>OX422222.1:172304644-175053894 GCA_949130495.1 Sambucus nigra | reverse complement strand
CATAAGAAAGTAAACCAAAACAGGGCTAGAAGGAAAATTGTGAGCATTGAGAATGATCTTGGTGTGAGAATTGAAGGCAGTGAGCAGGTGTCTACTGAAGCTGTGAGGTTTTTTCAGAACTTGTTAGGGAATAGGGTGCAGTGTGAGAATGCAAATGCTGTCCTGGGGGAGGTGATCAAGAATAAGCTAACTCCTGTGCAGGCTTGTATCCTGGAGGAAGAGGTCACTCATGATGAGATCAAGAAAGCTATGTTTAGCATTGGGTCTGACAAGGCCCCGGGCCCTGATGGTTTTAACAGCTACTTCTTTAAAAAGAATTGGGAGCTCATTGGGAGAGAGGTGTGTGAGGCTATAAAATTCTTCTTTGACACGGGGACTTTCTTCAAGCAGTGGAATTGTACTGCTCTGGCGTTAATCCCAAAGGTAGCTACCCCTAGGAGTATGAGGGATTTCAGACCCATCTCTTGCTGCAACACCTTGTACAAGTGTATTTCCAAAGTGATCACTTGCAGGCTAAAGAAGTTGATGCCTGGCCTTATTAGTATTAATCAAGCTGCCTTTGTTGAAGGTAGATCCATTGCTGACAATATATTGTTACTACAGGAGTTAATGAGGAATTATCATAGGGACTCTTGGCCTCCGAGATGTGCAATCAAGATTGATATTCTGAAAGCATATGATACTGTGAGTTGGGACTTTTTGATAAAGCTGTTGGCCCATGTTGGTTTCCCATCCAAAGTCATTGGGTGGATCACCAAATGTGTGACTACTACCAGATTCTCCGTTAGCATGAATGGGGAACTTAAGGGCTTCTTTCATGGGAAAAGAGGGCTCAGGCAGGGGGACCCTATCTCTCCCTACCTTTTCTTGCTTGTGATGGAGGTTTTCTCTGGGATAATTACTAAAGCTACTGATTCAGACCTATTCAGTTTTCACCCTAGATGCAAGGAGATAGCATTGACTCACCTTAGTTTTGCTGATGATTTAATTGTCTTTGCTGGAGGGGACACTGTTTCCTGCAGCATTGTGAAGGAGGCAATATCAAAGTTTAGCTCCTTATCTGGGCTGATGATCAACTTAGAGAAGAGCAACCTTTTCACTGCAGGGATTAGTGAGGATGAGATTCAGGACATTTCAATTATTCTTGGCATTCAGCATGGGACCCCTCCATTTCGATATCTTGGGGTTCCTCTCATCACAACTAGGTTGAAGAAGGAGGACTGCTCTCACTTGGTGGATATAATAACAATGAGAACTAGATGTTGGACTAATAAGTTCTTGAGTTTTGCAGGTAGGCTCCTTCTAGTGAAGACTGTGGTTTTCAGCATTCAAGTGTATTGGTCTAGCATTTTAATTCTGCCCAAGAGTATTATAAAGAAGATTGAGCAAATTATGAGAAATTACTTATGGAAAGGGGATGAGGCTAATAGCAAAGGGGCTAAAGTTGCTTGGGTGGATCTTTGTGTTTCTCTTGATGAAGGAGGGCTCAATATTAAATGTTTAGAGACTTGGAACACAGCGGCTATGGCGAAGCATTTGTGGAATCTTTGTAGTAAGAAGGACAGTTTATGGATCAAGTGGTGTAATACTTACAAGATCAAAGGAAGAAGCATATGGGCTTTGAGTATCCCAAATGATTCTTCATGGAGTTGGAGGTAAATCCTCAAGAACAAAGAGAAGTTTAGAAGTCAAATCAAGACCTGCATTGGGAATGGTGCGCATGCATTTATGTGGTTCGATTATTGGCACCCTAATGGCCCTTTACATACCCTTTATGGGGATAACATTGTCTATGATTCTGCTAGCAATCTAAAAGCTAAAGTGTCAGATTTTATACACCATTTGGAGTGGAGATGGCCATCAAGAGTGACATGGGAGCTGAATGAAGTGAAGAATGCTACTCTTCCTACAATCCACGGGGGAACTGATACTGTTGTGTGGCTCCCATCAAATCATGGAATGTTCACCATTGCGTCCGCTTGGGAACTTTTAAAGGCCCATAAGCCTATGGTCAACTGGAGCAAGTTTGTGTGGAGTAAGGTTTGTATCCCTAAATGCTCTTTCATAACTTGGTTGGTGGTTAGGAAGGCCATCAACACTAAAGTTAAATTACATGATTGGGGAGTTTCTGTGGATGACCTGTGTGAGTTATGTGGGACTGGAAGGGAGTCTTATAACCATTTGTTCTCTCAGTGCAGCCTTAGTAAATGTATATGGGAGGAGGTGATGCTTAGGAACCAATATTACAGGGATGCCCAGGATCTGAATAGTGAGTTGGGTTTGGCTACTGTTAACCATTCTACGAAGACCCTTTGTGACAAGATTAGATCCCTTTCATTTACTACCACTATCTATTGCATTTGGATGGAGAGGAATTCTAGATGCTTTAAGCATGTCTCCAATTCCCTTGATTCTATTATCAAGGGTATTGAAAACATGGTTAGAGTAAAAGCTCTCACGTGGAAGAAGGACAGAAGGAGTTTTACTAACTGGATGGCTTGTATGTACTGGAACATCCCTGAAGATAAACTTCTAGTTTAGTTTTTTGTTTGGTTCCGGCCTGGTTGGCTGTTTGCCTGTGGGGTATGCCCTAGGGCTTTCTTGTTCTGTGGAGGGGTTTCTTCCTCTGTATATCTTTTGGTCTTTTTATATATACAATTAAATTCCCAAAAAAAAAATGCCATGTTTTTAAGCCTAAGTCTAGAAATATGTAAATTGTCATCGTATTCTCAAACCGGGAGTCCCGCGGCTGCGGGGTCAGTTCCTACGAGTTAGGTTGGTCCCGTGGGAGGTGTTGGTGCCACCCACGGGGCCGTTAGAGGGTTGTTTCGTGTTTTCACCGTCTAACACCATGTTTTTAAGCCTAACTCTAAAAATATGCAAATTATCGTTGTATTCTCAAACCGGGACTCCCGCGGGTGTGGAATCAGTTCCTACAAGTTACATTGGTCCCGTGGGAGGTGTTGGTGCCACCCATGGGGCCGTTAGAGGGCTGTTTCGAGTTTTCACCCTCTAACGCCATGTCTTTAAGCCTAAGTCTAAAAAGATTCAAATTATCATCGTATTCTCAAACATGGAGTCCCGCAGCTGCGGGGTCAGTTCCTACGAGTTGCATTGGTCCCGTGGGAGGTGTTCGTGCCACCCACGGGGTCGTTCGGGGGCTATTTCGAGTTTTCACCATCTAACGCCATGTTTGATTAAGTTTAGAAATATGCAAATTACCGCCTTATTCTCAAATCGGGAGTCCCGCGGCTGCGGGGTCAGTTCCTACGAGTTACATTGGTCCCGTGGGAGGTGTTGGTGCCACCCACGGGGCCGTTCGGGGGCTGTTTCAAGTTCTCACCCTCTAATGCCATGTTTTTAAGCCTAAATCTAGAAATATGTAAATTATCATCGTATCCTCAAACCGGGAGTCCCACGGCTGCGGGGTCAGTTCCTACGAGTTACATTGGTCCCGTGGGAGGTGTTGGTGCCACCCATGGGGCCGTTAGAGGGTTGTTTCGAGTTTTTACCCTCTAAGGCCATGATTTTAAGCGTAAGTCTAGAAATCTGCAAATTATCATCGTATTCTCAAACTGGGAATCCCGCGGCTGCGGGGTCAGTTCCCACGAGTTACATTGGTCCCGTGGGAGGTGTTGGTTCCACCCACGGGGCCGTTAGGGGGCTGTTTCAAGTTCTCACCCTCTAATGCCATGTTTTTAAGCTTAAGTCTAGAAATATGTAAATTGTCATCGTATTCTCAAACCGGGAGTCCTGCGGCTGCGGGGTCAGTTCCTACGAGTTAGATTGGTCCCGTGGGTGGTGTTAGTGCCACCCATGGGGCCGTTATAGGGTTGTTTCGAGTTTTCACCCTCTAACGCCATGTTTTTAAGCCTAAGTCTAAAAATATGCCAATTATCGTCGTATTCTCAAACCGGGAGTCCGGCGGCTGTGGGGTCAGTTCCTACGTGTTACATTGATCCCGTGGGAGGTGTTGGTCCGACCCACGGGGCCGTTCGGGAGCTGTTTCGAATTTTTACTCTGTAACGCCATGTTTTGCTTATGTCTAGAAATATTCAAATTACCGACGTATTCTCAAACCGGAAGTCCCGCTGCTACGGGGTCAGCTCCTACGAGTTACATTTGGTCCCGTGGGAGGTGTTGGTGCCACCCACGGGGCCGTTCGGGGGCTGTTTCTAATTCTCACCCTCTAATGCCATGTTTTTAAGCCTAAGTCTTTAAATATGCAAATTATCGTCGTATCCTCAAACCGGGAGTCCCACGGCTGCGGGGTCAGTTCGTACGAGTTACATTGGTCCCGTGGGAGGTGTTGGTGCCACCCACGGGGCCGTTAGAAGGCTGTTTCGAGTTTTCACCTTATAACGCCATGTTTTTAAGCCTAAGTCTAGAAATCTGCAAATTACCGTCGTATTCTCAAACCGGGAATCCCGCGGCTGCGGGGTCAGTTCCTACGAGTTACATTGGTCCCGTGGGAGGTGTTGGTGCCACCCACGGGGCCGTTAGGGGCTGTTTCAAGTTCTCACCCTCTAATACCACGTTTTTAAGCCGAAGTCTAGAAATATTCTAATTACCGTCGTATTCTCAAATCGGGAGTCCCGCGGCTGCGGGGTCAGTTCCTACGAGTTACATTGGTCCCGTGGGAGGTGTTGGTGCCACCCACGGGGCCGTTCGGTGGCTGTTTCGAGTTGGGGCCGTTAGAGCGCTGTTTCGAGTTTTCACCCTCTAGCCCCATGTTTTTAAGCCTAAGTCTAGAAATATGCAAATTACCATCGTATTCCTCAAACCGGGAGTCCCACGGCTGCGGGGTCAGTTCCTACGAGTTACATTGGTCCCGTGGGAGGTGTTGGTGCCACGCATGGGGCCGTTAGAGGGCTGTTTCAAGTTCTCACCCTCTAATGCCATGTTTTTAAGCCTAAGTCTAGAAATATGTAAATTGTCATCGTATTCTCAAACCGGGAGTCCCGCGGCTGCGGGGTCAGTTCCTACGAGTTAGGTTGGTCCCGTGGGAGGTGTTGGTGCCACCCACGGGGCCGTTAGAGGGTTGTTTCGTGTTTTCACCCTCTAACGCCATGTTTTTAAGCCTAACTCTAAAAATATGCAAATTATCGTTGTATTCTCATACCGGGACTCCCGCGGGTGTGGAGTCAGTTCCTACGAGTTACATTGGTCCCGTGGGAGGTGTTGGTGCCACCCATGGGGCCGTTAGAGGGTTGTTTCGAGTTTTCACCCTCTAACGCCATGTCTTTAAGCCTAAGTCTAAAAAGATTCAAATTATCATCGTATTCTCAAACATGGAGTCCCGCAGCTGCGGGGTCAGTTCCTACGAGTTGCATTGGTCCCGTGGGAGGTGTTCGTGCCACCCACGGGGTCGTTCGGGCTATTTCGAGTTTTCACCCTCTAACGCCATGTTTGATTAAGTTTAGAAATATGCAAATTACCGCCGTATTCTCAAATCGGGAGTCCCGCGGCTGCGGGGTCAGTTCCTACGAGTTACATTGGTCCCGTGGGAGGTGTTGGTGCCACCCACGGGGCCGCTCGGGGGCTGTTTCAAGTTCTCACCCTCTAATGCCATGTTTTTAAGCCTAAATCTAGAAATATGTAAATTATCATCGTATCCTCAAACCGGGAGTCCCACGGCTGCGGGGTCAGTTCCTATGAGTTACATTGGTCCCGTGGGAGGTGTTGGTGCCACCCATGGGGCCGTTAGAGGGTTGTTTCGAGTTTTCACCCTCTAAGGCCATGATTTTAAGCGTAAGTCTAGAAATCTGCAAATTATCATCGTATTCTCAAACTGGGAATCCCGCGGCTGCGGGGTCAGTTCCCACGAGTTACATTGGTCCCGTGGGAGGTGTTGGTTCCACCCACGGGGCCGTTAGGGGGCTGTTTCAAGTTCTCACCCTCTAATGCCATGTTTTTAAGCTTAAGTCTAGAAATATGTAAATTGTCATCGTATTCTCAAACCGGGAGTCCCGCGGCTGCGGGGTCAGTTCCTACGAGTTAGATTGGTCCCGTGGGTGGTGTTAGTGCCACCCATGGGGCCGTTATAGGGTTGTTTCGAGTTTTCACCCTCTAACGCCATGTTTTTAAGCCTAAGTCTAAAAATATGCCAATTATCGTCGTATTCTCAAACCGGGAGTCCGGCGGCTGCGGGGTCAGTTCCAACGCGTTACATTGATCCCGTGGGAGGTGTTGGTCCGACCCACGGGGCCGTTCGGGAGCTGTTTCGAATTTTGACTCTGTAACGCCATGTTTTGCTTATGTCTAGAAATATTCAAATTACCGACGTATTCTCAAACCGGAAGTTCCGCTGCTACGGGGTCAGTTCCTACGAGTTACATTTGGTCCCGTGGGAGGTGTTGGTGCCACCCACGGGGCCGTTCGGGGGCTGTTTCTAATTCTCACCCTCTAATGCCATGTTTTTAAGCCTAAGTCTTTAAATATGCAAATTATCGTCGTATCCTCAAACCGCTCCCACGACTGCGGGGTCAGTTCGTACGAGTTACATTGGTCCCGTGGGAGGTGTTGGTGCCACCCATGGGGCCGTTAGAGGGTTGTTTCGAGTTTTCACTCTCTAACGCCATGTTTTTAAGCCTAAGTCTAAAAATAAGCAAATTACCGTCGTATTCTCAAACTGGGAATCCCCAGGCTGCGGGGTCGGTTCCTATGATTTACATTGGTCCCGAGGGAGGTGTTGGTGCCACCCACAGGGCCGTTAGAGGGCTGTTTCGAGTTTTCACCCTCTAACGCCACGTTTTTAAGGTCTAGAAATATTCAAATTACCGCCGTATTCTCAAATCGGGAGTCCCGCGGCTGCGGGCACAGTTCCTACGAGTTACATTGGTCCCGTGGGAGGTGTTGGTGCCACCCACGGGGCCGTTCGAGGGTTGTTTCAAGTTCTCACCCTCTAATGCCATGTTTTTAAGCCTAAGTCTAGAAATATGCAAATTATCATCGTATCCTCAAACCGGGAGTCCCACGGCTGCGGGGTCAGTTCCTACGAGTTACATTGGTTCCGTGGGAGGTGTTGGTGCCCCCATGGGGCCGTTAGAGGGTTGTTTCAAGTTTCCACCCTCTAACGCCATGTTTTTGAGCCTAAGTCTAAAAATATGCAAATTATCGTCGTATTCTCAAACCGGGAGTCCCGCGGCTGCGGGGTCGGTTCCTACGATTTACATTGGTCCCGTGGGAGGTGTTGGTGCCACCCACGGGGCCGTTAGAAGGCTGTTTCGAGTTTTCAACCTATAACACCATGTTTTTAAGCCTAAGTCTAGAAATCTGCAAATTACCGTCGTATTCTCAAACCGGGAATCCCGCGGCTGCGGGGTCAGTTCCTACGAGTTACATTGGTCCCGTGGGAGGTGTTGGTGCCACCCACGGGGCCGTTAGGGGGCTGTTTCAAGTTCTCACCCTCTAATGCCATGTTTTTAAGCCTAAGTCTAGAAATATGCAAATTGTCACGTATTCTCAAACCGGGAGTCCCGCGGTTGCGGGGTCAGTTCCTACGAGTTAGATTGGTCCCGTGGGAGGTGTTGGTGCCACCCACGGGGCCGTTAAAGGGCTGTTTCGAGTTTTCACCCTCTAACGCAATGTTTTTTAGCCTAACTATAAAAATATGCAAATTACCGCCGTATTCTCAAATCGGGAGTCCTGCGGCTGCGGGGTCAGTTCCTACGAGTTACATTGGTCCCGTGGGAGGTGTTGGTGCCACCCACGGGGCCGTTCGGGGGCTGTTTCGAGTTCTCACCCTCTAATGCCATGTTTTTAAGCCTAGGTCTATAAATATGCAAATTATCGTCGTATCGTCAAACCGGGAGTCCCACGGCTACGGGGTCAGTTCCTACGAGTTACATTGGTCCCGTGGGAGGTGTTGGTGCCACCCATGGAGCCGTTAGAGGGCTGTTTCGAGTTTTCACCCTCTAACGCCATGTTTTTAAGCCTAAGTCTAGAAATATAAATATTATTGTCGTATCCTCAAACCCGGAGTCCCGCGGCTGCGGGGTCTGTTCTTACGAGTTACCTTGGTCCCGTGGGAGGTGTTGGTGCCACTCACGGGGCCGTTAGAGGGCTTTTTCAAGTTTTCACCTCTAACGCCATGTTTTTAAGCCTGAGTAAAAAAAAGATGCAAATTATCATCGTATTCTCAAACCGGGAGTCCCGCGGCTGCGGGGTCAGTTCCTACGAGTTACATTGGTCCCGTGGGAGGTGTTCGTGCCACCCACGGGGTCGTTCGGGTGCTATTTCGAGTTTTCACCCTCTAACGCCATGTTTGATTAAGTTTAGAAATATGTAAATTACTGCCGTATTCTCAAATCGGGAGTCCCGAGGCTGCGGGGTCAGTTCCTACGAGTTACATTAGTCCCGTGGGAGGTGATGGTGCCACCCACGAGGCCGTTCGGGGGCTGTTTCAAGTTCTCACCCTCTAATGCCACGTTTTTAAGCCTAAGTCCAGAAATATGCAAATTATCGTCGTATCCTCAAACCGGGAGTCCCACGGCTGCGGGGTCAGTTCCTATGATTTACATTGGTCCCGTGGGAGGTGTTGGTGCCACCAACGGGACCGTTAGTGGGCTGTTTCGAGTTTTCACCCTCTAATGCCACGTTTTTAAGCCTAAGTCTAGAAATATTCAAATTAACGTCGTATTCTCAAATCGAGAGTCCCGCGGCTGCGGGGTCAGTTCCTACGTGTTACATTTGTCCCGTGGGAGGTGTTGGTGCCACCCACGGGGCCGTTCGGGGGCTGTTTCGAGTTGGGGCCGTTAGAGCGCTGTTTCGAGTTTTCACCCTCTAACCCCATGTTTTTAGGCCTAAGTCTAGAAATATGCAAATTACCGTCGTATTCCTCAAACCGGGAGTCCCACGGCTGCGGGGTCAGTTCCTACATTGGTCCCGTGGGAGGTGTTGGTGCCACCCATGGGGCCGTTAGAGGGCTGTTTCAAGTTCTCACCCTCTAATGCCATGTTTTTAAGCCTTAGTCTAGAAATATGTAAACTGTCATCGTATTCTCAAACCGGGAGTCCCGCGGCTGCGGGGTCAGTTCCTACGAGTTAGGTTGGTCCCGTGGGAGGTGTTGGTGCCACCCACGGGGCCGTGAGAGGGCTGTTTCGAGTTTTCACCCTCTAACGCCACGTTTTTAAGACTAAGTCTTGAAATATTCAAATTACCGTCGTATTCTCAAATCGGTAGTCCCGCGGCTGCGGGGTCAGTTCCTAAGAGTTACATTGGTCCCGTGGGAGTTGTTGGTGCCACCCACGGGGCCGTTCGGGGGCTGTTTCAAGTTCTCACGCTCTAATGCCATGTTTTTAAGCCTAAGCCTAGAAATATGCAAATTATCGTCGTATCCTCAAACCTGGAGTCCCACGGCTGCGGGGTCAATTCCTACTAGTTACATTAGTCCCGTGGGAGGTGTTGGTGCCACCCACGGGGCCGTTAGAGGGCTGTTTCGAATTTTCACCCTCTAACGCCATGTTTTTAAGCCTAAATTTTAAAATATGCAAATTATCGTCGTATTCTCAAACCGGGAGTCCCGCGGCTGCGGGGTCAGTTCCTACGCGTTACATTGATCCCGTGGGAGGTGTTGGTCCGACCCACGGGGCCGTTCGGGGGCTGTTTCGAATTTTGACTATGTAACGCCATGTTTTGCTTATGTCTAGAAATATTCAAATTACTGACGTATTCTAGAACCGGGAGTCCCACGGTTGCGGGGTCAGTTCCTACGAGTTACATTTGGTCCCGTGGGTGGTGTTGGTGCTACTCACGGGGCCGTTCGGGTGCTGTTTAGAGTTAGGTCCGTTAGAGCGCTGTTTCGAGTTTTCACCCTCTAACCCCATGTTTTTAAGCCTAAGTCTAGAAATATGCAAATTACTGTCGTATTCCTCAAACCAGGAGTCCCACGGCTGCGGGGTCAGTTCGTACGAGTTACATTGGTCCCGTGGGAGGTGTTGGTGCCACCCACGGGGCCGTTAGGGGGCTGTTTCAAGTTCTCACCCTCTAATGCCATGTTTTTAAACCCAAGTCTAGAAATATGCAAATTGTCATCGTATTCTCAAACCGAGAGTCCCGCGGTTGCGAGGTCAGTTCCTACGAGTTAGATTGGTCCCGTGGGAGGTGTTGGTGCCACCCACTGGGCCGTTAGAGGGCTGTTTCGAGTTTTCACCCTCAAACGCCATGTTTTTTAGCCTAACTCTAAAAATATGCAAATTATCGTCATATTCTTAAACCGGGAGTCCCGCGGGTGCGGAATCAGTTCCTACGAGTAACATTGGTCCCGTGAGAGGTGTTGGTGCCACCCACGGGGCCGTTAGGGGGCTGTTTCAAGTTCTCACCCTCTAATGCCATGTTTTTAAGCCTAAGTCTAGAAATATGTAAATTGTCATCGTATACTCAAACCGGGAGTCCCGCGGCTGTGGGGTCAGTTCCTACGAGTTAGAGTGGTCCCGTGGGAGATGTTGGTGCCACCCACGGGGCCGTTAGAGGGCTGTTTCGAGTTTTCGACCTCTAACGCCATGTTTTTAAGCCTAACTCTAAAAATATGCAAATTATCGTCGTATTATCAAACCGGGACTCCTGTGGGTGTGGAATTAGTTTCTACGAGTTACATTGGTCCCGTGGGAGGTGTTGGTGCCACCCATGGGGCCGTTAGAGGGTTGTTTCAAGTTCTCACCCTCTAATGCCATGTTTTTAAGCCTAAGTCTAAAAATACGCAAATTATCGTCGTATTCTCAAACCGGGAGTCTCGCGGCTGCGGGGTCGGTTCCTATGATTTACACTGGTCTCGTGGGAGGTGTTGGTGCCACCCACGGGGCCGTTAGTAGGCTGTTTCGAGTTTTCACCCTCTAACGCCATGATTTTAAGCGTAAGTCTAGAAATCTGTAAATTACCGTCGTATTCTCAAACTGGGAATCCCGCGGCTGCGGGGTCAGTTCCTACGAGTTAGATTGGTCCCGTGGGAGGTGTTCGTGTCACCCACGGGGTCGTTCGGGGGCTATTTCGAGTTTTCTCCCTCTAACGCCATGTTTGATTAAGTTTAGAAATATGCAAATTACCTCCGTATTCTCAAACCGGGAATCCCGCGGCTGCGGGGTCAGTTTCTACGAGTTACATTGGTCCCGTGGGAGGTGTTGGTGCCACCCACGGGGCCGTTAGGGGGATGTTTCAAGTTCTCACCCTCTAATGCCATGTTTTTAAGCCTAAGTCTAGAAATATGTAAATTGTCATCGTATTCACAAACCGGGAGTCCCGCGGCTGCGGGGTCAGTTCGTACGAGTTAGATTGGTCCCGTGGGTGGTGTTGGTGCCACCCATGGGGCCGTTAGAGGGTTGTTTCGAGTTTTCACCCTCTAACGCCATGTTTTTAAGCCTAAGTCTATAAATATGCAAATTATCGTCGTATTCTCAAAACGGGAGTGCCGCGGCTGCGGGGTCAGTTCCTACGCGTTACATTGACCCCGTGGGAGGTGTTGGTCCGACCCACGGGGCCGTTCGGGGGCTGTTTCGAATTTTGACTCTATAACGCCATGTTTTGCTTATGTCTAGAAATATTCAAATTACCGACGTATTCTCAAACCGGGAGTCCCGCGGCTGCGGGGTCAGTTCCTACGAGTTACATTTGGTCCCGTGGGAGGTGCTGGTGCCACTCACGGGGCCGTTCGGGGGTTGTTTCTAGTTCTCACCCTCTAATGCCATGTTTTTAAGCCTAAGTCTATAAATATGCAAATTATCGTCGTATCCTCAAACCGGGAGTGCCACGGCTGCGGGGTCAGTTCGTACGAGTTACATTGGTCCCGTGGGAGGTGTTGGTGCCACCCATGGGGCCGTTAGAGGGTTGTTTCGAGTTTTCACCCTCTAACGCTATGTTTTTTAGCCTAACTCTAAAAATATGTAAATTATCGTCATATTCTCAAACCGGGAGTCCCGCGGGTGCGGAATCAGTTCCTACGAGTTACATTGGTCCCGTGAGAGGTGTTGGTGCCACCCACGGGGCCGTTAGGGGGCTGTTTCAAGTTCTCACCCTCTAATGCCATGTTTTTAAGCCTAAGTCTAGAAATATGTAAATTGTCATCGTATTCTCAAACCGGGAGTCCCGCGGCTGTGGGTCAGTTCCTACGAGTTAGAGTGGTCCCGTGGGAGGTGTTGGTGCCACCCACGGGGCCGTTAGAGGGCTGTTTCGAATTTTTACCCTCTAACGATATGTTTTTAAGCCTAACTCTAAAAATATGTAAATTATCGTCGTATTATCAAACCGGGACTCCTGCGGGTGTAGAATTAGTTTCTACGAGTTACATTGGTCCCGTGGGAGGTGTTGGTGTCACCCATGGGGCCGTTAGAGGGTTGTTTCGAGTTTTCACCCTCTAACGCCATGTTTCTAAGCCTAAGTCTAAAAAGATGCAAATTATCATCGTATTCTCAAACTGGGAGTCCCGCGGCTGCGGGGTCAGTTCCTACGAGTTACATTGGTCCCGTGGGAGGTGTTCGTGCCTCCCACGGGGTCGTTCGGGGGCTATTTCGAGTTTTTACTCTCTAACGCCATGTTTGATTAAGTTTAGAAATACGCAAATTACCGCCGTATTCTCAAATCGGGAGTCCTGCGGCTGCGGGGTTAGTTCCTACGAGTTACATTGGTCCCGTGGGAGGTGTTGGTGCCAACCACGGGGCCGTTCGGGGTCTGTTTCAAGTTCTCACCCTCTAATGCCGTGTTTTTAAGCCTAAGTCTAGAAATATGCAAATTATCGTCGTATCCTCAAATCGGGAGTCCCACAGCTGCGGGGTCAGTTCCTACGAGTTACATTGGTCCCGTGGGAGGTGTTGGTGCCACCTCTGGGGCCGTTAGAGGGTTGTTTCGAGTTTTCACCCTCTAACGCCATGTTTTTTAGTCTAAGTCTAAAAATACGCAAATTATCGTTGTATTCTCAAACCGGGAGTCCCGCGGCTGCGGGGTCGGTTCCTATGATTTACATTGGTCTCGTGGGAGGTGTTGGTGCCACCCACGGGGCCGTTAGTAGGCTGTTTCGAGTTTTCACCCTCTAACGCCACGTTTTTAAGCCTAAGTCTTGAAATATTCAAATTACCGTCGTATTCTCAAACCGGGAGTCCCGCGGCTGCGGGGGTCGGTTCCTATGATTTACATTGGTCCCGTGGGAGGTGTTGGTGCCACCCATGGGGCCGTTAGAGGGTTGTTTCGAGTTTTCAACCTCTAACGCCATGTTTTTAGGCCTAAGTCTAAAAATATGCAAATTATCGTCGTATTCTCAAACCGGGAGTCCCGCGGCTGCGGGGTCAGTTCCAACGTGTTACATTGATCCCGTGGGAGGTGTTGGTCCCACCCACGGGGCCGTTCGGGGGCTGTTTCGAATTTTCACTCTCTAACGCCATGTTTTGCTTATGTCTAGAAATATGCAAATTTTCGACGTATTCTCAAACCGAGAGTCCCGCGGCTGCGGGGTCAGTTCCTACGAGTTACATTTGGTCCCGTGGGAGGTGTTGGTGCCACCCAAGGGGCCGTTCGGGGGCTGTTTCTGGTTCTCACCCTCTAATGCCATGTTTTTAAGCCTAAGTCTATAAATATGCAAATTATCGTCGTATTTTCATACCGGGAGTCCCGCGGCTGCGGGGTCAGTTCCTACCAGCTACATTGGTCCCGTGGGAGGTGTTGGTGCCACCCATGGGAGGGCTGTGTCGAGTTTTCACCCTCTAACGCCATGTTTTTCAGCCTAAGTTTAAAAATATGCAAATTATCGTCGTATATTCTATCCGGGAGTCCCGCGGCTGCGGGGCCAGTTCCTACGAGTTACATTTGTCCCGTGGGAGGTGTTGGGGTCACCCACGGGGCCGTTCGGGGGCTGTTTCAAGTTCTCACCCTCTAACGCCATGTTTTTAAGCCTAAGTCTAAAAATATGCAAATTATCGTCGTTTTCTCAAAACGGGAGTCCCGCGGCTACGGGGTCAGTTCCTACGCGTTACATTGATCCCGTGGGAGATGTTGGTCCGACCCACGGGGCCGTTCGGGGGCTGTTTCGAATTTTGACTCTGTAACGCCATGTTTTGCTTATGTCTAGAAATATTCAAATTACTGACGTATTCTAGAACCGGGAGTCCCACGGCTGCGGGGTCAGTTCCTACGAGTTACATTTGGTCCCGTGGGAGGTGTTGGTGCCACCCACGGGGCCGTTTGAGGGCTGTTTCTAGTTCTCACCCTCTAATGCCATGTTTTTAAGCCTAAGTCTATAAATATGCAAATTGTTGTCGTGTCCTCAAACCGGGAGTCCCACGGCTGCGGGGTCAGTTTGTACGAGTTACATTGGTCCCGTGGGAGGTGTTGGTGCCACCCATGGGGCCGTTAGAGGGTTGTTTCGAGTTTTCACCCCCTGACGCCATGTTTTTATGCCTGTCTAAAAATACGCAAATTACCGTCGTATTCTCAAACGGGGAATCCCCAGGCTGCGGGGTCGGTTCCTATGATTTACATTGGTCCCGTGGGAGGTGTTGGTGCCACCCACAGGGCCGTTAGAGGGCTGTTTCGAGTTTTCACCCTCTAACGCCACGTTTTTAAGCCTAAGTCTAGAAATATTCAAATTACCGCCGTATTCTCAAATCGGGAGTCCCGCGGCTGCGGGCACAGTTCCTACGAGTTACATTGGTCCCGTGGGAGGTGTTGGTGCCACCCACGGGGCCGTTCGAGGGCTGTTTCAAGTTCTCACCCTCTAATGCCTTGTTTTTAAGCCTAAGTCTAGAAATATGCAAATTATCGTCGTATCCTCAAACCGGGAGTCCCACGACTGCGGGGTCAGTTCCTACGAGTTACATTGGTTCCGTGGGAGGTGTTGGTGCCCCCATGGGGCCGTTAGAGGGTTGTTTCAAGTTTTCACCCTCTAACGCCATGTTTTTAACCTAAGTCTAAAAATATTCAAATTATCATCGTATTCTGAAACCGGGAGTCCCGCGGCTGCGGGATCAGTTCCTACTATTTACATTGGTCCCGTGGGAGGTGTTGGTGCCACCCACGGGGCCGTTAGAAGGCTGTTTCGAGTTTTCACCCTATAACGCCATGTTTGTAAGCCTAAGTCTAGAAATCTGCAAATTACCGTCGTATTCTCAAACCGGGAATCCCGCGGCTGCGGGGTCAGTTCCTACGAGTTACATTGGTCCCGTGGGAGGTGTTGGTGCCACCGACGGGGCCGTTAGGGGGCTGTTTCAAGTTCTCACCCTCTAATGCCATGTTTTTAAACCCAAGTCTAGAAATATGCAAATTGTCATCGTATTCTCAAACCGAGAGTCCCACGGTTGCGGAGTCAGTTCCTACGAGTTAGATTGGTCCCGTGGGAGGTGTTGGTGCCACCCACTGGGCCGTTAGTGGGCTGTTTCGAGTTTTCACCCTCTAATGCCATGTTTTTAACCCTAAGTCTAGAAATATGTAAATTGTCATCGTATTCTGAAACCGGGAGTCCCGCGGCTGTGGGGTCAGTTCCTACGAGTTAGAGTGGTCCCGTGGGAGGTGTTGGTGCCACCCACGGGGCCGTTAGAGGGCTGTTTCGAGTTTTCAACCTCTAACGCCGTGTTTTTAAGCCTAACTCTAAAAATATGCAAATTATCGTCGTATTATCAAACTGGGACTCCTGCGGTTGTGGAATTAGTTTCTACGAGTTACATTGGTCCCGTGGGAGGTGTTGGTGCCACCCATGGGGCCGTTAGAGGGTTGTTTCGAGTTTTCACCCTCTAACGCCATGTTTCTAAGCCTAAGTCAAAAAAGATGGAAATTATCATCGTATTCTCAAACTGGGAGTCCCGCGGCTGCGGGGTCAGTTCCTACGAGTTACATTGGTCCCGTGGGAGGTGTTCGTGCCACCCACGGGGTCGTTCGGGGGCTATTTCGAGTTTTTACTCTCTAACGCCATGTTTGATTAAGTTTAGAAATATGCAAATTACCGCCGTATTCTCAAATCGGGAGTCCTGCGGCTGCGGGGTTAGTTCCTACGAGTTACATTGGTCCCGTGGGAGGTGTTGGTGCCACCCACGGGGCCGTTCGGGGGCTGTTTCAAGTTCTCACCCTCTAATGCCATGTTTTTAAGCCTAAGTCTAGAAATATGCAAATTATCGTCGTATCCTCAAACCGGGAGTCCCACAGCTGCGGGGTCAGTTCCTACGAGTTACATTGGTCCCGTGGGAGGTGTTGGTGCCACCAATGGGGCCGTTAGAGGGTTGTTTCGAGTTTTCCCCCTCTAACGCCATGTTTTTTAGCCTAAGTCTAAAAATACGCAAATTATCGTCGTATTCTCAAACCGGGAGTCCCGCGGCTGCGGGGTCGGTTCCTATGATTTACATTGGTCTCGTGGGAGGTGTTGGTGCCACCCACGGGGCCGTTAGTAGGCTGTTTCGAGTTTTCACCCTCTAACGCCACGTTTTTAAGCCTAAGTTTTGAAATATTCAAATTACCGTCGTATTCTCAAACCGGGAGTCCCGCGGCTGCGGGGTCGGTTCCTATGATTTACATTGGTCCCGTGGGAGGTGTTGGTGCCACCCATGTGGCCGTTAGAGGGCTGTTTCGAGTTTTCAACCTCTAACGCCATGTTTTTCGGCCTAAGTCTAAAAATATGCAAATTATCGTCGTATTCTCAAACCGGGAGTCCCGCGGCTGCGGGGTCAGTTCCAACGTGTTACATTGATCCCGTGGGAGGTGTTGGTCCCACCCACGGGGCCGTTCGGGGGCTGTTTCGAATTTTCACTCTCTAACGCCATGTTTTGCTTATGTCTAGAAATATGCAAATTATCGACGTATTCTCAAACCGGGAGTCCCGCGGCTGTGGGGTCAGTTCCTACGAGTTACATTTGGTCCCGTGGGAGGTGTTGGTGCCACCCATGGGGCCGTTCGGGGGCTGTTTCTAGTTCTCACCCTCTAATGCCATGTTTTTAAGCCCAAGTCTATAAATATGCAAATTATCGTCGTATTTTCATATCGGGAGTCCCGCGGCTGCGGGGTCAGTTCCTACCAGCTACATTGGTCCCGTGGGAGGTGCTGGTGCCACCCATGGGAGGGCTGTTTCGAGTTTTCACCCTCTAACGCCATGTTTTTAAGCCTAAGTTTAAAAATATGCAAATTATCGTCGTATATTCTATCCGGGAGTCCCGCGGTTGCGGGGCCAGTTCCTACGAGTTACATTGGTCCCGTGGGAGGTGTTGGGGCCACCCACGGGGCCGTTAGAGCGCTGTTTCGAGTTTTCACCCTCTAACCCCATGTTTTTAAGCCCAAGTCTAGAATATGCAAATTACTGTCGTATTCTCAAATCGGGAGTCCCGCGGCCACGGGATCAGTTCCTACGAGTTACATTGGTCCCGTGGAAGGTGTTGGTGTCACCCTCGGGGCCGTTCGGGGGCTGTTTCAAGTTCTCACCCTCTAATACCATGTTTTTAAGCCTAAGTCTAGAAATATGCAAATAATTATCGTATCCTCAAACCCGGAGTCCCGCGGCTGCGGGGTCAGTTCTTACGAGTTACCTTGGCCCCGTGGGAGGTGTTGGTGCCACTCACGGGGCCGTTAGAGGGCTGTTTCAAGTTTTCACCCTCTAACGCCATGTTTTTAATCCTAAGTCTAAAAATATGCAAATTATCGTCGTATTCTCAAACCGGGAGTCCCGCGGCTGCGGGGTCGATTCCTACGATTTACATTGGTCCCGTGGGAGTTGTTGGTGCCACCCACGGGGCCGTTAGAGGGTTGTTTCGAGTTTTCACCCTCTAACGCCATGATTTTAAGCGTAAGTCTAGAAATCTGCAAATTACCGTCGTATTCTCAAACTGGGAATCCCGCGGCTGCGGGGTCAGTTCCTATGAGTTACATTGGTCCCGTGGGAGGTGTTGGTGCCACCCACGGGGCCGTTAGGGGGATGTTTCAAGTTCTCACCCTCTAATGCCATGTTTTTAAGCCTAAGTCTAGAAATATGTAAATTGTCATCGTATTCACAAACCGGGAGTCCCGCGGCTGCGGGGTCAGTTCCTACGAGTTAGATTGGTCCCGTGGGTGGTGTTGGTGCCACCCATGGGGCCGTTAGAGGGTTGTTTCGAGTTTTCATCCTCTAACGCCATGTTTTTAAGCCTAAGTCTAAAAATATGCAAATTATCGTCGTATTCTCAAAACGGGAGTCCCGCGGCTACGGGGTCAGTTCCTACGCGTTACATTGACCCCGTGGGAGGTGTTGGTCCGACCCACGGGGCCGTTCGGGGGCTGTTTCGAATTTTGACTCTGTAACGCCATGTTTTGCTTATGTCTAGAAATATTCAAATTACCGACGTATTCTCAAACCGGGAGTCCCGCGGCTGCGGGGTCAGTTCCTACGAGTTACATTTGGTCCCGTGGGAGGTGCTGGTGCCACCCACGGGGCCGTTCGGGGGCTGTTTCTAGTTCTCACCCTCTAATGCCATGTTTTTAAGCCTAAGTCTATAAAGATGCAAATTATCGTCGTATCCTCAAACCGGGAGTCCCACGGCTGCGGAGTCAGTTCGTACGAGTTACATTGGTCCCGTGGGAGGTGTTGGTGCCACCCATGGGGCCGTTAGAGGGTTGTTTCGAGTTTTCACCCTCTAAAACCATGTTTTTAAGCCTAAGTCTAAAAATAAGCAAATTACCGTCGTATTCTTAAACTGGGAATCCTCAGGCTGCGGGGTCGGTTCCTATGATTTACATTGGTCGCGAGGGAGGTGTTGGTGCCACCCATAGGGCCATTAGAGGGTTGTTTCGAGTTTTCACCCTCTAACGCCACGTTTTTAAGCCTAAGTCTAGAAATATTCAAATTACCGTCGTATTCTCAAATCGGGAGTCCCGCGGCTGCGGGTACAGTTCCTACGAGTTACATTGGTCCAGTGGGAGGTGTTGGTGCCACACACGGGGCCGTTCGAGAGCTGTTTCAAGTTCTCACCCTCTAATGCCATGTTTTTAAGCCTAAGTCAAGAAATATGCAAATTATCGTCGTATCCTCAAACCGGGAGTCCCACAGCTGCGGGGTCAGTTCCTACGAGTTACATTGGTTCCGTGGGAGGTGTTGGTGCCCCCATGGGGCCGTTAGAGGGTTGTTTCAAGTTTTCACCCTCTAACGCCATGTTTTTAAGCCTAAGTCTAAAAATATGCAAATTATCGTCGTATTCTCAAACCGGGAGTCCCGCGGCTGCGGGGTCGGTTCCTACGATTTACATTGGTCCCGTGGGAGGTGTTGGTGCCACCCACGGGGCCGTTAGAAGGCTGTTTCGAGTTTTCACCCTATAACGCCATGTTTTTAACCTAAGTCTAAAAATATTCAAATTATCATCGTATTCTGAAACCGGGAGTCCCGCGGCTGCGGGATCGGTTCCTACTATTTACATTGGTCCCGTGGGAGGTGTTGGTGCCACCCACGGGGCCGTTAGAAGGCTGTTTCGAGTTTTCACCCTATAACGCCATGTTTTTAAGCCTAAGTCTAGAAATCTGCAAATTACCGTCGTATTCTCAAACCGGGAGTCCCGCGGTGGCGGGGTCAGTTCCTACGAGTTAGATTGGTCCCGTGGGAGGTGTTGGTGCCACCCACGGGGCCGTTAGAGGGTTGTTTCAATTTTTCACCCTCTAACGCCATGTTTTTTAGCCTAACTCTAAAAATATGCAAATTATCGTCCTATTCTTAAACCGGGAGTCCCGCGGGTGCGGAGTCAGTTCCTACGAGTTACATTGGTCCCGTGGGAGGTGTTGGTGCCACCCACGGGGCCGTTAGGGGGCTGTTTCAAGTTCTCACCCTCTAATGCCATATTTTTAAGCCTAAGTCTAGAAATATGTAAATTGTCATCGTATTCTCAAACCGGGAGTCCCGCGGCTGCGGGGTCAGTTCCTACGAGATAGATTGGTCCCGTGGGAGGTCTTGGTGCCACCCACAGGGCCGTTAGAGGGCTATTTCGAATTTTCACCCTCTAACGCCATGTTTTTAAGCTTAACTCTAAAAAGATGCAAATTATCGTCGTATTCTCAAACCAGGACTCCTGCGGGTGTGGAGTCAGTTCCTACGAGTTACATTGGTCCCGTGGGAGGTGTTCGTGCCACCCACGGGGTCGTTCGGGGGCTATTTCGAGTTTTTACCCTCTAACGTCATGTTTGATTAAGTTTAGAAATATGCAAATTACCGCCGTATTCTCAAATCGGGTGTCCTGCGGCTGCGGGGTCAGTTCCTACAAGTTACATTGGTCCCGTGGGAGGTGTTAGTGCCACCCACGGGGCCGTTCGGGGCTGTTTCGAGTTCTCACCCTCTAATGCCATGTTTTTAAGCCTAAGTCTATAAATATGCAAATTATCGTCGTATTCTCAAACCGGGACTCCCGCGGGTGTGGAGTCAGTTCCTACGAGTTACATTGGTCCCGTGGGAGGTGTTGGTGCCACCCATGGGGCCGTTAGAGGGCTGTTTCGAGTTTTTACCCTCTAACGCCATGTTCTTAAGCCTAAGTCTAAAAAGATGCAAATTATCATCGTATTCTCAAACCGGGAGTCCCGCGGCTGCGGGGACACTTTCTACTAGTTACATTCGTCCCGTGGGACGTGTTCGTGCCACCCACTGGGTCGTTCGGGGGCTGTTTCAAGTTCTCACCCTCTAATGCCATGTTTTTGAGCCTAAGTCTAGAAATATGCAAATTATCGTCGTAGCCTCGAACCGGGAGTCCCAGGGTTGCAGGGTCAGTTCCTACGAGTTACATTGGTCCCGTGGGAGGTGTTTGTGCCACCCACGGGGTCGTTCGGGGGCTGTTTCGAGTTTTCTCCCTCTAACGCCATGTTTTTAAGCCTAAGTCTAGAAATATACAAATTATTGTCGTATTCTCAAACCGGGAGTCCTGCGGCTGCGGGGTCAGTTCCTACGAGTTACATTTGGTCCCGTGGGAGGTGCTGGTGCCACCCACGGGGCCGTTCGGGGGCTGTTTCTAGTTCTCACCCTCTAATGCCATGATTTTAAGCCTAAGTCTATAAATATGCAAATTATCGTCGTATCCTCAAACCGGGAGTCCCACGGCTGCGGGGTCAGTTCGTACGAGTTACTTTGGTCCCGTGGGAGGTGTTGGTGCCACCCATGGGGCCGTTAGAGGGTTGTTTCGAGTTTTCACCCTCTAATGCCATGTTTTTAAGCC
This sequence comes from Sambucus nigra, assembly GCA_949130495.1. Lineage (NCBI taxonomy): Eukaryota > Viridiplantae > Streptophyta > Magnoliopsida > Dipsacales > Adoxaceae > Sambucus > Sambucus nigra. The sequence continues at coordinate 175,032,781 of OX422222.1, read as the reverse complement.
TAAGTCTAAAAATAAGCACATTACCGTCGTATTCTTAAACTGGGAATCCCCAGGCTGCGGGGTCGGTTCCTAGGATTTACATTGGTCCCGTGGGAGGTGTTGGTGCCACCCACGGGACCGTTAGTGGGCTGTTTCGAGTTTTCACCCTCCAACGCCACGTTTTTAAGCCTAAGTCTTGAAATATTCAAATTACCGTCGTATTCTCAAATCGGGTGTCCCGCGGCTGCGGGGTCAGTTCCTACAAGTTACATTTGTCCCGTGGGCGGTGTTGGTGCCACCCATGGGGTCGTTCGGGGGCTGTTTCAAGTTCTCACCCTCTAATGCCATGTTTTTAAGCCTAAGTCTAGAAATATGCAAATTATCGTCGTAGCCTCAAACCGGGAGTCCCACGGTTGCGAGGTCAGTTCCTACGAGTAACATTGGTCCCGTGGGAGGTGTTAGTGCCACCCATGGGGCTTTTAGAGGATTGTTTCGAGTTTTCACCCTCTAACGCCATGTTTTTAAGCCGATGTCTAAAAATACGCAAATTATCGTCGTATTCTCAAACCGGGAGTCCCGCGGCTGCGGGGTCGGTTCCTATGATTTACATTGGTCCCGTGGGAGGTGTTGGTGCCACCCACGGGGCCGTTAGTTGGCTATTTCGAGTTTTCACCCTCTAACACCACGTTTTTAAGCCTAAGTCTTGAAATATTCAAATTACCGCCGTATTCTCAAATGGGGAGTCCCGCTGCTGCGGGGTCATTTCCTACGAGTTACATTGGTCCCGTGGGAGGTGTTGGTGACACCCACAGGGCCGTTCGGGGGCGGTTTCAAGTTCTCACCCTCAAATGCCATGTTTTTATGCCTAATTCTAGAAATATGCAAATTATTGTCGTATCCTCAAATCGGGAGTCCCACGGCTGCGGGGTCAGTTCCTACGAGTTACATTGGTCCCGTGGGAGGTGTTGGTGCCACCCATGGGGCTGTTATAGGGCTATTTCGAGTTTTCACCCTCTAACGCCATGTTTTTAAACCTAAGTTTAAAAATATGCAAATTATCGTCGTATATTCTAGCCGGGTGTCCCACGGCTGCGGGGTCAGTTCGTACGAGTTACATTGGTCCCGTGGGAGGTGTTGGTGCCACCCATGGGGCCGTTAGAGGGTTGTTCCGAGTTTTCACCCTCTAACGCCATGTTTTTAAGCCTAAGTCTAAAAATAAGCAAATTACCGTCGTATTCTCAAACTGGGAATCTCCCGGCTGCGGGGTCGGTTCCTATGATTTACATTGGTCCCGTGGGAGGTGTTGGTGTCACCCACGGGGCCGTTCGGGGACTGTTTCAAGTTCTCACCCTCTAATGCCATGTTTTTAAGCCTAAGTCTGGAAATATGCAAATTATTGTCGTATCCTAAAACCCGGAGTCCCGCAGCTGCGGTGTCAGTTCTTACGAGTTACCTTGGTCCCGTGGGAGGTCTTGGTGCCACTCACGGGGCCGTTAGAGAGCTGTTTCAAGTTTTCACCCTCTAACGCCATTTTTTTAAGCCTAAGTCTAAAAATATGCAAATTATCGTCGTATTCTCAAACCGGTAGTCCCGCGGCTGCGGGGTCGATTCCTACGATTTACATTGGTCCCGTGGTAGGTGTTGGTGCCACCCACGGGGCCGTTAGAGGGTTGTTTCGAGTTTTCACCCTCTAACGCCATGATTTTAAGCCTAAGTCTTGAAATCTACAAATTACCGTCGTATTCTTAAACTGGGATTCCCGTGGCTGCGGGGTCAGTTCCTACGAGTTAAATTGGTCCCGTGGGAGGTGTTGGTGCCACCCACGGGGCCGTTAGGGGGCTGTTTCAGGTTCTCACCCTCTAATGCCATGTTTTCAAGCCTAAGTGTAGAAATATGTAAATTGTCATCGTATTCTCAAACCGGGAGTTCCGCGGCTGCGGGGTCAGTTCCTACGAGTAAGATTGGTCGCGTGGGTGGTGTTGGTGCCACCCACGGGGCCGTTAGATGGCTGTTTCGAATTTTCACCCTCTAACGCCATGTTTTGAAGCCAAACTCTAAAAATATGCAAATTATCGTCGTATTCTCAAACCGGGAGTCCCGCGGCTGCGGGGTCAGTTCCTACGAGTTACATTGGTCCCGTGGGAGGTGTTCGTCCCACCCTAGGGGTCGTTCGGGGGCTATTTCGATTTTTCACCCTCTAACGCCATGTTTGATTAAGTTTATAAATATGCAAATTACCACTGTATTCTCAAATCGGAAGTCCTGCGGCTGCGGGGTCAGTTCCTACGAGTTACATTGGTCCCGTGGGAGGTGTTGGTGCCACCCACGGGGCCGTTCAGGGGCTGTTCAAGTTCTCACCCTCTAAAGCCATGTTTTTAAGCCTAAGTCTAGAAATCTGCAAATTATCGTCGTATCCTCAAACCGGGTGTCCCACGGCTGCGGGGTCAGTTTCTACGAGTTACATTGGTCCCGTGGGAGGTGTTGGTGCCACCCATGGGGCCGTAAGAGGGTTGTTTCGAGTTTTCACCCTCTAACGCCATGTTTTTAAGCCTAAGTCTAAAAATAAGCAAATTACCGTCGTATTCTCAAACTGGGAATCTCCCGGCGGCGGGGTCGGTTCCTATGATTTACATTGGTCCCGTGGGAGGTGTTGGTGTCACCCACGGGGCCGTTCGGGGACTGTTTCAAGTTCTCACCCTCTAATGCCATGTTTTTAAGCCTAAGTCTAGAAATATGCAAATTATTGTCGTATCCTAAAACCCGGAGTCCCGCGGCTGCGGTGTCAGTTCTTACGAGTTACCTTGGTCCCGTGGGAGGTCTTGGTGCCACTCACGGGGCCGTTAGAGAGCTGTTTCAAGTTTTCACCCTCTAACGCCATGTTTTTAAGCCTAAGTCTAAAAATATGCAAATTATCGTCGTATTCTCAAACCGGGAGTCCCGCGGCTGCGGGGTCGATTCCTACGATTTACATTGGTCTCGTGGTAGGTGTTGGTGCCACCCACGGGGCCGTTAGAGGGTTGTTTCGAGTTTTCACCCTCTAACGCCATGATTTTAAGCCTAAGTCTTGAAATCTACAAATCACCGTCGTATTCTTAAACTGGGATTCCCGTGGCTGCGGGGTCAGTTCCTACGAGTTAAATTGGTCCCGTGGGAGGTATTGGTGCCACCCACGGGGCCGTTAGGGGGCTGTTTCAGGTTCTCACCCTCTAATGCCATGTTTTTAAGCCTAAGTGTAGAAATATGTAAATTGTCATCGTATTCTCAAACCGGGAATTCCGCGGCTGCGGGGTCAGTTCCTACGAGTAAGATTGGTCGCGTGGGTGGTGTTGGTGCCACCCACGGGGCCGTTAGAGGGCTGTTTCGAATTTTCACCCTATAACGCCATGTTTTGAAGCCAAACTCTAAAAATATGCAAATTATCGTCGTATTCTCAAACCGGGAGTCCCGCGGCTGCGGGGTCAGGTCCTACGAGTTACATTGGTCCCGTGGGAGGTGTTCGTCCCACCCACGGGGTCGTTCGGGGGCTATTTCGAGTTTTCACCCTCTAACGCCATGTTTGATTAAGTTTATAAATATGTAAATTACCGCTGTATTCTCAAATCGGAAGTCCCGCGGCTGCGGGGTCAGTTCCTACGAGTTACATTGGTCCCGTGGGAGGTGTTGGTGCCACCCACGGGGCCGTTCAGGGGCTGTTCAAGTTCTCACCCTCTAAAGCCATGTTTTTAAGCCTAAGTCTAGAAATCTGCAAATTATCGTCGTATCCTCAAACCGGGTGTCCCACGGCTGCGGGGTCAGTTCGTACGAGTTACATTGGTCCCGTGGGAGGTGTTGGTGCCACCCATGGGGCCGTAAGAGGGTTGTTTCGAGTTTTCACCCTCTAACACCATGTTTTTAAGCCTAAGTCTAAAAATAAGCAAATTACCGTCGTATTCTCAAACTGGGAATCTCCCGGCTGCGGGGTCGGTTCCTATGATTTACATTGGTCCCGTGGGAGGTGTTGGTGCCACCCACAGGGCCGTTAGAGGGTTGTTTCGAGTTTTCACCCTCTAACGCCACGTTTTTAAGCCTAAGTCTAGAAATATTCAAATTACCGTCGTATTCTCAAATCGGGAGTCCCGCGGCTGCGGGCACAGTTCCTACGAGTTACATTGGTCCCGTGGGAGGTGTTGGTGCCACCCACGGGGCCGTTCGAGGGCTGTTTCAAGTTCTCACCCTCTAATGCCATGTCTTTAAGCCTAAGTCTAGAAATATGCAAATTATCGTCGTATCCTCAAACCGGGAGTCCCACGGCTGCGGGGTCAGTTCCTACGAGTTACATTGGTTCCGTGGGAGGTGTTGGTGCCCCCATGGGGCCGTTAGAGGGTTGTTTCAAGTTCTCACCCTCTAATGCCATGTTTTTAAGCCTAAGTCTAGAAATATGCAAATTATCGTCGTATCCTCAAACCGGGAGTCCCACGGCTGCGGGGTCAGTTCCTACGAGTTACATTGGTTCCGTGGGAGGTGTTGGTGTCCCCATGGGGCCGTTAGAGGGTTGTTTCAAGTTTTCACCCTCTAACGCCATGCTTTTAAGCCTAAGTCTAAAAATATGAAAATTATCTTCGTATTCTCAAACCGGGAGTCCCGCGGCTGTGGGGTCGGTTCCTACGATTTACATTGGTCCCGTGGGAGGTGTTGGTGCCACCCACGGGGCCGTTAGAAGGCTGTTTCGAGTTTTCACCCTATAACGCCATGTTTTTAAGCCTAAGTCTAGAAATCTGAAAATTACCGTCGTATTCTCAAACCGGGAATCCAGCGGCTGCGGGGTCAGTTCCTACGAGTTACATTGGTCCCGTGGGAGGTGTTGGTGCCACCCACGGGGCCGTTAGGGGGCTGTTTCAAGTTCTCACCCTCTAATGCCATGTTTTTAAGCCTAAGTCTAGAAATCTGCAAATTGTCATCGTATTCTCAAACCGGGAGTCCCGCGGTTGCGGGGTCAGTTCCTACGAGTTAGATTGGTCCCGTGGGAGGTGTTGGTGCCACCCACGGGGCCGTTAGAGGGCTGTTTCGAGTTTTCACCCTGTAACGCCATGTTTTTTTAGCCTAACTCTAAAAATATGCAAATTATCGTCGTATTCTCAAACCGGGAGTTCCGCGGCTGCGGGGTCAGTTCCTACGCATTACATTGATCCCGTGGAAGGTGTTGGTCTAACCCACGGGGCCGTTCGAGGGCTGTTTCGAATTTTCACTCTCTAACGCCATGTTTTGCTTATGTTTAGAAATATGCAAATTACCGACGTATTCTCAAACCGGGAGTCCCGCGGCTGCGGGGTCAGTTCCTACTATTTACAATTGGTCCCGTGGGAGGTGTTGGTGCCACCCACGGGGCCGTTCGGGGGCTGTATCTAGTTCTCACCCTCTAATGACAAGTTTTTAAGCCTAAGTCTAAAAATAAGCAAATTATCGTCGTATTTTCATACCGGGAGTCCCGCGGCTGCGGGGTTAGTTCCTACCAGCTACATTGGTCCCGTGGGAGGTGTTGGTGCCACCCATGGGAGGGCAGTTTCGAGTTTTCACCCTCTAACGCCATGTTTTTAAGCCTACGTTTAAAAATATGCAAATTATCGTCGTATATTCTAGCCGGGAGTCCCGCGGCTGCGGGGCCAGTTCCTACGAGTTACATTGGTCCCGTGGGAGGTGTTGGGGCCACGCACGGGGCCGTTAGAGCGCTGTTTCGAGTTTTCACCCTCTAACCCCATGTTTTTAAGCCCAAGTCTAGAATATGCAAATTACTCTCGTATTCTCAAACCGGGAGTCCTGCGGCCGCGGGATCAGTTCCTACGAGTTACATTGGTCCCGTGGGAGGTGTTGGTGTCACCCACGGGGCCGTTCGGGGGCTGTTTCAAGTTCTCACCCTCTAACGCCATGTTTTTAAGCCTAAGTCTAAAAATATGCAAATTATTGTCGTATCCTCAAACCGGGAGTCCCGCGGCTGCAGGGTCGATTCCTACGATTTACATTGGTCCCGTGGGAGGTGTTGGTGCCACCCACGGGGCCGTTAGAGGGTTGTTTCGAGTTTTCACCCTCTAACGCAATGATTTTAAGCCTAAGTCTAGAAATCTGCAAATTACCGTCGTATTCTCGAACTGGGAATCCCGGGGGTTTGGGGTCAGTTCCTACGAGTTACATTGGTCCCGTGGGAGGTGTTGGTGCCACCCACGGGGTCGTTAGGGGGGTGTTTCAAGTTCTCACCCTCTAATGCCATGTTTTTAAGCCTAAGTCTAGAAATATGTAAATTGTCATCGTATTCTCAAACCGGGAGCCCCGTGGCTACGGGGTCAGTTCCTACGAGTTAGATTGGTCCCGTGGGTGGTGTTGGTTCCACCCAGGGGGCCGTTAGAGGGCTGTTCTGAATTTTCACCCTCTAACGCCATGTTTTTAAGCCTAACTCTAAAAATTTGCAAATTATCGTCGTATTCCCAAACCGGGACTCCCGCGGGTGTGGAGTCAGTTCCTACGAATTACATTGGTCCCGTGGGAGGTGTTGGTGCCACCCATGGGGCCGTTAGAGGGTTGTTTCGAGTTTTCACCCTCTAACGCCATGATTTTAAGCGTAAGTCTAGAAATCTGCAAATTACCGTCGTATTCTCAAACTGGGAATCCCGCGGCTGCGGGGTCAGTTCCTACGAGTTACATTGGTCCCGTGGGAGGTGTTGGTGCCACCCACGGGGCCGTTAGGCGGCTGTTTCAAGTTCTCACCCTCTAATGCCAAGTTTTTAAGCCTAAGTCTAGAAATATGTAAATTGTCATCGTATTCTCAAACCGGGAGCCCCGGGGCTACGGGGTCAGTTCCTACGAGTTAGATTGGTCCCGTGGTTGGTGTTGGTTCCACCCACGGGGCCGTTAGAGGGCTGTTCTGAATTTTCACCCTCTAACGCCATGTTTTTAAGCCTAACTCTAAAAATTTGCAAATTATCGTCGTATTCCCAAACCGGGACTCCCGCGGGTGTGGAGTCAGTTCCTACGAATTACATTGGTCCCGTGGGAGGTGTTGGTGCCACCCATGGGGCCGTTAGAGCGCTGTTTCGAGTTTTCACCCTCTAAGCCCATGTTTTTAATCCCAAGTCTAGAAATATGCAAATTACTGTCGTATTCTCAAACCGGGAGTCCCGCGGACGCGGGGTCAGTTCCTACGAGTTACATTGGTCCCGTGGAAGGTGTTGGTGTCACCCACGGGGGCGTTCGGGGGCTGTTTCAAGTTCTCACCCTCTAATGCCATGTTTTTAAGCCTTAGTCTAGAAAATGCAAATTATTGTCGTATCCTCAAACCCGGAGTCCCGCGGCTGCGGGGTCAGTTCTTACGAGTTACCTTGGTCCCGTGGAAGGTGTTGGTGCCACCCACGGGGCCGTTAGAGGGTTGTTTCGAGTTCTCACCCTCTAACGCCATGATTGTAAGCCTAAGTCTAGAAATCTGCAAATTACCGTCGTATTCTCAAACTGGGAATCCCGCGGCTGCGGGGTCAGTTCCTACGAGTTACATTGGTCCCGTGGGAGGTGTTGGTGCCACCCACGGGGCCGTTAGGCGGCTGTTTCAAGTTCTCACCCTCTAATGCCAAGTTTTTAAGCCTAAGTCTAGAAATATTTAAAATGTCATCGTATTCTCAAACCGGGAGTCCCGCGGCTGCGGGGTCAGTTCCTACGAGTTACATTGGTCCCGTGGGTGGTGTTGGTGCCACCCACGGGGCCGTTAGAGGACTGTTTCGAATTTTCACCCTCTAACGCCATGTTTTTAAGCCTAAGTCTTGAAATATTCAAATTACCGTTGTATTCTCAAAGCGGGAGTCCCGCGGCTGCGGGGTCAGTTCCTACGAGTTACATTGGTCCCGTGGGAGTTGTTGGTGCCACCCACGGGGCCGTTCGGGGGCTGTTTCAAGTTTTCACCCTCTAATGCCATGTTCTTAAGCCTAAGTCTATAAATATATTAATTATCGTCGTATCCTCAAACCGGGAGTCCCACGGCTGCGGGGTCAGTTCCTACGAGTTACATTGGCCCCGTGGGAGGTGTTGGTGCCACTCACGGGGCCGTTAGAGGGCTGTTTCGAGTTTTCACCCTCTAACGCCATATTTTTAAGCCTAAGTCTAAAAAATATGCAAATTATCGTCGTATTCTCAAACCGGAAGTCCCGCGGCTGTGGGCTCAGTTCCTACGTGTTACATTGATCCCGTGGGAGGTGTTGGTCCCACCCACGGGTCCGTTCGGGGGCTGTTTCGAATTTTCACTCTCAAACGCCATGTTATTCTTATGTCTAGAAATATGCAAATTACCGAGGTATTCTCAAACCGGGAGTCCTGCGGCTGCGCTGTCAGTTCCTACGAGTTACATTTGGTCCCGTGGGAGGTGTTGGTGCCACCCACGGGGCCGTTCGGGGGCTGTTTGTAGTTCTCACCCTCTAATGCCATGTTTTTAAGCCTAAGTCTATAAATATTCAAATTATCGTCGTATTTTCATACCGGGAGTCCCGCGACTGCGGGGTCAGTTCTTACCAGCTACATTGGTCCCGTGGGAGGTGTTGGTGCCACCCTTGGGAGGGCTGTTTCGAGTTTTCACCCTCTAACGCCATGTTTTTAAGTCTAAGTTTAAAAATATGCAAATTATCGTCGTATATTCTAGCCGGGAGTCCCGCGGCTGCGGGGCCAGTTCCTACGAGTTACATTGGTCCCGTGGGAGGTGTTGGGGCCACCCACGGGGCCGTTAGAGCGCTGTTTCGAGTTTTCACCCTCTAACCCCATGTTTTTAATCCCAAGTCTAGAAATATGCAAATTACTGTCGTATTCTCAAACCGGGAGTCCCGCGGCCGCGGGTCAGTTCCTACGAGTTACATTAGTCCCGTGGGAGGTGTTGGTGCAACTCACGGGGCCGTTAGAGGGCTGTTTCAAGTTTTCACCCTCTAACGCCATGTTTTTAAGCCTAAGTCTAAAAATATGTAAATTATCGTCGTATTCTCAAACCGGGAGTCCCGCGGCTGCGGGGTCGATTACTACGATTTACATTGGTCCCGTGGGAGGTGTTGGTGCCACCCACGGGGCCGTTAGAGGGTTGTTTCGAGTTTTCACCCTCTAACGCCATGATTTTAAGCCTAAGTCTAGGAATCTGCAAATTACCGTAGTATTTTCAAACTGGGAATCCCGCAGCTGCGGGGTCAGTTCCTACGAGTTACATTGGTCCCGTGGGAGGTGTTGGTGCCACCCACGGGGCCGTTAGGGGGCTGTTTCAAGTTCTCACCCTCTAATGCAATGTTTTTAAGCCTAAGTCTTGAAATATGTAAATTGTCATCGTATTCTCAAACCGGCAGTCCCGCGGCTACGGGGTCAGTTCCTACAAGTTAGATTGGTCCCGTATGTGGTGTTGGTGCCACCCACGGGGCCGTTAGAGGGCTGTTTCGAATTTTCACCCTCTAACGCCATGTTTTTAAGCCAAACTCTAAAAATATGCAAATTATCGTCGTATTCTCAAATCGGGATTCCCGCGGATGTGGAGTCACTTCCTACGAGTTACATTGGTCCCGTGCGAGGTGTTGGTGCCACCCATGGGGCCGTTAGACGGCTGTTTCGAGTTTTCATCCTCTAACGCCATGTTTTTAAGCCTAAGTCTAAAAAGATGCAAATTATCATCGTATTCTCAAACCGGGAGTCCCGCCGCTACGGGGTCAGTTCCTACTAGTTACATTGGTCCCGTGGGAGGTGTTCGTGCCACCCACGGGGCCGTTCGGGGGCTGTTTCAAGTTCTCATCCTCTAATGCCATGTTTTTAAGCCTAAGTCTAAAAATATACAAATTATTGTCGTATCCACAAACCGGGAGTCCCACGGCTGCGGGGTCAGTTCGTACGAGTTACATTGGTCCCGTGGGAGGTGTTGGTGCCACCCACGGGGCCGTTAGAAGGCTGTTTCGAGTTTTCACCCTATAACGCCATGTTCTTCATCCTAAGTCTAGAAATCTGCAAATTACCGTCGTATTCTCAAACCGGGAATCCCGCGGCTGCGGGGTCAGTTCCTACGAGTTACATTGGTCCCGTGGGAGGTGTGGGTGCCACCCACGGGGCCGTTCCGGGGCTGTTTCGAGTTTTGACGCTCTAACGACATGTTTTGCTTAAGTTTTGAAATATACAAATTACTGTTGTATTCTCAAATCGGGAGTCCCGTGGCTACGGAGTCAGTTCCTACGATTTACATTGGTCCCGTGGGAGATGTGGGTGCCACCCACGGGGCCGTTAGAGGGCTGTTTCGAGTTTTCACCCTCTAATGCCATGTTTTTAAGCCTAAGTCTACAAATATGCAAATTATCATCGAATCCTCAAACCGGGAGTCCCACGGCTGCGGGGTCAGTTCCTACGAGTTACATTGGTCCCGTGGGAGGTTCTGGTGCCACCCATGGGTCTGTTGGAGGGCTGTTTCGAGTTTTCACTCTCTAACGCCATGTTTTTAAGCCTAAGTCTAAAAAATATGCAAATTATCGTCGTATTCTCAAACCGGGACTCCCGCGGGTGTGGAGTCAGTTCCTACGAGTTACATTGGTCCCGTGGGAGGTGTTGGTGCCACCCATGGGGCCGTTAGAGGGCTATTTCGAGTTTTCACCCTCTAACGTCATGTTTTTAAGCCAAAGTCTAAAAAGATGCAAATTATCATCGTATTCTCAAACCGGGAGTCCCGCGGCTGCGGGGTCAGTTCCTACGAGTTACATTGGTCCCGTGGGAGGTGTTCGTGCCACCCACGGGGTCGTACGGGTGCTATTTCGAGTTTTCACCCTCTAACGCCATGTTTGATTAAGTTTACAAATATGTAAATTACCGCCGTATTCTCAAATCGGGAGTCCCGCGGCTGCGGGATCAGTTCCTATGAGTTACATTAGTCCCGTGGGAGGTGATGGTGCCACCCACGGGGCCGTTCGGGGGCTGTTTCAAGTTCTCACCCTCTAATGCCATGTTTTTAAGCCTAAGTCTAGAAATATGTAAATTATCGTCGTATCCTCAAACCGGGAGTCCCACGGCTGCGGGGTCAGTTCCTACAAGTTACATTGGTCCCGTGGGAGGTGTTGGTGCCACCCATGGGGCCGTTAGAGGGTTGTTTCGAGTTTTCACCCTCTAACGCCATGTTTTTAAGCCTAAGTCTAAAAATACGCAAATTATCGTCGTATTCTCAAACCGGGTGTCCCGCGGCTGCGGGGTCAGTTCCTATTATTTACATTGGTCCCGTGGGAGGTGTTGGTGCCACCCACGGGGCCGTTAGAGGGCTGTTTCGAGTTTTCACCCTCTAACACCACGTTTTTAAGCCTAAGTCTAGAAATATTCAAATTACCGTCGTATTCTCGAATCGGGAGTCCTGCGGCTGCGGGGTCAGTTCCTACGAGTTACATTGGTCCCGTTGGAGGTGTTGGTGCCACCCACGGGGCCGTTCGGGGGCTGTTTCGAGTTTTCACCCTCTAACCCCATGTTTTTAAGCCTAAGTCTAGAAATATGCAAATTACCGTCATATTCCTCAAACCGGGAGTCCCACGGCTGCGGGGTCGGTTCCTACGAGTTACATTGGTCCCGTGGGAGGTGTTGGTGCCACCCATGGGGCCGTTAGAGGGCTGTTTCAAGTTCTCACCCTCTAATGCCATGTTTTTAAGCATAGGCCTAGAAATATGTAAATTGTCATCGTATTCTCAAATCGGGAGTCCCGCGGCTGCGGGGTCAGTTCCTACGAGTTAGGTTGGTCCCGTGGGAGGTGTTGGTGCCACCCACGGGGCCATTAGAGGGCTGTTTCGAGTTTTCACCCTCTAACGCCATGTTTTTAAGCCTAACTCTAAAAATATGCAAATTATCGTTGTATTCTCAAACCGGGACTCCCGCGGGTGTGGAGTCAGTTCCTACGAGTTACATTGGTCCCGTGGGAGGTGTTGGTTCCACCCATGGAGCCGTTAGAGGGCTGTTTCGAGTTTTCACCCTCTAACGCCATGTCTTTAAGCCTAAGTCTAAAAAGATTCAAATTATCATCGTATTCTTAAACATGGAGTCCCGCGGCTGCGGGGTCAATTCCTACGAGTTGCATTGGTCCCGTGGGAGGTGTTCGTGCCACCCACGGGGCCGTTAGAGGGTTGTTTCGAGTTTTCACCCTCTAACGCCATGATTTTAAGCCTAAGTCTAGAAATCTGCAAATTACCGTCGTATTCTCAAACTGGGAATCCCGCGGTTGCGGGGTCAGTTCCTACGAGTTACATTGGTCCCGTGGGAGGTGTTGGTGCCACCCACGGGGCCGTTAGGGGGCTGTTTCAAGTTCTCACCCTCTAATGCCATGTTTTTAAGCCTAAGTCTAGAAATATGTAAATTGTCATCGTATTCTCAAATCGGGAGTCCCGTGGCTGCGGGGTCAGTTCCTACGAGTTAGATTGGTCCCGTGGGTGGTGTTGGTGCCAGCCACGGGGTCGTTAGAGGGCTGTTTCGAATTCTTACCCTCTAACGCCATGGTTTTAAGCCTAAGTCTAAAAATATGCAAATTATCGTTGTATTCTCAAACCGGGACTCCCGCGGGTGTGGAGTCAGTTCCTACGAGTTACATTGGTCCCGTGGGAGGTGTTGGTGCCACCCATGGGGCCGTTAGAGGGCTGTTTCGAGTTTTCACCCTCTAACGCCATGTTTTTAAGCCTAAGTATAAAAAGATGTAAATTATCATCGTATTCTCAAACCGGGAGTCCCGCCACTGCGGGGTCAGTTCCTACTAGTTACATTGGTCCCGTGGGAGGTGTTCGTGCCACCCACGGGGTCGTTCGGGGGCTATTTCGAGTTTTAACCCTCTAACCCCATGTTTGATTAAGTTTAGAAATATGCAAATTACCGACGTATTCTCAAATCGGAATTTCCGCTGCTGTGGGGTCAGTTCCTACGAGTTACATTGGTCCCGTGGAAAGTGTTGGTGCCACCCATGGGGCCGTTCGGGGGTTGTTTCAAGTTCTCACCCTCTAATGCCATGTTTTTAATCCTAAGTCTAGAAATATGCAAATTATTGTCGTATCCTCAAACCGAGAGTCCCACGGCTGCGGGGTCAGTTCGTACGAGTTACATTGGTCCCGTGGGAGGTGTTGGTGCCACCCATGGGGCCGTTAGAGGGTTGTTTCGAGTTTTCACCCTCTAACGCCATATTTTTAAGCCTAAGTCTAAAAATACGCAAATTATCGTCGTATTCTCAAACCGGGAGTCCCGCGGCTGCGGGGTCGGTTCCTATGATTTACATTGGTCCCGTGGGAGGTGTTGGTGCCACCCACGGGGCCATTAGTGGGTGGTTACGAGTTTTCACCCTCTAACGCCACGTTTTTAAGCCTAAGTCTTGAAATATTCAAATTACCGTCGTATTCTCAAATCGGGAGTCCCGCGGCTGCGGGGTCAGTTCCTACGAGTTACATTGGTCCCGTGGGAGGTGTTGGTGCCAACCACGGGGAAGTTCCAGGGCTGTTTCAAGTTTTCACCCTCTAATGCCATGTTTTTAAGCCTAAGTCTAGAAATATGCAAATTATCGTCGTATCCTCAAACTGGGAGTCCCACGGCTGCGGGGTCAGTTCCTACGAGTTACATTGGTCCCGTGGGAGGTGTTGGTACCACCCATGGGGCTGTTAGAGGGCTGTTTCGAGTTTTCACCCTCTAACGCCATGTTTTTAAGCCTAAGTCTAAAAATATGCAAATTATCGTCGTATTCTCAAACCGAGAGTCCCGCGGCTGTGGGGTCAGCTCCTACGTGTTACATTGATCCCGTGGGAGGTGTTGGTCCCACCCACAGGTCCGTTCGGGGGCTGTTTCTAGTTCTCACCCTCTAATGCCATGTTTTTAAGCCTAAGTCTAGAAATATGCAAATTATCGTCGTATCCTCAAACCGGGAGTCCCACGGTTGCGGGGTTAGTTCCTACGCGTTACATTGGTCCCGTGGGAGGTGTTGGTGCCACCCATGGGGCCGTTAGAGGGTTGTTTCGAGTTTTCACCCTCTAACGCCATGTTTTTAAGCCTAAGTCTAAAAATACGCAAATTATCGTCGTATTCTCAAACCGGGAGTCCCGCGGCTGCGGGGTCGGTTCCTATGATTTACATTGGTCCCGTGGGAAGTGTTGGTGCCACCCACGGGGCCGTTAGTGGGCTGTTTCGAGTTTTCACCCTCTAACGCCACGTTTTTAAGCCTAAGTCTTGAAATATTCAAATTACCGTCGTATTCTCAAATCGGGAGTCCCGCGGCTGCGGGGTCAGTTCCTACGAGTTACATTGGTCCCGTGGGAGGTGTTGGTGCCACCCACGGGGCCGTTCGGGGGTTGTTTCTTGTTTTCACCCTCTAATGCCATGTTTTTAAGCCTAAGTCTACAAATATGCAAATTATCATCGTATCCTCAAACCGGGAGTCCCACGGCTGCAGGGTCAGTTCCTACGAGTTACATTGGTCCCGTGGGAGGTTCTGGTGCCACCCATGGCGCTGTTAGAGGGCTGTTTCGAGTTTTCACCCTCTAACGCCATATTTTTAAGCCTAAGTCAAAAAAATATGCAAATTATCGTCGTATTCTGAAATCGGGAGTCCCGCGGCTGTGGGCTCAGTTCCTACGTGTTACATTGATCCCGTGGGAGGTGTTGGTCCCACCCACGGGTCCGTTCGGGGGCTGTTTCGAATTTTCACTCTCTAACGCCATGTTTTGCTTATGTCTAGAAATATGCAAATTACCGAGGTATTCTCAAACCGGGAGTCCTGCGGCTGCGGGGTCAGTTCCTACGAGTTCCATTTGGTCCCGTGGGAGGTGTTGGTGCCACCCACGGGCCGTTCGGGGGCTGTTTCTAGTTCTCACCCTCTAATGCCATGTTTTTAAGCCTAAGTCTATAAATATTCAAATTATCGTCATATTTTCATACCGGGAGTCCCGCGGCTGCGGGGTCAGTTCCTACTATTTACATTGGTCCCGTGGGAGGTGTTGGTGCCACCCATGGGAGGGTTGTTTCGAATTTTCACCCTCTAACGCCATGTTTTTAAGCCTAACTCTAAAAATATGCAAATTATCGTCGTATTCTCAAATCGGGACTCCCGCGGGTGTGAAGTCAGTTCCTACGAGTTACATTGGTCCCGTGGGAGGTGTTGGTGCCACCCATGGGGCCGTTAGAGGGCTGTTTCGAGTTTTCACCCTCTAACGCCATGTTTTTAAGCCTAAGTCTAAAAAGATGTAAATTATCATCATATTCTCAAACCGGGAGTCCCACGGCTGCGGGGTTAGTTCCTACGAGTTACATTGGTCCCGTGGAGGTGTTCGTGCCACCCACGGGGTCGTTCGGGGGCTATTTTGAGTTTTCACCCTCTAACGCCATGTTTGATTAAGTTTAGAAATATGAAAATTACCGTCGTATTCTCAAATCGGAAGTCCCGCGGCTGCGGGGTCAGTTCCTACGAGTTACATTGGTCCCGTGGGAGGTGTTGGTGCCACCCACGGGGCCGTTCGGGGGCTGTTTCAAGTTCTCACCCTCTAATGCCAAGTTTTTTTTTTTGGGAATTTAATTGTATATAAAAAGGACCAAAAGATATACAGAGGAAGAAACCCCTCACAGAACAAGAAAAAACCCTAGGGCATACCCCACAGGCAAACAGGCCAACCAGGCCAGAACCAAACAAAACCTAAACTAGAAGTTTATCTTCAGGGATGTTCCAGTACATACAAGCCATCCAGTTAGTAAAACTCCTTCTGTCCTTCTTCCACGTGAGAGCTTTTGCTCTAACCATGTTTTCAATACCCTTGATAATAGAATCAAGGGAATTGGAGACATGCTTAAAGCATCTAGAATTCCTCTCCATCCAAATGCAATAGATAGTGGTAGTAAAGGAGAGGGATCTAATCTTGTCACAAAGGGTCTTCGTAGAATGGTTAACAGTAGCCAAACCCAACTCACTATTCAGACCCTGGCCATCCCTGTAATATTGGTTCCTAAGCATCACCTCCTCCCAAATACATTTACTAAGGCTGCACTGAGAGAACAAATGGTTATATGATTCCCTTTCAGTCCCAAATAACTCACACAGGTCATCCACAGAAACTCCCCATTCATGTAATTTAACTTTAGTGTTGATGGCCTTCCTAACCACCAACCAAGTTATGAAAGAGCATTTAGGGATACAAACCTTACTCCACACAAACTTGCTCCAGTTGACCATTGGCTTATGGGCCTTTAAAAGCTCCCAAGCGGACGCAATGGTGAATATTCCATGATTTGATGGAACGGCTGCGGGGTCAGTTCCTACGAGTTACATTGGTCCCGTGGGAGGTGTTGGTGCCACCAACGGGGACGTTCGGGGGTTGTTTCAAGTTCTCACCCTCTAATGCCATGTTTTTAAGCCTAAGTCTAGAAATATGCAAATTATAGTCGTATTTTCAAACCGGGAGTCCCGCGGCTGCGGGGTCGGTACCTATGATTTATATTGGTCCCGTGGGAGGTGTTGGTGCCACCCACGGGGCCTTTAGTTGGCTGTTTCGATTTTTCACCCTCTAACGCCACGTTTCTAAGCCTAAGTCTTGAAATATTCAAATTACCATCGTATTCTCAAATCGGGAGTCCCGCGGCTGCGGGGTCAGTTCCTACGAGTTACATTGGTCCCGTGGGAGGTGTTGGTGCCACCAACGGGGACGTTCGGGGCTTGTTTCAAGTTCTCACCCTCTAAAGCCAAGTTTTTAAGCCTAAGTCTAGAAATATGCAAATTATAGTCGTATTCTTAAACCGGGAGTCCCGCGACTGCGGGGTCAGTTCCTACGAGTTACATTGGTCCCGTGGGAGGTGTTGGTGCCACCCATGGGGCCATTAGAGGGTTGTATCGAGTTTTCACCCTCTAACGCCATGATTTTAAGCCTAAGTCTAGAAATTTGCAAATTACCGTCGTATTCTCAAACTGGGAATCCCGCGGATGCGGGGTCAGTTCCTACGAGTTACATTGGTTCCGTGGGAGGTGTTGGTGCCACCCACGGGGCCGTTAGGGGGCTGTTTTAAGTTCTCACCCTCTAATGCCATGTTTTTAAGCCTAAGTCTAGAAATATGTAAATTGTCATCGTATTCTCAAACTGGGAATCCCGCGGCTGCGGGGTCAGTTTCTACAAGTTACATTGGTCCCGTGGGAGGTGTGGGTGCCACCCACGGGGCCGTTCGGGGGCTGTTTCGAGTTTTGACGCTCTAACGACATGTTTTGCTTAAGTTTAGAAATATACAAATTACTGTTGTATTCTCAAATCGGGAGTCCCGTGGCTACGGAGTCAGTTCCTACGATTTACATTGGTCCCGTGGGAGATGTGGGTGCCACCCACGAGGCCGTTGGAGGGCTGTTTCGAGTTTTCAACCTCTAATGCCATGTTTTTAAGCCTAAGACTAGAAATATGTAAATTGTCTTCGTATTCTCAAATCGGGAGTCCCGCTGCTGCGGGGTCAGTTCCTACGAGTTAGATTGGTCCCGTGGGTGGTGTTGGTGCCACCCACGTGGCCGTTAGAGGGTTGTTTCGAATTTTCACCCTCAAACGCCATGTTTTTAAGCCTAAGTCTAAAAATACGCAAATTATCGTCGTATTCTCAAACCGGGAGTCCGGCGGGTATGGAGTCAGTTCCTACGAGTTACATTGGTCCCGTGGGAGGTGTTGGTGCCACCCATGGGGCCGTTAGAGGGATGTTTCGAGTTTTCACCCTCTAACGCCATGTTTTTAAGCCTAAGTCTAAAAAGATACAAATTATCATCGTATTCTCAAACCGGGAGTCCCGTGGCTGTGGGGTCAGTTCCTACGAGTTACATTGGTCCCGTGGGAGGTGTTGGTGCCAACCACGGGGTCGTTCGGGGGCTGTTTCAAGTTCTCACCCTCTAATGCCATGTTTTTAAGCCTAAGTCTAGAAATATGCAAATTATCGTCGTATCCTCAAACCGGGAGTCCCACGACTGCGTGGTCAGTTCCTACGAGTTACATTGGTCCCGTGGGAGGTGTTGGTGCCACCCATGGGGCTGTTAGAGGGCTGTTTCGAGTTTTCACCCTCTAACGCCATGTTTTTAAGCCTAAGTCTAAAAATATTCAAATTATCGTCGTATTCTCAAACCGGGAGTCCCGCAGCTGTGGGGTCAGTTCCTACGTGTTACATTGATACCGTGGGAGGTGTTGGTCCCACCCACGGGTCCGTTCGGGGGCTGTTTCGAATTTTCACTCTCTAACGCCATGTTTTGCTTATGTCTAGAAATATGCAAATTACCGACGTATTCTCAAACCGGGAGTCCCGCGGCTGCGGGGTCAGTTCCTAAGAGTTACATTTGGTCCCGTGGGAGGTGTTGGTGCCACCCACGGGGCCGTTCGGGGGCTGTTTCTAGTTCTCACCCTCTAATGCCATGTTTTTAAGCCTAAGTCTATAAATATTCAAATTATCTTCGTATTTTCATACCGGGAGTCCCGCGGCTGCGGGGTCAGTTCCCACAAGCTACATTGGTCCCGTGGGAGGTGTTGGTGCCACCCATGGGAGGGCTGTTTCGAGTTTTCACCCTCTAACGCCATGTTTTTAAGCCTAAGTTTAAAAATATGCAAATTATCGTCGTATATTCTAGCCGGGAGTCCCGCGGCTGCGGGGCAGTTCCTACGAGTTACATTGGTCCCGTGGGAGGTGTTGGGGCCACCCACGGGGCCGTTAGAGCGTTGTTTCATGTTTTCACCCTCTAACCCCATGTTTTTTAGCCCAAGTCTAGAAATATGCAAATTACTGTCGTATTCTCAAACCGGGAGTCCCGCGGCCGTGGGGTCAGTTCCTACGAGTTACATTGGTCCCGTGGGACGTGTTGGTGGGGCCGTTCGGGGGCTGTTTCAAGTTCTCACCCTCTAATGCCATGTTTTTAAGCCTAAGTCTAGAAATATGCAAATTATTGTCGTATCCTTAAACCCGGAGTCCCGCGGCTGCGGGGTCAGTTCTTACGAGTTACCTTGGTCCCGTGGGAGGTGTTGGTGCCACTCACGGGGCCGTTAGAGGGCTGTTTCAAGTTTTCACCCTCTAACGCCATGTTTTTAAGCCTAAGTCTAAAAATATGCAAATTATCGTCGTATTCTCAAACCGGGAGTCCCGCGGCTGCGGGGTCGATTCCTACGATTTACATTGGTCCCGGGGGAGGTGTTGGTGCCACCCATGGGGCCATTAGAGGGTTGTTTCGAGTTTTCACCCTCTAACGCCATGATTTTAAGCCTAAGTCTAGAAATCTGCAAATTACCGTCGTATTCTCAAACTGGGAATCCCGCACTTGCGGGGTCAATTCCTACGAGTTACATTGGTCCCGTGGGAGGTGTTGGTGCCACCCACGGGGCCGTTAGGGGGCTGTTTCAAGTTCTCACCCTCTAATGCCATGTTTTTAAGCATAAGTCTAGAAATATGTAAATTGTCATCGTATTCTCAAACCGGGAGTCCCGCGGCTGCGGGGTCAGTTCCTACGGGTTAGATTGGTCCCGTGGGAGGTGTTGGTGCCACCCACGGGGCCGTTAGAGGGTTGTTTCGAATTTTCACCCTCAAACGCCATGTTTTTAAGCCTAACTCTTAAAATATGAAAATTATCGTCGTATTCTCAAATCGGGACTCCCGCGGGTGTGGAGTCAGTTCCTACGAGTTACATTGGTCCCGTGGGAGGTGTTCGTGCCACCCAAGGGGTCGTTCGGGGGCTATTTCGACTTTTCACTCTCTAACGCCATGTTTGATTAAGCTTAGAAATATGCATATTACCGCCATATTCTCAAATCGGAAGTCCCGCGGCTGTGGGGTCAGTTCCTACGAGTTACATTGGTCCCGTGGGAGGTGTTGGTGCCACCCACGGGGCCGTTCGGGGGCTGTTTCAAGTTCTCACCCTCTAATGCCATGTTTTTAAGCATAAGTCTAGAAATATGTAAATTGTCATCGTATTCTCAAACCGGGAGTCCCGCGGCTGCGGGGTCAGTTCCTACGGGTTAGATTGGTCCCGTGGGAGGTGTTGGTGCCACCCACGGGGCCGTTAGAGGGTTGTTTCGAATTTTCACCCTCAAACGCCATGTTTTTAAGCCTAACTCTTAAAATATGAAAATTATCGTCGTATTCTCAAATCGGGACTCCCACGGGTGTGGAGTCAGTTCCTACGAGTTACATTGGTCCCGTGGGAGGTGTTCGTGCCACCCAAGGGGTCGTTCGGGGGCTATTTCGACTTTTCACTCTCTAACGCCATGTTTGATTAAGCTTAGAAATATGCATATTACCGCCATATTCTCAAATCGGAAGTCCCGCGGCTGTGGGGTCAGTTCCTACGAGTTACATTGGTCCCGTGGGAGGTGTTGGTGCCACCCATGGGGCCGTTCGGGGGCTGTTTCAAGTTCTCACCCTCTAATGCCATGTTTTTAAGCCTAAGTCTAGAAATATGCAAATTATTGTCGTATCCTCAAACCGGGAGTCCCACGGCTGCAGGGTCAGTTCGTACGAGTTACATTGGTCCCGTGGGAGTGTTGGTGCCACCCATGGGGCCGTTAGAGGGTTGTTTCGAGTTTTCACCCTCTAACGCCATGTTTTTAAGCCTAAGTCTAAAAATACCCAAATTGTCGTCGTATTCTCAAACCGGGAGTCCCGCGGCTGCGGGGACGGTTCCTATGATTTACATTGGTCCCGTGGGAGGTGTTGTTTCCACCCACGGGGCCGTTAGTTGGTTGTTTCGAGTTTTCACCCTCTAACGCCACGTTTTTAAGCCTAAGTCAAAAAAGATGCAAATTATTATCGTATTCTCAAACCGGGAGTCCCGCGGCTGCGGGGTCAGTTCCTACGAGTTACATTGGTCCCGTGGGAGGTGTTCGTGCCACCCACGGGGTTGTTCGGGGGCTGTTTCAAGTTCTCACCCTCTAATGCCATGTTTTCAAGCCTAACTCTAGAAATATGCAAATTATCGTCGTATCCTCAAACCGGGAGTCCCACGGTTGCGGGGTCAGTTCCTACGAGTTACATTGGTCCCGTGGGAGGTGTTGGTGACACCCATGGGGCCGTTAGAGGGTTGTTTCGAGTTTTCACCCTCTAACGCCATGTTTTTAAGCTTAAGTCTAAAAATACACAAATTATCGTCGTATTCTCAAACCGGGAGTCCCGCGGCTACGGGGTCGATTCCTATGATTTACATTGCTCCCGTGGGAGGTGTTGGTACCACCCACGGGGCCGTTAGTGGGCTGTTTCGAGTTTTCACCCTCTAACGCCACGTTTTTAAGCCAAAGTCTTGAAATATTCAAATTACCGTCGTATTCTCAAATCGGGAGTCCCGCGGCTGCGGGGTCAGTTCCTACGAGTTACATTGGTCCCGTGGGAGGTGTTGGTACCGCCCACGGGGCCGTTCGGGGGCTGTTTCAAGTTTTCACCCTCTAATGCCATGTTTTTAAGCCTAAGTCTATAAATATGCAAATTATCATCGTATCCTCAAACTGGGAGTCCCACGGTTGCGGGGTCAGTTCCTACGAGTTACATTGGTCCCGTGGGAGGTGTTGGTGACACCCATGGGGCCGTTAGAGGGTTGTTTCGAGTTTTCACCCTCTAACGCCATGTTTTTAAGCTTAAGTCTAAAAATACGCAAATTATCGTCGTATTCTCAAACCGGGAGTCCCGCGGCTACGGGGTCGATTCCTATGATTTACATTGCTCCCGTGGGAGGTGTTGGTGCCACCCACGGGGCCGTTAGTGGGCTGTTTCGAGTTTTCACCCTCTAACGCCACGTTTTTAAGCCAAAGTCTTGAAATATTCAAATTACCGTCGTATTCTCAAATCGGGAGTCCCGCGGCTGCGGGGTCAGTTCCTACGAGTTACATTGGTCCCGTGGGAGGTGTTGGTACCGCCCACGGGGCCGTTCGGGGGCTGTTTCAAGTTTTCACCCTCTAATGCCATGTTTTTAAGCCTAAGTCTATAAATATGCAAATTATCATCGTATCCTCAAACTGGGAGTCCCACGGTTGCGGGGTCAGTTCCTACGAGTTACATTGGTCCCGTGGGAGGTGTTGGTGACACCCATGGGGCCGTTAGAGGGTTGTTTCGAGTTTTCACCCTCTAACGCCATGTTTTTAAGCTTAAGTCTAAAAATACGCAAATTATCGTTGTATTCTCAAACCGGGAGTCCCGCGGCTACGGGGTCGATTCCTATGATTTACATTGCTCCCGTGGGAGGTGTTGGTGCCACCCACGGGGCCGTTAGTGGGCTGTTTCGAGTTTTCACCCTCTAACGCCACGTTTTTAAGCCTAAGTCTTGAAATATTCAAATTACCGTCGTATTCTCAAATCGGGAGTCCCGCGGCTGCGAGGTCAGTTCCTACGAGTTACATTGGTCCCGTGGGAGGTGTTGGTGCCGCCCACGGGGCCGTTCGGGGGCTGTTTCAAGTTTTCACCCTCTAATGCCATGTTTTTAAGCCTAAGTCTATAAATATGCAAATTATCATCGTATCCTCAAACCGGGAGTCCCACGGCTGCGAGGTCAGTTCCTACGAGTTACATTGGTCCCGTGGGAGGTTCTGGAGCCACCCATGGGGCTGTTAGAGGGCTGTTTCGAGTTTTCACCCTCTAACACCATATTTTTAAGCCTAAGTCTAAAAATATGCAAATTATCGTCGTATTCTCAAACCGGGAGTCCCGCGGTTGTGGGGTCAGTTCCTACGTGTTACATTGATCCCGTGGGAGGTGTTGGTCCCACCCACGGGTCCGTTCGGGGGCTGTTTCGAATTTTCACTCTCTAACGCCATGTTTTGCTTATGTCTAGAAATATGCAAATTACCGAGGTATTCTCAAACCGGGAGTCCTGCGGCTGCGGGGTCAGTTCCTACGAGTTACATTTGGTCCCGTGGGAGGTGTTGGTGCCACCCACGGGGCCGTTCGGGGCCTTTTTCTAGTTCTCACCCTCTAATGCCATGTTTTTAAGCCTAAGTCTATAAATATTCAAATTATCGTCGTATTTTCATACCGGGAGTCCCGCGGCTGCGTGCTCAGTTCCTACCAGCTACATTGGTCCCGTGGGAGTGTTGGTGCCACCCATGGGAGGGCTGTTTCGAGTTTTCACCCTCTAACGCCATGTTTTTAAGCCTAAGTTTAAAAATATGCAAATTATCGTCGTATATTCTAGCCGGGAGTCCCGCGGCTGCGGGGCCAGTTCCTACGAGTTAAATTGGTCCCGTGGGAGGTGTTGGGGCCACCCACGGGGCCGTATGAGCGCTGTTTCGAGTTTTCACCCTCTAACCCCATGTTTTTAAGCCCAAGTCTAGAAATATACAAATTACTGTCGTATTCTCAAACCGGGAGTCCCACGGCCGCGGGGTCAGTTTCTACGAGTTACATTCGTCCCGTGGAAGGTGTTGGTGTCACCCACGGGGCCGTTCTGAGGCTGTTTCAAGTTCGCACCCTCTAATGCCATGTTTTTAAGCCGAAGTCTAGAAATATGCAAATTATTGTCGTATCCTCAAACCCGGAGTCCCGCGGCTGCGGGGTCAGTTCTTACGAGTTACCTTGGTCCCGTGGGAGGTGTTGGTGCCACTCACGGGGCCGTTAGAGGGCTGTTTCAAGTTTTCACCCTCTAACGCCATTTTTTAAGCCTAAGTCTAAAAATATGCAAATTATCGTCGTATTCTCAAACCGGGAGTCCCGCGGCTGCGGGGTCGATTCCTATGATTTACATTGATCCCGTGGGAGGTATTGGTGCCACCCACGGGGCCGTTAGAGGGTTGTTTCGAGTTTTCACCCTCTAACGCCATGATTTTAAGCCTAAGTCTAGAAATCTACAAATTACCGTCGTATTCTCAAACTGGGAATCCTGCGGGTGCGGGGTCAGTTCCTACGAGTTACATTGGTCCCGTGGGAGGTGTTGGTGCCACCCACGGGGCCGTTAGGGGGCTGTTTCAATTTCTCACCCTCTAATGCCATGTTTTTAAGCCTAAGTCTAGAAATATGTAAATTATCATCGTATTCTCAAACCGGGAGTCCCGCGGCTGCGGGGTCAGTTCCTACGAGTTAGATTGGTCCCGTGGGTGGTGTTGGTGCCACCCACGGAGCCGTTAGAGGGCTGTTTCGAATTTTCACCCTCTAACGCCATGTTTTTAAGCCTAACTCTAAAAATATGCAAATTATCGTCGTATTCTCAAACCGGGACTCCCGCGGGTGTGGAGTCAGTTCCTACGAGTTACATTTGTCCCGTGGGAGGTGTTGGTGGCACCCATGAGGCCGTTAAAGGGTTGTTTCGAGTTTTCACCCTCTAACACCATGTTTTTAAGCCTAAGTCTAAAAAGATGCAAATTATCGTTATATTCTCAAACCGGGAGTCCCGCGGCTGGGGGGTCAGTTCCTACGAGTTACATTGGTCCCGTGGGAGGTGTTCGTGCCACGCACGGGGTCGTTCGGGGGCTATTTCGAGTTTTCACCCTCTAACGCCATGTTTGATTAAGTTTAGAAATATGCAAATTACCGCCGTATTCTCAAATCGGAAGTCCCACGGCTGCGGGGTCGGTTCCTACGAGTTACATTGGTCCCGTGGGAGGTGTTGGTGCCACCCACGGGGCCGATCGGGGGCTGTTTCAAGTTCTCACCCTCTAATGCCATGTTTTTAAGCCTAAGTCTAGAAATATGCAAATTATTGTCGTATCCTCAAACCGGGAGTCCCACGGCTGCGGAGTCAGTTCGTACGAGTTACATTGGTCCCGTGGGAGGTGTTGGTGCCACCCATGGGGCCGTTAGAGGGTTGTTTCGAGTTTTCACCCTCTAACGCCATGTTTTTAAGCCTAAGTCTAAAAATACGCAAATTATCGTCGTATTCTCAAACCGGGAGTCCCGCGGCTGCGGGGTCGGTTCCTATGATTTACATTGGTCCCGTGGGAGATGTTGGTGCCACTCACGGGGCTGTTAGAAGGCTGTTTCGAGTTTTCACCCTATAACGCCATGTTCTTAAACCTAAGTCTAGAAATCTGCAAACTACCGTCGTATTCTCAAACCGGGAATCCCGCGGCTGCGGGGTCAGTTCCTACGAGTTACATTGGTCCCGTGGGAGGTGTGGGTGCCACCCACGGGGCCGTTCCGGGTCTGTTCCGAGTTTTGATGCTCTAACGACATGTTTTGCTTAAGTTTAGAAATATACAAATTACCGTTGTATTCTCAAACCGGGAGTCCCGTGGCTACGGGGTCAGTTCCTACGATTTACATTGGTCCCGTGGGAGATGTGGGTGCCACCCACGGGGCCGTTAGAGGGTTTCTTCGAGTTTTCACCCTCTAATGCCATATTTTTAAGCCTAAGACTAGAAATATGTAAATTGTCATCGCATTCTCAAACCGGGAGTCCCGCGGCTGCGGGGTCAGTTCCTACGAATTAGATTGGTCCCGTGGGAGGTGTTGGTGCCACCCACGGGGCCGTTAGAGGGCTGTTTCGAGTTTTTAGCCTCTAACGCCATGTTTTTAAACCTAACTCTAAAAATATGCAAATTAACGTCGTATTCTCAAACCGGGACTCCCGCGGGTGTGGAGTCAGTTCCTACGAGTTACATTAGTCCCGTGGGAGGTGTTGGTGCCACCCATGGGGCCGTTAGAAGGCTGTTTCGAGTTTTCACCCTCTAACACTATGTTTTTAAGCCTAAGTCTAAAAAGTTTCAAATTATAGTCGTATTCTCAAACCGGGAGTCCCGCGGCTGCGGGGTCAGTTCCTACGAGTTACATTGGTCCCGTGGGAGGTGTTCGTGCCACCCACGGGGTCGTCGGGTGCTATTTCGAGTTTTCACCCTCTAAAGGCCATGTTTGATTAAGTTTAGAAATATGTAAATTACCGCCGTATTCTCAAATCGGGAGTCCCGCGGCTGCGGGGACAGTTCCTACGAGTTACATTAGTCCCGTGGGAGGTGATGGTGCCACCCACGGGGCCGTTCGGGGGCTGTTTCAAGTTGTCACCCTCTAATGCCATGTTTTTAAGCCTAAGTCTAGAAATATGCAAATTATCATCGTATCCTCAAACCGGGAGTCCCACGGCTGCGGGGTCAGTTCCTACGAGTTACATTGGTCCCGTGGGAGGTGTTGGTGCCACCCTTGGGGCCGTTAGAGGGTTGTTTCGAGTTTTCACCCTCTAACGCCATGTTTTTAAGCCTAAGTCTAAAAATACGCAAATTATCGTCGTATTCTCAAACCGGGTGTCCCGCGGCTGCGGGGTCGGTTCCTATTATTTTCATTGGTCCCGTGGGAGGTGTTGGTGCCACCCACGGGGCCGTTAGAGGGCTGTTTCGAGTTTTCACCCTCTAACACCACGTTTTTAAGCCTAAGTCTTGAAATATTCAAATTACCGTCGTATTCTCAAATCGGGAGTCCCGCGGCTGCGGGGTCAGTTCCTACGAGTTACATTGGTCCCGTGGGAGGTGTTGGTGCCACCCACGGGGCCGTTCGGGGGCTGTTTCAAGTTCTCACCCTCTAATGCCATGTTTTTAAGCTTAAGTCTATAAATATGCATATTATAGTCGTATTCTTAAACCGGGAGTCCCGCGACTGCGGGGTCAGTTCCTATGAGGTACATTGGTCCCGTGGGAGGTGTTGGTGCCACCCACGGGGCCGTTCGGGGGCTGTTTTGAGTTTTCACCCTCTAATGCCTTGTTATTAAGCCTAACTCTAAAATTATGCAAATTATCGTCGTATTCTAAAACCGGGAGTCCCACGGCTGCTGGGTCAGTTCCTACGAGTTACATTGGTTCCGTGGGAGGTGTTGGTGCCACCCACGGGGCCGTTAGAAGGCTGTTTCGAGTTTTCACCCTATAACGCCATATTCTTAAGCCTAAGTCTAGAAATCTGCAAATTACCGTCGTATTCTCAAACCGGGAATCCCGCGACTGCAGGGTCAGTTCCTACGAGTTACATTGGTCCCGTGGGAGGTGTGGGTGCCACCCACGAGGCCGTTCGGGGGCTGTTTCGAGTTTTGACGCTCTATCGACTTGTTTTGCTTAAGTTTAGGAATACATAAATTACCGTTGTATTCTCAAACCGGGAGTCCCATGGCTACGGAGTCAGTTCCTACGATTTACATTGGTCCCTTGGGAGATGTGGGTGCCACCCACGGGGACGTTAGAGGGCTGTTTCGAGTTTTCACCCTCTAATGATATTTTTAGGCCTAAGACCAGAAATATCTAAATTGTCATCGTATTCTCAAATCGGGAGTCCCGCAGCTGCGATTGGTCCCGTGGGAGGTGTTCGTGCCACCCACGGGGTCGTTCGGGTGCTATTTCGAGTTTTCACCCTCTAACGCCATGTTTGATTAAGTTTAGAAATTTGTAAATTACCGCAGTATTCACAAATCGGGAGTCCCGCGGCTACGGGGTCAATTCCTACGAGTTACATTAGTCCCGTGGGAGGTGATGGTGCCACCCACGGGGCCGTTCGGGGGCTGTTGTTCTCACCCTCTAATGCCATGTTTTTAAGCCTAAGTCTAGAAATATGCAAATTATCGTCGTATCCTCAAACCAGGAGTCCCACGGCTGCGGGGTCAGTTCCTACGAGTTACATTGGTCCCGTTGGCGGTGTTGGTGCCACCCTTGGGGCCGTTAGAGGGTTGTTTCGAGTTTTCACCCTCTAACGCCATGTTTTTAAGCCTAAGTCTAAAAATACAAAAATTATCGTCGTATTCTCAAACCGGGCGTCCCGCGGCTGCGGGGTCGGTTCCTATTATTTACATTGGTCCCGTGGGAGGTGTTGGTGCCACCCACGGGGCCGTTAGAGGGCTGTTTCGAGTTTTCACCCTCTAACACCACGTTTTTAAGCCTAAGTCTAGAAATATTCAAATTACCGTCGTATTCTCAAATCGAGAGTCCCGAGGCTGCGGGGTCAGTTCCTACAAGTTACATTGGTCCCGTGGGAGGTGTTGGTGCCACCCACGGGGCCGTTCGGGGGCTGTTTCGAGCTGGGGCCGTTAGAGCGCTGTTTCGAGTTTTCACCCTCTAACCCCATGTTTTTAAGCCTAAGTCTAGAAATATGCAAATTACCGTCGTATTCCTCAAACCGGGAGTCCCACGGCTGCGGGGTCGGTTCCTACGAGTTACATTGGTCCCGTGGGAGGTGTTGGTGCAACCCATGGGGTCGTTAGAGGGTTGTTTCAAGTTCTCACCCTCTAATGCCATGTTTTTAAGCCTAAGTCTAGAAATATGTAAATTGTCATCGTATTCTCAAACCGGGAGTCCCGCGGGTGCGGGGTCAGTTCCTACGAGTTAGGTTGGTCCCGTGGGAGGTGTTGGTACCACCCACGGGACCGTTAGAGGGCTGTTTCGAGTTTTCACCCTCTAACGCCATGTTTTTAAGCCTAACTCTAAAAATATGCAAATTATCGTTGTATTCTCAAACCGGGACTCCCGCGGGTGTGGAGTCAGTTCCTACGAGTTACATTGGTCCCGTGGGAGGTGTTGGTGCCACCCATGGGCCCGTTAGAGGGCTGTTTCGAGTTTTCACCCTCTAACGCCATGTCTTTAAGCCTAAGTCTAAAAAGATTCAAATTATCATCGTATTCTCAAACATGGAGTCCCGCGGCTGCGGGGTCAGTTCCTACTAGTTGCATTGGTCCCGTGGGAGGTGTTCGTACCACCCACGGGGTCGTTCGGGGGCTATTTCGAGTTTTCTCCCTCTGACGCCATGTTTGATTAAGATTAGAAATATGCAAATTACCGCCGTATTCTCCAATCGGGAGTCCCGCGGCTGCGGGGTCAGTTCCTACGAGTTACATTGATCCCGTGGGAGGTGTTGGTGCCACTCACGGGGCCGTTCGGGGGCTGTTTCAAGTTCTCACCCTCTAATGCCATGTTTTTAAGCCTAAGTCTAGAAATATGCAAATTATTGTCGTATCCTCAAACCGGGAGTCCCACGGCTGCGGGGTCAGTTCCTAAGAGTTACATTGGTCCCGTGGGAGGTGTTGGTGCCACCCATGGGGCCGTTAGAGGGTTGTTTCGAGTTTTCACCCTCTAACACCATGTTTTTAAGCCTAAGTCTAAAATTACGCAAATTATTGTCGTCTTCTCAAACCGGGAGTCCCGCGGCTGCGGGGTCGGTTCCTATGATTTACATTCGTCCCGTGGGAGGTGTTGTTGCCACCCACGGGGGCGTTAGAAGGCTGTTTCGAGTTTTCACCCTATAACGCCATGTTCTTAAGCCTAAGTCTAGAAATCTGCAAATTACCGTCGTATTCTTAAACCGGGAATCCCGTGGCTGCGGGGTCAGTTCCTACGAGTTACATTTGTCCCGTGGGAGGTGTGGGTACCACCCACGGGTCCGTTCGGGGGCTGTTTCAAGTTCTCACCCTCTAATGCCATGTTTTTAAGCCTAAGTCTAGAAATATGCAAATTATCGTCGTATCCTCAAACCGGGAGTTCCACGGTTGCGGGGTCAGTTCCTACGAGTTACATTGGTCCCGTGGGAGGTGTTGGTGCCACCCTTGGGGCCGTTAGAGGGTTGTTTCGACTTTTCACCCTCTAACGCCATGTTTTTAAGCCTAAGTCTAAAAAGATGCAAATTATCATCGTATTCTCAAACCGGGAGTCCCGCGGCTGCGGGGTCAGTTCCTACGAGTTACATTGGTCCCGTGGGAGGTGTTCGTGCCACCCACGGGGTCGTTCGGGTGCTATTTCGAGTTTTCACCCTCTAACGCCATGTTTGATTAAGTTTAGAAATATGTAAATTACCGCAGTATTCTCAAATCGGGAGTCCCGCGGCTGCGGGGTCAGTTCCTACGAGTTACATTAGTCCCGTGGGAGGTGATGGTGCCACCCACGGGGCCGTTCGGGGGCTGTTTCAAGTTCTCACCCTCTAATGCCATGTTTTTAAGCCTAAGTCTTGAAATATGCAAATTATCGTCGTATCCTCAAACCGGGAGTTCCACGGCTGCGGGGTCAGTTCCTACGAGTTACATTGGTCCCGTGGGAGGTGTTGGTGCCACCCTTGGGGCCGTTAGAGGGTTGTTTCGAGTTTTCACCCTCTAACGCCATGTTTTTAAGCCTAAGTCTAAAAATACGAAAATTATCGTCGTATTCTCAAACCGGGTGTCCCGCGGCTGCGGGGTCGGTTCCTATTATTTACATTGGTCCCGTGGGAGGTGTTGGTGCCACCCACGGGGCCGTTAGAGGGTTGTTTCGAGTTTTCATCCTCTAACACCACGTTTTTAAGCCTAAGTCTTGAAATATTCAAATTACCGTCGTATTCTCAAATCGAGAGTCCCGAAGCTGCGGGGTCAGTTCCTACGAGTTACATTGGTCCCGTGGGAGGTGTTGGTGCCACCCACGGGGCCGTTCGGGGGCTGTTTCGAGCTGGGGCCGTTAGAGCGTTGTTTCGAGTTTTCACCCTCTAACCCCATGTTTTTTAGCCTAAGTCTAGAAATATGTAAATTACCGTCGTATTCCTCAAACCGGGAGTCCCACGGCTGCGGGGTCGGTTCCTACGAGTTACATTGGTCCCGTGGGAGGTGTTGGTGCAACCCATGGGGTCGTTAGAGGGATGTTTCAAGTTCTCACCCTCTAATGCCATGTTTTTAAGCCTATGTCTAGAAATATGTAAATTGTCATCGTATTCTCAAACCGGGAGTCCCACGGGTGCGGGGTCAGTTCCTACGAGTTAGGTTGGTCCCGTGGGAGGTGTTTTTTTTTTGGGAAAGATTGAGTATATATAAAAACTAAGAATTTACAGAGGAAAAAACTTTAACAAAAGAAAGGAAACCCCAGGGCATACCCCAAAGGCAAACAAAACAACAAGAAGAGCCAAAACTAGACTAATCCTTAGTACAGAAGCCTATCTTCAGGAATGTTCCAGTACATACAAACCATCCAGTTTGCATAGTTCCTTCTGTCCTTCTTCCAAGTAAGCACTTTTGCTCGAACCATGTTTTCAATGCCCTTCACAATGGAGTCAAGGGAATTGGAGACATGCTTGAAGCATCTAGCATTCCTTTCCATCCAAATGCAGTAGATAGTAGTAGTAAAGGATAAGGATCTTATCTTATCGCATAGAGTCTTCGAAGAGTGGTTAATTGTAGCCATATCCAACTCACTATTTAAATCCAGGGTATCCCTTTAGCATTGGTTTCTTAGCCACACATCTTGCCATATACTTTTACTAAGGCTGCACTGAGTGAACAAGTGGTTATATGTCTCCCTCTCATTCCCACATAACTCACACAGGTCATCCATAGAAACCCCCCACTCATGTAGATTAACTTTAGTGTTGATGGCCCTCCTAACCACCAACCAGGTAATGAAAGAGCATTTAGGGATGCACACCTTACTCCACACAAACTTGCTCCAGTTAACCATAGGCTTATGTGCCTTTAAAAGATCCCAAGCAGAAGCTATGGTGAACTTCCCATTATTAGAGGGCAGCCACACAACATTATCATTTGCATCCTGAATAGTAGGAAGAATAGCATTCTTAACTTCATTCAGCTCCCAAGTCACAGTTGAAGGCCATCTCCACTCCAAGTGGTGGATAAAATCAGAAACTTTTGCTTTTAGATTACTAGCAGAGTCATACACAATGTTTCCCCCATATAAGGGGTGCAGCGGGCCATTAGGGTGCCAATTATCAAACCACATAAAAGCATGATTTCCATTCCCAATGATGGTCTTTATTTTGCTTCTAAACTTCTCTCTGCTCTTGAGGATTTTCCTCCAGCTCCATGAAGAATCATTTGGGATACTCAGAGCCCAGATGCTCCTTCCCTTGATCTTATAAATGTTGCACCATTTGATCCATAGGCTGTCCTTCTTACTGCATAGATTCCACAAATGCTTAGCCATAGCTGCTCTGTTCCAAGTCTCAGGACACTTGATATTTAGCCCCCCCTCATCCAGAGATACACAAATATCCTTCCAAGCAACTTTTGCCCCTTTGCTATTAGCCTCATCCCCTTTCCATAAGTAATTCCTCATAATCTGCTCAATTTTTTTAATGATGCTCTTGGGCAGGATAAAAATGCTTTCCCAATACACTTGGATGCTGAAAATCACAGTCTTCACAAGGAGGAGCCTACCTGCAAAACTCAGGAATTTATTAGTCCAACATCTGGTTCTCATAGTTATCCTTTCCACCAAGTGAGAGCAATCCTCCTTCTTCAACCTAGTTGTGATGAGAGGAACCCCCAGATATTTGAAAGGAGGGGAGCTGTGCTGTATTCCCAGAATAGAGGAGATCTCCCGAATCCCATCCACATTAACCCCAGCAGTGAAGAGGCTGCTCTTCTCCAAGTTGACCATAAGCCCAGTTAAAGAGCTGAACTTTGATATGGCCTCCTTCACAATGCTGCAAGACACCCTGTCCCCACCAGCAAAAACTATCAGATCATCAGCAAAACTAAGATGAGTTAGGGCCATCTCCTTGCACCTGGGGTGATAACTGAACAGGTCTGATTCAGAAAAGATATGGAGAGAGAGGGTCTCCCTGCCTGAGCCCTCTTTTCCCATGAAAAAACCCATTCAGTTCCCCATTCAGATTAATGGAGAACCTGGTAGTAGTCACACACTTGGAGATCCACCCAATGACTTTGGGGGGGAAGCCAACATGAGTCAATAGCTGCATCAGGAAGTCCCAGCTCACTGTATCATAGGCTTTAAGAATATCTATCTTAATTGCACATCTAGGAGGGTTAGAGTCCCTATGATAATTTCTCATTAACTCTTGTAATAGCAGGATGTTATCAGCTATGGATCTGCCTTCAACAAAGGCAGCCTGATTATTACTAATGAGGTCTGGCATCATCTTCTTAAGCCTGCAAGTAATAACTTTGGAGATGCACTTGTACAAGGTGTTGCAGCACGATATAGGTCTGAAATCCCTCATACTTCTAGGGGCTGCAACCTTAGGAATCAAAGCCAGGCTGGTACAGTTCCACTGGTTGAAGAATGCCACCCACGGGACCGTTAGAGGGCTGTTTCGAGTTTTCACCCTCTAACGCCATGTTTTTAAGCCTAACTCTAAAAATATGCAAATTATCGTTGTTTTCTCAAACCGCGACTCCCGCGGGTGTGGAGTCAGTTCCTACGAGTTACATTGGTCCCGTGGGAGGTGTTGGTGCCACCCATGGGGCCGTTAGAGGGCTGTTTCGAGTTTTCACCCTCTAACGCCATGTCTTTAAGCCTAAGTCTAAAAAGATTCAAATTATCATCGTATTCTCAAACATGGAGTCCCACGGCTGCGGGGTCTGTTCCTACTAGTTGCATTGGTCCCGTGGGAGGTGTTCGTGCCACCCACGGGGTCGTTCGGGGGCTATTTCGAGTTTTCTCCCTCTGACGCCATGTTTGATTAAGTTTAAAAATATGCAAATTACCGCCGTATTCTCAAATGGGGAGTCCCGCGGCTGCGGGGTCAGTTCCTAAGAGTTACATTGGTCCCGTGGGACGTGTTGGTGCCACCCACGGGGCCGTTCGGGGGCTGTTTCAAGTTCTCACCCTCTAATGCCATGTTTTTAAGCCTAAGTCTAGAAATATGCAAATTATCGTCGTATCCTCAAACCGGGAGTCCCACGGCTGCGGGGTCAGTTCCTACGAGTTACATTGGTCCCGTGGGAGGTGTTGGTGCCACCCATGGGGCCGTTAGAGGGTTGTTTCGAGTTTTCACCCTCTAACGCCATGTTTTTAAGCCTAAGTCTAAAATTACGCAAATTATCGTCGTATTCTCAAACCGGGAGTCCCGCGGCTGCGGGGTCGGTTCCTATGATTTACATTGGTCCCGTGGGAGGTGTTGGTGCCACCCACGGGGCCGTTAGAAGGCTGTTTCGAGTTTTCACCCTATAACGCCATGTTCTTAAGCCTAAGTCTAGAAATCTGCAAATTACCGTCGTATTCTTAAACCGGGAATTCCGTGGCGGCGGGGTCAGTTCCTACGAGTTACATTTGTCCCGTGGGAGGTGTGGGTACCACCCACGGGGCCGTTCGGGGGCTGTTTCGAGTTTTGACGCTCTAACGACATGTTTTGCTTAAGTTTAGAAATATACAAATTACCGTTGTATTCTCAAACCGGGAGTCCCGCGGCTACGGAGTCAGTTCCTATGATTTACATTGTTCCCGTGGGAGGTGTGGGTGCCACCCACGGGGCCGTTAGTGGGCTGTTTCGAATTTTCACCCTCTAATGCCATGTTTTTAAGCCTAAGACTAGAAATATGTAAATTGTCATCGTATTCTCAAACCGGCAGTCCCGCGGCTGCGGGGTCAGTTCCTACGAGTTAGATTGGTCCCGTGGGAGGTGTTGGTGCCACCCACGGGGCCGTTAGAGGGCTGTTTTGAGTTTTCAGCCTCTAACGCCATGTTTTTAAGCCTCACTCTAAAAATATGCAAATTAACGTCGTATTCTCAAACCGGGACTCCCGCGGGTGTGGAGTCAGTTCCTACGAGTTACATTGGTCCCGTGGGAGGTGTTGGTGCCACCCATGGGGCCGTTCGAGGGCTGTTTCGACTTTTCACCCTCTAACGCCAAGTTTTTAAGCCTAACTCTAAAAAGAAGCAAATTATCATCGTATTCTCAAACCGGAAGTCCCGCGGCTGCGGGGTCAGTTCCTACGAGTTACATTGGTCCCGTGGGAGGTGTTCGTGCCACCCACGGGGTCGTTCGGGTACTATTTCGAGTTTTCACCCTCTAACGCCATGTTTGATTAAGTTTAGAAATATGTAAATTACCGCAGTATTCTCAAATCGGGAGTCCCGCGGCTGCGGGGTCAGTTCCTACGAGTTACATTGGTCCCGTGGGAGGTGATGGTGCCACCCACGGGGCCGTTCGGGGGCTGTTTCAAGTTCTCACCCTCTAATGCCATGCTTTTAAGCCTAAGTCTAGAAATATGCAAATTATCGTCGTATCCTCAAATCGGGAGTTCCACGGCTGCGGGGTCAGTTCTTACGAGTTACATTGGTCCCGTGGGAGGTGTTGGTGCCACTCTTGGGGCCGTTAGAGGGTTGTTTCGAGTTTCCACCCTCTAACGCCATGTTTTTAAGCCTAAGTCTAAAAATACGAAAATTATCGTCGTATTCTCAAACCGGGTGTCCCGCGGCTGCGGGGTCGGTTCCTATTATTTACATTGGTCCCGTGGGAGGTGTTGGTGCCACCCACGGGGCCGTTAGATGGCTGTTTCGAGTTTTCATCCTCTAACACCACGTTTTTAAGCCTAAGTCTTGAAATATTCAAATTACCGTCGTATTCTCAAATCGAGAGTCCCGAGGCTGCGGGGTCAGTTCCTACGAGTTACATTGGTCCCGTGGGAGGTGTTGGTGCCACCCACGGGGCCGTTCGGGGGCTGTTTCGAGCTGGGGCCGTTAGAGCGCTGTTTCGAGTTTTCACCCTCTAACCCCATGTTTTTAAGCCTAAGTCTAGAAATATGTAAATTACCGTCGTATTCCTCAAACCGGGAGTCCCACGGCTGCGGGGTCGGTTCCTACGAGTTACATTGGTCCCGTGGGAGGTGTTGGTGCAACCCATGGGGTCGTTAGAGGGATGTTTCAAGTTCTCACCCTCTAATGCCATGTTTTTAAGCCTAAGTCTAGAAATATGTAAATTGTCATCGTATTCTCAAACCGGGAGTCCCACGGGTGCGGGGTCAGTTCCTACGAGTTAGGTTGGTCCCGTGGGAGGTGTTGGTGCCACCCACGGGACCGTTAGAGGGCTGTTTCGAGTTTTCACCCTCTAACGCCATGTTTTTAAGCCTAACTCTAAAAAAATGCAAATTATCGTTGTTTTCTCAAACCGCGACTCCCGCGGGTGTGGAGTCAGTTCCTACGAGTTACATTGGTCCCGTGGGAGGTGTTGGTGCCACCCATGGGGCCGTTAGAGGGCTGTTTCGAGTTTTCACCCTCTAACGCCATGTCTTTAAGCCTAAGTCTAAAAAGATTCAAATTATCATCGTATTCTCAAACATGGAGTCCCACGGCTGCGGGGTCTGTTCCTACTAGTTGCATTGGTCCCGTGGGAGGTGTTCGTGCCACCCACGGGGTCGTTCGGGGGCTATTTCGAGTTTTCTCCCTCTGACGCCATGTTTGATTAAGTTTAAAAATATGCAAATTACCGCCGTATTCTCAAATCGGGAGTCCCGCGGCTGCGGGGTCAGTTCCTACGAGTTACATTGGTCCCGTGGGAGGTGTTGGTGCCACCCACGGGGCCGTTCGGGGGCTGTTTCAAGTTCTCACCCTCTAATGCCATGTTTTTAAGCCTAAGACTAGAAATATGCAAATTATAGTCGTATCCTCAAACCGGGAGTCCCACGGCTGCGGGGTCAGTTCCTACGAGTTACATTGGTCCCGTGGGAGGTGTTGGTGCCACCCATGGCGCCGTTAGAGGGTTGTTTCGAGTTTTCACCCTCTAACGCCATGTTTTTAAGCCTAAGTCTAAAATTACGCAAATTATCGTCGTATTCTCAAACCGGGAGTCCCGCGGCTGCGGGGTCGGTTCCTATGATTTACATTGGTCCCGTCGGAGGTGTTGGTACCACCCACGGGGCCGTTAGAAGGCTGTTTCGAGTTTTCACCCTATAACGCCATGTTCTTAAGCCTAAGTCTAGAAATCTGCAAATTACCGTCGTATTCTTAAACCGGGAATCCCGTGGCTGCGGGGTCAGTTCCTACGAGTTACATTTGTCCCGTGGGAGGTGTGGGTACCACCCACGGGGCCGTTCGGGGGCTGTTTCGAGTTTTGACGCTCTAACGACATGTTTTGCTTAAGTTTAGAAATATACAAATTACCGTTGTATTCTCAAACCGGGAGTCCCGCGACTACGGAGTCAGTTCCTATGATTTACATTGTTCCCGTGGGAGGTGTGGGTGCCACCCACGGGGCCGTTAGTGGACTGTTTCGAATTTTCACCCTCTAATGCCATGTTTTTAAGCCTAAGACTAGAAATATGTAAATTGTCATCGTATTCTCAAACCGGGAGTCCCGCGGCTGCGGGGTCAGTTCCTACGAGTTAGATTGGTCCCGTGGGAGGTGTTGGTGCCACCCACGGGGCCGTTAGAGGGCTGTTTTGAGTTTTCAGCCTCTAACGCCATGTTTTTAAGCCTCACTCTAAAAATATGCAAATTAACGTCGTATTCTCAAACCGGGACTCCCGCGGGTGTGGAGTCAGTTCCTACGAGTTACATTGGTCCCGTGGGAGGTGTTGGTGCCACCCATGGTGCCGTTTGAGGGCTGTTTCGACTTTTCACCCTGTAACGCCATGTTTTTAAGCCTAAGTCTAAAAAGATGCAAATTATCATCGTATTCTCAAACCGGGAGTCCCGCGGCTGCGGGGTCAGTTCCTACGAGTTAAATTGGTTCCGTGGGAGGTGTTCGTGCCACCCACGGGGTCGTTCGGGTGCTATTTCGAGTTTTCACCCTCTAACGCCATGTTTGATTAAGTTTAGAAATATGTAAATTACCGCAGTATTCTCAAATCGAAAGTCCCGCGGCTGAGGGGTCAGTTCCTACGAGTTACATTAGTCCCGTGGGAGGTGATGGTGCCACCCACGGGGCCGTTCGGGGGCTGTTTCAAGTTCTCACCCTCTAATGCCATGTTTTTAAGCCTAAGTCTAGAAATATGCAAATTATCGTCGTATCCTCAAACCGGGAGTTCCACGGCTGCGGGGTCAGTTCCTACGAGTTACATTGGTCCCGTGGGAGGTGTTGGTGCCACCCTTGGGGCCGTTAGAGGGTTGTTTCGAGTTTTCACCCTCTAACGCCATGTTTTTAAGCCTAAGTCTAAAAATACGAAAATTATCGTCGTATTCTCAAACCGGCTGTCCCGCGGCTGCGGGGTCGGTTCCTATTATTTACATTGGTCCCGTGGGAGGTGTTGGTGCCACCCACGGGGCCGTTAGAGGGCTGTTTCGAGTTTTCATCCTCTAACACCACGTTTTTAAGCCTAAGTCTTGAAATATTCAAATTACCGTCGTATTCTCAAATCGAGAGTCCCGAGGCTGCGGGGTCAGTTCCTACGAGTTACATTAGTCCCGTGGGAGGTGTTGGTGCCACCCACGGGGAAGTTCCGGGGCTGTTTCAAGTTTTCACCCTCTAATGCCATGTTTTTAAGCCTAAGTCTAGAAATATGCAAATTATCGTCGTATCCTCAAACCGGGAGTCCCACGACTGCGGGGTCAGTTCGTACGAGTTACATTGGTCCCGTGGGAGGTGTTGGTGCCACCCATGGGCCCGTTAGAGGGTTGTTTCGAGTTTTCACCCTCTAACGCCATGTTTTTAAGCCTAAGTCTAAAAATACGCAAATTATCGTCGTATTCTAAAACCGGGAGTCCCGCGGCTGCGGGGTCGGTTCCTATGATTTACATTGATCCCGTGGGAGGTGTTGGTGCCACCCACGGGGCCGTTAGTTGGCTGTTTCGAGTTTTCACCCTCCAACGCCACGTTTTTAAGCCTAGGTCTTGAAATATTCAAATTACCGTCGTATTCTCAAATCGGGAGGAGTCCCACGGCTGTTGGGTCTGTTCCTACGAGTTACATTGGTCCCGTGGGAGATGTTGGTGCCACCCACGGGGCCGTTCGGGGGCTGTTTCGAGCTGGGGCCGTTAGAGCGCTGTTTCGAGTTTTCACCCTCTAACCCCATGTTTTTAAGCCTAAGTCTAGAAATATGTAAATTACCGTCGTGTTCCTCAAACTGGGAGTCCCACGGCTGCGGGGTCGGTTCCTACGAGTTACATTGGTCCCGTGGGAGGTGTTGGTGCAACCCATGGGGTCGTTAGAAGGATGTTTCAAGTTCTCACCCTCTAATGCCATGTTTTTAAGCCTAAGTCTAGAAATATGTAAATTGTCATCGTATTCTCAAACCGGGAGTCCCGCGGGTGCGGGGTCAGTTCCTACGAGTTAGGTTGGTCCCGTGGGAGGTGTTGGTGCCACCCACCGGACCGTTAGAGGGCTGTTTCGAGTTTTCACCCTCTAACGCCATGTTTTTAAGCCTAACTCTAAAAATATGCAAATTATCGTTGTTTTCTCAAACCGCGACTCCCGCGGGTGTGGAGTCAGTTCCTACGAGTTACATTGGTCCCGTGGGAGGTGTTGGTGCCACCCATGGGGCCGTTAGAGGGCTGTTTCGAGTTTTCACCCTCTAACGCCATGTCTTTAAGCCTAAGTCTAAAAAGATTCAAATTATCATCGTATTCTCAAACATGGAGTCCCACGGCTGCGGGGTCTGTTCCTACTAGTTGCATTGGTCCCGTGGGAGGTGTTCGTGCCACCCACGGGGTCGTTCGGGGGCTATTTCGAGTTTTCTCCCTCTGACGCCATGTTTGATTAAGTTTAAAAATATGCAAATTACCGCCGTATTCTCAAATCGGGAGTCCCGCGGCTGCGGGGTCAGTTCCTACGAGTTACATTGGTCCCGTGGGAGGTGTTGGTGCCACCCACGGGGCCGTTCGGGGGCTGTTTCAAGTTCTCACCCTCTAATGCCATGTTTTTAAGCCTAAGTCTAGAAATATGCAAATTATAGTCGTATCCTCAAACCGGGAGTCCCACGGCTGCGGGGTCAGTTCCTACGAGTTACATTGGTCCCGTGGGAGGTGTTGGTGCCACCCATGGGGCCGTTAGAGGGTTGTTTCGAGTTTTCACCCTCTAACGCCATGTTTTTAAGCCTAAGTCTAAAATTACGCAAATTATCGTCGTATTCTCAAACCGGGAGTCCCGCGGCTGCGGGGTTGGTTCCTATGATTTACATTGGTCCCGTGGGAGGTGTTGGTGCCACCCACGGGGCCGTTAGATGGCTGTTTCGAGTTTTCACCCTATAACGCCATGTTCTTAAGCCTAAGTCTAGAAATCTGCAAATTACCGTCGTATTCTTAAACCGGGAATCCCGTGGCTGCGGGGTCAGTTCCTACGAGTTACATTTGTCCCGTGGGAGGTGTGGGTACCACCCACGGGGCCGTTCGGGGGCTGTTTCGAGTATTGACGCTCTAACGACATGTTTTGCTTAAGTTTAGAAATATACAAATTACCGTTGTATTCTCCAACCGGGAGTCCCGCGGCTACGGAGTCAGTTCCTATGATTTACATTGTTCCCGTGGGAGGTGTGGGTGCCACCCACGGGGCCGTTAGTGGGCTGTTTCGAATTTTCACCCTCTAATGCCATGTTTTTAAGCCTAAGACTAGAAATATGTAAATTGTCATCGTATTCTCAAACCGGGAGTCCCGCGGCTGCGGGGTCAGTTCCTACGAGTTAGATTGGTCCCGTGGGAGGTGTTGGTGCCACCCACGGGGCCGTTAGAGGGCTGTTTTGAGTTTTCAGCCTCTAACGCCATGTTTTTAAGCCTCACTCTAAAAATATGCAAATTAACGTCGTATTGTCAAACCGGGACTCCCGCGGGTGTGGAGTCAGTTCCTACGAGTTACATTGGTCCCGTGGGAGGTGTTGGTGCCACCCATGGGGCCGTTAGAGGGCTGTTTCGACTTTTCACCCTCTAACGCCATGTTTTTACGCCTAAGTCTAAAAAGATGCAAATTATCATCGTATTCTCAAACCGGGAGTCCCGCGGCTGCAGGGTCAGTTCCTACGAGTTACATTGGTCCCGTGGGAGGTGTTAGTGCCACCCACGGGGTCGTTCGGATGCTATTTCGAGTTTTCACCCTCTAACGCCATGTTTGATTATGTTTAGAAATATGTAAATTACCGCCGTATTCTCAAATCGGGAGTCCCGCGGCTGCGGGGTCAGTTCCTACGAGTTACATTAGTCCTGTGGGAGGTGATGGTGCCACCCACGGGGACGTTCGGGGGCTGTTTCAAGTTCTCACCCTCTAATGCCATATTTTTAAGCCTAAGTCTAGAAATATGCAAATTATCATCGTATCCTCAAACTGGGAGTCCCACGGCTGCGGGGTCAGTTCCTACGAGTTACATTGGTCCCGTGGGAGGTGTTGGTGCCACCCCTGGGGCCGGTAGAGGGTTGTTTCGAGTTTTCACCCTCTAACGCCATGTTTTTAAGCCTAAGTTTAAAAATACGAAAATAATCGTCGTAGTCTCAAACCGGGTATCCCGCGGCTGCGGGGTCGGTTCCTAAGATTTACATTGGTCCCGTGGGAGGTGTTGGTGCCACCCACGGGGCCGTTAGAGGGCTGTTTCGAGTTTTCACCATCTAACACCACGCTTTTAAGCCTAAGTCTAGAAATATTCAAATTACCATCGTATTCCTCAAACCGGGAGTCCCACGGCTGCGGGGTCAGTTCCTACGAGTTACATTGGTCCCGTGGGAGGTGTTGGTGCCACCCATGGGGCCGTTAGAGGGCTGTTTCTAGTTTTCACCCTCTAATGCCATGTTTTTAAGCCAAAGTCTAGAAATATGTAAATTGTCATCGTATTCTCAAACCGGGAGTCCCGCGGCTGCGGGGTCAGTTCCTACGAGTTAGGTTGGTCCCGTGGGAGGTGTTGGTGCCACCCACGGGGACGTGAGGGCTGTTTCGAGTTTTCACCCTCTAACGCCATGTTTTTAAGCCTAACTCTAAAAATATGCAAATTATCGTTGTATTCTCAAACCGGGACTCCCGCGGGTGTGGAGTCAGTTCCTACGAGTTACATTGGTCCCGTGGGAGGTGTTGGTGCCACCCATGGGGCCGTTAGAGAGCTGTTTCGAGTTTTCACCCTCTAACGCCATGTCTTTAAGCCTAAGTCTAAAAAGATTCAAATTATCATCGTATTCTCAAACATGGAGTCCCGCGGCTGCGGGGTCAGTTCCTACGAGTTACATTGGTCCCGTGGGAGGTGTTGGTGCCACCCACGGGGTCGTTCGGGGGCTGTTTCAAGTTCTCACCGTCTAATGCCATGTTTTTAAGCCCAACTCTAAAAATATGCAAATTATCGTCGTATTCTCAAACCGGGAATCCCGCGGGTGTGGAGTCAGTTCCTACGAGTTACATTGGTCCCGTGGGAGGTGTTGGTGCCACCCACGGGGCCGTTAGTGCGTTGTTTCGAGTTTTCACCCTCTAACCCCATGTTTTTAATCCCAAGTCTAGAAATATGCAAATTACTGTCGTATTCTCAAATCGGGAGTCCCGCGGCCGCGGGGTCAGTTCCTACGAGTTACATTGGCCCCGTGGGAGGTGTTGGTGTCACCCACGGGGGCGTTCGTGGGCTGTTTCAAGTTCTCACCCTCTAATGCCATGTTTTTAAGCCTAAGTCTAGAAATATGCAAATTATTGTCGTATCCTCAAACCCGGGGTCCCGCGGGTGCGGGGTCAGTTCTTACGAGTTACCTTGGTCCCGTGGGAGGTGTTGGTGCCACCCACGGGGCCGTTAGAGGGTTGTTTCGAGTTTTCACCCTCTAACGCCATGATTTTAAGCCAAAGTCTAGAAATCTGCAAATTACCGTCGTATTCTCAAACTGGGAATCCCGCGGCTGCGGGGTCAGTTCCTACGAGTTACATTGGTCCCGTGGGAGGTGTTGGTGCCACCCACGGGGCCGTTAGGGGGCTGTTTCAAGTTCTGACCCTCTAATGCCATGTTTTTAAGCCTAAGTCTAGAAATATGTAAATTGTCATCGTATTCTCAAACCGGGAGTCCCGCGGCTGCGGGCTCAGTTCCTACGAGTTAGATTGGTCCCGTGGGTGGTGTTGGTGCCACCCACGGGGCCGTTAGAGGGTTATTTCGAGTTTTAACCCTCTAACGCCATGTTTTTAAGCCTAGCTCTAAAAATACGAAAATTATCGTCGTATTCTCAAACCGGGAGTCCCGCGGCTGCGGGGTCGGTTCCTATGATTTACTTTGGTCCCGTGGGAGGTGTTGGTGCCACCCACAGGGCTGTTATAGTTTTCACCCTCTAACGCCACGTTTTTAAGCCTAAGTCTAAAAAGATCCAAATTATCATCGTATTCTCAAACCGGGAGTCCCGCGGCTGCGGGGTCAGTTCCTACGAGTTACGTTGGTCCCGTGGGAGGTGTTGGTGCCACCCACGGGGAAGTTCCGGGGCTGTTTCAAGTTTTCACCCTCTAATGCCATGTTTTTAAGCCTAAGTCTAGAAATATGCAAATTATCGTCGTATCCTCAAACCGGGAGTCCCACGGCTGCGGGGTCAGTTCGTACGAGTTTCATTGGTCCCGTGGGAGGTGTTGGTGCCACCCATGGGGCCGTTAGAGGGTTGTTTCGAGTTTTCACCCTCTAACGCCATGTTTTTAAGCCTAAGTCTAAAAATACGTAAATTATCGTCGTATTCTCAAACCGGGAGTCCCGCGGCTGCGGGGTCGGTTCCTATGATTTACATTGGTCCCGTGGGAGGTGTTGGTGCCACCCACGGGGCCGTTAGTTGGCTGTTTCGAGTTTTCACCCTCTAATGCCACGTTTTTAAGCCTAAGTCTTGAAATATTCAAATTACCGTCGTATTCTCAAACCGGGAATCCCGCGGCTGCGGGGTCAGTTCCTACGAGTTACATTGGTCCCGTGGGAGGTGTGGGTGCAACCCACGGGGCCGTTCGGGGGCTGTTTCGAGTTTTGACGCTCTAACGACATGTTTTGCTTAAGTTTAGAAATATACAAATTACCGTTGTATTCTCAAACCGGGAGTCCCGTGGCTACGGAGTCAGTTCCTACGATTTACATTGGTCCCGTGGGAGACGTGGGTGCCACCCACGTGGCCGTTAGAGGGCTATTTCGAGTTTTCACCCTCTAATGCCATATTTTTAAGCCTAAGACTAGAAATATGTAAATTGTCATCGTATTCTCAAATCGGGAGTCCCGCGGCTGCGGGGTCAGTTCCTACGAGTAAGATTGGTCCCGTGGGAGGTGTTGGTGCCACCCACGGGGCCGTTAGAGGGCTGTTTCGAGTTTTCACCCTCTAACGCCATGTTTTTAAGCCTAACTCTAAAAATATGCAAATTATCGTTGTATTCTCAAACCGGGACTCCCGCGGGTGTGGAGTCAGTTCCTACGAGTTACATTGGTCCCGTGGGAGGTGTTGGTGCCACCCATGGGGCCGTTAGAGAGCTGTTTCGAGTTTTCACCCTCTAACGCCATGTCTTTAAGCCTAAGCCTAAAAAGATTCAAATTATCATCGTATTCTCAAACATGGAGTCCCGCGGCTACGGGGTCAGTTCCTATGAGTTGCATTGGTCCCGTGGGAGGTGTTCGTGCCACCCACGGGGTGGTTCGGGGGCTATTTCGAGTTTTCTCCCTCTAACGCCATGTTTGATTAAGTTTAGAAATATGCAAATTACCGCCGTATTCTCAAATCGGGAGTCCCGCGGCTGTGGGGTCAGTTCCTATGAGTTACATTGGTCCCGTGGGAGGTGTTGGTGCCACCCAGGGGGCCGTTCGGGGGCTGTTTCAAGTTCTCACCCTCTAATGCCATGTTTTTAAGGCTAAGTCTAGAAATATGCAAATTATCGTCGTATCCTCAAACCGGGAGTCCCACGGTTGCGGGGTC
Source organism: Sambucus nigra (assembly GCA_949130495.1). Lineage (NCBI taxonomy): Eukaryota > Viridiplantae > Streptophyta > Magnoliopsida > Dipsacales > Adoxaceae > Sambucus > Sambucus nigra. Next base: position 174,988,475 of record OX422222.1, on the reverse strand, counting down.
AGTTCCTACGAGTTACATTGGTCCCGTGGGAGGTGTTGGTGCCACCCATGGGGCCGTTAGAGGGAGGGTTGTTTCTAGTTTTCACCCTCTAACGCCATGTTTTTACGCCTAAGTCTAAAAAGATGCAAATTATCATCGTATTCTCAAACCGGGAGTCCCGCGGCTGCGGGCTCAGTTCCTACGAGTTACAATGGTCCCGTGGGAGGTGTTCGTGCCACCCACGGGGTCGTTCGGGTGCTATTTCGAGTTTTCACCCTCTAACGCCATGTTTGATTAAGTTTAGAAATATGTAAATTACCGTCGTATTCTCAAATCGGGAGTCCCGCGGCTGCGGGGTCAGTTCCTACGAGTTACATTAGTCCCATGGGAGGTGATGGTGCCACCCACGGAGCCGTTCGGGGGCTGTTTCAAGTTCTCACCCTCTAATGCCATGTTTTTAAGCCTAAGTCTAGAAATATGCAAATTATCGTCGTATTCTCAAACCGGGAGTCCCACGGCTGCGGGGTCAGTTCCTACGAGTTACATTGGTCCCGTGGGAGGTGTTGGTGCCACCCCTGGGGCCGTTAGAGGGTTGTTTCGAGTTTTCACCCTCTAACGCCATGTTTTTAAGCCTAACTCTAAAAATATGCAAATTATCGTTGTATTCTCAAAACGGGACTCCCGCGGGTGTGGAGTCAGTTCCTACGAGTTACATTGGTCCCGTGGGAGGTGTTGCTGCCACCCATGGGGCCGTTAGAGAGCTGTTTCGAGTTTTCACCCTCTAACGCCATGTCTTTAAGCCTAAGTCTAAAAAGATTCAAATTATCATCGTATTCTCAAACATGGAGTCCCGCGGCTACGGGGTCAGTTCCTACGAGTTGCATTGGTCCCGTGGGAGGTGTTCGTGCCACCCACGGGGTGGTTCGGGGGCTATTTCGAGTTTTCTCCCTCTAACGCCATGTTTGATAAAGTTTAGAAATATGCAAATTACCGCCGTATTCTCAAATCGGGAGTCCCGCGCCTGCGGGGTCAGTTCCTATGAGTTATATTGGTCCCGTGGGAGGTGTTGGTGCCACACAGGGGGCTGTTCGGGGGCTGTTTCAAGTTCTCACCCTCTAATGCCATGTTTTTAAGGCTAAGTCTAGAAATATGCAAATTATCGTCGTATCCTCAAACCGGGAGTCCCACGGCTGCGGGGTCAGTTCCTACGAGTTACATTGGTCCCGTGGGAGGTGTTGGTGCCACCCATGGGGCCGTTAGAGGGCTTTTTCGAGTTTTCACCCTCTAACGCCATGTTTTTAAGCCTAAGTCTAAAAAGATGCAAATTATCATCGTATTCTCAAACCGGGAGTCCCGCGGCTGCGGGGTCAGTTCCTACGAGTTACATTGGTCCCGTGGGAGGTGTTCGTGCCACCCACGGGGGCGTTCGAGGGCTATTTCGAGTTTTTACCCTCTAACGCCATGTTTGATTAAGTTTAGAAATATGCAAATTACAGCCGTATTCTCAAATCGGGAGTCCTGCGGCTGCGGGGTCAGTTCCTACGAGTTACATTGGTCCCGTGGGAGGTGTTGGTGCCACCCATGGGGCCGTTAGAGAGATGTTTCGAGTTTTCACCCTCTAACGCCATGTCTTTAAGCCTAAGTCTAAAAAGATTCAAATTATCATCGTATTCTCAAACATGGAGTTCCGCGGCTGCGGGGTTAGTTCCTACGATTTGCATTGGTCCCGTGGGAGGTGTTCGTGCCACCCACGGGGTGGTTCGGGGGCTATTTCGAGTTTTCTCCCTCTAACGCCATGTTTGATTAAGTTTAGAAATATGCAAATTACCGCCGTATTCTCAAATCGGGAGTCCCGCGGCTGTGGGGTCAGTTCCTATGAGTTACATTGGTCCCGTGGGAGGTGTTGGTGCCACCCAGGGGGCCGTTCGGGGGCTGTTTCAAGTTCTCACCCTCTAATGCCATGTTTTTAAGGCTAAGTCTAGATATATGCAAATTATCGTCGTATCCTCAAACCGGGAGTCCCACGGTTGCGGGGGTCAGTTCCTACGAGTTACATTGGTCCCGTGGGAGGTGTTCGTGCCACTCACGGGGCCATTCGGGGGCTGTTTCGAGTTGGGGCCGTTAGAGCGCTGTTTCGAGTTTCCACCCTCTAACCCCATGTGTTTAAGCCTAAGTCTAGAAATATGTAAATTGTCATCGTATTCTCAAACCGGGACTCCCGCGGCTGCGGGGTCAGTTCCTACGAGTTGCATTGGTCCCGTGGGAGGTGTTCGTGCCACCCACGGGGTGGTTCGGGGTCTATTTCGAGGTTTCTCCCTCTAACGCCATGTTTGATTAAGTTTAGAAATATGCAAATTACCGTCGTATTCTCAAATCGGGAGTCCCGCGGCTGCGGGGACAGTTCCTACGAGTTACGTTGGTCCCGTGGGAGGTATTGGTGCCACCCACGGGGCCGTTCGGGGGCTGTTTCAAGTTCTCACCCTCTAATGCCATTTTTTAAGGCTAAGTCTAGAAATTTGCAAATTATCGTCGTATCCTCAAACCGGGAGTCCCACGGCTGCGGGGTCAATTCCTACGAGTTACATTGGTCCCGTGGGAGGTGTTGGTGCCACCCATGGGGCCGTATGAGGGTTGTTTCGAGTTTTCACCCTCTAACGCCATGTTTTTAAGCCTAAGTCTAAAATTACGCAAATTATCGTCGTATTCTCAAACCGGGAGTCCTGCGGCTGCGGGGTCGGTTCCTATGATTTACATTGGTCCCGTGGGAGGTGTTGGTGCCACCCACGGGGCCGTTAGTTGGCTGTTTCGAGTTTTCACCCTCTAACGCCACGTTTTTAAGCCTAAGTCTTGAAATATTCAAATTACCGTCGTATTCTCAAATCGGGAGTCCCGCGGCTGCGGGGTCAGTTCCTACGAGTTACATTGGTCCCGTGGGAGTTGTTGGTGCCACCCACGGGGCCGTTCGGGGGCTGTTTCAAGTTCTCACCCTCTAATGCCATGTTTTTAAGGCTAAGTCTAGAAATACGCAAATTATCGTCGTATCCTCAAACCTGGAGTCCCACGGCTGCGGGGTCAGTTCCTACGAGTTACATTGGTCCCGTGGGAGATGTTGGTGCCACCCATGGGGCCGTTTGAGAGCTGTTTCGAGTTTTCACCCTCTAACGCCATGTCTTTAAGCCTAAGTCTAAAAAGATTCAAATTATCATCGTATTCTCAAACATGGAGTCCCGCGGCTACGGGGTCAGTTCCTACGAGTTGCATTGGTCCCGTGGGAGGTGTTGGTGCCACCCACAGGGCCATTAGAGGGCTGTTTCGAGTTTTCACCCTCTAACGCCACGTTTTTAAGCCTAAGTCTAAAAAGATGCAAATTATCATCGTATTCTCAAACCGGGAGTCCCGCGGCTGCGGGGTCAGTTCCTACGAGTTACATTGGTCCCGTGGGAGGTGTTGGTGCTACCCACGGGGAAGTTCCGGGGCTGTTTCAAGTTTTCACCCTCTAATGCCATGTTTTTAAGCCTAAGTCTAGAAATATGCAAATTATCGTCGTATCCTCAAACCGGGAGTCCCACGACTGCGGGGTCAGTTCGTACGAGTTACATTGGTCCCGTGGGAGGTGTTGGTGCCACCCATGGGCCCGTTAGAGGGTTGTTTCGAGTTTTCACCCTCTAACGCCATGTTTTTAAGCCTAAGTCTAAAAATACGCAAATTATCGTCGTATTCTAAAACCGGGAGTCCCGCGGCTGCGGGGTCGGTTCCTATGATTTACATTGATCCCGTGGGAGGTGTTGGTGCCACCCACGGGGCCGTTAGTTGGCTGTTTCGAGTTTTCACCCTCCAACGCCACGTTTTTAAGCCTAGGTCTTGAAATATTCAAATTACCGTCGTATTCTCAAATCGGGAGGAGTCCCACGGCTGTTGGGTCTGTTCCTACGAGTTACATTGGTCCCGTGGGAGGTGTTGGTGCCACCCACGGGGCCGTTCGGGGGCTGTTTCGAGTTGGGGCCGTTAGAGCGCTGTTTCGAGTTTTCACCCTCTAATCCCATGTTTTTAAGCCTAAGTCTAGAAATATGCAAATTACCGTCGTATTCCTCAAACCGGAAGTCCCACGGCTGCGGGGTCAGTTCCTACGAGTTACATTGGTCCCGTGGGAGGTGTTGGTGCCACCCATGGGGCCGTTAGAGGGCTGTTTCAAGTTCTCACCCTCTAATGCCATGTTTTTAAGCCTAAGTCTAGAAATATGTAAATTGTCATCGTATTCTCAAACCGGGAATCCCGCGGCTGCGGGGTCAGTTCCTACGAGTTAGGTTGGTCCCGTGGGAGGTGTTGGTGCCACCCACGGGGACGTGAGGGCTGTTTCGAGTTTTCACCCTCTAACGCCATGTTTTTAAGCCTAAGTCTAAAAATATGCAAATTATCGTTGTATTCTCAAACCGGGACTCCCGCGGGTGTGGAGTCAGTTCCTACGAGTTACATTGGTCCCGTGGGAGGTGTTGGTGCCACCCATGGGGCCGTTAGAGAGCTGTTTCGAGTTTTCACCCTCTAACGCCATGTCTTTAAGCCTAAGTCTAAAAAGATTCAAATTATCATCGTATTCTCAAACATGGAGTCCCGCGGCTGCGGGGTCAGTTCCTACGAGTTGCATTGGTCCCGTGGGAGGTGTTCGTGCCACCCACGGGGTGGTTCGGGGTCTATTTCGAGGTTTCTCCCTCTAACGCCATGTTTGATTAAGTTTAGAAATATGTAAATTACCGTCGTATTCTCAAATCGGGAGTCCCGCGGCTGCGGGGACAGTTCCTACGAGTTACGTTGGTCCCGTGGGAGGTGTTGGTGCCACCCACGGGGCCGTTCGGGGGCTGTTTCAAGTTCTCACCCTCTAATGCCATTTTTTAAGGCTAAGTCTTGAAATTTGCAAATTATCGTCGTATCCTCAAACCGGGAGTCCCACGGCTGCGGGGTCAGTTCCTACGAGTTACATTGGTCCCGTGGGAGGTGTTGGTGCCACCCATGGGGCCGTATGAGGGTTGTTTCGAGTTTTCACCCTCTAACGCCTTGTTTTTAAGCCTAAGTCTAAAATTACGCAAATTATCGTCGTATTCTCAAACCGGGAGTCCTGCGGCTGCGGGGTCGGTTCCTATGATTTACATTGGTCCCGTGGGAGGTGTTGGTGCCACCCACGGGGCCGTTAGTTGGCTGTTTCGAGTTTTCACCCTCTAACGCCACGTTTTTAAGCCTAAGTCTTGAAATATTCAAATTACCGTCGTATTCTCAAATCGGGAGTCCCGCGGCTGCGGGGTCAGTTCCTATGAGTTACATTGGTCCCGTGGGAGTTGTTGGTGCCACCCACGGGGCCGTTCGGGGGCTGTTTCAAGTTCTCACCCTCTAATGCCATGTTTTTAAGGCTAAGTCTAGAAATACGCAAATTATCGTCGTATCCTCAAACCTGGAGTCCCACGGCTGCGGGGTCAGTTCCTACGAGTTACATTGGTCCCGTGGGAGGTGTTGGTGCCACCCATGGGGCTGTGAGAGGGCTGTTTCGAATTTTCACCCTCTAACGCCATGTTTTTAAGCCTAACTCTAAAATATGCAAATTATCGTCGTATTCTCAAACCGGGACTCCCGCGGGTGTGGAGTCAATTCCTACGAGTTACATTGGTCCCGTGGGAGGTGTTGGTGTCACCCACGGGGGCGTTCGGGGGTTGTTTCAAGTTCTCACCCTCTAATGCCATGTTTTTAAGCCTAAGTCTAGAAATATGCAAACTATTGTCGTATCCTCAAACCCGGGGTCCCGCGGCTGCGGGGTCAGTTCTTACGAGTTACCTTGGTCCCGTGGGAGGTGTTGGTGCCACCCACGGGGCCGTTAGAGGGTTGTTTCGAGTTTTCACCCTCTAACGCCATGATTTTAAGCCTAAGTCTAGAAATTTGCAAATTACCGTCGTATTCTCAAACTGGGAATCCCGCGGCTGCGGGGTCAGTTCCTACGAGTTACATTGGTCCCGTGGGAGGTGTTGGTGCCACCCACGGGGCCGTTAGGGGGCTGTTTCAAGTTCTGACCCTCTAATGCCATGTTTTTAAGCCTAAGTCTAGAAATATGTAAATTGTCATCGTATTCTCAAACCGGGAGTCCCGCGGCTACGGGCTCAGTTCCTACGAGTTAGATTGGTCCCGTGGGTGGTGTTGGTGCCACCCACGGGGCCGTTAGAGGGCTGTTTCGAATTTTCACCCTCTAACGCCATGTTTTTAAGCCTAAGTCAAAAAAGATACAAATTATCATCGTATTCTCAAACCGGGAGTCCCGCGGCTGCGGGGTCAGTTCCTACGAGTTACATTGGTCCCGTGGGAGGTGTTCGTGCCACCCACGGGGTCGTTCGGGGGCTGTTTCGAGTTTTCACCCTCTAACGCCATGTTTGATTAAGTTTAGAAATATGCAAATTACCGTCGTATTCTCAAATCGGAAGTCCCGCGACTGCGGGGTCAGTTCCTACGTGTTACATTGGTCCCGTGGGAGGTGTTGGTGCAACCCACGGAGCCGTTCGGGGGCTGTTTCAAGTTCTCACCCTCTAATGCCATGTTTTTAAGCCTAAGTCTAGAAATATGCAAATTATCGTCGTACCCTCAAACCGGGAGTCCCACGGCTGCGGGGTCAGTTCGTACGAGTTACATTGGTCCCGTGGGAGGTGTTCGTGCCACCCATGGGGCCGTTAGAGGGTTATTTCGAGTTTTAACCCTCTAACGCCATGTTTTTAAGCCTAGCTCTAAAAATACGCAAATTATCGTCGTATTCTCAAACCGGGAGTCCCGCGGCTGCGGGGTCGGTTCCTATGATTTACTTTGGTCCCGTGGGAGGTGTTGGTGCCACCCACAGGGCTGTTATAGTTTTCACCCTCTAACGCCACGTTTTTAAGCCTAAGTCTAAAAAGATCCAAATTATCATCGTATTCTCAAACCGGGAGTCCCGCGGCTGCGGGGTCAGTTCCTACGAGTTACGTTGGTCCCGTGGGAGGTGTTGGTGCCACCCACGGGGAAGTTCCGGGGCTGTTTCAAGTTTTCACCCTCTAATGCCATGTTTTTAAGCCTAAGTCTAGAAATATGCAAATTATCGTCGTATCCTCAAACCGGGAGTCCCACGGTTGCGGGGTCAGTTCGTACGAGTTTCATTGGTCCCGTGGGAGGTGTTGGTGCCACCCATGGGGCCGTTAGAGGGTTGTTTCGAGTTTTCACTCTCTAACGCCATGCTTTTAAGCCTAAGTCTAAAAATACGCAAATTATCGTCGTATTCTCAAACCGGGAGTCCCGCGGCTGCGGGGTCGGTTCCTATGATTTACATTGGTCCCGTGGGAGGTGTTGGTGCCACCCACGGGGCCGTTAGTTGGCAGTTTCGAGTTTTCACCCTCTAATGCCACGTTTTTAAGCCAAAGTCTTGAAATATTCAAATTACCGTCGTATTCTCAAACCGGGAATCCCGCGGCTGCGGGGTCAGTTCCTACGAGTTACATTGGTCCCGTGGGAGGTGTGGGTGCAACCCACGGGGCCGTTCGGGGGCTGTTTCGAGTTTTGACGCTCTAACGACATGTTTTGCTTAAGTTTAGCAATATACAAATTACCGTTGTATTCTCAAACCGGGAGTCCCGTGGCTACGGAGTCAGTTCCTACGATTTACATTGGTTCCGTGGGAGATGTGGGTGCCACCCACGTGGCCGTTAGAGGGCTGTTTCGAGTTTTCACCCTCTAATGCCATATTTTTAAGCCTAAGACTAGAAATATGTAAATTGTCATCGTATTCTCGAATCGGGAGTCCCGCGGCTGCGGGGTCAGTTCCTACGAGTAAGATTGGTCCCGTGGGAGGTGTTGGTGCCACCCACGGGGCCGTTAGAGGGCTGTTTCGAGTTTTCACCCTCTAACGCCATGTTTTTAAGCCTAACTCTAAAAATATGCAAATTATCGTTGTATTCTCAAACCGGGACTCCCGCGGGTGTGGAGTCAGTTCCTACGAGTTACATTGGTCCCGTGGGAGGTGTTGGTGCCACCCATGGGGCCGTTAGAGAGCTGTTTCGAGTTTTCACCCTCTAACGCCATGTCTTTACACCTAAGTCTAAAAAGATTCAAATTATCATCGTATTCTCAAACATGGAGTCCCGCGGCTGCGGGGTCAGTTCCTACGAGTTGCATTGGTCCCGTGGGAGGTGTTCGTGCCACCCACGGGGTGGTTCGGGGGCTATTTCGAGTTTTCTCCCTCTAACGCCATGTTTGATTAAGTTTAGAAATATGCAAATTACCGCCGTATTTTCAAATCGGGAGTCCCGCGGCTGTGGGGTCAGTTCCTATGAGTTACATTGGTCCCGTGGGAGGTGTTGGTGCCACCCAGGGGGCCGTTCGGGGGCGGTTTCAAGTTCTCACCCTCTAATGCCATGTTTTTAAGGCTAAGTCTAGAAATATGCAAATTATCGTCGTATCCTCAAACCGGGAGTCCCACGGTTGCGGGGTCAGTTCCTACGAGTTACATTGGTCCCGTGGGAGGTGTTGGTGCCACCCATGGGGCCGTTAGATGGCTGTTTCTAGTTTTCACCCTCTAACGCCATGTTTTTACGCCTAAGTCTAAAAAGATGCAAATTATCATCGTATTCTCAAATCGGGAGTCCCGCGGCTGCGGGGTCAGTTCCTACGAGTTACAATGGTCCCGTGGGAGGTGTTCGTGCCACCCACGGGGTCGTTCGGGTGCTATTTCGAGTTTTCACCCTCTAACGCCATGTTTGATTAAGTTTAGAAATATGTAAATTACCGTCGTATTCTCAAATCGGGAGTCCCGCGGCTGCGGGGTCAGTTCCTACGAGTTACATTAGTCCCATGGGAGGTGATGGTGCCACCCACGGGGCCGTTCGGGGGCTGTTTCAAGTTCTCACCCTCTAATGCCATGTTTTTAAGCCTAAGTCTAGAAATATGCAAATTATCGTCTTAATCTCGAACCGGGAGTTCCACGGCTGCGGGGTCAATTCCTACGAGTTACATTGGTCCCGTGGGAGGTGTTGGTGCCACCCCTGGAGCCGTTAGAGGGTTGTTTCGAGTTTTCACCCTCTAACGCCATGTTTTTAAGCCTAACTCTAAAAATATGCAAATTATCGTTGTATTCTCAAACCGGGACTCCCGCGGGTGTGGAGTCAGCTCCTACGAGTTACATTGGTCCCGTGGGAGGTGTTGGTGCCACCCATGGGGCCGTTAGAGGGCTATTTCGAGTTTTCACCCTCTAACGCCATGTTTTTAAGCCTAAGTCTAAAAAGATGCAAATTATCATCGTATTCTCAAACCGGGAGTCCCGCGGCTGCGGGGTCAGTTCCTACGAGTTACATTGGTCCCGTGGGAGGTGTTCGTGCCACCCACGGGGGCGTTCGAGGGCTATTTCGAGTTTTTACCCTCTAACGCGATGTTTGATTAAGTTTAGAAATATGCAAATTACAGCCGTATTCTCAAATCGGGAGTCCTGCGGCTGCGGGGTCAGTTCCTACGAGTTACATTGGTCCCGTGGGAGGTGTTGGTGCCACCCATGGGGCCGTTAGAGAGCTGTTTCGAGTTTTCACCCTCTAACGCCATGTCTTTAAGCCTAAGTCTAAAAAGATTCAAATTATCATCGTATTCTCAAACATGGAGTCCCGCGGCTGCGGGGTTAGTTCCTACGAGTTGCATTGGTCCCGTGGGAGGTGTTCGTGCCACCCACGGGGTGGTTCGGGGGCTATTTCGAGTTTTCTCCCTCTAACGCCATGTTTGATTAAGTTTAGAAATATGCAAATTACCGCCGTATTCTCAAATCGGGAGTCCCGCGGCTGTGGGGTCAGTTCCTATGAGTTACATTGGTCCCGTGGGAGGTGTTGGTGCCACCCAGGGGGCCGTTCGGGGGTTGTTTCAAGTTCTCACCCTCTAATGCCACGTTTTTAAGCCTAAGTCAAGAAATATTCAAATTACCGTCGTATTCTCAAATCGGGAGTCCCGCGGCTGCGGGGTCAGTTCCTACGAGTTACATTGGTCCCGTGGGAGGTGTTGGTGCCACCCACGGGGCCATTCGGGGGCTGTTTCGAGTTGGGACCGTTAGAGCGCTGTTTCGAGTTTCCCCCCTCTAACCCCATGTTTTTAAGCATAAGTCTAGAAATATGCAAATTACCGTCGTATTCCTCAAATCGGGAGTCCCACGGCTGCGGGGTCAGTTCCTACGAGTTACATTGGTCCCGTGGGAGGTGTTTATGCCACCCATGGGGCCGTTAGAGGGCTGTTTCAAGTTCTCACCCTCTAATGCCATATTTTTAAGCCTAAGTCTAGAAATATGTAAATTGTCATCGTATTCTCAAACCGGGACTCCCGCGGCTGCGGGGTCAGTTCCTACGAGTTAGGTTGGTCCCGTGGGAGGTGTTGGTTCCACCCACGGGAACGTGAGGGCTGTTTCGAGTTTTCACGCTCTAACGCCATGTTTTTAAGCCTAACTCTAAAAATATGCAAATTATCGTTGTATTCTCAAACCGGGACTCCCGCGGGTGTGGAGTCAGTTCCTACGAGTTACATTGGTCCCGTGGGAGGTGTTGGTGCCACCCATGGGGCCGTTATAGAGCTGTTTCGAGTTTTCACCCTCTAACGCCATGTCTTTAAGCCTAAGCCTAAAAAGATTCAAATTATCATCGTATTCTCAAACATGGAGTCCCGCGGCTACGGGGTCAGTTCCTACGAGTTGCATTGGTCCCGTGGGAGGTGTTCGTGCCACCCACGGGGTGGTTCGGGGGCTATTTCGAGTTTTCTCCCTCTAACGCCATGTTTGATTAAGTTTAGAAATATGCAAATTACCGCCGTATTCTCAAATCGGGAGTCCCGCGGCTGCGGGGTCAGTTCCTATGAGTTATATTGGTCCCGTGGGAGGTGTTGGTGCCACACAGGGGGCCGTTCGGGGGCTGTTTCAAGTTCTCACCCTCTAATGCCATGTTTTTAAGGCTAAGTCTAGATATATGCAAATTATCGTCGTATCCTCAAACCGGGAGTCCCACGGCTGCGGGGTCAGTTCCTACGAGTTACATTGGTCCCGTGGGAGGTGTTGGTGCCACCCATGGGGCCGTTAGAGGGCTGTTTCGAGTTTTCACCCTCTAACGCCATGTTTTTAAGCCTAAGTCTAAAAATATGCAAATTATCGTCGTATTCTCAAACCGGGAGTCCCGCGGCTGCGGGGTCGGTTCCTATGGTTTACATTGGTCCCGTGGGAGGTGTTGGTGCCACCCACGGGGCCGTTAGTTGGCTGTTTCGAGTTTTCACCCTCCAACGCCACGTTTTTAAGCCTAGGTCTTGAAATATTCAAATTACCGTCGTATTCTCAAATCGGGAGGAGTCCCACGGCTGTTGGGTCTGTTCCTACGAGTTACATTGGTCCCGTGGGAGGTGTTGGTGCCACCCACGGGGCCGTTCGGGGGCTGTTTCGAGTTGGGGCCGTTAGAGCGCTGTTTCGAGTTTTCACCCTCTAACCCCATGTTTTTAAGCCTAAGTCTAGAAATATGCAAATTACCGTCGTATTCCTCAAACCGGAAGTCCCACGGCTGCGGGGTCAGTTCCTACGAGTTACATTGGTCCCGTGGGAGGTGTTGGTGCCACCCATGGGGCCGTTAGAGGGCTGTTTCAAGTTCTCACCCTCTAATGCCATGTTTTTAAGCCTAAGTCTAGAAATATGTAAATTGTCATCGTATTCTCAAACCGGGAATCCCGCGGCTACGGGGTCAGTTCCTACGAGTTAGGTTGGTCCCGTGGGAGGTGTTGGTGCCACCCACGGGGACGTGAGGGCTGTTTCGAGTTTTCTCCCTCTAACGCCATGTTTTTAAGCCTAACTCTAAAAGTATGCAAATTATCGTTGTATTCTCAAACCGGGACTCTCGCGGGTGTGGAGTCAGTTCCTACGAGTTACATTGGTCCCGTGGGAGGTGTTGGTGCCACCCATGGGGCCGTTAGAGAGCTGTTTCGAGTTTTCACCCTCTAACGCCATGTCTTTAAGCCTAAGTCTAAAAAGATTCAAATTATCATCGTATTCTCAAACATGGAGTCCCGCGGCTGCGGGGTCAGTTCCTACGAGTTGCATTGGTCCCGTGGGAGGTGTTCGTGCCACCCACGGGGTGGTTCGGGGTCTATTTCGAGGTTTCTCCCTCTAACGCCATGTTTGATTAAGTTTAGAAATATGCAAATTACCGTCGTATTCTCAAATCGGGAGTCCCGCGGCTGCGGGGACTGTTCCTACGAGTTACGTTGGTCCCGTGGGAGGTGTTGGTGCCACCCACGGGGCCGTTCGGGGGCTGTTTCAAGTTCTCACCCTCTAATGCCATGTTTTTAAGGCTAAGTCTAGAAATATGCAAATTATCGTCGTATCCTCAAACCGGGAGTCCGACGGCTGCGGGGTCAGTTCCTACGAGTTACATTGGTCCCGTGGGAGGTGTTGGAGCCACCCATGGGGCCGTATGACGGTTGTTTCGAGTTTTCACCCTCTAACGCCATGTTTTTAAGCCTAAGTCTAAAATTACGCAAATTATCGTCGTATTCTCAAACCGGGAGTCCTGCGGCTGCGGGGTCAGTTCCTACGAGTTACATTGGTCCCGTGGGAGGTGTTCATGCCACCCACGGGGTCGTTCGAGGGCTATTTCGAGTTTTGACCCTCTAACACCATGTTTGATTAAGTTTAGAAATATGCAAATTACAGCCGTATTCTCAAATTGGGAGTCCTGCGGCTGCGGGGTCAGTTCCTACGAGTTACATTGGTCCCGTGGGAGTTGTTGGTGCCACCCACGGGGCCGTTCGGGGGCTGTTTCAAGTTCTCACCCTCTAATGCCATGTTTTTAAGGCTAAGTCTAGAAATATGCAAATTATCGTCGTATCCTCAAACCTGGAGTCCCACGGCTGCGGGGTCAGTTCCTACGAGTTACATTGGTCCCGTGGGAGGTGTTGGTGCCACCCATGGGGCTGTGAGAGGGCTGTTTCGAATTTTCACCCTCTAACGCCATGTTTTTAAGCCTAACTCTAAAAATATGCAAATTATCGTCGTATTCTCAAACCGGGACTCCCGCGGGTGTGGAGTCAGTTCCTACGAGTTACATTGGTCCCGTGGGAGGTGTTCGTGCCACCCACGGGGGCGTTCGAGGGCTATTTCGAGTTTTTACCCTCTAACGCCATGTGTGATTAAGTTTAGAAATATGCAAATTACAGCCGTATTCTCAAATTGGGAGTCCTGCGGCTGCGGGGTCAATTCCTACGAGTTACATTGGTCCCGTGGGAGGTGTTGGTGCCACCCACGGGGCCGTTCGGGGGCTGTTTCAAGTTCTCACCCTCTAATGCCATGTTTTTAAGCCTAAGTCTATAAATATGCAAATTATCGCGTATTTTCATACCGGGAGTCCCGCGGCTGCGGGGTCAGTTCCTACCAGCTACATTGGTCCCGTAGGAGGTGTTGGTGCCACCCATGGGAGGGCTGTTTCGAGTTTTCACCCTCTAACGCCATGTTTTTAAGCCTAAGTTTAAAAATATTCAAATTATCATCGTATATTCTAACCGGGAGTCCCGCGGCTCCGGGGCCAGTTCCTACGAGTTACATTGGTCCCGTGGGAGGTGTTGGGGCCACCCACGTAGGGCTGTCAATGGACCGGGTCTGGACCCGGACCCGATCCGGACCCGACCTAAATTAACGGATCTGAGCAAATTTTATAGACCCGATTATCCGATTACCCGATTACCCGATTAGTTAATGGATCGGATCTAGGGCTGGCAATTTTTGACACGATAACCCGTTTATGGTAATAACCCGAAATGACCCAAATTTGACACGATTAACTTGTATAGATTTAAGAGTACCCAAAACTTATACTCAAATAAAGATCAACGCGACCCGAAATTGACACGACTAACCCGAATTGCCACCCCTAATCGGATCTGGATATACATGACTCCGATCCGATAAGGACCCGACCCGAGTGTGTATATATATAATATAATAAATATATATTTGTATATAATATTATATATATATATATATATATATATATATATATATATATAGTCTTACATATAGTTACTAAATATATATATAACTAACTTATATATATATATAACAGTTTTACATACATATATACGTATATATATAAGTTATATATAAAAACAGTTTTACATATATAACATACATATATACATACATATATATATAAGTTATATATAAAAAAAGTTTTACATATATATATATATATATAATCGGGTCGGGTATTTGGTTCGGGTCTCCGGGTCCTTAACGGATCCGGGTCTGGATCCATTTTCTGAGACCCGTCGGGTAATCGGGTAAGACCCGATCCGTTAAAAATATACCCGGATCGGATCTGGATATACCCAGACCCGATCCAGACCCGACCGGTTTACACCCCTACACCCACGGGGCCGTTAGAGCGTTGTTTCGAGTTTTCACCCTCTAACCCCATGTTTTTAAGCCCAAGTCTAGAAATATGCAAATTACTGTCGTATTATCAAACCGGGAGTCCCGCGGCTGCGGGGTCAGTTCCTACGAGTTACATTGGTCCCGTGGGAGGTGTTGGTGTCACCCACGGGGGCGTTCGGGGGCTGTTTCAAGTTCTCACCCTCTAATGCCATGTTTTTAAGCCTAAGTCTAGAAATATGCAAATTATTGTCGTATCCTCAAGCCCGGAGTCCCGCGGCTGCGGGGTCAGTTCTTACGAGTTACCTTGGTCCCGTGGGAGATGTTGGTGCCACCCACGGGGCCGTTAGAGGGCTGTTTCGAATTTTCACCCTCTAACGCCATGTTTTTAAGCCTAACTCTAAAAATATGCAAATTATCGTCCTATTCTCAAACCGGGACTCCCGCGCGTATGGAGTCAGTTCCTACGAGTTACATTGGTCCCGTGGGAGGTGTTGGTGCCACCCATGGGGCCGTTAGAGGGCTATTTCGAGTTTTCACCCTCTAACGCCATGTTTTTAAGCCCAAGTCTAAAAAGATGCAAATTGTCATCGTATTCTCAAATCGGGAGTCCCGCGGTTGCGGGGTCAGTTCCTACGAGTTACATTGGTCCCGTGGGAGGTGTTCATTCCACCCACGGGGTCGTTCGGGGGCTATTTCGAGTTTTCACCCTCTAACATCATGTTTGATTAAGTTTAGAAATATGCAAATTACCGCCGTATTCTCAAATCGGAAGTCCCCCGACTGCGGGGTCAATTCCTACGAGTTACATTGGTCCCGTGGGAGGTGTTGGTGCCACCCACGGGGCCGTTCGGGGGCTGTTTCAAGTTCTCACCCTCTAATGCCATATTTTTAAGCCTAAGTCTAGAAATATGCAAATTATCGTCGTATCCTCAAACCGGGAGTCCCACGGCTGCGGGGTCAGTTCCTACGAGTTACATTGGTCCCGTGGGAGGTGTTGGTGCCACCCATGGGGCCGTTAGAGGGTTGTTTCGAGTTTTAACCCTCTAACGCCATGTTTTTAAGCCTAGCTGTAAAAATACGCAAATTATCGTCGTATTCTCAAACCGGGAGTCCCGCGGCTGCGGGGTCGGTTCCTATGATTTACTTTGGTCCCGTGGGAGGTGTTGGTGCCACCCACAGGGCCGTTAGAGGGCTGTTTCGAGTTTTCACCCTCTAACGCCACGTTTTTAAGCCTAAGTCTAAAAAGATGCAAATTATCATCGTATTCTCAAACCGGGAGTCCCGCGGCTGCGGGGTCAGTTCCTACGAGTTACATTGGTCCCGTGGGAGGTGTTGGTGCCACCCATGGGGAAGTTCCGGGGCTGTTTCAAGTTTTCACCCTCTAATGCCATGTTTTTAAGCCTAAGTCTAGAAATATGCAAATTATCGTCGTATCCTCAAACCGGGAGTCCCACGGCTGCGGGGTCAGTTCGTACGAGTTACATTGGTCCCGTGGGAGGTGTTGGTGCCACCCATGGGGCCGTTAGAGGGTTGTTTCGAGTTTTCACCCTCTAACGCCATGTTTTTAAGCCTAAGTCTAAAAATATGCAAATTATCGTCGTATTCTCAAACCGGGAGTCCCGCGGCTGCGGGGTCGGTTCCTATGGTTTACATTGGTCCCGTGGGAGGTGTTGGTGCCACCCACGGGGCCGTTAGTTGGCTGTTTCGAGTTTTCACCCTCCAACGCCACGTTTTTAAGCCTAGGTCTTGAAATATTCAAATTACCGTCGTATTCTCAAATCGGGAGGAGTCCCACGGCTGTTGGGTCTGTTCCTACGAGTTACATTGGTCCCGTGGGAGGTGTTGGTGCCACCCACGGGGCCGTTCGGGGGCTGTTTCGAGTTGGGGCCGTTAGAGCGCTGTTTCGAGTTTTCACCCTCTAACCCCATGTTTTTAAGCCTAAGTCTAGAAATATGCAAATTACCGTCGTATTCCTCAAACCGGAAGTCCCACGGCTGCGGGGTCAGTTCCTACGAGTTACATTGGTCCCGTGGGAGGTGTTGGTGCCACCCATGGGGCCGTTAGAGGGCTGTTTCAAGTTCTCACCCTCTAATGCCATGTTTTTAAGCCTAAGTCTAGAAATATGTAAATTGTCATCGTATTCTCAAACCGGGAATCCCGCGGCTACGGGGTCAGTTCCTACGAGTTAGGTTGGTCCCGTGGGAGGTGTTGGTGCCACCCACGGGGACGTGAGGGCTGTTTCGAGTTTTCTCCCTCTAACGCCATGTTTTTAAGCCTAACTCTAAAAGTATGCAAATTATCGTTGTATTCTCAAACCGGGACTCTCGCGGGTGTGGAGTCAGTTCCTACGAGTTACATTGGTCCCGTGGGAGGTGTTGGTGCCACCCATGGGGCCGTTAGAGAGCTGTTTCGAGTTTTCACCCTCTAACGCCATGTCTTTAAGCCTAAGTCTAAAAAGATTCAAATTATCATCGTATTCTCAAACATGGAGTCCCGCGGCTGCGGGGTCAGTTCCTACGAGTTGCATTGGTCCCGTGGGAGGTGTTCGTGCCACCCACGGGGTGGTTCGGGGTCTATTTCGAGGTTTCTCCCTCTAACGCCATGTTTGATTAAGTTTAGAAATATGCAAATTACCGTCGTATTCTCAAATCGGGAGTCCCGCGGCTGCGGGGACTGTTCCTACGAGTTACGTTGGTCCCGTGGGAGGTGTTGGTGCCACCCACGGGGCCGTTCGGGGGCTGTTTCAAGTTCTCACCCTCTAATGCCATGTTTTTAAGGCTAAGTCTAGAAATATGCAAATTATCGTCGTATCCTCAAATCGGGAGTCCGACGGCTGCGGGGTCAGTTCCTACGAGTTACATTGGTCCCGTGGGAGGTGTTGGTGCCACCCATGGGGCCGTATGACGGTTGTTTCGAGTTTTCACCCTCTAACGCCATGTTTTTAAGCCTAAGTCTAAAATTACGCAAATTATCGTCGTATTCTCAAACCGGGAGTCCTGCGGCTGCGGGGTCAGTTCCTACGAGTTACATTGGTCCCGTGGGAGGTGTTCATGCCACCCACGGGGTCGTTCGAGGGCTATTTCGAGTTTTGACCCTCTAACACCATGTTTGATTAAGTTTAGAAATATGCAAATTACAGCCGTATTCTCAAATTGGGAGTCCTGCGGCTGCGGGGTCAGTTCCTACGAGTTACATTGGTCCCGTGGGAGTTGTTGGTGCCACCCACGGGGCCGTTCGGGGGCTGTTTCAAGTTCTCACCCTCTAATGCCATGTTTTTAAGGCTAAGTCTAGAAATATGCAAATTATCGTCGTATCCTCAAACCTGGAGTCCCACGGCTGCGGGGTCAGTTCCTACGAGTTACATTGGTCCCGTGGGAGGTGTTGGTGCCACCCATGGGGCTGTGAGAGGGCTGTTTCGAATTTTCACCCTCTAACGCCATGTTTTTAAGCCTAACTCTAAAAATATGCAAATTATCGTCGTATTCTCAAACCGGGACTCCCGCGGGTGTGGAGTCAGTTCCTACGAGTTACATTGGTCCCGTGGGAGGTGTTGGTGCCACCCAAGGGGCCGTTAGAGGGCTGTTTCGAGTTTTCACCCTCTAACGCCATGTTTTTAAGCCTAAGCCTAAAAAGATGCAAATTATCATCATATTCTCAAACCGGGAGTCCCGCGGCTGCGGGGTCAGTTCCTACGAGTTACATTGTTCCCGTGGGAGGTGTTCATGCCACCCACGGGGTCGTTCGAGGGCTATTTCGAGTTTTTACCCTCTAACACCATGTTTGATTAAGTTTAGAAATATGCAAATTACAGCCGTATTCTCAAATTGGGAGTCCTGCGGCTGCGGGGTCAATTCCTACGAGTTACATTGGTCCCGTGGGAGGTGTTGGTGCCACCCACGGGGCCGTTCGGGGGCTGTTTCAAGTTCTCACCCTCTAATGCCATGTTTTTAAGCCTAAGTCTATAAATATGCAAATTATCGTCGTATTTTCATACCGGGAGTCCCGCGGCTGCGGGGTCAGTTCCTACCAGCTACATTGGTCCCGTGGGAGGTGTTGGTGCCACCCATGGGGCCGTTAGAGGGTTGTTTCGAGTTTTAACCCTCTAACGCCATGTTTTTTTTTTTTTTTTTTGGGGGAAATTATGTGATTATATAGAACAGTAACCGAACACTTTACAAGTAACGGAGAGGAAAGCCTCAAATCAAAAATGCCACAGGGCATACCCCAAAGGCAAGCAAAAATAAAAAAAACATGGTGGGGCATACCCCACAAACAAAATCGGCCAAAATTAACACAATAAAACAGAGCCCAACACGGGCAACCCAATTAAAAAAAAGCACAACAAGGGCAACCCAAAAGCATCCCAACAAGGGCCACACCAAAGCAGACCCAGTCCAAAACCCATGCTGGCCCAAACCCCAGCAATCACCGGGTATACACCCGAAGCACGATGGCGAGAAAACCATCAAATCCTATCGCCGGAGAACGATCGTCGCCGACCACGCCGGAAACCCACCACAGTCCAAGAGCCAGATCGGCACTGAACAACAACATCACCCTTCCCATCGCAAGGCAACCACGGCAGCGGTAAAGCCACCACATCACACCACCGGAAGAACAAACGGTCAGCAACCAACACGGAAAGAACCACCCCTCAAGCGCCGGCGTTAGCCAGGACACAGACCCGCCCATCCAAGCCAGAAATCAACCCGGAAAGGTACCGTCCATCAGCGCACAAATCATAAGCCAACACAAGGCAATCGCCAACAGAAACGAAGCAACACAAAACGTGGGATAGGCGAACCATAACCCCACCAGTTTCCAGCGTCACCCAACTCCCCAAACCGAATCCCACTAATCCAGTTCCTCACCAGAGTGTCAAGCGTACGATTCATCCATACACCAACAAACCGAATCCATCGACCTTACATGAAGCGAACCGGAAAAATAGCGGTCACAGGAGGGATTTGATGACAAGGATAAAAGGGGCCTGACACCGCTGGGTCTCAATCAAGGTGCCATCACCGGGGTCAAAAATCCGATCAAAGTTCCGACCGACCCCACAAATGAGGGAAACTTCTAGATATGGAAGCCATCCATCTTGGTCTGACATGAAGCTTCTCATTAAGATGGCGGCCAAGTGGTATAGAATGGGAACCAACATCCAGAAGATATGAAATGAGGGGCCATACCCATCTTCGATTGAGGAAACAATCCCAAACCAGTCTGACATGAGGCAAACACAGGGGGATGGCGACATGACTTGCAAGGTTCCTCAACGTAGAGTGGGGTGGGGACGACACAAAGAAGAGGGAGGAACAAGAGAGGGGAAAGCGGCTGGAAATCAGATGCAACCAAACCCTAGAGAGCGAAGCTCTCAACCATCCGAAAAAGGACCCATATTAATCCCTCTAACGCCATGTTTTTAAGCCTAGCTCTAAAAATACGCAAATTATCGTCGTATTCTCAAACCGGGAGTCCCGCGGCTGCGGGGTCGGTTCCTATGATTTACTTTGGTCCCGTGGGAGGTGTTGGTGCCACTCACAGGGCCGTTAGAGGGCTGTTTCGAGTTTTCACCCTCTAACGCCACGTTTTTAAGCCTAAGTCTAAAAAGATGCAAATTATCATCGTATTCTCAAACCGGGAGTCCCGCGGCTGCGGGGTCAGTTCCTACGAGTTACATTGGTCCCGTGGGCGGTGTTGGTGCCACCCACGGGGAAGTTCCGGGGCTGTTTCAAGTTTTCACCCTCGAATGCCATTTTTTAAGCCTAAGTCTAGAAATATTCAAATTATCGTCGTATCCTCAAACCGGGAGTCCCACGGCTGCGGGGTCAGTTCGTACGAGTTACATTGGTCCCGTGGGAGGTGTTGGTGCCACCCATGGGGCCGTTAGAGGGTTGTTTCGAGTTTTCACCCTCTAACGCCATGTTTTTAAGGCTAAGTCTAAAAATACGCAAATTATCTTCGTATTCTCAAACCGGGAGTCCCGCGGCTGCGGGGTCGATTCCTATGATTTACATTGGTCCCGTGGGAGGTGTTGGTGCCACCCACGGGGTCGTTAGTTGGCTGTTTCGAGTTTTCACCCTCTAACGCCACGTTTTTAAGCCTAAGTCTTGAAATATTCAAATTACCGTCGTATTCTCAAATCGGGAGGAGTCCCACGACTGCTGGGTCTGTTCCTACGAGTTACCTTGGTCCCGTGGGAGGTGTTGGTGCCACTCACGGGGCCGTTAGAAGGCTGTTTCGAGTTTTCACCCTATAACGCCATGTTCTTAAGCCTAAGTCTAGAAATCTGCAAATTACCGTCGTATTCTCAAACCGGGAATCCCGCGGCTGCGGGGTCAGCTCCTACGAGTTACATTGGTCCCGTGGGAGGTGTGGGTGCCACCCACGGGGCCGTTCGGGGGCTGTTTCGAGTTTTAACGCTCTAACGACATGTTTTGCTTAAGTTTAGAAATATACAAATTACCGTTGTATTCTCAAACCGGGAGTCCCGTGGCTACGGAGTCAGTTCCTACGATTTGCATTGGTCCCTTGGGAGATGTGGGTGCCACCCACGGGGCCGTTAGAGGGCTGTTTCGAGTTTTCACCCTCTAATGCCATATTTTTAAGCCTAAGAATAGAAATATGTAAATTGTCATCGTATTCTCAAACCGGGAGTCCCGTGGCTGCGGGGCCAGTTCGTACGAGTTAGATTGGTCCCGTGGGAGGTGTTGGTGCCACACACGGAGCCGTTAGAGGGCTGTTTCGAGTTTTCAGCCTCTAATGCCATGTTTTTAAGCCTAACTCTAAATATATGCAAATTAACGTCGTATTCTCAAACCGGGACTCCCGTGGGTGTGGGGTCAGTTCCTACGAGTTACATTGGTCCCGTGGGAGGTGTTGGTGCCACCCATGGGGCCGTTAGAGGGCTGTTTCGAGTTTTCACCCTCTAACGCCATGTTTTTAAGCCTAAGTCTAAAAAGTTGCAAATTATCATCGTATTCTCAAACCGGGAGTCCCGCGGCTCCGGGGTCAGTTCCTACGAGTTACATTGGTCCCGTGGGAGGTGTTCGTGCCACCCACGGGGTCGTTCGGGTGCTATTTCGAGTTTTCACCCTCTAACGCCATGTTTGATTAAGTTTATAAATATGTAAATTACCGCCGTATTCTCAAATCGGGAGTCCCGCGGCTGCGGGGTCGGTTCCTACGAGTTACATTAGTCCCGTGGGAGGTGATGGTGCCACCCACGGGGCCGTTCGGGGGCTGTTTCAAGTTCTCACCCTCTAATGCCATGTTTTTAAGCCTAAGTCTAGAAATATGCAAATTATCGTCGTATCCTCAAACCGGGAGTCCCATAGCTGCGGGGTCAGTTCCTACGAGTTACATTGGTCCCGTGGGAGGTGTTGGTGCCACCGTTGGGGCCGTTAGAGGGTTGTTTCGAGTTTTCACCCTCTAACGCCATGTTTTTAAGCCTAAGTCTAAAAATACGAAAATTATCGTCGTATTCTCAAACCGGGTGTCCCGCGGCTGCGGGGTCGGTTCCTATTATTTACATTGGTCCCGTGGGAGGTGTTGGTGCCACCCACGGGCCGTTAGAGGGCTGTTTCGAGTTTTCACCCTCTAACACCACGTTTTTAAGCCTAAGTCTTGAAATATTCAACTTACCGTCGTATTCTCAAATCGCGAGTCCCGCGGCTGCGGGGTCAGTTCCTACGAGTTACATTGGTCCCGTGGGAGGTGTTGGTGCCACCCACGGGGCCGTTCGGGGGCTGTTTCAAGTTCTCACCCTCTAATGCCATGTTTTTAAGCCTAAGTCTAGAAATATGCAAATTATAGTCGTATTCTTAAACCGGGAGTCCCGCGACTGCGGGGTCAGTTCCTACGAGTTACATTGGTCCCGTGGGAGGTGTTGGTGCCACCCACGGGGCCGTTCGGGGGCTGTTTTGAGTTTTCACCCTCTAACGCCTAGTTATTAAGCCTAACTCTAAAATTATGCAAATTATCGTCGTATTCTAAAACCGGGAGTCCCACGGCTGCTGGGTCTGTTCCTACGAGTTACATTGGTCCCGTGGGAGGTGTTGGTGCCACCCACGGGGCCGTTAGAAGGTTGTTTTGAGTTTTCACCCTATAACGCCATGTTCTTAAGCCTAAGTCTAGAAATATGCAAATTACCGTCGTATTCTCAAACCGGAAATCCCGCGGCTGCGGGGTCAGTTCCTACGAGTTACATTGGTCCCGTGGGAGGTGTGGGTGCCACCCACGGGGCCGTTCGGGGGCTGTTTCGAGTTTTGACACTCTAACGACTTGTTTTGCTTAAGTTTAGTAATATACAAATTACCGTTGTATTCTCAAACCGGGAGTCCCGTGGCTACGGAGTCAGTTCCTACGATTTACATTGGTCCCGTGGGAGATGTGGGTGCCACCCACGGGGCCGTTAGAGGGCTATTTCGAGTTTTCACCCTCTAATGCCATATTTTTAAGCCTAAGTCTAGAAATATGTAAATTGTCATCGTATTCTCAAACCGGGAGTCCCGCGGCTGCGGGGTCAGTTCCTACGAGTTAGATTGGTCCCGTGGGAGGAGTGGGTGCCACCCACGGGGCCGTTAGAGGGTTGTTTCGAGTTTTCAGCCTCTAATGCCATGTTTGTAAGCCTAACTCTAAAAATATGCAAATTAACGTCGTATTCTCAAATCGGGACTCCCGCGGGTGTGGAGTCAGTTCCTACGAGTTACATTGGTCCCGTGGGAGGTGTTGGTGCCACCCATGGGGCCGTTAGAGGGCTGTTTCGAGTTTTCACCCTCTAACGCCATGTTTTTAAGCCTAAGTCTAAAAAGTTGCAAATTATCATCGTATTTTCAAACCGGGAGTCCCGCGGCTGCGGGGTCAGTTCCTACGAGTTACATTGGTCCCGTGGGAGGTGTTCGTGCCACCCACGGGGTCGTTCGGGTGCTATTTCGAGTTTTCACCCTCTAACGCCATGTTTGATTAAGTTTAGAAATATGTAAATTACCGCCGTATTCTCAAATCGGGAGTCCCGCGGCTACGGGGTCGGTTCCTACGAGTTACATTAGTCCCGTGGGAGGTGACGGTGCCACCCACGGGGCCGTTCGGGGGCTGTTTCAAGTTCTCACCCTCTAATGCCATGTTTTTAAGCCTTTTTTTTTTGGGGAAATTTATGTATATTAGAACTCAGGAAAGCAACTTACAAATAATAAACAAGGGAGAACCACAATCCTAGGGGCATACCCCAAAGGACACAAACTACCAAACACAAAACAAACCAACTAAGATAACACCGATTCGGGGATGTCCCAGTTCATACATGCCATCCAGTTGGTGAAGCTTCTCCTATTGTTCTTCCACTTAGAGGCCCTCGCACAAACCATAGCAACAATATCTCTGACAATCATCTCACAATTCTTGGCCTTTCCTTGGAAAAATCTCGCATTCCTCTCCAACCAAAGACAATAGATAGTGGTGGAAAAGGAAATACACCTAAGTCTATTATAGAAGCTCTTGCCCACATATTCGGAATTAGCAAACCCCAGCTCGCCCTCCCAGTTAAACGCCTCTCTGTCCTCCTGGTTCTTAAATCTGACCTCGCGCCAAACCTCTTTGGCAATTTTACACTCTAAAAACAAGTGTTCCCGGTTCTCCACCTCCTCGCCACAAGTACAACACAAGTTACTGTTGGAAATACCCCAGCTAAACAGTTTATCTCTCGTGTGTAGAGCATCCCTACATATGATCCATAAACTAAAAGCACATTTTGGTATATTATTATTATTCCAAATCAACTTGTGACAATTGAACACAGGACGAGCAATAGTAAGAGCCGCAAACGCCGCCCCAATGGAGAAGCCTTCCCGATTGGAATTCCACACCACCTCATCACTAACCCCTTGGCGAATACTCGGCAGCTCAGCATTCCTAATCTCCAAAAGCTCCCAAGTAACAGAAGAAGGCCACCTCCATCTCTCCCCATGAATAAAGTCCGCCACTCTAGCTTTGTGATTGCTAGCCGCATCGTAAATAAGTCTTCCCCCATATCGATCAAATAGAGGACCTAACGGATGCCAGTTGTCGTGCCACACAAAGGTATCTTCGCCATTGCCAATGTTGGACTTGATAAGAGGCTTGGCCACCTCCCTCAACTGCATCAGTTTCCTCCAACACCAAGAAGAGTCACTTGGAATACTAATGGCCCAAATACTTCTATTCTTGATCTTATACACATTACACCATTTGACCCATAGGCAATCCTTCTTACTACAGAGGTTCCACAGAAGCTTAAGAATAGCAGCTCTGTTCCATAATTCCACATTCTTAATGCCCAACCCCCCTTCCTCATGACTGCACGTCAGATCATCCCACAACACCTTCGCCCCCGTATGTTTGGAATCAGAACCCGTCCACAAGAAGTCCTTCAAAAGTTGGTCGATTCTTCTAATAACCCCTTTCGGCAGAATGAACAGGCAATACCAGTAGACCTGAATTCCAAACAAGACCGATTTGATGAGCTGAAGTCTCCCAGCAAAACTGAGGAACCTGTTAGTCCAACACTTAATCCTCCCCGTTATTTTATCAATCAACTTCTCACAATCCACAGCTTTAAGCCTAGTAGTGATAAGAGGAACCCCAAGATACATGAAGGGAGGGGAACAATGGGAGAAGCCAAAAATCTCCCCCAGCCTGTTCACCCCATCGACATCGACCCCAGAGCAATAGAAACTAGATTTGTTAAAATTGGGGTGAAGGCCGGAGATCGAAGAGAAGGCCACAATAGCCCTCTTCACAATGCTACACGAAGCAGGGTCGCCACCACACAGAATGATCAAATCGTCCGCAAAGCAAAGATGATTAAGGCCCACCTCCTTGCATCTAGGATGAAAATTGAACTCCGGATTGAGGCAAGCCTTGTCCATAATACACGAGAAAGTATCCATAACAAGCAGGAATAAGAAAGGAGAGATAGGATCACCTTGTCTCAGCCCCCTCTTCCCCTCAAAGAAGCCATGTAAACGCCCATCCAAGCTGATAGAGAATCTAGTCGTGGTAATACACTCCTCGACCCAACCAACAAACATAGCCGGGAATCCAATATGCATAAGAAGGTTGAGCAAAAACTCCCAGCTAACAGTATCATAGGCCTTGAGAAGATCAATCTTGAGGGTACACCTAGAAGGGGACAGCTCGCGGTGATAATTCCTCATAAGCTCCTGAAGCAATAAGATATTGTCAGAGATAGATCTACCCTTCACAAACGCGGCCTGGCTCTGGTTAATGAAGGAAGGGAGGATGGGTTTCATTCTCTCGGCCATAATTTTGGAGATACACTTGTAGATGGTGTTGCAACACGAGATGGGCCTGAAATCATGCATACCAGAGGGAGTAGTAACCTTCGGAATAAGCGCCAAAGCAGTACAGTTCCATTGCCTGGGCAGGTAGCTACACTAGAAGAAGAAGGTAATGGCATCAATCACATCTCCCCCCACCACGTCCCAGTTCTTCTTAAAGAATGAAGCATTAAAACCGTCCGGCCCAGGAGCTTTATCGGACCCAATGGAAAACATGGCATTCTTGATCTCCGCTTCAGAAATGGGAGCCTCCAGAGCAGCCGCCTGATCACCCGTGATTCTCTTGCACACCACATCATTAAGAATCGGAAAAGGGTCCACACAGGCATTGGAAGTGCCAAGGAGGTTGCTGAAATAATCAACAGCCACCTTAGCCACATTCTGACTCCCCTCAATACTCACACCATGGTCATCCACGACACTAAGGATCTTCCTTCTGACAGTAGCCTGGTTAGCCTTCTTATGAAAGAACGCATTATTACCATCCCCCAGCTGGAGCCATTTAACCCGAGACTTCTGCTTGAAAAAAGACTCCTCCGCCTCCCTCAGCTCTAAATACGTGTGAAGTTTGACCCTCTCTTCCAGGAGCACCTCATTGTTGCACCCATCAGTATCAACTCTAGTCTGAACCTCATCCAGTAAAGACTTAGCCTCCTCCACCCTACCAGAGATGTTACTAAAAAACTTCTTGTTGAAATCTTTCAGCCTCGATTTAACTCTTCTCAGCTTCTGGCTCAGCCTACCCATAGGATTCCCCTCACCATCATCCTGCCAGGACTCCCAAAGAATCTGATAAAAGTCGCTATGATCCATCCAAAAATTGAAAAATTTGAACGGCTTAGGTCTACTCCGCTCCATGGGGGCTAGTAAAATAATGATAGGGTAGTGGTCAGAAACCCCGTGAGGAAGGACAGTAGCTTGACACTCAGGGAACCACGAGGCCCATGTACCATTATGCAAGACTCTATCCAACCTCGACTGAACATTACCAGCTCCCAACTCCTTTTTATTCCACGTAAACCACAACCCATTCGTGACCATATCATCAGCATGCAAGTCATGGATGCATTGGTTGAACTCGCCAGTAGCAGTCGTATCAATACCCCGGATGCCTCTTTTCTCATCATGGCATCTGACAACATTAAAGTCACCCAATAAAACCCACGGAGACTCTCCCACAGTCCCTGAATTCATCCTCAAAAAATCCCAAAGGTGTCTTCTATCCCCAGGTAGGTTATCCCCATAAATGAAAGACGCAAAGAAGCTCATCCCAGACCCACATAAATCCACCTTACAGAGCATGGCCTGGGGATGGGACTGAATCAAACTCACAGCAACACGGTTGGGGTTCCAAGCCACAATGATTCTGGCAACCCCCCCCTCCCCCCCCCCCCCCGGCAGCGGGCAGTTGTCTAAGAAATCCCATTGAAAACAACAATTATTCAACACACAACCCAAGTTATTTTTTCTAACCTTAGTTTCAAGCATACACATCAGATCAAGGTGGTTATCCCTAATTAGCTTATTGACTTCCCTTTGCTTATGAGGGGAATTAAGGCCCCTAATATTCCAAGAAGCAAACTTAATCATCTATTCTTCTTCCCCTTCCCCTTCCGCCTGTTCTTCCCACTACTATTACTCGCCTCTCTATCCTCCCCCACCCTTTTCTGTGCCAGTTCGTCCACAAGGGTAACCCGCAACGCAAGAGCTGTAGGAGCGGGCGTCATATCCGCGTCGCTTTCCATGCAAACTGCATTGAAGGAGTTAGACAAGGGAACAGGTGGAACGCTATGCTGTACAGGACTATCAACATCATACTTCATCTCATCATTAACACTACACGACACAACGACAGTGCTTGGGTTCTTCTCCGCATTGGCCTTGCCCGAAGTCTCTCCCACTTCTATCACAGGGCAGACTCCAACTCTCGTTTTCTTGATGACCTGAGTCCATCCACAACCGTTACTGTTGGAAGCATTACTAGCATGTGGGGTAGTGACCTTGTTACCACCCACTTCTTTATTTTTGGGACATCCATTAAGCTTGTGACCAAACACGAGGCACTGAGTGCATGAGGGAGGTTTGGCTTGGAATTCCACTTTAACCACAGCAATAGTGCCATCTTCCATCACCACATTAACGCTTGAGGGATAAGTCTCTTTGGCCTCCACGTCAATACATATACGGGCAAAGGTAATCCTGTTCATTTCTTCCGTCATCGCATCCGCATACAATGGGAAACCCACGGAGCTGGCAACATAACTGAGGCCCTCCTGAGTCCAAAGTTGCACTGGGATATCAAAAAATTTAACCCACATAGGTATCTTCTTCATCGTAGCCTTGTCAAAACTAAAGTCTGGTTGCCATTTTTTGAGAATGATTGTGATTCCCGCAAAATGCCACGGTCCATTGACTATCACCTCATCCCTCTGAGTAGGGTTATCAAAGAGAAAGAAGTAGAATCCCTTATCATGCGCAATGACCTTGGTTAGACCGCACTTCCCCCATAGCCTAAACGCCACTGTGTTTACCATGGAAAATGGCAGTTTAGTTCCCAAAAAATACCCCACCATACTGTTCTCCCAATGTCCATGACCTCCGTGTGCCACCTCGACTGATGGAGTAACAGTGATAACGGAGTCGATCACAGCAGGTTGGTGGTAAGAGAGACGTAGCTTAGGTTTCATCTTGGTAGCAGTAATGGAGCTCCACGTTTTTCCCACTTGGGTAGTGCCAGCCACGCAGGGAGTAGACTTCCCTTCATCCTCGTTTCTGTCAGTACATAACCCAGTGTTCACCGTACAATCAGCAGTCCTATCATGGGACGATATGGGGTTGGTAGCACCAACTACCTTACCCCTGTCAGATGTTTTGAGCCCAGCGCCAACAGGACCTGCTACACTCTGTACGCCTACAGCCCTACCCACCGCCACAGGCGAGTTGGTACCAGTTCCTCTCCGTTCATCGGAGCTTCTAAAGTTCATGACATCCTCTTGGGTAAACCCCTTGCTTCTGAGGAATATGTGCAAATTATCGTCGTATCCTCAAACCGGGAGTCCCACGGCTGCGGGGTCAGTTACTACGAGTTACATTGGTCCCGTGGGAGGTGTTGGTGCCACCCTTGGGGCCGTTAGAGGGTTGTTTCGAGTTTTCACCCTCTAACGCCATGTTTTTAAGCCTAAGTCTAAAAATACGAAAATTATCGTCGTATTCTCAAACCGGGTGTCCCGCGGCTGCAGGGTCGGTTCCTATTATTTACATTGGTCCCGTGGGAGGTGTTGGTGCCACCCACGGGGCCGTTAGAGGGCTGTTTCGAGTTTTCACCCTCTAACACCATGTTTTTAAGCCTAAGTCTAGAAATATTCAAATTACCGTCGTATTCTCAAATCGGGAGTCCCGCGGCTGCGGGGTCAGTTCCTACGAGTTACATTGGTCCCGTGGGAGGTGCTGGTGCCACCCATTGGGCCGTTCGGGGGCTGTTTCGAGCTGGGGCCGTTAGAGCGCTGTTTCGAGTTTTCACCCTCTAACCCCATGTTTTTAAGCCTAAGTCTAGAAATATGCAAATTACCGTCGTATTCCTCAAACCGGGAGTCCCACGGCTGCGGGGTCGGTTCCTACGAGTTACATTGGTCCCGTGGGAGGTGTTGGTGCCACCCATGGGGCCGTTAGAGGGTTGTTTCGAGTTTTCACCCTCTAACGCCATGTTTTTAAGCCTAAGTCTAAAAATACGCAAATTATCATCGTATTCTCAAATCGGGAGTCCCGCGGCTGCGGGGTCGGTTCCTATGATTTACATTGGTCTCGTGGGAGGTGTTGGTGCCACCCACGGGGCCGTTAGTAGGTTGTTTCGAGTTTTCACCCTCAACGCCACGTTTTTAAGCCTAAGTCTTGAAATATTCAAATTACCGTCGTATTCTCAAACCGGGAGTCCCGCGGCTGCGGGGTCGGTTCCTATGATTTACATTGGTCCCGTGGGAGGTGTTGGTGCCACCCATGGGGCCGTTAGAGGGCTGTTTCGAGTTTTCACCCTGTAACGCCATGTTTTTACGCCTAAGTCTAAAAAGATGCAAATTATCATCGTATTCTCAAACCGGGAGTCCCGCGGCTGCGGGGTCAGTTCCTACGAGTTACATTGGTCCCGTGGGAGGTGTTCGTGCCACCCACGGGGTCGTTCGGGTGCTATTTCGAGTTTTCACCCTCTAACGCCATGTTTGATTAAGTTTAGAAATATGTAAATTACCGCCGTATTCTCAAATCGGGAGTCCCGCGGCTGCGGGTTCAGTTCCTACGAGTTACATTAGTCCCGTGGGAGGTGATGGTGCCACCCACGGGGCCGTTCGGGGGCTGTTTCAAGTTCTCACCCTCTAATGCCATGTTTTTAAGCCTAAGTCTAGAAATATGCAAATTATCGTCGTATCCTCAAACCGGGAGTCCCACGGCTGCGGGGTCAGTTCCAACGAGTCACATCGGTCCCGTGGGAGGTGTTGGTGCCACCCCTGGGGCCGTTAGAGGGTTGTTTCGAGTTTTCACCCTCTAACGCCATGTTTTTAAGCCTAAGTCTAAAAACACGAAAATTATCGTCGTATTCTCAAACCGGGTGTCCCGCGGCTACGGGGTCGGTTCCTAAGATTTACATTGGTCCCGTGGGAGGTGTTGGTGCCACCCACGGGGCCGTTAGAGGGCTGTTTCGAGTTTTCACCATCTAACACCACGTTTTTAAGCCCAAGTCTAGAAATATTCAAATTACCGTTGTATTCTCAAATCGGGAGTCCCGCGGCTGCGGGGTCAGTTCCTACGAGTTACATTGATCCCGTGGGAGGTGTTGGTGCCACCCACGGGGCCGTTCGGGGGCTGTTTCGAGTTGGGGCCGTTACAGCGCTGTTTCTAATTTTCACCCTCTAACCCCATGTTTTTAAGCCTAAGTCTGGAAATATGCAAATTACCGTCGTATTCCTCAAACCGGGAGTTCCACGGCTGCGGGGTCAGTTCCTACGAGTTACATTGGTCCCGTGGGAGGTGTTGGCGCCACCCATGGGGCCGTTAGAGGGCTGTTTCAAGTTCTCACCCTCTAATGCCATGTTTTTAAGCCTAAGTCAAGAAATATGTAAATTGTCATCGTATTCTCGAACCGGGAGTCTCGCGGCTGCTGGATCAGTTCCTACGAGTTAGGTTGGTCCCGTGGGAGGTGTTGGTGCCACCCACGGGGACGTGAGGGCTGTTTCGAGTTTTCACCCTCTAACGCCATGTTTTTAAGCATAACTCCAAAAATATGCAAATTATCGTTGTATTCTCAAACCGGGAATCCCGCGGATGTGGAGTCAGTTCCTACGAGTTACATTGGTCCCGTGGGAGGTGTTGGTGCCACCCATGGGGCCGTTAGAGAGCTTTTTTGAGTTTTCACCCTCTAACGCCATGTCTTTAAGCCTAAGTCTAAAAAGATTCAAATTATCATCGTATTCTCAAACATGGAGTCCCGCGGCTGCGGGGTCAGTTCCTACGAGTTGCATTGGTCCCGTGGGAGGTGTTCGTGCCACCCACGTGGTCGTTCGGGGGCTATTTCGAGTTTTCTCCCTCTAACGCCATGTTTGATTAAGTTTAGAAATATGCAAATTACCGCCGTATTCTCAAATCGGGAGTCCCGCGGCTGCGGGGTCAGTTCCTACGAGTTACATTGGTCCCGTGGGAGGTGTTGGTGCCACCCACGGGGCCGTTCGGGGGCTGTTTCAAGTTCTCACCCTCTAATGCCATGTTTTTAAGGCTAAGTCTAGAAATATGTAAATTGTCATCGTATTCTCAAACCGGGAGTCCCACGGCTGCAGGGTCTGTTCCTACGAGTTAGGTTGGTCCCGTGGGTGGTGTTGGTGCCACCCACGGGGCTGTTTCGAATTTTCACCCTCTAACGCCATGTTTTTAAGCCTAACTCTAAAAATATGCAAATTATCGTCGTATTCTAAAACCGGGACTCCCGCGGGTGTGGAGTCAGTTCCTACGAGTTTCATTGGTCCCGTGGGAGGTGTTGGTGCCACCCATGGGGCCGTTAGAGGGCTGTTTCGAGTTTTCACCCTCTACCGCCATGTTTTTAAGCCTAAGTCTAAAAAGATGTAAATTATCATCGTATTCTCAAACCGGGAGTCCCGTGGATGCGGGGTCAGTTCCTACGAGTTACATTGGTCCCGTGGGAGGTGTTCGTGCCACCCACGGGGTCGTTCGAGGGCTATTTCGAGTTTTTACCCTCTAACGCCATGTTTGATTAAGTTTAGAAATATGCAAATTACAGCCCTATTCTCAAATCGGGAGTCCTGCGGCTGCGGGGTCAGTTCCTACGAGTTACATTGTTCCCGTGGGCGGTGTGGGTGCCACCCACGGGGCCGTTCGGGGGCTGTTTCAAGTTCTCACCCTCTAATGCCATGTTTTTAAGCCTAAGTCTATAAATATGCAAATTATAGTCGTATTTTCATACCGGGAGTCCCGCGGCTGCGGGGTCAGTTCCTACCAGCTACATTGGTGGGAGGTGTTGGTGCCACCCATGGGAGGGCTGTTTCGAGTTTTCACCCTCTAATGCCATGTTTTTAATCCTAAGTTTAAAAATATGTAAATTATCGTCGTATATTCTAGCCGGGAGTCCCGCGGCTGCGGGGCCAGTTCCTACGAGTTACATTGGTCCCGTGGGAGGTGTTGGGTCACCCACGGGGCCGTTAGAGCGCTGTTTCGAGTTTTCACCCTCTAACCCCATGTTTTTAAGCCCAAGTCTAGAAATATGCAAATTACTGTCGTATTCTCAAACCGGGAGTCCCGCGGCCGCGGGGTCAGTTCCTACGAGTTACATTGGTCCCGTGGGAGGTGTTCGTGCCACCCACGGGGTCGTTCGAGGGCTATTTCGAGTTTTTACCCTCTAACGCCATGTTTGATTAAGTTTAGAAATATGCAAATTACAGCCCTATTCTCAAATCGGGAGTCCTGCGGCTGCGGGGTCAGTTCCTACGAGTTACATTGTTCCCGTGGGCGGTGTGGGTGCCACCCACGGGGCCGTTAGGGAGCTGTTTCAAGTTCTCACCCTCTAATGCCATGTTTTTAAGCCTAAGTCTAAAAATATGTAAATTGTCATCGTATTCTCAAACCGGGAGTCCCGCGGCTGCGGGGTCAGTTCCTACGAGTTACATTGGTCCCGTGGGAGGTGTTGGTGCCATCCACGGGGCCGTTCGGGGGCTGTTTCGAGTTTTCACCCTCTAACCCCATGTTTTTAAGCCTAAGTCTAGAAATATGCAAATTACAGTCATATTCCTCAAACCGGGAGTCCCACGGCTGCGGGGTCGGTTCCTACGATTTACATTGGTCCCGTGGGAGGTGTTGGTGCCACCCATGGGGCCGTTAGAGGGTTGTTTCAAGTTCTCACCCTCTAATGCCATGTTTTAAAGCCTAAGTCTAGAAATATGTAAATTGTCATCGTATTCTCAAACCGGGAGTCCCACGGCTGCAGGGTCTGTTCCTACGAGTTAGGTTGGTCCCGTGGGTGGTGTTGGTGCCACCCACGGGGCCGTTAGAGGGCTGTTTCGAATTTTCACCCTCTAACGCCATGTTTTTAAGCCTAACTCTAAAAATATGCAAATAATCATCGTATTCTCAAACCGGGACTCCCGCGGGTGTGGAGTCAGTTCCTACGAGTTACATTGGTCCCGTGGGAGGTGTTGGTGCCACCCATGGGGCCATTAGAGGGCTGTTTCGAATTTTCACCCTCTAACGCCATGTTTTTAAACCTAAGTCTAAAAAGATGCAAATTATCATCGTATTCTCAAACCGGGAGACCCGCCGCTGCGGGGTCAGTTCCTACGAGTTATATTGGTCCCGTGGGAGGTGTTCGTGCCACCCACGGGGTCGTTCGGGGGCTATTTCGAGTTTTCACCCTCTAACGCCATGTTTGATTAAGTTTAGAAATATGCAAATTACCGCTGTATTCTCAAATCGGAAGTCCCGCTGCTGTGGGGTCAGTTCCTACGAGTTACATTGGTCCCGTGGGAAGTGTTGGTGCCACCCATGGGGCCGTTCGGGGGCTGTTTCAAGTTCTCACCCTCTAATGCCATGTTTATAAGCCTAAGTCTAAAATATGCAAATTATTGTCGTATCCTCAAACCGGGAGTCCCACGGCTGCGAGGTCAGTTCGTACGAGTTACATTGGTCCCGTGGGAGGTGTTGGTGCCACCCATGGGGGCGTTAGAGGGTTGTTTCGAGTTTTCACCCTCTAACGCCATGTTTTTAAGCCTAAGTCTAAAAAGTTGCAAATTATCGTCGTATTCTCAAACCGGGAGTCCCGCGGCTGCGGGGTCGGTTCCTATGATTTACATTGGTCCCGTGGGAGGTGATGGTTCCACCCACGGGGCCGTTAGTTGGCTGTTTCGAGTTTTCACCCTCTAACGCCACGTTTTTAAGCCTAAGTCTAAAAAGATGCAAATTATCATCGTATTCTCAAACCGGGAGTCCCGCGGCTGCGGGGTCAGTTCCTACGAGTTATATTGGTCCTGTGGCAGGTGTTCGTGCCACCCACGGGGTCGTTCGGGGGCTGTTTCAAGTTCTCACCCTCTAATGCCATGTTTTTAAGCCTAAGTCTAAAATATGCAAATTATTGTCGTATCCTCAAACCGGGTGTCCCACGGCTGCGGGGTCAGTTCGTACGAGTTACATTGGTCCCGTGGGAGGTGTTGGTGCCACCCATGGGGCCGTTAGAGGGTTGTTTCGAGTTTTCACCCTCTAACGCCATGTTTTTAAGCCTAAGTCTAAAAATACTGAAATTATCGTCGTATTCTCAAACCGGGAGTCCTGCGGCTGCGGGGTCGGTTCCTATGATTTACATTGGTCCCGTGGGAGGTGTTGGTGCCACCCATGGGGCCGTTAGTGGGTTGTTTCGAGTTTTTACCCTCTAACGCCACGTTTTTAAGCCTAAGTCTTGAAATATTCAAATTACTGTCGTATTCTCAAATCGGGAGTCCCGCGGCTGCGGGGTCAGTTCTAACGAGTTACATTGGTCCCGTGGGAGGTGTTGGTGCCACCCACGGGGAAGTTCCGGGGCTGTTTCAACTTTTCACCCTCTAATGCCATGTTTTTAAGCCTAAGTCTAGACATATGCAAATTATCATCGTATCCTCAAACCGGGAGTCCCACGGCTGCGGGGTCAGTTCCTACGAGTTACATTGGTCCCGTGGGAGGTGTTGGTGCCACCCATGGGGCTGTTAGAGGGCTGTTTCGAGTTTTCACCCTCTAACGCCATGTTTTTAAGCCTAAGTCTAAAAATATGCAAATTATCATCGTATTCTCAAACCGGGAGTCCCGCGGCTGTGGGGTCAGTTCCTACGTGTTACACTGATCCCGTGGGAGGTGTTGGTCCCACCCACGGGTCCGTTCGGGGGCTGTTCGAATTTTCACTCTCTAACGCCATGTTTTGCTTATGTCTAGTAATATGCAAATTACCGACGTATTCTCAAACCGGGAGTCCCGCGGCTGCGGGGTCAGTTCCTACGAGTTACATTTGGTCCCGTGGGAGGTGTTGGTGCCACCCACGGGGCCGTTCGGGGGCTGTTTCTAGTTCTCACCCTCTAATGCCATGTTTTTAAGCCTAAGTCTATAAATATTCAAATTATCGTCGTATTTTCATACCGGGTGTCCCGCGGCTGCGGGGTCAGTTCCCACCAGCTACATTGGTCCCGTGGGAAGTGTGGTGCCACCCATGGGAGGGCTGTTTCGAGTTTTCACCCTCTAACGCCATGTTTTTAAGCCTAAGTTTAAAAATATGCAAATTATCTACGTATTTTCTAGCCGGGAGTCCCGCGGCTGCGGGGCCAGTTCCTACGAGTTACATTGGTCCCGTGGGAGGTGTTGGGGCCATCCACGGGGCCGTTAGAGAGCTGTTTCGAGTTTTCACCCTCTAACCCCATGTTTTTAAGCCCAAGTCTAGAAATATGCAAATTACTGTCGTATTCTCAAACCGGGAGTCCCGCGGCCGCGGGGTCAGTTCCTACGAGTTACATTGGTCCCCTGGGAGGTGTTGGTGCCACTCACGGGGCCGTTAGAGAGCTGTTTCAAGTTTTCACCCTCTAACGCCATGTTTTTAAGCCTAAGTCTAAAAATATGCAAATTATCGTCGTATTCTCAAACCGGGAGTCCCGCGGCTGCGGGGTCGATTCCTACGATTTACATTGGTCCCGCGGGAGGTGTTGGTGCCACCCACGGGGCCGTTAGAGGGTTGTTTCAAGTTTTCACCCTCTAACGCCACAATTTTAAGCCTAAGTCTAGAAATCTGCAAATTACCGTCGTATTCTCAAACTGGGAATCCCGCGGTTGCGGGGTTAATTCCTACGAGTTACATTGGTCCCGTGGGAGGTGTTGGTGCCACCCACGGGGCCGTTAGGGGGCTGTTTCAAGTTCTCACCCTCTAATGCCATGTTTTTAAGCCTAAGTCTAGAAATATGTAAATTGTCATCGTATTCTCAAACCGGGAGTCGCGGGGTCAGTTCCTACGAGTTAGGTTGGTCCCGTGGGAGGTGTTGGTGCCACCCACGGGGCCGTTAGATGGCTGTTTCGAGTTTTCACCCTCTAACGCCATGTTTTTAAGCCTAACTCTAAAAATATGCAAATTATCGTTGTATTCTCAAACCGCGACTCCCGCGGGTGTGGAGTCAGTTCCTACGAGTTACATTGGTCCCGTGGGAGGTGTTGGTGCCACCCATGGGGCCGTTAGAGGGTTGTTTCGAGTTTTCACATTCTAACGCCATGTCCTTAAGCCTAAGTCTAAAAAGATTCAAATTATCATCGTATTCTCAAACATGGAGTCCCGCGGCTGCGGGGTCAGTTCCTACGAGTTGCATTGGTCTCGTGGGCGGTGTTCGTGCCACCCACGGGGTCATTCGGGGGCTATTTCGAGTTTTCTCCCTCTAACGCCTTGTTTGATTAAGTTTAGAAATATGCAAATTACGCCGTATTCTCAAATCGGGAGTCCCGTGGTTGCGGGGTCAGTTCCTACGAGTTACATTGGTCCCGTGGGAGGTGTTGGTGCCACCCACGGGGCCGTTCGGGGGCTGTTTCAAGTTCTCACCCTCTAATGCCATGTTTTTAAGCCTAAGTCTAGAAATATGCAAATTATCGTCGTATCCTCAAACCGGGAGTCCCACGACTGCGGGGTCAGTTGCTACGAGTTACATTGGTCCCGTGGGAGGTGTTGGTGCCACCCCTGGGGCCGTTAGAGGGTTGTTTCGAGTTTTCATCCTCTAACGCCATGTTTTTAAGCCTAAGTCTAAAATTACGCAAATTATCGTCGTATTCTCAAACCGGGAGTCCCGCGGCTGCGGGGTCGGTTCCTATGATTTACATTGGTCCCGTGGGAGGTGTTGGTGCCACCCACGGGGCCGTTAGAGGGCTGTTTCGAGTTTTCACCCTATAACGCCATGTTCTTAAGCCCAAGTCTAGAAATCTGCAAATTACCGTCGTATTCTCAAACCGGGAATCCCGCGGCTGCGGGGTGAGTTCCTATGAGTTACATTGGTCCCGTGGGAGGTGTGGGTGCCACCCACGGGGCCGTTCCGGGGCTGTTTCGAGTTTTGACGCTCTAACGACATGTTTTGCTTAAGTTTAGAAATATACAAATTACCGTTGTATTCTCAAACCGGGAGTCTCGCGGCTACGGAGTCAGTTCCTATGATTTACATTGGTCCCGTGGGAGGTGTGGGTGCCACCCACGGGGCCGTTAGTGGGCTGTTTCGAGTTTTCACCCTCTAATGCCATGTTTTTAAGCCTAAGACTAGAAATATGTAAATTGTCATCGTATTCTCAAACCGGGAGTCCCGCGGCTGCGGGGTCGGTTCCTATGATTTACATTGGTCCCGTGGGAGGTGTTGGTGCCACCCACGGGGCCGTTAGAGGGCTGTTTCGAGTTTTCACCCTCTAACGCCACGTTTTTAAGCCTAAGTCTTGAAATATTCAAATTACCGTCGTATTCTCAAATCGGGAGTCCCGCGGCAGCGGGGTCAGTTCCTACGAGTTACATTGGTCCCGTGGGAGGTGTTGGTACCACCCACGAGGCCGTTTGGGGGCTGTTTCAAGTTCTCACCCTCTAATGCCATGTTTTTAAGCCTAAGTTTAGAAATATGCAAATTATCGTCGTATCCTCAAACCTGGAGTCCCACGGCTGCGGGGTCAGTCCTACGAGTTACATTGGTCCCGTGGGAGGTGTTGGTGCTACCCATGGGGCTGTTAGAGGGATGTTTCGAGTTTTCACCCTCTAACGCCATGTTTTTAAGCCTAAGTCTAAAAATATGCAAATTATCGTCATATTCTCAAACCGGGAGACCCGCGGCTGCGGGGTCAGTTACTACGCGTTACATTGATCCCGTGGGAGGTGTTGGTCCGACCCACGGGGCCGTTTGGGGGCTGTTTCGAATTTTGACTCTGTAACGCCATGTTTTGCTTTTGTCTAGAAATATTCAAATTACCGACGTAATCTCAAACCGGGAGTCCCGCGGCTGCGGGGTCAGTTCCTACGAGTTACGTTTGGCCCCGTGGGAGGTGTTGGTGCCACCCACGGGGCCGTTCGGGGGCTGTTTCTAGTTCTCACCCTCTAATGCCATGTTTTTAAGCCTAAGTCTATAAATATGCAAATTATCGTCGTAATCCTCAAACCGGGAGTCCCACGGCTGCGGGGTCAGTTCGTACGAGTTACATTGGTCCCGTGGGAGGTGTTGGTGCCACCCATGGGGCCGTTAGAAGGTTGTTTCTAGTTTTCACCCTCTAACACCATGTTTTTATGCCTAAGTCTAAAAATACGCAAATTACCGTCGTACTCTCAAACTGGGAATCCCCAGGCTGCGGGGTTCCTATGATTTACATTGGTCCCGTGGGAGGTGTTGGTGCCACCCACAGGGCCGTTAGAGGGTTGTTTCGAGTTTTCACCCTCTAAAGCCACGTTTTTAAGCCTAAGTCTATTAATATTCAAATTACCGTCGTATTCTCAAATCGGGAGTCCCGCGGCTGCGGGCACAGTTCCTACGAGTTACATTGGTCCCGTGGGAGGTGTTGGTGCCATCCACGGGGCCGTTCGAGGGCTGTTTCAAGTTCTCACCCTCTAATGCCATGTTTTTAAGCCTAAGTCTAGAAATATGCAAATTATCGTCGTATCCTCAAACCGGGAGTCCCACGACTGCGGGGTCAGTTCCTACGAGTTACATTGGTTCCGTGGGAGGTGTTGTTACCCCCATGGGGCCGTTAGAGGGTTGTTTCAAGTTTTCACCCTCTAACGCCATGTTTTAAAGCCTAAGTCTTAAAATATGCAAATTATTGTCGTATTCTCAAACCGGGAGTCCCACGGCTGCGGGGTCGGTTCCTACGATTTACATTGGTCTCGTGGGAGGTGTTGGTGCCACCCACGGGACCGTTAGAAGGCTGTTTCGAGTTTTCACCCTATAACGCCATGTTTTTAAGCCTAAGTCTACAAATCTGCAAATTACCGTCGTATTCTCAAACCGGAATTCCCGCGGCTGCGGGGTCAGTTCCTACGAGTTACATTGGTCCCATGGGAGGTGTTGGTGCCACCCGAGGGGACGTTAGGCGGCTGTTTCAAGTTCTCACCCTCTAATGCCATATTTTTAAGCCTAAATCTAGAAAATGCAAATTGTCATCGTATTCTCAAACCGGTAGTCCCGTGGTTGCGGGGTCAGTTCCTACGAGTTAGATTGGTCCTGTGGGAGGTGTTGGTGCCACCCACGGAGCCGTTAGAGGGCTGTTTAGAGTTTTCACCCTCTAACGCCATGTTTTTTAGCCTAACTCTGAAAATATGCAAATTATCGTCATATTCATAAACCGGGAGTCCCGCGGGTGCTGAGTCAGTTCCTTCGCGTTACATTGGTCCCGTGGGAGGTGTTGGTGCCACCCACGGGGCCGTTAGGGGGCTGTTTCAAGTTCTCACCCTCTAATGCCATGCTTTTTAGCTTAAGTCTAGAAATATGTAAATTGTCATCGTATTCTCAAACCGGGAGTCCCGCGGCTGCGGGGTCAGTTCCTACGAGTTAGATTGGTCCCGTGGGAGGTGTTGGTGCCACCCACGGGGCCGTTAGAGGGCTGTTTCGAGTTTTCACCCTATAACGCCATGTTTTTAAGCCTAAGTCTAGAAGTCTGCAAATTACCGTCGTATTCTCAAACCGCAATTCCCGCGGCTGCGGGGTCAATTCCTACGAGTTACATTGGTCCCGTGGGAGGTGTTGGTGCCTCCCACGGCGCTGTTAGTTGGCTGTTTCGAGTTTTCACCCTCTAACGCCACGTTTTTAAGCCTAAGTCTTGAAATATTCAAATTACCGTCGTATTCTCAAATCGGGAGTCCCGCGGCTGTGGGGTCAGTTCCTACGAGTTAAGTTGGTCCCGTGGGAGGTGTTGGTGCCACCCACGGGGCCGTTCGGGGGCTGTTTCAAGTTCTCACCCTCTAATGCCATGTTTTTAAGCCTAAGTCTAGAAATATGCAAATTATCGTCGTATCCTCAAACCGGGAGTCCCACGACTGCGGGGTCAGTTCCTACGACTTACATTGGTCCCGTGGGAGGTGTTGGTTCCACCCATGGGGCCGTTAGAGGGTTGTTTCGAGTTTTCACCCTCTAACGCCATGTTTTTAAGCCTAAGTCTAAAAATACGCAAATTATCGTCGTATTCTCAAACCGGGAATCCCGCGGCTGCGGGGTCGGTTCCTATGATTTACATTGGTCCCGTGGGAGGTGTTGGTGCCACCCACGGGGCCGTTAGAGGGTTGTTTCGAGTTTTCAACCACTAACGCCATGTTTTTAAGCCTAAGTCTAAAAATATGCAAATTATCATCGTATTCTCAAACCGGGAGTCCCGCGGCTGCAGGGTCAGTTCCTACGCGTTACATTGATCCCGTGGGAGGTGTTGGTCCCACCCACAGGGCCGTTCGGGGGTTGTTTCGAATTTTCACTCTCTAACGCCATGTTTTGCTTATGTCTAGAAATATGCAAATTACCGACGTATTCTCAAACCGGGAGTCCCGCGGCTGCGGGGTCAGTTCACCCGAGTTACATTTGGTCTCGTGGGAGGTGTTGGTGCCACCCACGGGGCCGTTCGGGGTCTGTTTCTAGTTCTCACCCTCTAATACCATGTTTTTAAGCCTAAGTCTATAAATATGCAAATTATCGTCGTATTCTCAAATCGGGAGTCCTGCGGCTGCGGGGTCAGTTCCTACGAGTTACATTGGTCCCGTGGGAGGTGTTGGTGCCACCCATGGGGCCGTTAGAGGGCTGTTTCGAGTTTTCACCCTCTAACCCCATGTTTTTAAGCCTAAGTCTAAAAAGATGCAAATTATCATCGTATTCTCAAACCGGGAGTCCCGCGGCTGCGGGGTCAGTTCCTACACGTTACATTGATCCCGTGGGTGGTGTTGGCCCCACCCACGGGGCCGTTCGGGGGCTGTTTCGAATTTTCACTCTCTAACGCCATGTTTTGCTTATGTCTAGAAATATGCAAATTACCGACGTATTCTCAAACCGGGAGTCCCGCGGCTGCGGGGACAGTTCCTACGAGTTACATTTGGTCCCGTGGGAGGTGTTGGTGCCACCCACGGGGCCGTTCGGGGGCTGTTTCTAGTTCTCACCCTCTAATGCCATGTTTTTAAGCCTAAGTCTATAAATATGCAAATTATCGTCAATTTTCATACCGCGAGTCCCGAGGCTGCGGGGTCAGTTCCTACCAGCTACATTGGTCCCGTGGGAGGTGTTGGTGCCACCCATGGGAGGGTTGTTTCGAGTTATCACCCTCTAACGCCATGTTTTTAACCCTAAGTTTAAAAATATGCAAATTATCGTCGTATATTCTATCCGGGAGTCCCGCGGCTGCGGGGCCAGTTCCAACGAGTTACATTTGTCCCGTGGGAGGTGTTGGGGCCACCCACGGGGCCGTTAGAGCGCTGTTTCGAGTTTTCACCCTCTAACCCCATATTTTTAAGCCCAAGTCTAGAAATATGCAAATTACTGTCATATTCTCAAAACGGGAGTCCCGCGGCCGCGGGATCAGTTCCTACGAGTCACATTGGTCCCGTGGGAGGTGTTGGTGTCACCCACGGGGCCGTTCGAGGGCTGTTTCAAGTTCTCACCCTCTAATGCCATGTTTTTAAGCCTAAGTCTATAAATATGCAAATTATCGTCGTATCCTCAAATCGGGAGTCCCACGGCTGCGGGGTCAGTTCGTACGAGTTACATTGGTATCGTGGGAGGTGTTGGTGCCACCCATGGGGCCGTTAGAGGGTTGTTTCGAGTGTTCACCCTCTAACGCCACGTTTTTAAGCCTAAGTCTAGAAATATTCAAATTACCGCCGTATTCTCAAATCGGGAGTCCCGCGGCTGCGGGCACAGTTCCTACGAGTTACATTGGTCCCGTGGGAGGTGTTGGTGCCACCCACGGGGCCGTTCGAGGGCTGTTTCAAGTTCTCACCCTCTAATGCCATGCTTTTAAGCCTAAGTCTAGAAATATGCAAATTATCGTCGTATCCTCAAACCGGGAGTCCCACGACTGCGGGGTCAGTTCCTACAAGTTACATTGGTTCCGTGGGAGGTGTTGGTGCCCCCATGGGGCCATTAGAGGGTTGTTTCAAGTTTTCACCCTCTAACGCCATGTTTTTATGCCTAAGTCTAAAAATATGCAAATTATCGTCGTATTCTCAAACCGGGAGTCCCGCGGCTGCGGG
Organism: Sambucus nigra; assembly: GCA_949130495.1. Taxonomy (NCBI): domain Eukaryota; kingdom Viridiplantae; phylum Streptophyta; class Magnoliopsida; order Dipsacales; family Adoxaceae; genus Sambucus; species Sambucus nigra. The sequence goes on along the minus strand of OX422222.1, from coordinate 174,946,024 downwards.
GTCGGTTCCTACGATTTACATTGGTCCCGTGGGAGGTGTTGGTGCAACCCACGGGGCCGTTAGAGGGCTATTTCAAGTTCTCACCCTCTAATGCCATGTTTTTAAGCCTTAGTCTAGAAATATGTAAATTGTCATCGTATTCTCAAACCGGGAGTCCCGCGGCTGCGGGGTCAGTTCCTACGAGTTAGGTTGGTCCCGTGGGAGGTGTTGGTGCCACCCATGGGGTCGTTAGAGGGCTGTTTCGAGTTGTCACCCTCTAACGCCATGTTTTTAAGCCTAAGTCTAAAAAGATGCAAATTATCATCGTATTCTCAAACCGGGAGTCCCGCGGCTGCGGGGTCAGTTCCTACGAGTTACATTGGTCCCGTGGGAGGTGTTCGTGCCACACACGGGGTCGTTCGGGGGCTATTTCGAGTTTTTACCCTCTAACGCCATGTTTGATTAAGTTTAGAAATATGCAAATTACCGCCGTATTCTCAAATCGGGAGTCCTGCGGCTGCGGGGTCAGTTCCTACGAGTTACATTGGTCCCGTGGGAGGTGTTGGTGCCACCCACGGGGCCGTTCGGGGGCTGTTTCAAGTTCTCACCCTCCAATGCCATGTTTTTAAGCCTAAGTCTAAAAATATGCAAATTATCGTCGTATCCTCAAACCGGGAGTCCCGCGGCTGCGGGGTCAATTCCTACGAGTTACATTGGTCCCGTGGGAGGTGTTGGTGCCACCCATGGGGCCGATAGAGGGTTGTTTCGAGTTTTCACAATCTAACCCCATGTTTTTAAGCCTAAGTCTAAAATTACGCAAATTATCGTCGTATTCTCAAACCGGGAGTCCCGCAGCTGCGGGGTCGGTTCCTATGATTTACATTGGTCCCGTGGGAGGTGTTGGTGCCACCCACGGGGCCGTTAGAAGGCTGTTTCGAGTTTTCACCCTCTAACGCCATGTTTTTAAGCCTAAGTCTAAAAATATGTAAATTATCGTCGTATTCTCAAACCGGGAGTCCCGCGGCTGCGGGGTCAGTTCCTACGAGTTACATTGGTACCGTGGGAGGTGTTGGTGCCACCCATGGGGCTGTTAGAGGGTTGTTTCGAGTTTTCACCCTCTAACACCATGTTTTTAAGCCTAAGTCTAAAAATATGCAAATTATCGTCGTATTCTCAAACCGGGAGTCCCGCGGCTACGGGGTCAGTTCCTACCCATTACATTGATCCCGTGGGAGGTGTTGGTCCCACCCACGGGGCCGTTCGGGGGCTGTTTCGAATTTTCACTCTCTAACGCCATGTTTTGCTTATGTTTAGAAATATGCAAATTACCGACGTATTCTCAAACCGGGAGTCCCGCGGCTGCGGGGTAAGTTCCTACGAGTTACATTTGGTCCCGTGGGAGGTGTTGGTGCCACCCACGGGGCCGTTCGGGGGCTGTTTCTAGTTCTCACCCTCTAATGCCATGTTTTTAAGCCTAAGTCTATAAATATTCAAATTATCGTCGTATTTTCATACCGCGAGTCCCGCGGCTGCGGGGTCAGTTCCTACCAACTACATTGGTCCCGTGGGAGGTGTTGGTGCCACCCATGGGAGGGCTGTTTCGAGTTTTCAACCTCTAACGCCATGTTTTTAAGCCTAAGTTTAAAAATATGCAAATTATCGTCGTATATTCTAGCCGGGAGTCCCGCGACTGCGGGGCCAGTTCCTACGAGTTACATTGGTCCCGTGGGAAGTGTTGGGGCCACCCACGGGGCCGTTAGAGCGCTGTTTCGACTTTTCACCCTCTAACCCCATGTTTTTACGCCCAAGTCTAGAAATATGCAAATTACTGTCGTATTCTCAAACCGGGAGTCCCGCGGCCGCGGGGTCAGTTCCTACGAGTTACATTGGTCCCGTGGGAGGTGTTGGTGCCACCCATGGGGCCGATAGAGGGTTGTTTCGAGTTTTCACAATCTAACGCCATGTTTTTAAGCCTAAGTCTAAAATTACGCAAATTATCGTCGTATTCTCAAACCGGGAGTCCCGCAGCTGCGGGGTCGATTCCTATGATTTACATTAGTCCCGTGGGAGGTGTTGGTGCCACCCACGGGGCCGTTAGAAGGCTGTTTCGAGTTTTCACCCTCTAACGCCATGTTTTTAAGCCTAAGTCTAAAAATATGTAAATTATCGTTGTATTCTCAAACCGGGAGTCCCGCGGCTGCGGGGTCAGTTCCTACGCGTTACATTGATCCCGTGGGAGGTGTTGGTCCCACCCACGGGGCCGTTCGGGGGCTGTTTCGAATTTTCACTCTCTAACGCCATGTTTTGCTTATGTTTAGAAATATGCAAATTACCGACGTATTCTCAAACCGGGAGTCCCGCGGCTGCGGGGTAAGTTCCTACGAGTTACATTTGGTCCCGTGGGAGGTGTTGGTGCCACCCACGGGGCCGTTCGGGGGCTGTTTCTAGTTCTCACCCTCTAATGCCATGTTTTTAAGCCTAAGTCTATAAATATGCAAAGTATCGTCAATTTTCATACCGCGAGTCCCGCGGCTGCGGGTTCAGTTCCTACCAGCTACATTGGTCCCGTGGGAGGTGTTGGTGCCACCTATGGGAGGGTTGTTTCGAGTTATCACCCTCTAACGCCATGTTTTTGACCCTAAGTTTAAAAATATGCAAATTATCGTCGTATATTCTATCCGGGAGTCCCGCGGCCGCAGGGTCGGTTCCTACGATTTACATTGGTCCCGTGGGAGGTGTTGGTGCTACCCACGGGGCCGTTCGAGGGCTATTTCAAGTTCTCATCCTCTAATGCCATGTTTTTAAGCCTTAGTCTAGACATATGTAAATTGTCATCGTATTCTCAAACCGGGAGTCCCGCGGCTGCGGGGTCAGTTCCTACGAGTTAGGTTGGTCCCGTGGGAGGTGTTGGTGCCACCCATGGGGCCGTTAGAGGGCTGTTTCGAGTTGTCACCCTCTAACGCCATGTTTTTAAGCCTAAGTCTAAAAAGATGCAAATTATCATCGTATTCTCAAACCGGGAGTCCCGCGGCTGCGGGGTCAGTTCCTACGAGTTACATTGGTCCCGTGGGAGGTGTTGGTGCCACCCACGGGGCCGTTCGAGGGCTGTTTCAAGTTCTCACCCTCTAATGCCATGCTTTTAAGCCTAAGTCTAGAAATATGCAAATTATCGTCGTATCCTCAAACCGGGAGTCCCACGACTGCGGGGTCAGTTCCTACGAGTTACATTGGTTCCGTGGGAGATGTTGGTGCCCCCATGGGGCCGTTAGAGGGTTGTTTCAAGTTTTCACCCTCTAACGCCATGTTTTTATGCCTAACTCTAAAAATATGCAAATTATCGTCGTATTCTCAAACCGGGAGTCCCGCGGCTGCGGGGTCGGTTCCTACGATTTACATTGTTCCCGTGGGAGGTGTTGGTGCTACCCACGGGGCCGTTCGAGGGCTGTTTCAAGTTCTCACCCTCTAATGCCATGTTTTTAAGCCTAAGTCTATAAATATGCAAATTATCGTCGTATCCTCAAATCGGGAGTCCCACGGCTGCGGGGTCAGTTCGTACGAGTTACATTGGTATCGTGGGAGGTGTTGGTGCCACCCATGGGGCCGTTAGAGGGTTGTTTCGAGTTTTCACCCTCTAACGCCACGTTTTTAAGCCTAAGTCGAAAAAGATGCAAATTACCGCCGTATTCTCAAATCGGGAGTCCCGCGGCTGCGGGCACAGTTCCTACGAGTTACATTGGTCCGGTGGGAGGTGTTCGTGCCACCCACGGGGTCGTTCGGGGGCTATTTCGAGTTTTTACCCTCTAACGCCATGTTTGATTAAGTTTAGAAATATGCAAATTACCGTCGTATTCTCAAATCGGGAGTCCTGCGGCTGCGGGGACAGTTCCTACGAGTTACATTGGTCCCGTGGGAGGTGTTTGTGCCACCCACGGGGCCGTTCGGGGGCTGTTTCAAGTTCTCACCCTCCAATGCCATGTTTTTAAGCCTAAGTCTAGAAATATGCAAATTATCGTCGTATCCTCAAACCGGGAGTCCCGCGGCTGTGGGGTCAGTTCCTACGAGTTACATTGGTCCCGTGGGAGGTGTTGGTGCCACCCATGGGGCCGATAGAGGGTTGTTTCGAGTTTTCACCCTCTAACGCCATGTTTTTAAGCCTAAGTCTAAAATTACGCAAATTATCGTCGTATTCTCAAACCGGGAGTCCCACAGCTGCGGGGTCGGTTCCTATGATTTACATTGGTCCCGTGGGAGGTGTTGGTGCCACCCACGGGGCCGTTAGAAGGCTGTTTCGAGTTTTCACCCTCTAACGCCATGTTTTTAAGCCTAAGTCTAAAAATATGTAAATTATCGTCGTATTCTCAAACCGGGAGTCCCGCGGCTGCGGGGTCAGTTCCTACCAGCTACATTGGTCCCGTGGGAGGTGTTGGTGCCACCCATGGGAGGGCTGTTTCGAGTTTTCACCCTCTAACGCCATGTTTTTAACCCTAAGTTTAAAAATATTCAAATTATCGTCGTATATTCTATCCGGGAGTCCCGCGGCTGCGGGACCAGTTCCTGCGAGTTACATTGGTCCCGTGGGAGGTGTTGGGGCCACCCACTGGGCCGTTAGAGCGTTGTTTCGAGTTTTCACCCTCTAACCCCATGTTTTTAAGCCCAAGTATAGAAATATGCAAATTACTGTCGTATTCTCAAACCGGGAGTCCCGCGGCCGCGGGATCAGTTCCTACGAGTTACATTGGTCCCGTGGGAGGTGTTGGTGTCACCCACGGGGCCGTTCGGGGGATGTTTCAAGTTTTCACCCTCTAATTCTATGTTTTTAAGCCTAAGTCTAGAAATATGCAAATAATTATCGTATCCTCAAACCCGGAGTCCCGCGGCTGCGGGGTCAGTTCTTACGAGTTACCTTGGTCCCGTGGGAGGTGTTGGTGCCACTCACGGGGCCGTTAGAGGGTTGTTTCGAGTTTTCACCCTCTAACGCCATGTTTTTAAGCCTAAGTCTAAAAATATGCAAATTATCGTCGTATTCTCAAATCGGGAGTCCCGCGGCTGCGGGGTCGATTCCTATGATTTACATTGGTCCCGTGGGAGGTGTTGGTGCCACCCACGGCGCCGTTAGAGGGTTGTTTCGAGTTTTCACCCTCTAACGCTATGATTTTAAGCCTAAGTCTAGAAATCTGCAAATTACTGTCCTATTCTCAAACTGGGAATCCCGCGGCTGCGGGGTCAGTTCCTACGAGTTACATTGGTCCCGTGGGAGGTGTTGGTGCCACCCACGGGGCCGTTCGAGGGCTGTTTCAAGTTCTCACCCTCTAATGCCATGTTTTTAAGCCTAAGTCTAGAAATATGCAAATTATCATCGTATCCTCAAACCGGGAGTCCCACGACTGCAGGGTCAGTTTCTACGAGTTACATTGGTTCCGTGGGAGGTGTTGGTGCCCCCATGGGGCCGTTAGAGGGTTGTTTCAAGTTTTCACCCTCTAACGCCATGTTTTTATGCCTAAGTCTAAAAATATGCAAATTATCGTCGTATTCTCAAACCGGGAGTCCCGCGGTTGCTGGGTCGGTTCCTACGATTTACATTGGTCCCGTGGGAGAAGTTGGTCCCACCCACGGGGCCGTTAGAGGGCTGTTTCCAGTTCTAACCCTCTAATGCCATGTTTTTAAGCCTAAGTCTAGAAATATGCAAATTATCGTCGTATCCTCAAACCGGGAGTCCCACGGCTGCGGGGTCAGTTCGTACGTGTTAGGTTGGTCCCGTGGGAGGTGTTGGTGCCACCCATGGGGCCGTTAGAGGGCTGTTTCGAGTTTTCACCCTCTAACGCCATGTTTTTTAAGCCTAAGTCTAAAAATATGCAAATTATCGTCGTATTCTCAAACCGGGAGTCCCGCGGCTGCGGGGTCGGTTCCTACGAGTTACATTGGTCCCGTGGGAGGTGTTGGGGCCACCCACGGGGCAGTTCGAGCGTTGTTTCGAGTTTTCACCCTCTAACCCCATGTTTTTAAGCCCAAGTCTAGAAATATGCAAATTACTGTCGTATTCTCAAACCGGGAGTCCTGCGGCTGCGGGGTCAGTTCCTACGAGTTATATTGGTCCCGTGGGAGGTGTTGGTGCCACCCATGGGGCCGTTCGGGGGATGTTTCAAGTTCTCACCCTCTAATTCCATGTTTTTAAGCCTAAGTCTAGAAATATGCAAATAATTATCGTATCCTCAAACCCGGAGTCCCGCGGCTGCGGGGTCAGTTCTTACGAGTTACCTTGGTCCCGTGGGAGGTGTTGGTGCCACTCACGGGGCCGATAGAGGGCTGTTTCAAGTTTTCACCCTCTAACGCCATGTTTTTAAGCCTAAGTCTAAAAATATGCAAATTATCGTCGTATTCTCAAAACGGGAGTCCCGCAGCTGCGGGGTCGGTTCCTATGATTTACATTGGTCCCGTGGGAGGTGTTGGTGCCACCCACGGGGCCGTTAGAAGGCTGTTTCGAGTTTTCACCCTCTAACGCCATGTTTTTAAGCCTAAGTCTAAAAATATGTAAATTATCGTCGTATTCTCAAACTGGGAATCCCGCGGCTGCGGGGTCAGTTCCTACGCGTTAGATTTGGTCCCGTGGGAGGTGTTGGTGCCACCCACGGGGCCGTTCGGGGGCTATTTCTAGTTCTCACCCTCTAATGCCATATTTTTAAGCCTAAGTCTATAAATATACAAATTATCGTCGTATTTTCATACCGGGAGTCCCGCGGCTGCGGGGTCAGTTCCTACGAGTTAGATTGGTCCCGTGGGAGGTGTTGATACCACCCACGGGGCCGTTAGAGGGCTGTTTCGAATTTTCACCCTCTAACGCCATGTTTTTAAGCCTAACTCTAAAAATATGCAAATTATCGTCGTATTCTCAAACCGGGACTCCCGCGGGTGTGGAGTCAGTTCCTACAACTTACATTGGTCCCGTGGGAGGTGTTGGTGCCACCCACGGGGTCGTTCGGGGGCTATTTCGAGTTTTTACCCTCTAACGCCATGTTTGATTAAGTTTAGAAATGTGCAAATTACCGCCGTATTCTCAAATCGGGAGTCCTGCGGCTGCGGGGTCAGTTCCTACGAGTTACATTGGTCCCGTGGGAGGTGTTGGTGCCACCCACGGGGCCGTTCGGGGGCTGTTTCGAGTTCTCACCCTCTAATGCCATGTTTTTAAGCCTAAGTCTAGAAATATGCAAATTATCGTCGTATCCTCAAACCGGGAGTCCCACGGCTGCGGGGTCAGTTCCTACGAGTTACATTGGTCCCGTGGAAGGTGTTGGTGCCACCCATGGGGCCGTTAGAGGGCTGTTTCGAGTTTTCACCCTCTAACGCCATGTTTTTAAGCCTAAGTCTAGAAATATGCAAATTATTGTCGTATCCTCAAACACGGAGTCCGGTGGCTGCGGGGTCAGTTCTTACGAGTTACCTTGGTCCCGTGGGAGGTGTTGGTGCCACTCACGGGGCCGTTAGAGGGCTGTTTCAAGTTTTCACCCTCTAACGCCATGTTTTTAAGCCTAAGTCTAAAAGTAAGCAAATTATCGTCGTATTCTCAAACCGGGAGTCCCGCGGCTGCGGGGTCGATTCCTACGATTTACATTGGTCCCGTGAGAGGTGTTGGTGCCACCCACGGGGCCGTTAGAGGGTTGTTTCGAGTTTTCACCCTCTAACGCCGTGATTTTAAGCCTAAGTCTAGAAATCTGCAAATTACCGTCGTATTCTCAAACTGGGAATCCCGCGGCTGCGGGGTCAGTTCCTACGAGTTACATTGGTCCCGTGGGAGGTGTTGCTGCCACCCACGGGGCCGTTAGGGGGCTGTTTCAAGTTCTCACCCTCTAATGCCATGTTTTTAAGCCTAAGTCTAGAAATATGTAAATCGTCATCGTATTCTCAAACCGGGAGTCCCGCGGCTGCGGGGTCAGTTCCTACAAGTTAGATTGGTCCCGTGGGTGGTGTTGGTGCCACCCACGGGGCCGTTAGAGGGCTGTTTCGAATTTTCATCCTCTAACGCCATGTTTTTAACCCTAACTCTAAAAATATGAAAATTATCGTCGTATTCTCAAAACCGGAACTCCCGCGGGTGTGGAGTCAGTTCCTACGAGTTACATTGGTCCCGTGGGAGGTGTTGGTGCCACCCATGGGGCCGTTAGAGGGCTGTTTCGAGTTTTCACCCTCTAACGCCATGTTTTTAAGCCTAAGTCTAAAATGATGCAAATTATCATCGTATTCTCAAAACCGGGAGTCCCGCGGCTGTGGGGTCAGTTCCTACGAGTTACATTGGTCCCGTGGGACGTGTTAGTGCCACCCACGGGGTCGTTCGGGGACTGTTTCAAGTTCTCACCCTCTAATGCCATGTTTTTAAGCCTAAGTCTAGAAATATGCAAATTATCGTCGTAGCCTCAAACCGGGAGTCCCACGATTGCGGTGTCTCTTTCTACGAGTTACATTGGTCCCGTGGGAGGTGTTCGTGCCACCCACGGGGTCGTTCGGGGGCTATTTCGAGTTTTCACCCTCTAACTCCATGTTTGATTAAGTTTAGAAATATGCAAATTACCGTCGTACTCTCAAATCGGAAGTCCCGCGGCTGCGGGGTCAGTTCCTACGAGGTACATTGGTCCCGTGGGAGGTGTTGGTGCCACCCACGGGGCCGTTCGGGGGCTGTTTCAAGTTCTCACACTCTAATGCCATGTTATTAAGCATAAGTCGAGAAATATGCAAATTATTGTTGTATCCTCAAACCGGGAGTCCCACGGCTGCAGGGTCAGTTCGTACGAGTTACATTGGTCCCGTGGGAGGTGTTGGTACCACCCATGGGGCTGTTAGAGGGTTTTTTCGAGTTTTCACCCTCTAACGCCATGTTTTTAAGCCTAAGACTAAAAATACGTAAATTATCGTCGTATTCTCAAACCGGGAGTCCCACGGCTGCGGGGTCGGTTCCTATGATTTACATTGGTCCCGTGGGAGGTGTTGGTCCCACCCACGGGACCGTTAGTGGGCTGTTTCGAGTTTTCGCCCTCTAACGCCACGTTTTTAAGCCTAAGTCTTGAAATATTCAAATTACGTATTCTCAAATCGGGAGTCCCGCGGCTCCCAGGTCAGTTCCTACGAGTTACATTGGGCCCGTGCTGTTGGTGCCACCCACGGGGCCGTTCGGGGCTGTTTCAAGTTCTCACCCTCTAATGCCATGTTTTTAAGCCTAAGTGTAGAAATACGCAAATTATCGTCGTATCCTAAAACCGGGAGCTCCACGGCTGCGGGGTCAGTTCCTACGAGTTACATTGGTCCCGTGGGAGGTGTTGGTGCCACCCATGTGGCCGTTATAGGGTTGTTTCGAGTTTTCACCCTCTAACGCCATGTTTTTAAGCCTAAGTCCTAAAATACAGAAATTATCGTCGTATTCTCCAACATGGAGTCCCGCGGCTGCGGGGTCGGTTCCTATTATTTACATTGGTCCCGTGGGAGGTGTTGGTGCCACCCACGGCGCTGTTAGTTGGCTGTTTCGAGTTTTCACCCTCTAACGCCACGTTTTTAAGCCTAAGTCTTGAAATATTCAAATTACCGTCGTATTTTCAAATCGGGAGTCCCGCGGCTGTGGGGTCAGTTCCTACGAGTTACGTTGGTCCCGTGGGAGGTGTTGGTGCCACCCACGGGGCCGTTCGGGGGCTGTTTCAAGTTCTCACCCTCTAATGCCATGTTTTTAAGCCTAAGTCTAGAAATATGCAAATTATCGTCGTATCCTCAAACCGGGAGTCCCACGACTGCGGGGTCAGTTCCTACGAGTTACATTGGTTCCGTGGGAGGTGTTGGTGCCCCCATGGGGCCGTTAGAGGGTTGTTTCAAGTTTTCACCCTCTAACGCCATGTTTTTAAGCCTAAGTCTAAAAATATGCAAATTATCGTCGTATTCTCAAACCGGGAGACCCGCGGTTGCGGGGTCGGTTCCTATGATTTACATTGCTCCCGTGGGAGGTGTTGGTGCCACCCACGGGGCCGTTAGAAGGCTGTTTCGAGTTTTCACCCTCTAACGCCATGTTTTTAAGCCTAAGTCTAAAAATATGTAAATTATCGTCGTATTCTCAAACCGGGAGTCCCGCGGCTGCGGGGTCAGTTCCTACGAGTTACATTGGTCCCGTGGGAGGTGTTGGTGTCACCCACGAGGCCGTTCGGGGGCTGTTTCAAGTTCTCACCCTCTAATGCCATGTTTTTAAGCCTAAGTCTAGAAATATGCAAATTATTATCGTATCCTCAAACCCGGAGTCCCGCGGCTGCGGGGTCAGTTCTTACGAGTTACATTGGTCCCGTGGGAGGTGTTGGTGCCACCCACGGGGCCGTTCGGGGGCTGTTTCGAGTTCTCACCCTCTAATGCCATGTTTTTAAGCCTAAGTCTAGAAATATGCAAATTATCGTCGTATCCTCAAACCGGGAGTCCCACGGCTGCGGGGTCAGTTCCTACGAGTTACATTGGTCCCGTGGGAGGTGTTGGTACCACCCATGGGGCCGTTAGAGGGCTGTTTCGAGTTTTCACCCTCTAACGCCATGTTTTTAAGCCCAAGTCTAGAAATATGCAAATTATTGTCGTATCCTCAAACACGGAGTCCCGCGGCTGCGGGGTCAGTTCTTACGAGTTACCTTGGTCCCGTGGGAGGTGTTGGTGCCACTCACGGGGCCGTTAGAGGGCTGTTTCAAGTTTTCACCCTCTAACGCCATGTTTTTAAGCCTAAGTCTAAAAATATGCAAATTATCGTCGTATTCTCAAACCGGGAGTCCCGCGACTGCGGGGTCGATTCCTAGGATTTACATTGGTCCCGTGGGAGGTGTTGGTGCCACCCACGGGGCCGTTAGAGGGTTGTTTCGAGTTTTCACCCTCTAACGCCATGATTTGAAGCCTAAGTCTAGAAATCTGCAAATTACCGTCGTATTCTCAAACTGGGAATCCCGCGGCTGCGGGGTCAGTTCCTACGAGTTACATTCGTCCCGTGGGAGGTGTTGCTGCCACCCACGGGGCCGTTCGGGGGCTGTTTCAAGTTCTCACCCTCTAATGCCATGTTTTTAAGCCTAAGTCTAGAAATATGTAAATTGTCATCGTATTCTCAAACCGGGAGTCCCGCGGCTGTGGGGTCAGTTCCTACAAGTTAGATTGGTCCCGTGGGTGGTGTTGGTGCCACCCACGGGGCCGTTAGAGGCCTGTTTCGAATTTTCATCCTCTAATGCCATGTTTTTAACCCTAACTCTAAAAATACGCAAATTATCGTCGTATTCTCAAACCGGAACTCCCGCGGGTGTGGAGTCAGTTCCTACGAGTTACATTGGTCCCGTGGGAGGAGTCGGTGCCACCCATGGGGCCGTTAGAGGGCTGTTTCGAGTTTTCACCCTCTAACGCCATGTTTTTAAGCCTAAGTCTAAAAAGATGCAAATTATCATCGTATTCTCAAACCGGGAGTCCCGCGGCTGCGGGGTCAGTTCCTACGAGTTACATTGGTCCCGTGGGACGTGTTCGTGCCACCCACGGGGTCGTTCGGGTGCTGTTTCAAGTTCTCACCCTCTAATGCCATGTTTTTAAGCCTAAGTCTAGAAATATGCAAATTATTGTCGTAGCCTCAAACCGGGAGTCGGTTGCGGGGTCAGTTCCTACGAGTTACATTGGTCCCGTGGGAGGTGTTCGTGCCACCCACGGGGTCGTTCGGGGGCTATTTCGAGTTTTCACCCTCTAACCCCATGTTTGATTAAATTTGGAAATATGCAAATTACCGCCGTATTCTCAAATCGGAAGTTCCGCGGATGCGGGGTCAGTTCCTACGAGTTACATTGGTCCCGTGGGAGGTGTTGGTGCCACCCACGGTGCCGTTCGGGGGCTGTTTCAAGTTCTCACCCTGTAATGCCATGTTTTTAAGCCTAAGTCTAGAAATATCCATATTGTTGTCGTATCCTCAAACTGGGAGTCCCGCGGCTGCGGGGTCGGTTCCTATGATTTACATTGGTCCCGTGGGAGGTGTTGGTGCCACCCACAGGGCCGTTAGAGGGTTGTTTCGAGTTTTCACCCTCTAACGCCATGTTTTTAAGCCTAAGTCTAAAAAGATGCAAATTATCATCGTATTCTCAATCCGGGAGTCCCGCGGCTGCGGAGTCAGTTCCTACGAGTTACATTGGTCCCGTGGGACGTGTTCGTGCCACCCACGGGGTCGTTCGGGGGCTGTTTCAAGTTCTCACCCTCTAATGCCATGTTATTAAGCCTAAGTCTAGAAATATGCAAATTATCGTCGTATCCTCAAACCGGGAGTCCCACGGCTGCGGGGTCAGTTCCTACGAGTTACATTGGTACCGTGGGAGGTGTTGGTGCCACCCATGGGGCTGTTAGAGGGTTGTTTCGAGTTTTCACCCTCTAACACCATGTTTTTAAGCCTAAGTCTAAAAATATGCAAATTATCGTCGTATTCTCAAACCGGGAGTCCCGCGGCTGCGGGGTCTGTTCCTACCCATTACATTGATCCCGTGGGAGGTGTTGGTCCCACCCACGGGGCCATTCGGGGGCTGTTTCGAATTTTCACTCTCTAACGCCATGTTTTGCTTATGTTTAGAAATATGCAAATTACCGACGTATTCTCAAACCGGGAGTCCCGCGGCTGCGGGGTCAGTTCCTACGAGTTACATTTGGTCCCGTGGGAGGTGTTGGTGCCACCCACGGGGCCGTTCGGGGGCTGGTTCTAGTTCTCACCCTCTAATGACATGTTTTTAAGCCTAAGTCAATAAATATGCAAATTATCGTCGTATTTTCATACCGCGAGTCCCGCGGCTGTGGGGTCAGTTCCTACCTGCTACATTGGTCCCGTGGGAGGTGTTGGTGCCACCCATGGGAGGGCTGTTTCGAGTTTTCAACCTCTAACGCCATGTTTTTAAGCCTAAGTTTAAAAATATGCAAATTATCGTCGTATATTCTAGCCTGGAGTCCCGCGACTGCGGGGCCAGTTCCTACGAGTTACATTGGTCCCGTGGGAAGTGTTGGGGCCACCCACGGGGCCGTTAGAGCGCTGTTTCGACTTTTCACCCTCTAACCCCATGTTTTTACGCCCAAGTCTAGAAATATGCAAATTACTGTCGTATTCTCAAACCGGGAGTTCCGCGGCCGCGGGGTCAGTTCCTACGAGTTACATTGGTCCCGTGGGAGGTGTTGGTGTCACCCACGAGGCCGTTCGGGGGCTGTTTCAAGTTCTCACCCTCTAATGCCATGTTTTTAAGCCTAAGTCTAGAAATATGCAAATTATTATCGTATCCTCAAACCCGGAGTCCCGCGGCTGCGGGGTCAGTTCTTACGAGTTACATTGGTCCCGTGGGAGGTGTTGGTGCCACCCACGGGGCCGTTCGGGGGCTGTTTCGAGTTCTCACCCTCTAATGCCATGTTTTTAAGCCTAAGTCTAGAAATATGCAAATTATCGTCGTATCATCAAACCGGGAGTCCCACGGCTGCGGGGTCAGTTCCTACGAGTTACATTGGTCCCGTGGGAGGTGTTGGTACCACCCATGGGGCCGTTAGAGGGCTGTTTCGAGTTTTCACCCTCTAACGCCATGTTTTTAAGCCCAAGTCTAGAAATATGCAAATTATTGTCGTATCCTCAAACACGGAGTCCCGCGGCTGCGGGGTCAGTTCTTACGAGTTACCTTGGTCCCGTGGGAGGTGTTGGTGCCACTCACGGGGCCGTTAGAGGGCTGTTTCAAGTTTTCACCCTCTAACGCCATGTTTTTAAGCCTAAGTCTAAAAATATGCAAATTATCGTCGTATTCTCAAACCGGGAGTCCCGCGACTGCGGGGTCGATTCCTAGGATTTACATTGGTCCCGTGGGAGGTGTTGGTGCCACCCACGGGGCCGTTAGAGGGTTGTTTCGAGTTTTCACCCTCTAACGCCATGATTTTAAGCCTAAGTCTAGAAATCTGCAAATTACCGTCGTATTCTCAAACTGGGAATCCCGCGGCTGCGGGGTCAGTTCCTACGAGTTACATTCGTCCCGTGGGAGGTGTTGCTGCCACCCACGGGGCCGTTCGGGGGCTGTTTCAAGTTCTCACCCTCTAATGCCATGTTTTTAAGCCTAAGTCTAGAAATATGTAAATTGTCATCGTATTCTCAAACCGGGAGTCCCGCGGCTGTGGGGTCAGTTCCTACAAGTTAGATTGGTCCCGTGGGTGGTGTTGGTGCCACCCACGGGGCCGTTAGAGGGCTGTTTCGAATTTTCATCCTCTAATGCCATGTTTTTAACCCTAACTCTAAAAATACGCAAATTATCGTCGTATTCTCAAACCGGAACTCCCGCGGGTGTGGAGTCAGTTCCTACGAGTTACATTGGTCCCGTGGGAGGAGTTGGTGCCACCCACAGGGCCGTTAGAGGGCTGTTTCGAGTTTTCACCCTCTAACGCCATGTTTTTTTTTTTGGGAAATTAGATGTATATATAAAAAAAGAAGAATACACAGAGGAAGGAACCTCAAAGATCAAAAGGACCCCGGGGCATACCCCGGAGCCAACCAAAAAGCAAACAAAAGATTAGCTCAACAGCCTATTTTCAGGGATGTTCCAATACATACAAGCCATCCAGTTAGTGTAATTTCTTCTATCCTTCTTCCAAGTAAGAACTTTGGCTTTAACCATGTTTTCAATACCCTTCACAACGGTGTCTAGAGAATTGAAGACATGCTTAAAGCACCTCGAATTCCTCTCCATCCAGATGCAATAGATCGTAGTAATGAAGGAAAGGGATCTAATCTTGTCACATAAGGAAATAGTAGAGTGGTTAACAGTGGCCAAGGATAACTCTCTATTCCAACTTTGAAACTTCCTATACCGCTGATTTCTAAGCATCACCTCCTCCCATATACTCTTGCTAAGGCTGCATTGAGAGAACAGGTGGTTATAAGTTTCCCTCTTAGAACCACAAATCCCACACAGGTCATCCTCAGAAATACCCCATTCAAATAATTTGTCCTTAGTGTTGATGGCCTTTCGAAATACTAACCAAGCAATGAAGGAACACTTAGGAATGCAAACCTTACTCCAAACAAATTTGCTCCAAGTAACAGTAGGCTTGTGGGTCTTCAATAGCTCCCAAGCAGATGCAATGGTGAAGGTCCCTTTCTTGGAAGGAAGCCAAACCACATAGTCATTTCCCTCAAGAATTGCAGGTAAGCTAGCATTCTTCACTTCATTTAATTCCCATGTCACAGTTGAGGGCCATCTCCACTCCATTTGGTGGATGAAATCAGAAACTTTAGCTTTTAGACTACTAGCTGAGTCATACACAATGTTGTTCCCATAAAGGGGAAACAATGGCCCATTAGGATGCCACAAATCATACCACATAAAGGTTTGAGTCCCATTCCCAATGATTGTTTTGATTTGTCTTCTAAACTTTTCTCTTATCTTAAGAATTTTCCTCCAACTCCATGATGCATCATTTGGTATACTCAAAGCCCATATGCTCCTCCCTTTAATTTTGTATATGTTGCACCACTTAATCCATAAACTATCCTTCTTACTGCATAGATTCCATAAGTGCTTAGCCATGGCAGCAATGTTCCATGTCTCTAGACTCTTGATATTTAGCCCTCCTTCCTCTAGAGACACACAGATGTCCTCCCAAGCAACTTTAGCACCTTTACTGTTAGTCTCATCCCCTTTCCATAGATAATTCTTCATAACTTGCTCAATCTTCTTTATTATGCTTTTAGGCAAAATAAAAGTGCAAGCCCAATAAACTTGTATGCTGAAAATGACAGTCTTCACAAGGAGGAGTCTACCTGCAAAACTTAAAAACTTATTAGTCCAGCATCTGACTCTCATGGTGATCCTATCCACCAGGATCTGGCAATCCTCCTTTTTCAGCCTAGTAGTAATGAGAGGCACCCCAAGATATTTGAAGGGGGGGTGCCCATGTTGAATGCCCAAGATAGAAGAAATCTCCTGAATCCCATCCATATTGATCCCAGCAGTGAAAAGACTACTTTTATCTAAGTTAACCATAAGTCCCGAATAGGAACTAAATTCAGCAATGGCATCCTTGACAATTCTGCAGGACTCTTTATCCCCACCCGTAAAAACAACCAAGTCATCAGCAAAACTAAGATGGGTGAGGGACATCTCCTTGCATTTAGGATGATGTTTGAAAAGGGCAGATTCAGGTGAGAGTTGAGTTTAGTCTTTATTACCTCCCCAAGAACATCATCAGCATCCACACACTGCACCCTATTCCCAAACAGATTCTGAAAGTATCTCACAGATTCCCTAGCCACCTTCTCTCTTCCTTCCACCCTCACCCCCATATCATTCTCAATGCTCACAATTTTCCTTCTAGCCAAGTTTTGATTAACCTTCTTATGGAAGAAGGCATTGTTCTGATCACCAAGCTGCAGCCACTTAGTCCTAGCCTTCTGCCTTAAGAAAGACTCTTCATCATTCCTCATGTAAGTGTACTTCTCCCTCATCTCTTTCTCCTCCATTTGGATCTCCTCATTGGAACCATCAATGTCCAAAGCTCTCTGAAGGTTATCCAGCTTACTCTTTATGTCAGATACCTGAATGGAGATTCTGTTAAAAAACTTCTTATTAAAATTCTTCAAGGATACTTTCACTCTATTCAGCTTCCTAAACAGCCTCATCATCGGGTTACCATCCATCTCAACATCCCATGCCTCAATAAGAATGGGCATGAATTCCTGGTGGTTCATCCAGAAATTAAAAAACTTGAAAGGCTTAGGCTTCCAGTTGCTACTGTAATCTAGAAGGGTAATAATAGGGCTATGGTCTGAGATTCCACACGGCAAGGTGATTGCCTGAGAGTTAGGAAATACATCAGTCCATATGTCATTGTGCAGCACCCTATCAATCCTTGATTGCACATTATTGCAGCCCAGCTGATTTTTATTCCAAGTAAACCAAAGCCCACTATTTGCCATGTCATCTGCATTTAGATCCCTTAAACAGTTATTAAATTCATCAGTAGCAGCAATGTCAATGCCATTAATGCCTTTTTTCTCATCCTGATTTCTAACAACATTAAAATCACCCATGAGAATCCAAGGCCTATCATTAACCACACCTTTGTTCTCCATAAGAAAATCCCATAGGCTCCTTCTATTTTCAGTCATGTTGTCCCCATAGATGAAAGTGGCATAAAAGGAATAATTGGTTCCTATAATATTCACATTGCAAAACAAAGCTTGTCTCTGAGTACCAACCACCTCAATACTTAGAATCTTGGGATTCCATCCCACAATCACTCTAGCCACCCCACCTTCCATAGGGCAGTTGTGAACATACTCCCACTGGTAAAAACACATACTTTTAACATTCTCTAAGTTATTCCTCCTGATCTTAGTCTCAACTAAACAAATCAGATCTAGCTTATTATCCTTGATCAACTTATCCACTTCAATTTGTTTATGGGAGGAATTGAGCCCCCTAATATTCCATGTTCCCATCTTGGTCATCGAAATTTATTTGATTTGTTGCCTGATCTCCTCTTGTCATTCTTGTTGCTCCTGAACACCCCTTTACCATCCACTCTATCCCCCTTGTCAAACTCATCTACTGCCTTAATTTTCAGAACCAACCCAGATGGAACAGGGGTAGTAACCATAGTCAACTCATCTTTGTCTATCTCCAGACCTTCTGAGGGGTTAGAGGTCATAGTACTGTCAGTATTACTGCCCTCCACACCTGGTTTTCCTTGTATTGTCCCCCCACAGTTATCTAGTTCAACAGGAGAAAGGTTCTCAGAGTTCCCAGCATGATGGCCTTTGAGCTGCACTATAGGCTCATCCTCTATTGCAGCCTCTAATATGTCAAATTGATTATGAGTTGTAACTTTAGTAAGGTCAATATTCCTCCTCCCCTCTTTTGCAGCCTTTCCTTCTTCAATTAGAGCTCCTTTTTCCAACACTCCACTAATGGCATTATCAGTACCTGTAGGGGTTTTGATACCCTTATGTTGAACTTGAGTCCACCCTTCTTCAAGGGCCTTCTGAACCTCTATCTTACTTTTGTATGGGAACACCTCCACTCTATTATTTATTGCCACCCATGCCTTCTTAGCCTTAGGACAGTTAACCATTCCATGCCCAAATATGCCACACTTGACACATGAAGATGGTTTTTCTTGATACTCCACTCCAACCTCAGCATATGATCCATCCTCCATTCTAACTTCAATGACTTTGGGATAATCTTCCATGACTTTTAGTTCCACACATATTCTGGCAAAACTTATTCTTTGCATTCCTTCTGTAATAGTATCAGCATACAATGGAATTCCAACTGAGCTAGCAACATAGCTCAACCCCTCCTCTGTCCATAATTGCATAGGGATATTATGGAACTTCACCCAGACAGGGATCTTTGAGGTTGAATCTTTAGCAAAAGAGAAATTTGGAGTCCATTTCTGGATGATAATTGGGTTTCCCACAAAATGCCATGGCCCATTGTCAATGACCTCATCCCTCATACTAGCATTCTCAAACATGAAAAAGTAATTGCCATTATTATGCCCCACAATTTTTTGGAGGCCAAATTTATCCCATAGTCTATGGGCAATATTGCATACCAGAGTGTAGGGCAGGCTCCTTCCAAGGAAGCATCCAACCATACTATTTTCCCATTTCTCATAACCACATGTAGCCACTTCCAGAGGTGGGGATACAATGATCCTTTTATCAGTTATTGAAGGGGCATGGTATGTTAATCTAAACTTTGGGTATCTCTTATCAGCAACAACATCCTTCCATGATTTATCCCCAGCCTTATTTGGGGTAGAACAGGGTATGGGTCCAGCTGCATTCTTACTAGTACCTTCTTTTATACATTCCTTTTCTTCATTCTTGCATCTCTCCCCAACAGAGTTGGAGCCTTCTTCTCTTTGTACAATTCCTCTAACTTGCATAATATCCTCATAGGAGAAGCCCTTCATTTTCAGAAATTCGTTATACTTCTTCTTCTCTTCACTCCAATCATCCCATCCAGGTTCATGTATGGAGGTATCTGGGATATTGCCTACATTTCCTCCAGAGACCACAACTTGGCCATCTTCAAATTCATCCTCATGAGCTGAACACAAGGGAACTTCCACTGCGTCATAGGGAATAAATTTTGCTGTATCCAGAGGGGTATTGCGTAACTTTGACTGCCCAGACAGGGCAATAGTATCTTGCGACTGGGAGGCATTGAAATTCCTATCTCCACGTGTGGCCGGAGGCAGGTTGTTCATGGTGGCTCAGAGGTTTGTGTTACCTGAGATGATGCCGGCGGGATACTTTAGTTGTTTAGGGTTCAGTTTGGCTGAAGGTTTTTTAGAGAGAAGAGGGAGCATTTTTAAGATAACAATCACAAACTTTCCTCTAACGCCATGTTTTTAAGCCTAAGTCTAAAAAGATGCAAATTATCATCGTATTCTCAATCCGGGAGTCCCGCGGCTGCGGAGTCAGTTCCTACGAGTTACATTGGTCCCGTGGGACGTGTTCGTGCCACCCACGGGGTCGTTCGGGTGCTGTTTCAAGTTCTCACCCTCTAATGCCATGTTTTTAAGCCTAAGTCTAGAAATATGCAAATTATTGTCGTAGCCTCAAACCGGGAGTCGGTTGCGGGGTCAGTTCCTACGAGTTACATTGGTCCCGTGGGAGGTGTTCGTGCCACCCACGGGGTCGTTCGGGGGCTATTTCGAGTTTTCACCCTCTAACCCCATGTTTGATTAAATTTGGAAATATGCAAATTACCGCCGTATTCTCAAATCGGAAGTTCCGCGGATGCGGGGTCAGTTCCTACGAGTTACATTGGTCCCGTGGGAGGTGTTGGTGCCACCCACGGTGCCGTTCGGGGGCTGTTTCAAGTTCTCACCCTGTAATGCCATGTTTTTAAGCCTAAGTCTAGAAATATCCAAATTGTTGTCGTATCCTCAAACTGGGAGTCCCGCGGCTGCGGGGTCGGTTCCTATGATTTACATTGGTCCCGTGGGAGGTGTTGGTGCCACCCACAGGGCCGTTAGAGGGTTGTTTCGAGTTTTCACCCTCTAACGCCATGTTTTTAAGCCTAAGTCTAAAAAGATGCAAATTATCATCGTATTCTCAATCCGGGAGTCCCGCGGCTGCGGAGTCAGTTCCTACGAGTTACATTGGTCCCGTGGGACGTGTTCGTGCCACCCACGGGGTCGTTCGGGGGCTGTTTCAAGTTCTCACCCTCTAATGCCATGTTATTAAGCCTAAGTCTAGAAATATGCAAATTATCGTCGTATCCTCAAACCGGGAGTCCCACGGCTGCGGGGTCAGTTCCTACGAGTTACATTGGTACCGTGGGAGGTGTTGGTGCCACCCATGGGGCTGTTAGAGGGTTGTTTCGAGTTTTCACCCTCTAACACCATGTTTTTAAGCCTAAGTCTAAAAATATGCAAATTATCGTCGTATTCTCAAACCGGGAGTCCCGCGGCTGCGGGGTCTGTTCCTACCCATTACATTGATCCCGTGGGAGGTGTTGGTCCCACCCACGGGGCCATTCGGGGGCTGTTTCGAATTTTCACTCTCTAACGCCATGTTTTGCTTATGTTTAGAAATATGCAAATTACCGACGTATTCTCAAACCGGGAGTCCCGCGGCTGCGGGGTCAGTTCCTACGAGTTACATTTGGTCCCGTGGGAGGTGTTGGTGCCACCCACGGGGCCGTTCGGGGGCTGGTTCTAGTTCTCACCCTCTAATGACATGTTTTTAAGCCTAAGTCAATAAATATGCAAATTATCGTCGTATTTTCATACCGCGAGTCCCGCGGCTGTGGGGTCAGTTCCTACCTGCTACATTGGTCCCGTGGGAGGTGTTGGTGCCACCCATGGGAGGGCTGTTTCGAGTTTTCAACCTCTAACGCCAGATTTTTAAGCCTAAGTTTAAAAATATGCAAATTATCGTCGTATATTCTAGCCGGGAGTCCCGCGACTGCGGGGCCAGTTCCTACGAGTTACATTGGTCCCGTGGGAAGTGTTGAGGCCACCCACGGGGCCGTTAGAGCGCTGTTTCGACTTTTCACCCTCTAACCCCATGTTTTTACGCCCAAGTCTAGAAATATGCAAATTACTGTCGTATTCTCAAACCGGGAGTCCCGCGGCCGCGGGGTCAGTTCCTACGAGTTACATTGGTCCCGTGGGAGGTGTTGGTGTCACCCACGAGGCCGTTCGGGGGCTGTTTCAAGTTCTCACCCTCTAATGCCATGTTTTTAAGCCTAAGTCTAGAAATATGCAAATTATTATCGTATCCTCAAACCCGGAGTCCCGCGGCTGCGGGGTCAGTTCTTACGAGTTACCTTGGTCCCGTGGGAGGTGTTGGTGCCACTCACGGGGCCGTTAGAGGGCTGTTTCAAGTTTTCACCCTCTAACGCCATGATTTTAAGCCTAAGTCTAGAAATCCGCAAATTACCGTCGTATTCTCAAACTGGGAATCCCACGGCGGCGGGGTCAATTCCTACGAGTTACATTGGTCCCGTGGGAGGTGTTCGTGCCACCCACGGGGTCGTTTGGGGACTATTTTGAGTTTTCACCCTCTAACGCCATGTTTGATTAAGTTTAGAAATATGCAAATTACCGCCGTATTCTCAAATCGGAAGTCCCGCGGCTGCGGGGTCAGTTCCTACAAGTTACATTGGTCCCGTGGGAGGTGTTGGTGCCACCCACGGGGCCGTTCGGGGGCTGTTTCAAGTTCTCACCCTCAAATGTCATGTTTTTAAGCCTAAGTCTAGAAATATGCAAATTATTGTCGTATCCTCCAACCGGGAGTCCCACGGCTGCGGGGTCAGTTCGTACGAGTTACATTGGTCCCGTGGGAGGTGTTGGTGCCACCCATGGGGCCGTTAGAGGGTTGTTTTGAGTTTTCACCCTCTAACGCCGTGTTTTTAAGCCTAAGTCTAAAAATACGCAAATTATCGTCGAATTCTCAAACCGGGAGTCCCGGGGCTGCGGGGTCGGTTCCTATGATTTACGTTGGTCCCGTGGGAGGTGTTGGTGCCACCCACAGGGCCGTTAGAGGGCTGTTTCGAGTTTTCACCCTCTAACGTCATTTTTTTATGCCTAAGTCTAAAAAGATGCAAATTATCGTCGTATTCTCAAACCGGGAGTCCCGCGGCTGCGGGGTCAGTTCCTACGAATTACATTGATCCCGTGGGAGGTGTTGGTCCCACCCACGGGGACGTTCAGTTTCGAATTTTCACTCTCTAATGCCATGTTTTGCTTATGTTTAGAAATATGCAAATTACCGACGTACTCTCAAACCAGGAGTCCCGCGGCAGCGGGGTCAGTTCCTACGAGTTACATTTGGTCCCGTGGGAGGTGTTGGTGCCACCCACGGGGCCGTTCGAGGGCTGTTTCTAGTTCTCACCGTCTAATGCCATGTTTTTAAGCCTAAGTCTATAAATATGCAAATTATCGTCGTATTCTCAAATCGGGTGTCCCGCGGCTGCGGGGTCAGTTCCTACGAGTTAGATTGGTCCCGTGGGTGGTGTTGGTGCCACCCACGGGGCCGTTAGAGGGCTGTTTTGAATTTTCATCCTCTAACGCCATGTTTTTAACCCTAACTCTAAAAATATGCAAATTATCGTTGAATTCTCAAACCGGGACTCCCGCGGGTGTGCAGTCAGTTCCTACGAGTTACATTGGTCCCGTGGGAGGTGTTGGAGCCACCCATGGGGCCGTTAGAGGGCTGTTTCGAGTTTTCCCCCTCTAACGCCATGTTTTTAAGCCTAAGTCTAAAAAGATGCAAATTATCATCGTATTCTCGAACCGGGAGTCCAGCGGCTACGGGGTCAGTTCCTACGAGTTACATTGGTCCCGTAGGACGTGTTCGTGCCACCCACGGGGTCGTTCGGGTGCTGTTTCAAGTTCTCACCCTCTAATGCCATGTTTTTAAGCCTAAGTCTAGAAATATGCAAATTATCGTCGTAGCCTCAAACCGGGAGTCGGTTGCGGGGTCAGTTCCTACGAGTTACATTGGTCCCGTGGGAGGTGTTCGTGCCACCCACGGGGTCGTTCGGGGGCTATTTCGAGTTTTCACCCTCTAACGCCATGTTTGATTAAGTTTGGAAATATGCAAATTACCGCCGTATTCTCAAATCGGAAGTCCCGCGGCTGCGGGGTCAGTTCCTACTGCGGGTCTCCCAATTTAAGAATATGATGATAATTTCAAAATACGTAGATTAGCCTTAAAAACAAGCCGTTGTGGTGGAAACACAAACCAGCCCCCAAACGGCCCCGTAAAAGGCACGGACACCTCGCACGGGACCAATGTAACTTGTACGAACTGACCGCGTAGTCGCGGATCTCCCGATTTGACAATATGACGATAGTTTCAAAATACGTAGATTAGGCTTAAAAACAAGGAGTTGTGTGGTGAAAACCCAAACCAGCCCCCAAACGGCCCCGTAAGAGGCACGAACATCTTGCACGGGACCAATGTAACTTGTATGAACTGACCGCGTAGTTACGGGTCTCCAGATTAGCGAATATGACGATAATTTCAAAATACGTAGATTAGGCTTAAATACAAGTTATTAAAGTGTGAAAACCCAAACCAGCCCCCAAACGGCCTCGTAAGAGGAACGAACACCTCGCACGGGACTAATGTAACTTGTACGAACTGACCGCGTTGTCGCGGGTCTCGCGGATTTAGAATACGACGATAATTTCAAAATACGTAGATTAGGCTTAAAAACAAGCTGTTGGAGGGTGAAAACCCAAACCAACCCCCAAACGGCCCCATAAAAGTCACGAACACCTCGCAGGGGACCAATGTAACTTGTAAGAACTGACCGCGTAGTCGCGGGCCTCCCGAAATATGGCAAAAATTTCAAAATAAAGATATCAGGCTTAAAAACAAGCCGTTCGAGGGTGATAACCCAAACCAGCCCTGAAATGGCCCCGTAACAGGCACAAAACACCTCGTACGGGACCAATGTAACATGTCAGAACTGACCGCGGAGTCGCGGGTGTCCTGATTTGAGAATAAGACGATAATTTTAAAATATATCGATTAAGCTAAAAAACAAGCCAAGGCGTAAAAACACAAACAATGCTCCTCCTTCTCTCTAGACTACCCTTGCCTAAACTAACCGTTACCTCTCAGCTTGCTACCCTCCCCTCCTTCCTCTAAACCCTATGTCGTTCCCCGCTACTGCCGCCATGGCTGAACCCCCGACGTTGTCACCCGCAGTTGCCACCCCAACCATTGATGCCCCTTGCGTTGGGAAGGATGATGTACGTAAGAATGGCCATGAGAAGGGTCATGATAATGACGTCTGGGAGTTCTTAAGAAGCAAAGGCTTCTCACCAGAAGATGTGGATCTCTTTTCCAAAGCCTCTGGTAGGGGCGGTGACGGAGAACGCTCGCTGGCCGGTCAGGTGACATCATCTGAGGTCAACCCGGATAGGGGTGCTATTGACGGTGACGGCCAGAAAGGTTCCCAGAATAACGAGGTGTTGGCTGACAAGTTAAAGGTGTCAGTTGATAGTCGGTATGGTTCTACGAAGCTGACTAACAAAAGCGGGGGTCCCAATGACAAGACCTGGAGCTCTGTTGCTGCTGAGAAGAGGAATACGAAACTCAGACTCACTTTTCACCAACCCTCTGTGGTTGACAACGTTGTCACTGTCATGCCGCCGGCTGAAGTGACAAGAGAGGGACATGGGAGATGGATGAACAGCATGGTGGGTTATTTTCTTGGGAAAAAACTCCCATATACTTTTGTCAAAAATATTGCTATGAGGATGTGGAGCAAGTTTGGACTGACCAAGGTTTTGGCTCACGATAATGGCTTTTTCTTCTTCATTTTTGAGGAACATTGCCGTAGGGATGAGGTTCTTGATAATGGGCCATGGCATTTTGCCGGCATGACCATCATGCTGAAGAAGTGGCAACCCAACTTCGTCTTCTGCAAAGAAAGCGCGAAGAAAATACCCATTTGGGTTAAGCTACATGATATCCCAGTCCAGCTTTGGACTGAGGAGGGTCTAAGCTACGTCGCAAGTTCGGTGGGTCTACCGTTGTACGCTGACGCCGTCACAGAAGAAATGAATAGAATCTCATTTGCGCGTATATGTGTTGAGGTGGAAGCTAAGGAATCCTACGCTGACAGCATCAACGTAGTCATGGAAGATGGAACTTATGCTCCTGTGCGTATTGAATACCAAGCTAAGCCACCTTCATGCCCGCACTGCCTTGAGTTTGGGCACACGCTTAATAAATGCTCCAAAGCTAAGGTTACGATGAGTTCTCAGACTGCCCCTAATGAGGCTGCGAAAGCGCCGTCACAGGTGAACGCCGAGTGGAAGACGGTCAGCAGGAAGGGCACATCCAAACCCCAAGGGGCCTTTGAGACGGGGGAGACGTCTGGAGCTAGAGTTATTGAGGGAGGGGAGGGGTCTAGTGGAGCCCTCAAAGCTACACTGGACTCTATGGATCCTATTAACGTCTGGGCTGGTTATGTGGAGGATGCTATGATCCCAGTGGAAGACGGTGAGATTACCCCTGTTCCCGTTGACCAACGTAAGGAAAGTGCCCAGGCTGTAAAACCGTGTACTCAGATGCCTCATGTGGACCTACCACTGGTTAATGCGTTTTTGGCGTTGGATGATGAATTGGAGAGCGAGACTACTCCTGAGCCAAATGCCCTTGCCAGAAGAGTTTTGGCTGTTGACGAACTTGTCAGTAAACAGAAAGGAGAGATGATTTGTATGGGGCATACTGGGACGAGAAGCAGGAAGAAAGGGAAGGGGAATAAAACCAAATGGTCAAGATAGGGTCTTGGAATATTAGAGGGCTTAATTCCCCTCACAAACAGCGGGAAGTGAATAAGATTATTAGAGACCATCAGCTTGACTTGGTGTGTTTACTTGAGTCCAAAGTTAGGTTTAATAATTTGAATATGGTTACGAGTAACTGCTTCTTTAAGTGGGAGTACTTAGACAATTGTCCTAGTGGAGGAGGTGTTGCTAGGGTCCTGGTGGGGTGGAATCCGGGTAGTGTCACGGTGACGTTGGTTCAATCTCACCCTCAAGCCATGCTGTGTAAGGTGGAGGTTGGGGGAGGAATGCTTGCTTTTGGGCTACCTTTATTTATGGAGAGAACCTTCCGAGTAGTAGACTCGCGCTTTGGGAGTTTTTGAGATCCAACAGTGCTGTCGTCAACGACCAACCTTGGGTGCTAATGGGGGACTTTAATGTTGTGAGATCCCATGATGAGAAGAAGGGGTTGCATGGCATTGATGAGGATGCAACGGATGCTTTTAACCAATGTATCTACGATATCCGTGTGGATGATATGACTACGCAGGGGTTATGGTTCACGTGGAATAAGAAGCAGGAGGGGGAGGATAATATTCAATCTAGGCTGGACAGAGTTCTCCAAAATGATGCTTGGAACGCGGGGTTTCCTGATTCCCAAGCAACTGTATTACCTCACGGTGTTTCGGATCATTGTCCAATCATTGTGGTTCTTTCCCTTGATGAGCCTAGCGGTCCTAAACCTTTCAAATTCTTCAACTTTTGGACGTCCCATGCCGATTTTAAGGAGATTCTTAATGATGCGTGGAACGAAAGAGTGAAGGGAAACCCCATGGCTAGATTGAGCATGAAGATGAGAAGTCTTAAGGTTAAACTTAAAGGGTTCAACAAAAATTTCTTCAATCATCTTTCTTCGAGAGTCAAAGAAGCCAAAGATCAGCTGGACGATGTTCAAGCTAGGCTGGATTCTGACGGGGATAACATCAGCATGCAGAGGGATGAGAAGATCAAGCTATCCATTTATTTGGAGCTTCGTAATGCGGAGGAGTCTTTCTATAAACAGCAGTCCAGGGTTAGATGGCTTCAGCTGGGTGACGGTAACAATGCCTTCTTCCACAAGAAGGCTAACCAGGCTAGGGCCAAAAGAAAGATCGTAAGTGTTAATGACGAGAATGGTAACAGAGTGGAAGGAACCCAGAATGTGGCTAATATTGCAGTTGAGTATTTTAGTAACCTTCTTGGTAGTAGCAGCACCTGTGTGGACCCTGCTCCTGTTCTTAATGCGAATGTTTGCAAGAGAATTACTGATGAAGATAGAGCGGCTCTGACTGGGCCTTTCAGCGATGAAGAAATTAAAGGGGCCATGTTTGCTATTGGTTCGGATAAGTCTCCCGGACCTGATGGGTTCAATGCGCATTTCTTCAAAGAGAACTGGGATGTGGTTGGGAGTGATGTACTGAGGGCCATCAAATTCTTCTTTAGGTGTTGTTACATGCCCCGTCAGTGGAATTGCACGGCCTTGGCCCTCATTCCAAAGGTTACCACTCCCAATGGGATGCATGATTTTCGGCCTATTTCTTGTTGTAACACCATTTATAAGTGTATCTCTAAGGTACTTGCCAATAGAATCAAGCCTCTTCTCCCCAACATCATTAGTCCTAATCAGGCTGCGTTTGTGGAAGGGAGATCAATTTCTGATAATATCCTGCTGCTGCAGGAGATTATGAGGAACTACCACAGGGGGCTTACCCCCCCCCCAGATGCACCTTGAAGATTGACCTATTAAAGGCTTATGACACGGTGAGTTGGGACTTTCTGATCAAACTGTTGGACCACTTGGGCTTCCCATCTAGTTTTGTTGGGTGGGTTATGGAGTGCTGCACGACGACCAGGTTCTCTATCAGCATGAATGGCTATCTGCATGGTTTCTTCGAGGGAAGGAGGGGGTTAAGACAGGGTGACCCTCTCTCACCCTATCTTTTTCTCCTGATTATGGACACCTTCTCCTGCATTTTGGATAAGGCGAGTACGGACCCGGCTTTTACCTTCCACCCGCGGTGTAAGGAGATTGGTCTTCATCACCTTTGTTTTGCCGACGACCTGATTATTCTTTGTGGGGGGGACTTTGCCTCCTGTTCGGTTGCTAAGAAAGCGCTTGTGGATTTCTGTAGCATCTCGGGGCTCCTGCCTAACCCTAACAAGAGCAGTTTCTACTCTTCCGGTATTGACGAGGGTGGGATTATTCAGATTGGTAGTATGCTAGAGTTCGCTCACAGTAGGCCACCTTTCCAGTACCTTGGTGTGCCCCTCATTACTACGAGACTCAAGGGGGAGGACTGCAAGAGGCTGATTGACAGGATCACTGCTAAGATTAAGTGTTGGACCAATCGGTTCCTCAGCTACGCTGGTCGTCTTCAGCTCATTAAGTCTGTTCTCTTCGGTATACAGGTGTACTGGGCTAGTCTGTTCATCCTGCCTAAAAGATTTATCCTTTGTATTGAGCAGCTTATGAAGGACTTTTTATGGACTGGGCCCGATTTGAAACACTCAG
Source organism: Sambucus nigra (assembly GCA_949130495.1). Taxonomy (NCBI): domain Eukaryota; kingdom Viridiplantae; phylum Streptophyta; class Magnoliopsida; order Dipsacales; family Adoxaceae; genus Sambucus; species Sambucus nigra. The sequence continues at coordinate 174,917,715 of OX422222.1, read as the reverse complement.
GAGCTAAGGTCGCTTGGAAGGACCTGTGTTGTAATCTTGAAGAGGGGGGACTGGGAATCAAGAACATTGAGAGATGGAATGAAGCTGCCATTATGAAACTCCTTTGGAACCTCAGCAGTAAGAAGGATGGTTTGCGGGTCAAATGGTGCAACGTTTACAAATTAAAGAGGAGGAGCTTGTGGGCTATCAATATTGCTAATGATACTACTTGGAGTTGGAGGAAAATGATGCAACTTAGACACTTAACCAGGCCTCTCATCAAGTGCATCATTGGCGATGGCAACGGGACCTTCCTATGGCATGATAACTGGCATCCCCTTGGGCCCCTGCACCCCCTCTATGGGGATAGGGTTATTTATGACGCTGCTAGCAATCACAAGGCGTTGGTGGCTGATTACATCGCGGAGAGTGGGTGGAGGTGGCCCTCTACGATTACTGTGGAACTTCTTGAGATAAGGAATGCGGAGTTACCGGGTATTAGGCCTGATACCACGGATGAGGTGGTTTGGGTCCCGAGGCCACGCGGGTTCACTATTAGTTCGGCTTATGAGGCTCTGAGTCCGGGTCTCCCTGCCACCACCTGGCATAACCTCGTCTGGAACAAGAACAATATCCCCAAGTGTGCCTTCATTCTTTGGCTGGTCTGTAGGGACGCCTTGCAAACGAAGAATAAGCTCTTCAGCTGGGGCATCGCCGATAACAACCTTTGCTGCAGCTGCTCTAACAGAGTGGAGACTTGCTCTCACCTGTTCAACGAGTGCCATGTGGCCAGGGAGGTCTGGGAGGAAGTGAGATTCAGGAATCAGGAATACAGGGAGGCTACAGACTGGGATGGGGAGATACAAGGTGCTATCTCCAACTATGGGGGGCCTAAGTTATACAATCGTATCAGATGCATTTCCTTTTCAGCTACTTGCTACTGCCTGTGGATGGAGAGAAATAATAGATTTCATAAGAAGACGAAGGATAATACTGGGGCCATTTTAAAGAAGATTGAGGAGATGGTGAGAGCTAGAGTCATGACTTGGGGGAAGGGGAGAAGAAGCTACGTCAATTGGATGGCTTGCATGAACTGGGGTATTCCAGAGAGTGCTCTGGAGTAGGATTGATTTTGGGTTTGTTTGGTCCTTTATCATTTGTTTCCTTGGTTTTCCAGATGGGGTATGCCCCTCTGGAGGTTTGAGGGTTTTCTTCCTCTAATTTGTACCGTTGTTTATACTTGGTTTTAATATACATAATTTTCCCAAAAAAAAAAAGCTAAAAAACAAGCCCTTAAAGGGAGAAAACCCAAACTAGCCCCCCAACGGCCCTGTAAGAGGCACGAACACCTCGTACGGGACCAATATAACTTGTACAAACTGACCGCGTAGTCGCGGGCCTCTCGGTTTCAGAATATGACTATAATTTCAAAATATATCGATTAAGATGAAAAACAGGCCCTTAAAGGGTGATAACCCAAACCAGCCCCCAAACGGCCTTGTAAGAGGCTCTAACACCTCGCACGAGACCAATGGAACTTGTACGAACTGATCTCGTAGTTGCGGGCCTCCCAATTTATGAATATGATGATAATTTCAAAATACGTAGATTAGCCTTAAAAACAAGCCGTTGGGGTGGAAACACAAACCAGCCCCCAAACGACCCCGTAAAAGGCACGAACACCTCGCACGGGATCAATGTAACTTGTACGAACTGACCGCGTAGTCGCGGATCTCCCGATTTGACAATATGACGATAGTTTCAAAATACGTAGATTAGGCTTAAAAACAAGGAGTTGGGTGGTGAAAACACAAACCAGTCCCCAAACGGCCCCGTAAGAGGCACAAACATCTTGCACGGGACCAATGTAACATGTATGAACTGACCGCGTAGTTACGGGTCTCCAGATTTGCGAATATGACGATAATTTCAAAATACGTAGATTAGGCTTAAATACAAGTTATTAAAGTGTGAAAACTCAAGCCAGCCTCCAAACGGCCTCGTAAGAGGCACGAACACCTCGCACGGGACCAATGTAACTTGTACGAACTGACCGCGTTGTCACGGGTCTCGCGGTTTTAGAATACGACGATAATTTCAAAATACGTAGATTAGGCTTAAAAACAAGCCGTTGGAGGGTGAAAACCCAAACCAACCCCCAAACGGCCCCATAAAAGTCACGAACACCTCGCAGGGGACCAATGTAACTTGTAAGAACTGACCGCGTAGTCCCGGGCCTCCCGAAATATGGAAAAAATTTCAAAATAAATAGATCAGGCTTAAAAACAAGCCGTTCGAGGGTGATAACCCAAACCAACCCCCAAATGGCCCCGTAACACGCACAAACACCTCGCACGGGACAAATGTAACATGTCAGAACTGACCGCGGAGTCGCGGGTGTCCTGATTTGAGAATAAGACGATAATTTTAAAATATATCGATTAAGCTAAAAAATAAGCCCTTAAAGGGATAAAACCCAAACTAGCCCCCCAACGGCCCTGTAAGAGGCACGAACACCTCGCACGGGACCAATATAACTTGTACGAACTGACCGCGTAGTCGAGGGCCTCTCGGTTTCAGAATATGACTATAATTTCAAAATATATCGATTAAGCTGAAAAACAGGCCCTTAAAGGGTAATAACCCAAACGGCCTTGTAAGAGGCTCTAACACCTCGCACGGGACCAATGTAACTTCTACAAACTGATCTCGTACTTGCGGGTCTTCCAATTTAAGAATATGATGATAATTTCAAAATACGTAGATTAGCCTTAAAAACAAGCCGTTAGGGTGGAAACACAAACCAGCCCCGTAAAAGGCATGGACACCTCGCACGGGACCAATGTGACTTGTACGAACTGACCGCGTAGTCGCGGATCTCCCGATTTGACAATATGACGATAGTTTCAAAATACGTAAATTAGGCTTAAAAACAAGGAGTTGTGTGGGGAAAACCCAAACCAGCCCCCAAACGGCCCCGTAAGAGGCACGAACATCTTGCACGGGACCAATGTAACTTGTATGAACTGACCGCGTAGTTACGGGTCTCCAGATTAGCGAATATGACGATAATTTCAAAATACGTAGATTAGGCTTAAATACAAGTTATTAAAGTGTGAAAACCCAAACCAGCCCCCAAACGGCCTCGTAAGAGGCACGAACACCTCGCACGGGACCAATGTAACTTGTACTAACTGACCGCGTTGTCGCGGGTCTCGCGGTTTTAGAATACGACGATAATTTCAAAATACGTAGATTAGGCTTAAAAACAAGCCGTTGGAGGGTGAAAACCCAAACCAACCCCCAAACGGCCGTATAAAAGTCACGAACACCTCGCAGGGGACCAATGTAACTTGTAAGAACTGACCGCGTAGTCGAGGGCCTCCCGAAATATGGAAAAAATTTCAAAATAAATAGATCAGGCTTAAAAACAAGCCGTTCGAGGGTGATAACCCAAACCAGACCCCAAATGGCCCCGTAACAGGCACAAAACACCTCGCACGGGACCAATGTAACATGTCAGAACTGACCGCGGAGTCGCGGGTGTCCTGATTTGAGAATAAGACGATAATTTTAAAATATATCGATTAAGCTAAAAAACAAGCCCTTAAAGGGAGAAAACCCAAACTAGCCCCCCAACAGCCCTGTAAGAGGCACGAACACCTCGTACGGGACCAATATAACTTGTACAAACTGACCGCGTAGTCGCGGGCCTCTCGGTTTCAGAATATGACTATAATTTGAAAATATATCGATTAAGCTGAAAAACAGGCCCTTAAAGGGTGATAACCCAAACCAGCCCCCAAACGGCCTTGTAAGAGGCTCTAACACCTCGCACGAGACCAATGGAACTTGTACGAACTGATCTCGTAGTTGCGGGCCTCCCAATTTATGAATATGATGATAATTTCAAAATACGTAGATTAGCCTTAAAAACAAGCCGTTGGGGTGGAAACACAAACCAGCGCCCAAACGGCCCTGTAAAAGGCACGAACACCTCGCACGGGATCAATGTAACTTGTACGAACTGACCGCGTAGTCGCGGATCTCCCGATTTGACAATATGACGATAGTTTCAAAATACGTAGATTAGGCTTAAAAACAAGGAGTTGGGTGGTGAAAACCCAAACCAGCCCCCAAACGGCCCCGTAAGAGGCACGAACATCTTGCACGGGACCAATGTAACAAGTATGAACTGACCGCGTCGTTACGGGTCTCCAGATTTGCGAATATGACGATAATTTCAAAATACGTAGATTAGGCTTAAATACAAGTTATTAAAGTGCGAAAACCCAAACCAGCCTCCAAACGGCCTCGTAAGAGGCACGAACACCTCGCACGGGACCAATGTAACTTGTACGAACTGACCGCGTTGTCACGGGTCTCGCGGTTTTAGAATACGACGATAATTTCAAAATACGTAGATTAGGCTTAAAAACAAGCCGTTGGAGGGTGAAAACCCAAACCAACCCCCAAACGGCCCCATAAAAGTCACGAACACCTCGCAGGGGACCAATGTAACTTGTAAGAACTGACCGCGTAGTCGCGGGCCTCCCGAAATATGGCAAAAATATCAAAATAAAAAGATCAGGCTTAAAAACAAGCCGTTCGAGGGTGATAACCCAAACCAGCCCCCAAATGGCCCCGTAACACGCACAAACACCTCGCATGGGACCAATGTAACATGTCAGAGCTGACCGCGGAGTCGCGGGTGTCCTGATTTGAGAATAAGACGATAATTTTAAAATATATCGATTAAGCTAAAAAACAAGCCCTTAAAGGGATAAAACCCAAACTATCTCCCCAACGGCCCTGTAAGAGGCACGAACACCTCGCACGGGACCAATATAACTTGTACGAACTGACCGCGTAGTCGCGGGCCTCTCGGTTTCAGAATATGACTATAATTTCAAAATATATCGATTAAGCGGAAAAACAGGCCCTTAAAGGGCGATAACCCAAACCAACCCCCAAACGGCCTTGTAAGAGGCTCTAACACCTCGCACGGGACCAATGTAACTTGTACAAACTGATCTCGTAGTTGCGGGTCTCCCAATTTAAGAATTTGATGATAATTTCAAAATACGTAGATTAGCCTTAAAAACAAGCCGTTGGGGTGGAAACACAAACCAGCGCCCAAACGGCCCCGTAAAAGGCACGAACACCTCGCACGGGATCAATGTAACTTGTACGAACTGACCGGGTAGTCGCGGACCTCCCGATTTGACAATATGACGATAGTTTCAAAATACGTAGATTAGGCTTAAAAACAAGGAGTTGGGTGGTGAAAACCCAAACTAGCCCCCAAACGGCCCCGTAAGAGGCACGAACATCTTGCACGGGACCAATGTAACTTGTATGAACTGACCGCGTAGTTACGGGTCTCCAGATTTGCGAATATGACGATAATTTCAAAATACGTAGATTAGGCTTAAATACAAGTTATTAAAGTGTGAAAACCCAAATCAGCCTCCAAACGGCCTCGTAAGAGGCACGAACACCTCGCACGGGACCAATGTAACTTGTACGAACTGACCGCGTTGTCACGGGTCTCGCGGTTTTAGAATACGACGATAATTTCAAAATACGTAGATTAGGCTTAAAAACAAGCCGTTGGAGGGTGAAAACCCGAACCAACCCCCAAACGGCCCCATTAAAGTCACGAACACCTCGCAGGGGACCAATGTAACTTGTAAGAACTGACCGCGTAGTCGCGGGCCTCCCGAAATATGGCAAAAATTTATAAATAAATAGATCAGGCTTAAAAACAAGTCGTTCGTTGGTGATAACCCAAACCAGCCCACAAATGGCCCCGTAACACGCACAAACACCTCGCACGGGACCAATGTACATGTCAGAACTGACCGCGGAGTCGCGGGTGTCCTGATTTGAGAATAAGACGATAATTTTAAAATATATCGATTAAGCTAAAAAATAAGCCCTTAAAGGGATAAAACCCAAACTAGCCCTCCAACGGCCCTGTAAGAGGCACGAACACCTCGCACGGGACCAATATAACTTGTATGAACTGACCGCGTAGTCGCGGCCCTCTCGGTTTCAGAATATGACTATAATTTCAAAATATATCGATTAAGCAGAAAAACAGGCCCTTAAAGGGTGAAAACCCAAACTAGCCCCCAAACGGCCTCGTAAGAGGCACGAACACCTCGCACGGGACCAATGTAACTTGTACGAACTGACCGCGTTGTCGCGGGTCTCGCGGATTTAGAATACGACGATAATTTCAAAATACGTAGATTAGGCTTAAAAACAAGCCGTTGGAGCGTGAAAACCCAAACCAACCCCCAAACGGCCCCATAAAAGTCACGAACACCTCGCAGGGGACCAATGTAACTTGTAAGACCTGACCGCGTAGTCGCGGGCGTCCCGAAATATTGCAAAAATTTCAAAATAAGTAGATCGGGCTTAAAAACAAGCCGTTCGAGGGTGATAACCAAACCAGCCCCCAAATGGCCCCGTAACAGGCACAAAACACCTCGTACCGGACCAATGTAACATGTCAGAACTGACCGCGGAGTCGAGGGTGTCCTGATTTGAGAATAAGACGATAATTTTAAAATATATCGATTAAGCTAAAAAAACAAGCCCTTAAAGGGAGAAAACCCAAACAAGCCCCCCAATGGACCTGTAAGAGGCACAAACACCTCGTATGGGACCAATATAACTTGTACAAACTGACCGCGTAGTCGCGGGCCTCTCGATTTCAGAATATGATTATAATTTCAAAATATATCGATCAAGCTGAAAAACAGGCCCTTAAAGGGTGATAACCCAAACGGCCTTGTAAGAGGCTCTAACACCTCGCACGGGACCAATGTAACTTGTACGAACTGAACTCGTAGTTGCGGGTCTCCCAATTTAAGAATATGATGATAATTTCAAAATACCTACATTAGCCTTAAAAACAAGCCGTTGGGGTGGAAACACAAACCAGCCCCCAAACGGCCCCGTAAAAGGCACGAACACCTCGCACGGGACCAATGTAACTTGTACGAACTAACCGCGTTGTCGCGGATCTCCCAATTTGACAATGTGTCGATAGTTTCAAAATACGTAGATTAGGTTTAAAAACAAGGAGTTGTGTGGTGAAAACCCAAACCAGCCCCCAAACGGCCCCGTAAGAGGAACGAACATCTTGCACGGGACCAATGTAACTTGTATGAACTGACCGCGTAGTTACGGGTCTCCAGATTTGCGAATATGACGATAATTTCAAAATACGTAGATTAGGCTTAAATACAAGTTATTAAAGTGTGAAAACCCAAACCAGCTTCCAAATGGCCTCGTAAGAGTCACGAACACCTCGCACGGGACCAATGTAACTTGTACGAACTGACCGCGTTGTCACGGGTCTCGCGGTTTTAGAATACGACGATAATTTCAAAATACGTAGATTAGGCTTAAAAACAAGCCGTTGGAAGGTGAAAACCCAAACCAACCCCCAAACGGCCCCATAAAAGTCACGAACACCTCGCAGGGGACCAATGTAACTTGTAAGCACTGACCGCGTAGTCGCGGGCCTCCCGAAATATGGCAAAAATTTCAAAATAAATAGATCAGGCTTAAAAACAAGCTGTTCGAGGGTGATAACCCAAACCAGCCCCCAAATGGCCCCGTAACACGCACAAACACCTGGCACGGGACCAAGTAACATGTCAGAACTGACCGCGGAGTCGCGGGTGTCCTGATTTGAGAATAAGACGATAATTTTAAAATATATCGATTAAGCTAAAAAACAAGCCCTTAAAGGGAGAAAATCCAAACTAGCCCCCCAACGGCCCTGTAAGAGGCACGAACACCTCGTACGGGACCAATATAACTTGTACGAACTGACCGCATAGTTGCGGGCCTCTCGGTTTCAGAATATGACTATAATTTCAAAATATTTCGACTAAGCTGAAAAACAGGCCCTTAAAGGGTGATAACCCAAACCAGCCCCCAAACGGCCTTGTAAGAGGCTCTAACACCTCGCACGGGACCAATGTAACTTGTACGAACTGATCTCGTAGTTGCGGGTCTCCCAATTTAAGAATATGATGATAATTTCAAAAAACCTACATTAGCCTTAAAAACAAGCCGTTGGGGTGGAAACACAAACCAGCCCCCAAACGGCCCCGTAAAAGGCACGAACACCTCGCACGGCACCAATGTAACTTGTACGAACTAACCGCGTTGTCGCGGATCTCCCGATTTGACAATATGACGATAGTTTCAAAATACGTAGATTAGGCTTAAAAACAAGGAGTTGTGTGGTGAAAACCCAAACCAGCCCCCAAACGGCCCCGTAAGAGGAACGAACATCTTGCACGGGACCAATGTAACTTGTATGAACTGACCGCGTAGTTACGGGTCTCCAGATTTGCGAATATGACGATAATTTCAAAATACGTAGATTAGGCTTAAATACAAGTTATTAAAGTGTGAAAATCCAAACCAGCCCCCAAACGGCCTCGTAAGAGGCACGAACACCTTGCACGGGACCAATGTAACTTGTACGAACTGACCGCGTTATCGCGGGTGTCGCGGTTTTAAAATACGACGATAATTTCAAAATACGTAGATTAGGCTTAAAAACAAGCCGTTGGAGGGTGAAAACCCAAACCAACCCCCAAACGGCCCCATAAAAGTCACGAACACCTCGCAGGGGACCAATGTAACTTGTAAGAACTGACCTCGTAGTCGCAGGCCTCCCGAAATATGGCAAAAATTTCAAAATAAATAGATCAGGCTTGAAAACAAGCCGTTCGAGGGTGATAACCCAAACCAGCCCCCAAATGGCCCCGTAACACGCACAAACACCTCGCACGGGACCAATGTAACATGTCAAAACTGACCGCGGAGTCGCGGGTGTCCTGATTTGAGAATAAGACGATAATTATAAAATATATCGATTAAGCTAAAAAACAAGCCCTTAAAGGGAGAAAATCCAAACTAGCCCCCCAACGGCCCTGTAAGAGGCACGAACACCTCGCACGGGACCAATATAACTTGTACGAACTGACCGCGTAGTCGCGGGCCTCTCGGTTTCAGAATATGACTATAATTTCAAAATATATTGATTAAGCTGAAAAACATGCCCTTAAAGGGTGATAACCCAAACCAGCCCCCAAACGGCCTTGTAAGAGGCTCTAACACCTCGCACGGGACCAATGTAACTTGTACGAACTGATCTCGTAGTTGCGGGTCTCCCAATTTAAGAATATGATGATAATTTCAAAATACCTACATTAGCCTTAAAAACAAGCCGTTGGAGTGGAAACACAAACCAGCCCCCAAACGGCCCCGTAAAAGGCACGAACACCTCGCACGGGACCAATGTAACTTGTACGAACTAACCGCGTTGTCGCGGATCTCCCAATTTGACAATATGACGATAGTTTCAAAATACGTAGATTAGGCTTAAAAACAAGGAGTTGTGTGGTGAAAACCCAAACCAGCCCCCAAACGGCCCCGTAAGAGGAACGAACATCTTGCACGGGACCAATGTAACTTGTATGAACTGACCGCGTAGTTACGGGTCTCCAGATTTGCGAATATGACGATAATTTCAAAATACGTAGATTAGGCTTAAATACAAGTTATTAAAGTGTGGAAATCCAAACCAGCCCCCAAACGGCCTCGTAAGAGGCACGAACACCTCGCACGTGACCAATGTAACATGTACGAACTGACCGCGTTATCGCGGGTCTCGCGGTTTTAAAATACGACGATAATTTCAAAATACGTAGATTAGGCTTAAAAACAAGCCGTTGGAGGGTGAAAACCCAAACCAACCCCCAAACGGCCCCATAAAGTCACGAACACCTCGCAAGGGACCAATGTAACTTGTAAGAACTGACCGCGTAGTCGCGGGTCTCCCGAAATATGGCAAAAATTTCAAAATAAATAGATCAGGCTTAAAAACAAGCCGTTCGAGGGTGATAACCCAAACCAGCCCCCAAATGGCCCCGTAACTTGCACAAAACACCTCGCACGGGACCAATATAACATGTCAGAACTGACCGCGGAGTCGCGGGTGTCCTGATTTGAGAATAAGACGATAATTTTAAAATATATCGATTAAGCTCAAAAACAAGCCCTTAAAGGGAGAAAACCCAAACTAGCCCCCCAACGGCCCTGTAAGAGGCACGAACACCTCGTACCGGACCAATATAACTTGTACAAACTGCCCGCGTAGTCGCGGGCCTCTCGGTTTCAGAATATGACTATAATTTCAAAATATATCGATTAAGCTGAAAAACAGGCCCTTAAAGGGTGATAACCCAAACCAGCCCCCAAACGGCCTTGTAAGAGGCTCTAGCACCTCGCACGGGACCAATGCAACTTGTACGAACTGATCTCGTAGTTGCGGGCCTCCCAATTTAAGAATATGATGATAATTTCAAAATACGTAGATTAGCCTTAAAAACAAGCCGTTGGGGTGGTAACACAAACCAGCCCCCAAACGGCCCCGTAAAAGGCACGAACACCTCGTACGGGATCAATGTAACTTGTACGAACTGACCGCGTAGTCGCGGATCTCCCGATTTGACAATATGACGATAGTTTCAAAATACGTAGATTAGGCTTAAAAACAAGGAGTTGGGTGGTGAAAACCCAAACCAGCCTCCAAACGGCCCCGTAAGAGGCACGAACATCTTGCACGGGACCAATGTAACTTGTATGAACTGACCGCGTAGTTACGGGTCTCCAGATTTGCGAATATGACGATAATTTCATAATACGTAGATTAGGCTTAAATACAAGTTATTAAAGTGTGAAAATCCAAACCAGCCCCCAAACGGCCTCGTAAGAGGCACGAACACCTCGCACGGGACCAATGTAACTTGTACGAACTGACCGCGTTATCGCGGGTCTCGCGGTTTTAAAATACGACGATAATTTCAAAATACGTAGATTAGGCTTAAAAACAAGCCGTTGGAGGGTGAAAACCCAAACCAACCCCCAAACGGCCCCATAAAAGTCACGAACACCTCGCAGGGGACCAATGTAACTTGTAAGAACTGACCTCGTAGTCGCGGGCCTCCCGAAATATGGCAAAAATTTCAAAATAAATAGATCAGGCTTAAAAACAAGCCGTTCGAGGGTGATAACCCAAACCAGCCCCCAAATGGCCCCGTAACACGCACAAACACCTCGCACGGGACCAATGTAACATGTCAGAACTGACCGCGCAGTGGCGGGTGTCCTGATTTGATAATAGGACGATAATTTTAAAATATATCGATTAAGCTAAAAAACAAGCCCTTAAAGGGAGAAAACCCAAACTAGCCCCCCAACGGCCCTGTAAGAGGCACGAACACCACGCACTGGACCAATATAACTTGTACGAACTGACCGCGTAGTCGCGGGCCTCTCGGTTTCAGAATATGACTATAATTTCAAAATATATCGATTAAGCTGAAAAACAGGCCCTTAAAGGGTGATAACCCAAACCAGCCCCCAAACGGCCTTGTAAGAGGCTGTAACACCTCGCACGGGACCAATGTAACTTGTACGAACTGATCTCGTAGTTGCGGGTCTCCCAATTTAAGAATATGATGATAATTTCAAAATACCTACATTAGCCTTAAAAACAAGCCGTTGGGGTGGAAACACAAACCAGGACCCAAATGGCCCCGTAAAAGGCACGGAGACCTCGCACGGGACCAATGTAACTTGTACGAACTAACCGCATAGTCGCGGATCTCCCGATTTGACAATATGACGATAGTTTCAAAATACGTAGATTAAGCTTAAAAACAAGGAGTTGTGTGGTGAAAACCCAAACCAGCCCCCAAACGGCCCCGTAAGAGGAACAAACATCTTGCACGGGACCAATGTAACTTGTATGAACTGACCGCGTAGTTACGGGTCTCCAGATTTGCGAATATGACGATAATTTCATAATACGTAGATTAGGCTTAAATACAAGTTATTAAAGTGTGAAAATCCAAACCAGCCCCCAAACGGCCTCGTAAGAGGCACGAACACCTCGCACGGGACCAATGTAACTTGTACGAACTGACCGCGTTGTCGCGGGTCTCGCGGTTTTAGAATACAACGATAATTTCAAAATATGTAGATTAGGCTTAAAAACAAGCCGTTGGAGGGTGAAAACCAAAACCAACCCCCAAACAGCCCCATAAAAGTCACGAACACCTCGCAGGGGACCAATGTAACTTGTAAGAACTGACCGCGTAGTCGCGGGCCTCCCGAAATATGGCCAAAATTTCAAAATAAATAGATCAGGCTTAAAAACAAGCCCTTCGAGGGTGATAACCCAAACCAGCCCCCAAATGGCCCCGTAACAGGCATAAAACTCCTCGCACGGGACCAATGTAACATGTGAGAACTGACCGCGGAGTCGCGGGTGTCCTGATTTGAGAATAAGACGATAATTTTAAAATATATCGATTAAGCTAAAAAACAAGCCCTTAAAGGGAGAAAACCCAAACTAGCCCCCCAACGGCCCTGTAAGAGGCACGAACACTCGCACAGGACCAATATAACTTGTACAAACTGCCCGCGTAGTAGCGGGCCTCCCGGTTTCAGAATATGACTATAATTTCAAAATATTTCGATTAAGCTGGAAAACAGGCCCTTAAAGGGTGATAACCCAAACCAGCACCCAAACGGCCTTGTAACAGGCTCTAACACCTCGCACGGGACCAATGTAACTTGTACGAACTGATCTCGTAGATGCGGGTTTCCCAATTTAAGAATATGATGATAATTTCAAAATACCTACATTAGCCTTAAAAACAAGCCGTTGGGGTGGTAACACAAACCAGCCCCCAAACGGCCCCGTAAAAGGCACGGACACCTCGCACGGGACCAATGTAACTTGTACGAACTAACCGCGTAGTCGCGGATCTCCCGATTTTACAATATGACCATAGTTTCAAAATACGTAGATTAGGCTTAAAAACAAGGAGTTGGGTGGTGAAAACCCAAACCAGCCCCCAAACGGCCCCGTAAGAGGCACGAACATCTTGCACGGGACCAATGTAACATGTATGAACTGACCGCGTAGTTACGGGTCTCCAGATTTGCGAATATGACGATAATTTCAAAATACGTAGATTAGGCTTAAATACAAGTTATTAAAGTGTGAAAACCCAAACCAGCCTCCAAACGGCCTCGTAAGAGGCACGAACACCTCACGAACACCTCACACGGGACCAATGTAACTTGTACGAACTGACCGCGTTGTCACGGGTCTCGCGGTTTTAGAATACGACGATAATTTCAAAATACATAGATTAGGCTTAAAAACAAGCCGTTGGAGGGTGAAAACCCAAACCAACCCACAAACGGCCCCATAAAAGTCACGAACACCTCGCAGGGGACCAATGTAACTTGTAAGAACTGACCGCGTAGTCGCGGGCCTCCTGAAATATGGCAGAAATTTCAAAATAAATAGATCAGGCTTAAAAACAAGCCGTTCGAGGGTGATAACCCAAACCAGCCCCCAAATGGCCCCGTAACAGGCATAAAACACCTCGCACGGGACCAATGTAACATGTGAGAACTGACCGCGGAGTCGCGGGTTTCCTGATTTGAGAATAAGACGATAATTTTAAAATATATCGATTAAGCTAAAAAACAAGCCCTTAAAGGGAGAAAATCCAAACTTGCCCCCAACGGCCCTGTAAGAGGCACGAACACCTCGCACGGGACCAATATAACTTGTAAAAATTTCCCGCGTAGTCGCGGGCCTCTCGGTTTCAGAATATGACTATAATTTCAAAATATATCGATTAAGCTGAAAAACAGGCCCTTAAAGGGTGATAACCCAAACCAGCCCCCAAACGGCCTTGTAAGAGGCTCTAACACCTCGCATGGGACCAATGTAACTTGTACGAACTGATCTCGTAGTTGCGGGTCTCCCAATTTAAGAATATGATGATAATTTCAAAATACCTACATTAGCCTTAAAAACAAGCCGTTGGGGTGGAAACACAAACCAGGACCCAAACGGCCCCGTAAAAGGCACGGACACCTCGCACGTGACCAATGTAACTTGTACGAACTAACCGCATAGTCGCGGATCTCCCGATTTGACAATATGACGATAGTTTCAAAATACGTAGATTAGGCTTAAAAACAAGGAGTTGTGTGGTGAAAACCCAAACCAGCCCCCAAACGGCCCCGTAAGAGGAACGAACATCTTGCACGGGACCAATGTAACTTGTATGAACTGACCGCGTAGTTACGGGTCTCCAGATTTGCGAATATTATGATAATTTCAAAATACGTAAATTAGGCTTAAATACAAGTTATTAAAGTGTGAAAATAAAAACCAGCCCCCAAACGGCCTCGTAAGAGGCACGAACACCTCGCACGGGACCAATGTAACTTGTACGAACTGACCGCGTTGTCGCGGGTCTCGCGGTTTTAGAATACGACGATAATTTCAAAATACGTAGATTAGGTTTAAAAACAAGCCGTTGGAGGGTGAAAACCCAAACTAACCCCCAAACGGCCCCATAAAAGTCACGAACACCTCGCAGGGGACCAATGTAACTTGTAAGAACTGACCGCGTAGTCGCGGGCCTCCCGAAATATGGCAAAAATTTCAAAATAAATAGATCAGGCTTAAAAACAAGCCGTTCGAGGGTGATAACCCAAACCAGCCCCCAAATGGCCCCGTAACAGGCATAAAACACCTCGCACGGGACCAATGTTACATGTGAGAACTGACCGCGGAGTCGCGGGTTTCCTGATTTGAGAATAAGACGATAATTTTAAAATATATCGATTAAGCTAAAAAACAAGCCCTTAAAGGGAGAAAACCCAAACTAGCCCCCCAACGGCCCTGTTAGAGGCACGAACACTCGCACAGGACCAATATAACTTGTACAAACTGCCCACGTAGTTGCGGGCCTCTCGGTTTCAGAATATGACTATAATTTCAAAATATATCGATTAAGCTAAAAAACAGGCCCTTAAAGTGGGATAACCCAAACCAGCACCCAAACGGCCTTGTAAGAGGCTCTAACACCTCGCACGGGACCAATGTAACTTGTACGAACTGATCTCGTAGTTGCGGGTCTCCCAATTTAAGAATATGATGATAATTTCAAAATACGTAGATTAGCCTTAAAAACAAGCCGTTGGGGTGGAAACACAAACCAGCCCCGTAAAAGGCACGGACACCTCTCACGGGACCAATGTAACTTGTACGAATGCTCCAACTTCTCTCTAGAACTACCTGCTCCAAAACGCATCCCGTCACCTTCTATACACCCTTCCCTACCTTACTCACACTCTCTTATCCTCCATGGTGAACATGGTCAAACCTCCAGTTGACGTACTTGCCAGGCCTACGCAGGTGGCGGATGGTTCCGAAGAGTTTGAAGACGACCAGTTTGCCGTTGACCTCAGTGACAACCCAGGGGGGTTAGGAGCTATGATGGCAACTCCCACTTCATCGCCCGACTCTGGAACTGTATTGACTCCCATCGCCGGCACCGGGGTTCATGGCAGGTCCATTTTGACCAAAGGTACGGATGATGTAAACAATGGGAAAGGTTCCCCGGCCGTTGACGTGAACTCCTACCGTCAGTCTGTTGGACGGAACGTGGGTGAGGTGTTGGCTTTGAGTGCTGATGATGTAAGCAAGGATCGTAGATCAGATAGAGGGGTTGGGGCGGACTCTGGGCTCGATGGTACGGGGATGGGAAAGGTTTCTGTTGACACGGCAAAGCAGTCAGTTAATCTGACGATCGCCCCAACTCTCCACACGGAACTGACTTCCCAACAACTGCCAATGCATAATGATAGGACATGGAGCACTGTAGCGGCAGATAAGAAACAACCTAGGATCCGTCTCACCTACCACCAGCCCTCTGTGGTGGATTCTATCATCACGGTAACGCCTCCCGCTGCTGTTGCTACCGGTGGCCATAAAAGGTGGGAGAATAGTTTGGTGGGTTATTTTCTGGGAAAAAAGCTTCCTTTCTCCTACGTTAATAACGCTGCCACCAGACTGTGGAGAAAGTTTGGGATGACCAAAGTGATAGCACACGACAATGGTTTTTTCTTCTTCCTTTTTGACAACCCCTCTCAACGGGATGAGGTTCTTGACAATGGCCCGTGGCATTTCGCGGGGATGTCCATTATTTTGAAAAAATGGCATGCTAGTTTTAGCTTCCACAAGGATACTGTGAAGAAGATACCCATATGGGTGAAGTTCCATGACATCCCCGTCCAGCTGTGGACGGAGGAAGGACTCAGTTACGTGGCGAGTTCGGTAGGAGTCCCTTTGTTTGCCGATGCTGTCACGGAAGAGATGAATAGAATTTCTTATGCTCGAGTTTGCATCGAGGTCGAAGCTAAGGAGACATATCCCAATAGCATCAACGTTGTTATGGAGGATGGTGTTAGTGCACCGGTGCGAGTTGAATTCCAAGCCAAACCACCTTCGTGATCTAAATGACTCGTTTTTGGCCACAATACCACTACATGCACGTTAAACATGGTTCCGAAGACTATTGTGGAAGCTGGTGCTAAAATGACCAAATCCCATGCAGGTTCTGAATGGAAACAGGTGACGAGGAAGCATACCCCTGTTACAGTCCGGGAGATAGGAGAGCCGTCGGGTGTGTTGAATAGGGTTCAGGAGGAGGTTAGGGGCACTGTGGAGGTCTGTGAGATTGCCCCTAGTGTGGTCTCACCCACGATACGGTTATTTAACCAGTTTAGCGTCGTGGACAATGACAACGAGGTTGAGGTAACTCCGGAACCTTCGGCACTTGCTAGGAGAGTAATGGTCGTGGATGAGCTTGCTTTTAAGCACAAGGGAGAGACGACTAAGGCAAACCATTCCGGTGGCAAGAACAGGAGAAAGGGGAAGGGGAGCAAAACTTGATGTTAAAGATTGGGTCTTGGAACATTAGGGGCCTCAATTCCCCTCATAAACAGAAGTTAGTTAGTAAGTTAATGTTTGACCAGCAGCTTGATATCGTGTGCTTGGTGGAAACTAAAGTTAGGAAGGATAATTTAGGTAATGTTAAAAATAATTGTTTTTTACATTGGGATCTCATTGATAACTGCCCTTCAGGGGGGCGTGTTGCCAGGGTGATTGTCGGTTGGAATCCTAGTAGTGTGGTGATTACGCTGGTCCAGTCTCACCCTCAAGCCATGCTGTGTAGGGTGGTGGTTTGCGGCAGTAATAGAGAGTTTTTTGCTACCTTCATTTACGGGGAAAATCTAACTCACGGGAGAGAGTCTCTTTGGGCGTTTCTCGAGCTCAATAGGGGTAGCACTGAGGGGCAGCCTTGGATTCTTATGGGGGATTTCAACGTTGTGAGAACCAGTGAGGAGAAGAGCGGGATACATGGCATTGACGTGGTTGCTACGGAGGCTTTCAACCGGTGTATTAATGTTATTGAGGTTGATGACATGACTACGAATGGGCTTTGGTTTACGTGGAACAGGCGACAAGGGGGTAGTAACAATGTCCAATCGAGAATTGATAGGGTTCTTCATAACGACATGTGGAGTACCCACTTTCCGGAGTCTCAAGCGACTGTTCTTCCTCAGGGTGTTTCGGACCATTGTCCGATCATTATCTTGCTTGCTCCCAGGGAGCCTAATAGGCCCAAGCCGTTCAAGTTCTACAACTTTTGGATGGGCCATGTTGACTTCCAGGATGTTCTGACCGAGTCCTGGCACGGGGAAGATGTGGGTAACCCCATGGTGAGATTGAGTAAAAAAATGCGTAGATTGAAGCTTAACCTCAAAGACTTTAATAAGAAGTTTTACAGCCAGATTTCTAGGAGGGTGGAGGAGGCCAAGAGGTTGCTTGATGACGTGCAGACTAGACTTGACAATGACGGGAGCAACTTGGACTTTCAATTGGAGGAGAGAGAAAAGTTGACGGTTTACTTGGATCTCAGAAGCGCCGAGGAGTCCTACTACAAGCAGCGGTCTAGAGTAAAGTGGCTTCAACTGGGGGATGGGAACAACTCCTTTTTCCATAAAAGGGCTAATCTTGCTACTGTTAGGAGGAAGATTATCAGTATTGAGGATGAGAATGGGGTGCGGGTCGAGGGCTCACAGGGGGTGGCTAATACGGCAGTGGGGTTCTTTCGCAACCTTCTGGGCTATCGTAGCACATGTGCGGACCCTGCTCCCATATTGGATGCGAATGTTGAGAAAAGAGTCAGTGATGTGGATGCCGCGAGAATGAGTGCGCCCATTGATGATGAGGAGATAAAGGGGGCAATGTTCGCGTTTGGTTCGGATAAAGCCCCAGGACCTGACGGCTTCAATGCGTTCTTTTTTAAGCAGAACTGGGAGGTGGTGAGGAACGACGTCACTGAGGCTGTTAAGTTCTTCTTCAGGTGTAGCTATCTGCCTAGGCAATGGAATTGTACGACCCTGGCTCTTATCCCGAAGGTTGCCACCCCTAGTGGTATGCATGATTTTAGACCCATATCTTGTTGCAATACCATTTATAAGTGCATCTCGAAGATTCTTGCCAACAGGATTAAGCCTATCCTCCCACATGTGATCAATCCGTGTCAGGCTGCTTTTGTTAAAGGGAGATCTATTTCTGATAACATCCTTCTTCTCCAGGAGGTTATGAGGAATTATCATCGTGAGCTTAGCCCGCCTAGATGTACATTGAAGATTGATTTGATGAAAGCGTATGACACGGTGGATTGGGGTTTTCTTTTCACCTTGCTGACTCATCTGGGGTTCCCGACCATTTTCGTTGGGTGGATTACTGAATGCATGACTAACACTCGGTTTTCTATCAGTCTGAATGGGCACCTGCATGGCTTCTTTGAGGGAAGGAGAGGGTTGAGGCAAGGTGACCCCCTTTCTCCCTATCTTTTCCTCCTGGTGATGGACTCTCTCTCGTGCATCTTGGACAAAGCCTGCACTAACCCTATGTTTACCTTTCACCCTAAGTGCAAGGAAGTGGGGCTTAACCACTTATGCTTCGCCGACGATGTGATAATTCTTTATGGGGGGGACATTCCTTCCTGCACCATTGTGAAGAAGGCGGTTGATGATTTCTGCAGCATTGCGGGCCTCCAGCCCAATCTGGGTAAGAGTAGTTTTTTTAGCACGGGTTTGGAGGAGGATCGGATCGCGCAAATCGGGGATATTCTTGGTTTTGGCCACAGCAACCCCCCCTTTTTGTATCTCGGGGTTCGTCTCATCACCACAAGACTCAAGAAGGAGGACTGTAGTAGGCTTATCGACAGGATCACGGGAAGGATTAAGTGTTGGACTAACAAGCTCCTCAGCTACGCCGGTAGATTGCAGCTTATTAAGTCCGTCTTGTTCGGGATCCAGGTATATTGGTCTAGTCTGTTCATTTTGCCTAAGGGGGTCATTCGTAAGATTGAGCAGCTGATGAGGGATTTCCTATGGACGGGTTCCGATCTAAAACATTCGGGGGCCAAGGTGGCTTGGAAGGATCTTTGCAGTAGCTTTCAGAGCGGTGGCCTGGGTATCAAATGCATCGAGAGGTGGAATGAGGCGGCCATCATGAAGATGCTTTGGAATCTCTGTAGCAAGAAGGACTGCCTTTGGGTCAAGTGGTGCAACGTGTACAAGTTGAAGAGAAGAAGTTTGTGGGCTATTAACTTAGCCAGCGACTCGTCCTGGAGCTGGAGGAAGATGTTGCAGTTGAGACATCGGATCAGACCTCTCATCAGATGGAGTATCGGTAACGGCAGGGATACCTTTTTCTGGCACGATAACTGGCATCCTCTGGGGCCCCTCCATCCTTTGTTTGGGGACCGTGTTATCTATGACGCTGCTAGTAACCATAAGGCTTTGGTTGCTGATTTCATTGTCGAGGACAGGTGGAGATGGCCAACGGTGGTTACGATATTAGGAATGCGGATTTGCCCGGCATTAGGCATGTTACTGCTGATGAGGTGGTCTGGATCCCCAACCAGAAGGATTTTTCTATCAGATCTGCCTATGATGAGATGACCCCCACCCTCCCACCTGTGCCCTGGCATAATATTGTGTGGAACAAGTCTAATATTCCTAAATGCGCTTTTGTCCTTTGGATGATTTGTAAGGACGCTATTCACACTAAGGACAAGCTCCATAACTGGGGCATCTCGGAGGATAACGTGTGCTGCAGCTGCTCCAATGGGGTCGAGTCCATACCTCACGTGTTCAATGAGTGTCCAGTTGCCAAGGAGGTCTGGGAGGAGGTGAGAACCAGGAATCAGGAATACAGAGACGCATTGGATTGGGATGGCGAGATGACTCATGCTATTTCTTGTTACAGTGGGACTAGTTTCTATAATCGTATTAGGAATATATCCTTCTCTTCTACTGTGCCTATGGATGGAGCGTAACGCTAGACATTTTAAGCGTGTGGCCAAGAGCAAGGATGTCATTGTCAGAGATATCGAGGTTATGATTAGAGCGAGAGTCGCTAAGTGGGGCAAGGGGATAAGGAGATTTGAGAACTGGATGGCTTGCATGAACTGGGGTATCCCGGAGAGTGCTCTTGATTAGGGGACTGCGGGGTGTGGGGATTCTCGCACTTTTCTTTCTGTTGTTTTGTTTTTCTCTCCTTGGGGTATACCCCTAGGGGAGGCGCTGGGTTTCATCCCTATGTGTACTTGTTGTAGTTGCAGTTGTTGATATATATACATAATTTTTCCCAAAAAAAAAAAACAAGCCGTTGGGGTGGAAACACAAACCAGCCCCCAAACGGCCCCGTAAAAGGCACGAACACCTCGCACGGAACCAATGTAACTTGTACGAACTAACCGCGTTGTCGCGGATCTCCCGATTTGACAATATGACGATAGTTTCAAAATACGTAGATTAGGCTTAAAAACAAGGAGTTGTGTGGTGAAAACCCAAACCAGCCCCCAAACGGCCCCGTAAGAGGAACGAACATCTTGCACGGGACCAATGTAACTTGTATGAACTGACCGCGTAGTTACGGGTCTCCAGATTTGCGAATATGACGATAATTTCAAAATACGTAGATTAGGCTTAAATACAAGTTATTAAAGTGTGAAAACCCAAACCAGCCTCCAAACGGCCTCGTAAGAGGCACGAACACCTCGCACGGGACCAATGTAACTTGTACGAACTGACCGCGTTGTCACGGGTCTCGCGGTTTTAGAATACGACGATAATTTCAAAATACGTAGATTAGGCTTAAAAACAAGCCGTTGGAAGGTGAAAACCCAAACCAACCCCCAAACGGCCCCATAAAAGTCACGAACACCTCGCAGGGGACCAATGTAACTTGTAAGAACTGACCGCGTAGTCGCGGTCCTCCCGAAATATGGCAAAAATTTCAAAATAAATAGATCAGGCTTAAAAACAAGCCGTTCGAGGGTGATAACCCAAACCAGCCCCCAAATGGCCCCGTAACACGCACAAACACCTCGCACGGGACCAATGTAACATGTCAGAACTGATCGCGGAGTCGCGGGTGTCCTGATTTGAGAATAAGACGATAATTATAAAATATATCGATTAAGCTAAAAAACAAGCCCTTAAAGGGAGAAAATCCAAACTAGCCCCCCAACGGCCCTGTAAGAGGCACGAACACCTCGTACGGGACCAATATAACTTGTACGAACTGACCGCGTAGTGGCGGGCCTCTCGGTTTCAGAATATGACTATAATTTCAAAATATATCGATTAAGCTGAAAAACAGGCCCTTAAAGGGTGATAACCCAAACCAGCCCCCAAACGGCCTTGTAAGAGGCTCTAACACCTCGCACGGGACCAATGTAACTTGTACAAACTGATCTCGTAGTTGCGGGTCTCCCAATTTAAGAATATGATGATAATTTCAAAATACCTACATTAGCCTTAAAAACAAGCCGTTGGGGTGGAAACACAAACCAGCCCCCAAACGGCCCCGTAAAAGGCACGAACACCTCGCACGGGACGAATGTAACTTGTACGAACTAATCGCGTTGTCGCGGATCTCCCGATTTGACAATATGACGATAGTTTCAAAATACGTAGATTAGGCTTAAAAACAAGGAGTTGTGTGGTGAAAACCCAAACCAGCCCCCAAACGGCCCCGTAAGAGGAACGAACATCTTGCACGGGACCAATGTAACTTGTATGAACTGACCGCGTAGTTACGGGTCTCCAGATTTGCGAATATGACGATAATTTCAAAATACGTAGATTAAGCTTAAATACAAGTTATTAAAGTGTGAAAACCCAAACCAGCCTCCAAACGGCCTCGTAAGAGGCACGAACACCTTGCACGGGACCAATGTAACTTGTACGAACTGACCGCGTTGTCACGGGTCTCGCGGTTTTAGAATACGACGATAATTTCAAAATACGTAGATTAGGCTTAAAAACAAGTCGTTGGAAGGTGAAAACCCAAACCGACCCCCAAACGGCCCCATAAAAGTCACGAACACCTCGCAGGGGACCAATGTAACTTGTAAGAACTGACCGCGTAGTCGCGGGCCTCCCGAAATATGGAAAAAATTTCAAAATAAATAGATCAGGCTTAAAAACAAGCCGTTCGAGGGTGATAACCCAAACCAGCCCCCAAATGGCCCCGTAACACGCACAAACACCTCGCATGGGACCAATGTAACATGTCAGAACTGACCGCGGAGTCGCGGGTGTCCTGATTTGAGAATAAGACGATAATTATAAAATATATCGATTAAGCTAAAAAACAAGCCCTTAAAGGGAGAAAATTCAAACTAGCCCCCCAACGGCCCTGTAAGAGGCACGAACACCTCGTACGGGACCAATATAACTTGTACGAACTGACCGCGTAGTCGCGGGCCTCTCGATTTCAGAATATGACTATAATTTCAAAATATATCGATTAAGCTGAAAAACAGGCCCTTAAAGGGTGATAACCCAAACCCGCCCCCAAACGGCCTTATAAGAGGCTCTAACACTTCCCACGGGACCAATGTAACTTGTACGAACTGATCTCGTAGTTGCGGGTCTCCCAATTTAAGAATATGATGATAATTTCAAAATACCTACATTAGCCTTAAAAACAAGCCGTTGGGGTGGAAACACAAACCAGCCCCCAAACGGCCCCGTAAAAGGCACGAACACCTCGCACGGCACCAATGTAACTTGTACGAACTAACCGCGTTGTCGCGGATCTCCCGATTTGACAATATGACGATAGTTTCAAAATACGTAGATTAGGCTTAAAAACAAGGAGTTGTGTGGTGAAAACCCAAACCAGCCCCCAAACGGCCCCGTAAGAGGAACGAACATCTTGCACGGGACCAATGTAACTTGTATGAACTGACCGCGTAGTTACGGGTCTCCAGATTTGCGAATATGACGATAATTTCATAATACGTAGATTAGGCTTAAATACAAGTTATTAAAGTGTGAAAATCCAAACCAGCCCCCAAACGGCCTCGTAAGAGGCACGAACACCTCGCACGGGACCAATGTAACTTGTACGAACTGACCGCGTTATCGCGGGTCTCGCGGTTTTAAAATACGACGATAATTTCAAAATACGTAGAATAGGCTTAAAAACAAGCCGTTGGAGGGTGAAAACCCAAACCAACCCCCAAACGGCCCCATAAAGTCACGAACACCTCGCAGGGGACCAATGTAACTTGTAAGAACTGACCGCGTAGTCGCGGGTCTCCCGAAATATGGCAAAAATTTCAAAATAAATAGATCAGGCTTAAAAACAAGCCGTTCGAGGGTGATAACCCATACCAGCCCCCAAATGGCCCCGTAACTTGCACAAAACACCTCGCACGGGACCAATATAACATGTCAGAACTGACCGCGGAGTCGCGGGTGTCCTGATTTGAGAATAAGACGATAATTTTAAAATATATCGATTAAGATAAAAAACAAATACTTAAAGGGAGAAAACCCAAACTAGCCCCCCAACGGCCCTGTAAGAGGCACGAACACCTCGTACCGGACCAATATAACTTGTACAAACTGCCCGCGTAGTCGCGGGCCTCTCGGTTTCAGAATATGACTATAATTTCAAAATATATCGATTAAGCTGAAAAACAGGCCCTTAAAGGGTGATAACCCAAACCAGCCCCCAAACGGCCTTGTAAGAGGCTCTAACACCTCGCACGGGACCAATGCAACTTGTACGAACTGATCTCGTAGTTGCGGGCCTCCCAATTTAAGAATATGATGATAATTTCAAAATACGTAGATTAGCCTTAAAAACAAGCCGTTGGGGTGGTAACACAAACCTGCCCCCAAACGGCCCCGTAATAGGCACGAACACCTCGCACGGGATCAATGTAACTTGTACGAACTGACCGCGTAGTCGCGGATCTCCCGATTTGACAATATGACGATAGTTTCAAAATATGTAGATTAGGCTTAAAAACAAGGAGTTGGGTGGTGAAAACCCAAACCAGCCTCCAAACGGCCCCGTAAGAGGCACGAACATCTTGCACGGGACCAATGTAACTTGTATGAACTGACCGCGTAGTTACGGGTCTCCAGATTTGCGAATATGACGATAATTTCAAAACACGTAGATTAGGCTTAAATACAAGTTATTAAAGTGTGAAAACCCAAACCAGCCCCCAAACGGCCTCGTAAGAGGCACGAACACCTCGCACGGGACCAATGTAACTTGTACGAACTGACCGCGTTGTCGCGGGTCTCGCGGATTTAGAATACGACGATAATTTCAAAATACGTAGATTAGGCTTAAAAACAAGCCGTTGGAGGGTGAAAACCCAAACCAACCCCCAAACGGCCCCATAAAAGTCACGAACACCTCGCAGGGGACCAATGTAACTTGTAAGAACTGATCGCGTATTCGCGGGCCTCCCGAAATATGGCAAAAATTTCAAAATAAGTAGATCAGGCTTAAAAACAAGCCGTTCGAGGGTGATAACCAAACCAGCCCCCAAATGGCCCCGTAACAGGCACAAAACACCTCGCACGGGACCAATGTAACATGTCAGAACTGACCGCGGAGTCGCGGGTGTCCTGATTTGAGAATAAGACGATAATTTTAAAATATATCGGTTAAGCTAAAAAACAAGCCCTTAAAGGGAGAAAACCCAAACAAGTCCCCCAACGGCCCTGTAAGAGGCACGAACACCTCGTACGGGACCAATATAACTTGTACAAACTGACCGCGTAGTCGCGGGCCTCTCGGTTTCAGAATATGACTATAATTTCAAAATATATCGATTAAGCTGAAAAACAGGACCTTAAAGGGTGATAACCCAAACCATCCCCCAAACGGCCTTGTAAGAGGCTCTAACACCTCGCACGGAACCAATGGAACTTGTACGAACTGATCTCGTAGTTGCGGGTCTCCCAATTTTAGAATATGATGATAATTTCAAAATACGAAGATTAGCCTTAAAAACAAGCCGTTGGGGTGGAAACACAAACCAGCCCCCAAACGGCCCCGTAAAAGGCACGGACACCTCGCACGGGACCAATGTAACTTGTACGAACTGACCGCGTTGTCGCGGATCTCCCGATTTGACAATATGATGATAGTTTCAAAATACGTAGATTTGGCTTAAAAATAAGGAGTTGGGTGGTGAAAATCCAAACCAGCCACCAAACGGCCCCGTAAGAGGCACCAACATCTTGCACGGGACCAATGTAACTTGTATGAACTGACCGCGTAGTTACGGGTCTCCAGATTTGCGAATATGACGATAATTTCGAAATATGTAGATTAGGCTTAAATACAAGTTATTAAAGTGTGAAAACCCAAACCAGCCCCCAAACGGCCTCGTAAGAGGCACGAACACCTCGCACGGGACCAATGTAACTTGTACGAACTGACCGCGTTGTCGCGGGTCTCGCGGATTTAGAATACGACGATAATTTCAAAATACGTAGATTAGGCTTAAAAACAAGCCGTTGGAGGGTGAAAACCCAAACCAACCCCCAAACGGCCCCATAAAAGTCACGAACACCTCGCAGGGGACCAATGTAACTTGTAAGAGCTGATCGCGTATTCGCGGGCCTCCCGAAATATGGCAAAAATTTCAAAATAAGTAGATCAGGCTTAAAAACAAGCCGTTCGAGGGTGATAACCAAACCAGCCCCCAAATGGCCCCGTAACAGGCACAAAACACCTCGCACGGGACCAATGTAGCATGTCAGAACTGACCGCGGAGTCGCGGGTGTCCTGATTTGAGAATAAGACGATAATTTTAAAATATATCGGTTAAGCTAAAAAACAAGCCCTTAAAGGGAGAAAACCCAAACAAGCCCCACAACGGCCCTGTAAGACGCACGAACACCTCGTACGGGACCAATATAACTTGTACAAACTGACCGCGTAGTCGCGGGCCTCTCGGTTTCAGAATATGACTATAATTTCAAAATATATCGATTAAGCTGAAAAACAGGCCCTTAAAGGGTGATAACCCAAACCAGCCCCCAAACGGCCTTGTAAGAGGCTCTAACATCTCGCACGGGACCAATGTAACTTGTACGAACTGAACTCGTAGTTGCGGGTCTCCCAATTTAAGAATATGATGATGATTTCAAAATACCTACATTAGCCTTAAAAACAAGCCGTTGGGGTGGAAACACAAACCAGCCCCCAAACGGCCCCGTAAAAGGCACGAACACCTCGCACGGGACCAATGTAACTTGTACGAATTAACCGCGTTGTCGCGGATCTCCCGATTTGACAATATGACGATAGTTTCAAAATACGTAGATTAGGCTTAAAAACAAGGAGTTGTGTGGTGAAAACCCAAACCAGCCCCCAAACGGCCCCGTAAGAGGAACGAACATCTTGCACGGGACCAATGTAACATGTATGAACTGACCGCGTAGTTACGGGTCTCCAGATTTGCGAATATGACGATAATTTCGAAATACGTAGATTAGGCTTAAATACAAGTTATTAAAGTGTGAAAACCCAAACCAGCCTCCAAACGGCCTCGTAAGAGTCACGAACACCTCGCACGGGACCAATGTAACTTGTACGAACTGACCGCGTTGTCACGGGTCTCGCGGTTTTAGAATACGACGATAATTTCAAAATACATATATTAGGCTTAAAAACAAGCCGTTGGAGGGTGAAAACCCAAACCAACCCCCAAACGGCCCCATAAAAGTCACGAACATCTCGCAGGGGACCAATGTAACTTGTAAGAACTGACCGCGTAGTCGCGGGCCTCCCGAAATATGGCAAAAATTTCAAAATAAATAGATCAGGCTTAAAAACAAGCCGTTCGAGGGTGATAACCCAAACCAGCCCCCAAATGGCCCCGTAACACGTACAAACACCTCGCACGGGACCAATGTAACATATCAGAACTGACCGCGGAGTCGCGGGTGTCCTGATTTGAGAATAAGACGATAATTTTAAAATATATCGATTAAGCTAAAAAACAAGCCCTTAAAGGGAGAAAATCCAAACTTGCCCCCAACGGCCCTGTAAGAGGCACGAACACCTCGCACGGGACCAATATAACTTGTACAAATTGCCCGCGTAGTCGCGGGCCTCTCGGTTTCAGAATATGACTATAATTTCAAAATATATCGATTAAGCTGAAAAACAGGCCCTTAAAGGGTGATAACCCAAACCAGCCCCCAAACGGCCTTGTAAGAGGCTCTAACACCTCGCACGGGACCAATGTAACTTGTACGAACTGATCTCGTAGTTGCGGGTCTCCCAATTTAAGAATATGATGATAATTTCAAAATACCTACATTAGCCTTAAAAACAAGCCGTTGGGGTGGAAACACAAACCAGGACCCAAATGGCCCCGTAAAAGGCACGGAGACCTCGCACGGGACCAATGTAACTTGTACGAACTAACCGCATAGTCGCGGATCTCCCGATTTGACAATATGACGATAGTTTCAAAATACGTAGATTAGGCTTAAAAACAAGGAGTTGTGTGGTGAAAACCCAAACCAGCCCCCAAACGGCCCCGTAAGAGGAACAAACATCTTGCACGGGACCAATGTAACTTGTATGAACTGACCGCGTAGTTACGGGTCTCCAGATTTGCGAATATGACGATAATTTCATAATACGTAGATTAGGCTTAAATACAAGTTATTAAAGTGTGAAAATCCAAACCAGCCCCCAAACGGCCTCGTAAGAGGCACGAACACCTCGCACGGGATCAATGTAACTTGTACGAACTGACCGCGTTGTCGCGGGTCTCGCGGTTTTAGAATACGACGATAATTTCAAAATACGTAGATTAGGCTTAAAAACAAGCCGTTGGAGGGTGAAAACCCAAACCAACCCCCAAACAGCCCCATAAAAGTCACGAACACCTCGCAGGGGACCAATGTAACTTGTAAGAACTGACCGCGTAGTCGCGGGCCTCCCGAAATATGGCAAAAATTTCAAAATAAATAGATCAGGCTTAAAAACAAGCCGTTCGAGGGTGATAACCCAAACCAGCCCCCAAATGGCCCCGTAACAGGCATAAAACACCTCGCACGGGACCAATGTAACATGTGAGAACTGACCGCGGAGTCGCGGGTGTCCTGATTTGAGAATAAGACGATAATTTTAAAATATATCGATTAAGCTAAAAAACAAGCCCTTAAAGGGAGAAAACCCAAACTAGCCCCCCAACGGCCCTGTTAGAGGCACGAACACTCGCACAAGACCAATATAACTTGTACAAACTGCCCGCGTAGTCGCGGGCCTCTCGGTTTCAGAATATGACTATAATTTCAAAATATATCGATTAAGCTGAAAAACAAGCCCTTAAAGGGTGATAACCCAAACCAGCCCCCAAACGGCCTTGTAAGAGGCTCTAACACCTCGCACGGGACCAATGTAACTTGTACGAACTGATCTCGTAGTTGCGGGTCTCCCAATTTAAGAATATGATGATAATTTCAAAATACCTACATTAGCCTTAAAAACAAGCCGTTGGGGTGGTAACACAAACCAGCCCCTAAACGGCCCCGTAAAAGGCACGGACACCTCGCACGGGACCAATGTAACTTGTACGAACTAACCGCGTAGTCGCGGATCTCCCGATTTGACAATATGACGATAGTTTCAAAATACGTAGATTAGGCTTAAAAACAAGGAGTTGGGTGGTGAAAACCCAAACCAGCCCCCAAACGGCCCCGTAAGAGGAACGAACATCTTGCACGGGACCAATGTAACTTGTATGAACTGACCGCGTAGTTACGGGTCTCCAGATTTGCGAATATGACGATAATTACAAAATACGTAGATTAGGCTTAATTACAAGTTATTAAAGTGTGAAAATCCAAACCAACCCCCAAACGGCCTCGTAAGAGGCACGAACACCTCGCACGGGACCAATGTAACTTGTACGAACTGACCGCGTTGTCGCGGGTCTCGCGATTTTAGAATACGACGATAATTTCAAAATACGTAGATTAGGCTTAAAAACAAGCCGTTGGAGGGTGAAAACCCAAACGGCCCCATAAAAGTCACGAACACCTCGCAGGGGACCAATGTAACTTGTAAGAACTGACCGCGTAGTCGCGGGCCTCCCGAAATATGGCAAAAATTTCAAAATAAATAGATCAGGATTAAAAACAAGCCGTTCGAGGGTGACAACCCAAACCAGCCCCCAAATCGCCCCGTAACTTGCACAAAACACCTCGCACGGGACCAATATAACATGTCAGAACTGACCGCGGAGTCGCGGGTGTCCTGATTTGAGAATAAGACGATAATTTTAAAATATATCGATTAAGCTAAAAAACAAGCCCTTAAAGGGAGAAAACCCAAACTAGCCCCCCAACGGCCCTGTAAGAGGCACGAACACCTCGTACCGGACCAATATAACTTGTACAAACTGCCCGTGTAGTCGCGGGCCTCTCGGTTTCAGAATATGACTATAATTTCAAAATATATCGATTAAGCTGAAAAACAGGCCCTTAGAGGGTGATAACCCAAACCAGCCCCCAAACGGCCTTGTAAGAGGCTCTAACACCTCGCACGGGACCAATGGAACTTGTACGAACTGATCTCATAGTTGCGGGCCACCCAATTTAAGAATATGATGATAATTTCAAAATACGTAGATTAGCCTTAAAAACAAGACGTTGGGGTGGTAACACAAACCAGCCCCCAAACGGCCCCGTAAAAGGCACGAACACCTCGTACGGGATCAATGTAACTTGTACGAACTAACCGCGTAGTCGCGGATCTCCCGATTTGACAATATGACGATAGTTTCAAAATACGTAGATTAGGCTTAAAAACAAGGAGTTGGGTGGTGAAAACCCAAACCAGCCCCCAAACGGCCCCGTAAGAGGCACGAACATCTTGCACGGGACCAATGTAACTTGTATGAACTGACCGCGTAGTTACGGGTCTCCAGATTTGCGAATATGACGATAATTTCAAAATACGTAGATTAGGCTTAAATACAAGTTATTAAAGTGTGAAAACCCAAACCAGCCTCCAAACGGCCTCGTAAGAGGCACAAAAACCTCGCACGGGACCAGTGTAACTTGTACGAACTGACCGCGTTGTCACGGGTCTCGCGGTTTTAGAATACGACGATAAGTTCAAAATACATAGATTAGGCTTAAAAACAAGCCGTTGGAGGGTGAAAACCCAAACCAACCCCCAAACAACCCCATAAAAGTGACGAACACCTCGCAGGGGACCAATGTAACTTGTAAGAACTGACCGCGTAGTCGCGGGCCTCCCGAAATATGGCAAAAATTTCAAAATAAATAGATCAGGCTTAAAAACAAGCCTTTCGAGGGTGATAACCCAAACCAGCCCCCAAATGGCCCCGTAACACGCACAAACACCTCGCACGGGACCAATGTAACATGTCAGAACTGACCGCGGAGTCGCGGGTGTCCTGATTTGAGAATAGGACGATAATTTTAAAATTAATCGATTAAGCTAAAAAAACAAGCCCTTAAAGGGAGAAAACCCAAACTAGCCCCCCAACGGCCCTGAAAGAGGCACGAACACCTCGCACTGGACCAATATAACTTGTACGAACTGTCCGTGTAGTCGCGGGCCTCTTGGTCTCAGAATATGACTATAATTTCAAAATATATCGATTAAGCTGAAAAACAGGACCTTAAAGGGTGATAACCCAAACCACCCCCCAAACGGCCTTGTAAGAGGCTCTAACACCTCGCACGGGACCAATGGAACTTGTACGAACTGAACTCGTAGTTGCGGGTCTCCCAATTTAAGAATATGATGATAATTTCAAAATACGAAGATTAGCCTTAAAAACAAGCCGTTGGGGTGGAAACACAAACCAGCCCCCAAACGGCCCCGTAAAAGGCACGGACACCTCGCACGGGACCAATGTAACTTGTACGAACTGACCGCGTAGTCGCGGATCTCCCGATTTGACAATATGACGATAGTTTCAAAATACTTAGATTAGGCTTAAAAATAAGGAGTTGGGTGGTGAAAACCCAAACCAGCCCCCAAACGGCCCCGTAAGAGGAACGAACATCTTGCACGGGACCAATGTAACATGTATGAACTGACCGCGTAGTTACGGGTCTCCAGATTTGCGAATATGACGATAATTTCGAAATACGTAGATTAGGCTTAAATACAAGTTATTAAAGTGTGAAAACCCAAACCAGCCTCCAAACGGCCTCGTAAGAGTCACGAACACCTCGCACGGGACCAATGTAACTTGTACGAACTGACCGCGTTGTCGCGGGTCTCGCGGTTTTAGAATACGACGATAATTTCAAAATACGTAGATTAGGCTTAAAAACAAGCCGTTGGAGGGTGAAAACCCAAACGGCCCCATAAAAGTCACGAACACCTCGCAGGGGACCAATGTAACTTGTAAGAACTGACCGCGTAGTCGCGGGCCTCCCGAAATATGGTAAAAATTTCAAAATAAATAGTCAGGTTTAAAAACAAGCCGTTCGAGGGTGATAACCCAAACCAGCCCCCAAATGGCCCCGTAACAGGCATAAAACACCTCGCACGGGACCAATGTAACTTGTGAGAACTGACCGCGGAGTCGCGGGTGTTCTGATTTGAGAATAAGACGATAATTTTAAAATATATCGATTAAGCTAAAAAACAAGCCCTTAAAGGGAGAAAACCCAAACTAGCCCCCCAACGGCCCTGTTAGAGGCACGAACACTCGCACAGGACCAATATAACTTGTACAAACTGCCCGCGTAGTCGCGGGCCTCTCGGTTTCAGAATATGACTATAATTTCAAAATATATCGATTAAGCTGAAAAACAGGCCCTTAAAGGGTGATAACCCAAACCAGCCCCCAAACGGCCTTGTAAGAGGCTCTAACACCTCGCACGGGACCAATGTAACTTGTACGAACTGATCTCGTAGTTGCGGGTCTCCCAATTTAAGAATATGATGATAATTTCAAAATACCTACATTAGCCTTAAAAACAAGCCGTTGGGGTGGTAACACAAACCAGCCCCCAAACGGCCCCGTAAAAGGCACGGACACCTCGCACGGGACCAATGTAACTTGTACGAACTAACCGCGTTGTCGCGGATCTCCCGATTTGACAATATGACGATAGTTTCAAAATACGTAGATTAGGCTTAAAAATAAGGAGTTGTGTGGTGAAAACCCAAACCAGCCCACAAACGGCCCCGTAAGAGGAACGAACATCTTGCACGGGACCAATGTAACTTGTATGAACTGACCGCGTAGTTACGGGTCTCCAGATTTGCGAATATGACGATAATTACAAAATACGTAGATTAGGCTTAAATACAAGTTATTAAAGTGTGAAAATCCAAACCAACCCCCAAACGGCCTCGTAAGAGGCACGAACACCTCGCACGGGACCAATGTAACTTGTACGAACTGACCGCGTTGTCGCGGGTCTCGCGGTTTTAGAATACGACGATAATTTCAAAATACGTAGATTAGGCTTAAAAACAAGCCGTTGGAGGGTGAAAACCCAAACCAACCCCCAAACGGCCCCATAAAAGTCACGAACACCTCGCAGGGAACCAATGTAACTTGTAAGAACTGACCGCGTAGTCGCGGGTCTCCCGAAATATGGCAAAAATTTCAAAATAAATAGATCAGGCTTAAAAACAAGCCGTTCGAGGGTGATAACCCAAACCAGCCCCCAAATGGCCCCGTAACACGCACAAACACCTCGCACGGGACCAATGTAACATGTCAGAACTGACCGCGGAGTCGCGGGTGTCCTGATTTGAGAATAAGACGATAATTATAAAATATATCGATTAAGCTAAAAAACAAGCCCTTAAAGGGAGAAAATCCAAACTAGCCCCCCAACGGCCCTGTAAGAGGCACGAACACCTCGTACGGGACCAATATAACTTGTACGAACTGACCGCGTAGTCGCGGGCCTCTCGGTTTCAGAATATGACTATAATTTCAAAATATATCGATTAAGCTGAAAAACATGCCCTTAAAGGGTGATAACCCAAACTAGCCCCCAAACGGCCTTGTAAGAGGCTCTAACACCTCGCACGGGACCAATGTAACTTGTACGAACTGATCTCGTAGTTGCGGGTCTCCCAATTTAAGAATATGATGATAATTTCAAAATACCTACATTAGCCTTAAAAACAAGCCGTTGGGGTGGAAACACAAACCAGCCCCCAAACGGCCCCGTAAAAGGCACGAACACCTCGCACGGGACGAATGTAACTTGTACGAACTAACCGCGTTGTCGCGGATCTCCCGATTTGACAATATGACGATAGTTTCAAAATACGTAGATTAGGCTTAAAAACAAGGAGTTGTGTGGTGAAAACCCAAACCAGCCCCCAAACGGCCCCGTAAGAGGAACGAACATCTTGCACGGGACCAATGTAACTTGTATGAACTGACCGCGTAGTTACGGGTCTCCAGATTTTCCGAATATGACGATAATTTCGAAATACGTAGATTAGGCTTAAATACAAGTTATTAAAGTGTGAAAACCCAAACCAGCCTCCAAACGGCCTCGTAAGAGTCACGAACACCTCGCACGGGACCAATGTAACTTGTACGAACTGACCGCGTTGTCACGGGTCTCGCGGTTTTAGAATACGACGATAATTTCAAAATACATATATTAGGCTTAAAAACAAGCCGTTGGAGGGTGAAAACCCAAACCAACCCCCAAACGGCCCCATAAAAGTCACGAACACCTCGCAGGGGACCAATGTAACTTGTAAGAACTGACCGCGTAGTCGCGGGCCTCCCGAAATATGGCAAAAATTTCAAAATAAATAGATCAGGCTTAAAAACAAGCCGTTCGAGGGTGATAACCCAAACCAGCCCCCAAATGGCCCCGTAACACGTACAAACACCTCGCACGGGACCAATGTAACATATCAGAACTGACCGCGGAGTCGCGGGTGTCCTGATTTGAGAATAAGACGATAATTTTAAAATATATCGATTAAGCTAAAAAACAAGCCCTTAAAGGGAGAAAATCCAAACTTGCCCCCAACGGCCCTGTAAGAGGCACGAACACCTCGCACGGGACCAATATAACTTGTACAAATTGCCCGCGTAGTCGCGGGCCTCTCGGTTTCAGAATATGACTATAATTTCAAAATATATCGATTAAGCTGAAAAACAGGCCCTTAAAGGGTGATAACCCAAACCAGCCCCCAAACGGCCTTGTAAGAGGCTCTAACACCTCGCACGGGACCAATGTAACTTGTACGAACTGATCTCGTAGTTGCGGGTCTCCCAATTTAAGAATATGATGATAATTTCAAAATACCTACATTAGCCTTAAAAACAAGCCGTTGGGGTGGAAACACAAACCAGGACCCAAATGGCGCCGTAAAAGGCACGGACACCTCGCACGGGACCAATGTAACTTGTACGAACTAACCGCATAGTCGCGGATCTCCCGATTTGACAATATGACGATAGTTTCAAAATACGTAGATTAGGCTTAAAAACAAGGAGTTGTGTGGTGAAAACCCAAACCAGCCCCCAAACGGCCCCGTAAGAGGAACAAACATCTTGCACGGGACCAATGTAACTTGTATGAACTGACCGCGTAGTTACGGGTCTCCAGATTTGCGAATATGACGATAATTTCATAATACGTAGATTAGGCTTAAATACAAGTTATTAAAGTGTGAAAATCCAAACCAGCCCCCAAACGGCCTCGTAAGAGGCACGAACACCTCGCACGGGATCAATGTAACTTGTACGAACTGACCGCGTTGTCGCGGGTCTCGCGGTTTTAGAATACGACGATAATTTCAAAATACGTAGATTAGGCTTAAAAACAAGCCGTTGGAGGGTGAAAACCCAAACCAACCCCCAAACAGCCCCATAAAAGTCACGAACACCTCGCAGGGGACCAATGTAACTTGTAAGAACTGACCGCGTAGTCGCGGGCCTCCCGAAATATGGCAAAAATTTCAAAATAAATAGATCAGGATTAAAAACAAGCCGTTCGAGGGTGACAACCCAAACCAGCCCCCAAATCGCCCCGTAACTTGCACAAAACACCTCGCACGGGACCAATGTAACATGTGAGAACTGACCGCGGAGTCGCGGGTGTCCTGATTTGAGAATAAGACGATAATTTTAAAATATATCGATTAAGCTAAAAAACAAGCCCTTAAAGGGAGAAAACCCAAACTAGCCCCCCAACGGCCCTGTTAGAGGCACGAACACTCGCACAGGACCAATATAACTTGTACAAACTGCCCGCGTAGTCGCGGGCCTCTCGGTTTCAGAATATGACTATAATTTCAAAATATATCGATTAAGCTGAAAAACAAGCCCTTAAAGGGTGATAACCCAAACCAGCCCCCAAACGGCCTTGTAAGAGGCTCTAACACCTCGCACGGGACCAATGTAACTTGTACGAACTGATCTCGTAGTTGCGGGTCTCCCAATTTAAGAATATGATGATAATTTCAAAATACCTACATTAGCCTTAAAAACAAGCCGTTGGGGTGGTAACACAAACCAGCCCCTAAACGGCCACGTAAAAGGCACGGACACCTCGCACGGGACCAATGTAACTTGTACGAACTAACCGCGTAGTCGCGGATCTCCCGATTTGACAATATGACGATAGTTTCAAAATACGTAGATTAGGCTTAAAAACAAGGAGTTGGGTGGTGAAAACCCAAACCAGCCCCCAAACGGCCCCGTAAGAGGAACGTACATCTTGCACGGGACCAATGTAACTTGTATGAACTGACCGCGTAGTTACGGGTCTCCAGATTTGCGAATATGACGATAATTACAAAATACGTAGATTAGGCTTAAATACAAGTTATTAAAGTGTGAAAATCCAAACCAACCCCCAAACGGCCTCGTAAGAGGCACGAACACCTCGCACGGGACCAATGTAACTTGTACGAACTGACCGCGTTGTCGCGGGTCTCGCGGTTTTAGAATACGACGATAAGTTCAAAATACATAGATTAGGCTTAAAAACAAGCCGTTGGAGGGTGAAAACCCAAACCAACCCCCAAACAACCCCATAAAAGTGACGAACACCTCGCAGGGGACCAATGTAACTTGTAAGAACTGACCGCGTAGTCGCGGGCCTCCCGAAATATGGCAAAAATTTCAAAATAAATAGATCAGGCTTAAAAACAAGCCTTTCGAGGGTGATAACCCAAACCAGCCCCCAAATGGCCCCGTAACACGCACAAACACCTCGCACGGGACCAATGTAACATGTCAGAACTGACCGCGGAGTCGCGGGTGTCCTGATTTGAGAATAGGACGATAATTTTAAAATTAATCGATTAAGCTAAAAAACAAGCCCTTAAAGGGAGAAAACCCAAACTAGCCCCCCAACGGCCCTGAAAGAGGCACGAACACCTCGCACTGGACCAATATAACTTGTACGAACTGTCCGTGTAGTCGCGGGCCTCTCGGTCTCAGAATATGACTATAATTTCAAATTATATCGATTAAGCTGAAAAACAGGACCTTAAAGGGTGATAACCCAAACCACCCCCCAAACGGCCTTGTAAGAGGCTCTAACACCTCGCACGGGACCAATGGAACTTGTACGAACTGAACTCGTAGTTGCGGGTCTCCCAATTTAAGAATATGATGATAATTTCAAAATACGAAGATTAGCCTTAAAAACAAGCCGTTGGGGTGGAAACACA
The DNA here is from genome assembly GCA_949130495.1 of Sambucus nigra. Lineage (NCBI taxonomy): Eukaryota > Viridiplantae > Streptophyta > Magnoliopsida > Dipsacales > Adoxaceae > Sambucus > Sambucus nigra. The sequence continues at coordinate 174,880,718 of OX422222.1, read as the reverse complement.
AACCAGCCCCCAAACGGCCCCGTAAAAGGCACGGACACCTCGCACGGGACCAATGTAACTTGTACGAACTGACCGCGTAGTCGCGGATCTCCCGATTTGTAATATGACGATAGTTTCAAAATACTTAGATTAGGCTTAAAAATAAGGAGTTGGGTGGTGAAAACCCAAACCAGCCCCCAAACGGCCCCGTAAGAGGAACGAACATCTTGCACGGGACAAATGTAACATGTATGAACTGACCGCGTAGTTACGGGTCTCCAGATTTGCGAATATGACGATAATTTCGAAATACGTAGATTAGGCTTAAATACAAGTTATTAAAGTGTGAAAACCCAAACCAGCCTCCAAACGGCCTCGTAAGAGTCACGAACACCTCGCACGGGACCAATGTAACTTGTACGAACTGACCGCGTTGTCGCGGGTCTCGCGGTTTTAGAATACGACGATAATTTCAAAATACGTAGATTAGGCTTAAAAACAAGCCGTTGGAGGGTGAAAACCCAAACGGCCCCATAAAAGTCACGAACACCTCGCAGGGGACCAATGTAACTTGTAAGAACTGACCGCGTAGTCGCGGGCCTCCCGAAATATGGCAAAAATTTCAAAATAAATAGATCAGGATTAAAAACAAGCCGTTCGAGGGTGACAACCCAAACCAGCCCCCAAATCGCCCCGTAACTTGCACAAAACACCTCGCACGGGACCAATATAACATGTCAGAACTGACCGCGGAGTCGCGGGTGTCCTGATTTGAGAATAAGACGATAATTTTAAAATATATCGATTAAGCTAAAAAACAAGCCCTTAAAGGGAGAAAACCCAAACTACCCGCCAACGGCCCTGTAAGAGGCACGAACACCTCGTACCGGACCAATATAACTTGTACAAACTGCCCGTGTAGTCGCGGGCCTCTCGGTTTCAGAATATGACTATAATTTCAAAATATATCGATTAAGCTGAAAAACAGGCCCTTAGAGGGTGATAACCCAAACCAGCCCCCAAACGGCCTTGTAAGAGGCTCTAACACCTCGCACGGGACCAATGGAACTTGTACGAACTGATCTCATAGTTGCGGGCCACCCAATTTAAGAATATGATGATAATTTCAAAATACGTAGATTAGCCTTAAAAACAAGACGTTGGGGTGGTAACACAAACCAGCCCCCAAACGGCCCCGTAAAAGGCACGAACACCTCGTACGGGATCAATGTAACTTGTACGAACTAACCGCGTAGTCGCGGATCTCCCGATTTGACAATATGACGATAGTTTCAAAATACGTAGATTAGGCTTAAAAACAAGGAGTTGGGTGGTGAAAACCCAAACCAGCCCCCAAACGGCCCCGTAAGAGGCACGAACATCTTGCACGGGACCAATGTAACTTGCATGAACTGACCGCGTAGTTACGGGTCTCCAGATTTGCGAATATGACGATAATTTCAAAATACGTAGATTAGGCTTAAATACAAGTTATTAAAGTGTGAAAACCCAAACCAGCCTCCAAACGGCCTCGTAAGAGGCACGAAAACCTCGCACGGGACCAGTGTAACTTGTACGAACTGACCGCGTTGTCACGGGTCTCGCGGTTTTAGAATACGACGATAAGTTCAAAATACATAGATTAGGCTTAAAAACAAGCCGTTGGAGGGTGAAAACCCAAACCAACCCCCAAACAACCCCATAAAAGTGACGAACACCTCGCAGGGGACCAATGTAACTTGTAAGAACTGACCGCGTAGTCGCGGGCCTCCCGAAATATGGCAAAAATTTCAAAATAAATAGATCAGGCTTAAAAACAAGCCTTTCGAGGGTGATAACCCAAACCAGCCCCCAAATGGCCCCGTAACACGCACAAACACCTCGCACGGGACCAATGTAACATGTCAGAACTGACCGCGGAGTCGCGGGTGTCCTGATTTGAGAATAGGACGATAATTTTAAAATTAATCGATTAAGCTAAAAAACAAGCCCTTAAAGGGAGAAAACCCAAACTAGCCCCCCAACGGCCCTGAAAGAGGCACGAACACCTCGCACTGGACCAATATAACTTGTACGAACTGTCCGTGTAGTCGCGGGCCTCTCGGTCTCAGAATATGACTATAATTTCAAATTATATCGATTAAGCTGAAAAACAGGACCTTAAAGGGTGATAACCCAAACCACCCCCCAAACGGCCTTGTAAGAGGCTCTAACACCTCGCACGGGACCAATGGAACTTGTACGAACTGAACTCGTAGTTGCGGGTCTCCCAATTTAAGAATATGATGATAATTTCAAAATACGAAGATTAGCCTTAAAAACAAGCCGTTGGGGTGGAAACACAAACCAGCCCCCAAACGGCCCCGTAAAAGGCACGGACACCTCGCACGGGACCAATGTAACTTGTACGAACTGACCGCGTAGTCGCGGATCTCCCGATTTGACAATATGACGATAGTTTCAAAATACTTAGATTAGGCTTAAAAATAAGGAGTTGGGTGGTGAAAACCCAAACCAGCCCCCAAACGGCCCCGTAAGAGGAACGAACATCTTGCACGGGACCAATGTAACATGTATGAACTGACCGCGTAGTTACGGGTCTCCAGATTTGCGAATATGACGATAATTTCGAAATACGTAGATTAGGCTTAAATACAAGTTATTAAAGTGTGAAAACCCAAACCAGCCTCCAAACGGCCTCGTAAGAGTCACGAACACCTCGCACGGGACCAATGTAACTTGTACGAACTGACCGCGTTGTCGCGGGTCTCGCGGTTTTAGAATACGACGATAATTTCAAAATACGTAGATTAGGCTTAAAAACAAGCCGTTGGAGGGTGAAAACCCAAACGGCCCCATAAAAGTCACGAACACCTCGCAGGGGACCAATGTAACTTGTAAGAACTGACCGCGTAGTCGCGGGCCTCCCGAAATATGGCAAAAATTTCAAAATAAATAGATCAGGATTAAAAACAAGCCGTTCGAGGGTGACAACCCAAACCAGCCCCCAAATCGCCCCGTAACTTGCACAAAACACCTCGCACGGGACCAATATAACATGTCAGAACTGACCGCGGAGTCGCGGGTGTCCTGATTTGAGAATAAGACGATAATTTTAAAATATATCGATTAAGCTAAAAAACAAGCCCTTAAAGGGAGAAAACCCAAACTAGCCCCCCAACGGCCCTGTAAGAGGCACGAACACCTCGTACCGGACCAATATAACTTGTACAAACTGCCCGTGTAGTCGCGGGCCTCTCGGTTTCAGAATATGACTATAATTTCAAAATATATCGATTAAGCTGAAAAACAGGCCCTTAGAGGGTGATAACCCAAACCAGCCCCCAAACGGCCTTGTAAGAGGCTCTAACACCTCGCACGGGACCAATGGAACTTGTACGAACCGATCTCATAGTTGCGGGCCACCCAATTTAAGAATATGATGATAATTTCAAAATACGTAGATTAGCCTTAAAAACAAGACGTTGGGGTGGTAACACAAACCAGCCCCCAAACGGCCCCGTAAAAGGCACGAACACCTCGTACGGGATCAATGTAACTTGTACGAACTAACCGCGTAGTCGCGGATCTCCCGATTTGACAATATGACGATAGTTTCAAAATACGTAGATTAGGCTTAAAAACAAGGAGTTGGGTGGTGAAAACCCAAACCAGCCCCCAAACGGCCCCGTAAGAGGCACGAACATCTTGCACGGGACCAATGTAACTTGTATGAACTGACCGCGTAGTTACGGGTCTCCAGATTTGCGAATATGACGATAATTTTAAAATACGTAGATTAGGCTTAAATACAAGTTATTAAAGTGTGAAAACCCAAACCAGCCTCCAAACGGCCTCGTAAGAGGCACGAAAACCTCGCACGGGACCAGTGTAACTTGTACGAACTGACCGCGTTGTCACGGGTCTCGCGGTTTTAGAATACGACGATAAGTTCAAAATACATAGATTAGGCTTAAAAACAAGCCGTTGGAGGGTGAAAACCCAAACCAACCCCCAAACAACCCCATAAAAGTGACGAACACCTCGCAGGGGACCAATGTAACTTGTAAGAACTGACCGCGTAGTCGCGGGCCTCCCGAAATATGGCAAAAATTTCAAAATAAATAGATCAGGCTTGAAAACAAGCCTTTCGAGGGTGATAACCCAAACCAGCCCCCAAATGGCCCCGTAACACGCACAAACACCTCGCACGGGACCAATGTAACATGTCAGAACTGACCGCGGAGTCGCGGGTGTCCTGATTTGAGAATAGGACGATAATTTTAAAATTAATCGATTAAGCTAAAAAACAAGCCCTTAAAGGGAGAAAACCCAAACTAGCCCCCCAACGGCCCTGAAAGAGGCACGAACACTTCGCACTGGACCAATATAACTTGTACAAACTGTCCGTGTAGTCGCGGGCCTCTCGGTCTCAGAATATGACTATAATTTCAAATTATATCGATTAAGCTGAAAAACAGGACCTTAAAGGGTGATAACCCAAACCACCCCCCAAACGGCCTTGTAAGAGGCTCTAACACCTCGCACGGGACCAATGGAACTTGTACGAACTGAACTCGTAGTTGCGGGTCTCCCAATTTAAGAATATGATGATAATTTCAAAATACGAAGATTAGCCTTAAAAACAAGCCGTTGGGGTGGAAACACAAACCAGCCCCCAAACGGCCCCGTAAAAGGCACGGACACCTCGCACGGGACCAATGTAACTTGTACGAACTGACCGCGTAGTCGCGGATCTCCCGATTTGACAATATGACGATAGTTTCAAAATACTTAGATTAGGCTTAAAAATAAGGAGTTGGGTGGTGAAAACCCAAACCAGCCCCCAAACGGCCCCGTAAGAGGAACGAACATCTTGCACGGGACCAATGTAACATGTATGAACTGACCGCGTAGTTACGGGTCTCGAGATTTGCGAATATGACGATAATTTCGAAATACGTAGATTAGGCTTAAATACAAGTTATTAAAGTGTGAAAACCCAAACCAGCCTCCAAACGGCCTCGTAAGAGTCACGAACACCTCGCACGGGACCAATGTAACTTGTACGAACTGACCGCGTTGTCGCGGGTCTCGCGGTTTTAGAATACGACGATAATTTCAAAATACGTAGATTAGGCTTAAAAACAAGCCGTTGGAGGGTGAAAACCCAAACGGCCCCATAAAAGTCACGAACACCTCGCAGGGGACCAATGTAACTTGTAAGAACTGACCGCGTAGTCGCGGGCCTCCCGAAATATGGCAAAAATTTCAAAATAAATAGATCAGGATTAAAAACAAGCCGTTCGAGGGTGACAACCCAAACCAGCCCCCAAATCGCCCCGTAACTTGCACAAAACACCTCGCACGGGACCAATATAACATGTCAGAACTGACCGCGGAGTCGCGGGTGTCCTGATTTGAGAATAAGACGATAATTTTAAAATATATCGATTAAGCTAAAAAACAAACCCTTAAAGGGAGAAAACCCAAACTAGCCCCCCAACGGCCCTGTAAGAGGCACGAACACCTCGTACCGGACCAATATAACTTGTACAAACTGCCCGTGTAGTCGCGGGCCTCTCGGTTTCAGAATATGACTATAATTTCAAAATATATCGATTAAGCTGAAAAACAGGCCCTTAGAGGGTGATAACCCAAACCAGCCCCCAAACGGCCTTGTAAGAGGCTCTAACACCTCGCACGGGACCAATGGAACTTGTACGAACTGATCTCATAGTTGCGGGCCACCCAATTTAAGAATATGATGATAATTTCAAAATACGTAGATTAGCCTTAAAAACAAGACGTTGGGGTGGTAACACAAACCAGCCCCCAAACGGCCCCGTAAAAGGCACGAACACCTCGTACGGGATCAATGTAACTTGTACGAACTAACCGCGTAGTCGCGGATCTCCCGATTTGACAATATGACGATAGTTTCAAAATACGTAGATTAGGCTAAAAAACAAGGAGTTGGGTGGTGAAAACCCAAACCAGCCCCCAAACGGCCCCGTAAGAGGCACGAACATCTTGCACGGGACCAATGTAACTTGTATGAACTGACCGCGTAGTTACGGGTCTCCAGATTTGCGAATATGACGATAATTTCAAAATACGTAGATTAGGCTTAAATACAAGTTATTAAAGTGTGAAAACCCAAACCAGCCTCCAAACGGCCTCGTAAGAGGCACGAAAACCTCGCACGGGACCAGTGTAACTTGTACGAACTGACCGCGTTGTCACGGGTCTCGCGGTTTTAGAATACAACGATAAGTTCAAAATACATAGATTAGGCTTAAAAACAAGCCGTTGGAGGGTGAAAACCCAAACCAACCCCCAAACAACCCCATAAAAGTGACGAACACCTCGCAGGGGACCAATGTAACTTGTAAGAACTGACCGCGTAGTCGCGGGCCTCCCGAAATATGGCAAAAATTTCAAAATAAATAGATCAGGCTTAAAAACAAGCCTTTCGAGGGTGATAACCCAAACCAGCCCCCAAATGGCCCCGTAACACGCACAAACACCTCGCACGGGACCAATGTAACATGTCAGAACTGACCGCGGAGTCGCGGGTGTCCTGATTTGAGAATAGGATGATAATTTTAAAATTAATCGATTAAGCTAAAAAACAAGCCCTTAAAGGGAGAAAACCCAAACTAGCCCCCCAACGGCCCTGAAAGAGGCACGAACACCTCGCACTGGACCAATATAACTTGTACGAACTGTCCGTGTAGTCGCGGGCCTCTCGGTCTCAGAATATGACTATAATTTCAAATTATATCGATTAAGCTGAAAAACAGGACCTTAAAGGGTGATAACCTAAACCACCCCCCAAACGGCCTTGTAAGAGGCTCTAACACCTCGCACGGGACCAATGGAACTTGTACGAACTGAACTCGTAGTTGCGGGTCTCCCAATTTAAGAATATGATGATAATTTCAAAATACGAAGATTAGCCTTAAAAACAAGCCGTTGGGGTGGAAACACAAACCAGCCCCCAAACGGCCCCGTAAAAGGCACGGACACCTCGCACGGGACCAATGTAACTTGTACGAACTGACCGCGTAGTCGCGGATCTCCCGATTTGACAATATGACGATAGTTTCAAAATACTTAGATTAGGCTTAAAAATAAGGAGTTGGGTGGTGAAAACCCAAACCAGCCCCCAAACGGCCCCGTAAGAGGAACGAACATCTTGCACGGGACCAATGTAACATGTATGAACTGACCGCGTAGTTACGGGTCTCCAGATTTGCGAATATGACGATAATGTCGAAATACGTAGATTAGGCTTAAATACAAGTTATTAAAGTGTGAAAACCCAAACCAGCCTCCAAACGGCCTCGTAAGAGTCACGAACACCTCGCACGGGACCAATGTAACTTGTACGAACTGACCGCGTTGTCGCGGGTCTCGCGGTTTTAGAATACGACGATAATTTCAAAATACGTAGATTAGGCTTAAAAACAAGCCGTTGGAGGGTGAAAACCCAAACGGCCCCATAAAAGTCACGAACACCTCGCAGGGGACCAATGTAACTTGTAAGAACTGACCGCGTAGTCGCGGGCCTCCCGAAATATGGCAAAAATTTCAAAATAAATAGATCAGGATTAAAAACAAGCCGTTCGAGGGTGACAACCCAAACCAGCCCCCAAATCGCCCCGTAACTTGCACAAAACACCTCGCACGGGACCAATATAACATGTCAGAACTGACCGCGGAGTCGCGGGTGTCCTGATTTGAGAATAAGACGATAATTTTAAAATATATCGATTAAGCTAAAAAACAAGCCCTTAAAGGGAGAAAACCCAAACTAGCCCCCCAACGGCCCTGTAAGAGGCACGAACACCTCGTACCGGACCAATATAACTTGTACAAACTGCCCGTGTAGTCGCGGGCCTCTCGGTTTCAGAATATGACTATAATTTCAAAATATATCGATTAAGCTGAAAAACAGGCCCTTAGAGGGTGATAACCCAAACCAGCCCCCAAACGGCCTTGTAAGAGGCTCTAACACCTCGCACGGGACCAATGGAACTTGTACGAACTGATCTCATAGTTGCGGGCCACCCAATTTAAGAATATGATGATAATTTCAAAATACGTAGATTAGCCTTAAAAACAAGACGTTGGGGTGGTAACACAAACCAGCCCCCAAACGGCCCCGTAAAAGGCACGAACACCTCGTACGGGATCAATGTAACTTGTACGAACTAACCGCGTAGTCGCGGATCTCCCGATTTGACAATATGACGATAGTTTCAAAATACGTAGATTAGGCTTAAAAACAAGGAGTTGGGTGGTGAAAACCCAAACCAGCCCCCAAACGGCCCCGTAAGAGGCACGAACATCTTGCACGGGACCAATGTAACTTGTATGAACTGACCGCGTAGTTACGGGTCTCCAGATTTGCGAATATGACGATAATTTCAAAATACGTAGATTAGGCTTAAATACAAGTTATTAAAGTGTGAAAACCCAAACCAGCCTCCAAACGGCCTCGTAAGAGGCACGAAAACCTCGCACGGGACCAGTGTAACTTGTACGAACTGACCGCGTTGTCACGGGTCTCGCGGTTTTAGAATACGACGATAAGTTCAAAATACATAGATTAGGCTTAAAAACAAGCCGTTGGAGGGTGAAAACCCAAACCAACCCCCAAACAACCCCATAAAAGTGACGAACACCTCGCAGGGGACCAATGTAACTTGTAAGAACTGACCGCGTAGTCGCGGGCCTCCCGAAATATGGCAAAAATTTCAAAATAAATAGATCAGGCTTAAAAACAAGCCTTTCGAGGGTGATAACCCAAACCAGCCCCCAAATGGCCCCGTAACACGCACAAACACCTCGCACGGGACCAATGTAACATGTCAGAACTGACCGCGGAGTCGCGGGTGTCCTGATTTGAGAATAGGACGATAATTTTAAAATTAATCGATTAAGCTAAAAAAACAAGCCCTTAAAGGGAGAAAACCCAAACTAGCCCCCCAACGGCCCTGAAAGAGGCACGAACACCTCGCACTGGACCAATATAACTTGTACGAACTGTCCGTGTAGTCGCGGGCCTCTTGGTCTCAGAATATGACTATAATTTCAAAATATATCGATTAAGCTGAAAAACAGGACCTTAAAGGGTGATAACCCAAACCACCCCCCAAACGGCCTTGTAAGAGGCTCTAACACCTCGCACGGGACCAATGGAACTTGTACGAACTGAACTCGTAGTTGCGGGTCTCCCAATTTAAGAATATGATGATAATTTCAAAATACGAAGATTAGCCTTAAAAACAAGCCGTTGGGGTGGAAACACAAACCAGCCCCCAAACGGCCCCGTAAAAGGCACGGACACCTCGCACGGGACCAATGTAACTTGTACGAACTGACCGCGTAGTCGCGGATCTCCCGATTTGACAATATGACGATAGTTTCAAAATACTTAGATTAGGCTTAAAAATAAGGAGTTGGGTGGTGAAAACCCAAACCAGCCCCCAAACGGCCCCGTAAGAGGAACGAACATCTTGCACGGGACCAATGTAACATGTATGAACTGACCGCGTAGTTACGGGTCTCCAGATTTGCGAATATGACGATAATTTCGAAATACGTAGATTAGGCTTAAATACAAGTTATTAAAGTGTGAAAACCCAAACCAGCCTCCAAACGGCCTCGTAAGAGTCACGAACACCTCGCACGGGACCAATGTAACTTGTACGAACTGACCGCGTTGTCGCGGGTCTCGCGGTTTTAGAATACGACGATAATTTCAAAATACGTAGATTAGGCTTAAAAACAAGCCGTTGGAGGGTGAAAACCCAAACGGCCCCATAAAAGTCACGAACACCTCGCAGGGGACCAATGTAACTTGTAAGAACTGACCGCGTAGTCGCGGGCCTCCCGAAATATGGTAAAAATTTCAAAATAAATAGTCAGGTTTAAAAACAAGCCGTTCGAGGGTGATAACCCAAACCAGCCCCCAAATGGCCCCGTAACAGGCATAAAACACCTCGCACGGGACCAATGTAACTTGTGAGAACTGACCGCGGAGTCGCGGGTGTTCTGATTTGAGAATAAGACGATAATTTTAAAATATATCGATTAAGCTAAAAAACAAGCCCTTAAAGGGAGAAAACCCAAACTAGCCCCCCAACGGCCCTGTTAGAGGCACGAACACTCGCACAGGACCAATATAACTTGTACAAACTGCCCGCGTAGTCGCGGGCCTCTCGGTTTCAGAATATGACTATAATTTCAAAATATATCGATTAAGCTGAAAAACAGGCCCTTAAAGGGTGATAACCCAAACCAGCCCCCAAACGGCCTTGTAAGAGGCTCTAACACCTCGCACGGGACCAATGTAACTTGTACGAACTGATCTCGTAGTTGCGGGTCTCCCAATTTAAGAATATGATGATAATTTCAAAATACCTACATTAGCCTTAAAAACAAGCCGTTGGGGTGGTAACACAAACCAGCCCCCAAACGGCCCCGTAAAAGGCACGGACACCTCGCACGGGACCAATGTAACTTGTACGAACTAACCGCGTTGTCGCGGATCTCCCGATTTGACAATATGACGATAGTTTCAAAATACGTAGATTAGGCTTAAAAATAAGGAGTTGTGTGGTGAAAACCCAAACCAGCCCACAAACGGCCCCGTAAGAGGAACGAACATCTTGCACGGGACCAATGTAACTTGTATGAACTGACCGCGTAGTTACGGGTCTCCAGATTTGCGAATATGACGATAATTACAAAATACGTAGATTAGGCTTAAATACAAGTTATTAAAGTGTGAAAATCCAAACCAACCCCCAAACGGCCTCGTAAGAGGCACGAACACCTCGCACGGGACCAATGTAACTTGTACGAACTGACCGCGTTGTCGCGGGTCTCGCGGTTTTAGAATACGACGATAATTTCAAAATACGTAGATTAGGCTTAAAAACAAGCCGTTGGAGGGTGAAAACCCAAACCAACCCCCAAACGGCCCCATAAAAGTCACGAACACCTCGCAGGGAACCAATGTAACTTGTAAGAACTGACCGCGTAGTCGCGGGTCTCCCGAAATATGGCAAAAATTTCAAAATAAATAGATCAGGCTTAAAAACAAGCCGTTCGAGGGTGATAACCCAAACCAGCCCCCAAATGGCCCCGTAACACGCACAAACACCTCGCACGGGACCAATGTAACATGTCAGAACTGACCGCGGAGTCGCGGGTGTCCTGATTTGAGAATAAGACGATAATTATAAAATATATCGATTAAGCTAAAAAACAAGCCCTTAAAGGGAGAAAATCCAAACTAGCCCCCCAACGGCCCTGTAAGAGGCACGAACACCTCGTACGGGACCAATATAACTTGTACGAACTGACCGCGTAGTCGCGGGCCTCTCGGTTTCAGAATATGACTATAATTTCAAAATATATCGATTAAGCTGAAAAACATGCCCTTAAAGGGTGATAACCCAAACTAGCCCCCAAACGGCCTTGTAAGAGGCTCTAACACCTCGCACGGGACCAATGTAACTTGTACGAACTGATCTCGTAGTTGCGGGTCTCCCAATTTAAGAATATGATGATAATTTCAAAATACCTACATTAGCCTTAAAAACAAGCCGTTGGGGTGGAAACACAAACCAGCCCCCAAACGGCCCCGTAAAAGGCACGAACACCTCGCACGGGACGAATGTAACTTGTACGAACTAACCGCGTTGTCGCGGATCTCCCGATTTGACAATATGACGATAGTTTCAAAATACGTAGATTAGGCTTAAAAACAAGGAGTTGTGTGGTGAAAACCCAAACCAGCCCCCAAACGGCCCCGTAAGAGGAACGAACATCTTGCACGGGACCAATGTAACTTGTATGAACTGACCGCGTAGTTACGGGTCTCCAGATTTTCCGAATATGACGATAATTTCGAAATACGTAGATTAGGCTTAAATACAAGTTATTAAAGTGTGAAAACCCAAACCAGCCTCCAAACGGCCTCGTAAGAGTCACGAACACCTCGCACGGGACCAATGTAACTTGTACGAACTGACCGCGTTGTCACGGGTCTCGCGGTTTTAGAATACGACGATAATTTCAAAATACATATATTAGGCTTAAAAACAAGCCGTTGGAGGGTGAAAACCCAAACCAACCCCCAAACGGCCCCATAAAAGTCACGAACACCTCGCAGGGGACCAATGTAACTTGTAAGAACTGACCGCGTAGTCGCGGGCCTCCCGAAATATGGCAAAAATTTCAAAATAAATAGATCAGGCTTAAAAACAAGCCGTTCGAGGGTGATAACCCAAACCAGCCCCCAAATGGCCCCGTAACACGTACAAACACCTCGCACGGGACCAATGTAACATATCAGAACTGACCGCGGAGTCGCGGGTGTCCTGATTTGAGAATAAGACGATAATTTTAAAATATATCGATTAAGCTAAAAAACAAGCCCTTAAAGGGAGAAAATCCAAACTTGCCCCCAACGGCCCTGTAAGAGGCACGAACACCTCGCACGGGACCAATATAACTTGTACAAATTGCCCGCGTAGTCGCGGGCCTCTCGGTTTCAGAATATGACTATAATTTCAAAATATATCGATTAAGCTGAAAAACAGGCCCTTAAAGGGTGATAACCCAAACCAGCCCCCAAACGGCCTTGTAAGAGGCTCTAACACCTCGCACGGGACCAATGTAACTTGTACGAACTGATCTCGTAGTTGCGGGTCTCCCAATTTAAGAATATGATGATAATTTCAAAATACCTACATTAGCCTTAAAAACAAGCCGTTGGGGTGGAAACACAAACCAGGACCCAAATGGCGCCGTAAAAGGCACGGACACCTCGCACGGGACCAATGTAACTTGTACGAACTAACCGCATAGTCGCGGATCTCCCGATTTGACAATATGACGATAGTTTCAAAATACGTAGATTAGGCTTAAAAACAAGGAGTTGTGTGGTGAAAACCCAAACCAGCCCCCAAACGGCCCCGTAAGAGGAACAAACATCTTGCACGGGACCAATGTAACTTGTATGAACTGACCGCGTAGTTACGGGTCTCCAGATTTGCGAATATGACGATAATTTCATAATACGTAGATTAGGCTTAAATACAAGTTATTAAAGTGTGAAAATCCAAACCAGCCCCCAAACGGCCTCGTAAGAGGCACGAACACCTCGCACGGGATCAATGTAACTTGTACGAACTGACCGCGTTGTCGCGGGTCTCGCGGTTTTAGAATACGACGATAATTTCAAAATACGTAGATTAGGCTTAAAAACAAGCCGTTGGAGGGTGAAAACCCAAACCAACCCCCAAACAGCCCCATAAAAGTCACGAACACCTCGCAGGGGACCAATGTAACTTGTAAGAACTGACCGCGTAGTCGCGGGCCTCCCGAAATATGGCAAAAATTTCAAAATAAATAGATCAGGATTAAAAACAAGCCGTTCGAGGGTGACAACCCAAACCAGCCCCCAAATCGCCCCGTAACTTGCACAAAACACCTCGCACGGGACCAATGTAACATGTGAGAACTGACCGCGGAGTCGCGGGTGTCCTGATTTGAGAATAAGACGATAATTTTAAAATATATCGATTAAGCTAAAAAACAAGCCCTTAAAGGGAGAAAACCCAAACTAGCCCCCCAACGGCCCTGTTAGAGGCACGAACACTCGCACAGGACCAATATAACTTGTACAAACTGCCCGCGTAGTCGCGGGCCTCTCGGTTTCAGAATATGACTATAATTTCAAAATATATCGATTAAGCTGAAAAACAAGCCCTTAAAGGGTGATAACCCAAACCAGCCCCCAAACGGCCTTGTAAGAGGCTCTAACACCTCGCACGGGACCAATGTAACTTGTACGAACTGATCTCGTAGTTGCGGGTCTCCCAATTTAAGAATATGATGATAATTTCAAAATACCTACATTAGCCTTAAAAACAAGCCGTTGGGGTGGTAACACAAACCAGCCCCTAAACGGCCACGTAAAAGGCACGGACACCTCGCACGGGACCAATGTAACTTGTACGAACTAACCGCGTAGTCGCGGATCTCCCGATTTGACAATATGACGATAGTTTCAAAATACGTAGATTAGGCTTAAAAACAAGGAGTTGGGTGGTGAAAACCCAAACCAGCCCCCAAACGGCCCCGTAAGAGGAACGTACATCTTGCACGGGACCAATGTAACTTGTATGAACTGACCGCGTAGTTACGGGTCTCCAGATTTGCGAATATGACGATAATTACAAAATACGTAGATTAAGCTTAAATACAAGTTATTAAAGTGTGAAAATCCAAACCAACCCCCAAACGGCCTCGTAAGAGGCACGAACACCTCGCACGGGACCAATGTAACTTGTACGAACTGACCGCGTTGTCGCGGGTCTCGCGGTTTTAGAATACGACGATAAGTTCAAAATACATAGATTAGGCTTAAAAACAAGCCGTTGGAGGGTGAAAACCCAAACCAACCCCCAAACAACCCCATAAAAGTGACGAACACCTCGCAGGGGACCAATGTAACTTGTAAGAACTGACCGCGTAGTCGCGGGCCTCCCGAAATATGGCAAAAATTTCAAAATAAATAGATCAGGCTTAAAAACAAGCCTTTCGAGGGTGATAACCCAAACCAGCCCCCAAATGGCCCCGTAACACGCACAAACACCTCGCACGGGACCAATGTAACATGTCAGAACTGACCGCGGAGTCGCGGGTGTCCTGATTTGAGAATAGGACGATAATTTTAAAATTAATCGATTAAGCTAAAAAACAAGCCCTTAAAGGGAGAAAACCCAAACTAGCCCCCCAACGGCCCTGAAAGAGGCACGAACACCTCGCACTGGACCAATATAACTTGTACGAACTGTCCGTGTAGTCGCGGGCCTCTCGGTCTCAGAATATGACTATAATTTCAAATTATATCGATTAAGCTGAAAAACAGGACCTTAAAGGGTGATAACCCAAACCACCCCCCAAACGGCCTTGTAAGAGGCTCTAACACCTCGCACGGGACCAATGGAACTTGTACGAACTGAACTCGTAGTTGCGGGTCTCCCAATTTAAGAATATGATGATAATTTCAAAATACGAAGATTAGCCTTAAAAACAAGCCGTTGGGGTGGAAACACAAACCAGCCCCCAAACGGCCCCGTAAAAGGCACGGACACCTCGCACGGGACCAATGTAACTTGTACGAACTGACCGCGTAGTCGCGGATCTCCCGATTTGTAATATGACGATAGTTTCAAAATACTTAGATTAGGCTTAAAAATAAGGAGTTGGGTGGTGAAAACCCAAACCAGCCCCCAAACGGCCCCGTAAGAGGAACGAACATCTTGCACGGGACAAATGTAACATGTATGAACTGACCGCGTAGTTACGGGTCTCCAGATTTGCGAATATGACGATAATTTCGAAATACGTAGATTAGGCTTAAATACAAGTTATTAAAGTGTGAAAACCCAAACCAGCCTCCAAACGGCCTCGTAAGAGTCACGAACACCTCGCACGGGACCAATGTAACTTGTACGAACTGACCGCGTTGTCGCGGGTCTCGCGGTTTTAGAATACGACGATAATTTCAAAATACGTAGATTAGGCTTAAAAACAAGCCGTTGGAGGGTGAAAACCCAAACGGCCCCATAAAAGTCACGAACACCTCGCAGGGGACCAATGTAACTTGTAAGAACTGACCGCGTAGTCGCGGGCCTCCCGAAATATGGCAAAAATTTCAAAATAAATAGATCAGGATTAAAAACAAGCCGTTCGAGGGTGACAACCCAAACCAGCCCCCAAATCGCCCCGTAACTTGCACAAAACACCTCGCACGGGACCAATATAACATGTCAGAACTGACCGCGGAGTCGCGGGTGTCCTGATTTGAGAATAAGACGATAATTTTAAAATATATCGATTAAGCTAAAAAACAAGCCCTTAAAGGGAGAAAACCCAAACTACCCGCCAACGGCCCTGTAAGAGGCACGAACACCTCGTACCGGACCAATATAACTTGTACAAACTGCCCGTGTAGTCGCGGGCCTCTCGGTTTCAGAATATGACTATAATTTCAAAATATATCGATTAAGCTGAAAAACAGGCCCTTAGAGGGTGATAACCCAAACCAGCCCCCAAACGGCCTTGTAAGAGGCTCTAACACCTCGCACGGGACCAATGGAACTTGTACGAACTGATCTCATAGTTGCGGGCCACCCAATTTAAGAATATGATGATAATTTCAAAATACGTAGATTAGCCTTAAAAACAAGACGTTGGGGTGGTAACACAAACCAGCCCCCAAACGGCCCCGTAAAAGGCACGAACACCTCGTACGGGATCAATGTAACTTGTACGAACTAACCGCGTAGTCGCGGATCTCCCGATTTGACAATATGACGATAGTTTCAAAATACGTAGATTAGGCTTAAAAACAAGGAGTTGGGTGGTGAAAACCCAAACCAGCCCCCAAACGGCCCCGTAAGAGGCACGAACATCTTGCACGGGACCAATGTAACTTGCATGAACTGACCGCGTAGTTACGGGTCTCCAGATTTGCGAATATGACGATAATTTCAAAATACGTAGATTAGGCTTAAATACAAGTTATTAAAGTGTGAAAACCCAAACCAGCCTCCAAACGGCCTCGTAAGAGGCACGAAAACCTCGCACGGGACCAGTGTAACTTGTACGAACTGACCGCGTTGTCACGGGTCTCGCGGTTTTAGAATACGACGATAAGTTCAAAATACATAGATTAGGCTTAAAAACAAGCCGTTGGAGGGTGAAAACCCAAACCAACCCCCAAACAACCCCATAAAAGTGACGAACACCTCGCAGGGGACCAATGTAACTTGTAAGAACTGACCGCGTAGTCGCGGGCCTCCCGAAATATGGCAAAAATTTCAAAATAAATAGATCAGGCTTAAAAACAAGCCTTTCGAGGGTGATAACCCAAACCAGCCCCCAAATGGCCCCGTAACACGCACAAACACCTCGCACGGGACCAATGTAACATGTCAGAACTGACCGCGGAGTCGCGGGTGTCCTGATTTGAGAATAGGACGATAATTTTAAAATTAATCGATTAAGCTAAAAAACAAGCCCTTAAAGGGAGAAAACCCAAACTAGCCCCCCAACGGCCCTGAAAGAGGCACGAACACCTCGCACTGGACCAATATAACTTGTACGAACTGTCCGTGTAGTCGCGGGCCTCTCGGTCTCAGAATATGACTATAATTTCAAATTATATCGATTAAGCTGAAAAACAGGACCTTAAAGGGTGATAACCCAAACCACCCCCCAAACGGCCTTGTAAGAGGCTCTAACACCTCGCACGGGACCAATGGAACTTGTACGAACTGAACTCGTAGTTGCGGGTCTCCCAATTTAAGAATATGATGATAATTTCAAAATACGAAGATTAGCCTTAAAAACAAGCCGTTGGGGTGGAAACACAAACCAGCCCCCAAACGGCCCCGTAAAAGGCACGGACACCTCGCACGGGACCAATGTAACTTGTACGAACTGACCGCGTAGTCGCGGATCTCCCGATTTGACAATATGACGATAGTTTCAAAATACTTAGATTAGGCTTAAAAATAAGGAGTTGGGTGGTGAAAACCCAAACCAGCCCCCAAACGGCCCCGTAAGAGGAACGAACATCTTGCACGGGACCAATGTAACATGTATGAACTGACCGCGTAGTTACGGGTCTCCAGATTTGCGAATATGACGATAATTTCGAAATACGTAGATTAGGCTTAAATACAAGTTATTAAAGTGTGAAAACCCAAACCAGCCTCCAAACGGCCTCGTAAGAGTCACGAACACCTCGCACGGGACCAATGTAACTTGTACGAACTGACCGCGTTGTCGCGGGTCTCGCGGTTTTAGAATACGACGATAATTTCAAAATACGTAGATTAGGCTTAAAAACAAGCCGTTGGAGGGTGAAAACCCAAACGGCCCCATAAAAGTCACGAACACCTCGCAGGGGACCAATGTAACTTGTAAGAACTGACCGCGTAGTCGCGGGCCTCCCGAAATATGGCAAAAATTTCAAAATAAATAGATCAGGATTAAAAACAAGCCGTTCGAGGGTGACAACCCAAACCAGCCCCCAAATCGCCCCGTAACTTGCACAAAACACCTCGCACGGGACCAATATAACATGTCAGAACTGACCGCGGAGTCGCGGGTGTCCTGATTTGAGAATAAGACGATAATTTTAAAATATATCGATTAAGCTAAAAAACAAGCCCTTAAAGGGAGAAAACCCAAACTAGCCCCCCAACGGCCCTGTAAGAGGCACGAACACCTCGTACCGGACCAATATAACTTGTACAAACTGCCCGTGTAGTCGCGGGCCTCTCGGTTTCAGAATATGACTATAATTTCAAAATATATCGATTAAGCTGAAAAACAGGCCCTTAGAGGGTGATAACCCAAACCAGCCCCCAAACGGCCTTGTAAGAGGCTCTAACACCTCGCACGGGACCAATGGAACTTGTACGAACCGATCTCATAGTTGCGGGCCACCCAATTTAAGAATATGATGATAATTTCAAAATACGTAGATTAGCCTTAAAAACAAGACGTTGGGGTGGTAACACAAACCAGCCCCCAAACGGCCCCGTAAAAGGCACGAACACCTCGTACGGGATCAATGTAACTTGTACGAACTAACCGCGTAGTCGCGGATCTCCCGATTTGACAATATGACGATAGTTTCAAAATACGTAGATTAGGCTTAAAAACAAGGAGTTGGGTGGTGAAAACCCAAACCAGCCCCCAAACGGCCCCGTAAGAGGCACGAACATCTTGCACGGGACCAATGTAACTTGTATGAACTGACCGCGTAGTTACGGGTCTCCAGATTTGCGAATATGACGATAATTTTAAAATACGTAGATTAGGCTTAAATACAAGTTATTAAAGTGTGAAAACCCAAACCAGCCTCCAAACGGCCTCGTAAGAGGCACGAAAACCTCGCACGGGACCAGTGTAACTTGTACGAACTGACCGCGTTGTCACGGGTCTCGCGGTTTTAGAATACGACGATAAGTTCAAAATACATAGATTAGGCTTAAAAACAAGCCGTTGGAGGGTGAAAACCCAAACCAACCCCCAAACAACCCCATAAAAGTGACGAACACCTCGCAGGGGACCAATGTAACTTGTAAGAACTGACCGCGTAGTCGCGGGCCTCCCGAAATATGGCAAAAATTTCAAAATAAATAGATCAGGCTTGAAAACAAGCCTTTCGAGGGTGATAACCCAAACCAGCCCCCAAATGGCCCCGTAACACGCACAAACACCTCGCACGGGACCAATGTAACATGTCAGAACTGACCGCGGAGTCGCGGGTGTCCTGATTTGAGAATAGGACGATAATTTTAAAATTAATCGATTAAGCTAAAAAACAAGCCCTTAAAGGGAGAAAACCCAAACTAGCCCCCCAACGGCCCTGAAAGAGGCACGAACACTTCGCACTGGACCAATATAACTTGTACAAACTGTCCGTGTAGTCGCGGGCCTCTCGGTCTCAGAATATGACTATAATTTCAAATTATATCGATTAAGCTGAAAAACAGGACCTTAAAGGGTGATAACCCAAACCACCCCCCAAACGGCCTTGTAAGAGGCTCTAACACCTCGCACGGGACCAATGGAACTTGTACGAACTGAACTCGTAGTTGCGGGTCTCCCAATTTAAGAATATGATGATAATTTCAAAATACGAAGATTAGCCTTAAAAACAAGCCGTTGGGGTGGAAACACAAACCAGCCCCCAAACGGCCCCGTAAAAGGCACGGACACCTCGCACGGGACCAATGTAACTTGTACGAACTGACCGCGTAGTCGCGGATCTCCCGATTTGACAATATGACGATAGTTTCAAAATACTTAGATTAGGCTTAAAAATAAGGAGTTGGGTGGTGAAAACCCAAACCAGCCCCCAAACGGCCCCGTAAGAGGAACGAACATCTTGCACGGGACCAATGTAACATGTATGAACTGACCGCGTAGTTACGGGTCTCGAGATTTGCGAATATGACGATAATTTCGAAATACGTAGATTAGGCTTAAATACAAGTTATTAAAGTGTGAAAACCCAAACCAGCCTCCAAACGGCCTCGTAAGAGTCACGAACACCTCGCACGGGACCAATGTAACTTGTACGAACTGACCGCGTTGTCGCGGGTCTCGCGGTTTTAGAATACGACGATAATTTCAAAATACGTAGATTAGGCTTAAAAACAAGCCGTTGGAGGGTGAAAACCCAAACGGCCCCATAAAAGTCACGAACACCTCGCAGGGGACCAATGTAACTTGTAAGAACTGACCGCGTAGTCGCGGGCCTCCCGAAATATGGCAAAAATTTCAAAATAAATAGATCAGGATTAAAAACAAGCCGTTCGAGGGTGACAACCCAAACCAGCCCCCAAATCGCCCCGTAACTTGCACAAAACACCTCGCACGGGACCAATATAACATGTCAGAACTGACCGCGGAGTCGCGGGTGTCCTGATTTGAGAATAAGACGATAATTTTAAAATATATCGATTAAGCTAAAAAACAAACCCTTAAAGGGAGAAAACCCAAACTAGCCCCCCAACGGCCCTGTAAGAGGCACGAACACCTCGTACCGGACCAATATAACTTGTACAAACTGCCCGTGTAGTCGCGGGCCTCTCGGTTTCAGAATATGACTATAATTTCAAAATATATCGATTAAGCTGAAAAACAGGCCCTTAGAGGGTGATAACCCAAACCAGCCCCCAAACGGCCTTGTAAGAGGCTCTAACACCTCGCACGGGACCAATGGAACTTGTACGAACTGATCTCATAGTTGCGGGCCACCCAATTTAAGAATATGATGATAATTTCAAAATACGTAGATTAGCCTTAAAAACAAGACGTTGGGGTGGTAACACAAACCAGCCCCCAAACGGCCCCGTAAAAGGCACGAACACCTCGTACGGGATCAATGTAACTTGTACGAACTAACCGCGTAGTCGCGGATCTCCCGATTTGACAATATGACGATAGTTTCAAAATACGTAGATTAGGCTAAAAAACAAGGAGTTGGGTGGTGAAAACCCAAACCAGCCCCCAAACGGCCCCGTAAGAGGCACGAACATCTTGCACGGGACCAATGTAACTTGTATGAACTGACCGCGTAGTTACGGGTCTCCAGATTTGCGAATATGACGATAATTTCAAAATACGTAGATTAGGCTTAAATACAAGTTATTAAAGTGTGAAAACCCAAACCAGCCTCCAAACGGCCTCGTAAGAGGCACGAAAACCTCGCACGGGACCAGTGTAACTTGTACGAACTGACCGCGTTGTCACGGGTCTCGCGGTTTTAGAATACAACGATAAGTTCAAAATACATAGATTAGGCTTAAAAACAAGCCGTTGGAGGGTGAAAACCCAAACCAACCCCCAAACAACCCCATAAAAGTGACGAACACCTCGCAGGGGACCAATGTAACTTGTAAGAACTGACCGCGTAGTCGCGGGCCTCCCGAAATATGGCAAAAATTTCAAAATAAATAGATCAGGCTTAAAAACAAGCCTTTCGAGGGTGATAACCCAAACCAGCCCCCAAATGGCCCCGTAACACGCACAAACACCTCGCACGGGACCAATGTAACATGTCAGAACTGACCGCGGAGTCGCGGGTGTCCTGATTTGAGAATAGGATGATAATTTTAAAATTAATCGATTAAGCTAAAAAACAAGCCCTTAAAGGGAGAAAACCCAAACTAGCCCCCCAACGGCCCTGAAAGAGGCACGAACACCTCGCACTGGACCAATATAACTTGTACGAACTGTCCGTGTAGTCGCGGGCCTCTCGGTCTCAGAATATGACTATAATTTCAAATTATATCGATTAAGCTGAAAAACAGGACCTTAAAGGGTGATAACCTAAACCACCCCCCAAACGGCCTTGTAAGAGGCTCTAACACCTCGCACGGGACCAATGGAACTTGTACGAACTGAACTCGTAGTTGCGGGTCTCCCAATTTAAGAATATGATGATAATTTCAAAATACGAAGATTAGCCTTAAAAACAAGCCGTTGGGGTGGAAACACAAACCAGCCCCCAAACGGCCCCGTAAAAGGCACGGACACCTCGCACGGGACCAATGTAACTTGTACGAACTGACCGCGTAGTCGCGGATCTCCCGATTTGACAATATGACGATAGTTTCAAAATACTTAGATTAGGCTTAAAAATAAGGAGTTGGGTGGTGAAAACCCAAACCAGCCCCCAAACGGCCCCGTAAGAGGAACGAACATCTTGCACGGGACCAATGTAACATGTATGAACTGACCGCGTAGTTACGGGTCTCCAGATTTGCGAATATGACGATAATGTCGAAATACGTAGATTAGGCTTAAATACAAGTTATTAAAGTGTGAAAACCCAAACCAGCCTCCAAACGGCCTCGTAAGAGTCACGAACACCTCGCACGGGACCAATGTAACTTGTACGAACTGACCGCGTTGTCGCGGGTCTCGCGGTTTTAGAATACGATGATAATTTCAAAATACGTAGATTAGGCTTAAAAACAAGCCGTTGGAGGGTGAAAACCCAAACGGCCCCATAAAAGTCACGAACACCTCGCAGGGGACCAATGTAACTTGTAAGAACTGACCGCGTAGTCGCGGGCCTCCCGAAATATGGCAAAAATTTCAAAATAAATAGATCAGGATTAAAAACAAGCCGTTCGAGGGTGACAACCCAAACCAGCCCCCAAATCGCCCCATAACTTGCACAAAACACCTCGCACGGGACCAATATAACATGTCAGAACTGACCGCGGAGTCGCGGGTGTCCTGATTTGAGAATAAGACGATAATTTAAAAATTTATCGATTAAGCTAAAAAACAAGCCCTTAAAGGGAGAAAACCCAAACTAGCCCCCCAACGGCCCTGTAAGAGGCACGAACACCTCGTACCGGACCAATATAACTTGTACAAACTGCCCGTGTAGTCGCGGGCCTCTCGGTTTCAGAATATGACTATAATTTCAAAATATATCGATTAAGCTGAAAAACAGGCCCTTAGAGGGTGATAACCCAAACCAGCCCCCAAACGGCCTTGTAAGAGGCTCTAACACCTCGCACGGGACCAATGGAACTTGTACGAACTGATCTCATAGTTGCGGGCCACCCAATTTAAGAATATGATGATAATTTCAAAATACGTAGATTAGCCTTAAAAACAAGACGTTGGGGTGGTAACACAAACCAGCCCCCAAACGGCCCCGTAAAAGGCACGAACACC
Source organism: Sambucus nigra (assembly GCA_949130495.1). Classification (NCBI taxonomy): domain Eukaryota; kingdom Viridiplantae; phylum Streptophyta; class Magnoliopsida; order Dipsacales; family Adoxaceae; genus Sambucus; species Sambucus nigra. The sequence continues at coordinate 174,857,423 of OX422222.1, read as the reverse complement.
TCGTACGGGATCAATGTAACTTGTACGAACTAACCGCGTAGTCGCGGATCTCCCGATTTGACAATATGACGATAGTTTCAAAATACGTAGATTAGGCTTAAAAACAAGGAGTTGGGTGGTGAAAACCCAAACTAGCCCCCAAACGGCCCCGTAAGAGGCACGAACATCTTGCACGGGACCAATGTAACTTGTATGAACTGACCGCGTAGTTACGGGTCTCCAGATTTGCGAATATGACGATAATTTCAAAATACGTAGATTAGGCTTAAATACAAGTTATTAAAGTGTGAAAACCCAAACCAGCCTCCAAACGGCCTCGTAAGAGGCACGAAAACCTCGCACGGGACCAGTGTAACTTGTACGAACTGACCGCGTTGTCACGGGTCTCGCGGTTTTAGAATACGACGATAAGTTCAAAATACATAGATTAGGCTTAAAAACAAGCCGTTGGAGGGTGAAAACCCAAACCAACCCCCAAACAACCCCATAAAAGTGACGAACACCTCGCAGGGGACCAATGTAACTTGTAAGAACTGACCGCGTAGTCGCGGGCCTCCCGAAATATGGCAAAAATTTCAAAATAAATAGATCAGGCTTAAAAACAAGCCTTTCGAGGGTGATAACCCAAACCAGCCCCCAAATGGCCCCGTAACACGCACAAACACCTCGTACGGGACCAATGTAACATGTCAGAACTGACCGCGGAGTCGCGGGTGTCCTGATTTGAGAATAGGACGATAATTTTAAAATTAATCGATTAAGCTAAAAAACAAGCCCTTAAAGGGAGAAAACCCAAACTAGCCCCCCAACGGCCCTGAAAGAGGCACGAACACCTCGCACTGGACCAATATAACTTGTACGAACTGTCCGTGTAGTCGCGGGCCTCTCGGTCTCAGAATATGACTATAATTTCAAATTATATCGATTAAGCTGAAAAACAGGACCTTAAAGGGTGATAACCCAAACCACCCCCCAAACGGCCTTGTAAGAGGCTCTAACACCTCGCACGGGACCAATGGAACTTGTACGAACTGAACTCGTAGTTGCGGGTCTCCCAATTTAAGAATATGATGATAATTTCAAAATACGAAGATTAGCCTTAAAAACAAGCCGTTGGGGTGGAAACACAAACCAGCCCCCAAACGGCCCCGTAAAAGGCACGGACACCTCGCACGGGACCAATGTAACTTGTACGAACTGACCGCGTAGTCGCGGATCTCCCGATTTGACAATATGACGATAGTTTCAAAATACTTAGATTAGGCTTAAAAATAAGGAGTTGGGTGGTGAAAACCCAAACCAGCCCCCAAACGGCCCCGTAAGAGGAACGAACATCTTGCACGGGACCAATGTAACATGTATGAACTGACCGCGTAGTTACGGGTCTCCAGATTTGCGAATATGACGATAATTTCGAAATACGTAGATTAGGCTTAAATACAAGTTATTAAAGTGTGAAAACCCAAACCAGCCTCCAAACGGCCTCGTAAGAGTCACGAACACCTCGCACGGGACCAATGTAACTTGTACGAACTGACCGCGTTGTCGCGGGTCTCGCGGTTTTAGAATACGACGATAATTTCAAAATACGTAGATTAGGCTTAAAAACAAGCCGTTGGAGGGTGAAAACCCAAACGGCCCCATAAAAGTCACGAACACCTCGCAGGGGACCAATGTAACTTGTAAGAACTGACCGCGTAGTCGCGGGCCTCCCGAAATATGGTAAAAATTTCAAAATAAATAGATCAGGTTTAAAAACAAGCCGTTCGAGGGTGATAACCCAAACCAGCCCCCAAATGGCCCCGTAACAGGCATAAAACACCTCGCACGGGACCAATGTAACTTGTGAGAACTGACCGCGGAGTCGCGGGTGTTCTGATTTGAGAATAAGACGATAATTTTAAAATATATCGATTAAGCTAAAAAACAAGCCCTTAAAGGGAGAAAACCCAAACTAGCCCCCCAACGGCCCTGTTAGAGGCACGAACACTCGCACAGGACCAATATAACTTGTACAAACGGCCCGCGTAGTCGCGGGCCTCTCGGTTTCAGAATATGACTATAATTTCAAAATATATCGATTAAGCTGAAAAACAGGCCCTTAAAGGGTGATAACCCAAACCAGCCCCCAAACGGCCTTGTAAGAGGCTCTAACACCTCGCACGGGACCAATGTAACTTGTACGAACTGATCTCGTAGTTGCGGGTCTCCCAATTTAAGAATATGATGATAATTTCAAAATACCTACATTAGCCTTAAAAACAAGCCGTTGGGGTGGTAACACAAACCAGCCCCCAAACGGCCCCGTAAAAGGCACGGACACCTCGCACGGGACCAATGTAACTTGTACGAACTGACCGCGTTGTCGCGGGTCTCGCGGTTTTGGAATACAACGATAATTTCAAAATACGTAGATTAGGCTTAAAAACAAGCCGTTGGAGGGTGAAAACCCAAACCAACCCCCAAACGGCCCCATAAAAGTCACGAACACCTCGCAGGGGACCAATGTAACTTGTAAGAACTGACCGCGTAGTCGCGGGCCTCCCGAAATATGGCAAAAATTTCAAAATAAATAGATCAGGCTTAAAAACAAGCCGTTCGAGGGTGATAACCCAAACCAGCCCCCAAATGGCCCCGTAACACGCACAAACACCTCGCACGGGACCAATGTAACATGTCAGAACTGACCGCGGAGTCGCGGGTGTCCTGATTTGAGAATAAGAGGATAATTATAAAATATATCGATTAAGCTAAAAAACAAGCCCTTAAAGGGAGAAAATCCAAACTAGCCCCCCAACGGCCCTGTAAGAGGCACGAACACCTCGTACGGGACCAATATAACTTGTACGAACTGACCGCGTAGTCGCGGGCCTCTCGGTTTCAGAATATGACTATAATTTCAAAATATATCGATTAAGCTGAAAAACAGGCCCTTAAAGGGTGATAACCCAAACCAACCCCCAAACGGCCTTGTAAGAGGCTCTAACACCTCGCACGGGACCAATGTAACTTGTACGAACTGATCTCGTAGTTGCGGGTCTCCCAATTTAAGAATATGATGATAATTTCAAAATACTTACATTAGCCTTAAAAACAAGCCGTTGGGGTGGAAACACAAACCAGCCCCCAAACGGCCCCGTAAAAGGCACGAACACCTCGCACGGGACGAATGTAACTTGTACGAACTAACCGCGTTGTCGCGGATCTCCCGATTTGACAATATGACGATAGTTTCAAAATACGTAGATTAGGCTTAAAAACAAGGAGTTGTGTGGTGAAAACCCAAACCAGCCCCCAAACGGCCCCGTAAGAGGAACGAACATCTTGCACGGGACCAATGTAACTTGTATGAACTGACCGCGTAGTTACGGGTCTCCAGATTTGCGAATATGACGATAATTTCAAAATACGTAGATTTGGCTTAAATACAAGTTATTAAAGTGTGAAAACCCAAACCAGCCTCCAAACGGCCTCGTAAGAGGCACGAACACCTCGCACGGGACCAATGTAACTTGTACGAACTGACCGCGTTGTCACGGGTCTCGCGGTTTTAGAATACGACGATAATTTCAAAATACGTAGATTAGGCTTAAAAACAAGCCGTTGGAAGGTGAAAACCCAAACCAACCCCCAAACGGCCCCATAAAAGTCACGAACACCTCGCAGGGGACCAATGTAACTTGTAAGAACTGACCGCGTAGTCGCGGGCCACCCGAAATATGGAAAAAATTTCAAAATAAATAGATCAGGCTTAAAAACAAGCCGTTCGAGGGTGATAACCCAAACCAGCCCCCAAATGGCCCCGTAACACGCACAAACACCTCGCATGGGACCAATGTAACATGTCAGAACTGACCGCGGAGTCGCGGGTGTCCTGATTTGAGAATAAGACGATAATTATAAAATATATCGATTAAGCTAAAAAACAAGCCCTTAAAGGGAGAAAATCCAAACTAGCCCCCCAACGGCCCTGTAAGAGGCACGAACACCTCGTACGGGACCAATATAACTAGTACGAACTGACCGCGTAGTCGCGGGCCTCTCGGTTTCAGAATATGACTATATTTCAAAATATATCGATTAAGCTGAAAAACAGGCCCTTAAAGGGTGATAACCCAAACCCGCCCCCAAACGGCCTTGTAAGAGGCTCTAACACCTCCCAAGGGACCAATGTAACTTGTACGAACTGATCTCGTAGTTGCGGGTCTCCCAATTTAAGAATATGATGATAATTTCAAAATACCTACATTAGCCTTAAAAACAAGCCGTTGGGGTGGAAACACAAACCAGCCCCCAAACGGCCCCGTAAAAGGCACGGACACCTCGCACGGGACCAATGTAACTTGTACGAACTGACCGCGTAGTCGCGGATCTCCCGATTTGACAATATGACGATAGTTTCAAAATACTTAGATTAGGCTTAAAAATAAGGAGTTGGGTGGTGAAAACCCAAACCAGCCCCCAAACGGCCCCGTAAGAGGAACGAACATCTTGCACGGGACCAATGTAACATGTATGAACTGACCGCGTAGTTACGGGTCTCCAGATTTGCGAATATGATGATAATTTCGAAATACGTAGATTAGGCTTAAATACAAGTTATTAAAGTGTGAAAACCCAAACCAGCCTCCAAACGGCCTCGTAAGAGTCACGAACACCTCGCACGGGACCAATGTAACTTGTACGAACTGACCGCGTTGTCGCGGGTCTCGCGGTTTTAGAATACGACGATAATTTCAAAATACGTAGATTAGGCTTAAAAACAAGCCGTTGGAGGGTGAAAACCCAAACAAACCCCCAAACGGCCCCATAAAAGTCACGAACACCTCGCAGGGGACCAATGTAACTTTTAAGAACTGACCGCGTAGTCGCGGGCCTCCCGAAATATGGTAAAAATTTCAAAATAAATAGATCAGGTTTAAAAACAAGCCGTTCGAGGGTGATAACCCAAACCAGCCCCCAAATGGCCCCGTAACAGGCATAAAACACCTCGCACGGGACCAATGTAACTTGTGAGAACTGACCGCGGAGTCGCGGGTGTTCTGATTTGAGAATAAGACGATAATTTTAAAATATATCGATTAAACTAAAAAACAAGCCCTTAAAGGGAGAAAACCCAAACTAGCCCCCCAACGGCCCTGTTAGAGGCACGAACACTCGCACAGGACCAATATAACTTGTACAAACTGCCCGCGTAGTCGCGGGCCTCTCGGTTTCAGAATATGACTATAATTTCAAAATATATCGATTAAGCTGAAAAACAGGCCCTTAAAGGGTGATAACCCAAACCAGCCCCCAAACGGCCTTGTAAGAGGCTCTAACACCTCGCACGGGACCAATGTAACTTGTACGAACTGATCTCGTAGTTGCGGGTCTCCCAATTTAAGAATATGATGATAATTTCAAAATACCTACATTAGCCTTAAAAACAAGCCGTTGGGGTGGAAACACAAACCAGCCCCCAAACGGCCCCGTAAAAGGCACGAACACCTCGCACGGGACGAATGTAACTTGTACGAACTAACCGCGTTGTCGCGGATCTCCCGATTTGACAATATGACGATAGTTTCAAAATACGTAGATTAGGCTTAAAAACAAGGAGTTGTGTGGTGAAAACCCAAACCAGCCCCCAAACGGCCCCGTAAGAGGAACGAACATCTTGCACGGGGCCAATGTAACTTGTATGAACTGACCGCGTAGTTACGGGTCTCCAGATTTGCGAATATGACGATAATTTCAAAATACGTAGATTAGGCTTAAATACAAGTTATTAAAGTGTGAAAACCCAAACCAGCCTCCAAACGGCCTCGTAAGAGGCACGAACACCTCGCACGGGACCAATGTAACTTGTACGAACTGACCGCGTTGTCACGGGTCTCGCGGTTTTAGAATACGACGATAATTTCAAAATACGTAGATTAGGCTTAAAAACAAGCCGTTGGAAGGTGAAAACCCAAACCAACCCCCAAACGGCCCCATAAAAGTCACGAACACCTCGCAGGGGACCAATGTAACTTGTAAGAACTGACCGCGTAGTCGCGGGCCACCCGAAATATGGAAAAAATTTCAAAATAAATAGATCAGGCTTAAAAACAAGCCGTTCGAGGGTGATAACCCAAACCAGCCCCCAAATGGCCCCGTAACACGCACAAACACCTCGTATGGGACCAATGTAACATGTCAGAACTGACCGCGGAGTCGCGGGTGTCCTGATTTGAGAATAAGACGATAATTATAAAATATATCGATTAAGCTAAAAAACAAGCCCTTAAAGGGAGAAAATCCAAACTAGCCCCCCAACGGCCCTGTAAGAGGCACGAACACCTCGTACGGGACCAATATAACTAGTACGAACTGACCGCGTAGTCGCGGGCCTCTCGGTTTCAGAATATGACTATATTTCAAAATATATCGATTAAGCTGAAAAACAGGCCCTTAAAGGGTGATAACCCAAACCCGCCCCCAAACGGCCTTGTAAGAGGCTCTAACACCTCCCAAGGGACCAATGTAACTTGTACGAACTGATCTCGTAGTTGCGGGTCTCCCAATTTAAGAATATGATGATAATTTCAAAATACCTACATTAGCCTTAAAAACAAGCCGTTGGGGTGGAAACACAAACCAGCCCCCAAACGGCCCCGTAAAAGGCACGGACACCTCGCACGGGACCAATGTAACTTGTACGAACTGACCGCGTAGTCGCGGATCTCCCGATTTGACAATATGACGATAGTTTCAAAATACTTAGATTAGGCTTAAAAATAAGGAGTTGGGTGGTGAAAACCCAAACCAGCCCCCAAACGGCCCCGTAAGAGGAACGAACATCTTGCACGGGACCAATGTAACATGTATGAACTGACCGCGTAGTTACGGGTCTCCAGATTTGCGAATATGATGATAATTTCGAAATACGTAGATTAGGCTTAAATACAAGTTATTAACGTGTGAAAACCCAAACCAGCCTCCAAACGGCCTCGTAAGAGTCACGAACACCTCGCACGGGACCAATGTAACTTGTACGAACTGACCGCGTTGTCGCGGGTCTCGCGGTTTTAGAATACGACGATAATTTCAAAATACGTAGATTAGGCTTAAAAACAAGCCGTTGGAGGGTGAAAACCCAAACAAACCCCCAAACGGCCCCATAAAAGTAACGAACACCTCGCAGGGGACCAATGTAACTTTTAAGAACTGACCGCGTAGTCGCGGGCCTCCCGAAATATGGTAAAAATTTCAAAATAAATAGATCAGGTTTAAAAACAAGCCGTTCGAGGGTGATAACCCAAACCAGCCCCCAAATGGCCCCGTAACAGGCATAAAACACCTCGCACGGGACCAATGTAACTTGTGAGAACTGACCGCGGAGTCGCGGGTGTTCTGATTTGAGAATAAGACGAAAATTTTAAAATATATCGATTAAACTAAAAAACAAGCCCTTAAAGGGAGAAAACCCAAACTAGCCCCCCAACGGCCCTGTTAGAGGCACGAACACTCGCACAGGACCAATATAACTTGTACAAACTGCCCGCGTAGTCGCGGGCCTCTCGGTTTCAGAATATGACTATAATTTCAAAATATATCGATTAAGCTGAAAAACAGGCCCTTAAAGGGTGATAACCCAAACCAGCCCCCAAACGGCCTTGTAAGAGGCTCTAACACCTCGCACGGGACCAATGTAACTTGTACGAACTGATCTCGTAGTTGCGGGTCTCCCAATTTAAGAATATGATGATAATTTCAAAATACCTACATTAGCCTTAAAAACAAGCCGTTGGGGTGGTAACACAAACCAGCCCCCAAACGGCCCCGTAAAAGGCACGGACACCTCGCACGGGACCAATGTAACTTGTACGAACTAACCGCGTAGTCGCGGATCTCCCGATTTGACAATATGACGATAGTTTCAAAATACGTAGATTAGGCTTAAAACACAAGGAGTTGGGTGGTGAAAACCCAAACCAGCCCCCAAACGGCCCCGTAAGAGGAACGAACATCTTGCACGGGACCAATGTAACTTGTATGAACTGACCGCGTAGTTACGGGTCTCCAGATTTGCGAATATGACGATAATTACAAAATACGTAGATTAGGCTTAAATACAAGTTATTAAAGTGTGAAAATCCAAACCAACCCCCAAACGGCCTCGTAAGAGGCACGAACACCTCGCACGGGACCAATGTAACTTGTACGAACTGACCGCGTTGTCGCGGGTCTCGCGGTTTTAGAATACGACGATAATTTCAAAATACGTAGATTAGGCTTAAAAACAAGCAGTTGGAGGGTGAAAACCCAAACCAACCCCCAAACGGCCCCATAAAAGTCACGAACACCTCGCAGGGGACCAATGTAACTTGTAAGAACTGACCGCGTAGTCGCGGGCCTCCCGAAATATGGCAAAAATTTCAAAATAAATAGATCAGGCTTAAAAACAAGCCGTTCGAGGGTGATAACCCAAACCAGCCCCCAAATGGCCCCGTAACACGCACAAACACCTCGCACGGGACCAATGTAACATGTCAGAACTGACCGCGGAGTCGCGGGTGTCCTGATTTGAGAATAAGACGATAATTATAAAATATATCGATTAAGCTAAAAAACAAGCCCTTAAAGGGAGAAAATCCAAACTAGCTCCCCAACGGCCCTGTAAGAGGCACGAACACCTCGTACGGGACCAATATAACTTGTACGAACTGACCGCGTAGTCGCGGGCCTCTCGGTTTCAGAATATGACTATAATTTCAAAATATATCGATTAAGCTGAAAAACATGCCCTTAAAGGGTGATAACCCAAACCAGCCCCCAAACGGCCTTGTAAGAGACTCTAACACCTCGCACGGGACCAATGTAACTTGTACGAACTGATCTCGTAGTTGCGGGTCTCCCAATTTAAGAATATGATGATAATTTCAAAATACCTACATTAGCCTTAAAAACAAGCCGTTGGGGTGGAAACACAAACAAGGCCCCAAACGGCCCCGTAAAAGGCACGAACACCTCGCACGGGACGAATGTAACTTGTACGAACTAACCGCGTTGTCGCGGATCTCCCGATTTGACAATATGATGATAGTTTCAAAATACGTAGATTAGGCTTAAAAACAAGGAGTTGTGTGGTGAAAACTCAAACCAGCCCCCAAACGGCCCCGTAAGAGGAACGAACATCTTGCACGGGACCAATGTAACTTGTATGAACTGACCGTGTAGTTACGGGTCTCCAGATTTGCGAATATGACGATAATTTCAAAATACGTAGATTAGGCTTAAATACAAGTTATTAAAGTGTGAAAACCCAAACCAGCCTCCAAACGGCCTCGTAAGGGGCACGAACACCTCGCACGGGACCAATGTAACTTGTACGAACTGACCGCGTTGTCACGGGTCTCGCGATTTTAGAATACGACGATAATTTCAAAATACGTAGATTAGGCTTAAAAACAAGCCGTTGGAAGGTGAAAACCCAAACCAACCCCCAAACGGCCCCATAAAAGTCACGAACACCTCGCAGGGGACCAATGTAACTTGTAAGAACTGACCGCGTAGTCGCGGGCCTCCCGAAATATGGAAAAAATTTCAAAATAAATAGATCAGGCTTAAAAACAAGCCGTTCGAGGGTGATAACCCAAACCAGCCCCCAAATGGCCCCGTAACACGCACAAACACCTCGCATGGGACCAATGTAACATGTCAGAACTGACCGCGGAGTCGCGGGTGTCCTGATTTGAGAATAAGACGATAATTATAAAATATATCGATTAAGCTAAAAAACAAGCCCTTAAAGGGAGAAAATCCAAACTAGCCCCCCAACGGCCCTGTAAGAGGCACGAACACCTCGTACGGGACCAATATAACTAGTACGAACTGACCGCGTAGTCGCGGGCCTCTCGGTTTCAGAATATGACTATATTTCAAAATATATCGATTAAGCTGAAAAACAGGCCCTTAAAGGGTGATAACCCAAACCCGCCCCCAAACGGCCTTGTAAGAGGCTCTAACACCTCCCAAGGGACCAATGTAACTTGTACGAACTGATCTCGTAGTTGCGGGTCTCCCAATTTAAGAATATGATGATAATTTCAAAATACCTACATTAGCCTTAAAAACAAGCCGTTGGGGTGGAAACACAAACCAGCCCCCAAACGGCCCCGTAAAAGGCACGGACACCTCGCACGGGACCAATGTAACTTGTACGAACTGACCGCGTAGTCGCGGATCTCCCGATTTGACAATATGACGATAGTTTCAAAATACTTAGATTAGGCTTAAAAATAAGGAGTTGGGTGGTGAAAACCCAAACCAGCCCCCAAACGGCCCCGTAAGAGGAACGAACATCTTGCACGGGACCAATGTAACATGTATGAACTGACCGCGTAGTTACGGGTCTCCAGATTTGCGAATATGACGATAATTTCGAAATACGTAGATTAGGCTTAAATACAAGTTATTAAAGTGTGAAAACCCAAACCAGCCTCCAAACGGCCTCGTAAGAGTCACGAACACCTCGCACGGGACCAATGTAACTTGTACGAACTGACCGCGTTGTCGCGGGTCTCGCGGTTTTAGAATACGACGATAATTTCAAAATACGTAGATTAGGCTTAAAAACAAGCCGTTGGAGGGTGAAAACCCAAACAAACCCCCAAACGGCCCCATAAAAGTCACGAACACCTCGCAGGGGACCAATGTAACTTGTAAGAACTGACCGCGTAGTCGCGGGCCTCCCGAAATATGGTAAAAATTTCAAAATAAATAGATCAGGTTTAAAAACAAGCCGTTCGAGGGTGATAACCCAAACCAGCCCCCAAATGGCCCCGTAACAGGCATAAAACACCTCGCACGGGACCAATGTAACTTGTGAGAACTGACCGCGGAGTCGCGGGTGTTCTGATTTGAGAATAAGACGATAATTTTAAAATATATCGATTAAGCTAAAAAACAAGCCCTTAAAGGGAGAAAACCCAAACTAGCCCCCCAACGGCCCTGTTAGAGGCACGAACACTCGCACAGGACCAATATAACTTGTACAAACTGCACGCGTAGTCGCGGGCCTCTCGGTTTCAGAATATGACTATAATTTCAAAATATATCGATTAAGCTGAAAAACAGGCCCTTAAAGGGTGATAACCCAAACCAGCCCCCAAACGGCCTTGTAAGAGGCTCTAACACCTCGCACGGGACCAATGTAACTTGTACGAACTGATCTCGTAGTTGCGGGTCTCCCAATTTAAGAATATGATGATAATTTCAAAATACCTACATTAGCCTTAAAAACAAGCCGTTGGGGTGGTAACACAAACCAGCCCCCAAACGGCCCCGTAAAAGGCACGGACACCTCGCACGGGACCAATGTAACTTGTACGAACTAACCGCGTAGTCGCGGATCTCCCGATTTGACAATATGACGATAGTTTCAAAATACGTAGATTAGGCTTAAAACACAAGGAGTTGGGTGGTGAAAACCCAAACCAGCCCCCAAACGGCCCCGTAAGAGGAACGAACATCTTGCACGGGACCAATGTAACTTGTATGAACTGACCGCGTAGTTACGGGTCTCCAGATTTGCGAATATGACGATAATTACAAAATACGTAGATTAGGCTTAAATACAAGTTATTAAAGTGTGAAAATCCAAACCAACCCCCAAACGGCCTCGTAAGAGGCACGAACACCTCGCACGGGACCAATGTAACTTGTACGAACTGACCGCGTTGTCGCGGGTCTCGCGGTTTTAGAATACGACGATAATTTCAAAATACGTAGATTAGGCTTAAAAACAAGCAGTTGGAGGGTGAAAACCCAAACCAACCCCCAAACGGCCCCATAAAAGTCACGAACACCTCGCAGGGGACCAATGTAACTTGTAAGAACTGACCGCGTAGTCGCGGGCCTCCCGAAATATGGCAAAAATTTCAAAATAAATAGATCAGGCTTAAAAACAAGCCGTTCGAGGGTGATAACCCAAACCAGCCCCCAAATGGCCCCGTAACACGCACAAACACCTCGCACGGGACCAATGTAACATGTCAGAACTGACCGCGGAGTCGCGGGTGTCCTGATTTGAGAATAAGACGATAATTATAAAATATATCGATTAAGCTAAAAAACAAGCCCTTAAAGGGAGAAAATCCAAACTAGCTCCCCAACGGCCCTGTAAGAGGCACGAACACCTCGTACGGGACCAATATAACTTGTACGAACTGACCGCGTAGTCGCGGGCCTCTCGGTTTCAGAATATGACTATAATTTCAAAATATATCGATTAAGCTGAAAAACATGCCCTTAAAGGGTGATAACCCAAACCAGCCCCCAAACGGCCTTGTAAGAGACTCTAACACCTCGCACGGGACCAATGTAACTTGTACGAACTGATCTCGTAGTTGCGGGTCTCCCAATTTAAGAATATGATGATAATTTCAAAATACCTACATTAGCCTTAAAAACAAGGCGTTGGGGTGGAAACACAAACCAGCCCCCAAACGGCCCCGTAAAAGGCACGAACACCTCGCACGGGACGAATGTAACTTGTACGAACTAACCGCGTTGTCGCGGATCTCCCGATTTGACAATATGACGATAGTTTCAAAATACGTAGATTAGGCTTAAAAACAAGGAGTTGTGTGGTGAAAACCCAAACCAGCCCACAAACGGCCCCGTAAGAGGAACGAACATCTTGCACGGGACCAATGTAACTTGTATGAACTGACCGCGTAGTTACGGGTCTCCAGATTTGTGAATATGACGATAATTTCAAAATACGTAGATTAGGCTTAAATACAAGTTATTAAAGTGTGAAAACCCAAACCAGCCTCCAAACGGCCTCGTAAGAGGCACGAACACCTCGCACGGGACCAATGTAACTTGTACGAACTGACCGCGTTGTCACGGGTCTCGCGGTTTTAGAATACGACGATAATTTCAAAATACGTAGATTAGGCTTAAAAACAAGCCGTTGGAAGGTGAAAACCCAAACCAACCCCTAAACGGCCCCATAAAAGTCACGAACACCTCGCAGGGGACCAATGTAACTTGTAAGAACTGACCGCGTAGTCGCGGTCCTCCCGAAATATGGCAAAAATTTCAAAATAAATAGATCAGGCTCAAAAACAAGCCGTTCGAGGGTGATAACCCAAATCAGCCCCCAAATGGCCCCGTAACACGCACAAACACCTCGCACGGGACCAATGTAACATGTCAGAACTGACCGCGGAGTCGCGGGTGTCCTGATTTGAGAATAAGACGATAATTATAAAATATATCGATTAAGCTAAAAAACAAGCCCTTAAAGGGAGAAAATCCAAACTAGCCCCCCAACGGCCCTGTAAGAGGCACGAACACCTCGTACGGGACCAATATAACCTGTACGAACTGACCGCGTAGTCGCGGGCCTCTCGGTTTCAGAATATGACTATAATTTCAAAATATATCGATTAAGCTGAAAAACAGGCCCTTAAAGGGTGATAACCCAAACCAGCCCCCAAACGGCCTGGTAAGAGGCTCTAACACCTCGCACGGGACCAATGTAACTTGTACGAACTGATCTCGTAGTTGCGGGTCTCCCAATTTAAGAATATGATGATAATTTCAAAATACCTACATTAGCCTTAAAAACAAGCCGTTGGGGTGGAAACACAAACCAGCCTCCAAACGGCCCCGTAAAAGGCACGAACACCTCGCACGGGACGAATGTAACTTGTACGAACTAACCGCGTTGTCGCGGATCTCCCGATTTGACAATATGACGATAGTTTCAAAATACGTAGATTAGGCTTAAAAACAAGGAGTTGTGTGGTGAAAACCCAAACCAGCCCCCAAACGGCCCCGTAAGAGGAACGAACATCTTGCACGGGACCAATGTAACTTGTATGAACTGACCGCGTAGTTACGGGTCTCCAGATTTGCGAATATGACGATAATTTCAAAATACGTAGATTAGGCTTAAATACAAGTTATTAAAGTGTGAAAACCCAAACCAGCCTCCAAACGGCCTCGTAAGAGGCACGAACACCTCGCACGGGACCAATGTAACTTGTACGAACTGACCGCGTTGTCACGGGTCTCGCGGTTTTAGAATACGACGATAATTTCAAAATACGTAGATTAGGCTTAAAAACAAGCCGGTGGAAGGTGAAAACCCAAACCAACCCCCAAACGGCCCCATAAAAGTCGCGAACACCTCGCAGGGGACCAATGTAACTTGTAAGAACTGACCGCGTAGTCGCGGGCCTCCCGAAATATGGAAAAAATTTCAAAATAAATAGATCAGGCTTAAAAACAAGCCGTTCGAGGGTGATAACCCAAACCAGCCCCCAAATGGCCCCGTAACACGCACAAACACCTCGCATGGGACAAATGTAACATGTCAGAACTGACCGCGGAGTCGCGGGTGTCCTGATTTGAGAATAAGACGATAATTATAAAATATATCGATTAAGCTAAAAAACAAGCCCTTAAAGGGAGAAAATCCAAACTAGCCCCCCAACGGCCCTGTAAGAGGCACGAACACCTCGTACCGGACCAATATAACTTGTACAAACTGCCCGCGTAGTCGCGGGCCTCTCGGTTTCAGAATATGACTATAATTTCAAAATATATCGATTAAGCTGAAAAACAGGCCCTTAAAGGGTGATAACCCAAACCCGCCCCCAAACGGCCTTGTAAGAGGCTCTAACACCTCCCAAGGGACCAATGTAACTTGTACGAACTGATCTCGTAGTTGCGGGTCTCCCAATTTAAGAATATGATGATAATTTCAAAATACCTACATTAGCCTTAAAAACAAGCCGTTGGGGTGGAAACACAAACCAGCCCCCAAACGGCCCCGTAAAAGGCACGAACACCTCGCACGGCACCAATGTAACTTGTACGAACTAACCGCGTTGTCGCGGATCTCCCGATTTGACAATATGACGATAGTTTCAAAATACGTAGATTAGGCTTAAAAACAAGGAGTTGTGTGGTGAAAACCCAAACCAGCCCCCAAACGGCCCCGTAAGAGGAACGAACATCTTGCACGGGACCAATGTAACTTGTATGAACTGACCGCGTAGTTACGGGTCTCCAGATTTGCGAATATGACGATAATTTCATAATACATAGATTAGGCTTAAATACAAGTTATTAAAGTGTGAAAATCCAAACCAGCCCCCAAACGGCCTCGTAAGAGGCACGAACACCTCGCACGGGACCAATGTAACTTGTACGAACTGACCGCGTTATCGCGGGTCTCGCGGTTTTAAAATACGACGATAATTTCAAAATACGTAGAATAGGCTTAAAAACAAGCCGTTGGAGGGTGAAAACCCAAACCAACCCCCAAACGGCCCCATAAAAGTCACGAACACCTCGCAGGGGACCAATGTAACTTGTAAGAACTGACCTCGTAGTCGCGGGCCTCCCGAAATATGGCAAAAATTTCAAAATAAATAGATCAGGCTTAAAAACAAGTCGTTCGAGGGTGATAACCCAAACCAGCCCCCAAATGGCCCCGTAACACGCACAAACACCTCGCACGGGACCAATGTAACATGTCAGAACTGACCGCGGAGTCGCGGGTGTCCTGATTTGAGAATAAGACGATAATTATAAAATATATCGATTAAGCTAAAAAACAAGCCCTTAAAGGGAGAAAATCCAAACTAGCCCCCCAACGGCCCTGTAAGAGGCACGAACACCTCGCACGGGACCAATATAACTTGTACGAACTGACCGCGTAGTCGCGGGCCTCTCGGTTTCAGAATATGACTATAATTTCAAAATATATTGATTAAGCTGAAAAACAGGCCCTTAAAGGGTGATAACCCAAACGGCCTTGTAAGAGGCTCTAACACCTCGCACGGGACCAATGTAACTTGTACGAACTGATCTCGTAGTTGCGGGTCTCCCAATTTAAGAATATGATGATAATTTCAAAATACCTACATTAGCCTTAAAAACAAGCCGTTGGGGTGGAAACACAAACCCGCCCCCAAACGGCCCCGTAAAGGGCACGAACACCTCGCACGGGACCAATGTAACTTGTACGAACTAACCGCGTTGTCGCGAATCTCCCGATTTGACAATATGACGATAGTTTCAAAATACGTAGATTAGGCTTAAAAACAAGGAGTTGGGTGGTGAAAACCCAAACCAGCCCCCAAACGGCCCCGTAAGTGGAACGAACATCTTGCACGGGACCAATGTAACTTGTATGAACTGACCGCGTAGTTACGGGTCTCCAGATTTGCGAATATGACGATAATTTCAAAATACGTAGATTAGGCTTAAATACAAGTTATTAAAGTGTGAAAACCCAAACCAGCCTCAAACGGCCTCGTAAGAGGCACGAAAACCTCGCACGGGACCAATGTAACTTGTACGAACTGACCGCGTTATCGCGGGTCTCGCGGTTTTAAAATACGACGATAATTTCAAAATACGTAGATTAGGCTTAAAAACAAGCCGTTGGAGGGTGAAAACCCAAACCAACCCCCAAACGGCCCCATAAAGTCACGAACACCTCGCAGGGGACCAATGTAACTTGTAAGAACTGATCGCGTATTCGCGGGCCTCCCGAAATATGGCAAAAATTTCAAAATAAATAGATCAGGCTTAAAAACAAGCCGTTCGAGGGTGATAACCAAACCAGCCCCCAAATGGCCCCGTAACAGGCACAAAACACCTCGCACGGGACCAATATAACATGTCAGAACTGACCGCGGAGTCGCGGGTGTCCTGATTTGAGAATAAGACGATAATTTTAAAATATATCGGTTAAGCTAAAAAACAAATACTTAAAGGGAGAAAACCCAAACTAGCCCCCCAACGGCCCTGTAAGAGGCACGAACACCTCGTACCGGACCAATATAACTTGTACAAACTGCCCGCGTAGTCGCGGGCCTCTCGGTTTCAGAATATGACTATAATTTCAAAATATATCGATTAAGCTGAAAAACAGGCCCTTAAAGGGTGATAACCCAAACCAGCCCCCAAACGGCCTTGTAAGAGGCTCTAACACCTCGCACGGGACCAATGCAACTTGTACGAACTGATCTCGTAGTTGCGGGCCTCCCAATTTAAGAATATGATGATAATTTCAAAATACGTAGATTAGCCTTAAAAACAAGCCGTTGGGGTGGTAACACAAACCTGCCCCCAAACGGCCCCGTAAAAGGCACGAACACCTCGCACGGGATCAATGTAACTTGTACGAACTGACCGCGTAGTCGCGGATCTCCCGATTTGACAATATGACGATAGTTTCAAAATATGTAGATTAGGCTTAAAAACAAGGAGTTGGGTGGTGAAAACCCAAACCAGCCTCCAAACGGCCCCGTAAGAGGCACGAACATCTTGCACGGGACCAATGTAACTTGTATGAACTGACCGCGTAGTTACGGGTCTCCAGATTTGCGAATATGACGATAATTTCAAAACACGTAGATTAGGCTTAAATACAAGTTATTAAAGTGTGAAAACCCAAACCAGCCCCCAAACGGCCTCGTAAGAGGCACGAACACCTCGCACGGGACCAATGTAACTTGTACGAACTGACCGCGTTGTCGCGGGTCTCGCGGATTTAGAATACGACGATAATTTCAAAATACGTAGATTAGGCTTAAAAACAAGCCGTTGGAGGGTGAAAACCCAAACCAACCCCCAAACGGCCCCATAAAAGTCACGAACACCTCGCAGGGGACCAATGTAACTTGTAAGAACTGATCGCGTATTCGCGGGCCTCCCGAAATATGGCAAAAATTTCAAAATAAGTAGATCAGGCTTAAAAACAAGCCGTTCGAGGGTGATAACCAAACCAGCCCCCAAATGGCCCCGTAACAGGCACAAAACACCTCGCACGGGACCAATGTAACATGTCAGAACTGACCGCGGAGTCGCGGGTGTCCTGATTTGAGAATAAGACGATAATTTTAAAATATATCGGTTAAGCTAAAAAACAAGCCCTTAAAGGGAGAAAACCCAAACAAGCCTCCCAACGGCACTGTAAGAGGCACGAACACCTCGTACGGGACCAATATAACTTGTACAAACTGACCGCGTAGTCGCGGGCCTCTCGGTTTCAGAATATGACTATAATTTCAAAATATATCGATTAAGTTGAAAAACAGGCCCTTAAAGGGTGATAACCCAAACCATCCCCAAACGGCCTTGTAAGAGGCTCTAACACCTCGCACGGGACCAATGGAACTTGTACGAACTGATCTCGTAGTTGCGGGTCTCCCAATTTGACAATATGATGATATTTTCAAAATACGTAGATTTGGCTTAAAAATAAGGAGTTGGGTGGTGAAAATCCAAACCAGCCACCAAACGGCCCCGTAAGAGGCACCAACATCTTGCACGGGACCAATGTAACTTGTATGAAGTGACCACGTAGTTACGGGTCTCCAGATTTGCGAATATGACGATAATTTCGAAATATGTAGATTAGGCTTAAATACAAGTTATTAAAGTGTGAAAACCCAAACCAGCCCCCAAACGGCCACGTAAGAGGCACGAACACCTCGCACGGGACCAATGTAACTTGTACGAACTGACCGCGTTGTCGCGGGTCTCGCGGATTTAGAATACGACGATAATTTCAAAATACGTAGATTAGGCTTAAAAACAAGCCGTTGGAGGGTGAAAACCCAAACCAACCCCCAAACGGCCCCATAAAAGTCACGAACACCTCGCAGGGGACCAATGTAACTTGTAAGAACTGATCGCGTATTCGCGGGCCTCCCGAAATATGGCAAAAATTTCAAAATAAGTAGATCAGGCTTAAAAACAAGCCGTTCGAGGGTGATAACCCAAACCAGCCCCCAAATGGCCCCGTAACAGGAACAAAACACCTCGCACGGGACCAATGTAACATGTCAGAACTGACCGCGGAGTCGCGGGTGTCCTGATTTGAGAATAAGACGATAATTTTAAAATATATCGGTTAAGCTAAAAAACAAGCCCTTAAAGGGAGAAAACCCAAACAAGCCCCCCAACGGCCCTGTAAGAGGCACGAACACCTCGTACGGGACCAATATAACTTGTACAAACTGACCGCGTAGTCGCGGGCCTCTCGGTTTCAGAATATGACTATAATTTCAAAATATATCGATTAAGCTGAAAAACAGGCCCTTAAAGGGTGATAACCCAAACCAGCCCCCAAACGGCCTTGTAAGAGGCTCTAACACCTCGAACGGGACCAATGTAACTTGTACGAACTGAACTCGTAGTTGCGGGTCTCCCAATTTAAGAATATGATGATGATTTCAAAATACGAAGATTAGCCTTAAAAACAAGCCGTTGGGGTGGAAACACAAACCAGCCCCCAAACGGCCCCGTAAAAGGCACGAACACCTCGCACGGGACCAATGTAACTTGTACGAACTAACCGCGTTGTCGCGGATCTCCCGATTTTACAATATGACGATAGTTTCAAAATACGTAGATTAGGCTTAAAAACAAGGAGTTGTGTGGTGAAAACCCAAACCAGCCCCCAAACGGCCCCGTAAGAGGAACGAACATCTTGCACGGGACCAATGTAACATGTATGAACTGACCGCGTAGTTACGGGTCTCCAGATTTGCGAATATGACGATAATTTTGAAATACGTAGATTAGGCTTAAATACAAGTTATTAAAGTGTGAAAACCCAAACCAGCCTCCAAACGGCCTCGTAAGAGTCACGAACACCTCGCACGGGACCAATGTAACTTGTACGAACTGACCGCGTTGTCACGGGTCTCGCGGTTTTAGAATACGACGATAATTTCAAAATACATATATTAGGCTTAAAAACAAGCCGTTGGAGGGTGAAAACCCAAACCAACCCCCAAACGGCCCCATAAAAGTCACGAACACCTCGCAGGGGACCAATGTAACTTGTAAGAACTGACCGCGTAGTCGCGGGCCTCCCGAAATATGGCAAAAATTTCAAAATAAATAGATCAGGCTTAAAAACAAGTCGTTCGAGGGTGATAACCCAAACCCGCCCCCAAATGGCCCCGTAACACGTACAAACACCTCGCACGGGACCAATGTAACATATCAGAACTGACCGCGGAGTCGCGGGTGTCCTGATTTGAGAATAAGACGATAATTTTAAAATATATCGATTAAGCTAAAAAACAAGCCCTTAAAGGGAAAAAATCCAAACTTGCCCCCAACGGCCCTGTAAGAGGCACGAACACCTCGCACGGGACCAATATAACTTGTACAAATTGCCCGCGTAGTCGCGGGCCTCTCGGTTTCAGAATATGACTATAATTTCAAAATATATCGATTAAGCTGAAAAACAGTCCCTTAAAGTGTGATAACCCAAACCAGCCCCCAAACGGCCTTGTAAGAGGCTCTAACACCTCGCACGGGACCAATGTAACTTGTACGAACTGATCTCGTAGTTGCGGGTCTCCCAATTTAAGAATATGATGATAATTTCAAAATACCTACATTAGCCTTAAAAACAAGCCGTTGGTGTGGAAACACAAACCAGGACCCAAATGGCCCCGTAAAAGGCACGGACACCTCGCACGGGACCAATGTAACTTGTACGAACTAACCGCATAGTCGCGGATCTCCCGATTTGACAATATGACGATAGTTTCAAAATACGTAGATTAGGCTTAAAAACAAGGAGTTGTGTGGTGAAAACCCAAACCAGCCCCCAAACGGCCCCGTAAGAGGAACAAACATCTTGCACGGGACCAATGTAACTTGTATGAACTGACCGCGTAGTTACGGGTCTCCAGATTTGCGAATATGACGATAATTTCATAATACGTAGATTAGGCTTAAATACAAGTTATTAAAGTGTGAAAATCCAAACCAGCCCCCAAACGGCCTCGTAAGAGGCACGAACACCTCGCACGGGACCAATGTAACTTGTACGAACTGACCGCGTTGTCGCGGGTCTCGCGGTTTTAGAATACGACGATAATTTCAAAATACGTAGATTAGGCTTAAAAACAAGCCGTTGGAGGGTGAAAACCCAAACCAACCCCCAAACAGCCCCATAAAAGTCACGAACACCTCGCAGGGGACCAATGTAACTTGTAAGAACTGACCGCGTAGTCGCGGGCCTCCCGAAATATGGCAAAAATTTCAAAATAAATAGATCAGGCTTAAAAACAAGCCGTTCGAGGGTGATAACCCAAACCAGCCCCCAAATGGCCCCGTAACAGGCATAAAACACCTCGCACGGGACCAATGTAACATGTGAGAACTGACCGCGGAGTCGCGGGTGTCCTGATTTGAGAATAAGACGATAATTTTAAAATATATCGATTAAGCTAAAAAACAAGCCCTTAAAGGGAGAAAACCCAAACTAGCCCCCCAACGGCCCTGTTAGAGGCACGAACACTCGCACAGGACCAATATAACTTGTACAAACTGCCCGCGTAGTCGCGGGCCTCTCGGTTTCAGAATATGACTATAATTTCAAAATATATCGATTAAGCTGAAAAACAGGCCCTTAAAGGGTGATAACCCAAACCAGCCCACAAACGGCCTTGTAAGAGGCTCTAACACCTCGCACGGGACCAATGTAACTTGTACGAACTGATCTCGTAGTTGCGGGTCTCCCAATTTAAGAATATGATGATAATTTCAAAATACCTACATTAGCCTTAAAAACAAGCCGTTGGGGTGGTAACACAAACCAGCCCCTAAACGGCCCCGTAAAAGGCACGGATACCTCGCACGGGACCAATGTAACTTGTACGAACTAACCGCGTAGTCGCGGATCTCCCGATTTGACAATATGACGATAGTTTCAAAATACGTAGATTAGGCTTAAAAACAAGGAGTTGGGTGGTGAAAACCCAAACCAGCCCCCAAACGGCCCCGTAAGAGGAACGAACATCTTGCACGGGACCAATGTAACTTGTATGAACTGACCGCGTAGTTACGGGTCTCCAGATTTGCGAATATGACGATAATTACAAAATACGTAGATTAGGCTTAAATACAAGTTATTAAAGTGTGAAAACCCAAACCAGCCTCCAAACGGCCTCGTAAGAGGCACGAAAACCTCGCACGGGACCAATGTAACTTGTACGAACTGACCGCGTTATCGCAGGTCTCGCGGTTTTAAAATACGACGATAATTTCAAAATACGTAGATTAGGCTTAAAAACAAGCCGTTGGAGGGTGAAAACCCAAACCAACCCCCAAATGGCCCCATAAAGTCACGAACACCTCGCAGGGGACCAATGTAACTTGTAAGAACTGACCGCGTAGTCGCGGATCTCCCGAAATATGGCAAAAATTTCAAAATAAATAGATCAGGCTTAAAAACAAGCCGTTCGAGGGTGATAACCCATACCAGCCCCCAAATGGCCCCGTAACTTGCACAAAACACCTCGCACGGGACCAATATAACATGTCAGAACTGACCGCGGAGTCGCGGGTGTCCTGATTTGAGAATAAGACGATTATTTTAAAATATATCGATTAAGATAAAAAACAAATACTTAAAGGGAGAAAACCCAAACTAGCCCCCCAACGGCCCTGTAAGAGGCACGAACACCTCGTACCGGACCAATATAACTTGTACAAACTGCCCGCGTAGTCGCGGGCCTCTCGGTTTCAGAATATGACTATAATTTCAAAATATATCGATTAAGCTGAAAAACAGGCCCTTAAAGGGTGATAACCCAAACCAGCCCCCAAACGGCCTTGTAAGAGGCTCTAACACCTCGCACGGGACCAATGCAACTTGTACGAACTGATCTCGTAGTTGCGGGCCTCCCAATTTAAGAATATGATGATAATTTCAAAATACGTAGATTAGCCTTAAAAACAAGCCGTTGGGGTGGAAACACAAACCTGCCCCCAAACGGCCCCGTAAAAGGCACGAACACCTCGCACGGGATCAATGTAACTTGTACGAACTGACCGCGTAGTCGCGGATCTCCCGATTTGACAATATGACGATAGTTTCAAAATATGTAGATTAGGCTTAAAAACAAGGAGTTGGGTGGTGAAAACCCAAACCAGCCTCCAAACGGCCCCGTAAGAGGCACGAACATCTTGCACGGGACCAATGTAACTTGTATGAACTGACCGCGTAGTTACGGGTCTCCAGATTTGCGAATATGACGATAATTTCAAAACACGTAGATTAGGCTTAAATACAAGTTATTAAAGTGTGAAAACCCAAACCAGCCCCCAAACGGCCTCGTAAGAGGCACGAACACCTCGCACGGGACCAATGTAACTTGTACGAACTGACCGCGTTGTCGCGGGTCTCGCGGATTTAGAATACGACGATAATTTCAAAATACGTAGATTAGGCTTAAAAACAAGCCGTTGGAGGGTGAAAACCCAAACCAACCCCCAAACGGCCCCATAAAAGTCACGAACACCTCGCAGGGGACCAATGTAACTTGTAAGAACTGATCGCGTATTCGCGGGCCTCCCGAAATATGGCAAAAATTTCAAAATAAGTAGATCAGGCTTAAAAACAAGCCGTTCGAGGGTGATAACCAAACCAGCCCCCAAATGGCCCCGTAACAGGCACAAAACACCTCGCACGGGACCAATGTAACATGTCAGAACTGACCGCGGAGTCGCGGGTGTCCTGATTTGAGAATAAGACGATAATTTTAAAATATATCGGTTAAGCTAAAAAACAAGCCCTTAAAGGGAGAAAACCCAAACAAGCCCCCCAACGGCCCTGTAAGAGGCACGAACACCTCGTACGGGACCAATATAACTTGTACAAACTGACCGCGTAGTCGCGGGCCTCTCGGTTTCAGAATATGACTATAATTTCAAAATATATCGATTAAGCTGAAAAACAGGCCCTTAAAGGGTGATAACCCAAACCATCCCCCAAACGGCCTTGTAAGAGGCTCTAACACCTCGCACGGGACCAATGGAACTTGTACGAACTGATCTCGTAGTTGCGGGTCTCCCAATTTAAGAATATGATGATAATTTCAAAATACGAAGATTAGCCTTAAAAACAAGCCGTTGGGGTGGAAACACAAACCAGCCCCCAAACGGCCCCGTAAAAGGCACGGACACCTCGCACGGGACCAATGTAACTTGTACGAACTGACCGCATTGTCGCGGATCTCCCGATTTGACAATATGATGATAGTTTCAAAATACGTAGATTTGGCTTAAAAATAAGGAGTTGGGTGGTGAAAATCCAAACCAGCCACCAAACGGCCCCGTAAGAGGCACCAACATCTTGCACGGGACCAATGTAACTTGTATGAAGTGACCGCGTAGTTACGGGTCTCCAGATTTGCGAATATGACGATAATTTCGAAATATGTAGATTAGGCTTAAATACAAGTTATTAAAGTGTGAAAACCCAAACCAGCCCCCAAACGGCCTCGTAAGAGGCACGAACACCTCGCACGGGACCAATGTAACTTGTACGAACTGACCGCGTTGTCGCGGGTCTCGCGGATTTAGAATACGACGATAATTTCAAAATACGTAGATTAGGCTTAAAAACAAGCCGTTGGAGGGTGAAAACCCAAACCAACCCCCAAACGGCCCCATAAAAGTCACGAACACCTCGCAGGGGACCAATGTAACTTGTAAGAACTGATCGCGTATTCGCGGGCCTCCCGAAATATGGAAAAAATTTCAAAATAAGTAGATCAGGCTTAAAAACAAGCCGTTCGAGGGTGATAACCAAACCAGCCCCCAAATGGCCCCGTAACAGGCACAAAACACCTCGCACGGGACCAATGTAACATGTCAGAACTGACCGCGGAGTCGCGGGTGTCCTGATTTGAGAATAAGACGATAATTTTAAAATATATCGGTTAAGCTAAAAAACAAGCCCTTAAAGGGAGAAAACCCAAACAAGCCCCCCAACGGCCCTGTAAGAGGAACGAACACCTCGTACGGGACCAATATAACTTGTACAAACTGACCGCGTAGTCGCGGGCCTCTCGGTTTCAGAATATGACTATAATTTCAAAATATATCGATTAAGCTGAAAAACAGGCCCTTAAAGGGTGATAACCCAAACCAGCCCCCAAACGGCCTTGTAAGAGGCTCTAACACCTCGCACGGGACCAATGTAACTTGTACGAACTGAACTCGTAGTTGCGGGTCTCCCAATTTAAGAATATGATGATGATTTCAAAATACCTACATTAGCCTTAAAAACAAGCCGTTGGGGTGGAAACACAAACCAGCCCCCAAACGGCCCCGTAAAAGGCACGAACACCTCGCACGAGACCAATGTAACTTGTACGAACTAACCGCGTTGTCGCGGATCTCCCGATTTGACAATATGACGATAGTTTCAAAATACGTAGATTAGGCTTAAAAACAAGGAGTTGTGTGGTGAAAACCCAAACCAGCCCCCAAACGGCCACGTAAGAGGAACGAACATCTTGCACGGGACCAATGTAACATGTATGAACTGACCGCGTAGTTACGGGTCTCCAGATTTGCGAATATGACGATAATTTCAAAATACGTAGATTAGGCTTAAATACAAGTTATTAAAGTGTGAAAACCCAAACCAGCCTCCAAACGGCCTCGTAAGAGTCACGAACACCTCGCACGGGACCAATGTAACTTGTACGAACTGACCGCGTTGTCACGGGTCTCGCGGTTTTAGAATACGACGATAATTTCAAAATACATATATTAGGCTTAAAAACAAGCCGTTGGAGGGTGAAAACCCAAACCAACCCCCAAACGGCCCCATAAAAGTCACGAACACCTCGCAGGGGACCAATGTAACTTGTAAGAACTGACCGCGTAGTCGCGGGCCTCCCGAAATATGGCAAAAATTTCAAAATAAATAGATCAGGCTTAAAAACAAGCCGTTCGAGGGTGATAACCCAAACCAGCCCCCAAATGGCCCCGTAACAGGCATAAAACACCTCGCACGGGACCAATGTAACATATCAGAACTGACCGCGGAGTAGCGGGTGTCCTGATTTGAGAATAAGACGATAATTTTAAAATATATCGATTAAGCTAAAAAACAAGCCCTTAAAGGGAGAAAATCCAAACTTGCCCCCAACGGCCCTGTAAGAGGCACGAACACCTCGCACGGGACCAATATAACTTGTACAAATTGCCCGCGTAGTCGCGGGCCTCTCGGTTTCAGAATATGACTATAATTTCAAAATATATCGATTAAGCTGAAAAACAGGCCCTTAAAGGGTGATAACCCAAACCAGCCCCCAAACGGCCTTGTAAGAGGCTCTAACACCTCGCACGGGACCAATGTAACTTGTACGAACTGATCTCGTAGTTGCGGGTCTCCCAATTTAAGAATATGATGATAATTTCAAAATACCTACATTAGCCTTAAAAACAAGCCGTTGGGGTGGAACCACAAACCAGGACCCAAATAGCCCCGTAAAAGGCACGGACACCTCGCACGGGACCAATGTAACTTGTACGAACTAACCGCATAGTCGCGGATCTCCCAATTTGACAATATGACGATAGTTTCAAAATACGTAGATTAGGCTTAAAAACAAGGAGTTGTGTGGTGAAAACCCAAACCAGCCCCCAAACGGCCCCGTAAGAGGAACAAACATCTTGCACGGGACCAATGTAACTTGTATGAACTGACCGCGTAGTTACGGGTCTCCAGATTTGCGAATATGACGATAATTTCATAATACGTAGATTAGGCTTAAATACAAGTTATTAAAGTGTGAAAATCCAAACCAGCCCCCAAACGGCCTCGTAAGAGGCACGAAAACCTCGCACGGGACCAATGTAACTTGTACGAACTGACCGCGTTGTCGCGGGTCTCGCGGTTTTAGAATACGACGATAATTTCAAAATACGTAGATTAGGCTTAAAAACAAGCCGTTGGAGGGTGAAAACCCAAACCAACCCCCAAACAGCCCCATAAAAGTCACGAACACCTCGCAGGGGACCAATGTAACTTGTAAGAACTGACCGCGTAGTCGCGGGCCTCCCGAAATATGGCAAAAATTTCAAAATAAATAGATCAGGCTTAAAAACAAGCCGTTCGAGGGTGATAACCCAAACTAGCCCCCAAATGGCCCCGTAACAAGCATAAAACACCTCGCACGGGACCAATGTAACATGTGAGAACTGACCGCGGAGTCGCGGGTGTCCTGATTTGAGAATAAGACGATAATTTTAAAATATATCGATTAAGCTAAAAAACAAGCCCTTAAAGGGAGAAAACCCAAACTAGCCCCCCAACGGCCCTGTTAGAGGCACGAACACTCGCACAGGACCAATATAACTTGTACAAACTGCCCGCGTAGTCGCGGGCCTCTCGGTTTCAGAATATGACTATAATTTCAAAATATATCGATTAAGCTGAAAAACAGGCCCTTAAAGGGTGATAACCCAAACCAGCCCCCAAACGGCCTTGTAAGAGGCTCTAACACCTCGCACGGGACCAATGTAACTTGTACGAACTGATCTCGTAGTTGCGGGTCTCCCAATTTAAGAATATGATGATAATTTCAAAATACCTACATTAGTCTTAAAAACAAGCCGTTGGGGTGGTAACACAAACCAGCCCCTAAACGGCCCCGTAAAAGGCACGGACACCTCGCACGGGACCAATGTAACTTGTACGAACTAACCGCGTAGTCGCGGATCTCCCGATTTGACAATATGACGATAGTTTCAAAATACGTAGATTAGGCTTAAAAACAAGGAGTTGGGTGGTGAAAACCCAAACGGCCCCGTAAGAGGAACGAACATCTTGCACGGGACCAATGTAACTTGTATGAACTGACCGCGTAGTTACGGGTCTCCAGATTTGCGAATATGATGATAATTACAAAATACGTAGATTAGGCTTAAATACAAGTTATTAAAGTGTGAAAATCCAAACCAACCCCCAAACGGCCTCGTAAGAGGCACGAACACCTCGCACGGGACCAATGTAACTTGTACGAACTGACCGCGTTGTCGCGGGTCTCGCGATTTCAGAATACGACGATAATTTCAAAATACGTAGATTAGGCTTAAAAACAAGCCGTTGGAGGGTGAAAACCCAAACCAACCCCCAAACGGCCCCATAAAAGTCACGAACACCTCGCAGGGGACCAATGTAACTTGCAAGAACTGACCGCGTAGTCGCGGGCCTCCCGAAATATGGCAAAAATTTCAAAATAAATAGATCAGGATTAAAAACAAGCCGTTCGAGGGTGACAACCCAAACCAGCCCCCAAATGGCCCCGTAACTTGCACAAAACACCTCGCACGGGACCAATATAACATGTCAGAACTGACCGCGGAGTCGCGGGTGTCCTGATTTGAGAATAAGACGATAATTTTAAAATATATCGATTAAGCTAAAAAACAAGCCCTTAAAGGGAGAAAACCCAAACTAGCCCCCCAACGGCCCTGTAAGAGGCACGAACACCTCGTACCGGACCAATATAACTTGTACAAACTGCCCGTGTAGTCGCGGGCCTCTCGGTTTCAGAATATGACTATAATTTCAAAATATATCGATTAAGCTGAAAAACAGGCCCTTAGAGGGTGATAACCCAAACCAGCCCCCAAACGGCCTTGTAAGAGGCTCTAACACCTCGCACGGGACCAATGGAACTTGTACGAACTGATCTCATAGTTGCGGGCCACCCAATTTAAGAATATGATGATAATTTCAAAATACGTAGATTAGCCTTAAAAACAAGACGTTGGGGTGGTAAAACAAACCAGCCCCCAAACGGCCCCGTAAAAGGCACGAACACCTCGCACGGGATCAATGTAACTTGTACGAACTGACCGCGTAGTCGCGGATCTCCCGATTTGACAATATGACGATAGTTTCAAAATACGTAGATTAGGCTTAAAAACAAGGAGTTGGGTGGTGAAAACCCAAACCAGCCCCCAAACGGCCCCGTAAGACGCACGAACATCTTGCACGGGACCAATGTAACTTGTATGAACTGACCGCGTAGTTACGGGTCTCCAGATTTGCGAATAGGACGATAATTTCAAAATACGTAGATTAGGCTTAAATACAAGTTATTAAAGTGTGAAAACCCAAACCAGCCTCCAAACGGCCTCGTAAGAGGCACGAAAACCTCGCACGGGACCAGTGTAACTTGTACGAACTGACCGCGTTGTCACGGGTCTCGCGGTTTTAGAATACGACGATAAGTTCAAAATACATAGATTAGGCTTAAAAACAAGCCGTTGGAGGGTGAAAACCCAAACCAACCCCCAAACAACCCCATAAAAGTGACGAACACCTCGCAGGGGACCAATGTAACTTGTAAGAACTGACCGCGTAGTCGCGGGCCTCCCGAAATATGGCAAAAATTTCAAAGTAAATAGATCAGGCTTAAAAACAAGCCTTTCGAGGGTGATAACCCAAACCAGCCCCCAAATGGCCCCGTAACACGCACAAACACCTCGCACGGGACCAATGTAACATGTCAGAACTGACCGCGGAGTCGCGGGTGTCCTGATTTGAGAATAGGACGATAATTTTAAAATTAATCGATTAAGCTAAAAAACAAGCCCTTAAAGGGAGAAAACCCAAACTAGCCCCCCAACGGCCTTGAAAGAGGCACGAACACCTCGCACTGGACCAATATAACTTGTACGAACTGACCGTGTAGTCGCGGGCCTCTCGGTCTCAGAATATGACTATAATTTCAAATTATATCGATTAAGCTGAAAAACAGGCCCTTAAAGGGTGATAACCCAAACCACCCCCCAAACGGCCTTGTAAGAGGCTCTAACACCTCGTACGGGACCAATGGAACTTGTACGAACTGATCTCGTAGTTGCGGGTCTCCCAATTTAAGAATATGATGATAATTTCAAAATACGAAGATTAGCCTTAAAAACAAGCCGTTGGGGTGGAAACACAAACCAGCCCCCAAACGGCCCCGTAAAAGGCACGGACACCTCGCACGGGACCAATGTAACTTGTACGAACTGACCGCGTAGTCGCGGATCTCCCGATTTGACAATATGACGATAGTTTCAAAATACGTAGATTAGGCTTAAAAATAAGGAGTTGGGTGGTGAAAACCAAAACCAGCCCCCAAACGGCCCCGTAAGAGGAACGAACATCTTGCACGGGACCAATGTAACTTGTATGAACTGACCGCGTAGTTACGGGTCTCCAGATTTGCTAATATGACGATAATTTCGAAATATGTAGATTACGCTTAAATACAAATTATTAAAGTGTGAAAACCCAAACCAGCCCCCAAACGGCCTCGTAAGAGGCACGAACACCTCGCACGGGACCAATGTAACCTGTACGAACTGACCGCGTTGTCGCGGGTCTCGCGGTTTTAGAATACGACGATAATTTCAAAATACGTAGATTAGGCTTAAAAACAAGCCGTTGGAGGGTGAAAACCCAAACAAACCCCCAAACGGCCCCATAAAAGTCACGAACACCTCGCAGGGGACCAATGTAACTTGTAAGAACTGACCGCGTAGTCGCGGGCCTTCCGAAATATGGTAAAAATTTCAAAATAAATAGATCAGGCTTAAAAACAAGCCGTTCGAGGGTGATAACCCAAACCAGCCCCCAAATGGCCCCGTAACAGGCATAAAACACCTCGCACGGGACCAATGTAACTTGTGAGAACTGACCGCGGAGTCGCGGGTGTCCTGATTTGAGAATAAGACGATAATTTTAAAATATATCGATTAAGCTAAAAAACAAGCCCTTAAAGGGAGAAAACCCAAACTAGCCCCCCAACGGCCCTGTTAGAGGCACGAACACTCGCACAGGACCAATATAACTTGTACAAACTGCCCGCGTAGTCGCGGGCCTCTCGGTTTCAGAATATGACTATAATTTCAAAATATATCGATTAAGCTGAAAAACAGGCCCTTAAAGGGTGATAACCCAAACCAGCCCCCAAACGGCCTTGTAAGAGGCTCTAACACCTCGTACGGGACCAATGTAACTTGTACGAACTGATCTCGTAGTTGCGGGCCACCCAATTTAAGAATATGATGATAATTTCAAAATACCTACATTAGCCTTAAAAACAAGCCGTTGGGGTGGTAACACAAACCAGCCCCCAAACGGCCCCGTAAAAGGCACGGACACCTCGCACGGGACCAATGTAACTTGTACGAACTAACCGCGTAGTCGCGGATCTCCCGATTTGACAATATGACGATAGTTTGAAAATACGTAGATTAGGCTTAAAAACAAGGACTTGGGTGGTGAAAACCCAAACCAGCCCCCAAACGGCCCCGTAAGAGGAACGAACATCTTGCACGGGACCAATGTAACTTGTATGAACTGACCGCGTAGTTACGGGTCTCCAGATTTGCGAATATGACGATAATTACAAAATACGTAGATTAGGCTTAAATACAAGTTATTAAAGTGTGAAAATCCAAACCAACCCCCAAACGGCCTCGTAAGAGGCACGAACACCTCGCACGGGACCAATGTAACTTGTACGAACTGACCGCGTTGTCGCGGGTCTCGCGGTTTTAGAATACGACGATAATTTCAAAATACGTAGATTAGGCTTAAAAACAAGCCGTTGGAGGGTGAAAACCCAAACCAACCCCCAAACGGCCCCATAAAAGTCACGAACACCTCGCAGGGGACCAATGTAACTTGTAAGAACTGACCGCGTAGTCGCGGGCCTCCCAAAATATGGCAAAAATTTCAAAATAAATAGATCAGGATTAAAAACAAGCCGTTCGAGGGTGACAACCCAAACCAGCCCCCAAATGGCCCCGTAACTTGCACAAAACACCTCGCACGGGACCAATATAACATGTCAGAACTGACCGCGGAGTCGCGGGTGTCCTGATTTGAGAATAAGACGATAATTTTAAAATATATCGATTAAGCTAAAAAACAAGCCCTTAAAGGGAGAAAACCCAAACTAACCCCCCAACGGCCCTGTAAGAGGCACGAACACCTCGTACCGGACCAATATAACTTGTACAAACTGCCCGTGTAGTCGCGGGCCTCTCGGTTTCAGAATATGACTATAATTTCAAAATATATCGATTAAGCTGAAAAACAGGCCCTTAGAGGGTGATAACCCAAACCAGCCCCCAAACGGCCTTGTAAGAGGCTCTAACACCTCGCACGGGACCAATGGAACTTGTACGAACTGATCTCATAGTTGCGGGCCACCCAATTTAAGAATATGATGATAATTTCAAAATACGTAGATTAGCCTTAAAAACAAGACGTTGAGGTGGTAACACAAACCAGCCCCCAAACGGCCCCGTAAAAGGCACGAACACCTCGCACGGGATCAATGTAACTTGTACGAACTGACCGCGTAGTCGCGGATCTCCCGATTTGACAATATGACGATAGTTTCAAAATACGTAGATTAGGCTTAAAAACAAGGAGTTGGGTGGTGAAAACCCAAACCAGCCCCCAAACGGCCCCGTAAGACGCACGAACATCTTGCACGGGACCAATGTAACTTGTATGAACTGACCGCGTAGTTACGGGTCTCCAGATTTGCGAATATGACGATAATTTCAAAATACGTAGATTAGGCTTAAATACAAGTTATTAAAGTGTGAAAACCCAAACCAGCCTCCAAACGGCCTCGTAAGAGGCACGAAAACCTCGCACGGGACCAGTGTAACTTGTACGAACTGACCGCGTTGTCACGGGTCTCGCGGTTTTAGAATACGACGATAAGTTCAAAATACATAGATTAGGCTTAAAAACAAGCCGTTGGAGGGTGAAAACCCAAACCAACCCCCAAACAACCCCATAAAAGTGACGAACACCTCGCAGGGGACCAATGTAACTTGTAAGAACTGACCGCGTAGTCGCGGGCCTCCCAAAATATGGCAAAAATTTCAAAATAAATAGATCAGGCTTAAAAACAAGCCTTTCGAGGGTGATAACCCAAACCAGCCCCCAAATGGCCCCGTAACACGCACAAACACCTCGCACGGGACCAATGTAACATGTCAGAACTGACCGCGGAGTCGCGGGTGTCCTGATTTGAGAATAGGACGATAATTTTAAAATTAATCGATTAAGCTAAAAAACAAGCCCTTAAAGGGAGAAAACCCAAACTAGCCCCCCAACGGCCCTGAAAGAGGCACGAACATCTCGCACTGGACCAATATAACTTGTACGAACTGACCGTGTAGTCGCGGGCCTCTCGGTCTCAGAATATGACTATAATTTCAAATTATATCGATTAAGCTGAAAAACAGGCCCTTAAAGGGTGATAACCCAAACCACCCCCCAAACGGCCTTGTAAGAGGCTCTAACACCTCGTACGGGACCAATGGAACTTGTACGAACTGATCTCGTAGTTGCGGGTCTCCCAATTTAAGAATATGATGATAATTTCAAAATACGAAGATTAGCCTTAAAAACAAGCCGTTGGGGTGGAAACACAAACCAGCCCCCAAACGGCCCCGTAAAAGGCACGGACACCTCGCACGGGACCAATGTAACTTGTACGAACTGACCGCGTAGTCGCGGATCTCCCGATTTGACAATATGACGATAGTTTCAAAATACGTAGATTAGGCTTAAAAATTAGGAGTTGGGTGGTGAAAACCCAAACCAGCCCCCAAACGGCCCCGTAAGAGGAACGAACATCTTGCACGGGACCAATGTAACTTGTATGAACTGACCGCGTAGTTACGGGTCTCCAGATTTGCTAATATGACGATAATTTCGAAATATGTAGATTACGCTTAAATACAAATTATTAAAGTGTGAAAACCCAAACCAGCCCCCAAACGGCCTCGTAAGAGGCACGAACACCTCGCACGGGACCAATGTAACCTGTACGAACTGACCGCGTTGTCGCGGGTCTCGCGGTTTTAGAATACGACGATAATTTCAAAATACGTAGATTAGGCTTAAAAACAAGCCGTTGGAGGGTGAAAACCCAAACAAACCCCCAAACGGCCCCATAAAAGTCACGAACACCTCGCAGGGGACCAATGTAACTTGTAAGAACTGACCGCGTAGTCGCGGGCCTCCCGAAATATGGTAAAAATTTCAAAATAAATAGATCAGGCTTAAAAACAAGCCGTTCGAGGGTGATAACCCAAACCAGCCCCCAAATGGCCCCGTAACAGGCATAAAACACCTCGCACGGGACCAATGTAACTTGTGAGAACTGACCGCGGAGTCGCGGGTGTCCTGATTTGAGAATAAGACGATAATTTTAAAATATATCGATTAAGCTAAAAAACAAGCCCTTAAAGGGAGAAAACCCAAACTAGCCCCCCAACGGCCCTGTTAGAGGCACGAACACTCGCACAGGACCAATATAACTTGTACAAACTGCCCGCGTAGTCGCGGGCCTCTCGGTTTCAGAATATGACTATAATTTCAAAATATATCGATTAAGCTGAAAAACAGGCCCTTAAAGGGTGATAACCCAAACCAGCCCCCAAACGGCCTTGTAAGAGGCTCTAACACCTCGCACGGGACCAATGTAACTTGTACGAACTGATCTCGTAGTTGCGGGTTTCCCAATTTAAGAATATGATGATAATTTCAAAATACCTACATTAGCCTTAAAAACAAGCCGTTGGGGTGGTAACACAAACCAGCCCCCAAACGGCCCCGTAAAAGGCACGGACACCTCGCACGGGACCAATGTAACTTGTATGAACTAACCGCGTAGTCGCGGATCTCCCGATTTGACAATATGACGATAGTTTCAAAATACTTAGATTAGGCTTAAAAACAAGGAGTTGGGTGGTGAAAACCCAAACCAGCCCCCAAACGGCCCCGTAAGAGGAACGAACATCTTGCACGGGACCAATGTAACTTGTATGAACTGACCGCGTAGTTACGGGTCTCCAGATTTGCGAATATGACGATAATTACAAAATACGTAGATTAGGCTTAAATACAAGTTATTAAAGTGTGAAAATCCAAACCAACCCCCAAACGGCCTCGTAAGAGGCACGAACACCTCGCACGGGACCAATGTAACTTGTACGAACTGACCGCGTTGTCGCGGGTCTCGCGATTTTAGAATACGACGATAATTTCAAAATACGTAGATTAGGCTTAAAAACAAGCCGTTGGAGGGTGAAAACCCAAACCAACCCCCAAATGGCCCCATAAAAGTCACGAACACCTCGCAGGGGACCAATGTAACTTGTAAGAACTGACCGCGTAGTCGCGGGCCTCCCGAAATATGGCAAAAATTTCAAAATAAATAGATTAGGATTAAAAAAAAAACCGTTCGAGGGTGATAACCCAAACCAGCCCCCAAATGGCCCCGTAACTTGCACAAAACACCTCGCACGAGACCAATATAACATGTCAGAACTGACCGCGGAGTCGCGGGTGTCCTGATTTGAGAATAAGACGATAATTTTAAAATATATCGATTAAGCTAAAAAACAAGCCCTTAAAGGGAGAAAACCCAAACTAGCCCCCCAACGGCCCTGTAAGAGGCACGAACACCTCGTACCGGACCAATATAACTTGTACAAACTGCCCGCGTAGTCGCGGGCCTCTCGGTTTCAGAATATGACTATAATTTCAAAATATATCGATTAAGCTGAAAAACAGGCCCTTAGAGGGTGATAACCCAAACCAGCCCCCAAACGGCCTTGTAAGAGGCTCTAACACCTCGCACGGGACCAATGGAACTTGTACGAACTGATCTCATAGTTGCGGGCCACCCAATTTAAGAATATGATGATAATTTCAAAATACGTAGATTAGCCTTAAAAACAAGACGTTGGGGTGGTAACACAAACCAGCCCCCAAACGGCCCCGTAAAAGGCACGAACACCTCGCACGGGATCAATGTAACTTGTACGAACTGACCGCGTAGTCGCGGATCTCCCGATTTGACAATATGACGATAGTTTCAAAATACGTAGATTAGGCTTAAAAACAAGGAGTTGGGTGGTGAAAACCCAAACCAGCCCCCAAACGGCCCCGTAAGACGCACGAACATCTTGCACGGGACCAATGTAACTTGTATGAACTGACCGCGTAGTTACGGGTCTCCAGATTTGCGAATATGACGATAATTTCAAAATACGTAGATTAGGCTTAAATACAAGTTATTAAAGTGTGAAAACCCAAACCAGCCTCCAAACGGCCTCGTAAGAGGCACGAAAACCTCGCACGGGACCAGTGTAACTTGTACGAACTGACCGCGTTGTCACGGGTCTCGCGGTTTTAGAATACGACGATAAGTTCAAAATACATTGATTAGGCTTAAAAACAAGCCGTTGGAGGGTGAAAACCCAAACCAACCCCCAAACAACCCCATAAAAGTGACGAACACCTCGCAGGGGACCAATGTAACTTGTAAGAACTGACCGCGTAGTCGCGGGCCTCCCGAAATATGGCAAAAATTTCAAAATAAATAGATCAGGCTTAAAAACAAGCCTTTCGAGGGTGATAACCCAAACCAGCCCCCAAATGGCCCCGTAACACGCACAAACACCTCGCACGGGACCAATGTAACATGTCAGAACTGACCGCGGAGTCGCGGGTGTCCTGATATGAGAATAGGACGATAATTTTAAAATTAATCGATTAAGCTAAAAAACAAGCCCTTAAAGGGAGAAAACCCAAACTAGCCCCCCAACGGCCCTGTAAGAGGCACGAACACCTCGTACCGGACCAATATAACTTGTACGAACTGCCCGCGTAGTCGCGGGCCTCTCGGTTTCAGAATATGACAATAATTTCAAAATATATCGATTAAGTTGAAAAACAGGCCCTTAAAGGGTGATAACCCAAACCAGCCCCCAAAAGACCTTGTAAGAGGCTCTAACACCTCGCACGGGACCAATGGAACTTGTACGAACTGATCTCGTAGTTGCGGGCCTCCCAATTTAAGAATATGATGATAATTTCAAAATACGTAGATTAGCCTTAAAAAGAAGCCGTTGGGGTGGTAACACAGGCCAGCCCCCAAATGGCCCCGTAAAAGGCACGAACACCTCGCACGTGATCAATGTAACTTGTACGAACTGACCGCGTAGTCGCGGATCTCCCGATTTGACAATATGACGATAGTTTCAAAATACGTAGATTAGGCTTAAAAACAAGGAGTTGGGTGGTGAAAACCCAAACCAGCCCCCAAACAGCCCCGTAAGAGGCACGAACATCTTGCACGGGACCAATGTAACTTGTATGAACTGACCGCGTAGTTACGGGTCTCCTGATTTGCGAATATGACGATAATTTCAAAATACGTAGATGAGGCTTAAATACAAGTTATTAAAGTGTGAAAACCCAAACCAGCCTCCAAACGGCCTCGTAAGAGGCACGAAAACCTCGCACGGGACCAGTGTAACTTGTACGAACTGACCGCGTTGTCACGGGTCTCGCGGTTTTAGAATACGACGATAATTTCAAAATACATAGATAAGGCTTAAAAACAAGCCCTTGGAGGTTGAAAACCCAAACCAACCCCCAAACAGCCCCATAAAAGTGACGAACACCTCGCAGGGGACCAATGTAACTTGTAAGAACTGACCGCGTAGTCGCGGACCTCCCGAAATATGGCAAAAATTTCAAAATAAATAGATCAGGCTTAAAAATAAGCCGTTCGAGGGTGATAACCCAAACCAGCCCCCAAATGGCCCCGTAACACGCACAAACACCTCGCACGGGACCAATGTAACATGTCAGAACTGACCGCGGAGTCGCGGGTGTCCTGATTTGAGAATAGGACGATAATTTTAAAATATATCGATTAAGCTAAAAAATAAGCCCTTAAAGGGAGAAAACCCAAACTAGCCCCCCAACGGCCCTGTAAGAGGCACAACCACCTCGCACTGGACCAATATAACTTGTACGAACTGACCGCGTAGTCGCGGGCCTCTCGGTTTCAGAATATGACTATAATTTCAAAATATATCGATTAAGCTGAAAAACAGGCCCTTAAAGGGTGATAACCCAAACCAGCCCCCAAACGGCCTTGTAAGAGGCTCTAACACCTCGCACGGGACCAATCGAACTTGTACGAACTGATCTCGTAGTTGCGGGTCTCCCAATTTAAGAATATGATGATAATTTCAAAATACGAAGATTAGCCTTAAAAACAAGCCGTTGGGGTGGAAACACAAACCAGCACCCAAACGGCCCCGTAAAAGGCACGGACACCTCGCACGGGACCAATGTAACTTGTACGAACTGACCGCGTAGTCGCGGATCTCCCGATTTGACAATATGACGATAGTTTCAAAATACGTAGATTAGGCTTAAAAATAAGGAGTTGTGTGGTGAAAACCCAAACCAGCCCCCAAACGGCCCCGTAAGAGGCACGAACATCTTGCACGGGACCAATGTAACTTGTATGAACTGACCGCGTAGTTACGGGTCTCCAGATTTGCGAATATGACGATAATTTCAATATACGTAGATTAGGCTTAAATACAAGTTATTAAAGTGTGAAAACCCAAACCAGCCCCCAAACGGCCTCGTAAGAGGCACGAACACCTCGCACGGGACCAATGTAACTTGTAGGAACTGACCGCGTTGTCGCTGGTCTCGCGGTTTTAGAATACGACGATAATTTCAAAATACGTAGATTAGGCTTAAAAACAAGCCGTTGGAGGGTGAAAACCCAAACCAACCCCCAAACAGCCCAATAAAAGTAACGAACACCTCGCAGGGGACCAATGTAACTTGTAAGAACTGACCGCGTAGTCGCGGGCCTCCCGAAATATGGCAAAAATTTCAAAATAAATAGATCAGGCTTAAAAACAAGCCGTTCGAGGGTGATAACCCAAACCAGCCCCCAAATGGCCCCGTAAAAGGCACAAAACACCTCGCACGAGACCAATGTAACATGTCAGAACTGACCACGGAGTCGCGGGTGTCCTGATTTGAGAATAAGACGATAATTTTAAAATATATCGATTAAGCTAAAAAACAAGCCCTTAAAGGGAGAAAACCCAAACTAGCCCCCCAACGGCCCTGTAAGAGGCACGAACACCTCGTACGGGACCAATATAACTTGTACAAACTGACCGCGTAGTCGCGGGCCTGCCAAACCAGCCCCCAAACGGCCTTGTAAGAGGCTCTAACACCTCGCACGGGACCAATGTAACTTGTACGAACTGATCTCGTAGTTGCGGGTCTCCCAATTTAAGAATATGATGATAATTTCAAAATACCTACATTAGCCTTAAAAACAAGCCGTTGGGGTGGTAACACAAACCAGCCCCCAAACGGCCCCGTAAAAGGCACGGACACCTCGCACGGGACCAATGTAACTTGTACGAACTGACCGCGTAGTCGCGGATCTCCCGATTTGACAATATGACGATAGTTTCAAAATACGTAGATTAGGCTTAAAAACAAGGAGTTGGGTGGTGAAAACCCAAACCAGCCCCCAAACGGCCCCGTAAGAGGAACGAACATCTTGGACGGGACCAATGTAACTTGTATGAACTGACCGCGTAGTTACGGGTCTCCAGATTTGCGAATATGACGATAATTACAAAATACGTAGATTAGGCTTAAATACAAGTTATTAAAGTGTGAAAATCCAAACCAACCCCCAAACGGCCTCGTAAGAGGCACGAACACCTCGCACGGGACCAATGTAACTTGTACGAACTGACCGCGTTGTCGCGGGTCTCGCGGTTTTAGAATACGAAGATAATTTCAAAGTACGTAGATTAGGCTTAAAAACAAGCCGTTGGAGGGTGAAAACCCAAACCAACCCCCAAACGGCCCCATAAAAGTCACGAACACCTCGCAGGGGACCAATGTAACTTGTAAGAACTGACCGCGTAGTCGCGGGCCTCCCAAAATATGGCAAAAATTTCAAAATAAATAGATCAGGCTTAAAAACAAGCCGTTCGAGGGTGATAACCCAAACCAGCCCACAAATGGCCCCGTAACAGGCTCAAAACACCTCGCACGGGACCAATGTAACATGTGAGAACTGACCGCGGAGTCGCGGGTGTCCTGATTTGAGAATAAGACGATAATTTTAAAATATATCGATTAAGCTAAAAAACAAGCCCTTAAAGGGAGAAAACCCAAACTAGCCCCCCAACGGCCCTGTAAGAGGCACGAACACCTCGTACCGGACCGATATAACTTGTACGAACTGCCCGCGTAGTCACGGGCCTCTCGGTTTCAGAATATGACAATAATTTCAAAATATATCGATTAAGTTGAAAAACAGGCCCTTAAAGGGTGATAACCCAAACCAGCCCCCAAAAGGCCTTGTAAGAGGCTCTAACACCTCGCACGGGACCAATGGAACTTGTACGAACTGATCTCGTAGTTGCGGGCCTCCCAATTTAAGAATATGATGATAATTTCAAAATACGTAGATTAACCTTAAAAAGAAGCCGTTGGGGTGGTAACACAAGCCAGCCCCCCCAAACGGCCCCGTAAAAGGCACGAACACCTCGCACGTGATCAATGTAACTTGTACGAACTGACCGCGTTGTAACAACCCGCCTAATAAGATACCGGGCGATCACTTGAATATTAAATTAAAACAGGAGTCACAAATGGATCATCCTTAACATCACTGTCGAAAATCCATTTAATTACTAATATCCTATTAGGTGGCCGTTAAAAACTTTTATCTAACTACTCTTTTTAGCGCACAAATTAAAACATCCACAATTAAATGCGTAATGAACTGAAATGGAAATGAAAGGAACTAAAATAACCGAACACTCGGTCCAAATAATACAACCATATCGAATGATGTACTGAAAGAATAAATAAATGCAATTGATCCATTGGCTCGAGTGTTTATACAATAACTCCTATCTAGAGTTCAAGGAAAGAAACGTCTACCGATAACCTGCAAGCATCCACAGCTGCTACAGCAGACGTCTGACTCGAAAGAGTTTCCATCCAGGCGTCCCTGTGTCTGGACACCTATATATATATATAGTAGAGAGAAAGAAAGGAGAGTAGACAAACGGGTCAGGGCCCGAATGTTTAGAAAATATTTTGCAAGTGCATAAATGCTTTATTTTTAGAAAAATAGTTTTATCTCATATTTAAATTGGTATCGCACTCTCGTGAGATACCCCTCACCTCTCCCCTAACAGTGCACACCTAGCGCATCCCTTAAAACCTCCTAGTCAAGCTACCCTGCTAAACTAATCTAATACCCAACCACTATCTAACCTAGATAGTCAAATAGATGTACTAAGGGCTAACTTCACTTTAATCTCGACGCTATGCCATGTTCGTGCGTGGGGTGTCTCGCGAAGCGAAATCCAAACAAGGAACCCCCCGATACACTACTATGCAACAAGGTCGATCTTTGAGATCCGTCAGTCCCTCAGTACAGAAAGATATATAATATATATACCATAACATTTAATAATATAAGAGTACTAAGGATTAAACTTCTCCCCAGTCTCAACATTGTGCCATATTCGTGCGTGGGGTGTCTCGCAAAGCGAAATCCAAACAAGGAACCCCCCAATACACTACTATGCGGCACGGTCGATCGTCGGGATTCATTAGACCCTCGGCACCCAGTTTATACATATACATACATCTACAATATACTTCCGGATAATATAAATATCTCCCGGACTGAGGATTACTTGATACATAAAGTATTTATAAATGCTTATCCTTTTCATTTCAAAAACTTCCATTTCCCTTCTCATATCCAGGAAATGTATTTAAAAGCCAATTCATTATCATGAATTGCTTTAATAAATCATATACCTTTTTAAAAGCCAGTTTTATTATCATAAAAAGCTTTTCCTTTATCAATTATCCCATTTCCCTTTTTATATTCAAGAAATGTATTTAAAGACATTTTCATTATCATAAAAATGCTTTGATCAAAACATATGCTTCCACATCCCTTCTTCCATCCGGGAAGTGTTACCGAAGCCCATTTATATATATAACCCATTTCCCTTCCTATATCCGGGAAATGTAATTAAAGCAAATACATTATTATGAACTGCTTTAATAAACGCGTTCTAAGACCGCCCGTCCGGATTTCTCCACTGTGCGCGCCCCTAAATGGCTATCATCTTCCAGGGCCTCCAAGACAACCTGGGATCCTATATCGAAAGACGTCGGGAAGCGACCATGTGCCTGCGGGATAGTCAAGACCACACCCGGAATCTCCTAACCAGCGCAGAAAATATAACAACAAACGCTCACATGGCCTATAGGACTATATCCACCCTGCATCATTAGCCAGGGGGCTTCACCATACGAACGCAACTTCCCTTATGATAGCGATTTAGAGAGGTGTGTAATCCATATTTATTAATTATGAAAAACATTTCTCTTTCCATTTTGAAAATATTCATTTATACATTTTCAAAATCATTTCCATCATCATATATATATATATACCTAAAACACACAGTATATACATATCCTATATATTCTTCCTAGAATATATATATAAACGACCTTATTGGCCTATAGCATCTAACGATGATAATAATCCCAAAGATTCCCTCCGGGAATCATAATCATGCATTGATATTAGCATGATTCTAAATCCAAAGTATTTCTTACTTTAATAATCACTATATACCTTAATCCTATTCTAAGGATTTATTGGATATCTCCAATGATACTATTCTCCTCAAAGTGAAGTATATATATATATATATACCCCTAAATTATCCTAATTATCTCTTAGGATATACTTAACGATAATCGATATAATTATGACTTCTATAAGCATAATTATATAGGCTTATAAGCCTACGAGACATATCCTCAGGATTTCTCTCACCCGAACAACTTTAAACTTAATAGGTTAAGGATTTCATTTCCTTAAACCCCAAGACTATACCTAGTCTAAATAATCATTTAGAAGTCCCCAATTAAAACTAGGAACCCTAATCCATCAATTTCTACAATTATTCTATTTTCCTCGAAAATATAGATTAAGGGTTATATACTTAAAACCCTAACTTTACCCTCCTCAATTGTCTTAATTTATGGACCCTGAAGTCCTAAAAGGTTCCTTAGGTTATTACCTAATTATCCTCAAAGCAAAAATGGAATGGAATCTATCCCATCCAAATCACCCTAAAGAAATTGTTCCTTTCCAGCAGAGGTCGATCGATCGACCCATGACCGTCGATCGATCGAAGGCTTCGATCGATCGATCCCCGAGGCTCGATCGATCGATCAAGTCGGGCAACTTCTTCTCCGAGAAGCTGTTCGGCCATGGAAGCTTCCCCCAAGCTTCCATCTCTTCACCCAACGGCCTACAACTTCTACCAACAATAAATACACCTATAATACGGGTCCTAAACATCCCAGGACCCGGAATCACCCAATATTTTTGGTTAATTACTAAAATCTCCAATTTACCAATTTTAGGGGTTTATTCGTTTTATCTCCCGAAAACCCGTTTTATTCACGAATACCCAACCCAAAATCATTAGGGTATGTTATACCAACAATGATATGAGATATTTACGCTCAAAAATAAATAAAG
Organism: Sambucus nigra; assembly: GCA_949130495.1. Classification (NCBI taxonomy): domain Eukaryota; kingdom Viridiplantae; phylum Streptophyta; class Magnoliopsida; order Dipsacales; family Adoxaceae; genus Sambucus; species Sambucus nigra. Next base: position 174,814,104 of record OX422222.1, on the reverse strand, counting down.
CAAGTAAACACTTGCCTCGTGGATACAATCCGACGTCCTCGAGCCGAATCCCGCGGAGGCCGGCCGGAATCTCCCCCTTTTTCTTCTTTTCTTCCCTCTCTCTCTCTCTTCCTTCTTTTCTTTCTTCTTTCTTTCCTCTCTTCCTCTATATATAGAGAGAAAAAGGGTTTTAACCCTAAAAGCCCAAAAACGACTCGTTTACCCAATTACGAGCCTATTTAACCCAAAATTACCCGGAACTTAATTTCGACAATCGGACACTCTTTTCCGACTATCTCGGACATTCCGAGACTCGTGGCGCAGTCGAAATTTCCATCCGAGGTACTTGACCGCAAATCACTATTCTAATACAAAATAATTAAATGTGGTGTTCTACTCAAAATCTCACTTCTTTTGTCGCTATACTCCGTGGCGACATATAAATAAATCATTCCAAAATCATTAAATCCTCGAGAATCCCAAAGATCACTATTTCGAGAAATTCTCCAAATTCCCAAATTATACTAAATTAGGGAATTTAATTGTCTCTAAAAAGGAAGGGTTGTTACACGCGTAGTCGCGGATCTCCCGATTTGCGATAGTTTCAAAATACGTAGATTAGGCTTAAAAACAAGGAGTTGGGTGGTGAAAACCCAAACCAGCCCCCAAACGGCCCCGTAAGAGGCACGGACATCTTGCACGGGACCAATGTAACTTCTATGAACTGACCGCGTAGTTACGGGTCTCCAGATTTGCGAATATGACGATAATTTCAAAATACGTAGATTAGGCTTAAATACAAGTTATTAAAGTGTGAAAACCCAAACCAACCTCCAAACGGCCTCGTAAGAGGCACGAAAACCTCGCACGGGACCAGTGTAACTTGTACGAACTGACCGCGTTGTCACGGGTCTCGCGGTTTTAGAATACGACGATAATTTCAAAATACATAGATTAGGCTTAAAAACAAGCAGTTGGAGGGTGAAAACCCAAACCAACCCCCAAACAGCCCAATAAAAGTCACGAACACCTCGCAGGGGACCAATGTAACTTGTAAGAACTGACCGCGTAGTCGCGGGCCTCCTGAAATATGGCAAAAATTTCAAAATAAATAGATCAGGCTTAAAAACAAGTCGTTCGAGGGAGATAACCCAAACCAGCCCCCAAATGGCCCCGTAACAGGCACAAAACACCTCGCACGGGACCAATGTAACATGTCAGAAATGACCGCGGAGTCGCGGGTGTCCTGATTTGAGAATAAGATGATAATTTTAAAATATATCGATTAAGCTAAAAAACAAGCCCTTAGAGGGAGAAAACCCAAACTAGCCCCCCAACGGCCCTGTAACAGGCACGAACACCTTGTACGGGACCAATATAACTTGTACAAACTGACCGCGTAGTCGCGGGCCTGCCAAACCAGCCCCCAAACGGCCTTGTAAGAGGCTCTAACACCTCGCACGGGACCAATGGAACTTGTACGAACTGATCTCGTAGTTGCGGGCCACCCAATTTAAGAATATGATGATAATTTCAAAATACGTAGATTAGCCTTAAAAATAAGCCGTTGGGGTGGAAACACAAACCAGCCCCCAAACGGCCCCGTAAAAGATACGAACACCTCGCACGGGATCAATATAACTTGTACGAACTGACCGCGTAGTCGCGGATCTCCCGATTTGACAATATGGCGATAGTTTCAAAATACGTAGATTAGGTTTAAAAACAAGGAGTTGGGTGGTGAAAACCCAAACCAGCCCCCAAACGGCCCCGTAAGAGGCACGAACATCTTGCACGGGACCAATGTAACATGTATGAACTGACCGCGTAGTTACGGGTCTCCAGATTTGCGAATATGACGACAATTTCAAAATACGTAGATTAGGCTTAAATACAAGTTATTAAAGTGTGAAAACCCAAACCAGCCTCCAACTACTTGTACGAGCTGACCGCGTGGTCGCGGGTCTCGCGGTTTTAGAATACGACGATAATTTCAAAATACGTAGATTAGGCTTAAAAACAAGCCGTTGGAGGGTGAAAACACAAACCAACCCCCAAACGGCCCAATAAAAGTCACGAACACCTCGCAGGGGACCAATGTAACTTGTAAGAACTGACCGCGTAGTCGCGGGCCTCCCGAAATATGGCAAAAATTTCAAAATATATAGATCAAGCTTAAAAACAAGCCGTTCGAGGGTGATAACCCAAACCAGCCCCCAAATGGCCTCGTAACAGGCACAAAACACCTCGCACGGGACCAATGTAACATGTCAGAACTGACCGCGGAGTCGCGGGTGTCTTGATTTGAGAATAAGACGATAATTTCAAAAATATATCGATTAAGCTAAAAAACAAGCCCTTAAAGGGAGAAAACCCAAACTAGCCCCCCAACGGCCCTATAAGAGGCACGAACACTTCGTACGGGACCAATATAACTTGTACAAACTCACCGCGTAGTCGGGGGCCTCTCGGTTTCAGAATATGACTATAATTTCAAAATATATCGATTAAGCTAAAAAACAGGCCCTTAAAGGGGGATAACCCAAACCATCCCCCAAACGGCCTTGTAAGAGGCTCTAACACCTCGCACGGGACCAATGGAACTTGTACGAACTGATCTCGTAGTTCCGGGCCTCCCAATTTAAGAATATGATGATAATTTCAAAATACGTAGATTAGCCTTAAAAACAAGCCGTTGGGGTGGAAACACAAACCAGCCCCCAAACGGCCCCGTAAAAGGTGCGAACACCTCGCACGGGATCAATCTAACTTGTACGAACTGACCGCGTAGTCGCGGATCTCCCGATTTGACAATATGACGATAGTTTCAAAATACGTAGATTAGGCTTAAAAACAAGGAGTTGTGTGGTGAAAACCCAAACCAGCCCCCAAACGGCCCCGTAATAGGCACGAACATCTTGCACGGGACCAATGTAACTTAAATGAACTGACCGCGTAGTTACGGGTCTCCAGATTTGCGAATATGACGATAATTTCAAAATACGTAGATTAGGCTTAAATACAAGTTATTAAAGTGTGAAAACACAAACCAGCCCCCAAACGGCCTCGTAAGAGGCACGAACACCTCGCACGGGACCAATGTAACTTGTACGAACTGACCGCGTTGTCGCGGGTCTCGCGGTTTTAGAATACGACGATAATTTCAAAATACGTAGATTAGGCTTAAAAACAAGCCGTTGGAGGGTGAAAACCCAAACCAACCCCCAAACGGTCCAATAAAAGTCACGAACACCTCGCAGGGGACCAATGTAACTTGTAAGAACTGACCGCGTAGTCGCGGGCCTCCCGAAATATGGCAAAAATTTCAAAATAAATAGATCAGGCTTAAAAACAAGCCGTTCGAGGGTGATAACCCAAACCAGCCCCCAAATGGCCCCGTAACAGGCACAAAACACCTCGCACGGGACCAATGTAACATGTCAGAACTGACCGCGGAGTCGCGGGTGTCCTGATTTGAGAATAAGACGATAATTTTAAAATATATCGATTAAGCTATAAAACAAGCCCTTAAAGGGAGAAAACCCAAACTAGCCCCCCAACGGCCCTGTAAGAGGCACGAACACCTCGTACGGGACCAATATAACTTGTACAAACTGACCGCGTAGTCGCGGGCCTGCCAAACCAACCACCAAACGGCCTTGTAAGAGGCTCTAACACCTCGCACGGGACCAATGGAACTTGTACGAACTGATCTCGTAGTTGCGGGCCTCCCAATTTAAGAATATGATGATAATTTCAAAATACGTAGATTAGCCTTAAAAACAAGCCGTTGGGGTGGAAACACAAACCAGCCCTCAAACGGCCCCGTAAAAGGTACGAACACCTCGCACGGGATCAATGTAACTTGTACGAACTAACCGCGTAGTCGCGGATCTCCCGATTTGACAATATGACGATAGTTTCAAAATACGTAGATTAGGCTTAAAAACAAGGAGTTGGGTGGTGAAAACCCAAACCAGCCCCCAAACGGCCCCGTAAGAGGCACGAACATCTTGCACGGGACCAATGTAACATATATGAACTGACCGCGTAGTTACGGGTCTCCAGATTTGCGAATATGACGATAATTTCAAAATACGTAGATTAGGCTTAAATACAAGTTATTAAAGTGTGAAAACCCAAACCAGCCTCCAACGGCCTGTACGAAACTGACCGCGTTGTCGCGGGTCTCGCGGTTTTAGAATACGACGATAATTTCAAAATACGTAGATTAGGCTTAAAAACAAGCCGTTGGACGGTGAAAACACAAGCCAACCCCCAAACGGCCCAATAAAAGTCACGAACACCTCGCAGGGGACCAATGTAACTTGTAAGAACTGACCACGTAGTCGCGGGCCTCCCGAAATATGGAAAAAATTTCAAAATAAATAGATCAGGCTTAAAAACAAGACGTTCGAGTGTGATAACCCAAACCAGCCCCCAAATGGCCCCGTAACAGGCACAAAACACCTCGCACGGGACCAATGTAACATGTCAGAATAGACCGCGGAGTCGCGGGTGTCCTGATTTGAGAATAAGACGATAATTTTAAAAAATATCGATTAAGCAAAAAAACCAGCCCTTAAAGGGAGAAAACCCAAACTAGCCCCCCAACGGCCCTGTAAGAGGCACGAACACCTCGTACGGGACCAATATAACTTGTACAAACTCACCGCGTAGTCGCGGGCCTCTCGGTTTCAGAATATGACTATAATTTCAAAATATATCGATTAAGCTAAAAAACAGGCCCTTAAAGGGTGATAACCCAAACCAGCCCCCAAACGGCCTTGTAAGAGGCTTTAACACCTCGCACGGGACCAATGGAACTTGTACGAACTGATCTCCTAGTTGCAGGCCTCCCAATTTAAGAATATGATGATAATTTAAAAATACGTAGATTAGCCTTAAAAACAAGCCGTTGGGGTGGAAACACAAACCAGCCACCAAACGGCCCCATAAAAGGTACGAACACCTCGCACGGGATCAATGTAACTTGTACGAACTGACCGCGTAGTCGCGGATCTCCCGATTTGACAATATGACGATAGTTTCAAAATACGTAGATTAGGCTTAAAAACAAGGAGTTGGGTGGTGAAAACCCAAACCAGCCCCCAAACGGCCCCGTAAGAGGTACGAACATCTTGCACGGGACCAATGTAACATGTATGAACTGACCGCGTAGTTACGGGTCTCCAGATTTGCGAATATGACGATAATTTCAAAATACGTAGATTAGGCTTAAATACAAGTTATTAAAGTGTGAAAACCCAAACCAGCCTCCAAACGGCCTCGTAAGAGGCACGAACACCTCGCACGAGACCAATGTAGCTTGTACGAACTGACCGCGTTGTCACGGGTCTCGCGGTTTTAGAATGCGACGATAATTTCAAAATACATAGATTAGGTTTAAAAACAAGCCGTTGGAGGGTGAAAACCGAAACCAACCCCCAAACGCCCCCATTAAAGTCACGAACACCTCGCAGGGGACCAATGTAACTTGTAAGAACTGACCGCGTAGTCGCGGGCCTCCCGAAATATGGCAAAAATTTCAAAATAAATAGATCAGGCTTAAAAACAAGCCGTTCGAGGGTGATAACCCAAACCAGCCCCCAAATGGCCCCGTAACACGTACAAACACCTCGCACGGGACCAATGTAACATGTCAGAACTGACCGCGGAGTCGCGGATGTCCTGATTTGATAATAAGACGATAATTTTAAAATATATCGATTAAGCTAAAAAATAAGCCCTTAAAGGGAGAAAATCCAAACTTGCCCCCAACGGCCCTATAAGAGGTACGAACACCTCGCACAAGACCAATATAACTTTTACGAACTGACCGCGTAGTCGCGGGCCTCTCGGTTTCAGAATATGACTATAATTTCAAAATATATCGATTAAACAGAAAAACAGGCCCTTAAAGGGTGATAACCCAAACCAGCCCCCAAACGGCCTTGTAAGAGGCTCTAACACCTCGTACGGGACCAATGTAACTTGTACGAACTGATCTCGTAGTTGCGGGTCTCCCAATTTAAGAATATGATGATAATTTCAAAATACCTACATTAGCCTTAAAAACAAGCCGTTGGGGTGGAAACACAAACCAGGACCCAAACGTCCCCGTAAAAGGCACGGACACCTCGCACGGGACCAATGTAACTTGTACGAACTAACCGCATAGTCGCGGATCTCCCGATTTGACAATATGACGATAGTTTCAAAATACGTAGATTAGGCTTAAAAATAAGGAGTCGTGTGGTGAAAACCCAAACCAGCCCCCAAAATGCCCCGTAAGAGGAACGAACATCTTGCACGGGACCAATGTAACTTGTATGAACTGACCGCGTAGTTACGGGTCTCCAGATTTGCGAATATGACGATAATTTCAAAATACGTAGATTAGGCTTAAATACAAGTTATTAAAGTGTGAAAATCAAAACCAGCCCCCAAACGGCCTCGTAAGAGGCACGAACACCTCGCACGGGACCAATGTAACTTGTACGAACTGACCGCGTTGTCGCGGGTCTCGCGGTTTTAGAATACGACGATAATTTCAAAATACGTAGATTAGGCTTAAAAACAAGCCGTTGGAGGGTGAAAACCCAAACCAACCCCCAAACGGCCCCATAAAAGTCACGAACACCTCGCAGGGGACCAATGTAACTTTTAAGAACTGACCGCGTAGTCGCGGGCCTCCCGAAATATTGCAAAAATTTCAAAATAAATAGATCAGGCTTAAAAACAAGCCGTTCGAGGGTGATAACCCAAACCAGCACCCAAATGGCCCCGTAACAGGCACAAAACACCTCGCACGGGACCAATGTAACATGTCAGAACTAACCGCGGAGTCGCGGGTGTCCTGATTTGAGAATAAGACGATAATTTTAAAATATATCGATTAAGCTAAAAAACAAGCCCTTAAAGGGAGAAAACCCAAACTAGCCCCCCAACGGCCCTGTAAGAGGCACGAACACCTCGTACGGGACCCATATAACTTGTACAAACTGCCCGCGTAGTCGCGGGCCTCTCGGTTTCAGAATATGACTATAATTTCAAAATATATCGATTAAGCTGAAAACAGGCCCTTAAAGGGTGATAACCCAAACCAGCCCCCAAACGGCCTTGTAAGAGGCTCTAACACCTCGCACGGGACCAATGGAACTTGTACGAACTGATCTCGTAGTTGCGGGTCTCCCAATTTAAGAATATGATGATAATTTCAAAATACGTAGATTAGCCTTAAAAACAAGCCGTTGGGGTGGAAACACAAACCAGCCCCCAAACGGCCCCGTAAAAGGTACGAACACCTCGCACGGGATCAATGTAACTTGTTCGAACTGACCGCGTAGTCGCGGATCTCCCGATTTGACAATATGACGAAAGTTTCAAAATACGTAGATTAGGCTTAAAAACAAGGAGTTGGGTGGTGAAAACCCAAACCAGCCCCCAAACGGCCCCGTAAGAGGCACGAACATCTTGCACGGGACCAATGTAACTTGTATGAACTGACCGCGTAGTTACGGGTCTCCAGATTTGCGAATATGACGATAATTTCAAAATACGTAGATTAGGCTTAAATACAAGTTATTAAAGTGTGAAAACCCAAACCAGCCTCCAAACGGCCTCGTAAGAGGCACGAAAACCAAGCACGGGGCCATTGTAACTTTTTTTTTTTTTTGGGAAATTTATGTATATTAGAACTCAGGGAAGCAACTTACAAACAATAAACAAGGGAGAACCACAATCCTAGGGGCATACCCCAAAGGACACAAACTACCAAACACAAAACAAACCAACTAAGATAACACCGATTCGGGGATGTCCCAGTTCATACATGCCATCCAGTTGGTGAAGCTTCTCCTGTTGTTCTTCCACCTAGAGGCCCTCGGACAAACCATAGCAACAATATCTCTGACAATCATCTCACAATTCTTGGCCTTTCCTTGGAAAAATCTCGCATTCCTCTCCAACCAAAGACAATAGATAGTGGTGGAAAAGGAAATACCCCTAAGTCTATTATAGAAGCTCTTGCCCACATATTCGGAATTAGCAAACCCCAGCTCGCCCTCCCAGTTAAACGCCTCTCTGTCCTCCTGGTTCTTAAATCTGACCTGTACGAACTGACCGCGTTGTCACGGGTCTCACGGTTTTTGAATACGACGATAATTTCAAAATACATAGATTAGGCTTAAAAACAAGCCGTTGGAGGGTGAAAACCCAAACCAACCCCCAAACAGCCCCATAAAAGTGACGAACACCTCGCAGGGGACCAATGTAACTTGTAAGAACTGACCGCGTAGTCGCGGGCCTCCCGAAATATGGCAAAAATTTCAAAATAAATAGATCAGGCTTAAAAACAAGCCGTTCGAGGGTGATGATATACCCGTTTATACCCTCAGCCTGGATGAGGATTACCTCCAATACGGACGACCCTACGAGGGGACGACCCTTCACCGGGCCCCAGCTGGCCACCACCAGGCCCAGCCGACCCTACGAGGGGCCGACCCTCCACCAGGCTCCAGACGACCCTACGAGGGGCCGACCCTTCCCCAGGCTCCGGACAACCCTACGAGGGGCCGACCCTTCCCCAGGCTCCGGACGACCCTACGATGGTACGACAGTACGAGGCCAGAATCAAGCCAGGCTCCCCACCGGAAGAAACTTTGCCCTCGGCCTCGGCTCATAGGCCGAGGGTGACATCATGACAGCGCGTGGTTCGGGACACGCGTGGAACAGTGCGCGTCAGGCTCATATGACACGTGGCAGACCGTTATAACCGAATCACACCCTCACGTGAGGGAATATTATGTCATCATTTGGCATCTACAGGTGTCAACAGGGGATTGGTTAGATCACCATTCACATGCACCATGCTTACTTGGGGGGTACACTACACCCCCCAAGACCTATATATACTTGTCACCCCCAACCCTACAGGGGATCGATCAATGAACAATAGCCCTAGCTAAAACTCTGCTTGTACACACACAGTAGAGAGAGAGTGAGAGGGTTATGTGCATTGTATCCAAGGCCATTAGTGCCCATACTTAGTGGATCACACACTCACAGTGGATGTAGGCCAAATTGGCTGAACCACTATACATCATTGTCTTATTTCCTCTTATACTCATCCCCTTCTATACACTTATACATCTCTATGGCTGCCATGGCTGCTACTGCTTGAGCTCACTATCACTTATCTGGTGGTGCTAAATCCAAGCATCATCAGTTTGGCGCCGTCTGTGGGAACGAGAAGACATCTCTTCCTTTTGTACAGCTTGGCCTCACTGGGCACTCTGGTGGTGAACCAACACTCCCCCTGAGAGGAGGTGTTTCACCATTGAAAGAGACCCACTAAGGTCCCTAAGCTAACCAGTATTTTCTCCAGTTCAACTTTTCATAGCTCAAGCACATGGCACCTGAGATGCCACCGCCACCACTTCCCCTGCCGGATGAGGGGGGAAGACCCAGTTCCAGTCAGCCGCCGCCTCAGTCTGAGATGGCTGATGTGGCGGCAGCCCTAAAGTCTCTGGCAGCCAGCCAGCGGATGATGCAGGAGCAGTTCACAGCTCTAAGTCAGAACATACTGAGACCACCGGGGGTCTCACCTGAGATGATTACTCCGGCAGCAGCTCCAGGACAGCATGAGGCCAGGGGACCACCCCAGGCACCACGCAAAGACCTTCCACCACCTCAGCGGCGTAGGGATGTTGCTGACCCCCGGCGTCTACGCCTGGGGAGGCAAGAAAACCCTTGCCCTGAGGATAGGTATGGAGATCTGGAGGGAGAGGAGGCTCCTATAGAGTGCTGGGAACCTTACGAGGTCTCCAACAACACTGTGCGACCCCTCCAGGACAGTAGGGGAAAGTGCGGGAGACCGAACCCTGATGATCGCCCAAGAGGCTCTGCTTTTGATCGATTGAGCAGGGGGTCGGCCTTTGAGAGGCTAGGCCCAGTAAATGACCTACGAGAGCAGTTGTCCAGGCCAAGGAGTGCTGCAAGATCCAGGAGGGAGGCAGCAGATGGCCGACCCCGAGGACGAGATGACGGCCAAAGGGAAGTAAACAGCCGACACAGGCCCGCCGTAGCGGAGCCCTCCATCCACCTCCAAGAGGCAGCGGGGGATAACATCGGCCACGCCGACCCTGTGAGGCCCTGGAATGACTCAATCCAGCGGTTAGAGGATAAGATTGGCGACATACTGAAGAGCCGGGACCCTCTTCAGAGGGGATACACTATAGGCTCACCCTTTGTGGCAAAGATAGTCAACTTCCCCACGCCATCAAAGTTCAAGCCTCCTGTGGTCACCCCAAGATACGATGGGAGCACCAACCCTGTCCACCACGTGGAGATGTATCAATCCGCGGCAGACATATACTCTATCTCAGATGAGATGAGATGTCGTGCCTTCTCTGGTACCCTGACAGGGGCTGCGCATGTGTGGTACACGTCTCTTCCAAAAAATTCCATTGGAAACTTTAAGCAGTTGGCAGACCTGTTCATCCATAATTTCTGCTTCGGGGTGAGGCCACAGAAGAAGACCACCCACCTGCTCTATGTCAAGCAGGGGAAGAGTGAGAGTCTGAGGGACTATATAGCCAGATTCAACAAGGAGAAGCTGGAGGTGGAAGACTATGAGGAAAGCATAGCTATGACAGCCCTGATTGGAGGACTCCAGAAGGGGAAGCTGTTATGGAAGCTTGCTGAAGACCCTCCGAGGACGATGGCTGAATTGCTGTCGACAGCAGGAAAGGTGATGAACGCCGAAGAGGCGATGGCGGCAAAATATGAAGACGAGAGAGGAGGTGCTAGTGGGAGTAAATACCCTAAGAAGAACAAAGAGGGGAAGAAGAGGTCCTCGGATGACAAGTTCGCGGGGTACACCCCTCTGATGGTCAGCTGTGAACAGATTCTCAATGAGATTAAGAGTGACCGATCCCTGAAGTGGCCCGAGAAGCTAAGGGCAGCACCTGGCAAGAGGAATAAGAGCCTGTGGTGCGAGTTTCACCAAGACCACGGCCACGTAACGGACAAATGCTTCGCTCTGAAAGATGAGATTGAGAAGATGCTAAAGGAAGGGAAGCTCAGAAAGTACGTCGACAAAGCCGACTTCAAGAGGGACCGAGGGGACGACCCCAGAAAGAAGCGAGTCGATGCCTGCAGAGAAGGTCCTCAAAAAAGAGGGGACGACCCTTCTGATGATGAGGACGACCCTGACCTCCCGCCGAGAGATGACCACAGTCCTGTCAAGAGGCTCAATATGATCTCGCTCGGTGTAGGAATGATCTCCGGGGGTTTAGCAGGAGGAGGGTCTGAGGTCGCTGACAGGAAGGCCCATGTTGCTGAGGCTAAGGCAGTGACAAAGATGGTGCACTCAACCTTCCTAGAGGTCAAGTCAGAAAAAAGGAAGAAGGTTGACATGGACACTTTGATAGTGGGATTTTCAAGGATGGACTTCAAAGGCCTCTTGGCCCCGCATGACAACCCTCTTGTCATCACTACCAGGGTGCACGGGTGCGAAGTGCCGAGGATCCTGGTAGATGGGGGCTCATCCGCAGATGTGATGTTTTGGCCATGCTTCAAGGCCTTGGGCCTCAGTCGTGCCAGACTTGTCCCATACCATCATCCATTGATTGGGTTCAGTGGGGAGAAGGTTCACCCCCTGGGAATATATGAGGCTGATGTCAGGATGGGGGACGAATGGCCGAGATGGCTCACCAAGAGGGTCAGTTTCTTTGTGCTGGATGAGCATGTGTTTTCGGCATACAACATCATACTGGGACGTGTGGCCCTCAAGGGGTTTGAAGCTGTGCCGTCCACAGTCCACCAGATGGTTAAGTTCCCTACCCCTTATGGGGTGGGGGAAGTCCAGGGAGACCAGACGACAGCGAGAGAATGCTACTACAACTCCGCTGAAGAAAAGGAGGCACACAAGAGGGCTACAACCACTTACAACATTGATACCCTAGACCCCAGGGACGAGACGAAGCTCAAAAAAGGGGAGGCCGCTGAGGAGGTAGAACCCATCATCCTCGATGAGGATGACCCGGGAAAAACCGTCCAAGTTGGCAAGTCTCTGAAGCCCAGTATCAAGGAAGACCTCATCAAACTGTTGAGGAGAAGGCGAAGCGTCTTCGCGTGGAGTCATGTAGATATGCCAGGGATCGACCCTGAAATCATGCGCCACAAACTCAATGTGGTAGAGGGAGTGAAGCCGGTAAAGCAGAGGAGGAGGATTTACTCTAGAGAGAAGTATGAGGTCATCAGGGATGAGGTTAAAAAATTAGAAGACGCTGAATTTATCAGAGAGGTCATCTACCCTGAGTGGCTGTCCAATGCAGTCATTGTCCCAAAGGCCAACGGCAAGTGGAGAATGTGTGTGGACTTCACAGACCCCAACAAGCACAGCCCCAAAGACAGCTTCCCTCTCCCCCGCATTGACCAGATGGTAGACGCTACTGCAGGCCACGAGCTCATGAGTTTTATGGATGCCTACTCAGGGTATAACCAGATCTTCATGAACCCTGATGACTCGGAGAGGACTGCCTTCATCACTGACAAGGGGACATACTGTTACAGGGTCATGCCCTTTGGCCTAAAAAATGCGGGGGCAACGTACCAGCGCCTCGTAAATAAAATGTTCGAAGACCAAATTGGGAAGTCTATGGAGGTTTACGTAGATGACATGCTGACTAAAAGTCTGAAGGCCGAGGACCATGTGGCAGACCTGGAAAGGACCTTTAATACAATGGACAAATACAAAATGAAGCTCAATCCGGCAAAGTGTGTCTTCGGGGTCGGAGCGGGAAAGTTCTTGGGGTTCATTGTCAATCAAAGAGGCATCGAGGCCAATCCCGAAAAGATAAAGGCCCTTATTGAGATGAAGACCCCCAAGTCCATTAAAGACGTTCAGAGGCTCACAGGGAGAGTGGCTGCCTTGAACAGATTTGTGTCAAGGGCTACAGACAGGTGTCTACCATTCTTCAAGATCCTCAGGAAGGCCTTCGAATGGAGCGAAGAGTGTGATGAGGCTTTCAAGGAGCTAAAATCATACTTAGGGTCTCCCTTGCTGCTGTCACGACCCGTGCAGGGTGAACGACTTTACGTGTACCTTGCTGTCTCAGGGTCCGCTATCAGTGCAGCAATCGTAAGAGACGAAGACGGGATACAGAAGCCCGTATATTTCAACAGCAAGGCACTCCAGGGGGCAGAGCAGAGATACCCGAGGATGGAGAAGTTGGCCTATGCCTTGATCCATGCCTCAAGGAAGATGAAACTGTACTTCCAGTCCCATACTATGGTCATCCTTACTGACTCTCCTCTTAGGCAGGTCCTACACAAGCCTGAAAAATCAGGAAGGCTAATGACCTGGGCTATAGAGCTGGGGGAGTTTGACATTGTGTATCAGCCTAAGACAGCCATTAAGGGGCAGGCCTTGGCAGACTTCGTGGCTGAGTTCACCTGGGAAGATGATGAGGCCGAGGGTGAGACCCTCGGGAAGGCAGATACAGAAGACAGACCCGCAGACACACCCGCAGATATGGTTGGGATGAGCACCACTAGAAGGAAAGTGACTGAAAACGAAGAGGGAAGATACATCTTTAGACAGGGGTCCCTCTCTGAGGGAAACTTTTCTGAAGGAAAGACTCCGTGGAGCCTCTTCGTTGACGGGTCCTCCTGTGATAGCGGAAGTGGTGCTGGACTGATACTATCAGCACCCGATGGCACAGACGTCGAATACGCCCTGAGGTTCAACTTCAAAGCCTCCAACAATGAGGCTGAATATGAGGCCTTAGTAGCAGGCCTCTCCTTGGCCAAGTCTCTTAGTGTCGGCCAGATTTTGGTCCATAGTGATTCAAGGCTAGTCGTAAATCAGATACTTGGAGCCTACGAGGCTAAGGACGAAAGGATGGCTAGGTACCTCGAGAAGGTGAGATCGTTACTGAAGGGCTTCAGAGAAGTGAAATTAAGGAGGGTACCTAGGCTTGATAATGGCCGCGCTGATGCCCTTGCTAGGCTGGCCTCGGCAACAAGAACAGACATCAGGAGGACGGTCCCAGTGGAAATTTTGTTTCAGCCAGCTATCGAAGACGTCGAGGGAACACTTGGCATTTGCATGAATGTTTCTCAAGAACCGTCATGGATGGATCCTCTGATCAGATACATTAAAGGGGGAGAGATGCCAGAAGCAAGCCAAGAAAGGAAGAAGCTGAGATATAGGGCTGCTAAGTTCACTGTCATCAGAGACACGCTGTACAAAAAGGGGTTCCTACTCCCCTTACTTAGGTGTGTGCATCCCTCAGAAGTCCCTTCCATTCTGCAAGATGTGCATGAAGGGTCGTGCTCAAGCCACATTGGGGGTAGATCCTTAGCGAAGAGGGTGATCACCCAAGGCTACTGGTGGCCGACCTTAGGGAAAGATGCTGCCGCATATGTTAAAAAGTGTGATAAATGCCAAAGATTTGCTACCATCCCTCACCAACCTCATCAGCCCCTCACCTCCATTACATCCCCATGGCCGTTTGCAGTATGGGGGATTGACCTGGTAGGACCCTTACCGAGGGCAGTCAATAACTATCGGTTCCTCATCGTAGCAATTGACTACTTTTCAAAGTGGGTAGAGGCCGAACCGATGGTCACGATTACAGAGCAGAAGACCTTCCAGTTCATCTGGAAGAATGTGATATGCAGATATGGTCTACCCAACACCCTCATCTCGGATAACGGGACCCAGTTCAAGAATGCCTCTCTGCAGAAGTACTGTGAGAGGGTAGGCATCAAACAATTTTTCTCCACCCCAGGCCGACCTCAGGCCAATGGGCAAACCGAAGTTACGAATAGGACAATCCTAGATGGGATTAAGAAGAGGCTTGAGGAGGCAAAAGGAAGATGGGTCGAGGAGTTATATGCAGTGTTGTGGGCATACAGGACGACAGTAAGGACCTCTACTGGGGAGACCCCATTCATGTTAGCTTATGGATCAGAAGCAGTCATCCCCACCGAAGTCGAGTTCCCCACTCATAGGGTCCAAGTGTATGACCCCCAGGGAAATACAGAAGAGAGGAGACTTGACCTGGACTTGATTGAGGAAAGAAGGGAGGATGCTGAGATGAGGCAGGCTTCCTACCAACAGAGGACCGCAAGGTTCTACAATCAGAGGGTGAAACATAGGCCCATCGCAGTGGGGGACTTGGTCCTCAAGAAGACTTGGCAAAAGCCCAACAAGCTTCACCCTAATTGGCATGGCCCATATAGGGTCATCGATGAAGTCATCCCTGGGACCTACAGGCTAGAAAACCTGGAGGGGGAACCTTTCTCAAACCCCTGGAATGCAGATCATTTGAAAAAATACTACCAGTAGTGTTGTAAGGTCTTGATAAGCCATAGTTGTAATAAGCATTGTTTCGACAGAACACATTGAAGATTAATGAGAAGTATCAGTGTTTCCCTCATCCAGTGGTTATCAGTTCTAGTATACATGCAAAGAAGTTGAACCCTCGGCTATAATGAGGACCAGTGGAGGGGACGACCCCACCACTGTCCCCAAGAAAGACGAGGGTAGACTTTGTTAAAATCCATTAATTTGGTAAGTTGAACCCTCGGCTATAATGGGGACCAGTGGAGGGGACGACCCCACCACTGTCCTCAAGAAAGACGAGGGTAGACTTTAATTAAAAATCATTAAATTGGTTGGTTAAACCCTCGGCTATAATGAGGACCAGTGGAGGGGACGACCCCTCCACTGCCCTCAAGAAAGACGAGGGTAGACTTCATATATACCATTAAATTGGTTAGTTGAACCCTCGGCTATAATGGGGACCAGTGGAGGGGACGACCCCACCACTGTCCTCAAAAAAGACGAGGGTAGACTTTGTTAAAAACCATTAATTTGGTAAGTTGAACCCTCGGCTATAATGAGGACCAGTGGAGGGGACGACCCCACCACTGTTCTCAAAAAAGACGAGGATAGACTGTTAAAATCCATTAATTTGGTAAGTTGAACCCTCGGCTATAATGGGGACCAGTGGAGGAGACGACCCCACCACTGTCCTCAAGAAAGACGAGGGTAGACTTTAATTAAAAATCATTAAATTGGTTGGTTAAACCCTCGGCTATAATGAGGACCAGTGGAGGGGACGACCCCTCCACTGCCCTCAAGAAAGACGAGGGTAGACTTCATATATACCATTAAATTGGTTAGTTGAACCCTCGGCTATAACGAGGACCAGTGGAGGGGACGACCCCTCCACTGCCCTCAAGAAAGATGAGGGTAGACTTCATATATACCATTAAATTGGTTAGTTGAACCCTCGGCTATAATGAGGACCAGTGGAGGGGACGACCCCACCACTGTTCTCAAAAAAGACGAGGGTAGACTGTTAAAATCCATTAATTTGGTAAGTTGAACCCTCGGCTATAATGGGGACCAGTGGAGGGGACGACCCCTCCACTGTTCTCAAGAAAGACGAGGGTAGACTTCGTTAAAAATCATTAATTTGATTATTTGAACCCTCGGCTATAATGAGGCCTGATGAGGGGACGACCCCACATTGGTCCTCAAAAAGACGAGGGAAGGGTTAGTATCATCATCATCAACGAAGAAGCAAATTAGCAAGGAACAAACCATAACAGAATTAAATATGGAAGACAGCAGTTATGGGAGATAGTTGTGAAAGGAAGAGACGATGGTATTAATATAAAGCATCAAGTGTTTTACAATACATAGAACAAAAATACAAAAACAGGGGTATGGGCTACAGGCAGCCACCCTATGGGACGACATCAGAGGGCAGAGCCTCAACATCAATGGGAATGGTCTCCTCTGTTACCAGCACCGGATGATCTTCAGATGTACCGACCCCTTCGAGCTGGACTTGGGACTCCACCTGGTTGAGGGCCTCGGCAATTAGGGGATCGTCCAATTGAACACCCTCCAGTGATGGGCGAACAGAGGAAACCACATCGCCAAATTTGAGGACGACCCATCGGCAGGCCGTCCTAATCCCCCTTTCAAGATATTCAAGGCCGAAGCCTTGAAATTCATCTGAAGTCTTGTATGCCTCCACAGCATCAGCCTCAGCTTTCTTGATGGCTGCTTCCAGATCAGTCTTATGCTGGGCCTCCAGGTTGATCAGAGCCTTGTCCTTGTCCTTGATCAACAAGTCCTTGTCCTTGATCAACAAGTCCTTAGCCTGCAGATCGGCGTCATGTTGCTTCGTCAGCTCATCAAGGACTCTAGCGTGCTCAGTCCTTGTGCTCTCCAGCTCGGCCCTAGCAGTGTCCAACTCTGTCCGTAGGTCGGCCTCTTGTTGAATGGCCCTCTCAGCTTCATGGAATTTCTGTTGGTTCTCAGCCATCCACTTGGTGGCTGAGGTGAGGGCACAGACGGACTGCAAGAAAAAATGAACAAATGTCAAGAGGGTTGTTTCGAGTTTTCACCCTCTAACGCCATGTTTTTAAGCCTCAGTCTAAAATTACGCAAATTATCGTCGTATTGTCAAACCGGGAGACCCGCGGCTGCGGGGTCGGTTCCTATGATTTACATTGCTCCCGTGGGAGGTGTTGGTGCCACCCACGGGGCCGTTAGAAGGCTGTTTCGAGTTTTCACCCTCTAACGCCATGTTTTTAAGCCTAAGTCTAAAAATATGTAAATTATCATCGTATTCTCAAACCGGGAGTCCCGCGGCTGCGGGGTCAGTTCCTACGCGTTACATTGATCCCGTGGGAGGTGTTGGTCCCACCCACGGGGCCGTTCGGGGGCTGTTTCGAATTTTCACCCTATAACGCCATGTTTTGCTTATGTCTAGAAATATGCAAATTACCGACGTATTCTCAAACCGGGAGTCCCGCGGCTGCGGGGTCAGTTCCAACGAGTTACATTGGTCCCGTGTGAGGTGTTGGTGCCACCCACGGGGCCGTTCGGGGGCTATTTCAAGTTCTCACCCTCTAATGCCATGTTTTTAAGCCTAAGTTTAGAAATATGCAAATTATCATCGTATCCTCAAACCGGGAGTCCCACGACTGCGGGGTCTGTTCCTACGAGTTACATTGGTTTCGTGGGAGGTGTTGGTGCCCCCATGGGGCCGTTAGAGGGTCGTTTCAAGTTTTCACCCTCTAATGTCATGTTTTTAAGCCTAAGTCTAAAAATATGCAAATTATCGTCGTATTCTCAAACCGGGAGTCCCGCGGCTGCGGGGTTGGTTCCTACGATTTACATTGGTCCCATGGGAGGTGTTGGTGCCACCCACAGGGCCATTAGAAGACTGTTTCGAGTTTTCACCCTATAACGTCATGTTTTTAAGCCTAAGTCTAGAAATCTGCAAATTACAGTCGTATTCTCAAACCGGAATTCCCGCGGCTGCGGGGTCAGTTCCTACGAGTTACATTGGTCCCGTGGGAGGTGTTGGTGCCACCCACGGGGCCGTTAGGGGACCGTTTCAAGTTCTCACCCTCTAATGCCATGTTTTTAAGCCTAAGTCTAGAAATATGTAAATTGTCATCGTATTCTCAAACCGGGAGTCCCGCGGCTGCGGGGTCAGTTCCTACGAGTTAGATTGGTCCCGTGGGAGGTATTGGTGCCACCCACGGGGCCGTTAGAGGGCTGTTTCGAATTTTCACCCTCTAACGCCATGTTTTTAAGCCAAACTCTAAAAGTATGCAAATTATCGTCGTATTCTCAAACCGGGACTCTTGCGGGTGTGGAGTCAGTTCCTACGAGTTACATTGGTCCCGTGGGAGGTGTTGGTGCCACCCATGGGGCCGTTAGAGGGCTGTTTCGAGTTTTCACCCTCTAACGCCATGTTTTTAAGCCTAAGTCTAAAAAGATGCAAATTATCATCGTATTCTCAAACCGGGAGTCCCGCGGCTGCGGGGTCAGTTCCTACGACTTACATTGGTCCCGTGGGAGGTGTTCGTGCCACCCACGGGGTCGTTCGTGGGCTATTTCGAGTTTTTACCCTCTAACGCCATGTTTGATTAAGTTTAGAATTATGCAAATTACCGCCGTATTCTCAAATCGGGAGTCCTGCGGCTGCGGGGTCAGTTCCTACGAGTTACATTGGTCCCGTGGGAGGTGTTGGTGCCACCCACGGGGCCGTTCGGGGGCTGTTTCAAGTTCTCACCCTCTAATGACATGTTTTTAAGCCTAAGTCTAGAAATATGCAAATTATCGTCGTATCCTCAAACCGGGAGTCCCACGGCTGCGGGGTCAGTTCCTACGAGTTACATTGGTCCCGTGGAAGGTGTTGGTGCCACCCATGGGGCCGTTAGAGGGTTGTTTCGAGTTTTCACCCTCTAACGCCATGTTTTTAAGCCTAAGTCTAAAATTACGCAAATTATCGTCGTATTCTCAAACCGGGAGTCCCGCGGCTGCGGGTTCGGTTCCTATGATTTACATTGGTTCCATGGGAGGTGTTGGTGCCACCCACGGGGCCGTTAGAAGGCTGTTTCGAGTTTTCACCCTCTAACGCCATGTTTTGCTTATGTCTAGAAATATGCAAATGACCGACGTATTCTCAAACCGGGAGTCCCGCGGCTGCGGGGTCAGTTCCTACGAGTTATATTTGGTCCCGTGGGAGGTTTTGGTGCCACCCACGGGGCCGTTCGGGGGCTGTTTCTAGTTCTCACCCTCTAACGCCCTGTTTTTAAGCCTAAGTTTAAAAATATGCAAATTATCGTCGTATATTCTATCCGGGAGTCCCGCGGCTGCCAGTTCCTACGAGTTACATTGGTCCCGTGGGAGGTGTTGGGGCCACCCACGGGGCTGTTAGAGCGTTGTTTCGAGTTTTCACCGTCTAACCCCATGTTTTTAAGCCTAAGTCTAAAAATATGCAAATTATCGTCGTATTCTCAAACCGGGAGTGCCGCGGCCGCGGGATCAGTTCCTACGAGTTACATTGGTCCCGTGGGAGGTGTTGGTGTCACCCACGGGGCCGTTCGGGGGATGTTTCAAGTTCTCACCCTCTAATTCCATGTTTTTAAGCCTAAGTCTAGAAATATTCAAATAATTATCGTATCCTCAAACCCGGAGTCCCGCGGCTGCGGGGTCAGTTCTTACGAGTTACCTTGGTCCCGTGGGAGGTGTTGGTGCCACTCACGGGGCCGTTAGAGGGCTGTTTCAAGTTTTCACCCTCTAACGCCATGTTTTTAAGCCTAAGTCTAAAAATATGCAAATTATCGTCGTATTCTCAAATGGGGAGTCCCGCGGCTGCGGGGTCGATTCCTACGATTTACATTGGTCCCGTGGAAGGTGTTGGTGCCACCCACGGGGCCGTTAGAGGGTTGTTTCGAGTTTTCACCCTCTAACGCCATCAATTTAAGAATATGATGATAATTTCAAAATACCTACATTAGCCTTAAAAACAAGCCGTTGGGGTGGAAACACAAACCAGCCCCCAAACGGCCCCGTAAAAGGCACGAACACCTCGCACGGGACCAATGTAACTTGTACGAACTAACAGCGTTGTCGCGGATCTCCCGATTTGACAATATGACGATAGTTTCAAAATACGTAGATTAGGCTTAAAAACAAGGAGTTGTGTGGTGAAAACCCAAACCAGCCCCCAAACGGCCCCGTAAGAGGAACGAACATCTTGCACGGGACCAATGTAACTTGTATGAACTGACCGCGTAGTTACGGGTCTCCAGATTTGCGAATATGACGATAATTTCAAAATACGTAGATTAGGCTTAAATACAAGTTATTAAAGTGTGAAAACCCAAACCAGCCTCCAAACGGCCTCGTAAGAGGCACGAACACCTCGCACGGGACCAATGTAACTTGTACGAACTGACCGCGTTGTCACGGGTCTCGCGGTTTTAGAATACGACGATAATTTCAAAATACGTAGATTAGGCTTAAAAACAAGCCGTTGGAAGGTGAAAACCCAAACCAACCCCCAAACGGCCCCATAAATGTCAGGAACACCTCGCAGGGGACCAATGTAACTTGTAAGAACTGACCGCGTAGTCGCGGGCCTCCCGAAATATGGCAAAAATTTCAAAATAAATAGATCAGGCTTAAAAACAAGCCGTTCGAGGGTGATAACCCAAACCAGCCCCCAAATGGCCCCGTAACACACACAAACACCTCGCACGGGACCAATGTAACATGTCAGAACTGACCGCGGAGTCGCGGGTGTCCTGATTTGAGAATAAGATGATAATTTTAAAATATATCGATTAAGCTAAAAAACAAGCCCTTAAAGGGAGAAAATCCAAACTAGCCCCCCAACGGCCCTGTAAGACGCACGAACACCTCGCACGGGACCAATATAACTTGTACGAACTGACCGCGTAGTAGCGGGCCTCTCGGTTTCAGAATATGACTATAATTTCAAAATATATCGATTAAGCTGAAAAACAGGCACTTAAAGGTTGATAACCCAAACCAGCCCCCAAACGGCCTTGTAAGAAGGTCTAACACCTCGCACGGGACCAATGGAACTTGTACGAACTGATCTCGTAGTTGCGGGTCTCCCAATTTAAGAATATGATGATAATTTCAAAATACGTAGATTAGCCTTAAAAACAAGCCGTTGGGGTGGAAACACAAACCAACCCTCGAACGGCCCCGTAAAAGGCACGAACACCTCGCACGGGATCAATGTAACTTGTACGAACTGACCGCGTAGTCGCGGATCTCCCGATTTGACAATATGACGATAGTTTCAAAATACGTAGATTTGGCTTAAAAACAAGGAGTTGTGTGGTGAAAACCCAAACCAGCCCCCAAACGGCCCCGTAAGAGGAACGAACATCTTGCACGGGACCAATGTAACTTGTATGAACTGACCGCGTAGTTACGGGTCTCCAGATTTGCGAATATGACGATAATTTCAAAATACGTAGATTAGGCTTAAATACAAGTTATTAAAGTGTGGAAATCCAAACCAGCCCCCAAACGGCCTCGTAAGAGGCACGAACACCTCGCACGGGACCAATGTAACATGTACGAACTGACCGCGTTATCGCGGGTCTCGCGGTTTTAAAATACGACGATAATTTCAAAATACGTAGATTAGGCTTAAAAACAAGCCGTTGGAAGGTGAAAACCCAAACCAACCCCCAAACGGCCCCATAAAAGTCACGAACACCTCGCAGGGGACCAATGTAACTTGTAAGAACTGAACGCGTAGTCGCGGGCCTCCCGAAATATGGCAAAAATTTCAAAATAAATAGATCAGGCTTAAAAACAAGCCGTTCGAGGGTGATAACCCAAACCAGCCCCCAAATGGCCCCGTAACACGCACAAACACCTCGCACGGGACCAATGTAACATGTCAGAACTGACCGCGGAGTCGCGGGTGTCCTGATTTGAGAATAAGACGATAATTATAAAATATATCGATTAAGCTAAAAAACAAGCCCTTAAAGGGAGAAAATCCAAACTAGCCCCCCAACGGCCCTGTAAGAGGCACGAACACCTCGTACGGGACCAATATAACTTGTACGAACTGACCGCGTAGTCGCGGGCCTCTCGGTTTCAGAATATGACTATAATTTCAAAATATATCGATTAAGCTGAAAAACAGGCCCTTAAAGGGTGATAACCCAAACCAGCCCCCAAACGGCCTTGTAAGAGGCTCTAACACCTCGCACGGGACCAATGTAACTTGTACGAACTGATCTCGTAGTTGCGGGTCTCCCAATTTAAGAATATGATGATAATTTCAAAATACCTACATTAGCCTTAAAAACAAGCCGTTGGGGTGGAAACACAAACCAGCCCCCAAACGGCCCCGTAAAAGGCACGAACACCTCGCACGGGACCAATGTAACTTGTACGAACTAACCGCGTTGTCGCGGATCTCCCGATTTGACAATATGACGATAGTTTCAAAATACGTAGATTAGGCTTAAAAACAAGGAGTTGTGTGGTGAAAACCCAAACCAGCCCCCAAACGGCCCCGTAAGAGGAATAAACATCTTGCACGGGACCAATGTAACTTGTATGAACTGACCGCGTAGTTACGGGTCTCCAGATTTGCGAATATGACGATAATTTCAAAATACGTAGATTAGGCTTAAATACAAGTTATTAAAGTGTGAAAACCCAAACCAGCCTCCAAACGGCCTCGTAAGAGGAACGAACACCTCGCACGGGACCAATGTAACTTGTACGAACTGACCGCGTTGTCACGGGTCTCGCGGTTTTAGAATACGACGATAATTTCAAAATACGTAGATTAGGCTTAAAAACAAGCCGTTGGAAGGTGAAAACCCAAACCAACCCCCAAACGGCCCCATAAAAGTCAGGAACACCTCGCAGGGGACCAATGTAACTTGTAAGAACTGACCGCGTAGTCGCGGGCCTCCCGAAATATGGCAAAAATTTCAAAATAAATAGATCAGGCTTAAAAACAAGCCGTTCGAGGGTGATAACCCAAACCAGCCCCCAAATGGCCCCGTAACACGCACAAACACCTCGCACGGGACCAATGTAACATGTCAGAACTGACCGCGGAGTCGCGGGTGTCCTGATTTGAGAATAAGAGGATAATTTTAAAATATATCGATTAAGCTAAAAAACAAGCCCTTAAAGGGAGAAAATCCAAACTAGCCCCCCAACGGCCCTGTAAGAGGCACGAACACCTCGCACGGGACCAATATAACTTGTACGAACTGACCGCGTAGTAGCGGGCCTCTCGGTTTCAGAATATGACTATAATTTCAAAATATATCGATTAAGCTGAAAAACAGGCACTTAAAGGTTGATAACCCAAACCAGCCCCCAAACGGCCTTGTAAGAGGCTCTAACACCTCGCACGGGACCAATGGAACTTGTACGAACTGATCTCGTAGTTGCGGGTCTCCCAATTTAAGAATATGATGATAATTTCAAAATACGTAGATTAGCCTTAAAAACAAGCCGTTGGGGTGGAAACACAAACCAACCCTCGAACGGCCCCGTAAAAGGCACGAACACCTCGCACGGGATCAATGTAACTTGTACGAACTGACCGCGTAGTCGCGGATCTCCCGATTTGACAATATGACGATAGTTTCAAAATACGTAGATTAGGCTTAAAAACAAGGAGTTGTGTGGTGAAAACCCAAACCAGCCCCCAAACGGCCCCGTAAGAGGAACGAACATCTTGCACGGGACCAATGTAACTTGTATGAACTGACCGCGTAGTTACGGGTCTCCAGATTTGCGAATATGACGATAATTTCAAAATACGTAGATTAGGCTTAAATACAAGTTATTAAAGTGTGGAAATCCAAACCAGCCCCCAAACGGCCTCGTAAGAGGCACGAACACCTCGCACGGGACCAATGTAACATGTACGAACTGACCGCGTTATCGCGGGTCTCGCGGTTTTAAAATACGACGATAATTTCAAAATACGTAGATTAGGCTTAAAAACAAGCCGTTGGAAGGTGAAAACCCAAACCAACCCCCAAACGGCCCCATAAAAGTCACGAACACCTCGCAGGGGACCAATGTAACTTGTAAGAACTGAACGCGTAGTCGCGGGCCTCCCGAAATATGGCAAAAATTTCAAAATAAATAGATCAGGCTTAAAAACAAGCCGTTCGAGGGTGATAACCCAAACCAGCCCCCAAATGGCCCCGTAACACGCACAAACACCTCGCACGGGACCAATGTAACATGTCAGAACTGACCGCGGAGTCGCGGGTGTCCTGATTTGAGAATAAGACGATAATTATAAAATATATCGATTAAGCTAAAAAACAAGCCCTTAAAGGGAGAAAATCCAAACTAGCCCCCCAACGGCCCTGTAAGAGGCACGAACACCTCGTACGGGACCAATATAACTTGTACGAACTGACCGCGTAGTCGCGGGCCTCTCGGTTTCAGAATATGACTATAATTTCAAAATATATCGATTAAGCTGAAAAACAGGCCCTTAAAGGGTGATAACCCAAACCAGCCCCCAAACGGCCTTGTAAGAGGCTCTAACACCTCGCACGGGACCAATGTAACTTGTACGAACTGATCTCGTAGTTGCGGGTCTCCCAATTTAAGAATATGATGATAATTTCAAAATACCTACATTAGCCTTAAAAACAAGCCGTTGGGGTGGAAACACAAACCAGCCCCCAAACGGCCCCGTAAAAGGCACGAACACCTCGCACGGGACCAATGTAACTTGTACGAACTAACCGCGTTGTCGCGGATCTCCCGATTTGACAATATGACGATAGTTTCAAAATACGTAGATTAGGCTTAAAAACAAGGAGTTGTGTGGTGAAAACCCAAACCAGCCCCCAAACGGCCCCGTAAGAGGAATAAACATCTTGCACGGGACCAATGTAACTTGTATGAACTGACCGCGTAGTTACGGGTCTCCAGATTTGCGAATATGACGATAATTTCAAAATACGTAGATTAGGCTTAAATACAAGTTATTAAAGTGTGAAAACCCAAACCAGCCTCCAAACGGCCTCGTAAGAGGAACGAACACCTCGCACGGGACCAATGTAACTTGTACGAACTGACCGCGTTGTCACGGGTCTCGCGGTTTTAGAATACGACGATAATTTCAAAATACGTAGATTAGGCTTAAAAACAAGCCGTTGGAAGGTGAAAACCCAAACCAACCCCCAAACGGCCCCATAAAAGTCAGGAACACCTCGCAGGGGACCAATGTAACTTGTAAGAACTGACCGCGTAGTCGCGGGCCTCCCGAAATATGGCAAAAATTTCAAAATAAATAGATCAGGCTTAAAAACAAGCCGTTCGAGGGTGATAACCCAAACCAGCCCCCAAATGGCCCCGTAACACGCACAAACACCTCGCACGGGACCAATGTAACATGTCAGAACTGACCGCGGAGTCGCGGGTGTCCTGATTTGAGAATAAGAGGATAATTTTAAAATATATCGATTAAGCTAAAAAACAAGCCCTTAAAGGGAGAAAATCCAAACTAGCCCCCCAACGGCCCTGTAAGAGGCACGAACACCTCGCACGGGACCAATATAACTTGTACGAACTGACCGCGTAGTAGCGGGCCTCTCGGTTTCAGAATATGACTATAATTTCAAAATATATCGATTAAGCTGAAAAACAGGCACTTAAAGGTTGATAACCCAAACCAGCCCCCAAACGGCCTTGTAAGAGGCTCTAACACCTCGCACGGGACCAATGGAACTTGTACGAACTGATCTCGTAGTTGCGGGTCTCCCAATTTAAGAATATGATGATAATTTCAAAATACGTAGATTAGCCTTAAAAACAAGCCGTTGGGGTGGAAACACAAACCAACCCTCGAACGGCCCCGTAAAAGGCACGAACACCTCGCACGGGATCAATGTAACTTGTACGAACTGACCGCGTAGTCGCGGATCTCCCGATTTGACAATATGACGATAGTTTCAAAATACGTAGATTAGGCTTAAAAACAAGGAGTTGTGTGGTGAAAACCCAAACCAGCCCCCAAACGGCCCCGTAAGAGGAACGAACATCTTGCACGGGACCAATGTAACTTGTATGAACTGACCGCGTAGTTACGGGTCTCCAGATTTGCGAATATGACGATAATTTCAAAATACGTAGATTAGGCTTAAATACAAGTTATTAAAGTGTGGAAATCCAAACCAGCCCCCAAACGGCCTCGTAAGAGGCACGAACACCTCGCACGGGACCAATGTAACATGTACGAACTGACCGCGTTATCGCGGGTCTCGCGGTTTTAAAATACGACAATAATTTCAAAATACGTAGATTAGGCTTAAAAACAAGCCTTTGGAGGGTGAAAACCCAAACCAACCCCCAAACGGCCCCATAAAGTCACGAACACCTCGCAGGGGACCAATGTAACTTGTAAGAACTGACCGCGTAGTCGCGGGTCTCCCGAAATATGGCAAAAATTTCAAAATAAATAGATCAGGCTTAAAAACAAGCCGTTCGAGGGTGATAACCCAAACCAGCCCCCAAATGGCCCCGTAACTTGCACAAAACACCTCGCACGGGACCAATATAACATGTCAGAACTGACCGTGGAGTCGCGGGTGTCCTGATTTGAGAATAAGACGATAATTTTAAAATATATCGATTAAGCTAAAAAACAAGCCCTTAAAGGGAGAAAACCCAAACTAGCCCCCCAACGGCCCTGTAAGAGGCACGAACACCTCGTACCGGACCAATATAACTTGTACAAATTGCCCGCGTAGTCGCGGGCCTCTCGGTTTCAGAATATGACTATAATTTCAAAATATATCGATTAAGCTGAAAAACAGGCCCTTAAAGGGTGATAAGCCAAACCAGCCCCGAAACGGCAGTGTAAGAGGCTCTAACACCTCGCACGGGACCAATGCAACTTGTACGAACTGATCTCGTAGTTGCGGGCCTCCCAATTTAAGAATATGATGATAGTTTCAAAATACGTAGATTAGCCTTAAAAACAAGCCGTTGGGGTGGTAACACAAACCAGCCCCCAAACGGCCCCGTAAAAGGCACGAACACCTCGTACGGGATCAATGTAACTTGTACGAACTGACCGCGTAGTCGCGGATCTCCCGATTTGACAATATGACGATAGTTTCAAAATACGTAGATTAGGCTTAAAAACAAGGAGTTGGGTGGTGAAAACCCAAACCAGCCTCCAAACGGCCCCGTAAGAGGCACGAACATCTTGCACGGGACCAATGTAACTTGTATGAACTGACCGCGTAGTTACGGGTCTCCAGATTTGCGAATATGACGATAATTTCAAAATACGTAGATTAGGCTTAAATACAAGTTATTAAAGTGTGAAAACCCAAACCAGCCTCCAAACGGCCTCGTAAGAGGCACGAAAACCTCGCACGGGACCAGTGTAACTTGTACGAACTAACCGCGTTGTCACGGGTCTCGCGGTTTTAGAATACGACGATAATTTCAAAATACATTGATTAGGCTTAAAAACAAGCCGTTGGAGGGTGAAAACCCAAACCAACCCCCAAACAGCCCCATAAAAGTGACGAACACCTCGCAGGGGACCAATGTAACTTATAAGAACTGACCGCGTAGTCGCGGGCCTCCCGAAATATGGCAAAAATTTCAAAATAAATAGTTCAGGCTTAAAAACAAGCCTTTCGAGGGTGATAACCCAAACCAGCCCCCAAATGGCCCCGTAACACGCACAAACACCTCGCACGGGACCAATGTAACATGTCAGAACTGACCGCGCAGTCGCGGGTGTCCTGATTTGATAATAGGACGATAATTTTAAAATATATCGATTAAGCTAAAAAACAAGCCCTTAAAGGGAGAAAACCCAAACTAGCCCCCCAACGGCCCTGTAAGAGGCACGAACACCACGCACTGGACCAATATAACTTGTACGAACTGACCGCGTAGTCGCGGGCCTCTCGGTTTCAGAATATGACTATAATTTCAAAATATATCGATTAAGCTGAAAAACAGGCCCTTAAAGGGTGATAACCCAAACCAGCCCCCAAACGGCCTTGTAAGAGGCTCTAACACCTCGCACGGGACCAATGGAACTTGTACGAACTGATCTCATAGTTGCGGGTCTCCCAATTTAAGAATATGATGATAATTTCAAAATACGAAGATTAGCCTTAAAAACAAGCCGTTGGGGTGGAAACACAAACCAGCCCCCAAACGGCCCCGTAAAAGGCACGGACACCTCGCACGAGACCAATGTAACTTGTACGAACTGACCGCGTAGTCGCGGATCTCCCGATTTGACAATATGATGATAGTTTCAAAATGCGTAGATTAGGCTTAAAAATAAGGAGTTGGGTGGTGAAAACCCAAACCAGCCCCGTAAGAGGCACCAACATCTTGCACGGGACCAATGTAACTTATATGAACTGACCGCGTAGTTACGGGTCTCCAGATTTGCGAATATGACGATAATTTTGAAATATGTAGATTAGGCTTAAATACAAGTTATTAAAGTGTGAAAACCCAAACCAGCCCCCAAACGGCCTCGTAAGAGGCACGAACACCTCGCACGGGACCAATGTAACTTGTATGAACTGACCGCGTTGTCGCGGGTCTCGCGGATTTAGAATACGACGATAATTTCAAAATACGTAGATTAGGCTTAAAAACAAGCCGTTGGAGTGTGAAAACCCAAACCAACCCCCAAACGGCCCCATAAAAGTCACGAACACCTCGCAGGGGACCAATGTAACTTGTAAGAACTGATCGCGTATTCGCGGGCCTCCCGAAATATGGCAAAAATTTCAAAATAAGTAGATCAGGCTTAAAAACAAGCCGTTCGAGGGTGATAACCAAACCAGCCCCCAAATGGCCCCGTAACAGGCACAAAACACCTCGCACGGGACCAATGTAACATGTCAGAACTGACCGCGGAGTCGCGGGTGTCCTGATTTGAGAATAAGACGATAATTTTAAAATATATCGATTAAGCTAAAAAACAAGCCCTTAAAGGGAGAAAACCCAAACAAGCCCCCCAACGGCCCTGTAAGAGGCACGAACACCTCGTACGGGACCAATATAACTTGTACAAACTGACCGCGTAGTCGCGGGCCTCTCGGTTTCAGAATATGACTATAATTTCAAAATATATCGATTAAGCTGAAAAACAGGCCCTTAAAGGGTGATAACCCAAACCAGCCCCCAAACGGCCTTGTAAGAGGCTGTAACACCTCATACGGGACCAATGTAACTTGTACGAACTGATCTCGTAGTTGCGGGTCTCCCAATTTAAGAATATGATGATAATTTCAAAATACCTACATTAGCCTTAAAAACAAGCCGTTGGAGTGGAAACACAAACCAGGACCCAAATGGCCCCGTAAAAGGCACGGACACCTCGCACGGGACCAATGTAACTTGTACGAACTAACCGCATAATCGCGGATCTCCCGATTTGACAATATGACGATAGTTTCAAAATACGTAGATTAGGCTTAAAAACAAGGAGTTGTGTGGTGAAAACCCAAACCAGCCCCCAAACGGCCCCGTAAGAGGAACAAACATCTTGCACGGGACCAATGTAACTTGTATGAACTGACCGCGTAGTTATGGGTCTCCAGATTTGCGAATATGACGATAATTTCGTAATACGTAGATTAGGCTTAAATACA
Organism: Sambucus nigra; assembly: GCA_949130495.1. Lineage (NCBI taxonomy): Eukaryota > Viridiplantae > Streptophyta > Magnoliopsida > Dipsacales > Adoxaceae > Sambucus > Sambucus nigra. The sequence continues at coordinate 174,784,095 of OX422222.1, read as the reverse complement.
AGTTATTAAAGTGTGAAAATCCAAACCAGCCCCCAAACGGCCTCGTAAGAGGCACGAACACCTCGCACGGGACCAATGTAACTTGTACGAACTGACCGCGTTGTCGCGGGTCTCGCGGTTTTAGAATACGACGATAATTTCAAAATACGTAGATTTGGCTTAAAAACAAGCCGTTGGAGGGTGAAAACCAAAACCAACCCCCAAACAGCCCCATAAAAGTCACGAACACCTCGCAGGGGACCAATGTAACTTGTAAGAACTGACCGCGTAGTCGCGGGCCTCCCGAAATATGGCCAAAATTTCAAAATAAATAGATCAGGCTTAAAAACAAGCCGTTCGAGGGTGATAACCCAAACCAGCCCCCAAATGGCCCCGTAACAGGCATAAAACACCTCGCACGGGACCAATGTAACATGTGAGAACTGACCGCGGAGTCGCGGGTGTCCTGATTTGAGAATAAGACGATAATTTTAAAATATATCGATTAAGCTAAAAAACAAGCCCTTAAAGGGAGAAAACCCAAACTAGCCCCCCAACGGCCCTGTAAGAGGCACGAACACTCGCACAGGACCAATATAACTTGTACAAACTGCCCGCGTAGTCGCGGGCCTCCCGGTTTCAGAATATGACTATAATTTCAAAATATATCGATTAAGCTGAAAAACAGGCCCTTAAAGGGTGATAACCCAAACCAGCCCCCAAACGGCCTTGTAACAGGCTCTAACACCTCGCACGGGACCAATGTAACTTGTACGAACTGATCTCGTAGATGCGGGTCTCCCAATTTAAGAATATGATGATAATTTCAAAATACTTACATTAGCCTTAAAAACAAGCCGTTGGGGTGGTAACACAAACCAGCCGCCAAACGGCCCCGTAAAAGGCACGGACACCTCGCACGGGACCAATGTAACTTGTACGAACTGACCGTGTAGTCGCGGATCTCCCGATTTGACAATATGACGATAGTTTCAAAATACGTAGATTAGGCTTAAAAACAAGGAGTTGGGTGGTGAAAACCCAAACCAGCCCCCAAACGGCCCCGTAAGAGGCACGAACATCTTACACGGAACCAATGTAACATGTATGAACTGACCGCGTAGTAACGGGTCTCCAGATTTGCGAATATGATGATAATTTCAAAATACGTAGATTAGGCTTAAATACAAGTTATTAAAGTGTGAAAACCCAAACCAGCCTCCAAACGGCCTCGTAAGAGGCACGAACACCTCACGAACACCTCACACGGGACCAATGTAACTTGTATGAACTGACCGCGTTGTCACGGGTCTCGCGGTTTTAGAATACGACGATAATTTCAAAATACATAGATTAGGCTTAAAAACAAGCCGTTGGAGGGTGAAAACCCAAACCAACCCACAAACGGCCCCATAAAAGTCACGAACACCTCGCAGGGGACCAATGTAACTTGTAAGAACTGACCGCGTAGTCGCGGGCCTCCCGAAATATGGCAAAAATTTGAAAATAAATAGATCAGGCTTAAAAACAAGCCGTTCGAGGGTTATAACCCAAACCAGCCCCCAAATGGCCCCGTAACACGTACAAACACCTCGCACGGGACCAATGTAACATGTCAGAACTGACCGCGGAGTCGCGGGTGTCCTGATTTGAGAATAAGACGATAATTTTAAAATATATCGATTAAGCTAAAAAACAAGCCCTTAAAGGGAGAAAATCCAAACTTGCCCCCAACGGCCCTGTAAGAGGCACGAACACCTCGCACGGGACCAATATAACTTGTACAAATTTCCCGCGTAGTCGCGGGCCTCTCGGTTTCAGAATATGACTATAATTTCAAAATATATCGATTAAGCTGAAAAACAGGCCCTTAAAGGGTGATAACCCAAAACAGCCCCCAAACGGCCTTGTAAGAGGCTCCAACACCTCGCATGGGACCAATGTAACTTGTACGAACTGATCTCGTAGTTGCGGGTCTCCCAATTTAAGAATATGATGATAATTTCAAAATACCTACATTAGCCTTAAAAACAAGCCGTTGGGGTGGAAACACAAACCAGGACCCAAACGGCCCCGTAAAAGGCACGGACACCTCGCACGGGACCAATGTAACTTGTACGAACTAACCGCATAGTCGCGGATCTCCCGATTTGACAATATGACGATAGTTTCAAAATACGTAGATTAGGCTTAAAAACAAGGAGTTGTGTGGTGAAAACCCAAACCAGCCCCCAAACGGCCCCGTAAGAGGAACAAACATCTTGCACGGGACCAATGTAACTTGTATGAACTGACCGCGTAGTTACGGGTCTCCAGATTTGCGAATATGACGATAATTTCAAAATACGTAGATTAGGCTTAAATACAAGTTATTAAATTGTGAAAACCCAAACCAGCCTCCAAACGGCCTCGTAAGAGGCACGAACACCTCGCACGGGACCAATGTAACTTGTACGAACTGACCGCGTTGTCACGGGTCTCGCGGTTTTAGAATACGACGATAATTTCAAAATACGTAGATTAGGCTTAAAAACAAGCCGTTGGAAGGTGAAAACCCAAACCAACCCCCAAACGGCCCCATAAAAGTCACGAACACCTCGCAAGGGACCAATGTAAACTTGTAAGAACTGACCGCGTAGTCGCGGGCCTCCCGAAATATGGCAAAAATTTCAAAATAAATAGATCAGGCTTAAAAACAAGCCGTTCGAGGGTGATAACCCAAACCAGCCCCCAAATGGCCCCGTAACACGCACAAACACCTCGCACGGGACCAATGTAACATGTCAGAACTGACCGCGGAGTCGCGGGTGTCCTGATTTGAGAATAAGACGATAATTTTAAAATATATCGATTAAGCTAAAAAACAAGCCCTTAAAGGGAGAAAATCCAAACTAGCCCCCCAACGGCCCTGTAAGAGGCACGAACACCTCGCACGGGACCAATATAACTTGTACGAACTGACCGCGTAGTAGCGGGCCTCTCGGTTTCAGAATATGACTATAATTTCAAAATATATCGATTAAGCTGAAAAACAGGCACTTAAAGGTTGATAACCCAAACCAGCCCCCAAACGGCCTTGTAAGAGGCTCTAACACCTCGCACGGGACCAATGGAACTTGTACGAACTGATCTCGTAGTTGCGGGTCTCCCAATTTAAGAATATGATGATAATTTCAAAATACGTAGATTAGCCTTAAAAACAAGCCGTTGGGGTGGAAACACAAACCAACCCTCGAACGGCCCCGTAAAAGGCACGAACACCTCGCACGGGATCAATGTAACTTGTACGAACTGACCGCGTAGTCGCGGATCTCCCGATTTGACAATATGACGATAGTTTCAAAATACGTAGATTAGGCTTAAAAACAAGGAGTTGTGTGGTGAAAACCCAAACCAGCCCCCAAACGGCCCCGTAAGAGGAACGAACATCTTGCACGGGACCAATGTAACTTGTATGAACTGACCGCGTAGTTACGGGTCTCCAGATTTGCGAATATGACGATAATTTCAAAATACGTAGATTAGGCTTAAATACAAGTTATTAAAGTGTGGAAATCCAAACCAGCCCCCAAACGGCCTCGTAAGAGGCACGAACACCTCGCACGGGACCAATGTAACATGTACGAACTGACCGCGTTATCGCGGGTCTCGCGGTTTTAAAATACGACGATAATTTCAAAATACGTAGATTAGGCTTAAAAACAAGCCTTTGGAGGGTGAAAACCCAAACCAACCCCCAAACGGCCCCATAAAGTCACGAACACCTCGCAGGGGACCAATGTAACTTGTAAGAACTGACCGCGTAGTCGCGGGTCTCCCGAAATATGGCAAAAATTTCAAAATAAATAGACCAGGCCTAAAAACAAGCCGTTCGAGGGTTATAACCCAAACCAGCCCCCAAATGGCCCCGTAACTTGCACAAAACACCTCGCACGGGACCAATATAACATGTCAGAACTGACCGTGGAGTCGCGGGTGTCCTGATTTGAGAATAAGACGATAATTTTAAAATATATCGATTAAGCTAAAAAACAAGCCCTTAAAGGGAGAAAACCCAAACTAGCCCCCCAACGGCCCTGTAAGAGGCACGAACACCTCGTACCGGACCAATATAACTTGTACAAATTGCCCGCGTAGTCGCGGGCCTCTCGGTTTCAGAATATGACTATAATTTCAAAATATATCGATTAAGCTGAAAAACAGGCCCTTAAAGGGTGATAACCCAAACCAGCCCCGAAACGGCAGTGTAAGAGGCTCTAACACCTCGCACGGGACCAATGCAACTTGTACGAACTGATCTCGTAGTTGCGGGCCTCCCAATTTAAGAATATGATGATAGTTTCAAAATACGTAGATTAGCCTTAAAAACAAGCCGTTGGGGTGGTAACACAAACCAGCCCCCAAACGGCCCCGTAAAAGGCACGAACACATCGTACGGGATCAATGTAACTTGTACGAACTGACCGCGTAGTCGCGGATCTCCCGATTTGACAATATGACGATAGTTTCAAAATACGTAGATTAGGCTTAAAAACAAGGAGTTGGGTGGTGAAAACCCAAACCAGCCTCCAAACGGCCCCGTAAGAGGCACGAACATCTTGCACGGGACCAATGTAACTTGTATGAACTGACCGCGTAGTTACGGGTCTCCAGATTTGCGAATATGACGATAATTTCAAAATACGTAGATTAGGCTTAAATACAAGTTATTAAAGTGTGAAAACCCAAACCAGCGTCCAAACGGCCTCGTAAGAGGCACGAAAACCTCGCACGGGACCAGTGTAACTTGTACGAACTAACCGCGTTGTCACGGGTCTCGCGGTTTTAGAATACGACGATAATTTCAAAATACATTGATTAGGCTTAAAAACAAGCCGTTGGAGGGTGAAAACCCAAACCAACCCCCAAACAGCCCCATAAAAGTGACGAACACCTCGCAGGGGACCAATGTAACTTATAAGAACTGACCGCGTAGTCGCGGGCCTCCCGAAATATGGCAAAAATTTCAAAATAAATAGTTCAGGCTTAAAAACAAGCCTTTCGAGGGTGATAACCCAAACCAGCCCCCAAATGGCCCCGTAACACGCACAAACACCTCGCACGGGACCAATGTAACATGTCAGAACTGACCGCGCAGTCGCGGGTGTCCTGATTTGATAATAGGACGATAATTTTAAAATATATCGATTAAGCTAAAAAACAAGCCCTTAAAGGGAGAAAACCCAAACTAGCCCCCCAACGGCCCTGTAAGAGGCACGAACACCACGCACTGGACCAATATAACTTGTACGAACTGACCGCGTAGTCGCGGGCCTCTCGGTTTCAGAATATGACTATAATTTCAAAATATATCGATTAAGCTGAAAAACAGGCCCTTAAAGGGTGATAACCCAAACCAGCCCCCAAACGGCCTTGTAAGAGGCTCTAACACCTCGCACGGGACCAATGGAACTTCTACGAACTGATCTCATAGTTGCGGGTCTCCCAATTTAAGAATATGATGATAATTTCAAAATACGAAGATTAGCCTTAAAAACAAGCCGTTGGGGTGGAAACACAAACCAGCCCCCAAACGGCCCCGTAAAAGGCACGGACACCTCGCACGAGACCAATGTAACTTGTACGAACTGACCGCGTAGTCGCGGATCTCCCGATTTGACAATATGATGATAGTTTCAAAATACGTAGATTAGGCTTAAAAATAAGGAGTTGGGTGGTGAAAACCCAAACCAGCCCCCAAACGGCCCCGTAAGAGGCACCAACATCTTGCACGGGACCAATGTAACTTATATGAACTGACCGCGTAGTTACGGGTCTCCAGATTTGCGAATATGACGATAATTTTGAAATATGTTGATTAGGCTTAAATACAAGTTATTAAAGTGTGAAAACCCAAACCAGCCCCCAAACGGCCTCGTAAGAGGCACGAACACCTCGCACGGGACCAATGTAACTTGTATGAACTGACCGCGTTGTCGCGGGTCTCGCGGATTTAGAATACGACGATAATTTCAAAATACGTAGATTAGGCTTAAAAACAAGCCGTTGGAGTGTGAAAACCCAAACCAACCCCCAAACGGCCCCATAAAAGTCACGAACACCTCGCAGGGGACCAATGTAACTTGTAAGAACTGATCGCGTATTCGCGGGCCTCCCGAAATATGGCAAAAATTTCAAAATAAGTAGATCAGGCTTAAAAACAAGCCGTTCGAGGGTGATAACCAAACCAGCCCCCAAATGGCCCCGTAACAGGCACAAAACACCTCGCACGGGACCAATGTAACATGTCAGAACTGACCGCGGAGTCGCGGGTGTCCTGATTTGAGAATAAGACGATAATTTTAAAATATATCGATTAAGCTAAAAAACAAGCCCTTAAAGGGAGAAAACCCAAACAAGCCCCCCAACGGCCCTGTAAGAGGCACGAACACCTCGTACGGGACCAATATAACTTGTACAAACTGACCGCGTAGTCGCGGGCCTCTCGGTTTCAGAATATGACTATAATTTCAAAATATATCGATTAAGCTGAAAAACAGGCCCTTAAAGGGTGATAACCCAAACCAGCCCCCAAACGGCCTTGTAAGAGGCTGTAACACCTCGCACGGGACCAATGTAACTTGTACGAACTGATCTCGTAGTTGCGGGTTTCCCAATTTAAGAATATGATGATAATTTCAAAATACCTACATTAGCCTTAAAAACAAGCCGTTGGAGTGGAAACACAAACCAGGACCCAAATGGCCCCGTAAAAGGCACGGACACCTCGCACGGGACCAATGTAACTTGTACGAACTAACCGCATAATCGCGGATCTCCCGATTTGACAATATGACGATAGTTTCAAAATACGTAGATTAGGCTTAAAAACAAGGAGTTGTGTGGTGAAAACCCAAACCAGCCCCCAAACGGCCCCGTAAGAGGAACAAACATCTTGCACGGGACCAATGTAACTTGTATGAACTGACCGCGTAGTTATGGGTCTCCAGATTTGCGAATATGACGATAATTTCGTAATACGTAGATTAGGCTTAAATACAAGTTATTAAAGTGTGAAAATCCAAACCAGCCCCCAAACGGCCTCGTAAGAGGCACGAACACCTCGCACGGGACCAATGTAACTTGTACGAACTGACCGCGTTGTCGCGGGTCCCGCGGTTTTAGAATACGACGATAATTTCAAAATACGTAGATTAGGCTTAAAAACAAGCCGTTGGAGGGTGAAAACCAAAACCAACCCCCAAACAGCCCCATAAAAGTCACGAACACCTCGCAGGGGACCAATGTAACTTGTAAGAACTGACCGCGTAGTCGCGGGCCTCCCGAAATATGGCCAAAATTTCAAAATAAATAGATCAGGCTTAAAAACAAGCCGTTCGAGGGTGATAACCCAAACCAGCCCCCAAATGGCCCCGTAACAGGCATAAAACACCTCGCACGGGACCAATGTAACATGTGAGAACTGACCGCGGAGTCGCGGGTGTCCTGATTTGAGAATAAGACGATAATTTTAAAATATATCGATTAAGCTAAAAAACAAGCCCTTAAAGGGAGAAAACCCAAACTAGCCCCCCAACGGCCCTGTAAGAGGCACGAACACTCGCACAGGACCAATATAACTTGTACAAACTGCCCGCGTAGTCGCGGGCCTCCCGGTTTCAGAATATGACTATAATTTCAAAATATATCGATTAAGCTGAAAAACAGGCCCTTAAAGGGTGATAACCCAAACCAGCCCCCAAACGGCCTTGTAACAGGCTCTAACACCTCGCACGGGACCAATGTAACTTGTACGAACTGATCTCGTAGATGCGGGTCTCCCAATTTAAGAATATGATGATAATTTCAAAATACTTACATTAGCCTTAAAAACAAGCCGTTGGGGTGGTAACACAAACCAGCCCCCAAACGGCCCCGTAAAAGGCACGGACACCTCGCACGGGACCAATGTAACTTGTACGAACTGACCGTGTAGTCGCGGATCTCCCGATTTGACAATATGAAGATAGTTTCAAAATACGTAGATTAGGCTTAAAAACAAGGAGTTGGGTGGTGAAAACCCAAACCAGCCCCCAAACGGCCCCGTAAGAGGCACGAACATCTTGCACGGAACCAATGTAACATGTATGAACTGACCGCGTAGTTACGGGTCTCCAGATTTGCGAATATGATGATAATTTCAAAATACGTAGATTAGGCTTAAATACAAGTTATTAAAGTGTGAAAACCCAAACCAGCCTCCAAACGGCCTCGTAAGAGGCACGAACACCTCACGAACACCTCACACGGGACCAATGTAACTTGTACGAACTGACCGCGTTGTCACGGGTCTCGCGGTTTTAGAATACGACGATAATTTCAAAATACATAGATTAGGCTTAAAAACAAGCCGTTGGAGGGTGAAAACCCAAACCAACCCACAAACGGCCCCATAAAAGTCACGAACACCTCGCAGGGGACCAATGTAACTTGTAAGAACTGACCGCGTAGTCGCGGGCCTCCCGAAATATGGCAAAAATTTGAAAATAAATAGGTCAGGCTTAAAAACAAGCCGTTCGAGGGTTATAACCCAAACCAGCCCCCAAATGGCCCCGTAACACGTACAAACACCTCGCACGGGACCAATGTAACATGTCAGAACTGACCGCGGAGTCGCGGGTGTCCTGATTTGAGAATAAGACGATAATTTTAAAATATATCGATTAAGCTAAAAAACAAGCCCTTAAAGGGAGAAAATCCAAACTTGCCCCCAACGGCCCTGTAAGAGGCACGAACACCTCGCACGGGATCAATATAACTTGTACAAATTTCCCGCGTAGTCGCGGGCCTCTCGGTTTCAGAATATGACTATAATTTCAAAATATATCGATTAAGCTGAAAAACAGGCCCTTAAAGGGTGATAACCCAAACCAGCCCCCAAACGGCCTTGTAAAAGGCTCCAACACCTCGCATGGGACCAATGTAACTTGTACGAACTGATCTCGTAGTTGCGGGTCTCCCAATTTAAGAATATGATGATAATTTCAAAATACCTACATTAGCCTTAAAAACAAGCCGTTGGGGTGGAAACACAAACCAGGACCCAAACGGCCCCGTAAAAGGCACGGACACCTCGCACGGGACCAATGTAACTTGTACGAACTAACCGCATAGTCGCGGATCTCCCGATTTGACAATATGACGATAGTTTCAAAATACGTAGATTAGGCTTAAAAACAAGGAGTTGTGTCGTGAAAACCCAAACCAGCCCCCAAACGGCCCCGTAAGAGGAACGAACATCTTGCACGGGACCAATGTAACTTGTATGAACTGACCGCGTAGTTACGGGTCTCCAGATTTGCGAATATGATGATAATTTCAAAATACGTAAATTAGGCTTAAATACAAGTTATTAAAGTGTGAAAATCAAAACCAGCCCCCAAACGGCCTCGTAAGAGGCACGAACACCTCGCACGGGACCAATGTAACTTGTACGAACTGACCGCGTTGTCGCGGGTCTCGCGGTTTTAGAATACGACGATAATTTCAAAATACGTAGATTAGGTTTAAAAACAAGCCGTTGGAGGGTGAAAACCCAAACCAACCCCCAAACGGCCCCATAAAAGTCACGAACACCTCGCAGGGGACCAATGTAACTTGTAAGAACTGACCGCGTAGTCGCGGGCCTCCCGAAATATGGCAAAAATTTGAAAATAAATAGGTCAGGCTTAAAAACAAGCCGTTCGAGGGTGATAACCCAAACCAGCCCCCAAATGGCCCCGTAACAGGCATAAAACACCTCGCACGGGACCAATGTAACATGTGAGAACTGACCGCGGAGTCGCGGGTGTCCTGATTTGAGAATAAGACGATAATTTTAAAATATATCGATTAAGCTAAAAAACAAGCCCTTAAAGGGAGAAAACCCAAACTAGCCCCCCAACGGCCCTGTTAGAGGCACGAACACTCGCACAGGACCAATATAACTTGTACAAACTTCCCGCGTAGTTGCGGGCCTCTCGGTTTCAGAATATGACTATAATTTCAAAATATATCGATTAAGCTGAAAAACAGGCCCTTAAAGGGTGATAACCCAAACCAGCCCCCAAACGGCCTTGTAAGAGGCTCTAACACCTCGCACGAAACCAATGGAACTTGTACGAACTGATCTCGTAGTTGCGGGCCTCCCAATTTAAGAATTTGATGATAATTTCAAAATACGTAGATTAGCATTAAACAAGCCGTTGGGGTGGAAACACAAACCAGCGCCCAAACGGCCACGAAAAAGGCACGAACACCTCGCACGGGATCAATGTAACTTGTACGAACTGTCCGCGTAGTCGCGGACCTCCCGATTTGACAATATGTTGATAGTTCAAAATACGTAGATTAGGCTTAAAAACAAGGAGTTGGGTGGTGAAAACCCAAACGGCCCCGTAAGAGTCACGAACATCTTGCACGGGACCAATGTAACATGTATGAACTGACCGCGTAGTTACGGGTCTCCAGATTTGCGAATATGACGATAATTTCAAAATACGTAGATTAGGCTTAAATACAAGTTATTAAAGTGTGAAAACCCAAATCAGCCTCCAAACGGCCTCGTAAGAGGCACGAACACCTCGCATGGGACCAATGTAACTTGTACGAACTGACCGCGTTGTCACGGGTCTCGCGGTTTTAGAATACGACGATAATTTCAAAATACGTAGATTAGGCTTAAAAACAAGCCGTTGGAGGGTGAAAACCCAAACCAACCCCCAAACGGCCCCATTAAAGTCACGAACACCTCGCAGGGGGCCAATGTAACTTGTAAGAACTGACCGCGTAGTCGCGGGCCTCCCGAAATATGGCAAAAATTTCAAAATAAATAGATCAGGCTTAAAAACAAGCCGTTCGTTGGTGATAACCCAAACCAGCCCCCAAATGGCCCCGTAACACGCACAAACACCTCGCACGGGACCAATGTACATGTCAGAACTGACCGCGGAGTCGCGGGTGTCCTGATTTGAGAATAAGACGATAATTTTAAAATATATCGATTAAGCTAAAAAATAAGCCCTTAAAGGGATAAAACCCAAACTAGCCCCCCAACGGCCCTGTAAGAGGCACGAACACCTCGCACGGGACCAATATAACTTGTATGAACTGACCGCGTAGTCGCGGCCCTCTCGGTTTCAGAATATGACTATAATTTCAAAATATATCGATTAAGCAGAAAAACAGGCCCTTAAAGGGTGATAACCCAAACCAGCCCCCAAACGGCCTTGTAAGAGGCTGTAACACCTCGCACGGGACCAATGTAACTTGTACGAACTGATCTCGTAGTTGCGGGTCTCCCAATTTAAGAATATGATGATAATTTCAAAATACGTAGATTAGCCTTAAAAACAAGCCGTTGGGGTGGAAACACAAACCAACCCCCAAACGGCCCCGTAAAATGCACGGACACCTCGCACGGGACCAATGTAACTTGTACGAACTGACCGCGTTGTCGCGGATCTCCCGATTTGACAATATGACGATAGTTTCAAAATACGTAGATTAGGCTTAAAAACAAGGAGTTGTGTGGTGAAAACCCAAACCAGCCCTCAAACGGCCCCGTAAGAGGCACGAACATTTTGCACGGGACCAATGTAACTTGTATGAACTGACCGCGTAGTTACGGGTCTCCAGATTTGCGAATATGACGATAATTTCAAAATACGTAGATTAGGCTTAAATACAAGTTATTAAAGTGTGAAAACCCAAACCAGCCCCCAAACGGCCTCGTAAGAGGCACGAACACCTCGCACAGGACCAATGTAACTTGTACGAACTGACCGCTTTGTCGCGGGTCTCGCGGTTTTAGAATATGACGATAATTTCAAAATACGTAGATTAGGCTTAAAAACAAGCCGTTGGAGGGTGAAAACCCAAACCAACCCCCAAACGGCCGCATAAAAGTCACGAACACCTCGCAGGGGACCAATGTAACTTGTAAGAACTGACCGCGTAGTCGAGGACCTCCCGAAATATGGCAAAAATTCAAAATAAATATATCAGGCTTAAAAACAAGCCGTTCGAGGGTGATAACCCAAACCAGACCCCAAATGGCCCCGTAACAGGCACAAAACACCTCGCACGGGACCAATGTAACATGTGAGAACTGACCGCGGAGTCGCGGGTGTCCTGATTTGTGAATAAGACGATAATTTTAAAATATATCGATTAAGCTAAAAAACAAGCCCTTAAAGGGAGAAAGCCCAAACTAGCCCCCCGACGGCCCTGTAAGAGGCACGAACACGTCGCACGGGACCAATATAACTTGTACGAACTGAACGCGTAGTCGCGGGCCTCTCGGTTTCAGAATATGACAATAATTTCAAAATATATCGATTAAGCTGAAAAACAGGCCCTTAAAGGGTGATAAACCAAACCAGCCCCCAAATGGCCTTGTAAGAGGCTCTAACACCTCGCATGGGACCAATGGAACTTGTACGAACTGATCTCGTAGTTGCGGGTCTCCCAATTTAAGAATATGATGATAATTTCAAAATACGTAGATTAGCCTTAAAAATAAGCCGTTGGGGTGGAAACACAAACCAGCCCCCAAACGGCCCCGTAAAAGGCACGAACACCTCGCACGGGACTAATGTAACTTGTAGAACTGACCGCGTAGTCGCGGATCTCCCGATTTGACAATATGACAATAGTTTCAAAATACGTAGATTAGGCTTAAAAACAAGGAGTTGTGTGGTGAAAACCCAAACCAACCCCCAAACGGCCCCGTTAGAGGAACGAACATCTTGCACGGGACCAATGTAACTTGTATGAACTGACCGCGTAGTTACGGGTCTCCAGATTTGCGAATATGACGATAATTTCAAAATACGTAGATTAGGCTTAAATACAAGTTATTAAAGTGTGAAAACCCAAACCAGCCTCCAAACGGCCTCGTAAGAGGCACGAACACCTCGCACGGGACCAATGTAACTTGTACGAACTGACCGCGTTGTCACGGGTCTCGCGGTTTTAGAATACGACGATAATTTCAAAATACGTAGATTAGGCTTAAAAACAAGCCGTTGGAAGGTGAAAACCCAAACCAACCCCCAAACGGCCCCATAAAAGTCACGAACACCTCGCAGGGGACCAATGTAACTTGTAAGAACTGAACGCGTAGTCGCGGGCCTCCCGAAATATGGCAAAAATTTCAAAATAAATAGATCAGGCTTAAAAACAAGCCGTTCGAGGGTGATAACCCAAACCAGCCCCCAAATGGCCCCGTAACACGCACAAACACCTCGCACGGGACCAATGTAACATGTCAGAACTGACCGCGGAGTCGCGGGTGTCCTGATTTGAGAATAAGACGATAATTATAAAATATATCGATTAAGCTAAAAAACAAGCCCTTAAAGGGAGAAAATCCAAACTAGCCTCCCAACGGCCCTGTAAGAGGCACGAACACCTCGTACGGGACCAATATAACTTGTACGAACTGACCGCGTAGTCGCGGGCCTCTCGGTTTCAGAATATGACTATAATTTCAAAATATATCGATTAAGCTGAAAAACAGGCCCTTAAAGGGTGATAACCCAAACCAGCCCCCAAACGGCCTTGTAAGAGGCTCTAACACCTCGCACGGGACCAATGTAACTTGTACGAACTGATCTCGTAGTTGCGGGTCTCCCAATTTAAGAATATGATGATAATTTCAAAATACGTAGATTAGCCTTAAAAACAAGCCGTTGGGGTGGAAACACAAACCAGCCCCCAAACGGCCCCGTAAAAGGCACGAACACCTCGCACGGGACCAATGTAACTTGTACGAACTAACCGCGTTGTCGTGGATCTCCCGATTTGACAATATGATGATAGTTTCAAAATACGTAGATTAGGCTTAAAAATAAGGAGTTGTGTGGTGAAAACCCAAACCAGCCCCCAAACGGCCCCGTAAGAGGAACGAACATCTTGCACGGGACCAATGTAACTTGTATGAACTGACCGCGTAGTTACGGGTCTCCAGATTTGCGAATATGACGATAATTTCAAAATACGTAGATTAGGCTTAAATACAAGTTATTAAAGTGTGAAAACCCAAACCAGCCTCCAAACGGCCTCGTAAGAGGCACGAACACCTCGCACGGGACCAATGTAACTTGTACGAACTGACCGCGTTGTCACGGGTCTCGCGGTTTTAGAATACGACGGTAATTTCAAAATACGTAGATTAGGCTTAAAAACAAGCCGTTGGAAGGTGAAAACCCAAACCAACCCCCAAACGGCCCCATAAAAGTCACGAACACCTCGCAGGGGACCAATGTAACTTGTAAGAACTGACCGCGTAGTCGCGGGCCTCCCGAAATATGGCAAAAATTTCAAAATAAATAGATCAGGCTTAAAAACAAGCCGTTCGTTGGTGATAACCCAAACCAGCCCCCAAATGGCCCCGTAACACGCACAAACACCTCGCACGGGACCAATGTACATGTCAGAACTGACCGCGGAGTCGCGGGTGTCCTGATTTGAGAATAAGACGATAATTTTAAAATATATCGATTAAGCTAAAAAATAAGCCCTTAAAGGGATAAAACCCAAACTAGCCCCCCAACGGCCCTGTAAGAGGCACGAACACCTCGCACGGGACCAATATAACTTGTATGAACTGACCGCGTAGTCGCGGTCCTCTCGGTTTCAGAATATGACTATAATTTCAAAATATATCGATTAAGCAGAAAAACAGGCCCTTAAAGGGTGATAACCCAAACCAGCCCCCAAACGGCCTTGTAAGAGGCTGTAACACCTCGCACGGGACCAATGTAACTTGTACGAACTGATCTCGTAGTTGCGGGTCTCCCAATTTAAGAATATGATGATAATTTCAAAATACGTAGATTAGCCTTAAAAACAAGCCGTTGGGGTGGAAACACAAACCAGCCCCCAAACGGCCCCGTAAAATGCACGGACACCTCGCACGGGACCAATGTAACTTGTACGAACTGACCGCATTGTCGCGGATCTCCCGATTTGACAATATGACGATAGTTTCAAAATACGTAGATTAGGCTTAAAAACAAGGAGTTGTGTGGTGAAAACCCAAACCAGCCCTCAAACGGCCCCGTAAGAGGCACGAACATTTTGCACGGGACCAATGTAACTTGTATGAACTGACCGCGTAGTTACGGGTCTCCAGATTTGCGAATATGACGATAATTTCAAAATACGTAGATTAGGCTTAAATACAAGTTATTAAAGTGTGAAAACCCAAACCAGCCCCCAAACGGCCTCGTAAGAGGCACGAACACCTCGCACAGGACCAATGTAACTTGTACGAACTGACCGCTTTGTCGCGGGCCTCGCGGTTTTAGAATATGACGATAATTTCAAAATACGTAGATTAGGCTTAAAAACAAGCCGTTGGAGGGTGAAAACCCAAACCAACCCCCAAACGGCCGCATAAAAGTCACGAACACCTCGCAGGGGACCAATGTAACTTGTAAGAACTGACCGCGTAGTCGAGGGCCTCCCGAAATATGGCAAAAATTCAAAATAAATATATCAGGCTTAAAAACAAGCCGTTCGAGGGTGATAACCCAAACCAGACCCCAAATGGCCCCGTAACAGGCACAAAACACCTCGCACGGGACCAATGTAACATGTGAGAACTGACCGCGGAGTCGCGGGTGTCCTGATTTGTGAATAAGACGATAATTTTAAAATATATCGATTAAGCTAAAAAACAAGCCCTTAAAGGGAGAAAGCCCAAACTAGCCCCCCAACGGCCCTGTAAGAGGCACGAACACGTCGCACGGGACCAATATAACTTGTACGAACTGAACGCGTAGTCGCGGGCCTCTCGGTTTCAGAATATGACAATAATTTCAAAATATATCGATTAAGCTGAAAAACAGGCCCTTAAAGGGTGATAAACCAAACCAGCCCCCAAATGGCCTTGTAAGAGGCTCTAACACCTCGCACGGGACCAATGGAACTTGTACGAACTGATCTCGTAGTTGCGGGTCTCCCAATTTAAGAATATGATGATAATTTCAAAATACGTAGATTAGCCTTAAAAATAAGCCGTTGGGGTGGAAACACACACCAGCCCCCAAACGGCCCCGTAAAAGGCACGGACACCTCGCACGGGACTAATGTAACTTGTAGAACTGACCGCGTAGTCGCGGATCTCCCGATTTGACAATATGACAATAGTTTCAAAATACGTAGATTAGGCTTAAAAACAAGGTGTTGTGTGGTGAAAACCCAAACCAACCCCCAAACGGCCCCGTAAGAGGAACGAACATCTTGCACGGGACCAATGTAACTTGTATGAACTGACCGCGTAGTTACGGGTCTCCAGATTTGCGAATATGACGATAATTTCAAAATACGTAGATTAGGCTTAAATACAAGTTATTAAAGTGTGAAAACCCAAACCAGCCTCCAAACGGCCTCGTAAGAGGCACGAACACCTCGCACGGGACCAATGTAACTTGTACGAACTGACCGCGTTGTCACGGGTCTCGCGGTTTTAGAATACGACGATAATTTCAAAATACGTAGATTAGGCTTAAAAACAAGCCGTTGGAAGGTGAAAACCCAAACCAACCCCCAAACGGCCCCATAAAAGTCACGAACACCTCGCAGGGGACCAATGTAACTTGTAAGAACTGAACGCGTAGTGGCGGGCCTCCCGAAATATGGCAAAAATTTCAAAATAAATAGATCAGGCTTAAAAACAAGCCGTTCGAGGGTGATAACCCAAACCAGACCCCAAATGGCCCCGTAACAGGCACAAAACACCTCGCACGGGACCAATGTAACATGTGAGAACTGACCGCGGAGTCGCGGGTGTCCTGATTTGTGAATAAGACGATAATTTTAAAATATATCGATTAAGCTAAAAAACAAGCCCTTAAAGGGAGAAAGCCCAAACTAGCCCCCCAACGGCCCTGTAAGAGGCACGAACACGTCGCACGGGACCAATATAACTTGTACGAACTGAACGCGTAGTCGCGGGCCTCTCGGTTTCAGAATATGACAATAATTTCAAAATATATCGATTAAGCTGAAAAACAGGCCCTTAAAGGGTGATAAACCAAACCAGCCCCCAAATGGCCTTGTAAGAGGCTCTAACACCTCGCACGGGACCAATGTAACTTGTACGAACTGATCTCGTAGTTGCGGGTCTCCCAATTTAAGAATATGATGATAATTTCAAAATACGTAGATTAGCCTTAAAAACAAGCCGTTGGGGTGGAAACACAAACCAACCCCCAAACGGCCCCGTAAAATGCACGGACACCTCGCACGGGACCAATGTAACTTGTACGAACTGACCGCGTTGTCGCGGATCTCCCGATTTGACAATATGACGATAGTTTCAAAATACGTAGATTAGGCTTAAAAACAAGGAGTTGTGTGGTGAAAACCCAAACCAGCCCTCAAACGGCCCCGTAAGAGGCACGAACATTTTGCACGGGACCAATGTAACTTGTATGAACTGACCGCGTAGTTACGGGTCTCCAGATTTGCGAATATGACGATAATTTCAAAATACGTAGATTAGGCTTAAATACAAGTTATTAAAGTGTGAAAACCCAAACCAGCCCCCAAACGGCCTCGTAAGAGGCACGAACACCTCGCACAGGACCAATGTAACTTGTACGAACTGACCGCTTTGTCGCGGGTCTCGCGGTTTTAGAATATGACGATAATTTCAAAATACGTAGATTAGGCTTAAAAACAAGCCGTTGGAGGGTGAAAACCCAAACCAACCCCCAAACGGCCGCATAAAAGTCACGAACACCTCGCAGGGGACCAATGTAACTTGTAAGAACTGACCGCGTAGTCGAGGACCTCCCGAAATATGGCAAAAATTCAAAATAAATATATCAGGCTTAAAAACAAGCCGTTCGAGGGTGATAACCCAAACCAGACCCCAAATGGCCCCGTAACAGGCACAAAACACCTCGCACGGGACCAATGTAACATGTGAGAACTGACCGCGGAGTCGCGGGTGTCCTGATTTGTGAATAAGACGATAATTTTAAAATATATCGATTAAGCTAAAAAACAAGCCCTTAAAGGGAGAAAGCCCAAACTAGCCCCCCGACGGCCCTGTAAGAGGCACGAACACGTCGCACGGGACCAATATAACTTGTACGAACTGAACGCGTAGTCGCGGGCCTCTCGGTTTCAGAATATGACAATAATTTCAAAATATATCGATTAAGCTGAAAAACAGGCCCTTAAAGGGTGATAAACCAAACCAGCCCCCAAATGGCCTTGTAAGAGGCTCTAACACCTCGCATGGGACCAATGGAACTTGTACGAACTGATCTCGTAGTTGCGGGTCTCCCAATTTAAGAATATGATGATAATTTCAAAATACGTAGATTAGCCTTAAAAATAAGCCGTTGGGGTGGAAACACAAACCAGCCCCCAATCGGCCCCGTAAAAGGCACGAACACCTCGCACGGGACTAATGTAACTTGTAGAACTGACCGCGTAGTCGCGGATCTCCCGATTTGACAATATGACAATAGTTTCAAAATACGTAGATTAGGCTTAAAAACAAGGAGTTGTGTGGTGAAAACCCAAACCAACCCCCAAATGGCCCCGTTAGAGGAACGAACATCTTGCACGGGACCAATGTAACTTGTATGAACTGACCGCGTAGTTACGGGTCTCCAGATTTGCGAATATGACGATAATTTCAAAATACGTAGATTAGGCTTAAATACAAGTTATTAAAGTGTGAAAACCCAAACCAGCCTCCAAACGGCCTCGTAAGAGGCACGAACACCTCGCACGGGACCAATGTAACTTGTACGAACTGACCGCGTTGTCACGGGTCTCGCGGTTTTAGAATACGACGATAATTTCAAAATACGTAGATTAGGCTTAAAAACAAGCCGTTGGAAGGTGAAAACCCAAACCAACCCCCAAACGGCCCCATAAAAGTCACGAACACCTCGCAGGGGACCAATGTAACTTGTAAGAACTGAACGCGTAGTCGCGGGCCTCCCGAAATATGGCAAAAATTTCAAAATAAATAGATCAGGCTTAAAAACAAGCCGTTCGAGGGTGATAACCCAAACCAGCCCCCAAATGGCCCCGTAACACGCACAAACACCTCGCACGGGACCAATGTAACATGTCAGAACTGACCGCGGAGTCGCGGGTGTCCTGATTTGAGAATAAGACGATAATTATAAAATATATCGATTAAGCTAAAAAACAAGCCCTTAAAGGGAGAAAATCCAAACTAGCCTCCCAACGGCCCTGTAAGAGGCACGAACACCTCGTACGGGACCAATATAACTTGTACGAACTGACCGCGTAGTCGCGGGCCTCTCGGTTTCAGAATATGACTATAATTTCAAAATATATCGATTAAGCTGAAAAACAGGCCCTTAAAGGGTGATAACCCAAACCAGCCCCCAAACGGCCTTGTAAGAGGCTCTAACACCTCGCACGGGACCAATGTAACTTGTACGAACTGATCTCGTAGTTGCGGGTCTCCCAATTTAAGAATATGATGATAATTTCAAAATACCTACATTAGCCTTAAAAACAAGCCGTTGGGGTGGAAACACAAACCAGCCCCCAAACGGCCCCGTAAAAGGCACGAACACCTCGCACGGGACCAATGTAACTTGTACGAACTAACCGCGTTGTCGTGGATCTCCCGATTTGACAATATGATGATAGTTTCAAAATACGTAGATTAGGCTTAAAAATAAGGAGTTGTGTGGTGAAAACCCAAACCAGCCCCCAAACGGCCCCGTAAGAGGAACGAACATCTTGCACGGGACCAATGTAACTTGTATGAACTGACCGCGTAGTTACGGGTCTCCAGATTTGCGAATATGACGATAATTTCAAAATACGTAGATTAGGCTTAAATACAAGTTATTAAAGTGTGAAAACCCAAACCAGCCTCCAAACGGCCTCGTAAGAGGCACGAACACCTCGCACGGGACCAATGTAACTTGTACGAACGGACCGCGTTGTCACGGGTCTCGCGGTTTTAGAATACGACGATAATTTCAAAATACGTAGATTAGGCTTAAAAACAAGCCGTTGGAAGGTGAAAACCCAAACCAACCCCCAAACGGCCCCATAAAAGTCACGAACACCTCGCAGGGGACCAATGTAACTTGTAAGAACTGACCGCGTAGTCGCGGGCCTCCCGAAATATGGCAAAAATTTCAAAATAAATAGATCAGGCTTAAAAACAAGCCGTTCGTTGGTGATAACCCAAACCAGCCCCCAAATGGCCCCGTAACACGCACAAACACCTCGCACGGGACCAATGTACATGTCAGAACTGACCGCGGAGTCGCGGGTGTCCTGATTTGAGAATAAGACGATAATTTTAAAATATATCGATTAAGCTAAAAAATAAGCCCTTAAAGGGATAAAACCCAAACTAGCCCCCCAACGGCCCTGTAAGAGGCACGAACACCTCGCACGGGACCAATATAACTTGTATGAACTGACCGCGTAGTCGCGGTCCTCTCGGTTTCAGAATATGACTATAATTTCAAAATATATCGATTAAGCAGAAAAACAGGCCCTTAAAGGGTGATAACCCAAACCAGCCCCCAAACGGCCTTGTAAGAGGCTGTAACACCTCGCACGGGACCAATGTAACTTGTACGAACTGATCTCGTAGTTGCGGGTCTCCCAATTTAAGAATATGATGATAATTTCAAAATACGTAGATTAGCCTTAAAAACAAGCCGTTGGGGTGGAAACACAAACCAGCCCCCAAACGGCCCCGTAAAATGCACGGACACCTCGCACGGGACCAATGTAACTTGTACGAACTGACCGCATTGTCGCGGATCTCCCGATTTGACAATATGACGATAGTTTCAAAATACGTAGATTAGGCTTAAAAACAAGGAGTTGTGTGGTGAAAACCCAAACCAGCCCTCAAACGGCCCCGTAAGAGGCACGAACATTTTGCACGGGACCAATGTAACTTGTATGAACTGACCGCGTAGTTACGGGTCTCCAGATTTGCGAATATGACGATAATTTCAAAATACGTAGATTAGGCTTAAATACAAGTTATTAAAGTGTGAAAACCCAAACCAGCCCCCAAACGGCCTCGTAAGAGGCACGAACACCTCGCACAGGACCAATGTAACTTGTACGAACTGACCGCTTTGTCGCGGGCCTCGCGGTTTTAGAATATGACGATAATTTCAAAATACGTAGATTAGGCTTAAAAACAAGCCGTTGGAGGGTGAAAACCCAAACCAACCCCCAAACGGCCGCATAAAAGTCACGAACACCTCGCAGGGGACCAATGTAACTTGTAAGAACTGACCGCGTAGTCGAGGGCCTCCCGAAATATGGCAAAAATTCAAAATAAATATATCAGGCTTAAAAACAAGCCGTTCGAGGGTGATAACCCAAACCAGACCCCAAATGGCCCCGTAACAGGCACAAAACACCTCGCACGGGACCAATGTAACATGTGAGAACTGACCGCGGAGTCGCGGGTGTCCTGATTTGTGAATAAGACGATAATTTTAAAATATATCGATTAAGCTAAAAAACAAGCCCTTAAAGGGAGAAAGCCCAAACTAGCCCCCCAACGGCCCTGTAAGAGGCACGAACACGTCGCACGGGACCAATATAACTTGTACGAACTGAACGCGTAGTCGCGGGCCTCTCGGTTTCAGAATATGACAATAATTTCAAAATATATCGATTAAGCTGAAAAACAGGCCCTTAAAGGGTGATAAACCAAACCAGCCCCCAAATGGCCTTGTAAGAGGCTCTAACACCTCGCACGGGACCAATGGAACTTGTACGAACTGATCTCGTAGTTGCGGGTCTCCCAATTTAAGAATATGATGATAATTTCAAAATACGTAGATTAGCCTTAAAAATAAGCCGTTGGGGTGGAAACACACACCAGCCCCCAAACGGCCCCGTAAAAGGCACGGACACCTCGCACGGGACTAATGTAACTTGTAGAACTGACCGCGTAGTCGCGGATCTCCCGATTTGACAATATGACAATAGTTTCAAAATACGTAGATTAGGCTTAAAAACAAGGTGTTGTGTGGTGAAAACCCAAACCAACCCCCAAACGGCCCCGTAAGAGGAACGAACATCTTGCACGGGACCAATGTAACTTGTATGAACTGACCGCGTAGTTACGGGTCTCCAGATTTGCGAATATGACGATAATTTCAAAATACGTAGATTAGGCTTAAATACAAGTTATTAAAGTGTGAAAACCCAAACCAGCCTCCAAACGGCCTCGTAAGAGGCACGAACACCTCGCACGGGACCAATGTAACTTGTACGAACTGACCGCGTTGTCACGGGTCTCGCGGTTTTAGAATACGACGATAATTTCAAAATACGTAGATTAGGCTTAAAAACAAGCCGTTGGAAGGTGAAAACCCAAACCAACCCCCAAACGGCCCCATAAAAGTCACGAACACCTCGCAGGGGACCAATGTAACTTGTAAGAACTGAACGCGTAGTGGCGGGCCTCCCGAAATATGGCAAAAATTTCAAAATAAATAGATCAGGCTTAAAAACAAGCCGTTCGAGGGTGATAACCCAAACCAGACCCCAAATGGCCCCGTAACAGGCACAAAACACCTCGCACGGGACCAATGTAACATGTGAGAACTGACCGCGGAGTCGCGGGTGTCCTGATTTGTGAATAAGACGATAATTTTAAAATATATCGATTAAGCTAAAAAACAAGCCCTTAAAGGGAGAAAGCCCAAACTAGCCCCCCAACGGCCCTGTAAGAGGCACGAACACGTCGCACGGGACCAATATAACTTGTACGAACTGAACGCGTAGTCGCGGGCCTCTCGGTTTCAGAATATGACAATAATTTCAAAATATATCGATTAAGCTGAAAAACAGGCCCTTAAAGGGTGATAAACCAAACCAGCCCCCAAATGGCCTTGTAAGAGGCTCTAACACCTCGCACGGGACCAATGTAACTTGTACGAACTGATCTCGTAGTTGCGGGTCTCCCAATTTAAGAATATGATGATAATTTCAAAATACCTACATTAGCCTTAAAAACAAGCCGTTGGGGTGGAAACACAAACCAGCCCCCAAACGGCCCCGTAAAAGGCACGAACACCTCGCACGGGACCAATGTAACTTGTACGAACTAACCGCGTTGTCGCGGATCTCCCGATTTGACAATATGACGATAGTTTCAAAATACGTAGATTAGGCTTAAAAATAAGGAGTTGTGTGGTGAAAACCCAAACCGGCCCCCAAACGGCCCCGTTAGAGGAACGAACATCTTGCACGGGACCAATGTAACTTGTATGAACTGACCGCGTAGTTACGGGTCTCCAGATTTGCGAATATGACGATAATTTCAAAATACGTAGATTAGGCTTAAATACAAGTTATTAAAGTGTGAAAACCCAAACCAGCCTCCAAACGGCCTCGTAAGAGGCACGAACACCTCGCACGGGACCAATGTAACTTGTACGAACTGACCGCGTTGTCACGGGTCTCGCGGTTTTAGAATACGACGATAATTTCAAAATACGTAGATTAGGCTTAAAAACAAGCCGTTGGAAGGTGAAAACCCAAACCAACCCCCAAACGGCCCCATAAAAGTCACGAACACCTCGCAGGGGACCAATGTAACTTGTAAGAACTGAACGCGTAGTCGCGGGCCTCCCGAAATATGGCAACAATTTCAAAATAAATAGACCAGGCTTAAAAACAAGCCGTTCGAGGGTGATAACCCAAACCAGCCCCCAAATGGCCCCGTAACACGCACAAACACCTCGCACGGGACCAATGTAACATGTCACAACTGACCGCGGAGTCGCGGGTGTCCTGATTTGAGAATAAGACGATAATTATAAAATATATCGATTAAGCTAAAAAACAAGCCCTTAAAGTGAGAAAATCCAAACTAGCCTCCCAACGGCCCTGTAAGAGGCACGAACACCTCGTACGGGACCAATATAACTTGTACGAACTGACCGCGTAGTCGCGGGCCTCTCGGTTTCAGAATATGACTATAATTTCAAAATATATCGATTAAGCTGAAAAACAGGCCCTTAAAGGGTGATAACCCAAACCAGCCCCCAAACGGCCTTGTAAGAGGCTCTAACACCTCGCACGGGACCAATGTAACTTGTACGAACTGATCTCGTAGTTGCGGGTCTCCCAATTTAAGAATATGATGATAATTTCAAAATACCTACATTAGCCTTAAAAACAAGCCGTTGGGGTGGAAACACAAACCAGCCCCCAAACGGCCCCGTAAAAGGCACGAACACCTCGCACGGGACCAATGTAACTTGTACGAACTAACCGCGTTGTCGCGGATCTCCCGATTTGACAATATGACGATAGTTTCAAAATACGTAGATTAGGCTTAAAAATAAGGAGTTGTGTGGTGAAAACCCAAACCAGCCCCCAAACGGCCCCGTAAGAGGAACGAACATCTTGCACGGGACCAATGTAACTTGTATGAACTGACCGCGTAGTTACGGGTCTCCAGATTTGCGAATATGACGATAATTTCAAAATACGTAGATTAGGCTTAAATACAAGTTATTAAAGTGTGAAAACCCAAACCAGCCTCCAAACGGCCTCGTAAGAGGCACGAACACCTCGCACGGGACCAATGTAACTTGTACGAACTGACCGCGTTGTCACGGGTCTCGCGGTTTTAGAATACGACGATAATTTCAAAATACGTAGATTAGGCTTAAAAACAAGCCGTTGGAAGGTGAAAACCCAAACCAACCCCCAAACGGCCCCATAAAAGTCACGAACACCTCGCAGGGGACCAATGTAACTTGTAAGAACTGACCGCGTAGTCGCGGGCCTCCCGAAATATGGCAAAAATTTCAAAATAAATAGATCAGGCTTAAAAACAAGCCGTTCGTTGGTGATAACCCAAACCAGCCCCCAAATGGCCCCGTAACACGCACAAACACCTCGCACGGGACCAATGTACATGTCAGAACTGACCGCGGAGTCGCGGGTGTCCTGATTTGAGAATAAGACTATAATTTTAAAATATATCGATTAAGCTAAAAAATAAGCCCTTAAAGGGATAAAACCAAAACTAGCCCCCCAACGGCCCTGTAAGAGGCACGAACACCTCGCACGGGACCAATATAACTTGTATGAACTGACCGCGTAGTCGCGGTCCTCTCGGTTTCAGAATATGACTATAATTTCAAAATATATCGATTAAGCAGAAAAACAGGCCCTTAAAGGGTGATAACCCAAACCAGCCCCCAAACGGCCTTGTAAGAGGCTGTAACACCTCGCACGGGACCAATGTAACTTGTACGAACTGATCTCGTAGTTGCGGGTCTCCCAATTTAAGAATATGATGATAATTTCAAAATACGTAGATTAGCCTTAAAAACAAGCCGTTGGGGTGGAAACACAAACCAGCCCCCAAACGGCCCCGTAAAATGCACGGACACCTCGCACGGGACCAATGTAACTTGTACGAACTGACCGCATTGTCGCGGATCTCCCGATTTGACAATATGACGATAGTTTCAAAATACGTAGATTAGGCTTAAAAACAAGGAGTTGTGTGTTGAAAACCCAAACCAGCCCTCAAACGGCCCCGTAAGAGGCACGAACATTTTGCACGGGACCAATGTAACTTGTATGAACTGACCGCGTAGTTACGGGTCTCCAGATTTGCGAATATGACGATAATTTCAAAATACGTAGATTAGGCTTAAATACAAGTTATTAAAGTGTGAAAACCCAAACCAGCCCCCAAACGGCCTCGTAAGAGGCACGAACACCTCGCACAGGACCAATGTAACTTGTACGAACTGACCGCTTTGTCGCGGGTCTCGCGGTTTTAGAATATGACGATAATTTCAAAATACGTAGATTAGGCTTAAAAACAAGCCGTTGGAGGGTGAAAACCCAAACCAACCCCCAAACGGCCGCATAAAAGTCACGAACACCTCGCAGGGGACCAATGTAACTTGTAAGAACTGACCGCGTAGTCGAGGGCCTCCCGAAATATGGCAAAAATTCAAAATAAATATATCAGGCTTAAAAACAAGCCGTTCGAGGGTGATAACCCAAACCAGACCCCAAATGGCCCCGTAACAGGCACAAAACACCTCGCACGGGACCAATGTAACATGTGAGAACTGACCGCGGAGTCGCGGGTGTCCTGATTTGTGAATAAGACGATAATTTTAAAATATATCGATTAAGCTAAAAAACAAGCCCTTAAAGGGAGAAAGCCCAAACTAGCCCCCCAACGGCCCTGTAAGAGGCACGAACACGTCGCACGGGACCAATATAACTTGTACGAACTGAACGCGTAGTCGCGGGCCTCTCGGTTTCAGAATATGACAATAATTTCAAAATATATCGATTAAGCTGAAAAACAGGCCCTTAAAGGGTGATAAACCAAACCAGCCCCCAAATGGCCTTGTAAGAGGCTCTAACACCTCGCACGGGACCAATGGAACTTGTACGAACAGATCTCGTAGTTGCGGGTCTCCCAATTTAAGAATATGATGATAATTTCAAAATACGTAGATTAGCCTTAAAAATAAGCCGTTGGGGTGGAAACACACACCAGCCCCCAAACGGCCCCGTAAAAGGCACGGACACCTCGCACGGGACTAATGTAACTTGAAGAACTGACCGCGTAGTCGCGGATCTCCCGATTTGACAATATGACAATAGTTTCAAAATACGTAGATTAGGCTTAAAAACAAGGAGTTGTGTGGTGAAAACCCAAACCAACCCCCAAACGGCCCTGTAAGAGGAACGAACATCTTGCACGGGACCAATGTAACTTGTATGAACTGACCGCGTAGTTACGGGTCTCCAGATTTGCGAATATGACGATAATTTCAAAATACGTAGATTAGGATTAAATACAAGTTATTAAAGTGTGAAAACCCAAACCAGCCTCCAAACGGCCTCGTAAGAGGCACGAACACCTCGCACGGGACCAATGTAACTTGTACGAACTGACCGCGTTGTCACGGGTCTCGCGGTTTTAGAATACGACGATAATTTCAAAATACGTAGATTAGGCTTAAAAACAAGCCGTTGGAAGGTGAAAACCCAAACCAACCCCCAAACGGCCCCATAAAAGTCACGAACACCTCGCAGGGGACCAATGTAACTTGTAAGAACTGAACGCGTAGTCGCGGGCCTCCCGAAATATGGCAAAAATTTCAAAATAAATAGATCAGGCTTAAAAACAAGCCGTTCGAGGGTGATAACCCAAACCAGACCCCAAATGGCCCCGTAACAGGCACAAAACACCTCGCACGGGACCAATGTAACATGTGAGAACTGACCGCGGAGTCGCGGGTGTCCTGATTTGTGAATAAGACGATAATTTTAAAATATATCGATTAAGCTAAAAAACAAGCCCTTAAAGGGAGAAAGCCCAAACTAGCCCCCCAACGGCCCTGTAAGAGGCACGAACACGTCGCACGGGACCAATATAACTTGTACGAACTGAACGCGTAGTCGCGGGCCTCTCGGTTTCAGAATATGACAATAATTTCAAAATATATCGATTAAGCTGAAAAACAGGCCCTTAAAGGGTGATAAACCAAACCAGCCCCCAAATGGCCTTGTAAGAGGCTCTAACACCTCGCACGGGACCAATGTAACTTGTACGAACTGATCTCGTAGTTGCGGGTCTCCCAATTTAAGAATATGATGATAATTTCAAAATACCTACATTAGCCTTAAAAACAAGCCGTTGGGGTGGAAACACAAACCAGCCCCCAAACGGCCCCGTAAAAGGCACGAACACCTCGCACGGGACCAATGTAACTTGTACGAACTAACCGCGTTGTCGCGGATCTCCCGATTTGACAATATGACGATAGTTTCAAAATACGTAGATTAGGCTTAAAAACAAGTTATTAAAGTGTGAAAACCCAAACCAGCCTCCAAACGGCCTCGTAAGAGGCACGAACACCTCGCACGGGACCAATGTAACTTGTACGAACTGACCGCGTTGTCACGGGTCTCGCGGTTTTAGAATACGACGATAATTTCAAAATACGTAGATTAGGCTTAAAAACAAGCCGTTGGAAGGTGAAAACCCAAACCAACCCCCAAACGGCCCCATAAAAGTCACGAACACCGCGCAGGGGACCAATGTAACTTGTAAGAACTGACCGCGTAGTCGCGGGCCTCCCGAAATATGGCAAAAATTTCAAAATAAATAGATCAGGCTTAAAAACAAGCCGTTCGTTGGTGATAACCCAAACCAGCCCCCAAATGGCCCCGTAACACGCACAAACACCTCTCACGGGACCAATGTACATGTCAGAACTGACCGCGGAGTCGCGGGTGTCCTGATTTGAGAATAAGACGATAATTTTAAAATATATCGATTAAGCTAAAAAATAAGCCCTTAAAGGGATAAAACCCAAACTAGCCCCCCAACGGCCCTGTAAGAGGCACGAACACCTCGCACGGGACCAATATAACTTGTATGAACTGACCGCGTAGTCGCGGTCCTCTCGGTTTCAGAATATGACTATAATTTCAAAATATATCGATTAAGCAGAAAAACAGGCCCTTAAAGGGTGATAACCAAAACCAGCCCCCAAACGGCCTTGTAAGAGGCTCTAACACCTCGCACGGGACCAATGTAACTTGTACGAACTGATCTCGTAGTTGCGGGTCTCCCAATTTAAGAATATGATGATAATTTCAAAATACGTAGATTAGCCTTAAAAACAAGCCGTTGGGGTGGAAACACAAACCAGCCCCCAAACGGCACCGTAAAATGCACGGACACCTCGCACGGGACCAATGTAACTTGTACGAACTGACCGCGTAGTCGCGGATCTCCCGATTTGACAATATGACGATAGTTTCAAAATACGTAGATTAGGCTTAAAAACAAGGAGTTGTGTGGTGAAAACCCAAACCAGCCCCCAAACGGCCCCGTAAGAGGCACGAACATTTTGCACGGGACCAATGTAACTTGTATGAACTGACCGCGTAGTTACGGGTCTCCAGATTTGCGAATATGACGATAATTTTACAATACGTAGATTAGGCTTAAATACAAGTTATTAAAGTGTGAAAACCCAAACCAGCCCCCAAACGGCCTCGTAAGAGGCACGAACACCTCGCACAGGACCAATGTAACTTGTACGAACTGACCGCTTTGTCGCGGGTCTCGCGGTTTTAGAATATGACGATAATTTCAAAATACGTAGATTAGGCTTAAAAACAAGCCGTTGGAGGGTGAAAACCCAAACCAACCCCCAAACGGCCGCATAAAAGTCACGAACACCTCGCAGGGGACCAATGTAACTTGTAAGAACTGACCGCGTAGTCGAGGGCCTCCCGAAATATGGCAAAAATTCAAAATAAATATATCAGGCTTAAAAACAAGCCGTTCGAGGGTGATAACCCAAACCAGACCCCAAATGGCCCCGTAACAGCCACAAAACACCTCGCACGGGACCAATGTAACATGTGAGAACTGACCGCGGAGTCGCGGGTGTCCTGATTTGTGAATAAGACGATAATTTTAAAATATATCGATTAAGCTAAAAAACAAGCCCTTAAAGGGAGAAAGCCCAAACTAGCCCCCCAACGGCCCTGTAAGAGGCACGAACACGTCGCACGGGACCAATATAACTTGTACGAACTGAACGCGTAGTCGCGGGCCTCTCGGTTTCAGAATATGACAATAATTTCAAAATATATCGATTAAGCTGAAAAACAGGCCCTTAAAGGGTGATAAACCAAACCAGCCCCCAAATGGCCTTGTAAGAGGCTCTAACACCTCGCACGGGACCAATGGAACTTGTACGAACTGATCTCGTAGTTGCGGGTCTCCCAATTTAAGAATATGATGATAATTTCAAAATACGTAGATTAGCCTTAAAAATAAGCCGTTGGGGTGGAAACACAAACCAGCCCCCAAACGGCCCCGTAAAAGGCACGGACACCTCGCACGGGACTAATGTAACTTGTAGAACTGACCGCGTAGTCGCGGATCTCCCGATTTGACAATATGACAATAGTTTCAAAATACGTAGATTAGGCTTAAAAACAAGGAGTTGTGTGGTGAAAACCCAAACCAACCCCCAAACGGCCCCGTAAGAGGAACGAACATCTTGCACGGGACCAATGTAACTTGTATGAACTGACCGCGTAGTTACGGGTCTCCAGATTTGCGAATATGACGATAATTTCAAAATACGTAGATTAGGCTTAAATACAAGTTATTAAAGTGTGAAAACCCAAACCAGCCTCCAAACGGCCTCGTAAGAGGCACGAACACCTCGCACGGGACCAATGTAACTTGTACGAACTGACCGCGTTGTCACGGGTCTCGCGGTTTTAGAATACGACGATAATTTCAAAATACGTAGATTAGGCTTAAAAACAAGCCGTTGGAAGGTGAAAACCCAAACCAACCCCCAAACGGCCCCATAAAAGTCATGAACACCTCGCAGGGGACCAATGTAACTTGTAAGAACTGAACGCGTAGTCGCGGGCCTCCCGAAATATGGCAAAAATTTCAAAATAAATAGATCAGGCTTAAAAACAAGCCGTTCGAGGGTGATAACCCAAACCAGCCCCCAAATGGCCCCGTAACACGCACAAACACCTCGCACGGGACCAATGTAACATGTCAGAACTGACCGCGGAGTCGCGGGTGTCCTGATTTGAGAATAAGACGATAATTATAAAATATATCGATTAAGCTAAAAAACAAGCCCTTAAAGGGAGAAAATCCAAACTAGCCCCCCAACGGCCCTGTAAGAGGCACGAACACCTCGTACGGGACCAATATAACTTGTACGAACTGACCGCGTAGTCGCGGGCCTCTCGGTTTCAGAATATGACTATAATTTCAAAATATATCGATTAAGCTGAAAAACAGGCCCTTAAAGGGTGATAACCCAAACCAGCCCCCAAACGGCCTTGTAAGAGGCTCTAACACCTCGCACGGGACCAATGTAACTTGTACGAACTGATCTCGTAGTTGCGGGTCTCCCAATTTAAGAATATGATGATAATTTCAAAATACCTACATTAGCCTTAAAAACAAGCCATTGGGGTGGAAACACAAACCAGCCCCCAAACGGCCCCGTAAAAGGCACGAACACCTCGCACGGGACCAATGTAACTTGTACGAACTAACCGCGTTGTCGCGGATCTCCCGATTTGACAATATGACGATAGTTTCAAAATACGTAGATTAGGCTTAAAAATAAGGAGTTGTGTGGTGAAAACCCAAACCAGCCCCCAAACGGCCCCATAAGAGCAACGAACATCTTGCACGGGACCAATGTAACTTGTATGAACTGACCGCGTAGTTACGGGTCTCCAGATTTGCGAATATGACGATAATTTCAAAATACGTAGATTAGGCTTAAATACAAGTTATTAAAGTGTGAAAACCCAAACCAGCCTCCAAACGGCCTCGTAAGAGGCACGAACACCTCGCACGGGACCAATGTAACTTGTACGAACTGACCGCGTTGTCACGGGTCTCGCGGTTTTAGAATACGACGATAATTTCAAAATACGTAGATTAGGCTTAAAAACAAGCCGTTGGAAGGTGAAAACCCAAACCAACCCCCAAACGGCCCCATAAAAGTCACGAACACCTCGCAGGGGACCAATGTAACTTGTAAGAACTGAACGCGTAGTCGCGGGCCTCCCGAAATATGGCAAAAATTTCAAAATAAATAGACCAGGCTTAAAAACAAGCCGTTCGAGGGTGATAACCCAAACCAGCCCCCAAATGGCCCCGTAACACGCACAAACACCTCGCACGGGACCAATGTAACATGTCACAACTGACCGCGGAGTCGCGGGTGTCCTGATTTGAGAATAAGACGATAATTATAAAATATATCGATTAAGCTAAAAAACAAGCCCTTAAAGTGAGAAAATCCAAACTAGCCTCCCAACGGCCCTGTAAGAGGCACGAACACCTCGTACGGGACCAATATAACTTGTACGAACTGACCGCGTAGTCGCGGGCCTCTCGGTTTCAGAATATGACTATAATTTCAAAATATATCGATTAAGCTGAAAAACAGGCCCTTAAAGGGTGATAACCCAAACCAGCCCCCAAACGGCCTTGTAAGAGGCTCTAACACCTCGCACGGGACCAATGTAACTTGTACGAACTGATCTCGTAGTTGCGGGTCTCCCAATTTAAGAATATGATGATAATTTCAAAATACCTACATTAGCCTTAAAAACAAGCCGTTGGGGTGGAAACACAAACCAGCCCCCAAACGGCCCCGTAAAAGGCACGAACACCTCGCACGGGACCAATGTAACTTGTACGAACTAACCGCGTTGTCGCGGATCTCCCGATTTGACAATATGACGATAGTTTCAAAATACGTAGATTAGGCTTAAAAATAAGGAGTTGTGTGGTGAAAACCCAAACCAGCCCCCAAACGGCCCCGTAAGAGGAACGAACATCTTGCACGGGACCAATGTAACTTGTATGAACTGACCGCGTAGTTACGGGTCTCCAGATTTGCGAATATGACGATAATTTCAAAATACGTAGATTAGGCTTAAATACAAGTTATTAAAGTGTGAAAACCCAAACCAGCCTCCAAACGGCCTCGTAAGAGGCACGAACACCTCGCACGGGACCAATGTAACTTGTACGAACTGACCGCGTTGTCACGGGTCTCGCGGTTTTAGAATACGACGATAATTTCAAAATACGTAGATTAGGCTTAAAAACAAGCCGTTGGAAGGTGAAAACCCAAACCAACCCCCAAACGGCCCCATAAAAGTCACGAACACCTCGCAGGGGACCAATGTAACTTGTAAGAACTGACCGCGTAGTCGCGGGCCTCCCGAAATATGGCAAAAATTTCAAAATAAATAGATCAGGCTTAAAAACAAGCCGTTCGTTGGTGATAACCCAAACCAGCCCCCAAATGGCCCCGTAACACGCACAAACACCTCGCACGGGACCAATGTACATGTCAGAACTGACCGCGGAGTCGCGGGTGTCCTGATTTGAGAATAAGACTATAATTTTAAAATATATCGATTAAGCTAAAAAATAAGCCCTTAAAGGGATAAAACCCAAACTAGCCCCCCAACGGCCCTGTAAGAGGCACGAACACCTCGCACGGGACCAATATAACTTGTATGAACTGACCGCGTAGTCGCGGTCCTCTCGGTTTCAGAATATGACTATAATTTCAAAATATATCGATTAAGCAGAAAAACAGGCCCTTAAAGGGTGATAACCCAAACCAGCCCCCAAACGGCCTTGTAAGAGGCTGTAACACCTCGCACGGGACCAATGTAACTTGTACGAACTGATCTCGTAGTTGCGGGTCTCCCAATTTAAGAATATGATGATAATTTCAAAATACGTAGATTAGCCTTAAAAACAAGCCGTTGGGGTGGAAACACAAACCAGCCCCCAAACGGCCCCGTAAAATGCACGGACACCTCGCACGGGACCAATGTAACTTGTACGAACTGACCGCATTGTCGCGGATCTCCCGATTTGACAATATGACGATAGTTTCAAAATACGTAGATTAGGCTTAAAAACAAGGAGTTGTGTGTTGAAAACCCAAACCAGCCCTCAAACGGCCCCGTAAGAGGCACGAACATTTTGCACGGGACCAATGTAACTTGTATGAACTGACCGCGTAGTTACGGGTCTCCAGATTTGCGAATATGACGATAATTTCAAAATACGTAGATTAGGCTTAAATACAAGTTATTAAAGTGTGAAAACCCAAACCAGCCCCCAAACGGCCTCGTAAGAGGCACGAACACCTCGCACAGGACCAATGTAACTTGTACGAACTGACCGCTTTGTCGCGGGTCTCGCGGTTTTAGAATATGACGATAATTTCAAAATACGTAGATTAGGCTTAAAAACAAGCCGTTGGAGGGTGAAAACCCAAACCAACCCCCAAACGGCCGCATAAAAGTCACGAACACCTCGCAGGGGACCAATGTAACTTGTAAGAACTGACCGCGTAGTCGAGGGCCTCCCGAAATATGGCAAAAATTCAAAATAAATATATCAGGCTTAAAAACAAGCCGTTCGAGGGTGATAACCCAAACCAGACCCCAAATGGCCCCGTAACAGGCACAAAACACCTCGCACGGGACCAATGTAACATGTGAGAACTGACCGCGGAGTCGCGGGTGTCCTGATTTGTGAATAAGACGATAATTTTAAAATATATCGATTAAGCTAAAAAACAAGCCCTTAAAGGGAGAAAGCCCAAACTAGCCTCCCAACGGCCCTGTAAGAGGCACGAACACGTCGCACGGGACCAATATAACTTGTACGAACTGAACGCGTAGTCGCGGGCCTCTCGGTTTCAGAATATGACAATAATTTCAAAATATATCGATTAAGCTGAAAAACAGGCCCTTAAAGGGTGATAAACCAAACCAGCCCCCAAATGGCCTTGTAAGAGGCTCTAACACCTCGCACGGGACCAATGGAACTTGTACGAACAGATCTCGTAGTTGCGGGTCTCCCAATTTAAGAATATGATGATAATTTCAAAATACGTAGATTAGCCTTAAAAATAAGCCGTTGGGGTGGAAACACACACCAGCCCCCAAACGGCCCCGTAAAAGGCACGGACACCTCGCACGGGACTAATGTAACTTGAAGAACTGACCGCGTAGTCGCGGATCTCCCGATTTGACAATATGACAATAGTTTCAAAATACGTAGATTAGGCTTAAAAACAAGGAGTTGTGTGGTGAAAACCCAAACCAACCCCCAAACGGCCCTGTAAGAGGAACGAACATCTTGCACGGGACCAATGTAACTTGTATGAACTGACCGCGTAGTTACGGGTCTCCAGATTTGCGAATATGACGATAATTTCAAAATACGTAGATTAGGATTAAATACAAGTTATTAAAGTGTGAAAACCCAAACCAGCCTCCAAACGGCCTCGTAAGAGGCACGAACACCTCGCACGGGACAAATGTAACTTGTACGAACTGACCGCGTTGTCACGGGTCTCGCGGTTTTAGAATACGACGATAATTTCAAAATACGTAGATTAGGCTTAAAAACAAGCCGTTGGAAGGTGAAAACCCAAACCAACCCCCAAACGGCCCCATAAAAGTCACGAACACCTCGCAGGGGACCAATGTAACTTGTAAGAACTGAACGCGTAGTCGCGGGCCTCCCGAAATATGGCAAAAATTTCAAAATAAATAGATCAGGCTTAAAAACAAGCCGTTCGAGGGTGATAACCCAAACCAGACCCCAAATGGCCCCGTAACAGGCACAAAACACCTCGCACGGGACCAATGTAACATGTGAGAACTGACCGCGGAGTCGCGGGTGTCCTGATTTGTGAATAAGACGATAATTTTAAAATATATCGATTAAGCTAAAAAACAAGCCCTTAAAGGGAGAAAGCCCAAACTAGCCCCCCAACGGCCCTGTAAGAGGCACGAACACGTCGCACGGGACCAATATAACTTGTACGAACTGAACGCGTAGTCGCGGGCCTCTCGGTTTCAGAATATGACAATAATTTCAAAATATATCGATTAAGCTGAAAAACAGGCCCTTAAAGGGTGATAAACCAAACCAGCCCCCAAATGGCCTTGTAAGAGGCTCTAACACCTCGCACGGGACCAATGTAACTTGTACGAACTGATCTCGTAGTTGCGGGTCTCCCAATTTAAGAATATGATGATAATTTCAAAATACCTACATTAGCCTTAAAAACAAGCCGTTGGGGTGGAAACACAAACCAGCCCCCAAACGGCCCCGTAAAAGGCACGAACACCTCGCACGGGACCAATGTAACTTGTACGAACTAACCGCGTTGTCGCGGATCTCCCGATTTGACAATATGACGATAGTTTCAAAATACGTAGATTAGGCTTAAAAACAAGTTATTAAAGTGTGAAAACCCAAACCAGCCTCCAAACGGCCTCGTAAGAGGCACGAACACCTCGCACGGGACCAATGTAACTTGTACGAACTGACCGCGTTGTCACGGGTCTCGCGGTTTTAGAATACGACGATAATTTCAAAATACGTAGATTAGGCTTAAAAACAAGCCGTTGGAAGGTGAAAACCCAAACCAACCCCCAAACGGCCCCATAAAAGTCACGAACACCTCGCAGGGGACCAATGTAACTTGTAAGAACTGACCGCGTAGTCGCGGGCCTCCCGAAATATGGCAAAAATTTCAAAATAAATAGATCAGGCTTAAAAACAAGCCGTTCGTTGGTGATAACCCAAACCAGCCCCCAAATGGCCCCGTAACACGCACAAACACCTCTCACGGGACCAATGTACATGTCAGAACTGACCGCGGAGTCGCGGGTGTCCTGATTTGAGAATAAGACGATAATTTTAAAATATATCGATTAAGCTAAAAAATAAGCCCTTAAAGGGATAAAACCCAAACTAGCCCCCCAACGGCCCTGTAAGAGGCACGAACACCTCGCACGGGACCAATATAACTTGTATGAACTGACCGCGTAGTCGCGGTCCTCTCGGTTTCAGAATATGACTATAATTTCAAAATATATCGATTAAGCAGAAAAACAGGCCCTTAAAGGGTGATAACCAAAACCAGCCCCCAAACGGCCTTGTAAGAGGCTCTAACACCTCGCACGGGACCAATGTAACTTGTACGAACTGATCTCGTAGTTGCGGGTCTCCCAATTTAAGAATATGATGATAATTTCAAAATACGTAGATTAGCCTTAAAAACAAGCCGTTGGGGTGGAAACACAAACCAGCCCCCAAACGGCACCGTAAAATGCACGGACACCTCGCACGGGACCAATGTAACTTGTACGAACTGACCGCGTAGTCGCGGATCTCCCGATTTGACAATATGACGATAGTTTCAAAATACGTAGATTAGGCTTAAAAACAAGGAGTTGTGTGGTGAAAACCCAAACCAGCCCCCAAACGGCCCCGTAAGAGGCACGAACATTTTGCACGGGACCAATGTAACTTGTATGAACTGACCGCGTAGTTACGGGTCTCCAGATTTGCGAATATGACGATAATTTTACAATACGTAGATTAGGCTTAAATACAAGTTATTAAAGTGTGAAAACCCAAACCAGCCCCCAAACGGCCTCGTAAGAGGCACGAACACCTCGCACAGGACCAATGTAACTTGTACGAACTGACCGCTTTGTCGCGGGTCTCGCGGTTTTAGAATATGACGATAATTTCAAAATACGTAGATTAGGCTTAAAAACAAGCCGTTGGAGGGTGAAAACCCAAACCAACCCCCAAACGGCCGCATAAAAGTCACGAACACCTCGCAGGGGACCAATGTAACTTGTAAGAACTGACCGCGTAGTCGAGGGCCTCCCGAAATATGGCAAAAATTCAAAATAAATATATCAGGCTTAAAAACAAGCCGTTCGAGGGTGATAACCCAAACCAGACCCCAAATGGCCCCGTAACAGCCACAAAACACCTCGCACGGGACCAATGTAACATGTGAGAACTGACCGCGGAGTCGCGGGTGTCCTGATTTGTGAATAAGACGATAATTTTAAAATATATCGATTAAGCTAAAAAACAAGCCCTTAAAGGGAGAAAGCCCAAACTAGCCCCCCAACGGCCCTGTAAGAGGCACGAACACGTCGCACGGGACCAATATAACTTGTACGAACTGAACGCGTAGTCGCGGGCCTCTCGGTTTCAGAATATGACAATAATTTCAAAATATATCGATTAAGCTGAAAAACAGGCCCTTAAAGGGTGATAAACCAAACCAGCCCCCAAATGGCCTTGTAAGAGGCTCTAACACCTCGCACGGGACCAATGGAACTTGTACGAACTGATCTCGTAGTTGCGGGTCTCCCAATTTAAGAATATGATGATAATTTCAAAATACGTAGATTAGCCTTAAAAATAAGCCGTTGGGGTGGAAACACAAACCAGCCCCCAAACGGCCCCGTAAAAGGCACGGACACCTCGCACGGGACTAATGTAACTTGTAGAACTGACCGCGTAGTCGCGGATCTCCCGATTTGACAATATGACAATAGTTTCAAAATACGTAGATTAGGCTTAAAAATAAGGAGTTGTGTGGTGAAAACCCAAACCAACCCCCAAACGGCCCCGTAAGAGGAACGAACATCTTGCACGGGACCAATGTAACTTGTATGAACTGACCGCGTAGTTACGGGTCTCCAGATTTGCGAATATGACGATAATTTCAAAATACGTAGATTAGGCTTAAATACAAGTTATTAAAGTGTGAAAACCCAAACCAGCCTCCAAACGGCCTCGTAAGAGGCACGAACACCTCGCACGGGACCAATGTAACTTGTACGAACTGACCGCGTTGTCACGGGTCTCGCGGTTTTAGAATACGACGATAATTTCAAAATACGTAGATTAGGCTTAAAAACAAGCCGTTGGAAGGTGAAAACCCAAACCAACCCCCAAACGGCCCCATAAAAGTCACGAACACCTCGCAGGGGACCAATGTAACTTGTAAGAACTGAACGCGTAGTCGCGGGCCTCCCGAAATATGGCAAAAATTTCAAAATAAATAGATCAGGCTTAAAAACAAGCCGTTCGAGGGTGATAACCCAAACCAGCCCCCAAATGGCCCCGTAACACGCACAAACACCTCGCACGGGACCAATGTAACATGTCAGAACTGACCGCGGAGTCGCGGGTGTCCTGATTTGAGAATAAGACGATAATTATAAAATATATCGATTAAGCTAAAAAACAAGCCCTTAAAGGGAGAAAATCCAAACTAGCCCCCCAACGGCCCTGTAAGAGGCA
The DNA here is from genome assembly GCA_949130495.1 of Sambucus nigra. Lineage (NCBI taxonomy): Eukaryota > Viridiplantae > Streptophyta > Magnoliopsida > Dipsacales > Adoxaceae > Sambucus > Sambucus nigra. The sequence continues at coordinate 174,745,340 of OX422222.1, read as the reverse complement.
CGAACACCTCGTACGGGACCAATATAACTTGTACGAACTGACCGCGTAGTCGCGGGCCTCTCGGTTTCAGAATATGACTATAATTTCAAAATATATCGATTAAGCTGAAAAACAGGCCCTTAAAGGGTGATAACCCAAACCAGCCCCCAAACGGCCTTGTAAGAGGCTCTAACACCTCGCACGGGACCAATGTAACTTGTACGAACTGATCTCGTAGTTGCGGGTCTCCCAATTTAAGAATATGATGATAATTTCAAAATACCTACATTAGCCTTAAAAACAAGCCATTGGGGTGGAAACACAAACCAGCCCCCAAACGGCCCCGTAAAAGGCACGAACACCTCGCACGGGACCAATGTAACTTGTACGAACTAACCGCGTTGTCGCGGATCTCCCGATTTGACAATATGACGATAGTTTCAAAATACGTAGATTAGGCTTAAAAATAAGGAGTTGTGTGGTGAAAACCCAAACCAGCCCCCAAACGGCCCCGTAAGAGGAACGAACATCTTGCACGGGACCAATGTAACTTGTATGAACTGACCGCGTAGTTACGGGTCTCCAGATTTGCGAATATGACGATAATTTCAAAATACGTAGATTAGGCTTAAATACAAGTTATTAAAGTGTGAAAACCCAAACCAGCCTCCAAACGGCCTCGTAAGAGGCACGAACACCTCGCACGGGACCAATGTAACTTGTACGAACTGACCGCGTTGTCACGGTTCTCGCGGTTTTAGAATACGACGATAATTTCAAAATACGTAGATTAGGCTTAAAAACAAGCCGTTGGAGGGTGAAAACCCAAACCAACCCCCAAACGGTCCCATAAAAGTCACGAACACCTCGCAGGGGACCAATGTAACTTGTAAGAACTGAACGCATAGTCGCGGGCCTCCCGAAATATGGCAAAAATTTCAAAATAAATAGATCAGGCTTAAAAACAAGCCGTTCGAGGGTGATAACCCAAACCAGCCCCCAAATGGCCACGTAACACGCACAAACACCTCGTACGGGACCAACGTAACATGTCAGAACTGACCGCGGAGTCGCGGGTGTCCTGATTTGAGAATAAGACGATAATTATAAAATATATCGATTAAGCTAAAAAACAAGCCCTTAAAGGGAGAAAATCCAAACTAGCCCCCCAACGGCCCTGTAAGAGGCACGAACACCTCGTACGGGACCAATATAACTTGTACGAACTGACCGCGTAGTCGCGGGCCTCTCGGTTTCAGAATATGACTATAATTTCCAAATATATCGATTAAGCTGAAAAACAGGCCCTTAAAGGGTGATAACCCAAACCAGCCCCCAAACGGCCTTGTAAGAGGCTCTAACACCTCGCACGGGACCAATGTAACTTGTACGAACTGATCTCGTAGTTGCGGGTCTCCCAATTTAAGAATATGATGATAATTTCAAAATACCTACATTAGCCTTAAAAACAAGCCGTTGGGGTGGAAACACAAACCAGCCCCCAAACGGCCCCGTAAAATGCACGGACACCTCGCACGGGACCAATGTAACTTGTACGAACTGACCGCGTAGTCGCGGATCTCCCGATTTGACAATATGATGATAGTTTCAAAATACGTAGATTAGGCTTAAAAACAAGGAGTTGTGTGGTGAAAACCCAAACCAGCCCCCAAACGACCCCGTAAGAGGCACGAACATTTTGCACGGGACCAATGTAACTTGTATGAACTGACCGCGTAGTTACGGGTCTCCAGATTTGCGAATATGACGATAATTTCAAAATACGTAGATTAGGCTTAAATACAAGTTATTAAAGTGTGAAAACCCAAACCAGCCTCCAAACGGCCTCGTAAGAGGCACGAACACCTCGCACGGGACCAATGTAACTTGTACGAACTGACCGCGTTGTCACGGGTCTCGCGGTTTTAGAATACGACGATAATTTCAAAATACGTAGATTAGGCTTAAAAACAAGCCGTTGGAAGGTGAAAACCCAAACCAACCCCCAAACGGCCCCATAAAAGTCACGAACACCTCGCAAGGGACCAATGTAACTTGTAAGAACTGACCGCGTAGTCGCGGGCCTCCCGAAATATGGCAAAAATTTCAAAATAAATAGATCAGGCTTAAAAACAAGCCGTTCGTTGGTGATAACCCAAACCAGCCCCCAAATGGCCCCGTAACACGCACAAACACCTCGCACGGGACCAATGTACATGTCAGAACTGACCGCGGAGTCGCGGGTGTCCTGATTTGAGAATAAGACGATAATTTTAAAATATATCGATTAAGCTAAAAAATAAGCCCTTAAAGGGATAAAACCCAAACTAGCCCCCCAACGGCCCTGTAAGAGGCACGAACACCTCGCACGGGACCAATATAACTTGTATGAACTGACCGCGTAGTCGCGGTCCTCTCGGTTTCAGAATATGACTATAATTTCAAAATATATCGATTAAGCAGAAAAACAGGCCCTTAAAGGGTGATAACCCAAACCAGCCCCCAAACGGCCTTGTAAGAGGCTGTAACACCTCGCACGGGACCAATGTAACTTGTACGAACTGATCTCGTAGTTGCGGGTCTCCCAATTTAAGAATATGATGATAATTTCAAAATACGTAGATTAGCCTTAAAAACAAGCCGTTGGGGTGGAAACACAAACCAGCCCCCAAACGGCCCCGTAAAATGCACGGACACCTCGCACGGGACCAATGTAACTTGTACGAACTGACCGCGTTGTCGCGGATCTCCCGATTTGACAATATGACGATAGTTTCAAAATACGTAGATTAGGCTTAAAAACAAGGAGTTGTGTGGTGAAAACCCAAACCAGCCCCCAAACGGCCCCGTAAGAGGCACGAACATTTTGCACGGGACCAATGTAACTTGTATGAACTGACCGCGTAGTTACGGGTCTCCAGATTTGCGAATATGACGATAATTTCACAATACGTAGATTAGGCTTAAATACAAGTTATTAAAGTGTGAAAACCCAAACCAGCCCCCAAACGGCCTCGTAAGAGGCACGAACACCTCGCACATGACCAATGTAACTTGTACGAACTGACCGCTTTGTCGCGGGTCTCGCGGTTTTAGAATATGACGATAATTTCAAAATACGTAGATTAGGCTTAAAAACAAGCCGTTGGAGGGTGAAAACCCAAACCAACCCCCAAACGGCCGCATAAAAGTCACGAACACCTCGCAGGGGACCAATGTAACTTGTAAGAACTGACCGCGTAGTCGAGGGCCTCCCGAAATATGGCAAAAATTCAAAATAAATATATCAGGCTTAAAAACAAGCCGTTCGAGGGTGATAACCCAAACCAGACCCCAAATGGCCCCGTAACAGCCACAAAACACCTCGCACGGGACCAATGTAACATGTGAGAACTGACCGCGGAGTCGCGGGTGTCCTGATTTGTGAATAAGACGATAATTTTAAAATATATCGATTAAGCTAAAAAACAAGCCCTTAAAGGGAGAAAGCCCAAACTAGCCCCCCAACGGCCCTGTAAGAGGCACGAACACGTCGCACGGGACCAATATAACTTGTACGAACTGAACGCGTAGTCGCGGGCCTCTCGGTTTCAGAATATGACAATAATTTCAAAATATATCGATTAAGCTGAAAAACAGGCCCTTAAAGGGTGATAAACCAAACCAGCCCCCAAATGGCCTTGTAAGAGGCTCTAACACCTCGCACGGGACCAATGGAACTTGTACGAACTGATCTCGTAGTTGCGGGTCTCCCAATTTAAGAATATGATGATAATTTCAAAATACGTAGATTAGCCTTAAAAATAAGCCGTTGGGGTGGAAACACAAACCAGCCCCCAAACGGCCCCGTAAAAGGCACGGACACCTCGCACGGGACTAATGTAACTTGTAGAACTGACCGCGTAGTCGCGGATCTCCCGATTTGACAATATGACAATAGTTTCAAAATACGTAGATTAGGCTTAAAAACAAGGAGTTGTGTGGTGAAAACCCAAACCAACCCCCAAACGGCCCCGTAAGAGGAACGAACATCTTGCACGGGACCAATGTAACTTGTATGAACTGACCGCGTAGTTACGGGTCTCCAGATTTGCGAATATGACGATAATTTCAAAATACGTAGATTAGGCTTAAATACAAGTTATTAAAGTGTGAAAACCCAAACCCGCCTCCAAACGGCCTCGTAAGAGGCACGAACACCTCGCACGGGACCAATGTAACTTGTACGAACTGACCGCGTTGTCACGGGTCTCGCGGTTTTAGAATACGACGATAATTTCAAAATACGTAGATTAGGCTTAAAAACAAGCCGTTGGAAGGTGAAAACCCAAACCAACCCCCAAACGGCCCCATAAAAGTCACGAACACCTCGCAGGGGACCAATGTAACTTGTAAGAACTGAACGCGTAGTCGCGGGCCTCCCGAAATATGGCAAAAATTTCAAAATAAATAGATCAGGCTTAAAAACAAGCCGTTCGAGGGTGATAACCCAAACCAGCCCCCAAATGGCCCCGTAACACGCACAAACACCTCGCACGTGACCAATGTAACATGTCAGAACTGACCGCGGAGTCGCGGGTGTCCTGATTTGAGAATAAGACGATAATTATAAAATATATCGATTAAGCTAAAAAACAAGCCCTTAAAGGGAGAAAATCCAAACTAGCCCCCCAACGGCCCTGTAAGAGGCACGAACACCTCGTACGGGACCAATATAACTTGTACGAACTGACCGCGTAGTCGCGGGCCTCTCGGTTTCAGAATATGACTATAATTTCAAAATATATCGATTAAGCTGAAAAACAGGCCCTTAAAGGGTGATAACCCAAACCAGCCCCCAAACGGCCTTGTAAGAGGCTCTAACACCTCGCACGGGACCAATGTAACTTGTACGAACTGATCTCGTAGTTGCGGGTCTCCCAATTTAAGAATATGATGATAATTTCAAAATACCTACATTAGCCTTAAAAACAAGCCGTTGGGGTGGAAACACAAACCAGCCCCCAAACGACCCCGTAAAAGGCACGAACACCTCGCACGGGACCAATGTAACTTGTACGAACTAACCGCGTTGTCGCGGATCTCCCGATTTGACAATATGACGATAGTTTCAAAATACGTAGATTAGGCTTAAAAATAAGGAGTTGTGTGGTGAAAACCCAAACCAGCCCCCAAACGGCCCCGTAAGAGGAACGAACATCTTGCACGGGACCAATGTAACTTGTATGAACTGACCGCGTAGTTACGGGTCTCCAGGTTTGCGAATATGACGATAATTTCAAAATACGTAGATTAGGCTTAAATACAAGTTATTAAAGTGTGAAAACCCAAACCAGCCTCCAAACGGCCTCGTAAGAGGCACGAACACCTCGCACGGGACCAATGTAACTTGTACGAACTGACCGCGTTGTCACGGTTCTCGCGGTTTTAGAATACGACGATAATTTCAAAATATGTAGATTAGGCTTAAAAACAAGCCGTTGGAGGGTGAAAACCCAAACCAACCCCCAAACGGTCCCATAAAAGTCACGAACACCTCGCAGGGGACCAATGTAACTTGTAAGAACTGAACGCATAGTCGCGGGCCTCCCGAAATATGGCAAAAATTTCAAAATAAATAGATCAGGCTTAAAAACAAGCCGTTCGAGGGTGATAACCCAAACCAGCCCCCAAATGGCCACGTAACACGCACAAACACCTCGCACGGGACCAACGTAACATGTCAGAACTGACCGCGGAGTCGCGGGTGTCCTGATTTGAGAATAAGACGATAATTATAAAATATATCGATTAAGCTAAAAAACAAGCCCTTAAAGGGAGAAAATCCAAACTAGCCCCCCAACGGCCCTGTAAGAGGTACGAACACCTCGTACGGGACCAATATAACTTGTACGAACTGACCGCGTAGTCGCGGGCCTCTCGGTTTCAGAATATGACTATAATTTCCAAATATATCGATTAAGCTGAAAAACAGGCCCTTAAAGGGTGATAACCCAAACCAGCCCCCAAACGGCCTTGTAAGAGGCTCTAACACCTCGCACGGGACCAATGTAACTTGTACGAACTGATCTCGTAGTTGCGGGTCTCCCAATTTAAGAATATGATGATAATTTCAAAATACCTACATTAGCCTTAAAAACAAGCCGTTGGGGTGGAAACACAAACCAGCCCCCAAACGGCCCCGTAAAATGCACGGACACCTCGCACGGGACCAATGTAACTTGTACGAACTGACCGCGTAGTCGCGGATCTCCCGATTTGACAATATGACGATAGTTTCAAAATACGTAGATTAGGCTTAAAAACAAGGAGTTGTGTGGTGAAAACCCAAACCAGCCCCCAAACGGCCCCGTAAGAGGCACGGACATTTTGCACGGGACCAATGTAACTTGTATGAACTGACCGCGTAGTTACGGGTCTCCAGATTTGCGAATATGACGATAATTTCAAAATACGTAGATTAGGCTTAAATACAAGTTATTAAAGTGTGAAAACCCAAACCAGCCTCCAAACGGCCTCGTAAGAGGCACGAACACCTCGCACGGGACCAATGTAACTTGTACGAACTGACCGCGTTGTCACGGGTCTCGCGGTTTTAGAATACGACGATAATTTCAAAATACGTAGATTAGGCTTAAAAACAAGCCGTTGGAAGGTGAAAACCCAAACCAACCCCCAAACGGCCCCATAAAAGTCACGAACACCTCGCAAGGGACCAATGTAACTTGTAAGAACTGACCGCGTAGACGCGGGCCTCCCGAAATATGGCAAAAATTTCAAAATAAATAGATCAGGCTTAAAAACAAGCCGTTCGTTGGTGATAACCCAAACCAGCCCCCAAATGGCCCCGTAACACGCACAAACACCTCGCACGGGACCAATGTACATGTCAGAACTGACCGCGGAGTCGCGGGTGTCCTGATTTGAGAATAAGACGATAATTTTAAAATATATCGATTAAGCTAAAAAATAAGCCCTTAAAGGGATAAAACCCAAACTAGCCCCCCAACGGCCCTGTAAGAGGCACGAACACCTCGCACGGGACCAATATAACTTGTATGAACTGACCGCGTAGTCGCGGTCCTCTCGGTTTCAGAATATGACTATAATTTCAAAATATATCGATTAAGCAGAAAAACAGGCCCTTAAAGGGTGATAACCCAAACCAGCCCCCAAACGGCCTTGTAAGAGGCTGTAACACCTCGCACGGGACCAATGTAACTTGTACGAACTGATCTCGTAGTTGCGGGTCTCCCAATTTAAGAATATGATGATAATTTCAAAATACGTAGATTAGCCTTAAAAACAAGCCGTTGGGGTGGAAACACAAACCAGCCCCCAAACGGCCCCGTAAAATGCACGGACACCTCGCACGGGACCAATGTAACTTGTACGAACTGACCGCGTTGTCGCGGATCTCCCGATTTGACAATATGACGATAGTTTCAAAATACGTAGATTAGGCTTAAAAACAAGGAGTTGTGTGGTGAAAACCCAAACCAGCCCCCAAACGGCCCCGTAAGAGGCACGAACATTTTGCACGGGACCAATGTAACTTGTATGAACTGACCGCGTAGTTACGGGTCTCCAGATTTGCGAATATGACGATAATTTCACAATACGTAGATTAGGCTTAAATACAAGTTATTAAAGTGTGAAAACCCAAACCAGCCCCCAAACGGCCTCGTAAGAGGCACGAACACCTCGCACAGGACCAATGTAACTTGTACGAACTGACCGCTTTGTCGCGGGTCTCGCGGTTTTAGAATATGACGATAATTTCAAAATACGTAGATTAGGCTTAAAAACAAGCCGTTGGAGGGTGAAAACCCAAACCAACCCCCAAACGGCCGCATAAAAGTCACGAACACCTCGCAGGGGACCAATGTAACTTGTAAGAACTGACCGCGTAGTCGAGGGCCTCCCGAAATAAGGCAAAAATTCAAAATAAATATATCAGGCTTAAAAACAAGCCGTTCGAGGGTGATAACCCAAACCAGACCCCAAATGGCCCCGTAACAGCCACAAAACACCTCGCACGGGACCAATGTAACATGTGAGAACTGACCGCGGAGTCGCGGGTGTCCTGATTTGTGAATAAGACGATAATTTTAAAATATATCGATTAAGCTAAAAAACAAGCCCTTAAAGGGAGAAAGCCCAAACTAGCCCCCCAACGGCCCTGTAAGAGGCACGAACACGTCGCACGGGACCAATATAACTTGTACGAACTGAACGCGTAGTCGCGGGCCTCTCGGTTTCAGAATATGACAATAATTTCAAAATATATCGATTAAGCTGAAAAACAGGCCCTTAAAGGGTGATAACCCAAACCAGCCCCCAAACGGCCTTGTAAGAGGCTCTAACACCTCGCACGGGACCAATGTAACTTGTACGAACTGATCTCGTAGTTGCGGGTCTCCCAATTTAAGAATATGATGATAATTTCAAAATACCTACATTAGCCTTAAAAACAAGCCGTTGGGGTGGAAACACAAACCAGCCCCCAAACGACCCCGTAAAAGGCACGAACACCTCGCACGGGACCAATGTAACTTGTACGAACTAACCGCGTTGTCGCGGATCTCCCGATTTGACAATATGACGATAGTTTCAAAATACGTAGATTAGGCTTAAAAATAAGGAGTTGTGTGGTGAAAACCCAAACCAGCCCCCAAACGGCCCCGTAAGAGGAACGAACATCTTGCACGGGACCAATGTAACTTGTATGAACTGACCGCGTAGTTACGGGTCTCCAGGTTTGCGAATATGACGATAATTTCAAAATACGTAGATTAGGCTTAAATACAAGTTATTAAAGTGTGAAAACCCAAACCAGCCTCCAAACGGCCTCGTAAGAGGCACGAACACCTCGCACGGGACCAATGTAACTTGTACGAACTGACCGCGTTGTCACGGTTCTCGCGGTTTTAGAATACGACGATAATTTCAAAATACGTAGATTAGGCTTAAAAACAAGCCGTTGGAGGGTGAAAACCCAAACCAACCCCCAAACGGTCCCATAAAAGTCACGAACACCTCGCAGGGGACCAATGTAACTTGTAAGAACTGAACGCATAGTCGCGGGCCTCCCGAAATATGGCAAAAATTTCAAAATAAATAGATCAGGCTTAAAAACAAGCCGTTCGAGGGTGATAACCCAAACCAGCCCCCAAATGGCCACGTAACACGCACAAACACCTCGCACGGGACCAACGTAACATGTCAGAACTGACCGCGGAGTCGCGGGTGTCCTGATTTGAGAATAAGACGATAATTATAAAATATATCGATTAAGCTAAAAAACAAGCCCTTAAAGGGAGAAAATCCAAACTAGCCCCCCAACGGCCCTGTAAGAGGCACGAACACCTCGTACGGGACCAATATAACTTGTACGAACTGACCGCGTAGTCGCGGGCCTCTCGGTTTCAGAATATGACTATAATTTCCAAATATATCGATTAAGCTGAAAAACAGGCCCTTAAAGGGTGATAACCCAAACCAGCCCCCAAACGGCCTTGTAAGAGGCTCTAACACCTCGCACGGGACCAATGTAACTTGTACGAACTGATCTCGTAGTTGCGGGTCTCCCAATTTAAGAATATGATGATAATTTCAAAATACCTACATTAGCCTTAAAAACAAGCCGTTGGGGTGGAAACACAAACCAGCCCCCAAACGGCCCCGTAAAATGCACGGACACCTCGCACGGGACCAATGTAACTTGTACGAACTGACCGCGTAGTCGCGGATCTCCCGATTTGACAATATGACGATAGTTTCAAAATACGTAGATTAGGCTTAAAAACAAGGAGTTGTGTGGTGAAAACCCAAACCAGCCCCCAAACGGCCCCGTAAGAGGCACGAACATTTTGCACGGGACCAATGTAACTTGTATGAACTGACCGCGTAGTTACGGGTCTCCAGATTTGCGAATATGACGATAATTTCAAAATACGTAGATTAGGCTTAAATACAAGTTATTAAAGTGTGAAAACCCAAACCAGCCTCCAAACGGCCTCGTAAGAGGCACGAACACCTCGCACGGGACCAATGTAACTTGTACGAACTGACCGCGTTGTCACGGGTCTCGCGGTTTTAGAATACGACGATAATTTCAAAATACGTAGATTAGGCTTAAAAACAAGCCGTTGGAAGGTGAAAACCCAAACCAACCCCCAAACGGCCCCATAAAAGTCACGAACACCTCGCAAGGGACCAATGTAACTTGTAAGAACTGACCGCGTAGTCGCGGGCCTCCCGAAATATGGCAAAAATTTCAAAATAAATAGATCAGGCTTAAAAACAAGCCGTTCGTTGGTGATAACCCAAACCAGCCCCCAAATGGCCCCGTAACACGCACAAACACCTCGCACGGGACCAATGTACATGTCAGAACTGACCGCGGAGTCGCGGGTGTCCTGATTTGAGAATAAGACGATAATTTTAAAATATATCGATTAAGCTAAAAAATAAGCCCTTAAAGGGATAAAACCCAAACTAGCCCCCCAACGGCCCTGTAAGAGGCACGAACACCTCGCACGGGACCAATATAACTTGTATGAACTGACCGCGTAGTCGCGGTCCTCTCGGTTTCAGAATATGACTATAATTTCAAAATATATCGATTAAGCAGAAAAACAGGCCCTTAAAGGGTGATAACCCAAACCAGCCCCCAAACGGCCTTGTAAGAGGCTGTAACACCTCGCACGGGACCAATGTAACTTGTACGAACTGATCTCGTAGTTGCGGGTCTCCCAATTTAAGAATATGATGATAATTTCAAAATACGTAGATTAGCCTTAAAAACAAGCCGTTGGGGTGGAAACACAAACCAGCCCCCAAACGGCCCCGTAAAATGCACGGACACCTCGCACGGGACCAATGTAACTTGTACGAACTGACCGCGTTGTCGCGGATCTCCCGATTTGACAATATGACGATAGTTTCAAAATACGTAGATTAGGCTTAAAACCAAGGAGTTGTGTGGTGAAAACCCAAACCAGCCCCCAAACGGCCCCGTAAGAGGCACGAACATTTTGCACGGGACCAATGTAACTTGTATGAACTGACCGCGTAGTTACGGGTCTCCAGATTTGCGAATATGACGATAATTTCACAATACGTAGATTAGGCTTAAATACAAGTTATTAAAGTGTGAAAACCCAAACCAGCCCCCAAACGGCCTCGTAAGAGGCACGAACACCTCGCACAGGACCAATGTAACTTGTACGAACTGACCGCTTTGTCGCGGGTCTCGCGGTTTTAGAATATGACGATAATTTCAAAATACGTAGATTAGGCTTAAAAACAAGCCGTTGGAGGGTGAAAACCCAAACCAACCCCCAAACGGCCGCATAAAAGTCACGAACACCTCGCAGGGGACCAATGTAACTTGTAAGAACTGACCGCGTAGTCGAGGGCCTCCCGAAATATGGCAAAAATTCAAAATAAATATATCAGGCTTAAAAACAAGCCGTTCGAGGGTGATAACCCAAACCAGACCCCAAATGGCCCCGTAACAGCCACAAAACACCTCGCACGGGACCAATGTAACATGTGAGAACTGACCGCGGAGTCGCGGGTGTCCTGATTTGTGAATAAGACGATAATTTTAAAATATATCGATTAAGCTAAAAAACAAGCCCTTAAAGGGAGAAAGCCCAAACTAGCCCCCCAACGGCCCTGTAAGAGGCACGAACACGTCGCACGGGACCAATATAACTTGTACGAACTGAACGCGTAGTCGCGGGCCTCTCGGTTTCAGAATATGACAATAATTTCAAAATATATCGATTAAGCTGAAAAACAGGCCCTTAAAGGGTGATAACCCAAACCAGCCCCCAAACGGCCTTGTAAGAGGCTCTAACACCTCGCACGGGACCAATGTAACTTGTACGAACTGATCTCGTAGTTGCGGGTCTCCCAATTTAAGAATATGATGATAATTTCAAAATACCTACATTAGCCTTAAAAACAAGCCGTTGGGGTGGAAACACAAACCAGCCCCCAAACGACCCCGTAAAAGGCACGAACACCTCGCACGGGACCAATGTAACTTGTACGAACTAACCGCGTTGTCGCGGATCTCCCGATTTGACAATATGACGATAGTTTCAAAATACGTAGATTAGGCCTAAAAATAAGGAGTTGTGTGGTGAAAACCCAAACCAGCCCCCAAACGGCCCCGTAAGAGGAACGAACATCTTGCACGGGACCAATGTAACTTGTATGAACTGACCGCGTAGTTACGGGTCTCCAGGTTTGCGAATATGACGATAATTTCAAAATACGTAGATTAGGCTTAAATACAAGTTATTAAAGTGTGAAAACCCAAACCAGCCTCCAAACGGCCTCGTAAGAGGCACGAACACCTCGCACGGGACCAATGTAACTTGTACGAACTGACCGCGTTGTCACGGTTCTCGCGGTTTTAGAATACGACGATAATTTCAAAATACGTAGATTAGGCTTAAAAACAAGCCGTTGGAGGGTGAAAACCCAAACCAACCCCCAAACGGTCCCATAAAAGTCACGAACACCTCGCAGGGGACCAATGTAACTTGTAAGAACTGAACGCATAGTCGCGGGCCTCCCGAAATATGGCAAAAATTTCAAAATAAATAGATCAGGCTTAAAAACAAGCCGTTCGAGGGTGATAACCCAAACCAGCCCCCAAATGGCCACGTAACACGCACAAACACCTCGCACGGGACCAACGTAACATGTCAGAACTGACCGCGGAGTCGCGGGTGTCCTGATTTGAGAATAAGACGATAATTATAAAATATATCGATTAAGCTAAAAAACAAGCCCTTAAAGGGAGAAAATCCAAACTAGCCCCCCAACGGCCCTGTAAGAGGCACGAACACCTCGTACGGGACCAATATAACTTGTACGAACTGACCGCGTAGTCGCGGGCCTCTCGGTTTCAGAATATGACTATAATTTCCAAATATATCGATTAAGCTGAAAAACAGGCCCTTAAAGGGTGATAACCCAAACCAGCCCCCAAACGGCCTTGTAAGAGGCTCTAACACCTCGCACGGGACCAATGTAACTTGTACGAACTGATCTCGTAGTTGCGGGTCTCCCAATTTAAGAATATGATGATAATTTCAAAATACCTACATTAGCCTTAAAAACAAGCCGTTGGGGTGGAAACACAAACCAGCCCCCAAACGGCCCCGTAAAATGCACGGACACCTCGCACGGGACCAATGTAACTTGTACGAACTGACCGCGTAGTCGCGGATCTCCCGATTTGACAATATGACGATAGTTTCAAAATACGTAGATTAGGCTTAAAAACAAGGAGTTGTGTGGTGAAAACCCAAACCAGCCCCCAAACGGCCCCGTAAGAGGCACGAACATTTTGCACGGGACCAATGTAACTTGTATGAACTGACCGCGTAGTTACGGGTCTCCAGATTTGCGAATATGACGATAATTTCAAAATACGTAGATTAGGCTTAAATACAAGTTATTAAAGTGTGAAAACCCAAACCAGCCTCCAAACGGCCTCGTAAGAGGCACGAACACCTCGCACGGGACCAATGTAACTTGTACGAACTGACCGCGTTGTCACGGGTCTCGCGGTTTTAGAATACGACGATAATTTCAAAATACGTAGATTAGGCTTAAAAACAAGCCGTTGGAAGGTGAAAACCCAAACCAACCCCCAAACGGCCCCATAAAAGTCACGAACACCTCGCAAGGGACCAATGTAACTTGTAAGAACTGACCGCGTAGTCGCGGGCCTCCCGAAATATGGCAAAATTTTCAAAATAAATAGATCAGGCTTAAAAACAAGCCGTTCGTTGGTGATAACCCAAACCAGCCCCCAAATGGCCCCGTAACACGCACAAACACCTCGCACGGGACCAATGTACATGTCAGAACTGACCGCGGAGTCGCGGGTGTCCTGATTTGAGAATAAGACGATAATTTTAAAATATATCGATTAAGCTAAAAAATAAGCCCTTAAAGGGATAAAACCCAAACTAGCCCCCCAACGGCCCTGTAAGAGGCACGAACACCTCGCACGGGACCAATATAACTTGTATGAACTGACCGCGTAGTCGCGGTCCTCTCGGTTTCAGAATATGACTATAATTTCAAAATATATCGATTAAGCAGAAAAACAGGCCCTTAAAGGGTGATAACCCAAGCCAGCCCCCAAACGGCCTTGTAAGAGGCTGTAACACCTCGCACGGGACCAATGTAACTTGTACGAACTGATCTCGTAGTTGCGGGTCTCCCAATTTAAGAATATGATGATAATTTCAAAATACGTAGATTAGCCTTAAAAACAAGCCGTTGGGGTGGAAACACAAACCAGCCCCCAAACGGCCCCGTAAAATGCACGGACACCTCGCACGGGACCAATGTAACTTGTACGAACTGACCGCGTTGTCGCGGATCTCCCGATTTGACAATATGACGATAGTTTCAAAATACGTAGATTAGGCTTAAAAACAAGGAGTTGTGTGGTGAAAACCCAAACCAGCCCCCAAACGGCCCCGTAAGAGGCACGAACATTTTGCACGGGACCAATGTAACTTGTATGAACTGACCGCGTAGTTACGGGTCTCCAGATTTGCGAATATGACGATAATTTCACAATACGTAGATTAGGCTTAAATACAAGTTATTAAAGTGTGAAAACCCAAACCAGCCCCCAAACGGCCTCGTAAGAGGCACGAACACCTCGCACAGGACCAATGTAACTTGTACGAACTGACCGCTTTGTCGCGGGTCTCGCGGTTTTAGAATATGACGATAATTTCAAAATACGTAGATTAGGCTTAAAAACAAGCCGTTGGAGGGTGAAAACCCAAACCAACCCCCAAACGGCCGCATAAAAGTCACGAACACCTCGCAGGGGACCAATGTAACTTGTAAGAACTGACCGCGTAGTCGAGGGCCTCCCGAAATATGGCAAAAATTCAAAATAAATATATCAGGCTTAAAAACAAGCCGTTCGAGGGTGATAACCCAAACCAGACCCCAAATGGCCCCGTAACAGCCACAAAACACCTCGCACGGGACCAATGTAACATGTGAGAACTGACCGCGGAGTCGCGGGTGTCCTGATTTGTGAATAAGACGATAATTTTAAAATATATCGATTAAGCTAAAAAACAAGCCCTTAAAGGGAGAAAGCCCAAACTAGCCCCCCAACGGCCCTGTAAGAGGCACGAACACGTCGCACGGGACCAATATAACTTGTACGAACTGAACGCGTAGTCGCGGGCCTCTCGGTTTCAGAATATGACAATAATTTCAAAATATATCGATTAAGCTGAAAAACAGGCCCTTAAAGGGTGATAACCCAAACCAGCCCCCAAACGGCCTTGTAAGAGGCTCTAACACCTCGCACGGGACCAATGTAAGTTGTACGAACTGATCTCGTAGTTGCGGGTCTCCCAATTTAAGAATATGATGATAATTTCAAAATACCTACATTAGCCTTAAAAACAAGCCGTTGGGGTGGAAACACAAACCAGCCCCCAAACGACCCCGTAAAAGGCACGAACACCTCGCACGGGACCAATGTAACTTGTACGAACTAACCGCGTTGTCGCGGATCTCCCGATTTGACAATATGACGATAGTTTCAAAATACGTAGATTAGGCTTAAAAATAAGGAGTTGTGTGGTGAAAACCCAAACCAGCCCCCAAACGGCCCCGTAAGAGGAACGAACATCTTGCACGGGACCAATGTAACTTGTATGAACTGACCGCGTAGTTACGGGTCTCCAGATTTGCGAATATGACGATAATTTCAAAATACGTAGATTAGGCTTAAATACAAGTTATTAAAGTGTGAAAACCCAAACCAGCCTCCAAACGGCCTCGTAAGAGGCACGAACACCTCGCACGGGACCAATGTAACTTGTACGAACTGACCGCGTTGTCACGGCTCTCGCGGTTTTAGAATACGACGATAATTTCAAAATACGTAGATTAGGCTTAAAAACAAGCCGTTGGAAGGTGAAAACCCAAACCAACCCCCAAACGGCCCCATAAAAGTCACGAACACCTCGCAGGGGACCAATGTAACTTGTAAGAACTGAACGCGTAGTCGCGGGCCTCCCGAAATATGGCAAAAATTTCAAAATAAATAGATCAGGCTTAAAAACAAGCCGTTCGAGGGTGATAACCCAAACCAGCCCCCAAATGGCCCCGTAACACGCACAAACACCTCGCACGTGACCAATGTAACATGTCAGAACTGACCGCGGAGTCGCGGGTGTCCTGATTTGAGAATAAGACGATAATTATAAAATATATCGATTAAGCTAAAAAACAAGCCCTTAAAGGGAGAAAATCCAAACTAGCCCCCCAACGGCCCTGTAAGAGGCACGAACACCTCGTACGGGACCAATATAACTTGTACGAACTGACCGCGTAGTCGCGGGCCTCTCGGTTTCAGAATATGACTATAATTTCAAAATATATCGATTAAGCTGAAAAACAGGCCCTTAAAGGGTGATAACCCAAACCAGCCCCCAAACGGCCTTGTAAGAGGCTCTAACACCTCGCACGGGACCAATGTAACTTGTACGAACTGATCTCGTAGTTGCGGGTCTCCCAATTTAAGAATATGATGATAATTTCAAAATACCTACATTAGCCTTAAAAACAAGCCGTTGGGGTGGAAACACAAACCAGCCCCCAAACGACCCCGTAAAAGGCACGAACACCTCGCACGGGACCAATGTAACTTGTACGAACTAACCGCGTTGTCGCGGATCTCCCGATTTGACAATATGACGATAGTTTCAAAATACGTAGATTAGGCTTAAAAATAAGGAGTTGTGTGGTGAAAACCCAAACCAGCCCCCAAACGGCCCCGTAAGAGGAACGAACATCTTGCACGGGACCAATGTAACTTGTATGAACTGACCGCGTAGTTACGGGTCTCCAGGTTTGCGAATATGACGATAATTTCAAAATACGTAGATTAGGCTTAAATACAAGTTATTAAAGTGTGAAAACCCAAACCAGCCTCCAAACGGCCTCGTAAGAGGCACGAACACCTCGCACGGGACCAATGTAACTTGTACGAACTGACCGCGTTGTCACGGTTCTCGCGGTTTTAGAATACGACGATAATTTCAAAATATGTAGATTAGGCTTAAAAACAAGCCGTTGGAGGGTGAAAACCCAAACCAACCCCCAAACGGTCCCATAAAAGTCACGAACACCTCGCAGGGGACCAATGTAACTTGTAAGAACTGAACGCATAGTCGCGGGCCTCCCGAAATATGGCAAAAATTTCAAAATAAATAGATCAGGCTTAAAAACAAGCCGTTCGAGGGTGATAACCCAAACCAGCCCCCAAATGGCCACGTAACACGCACAAACACCTCGCACGGGACCAACGTAACATGTCAGAACTGACCGCGGAGTCGCGGGTGTCCTGATTTGAGAATAAGACGATAATTATAAAATATATCGATTAAGCTAAAAAACAAGCCCTTAAAGGGAGAAAATCCAAACTAGCCCCCCAACGGCCCTGTAAGAGGCACGAACACCTCGTACGGGACCAATATAACTTGTATGAACTGACCGCGTAGTCGCGGGCCTCTCGGTTTCAGAATATGACTATAATTTCCAAATATATCGATTAAGCTGAAAAACAGGCCCTTAAAGGGTGATAACCCAAACCAGCCCCCAAACGGCCTTGTAAGAGGCTCTAACACCTCGCACGGGACCAATGTAACTTGTACGAACTGATCTCGTAGTTGCGGGTCTCCCAATTTAAGAATATGATGATAATTTCAAAATACCTACATTAGCCTTAAAAACAAGCCGTTGGGGTGGAAACACAAACCAGCCCCCAAACGGCCCCGTAAAATGCACGGACACCTCGCACGGGACCAATGTAACTTGTACGAACTGACCGCGTAGTCGCGGATCTCCCGATTTGACAATATGACGATAGTTTCAAAATACGTAGATTAGGCTTAAAAACAAGGAGTTGTGTGGTGAAAACCCAAACCAGCCCCCAAACGGCCCCGTAAGAGGCACGAACATTTTGCACGGGACCAATGTAACTTGTATGAACTGACCGCGTAGTTACGGGTCTCCAGATTTGCGAATATGACGATAATTTCAAAATACGTAGATTAGGCTTAAATACAAGTTATTAAAGTGTGAAAACCCAAACCAGCCTCCAAACGGCCTCGTAAGAGGCACGAACACCTCGCACGGGACCAATGTAACTTGTACGAACTGACCACGTTGTCACGGGTCTCGCGGTTTTAGAATACGACGATAATTTCAAAATACGTAGATTAGGCTTAAAAACAAGCCGTTGGAAGGTGAAAACCCAAACCAACCCCCAAACGGCCCCATAAAAGTCACGAACACCTCGCAAGGGACCAATGTAACTTGTAAGAACTGACCGCGTAGTCGCGGGCCTCCCGAAATATGGCAAAAATTTCAAAATAAATAGATCAGGCTTAAAAACAAGCCGTTCGTTGGTGATAACCCAAACCAGCCCCCAAATGGCCCCGTAACACGCACAAACACCTCGCACGGGACCAATGTACATGTCAGAACTGACCGCGGAGTCGCGGGTGTCCTGATTTGAGAATAAGACGATAATTTTAAAATATATCGATTAAGCTAAAAAATAAGCCCTTAAAGGGATAAAACCCAAACTAGCCCCCCAACGGCCCTGTAAGAGGCACGAACACCTCGCACGGGACCAATATAACTTGTATGAACTGACCGCGTAGTCGCGGTCCTCTCGGTTTCAGAATATGACTATAATTTCAAAATATATCGATTAAGCAGAAAAACAGGCCCTTAAAGGGTGATAACCCAAACCAGCCCCCAAACGGCCTTGTAAGAGGCTGTAACACCTCGCACGGGACCAATGTAACTTGTACGAACTGATCTCGTAGTTGCGGGTCTCCCAATTTAAGAATATGATGATAATTTCAAAATACGTAGATTAGCCTTAAAAACAAGCCGTTGGGGTGGAAACACAAACCAGCCCCCTAACGGCCCCGTAAAAGGCACGAACACCTCGCACGGGACCAATGTAACTTGTACGAACTAACCGCGTTGTCGCGGATCTCCCGATTTGACAATATGACGATAGTTTCAAAATACGTAGATTAGGCTTAAAAACAAGGAGTTGTGTGGTGAAAACCCAAACCAGCCCCCAAACGGCACCGTAAGAGGAACGAACATCTTGCACGGGACCAATGTAACTTGTATGAACTGACCGCGTAGTTACGGGTTTCCAGATTTGCGAATATGACGATAATTTCAAAATACGTAGATTAGGCTTGAATACAAGTTATTAAAGTGTGAAAACCCAAACCAGCCTCCAAACGGCCTCGTAAGAGGCACGAACACCTCGCACGGGACCAATGTAACTTGTACGAACTGACCGCGTTGTCACAGGTCTCGCGGTTTTAGAATACGACGATAATTTCAAAATACGTAGATTAGTCTTAAAAACAAGCCGTTGGAAGGTGAAAACCCAAACCAACCCCCAAACGGCCCCATAAAAGTCACGAACACCTCGCAGGGGACCAATGTAACTTGTAAGAACTGACCGCGTAGTCGCGGGCCTCCCGAAATATGGCAAAAATTTCAAAATAAATAGATCAGGCTTAAAAACAAGCCGTTCGAGGGTGATAACCCAAACCAGCCCCCAAATGGCCCCGTAACACGCACAAACACCTCGCACGGGACCAATGTAACATGTCAGAATTGACCGCGGAGTCGCGGGTGTCCTGATTTGAAAATAAGACGATAATTATAAAATATATCGATTAAGCTAAAAAACAAGCCCTTAAAGGGAGAGAATCCAAACTAGCCCCCCAACGGCCCTGTAAGAGGCACGAACACCTCGTACGGGACCAATATAACTTGTACGAACTGACCGCGTAGTCGCGGGCCTCTCGGTTTCAGAATATGACTATAATTTCAAAATATATCGATTAAGCTGAAAAACAAGCCCTTAAAGGGTGATAACCCAAACCCGCCCCCAAACGGCCTTGTAAGAGGCTCTAACACCTCGCACGGGACCAATGTAACTTGTACGAACTGATCTCGTAGTTGCGGGTCTCCCAATTTAAGAATATGATGATAATTTCAAAATACCTACATTAGCCTTAAAAACAAGCCGTTGGGGTGGAAACACAAACCAGCCCCCAAACGGCCCCGTAAAAGGCACGGACACCTCGCACGGCACCAATGTAACTTGTACGAACTAACCGCGTTGTCGCGGATCTCCCGATTTGACAATATGACGATAGTTTCAAAATACGTAGATTAGGCTTAAAAACAAGGAGTTGTGTGGTGAAAACCCAAACCAGCCCCCAAACGGCCCCATAAGAGGAACGAACATCTTGCATGGGACCAATGTAACTTGTATGAACTGACCGCGAAGTTACGGGTCTCCAGATTTGCGAATATGACGATAATTTCATACTACGTAGATTAGGCTTAAATACAAGTTATTGAAGTGTGAAAATCCAAACCAGCCCCCAAACGGCCTCGTAAGAGGCACGAACACCTCGCACGGGACCAATGTAACTTGTACGAACTGACCGCGTTATCGCGGGTCTCGCGGTTTTAAAATACGACGATAATTTCAAAATACGTAGATTAGGCTTAAAAACAAGCCGTTGGAGGGTGAAAACCCAAACCAACCCCCAAACGGCCCCATAAAAGTCACGAACACCTCGCAGGGGACCAACGTAACTTGTAAGAACAGACCTCGTAGTCGCGGGCCTCCCGAAATATGGCAAAAATTTCAAAATAAATAGATCAGGCTTAAAAACAAGCCGTTCGAGGGTGATAACCCAAACCAGCCCCCAAATGGCCCCGTAACACGCACAAACACCTCGCACGGGACCAATGTAACATGTCAGAACTGACCGCGGAGTCGCGGGTGTCCTGATTTTAGAATAAGACGATAATTATAAAATATATCGATTAAGCTAAAAAACAAGCCCTTAAAGGGAGAAAATCCAAACTAGCCCCCCAACGGCCCTGTAAGAGGCACGAACACCTCGCACGGGACCAATATAACTTGTACGAACTGACCGCGTAGTCGCGGGCCTCTCGGTTTCAGAATATGACTATAATTTCAAAATATATTGATTAAGCTGAAAAACAGGCCCTTAAAGGGTGATAACCCAAACCAGCCCCCAAACGGCCTTGTAAGAGGCTCTAACACCTCGCACGGGACCAATGTAACTTGTACGAACTGATCTCGTAGTTGCGGGTCTCCCAATTTAAGAATATGATGATAATTTCAAAATACCTACATTAGCCTTAAAAACAAGCCGTTGGGGTGGAAACACAAACCAGCCGCCAAACGGCCCCCTAAAAGGCACGAACACCTCGCACGGGACCAATGTCACTTGTACGAACTAACCGCGTTGTCGCGGATCTCCCGATTTGACAAGATGACGATAGTTTCAAAATACGTAGATTAGGCTTAAAAACAAGGAGTTGTGTGGTGAAAACCCAAACCAGCCCCCAAACGGCCCCGTAAGAGGAACGAACATCTTGCACGGGACCAATGTAACTTGTATGAACTGACCGCGTAGTTACGGGTCTCCAGATTTGCGAATATGACGATAATTTCAAAATACGTAGATTAGGCTTAAATACAAGTTATTAAAGTGTGGAAATCCAAACCAGCCCCCAAATGGCCTCGTAAGAGGCACGAACACCTCGCACGGGACCAATGTAACTTGTACGAACTGACCGCGTTATCGCGGGTCTCGCGGTTTTAAAATACGACGATAATTTCCAAATACGTAGATTAGGCTTAAAAACAAGTCGTTGGAGGGTGAAAACCCAAACCAACCCCCAAACGGCCCCATAAAGTCACGAACACCTCGCAGGGGACCAATGTAACTTGTAAGAACTGACCGCGTAGTCGCGGGTCTCCCGAAATATGGCAAAAATTTCAAAATAAATAGATCAGGCTTAAAAACAAGCCGT
Organism: Sambucus nigra; assembly: GCA_949130495.1. Lineage (NCBI taxonomy): Eukaryota > Viridiplantae > Streptophyta > Magnoliopsida > Dipsacales > Adoxaceae > Sambucus > Sambucus nigra. Next base: position 174,723,371 of record OX422222.1, on the reverse strand, counting down.
TCGAGGGTGATAACCCATACCAGCCCCCAAATGGCCCCGTAACTTGCACAAAACACCTCGCACGGGACCAATATAACATGTCAGAACTGACCGCGGAGTCGCGGGTGTCCTGATTTGAGAATAAGACGATAATTTTAAAATATATCGATTAAGATAAAAAACAAGCCCTTAAAGGGAGAAAACCCAAACTAGCCCCCCAACGGCCCTGTAAAAGGCACGAACACCTCGTACCGGACCAATATAACTTGTACAAACTGCCCGCGTAGTCGCGGGCCTCTCGGTTTCAGAATATGACTATAATTTCAAAAATATATCGATTAAGCTGAAAAACAGGCCCTTAAAGGGTGATAACCCAAACCAGCCCCCAAACGGCATTGTAAGAGGCTCTAACACCTCGCACGGGACCAATGCAACTTGTACGAACTGATCTCGTAGTTGCGGGCCTCCCAATTTAAGAATATGATGATAATTTCAAAATACGTAGATTAGCCTTAAAAACAAGCCGTTGGGGTGGTAACACAAACCTGCCCCCAAACGGCCCCGTAAAAGGCACGAACACCTCGCACGGGATCAATGTAACTTGTACGAACTGACCGCGTAGTTGCGGATCTCCCGATTTGACAATATGACGATAGTTTCAAAATATGTAGATTAGGCTTAAAAACAAGGAGTTGGGTGGTGAAAACCCAAACCAGCCTCCAAACGGCCCCGTAAGAGGCACGAACATCTTGCACGGGACCAATGTAACTTGTATGAACTGACCGCGTAGTTACGGGTCTCCAGATTTGCGAATATGACGATAATATCAAAATACGTAGATTAGGCTTAAATACAAGTTATTAAAGTGTGAAAACCCAAACCAGACTCCAAACGGCCTCGTAAGAGGCACGAAAACCTCGCACGGGACAAGTGTAACTTGTACGAACTGACCGCGTTGTCACGGGTCTCGCGGTTTTAGAATACGACGATAATTTCAAAATACATAGATTAGGCTTAAAAACAAGCCGTTGGAGGGTGAAAACCCAAACCAACCCCCAAACAGCCCCATAAAAGTGACGAACACCTCGCAGGGGACCAATGTAACTTGTAAGAACTGACCGCGTAGTCGCGAGCCTCCCGAAATATGGCAAAAATTTCAAAATAAATAGATCAGGCTTAAAAACAAGCCTTTCGAGGGTGATAACCCAAACCAGCCCCCAAATGGCCCCGTAACACGCACAAACACCTCGCATGGGACCAATGTAACATGTCAGAACTGACCGCGCAGTCGCGGGTGTCCTGATTTGAGAATAGGACGATAATTTTAAAATATATCGATTAAGCTAAAAAACAAGCCCTTAAAGGGAGAAAACCCAAACTAGCCCCCCAACGGCCCTGTAAGAGGCACGAACACCACGCACTGGACCAATATAACTTGTACGAACTGACCGCGTAGTCGCGGGCCTCTCGGTTTCAGAATATGACTATAATTTCAAAATATATCGATTAAGCTGAAAAACAGGCCCTTAAAGGGTGATAACCCAAACCATCCCCCAAACGGCCTTGTAAGAGGCTCTAACACCTCGCACGGGACCAATGGAACTTGTACGAACTGATCTCGTAGTTGCGGGTCTCCCAATTTAAGAATATGATGATAATTTCAAAATACGAAGATTGGCCTTAAAAACAAGCCGTTGGGGTGGAAACACAAACCAGCCCCCAAACGGCCCCGTAAAAGGCACGGACACCTCGCACGGGACCAATGTAACTTGTACGAACTGACCGCGTTGTCGCGGATCTCCCGATTTGACAATATGATGATAGTTTCAAAATACGTAGATTAGGCTTAAAAATAAGGAGTTGGGTGGTGAAAATCCAAACCAGCCACCAAACGGCCCCGTAAGAGGCACCAACATCTTGCACGGGACCAATGTAACTTGTATGAACTGACCGCGTTGTTACGGGTCTCCAGATTTGCGAATATGACGATAATTTCGAAATATGTAGATTAGGCTTAAATACAAGTTATTAAAGTGTGAAAACCCAAACCAGCCCCCAAACGGCCTCGTAAGAGGCACGAACACCTCGCACGGGACCAATGTAACTTGTACGAACTGACCGCGTTGTCGCGGGTCTCGCGGATTTAGAATACGACGATAATTTCAAAATACGTAGATTAGGCTTAAAAACAAGCCGTTGGAGGGTGAAAACCCAAACCAACCCCCAAACGGCCCCATAAAAGTCACGAACACCTCGCAGGGGACCAATGTAACTTGTAAGAACTGATCGCGTATTCGCGGGCCTCCCGAAATATGGCAAAAATTTCAAAATAAGTAGATCAGGCTTAAAAACAAGCCGTTCGAGGGTGATAACCAAACCAACCCCCAAATGGCCCCGTAACAGGCACAAAACACCTCGCACGGGACCAATGTAACATGTCAGAACTGATCGCGGAGTCGCGGGTGTCCTGATTTGAGAATAAGACGATAATTTTAAAATATATCGGTTAAGCTAAAAAACAAGCCCTTAAAGGGAGAAAACCCAAACAAGCCCCCCAACGGCCCTGTAAGAGGCACGAACACCTCGTACGGGACCAATATAACTTGTACAAACTGACCGCGTAGTCGCGGGCCTCTCGGTTTCAGAATATGACTATAATTTCAAAATATATCGATTAAGCTGAAAAACAGGCCCTTAAAGGGTGATAACCCAAACCAGCCCCCAAACGGCCTTGTAAGAGGCTCTAACACCTCGCACGGGACCAATGTAACTTGTACGAACTGAACTCGTAGTTGCGGGTCTCCCAATTTAAGAATATGATGATAATTTCAAAATACCTACATTAGCCTTAAAAACAAGCCGTTGGAGTGGAAACACAAACCAGCCCCCAAACGGCCCCGTAAAAGGCACGAACACCTCGCACGGGACCAATGTAACTTGTACGAACTAACCGCGTTGTCGCGGATCTCCCGATTTGACAATATGACGATAGTTTCAAAATACGTAGATTAGGCTTAAAAACAAGGAGTTGTGTGGTGAAAACCCAAACCAGCCCCCAAACGGCCCCGTAAGAGGAACGAACATCTTGCACGGGACCAATGTAACATGTATGAACTGACCGCGTAGTTACGGGTCTCCAGATTTGCGAATATGACGATAATTTCAAAATACGTAGATTAGGCTTAAAAACAAGTTATTAAAGTGTGAAAACCCAAACCAGCCTCCAAACGGCCTCGTAAGAGTCACGAACACCTCGCACGGGACCAATGTAACTTGTACGAACTGACCGCGTTGTCACGGGTCTCGCGGTTTTAGAATACGACGATAATTTCAAAATACATATATTAGGCTTAAAAACAAGCCGTTGGAGGGTGAAAACCCAAACCAACCCCCAAACGGCCCCATAAAAGTCACGAACACCTCGCAGGGGACCAATGTAACTTGTAAGAACTGGCCGCGTAGTCGCGGGCCTCCCGAAATATGGCAAAAATTTCAAAATAAATAGATCAGGCTTAAAAACAAGCCGTTCGAGGGTGATAACCCAAACCAGCCCCCAAATGGCCCCGTAACACGTACAAACACCTCGCACGGGACCAATGTAACATGTGAATACTGACCGCGGAGTCGCGGGTGTCCTGATTTGAGAATAAGACGATAATTTTAAAATATATCGATTAAGCTAAAAAACAAGCCCTTAAAGGGAGAAAATCCAAACTTGCCCCCAACGGCCCTGTAAGAGGCAGAAACACCTCGCACGGGACCAATATAACTTGTACAAATTGCCCGCGTAGTCGCGGGCCTCTCGATTTCAGAATATGACTATAATTTCAAAATATATCGATTAAGCTGAAAAACAGGCCCTTAAAGGGTGATAACCCAAACCAGCCCCCAAACGGCCTTGTAAGAGGCTCTAACACCTCGCACGGGACCAATGTAACTTGTACGAACTGATCTCGTAGTTGCGGGTCTCCCAATTTAAGAATATGATGATAATTTCAAAATACCTACATTAGCCTTAAAAACAAGCCGTTGGGGTGGAAACACAAACCAGGACACAAATGGCCCCGTAAAAGGCACGGACACCTCGCACGGGACCAATGTAACTTGTACGAACTAACCGCATAGTCGCGGATATTCCGATTTGACAATATGACGACAGTTTCAAAATACGTAGATTAGGCTTAAAAACAAGGAGTTGTGTGGTGAAAACCCAAACCAGCCCCCAAACGGCCCCGTAAGAGGAACAAACATCTTGCACGGGGGTTAAAAATGGCCCCATTTTCGGATGGATGTGAGAGCTTCTCTCTCAAGGTCAAACCTCTAACCTAATCTTCCGCCGCTGCCGTTCCCCTTTCTCCTTATCCTTTCCGGTGATTAACCTCAACTCCTTTGGTCGAGTCATGTCGCTTTCTCTACCGATTCTGGTCTGGTATGGGTTGGGCGTTTCTCTCTATTGGAGTTTTGGGTGGTTATGTCCCGGTGGAAACCACGTTGCCCCTTCCCTCTATTCTCCGTAGTCCTGAATGGGTCTACATCGGATCGCCATTTTTGCTTGCTGAACTTCAAGTCAGATTGATGTGGGTTTTTCTTTCCGGCGATCGAAGGTTATGGGTTTGGGTGCGATTTGGTGGTGATTGGGCTGTGGCTGGAGTGGGGTGGTTCTTGGTTTTGCGTTTGTGTTGCTATGGTGGTGATGGCCTTTGTTTGGCCGTAGTTGGTTGTTGTGGTTGCTCACGATGGGCTTGTTCAGTGGGTAGTCCTTTACCGGTTGGGTTTGGCTTGTGTTGGACCTTGGTCATAGCCGCTACTACTCCTTCCACCTTCTAGTCCTTTACCACCTGCCACTTTTTTGGCCTTTCCCCTTCCCTGTCGCAACCTCTTTGCTATGCTTCATGTCAGATGTGGATTGGGTTTTGGTCTCATTTGGTGGCTCCTCTCACTGTTATCAGCTTGATCGACTGGTGACCATCGCTGTGGCGAGGGCTTCTTGCCGGTGATTGTGGGGTTGATTTCCAACCCCTGGTGGTTTCGTTCTGAGAAGTTTTCTCCATTTCTGCAACTCCCCCCTTACTGTCCGTGTGGTTTGTGATTTTGGAGCGCTATTTTGGGGTATGGCTGTTCCTTGTGTTGCTCACCACCGGAGCCGGTTCCGGCATTGTTTGATGGGATTGGCGGTATGTGGAATTGGCTTGGAGTGATGCACTGTGGCCGGGGTTGCGATGGTTGGTACTCGGGTGCTATGCCCAATGATTATGGATCTTCTGGTCCGTGGATCAACATGTTTGGGTCCTTCGGTTGCTTCTGTTGCCGCCAGGGCTTGTGGCTTGTCTGCGTTACCACTGTTTCGGTTGCGCTTTGCGGGTCGGGTTATGATTTGGATGGTTTGGCCATCCGGGTTTTCAAGGTGGTGGGTCATGGTGTCCACTTGGTTTTGGTGGTATTATTTCTGGTTGTTTGTTTCGGCCAGATGGTGGGCCTTGTTTTTCCTTGGGTTCAATTGTTTTGTTATTCATGCTGCCCTTGTGGCTTTTGTTACCTAGGCCTAGGTACTTGTGTTTTGACTAGTTTGTTGTTCCATTGTTTTATTGTTGGCTAGCTGCGCATGTGCTCTAGCTTACGAGGGTATGCCCTCTTGGATCTTGTAACTATTTCTTTTCAATATACTTTAATTACCGAAAAAAAAAAACATCTTGCACGGGACCAATGTAACTTGTATGAACTGACCGCGTAGTTACGGGTCTCCAGATTTGCGAATATGACGATAATTTCATAATACGTAGATTAGGCTTAAATACAAGTTATTAAAGTGTGAAAATCCAAACCAACCCCCAAACGGCCTCGTAAGAGGCACGAACACCTCGCACGGGACCAATGTAACTTGTACGAACTGACCGCGTTGTCACGGGTCTCGCGGTTTTAGAATACGACGATAATTTCAAAATACGAAGATTAGGCTTAAAAACAAGCCGTTGGAGGGTGAAAACCCAAACCAACCCCCAAACAGCCCCATAAAAGTCACGAACACCTCGCAGGGGACCAATGTAACTTGTAAGAACTGACCGCGTAGTCGCGGGCCTCCCGAAATATGGCAAAAATTTCAAAATAAATAGATCAGGCTTAAAAACAAGCCGTTCGAGGGTGATAACCCAAACCAGCCCCCAAATGGCCCCGTAACAGGCATAAAACACCTCGCACGGGACCAATGTAACATGTGAGAACTGACCGCGGAGTCGCGGGTGTCCTGATTTGAGAATAAGACGATAATTTTAAAATATATCGATGAAGCTAAAAAACAAGCCCTTAAAGGGAGAAAACCCAAACTAGCCCCCCAACGGCCCTGTTAGAGGCACGAACACTCGCACAGGACCAATATAACTTGTACAAACTGCCCGCGTAGTCGCGGGCCTCTCGGTTTCAGAATATGACTATAATTTCAAAATATATCGATTAAGCTGAAAAACAGGCCCTTAAAGGGTGATAACCCAAACCAGCCCCAAAACGGCCTTGTAAGAGGCTCTAACACCTCGCACGGGACCAATGTAACTTGTATGAACTGATCTCGTAGTTGCGGGTCTCCCAATTTAAGAATATGATGATAATTTCAAAATACCTACATTAGCCTTAAAAACAAGCCGTTGGGGTTGTAACACAAACCAGCCCCCAAACGGCCCCGTAAAAGGCACGGACACCTCGCACGGGACCAATGTAACTTGTACGAACTAACCGCGTAGTCGCGGATCTCCCGATTTGACAATATGACGATAGTTTCAAAATACGTAGATTAGGCTTAAAAACAAGGAGTTGGGTGGTGAAAACCCAAACCAACCCCCAAACGGCCCCGTAAGAGGAACGAACATCTTGCACGGGACCAATGTAACTTGTATGAACTGACCGCGTAGTTACGGGTCTCCAGATTTGCGAATATGACGATAATTACAAAATACATAGATTAGGCTTAAATACAAGTTATTAAAGTGTGAAAATCCAAACCAACCCCCAAACGGCCTCGTAAGAGGCACGAACACCTCGCACGCGACCAATGTAACTTGTACGAACTGACCGCGTTGTCGCGGGTCTCGCGGTTTTTGAATACGACGATAATTTCAAAATACGTAGATTAGGCTTAAAAACAAGCCGTTGGAGGGTGAAAACCCAAACCAACCCCCAAACGGCCCCATAAAAGTCACGAACACCTCGCAGGGGACCAATGTAACTTGTAAGAACTGACCGCGTAGTCGCGGGCCTCCCGAAATATGGCAAAAATTTCAAAATAAATAGATCAGGCTTAAAAATAAGCCGTTCGAGGGTGATAACCCAAACCAGCCCCCAAATGGCCCCGTAACACGCACAAACACCTCGCACGGGACCAATATAACATGTCAGAACTGACCGCGGAGTCACGGGTGTCCTGATTTGAGAATAGGACGATAATTTTAAAATATATCGATTAAGCTAAAAAACAAGCCCTTAAAGGGAGAAAACCCAAACTAGCCCCCCAACGGCCCTGTAAGAGGCACGAAACCTCGTACGGGACCAATATAACTTTTACAAACTGCCCGCGTAGCGCCTCTCGGTTTCAGAATATGACTATAATTTCAAAATATATCGATTAAGCTGAAAAACAGGCCCTTAAAGGGTGATAACCCAAACCAGCCCCCAAACGGCCTTGTAAGAGGCTCTAACACCTCGTACGGGACCAATGGAACTTGTACGAACTGATCTCGTAGTTGCGAGTCTCCCAATTTAAGAATATGATGATAATTTCAAAATACCTACATTAGGCTTAAAAACAAGCCGTTGGGGTGGAAACACAAACCAGCACCCAAACGGCCCCGTAAAAGGCACGGACACCTCGCACGGGACCAATGTAACTTGTACGAACTGACCGTGTAGTCGCGGATCTCCCGATTTGACAATATGACGATAGTTTCAAAATACGTAAATTAGGCTTAAAAATAAGGAGTTGTGTGGTGAAAACCCAAACCAGCCCCCAAACGGCCCCGTAAGAGCCACGAACATCTTGCACGGGACCAATGTAACTTGTATGAACTGACCGCGTAGTTACGGGTCTCCAGATTTGCGAATATGACGATAATTTCAATATACGTAGATTAGGCTTAAATACAAGTTATTAAAGTGTGAAAACCCAAACCAGTCCCCAAACGGCCTCGTAAGAGGCACGAACACCTCGCACGGGACCAATGTAACTTGTAGGAACTGACCGCGTTGTCGCTGGTCTCGCGGTTTTAGAATACGACGATAATTTCAAAATACGTAGATTAGGCTTAAAAACAAGCCGTTGGAGGGTGAAAACCCAAACCAACCCCCAAACGGCCCAATAAAAGTAACGAACACCTCGCAGGGGACCAATGTAACTTGTAAGAACTGACCGCGTAGTCGCGGGCCTCCCGAAATATGGCAAAAATTTCAAAATAAATAGATCAGGCTTAAAAACAAGCTGTTCGAGGGTGATAACCCAAACCAGCCCCCAAATGGCCCCGTATCAGGCACAAAACACCTCGCACGAGACCAATGTAACATGTCAGAACTGACCGCGGAGTCGCGGGTGTCCTGATTTGAGAATAAGACGATAATTTTAAAATATATCGATTAAGCTAAAAAACAAGCCCTTAAAGGGAGAAAACCCAAACTAGCCCCCCAACGGCCCTGTAAGAGGCACGAACACCTCGTACGGGACCAATATAACTTGTACAAACTGACCGCGTAGTCGCGGGCCTGCCAAACCAGCCCCCAAACGGCCTTGTAAGAGGCTCTAACACCTCGCACGGGACCAATGTAACTTGTACGAACTGATCTCGTAGTTGCGGGTCTCCCAATTTAAGAATATGATGATAATTTCAAAATACCTACATTAGCCTTAAAAACAAGCCGTTGGGGTGGTAACACAAACCAGCCCCCAAACGGCCCCGTAAAGGGCACGGACACCTCGCACGGGACCAATGTAACTTGTACGAACTGACCGCGTAGTCGCGGATCTCCCGATTTGACAATATGACGAAAGTTTCAAAATACGTAGATTAGGCTTAAAAACAAGGAGTTGGGTGGTGAAAACCCAAACCAGCCCCCAAACGGCCCCGTAAGAGGAACGGACATCTTGCACGGGACCAATGTAACTTGTATGAACTGACCGCGTAGTTATGGGTCTCCAGATTTGCGAATATGACGATAATTACAAAATACGTAGATTAGGCTTAAATACAAGTTATTAAAGTGTGAAAATCCAAACCAGCCGCCAAACGGCCTCATAAGAGGCACGAACACCTCGCACGGGACCAATGTAACTTGTACAAACTGACCGCGTTGTTGCGGGTCTCGCGGTTTTAGAATACGACGATAATTTCAAAGTACGTAGATTAGGCTTAAAAACAAGCCGTTGGAGGGTGAAAACCCAAACCAACCCCCAAACGGCCCCATAAAAGTCACGAACACCTCGCAGGGGACCAATGTAACTTGTAAGAACTGACCGCGTAGTCGCGGGCCTCCCGAAATATGGCAAAAATTTCAAAATAAATAGATCAGGCTTAAAAACAAGCCGTTCGAGGGTGATAACCCAAACCAGCCCACAAATGGCCCCGTAACAGGCTCAAAACACCTCGCACGGGACCAATGTAACATGTCAGAACTGACCGCGGAGTCGCGGGTGTCCTGATTTGAGAATAAGACGATAATTTTAAAATATATCGATTAAGCTAAAAAACAAGCCCTTAAAGGGAGAAAACCCAAACTAGTCCCCCAACGGCCCTGTAAGAGGCACGAACACCTCGTACCGGACCGATATAACTTGTACGAACTGCCCGCGTAGTCACGGGCCTCTCGGTTTCAGAATATGACAATAATTTCAAAATATATCGATTAAGTTGAAAAACAGGCCCTTAAAGGGTGATAACCCAAACCAGCCCCCAAAAGGCCTTGTAAGAGGCTCTAACACCTCGCACGGGACCAATGGAACTTGTACGAACTGATCTCGTAGTTGCGGGCCTCCCAATTTAAGAATATGATGATAATTTCAAAATACGTAGATTAACCTTAAAAAGAAGCCGTTGGGGTGGTAACACAAGCCAGCCCCCCCAAACGGCCCCGTAAAAGGCACGAACACCTCGCACGTGATCAATGTAACTTGTATGAACTGACCGCGTTGTAACAACCCGCCTAATAAGATACCGGGCGATCACTCCAATATTAAATTAAAACAGGAGTCACAAATGGATCATCCTTAACATCACTGTCGAAAATCCATTTAATTACTAATATCCTATTAGGTGGCCGTTAAAAACTTTTATCTAACTACTCTTTTTAGCGCACAAATTAAAACATCCACAATTAAATGCGTAATGAACTGAAATGGAAATGAAAGGAACTAAAATAACCGAACACTCGGTCCAAATAATACAACCATATCGAATGATGTACTGAAAGAATAAATAAATGCAATTGAGCCATTGGCTCGAGTGTTTATACAATAACTCCTATCTAGAGTTCAAGGAAAGAAACGTCTACCGATAACCTGCAAGCATCCACAGCTGCTGCAGCAGACGTCTGACTCGAAAGAGTTTCCATCCAGGCGTCCCTGTGTCTGGACACCTATATATATATATAGTAGAGAGAAAGAAAGGAGAGTAGACAAACGGGTCAGGGCCCGAATGTTTAGAAAATATTTTGCAAGTACATAAATGCTTTATTTTTAGAAAAATAGTTTTATCTCATATTTAAATTGGTATCGCACTCTCGTGAGATACCCCTCACCTCTCCCCTAACAGTGCACACCTAGCGCATCCCTTAAAACCTCCTAGTCAAGCTACCCTGCTAAACTAATCTAATACCCAACCACTATCTAACCTAGATAGTCAAATAGATGTACTAAGGGCTAACTTCACTTTAATCTCGACGCTATGCCATGTTCGTGCGTGGGGTGTCTCGCGAAGCGAAATCCAAACAAGGAACCCCCCGATACACTACTATGCAACAAGGTCGATCTTTGAGATCCGTCAGTCCCTCAGTACAGAAAGATATATAATATATATACCATAACATTTAATAATATAAGAGTACTAAGGATTAAACTTCTCCCCAGTCTCAACACTGTGCCATATTCGTGCGTGGGGTGTCTCGCAAAGCGAAATCCAAACAAGGAACCCCCCAATACACTACTATGCGGCACGGTCGATCGTCGGGATTCATTAGACCCTCGGCACCCAGTTTATACATATACATACATCTACAATATACTTCCGGATAATATTAATATCTCCCGGACTGAGGATTACTTGATACATAAAGTATTTATAAATGCTTATCCTTTTCATTTCAAAAACTTCCATTTCCCTTCTCATATCCAGGAAATGTATTTAAAAGCCAATTCATTATCATGAATTGCTTTAATAAATCATATACCTTTTTAAAAGCCAGTTTTATTATCATAAAAAGCTTTTCCTTTATCAATTATCCCATTTCCCTTTTTATATTCAAGAAATGTATTTAAAGACATTTTCATTATCATAAAAATGCTTTGATCAAAACATATGCTTCCACATCCCTTCTTCCATCCGGGAAGTGTTACCGAAGCCCATTTATATATATAACCCATTTCCCTTCCTATATCCGGGAAATGTAATTAAAGCAAATACATTATTATGAACTGCTTTAATAAACGCGTTCTAAGACCGCCCGTCCGGATTTCTCCACTGTGCGCGCCCCTAAATGGCTATCATCTTCCAGGGCCTCCAAGACAACCTGGGATCCTATATCGAAAGACGTCGGGAAGCGACCATGTGCCTGCGGGATAGTCAAGACCACACCCGGAATCTCCTAACCAGCGCAGAAAATATAACAACAAACGCTCACATGGCCTATAGGACTATATCCACCCTGCATCATTAGCCAGGGGGCTTCACCATACGAACGCAACTTCCCTTATGATAGCGATTTAGAGAGGTGTGTAATCCATATTTATTAATTATGAAAAACATTTCTCTTTCCATTTTGAAAATATTCATTTATACATTTTCAAAATCATTTCCATCATCATATATATATATATACCTAAAACACACAGTATATACATATCCTATATATTCTTCCTAGAATATATATATAAACGACCTTATTGGCCTATAGCATCTAACGATGATAATAATCCCAAAGATTCCCTCCGGGAATCATAATCATGCATTGATATTAGCATGATTCTAAATCCAAAGTATTTCTTACTTTAATAATCACTATATACCTTAATCCTATTCTAAGGATTTATTGGATATCTCCAATGATACTATTCTCCTCAAAGTGAAGTATATATATATATATATACCCCTAAATTATCCTAATTATCTCTTAGGATATACTTAACGATAATCGATATAATTATGACTTCTATAAGCATAATTATATAGGCTTATAAGCCTACGAGACATATCCTCAGGATTTCTCTCACCCGAACAACTTTAAACTTAATAGGTTAAGGATTTCATTTCCTTAAACCCCAAGACTATACCTAGTCTAAATAATCATTTAGAAGTCCCCAATTAAAACTAGGAACCCTAATCCATCAATTTCTACAATTATTCTATTTTCCTCAAAAATATAGATTAAGGGTTATATACTTAAAACCCTAACTTTACCCTCCTCAATTGTCTTAATTTATGGACCCTGAAGTCCTAAAAGGTTCCTTAGGTTATTACCTAATTATCCTCAAAGCAAAAATGGAATGGAATCTATCCCATCCAAATCACCCTAAAGAAATTGTTCCTTTCCAGCAGAGGTCGATCGATCGACCCATGACCGTCGATCGATCGAAGGCTTCGATCGATCGATCCCCGAGGCTCGATCGATCGATCAAGTCGGGCAACTTCTTCTCCGAGAAGCTGTTCGGCCATGGAAGCTTCCCCCAAGCTTCCATCTCTTCACCCAACGGCCTACAACTTCTACCAACAATAAATACACCTATAATACGGGTCCTAAACATCCCAGGACCCGGAATCACCCAATATTTTTGGTTAATTACTAAAATCTCCAATTTACCAATTTTAGGGGTTTATTCGTTTTATCTCCCGAAAACCCGTTTTATTCACGAATACCCAACCCAAAATCATTAGGGTATGTTATACCAACAATGATATGAGATATTTACACTCAAAAATAAATAAAGCAAGTAAACACTTGCCTCGTGGATACAATCCGACGTCCTCGAGCCGAATCCCGCGGAGGCCGGCCGGAATCTCCCCCTTTTTCTTCTTTTCTTCCCTCTCTCTCTCTCTTCCTTCTTTTCTTTCTTCTTTCTTTCCTCTCTTCCTCTATATATAGAGAGAAAAAGGGTTTTAACCCTAAAAGCCCAAAAACGACTCGTTTACCCAATTACGAGCCTATTTAACCCAAAATTACCCGGAACTTAATTTCGACAATCGGACACTCTTTTCCGACTATCTCGGACATTCCGAGACTCGTGGCGCAGTCGAAATTTCCATCCGAGGTACTTGACCGCAAATCACTATTCTAATACAAAATAATTAAATGTGGTGTTCTACTCAAAATCTCACTTCTTTTGTCGCTATACTCCGTGGCGACATATAAATAAATCATTCCAAAATCATTAAATCCTCGAGAATCCCAAAGATCACTATTTCGAGAAATTCTCCAAATTCCCAAATTATACTAAATTAGGGAATTTAATTGTCTCTAAAAAGGAAGGGTTGTTACACGCGTAGTCGCGGATCTCCCGATTTGACAATATGACGATAGTTTCAAAATACGTAGATTAGGCTTAAAAACAAGGAGTTGGGTGGTGAAAACCCAAACCAGCCCCCAAACGGCCTCGTAAGAGGCACGGACATCTTGCACGGGACCAATGTAACTTCTATGAACTGACCGCGTAGTTACGGGTCTCCAGATTTGCGAATATGACGATAATTTCAAAATACGTAGATTAGGCTTAAATACAAGTTATTAAAGTGTGAAAACCCAAACCAACCTCCAAACGGCCTCGTAAGAGGCACGAAAACCTCGCACGGGACCAGTGTAACTTGTACGAACTGACCGCGTTATCACGGGTCTCGCGGTTTTAGAATACGACGATAATTTCAAAATACATAGATTAGGCTTAAAAACAAGCCGTTGGAGGGTGAAAACCCAAACCAACCCCCAAACAGCCCAATAAAAGTCACGAACACCTCGCAGGGGACCAATGTAACTTGTAAGAACTGACCGCGTAGTCGCGGGCCTCCCGAAATATGGCAAAAATTTCAAAATAAATAGATCAGGCTTAAAAACAAGCCGTTCGAGGGTGATAACCCAAACCGGCCCCCAAATGGCCCCGTAACACGCACAAACACCTCGCACGGGACCAATGTAACATGTCAGAACTGACCGCGGAGTCGCGGGTGTCTTGATTTGAGAATAGGACGATAATTTTAAAATATATCGATTAAGCTAAAAAACAAGCCCTTAATGGGAGAAAACCCAAACTAGCCCCCCAACGGCCCTGTAAGAGGCACGAACACCTCGCACGGGACCAATATAACTTGTACGAACTGACCGCGTAGTCGTGGGCCTCTCGGTTTCAGAATATGACTATAATTTCAAAATATATCGATTAAGCTGAAAAACAGGCCCTTAAAGGGTGATAACCCAAACTAGCCCCCAAACGGCCTTGTAAGAGGCTCTAACACCTCGCACGGGACCAATGGAACTTGTACGAACTGATCTCGTAGTTGCGGGTCTCCCAATTTAAGAATATGATGATAATTTCAAAATACGAAGATTAGCCTTAAAAACAAGCCGTTGGGGTGGAAACACAAACCAGCCCCCAAACGGCCCCGTAAAAGGCACGGAAACCTCGCACGGGACCAATGTAACTTGTACGAACTGACCCCGTAGTCGCGGATCTCCCGATTTGACAATATGACGATAGTTTCAAAATACGTAGATTAGGCTTAAAAATAAGGAGTTGTGTGGTGAAAACCCAAACCAGCCCCCAAACGGCCCCGTAAGAGGCACGAACATCTTGCACGGGACCAATGTAACTTTTATGAACTGACCGCGTAGTTACGGGTCTCCAGATTTGCGAATATGACGATAATTTCAAAATACGTAGATTAGGCTTAAATACAAGTTATTAAAGTGTGAAAACACAAACCAGCCCCCAAACGGCCTCGTAAGAGGCACGAACACCTCGCACGGGACCAATGTAACTTGTAGGAACTGACCGCGTTGTCGCTGGTCTCGCGGTTTTAGAATACGACGATAATTTCAAAATACGTAGATTAGGCTTAAAAACAAGCCGTTGGAGGGTGAAAACCCAAACCAACCCCCAAACGGCCCAATAAAAGTCACGAACACCTCGCAGGGGACCAATGTAACTTGTAAGAACTGACCGCGTAGTCGCGGGCCTCCCGAAATATGGCAAAAATTTCAAAATAAATAGATCAGGCTTAAAAACAAGTCGTTCGAGGGAGATAACCCAAACCAGCCCCCAAATGGCCCCGTAACAGGCACAAAACACCTCGCACGGGACCAATGTAACATGTCAGAAATGACCGCGGAGTCGCGGGTGTCCTGATTTGAGAATAAGATGATAATTTTAAAATATATCGATTAAGATAAAAAACAAGCCCTTAGAGGGAGAAAACCCAAACTAGCCCCCCAACGGCCCTGTAACAGGCACGAACACCTTGTACGGGACCAATATAACTTGTACAAACTGACCGCGTAGTAGCGGGCCTGCCAAACCAGCCCCCAAACGGCCTTGTAAGAGGCTCTAACACCTCGCACGGGACCAATGGAACTTGTACGAACTGATCTCGTAGTTGCGGGCCACCCAATTTAAGAATATGATGATAATTTCAAAATACGTAGATTAGCCTTAAAAATAAGCCGTTGGGGTGGAAACACAAACCAGCCCCCAAACGGCCCCGTAAAAGATACGAACACCTCGCACGGGATCAATATAACTTGTACGAACTGACCGCGTAGTCGCGGATCTCCCGATTTGACAATATGGCGATAGTTTCAAAATACGTAGATTAGGTTTAAAAACAAGGAGTTGGGTGGTGAAAACCCAAACCAGCCCCCAAACGGCCCCGTAAGAGGCACGAACATCTTGCACGGGACCAATGTAACATGTATGAACTGACCGCGTAGTTACGGGTCTCCAGATTTGCGAATATGACGACAATTTCAAAATACGTAGATTAATCTTAAATACAAGTTATTAAAGTGTGAAAACCCAAACCAGCCTCCAACTACTTGTACGAGCTGACCGCGTGGTCGCGGGTCTCGCGGTTTTAGAATACGACGATAATTTCAAAATACGTAGATTAGGCTTAAAAACAAGCCGTTGGAGGGTGAAAACACAAACCAACCCCCAAACGGCCCAATAAAAGTCACGAACACCTCGCAGGGGACCAATGTAACTTGTAAGAACTGACCGCGTAGTCGCGGGCCTCCCGAAATATGGCAAAAATTTCAAAATATATAGATCAAGCTTAAAAACAAGCCGTTCGAGGGTGATAACCCAAACCAGCCCCCAAATGGCCTCGTAACAGGCACAAAACACCTCGCACGGGACCAATGTAACATGTCAGAACTGACCGCGGAGTCGCGGGTGTCTTGATTTGAGAATAAGACGATAATTTCAAAATATATCGATTAAGCTAAAAAACAAGCCCTTAAAGGGAGAAAACCCAAACTAGCCCCCCAACGGCCCTATAAGAGGCACGAACACTTCGTACGGGACCAATATAACTTGTACAAACTCACCGCGTAGTCGCGGGCCTCTCGGTTTCAGAATATGACTATAATTTCAAAATATATCGATTAAGCTAAAAAACAGGCCTTTAAAGGGGGATAACCCAAACCATCCCCCAAACGGCCTTGTAAGAGGCTCTAACACCTCGCACGGGACCAATGGAACTTGTACGAACTGATCTCGTAGTTCCGGGCCTCCCAATTTAAGAATATGATGATAATTTCAAAATACGTAGATTAGCCTTAAAAACAAGCCGTTGGGGTGGAAACACAAACCAGCCCCCAAACGGCCCCGTAAAAGGTACGAACACCTCGCACGGGATCAATCTAACTTGTACGAACTGACCGCGTAGTCGCGGATCTCCCGATTTGACAATATGACGATAGTTTCAAAATACGTAGATTAGGCTTAAAAACAAGGAGTTGGGTGGTGAAAACCCAAACCAGCCCCCAAACGGCCCCGTAAGAGGTACGAACATCTTGCACGGGACCAATGTAACATGTATGAACTGACCGCGTAGTTACGGGTCTCCAGATTTGCGAATATGACGATAATTTCAAAATACGTAGATTAGGCTTAAATACAAGTTATTAAAGTGTGAAAACACAAACCAGCCCCCAAACGGCCTCGTAAGAGGCACGAACACCTCGTACGGGACCAATGTAACTTGTACGAACTGACCGCGTTGTCGCGGGTCTCGCGGTTTTAGAATACGACGATAATTTCAAAATACGTAGATTAGGCTTAAAAACAAGCCGTTGGAGGGTGAAAACCCAAACCAACCCCCAAACGGTCCAATAAAAGTCACGAACACCTCGCAGGGGACCAATGTAACTTGTAAGAACTGACCGCGTAGTCGCGGGCCTCCCGAAATATGGCAAAAATTTCAAAATAAATAGATCAGGCTTAAAAACAAGCCGTTCGAGGGTGATATCCCAAACCAGCCCCCAAATGGCCCCGTAACAGGCACAAAACACCTCGCACGGGACCAATGTAACATGTCAGAACTGACCGCGGAGTCGCGGGTGTCCTGATTTGAGAATAAGACGATAATTTTAAAATATATCGATTAAGCTATAAAACAAGCCCTTAAAGGGAGAAAACACAAACTAGCCCCCCAACGGCCCTGTAAGAGGCACGAACACCTCGTACGGGACCAATATAACTTGTACAAACTGACCGCGTAGTCGCGGGCCTGCCAAACCAACCACCAAACGGCCTTGTAAGAGGCTCTAACACCTCGCACGGGACCAATGGAACTTGTACGAACTGATCTCGTAGTTGCGGGCCTCCCAATTTAAGAATATGATGATAATTTCAAAATACGTAGATTAGCCTTAAAAACAAGCCGTTGGGGTGGAAACACAAACCAGCCCTCAAACGGCCCCGTAAAAGGTACGAACACCTCGCACGGGATCAATGTAACTTGTACGAACTAACCGCGTAGTCGCGGATCTCCCGATTTGACAATATGACGATAGTTTCAAAATACGTAGATTAGGCTTAAAAACAAGGAGTTAGGTGGTGAAAACCCAAACCAGCCCCCAAACGGCCCCGTAAGAGGCACGAACATCTTGCACGGGACCAATGTAACATATATGAACTGACCGCGTAGTTACGGGTCTCCAGATTTGCGAATATGACGATAATTTCAAAATACGTAGATTAGGCTTAAATACAAGTTATTAAAGTGATTTTTAAAAAAAAATTCGAAAATGCTCCTCCTTCTCTCTAGAAACCTTCTAGCCAAACACACCTCCCTTCCCAAATCACCATCCATCTAACCAGCCATGTCTAAACCTAACCCTAGCTTTATGACCAACCATACCGCGGTTGCCTCCACTTCGGTAGCTGGAGTGCCCTCCACTATTCAACCTGATCTAAATATCCCGGTTCCCCTCACTGTAGATGGATGTTCTAATGTTTTGATGGATATGGAAGAAGGGCAACTTGGAACTGCAGAAGGCCACTACGAAGCTAATCCCAATGATGACAAGCTGTTAGAAGTGAACATGGAGAAAATGGCATATGCCAAATTCATCCAAAGTATGGGTCTAACTCATGAAGACATTATGCACGCCAGGTATTCGATGAAATCTCTGGATGAACTGACTGATAAAAGTTCTGACAAAAAGGTTTGCCCTACATTGAAGCATTCAGAGGAGGGGGCAAACAAAGGAATCACAGATGGAGCAATGAAGGAAACTAGAGGAAATAAGGAAGATCTGAAGCAACCAATCAAGTCTTGGAAGTCAGTTATCACTGACAGGAATGAACCAAAGAAGGAGCCTAAATTTAATCTCAAATACCACAAGCCCACTATTGTTGATGATAGGATTCAAGTTAACCCCCCGATTGATGTGGCTATGCTTGGTTACTCCCAGATGGAATGTGCGAGTGTGGGATTCTTTCTTGGCAAAACTCTTCCCTTCTCCCTAGTAAAGAATATTGCCCACAGATACTGGGATAAGTACGGGCTAAACAAGGTAATAGCTAATGACCAAGGCCACTACATTTTCATGTTTGACAACCAGGAGGGTAGGAATGAGGTGGTGGAATATGGCCCTTGGCATTTTGTTGGTAATGCCATTATCTTGCAGAAATGGTATCCTGGCTGCAACTTTTCTAAAGAAGACATTATTAGAGTTCCTGTCTGGGTCATGTTCCATAATGTTCCCTTGCAATTCTGGACTGAAGAGGGCCTTAGTTATATTGCATCCGCAGTTGGTGTGCCTATTTATGCTGACTCTGTCACTGAAGAAATGAGGAGAATTAACTATGCCCGTATATGTGTTGAAATAAAGCCTCAAAAGAAGTACCCTACCTCCATTGATCTTAAAATGGAATCTGGGGAAATTACTCAGATCAAAATTGAATACCAAGCTATGCCTCATTCTTGTAGTCATTGCACTGTGTTTGGCCATAACATTGCAAAGTGCACTAAGATTGATAAGGGATTGAAAGGTGATAGCATTCCTAATCCACCAGTGGAACCCATCTCTAAGGAGTGGATACCAGTTGTTGGCAAGATTAAAGCTGTCCAGAAGGAACCATGCCCCAATGCTGTTACTGAACCAACAACTTTAACCAAACCTAACCTAGGTAACAACCCCAGTCCCAAGACTAAATCCCCTAGAGCCACCTCCACCAACTCATTTGATGCCTTGATGGATAGGGACTTGGAGGAACACAATGATGATCTCACCCCTCTGCCTGCTGGCATTGTGCTCAAAATCAAAGTTGTGGATGAGCTCGCTAAAAAAAACATACATGAGGTCACTCCTAATTCATCTAAGGGGAAGAAGAAGAGGAAGGGGGGTAACAAAAAGCTAAACTCATGACCAAGATTGCTTCATGGAACATTAGGGGAATGAACTCCCCTCACAAGCAACAGGAAGTTAAAAGGTTGATCCATGATAATAACCTAAGCCTTGTATGTATCCTGGAATCTAAAGTTAGAAGGAGCCATATTGCTAATGTGGCCTTTACCAGTTTTAGGAACTGGAATTACTGTCACAATTGCCCAATCGATGGGGGTGTGACTAGAGTCTTCTTAGCCTGGGACCCCATCATGTTTGAAGTGGAAATCATTCAGTCCCACCACCAGGCTATTTTCTGCAAGATTAAGTTTATGGGAACTAGTAATTTCTTCTTTGCTACATTTGTTTATGGGCTCAATCTCCCTAATGATAGAGTCCCTCTTTGGAATTTTCTGAGACAAAACCACAGCTTTTCTGATAATAGTCAATGGATTATTATGGGGGATTTCAACACTGTGAGAAGCAATGAGGACAAACGTGGCAGGCTGGGGATTGATGTAAGGGCTGTTGCTGATTTCAACAACTGTCTTTCTGACATTATGATGGATGACATGTTATCCAATGGCCTATGGTTCTCTTGGAGCAATAAAAGTGATGGTTTGGAGTGCACCCAAACTAGAATTGATAGAGTGATGCACAACCCTCAATGGGGGGTGACTTTCCCTGATTCCAATGCTAATTACCTGTGCCCTGGAGCTTCTGATCATTGCCCTATTGTCATTACTTTCCTCAACCAGATCAGCAAGCCTAAGCCTTTCAAGTTCTTTGACTACTGGATGAATCATTCTGAGTTTAGCCCCATGCTTGAGACCTCTTGGAGTGTGGACTGCAACATGTTTCCTATGGCCAGCCTTTCTCATAAGCTTAGAAGACTCAAGCCTCTGCTTAGATCCCTTAACCACAAATTCTTCTCCAATATTTCTGAGAGAGTGAGGATCACTAAAGGCCAGCTGGACCTCATTCAAACTAACCTGGACAGTGATGGTTCTAACAGCTTGCTTAGAACTGAGGAGCAGGATTGTGCTAAGTTGTACTGCTCTCTTCGTGCTGCTGAAGAGGCCTACTACAGACAAAAAGCCAGAATCAACTGGCTGCAGCTTGGAGACATGAATACCAATTTCTTCCATAACAAAGTCAAAGCTAACACCTCTAGAAGAAAGGTCTTATGTATCCATAATGCTACTGGTGATGTTATTGAAGGTGTTGAGGCTGTTAATGGAGAGGCCATTAACTTCTTTTCCAATCTTCTTGGAAGGAAGGGGAGGGGTGCTACTACCCCTCCTATGCTGATGAAGAGGAAGTTGGATCCCTCTCAATGCCATGCCCTGACTGCCCCTTTTACTGCTGTTGAGATTAAAAATGCCATGTTTTCCATTGCTTCCAACAAAGCCCCTGGGCCTGATGGTTATAGTGCTGGTTTCTTCAAGAAGAATTGGGATGTTGTGGGTGATGATGTGATAGCTGCTGCTCTTCAATTCTTCAACCATAGCTTCATGCCCAGACAGTGGAATAGTACCTCTCTTGCCTTGATCCCCAAAATTCCTAACCCAAACACTATGTCTGATTTTAGACCTATAGCCTGCTGCAACACTATCTACAAGTGCATTTCTAAGATTCTCTCCCTTAGACTTAAACCTCTAATGCCTCTCCTCATTAACAATAGTCAAGCTGCCTTTGTTCATGGGAGATCCATTACTGATAACATCCTGTTGCTGCAAGAGCTTATGAGAAATTACCATAGGGACTCAAGTCCCCCGAAGTGCACTGTCAAGATTGACATCATGAAGGCTTATGACTCAGTGGAGTGGGATTTTCTTCTTGACATTTTGGCCCAAATTAACATCCCTACCAGATTTATTTATTGGATTAAAGCTTGTATCTCTTCTGTTTGGTACTCTATCAGTATGAATGGGTCCCTGAATGGTTTCTTTGAAGGCAAAAGGGGGTTGAGACAGGGGGACCCCCTCTCTCCTTTTCTTTTCCTTATTGTTATGGAGGCTCTGTCTTGTACTCTTGACAAGCACACTAGTAGGACATCCTTTACCTTTCATCCCAAGTGCAAAGAGGCTAACATCAATCATTTGTGTTTTGCTGATGACCTGGTGGTGTTTTGCAGTGGTGATATTTCCTCTGTTGAGTGTATCAAGGATTCTCTTATTGAATTTGCTGGTTTCAGTGGGCTATCCCCCAATCTCTCCAAAAGTAACTTCTATTGTTCTGGAGTTAATACTGCTACTATCAATGCTATGTCCTCTGCCCTGGGTATCTCCCATCAACAACCCCCTTTCAGATACTTAGGTGTACCCCTCATCTCTACCAGACTCAAGCATGGGGATTGCAAGGTTCTTATTGATAATATTACCAATAAGGTCAAGAGCTGGACCACTAGATTCTTGAGCTATGCAGGTAGACTACAGCTCGCTACCTCGGTTTTGTTTAGCTCCCAAATCTATTGGTCTTCTATTTTTATTCTGCCTAAAAGTGTGGTCAGGGCAATTGAGCAATGTATTAGAGACTTCATTTGGTCTGGTCCTGAGCTCAAGCACAGTGGTGCTAAAGTGGCATGGGATGATGTGTGCATGCCTAAAAAGGAAGGAGGGTTGGGGATAAAAAGCTTGACTCATTGGAACAAGGCTGCAATTATGAAGAATTTGTGGAACCTCTTCAACAAGAAGGATAGTCTCTGGGTCAAATGGTGCCATACCTATAAAATTAAAGGTAGAAGCATATGGGCAATCCCCATTCCTCAAGACTCTTCTTGGAGTTGGAGGAAAATTCTCAAAGCTAGAGAGGATTGTAGGCTTATGTTTAAAGTTAATATTGGCAATGGTAGGAATACCTTTATGTGGCATGATAATTGGCACCATCTTGGCCCTCTTCAACCTCTGTTTGGGGACAGAACTATTTATGATGCTGCTAGCAACTCCAAGGCTATGGTCTCTGATTTCATTAATGGGGATAATTGGAGATGGCCTGCTTCCACTACGTGGGAATTGAATGACATCAAAAACTCTCCCCTGCCTCCTATTTATCCGCTGCTCACTGATAAAGTGACATGGACTCCTAATAAGACTGGTAGCTTCTCCATTTCCTCCGCGTATGTCTCCATCTGTCCAAGGGGCAATGAGACTCACTGGCATGGGTTGGTTTGGAACAAGGTGTGCATTCCCAAGTGTTCCTTCATTCTTTGGCTTGCTTGCCGTAAGGCTTTAGTGACTAAAGATAAGCTCATGGTGTGGGGTCTTGTTGAAAATAAGGATTGTATGCTGTGCAACTCGGGCATTGAGACTATCAAGCACATATTAATGGATTGCCCTTTTTCCAAAACTGTTTGGGATGAGATTCTTTTTCGCAACCAGTCTTATAGAGATGTGGAGTGTTGGGAGAATGAGGTTAGAAGAGCTGCTGCTGATAGTAAAGGGGGGAACCTAAATTCCAGGATTAAAACCACCACGTTCTCTGCCACTATCTACTGTCTCTGGCAGGAAAGGAATTGCAGACTTCACGATAGGGGCCACTCCACTGCAAACAAGGTGATTAGGAACATTGAGGAGTTGGTGCAAGGTAAGACTATCAGATGGAAGAAGTCTCGAAGATCCTACTCCAATTGGATGACGTGTAACCTATGGGGATTACCCTATTCTCTTATGTATGACTAAGTGTTGTGTTTTTGGTCTCTAGAAGCTTGTTTCTAGTTGACCCTTTGGCCTTTTGGCTTTGTATATTGGTTCTCTGTTTCTAATACATTTAATTACCGAAAAAAAAAAAACAAGTTATTAAAGTGTGAAAACCCAAACCAGCCTCCAACGGCCTGTACGAAACTGACCGCGTTGTCGCGGGTCTCGCGGTTTTAGAATACGACGATAATTTCAAAATACGTAGATTAGGCTTAAAAACAAGCCGTTGGACGGTGAAAACACAAGCCAACCCCCAAACGGCCCAATAAAAGTCACGAACACCTCGCAGGGGACCAATGTAACTTGTAAGAACTGACCACGTAGTCGCGGGCCTCCCGAAATATGGAAAAAATTTCAAAATAAATAGATCAGGCTTAAAAACAAGACGTTCGAGTGTGATAACCCAAACCAGCCCCCAAATGGCCCCGTAACAGGCACAAAACACCTCGCACGGGACCAATGTAACATGTCAGAATAGACCGCGGAGTCGCGGGTGTCCTGATTTGAGAATAAGACGATAATTTTAAAAAATATCGATTAAGCTAAAAAACCAGCCCTTAAAGGGAGAAAACCCAAACTAGCCCCCCAACGGCCCTGTAAGAGGCACGAACACCTCGTACGGGACCAATATAACTTGTACAAACTCACCGCGTAGTCGCGGGCCTCTCGGTTTCAGAATATGACTATAATTTCAAAATATATCGATTAAGCTAAAAAACAGGCCCTTAAAGGGTGATAACCCAAACCAGCCCCCAAACGGCCTTGTAAGAGGCTTTAACACCTCGCACGGGACCAATGGAACTTGTACGAACTGATCTCCTAGTTGCAGGCCTCCCAATTTAAGAATATGATGATAATTTAAAAATACGTAGATTAGCCTTAAAAACAAGCCGTTGGGGTGGAAACACAAACCAGCCACCAAACGGCCCCATAAAAGGTACGAACACCTCGCACGGGATCAATGTAACTTGTACGAACTGACCGCGTAGTCGCGGATCTCCCGATTTGACAATATGACGATAGTTTCAAAATACGTAGATTAGGCTTAAAAACAAGGAGTTGGGTGGTGAAAACCCAAACCAGCCCCCAAACGGCCCCGTAAGAGGTACGAACATCTTGCACGGGACCAATGTAACATGTATGAACTGACCGCGTAGTTACGGGTCTCCAGATTTGCGAATATGACGATAATTTCAAAATACGTAGATTAGGCTTAAATAAAAGTTATTAAAGTGTGAAAACCCAAACCAGCCTCCAAACGGCCTCGTAAGAGGCACGAACACCTCGCACGAGACCAATGTAGCTTGTACGAACTGACCGCGTTGTCACGGGTCTCGCGGTTTTAGAATGCGACGATAATTTCAAAATACATAGATTAGGTTTAAAAACAAGCCGTTGGAGGGTGAAAACCGAAACCAACCCCCAAACGCCCCCATTAAAGTCACGAACACCTCGCAGGGGACCAATGTAACTTGTAAGAACTGACCGCGTAGTCGCGGGCCTCCCTAAATATGGCAAAAATTTCAAAATAAATAGATCAGGCTTAAAAACAAGCCGTTCGAGGGTGATAACCCAAACCAGCCCCCAAATGGCCCCGTAACACGTACAAACACCTCGCACGGGACCAATGTAACATGTCAGAACTGACCGCGGAGTCGCGGATGTCCTGATTTGAGAATAAGACGATAATTTTAAAATATATCGATTAAGCTAAAAAACAAGCCCTTAAAGGGAGAAAATCCAAACTTGCCCCCAACGGCCCTATAAGAGGTACGAACACCTCGCACGAGACCAATATAACTTTTACGAACTGACCGCGTAGTCGCGGGCCTCTCGGTTTCAGAATATGACTATAATTTCAAAATATATCGATTAAACAGAAAAACAGGCCCTTAAAGGGTGATAACCCAAACCAGCCCCCAAACGGCCTTGTAAGAGGCTCTAACACCTCGCACGGGACCAATGTAACTTGTACGAACTGATCTCGTAGTTGCGGGTCTCCCAATTTAAGAATATGATGATAATTTCAAAATACCTACATTAGCCTTAAAAACAAGCCGTTGGGGTGGAAACACAAACCAGGACCCAAACGTCCCCGTAAAAGGCACGGACACCTCGCACGGGACCAATGTAACTTGTACGAACTAACCGCATAGTCGCGGATCTCCCGATTTGACAATATGACGATAGTTTCAAAATACGTAGATTAGGCTTAAAAATAAGGAGTCGTGTGGTGAAAACCCAAACCAGCCCCCAAACGGCCCCGTAAGAGGAACGAACATCTTGCACGGGACCAATGTAACTTGTATGAACTGACCGCGTAGTTACGGGTCTCCAGATTTGCGAATATGACGATAATTTCAAAATACGTAGATTAGGCTTAAATACAAGTTATTAAAATGTGAAAATCAAAACCAGCCCCCAAACGGCCTCGTAAGAGGCACGAACACCTCGCACGGGACCAATGTAACTTGTACGAACTGACCGCGTTGTCGCGGGTCTCGCGGTTTTAGAATACGACGATAATTTCAAAATACGTAGATTAGGCTTAAAAACAAGCCGTTGGAGGGTGAAAACCCAAACCAACCCCCAAACGGCCCCATAAAAGTCACGAACACCTCGCAGGGGACCAATGTAACTTTTAAGAACTGACCGCGTAGTCGCGGGCCTCCCGAAATATTGCAAAAATTTCAAAATAAATAGATCAGGCTTAAAAACAAGCCGTTCGAGGGTGATAACCCAAACCAGCACCCAAATGGCCCCGTAACAGGCACAAAACACCTCGCACGGGACCAATGTAACATGTCAGAACTAACCGCGGAGTCGCGGGTGTCCTGATTTGAGAATAAGACGATAATTTTAAAATATATCGATTAAGCTAAAAAACAAGCCCTTAAAGGGAGAAAACCCAAACTAGCCCCCCAACGGCCCTGTAAGAGGCACGAACACCTCGTACGGGACCCATATAACTTGTACAAACTGCCCGCGTAGTCGCGGGCCTCTCGGTTTCAGAATATGACTATAATTTCAAAATATATCGATTAAGCTGAAAACAGGCCCTTAAAGGGTGATAACCCAAACCAGCCCCCAAACGGCCTTGTAAGAGGCTCTAACACCTCGCACGGGACCAATGGAACTTGTACGAACTGATCTCGTAGTTGCGGGTCTCCCAATTTAAGAATATGATGATAATTTCAAAATACGTAGATTAGCCTTAAAAACAAGCCGTTGGGGTGGAAACACAAACCAGCCCCCAAACGGCCCCGTAAAAGGTACGAACACCTCGCACGGGATCAATGTAACTTGTTCGAACTGACCGCGTAGTCGCGGATCTCCCGATTTGACAATATGACGAAAGTTTCAAAATACGTAGATTAGGCTTAAAAACAAGGAGTTGGGTGGTGAAAACCCAAACCAGCCCCCAAACGGCCCCGTAAGAGGCACGAACATCTTGCACGGGACCAATGTAACTTGTATGAACTGACCGCGTAGTTACGGGTCTCCAGATTTGCGAATATGACGATAATTTCAAAATACGTAGATTAGGCTTAAATACAAGTTATTAAAGTGTGAAAACCCAAACCAGCCTCCAAACGGCCTCGTAAGAGGCACGAAAACCAAGCACGGGGCCATTGTAACTTTTTTTTTTTGGGAAATTTATGTATATTAGAACTCAGGGAAGCAACTTACAAACAATAAACAAGGGAGAACCACAATCCTAGGGGCATACCCCAAAGGACACAAACTACCAAACACAAAACAAACCAACTAAGATAACACCGATTCGGGGATGTCCCAGTTCATACATGCCATCCAGTTGGTGAAGCTTCTCCTGTTGTTCTTCCACCTAGAGGCCCTCGGACAAACCATAGCAACAATATCTCTGACAATCATCTCACAATTCTTGGCCTTTCCTTGGAAAAATCTCGCATTCCTCTCCAACCAAAGACAATAGATAGTGGTGGAAAAGGAAATACCCCTAAGTCTATTATAGAAGCTCTTGCCCACATATTCGGAATTAGCAAACCCCAGCTCGCCCTCCCAGTTAAACGCCTCTCTGTCCTCCTGGTTCTTAAATCTGACCTGTACGAACTGACCGCGTTGTCACGGGTCTCACGGTTTTTGAATACGACGATAATTTCAAAATACATAGATTAGGCTTAAAAACAAGCCGTTGGAGGGTGAAAACCCAAACCAACCCCCAAACAGCCCCATAAAAGTGACGAACACCTCGCAGGGGACCAATGTAACTTGTAAGAACTGACCGCGTAGTCGCGGGCCTCCCGAAATATGGCAAAAATTTCAAAATAAATAGATCAGGCTTAAAAACAAGCCGTTCGAGGGTGATGATATACCCGTTTATACCCTCAGCCTGGATGAGGATTACCTCCAATACGGACGACCCTACGAGGGGACGACCCTTCACCGGGCCCCAGCTGGCCACCACCAGGCCCAGCCGACCCTACGAGGGGCCGACCCTCCACCAGGCTCCAGACGACCCTACGAGGGGCCGACCCTTCCCCAGGCTCCGGACAACCCTACGAGGGGCCGACCCTTCCCCAGGCTCCGGACGACCCTACGATGGTACGACAGTACGAGGCCAGAATCAAGCCAGGCTCCCCACCGGAAGAAACTTTGCCCTCGGCCTCGGCTCATAGGCCGAGGGTGACATCATGACAGCGCGTGGTTCGGGACACGCGTGGAACAGTGCGCGTCAGGCTCATATGACACGTGGCAGACCGTTATAACCGAATCACACCCTCACGTGAGGGAATATTATGTCATCATTTGGCATCTACAGGTGTCAACAGGGGATTGGTTAGATCACCATTCACATGCACCATGCTTACTTGGGGGGTACACTACACCCCCCAAGACCTATATATACTTGTCACCCCCAACCCTACAGGGGATCGATCAATGAACAGTAGCCCTAGCTAAAACTCTGCTTGTACACACACAGTAGAGAGAGAGTGAGAGGGTTATGTGCATTGTATCCAAGGCCATTAGTGCCCATACTTAGTGGATCACACACTCACAGTGGATGTAGGCCAAATTGGCTGAACCACTATACATCATTGTCTTATTTCCTCTTATACTCATCCCCTTCTATACACTTATACATCTCTATGGCTGCCATGGCTGCTACTGCTTGAGCTCACTATCACTTATCTGGTGGTGCTAAATCCAAGCATCATCAGTTTGGCGCCGTCTGTGGGAACGAGAAGACATCTCTTCCTTTTGTACAGCTTGGCCTCACTGGGCACTCTGGTGGTGAACCAACACTCCCCCTGAGAGGAGGTGTTTCACCATTGAAAGAGACCCACTAAGGTCCCTAAGCTAACCAGTATTTTCTCCAGTTCAACTTTTCATAGCTCAAGCACATGGCACCTGAGATGCCACCGCCACCACTTCCCCTGCCGGATGAGGGGGGAAGACCCAGTTCCAGTCAGCCGCCGCCTCAGTCTGAGATGGCTGATGTGGCGGCAGCCCTAAAGTCTCTGGCAGCCAGCCAGCGGATGATGCAGGAGCAGTTCACAGCTCTAAGTCAGAACATACTGAGACCACCGGGGGTCTCACCTGAGATGATTACTCCGGCAGCAGCTCCAGGACAGCATGAGGCCAGGGGACCACCCCAGGCACCACGCAAAGACCTTCCACCACCTCAGCGGCGTAGGGATGTTGCTGACCCCCGGCGTCTACGCCTGGGAAGGCAAGAAAACCCTTGCCCTGAGGATAGGTATGGAGATCTGGAGGGAGAGGAGGCTCCTATAGAGTGCTGGGAACCTTACGAGGTCTCCAACAACACTGTGCGACCCCTCCAGGACAGTAGGGGAAAGTGCGGGAGACCGAACCCTGATGATCGCCCAAGAGGCTCTGCTTTTGATCGATTGAGCAGGGGGTCGGCCTTTGAGAGGCTAGGCCCAGTAAATGACCTACGAGAGCAGTTGTCCAGGCCAAGGAGTGCTGCAAGATCCAGGAGGGAGGCAGCAGATGGCCGACCCCGAGGACGAGATGACGGCCAAAGGGAAGTAAACAGCCGACACAGGCCCGCCGTAGCGGAGCCCTCCATCCACCTCCAAGAGGCAGCGGGGGATAACATCGGCCACGCCGACCCTGTGAGGCCCTGGAATGACTCAATCCAGCGGTTAGAGGATAAGATTGGCGACATACTGAAGAGCCGGGACCCTCTTCAGAGGGGATACACCATAGGCTCACCCTTTGTGGCAAAGATAGTCAACTTCCCCACGCCATCAAAGTTCAAGCCTCCTGTGGTCACCCCAAGATACGATGGGAGCACCAACCCTGTCCACCACGTGGAGATGTATCAATCCGTGGCAGACATATACTCTATCTCAGATGAGATGAGATGTCGTGCCTTCTCTGGTACCCTGACAGGGGCTGCGCATGTGTGGTACACGTCTCTTCCAAAAAATTCCATTGGAAACTTTAAGCAGTTGGCAGACCTGTTCATCCATAATTTCTGCTTCGGGGTGAGGCCACAGAAGAAGACCACCCACCTGCTCTATGTCAAGCAGGGGAAGAGTGAGAGTCTGAGGGACTATATAGCCAGATTCAACAAGGAGAAGCTGGAGGTGGAAGACTATGAGGAAAGCATAGCTATGACAGCCCTGATTGGAGGACTCCAGAAGGGGAAGCTGTTATGGAAGCTTGCTGAAGACCCTCCGAGGACGATGGCTGAATTGCTGTCGACAGCAGGAAAGGTGATGAACGCCGAAGAGGCGATGGCGGCAAAATATGAAGACGAGAGAGGAGGTGCTAGTGGGAGTAAATACCCTAAGAAGAACAAAGAGGGGAAGAAGAGGTCCTCGGATGACAAGTTCGCGGGGTACACCCCTCTGATGGTCAGCTGTGAACAGATTCTCAATGAGATTAAGAGTGACCGATCCCTGAAGTGGCCCGAGAAGCTAAGGGCAGCACCTGGCAAGAGGAATAAGAGCCTGTGGTGCGAGTTTCACCAAGACCACGGCCACGTAACGGACAAATGCTTCGCTCTGAAAGATGAGATTGAGAAGATGCTAAAGGAAGGGAAGCTCAGAAAGTACGTCGACAAAGCCGACTTCAAGAGGGACCGAGGGGACGACCCCAGAAAGAAGCGAGTCGATGCCTGCAGAGAAGGTCCTCAAAAAAGAGGGGACGACCCTTCTGATGATGAGGACGACCCTGACCTCCCGCCGAGAGATGACCACAGTCCTGTCAAGAGGCTCAATATGATCTCGCTCGGTGTAGGAATGATCTCCGGGGGTTTAGCAGGAGGAGGGTCTGAGGTCGCTGACAGGAAGGCCCATGTTGCTGAGGCTAAGGCAGTGACAAAGATGGTGCACTCAACCTTCCTAGAGGTCAAGTCAGAAAAAAGGAAGAAGGTTGACATGGACACTTTGATAGTGGGATTTTCAAGGATGGACTTCAAAGGCCTCTTGGCCCCGCATGACAACCCTCTTGTCATCACTACCAGGGTGCACGGGTGCGAAGTGCCGAGGATCCTGGTAGATGGGGGCTCATCCGCAGATGTGATGTTTTGGCCATGCTTCAAGGCCTTGGGCCTCAGTCGTTCCAGACTTGTCCCATACCATCATCCATTGATTGGGTTCAGTGGGGAGAAGGTTCACCCCCTGGGAATATATGAGGCTGATGTCAGGATGGGGGACGAATGGCCGAGATGGCTCACCAAGAGGGTCAGTTTCTTTGTGCTGGATGAGCATGTGTTTTCGGCATACAACATCATACTGGGACGTGTGGCCCTCAAGGGGTTTGAAGCTGTGCCGTCCACAGTCCACCAGATGGTTAAGTTCCCTACCCCTTATGGGGTGGGGGAAGTCCAGGGAGACCAGACGACAGCGAGAGAATGCTACTACAACTCCGCTGAAGAAAAGGAGGCACACAAGAGGGCTACAACCACTTACAACATTGATACCCTAGACCCCAGGGACGAGACGAAGCTCAAAAAAGGGGAGGCCGCTGAGGAGGTAGAACCCATCATCCTCGATGAGGATGACCAGGGAAAAACCGTCCAAGTTGGCAAGTCTCTGAAGCCCAGTATCAAGGAAGACCTCATCAAACTGTTGAGGAGAAGGCGAAGCGTCTTCGCGTGGAGTCATGTAGATATGCCAGGGATCGACCCTGAAATCATGCGCCACAAACTCAATGTGGTAGAGGGAGTGAAGCCGGTAAAGCAGAGGAGGAGGATTTACTCTAGAGAGAAGTATGAGGTCATCAGGGATGAGGTTAAAAAATTAGAAGACGCTGAATTTATCAGAGAGGTCATCTACCCTGAGTGGCTGTCCAATGCAGTCATTGTCCCAAAGGCCAACGGCAAGTGGAGAATGTGTGTGGACTTCACAGACCCCAACAAGCACAGCCCCAAAGACAGCTTCCCTCTCCCCCGCATTGACCAGATGGTAGACGCTACTGCAGGCCACGAGCTCATGAGTTTTATGGATGCCTACTCAGGGTATAACCAGATCTTCATGAACCCTGATGACTCGGAGAGGACTGCCTTCATCACTGACAAGGGGACATACTGTTACAGGGTCATGCCCTTTGGCCTAAAAAATGCGGGGGCAACGTACCAGCGCCTCGTAAATAAAATGTTCGAAGACCAAATTGGGAAGTCTATGGAGGTTTACGTAGATGACATGCTGACTAAAAGTCTGAAGGCCGAGGACCATGTGGCAGACCTGGAAAGGACCTTTAATACAATGGACAAATACAAAATGAAGCTCAATCCGGCAAAGTGTGTCTTCGGGGTCGGAGCGGGAAAGTTCTTGGGGTTCATTGTCAATCAAAAAGGCATCGAGGCCAATCCCGAAAAGATAAAGGCCCTTATTGAGATGAAGACCCCCAAGTCCATTAAAGACGTTCAGAGGCTCACAGGGAGAGTGGCTGCCTTGAACAGATTTGTGTCAAGGGCTACAGACAGGTGTCTACCATTCTTCAAGATCCTCAGGAAGGCCTTCGAATGGAGCGAAGAGTGTGATGAGGCTTTCAAGGAGCTAAAATCATACTTAGGGTCTCCCTTGCTGCTGTCACGACCCGTGCAGGGTGAACGACTTTACGTGTACCTTGCTGTCTCAGGGTCCGCTATCAGTGCAGCAATCGTAAGAGACGAAGACGGGATACAGAAGCCCGTATATTTCAACAGCAAGGCACTCCAGGGGGCAGAGCAGAGATACCCGAGGATGGAGAAGTTGGCCTATGCCTTGATCCATGCCTCAAGGAAGATGAAACTGTACTTCCAGTCCCATACTATGGTCATCCTTACTGACTCTCCTCTTAGGCAGGTCCTACACAAGCCTGAAAAATCAGGAAGGCTAATGACCTGGGCTATAGAGCTGGGGGAGTTTGACATTGTGTATCAGCCTAAGACAGCCATTAAGGGGCAGGCCTTGGCAGACTTCGTGGCTGAGTTCACCTGGGAAGATGATGAGGCCGAGGGTGAGACCCTCGGGAAGGCAGATACAGAAGACAGACCCGCAGACACACCCGCAGATATGGTTGGGATGAGCACCACTAGAAGGAAAGTGACTGAAAACGAAGAGGGAAGATACATCTTTAGACAGGGGTCCCTCTCTGAGGGAAACTTTTCTGAAGGAAAGACTCCGTGGAGCCTCTTCGTTGACGGGTCCTCCTGTGATAGCGGAAGTGGTGCTGGACTGATACTATCAGCACCCGATGGCACAGACGTCGAATACGCCCTGAGGTTCAACTTCAAAGCCTCCAACAATGAGGCTGAATATGAGGCCTTAGTAGCAGGCCTCTCCTTGGCCAAGTCTCTTAGTGTCGGCCAGATTTTGGTCCATAGTGATTCAAGGCTAGTCGTAAATCAGATACTTGGAGCCTACGAGGCTAAGGACGAAAGGATGGCTAGGTACCTCGAGAAGGTGAGATCGTTACTGAAGGGCTTCAGAGAAGTGAAATTAAGGAGGGTACCTAGGCTTGATAATGGCCGCGCTGATGCCCTTGCTAGGCTGGCCTCGGCAACAAGAACAGACATCAGGAGGACGGTCCCAGTGGAAATTTTGTTTCAGCCAGCTATCGAAGACGTCGAGGGAACACTTGGCATTTGCATGAATGTTTCTCAAGAACCGTCATGGATGGATCCTCTGATCAGATACATTAAAGGGGGAGAGATGCCAGAAGCAAGCCAAGAAAGGAAGAAGCTGAGATATAGGGCTGCTAAGTTCACTGTCATCAGAGACACGCTGTACAAAAAGGGGTTCCTACTCCCCTTACTTAGGTGTGTGCATCCCTCAGAAGTCCCTTCCATTCTGCAAGATGTGCATGAAGGGTCGTGCTCAAGCCACATTGGGGGTAGATCCTTAGCGAAGAGGGTGATCACCCAAGGCTACTGGTGGCCGACCTTAGGGAAAGATGTTGCCGCATATGTTAAAAAGTGTGATAAATGCCAAAGATTTGCTACCATCCCTCACCAACCTCATCAGCCCCTCACCTCCATTACATCCCCATGGCCGTTTGCAGTATGGGGGATTGACCTGGTAGGACCCTTACCGAGGGCAGTCAATAACTATCGGTTCCTCATCGTAGCAATTGACTACTTTTCAAAGTGGGTAGAGGCCGAACCGATGGTCACGATTACAGAGCAGAAGACCTTCCAGTTCATCTGGAAGAATGTGATATGCAGATATGGTCTACCCAACACCCTCATCTCGGATAACGGGACCCAGTTCAAGAATGCCTCTCTGCAGAAGTACTGTGAGAGGGTAGGCATCAAACAATTTTTCTCCACCCCAGGCCGACCTCAGGCCAATGGGCAAACCGAAGTTACGAATAGGACAATCCTAGATGGGATTAAGAAGAGGCTTGAGGAGGCAAAAGGAAGATGGGTCGAGGAGTTATATGCAGTGTTGTGGGCATACAGGACGACAGTAAGGACCTCTACTGGGGAGACCCCATTCATGTTAGCTTATGGATCAGAAGCAGTCATCCCCACCGAAGTCGAGTTCCCCACTCATAGGGTCCAAGTGTATGACCCCCAGGGAAATACAGAAGAGAGGAGACTTGACCTGGACTTGATTGAGGAAAGAAGGGAGGATGCTGAGATGAGGCAGGCTTCCTACCAACAGAGGACCGCAAGGTTCTACAATCAGAGGGTGAAACATAGGCCCATCGCAGTGGGGGACTTGGTCCTCAAGAAGACTTGGCAAAAGCCCAACAAGCTTCACCCTAATTGGCATGGCCCATATAGGGTCATCGATGAAGTCATCCCTGGGACCTACAGGCTAGAAAACCTGGAGGGGGAACCTTTCTCAAACCCCTGGAATGCAGATCATTTGAAAAAATACTACCAGTAGTGTTGTAAGGTCTTGATAAGCCATAGTTGTAATAAGCATTGTTTCGACAGAACACATTGAAGATTAATGAGAAGTATCAGTGTTTCCCTCATCCAGTGGTTATCAGTTCTAGTATACATGCAAAGAAGTTGAACCCTCGGCTATAATGAGGACCAGTGGAGGGGACGACCCCACCACTGTCCCCAAGAAAGACGAGGGTAGACTTTGTTAAAATCCATTAATTTGGTAAGTTGAACCCTCGGCTATAATGGGGACCAGTGGAGGGGACGACCCCACCACTGTCCTCAAGAAAGACGAGGGTAGACTTTAATTAAAAATCATTAAATTGGTTGGTTAAACCCTCGGCTATAATGAGGACCAGTGGAGGGGACGACCCCTCCACTGCCCTCAAGAAAGACGAGGGTAGACTTCATATATACCATTAAATTGGTTAGTTGAACCCTCGGCTATAATGGGGACCAGTGGAGGGGACGACCCCACCACTGTCCTCAAAAAAGACGAGGGTAGACTTTGTTAAAAACCATTAATTTGGTAAGTTGAACCCTCGGCTATAATGAGGACCAGTGGAGGGGACGACCCCACCACTGTTCTCAAAAAAGACGAGGATAGACTGTTAAAATCCATTAATTTGGTAAGTTGAACCCTCGGCTATAATGGGGACCAGTGGAGGAGACGACCCCACCACTGTCCTCAAGAAAGACGAGGGTAGACTTTAATTAAAAATCATTAAATTGGTTGGTTAAACCCTCGGCTATAATGAGGACCAGTGGAGGGGACGACCCCTCCACTGCCCTCAAGAAAGACGAGGGTAGACTTCATATATACCATTAAATTGGTTAGTTGAACCCTCGGCTATAACGAGGACCAGTGGAGGGGACGACCCCTCCACTGCCCTCAAGAAAGATGAGGGTAGACTTCATATATACCATTAAATTGGTTAGTTGAACCCTCGGCTATAATGAGGACCAGTGGAGGGGACGACCCCACCACTGTTCTCAAAAAAGACGAGGGTAGACTGTTAAAATCCATTAATTTGGTAAGTTGAACCCTCGGCTATAATGGGGACCAGTGGAGGGGACGACCCCTCCACTGTTCTCAAGAAAGACGAGGGTAGACTTCGTTAAAAATCATTAATTTGATTATTTGAACCCTCGGCTATAATGAGGCCTGATGAGGGGACGACCCCACATTGGTCCTCAAAAAGACGAGGGAAGGGTTAGTATCATCATCATCAACGAAGAAGCAAATTAGCAAGGAACAAACCATAACAGAATTAAATATGGAAGACAGCAGTTATGGGAGATAGTTGTGAAAGGAAGAGACGATGGTATTAATATAAAGCATCAAGTGTTTTACAATACATAGAACAAAAATACAAAAACAGGGGTATGGGCTACAGGCAGCCACCCTATGGGACGACATCAGAGGGCAGAGCCTCAACATCAATGGGAATGGTCTCCTCTGTTACCAGCACCGGATGATCTTCAGATGTACCGACCCCTTCGAGCTGGACTTGGGACTCCACCTGGTTGAGGGCCTCGGCAATTAGGGGATCGTCCAATTGAACACCCTCCAGTGATGGGCGAACAGAGGAAACCACATCGCCAAATTTGAGGACGACCCATCGGCAGGCCGTCCTAATCCCCCTTTCAAGATATTCAAGGCCGAAGCCTTGAAATTCATCTGAAGTCTTGTATGCCTCCACAGCATCAGCCTCAGCTTTCTTGATGGCTGCTTCCAGATCAGTCTTATGCTGGGCCTCCAGGTTGATTAGAGCCTTGTCCTTGTCCTTGATCAACAAGTCCTTGTCCTTGATCAACAAGTCCTTAGCCTGCAGATCGGCGTCATGTTGCTTCGTCAGCTCATCAAGGACTCTAGCGTGCTCAGTCCTTGTGCTCTCCAGCTCGGCCCTAGCAGTGTCCAACTCTGTCCGTAGGTCGGCCTCTTGTTGAATGGCCCTCTCAGCTTCATGGAATTTCTGTTGGTTCTCAGCCATCCACTTGGTGGCTGAGGTGAGGGCACAGACGGACTGCAAGAAAAAATGAACAAATGTCAAGAGGGTTGTTTCGAGTTTTCACCCTCTAACGCCATGTTTTTAAGCCTCAGTCTAAAATTACGCAAATTATCGTCGTATTGTCAAACCGGGAGACCCGCGGCTGCGGGGTCGGTTCCTATGATTTACATTGCTCCCGTGGGAGGTGTTGGTGCCACCCACGGGGCCGTTAGAAGGCTGTTTCGAGTTTTCACCCTCTAACGCCATGTTTTTAAGCCTAAGTCTAAAAATATGTAAATTATCGTCGTATTCTCAAACCGGGAGTCCCGCGGCTGCGGGGTCAGTTCCTACGCGTTACATTGATCCCGTGGGAGGTGTTGGTCCCACCCACGGGGCCGTTCGGGGGCTGTTTCGAATTTTCACCCTATAACGCCATGTTTTGCTTATGTCTAGAAATATGCAAATTACCGACGTATTCTCAAACCGGGAGTCCCGCGGCTGCGGGGTCAGTTCCTACGAGTTACATTGGTCCCGTGTGAGGTGTTGGTGCCACCCACGGGGCCGTTCGGGGGCTATTTCAAGTTCTCACCCTCTAATGCCATGTTTTTAAGCCTAAGTTTAGAAATATGCAAATTATCATCGTATCCTCAAACCGGGAGTCCCACGACTGCGGGGTCTGTTCCTACGAGTTACATTGGTTTCGTGGGAGGTGTTGGTGCCCCCATGGGGCCGTTAGAGGGTCGTTTCAAGTTTTCACCCTCTAATGTCATGTTTTTAAGCCTAAGTCTAAAAATATGCAAATTATCGTCGTATTCTCAAACCAGGAGTCCCGCGGCTGCGGGGTTGGTTCCTACGATTTACATTGGTCCCGTGGGAGGTGTTGGTGCCACCCACAGGGCCATTAGAAGACTGTTTCGAGTTTTCACCCTATAACGTCATGTTTTTAAGCCTAAGTCTAGAAATCTGCAAATTACCGTCGTATTCTCAAACCGGAATTCCCGCGGCTGCGGGGTCAGTTCCTACGAGTTACATTGGTCCCGTGGGAGGTGTTGGTGCCACCCACGGGGCCGTTAGGGGACCGTTTCAAGTTCTCACCCTCTAATGCCATGTTTTTAAGCCTAAGTCTAGAAATATGTAAATTGTCATCGTATTCTCAAACCGGGAGTCCCGCGGCTGCGGGGTCAGTTCCTACGAGTTAGATTGGTCCCGTGGGAGGTGTTGGTGCCACCCACGGGGCCGTTAGAGGGCTGTTTCGAATTTTCACCCTCTAACGCCATGTTTTTAAGCCAAACTCTAAAAGTATGCAAATTATCGTCGTATTCTCAAACCGGGACTCTTGCGGGTGTGGAGTCAGTTCCTACGAGTTACATTGGTCCCGTGGGAGGTGTTGGTGCCACCCATGGGGCCGTTAGAGGGCTGTTTCGAGTT
Source organism: Sambucus nigra (assembly GCA_949130495.1). NCBI lineage: Eukaryota > Viridiplantae > Streptophyta > Magnoliopsida > Dipsacales > Adoxaceae > Sambucus > Sambucus nigra. The sequence continues at coordinate 174,684,882 of OX422222.1, read as the reverse complement.
TTCACCCTCTAACGCCATGTTTTTAAGCCTAAGTCTAAAAAGATGCAAATTATCATCGTATTCTCAAACCGGGAGTCCCGCGGCTGCGGGGTCAGTTCCTACGACTTACATTGGTCCCGTGGGAGGTGTTCGTGCCACCCACGGGGTCGTTCGTGGGCTATTTCGAGTTTTTACCCTCTAACGCCATGTTTGATTAAGTTTAGAATTATGCAAATTACCGCCGTATTCTCAAATCGGGAGTCCTGCGGCTGCGGGGTCAGTTCCTACGAGTTACATTGGTCCCGTGGGAGGTGTTGGTGCCACCCACGGGGCCGTTCGGGGGCTGTTTCAAGTTCTCACCCTCTAATGACATGTTTTTAAGCCTAAGTCTAGAAATATGCAAATTATCGTCGTATCCTCAAACCGGGAGTCCCACGGCTGCGGGGTCAGTTCCTACGAGTTACATTGGTCCCGTGGAAGGTGTTGGTGCCACCCATGGGGCCGTTAGAGGGTTGTTTCGAGTTTTCACCCTCTAACGCCATGTTTTTAAGCCTAAGTCTAAAATTACGCAAATTATCGTCGTATTCTCAAACCGGGAGTCCCGCGGCTGCGGGTTCGGTTCCTATGATTTACATTGGTTCCATGGGAGGTGTTGGTGCCACCCACGGGGCCGTTAGAAGGCTGTTTCGAGTTTTCACCCTCTAACGCCATGTTTTGCTTATGTCTAGAAATATGCAAATGACCGACGTATTCTCAAACCGGGAGTCCCGCGGCTGCGGGGTCAGTTCCTACGAGTTATATTTGGTCCCGTGGGAGGTTTTGGTGCCACCCACGGGGCCGTTCGGGGGCTGTTTCTAGTTCTCACCCTCTAACGCCCTGTTTTTAAGCCTAAGTTTAAAAATATGCAAATTATCGTCGTATATTCTATCCGGGAGTCCCGCGGCTGCCAGTTCCTACGAGTTACATTGGTCCCGTGGGAGGTGTTGGGGCCACCCACGGGGCTGTTAGAGCGTTGTTTCGAGTTTTCACCGTCTAACCCCATGTTTTTAAGCCTAAGTCTAAAAATATGCAAATTATCGTCGTATTCTCAAACCGGGAGTGCCGCGGCCGCGGGATCAGTTCCTACGAGTTACATTGGTCCCGTGGGAGGTGTTGGTGTCACCCACGGGGCCGTTCGGGGGATGTTTCAAGTTCTCACCCTCTAATTCCATGTTTTTAAGCCTAAGTCTAGAAATATTCAAATAATTATCGTATCCTCAAACCCGGAGTCCCGCGGCTGCGGGGTCAGTTCTTACGAGTTACCTTGGTCCCGTGGGAGGTGTTGGTGCCACTCACGGGGCCGTTAGAGGGCTGTTTCAAGTTTTCACCCTCTAACGCCATGTTTTTAAGCCTAAGTCTAAAAATATGCAAATTATCGTCGTATTCTCAAATGGGGAGTCCCGCGGCTGCGGGGTCGATTCCTACGATTTACATTGGTCCCGTGGAAGGTGTTGGTGCCACCCACGGGGCTGTTAGAGGGTTGTTTCGAGTTTTCACCCTCTAACGCCATGATTTTAAGCCTAAGTCTAGAAATCTGCAAATTACCGTCCTATTCTCAAACTGGGAATCCCGCGGATGCGGGGTCAGTTCCTACGAGTTACATTGGTCCCGTGGGAGGTGTTGGTGCCACCCACGGGCCAGTTAGGGGGCTATTTCAAGTTCTCACCCTCTAATGCCATGTTTTTAAGCCTAAGTCTAGAATATGCAAATTGTCATCGTATTCTCAAACCGGGAGTCCCGCGGCTGCGGGGTCAGTTCCTACGAGTTAGATTGGTCCCGTGGGTGGTGTTGGTGCCACCCACGGGGCCGTTAGAGGGCTGTTTCGAATTTTCACCCTCTAACGCCATGTTTTTAAGCCTAACTCTAAAAATATGCAAATTATCGTCGTATTCTCAAACCGGGACTCCCGCGGGTGTGGAGTCAGTTCCTACGACTTACATTGGTCCCGTGGGAGGTGTTGGTGCCACCCACGGGGTCGTTCGGGGGCTATTTCGAGTTTTTACCCTCTAACGCCATGTTTGATTAAGTTTAGAAATGTGCAAATTACCGCCGTATTCTCAAATCGGGAGTCCTGCGGCTGCGGGGTCAGTTCCTACGAGTTACATTGGTCCCGTGGGAGGTGTTGGTGCCACCCACGGGGCCGTTCGAGGGCTGTTTCGAGTTCTCACCCTCTAATGCCATGTTTTTAAGCCTAAGTCTAGAAATATGCAAATTATCGTCGTATCCTCAAACCGGGAGTCCCACGGCTGCGGGGTCAGTTCCTACGAGTTACATTGGTCCCGTGGGAGGTGTTGGTACCACCCATGGGGCCGTTAGAGGGCTGTTTCGAGTTTTCACCCTCTAACGCCATGTTTTTAAGCCTAAGTCTAGAAATATGCAAATTATTGTCGTATCCTCAAACACGGAGTCCCGCGGCTGTGGGGTCAGTTCTTACGAGTTACCTTGGTCCCGTGGGAGGTGTTGGTGCCACTCACGGGGCCGTTAGAGGGCTGTTTCAAGTTTTCACCCTCTAACGCCAAGTTTTTAAGCCTAAGTCTAAAAATATGCAAATTATCGTCGTATTCTCAAACCGGGAGTCCCGCGGCTGCGGGGTCGATTCCTAGGATTTACATTGGTCCCGTGGGAGGTGTTGGTGCCACCCACGGGGCCGTTAGAGGGTTGTTTCGAGTTTTCACCCTCTAACGCCATGATTTTAAGCCTAAGTCTAGAAATCTGCAAATTACCGTCGTATTCTCAAACTGGGAATCCCACGGCTGCGGGGTCAGTTCCTACGAGTTACATTCGTCCCGTGGGAGTTGTTGCTGCCACCCACGGGGCCGTTCGGGGGCTGTTTCAAGTTCTCACCCTCTAATGCCATGTTTTTAAGCCTAAGTCTAGAAATATGTAAATTGTCATCGTATTCTCAAACCGGGAGTCCCGCGGCTGTGGGGTCAGTTCCTACAAGTTAGATTGGTCCCGTGGATGGTGTTGGTGCCACCCACGGGGCCGTTAGAGGGCTGTTTCGAATTTTCATCCTCTAATGCCATGTTTTTAACCCTAACTCTAAAAATACGCAAATTATCGTCGTATTCTCAAACCGGAACTCCCGCGGGTGTGGAGTCAGTTCCTACGAGTTACATTGGTCCCGTGGGAGGAGTTGGTGCCACCCATGGGGCCGTTAGAGGGCTGTTTCGAGTTTTCACCCTCTAACGCCATGTTTTTAAGCCTAAGTCTAAAAAGATGCAAATTATCATCGTATTCTCAAACCGGGAGTCCCGCGGCTGCGGGGTCAGTTCCTACGAGTTACATTGGTCCCGTGGGACGTGTTCGTGCCACCCACGGGGTCGTTCGGGGGCTGTTTCAAGTTCTCACCCTCTAATGCCATGTTTTTAAGCCTAAGTCTAGAAATATGCAAATTATTGTCGTATCCTCAAACCGGGAGTCCCACGGCTGCGGGGTCAGTTCCTACGAGTTACATTGGTCCCGTGGGAGGTGTTCGTGCCACCCACGGGGTCGTTCGGGGGCTATTTCGAGTTTTCACCCTCTAACCCCATGTTTGACTAAATTTGGAAATATGCAAATTACCGCCGTATTCTCAAATCGGAAGTCCCGCGGATGCGGGGTCAGTTCCTACGAGTTACATTGGTCCCGTGGGAGGTGTTGGTGCCACCCACGGTGCCGTTCGGGGGCTGTTTCAAGTTCTCACCCTGTAATGCCATGTTTTTAAGCCTAAGTCTAGAAATATCCAAATTATTGTCGTATCCTCAAACTGGGTGTCCCGCGGCTGCGGGGTCGGTTCCTATGATTTACATTGGTCCCGTGGGAGGTGTTGGTGCCACCCACAGGGCCGTTAGAGGGTTGTTTCGAGTTTTCACCCTCTAACGCCATGTTTTTAAGCCTAAGTCTAAAAAGATGCAAATTATCATCGTATTCTCAATCCGGGCGTCCCGCGGCTGCGGGGTCAGTTCCTACGAGTTACATTGGTCCCGTGGGACGTGTTCGTGCCACCCACGGGGTCGTTCGGGGGCTGTTTCAAGTTCTCACCCTCTAATGCCATGTTTTTAAGCCTAAGTCTAGAAATATGCAAATTATTGTCGTATCCTCAAACCGGGAGTCCCACGGCTGCGGGGTCAGTTCCTACGAGTTACATTGGTCCCGTGGGAGGTGTTCGTGCCACCCACGGGGTCGTTCGGGGGCTATTTCGAGTTTTCACCCTCTAACCCCATGTTTGATTAAATTTGGAAATATGCAAATTACCGCCGTATTCTCAAATCGGAAGTCCCGCGGATGCGGGGTCAGTTCCTACGAGTTACATTGGTCCCGTGGGAGGTGTTGGTGCCACCCACGGTGCCGTTCGGGGGCTGTTTCAAGTTCTCACCCTGTAATGCCATGTTTTTAAGCCTAAGTCTAGAAATATCCAAATTATTGTCGTATCCTCAAACTGGGTGTCCCGCGGCTGCGGGGTCGGTTCCTATGATTTACATTGGTCCCGTGGGAGGTGTTGGTGCCACCCACAGGGCCGTTAGAGGGTTGTTTCGAGTTTTCACCCTCTAACGCCATGTTTTTAAGCCTAAGTCTAAAAAGATGCAAATTATCATCGTATTCTCAATCCGGGCGTCCCGCGGCTGCGGGGTCAGTTCCTACGAGTTACATTGGTCCCGTGGGACGTGTTCGTGCCACCCACGGGGTCGTTCGGGGGCTGTTTCAAGTTCTCACCCTCTAATGCCATGTTATTAAGCCTAAGTCTAGAAATATGCAAATTATCGTCGTATCCTCAAACCGGGAGTCCCACGGCTGCGGGGTCAGTTCCTACGAGTTACATTGGTACCGTGGGAGGTGCTGGTGCCACCCATGGGGCTGTTAGAGGGTTGTTTCGAGTTTTCACCCTCTAACGCCATGTTTTTAAGCCTAAGTCTAAAAATATGCAAATTATCGTCGTATTCTCAAACCGGGAGTCCCGCGGCTGCGGGGTCAGTTCCTACCCATTACATTGATGCCGTGGGAGGTGTTGGTCCCACCCACGGGTCCATTCGGGGGCTGTTTCGAATTTTCACTCTCTAACGCCATGTTTTGCTTATGTTTAGAAATATGCAAATTACCGACGTATTCTCAAACCGGGAGTCCCGCGGCTGCGGGGTCAGTTCCTACGAGTTACATTTGGTCCCGTGGGAGGTGTTGGTGCCACCCACGGGGCCGTTCGGGGGCTGGTTCTAGTTCTCACCCTCTAATGACATGTTTTTAAGCCTAAGTCTATAAATATGCAAATTATCGTCGTATTTTCATACCGCGAGTCCCGCGGCTGCGGGGTCAGTTCCTACCAGCTACATTGGTCCCGTGGGAGGTGTTGGTGCCACCCATGGGAGGGCTGTTTCGAGTTTTCAACCTCTAACGCCATGTTTTTAAGCCTAAGTTTAAAAATATGCAAATTATCGTCGTATATTCTAGCCGGGAGTCCCGCGACTGCGGGGCCAGTTCCTACGAGTTACATTGGTCCCGTGGGAAGTGTTGGGGCCACCCACGGGGCCGTTAGAGCGCTGTTTCGAGTTTTCACCCTCTAACCCCATGTTTTTACGCCCAAGTCTAGAAATATGCAAATTACTGTCGTATTCTCAAACCGGGAGTCCCGCGGCCGCGGGGTCAGTTCCTACGAGTTACATTGGTCCCGTGGGAGGTGTTGGTGTCACCCACGAGGCCGTTCGGGGGCTGTTTCAAGTTCTCACCCTCTAATGCCATGTTTTTAAGCCTAAGTCTAGAAATATGCAAATTATTATCGTATCCTCAAACCCGGAGTCCCGCGGCTGCGGGGTCAGTTCTTACGAGTTACCTTGGTCCCGTGGGAGGTGTTGGTGCCACTCACGGGGCCGTTAGAGGGCTGCTTCAAGTTTTCACCCTCTAACGCCATGATTTTAAGCCTAAGTCTAGAAATCTGCAAATTACCGTCGTATTCTCAAACTGGGAATCCCACGGCGGCGGGGTCAATTCCTACGAGTTACATTGGTCTCGTGGGAGGTGTTCGTGCCACCCACGGGGTCGTTTGGGGGCTATTTTGAGTTTTCACCCTCTAACGCCATGTTTGATTAAGTTTAGAAATATGCAAATTACCGCCGTATTCTCAAATCGGAAGTCCCGCGGCTGCGGGGTCAGTTCCTACGAGTTACATTGGTCCCGTGGGAGGTGTTGGTGCCACCCACGGGGCCGTTCGGGGGCTGTTTCAAGTTCTCACCCTCAAATGTCATGTTTTTAAGCCTAAGTCTAGAAATATGCAAATTATTGTCGTATCCTCCAACCGGGAGTCCCACGGCTGCGGGGTCAGTTCGTACGAGTTACATTGGTCCCGTGGGAGGTGTTGGTGCCACCCATGGGGCCGTTAGAGGGTTGTTTCGAGTTTTCACCCTCTAACGCCATGTTTTTAAGCCTAAGTCTAAAAATACGCAAATTATCGTCGTATTCTCAAACCGGGAGTCCCGGGGCTGCGGGGTCGGTTCCTATGATTTACATTGGTCCCGTGGGAGGTGTTGGTGCCACCCACAGGGCCGTTAGAGGGCTGTTTCGAGTTTTCACCCTCTAACGTCATGTTTTTAAGCCTAAGTCTAAAAAGATGCAAATTATCGTCGTATTCTCAAACCGGGAGTCCCGCGGCTGCGGGGTCAGTTCCTACCCATTACATTGATCCCGTGGGAGGTGTTGGTCCCACCCACGGGGACGTTCAGTTTCGAATTTTCACTCTCTAACGCCATGTTTTGCTTATGTTTAGAAATATGCAAATTACCGACGTATTCTCAAACCGTGAGTCCCGCGGCTGCGGGGTCAGTTCCTACGAGTTACATTTGGTCCCGTGGGAGGTGTTGGTGCCACCCACGGGGCCGTTCGGGGGCTGGTTCTAGTTCTCACCCTCTAATGACATGTTTTTAAGCCTAAGTCTATAAATATGCAAATTATCGTCGTATTTTCATTCCGCGAGTCCCGCGGCTGCGGGGTCAGTTCCTACCAGCTACATTGGTCCCGTGGGAGGTGTTGGTGCCACCCATGGGAGGGCTGTTTCGAGTTTTCAACCTCTAACGCCATGTTTTTAAGCCTAAGTTTAAAAATATGCAAATTATCGTCGTATATTCTAGCCGGGAGTCCCGCGACTGCGGGGCCAGTTCCTACGAGTTACATTGGTCCCGTGGGAAGTGTTGGGGCCACCCACGGGGCCGTTAGAGCGCTGTTTCGAGTTTTCACCCTCTAACCCCATGTTTTTACGCCCAAGTCTAGAAATATGCAAATTACTGTCGTATTCTCAAACCGGGAGTCCCGCGGCCGCGGGGTCAGTTCCTACGAGTTACATTGGTCCCGTGGGAGGTGTTGGTGTCACCCACGAGGCCGTTCGGGGGCTGTTTCAAGTTCTCACCCTCTAATGCCATGTTTTTAAGCCTAAGTCTAGAAATATGCAAATTATTATCGTATCCTCAAACCCGGAGTCCCGCGGCTGCGGGGTCAGTTCTTACGAGTTACCTTGGTCCCGTGGGAGGTGTTGGTGCCACTCACGGGGCCGTTAGAGGGCTGTTTCAAGTTTTCACCCTCTAACGCCATGATTTTAAGCCTAAGTCTAGAAATCTGCAAATTACCGTCGTATTCTCAAACTGGGAATCCCACGGCGGCGGGGTCAATTCCTACGAGTTACATTGGTCCCGTGGGAGGTGTTCGTGCCACCCACGGGGTCGTTTGGGGGCTATTTTGAGTTTTCACCCTCTAACGCCATGTTTGATTAAGTTTAGAAATATGCAAATTACCGCCGTATTCTCAAATCGGGAGTCCCACGACTGCGGGGCCAGTTCCTACGAGTTACATTGGTCCCGTGGGAAGTGTTGGGGCCACCCACGGGGCCGTTAGAGCGCTGTTTCGAGTTTTCACCCTCTAACCCCATGTTTTTACGCCCAAGTCTAGAAATATGCAAATTACTGTCGTATTATCAAACCGGGAGTCCCGCGGCTGCGGGGTCAGTTCCTACGAGTTACATTGGTCCCGTGGGAGGTGTTGGTGCCACCCACGGGGCCGTTCGGGGGCTGTTTCAAGTTCTCACCCTCAAATGTCATGTTTTTAAGCCTAAGTCTAGAAATATGCAAATTATTGTCGTATCCTCCAACCGGGAGTCCCACGGCTGCGGGGTCAGTTCGTACGAGTTACATTGGTCCCGTGGGAGGTGTTGGTGCCACCCATGGGGCCGTTAGAGGGTTGTTTCGAGTTTTCACCCTCTAACGCCATGTTTTTAAGCCTAAGTCTAAAAATACGCAAATTATCGTCGTATTCTCAAACCGGGAGTCCCGGGGCTGCGGGGTCGGTTCCTATGATTTACATTGGTCCCGTGGGAGGTGTTGGTGCCACCCACAGGGCCGTTAGAGGGCTGTTTCGAGTTTTCACCCTCTAACGTCATGTTTTTAAGCCTAAGTCTAAAAAGATGCAAATTATCGTCGTATTCTCAAACCGGGAGTCCCGCGGCTGCGGGGTCAGTTCCTACCCATTACATTGATCCCGTGGGAGGTGTTGGTCCCACCCACGGGGACGTTCAGTTTCGAATTTTCACTCTCTAACGCCATGTTTTGCTTATGTTTAGAAATATGCAAATTACCGACGTATTCTCAAACCGGGAGTCCCGCGGCAGCGGGGTCAGTTCCTACGAGTTACATTTGGTCCCGTGGGAGGTGTTGGTGCCACCCACGGGGCCGTTCGAGGGCTGTTTCTACTTCTCACCGTCTAATGCCATGTTTTTAAGCCTAAGTCTATTAATATGGAAATTATCGTCGTATTCTCAAATCGGGTGTCCCGCGGCTGCGGGGTCAGTTCCTACGAGTTAGATTGGTCCCGTGGGTGGTGTTGGTGCCACCCACGGGGCCGTTAGAGGGCTGTTTCGAATTTTCATCCTCTAACGCCATGTTTTTAACCCTAACTCTAAAAATATGCAAATTATCGTTGAATTCTCAAACCGGGACTCCCGCGGGTGTGCAGTCAGTTCCTACGAGTTACATTGGTCCCGTGGGAGGTGTTGGGGCCACCCATGGGGCCGTTAGAGGGCTGTTTCGTGTTTTCCCCCTCTAACGCCATGTTTTTAAGCCTAAGTCAAAAAAGATGCAAATTATCATCGTATTCTCAAACCGGGAGTCCAGCGGCTACGGGGTCAGTTCCTACGAGTTACATTGGTCCCGTGGGACGTGTTCGTGCCACCCACGGGGTCGTTCGGGGGCTGTTTCAAGTTCTCACCCTCTAATGCCATGTTTTTAAGCCTAAGTCTAGAAATATGCAAATTATCGTCGTAGCCTCAAACCGGGAGTCGGTTGCGGGGTCAGTTCCTACGAGTTACATTGGTCCCGTGGGAGGTGTTCGTGCCACCCACGGGGTCGTTCGGGGGCTTTTTCGAGTTTTCACCCTCTAACGCCATGTTTGATTAAGTTTGGAAATATGCAAATTTCCGCCGTATTCTCAAATCGGAAGTCCCGCGGCTGCGGGGTCAGTTCCTACTGCGGATCTCCCAATTTAAGAATATGATGATAATTTCAAAATACGTAGATTAGCCTTAAAAACAAGCCGTTGTGGTGGAAACACAAACCAGCCCCCAAACGGCCCCGTAAAAGGCACGGACACCTCGCACGGGACCAATGTAACTTGTATGAACTGACCGCGTAGTTACGGGTCTCCAGATTTGCGAATATGATGATAATTTCAAAATACGTAGATTAGGCTTAAATACAAGTTATTAAAGTGTGAAAACCCAAACCAGCACCCAAACGGCCTCGTAAGAGGAACGAACACCTCGCACGGGACCAATGTAACTTGTACGAACTGACCGCGTTGTCGCGGGTCTCGCGGATTTAGAATACGACGATAATTTCAAAATACGTAGATTAGGCTTAAAAACAAGCTGTTGGAGGGTGAAAACCCAAACCAACCCCCAAACGGCCCCATAAAAGTCACGAACACCTCGCAGGGGACCAATGTAACTTGTAAGAACTGACCGCGTAGTCGCGGGCCTCCCGAAACATGGAAAAAATTTCAAAATAAAGAGATCAGGCTTAAAAACAAGCCGTTCGAGGGTGATAACCCAAACCAGCCCTGAAATGGCCCCGTAACAGGCACAAAACACCTCGTACGGGATCAATGTAACATGTCAGAACTGACCGCGGAGTCGCGGGTGTCCTGATTTGAGAATAAGACGATAATTTTAAAATATATCGATTAAGCTAAAAAACAAGCCCTTAAAGGGAGAAAACCCAAACTAGCCCCCCACCGGCCCTGTAAGAGGTACGAACACCTCGTACGGGACCAATATAACTTGTACAAACTGACCGCGTAGTCGCGGGCCTCTCGGTTTCAGAATATGACTATAATTTCAAAATATATCGATTAAGCTGAAAAACAGGCCCTTAAAGGGTGATAACCCAAACCAGCCCCCAAACGGCCTTGTAAGAGGCTCTAACACCTCGCACGAGACCAATGGAACTTGTACGAACTGATCTCGTAGTTGCGGGCCTCCCAATTTGAGAATATGATGATAATTTCAAAATACGTAGATTAGCCTTAAAAACAAGCCGTTGGGGTGGAAACACAAACCAGCCCCCAAACGACCCCGTAAAAGGCATGAACACCTCGCACGGGATCAATGTAACTTGTACGAACTGACCGCGTAGTCGCGGATCTCCCGATTTGACAATATGACGATAGTTTCAAAATACGTAGATTAGGCTTAAAAACAAGGAGTTGGGTGGTGAAAACACAGACCAGCCCCCAAACGGCCCCGTAAGAGGCACAAACATCTTGCACGGGACCAATGTAACATGTATGAACTGACCGCGTAGTTACGGGTCTCCAGATTTGTGAATATGACGATAATTTCAAAATACGTAGATTAGGCTTAAATACAAGTTATTAAAGTGTGAAAACTCAAGCCAGCCTCCAAACGGCCTCGTAAGAGGCACGAACACCTCGCACGGGACCAATGTAACTTGTACGAACTGACCGCGTTGTCACGGGTCTCTCGGTTTTAGAATACGACGATAATTTCAAAATACGTAGATTAGGCTTAAAAACAAGCCGTTGGAGGGTGAAAACCCAAACCAACCCCCAAACGGCCCCATAAAAGTCACGAACACCTCGCAGGGGACCAATGTAACTTGTAAGAACTGACCGCGTAGTCGCGGGCCTCCCGAAATATGGAAAAAATTTCAAAATAAATAGATCAGGCTTAAAAACAAGCCGTTCGAGGGTGATAACCCAAACCAGCCCCCAAATGGCCCCGTAACACGCACAAACACCTCGCACGGGACAAATGTAACATGTCAGAACTGACCGCGGAGTCGCGGGTGTCCTGATTTGAGAATAAGACGATAATTTTAAAATATATCGATTAAGCTAAAAAATAAGCCCTTAAAGGGATAAAACCCAAACTAGCCCCCCAACGGCCCTGTAAGAGGCACGAACACCTCGCACGGGACCAATATAACTTGTACGAACTGATCGCGTAGTCGAGGGCCTCTCGGTTTCAGAATATGAATATAATTAAAAAATATATCGATTAAGCTGAAAAACAGGCCCTTAAAGGGTAATAACCCAAACCAGCCCCCAAACGGCCTTGTAAGAGGCTCTAACACCTCGCACGGGACCAATGTAACTTCTACAAACTGATCTCGTACTTGCGGGTCTTCCAATTTAAGAATATGATGATAATTTCAAAATACGTAGATTAGCCTTAAAAACAAGTCGTTAGGGTGGAAACATAAACCAGCCCCGTAAAAGGCACGGACACCTCGCACGGGACCAATGTAACTTGTACGAACTGACCCCGTAGTCGCGGATCTCCCGATTTGACAATATGACGATAGTTTCAAAATACGTAGATTAGGCTTAAAAACAAGGAGTTGTGTGGGGAAAACGCAAACCAGCCCCCAAACGGCCCCGTAAGAGGCACGAACATCTTGCACGGGACCAATGTAACTTGTATGAACTGACCGCGTAGTTACGGGTCTCCAGATTAGCGAATATGACGATAATTTCAAAATACGTAGATTAGGCTTAAATACAAGTTATTAAAGTGTGAAAACCCAAACCAGCCCCCAAACGGCCTCGTAAGAGGCACGAACACCTCGCACGGGACCAATGTAACTTGTACTAACTGACCGCGTTGTCGCGGGTCTCGCGGTTTTAGAATACGACGATAATTTCAAAATACGTAGATTAAGCTTAAAAACAAGCCGTTGGAGGGTGAAAACCCAAACCAACCCCCAAACGACCGCATAAAAGTCACGAACACCTCGCAGGGGACCAATGTAACTTGTAAGAACTGACCGCGTAGTCGAGGGCCTCCCGAAATATGGCAAAAATTTCAAAATAAATAGATCAGGCTTAAAAACAAGCCGTTCGAGGGTGATTACCCAAACCAACCCCCAAACGGCCGCATAAAAGTCACGAACACCTCGCAGGGGACCAATGTAACTTGTAAGAACTGACCGCGTAGTCGAGGGCCTCCCGAAATATGGCAAAAATTTCGAAATAAATAGATCAGGCTTAAAAACAAGCCGTTCGAGGGTGATTACCCAAACCAGCCCCCAAATGGCCCCGTAACAGGCACAAAACACCTCGCACGGAACCAATGTAACATGTTAGAACTGACCGCGGAGTCGCGGGTGTCCTGATTTGAGAATAAGACGATAATTTTAAAATATATCGATGAAGCTAAAAAACAAGCCCTTAAAGGGAGAAAACCCAAACTAGCCCCCCAACGGCCCTGTTAGAGGCACGAACACTCGCACAGGACCAATATAACTTGTACAAACTGCCCGCGTAGTCGCGGGCCTCTCGGTTTCAGAATATGACTATAATTTCAAAATATATCGATTAAGCTGAAAAACAGGCCCTTAAAGGGTGATAACCCAAACCAGCCCCAAAACGGCCTTGTAAGAGGCTCTAACACCTCGCACGGGACCAATGTAACTTGTATGAACTGATCTCGTAGTTGCGGGTCTCCCAATTTAAGAATATGATGATAATTTCAAAATACCTACATTAGCCTTAAAAACAAGCCGTTGGGGTTGTAACACAAACCAGCCCCCAAACGGCCCCGTAAAAGGCACGGACACCTCGCACGGGACCAATGTAACTTGTACGAACTAACCGCGTAGTCGCGGCGGATCTCCCGATTTGACAATATGACGATAGTTTCAAAATACGTAGATTAGGCTTAAAAACAAGGAGTTGGGTGGTGAAAACCCAAACCAGCCCCCAAACGGCCCCGTAAGAGGAACGAACATCTTGCACGGGACCAATGTAACTTGTATGAACTGACCGCGTAGTTACGGGTCTCCAGATTTGCGAATATGACGATAATTACAAAATACATAGATTAGGCTTAAATACAAGTTATTAAAGTGTGAAAACACAAACCAGCCCCCAAACGGCCTCGTAAGAGGCACGAACACCTCGCACGCGACCAATGTAACTTGTACGAACTGACCGCGTTGTCGCGGGTCTCGCGGTTTTTGAATACGACGATAATTTCAAAATACGTAGATTAGGCTTAAAAACAAGCCGTTGGAGGGTGAAAACCCAAACCAACCCCCAAACGGCCCCATAAAAGTCACGAACACCTCGCAGGGGACCAATGTAACTTGTAAGAACTGACCGCGTAGTCGCGGGCCTCCCGAAATATGGCAAAAATTTCAAAATAAATAGATCAGGCTTAAAAATAAGCCGTTCGAGGGTGATAACCCAAACCAGCCCCCAAATGGCCCCGTAACACGCACAAACACCTCGCACGGGACCAATATAACATGTCAGAACTGACCGCGGAGTCACGGGTGTCCTGATTTGAGAATAGGACGATAATTTTAAAATATATCGATTAAGCTAAAAAACAAGCCCTTAAAGGGAGAAAACCCAAACTAGCCCCCCAACGGCCCTGTAAGAGGCACGAAACCTCGTACGGGACCAATATAACTTTTACAAACTGCCCGCGTAGCGCCTCTCGGTTTCAGAATATGACTATAATTTCAAAATATATCGATTAAGCTGAAAAACAGGCCCTTAAAGGGTGATAACCCAAACCAGCCCCCAAACGGCCTTGTAAGAGGCTCTAACACCTCGTACGGGACCAATGGAACTTGTACGAACTGATCTCGTAGTTGCGAGTCTCCCAATTTAAGAATATGATGATAATTTCAAAATACCTACATTAGGCTTAAAAACAAGCCGTTGGGGTGGAAACACAAACCAGCACCCAAACGGCCCCGTAAAAGGCACGGACACCTCGCACGGGACCAATGTAACTTGTACGAACTGACCGTGTAGTCGCGGATCTCCCGATTTGACAATATGACGATAGTTTCAAAATACGTAAATTAGGCTTAAAAATAAGGAGTTGTGTGGTGAAAACCCAAACCAGCCCCCAAACGGCCCCGTAAGAGCCACGAACATCTTGCACGGGACCAATGTAACTTGTATGAACTGACCGCGTAGTTACGGGTCTCCAGATTTGCGAATATGACGATAATTTCAATATACGTAGATTAGGCTTAAATACAAGTTATTAAAGTGTGAAAACCCAAACCAGTCCCCAAACGGCCTCGTAAGAGGCACGAACACCTCGCACGGGACCAATGTAACTTGTAGGAACTGACCGCGTTGTCGCTGGTCTCGCGGTTTTAGAATACGACGATAATTTCAAAATACGTAGATTAGGCTTAAAAACAAGCCGTTGGAGGGTGAAAACCCAAACCAACCCCCAAACGGCCCAATAAAAGTAACGAACACCTCGCAGGGGACCAATGTAACTTGTAAGAACTGACCGCGTAGTCGCGGGCCTCCCGAAATATGGCAAAAATTTCAAAATAAATAGATCAGGCTTAAAAACAAGCTGTTCGAGGGTGATAACCCAAACCAGCCCCCAAATGGCCCCGTATCAGGCACAAAACACCTCGCACGAGACCAATGTAACATGTCAGAACTGACCGCGGAGTCGCGGGTGTCCTGATTTGAGAATAAGACGATAATTTTAAAATATATCGATTAAGCTAAAAAACAAGCCCTTAAAGGGAGAAAACCCAAACTAGCCCCCCAACGGCCCTGTAAGAGGCACGAACACCTCGTACGGGACCAATATAACTTGTACAAACTGACCGCGTAGTCGCGGGCCTGCCAAACCAGCCCCCAAACGGCCTTGTAAGAGGCTCTAACACCTCGCACGGGACCAATGTAACTTGTACGAACTGATCTCGTAGTTGCGGGTCTCCCAATTTAAGAATATGATGATAATTTCAAAATACCTACATTAGCCTTAAAAACAAGCCGTTGGGGTGGTAACACAAACCAGCCCCCAAACGGCCCCGTAAAGGGCACGGACACCTCGCACGGGACCAATGTAACTTGTACGAACTGACCGCGTAGTCGCGGATCTCCCGATTTGACAATATGACGAAAGTTTCAAAATACGTAGATTAGGCTTAAAAACAAGGAGTTGGGTGGTGAAAACCCAAACCAGCCCCCAAACGGCCCCGTAAGAGGAACGGACATCTTGCACGGGACCAATGTAACTTGTATGAACTGACCGCGTAGTTATGGGTCTCCAGATTTGCGAATATGACGATAATTACAAAATACGTAGATTAGGCTTAAATACAAGTTATTAAAGTGTGAAAATCCAAACCAGCCCCCAAACGGCCTCATAAGAGGCACGAACACCTCGCACGGGACCAATGTAACTTGTACAAACTGACCGCGTTGTTGCGGGTCTCGCGGTTTTAGAATACGACGATAATTTCAAAGTACGTAGATTAGGCTTAAAAACAAGCCGTTGGAGGGTGAAAACCCAAACCAACCCCCAAACGGCCCCATAAAAGTCACGAACACCTCGCAGGGGACCAATGTAACTTGTAAGAACTGACCGCGTAGTCGCGGGCCTCCCGAAATATGGCAAAAATTTCAAAATAAATAGATCAGGCTTAAAAACAAGCCGTTCGAGGGTGATAACCCAAACCAGCCCACAAATGGCCCCGTAACAGGCTCAAAACACCTCGCACGGGACCAATGTAACATGTCAGAACTGACCGCGGAGTCGCGGGTGTCCTGATTTGAGAATAAGACGATAATTTTAAAATATATCGATTAAGCTAAAAAACAAGCCCTTAAAGGGAGAAAACCCAATCTAGTCCCCCAACGGCCCTGTAAGAGGCACGAACACCTCGTACCGGACCGATATAACTTGTACGAACTGCCCGCGTAGTCACGGGCCTCTCGGTTTCAGAATATGACAATAATTTCAAAATATATCGATTAAGTTGAAAAACAGGCCCTTAAAGGGTGATAACCCAAACCAGCCCCCAAAAGGCCTTGTAAGAGGCTCTAACACCTCGCACGGGACCAATGGAACTTGTACGAACTGATCTCGTAGTTGCGGGCCTCCCAATTTAAGAATATGATGATAATTTCAAAATACGTAGATTAACCTTAAAAAGAAGCCGTTGGGGTGGTAACACAAGCCAGCCCCCCCAAACGGCCCCGTAAAAGGCACGAACACCTCGCACGTGATCAATGTAACTTGTATGAACTGACCGCGTTGTAACAACCCGCCTAATAAGATACCGGGCGATCACTCCAATATTAAATTAAAACAGGAGTCACAAATGGATCATCCTTAACATCACTGTCGAAAATCCATTTAATTACTAATATCCTATTAGGTGGCCGTTAAAAACTTTTATCTAACTACTCTTTTTAGCGCACAAATTAAAACATCCACAATTAAATGCGTAATGAACTGAAATGGAAATGAAAGGAACTAAAATAACCGAACACTCGGTCCAAATAATACAACCATATCGAATGATGTACTGAAAGAATAAATAAATGCAATTGAGCCATTGGCTCGAGTGTTTATACAATAACTCCTATCTAGAGTTCAAGGAAAGAAACGTCTACCGATAACCTGCAAGCATCCACAGCTGCTGCAGCAGACGTCTGACTCGAAAGAGTTTCCATCCAGGCGTCCCTGTGTCTGGACACCTATATATATATATAGTAGAGAGAAAGAAAGGAGAGTAGACAAACGGGTCAGGGCCCGAATGTTTAGAAAATATTTTGCAAGTACATAAATGCTTTATTTTTAGAAAAATAGTTTTATCTCATATTTAAATTGGTATCGCACTCTCGTGAGATACCCCTCACCTCTCCCCTAACAGTGCACACCTAGCGCATCCCTTAAAACCTCCTAGTCAAGCTACCCTGCTAAACTAATCTAATACCCAACCACTATCTAACCTAGATAGTCAAATAGATGTACTAAGGGCTAACTTCACTTTAATCTCGACGCTATGCCATGTTCGTGCGTGGGGTGTCTCGCGAAGCGAAATCCAAACAAGGAACCCCCCGATACACTACTATGCAACAAGGTCGATCTTTGAGATCCGTCAGTCCCTCAGTACAGAAAGATATATAATATATATACCATAACATTTAATAATATAAGAGTACTAAGGATTAAACTTCTCCCCAGTCTCAACACTGTGCCATATTCGTGCGTGGGGTGTCTCGCAAAGCGAAATCCAAACAAGGAACCCCCCAATACACTACTATGCGGCACGGTCGATCGTCGGGATTCATTAGACCCTCGGCACCCAGTTTATACATATACATACATCTACAATATACTTCCGGATAATATAAATATCTCCCGGACTGAGGATTACTTGATACATAAAGTATTTATAAATGCTTATCCTTTTCATTTCAAAAACTTCCATTTCCCTTCTCATATCCAGGAAATGTATTTAAAAGCCAATTCATTATCATGAATTGCTTTAATAAATCATATACCTTTTTAAAAGCCAGTTTTATTATCATAAAAAGCTTTTCCTTTATCAATTATCCCATTTCCCTTTTTATATTCAAGAAATGTATTTAAAGACATTTTCATTATCATAAAAATGCTTTGATCAAAACATATGCTTCCACATCCCTTCTTCCATCCGGGAAGTGTTACCGAAGCCCATTTATATATATAACCCATTTCCCTTCCTATATCCGGGAAATGTAATTAAAGCAAATACATTATTATGAACTGCTTTAATAAACGCGTTCTAAGACCGCCCGTCCGGATTTCTCCACTGTGCGCGCCCCTAAATGGCTATCATCTTCCAGGGCCTCCAAGACAACCTGGGATCCTATATCGAAAGACGTCGGGAAGCGACCATGTGCCTGCGGGATAGTCAAGACCACACCCGGAATCTCCTAACCAGCGCAGAAAATATAACAACAAACGCTCACATGGCCTATAGGACTATATCCACCCTGCATCATTAGCCAGGGGGCTTCACCATACGAACGCAACTTCCCTTATGATAGCGATTTAGAGAGGTGTGTAATCCATATTTATTAATTATGAAAAACATTTCTCTTTCCATTTTGAAAATATTCATTTATACATTTTCAAAATCATTTCCATCATCATATATATATATATACCTAAAACACACAGTATATACATATCCTATATATTCTTCCTAGAATATATATATAAACGACCTTATTGGCCTATAGCATCTAACGATGATAATAATCCCAAAGATTCCCTCCGGGAATCATAATCATGCATTGATATTAGCATGATTCTAAATCCAAAGTATTTCTTACTTTAATAATCACTATATACCTTAATCCTATTCTAAGGATTTATTGGATATCTCCAATGATACTATTCTCCTCAAAGTGAAGTATATATATATATATATACCCCTAAATTATCCTAATTATCTCTTAGGATATACTTAACGATAATCGATATAATTATGACTTCTATAAGCATAATTATATAGGCTTATAAGCCTACGAGACATATCCTCAGGATTTCTCTCACCCGAACAACTTTAAACTTAATAGGTTAAGGATTTCATTTCCTTAAACCCCAAGACTATACCTAGTCTAAATAATCATTTAGAAGTCCCCAATTAAAACTAGGAACCCTAATCCATCAATTTCTACAATTATTCTATTTTCCTCGAAAATATAGATTAAGGGTTATATACTTAAAACCCTAACTTTACCCTCCTCAATTGTCTTAATTTATGGACCCTGAAGTCCTAAAAGGTTCCTTAGGTTATTACCTAATTATCCTCAAAGCAAAAATGGAATGGAATCTATCCCATCCAAATCACCCTAAAGAAATTGTTCCTTTCCAGCAGAGGTCGATCGATCGACCCATGACCGTCGATCGATCGAAGGCTTCGATCGATCGATCCCCGAGGCTCGATCGATCGATCAAGTCGGGCAACTTCTTCTCCGAGAAGCTGTTCGGCCATGGAAGCTTCCCCCAAGCTTCCATCTCTTCACCCAACGGCCTACAACTTCTACCAACAATAAATACACCTATAATACGGGTCCTAAACATCCCAGGACCCGGAATCACCCAATATTTTTGGTTAATTACTAAAATCTCCAATTTACCAATTTTAGGGGTTTATTCGTTTTATCTCCCGAAAACCCGTTTTATTCACGAATACCCAACCCAAAATCATTAGGGTATGTTATACCAACAATGATATGAGATATTTACACTCAAAAATAAATAAAGCAAGTAAACACTTGCCTCGTGGATACAATCCGACGTCCTCGAGCCGAATCCCGCGGAGGCCGGCCGGAATCTCCCCCTTTTTCTTCTTTTCTTCCCTCTCTCTCTCTCTTCCTTCTTTTCTTTCTTCTTTCTTTCCTCTCTTCCTCTATATATAGAGAGAAAAAGGGTTTTAACCCTAAAAGCCCAAAAACGACTCGTTTACCCAATTACGAGCCTATTTAACCCAAAATTACCCGGAACTTAATTTCGACAATCGGACACTCTTTTCCGACTATCTCGGACATTCCGAGACTCGTGGCGCAGTCGAAATTTCCATCCGAGGTACTTGACCGCAAATCACTATTCTAATACAAAATAATTAAATGTGGTGTTCTACTCAAAATCTCACTTCTTTTGTCGCTATACTCCGTGGCGACATATAAATAAATCATTCCAAAATCATTAAATCCTCGAGAATCCCAAAGATCACTATTTCGAGAAATTCTCCAAATTCCCAAATTATACTAAATTAGGGAATTTAATTGTCTCTAAAAAGGAAGGGTTGTTACACGCGTAGTCGCGGATCTCCCGATTTGACAATATGACGATAGTTTCAAAATACGTAGATTAGGCTTAAAAACAAGGAGTTGGGTGGTGAAAACCCAAACCAGCCCCCAAACGGCCCCGTAAGAGGCACGGACATCTTGCACGGGACCAATGTAACTTCTATGAACTGACCGCGTAGTTACGGGTCTCCAGATTTGCGAATATGACGATAATTTCAAAATACGTAGATTAGGCTTAAATACAAGTTATTAAAGTGTGAAAACCCAAACCAACCTCCAAACGGCCTCGTAAGAGGCACGAAAACCTCGCACGGGACCAGTGTAACTTGTACGAACTGACCGCGTTATCACGGGTCTCGCGGTTTTAGAATACGACGATAATTTCAAAATACATAGATTAGGCTTAAAAACAAGCCGTTGGAGGGTGAAAACCCAAACCAACCCCCAAACAGCCCAATAAAAGTCACGAACACCTCGCAGGGGACCAATGTAACTTGTAAGAACTGACCGCGTAGTCGCGGGCCTCCCGAAATATGGCAAAAATTTCAAAATAAATAGATCAGGCTTAAAAACAAGCCGTTCGAGGGTGATAACCCAAACCGGCCCCCAAATGGCCCCGTAACACGCACAAACACCTCGCACGGGACCAATGTAACATGTCAGAACTGACCGCGGAGTCGCGGGTGTCTTGATTTGAGAATAGGACGATAATTTTAAAATATATCGATTAAGCTAAAAAACAAGCCCTTAATGGGAGAAAACCCAAACTAGCCCCCCAACGGCCCTGTAAGAGGCACGAACACCTCGCACGGGACCAATATAACTTGTACGAACTGACCGCGTAGTCGTGGGCCTCTCGGTTTCAGAATATGACTATAATTTCAAAATATATCGATTAAGCTGAAAAACAGGCCCTTAAAGGGTGATAACCCAAACTAGCCCCCAAACGGCCTTGTAAGAGGCTCTAACACCTCGCACGGGACCAATGGAACTTGTACGAACTGATCTCGTAGTTGCGGGTCTCCCAATTTAAGAATATGATGATAATTTCAAAATACGAAGATTAGCCTTAAAAACAAGCCGTTGGGGTTGAAACACAAACCAGCCCCCAAACGGCCCCGTAAAAGGCACGGAAACCTCGCACGGGACCAATGTAACTTGTACGAACTGACCCCGTAGTCGCGGATCTCCCGATTTGACAATATGACGATAGTTTCAAAATACGTAGATTAGGCTTAAAAATAAGGAGTTGTGTGGTGAAAACCCAAACCAGCCCCCAAACGGCCCCGTAAGAGGCACGAACATCTTGCACGGGACCAATGTAACTTTTATGAACTGACCGCGTAGTTACGGGTCTCCAGATTTGCGAATATGACGATAATTTCAAAATACGTAGATTAGGCTTAAATACAAGTTATTAAAGTGTGAAAACACAAACCAGCCCCCAAACGGCCTCGTAAGAGGCACGAACACCTCGCACGGGACCAATGTAACTTGTAGGAACTGACCGCGTTGTCGCTGGTCTCGCGGTTTTAGAATACGACGATAATTTCAAAATACGTAGATTAGGCTTAAAAACAAGCCGTTGGAGGGTGAAAACCCAAACCAACCCCCAAACGGCCCAATAAAAGTCACGAACACCTCGCAGGGGACCAATGTAACTTGTAAGAACTGACCGCGTAGTCGCGGGCCTCCCGAAATATGGCAAAAATTTCAAAAAAAATAGATCAGGCTTAAAAACAAGTCGTTCGAGGGAGATAACCCAAACCAGCCCCCAAATGGCCCCGTAACAGGCACAAAACACCTCGCACGGGACCAATGTAACATGTCAGAAATGACCGCGGAGTCGCGGGTGTCCTGATTTGAGAATAAGATGATAATTTTAAAATATATCGATTAAGATAAAAAACAAGCCCTTAGAGGGAGAAAACCCAAACTAGCCCCCCAACGGCCCTGTAACAGGCACGAACACCTTGTACGGGACCAATATAACTTGTACAAACTGACCGCGTAGTAGCGGGCCTGCCAAACCAGCCCCCAAACGGCCTTGTAAGAGGCTCTAACACCTCGCACGGGACCAATGGAACTTGTACGAACTGATCTCGTAGTTGCGGGCCACCCAATTTAAGAATATGATGATAATTTCAAAATACGTAGATTAGCCTTAAAAATAAGCCGTTGGGGTGGAAACACAAACCAGCCCCCAAACGGCCCCGTAAAAGATACGAACACCTCGCACGGGATCAATATAACTTGTACGAACTGACCGCGTAGTCGCGGATCTCCCGATTTGACAATATGGCGATAGTTTCAAAATACGTAGATTAGGTTTAAAAACAAGGAGTTGGGTGGTGAAAACCCAAACCAGCCCCCAAACGGCCCCGTAAGAGGCACGAACATCTTGCACGGGACCAATGTAACATGTATGAACTGACCGCGTAGTTACGGGTCTCCAGATTTGCGAATATGACGACAATTTCAAAATACGTAGATTAGGCTTAAATACAAGTTATTAAAGTGTGAAAACCCAAACCAGCCTCCAACTACTTGTACGAGCTGACCGCGTGGTCGCGGGTCTCGCGGTTTTAGAATACGACGATAATTTCAAAATACGTAGATTAGGCTTAAAAACAAGCCGTTGGAGGGTGAAAACACAAACCAACCCCCAAACGGCCCAATAAAAGTCACGAACACCTCGCAGGGGACCAATGTAACTTGTAAGAACTGACCGCGTAGTCGCGGGCCTCCCGAAATATGGCAAAAATTTCAAAATATATAGATCAAGCTTAAAAACAAGCCGTTCGAGGGTGATAACCCAAACCAGCCCCCAAATGGCCTCGTAACAGGCACAAAACACCTCGCACGGGACCAATGTAACATGTCAGAACTGACCGCGGAGTCGCGGGTGTCTTGATTTGAGAATAAGACGATAATTTCAAAATATATCGATTAAGCTAAAAAACAAGCCCTTAAAGGGAGAAAACCCAAACTAGCCCCCCAACGGCCCTATAAGAGGCACGAACACTTCGTACGGGACCAATATAACTTGTACAAACTCACCGCGTAGTCGCGGGCCTCTCGGTTTTAGAATATGACTATAATTTCAAAATATATCGATTAAGCTAAAAAACAGGCCTTTAAAGGGGGATAACCCAAACCATCCCCCAAACGGCCTTGTAAGAGGCTCTAACACCTCGCACGGGACCAATGGAACTTGTACGAACTGATCTCGTAGTTCCGGGCCTCCCAATTTAAGAATATGATGATAATTTCAAAATACGTAGATTAGCCTTAAAAACAAGCCGTTGGGGTGGAAACACAAACCAGCCCCCAAACGGCCCCGTAAAAGGTACGAACACCTCGCACGGGATCAATCTAACTTGTACGAACTGACCGCGTAGTCGCGGATCTCCCGATTTGACAATATGACGATAGTTTCAAAATACGTAGATTAGGCTTAAAAACAAGGAGTTGGGTGGTGAAAACCCAAACCAGCCCCCAAACGGCCCCGTAAGAGGTACGAACATCTTGCACGGGACCAATGTAACATGTATGAACTGACCGCGTAGTTACGGGTCTCCAGATTTGCGAATATGACGATAATTTCAAAATACGTAGATTAGGCTTAAATACAAGTTATTAAAGTGTGAAAACACAAACCAGCCCCCAAACGGCCTCGTAAGAGGCACGAACACCTCGCACGGGACCAATGTAACTTGTACGAACTGACCGCGTTGTCGCGGGTCTCGCGGTTTTAGAATACGACGATAATTTCAAAATACGTAGATTAGGCTTAAAAACAAGCCGTTGGAGGGTGAAAACCCAAACCAACCCCCAAACGGTCCAATAAAAGTCACGAACACCTCGCAGGGGACCAATGTAACTTGTAAGAACTGACCGCGTAGTCGCGGGCCTCCCGAAATATGGCAAAAATTTCAAAATAAATAGATCAGGCTTAAAAACAAGCCGTTCGAGGGTGATATCCCAAACCAGCCCCCAAATGGCCCCGTAACAGGCACAAAACACCTCGCACGGGACCAATGTAACATGTCAGAACTGACCGCGGAGTCGCGGGTGTCCTGATTTGAGAATAAGACGATAATTTTAAAATATATCGATTAAGCTATAAAACAAGCCCTTAAAGGGAGAAAACACAAACTAGCCCCCCAACGGCCCTGTAAGAGGCACGAACACCTCGTACGGGACCAATATAACTTGTACAAACTGACCGCGTAGTCGCGGGCCTGCCAAACCAACCACCAAACGGCCTTGTAAGAGGCTCTAACACCTCGCACGGGACCAATGGAACTTGTACGAACTGATCTCGTAGTTGCGGGCCTCCCAATTTAAGAATATGATGATAATTTCAAAATACGTAGATTAGCCTTAAAAACAAGCCGTTGGGGTGGAAACACAAACCAGCCCTCAAACGGCCCCGTAAAAGGTACGAACACCTCGCACGGGATCAATGTAACTTGTACGAACTAACCGCGTAGTCGCGGATCTCCCGATTTGACAATATGACGATAGTTTCAAAATACGTAGATTAGGCTTAAAAACAAGGAGTTAGGTGGTGAAAACCCAAACCAGCCCCCAAACGGCCCCGTAAGAGGCACGAACATCTTGCACGGGACCAATGTAACATATATGAACTGACCGCGTAGTTACGGGTCTCCAGATTTGCGAATATGACGATAATTTCAAAATACGTAGATTAGGCTTAAATACAAGTTATTAAAGTGTGAAAACCCAAACCAGCCTCCAACGGCCTGTACGAAACTGACCGCGTTGTCGCGGGTCTCGCGGTTTTAGAATACGACGATAATTTCAAAATACGTAGATTAGGCTTAAAAACAAGCCGTTGGACGGTGAAAACACAAGCCAACCCCCAAACGGCCCAATAAAAGTCACGAACACCTCGCAGGGGACCAATGTAACTTGTAAGAACTGACCACGTAGTCGCGGGCCTCCCGAAATATGGAAAAAATTTCAAAATAAATAGATCAGGCTTAAAAACAAGACGTTCGAGTGTGATAACCCAAACCAGCCCCCAAATGGCCCCGTAACAGGCACAAAACACCTCGCACGGGACCAATGTAACATGTCAGAATAGACCGCGGAGTCGCGGGTGTCCTGATTTGAGAATAAGACGATAATTTTAAAAAATATCGATTAAGCTAAAAAACCAGCCCTTAAAGGGAGAAAACCCAAACTAGCCCCCCAACGGCCCTGTAAGAGGCACGAACACCTCGTACGGGACCAATATAACTTGTACAAACTCACCGCGTAGTCGCGGGCCTCTCGGTTTCAGAATATGACTATAATTTCAAAATATATCGATTAAGCTAAAAAACAGGCCCTTAAAGGGTGATAACCCAAACCAGCCCCCAAACGGCCTTGTAAGAGGCTTTAACACCTCGCACGGGACCAATGGAACTTGTACGAACTGATCTCCTAGTTGCAGGCCTCCCAATTTAAGAATATGATGATAATTTAAAAATACGTAGATTAGCCTTAAAAACAAGCCGTTGGGGTGGAAACACAAACCAGCCACCAAACGGCCCCATAAAAGGTACGAACACCTCGCACGGGATCAATGTAACTTGTACGAACTGACCGCGTAGTCGCGGATCTCCCGATTTGACAATATGACGATAGTTTCAAAATACGTAGATTAGGCTTAAAAACAAGGAGTTGGGTGGTGAAAACCCAAACCAGCCCCCAAACGGCCCCGTAAGAGGTACGAACATCTTGCACGGGACCAATGTAACATGTATGAACTGACCGCGTAGTTACGGGTCTCCAGATTTGCGAATATGACGATAATTTCAAAATACGTAGATTAGGCTTAAATAAAAGTTATTAAAGTGTGAAAACCCAAACCAGCCTCCAAACGGCCTCGTAAGAGGCACGAACACCTCGCACGAGACCAATGTAGCTTGTACGAACTGACCGCGTTGTCACGGGTCTCGCGGTTTTAGAATGCGACGATAATTTCAAAATACATAGATTAGGTTTAAAAACAAGCCGTTGGAGGGTGAAAACCGAAACCAACCCCCAAACGCCCCCATTAAAGTCACGAACACCTCGCAGGGGACCAATGTAACTTGTAAGAACTGACCGCGTAGTCGCGGGCCTCCCTAAATATGGCAAAAATTTCAAAATAAATAGATCAGGCTTAAAAACAAGCCGTTCGAGGGTGATAACCCAAACCAGCCCCCAAATGGCCCCGTAACACGTACAAACACCTCGCACGGGACCAATGTAACATGTCAGAACTGACCGCGGAGTCGCGGATGTCCTGATTTGAGAATAAGACGATAATTTTAAAATATATCGATTAAGCTAAAAAACAAGCCCTTAAAGGGAGAAAATCCAAACTTGCCCCCAACGGCCCTATAAGAGGTACGAACACCTCGCACGAGACCAATATAACTTTTACGAACTGACCGCGTAGTCGCGGGCCTCTCGGTTTCAGAATATGACTATAATTTCAAAATATATCGATTAAACAGAAAAACAGGCCCTTAAAGGGTGATAACCCAAACCAGCCCCCAAACGGCCTTGTAAGAGGCTCTAACACCTCGCACGGGACCAATGTAACTTGTACGAACTGATCTCGTAGTTGCGGGTCTCCCAATTTAAGAATATGATGATAATTTCAAAATACCTACATTAGCCTTAAAAACAAGCCGTTGGGGTGGAAACACAAACCAGGACCCAAACGTCCCCGTAAAAGGCACGGACACCTCGCACGGGACCAATGTAACTTGTACGAACTAACCGCATAGTCGCGGATCTCCCGATTTGACAATATGACGATAGTTTCAAAATACGTAGATTAGGCTTAAAAATAAGGAGTCGTGTGGTGAAAACCCAAACCAGCCCCCAAACGGCCCCGTAAGAGGAACGAACATCTTGCACGGGACCAATGTAACTTGTATGAACTGACCGCGTAGTTACGGGTCTCCAGATTTGCGAATATGACGATAATTTCAAAATACGTAGATTAGGCTTAAATACAAGTTATTAAAATGTGAAAATCAAAACCAGCCCCCAAACGGCCTCGTAAGAGGCACGAACACCTCGCACGGGACCAATGTAACTTGTACGAACTGACCGCGTTGTCGCGGGTCTCGCGGTTTTAGAATACGACGATAATTTCAAAATACGTAGATTAGGCTTAAAAACAAGCCGTTGGAGGGTGAAAACCCAAACCAACCCCCAAACGGCCCCATAAAAGTCACGAACACCTCGCAGGGGACCAATGTAACTTTTAAGAACTGACCGCGTAGTCGCGGGCCTCCCGAAATATTGCAAAAATTTCAAAATAAATAGATCAGGCTTAAAAACAAGCCGTTCGAGGGTGATAACCCAAACCAGCACCCAAATGGCCCCGTAACAGGCACAAAACACCTCGCACGGGACCAATGTAACATGTCAGAACTAACCGCGGAGTCGCGGGTGTCCTGATTTGAGAATAAGACGATAATTTTAAAATATATCGATTAAGCTAAAAAACAAGCCCTTAAAGGGAGAAAACCCAAACTAGCCCCCCAACGGCCCTGTAAGAGGCACGAACACCTCGTACGGGACCCATATAACTTGTACAAACTGCCCGCGTAGTCGCGGGCCTCTCGGTTTCAGAATATGACTATAATTTCAAAATATATCGATTAAGCTGAAAACAGGCCCTTAAAGGGTGATAACCCAAACCAGCCCCCAAACGGCCTTGTAAGAGGCTCTAACACCTCGCACGGGACCAATGGAACTTGTACGAACTGATCTCGTAGTTGCGGGTCTCCCAATTTAAGAATATGATGATAATTTCAAAATACGTAGATTAGCCTTAAAAACAAGCCGTTGGGGTGGAAACACAAACCAGCCCCCAAACGGCCCCGTAAAAGGTACGAACACCTCGCACGGGATCAATGTAACTTGTTCGAACTGACCGCGTAGTCGCGGATCTCCCGATTTGACAATATGACGAAAGTTTCAAAATACGTAGATTAGGCTTAAAAACAAGGAGTTGGGTGGTGAAAACCCAAACCAGCCCCCAAACGGCCCCGTAAGAGGCACGAACATCTTGCACGGGACCAATGTAACTTGTATGAACTGACCGCGTAGTTACGGGTCTCCAGATTTGCGAATATGACGATAATTTCAAAATACGTAGATTAGGCTTAAATACAAGTTATTAAAGTGTGAAAACCCAAACCAGCCTCCAAACGGCCTCGTAAGAGGCACGAAAACCAAGCACGGGGCCATTGTAACTTTTTTTTTTTTTGGGAAATTTATGTATATTAGAACTCAGGGAAGCAACTTACAAACAATAAACAAGGGAGAACCACAATCCTAGGGGCATACCCCAAAGGACACAAACTACCAAACACAAAACAAACCAACTAAGATAACACCGATTCGGGGATGTCCCAGTTCATACATGCCATCCAGTTGGTGAAGCTTCTCCTGTTGTTCTTCCACCTAGAGGCCCTCGGACAAACCATAGCAACAATATCTCTGACAATCATCTCACAATTCTTGGCCTTTCCTTGGAAAAATCTCGCATTCCTCTCCAACCAAAGACAATAGATAGTGGTGGAAAAGGAAATACCCCTAAGTCTATTATAGAAGCTCTTGCCCACATATTCGGAATTAGCAAACCCCAGCTCGCCCTCCCAGTTAAACGCCTCTCTGTCCTCCTGGTTCTTAAATCTGACCTGTACGAACTGACCGCGTTGTCACGGGTCTCACGGTTTTTGAATACGACGATAATTTCAAAATACATAGATTAGGCTTAAAAACAAGCCGTTGGAGGGTGAAAACCCAAACCAACCCCCAAACAGCCCCATAAAAGTGACGAACACCTCGCAGGGGACCAATGTAACTTGTAAGAACTGACCGCGTAGTCGCGGGCCTCCCGAAATATGGCAAAAATTTCAAAATAAATAGATCAGGCTTAAAAACAAGCCGTTCGAGGGTGATGATATACCCGTTTATACCCTCAGCCTGGATGAGGATTACCTCCAATACGGACGACCCTACGAGGGGACGACCCTTCACCGGGCCCCAGCTGGCCACCACCAGGCCCAGCCGACCCTACGAGGGGCCGACCCTCCACCAGGCTCCAGACGACCCTACGAGGGGCCGACCCTTCCCCAGGCTCCGGACAACCCTACGAGGGGCCGACCCTTCCCCAGGCTCCGGACGACCCTACGATGGTACGACAGTACGAGGCCAGAATCAAGCCAGGCTCCCCACCGGAAGAAACTTTGCCCTCGGCCTCGGCTCATAGGCCGAGGGTGACATCATGACAGCGCGTGGTTCGGGACACGCGTGGAACAGTGCGCGTCAGGCTCATATGACACGTGGCAGACCGTTATAACCGAATCACACCCTCACGTGAGGGAATATTATGTCATCATTTGGCATCTACAGGTGTCAACAGGGGATTGGTTAGATCACCATTCACATGCACCATGCTTACTTGGGGGGTACACTACACCCCCCAAGACCTATATATACTTGTCACCCCCAACCCTACAGGGGATCGATCAATGAACAGTAGCCCTAGCTAAAACTCTGCTTGTACACACACAGTAGAGAGAGAGTGAGAGGGTTATGTGCATTGTATCCAAGGCCATTAGTGCCCATACTTAGTGGATCACACACTCACAGTGGATGTAGGCCAAATTGGCTGAACCACTATACATCATTGTCTTATTTCCTCTTATACTCATCCCCTTCTATACACTTATACATCTCTATGGCTGCCATGGCTGCTACTGCTTGAGCTCACTATCACTTATCTGGTGGTGCTAAATCCAAGCATCATCAGTTTGGCGCCGTCTGTGGGAACGAGAAGACATCTCTTCCTTTTGTACAGCTTGGCCTCACTGGGCACTCTGGTGGTGAACCAACACTCCCCCTGAGAGGAGGTGTTTCACCATTGAAAGAGACCCACTAAGGTCCCTAAGCTAACCAGTATTTTCTCCAGTTCAACTTTTCATAGCTCAAGCACATGGCACCTGAGATGCCACCGCCACCACTTCCCCTGCCGGATGAGGGGGGAAGACCCAGTTCCAGTCAGCCGCCGCCTCAGTCTGAGATGGCTGATGTGGCGGCAGCCCTAAAGTCTCTGGCAGCCAGCCAGCGGATGATGCAGGAGCAGTTCACAGCTCTAAGTCAGAACATACTGAGACCACCGGGGGTCTCACCTGAGATGATTACTCCGGCAGCAGCTCCAGGACAGCATGAGGCCAGGGGACCACCCCAGGCACCACGCAAAGACCTTCCACCACCTCAGCGGCGTAGGGATGTTGCTGACCCCCGGCGTCTACGCCTGGGGAGGCAAGAAAACCCTTGCCCTGAGGATAGGTATGGAGATCTGGAGGGAGAGGAGGCTCCTATAGAGTGCTGGGAACCTTACGAGGTCTCCAACAACACTGTGCGACCCCTCCAGGACAGTAGGGGAAAGTGCGGGAGACCGAACCCTGATGATCGCCCAAGAGGCTCTGCTTTTGATCGATTGAGCAGGGGGTCGGCCTTTGAGAGGCTAGGCCCAGTAAATGACCTACGAGAGCAGTTGTCCAGGCCAAGGAGTGCTGCAAGATCCAGGAGGGAGGCAGCAGATGGCCGACCCCGAGGACGAGATGACGGCCAAAGGGAAGTAAACAGCCGACACAGGCCCGCCGTAGCGGAGCCCTCCATCCACCTCCAAGAGGCAGCGGGGGATAACATCGGCCACGCCGACCCTGTGAGGCCCTGGAATGACTCAATCCAGCGGTTAGAGGATAAGATTGGCGACATACTGAAGAGCCGGGACCCTCTTCAGAGGGGATACACCATAGGCTCACCCTTTGTGGCAAAGATAGTCAACTTCCCCACGCCATCAAAGTTCAAGCCTCCTGTGGTCACCCCAAGATACGATGGGAGCACCAACCCTGTCCACCACGTGGAGATGTATCAATCCGCGGCAGACATATACTCTATCTCAGATGAGATGAGATGTCGTGCCTTCTCTGGTACCCTGACAGGGGCTGCGCATGTGTGGTACACGTCTCTTCCAAAAAATTCCATTGGAAACTTTAAGCAGTTGGCAGACCTGTTCATCCATAATTTCTGCTTCGGGGTGAGGCCACAGAAGAAGACCACCCACCTGCTCTATGTCAAGCAGGGGAAGAGTGAGAGTCTGAGGGACTATATAGCCAGATTCAACAAGGAGAAGCTGGAGGTGGAAGACTATGAGGAAAGCATAGCTATGACAGCCCTGATTGGAGGACTCCAGAAGGGGAAGCTGTTATGGAAGCTTGCTGAAGACCCTCCGAGGACGATGGCTGAATTGCTGTCGACAGCAGGAAAGGTGATGAACGCCGAAGAGGCGATGGCGGCAAAATATGAAGACGAGAGAGGAGGTGCTAGTGGGAGTAAATACCCTAAGAAGAACAAAGAGGGGAAGAAGAGGTCCTCGGATGACAAGTTCGCGGGGTACACCCCTCTGATGGTCAGCTGTGAACAGATTCTCAATGAGATTAAGAGTGACCGATCCCTGAAGTGGCCCGAGAAGCTAAGGGCAGCACCTGGCAAGAGGAATAAGAGCCTGTGGTGCGAGTTTCACCAAGACCACGGCCACGTAACGGACAAATGCTTCGCTCTGAAAGATGAGATTGAGAAGATGCTAAAGGAAGGGAAGCTCAGAAAGTACGTCGACAAAGCCGACTTCAAGAGGGACCGAGGGGACGACCCCAGAAAGAAGCGAGTCGATGCCTGCAGAGAAGGTCCTCAAAAAAGAGGGGACGACCCTTCTGATGATGAGGACGACCCTGACCTCCCGCCGAGAGATGACCACAGTCCTGTCAAGAGGCTCAATATGATCTCGCTCGGTGTAGGAATGATCTCCGGGGGTTTAGCAGGAGGAGGGTCTGAGGTCGCTGACAGGAAGGCCCATGTTGCTGAGGCTAAGGCAGTGACAAAGATGGTGCACTCAACCTTCCTAGAGGTCAAGTCAGAAAAAAGGAAGAAGGTTGACATGGACACTTTGATAGTGGGATTTTCAAGGATGGACTTCAAAGGCCTCTTGGCCCCGCATGACAACCCTCTTGTCATCACTACCAGGGTGCACGGGTGCGAAGTGCCGAGGATCCTGGTAGATGGGGGCTCATCCGCAGATGTGATGTTTTGGCCATGCTTCAAGGCCTTGGGCCTCAGTCGTTCCAGACTTGTCCCATACCATCATCCATTGATTGGGTTCAGTGGGGAGAAGGTTCACCCCCTGGGAATATATGAGGCTGATGTCAGGATGGGGGACGAATGGCCGAGATGGCTCACCAAGAGGGTCAGTTTCTTTGTGCTGGATGAGCATGTGTTTTCGGCATACAACATCATACTGGGACGTGTGGCCCTCAAGGGGTTTGAAGCTGTGCCGTCCACAGTCCACCAGATGGTTAAGTTCCCTACCCCTTATGGGGTGGGGGAAGTCCAGGGAGACCAGACGACAGCGAGAGAATGCTACTACAACTCCGCTGAAGAAAAGGAGGCACACAAGAGGGCTACAACCACTTACAACATTGATACCCTAGACCCCAGGGACGAGACGAAGCTCAAAAAAGGGGAGGCCGCTGAGGAGGTAGAACCCATCATCCTCGATGAGGATGACCCGGGAAAAACCGTCCAAGTTGGCAAGTCTCTGAAGCCCAGTATCAAGGAAGACCTCATCAAACTGTTGAGGAGAAGGCGAAGCGTCTTCGCGTGGAGTCATGTAGATATGCCAGGGATCGACCCTGAAATCATGCGCCACAAACTCAATGTGGTAGAGGGAGTGAAGCCGGTAAAGCAGAGGAGGAGGATTTACTCTAGAGAGAAGTATGAGGTCATCAGGGATGAGGTTAAAAAATTAGAAGACGCTGAATTTATCAGAGAGGTCATCTACCCTGAGTGGCTGTCCAATGCAGTCATTGTCCCAAAGGCCAACGGCAAGTGGAGAATGTGTGTGGACTTCACAGACCCCAACAAGCACAGCCCCAAAGACAGCTTCCCTCTCCCCCGCATTGACCAGATGGTAGACGCTACTGCAGGCCACGAGCTCATGAGTTTTATGGATGCCTACTCAGGGTATAACCAGATCTTCATGAACCCTGATGACTCGGAGAGGACTGCCTTCATCACTGACAAGGGGACATACTGTTACAGGGTCATGCCCTTTGGCCTAAAAAATGCGGGGGCAACGTACCAGCGCCTCGTAAATAAAATGTTCGAAGACCAAATTGGGAAGTCTATGGAGGTTTACGTAGATGACATGCTGACTAAAAGTCTGAAGGCCGAGGACCATGTGGCAGACCTGGAAAGGACCTTTAATACAATGGACAAATACAAAATGAAGCTCAATCCGGCAAAGTGTGTCTTCGGGGTCGGAGCGGGAAAGTTCTTGGGGTTCATTGTCAATCAAAAAGGCATCGAGGCCAATCCCGAAAAGATAAAGGCCCTTATTGAGATGAAGACCCCCAAGTCCATTAAAGACGTTCAGAGGCTCACAGGGAGAGTGGCTGCCTTGAACAGATTTGTGTCAAGGGCTACAGACAGGTGTCTACCATTCTTCAAGATCCTCAGGAAGGCCTTCGAATGGAGCGAAGAGTGTGATGAGGCTTTCAAGGAGCTAAAATCATACTTAGGGTCTCCCTTGCTGCTGTCACGACCCGTGCAGGGTGAACGACTTTACGTGTACCTTGCTATCTCAGGGTCCGCTATCAGTGCAGCAATCGTAAGAGACGAAGACGGGATACAGAAGCCCGTATATTTCAACAGCAAGGCACTCCAGGGGGCAGAGCAGAGATACCCGAGGATGGAGAAGTTGGCCTATGCCTTGATCCATGCCTCAAGGAAGATGAAACTGTACTTCCAGTCCCATACTATGGTCATCCTTACTGACTCTCCTCTTAGGCAGGTCCTACACAAGCCTGAAAAATCAGGAAGGCTAATGACCTGGGCTATAGAGCTGGGGGAGTTTGACATTGTGTATCAGCCTAAGACAGCCATTAAGGGGCAGGCCTTGGCAGACTTCGTGGCTGAGTTCACCTGGGAAGATGATGAGGCCGAGGGTGAGACCCTCGGGAAGGCAGATACAGAAGACAGACCCGCAGACACACCCGCAGATATGGTTGGGATGAGCACCACTAGAAGGAAAGTGACTGAAAACGAAGAGGGAAGATACATCTTTAGACAGGGGTCCCTCTCTGAGGGAAACTTTTCTGAAGGAAAGACTCCGTGGAGCCTCTTCGTTGATGGGTCCTCCTGTGATAGCGGAAGTGGTGCTGGACTGATACTATCAGCACCCGATGGCACAGACGTCGAATACGCCCTGAGGTTCAACTTCAAAGCCTCCAACAATGAGGCTGAATATGAGGCCTTAGTAGCAGGCCTCTCCTTGGCCAAGTCTCTTAGTGTCGGCCAGATTTTGGTCCATAGTGATTCAAGGCTAGTCGTAAATCAGATACTTGGAGCCTACGAGGCTAAGGACGAAAGGATGGCTAGGTACCTCGAGAAGGTGAGATCGTTACTGAAGGGCTTCAGAGAAGTGAAATTAAGGAGGGTACCTAGGCTTGATAATGGCCGCGCTGATGCCCTTGCTAGGCTGGCCTCGGCAACAAGAACAGACATCAGGAGGACGGTCCCAGTGGAAATTTTGTTTCAGCCAGCTATCGAAGACGTCGAGGGAACACTTGGCATTTGCATGAATGTTTCTCAAGAACCGTCATGGATGGATCCTCTGATCAGATACATTAAAGGGGGAGAGATGCCAGAAGCAAGCCAAGAAAGGAAGAAGCTGAGATATAGGGCTGCTAAGTTCACTGTCATCAGAGACACGCTGTACAAAAAGGGGTTCCTACTCCCCTTACTTAGGTGTGTGCATCCCTCAGAAGTCCCTTCCATTCTGCAAGATGTGCATGAAGGGTCGTGCTCAAGCCACATTGGGGGTAGATCCTTAGCGAAGAGGGTGATCACCCAAGGCTACTGGTGGCCGACCTTAGGGAAAGATGCTGCCGCATATGTTAAAAAGTGTGATAAATGCCAAAGATTTGCTACCATCCCTCACCAACCTCATCAGCCCCTCACCTCCATTACATCCCCATGGCCGTTTGCAGTATGGGGGATTGACCTGGTAGGACCCTTACCGAGGGCAGTCAATAACTATCGGTTCCTCATCGTAGCAATTGACTACTTTTCAAAGTGGGTAGAGGCCGAACCGATGGTCACGATTACAGAGCAGAAGACCTTCCAGTTCATCTGGAAGAATGTGATATGCAGATATGGTCTACCCAACACCCTCATCTCGGATAACGGGACCCAGTTCAAGAATGCCTCTCTGCAGAAGTACTGTGAGAGGGTAGGCATCAAACAATTTTTCTCCACCCCAGGCCGACCTCAGGCCAATGGGCAAACCGAAGTTACGAATAGGACAATCCTAGATGGGATTAAGAAGAGGCTTGAGGAGGCAAAAGGAAGATGGGTCGAGGAGTTATATGCAGTGTTGTGGGCATACAGGACGACAGTAAGGACCTCTACTGGGGAGACCCCATTCATGTTAGCTTATGGATCAGAAGCAGTCATCCCCACCGAAGTCGAGTTCCCCACTCATAGGGTCCAAGTGTATGACCCCCAGGGAAATACAGAAGAGAGGAGACTTGACCTGGACTTGATTGAGGAAAGAAGGGAGGATGCTGAGATGAGGCAGGCTTCCTACCAACAGAGGACCGCAAGGTTCTACAATCAGAGGGTGAAACATAGGCCCATCGCAGTGGGGGACTTGGTCCTCAAGAAGACTTGGCAAAAGCCCAACAAGCTTCACCCTAATTGGCATGGCCCATATAGGGTCATCGATGAAGTCATCCCTGGGACCTACAGGCTAGAAAACCTGGAGGGGGAACCTTTCTCAAACCCCTGGAATGCAGATCATTTGAAAAAATACTACCAGTAGTGTTGTAAGGTCTTGATAAGCCATAGTTGTAATAAGCATTGTTTCGACAGAACACATTGAAGATTAATGAGAAGTATCAGTGTTTCCCTCATCCAGTGGTTATCAGTTCTAGTATACATGCAAAGAAGTTGAACCCTCGGCTATAATGAGGACCAGTGGAGGGGACGACCCCACCACTGTCCCCAAGAAAGACGAGGGTAGACTTTGTTAAAATCCATTAATTTGGTAAGTTGAACCCTCGGCTATAATGGGGACCAGTGGAGGGGACGACCCCACCACTGTCCTCAAGAAAGACGAGGGTAGACTTTAATTAAAAATCATTAAATTGGTTGGTTAAACCCTCGGCTATAATGAGGACCAGTGGAGGGGACGACCCCTCCACTGCCCTCAAGAAAGACGAGGGTAGACTTCATATATACCATTAAATTGGTTAGTTGAACCCTCGGCTATAATGGGGACCAGTGGAGGGGACGACCCCACCACTGTCCTCAAAAAAGACGAGGGTAGACTTTGTTAAAAACCATTAATTTGGTAAGTTGAACCCTCGGCTATAATGAGGACCAGTGGAGGGGACGACCCCACCACTGTTCTCAAAAAAGACGAGGATAGACTGTTAAAATCCATTAATTTGGTAAGTTGAACCCTCGGCTATAATGGGGACCAGTGGAGGAGACGACCCCACCACTGTCCTCAAGAAAGACGAGGGTAGACTTTAATTAAAAATCATTAAATTGGTTGGTTAAACCCTCGGCTATAATGAGGACCAGTGGAGGGGACGACCCCTCCACTGCCCTCAAGAAAGACGAGGGTAGACTTCATATATACCATTAAATTGGTTAGTTGAACCCTCGGCTATAACGAGGACCAGTGGAGGGGACGACCCCTCCACTGCCCTCAAGAAAGATGAGGGTAGACTTCATATATACCATTAAATTGG
Source organism: Sambucus nigra (assembly GCA_949130495.1). Lineage (NCBI taxonomy): Eukaryota > Viridiplantae > Streptophyta > Magnoliopsida > Dipsacales > Adoxaceae > Sambucus > Sambucus nigra. The sequence continues at coordinate 174,647,848 of OX422222.1, read as the reverse complement.
TTAGTTGAACCCTCGGCTATAATGAGGACCAGTGGAGGGGACGACCCCACCACTGTTCTCAAAAAAGACGAGGGTAGACTGTTAAAATCCATTAATTTGGTAAGTTGAACCCTCGGCTATAATGGGGACCAGTGGAGGGGACGACCCCTCCACTGTTCTCAAGAAAGACGAGGGTAGACTTCGTTAAAAATCATTAATTTGATTATTTGAACCCTCGGCTATAATGAGGCCTGATGAGGGGACGACCCCACATTGGTCCTCAAAAAGACGAGGGAAGGGTTAGTATCATCATCATCAACGAAGAAGCAAATTAGCAAGGAACAAACCATAACAGAATTAAATATGGAAGACAGCAGTTATGGGAGATAGTTGTGAAAGGAAGAGACGATGGTATTAATATAAAGCATCAAGTGTTTTACAATACATAGAACAAAAATACAAAAACAGGGGTATGGGCTACAGGCAGCCACCCTATGGGACGACATCAGAGGGCAGAGCCTCAACATCAATGGGAATGGTCTCCTCTGTTACCAGCACCGGATGATCTTCAGATGTACCGACCCCTTCGAGCTGGACTTGGGACTCCACCTGGTTGAGGGCCTCGGCAATTAGGGGATCGTCCAATTGAACACCCTCCAGTGATGGGCGAACAGAGGAAACCACATCGCCAAATTTGAGGACGACCCATCGGCAGGCCGTCCTAATCCCCCTTTCAAGATATTCAAGGCCGAAGCCTTGAAATTCATCTGAAGTCTTGTATGCCTCCACAGCATCAGCCTCAGCTTTCTTGATGGCTGCTTCCAGATCAGTCTTATGCTGGGCCTCCAGGTTGATTAGAGCCTTGTCCTTGTCCTTGATCAACAAGTCCTTGTCCTTGATCAACAAGTCCTTAGCCTGCAGATCGGCGTCATGTTGCTTCGTCAGCTCATCAAGGACTCTAGCGTGCTCAGTCCTTGTGCTCTCCAGCTCGGCCCTAGCAGTGTCCAACTCTGTCCGTAGGTCGGCCTCTTGTTGAATGGCCCTCTCAGCTTCATGGAATTTCTGTTGGTTCTCAGCCATCCACTTGGTGGCTGAGGTGAGGGCACAGACGGACTGCAAGAAAAAATGAACAAATGTCAAGAGGGTTGTTTCGAGTTTTCACCCTCTAACGCCATGTTTTTAAGCCTCAGTCTAAAATTACGCAAATTATCGTCGTATTGTCAAACCGGGAGACCCGCGGCTGCGGGGTCGGTTCCTATGATTTACATTGCTCCCGTGGGAGGTGTTGGTGCCACCCACGGGGCCGTTAGAAGGCTGTTTCGAGTTTTCACCCTCTAACGCCATGTTTTTAAGCCTAAGTCTAAAAATATGTAAATTATCGTCGTATTCTCAAACCGGGAGTCCCGCGGCTGCGGGGTCAGTTCCTACGCGTTACATTGATCCCGTGGGAGGTGTTGGTCCCACCCACGGGGCCGTTCGGGGGCTGTTTCGAATTTTCACCCTATAACGCCATGTTTTGCTTATGTCTAGAAATATGCAAATTACCGACGTATTCTCAAACCGGGAGTCCCGCGGCTGCGGGGTCAGTTCCTACGAGTTACATTGGTCCCGTGTGAGGTGTTGGTGCCACCCACGGGGCCGTTCGGGGGCTATTTCAAGTTCTCACCCTCTAATGCCATGTTTTTAAGCCTAAGTTTAGAAATATGCAAATTATCATCGTATCCTCAAACCGGGAGTCCCACGACTGCGGGGTCTGTTCCTACGAGTTACATTGGTTTCGTGGGAGGTGTTGGTGCCCCCATGGGGCCGTTAGAGGGTCGTTTCAAGTTTTCACCCTCTAATGTCATGTTTTTAAGCCTAAGTCTAAAAATATGCAAATTATCGTCGTATTCTCAAACCAGGAGTCCCGCGGCTGCGGGGTTGGTTCCTACGATTTACATTGGTCCCGTGGGAGGTGTTGGTGCCACCCACAGGGCCATTAGAAGACTGTTTCGAGTTTTCACCCTATAACGTCATGTTTTTAAGCCTAAGTCTAGAAATCTGCAAATTACCGTCGTATTCTCAAACCGGAATTCCCGCGGCTGCGGGGTCAGTTCCTACGAGTTACATTGGTCCCGTGGGAGGTGTTGGTGCCACCCACGGGGCCGTTAGGGGACCGTTTCAAGTTCTCACCCTCTAATGCCATGTTTTTAAGCCTAAGTCTAGAAATATGTAAATTGTCATCGTATTCTCAAACCGGGAGTCCCGCGGCTGCGGGGTCAGTTCCTACGAGTTAGATTGGTCCCGTGGGAGGTGTTGGTGCCACCCACGGGGCCGTTAGAGGGCTGTTTCGAATTTTCACCCTCTAACGCCATGTTTTTAAGCCAAACTCTAAAAGTATGCAAATTATCGTCGTATTCTCAAACCGGGACTCTTGCGGGTGTGGAGTCAGTTCCTACGAGTTACATTGGTCCCGTGGGAGGTGTTGGTGCCACCCATGGGGCCGTTAGAGGGCTGTTTCGAGTTTTCACCCTCTAACGCCATGTTTTTAAGCCTAAGTCTAAAAAGATGCAAATTATCATCGTATTCTCAAACCGGGAGTCCCGCGGCTGCGGGGTCAGTTCCTACGACTTACATTGGTCCCGTGGGAGGTGTTCGTGCCACCCACGGGGTCGTTCGTGGGCTATTTCGAGTTTTTACCCTCTAACGCCATGTTTGATTAAGTTTAGAATTATGCAAATTACCGCCGTATTCTCAAATCGGGAGTCCTGCGGCTGCGGGGTCAGTTCCTACGAGTTACATTGGTCCCGTGGGAGGTGTTGGTGCCACCCACGGGGCCGTTCGGGGGCTGTTTCAAGTTCTCACCCTCTAATGACATGTTTTTAAGCCTAAGTCTAGAAATATGCAAATTATCGTCGTATCCTCAAACCGGGAGTCCCACGGCTGCGGGGTCAGTTCCTACGAGTTACATTGGTCCCGTGGAAGGTGTTGGTGCCACCCATGGGGCCGTTAGAGGGTTGTTTCGAGTTTTCACCCTCTAACGCCATGTTTTTAAGCCTAAGTCTAAAATTACGCAAATTATCGTCGTATTCTCAAACCGGGAGTCCCGCGGCTGCGGGTTCGGTTCCTATGATTTACATTGGTTCCATGGGAGGTGTTGGTGCCACCCACGGGGCCGTTAGAAGGCTGTTTCGAGTTTTCACCCTCTAACGCCATGTTTTGCTTATGTCTAGAAATATGCAAATGACCGACGTATTCTCAAACCGGGAGTCCCGCGGCTGCGGGGTCAGTTCCTACGAGTTATATTTGGTCCCGTGGGAGGTTTTGGTGCCACCCACGGGGCCGTTCGGGGGCTGTTTCTAGTTCTCACCCTCTAACGCCCTGTTTTTAAGCCTAAGTTTAAAAATATGCAAATTATCGTCGTATATTCTATCCGGGAGTCCCGCGGCTGCCAGTTCCTACGAGTTACATTGGTCCCGTGGGAGGTGTTGGGGCCACCCACGGGGCTGTTAGAGCGTTGTTTCGAGTTTTCACCGTCTAACCCCATGTTTTTAAGCCTAAGTCTAAAAATATGCAAATTATCGTCGTATTCTCAAACCGGGAGTGCCGCGGCCGCGGGATCAGTTCCTACGAGTTACATTGGTCCCGTGGGAGGTGTTGGTGTCACCCACGGGGCCGTTCGGGGGATGTTTCAAGTTCTCACCCTCTAATTCCATGTTTTTAAGCCTAAGTCTAGAAATATTCAAATAATTATCGTATCCTCAAACCCGGAGTCCCGCGGCTGCGGGGTCAGTTCTTACGAGTTACCTTGGTCCCGTGGGAGGTGTTGGTGCCACTCACGGGGCCGTTAGAGGGCTGTTTCAAGTTTTCACCCTCTAACGCCATGTTTTTAAGCCTAAGTCTAAAAATATGCAAATTATCGTCGTATTCTCAAATGGGGAGTCCCGCGGCTGCGGGGTCGATTCCTACGATTTACATTGGTCCCGTGGAAGGTGTTGGTGCCACCCACGGGGCTGTTAGAGGGTTGTTTCTAGTTTTCACCCTCTAACGCCATGATTTTAAGCCTAAGTCTAGAAATCTGCAAATTACCGTCCTATTCTCAAACTGGGAATCCCGCGGATGCGGGGTCAGTTCCTACGAGTTACATTGGTCCCGTGGGAGGTGTTGGTGCCACCCACGGGGCCGTTAGGGGGCTATTTCAAGTTCTCACCCTCTAATGCCATGTTTTTAAGCCTAAGTCTAGAATATGCAAATTGTCATCGTATTCTCAAACCGGGAGTCCCGCGGCTGCGGGGTCAGTTCCTACGAGTTAGATTGGTCCCGTGGGTGGTGTTGGTGCCACCCACGGGGCCGTTAGAGGGCTGTTTCGAATTTTCACCCTCTAACGCCATGTTTTTAAGCCTAACTCTAAAAATATGCAAATTATCGTCGTATTCTCAAACCGGGACTCCCGCGGGTGTGGAGTCAGTTCCTACGACTTACATTGGTCCCGTGGGAGGTGTTGGTGCCACCCACGGGGTCGTTCGGGGGCTATTTCGAGTTTTTACCCTCTAACGCCATGTTTGATTAAGTTTAGAAATGTGCAAATTACCGCCGTATTCTCAAATCGGGAGTCCTGCGGCTGCGGGGTCAGTTCCTACGAGTTACATTGGTCCCGTGGGAGGTGTTGGTGCCACCCACGGGGCCGTTCGAGGGCTGTTTCGAGTTCTCACCCTCTAATGCCATGTTTTTAAGCCTAAGTCTAGAAATATGCAAATTATCGTCGTATCCTCAAACCGGGAGTCCCACGGCTGCGGGGTCAGTTCCTACGAGTTACATTGGTCCCGTGGGAGGTGTTGGTACCACCCATGGGGCCGTTAGAGGGCTGTTTCGAGTTTTCACCCTCTAACGCCATGTTTTTAAGCCTAAGTCTAGAAATATGCAAATTATTGTCGTATCCTCAAACACGGAGTCCCGCGGCTGTGGGGTCAGTTCTTACGAGTTACCTTGGTCCCGTGGGAGGTGTTGGTGCCACTCACGGGGCCGTTAGAGGGCTGTTTCAAGTTTTCACCCTCTAACGCCAAGTTTTTAAGCCTAAGTCTAAAAATATGCAAATTATCGTCGTATTCTCAAACCGGGAGTCCCGCGGCTGCGGGGTCGATTCCTAGGATTTACATTGGTCCCGTGGGAGGTGTTGGTGCCACCCACGGGGCCGTTAGAGGGTTGTTTCGAGTTTTCACCCTCTAACGCCATGATTTTAAGCCTAAGTCTAGAAATCTGCAAATTACCGTCGTATTCTCAAACTGGGAATCCCACGGCTGCGGGGTCAGTTCCTACGAGTTACATTCGTCCCGTGGGAGTTGTTGCTGCCACCCACGGGGCCGTTCGGGGGCTGTTTCAAGTTCTCACCCTCTAATGCCATGTTTTTAAGCCTAAGTCTAGAAATATGTAAATTGTCATCGTATTCTCAAACCGGGAGTCCCGCGGCTGTGGGGTCAGTTCCTACAAGTTAGATTGGTCCCGTGGATGGTGTTGGTGCCACCCACGGGGCCGTTAGAGGGCTGTTTCGAATTTTCATCCTCTAATGCCATGTTTTTAACCCTAACTCTAAAAATACGCAAATTATCGTCGTATTCTCAAACCGGAACTCCCGCGGGTGTGGAGTCAGTTCCTACGAGTTACATTGGTCCCGTGGGAGGAGTTGGTGCCACCCATGGGGCCGTTAGAGGGCTGTTTCGAGTTTTCACCCTCTAACGCCATGTTTTTAAGCCTAAGTCTAAAAAGATGCAAATTATCATCGTATTCTCAAACCGGGAGTCCCGCGGCTGCGGGGTCAGTTCCTACGAGTTACATTGGTCCCGTGGGACGTGTTCGTGCCACCCACGGGGTCGTTCGGGGGCTGTTTCAAGTTCTCACCCTCTAATGCCATGTTTTTAAGCCTAAGTCTAGAAATATGCAAATTATTGTCGTATCCTCAAACCGGGAGTCCCACGGCTGCGGGGTCAGTTCCTACGAGTTACATTGGTCCCGTGGGAGGTGTTCGTGCCACCCACGGGGTCGTTCGGGGGCTATTTCGAGTTTTCACCCTCTAACCCCATGTTTGACTAAATTTGGAAATATGCAAATTACCGCCGTATTCTCAAATCGGAAGTCCCGCGGATGCGGGGTCAGTTCCTACGAGTTACATTGGTCCCGTGGGAGGTGTTGGTGCCACCCACGGTGCCGTTCGGGGGCTGTTTCAAGTTCTCACCCTGTAATGCCATGTTTTTAAGCCTAAGTCTAGAAATATCCAAATTATTGTCGTATCCTCAAACTGGGTGTCCCGCGGCTGCGGGGTCGGTTCCTATGATTTACATTGGTCCCGTGGGAGGTGTTGGTGCCACCCACAGGGCCGTTAGAGGGTTGTTTCGAGTTTTCATCCTCTAACGCCATGTTTTTAAGCCTAAGTCTAAAAAGATGCAAATTATCATCGTATTCTCAATCCGGGCGTCCCGCGGCTGCGGGGTCAGTTCCTACGAGTTACATTGGTCCCGTGGGACGTGTTCGTGCCACCCACGGGGTCGTTCGGGGGCTGTTTCAAGTTCTCACCCTCTAATGCCATGTTTTTAAGCCTAAGTCTAGAAATATGCAAATTATTGTCGTATCCTCAAACCGGGAGTCCCACGGCTGCGGGGTCAGTTCCTACGAGTTACATTGGTCCCGTGGGAGGTGTTCGTGCCACCCACGGGGTCGTTCGGGGGCTATTTCGAGTTTTCACCCTCTAACCCCATGTTTGATTAAATTTGGAAATATGCAAATTACCGCCGTATTCTCAAATCGGAAGTCCCGCGGATGCGGGGTCAGTTCCTACGAGTTACATTGGTCCCGTGGGAGGTGTTGGTGCCACCCACGGTGCCGTTCGGGGGCTGTTTCAAGTTCTCACCCTGTAATGCCATGTTTTTAAGCCTAAGTCTAGAAATATCCAAATTATTGTCGTATCCTCAAACTGGGTGTCCCGCGGCTGCGGGGTCGGTTCCTATGATTTACATTGGTCCCGTGGGAGGTGTTGGTGCCACCCACAGGGCCGTTAGAGGGTTGTTTCGAGTTTTCACCCTCTAACGCCATGTTTTTAAGCCTAAGTCTAAAAAGATGCAAATTATCATCGTATTCTCAATCCGGGCGTCCCGCGGCTGCGGGGTCAGTTCCTACGAGTTACATTGGTCCCGTGGGACGTGTTCGTGCCACCCACGGGGTCGTTCGGGGGCTGTTTCAAGTTCTCACCCTCTAATGCCATGTTATTAAGCCTAAGTCTAGAAATATGCAAATTATCGTCGTATCCTCAAACCGGGAGTCCCACGGCTGCGGGGTCAGTTCCTACGAGTTACATTGGTACCGTGGGAGGTGCTGGTGCCACCCATGGGGCTGTTAGAGGGTTGTTTCGAGTTTTCACCCTCTAACGCCATGTTTTTAAGCCTAAGTCTAAAAATATGCAAATTATCGTCGTATTCTCAAACCGGGAGTCCCGCGGCTGCGGGGTCAGTTCCTACCCATTACATTGATGCCGTGGGAGGTGTTGGTCCCACCCACGGGTCCATTCGGGGGCTGTTTCGAATTTTCACTCTCTAACGCCATGTTTTGCTTATGTTTAGAAATATGCAAATTACCGACGTATTCTCAAACCGGGAGTCCCGCGGCTGCGGGGTCAGTTCCTACGAGTTACATTTGGTCCCGTGGGAGGTGTTGGTGCCACCCACGGGGCCGTTCGGGGGCTGGTTCTAGTTCTCACCCTCTAATGACATGTTTTTAAGCCTAAGTCTATAAATATGCAAATTATCGTCGTATTTTCATACCGCGAGTCCCGCGGCTGCGGGGTCAGTTCCTACCAGCTACATTGGTCCCGTGGGAGGTGTTGGTGCCACCCATGGGAGGGCTGTTTCGAGTTTTCAACCTCTAACGCCATGTTTTTAAGCCTAAGTTTAAAAATATGCAAATTATCGTCGTATATTCTAGCCGGGAGTCCCGCGACTGCGGGGCCAGTTCCTACGAGTTACATTGGTCCCGTGGGAAGTGTTGGGGCCACCCACGGGGCCGTTAGAGCGCTGTTTCGAGTTTTCACCCTCTAACCCCATGTTTTTACGCCCAAGTCTAGAAATATGCAAATTACTGTCGTATTCTCAAACCGGGAGTCCCGCGGCCGCGGGGTCAGTTCCTACGAGTTACATTGGTCCCGTGGGAGGTGTTGGTGTCACCCACGAGGCCGTTCGGGGGCTGTTTCAAGTTCTCACCCTCTAATGCCATGTTTTTAAGCCTAAGTCTAGAAATATGCAAATTATTATCGTATCCTCAAACCCGGAGTCCCGCGGCTGCGGGGTCAGTTCTTACGAGTTACCTTGGTCCCGTGGGAGGTGTTGGTGCCACTCACGGGGCCGTTAGAGGGCTGTTTCAAGTTTTCACCCTCTAACGCCATGATTTTAAGCCTAAGTCTAGAAATCTGCAAATTACCGTCGTATTCTCAAACTGGGAATCCCACGGCGGCGGGGTCAATTCCTACGAGTTACATTGGTCTCGTGGGAGGTGTTCGTGCCACCCACGGGGTCGTTTGGGGGCTATTTTGAGTTTTCACCCTCTAACGCCATGTTTGATTAAGTTTAGAAATATGCAAATTACCGCCGTATTCTCAAATCGGAAGTCCCGCGGCTGCGGGGTCAGTTCCTACGAGTTACATTGGTCCCGTGGGAGGTGTTGGTGCCACCCACGGGGCCGTTCGGGGGCTGTTTCAAGTTCTCACCCTCAAATGTCATGTTTTTAAGCCTAAGTCTAGAAATATGCAAATTATTGTCGTATCCTCCAACCGGGAGTCCCACGGCTGCGGGGTCAGTTCGTACGAGTTACATTGGTCCCGTGGGAGGTGTTGGTGCCACCCATGGGGCCGTTAGAGGGTTGTTTCGAGTTTTCACCCTCTAACGCCATGTTTTTAAGCCTAAGTCTAAAAATACGCAAATTATCGTCGTATTCTCAAACCGGGAGTCCCGGGGCTGCGGGGTCGGTTCCTATGATTTACATTGGTCCCGTGGGAGGTGTTGGTGCCACCCACAGGGCCGTTAGAGGGCTGTTTCGAGTTTTCACCCTCTAACGTCATGTTTTTAAGCCTAAGTCTAAAAAGATGCAAATTATCGTCGTATTCTCAAACCGGGAGTCCCGCGGCTGCGGGGTCAGTTCCTACCCATTACATTGATCCCGTGGGAGGTGTTGGTCCCACCCACGGGGACGTTCAGTTTCGAATTTTCACTCTCTAACGCCATGTTTTGCTTATGTTTAGAAATATGCAAATTACCGACGTATTCTCAAACCGTGAGTCCCGCGGCTGCGGGGTCAGTTCCTACGAGTTACATTTGGTCCCGTGGGAGGTGTTGGTGCCACCCACGGGGCCGTTCGGGGGCTGGTTCTAGTTCTCACCCTCTAATGACATGTTTTTAAGCCTAAGTCTATAAATATGCAAATTATCGTCGTATTTTCATTCCGCGAGTCCCGCGGCTGCGGGGTCAGTTCCTACCAGCTACATTGGTCCCGTGGGAGGTGTTGGTGCCACCCATGGGAGGGCTGTTTCGAGTTTTCAACCTCTAACGCCATGTTTTTAAGCCTAAGTTTAAAAATATGCAAATTATCGTCGTATATTCTAGCCGGGAGTCCCGCGACTGCGGGGCCAGTTCCTACGAGTTACATTGGTCCCGTGGGAAGTGTTGGGGCCACCCACGGGGCCGTTAGAGCGCTGTTTCGAGTTTTCACCCTCTAACCCCATGTTTTTACGCCCAAGTCTAGAAATATGCAAATTACTGTCGTATTCTCAAACCGGGAGTCCCGCGGCCGCGGGGTCAGTTCCTACGAGTTACATTGGTCCCGTGGGAGGTGTTGGTGTCACCCACGAGGCCGTTCGGGGGCTGTTTCAAGTTCTCACCCTCTAATGCCATGTTTTTAAGCCTAAGTCTAGAAATATGCAAATTATTATCGTATCCTCAAACCCGGAGTCCCGCGGCTGCGGGGTCAGTTCTTACGAGTTACCTTGGTCCCGTGGGAGGTGTTGGTGCCACTCACGGGGCCGTTAGAGGGCTGTTTCAAGTTTTCACCCTCTAACGCCATGATTTTAAGCCTAAGTCTAGAAATCTGCAAATTACCGTCGTATTCTCAAACTGGGAATCCCACGGCGGCGGGGTCAATTCCTACGAGTTACATTGGTCCCGTGGGAGGTGTTCGTGCCACCCACGGGGTCGTTTGGGGGCTATTTTGAGTTTTCACCCTCTAACGCCATGTTTGATTAAGTTTAGAAATATGCAAATTACCGCCGTATTCTCAAATCGGGAGTCCCACGACTGCGGGGCCAGTTCCTACGAGTTACATTGGTCCCGTGGGAAGTGTTGGGGCCACCCACGGGGCCGTTAGAGCGCTGTTTCGAGTTTTCACCCTCTAACCCCATGTTTTTACGCCCAAGTCTAGAAATATGCAAATTACTGTCGTATTATCAAACCGGGAGTCCCGCGGCTGCGGGGTCAGTTCCTACGAGTTACATTGGTCCCGTGGGAGGTGTTGGTGCCACCCACGGGGCCGTTCGGGGGCTGTTTCAAGTTCTCACCCTCAAATGTCATGTTTTTAAGCCTAAGTCTAGAAATATGCAAATTATTGTCGTATCCTCCAACCGGGAGTCCCACGGCTGCGGGGTCAGTTCGTACGAGTTACATTGGTCCCGTGGGAGGTGTTGGTGCCACCCATGGGGCCGTTAGAGGGTTGTTTCGAGTTTTCACCCTCTAACGCCATGTTTTTAAGCCTAAGTCTAAAAATACGCAAATTATCGTCGTATTCTCAAACCGGGAGTCCCGGGGCTGCGGGGTCGGTTCCTATGATTTACATTGGTCCCGTGGGAGGTGTTGGTGCCACCCACAGGGCCGTTAGAGGGCTGTTTCGAGTTTTCACCCTCTAACGTCATGTTTTTAAGCCTAAGTCTAAAAAGATGCAAATTATCGTCGTATTCTCAAACCGGGAGTCCCGCGGCTGCGGGGTCAGTTCCTACCCATTACATTGATCCCGTGGGAGGTGTTGGTCCCACCCACGGGGACGTTCAGTTTCGAATTTTCACTCTCTAACGCCATGTTTTGCTTATGTTTAGAAATATGCAAATTACCGACGTATTCTCAAACCGGGAGTCCCGCGGCAGCGGGGTCAGTTCCTACGAGTTACATTTGGTCCCGTGGGAGGTGTTGGTGCCACCCACGGGGCCGTTCGAGGGCTGTTTCTACTTCTCACCGTCTAATGCCATGTTTTTAAGCCTAAGTCTATTAATATGGAAATTATCGTCGTATTCTCAAATCGGGTGTCCCGCGGCTGCGGGGTCAGTTCCTACGAGTTAGATTGGTCCCGTGGGTGGTGTTGGTGCCACCCACGGGGCCGTTAGAGGGCTGTTTCGAATTTTCATCCTCTAACGCCATGTTTTTAACCCTAACTCTAAAAATATGCAAATTATCGTTGAATTCTCAAACCGGGACTCCCGCGGGTGTGCAGTCAGTTCCTACGAGTTACATTGGTCCCGTGGGAGGTGTTGGGGCCACCCATGGGGCCGTTAGAGGGCTGTTTCGTGTTTTCCCCCTCTAACGCCATGTTTTTAAGCCTAAGTCAAAAAAGATGCAAATTATCATCGTATTCTCAAACCGGGAGTCCAGCGGCTACGGGGTCAGTTCCTACGAGTTACATTGGTCCCGTGGGACGTGTTCGTGCCACCCACGGGGTCGTTCGGGGGCTGTTTCAAGTTCTCACCCTCTAATGCCATGTTTTTAAGCCTAAGTCTAGAAATATGCAAATTATCGTCGTAGCCTCAAACCGGGAGTCGGTTGCGGGGTCAGTTCCTACGAGTTACATTGGTCCCGTGGGAGGTGTTCGTGCCACCCACGGGGTCGTTCGGGGGCTTTTTCGAGTTTTCACCCTCTAACGCCATGTTTGATTAAGTTTGGAAATATGCAAATTTCCGCCGTATTCTCAAATCGGAAGTCCCGCGGCTGCGGGGTCAGTTCCTACTGCGGATCTCCCAATTTAAGAATATGATGATAATTTCAAAATACGTAGATTAGCCTTAAAAACAAGCCGTTGTGGTGGAAACACAAACCAGCCCCCAAACGGCCCCGTAAAAGGCACGGACACCTCGCACGGGACCAATGTAACTTGTATGAACTGACCGCGTAGTTACGGGTCTCCAGATTTGCGAATATGATGATAATTTCAAAATACGTAGATTAGGCTTAAATACAAGTTATTAAAGTGTGAAAACCCAAACCAGCACCCAAACGGCCTCGTAAGAGGAACGAACACCTCGCACGGGACCAATGTAACTTGTACGAACTGACCGCGTTGTCGCGGGTCTCGCGGATTTAGAATACGACGATAATTTCAAAATACGTAGATTAGGCTTAAAAACAAGCTGTTGGAGGGTGAAAACCCAAACCAACCCCCAAACGGCCCCATAAAAGTCACGAACACCTCGCAGGGGACCAATGTAACTTGTAAGAACTGACCGCGTAGTCGCGGGCCTCCCGAAACATGGAAAAAATTTCAAAATAAAGAGATCAGGCTTAAAAACAAGCCGTTCGAGGGTGATAACCCAAACCAGCCCTGAAATGGCCCCGTAACAGGCACAAAACACCTCGTACGGGATCAATGTAACATGTCAGAACTGACCGCGGAGTCGCGGGTGTCCTGATTTGAGAATAAGACGATAATTTTAAAATATATCGATTAAGCTAAAAAACAAGCCCTTAAAGGGAGAAAACCCAAACTAGCCCCCCACCGGCCCTGTAAGAGGTACGAACACCTCGTACGGGACCAATATAACTTGTACAAACTGACCGCGTAGTCGCGGGCCTCTCGGTTTCAGAATATGACTATAATTTCAAAATATATCGATTAAGCTGAAAAACAGGCCCTTAAAGGGTGATAACCCAAACCAGCCCCCAAACGGCCTTGTAAGAGGCTCTAACACCTCGCACGAGACCAATGGAACTTGTACGAACTGATCTCGTAGTTGCGGGCCTCCCAATTTGAGAATATGATGATAATTTCAAAATACGTAGATTAGCCTTAAAAACAAGCCGTTGGGGTGGAAACACAAACCAGCCCCCAAACGACCCCGTAAAAGGCATGAACACCTCGCACGGGATCAATGTAACTTGTACGAACTGACCGCGTAGTCGCGGATCTCCCGATTTGACAATATGACGATAGTTTCAAAATACGTAGATTAGGCTTAAAAACAAGGAGTTGGGTGGTGAAAACACAGACCAGCCCCCAAACGGCCCCGTAAGAGGCACAAACATCTTGCACGGGACCAATGTAACATGTATGAACTGACCGCGTAGTTACGGGTCTCCAGATTTGTGAATATGACGATAATTTCAAAATACGTAGATTAGGCTTAAATACAAGTTATTAAAGTGTGAAAACTCAAGCCAGCCTCCAAACGGCCTCGTAAGAGGCACGAACACCTCGCACGGGACCAATGTAACTTGTACGAACTGACCGCGTTGTCACGGGTCTCTCGGTTTTAGAATACGACGATAATTTCAAAATACGTAGATTAGGCTTAAAAACAAGCCGTTGGAGGGTGAAAACCCAAACCAACCCCCAAACGGCCCCATAAAAGTCACGAACACCTCGCAGGGGACCAATGTAACTTGTAAGAACTGACCGCGTAGTCGCGGGCCTCCCGAAATATGGAAAAAATTTCAAAATAAATAGATCAGGCTTAAAAACAAGCCGTTCGAGGGTGATAACCCAAACCAGCCCCCAAATGGCCCCGTAACACGCACAAACACCTCGCACGGGACAAATGTAACATGTCAGAACTGACCGCGGAGTCGCGGGTGTCCTGATTTGAGAATAAGACGATAATTTTAAAATATATCGATTAAGCTAAAAAATAAGCCCTTAAAGGGATAAAACCCAAACTAGCCCCCCAACGGCCCTGTAAGAGGCACGAACACCTCGCACGGGACCAATATAACTTGTACGAACTGATCGCGTAGTCGAGGGCCTCTCGGTTTCAGAATATGACTATAATTAAAAAATATATCGATTAAGCTGAAAAACAGGCCCTTAAAGGGTAATAACCCAAACCAGCCCCCAAACGGCCTTGTAAGAGGCTCTAACACCTCGCACGGGACCAATGTAACTTCTACAAACTGATCTCGTACTTGCGGGTCTTCCAATTTAAGAATATGATGATAATTTCAAAATACGTAGATTAGCCTTAAAAACAAGTCGTTAGGGTGGAAACATAAACCAGCCCCGTAAAAGGCACGGACACCTCGCACGGGACCAATGTAACTTGTACGAACTGACCCCGTAGTCGCGGATCTCCCGATTTGACAATATGACGATAGTTTCAAAATACGTAGATTAGGCTTAAAAACAAGGAGTTGTGTGGGGAAAACGCAAACCAGCCCCCAAACGGCCCCGTAAGAGGCACGAACATCTTGCACGGGACCAATGTAACTTGTATGAACTGACCGCGTAGTTACGGGTCTCCAGATTAGCGAATATGACGATAATTTCAAAATACGTAGATTAGGCTTAAATACAAGTTATTAAAGTGTGAAAACCCAAACCAGCCCCCAAACGGCCTCGTAAGAGGCACGAACACCTCGCACGGGACCAATGTAACTTGTACTAACTGACCGCGTTGTCGCGGGTCTCGCGGTTTTAGAATACGACGATAATTTCAAAATACGTAGATTAGGCTTAAAAACAAGCCGTTGGAGGGTGAAAACCCAAACCAACCCCCAAACGACCGCATAAAAGTCACGAACACCTCGCAGGGGACCAATGTAACTTGTAAGAACTGACCGCGTAGTCGAGGGCCTCCCGAAATATGGCAAAAATTTCAAAATAAATAGATCAGGCTTAAAAACAAGCCGTTCGAGGGTGATTACCCAAACCAACCCCCAAACGGCCGCATAAAAGTCACGAACACCTCGCAGGGGACCAATGTAACTTGTAAGAACTGACCGCGTAGTCGAGGGCCTCCCGAAATATGGCAAAAATTTCGAAATAAATAGATCAGGCTTAAAAACAAGCCGTTCGAGGGTGATTACCCAAACCAGCCCCCAAATGGCCCCGTAACAGGCACAAAACACCTCGCACGGAACCAATGTAACATGTTAGAACTGACCGCGGAGTCGCGGGTGTCCTGATTTGAGAATAAGACGATAATTTTAAAATATATCGATTAAGCTAAAAAACAAGCCCTTAAAGGGAGAAAACCCAAACTAGCCCCCCAACGGCCCTGTAAGAGGCACGAACACCTCGTACGGGACCAATATAACTTGTACAAACTGACCGCGTAGTCGCGGGCCTCTCGGTTTCAGAATATGACTATAATTTCAAAATATATCGATTAAGCTGAAAAACAGGCCCTTAAAGAGTGATAACCCAAACCAGCCCCAAAACGGCCTTGTAAGAGGCTATAACACCTCGCACGAGACCAATGGAACTTGTACGAACTGATCTCGTAGTTGCGGGCCTCCCAATTTAAGAATTTGATGATAATTTCAAAATACGTAAATTAGCCTTAAAAACAAGCCGTTGGGGTGGAAACACAAACCAGCGACCAAACCGCCGTGTAAAAGGCACGAACACCTCGTACGGGATCAATGTAACTTGTACGAACTGACAGCGTAGTCGCGGACCTCCCGATTTGACAATATGACGATAGTTTCAAAATACGTAGATTAGGCTTAAAAACAAGGAGTTGGGTGGTGAAAACCCAAACTAGCCCACAAACGGCCCCGTAAGAGGCACGAACATCTTGCACGGGACCAATGTAACATGTATGAACTGACCGCGTAGTTACGGGTCTCCAGATTTGCGAATATGATGATAATTTCATAATACGTAGATTAGGCTTAAATACAAGTTATTAAAGTGTGAAAACCCAAACCAACCTCCAAACGGCCTCGTAAGAGGCACGAACACCTCGCACGGGACCGATGTAACTTGTACGAACTAACCGCGTTGTCACGGGTCTCGCGGTTTTAGAATACGACGATAATTTCAAAATACGTAGATTAGGCTTAAAAACAAGCCGTTGGAGGGTGAAAACCCGAACCAACCCCCAAACGGCCCCATTAAAGTCACGAACACCTCGCAGGGGACCAATGTAACTTGTAAGAACTGACCGCGTAGTCGCGGGCCTCCCGAAATATGGCAAAAATTTATAAATAAATAGATCAGGCTTAAAAACAAGTCGTTCGTTGGTGATAACCCAAACCAGCCCCCAAATGGCCCCGTAACACGCACAAACACCTCGCACGGGACCAATGTACATGTCAGAACTGACCGCGGAGTCGCGGGTGTCCTGATTTGAGAATAAGACAATAATTTTAAAATATATCGATTAAGCTAAAAAATAAGCCCTTAAAGGGATAAAACCCAAACTAGCCCCCCAACGGCCCTGTAAGAGGCACGAACACCTCGCACGGGACCAATATAACTTGTATGAACTGACCGCGTAGTCGCGGCCCTCTCGGTTTCAGAATATGACTATAATTTCAAAATATATCGATTAAGCAGAAAAACAGGCCCTTAAAGGGTGATAACCCAAACCAGCCCCCAAACGGCCTTGTAAGAGGCTCTAACACCTCGCACGGGACCAATGCAACTTGTACGAACTGATCTCGTAGTTGCGGGTCTCCCAATTTAAGAATATGATGATAATTTCAAAATACGTAGATTAGCCTTAAAAACAAGCCGTTGGGGTGGAAACACAAACCAGCCCAGTAAAAGGCACGGACACCTCGCACGGGACCGATGTAACTTGTACGAACTGACCGCGTAGTCGCGGATCTCCCGATTTGACAATATGACGATAGTTTCAAAATATGTAGATTAGGCTTAAAAACAAGGAGTTGTGTGGTGAAAACCCAAACCAGCCCCCAAACGGCCCCGTAAGAGGCACGAACATTTTGCACGGGACCAATGTAACTTGTATGAACTGACCGCGTAGTTATAGGTCTCCAGATTTGCGAATATGACGATAATTTCAAAATACGTAGATTAGGCTTAAATACAAGTTATTAAAGTGTGAAAACCCAAACCAGCCCCAAAACGGCCTCGTAAGAGGCACGAACACCTCGTACGGGACCAATGTAACTTGTACGAACTGACCGCTTTGTCGCGGGTCTCGCGGTTTTAGAATACGACGATAATTTCAAAATACGTAGATTAGGCTTAAAAACAAGCCGTTGGAGGGTGAAAACCCAAACCAACCCCCAAACGGCCGCATAAAAGTCACGAACACCTCGCAGGGGACCAATGTAACTTGTAAGAACTGACCGCGTAGTCGAGGGCCTCCCGAAATATGGCAAAAAATTCAAAATAAATAGATCAGGCTTAAAAACAAGCCGTTCGAGGGTGATAACCCAAACCAGACCCCAAATGGCCCCGTAACAGGCACAAAACACCTCGCACGGGACCAATGTAACATGTGAGAACTGACCGCGGAGTCGCGGGTGTCCTGATTTGTGAATAAGACGATAATTTTAAAATATATCGTTTAAGCTAAAAAACAAGCCCTTAAAGGGAGAAAACCGAAACTAGCCCCCCAACGGCCCTGTAAGAGGCACGAACACGTCGCACGGGACCAATATAACTTGTACGAACTGAACGCGTAGTCGCGGGCCTCTCGGTTTCAGAATATGACAATAATATCAAAATATATCGATTAAGCTGAAAAACAGGCCCTTAAAGGGTGATAACCCAAACCAGCCCCCAAATGGCCTTTTAAGAGGCTCTAACACCTCGCACGGGACCAATGGAACTTGTACGAACTGATCTCGTAGTTGCGTGTCTCCCAATTTAAGAATATGATGATAATTTCAAAATACGTAGATTAGCCTTAAAAATAAACCGTTGGGGTGGAAACACAAACCAGCCCCCAAATGGCCCCGTAAAAGGCACGGACACCTCGCACGGGACCAATGTAACTTGTACGAACTGACCGCGTAGTCGCGGATCTCCCGATTTGACAATATGACAATAGTTTCAAAATACGTAGATTAGGCTTAAAAACAAGGAGTTGTGTGGTGAAAACCCAAACCAACCCCCAAACGACCCCGTAAGAGGCACGAACATCTTGCACGGGACCAATGTAACTTGTATGAACTGACCGCGTAGTTACGGGTCTCCAGATTTGCGAATATGACGATAATTTGGAAATATGTAGATTAGGCTTAAATACAAGTTATTAAAGTGTGAAAACCCAAACCAGCCCCCAAACGGCCTCGTAAGAGGCACGAACGCCTCGCACGGGACCAATGTAACTTGTACGAACTGACCGCGTTGTCGCGGGTCTCGCGGATTTAGAATACGACGATAATTTCAAAATACGTAGATTAGGCTTAAAAACAAGCCGTTGGAGGGTGAAAACCCAAACCAACCCCCAAACGGCCCCATAAAAGTCACGAACACCTCGCAGCGGACCAATGTAACTTGTTAGAACTGACTGCGTAGTCGCGGGCGTCCCGAAATATTGCAAAAATTTCAAAATAAGTAGATCAGGCTTAAAAACAAGCCGTTCGAGGGTGATAACCAAACCAGCCCCCAAATGGCCCCGTAACAGGCACAAAACGCCTCGCACGGGACCAATGTAACATGTAAGAACTGACCGCGGAGTCGAGGGTGTCCTGATTTAAGAATAAGACGATAATTTTAAAATATATCGATTAAGTTAAAAAACAAGCCCTTAAAGGGAGAAAACCCAAACAAGCCCCCCAACGGACCTGTAAGAGGCACGAACACCTCGTATGGGACCAATATAACTTGTACAAACTGACCGCGTAGTCGCGGGCCTCTCGGTTTCAGAATATGACTATAATTTCAAAATATATCGATTAAGCTGAAAAACAGGCCCTTAAAGGGTGATAACCCAAACGGCCTTGTAAGAGGCTCTAACACCTCGCACGGGACCAATGTAACTTGTACGAACTGAACTCGTAGTTGCGGGTCTCCCAATTTAAGAATATGATGATAATTTCAAAATACCTACATTAGCCTTAAAAACAAGCCGTTGGGGTGGAAACACAAACCAGCCCCCAAACGGCCCCGTAAAAGGCACGAACACCTCGCACGGGACCAATGTAACTTGTACGAACTAACCGCGTTGTCGCGGATCTCCCAATTTGACAATGTGACGATAGTTTCAAAATACGTAGATTAGGCTTAAAAATAAGGAGTTGTGTGGTGAAAACCCAAACCAGCCCCCAAACGGCCCCGTAATAGGCACGAACATCTTGCACGGGACCAATGTAACTTAAATGAACTGACCGCGTAGTTACGGGTCTCCAGATTTGCGAATATGACGATAATTTCAAAATACGTAGATTAGGCTTAAATACAAGTTATTAAAGTGTGAAAACCCAAACCAGCTTCCAAACGGCCTCGTAAGAGGCACGAACACCTCGCACGGGACCAATGTAACTTGTACGAACTGACCGCGTTGTCACGGGTCTCGCGGTTTTAGAATACGACGATAATTTCAAAATACGTAGATTAGGCTTAAAAACAAGCCGTTGGAAGGTGAAAACCCAAACCAACCCCCAAACGGCCCCATAAAAGTCACGAACACCTCGCAGGGGACCAATGTAACTTGTAAGAACTGACCGCGTAGTCGCGGGCCTCCCGAAATATGGCAAAAATTTCAAAATAAATAGATCAGGCTTAAAAACAAGCCGTTCGAGGGTGATAACCCAAACCAGCCCCCAAATGGCCCCGTAACACGCACAAACACCTCGCACGGGACCAATGTAACATGTCAGAACTGACCGCGGAGTCGCGGGTGTCCTGATTTGAGAATAAGACGATAATTTTAAAATATATCGATTAAGCTAAAAAACAAGCCCTTAAAGGGAGAAAATCCAAACTAGCCCCCCAACGGCCCTGTAAGAGGCACGAACACCTCGTACGGGACCAATATAACTTGTACGAACTGACCGCGTAGTCGCGGGCCTCTCGGTTTCAGAATATGACTATAATTTCAAAATATATCGATTAAGCTGAAAAACAGGCCCTTA
The DNA here is from genome assembly GCA_949130495.1 of Sambucus nigra. Lineage (NCBI taxonomy): Eukaryota > Viridiplantae > Streptophyta > Magnoliopsida > Dipsacales > Adoxaceae > Sambucus > Sambucus nigra. Next base: position 174,627,830 of record OX422222.1, on the reverse strand, counting down.
AAGGGTGATAACCCAAACCAGCCCCCAAACGGCCTTGTAAGAGGCTCTAACACCTCGCACGAGACCAATGGAACTTGTACGAACTGATCTCGTAGTTGCGGGCCTCCCAATTTGAGAATATGATGATAATTTCAAAATACGTAGATTAGCCTTAAAAACAAGCCGTTGGGGTGGAAACACAAACCAGCCCCCAAACGACCCCGTAAAAGGCATGAACACCTCGCACGGGATCAATGTAACTTGTACGAACTGACCGCGTAGTCGCGGATCTCCCGATTTGACAATATGACGATAGTTTCAAAATACGTAGATTAGGCTTAAAAACAAGGAGTTGGGTGGTGAAAACACAGACCAGCCCCCAAACGGCCCCGTAAGAGGCACAAACATCTTGCACGGGACCAATGTAACATGTATGAACTGACCGCGTAGTTACGGGTCTCCAGATTTGTGAATATGACGATAATTTCAAAATACGTAGATTAGGCTTAAATACAAGTTATTAAAGTGTGAAAACTCAAGCCAGCCTCCAAACGGCCTCGTAAGAGGCACGAACACCTCGCACGGGACCAATGTAACTTGTACGAACTGACCGCGTTGTCACGGGTCTCTCGGTTTTAGAATACGACGATAATTTCAAAATACGTAGATTAGGCTTAAAAACAAGCCGTTGGAGGGTGAAAACCCAAACCAACCCCCAAACGGCCCCATAAAAGTCACGAACACCTCGCAGGGGACCAATGTAACTTGTAAGAACTGACCGCGTAGTCGCGGGCCTCCCGAAATATGGAAAAAATTTCAAAATAAATAGATCAGGCTTAAAAACAAGCCGTTCGAGGGTGATAACCCAAACCAGCCCCCAAATGGCCCCGTAACACGCACAAACACCTCGCACGGGACAAATGTAACATGTCAGAACTGACCGCGGAGTCGCGGGTGTCCTGATTTGAGAATAAGACGATAATTTTAAAATATATCGATTAAGCTAAAAAATAAGCCCTTAAAGGGATAAAACCCAAACTAGCCCCCCAACGGCCCTGTAAGAGGCACGAACACCTCGCACGGGACCAATATAACTTGTACGAACTGATCGCGTAGTCGAGGGCCTCTCGGTTTCAGAATATGACTATAATTAAAAAATATATCGATTAAGCTGAAAAACAGGCCCTTAAAGGGTAATAACCCAAACCAGCCCCCAAACGGCCTTGTAAGAGGCTCTAACACCTCGCACGGGACCAATGTAACTTCTACAAACTGATCTCGTACTTGCGGGTCTTCCAATTTAAGAATATGATGATAATTTCAAAATACGTAGATTAGCCTTAAAAACAAGTCGTTAGGGTGGAAACATAAACCAGCCCCGTAAAAGGCACGGACACCTCGCACGGGACCAATGTAACTTGTACGAACTGACCCCGTAGTCGCGGATCTCCCGATTTGACAATATGACGATAGTTTCAAAATACGTAGATTAGGCTTAAAAACAAGGAGTTGTGTGGGGAAAACGCAAACCAGCCCCCAAACGGCCCCGTAAGAGGCACGAACATCTTGCACGGGACCAATGTAACTTGTATGAACTGACCGCGTAGTTACGGGTCTCCAGATTAGCGAATATGACGATAATTTCAAAATACGTAGATTAGGCTTAAATACAAGTTATTAAAGTGTGAAAACCCAAACCAGCCCCCAAACGGCCTCGTAAGAGGCACGAACACCTCGCACGGGACCAATGTAACTTGTACTAACTGACCGCGTTGTCGCGGGTCTCGCGGTTTTAGAATACGACGATAATTTCAAAATACGTAGATTAGGCTTAAAAACAAGCCGTTGGAGGGTGAAAACCCAAACCAACCCCCAAACGACCGCATAAAAGTCACGAACACCTCGCAGGGGACCAATGTAACTTGTAAGAACTGACCGCGTAGTCGAGGGCCTCCCGAAATATGGCAAAAATTTCAAAATAAATAGATCAGGCTTAAAAACAAGCCGTTCGAGGGTGATTACCCAAACCAACCCCCAAACGGCCGCATAAAAGTCACGAACACCTCGCAGGGGACCAATGTAACTTGTAAGAACTGACCGCGTAGTCGAGGGCCTCCCGAAATATGGCAAAAATTTCGAAATAAATAGATCAGGCTTAAAAACAAGCCGTTCGAGGGTGATTACCCAAACCAGCCCCCAAATGGCCCCGTAACAGGCACAAAACACCTCGCACGGAACCAATGTAACATGTTAGAACTGACCGCGGAGTCGCGGGTGTCCTGATTTGAGAATAAGACGATAATTTTAAAATATATCGATTAAGCTAAAAAACAAGCCCTTAAAGGGAGAAAACCCAAACTAGCCCCCCAACGGCCCTGTAAGAGGCACGAACACCTCGTACGGGACCAATATAACTTGTACAAACTGACCGCGTAGTCGCGGGCCTCTCGGTTTCAGAATATGACTATAATTTCAAAATATATCGATTAAGCTGAAAAACAGGCCCTTAAAGAGTGATAACCCAAACCAGCCCCAAAACGGCCTTGTAAGAGGCTATAACACCTCGCACGAGACCAATGGAACTTGTACGAACTGATCTCGTAGTTGCAGGCCTCCCAATTTAAGAATTTGATGATAATTTCAAAATACGTAAATTAGCCTTAAAAACAAGCCGTTGGGGTGGAAACACAAACCAGCGACCAAACCGCCGTGTAAAAGGCACGAACACCTCGTACGGGATCAATGTAACTTGTACGAACTGACAGCGTAGTCGCGGACCTCCCGATTTGACAATATGACGATAGTTTCAAAATACGTAGATTAGGCTTAAAAACAAGGAGTTGGGTGGTGAAAACCCAAACTAGCCCACAAACGGCCCCGTAAGAGGCACGAACATCTTGCACGGGACCAATGTAACATGTATGAACTGACCGCGTAGTTACGGGTCTCCAGATTTGCGAATATGATGATAATTTCATAATACGTAGATTAGGCTTAAATACAAGTTATTAAAGTGTGAAAACCCAAACCAACCTCCAAACGGCCTCGTAAGAGGCACGAACACCTCGCACGGGACCGATGTAACTTGTACGAACTAACCGCGTTGTCACGGGTCTCGCGGTTTTAGAATACGACGATAATTTCAAAATACGTAGATTAGGCTTAAAAACAAGCCGTTGGAGGGTGAAAACCCGAACCAACCCCCAAACGGCCCCATTAAAGTCACGAACACCTCGCAGGGGACCAATGTAACTTGTAAGAACTGACCGCGTAGTCGCGGGCCTCCCGAAATATGGCAAAAATTTATAAATAAATAGATCAGGCTTAAAAACAAGTCGTTCGTTGGTGATAACCCAAACCAGCCCCCAAATGGCCCCGTAACACGCACAAACACCTCGCACGGGACCAATGTACATGTCAGAACTGACCGCGGAGTCGCGGGTGTCCTGATTTGAGAATAAGACAATAATTTTAAAATATATCGATTAAGCTAAAAAATAAGCCCTTAAAGGGATAAAACCCAAACTAGCCCCCCAACGGCCCTGTAAGAGGCACGAACACCTCGCACGGGACCAATATAACTTGTATGAACTGACCGCGTAGTCGCGGCCCTCTCGGTTTCAGAATATGACTATAATTTCAAAATATATCGATTAAGCAGAAAAACAGGCCCTTAAAGGGTGATAACCCAAACCAGCCCCCAAACGGCCTTGTAAGAGGCTCTAACACCTCGCACGGGACCAATGCAACTTGTACGAACTGATCTCGTAGTTGCGGGTCTCCCAATTTAAGAATATGATGATAATTTCAAAATACGTAGATTAGCCTTAAAAACAAGCCGTTGGGGTGGAAACACAAACCAGCCCAGTAAAAGGCACGGACACCTCGCACGGGACCGATGTAACTTGTACGAACTGACCGCGTAGTCGCGGATCTCCCGATTTGACAATATGACGATAGTTTCAAAATATGTAGATTAGGCTTAAAAACAAGGAGTTGTGTGGTGAAAACCCAAACCAGCCCCCAAACGGCCCCGTAAGAGGCACGAACATTTTGCACGGGACCAATGTAACTTGTATGAACTGACCGCGTAGTTATAGGTCTCCAGATTTGCGAATATGACGATAATTTCAAAATACGTAGATTAGGCTTAAATACAAGTTATTAAAGTGTGAAAACCCAAACCAGCCCCAAAACGGCCTCGTAAGAGGCACGAACACCTCGTACGGGACCAATGTAACTTGTACGAACTGACCGCTTTGTCGCGGGTCTCGCGGTTTTAGAATACGACGATAATTTCAAAATACGTAGATTAGGCTTAAAAACAAGCCGTTGGAGGGTGAAAACCCAAACCAACCCCCAAACGGCCGCATAAAAGTCACGAACACCTCGCAGGGGACCAATGTAACTTGTAAGAACTGACCGCGTAGTCGAGGGCCTCCCGAAATATGGCAAAAAATTCAAAATAAATAGATCAGGCTTAAAAACAAGCCGTTCGAGGGTGATAACCCAAACCAGACCCCAAATGGCCCCGTAACAGGCACAAAACACCTCGCACGGGACCAATGTAACATGTGAGAACTGACCGCGGAGTCGCGGGTGTCCTGATTTGTGAATAAGACGATAATTTTAAAATATATCGTTTAAGCTAAAAAACAAGCCCTTAAAGGGAGAAAACCGAAACTAGCCCCCCAACGGCCCTGTAAGAGGCACGAACACGTCGCACGGGACCAATATAACTTGTACGAACTGAACGCGTAGTCGCGGGCCTCTCGGTTTCAGAATATGACAATAATATCAAAATATATCGATTAAGCTGAAAAACAGGCCCTTAAAGGGTGATAACCCAAACCAGCCCCCAAATGGCCTTTTAAGAGGCTCTAACACCTCGCACGGGACCAATGGAACTTGTACGAACTGATCTCGTAGTTGCGTGTCTCCCAATTTAAGAATATGATGATAATTTCAAAATACGTAGATTAGCCTTAAAAATAAACCGTTGGGGTGGAAACACAAACCAGCCCCCAAATGGCCCCGTAAAAGGCACGGACACCTCGCACGGGACCAATGTAACTTGTACGAACTGACCGCGTAGTCGCGGATCTCCCGATTTGACAATATGACAATAGTTTCAAAATACGTAGATTAGGCTTAAAAACAAGGAGTTGTGTGGTGAAAACCCAAACCAACCCCCAAACGACCCCGTAAGAGGCACGAACATCTTGCACGGGACCAATGTAACTTGTATGAACTGACCGCGTAGTTACGGGTCTCCAGATTTGCGAATATGACGATAATTTGGAAATATGTAGATTAGGCTTAAATACAAGTTATTAAAGTGTGAAAACCCAAACCAGCCCCCAAACGGCCTCGTAAGAGGCACGAACGCCTCGCACGGGACCAATGTAACTTGTACGAACTGACCGCGTTGTCGCGGGTCTCGCGGATTTAGAATACGACGATAATTTCAAAATACGTAGATTAGGCTTAAAAACAAGCCGTTGGAGGGTGAAAACCCAAACCAACCCCCAAACGGCCCCATAAAAGTCACGAACACCTCGCAGCGGACCAATGTAACTTGTTAGAACTGACTGCGTAGTCGCGGGCGTCCCGAAATATTGCAAAAATTTCAAAATAAGTAGATCAGGCTTAAAAACAAGCCGTTCGAGGGTGATAACCAAACCAGCCCCCAAATGGCCCCGTAACAGGCACAAAACGCCTCGCACGGGACCAATGTAACATGTAAGAACTGACCGCGGAGTCGAGGGTGTCCTGATTTAAGAATAAGACGATAATTTTAAAATATATCGATTAAGTTAAAAAACAAGCCCTTAAAGGGAGAAAACCCAAACAAGCCCCCCAACGGACCTGTAAGAGGCACGAACACCTCGTATGGGACCAATATAACTTGTACAAACTGACCGCGTAGTCGCGGGCCTCTCGGTTTCAGAATATGACTATAATTTCAAAATATATCGATTAAGCTGAAAAACAGGCCCTTAAAGGGTGATAACCCAAACGGCCTTGTAAGAGGCTCTAACACCTCGCACGGGACCAATGTAACTTGTACGAACTGAACTCGTAGTTGCGGGTCTCCCAATTTAAGAATATGATGATAATTTCAAAATACCTACATTAGCCTTAAAAACAAGCCGTTGGGGTGGAAACACAAACCAGCCCCCAAACGGCCCCGTAAAAGGCACGAACACCTCGCACGGGACCAATGTAACTTGTACGAACTAACCGCGTTGTCGCGGATCTCCCAATTTGACAATGTGACGATAGTTTCAAAATACGTAGATTAGGCTTAAAAATAAGGAGTTGTGTGGTGAAAACCCAAACCAGCCCCCAAACGGCCCCGTAATAGGCACGAACATCTTGCACGGGACCAATGTAACTTAAATGAACTGACCGCGTAGTTACGGGTCTCCAGATTTGCGAATATGACGATAATTTCAAAATACGTAGATTAGGCTTAAATACAAGTTATTAAAGTGTGAAAACCCAAACCAGCTTCCAAACGGCCTCGTAAGAGGCACGAACACCTCGCACGGGACCAATGTAACTTGTACGAACTGACCGCGTTGTCACGGGTCTCGCGGTTTTAGAATACGACGATAATTTCAAAATACGTAGATTAGGCTTAAAAACAAGCCGTTGGAAGGTGAAAACCCAAACCAACCCCCAAACGGCCCCATAAAAGTCACGAACACCTCGCAGGGGACCAATGTAACTTGTAAGAACTGACCGCGTAGTCGCGGGCCTCCCGAAATATGGCAAAAATTTCAAAATAAATAGATCAGGCTTAAAAACAAGCCGTTCGAGGGTGATAACCCAAACCAGCCCCCAAATGGCCCCGTAACACGCACAAACACCTCGCACGGGACCAATGTAACATGTCAGAACTGACCGCGGAGTCGCGGGTGTCCTGATTTGAGAATAAGACGATAATTTTAAAATATATCGATTAAGCTAAAAAACAAGCCCTTAAAGGGAGAAAATCCAAACTAGCCCCCCAACGGCCCTGTAAGAGGCACGAACACCTCGCACGGGACCAATATAACTTGTACGAACTGACCGCGTAGTAGCGGGCCTCTCGGTTTCAGAATATGACTATAATTTCAAAATATATCGATTAAGCTGAAAAACAGGCACTTAAAGGTTGATAACCCAAACCAGCCCCCAAACGACCTTGTAAGAGGCTCTAACACCTCGCACGGGACCAATGGAACTTGTACGAACTGATCTCGTAGTTGCGGGTCACCCAATTTAAGAATATGATGATAATTTCAAAATACGTAGATTAGCCTTAAAAACAAGCCGTTGGGGTGGAAACACAAACCAACCCTCGAACGGCCCCGTAAAAGGCACGAACACCTCGCACGGGATCAATGTAACTTGTACGAACTGACCGCGTAGTCGCGGATCTCCCGATTTGACAATATGACGATAGTTTCAAAATACGTAGATTAGGCTTAAAAACAAGGAGTTGTGTGGTGAAAACCCAAACCAGCCCCCAAACGGCCCCGTAAGAGGAACGAACATCTTGCACGGGACCAATGTAACTTGTATGAACTGACCGCGTAGTTACGGGTCTCCAGATTTGCGAATATGACGATAATTTCAAAATACGTAGATTAGGCTTAAATACAAGTTATTAAAGTGTGGAAATCCAAACCAGCCCCCAAACGGCCTCGTAAGAGGCACGAACACCTCGCACGGGACCAATGTAACATGTACGAACTGACCGCGTTATCGCGGGTCTCGCGGTTTTAAAATACGACGATAATTTCAAAATACGTAGATTAGGCTTAAAAACAAGCCTTTGGAGGGTGAAAACCCAAACCAACCCCCAAACGGCCCCATAAAGTCACGAACACCTCGCAGGGGACCAATGTAACTTGTAAGAACTGACCGCGTAGTCGCGGGTCTCCCGAAATATGGCAAAAATTTCAAAATAAATAGATCAGGCTTAAAAACAAGCCGTTCGAGGGTGATAACCCAAACCAGCCCCCAAATGGCCCCGTAACTTGCACAAAACACCTCGCACGGGACCAATATAACATGTCAGAACTGACCGTGGAGTCGCGGGTGTCCTGATTTGAGAATAAGACGATAATTTTAAAATATATCGATTAAGCTAAAAAACAAGCCCTTAAAGGGAGAAAACCCAAACTAGCCCCCCAACGGCCCTGTAAGAGGCACGAACACCTCGTACCGGACCAATATAACTTGTACAAATTGCCCGCGTAGTCGCGGGCCTCTCGGTTTCAGAATATGACTATAATTTCAAAATATATCGATTAAGCTGAAAAACAGGCCCTTAAAGGGTGATAACCCAAACCAGCCCCCAAACGGCAGTGTAAGAGGCTCTAACACCTCGCACGGGACCAATGCAACTTGTACGAACTGATCTCGTAGTTGCGGGCCTCCCAATTTAAGAATATGATGATAGTTTCAAAATACGTAGATTAGCCTTAAAAACAAGCCGTTGGGGTGGTAACACAAACCAGCCCCCAAACGGCCCCGTAAAAGGCACGAACACCTCGTACGGGATCAATGTAACTTGTACGAACTGACCGCGTAGTCGCGGATCTCCCGATTTGACAATATGACGATAGTTTCAAAATACGTAGATTAGGCTTAAAAACAAGGAGTTGGGTGGTGAAAACCCAAACCAGCCTCCAAACGGCCCCGTAAGAGGCACGAACATCTTGCACGGGACCAATGTAACTTGTATGAACTGACCGCGTAGTTACGGGTCTCCAGATTTGCGAATATGACGATAATTTCAAAATACGTAGATTAGGCTTAAATACAAGTTATTAAAGTGTGAAAACCCAAACCAGCCTCCAAACGGCCTCGTAAGAGGCACGAAAACCTCGCACGGGACCAGTGTAACTTGTACGAACTAACCGCGTTGTCACGGGTCTCGCGGTTTTAGAATACGACGATAATTTCAAAATACATTGATTAGGCTTAAAAACAAGCCGTTGGAGGGTGAAAACCCAAACCAACCCCCAAACAGCCCCATAAAAGTGACGAACACCTCGCAGGGGACCAATGTAACTTATAAGAACTGACCGCGTAGTCGCGGGCCTCCCGAAATATGGCAAAAATTTCAAAATAAATAGTTCAGGCTTAAAAACAAGCCTTTCGAGGGTGATAACCCAAACCAGCCCCCAAATGGCCCCGTAACACGCACAAACACCTCGCACGGGACCAATGTAACATGTCAGAACTGACCGCGCAGTCGCGGGTGTCCTGATTTGATAATAGGACGATAATTTTAAAATATATCGATTAAGCTAAAAAACAAGCCCTTAAAGGGAGAAAACCCAAACTAGCCCCCCAACGGCCCTGTAAGAGGCACGAACACCACGCACTGGACCAATATAACTTGTACGAACTGACCGCGTAGTCGCGGGCCTCTCGGTTTCAGACTATGACTATAATTTCAAAATATATCGATTAAGCTGAAAAACAGGCCCTTAAAGGGTGATAACCCAAACCAGCCCCCAAACGGCCTTGTAAGAGGCTCTAACACCTCGCACGGGACCAATGGAACTTGTACGAACTGATCTCATAGTTGCGGGTCTCCCAATTTAAGAATATGATGATAATTTCAAAATACGAAGATTAGCCTTAAAAACAAGCCGTTGGGGTGGAAACACAAACCAGCCCCCAAACGGCCCCGTAAAAGGCACGGACACCTCGCACGAGACCAATGTAACTTGTACGAACTGACCGCGTAGTCGCGGATCTCCCGATTTGACAATATGATGATAGTTTCAAAATACGTAGATTAGGCTTAAAAATAAGGAGTTGGGTGGTGAAAACCCAAACCAGCCCCGTAAGAGGCACCAACATCTTGCACGGGACCAATGTAACTTATATGAACTGACCGCGTAGTTACGGGTCTCCAGATTTGCGAATATGACGATAATTTTGAAATATGTAGATTAGGCTTAAATACAAGTTATTAAAGTGTGAAAACCCAAACCAGCCCCCAAACGGCCTCGTAAGAGGCACGAACACCTCGCACGGGACCAATGTAACTTGTATGAACTGACCGCGTTGTCGCGGGTCTCGCGGATTTAGAATACGACGATAATTTCAAAATACGTAGATTAGGCTTAAAAACAAGCCGTTGGAGTGTGAAAACCCAAACCAACCCCCAAACGGCCCCATAAAAGTCACGAACACCTCGCAGGGGACCAATGTAACTTGTAAGAACTGATCGCGTATTCGCGGGCCTCCCGAAATATGGCAAAAATTTCAAAATAAGTAGATCAGGCTTAAAAACAAGCCGTTCGAGGGTGATAACCAAACCAGCCCCCAAATGGCCCCGTAACAGGCACAAAACACCTCGCACGGGACCAATGTAACATGTCAGAACTGACCGCGGAGTCGCGGGTGTCCTGATTTGAGAATAAGACGATAATTTTAAAATATATCGATTAAGCTAAAAAACAAGCCCTTAAAGGGAGAAAACCCAAACATGCCCCCCAACGGCCCTGTAAGAGGCACGAACACCTCCTACGGGACCAATATAACTTGTACAAACTGACCGCGTAGTCGCGGGCCTCTCGGTTTCAGAATATGACTATAATTTCAAAATATATCGATTAAGCTGAAAAACAGGCCCTTAAAGGGTGATAACCCAAACCAGCCCCCAAACGGCCTTGTAAGAGGCTGTAACACCTCGCACGGGACCAATGTAACTTGTACGAACTGATCTCGTAGTTGCGGGTCTCCCAAATTAAGAATATGATGATAATTTCAAAATACCTACATTAGCCTTAAAAACAAGCCGTTGGAGTGGAAACACAAACCAGGACCCAAATGGCCCCGTAAAAGGCACGGACACCTCGCACGGGACCAATGTAACTTGTACGAACTAACCGCATAATCGCGGATCTCCCGATTTGACAATATGACGATAGTTTCAAAATACGTAGATTAGGCTTAAAAACAAGGAGTTGTGTGGTGAAAACCTAAACCAGCCCCCAAACGGCCCCGTAAGAGGAACAAACATCTTGCACGGGACCAATGTAACTTGTATGAACTGACCGCGTAGTTATGGGTCTCCAGATTTGCGAATATGACGATAATTTCGTAATAAGTAGATTAGGCTTAAATACAAGTTATTAAAGTGTGAAAATCCAAACCAGCCCCCAAACGGCCTCGTAAGAGGCACGAACACCTCGCACGGGACCAATGTAACTTGTACGAACTGACCGCGTTGTCGCGGGTCTCGCGGTTTTAGAATACGACGATAATTTCAAAATACGTAGATTAGGCTTAAAAACAAGCCGTTGGAGGGTGAAAACCAAAACCAACCCCCAAACAGCCCCATAAAAGTCACGAACACCTCGCAGGGGACCAATGTAACTTGTAAGAACTGACCGCATAGTCGCGGGCCTCCCGAAATATGGCCAAAATTTCAAAATAAATAGATCAGGCTTAAAAACAAGCCGTTCGAGGGTGATAACCCAAACCAGCCCCCAAATGGCCCCGTAACAGGCATAAAACACCTCGCACGGGACCAATGTAACATGTGAGAACTGACCGCGGAGTCGCGGGTGTCCTGATTTGAGAATAAGACGATAATTTTAAAATATATCGATTAAGCTAAAAAACAAGCCCTTAAAGGGAGAAAACCCAAACTAGCCCCCCAACGGCCCTGTAAGAGGCACGAACACTCGCACAGGACCAATATAACTTGTAGAAACTGCCCGCGTAGTCGCGGGCCTCCCGGTTTCAGAATATGACTATAATTTCAAAATATTTCGATTAAGCTGAAAAACAGGCCCTTAAAGGGTGATAACCCAAACCAGCCCCCAAACGGCAGTGTAAGAGGCTCTAACACCTCGCACGGGACCAATGCAACTTGTACGAACTGATCTCGTAGTTGCGGGCCTCCCAATTTAAGAATATGATGATAGTTTCAAAATACGTAGATTAGCCTTAAAAACAAGCCGTTGGGGTGGTAACACAAACCAGCCCCCAAACGGCCCCGTAAAAGGCACGGACACCTCGCACGGGACCAATGTAACTTGTACGAACTGACCGTGTAGTTGCGGATCTCCCGATTTGACAATATGACGATAGTTTCAAAATACGTAGATTAGGCTTAAAAACAAGGAGTTGGGTGGTGAAAACCCAAACCAGCCCCCAAACGGCCCCGTAAGAGGCACGAACATCTTGCACGGAACCAATGTAACATGTATGAACTGACCGCGTAGTTACGGGTCTCCAGATTTGCGAATATGATGATAATTTCAAAATACGTAGATTAGGCTTAAATACAAGTTATTAAAGTGTGAAAACCCAAACCAGCCTCCAAACGGCCTCGTAAGAGGCACGAACACCTCACGAACACCTCACACGGGACCAATGTAACTTGTACGAACTGACCGCGTTGTCACGGGTCTCGCGATTTTAGAATATGACGATAATTTCAAAATACATAGATTAGGCTTAAAAACAAGCCGTTGGAGGGTGAAAACCCAAACCAACCCACAAACGGCCCCATAAAAGTCACGAACACCTCGCAGGGGACCAATGTAACTTGTAAGAACTGACCGCGTAGTCGCGGGCCTCCCGAAATATGGCAAAAATTTGAAAATAAATAGATCAGGCTTAAAAACAAGCCGTTCGAGGGTTATAACCCAAACCAGCCCCCAAATGGCCCCGTAACACGTACAAACACCTCGCACGGGACCAATGTAACATGTCAGAACTGACCGCGGAGTCGCGGGTGTCCTGATTTGAGAATAAGACGATAATTTTAAAATATATCGATTAAGCTAAAAAACAAGCCCTTAAAGGGAGAAAATCCAAACTTGCCCCCAACGGCCCTGTAAGAGGCACGAACACCTCGCACGGGACCAATATAACTTGTACAAATTTCCCGCGTAGTCGCGGGCCTCTCGGTTTCAGAATATGACTATAATTTCAAAATATATCGATTAAGCTGAAAAACAGGCCCTTAAAGGGTGATAACCCAAACCAGCCCCCAAACGGCCTTGTAAGAGGCTCCAACACCTCGCATGGGACCAATGTAACTTGTACGAACTGATCTCGTAGTTGCGGGTCTCCCAATTTAAGAATATGATGATAATTTCAAAATACCTACATTAGCCTTAAAAACAAGCCGTTGGGGTGGAAACACAAACCAGGACCCAAACGGCCCCGTAAAAGGCACGGACACCTCGCACGGGACCAATGTAACTTGTACGAACTAACCGCATAGTCGCGGATCTCCCGATTTGACAATATGACGATAGTTTCAAAATACGTAGATTAGGCTTAAAAACAAGGAGTTGTGTGGTGAAAACCCAAACCAGCCCCCAAACGGCCCCGTAAGAGGAACGAACATCTTGCACGGGACCAATGTAACTTGTATGAACTGACCGCGTAGTTACGGGTCTCCAGATTTGCGAATATGATGATAATTTCAAAATACGTAAATTAGGCTTAAATACAAGTTATTAAAGTGTGAAAATCAAAACCAGCCCCCAAACGGCCTCGTAAGAGGCACGAACACCTCGCACGGGACCAATGTAACTTGTACGAACTGACCGCGTTGTCGCAGGTCTCGCGGTTTTAGAATACGACGATAATTTCAAAATACGTAGATTAGGTTTAAAAACAAGCCGTTGGAGGGTGAAAACCCAAACCAACCCCCAAACGGCCCCATAAAAGTCACGAACACCTCGCAGGGGACCAATGTAACTTGTAAGAACTGACCGCGTAGTCGCAGGCCTCCCGAAATATGGCAAAAATTTCAAAATAAATAGACCAGGCTTAAAAACAAGCCGTTCGAGGGTGATAACCCAAACCAGCCCCCAAATGGCCCCATAACAGGCATAAAACACCTCGCACGGGACCAATGTAACATGTGAGAACTGACCGCGGAGTCGCGGGTGTCCTGATTTGAGAATAAGACGATAATTTTAAAATATATCGATTAAGCTAAAAAACAAGCCCTTAAAGGGAGAAAACCCAAACTAGCCCCCCAACGGCCCTGTTAGAGGCACGAACACTCGCACAGGACCAATATAACTTGTACCAACTTCCCGTGTAGTTGCGGGCCTCTCGGTTTCAGAATATGACTATAATTTCAAAATATATCGATTAAGCTGAAAAACAGGCCCTTAAAGGGTGATAACCCAAACCAGCCCCCAAACGGCCTTGTAAGAGGCTCTAACACCTCGCACGAAACCAATGGAACTTGTACGAACTGATCTCGTAGTTGCGGGCCTCCCAATTTAAGAATTTGATGATAATTTCAAAATACGTAGATTAGCATTAAACAAGCCGTTGGGGTGGAAACACAAACCAGCGCCCAAACGGCCACGAAAAAGGCACGAACACCTCGCACGGGATCAATGTAACTTGTACGAACTGTCCGCGTAGTCGCGGACCTCCCGATTTGACAATATGTTGATAGTTTCAAAATACGTAGATTAGGCTTAAAAACAAGGAGTTGGGTGGTGAAAACCCAAACGGCCCCGTAAGAGTCACGAACATCTTGCACGGGACCAATGTAACATGTATGAACTGACCGCGTAGTTACGGGTCTCCAGATTTGCGAATATGACGATAATTTCAAAATACGTAGATTAGGCTTAAATACAAGTTATTAAAGTGTGAAAACCCAAACCAGCCTCCAAACGGCCTCGTAAGAGGCACGAACACCTCGCATGGGACCAATGTAACTTGTACGAACTGACCGCGTTGTCACGGGTCTCGCGGTTTTAGAATACGACGATAATTTCAAAATACGTAGATTAGGCTTAAAAACAAGCCGTTGGAGGGTGAAAACCCAAACCAACCCCCAAACGGCCCCATTAAAGTCACGAACACCTCGCAGGGGGCCAATGTAACTTGTAAGAACTGACCCCTCGCACGGGACCAATGTACATGTCAGAACTGACCGCGGAGTCGCGGGTGTCCTGATTTGAGAATAAGACGATAATTTTAAAATATATCGATTAAGCTAAAAAATAAGCCCTTAAAGGGATAAAACCCAAACTAGCCCCCCAACGGCCCTGTAAGAGGCACGAACACCTCGTACGGGACCAATATAACTTGTACAAACTGACCGCGTAGTCGCGGCCCTCTCGGTTTCAGAATATGACTATAATTTCAAAATATATCGATTAAGCTGAAAAACAGGCCCTTAAAGGGTGATAACCCAAACCAGCCCCCAAACGGCCTTGTAAGAGGCTGTAACACCTCGCACGGGACCAATGTAACTTGTACGAACTGATCTCGTAGTTGCGGGTCTCCCATTTTAAGAGTATGATGATAATTTCAAAATACGTAGATTAGCCTTAAAAACAAGCCGTTGGGGTGGAAACACAAACCAACCCCCAAACGGCCCCGTAAAATGCACGGACACCTCGCACGGGACCAATGTAACTTGTACGAACTGACCGCGTTGTCGCGGATTTCCCGATTTGACAATATGACGATAGTTTCAAAATACGTAGATTAGGCTTAAAAACAAGGAGTTGTGTGGTGAAAACCCAAACCAGCCCTCAAACGGCCCCGTAAGAGGCACGAACATTTTGCACGGGACCAATGTAACTTGTATGAACTGACCGCGTAGTTACGGGTCTCCAGATTTGCGAATATGACGATAATTTCAAAATACGTAGATTAGGCTTAAATACAAGTTATTAAAGTGTGAAAACCCAAACCAGCCCCCAAACGGCCTCGTAAGAGGCACGAACACCTCGCACAGGACCAATGTAACTTGTACGAACTGACCGCTTTGTCGCGGGTCTCGCGGTTTTAGAATATGACGATAATTTCAAAATACGTAGATTAGGCTTAAAAACAAGCCGTTGGAGGGTGAAAACCCAAACCAACCCCCAAACGGCCGCATAAAAGTCACGAACACCTCGCAGGGGACCAATGTAACTTGTAAGAACTGACCGCGTAGTCGAGGGCCTCCCGAAATATGGCAAAAATTCAAAATAAATATATCAGGCTTAAAAACAAGCCGTTCGAGGGTGATAACCCAAACCAGACCCCAAATGGCCCCGTAACAGGCACAAAACACCTCGCACGGGACCAATGTAACATGTGAGAACTGACCGCGGAGTCGCGGGTGTCCTGATTTGTGAATAAGACGATAATTTTAAAATATATCGATTAAGCTAAAAAACAAGCCCTTAAAGGGAGAAAGCCCAAACTAGCCCCCCAACGGCCCTGTAAGAGGCACGAACACGTCGCACGGGACCAATATAACTTGTACGAACTGAACGCGTAGTCGCGGGCCTCTCGGTTTCAGAATATGACAATAATTTCAAAATATATCGATTAAGCTGAAAAACAGGCCCTTAAAGGGTGATAAACCAAACCAGCCCCCAAATGGCCTTGTAAGAGGCTCTAACACCTCGCACGGGACCAATGGAACTTGTACGAACTGATCTCGTAGTTGCGGGTCTCCCAATTTAAGAATATGATGATAATTTCAAAATACGTAGATTAGCCTTAAAAATAAGCCGTTGGGGTGGAAACACACACCAGCCCCCAAACGGCCCCGTAAAAGGCACGGACACCTCGCACGGGACTAATGTAACTTGAAGAACTGACCGCGTAGTCGCGGATCTCCCGATTTGACAATATGACAATAGTTTCAAAATACGTAGATTAGGCTTAAAAACAAGGAGTTGTGTGGTGAAAACCCAAACCAACCCCCAAACGGCCCCGTAAGAGGAACGAACATCTTGCACGGGACCAATGTAACTTGTATGAACTGATCGCGTAGTTACGGGTCTCCAGATTTGCGAATATGACGATAATTTCAAAATACGTAGATTAGGCTTAAATACAAGTTATTAAAGTGTGAAAACCCAAACCAGCCTCCAAACGGCCTCGTAAGAGGCACGAACACCTCGCACGGGACCAATGTAACTTGTACGAACTGACCGCGTTGTCACGGGTCTCGCGGTTTTAGAATACGACGATAATTTCAAAATACGTAGATTAGGCTTAAAAACAAGCCGTTGGAAGGTGAAAACCCAAACCAACCCCCAAACGGCCCCATAAAAGTCACGAACACCTCGCAGGGGACCAATGTAACTTGTAAGAACTGAACGCGTAGTCGCGGGCCTCCCGAAATATGGCAAAAATTTCAAAATAAATAGATCAGGCTTAAAAACAAGCCGTTCGAGGGTGATAACCCAAACCAGCCCCCAAATGGCCCCGTAACACGCACAAACACCTCGCACGGGACCAATGTAACATGTCAGAACTGACCGCGGAGTCGCGGGTGTCCTGATTTGAGAATAAGACGATAATTATAAAATATATCGATTAAGCTAAAAAACAAGCCCTTAAAGGGAGAAAATCCAAACTAGCCCCCCAACGGCCCTGTAAGAGGCACGAACACCTCGTACGGGACCAATATAACTTGTACGAACTGACCGCGTAGTCGCGGGCCTCTCGGTTTCAGAATATGACTATAATTTCAAAATATATCGATTAAGCTGAAAAACAGGCCCTTAAAGGGTGATAACCCAAACCAGCACCCAAACGGCCTTGTAAGAGGCTCTAACACCTCGTACGGGACCAATGTAACTTGTACGAACTGATCTCGTAGTTGCGGGTCTCCCAATTTAAGAATACGATGATAATTTCAAAATACCTACATTAGCCTTAAAAACAAGCCGTTGGGGTGGAAACACAAACCAGCCCCCAAACGGCCCCGTAAAAGGCACGAACACCTCGCACGGGACCAATGTAACTTGTACGAACTAACCGCGTTGTCGCGGATCTCCCGATTTGACAATATGACGATAGTTTCAAAATACGTAGATTAGGCTTAAAAACAAGGAGTTGTGTGGTGAAAACCCAAACCAGCCCCCAAACGGCCCCGTAAGAGGAACGAACATCTTGCACGGGACCAATGTAACTTGTATGAACTGACCGCGTAGTTATGGGTCTCCAGATTTGCGAATATGACGATAATTTCAAAATACGTAGATTAGGCTTAAATACAAGTTATTAAAGTGTGAAAACCCAAACCAGCCTCCAAACGGCCTCGTAAGAGGCACGAACACCTCGCACGGGACCAATGTAACTTGTACGAACTGACCGCGTTGTCACGGGTCTCGCGGTTTTAGAATACGACGATAATTTCAAAATACGTAGATTAGGCTTAAAAACAAGCCGTTGGAAGGTGAAAACCCAAACCAACCCCCAAACGGCCCCATAAAAGTCACGAACACCTCGCAGGGGACCAATGTAACTTGTAAGAACTGACCGCGTAGTCGCGGGCCTCCCGAAATATGGCAAAAATTTCAAAATAAATAGATCAGGCTTAAAAACAAGCCGTTCGAGGGTGATAACCCAAACCAGCCCCCAAATGGCCCCGTAACACACACAAACACCTCGCACGGGACCAATGTAACATGTCAGAACTGACCGCGGAGTCGCGGGTGTCCTGATTTGAGAATAAGACGATAATTTTAAAATATATCGATTAAGCTAAAAAACAAGCCCTTAAAGGGAGAAAATCCAAACTAGCCCCCCAACGGCCCTGTAAGAGGCACGAACACCTCGCACGGGACCAATATAACTTGTACGAACTGACCGCGTAGTAGCGGGCCTCTCGGTTTCAGAATATGACTATAATTTCAAAATATATCGATTAAGCTGAAAAACAGGCACTTAAAGGTTGATAACCCAAACCAGCCCCCAAACGGCCTTGTAAGAAGGTCTAACACCTCGCACGGGACCAATGGAACTTGTACGAACTGATCTCGTAGTTGCGGGTCTCCCAATTTAAGAATATGATGATAATTTCAAAATACGTAGATTAGCCTTAAAAACAAGCCGTTGGGGTGGAAACACAAACCAACCCTCGAACGGCCCCGTAAAAGGCACGAACACCTCGCACGGGATCAATGTAACTTGTACGAACTGACCGCGTAGTCGCGGATCTCCCGATTTGACAATATGACGATAGTTTCAAAATACGTAGATTAGGCTTAAAAACAAGGAGTTGTGTGGTGAAAACCCAAACCAGCCCCCAAACGGCCCCGTAAGAGGAACGAACATCTTGCACGGGACCAATGTAACTTGTATGAACTGACCGCGTAGTTACGGGTCTCCAGATTTGCGAATATGACGATAATTTCAAAATACGTAGATTAGGCTTAAATACAAGTTATTAAAGTGTGGAAATCCAAACCAGCCCCCAAACGGCCTCGTTAGAGGCACGAACACCTCGCACGGGACCAATGTAACATGTACGAACTGACCGCGTTATCGCGGGTCTCGCGGTTTTAAAATACGACGATAATTTCAAAATACGTAGATTAGACTTAAAAACAAGCCTTTGGAGGGTGAAAACCCAAACCAACCCCCAAACGGCCCCATAAAGTCACGAACACCTCGCAGGGGACCAATGTAACTTGTAAGAACTGACCGCGTAGTCGCGGGTCTCCCGAAATATGGCAAAAATTTCAAAATAAATAGATCAGGCTTAAAAACAAGCCGTTCGAGGGTGATAACCCAAACCAGCCCCCAAATGGCCCCGTAACTTGCACAAAACACCTCGCACGGGACCAATATAACATGTCAGAACTGACCGTGGAGTCGCGGGTGTCCTGATTTGAGAATAAGACGATAATTTTAAAATATATCGATTAAGCTAAAAAACAAGCCCTTAAAGGGAGAAAACCCAAACTAGCCCCCAACGGCCCTGTAAGAGGCACGAACACCTCGTACCGGACCAATATAACTTGTACAAATTGCCCGCGTAGTCGCGGGCCTCTCGGTTTCAGAATATGACTATAATTTCAAAATATATCGATTAAGCTGAAAAACAGGCCCTTAAAGGGTGATAAACCAAACCAGCCCCCAAATGGCCTTGTAAGAGGCTCTAACACCTCGCACGGGACCAATGGAACTTGTACGAACTGATCTCGTAGTTGCGGGTCTCCCAATTTAAGAATATGATGATAATTTCAAAATACGTAGATTAGCCTTAAAAATAAGCCGTTGGGGTGGAAACACACACCAGCCCCCAAACGGCCCCGTAAAAGGCACGGACACCTCGCACGGGACTAATGTAACTTGAAGAACTGACCGCGTAGTCGCGGATCTCCCGATTTGACAATATGACAATAGTTTCAAAATACGTAGATTAGGCTTAAAAACAAGGAGTTGTGTGGTGAAAACCCAAACCAACCCCCAAACGGCCCCGTAAGAGGAACGAACATCTTGCACGGGACCAATGTAACTTGTATGAACTGACCGCGTAGTTACGGGTCTCCAGATTTGCGAATATGACGATAATTTCAAAATACGTAGATTAGGCTTAAATACAAGTTATTAAAGTGTGAAAACCCAAACCAGCCTCCAAACGGCCTCGTAAGAGGCACGAACACCTCGCATGGGACCAATGTAACTTGTACGAACTGACCGCGTTGTCACGGGTCTCGCGGTTTTAGAATACGACGATAATTTCAAAATACGTAGATTAGGCTTAAAAACAAGCCGTTGGAAGGTGAAAACCCAAACCAACCCCCAAACGGCCCCATAAAAGTCACGAGCACCTCGCAGGGGACCAATGTAACTTGTAAGAACTGAACGCGTAGTCGCGGGCCTCCCGAAATATGGCAAAAATTTCAAAATAAATAGATCAGGCTTAAAAACAAGCCGTTCGAGGGTGATAACCCAAACCAGCCCCCAAATGGCCCCGTAACACGCACAAACACCTCGCACGGGACCAATGTAACATGTCAGAACTGACCGCGGAGTCGCGGGTGTCCTGATTTGAGAATAAGACGATAATTATAAAATATATCGATTAAGCTAAAAAACAAGCCCTTAAAGGGAGAAAATCCAAACTAGCCCCCCAACGGCCCTGTAAGAGGCACGAACACCTCGTACGGGACCAATATAACTTGTACGAACTGACCGCGTAGTCGCGGGCCTCTCGGTTTCAGAATATGACTATAATTTCAAAATATATCGATTAAGCTGAAAAACAGGCCCTTAAAGGGTGATAACCCAAACCAGCCCCCAAACGGCCTTGTAAGAGGCTCTAACACCTCGCACGGGACCAATGTAACTTGTACGAACTGATCTCGTAGTTGCGGGTCTCCCAATTTAAGAATATGATGATAATTTCAAAATACCTACATTAGCCTTAAAAACAAGCCGTTGGGGTGGAAACACAAACCAGCCCCCAAACGGCCCCGTAAAAGGCACGAACACCTCGCACGGGACCAATGTAACTTGTACGAACTAACCGCGTTGTCGCGGATCTCCCGATTTGACAATATGACGATAGTTTCAAAATACGTAGATTAGGCTTAAAAACAAGGAGTTGTGTGGTGAAAACCCAAACCAGCCCCCAAACGGCCCCGTAAGAGGAACGAACATCTTGCACGGGACCAATGTAACTTGTATGAACTGACCGCGTAGTTACGGGTCTCCAGATTTGCGAATATGACGATAATTTCAAAATACGTAGATTAGGCTTAAATACAAGTTATTAAAGTGTGAAAACCCAAACCAGCCTCCAAACGGCCTCGTAAGAGGAACGAACACCTCGCACGGGACCAATGTAACTTGTACGAACTGACCGCGTTGTCACGGGTCTCGCGGTTTTAGAATACGACGATAATTTCAAAATACGTAGAT
This sequence comes from Sambucus nigra, assembly GCA_949130495.1. Classification (NCBI taxonomy): domain Eukaryota; kingdom Viridiplantae; phylum Streptophyta; class Magnoliopsida; order Dipsacales; family Adoxaceae; genus Sambucus; species Sambucus nigra. The sequence goes on along the minus strand of OX422222.1, from coordinate 174,606,173 downwards.
TAGGCTTAAAAACAAGCCGTTGGAAGGTGAAAACCCAAACCAACCCCCAAACGGCCCCATAAAAGTCACGAACACCTCGCAGGGGACCAATGTAACTTGTAAAAACTGACCGCGTAGTCGCGGGCCTCCCGAAATATGGCAAAAATTTCAAAATAAATAGATCAGGCTTAAAAACAAGCCGTTCGAGGGTGATAACCCAAACCAGCCCCCAAATGGCCCCGTAACACGCACAAACACCTCGCACGGGACCAATGTAACATGTCAGAACTGACCGCGGAGTCGCGGGTGTCCTGATTTGAGAATAAGACGATAATTTTAAAATATATCGATTAAGCTAAAAAACAAGCCCTTAAAGGGAGAAAATCCAAACTAGCCCCCCAACGGCCCTGTAAGAGGCACGAACACCTCGCACGGGACCAATATAACTTGTACGAACTGACCGCGTAGTAGCGGGCCTCTCGGTTTCAGAATATGACTATAATTTCAAAATATATCGATTAAGCTGAAAAACAGGCACTTAAAGGTTGATAACCCAAACCAGCCCCCAAACGGCCTTGTAAGAGGCTCTAACACCTCGCACGGGACCAATGGAACTTGTACGAACTGATCTCGTAGTTGCGGGTCTCCCAATTTAAGAATATGATGATAATTTCAAAATACGTAGATTAGCCTTAAAAACAAGCCGTTGGGGTGGAAACACAAACCAACCCTCGAACGGCCCCGTAAAAGGCACGAACACCTCGCACGGGATCAATGTAACTTGTACGAACTGACCGCGTAGTCGCGGATCTCCCGATTTGACAATATGACGATAGTTTCAAAATACGTAGATTAGTCTTAAAAACAAGGAGTTGTGTGGTGAAAACCCAAACCAGCCCCCAAACGGCCCCGTAAGAGGAACGAACATCTTGCACGGGACCAATGTAACTTGTATGAACTGACCGCGTAGTTACGGGTCTCCAGATTTGCGAATATGACGATAATTTCAAAATACGTAGATTAGGCTTAAATACAAGTTATTAAAGTGTGGAAATCCAAACCAGCCCCCAAACGGCCTCGTAAGAGGCACGAACACCTCGCACGGGACCAATGTAACATGTACGAACTGACCGCGTTATCGCGGGTCTCGCGGTTTTAAAATACGACGATAATTTCAAAATACGTAGATTAGGCTTAAAAACAAGCCTTTGGAGGGTGAAAACCCAAACCAACCCCCAAACGGCCCCATAAAGTCACGAACACCTCGCAGGGGACCAATGTAACTTGTAAGAACTGACCGCGTAGTCGCGGGTCTCCCGAAATATGGCAAAAATTTCAAAATAAATAGATCAGGCTTAAAAACAAGCCGTTCGAGGGTGATAACCCAAACCAGCCCCCAAATGGCCCCGTAACAGGCATAAAACACCTCGTACGGGACCAATGTAACATGTGAGAACTGACCGCGGAGTCGCGGGTGTCCTGATTTGAGAATAAGACGATAATTTTAAAATATATCGATTAAGCTAAAAAACAAGCCCTTAAAGGGAGAAAACCCAAACTAGCCCTCCAACGGCCCTGTAAGAGGCACGAACACTCGCACAGGACCAATATAACTTGTACAAACTGCCCGCGTAGTCGCGGGCCTCCCGGTTTCAGAATATGACTATAATTTCAAAATATATCGATTAAGCTGAAAAACAGGCCCTTAAAGGGTGATAACCCAAACCAGCCCCCAAACGGCCTTGTAACAGGCTCTAACACCTCGCACGGGACCAATGTAACTTGTACGAACTGATCTCGTAGATGCGGGTCTCCCAATTTAAGAATATGATGATAATTTCAAAATACTTACATTAGCCTTAAAAACAAGCCGTTGGGGTGGTAACACAAACCAGCCCCCAAACGGCCCCGTAAAAGGCACGGACACCTCGCACGGGACCAATGTAACTTGTACGAACTGACCGTGTAGTCGCGGATCTCCCGATTTGACAATATGACGATAGTTTCAAAATACGTAGATTAGGCTTAAAAACAAGGAGTTGGGTGGTGAAAACCCAAACCAGCCCCCAAACGGCCCCGTAAGAGGCACGAACATCTTGCACGGAACCAATGTAACATGTATGAACTGACCGCGTAGTTACGGGTCTCCAGATTTGCGAATATGATGATAATTTCAAAATACGTAGATTAGGCTTAAATACAAGTTATTAAAGTGTGAAAACCCAAACCAGCCTCCAAACGGCCTCGTAAGAGGCACGAACACCTCACGAACACCTCACACGGGACCAATGTAACTTGTACGAACTGACCGCGTTGTCACGGGTCTCGCGGTTTTAGAATACGACGATAATTTCAAAATACATAGATTAGGCTTAAAAACAAGCCGTTGGAGGGTGAAAACCAAAACCAACCCACAAACGGCCCCATAAAAGTCACGAACACCTCGCAGGGGACCAATGTAACTTGTAAGAACTGACCGCGTAGTCGCGGGCCTCCCGAAATATGGCAAAAATTTGAAAATAAATAGATCAGGCTTAAAAACAAGCCGTTCGAGGGTTATAACCCAAACCAGCCCCCAAATGGCCCCGTAACACGTACAAACACCTCGCACGGGACCAATGTAACATGTCAGAACTGACCGCGGAGTCGCGGGTGTCCTGATTTGAGAATAAGACGATAATTTTAAAATATATCGATTAAGCTAAAAAACAAGCCCTTAAAGGGAGAAAATCCAAACTTGCCCCCAACGGCCCTGTAAGAGGCACGAACACCTCGCACGGGACCAATATAACTTGTACAAATTTCCCGCGTAGTCGCGGGCCTCTCGGTTTCAGAATATGACTATAATTTCAAAATATATCGATTAAGCTGAAAAACAGGCCCTTAAAGGGTGATAACCCAAACCAGCCCCCAAACGGCCTTGTAAGAGGCTCCAACACCTCGCATGGGACCAATGTAACTTGTACGAACTGATCTTGTAGTTGCGGGTCTCCCAATTTAAGAATATGATGATAATTTCAAAATACCTACATTAGCCTTAAAAACAAGCCGTTGGGGTGGAAACACAAACCAGGACCCAAACGGCCCCGTAAAAGGCACGGACACCTCGCACGGGACCAATGTAACTTGTACGAACTAACCGCATAGTCGCGGATCTCCCGATTTGACAATATGACGATAGTTTCAAAATACGTAGATTAGGCTTAAAAACAAGGAGTTGTGTGGTGAAAACCCAAACCAGCCCCCAAACGGCCCCGTAAGAGGAACGAACATCTTGCACGGGACCAATGTAACTTGTATGAACTGACCGCGTAGTTACGGGTCTCCAGATTTGCGAATATGACGATAATTTCAAAATACGTAGATTAGGCTTAAATACAAGTTATTAAAGTGTGAAAACCCAAACCAGCCTCCAAACGGCCTCGTAAGAGGCACGAACACCTCGCACGGGACCAATGTAACTTGTACGAACTGACCGCGTTGTCACGGGTCTCGCGGTTTTAGAATACGACGATAATTTCAAAATACGTAGATTAGGCTTAAAAACAAGCCGTTGGAAGGTGAAAACCCAAACCAACCCCCAAACGGCCCCATAAAAGTCACGAACACCTCGCAGGGGACCAATGTAAACTTGTAAGAACTGACCGCGTAGTCGCGGGCCTCCCGAAATATGGCAAAATTTTCAAAATAAATAGATCAGGCTTAAAAACAAGCCGTTCGAGGGTGATAACCCAAACCAGCCCCCAAATGGCCCCGTAACACGCACAAACACCTCGCACGGGACCAATGTAACATGTCAGAATTGACCGCGGAGTCGCGGGTGTCCTGATTTGAGAATAAGACGATAATTTTAAAATATATCGATTAAGCTAAAAAACAAGCCCTTAAAGGGAGAAAATCCAAACTAGCCCCCCAACGGCCCTGTAAGAGGCATGAACACCTCGCACGGGACCAATATAACTTGTACGAACTGACCGCGTAGTAGCGGGCCTCTCGGTTTCAGAATATGACTATAATTTCAAAATATATCGATTAAGCTGAAAAACAGGCACTTAAAGGTTGATAACCCAAACCAGCCCCCAAACGGCCTTGTAAGAGGCTCTAACACCTCGCACGGGACCAATGGAACTTGTACGAACTGATCTCGTAGTTGCGGGTCTCCCAATTTAAGAATATGATGATAATTTCAAAATACGTAGATTAGCCTTAAAAACAAGCCGTTGGGGTGGAAACACAAACCAACCCTCGAACGGCCCCGTAAAAGGCACGAACACCTCGCACGGGATCAATGTAACTTGTACGAACTGACCGCGTAGTCGCGGATCTCCCGATTTGACAATATGACGATAGTTTCAAAATACGTAGATTAGGCTTAAAAACAAGGAGTTGTGTGGTGAAAACCCAAACCAGCCCCCAAACGGCCCCGTAAGAGGAACGAACATCTTGCACGGGACCAATGTAACTTGTATGAACTGACCGCGTAGTTACGGGTCTCCAGATTTGCGAATATGACGATAATTTCAAAATACGTAGATTAGGCTTAAATACAAGTTATTAAAGTGTGGAAATCCAAACCAGCCCCCAAACGGCCTCGTAAGAGGCACGAACACCTCGCACGGGACCAATGTAACATGTACGAACTGACCGCGTTATCGCGGGTCTCGCGGTTTTAAAATACGACGATAATTTCAAAATACGTAGATTAGGCTTAAAAACAAGCCTTTGGAGGGTGAAAACCCAAACCAACCCCCAAACGGCCCCATAAAGTCACGAACACCTCGCAGGGGACCAATGTAACTTGTAAGAACTGACCGCGTAGTCGCGGGTCTCCCGAAATATGGCAAAAATTTCAAAATAAATAGACCAGGCTTAAAAACAAGCCGTTCGAGGGTTATAACCCAAACCAGCCCCCAAATGGCCCCGTAACTTGCACAAAACACCTCGCACGGGACCAATATAACATGTCAGAACTGACCGTGGAGTCGCGGGTGTCCTGATTTGAGAATAAGACGATAATTTTAAAATATATCGATTAAGCTAAAAAACAAGCCCTTAAAGGGAGAAAACCCAAACTAGCCCCCCAACGGCCCTGTAAGAGGCACGAACACCTCGTACCGGACCAATATAACTTGTACAAATTGCCCGCGTAGTCGCGGGCCTCTCGGTTTCAGAATATGACTATAATTTCAAAATATATCGATTAAGCTGAAAAACAGGCCCTTAAAGGGTGATAACCCAAACCAGCCCCGAAACGGCAGTGTAAGAGGCTCTAACACCTCGCACGGGACCAATGCAACTTGTACGAACTGATCTCGTAGTTGCGGGCTTCCCAATTTAAGAATATGATGATAGTTTCAAAATACGTAGATTAGCCTTAAAAACAAGCCGTTGGGGTGGTAACACAAACCAGCCCCCAAACGGCCCCGTAAAAGGCACGAACACCTCGTACGGGATCAATGTAACTTGTACGAACTGACCGCGTAGTCGCGGATCTCCCGATTTGACAATATGACGATAGTTTCAAAATACGTAGATTAGGCTTAAAAACAAGGAGTTGGGTGGTGAAAACCCAAACCAGCCTCCAAACGGCCCCGTAAGAGGCACGAACATCTTGCACGGGACCAATGTAACTTGTATGAACTGACCGCGTAGTTACGGGTCTCCAGATTTGCGAATATGACGATAATTTCAAAATACGTAGATTAGGCTTAAATACAAGTTATTAAAGTGTGAAAACCCAAACCAGCCTCCAAACGGCCTCGTAAGAGGCACGAAAACCTCGCACGGGACCAGTGTAACTTGTACGAACTAACCGCGTTGTCACGGGTCTCGCGGTTTTAGAATACGACGATAATTTCAAAATACATTGATTAGGCTTAAAAACAAGCCGTTGGAGGGTGAAAACCCAAACCAACCCCCAAACAGCCCCATAAAAGTGACGAACACCTCGCAGGGGACCAATGTAACTTATAAGAACTGACCGCGTAGTCGCGGGCCTCCCGAAATATGGCAAAAATTTCAAAATAAATAGTTCAGGCTTAAAAACAAGCCTTTCGAGGGTGATAACCCAAACCAGCCCCCAAATGGCCCCGTAACATGCACAAACACCTCGCACGGGACCAATGTAACATGTCAGAACTGACCGCGCAGTCGCGGGTGTCCTGATTTGATAATAGGACGATAATTTTAAAATATATCGATTAAGCTAATAAACAAGCCCTTAAAGGGAGAAAACCCAAACTAGCCCCCCAACGGCCCTGTAAGAGGCACGAACACCACGCACTGGACCAATATAACTTGTACGAACTGACCGCGTAGTCGCGGGCCTCTCGGTTTCAGAATATGACTATAATTTCAAAATATATCGATTAAGCTGAAAAACAGGCCCTTAAAGGGTGATAACCCAAACCAGCCCCCAAACGGCCTTGTAAGAGGCTCTAACACCTCGCACGGGACCAATGGAACTTGTACGAACTGATCTCATAGTTGCGGGTCTCCCAATTTAAGAATATGATGATAATTTCAAAATACGAAGATTAGCCTTAAAAACAAGCCGTTGGGGTGGAAACACAAACCAGCCCCCAAACGGCCCCGTAAAAGGCACGGACACCTCGCACGAGACCAATGTAACTTGTACGAACTGACCGCGTAGTCGCGGATCTCCCGATTTGACAATATGATGATAGTTTCAAAATACGTAGATTAGGCTTAAAAATAAGGAGTTGGGTGGTGAAAACCCAAACCAGCCCCCAAACGGCCCCGTAAGAGGCACCAACATCTTGCACGGGACCAATGTAACTTATATGAACTGACCGCGTAGTTACGGGTCTCCAGATTTGCGAATATGACGATAATTTTGAAATATGTTGATTAGGCTTAAATACAAGTTATTAAAGTGTGAAAACCCAAACCAGCCCCCAAACGGCCTCGTAAGAGGCACGAACACCTCGCACGGGACCAATGTAACTTGTATGAACTGACCGCGTTGTCGCGGGTCTCGCGGATTTAGAATACGACGATAATTTCAAAATACGTAGATTAGGCTTAAAAACAAGCCGTTGGAGTGTGAAAACCCAAACCAACCCCCAAACGGCCCCATAAAAGTCACGAACACCTCGCAGGGGACCAATGTAACTTGTAAGAACTGATCGCGTATTCGCGGGCCTCCCGAAATATGGCAAAAATTTCAAAATAAGTAGATCAGGCTTAAAAACAAGCCGTTCGAGGGTGATAACCAAACCAGCCCCCAAATGGCCCCGTAACAGGCACAAAACACCTCGCACGGGACCAATGTAACATGTGAGAACTGACCGCGGAGTCGCGGGTGTCCTGATTTGAGAATAAGACGATAATTTTAAAATATATCGATTAAGCTAAAAAACAAGCCCTTAAAGGGAGAAAACCCAAACAAGCCCCCCAACGGCCCTGTAAGAGGCACGAACACCTCGTACGGACCAATATAACTTGTACGAACTGACCGCGTAGTCGCGGGCCTCTCGGTTTCAGAATATGACTATAATTTCAAAATATATCGATTAAGCTGAAAAACAGGCCCTTAAAGGGTGATAACCCAAACCAGCCCCCAAACGGCCTTGTAAGAGGCTGTAACACCTCGCACGGGACCAATGTAACTTGTACGAACTGATCTCGTAGTTGCGGGTCTCCCAATTTAAGAATATGATGATAATTTCAAAATACCTACATTAGCCTTAAAAACAAGCCGTTGGAGTGGAAACACAAACCAGGACCCAAATGGCCCCGTAAAAGGCACGGACACCTCGCACGGGACCAATGTAACTTGTACGAACTAACCGCATAATCGCGGATCTCCCGATTTGACAATATGACGATAGTTTCAAAATACGTAGATTAGGCTTAAAAACAAGGAGTTGTGTGGTGAAAACCCAAACCAGCCCCCAAACGGCCCCGTAAGAGGAACAAACATCTTGCACGGGACCAATGTAACTTGTATGAACTGACCGCGTAGTTATGGGTCTCCAGATTTGCGAATATGACGATAATTTCGTAATACGTAGATTAGGCTTAAATACAAGTTATTAAAGTGTGAAAATCCAAACCAGCCCCCAAACGGCCTCGTAAGAGGCACGAACACCTCGCACGGGACCAATGTAACTTGTACGAACTGACCGCGTTGTCGCGGGTCTCGCGGTTTTAGAATACGACGATAATTTCAAAATACGTAGATTAGGCTTAAAAACAAGCCGTTGGAGGGTGAAAACCAAAACCAACCCCCAAACAGCCCCATAAAAGTCACGAACACCTCGCAGGGGACCAATGTAACTTGTAAGAACTGACCGCGTAGTCGCGGGCCTCCCGAAATATGGCCAAAATTTCAAAATAAATAGATCAGGCTTAAAAACAAGCCGTTCGAGGGTGATAACCCAAACCAGCCCCCAAATGGCCCCGTAACAGGCATAAAACACCTCGCACGGGACCAATGTAACATGTGAGAACTGACCGCGGAGTCGCGGGTGTCCTGATTTGAGAATAAGACGATAATTTTAAAATATATCGATTAAGCTAAAAAACAAGCCCTTAAAGGGAGAAAACCCAAACTAGCCCCCCAACGGCCCTGTAAGAGGCACGAACACTCGCACAGGACCAATATAACTTGTACAAACTGCCCGCGTAGTCGCGTGCCTCCCGGTTTCAGAATATGACTATAATTTCAAAATATATCGATTAAGCTGAAAAACAGGCCCTTAAAGGGTGATAACCCAAACCAGCCCCCAAACGGCCTTGTAACAGGCTCTAACACCTCGCACGGGACCAATGTAACTTGTACGAACTGATCTCGTAGATGCGGGTCTCCCAATTTAAGAATATGATGATAATTTCAAAATACTTACATTAGCCTTAAAAACAAGCCGTTGGGGTGGTAACACAAACCAGCCCCCAAACGGCCCCGTAAAAGGCACGGACACCTCGCACGGGACCAATGTAACTTGTACGAACTGACCGTGTAGTCGCGGATCTCCCGATTTGACAATATGACGATAGTTTCAAAATACGTAGATTAGGCTTAAAAACAAGGAGTTGGGTGGTGAAAACCCAAACCAGCCCCCAAACGGCCCCGTAAGAGGCACGAACATCTTGCACGGAACCAATATAACATGTATGAACTGACCGCGTAGTTACGGGTCTCCAGATTTGCGAATATGATGATAATTTCAAAATACGTAGATTAGGCTTAAATACAAGTTATTAAAGTGTGAAAACCCAAACCAGCCTCCAAACGGCCTCGTAAGAGGCACGAACACCTCACGAACACCTCACACGGGACCAATGTAACTTGTACGAACTGACCGCGTTGTCACGGGTCTCGCGGTTTTAGAATACGACGATAATTTCAAAATACATAGATTAGGCTTAAAAACAAGCCGTTGGAGGGTGAAAACCCAAACCAACCCACAAACGGCCCCATAAAAGTCACGAACACCTCGCAGGGGACCAATGTAACTTGTAAGAACTGACCGCGTAGTCGCGGGCCTCCCGAAATATGGCAAAAATTTGAAAATAAATAGGTCAGGCTTAAAAACAAGCCGTTCGAGGGTTATAACCCAAACCAGCCCCCAAATGGCCCCGTAACACGTACAAACACCTCGCACGGGACCAATGTAACATGTCAGAACTGACCGCGGAGTCGCGGGTGTCCTGATTTGAGAATAAGACGATAATTTTAAAATATATCGATTAAGCTAAAAAACAAGCCCTTAAAGGGAGAAAATCCAAACTTGCCCCCAACGGCCCTGTAAGAGGCACGAACACCTCGCACGGGACCAATATAACTTGTACAAATTTCCCGCGTAGTCGCGGGCCTCTCGGTTTCAGAATATGACTATAATTTCAAAATATATCGATTAAGCTGAAAAACAGGCCCTTAAAGGGTGATAACCCAAACCAGCCCCCAAACGGCCTTGTAAAAGGCTCCAACACCTCGCATGGGACCAATGTAACTTGTACGAACTGATCTCGTAGTTGCGGGTCTCCCAATTTAAGAATATGATGATAATTTCAAAATACCTACATTAGCCTTAAAAACAAGCCGTTGGGGTGGAAACACAAACCAGGACCCAAACGGCCCCGTAAAAGGCACGGACACCTCGCACGGGACCAATGTAACTTGTACGAACTAACCGCATAGTCGCGGATCTCCCGATTTGACAATATGACGATAGTTTCAAAATACGTAGATTAGGCTTAAAAACAAGGAGTTGTGTGGTGAAAACCCAAACCAGCCCCCAAACGGCCCCGTAAGAGGAACGAACATCTTGCACGGGACCAATGTAACTTGTATGAACTGACCGCGTAGTTACGGGTCTCCAGATTTGCGAATATGATGATAATTTCAAAATACGTAAATTAGGCTTAAATACAAGTTATTAAAGTGTGAAAATCAAAACCAGCCCCCAAACGGCCTCGTAAGAGGCACGAACACCTCGCACGGGACCAATGTAACTTGTACGAACTGACCGCGTTGTCGCGGGTCTCGCGGTTTTAGAATACGACGATAATTTCAAAATACGTAGATTAGGTTTAAAAACAAGCCGTTGGAGGGTGAAAACCCAAACCAACCCCCAAACGGCCCCATAAAAGTCACGAACACCTCGCAGGGGACCAATGTAACTTATAAGAACTGACCGCGTAGTCGCGGGCCTCCCGAAATATGGCAAAAATTTCAAAATAAATAGATCAGACTTAAAAACAAGCCGTTCGAGGGTGATAACCCAAACCAGCCCCCAAATGGCCCCGTAACAGGCATAAAACACCTCGCACGGGACCAATGTAACATGTGAGAACTGACCGCGGAGTCGCGGGTGTCCTGATTTGAGAATAAGACGATAATTTTAAAATATATCGATTAAGCTAAAAAACAAGCCCTTAAAGGGAGAAAACCCAAACTAGCCCCCCAACGGCCCTGTTAGAGGCACGAACACTCGCACAGGACCAATATAACTTGTACAAACTTCCCGCGTAGTTGCGAGCCTCTCGGTTTCAGAATATGACTATAATTTCAAAATATATCGATTAAGCTGAAAAACAGGCCCTTAAAGGGTGATAACCCAAACCAGCCCCCAAACGGCCTTGTAAGAGGCTCTAACACCTCGCACGAAACCAATGGAACTTGTACGAACTGATCTCGTAGTTGCGGGCCTCCCAATTTAAGAATTTGATGATAATTTCAAAATACGTAGATTAGCATTAAACAAGCCGTTGGGGTGGAAACACAAACCAGCGCCCAAACGGCCACGAAAAAGGCACGAACACCTCGCACGGGATCAATGTAACTTGTACGAACTGTCCGCGTAGTCGCGGACCTCCCGATTTGACAATATGTTGATAGTTCAAAATACGTAGATTAGGCTTAAAAACAAGGAGTTGGGTGGTGAAAACCCAAACGGCCCCGTAAGAGTCACGAACATCTTGCACGGGACCAATGTAACATGTATGAACTGACCGCGTAGTTACGGGTCTCCAGATTTGCGAATATGACGATAATTTCAAAATACGTAGATTAGGCTTAAATACAAGTTATTAAAGTGTGAAAACCCAAATCACCTCCAAACGGCCTCGTAAGAGGCACGAACACCTCGCATGGGACCAATGTAACTTGTACGAACTGACCGCGTTGTCACGGGTCTCGCGGTTTTAGAATACGACGATAATTTCAAAATACGTAGATTAGGCTTAAAAACAAGTCGTTGGAGGGTGAAAACCCAAACCAACCCCCAAACGGCCCCATTAAAGTCACGAACACCTCGCAGGGGCCCAATGTAACTTGTAAGAACTGACCGCGTAGTCGCGGGCCTCCCGAAATATGGCAAAAATTTCAAAATAAATAGATCAGGCTTAAAAACAAGCCGTTCGTTGGTGATAACCCAAACCAGCCCCCAAATGGCCCCGTAACACGCACAAACACCTCGCACGGGACCAATGTACATGTCAGAACTGACCGCGGAGTCGCGGGTGTCCTGATTTGAGAATAAGACGATAATTTTAAAATATATCGATTAAGCTAAAAAATAAGCCCTTAAAGGGATAAAACCCAAACTAGCCCCCCAACGGCCCTGTAAGAGGCACGAACACCTCGCACGGGACCAATATAACTTGTATGAACTGACCGCGTAGTCGCGGCCCTCTCGGTTTCAGAATATGACTATAATTTCAAAATATATCGATTAAGCAGAAAAACAGGCCCTTAAAGGGTGATAACCCAAACCAGCCCCCAAACGGCCTTGTAAGAGGCAGTAACACCTCGCACGGGACCAATGTAACTTGTACGAACTGATCTCGTAGTTGCGGGTCTCCCAATTTAAGAATATGATGATAATTTCAAAATACGTAGATTAGCCTTAAAAACAAGCCGTTGGGGTGGAAACACAAACCAACCCCCAAACGGCCTCGTAAAATGCACGGACACCTCGCACGGGACCAATGTAACTTGTACGAACTGACCGCGTTGTCGCGGATCTCCCGATTTGACAATATGACGATAGTTTCAAAATACGTAGATTAGGCTTAAAAACAAGGAGTTGTGTGGTGAAAACCCAAACCAGCCCTCAAACGGCCCCGTAAGAGGCACGAACATTTTGCACGGGACCAATGTAACTTGTATGAACTGACCGCGTAGTTACGGGTCTCCAGATTTGCGAATATGACGATAATTTCAAAATACGTAGATTAGGCTTAAATACAAGTTATTAAAGTGTGAAAACCCAAACCAGCCCCCAAACGGCCTCGTAAGAGGCACGAACACCTCGCACAGGACCAATGTAACTTGTACGAACTGACCGCTTTGTCGCGGGTCTCGCGGTTTTAGAATATGACGATAATTTCAAAATACGTAGATTAGGCTTAAAAACAAGCCGTTGGAGGGTGAAAACCCAAACCAACCCCCAAACGGCCGCATAAAAGTCACGAACACCTCGCAGGGGACCAATGTAACTTGTAAGAACTGACCGCGTAGTCGAGGGCCTCCCGAAATATGGCAAAAATTCAAAATAAATATATCAGGCTTAAAAACAAGCCGTTCGAGGGTGATAACCCAAACCAGACCCCAAATGGCCCCGTAACAGGCACAAAACACCTCGCACGGGACCAATGTAACATGTGAGAACTGACCGCGGAGTCGCGGGTGTCCTGATTTGTGAATAAGACGATAATTTTAAAATATATCGATTAAGCTAAAAAACAAGCCCTTAAAGGGAGAAAGCCCAAACTAGCCCCCCAACGGCCCTGTAAGAGGCACGAACACGTCGCACGGGACCAATATAACTTGTACGAACTGAACGCGTAGTCGCGGGCCTCTCGGTTTCAGAATATGACAATAATTTCAAAATATATCGATTAAGCTGAAAAACAGGCCCTTAAAGGGTGATAAACCAAACCAGCGCCCAAATGGCCTTGTAAGAGGCTCTAACACCTCGCATGGGACCAATGGAACTTGTACGAACTGATCTCGTAGTTGCGGGTCTCCCAATTTAAGAATATGATGATAATTTCAAAATACGTAGATTAGCCTTAAAAATAAGCCGTTGGGGTGGAAACACAAACCAGCCCCCAAACGGCCCCGTAAAAGGCACGAACACCTCGCACGGGACTAATGTAACTTGTAGAACTGACCGCGTAGTCGCGGATCTCCCGATTTGACAATATGACAATAGTTTCAAAATACGTAGATTAGGCTTAAAAACAAGGAGTTGTGTGGTGAAAACCCAAACCAACCCCCAAACGGCCCCGTTAGAGGAACGTACATCTTGCACGGGACCAATGTAACTTGTATGAACTGACCGCGTAGTTACGGGTCTCCAGATTTGCGAATATGACGATAATTTCAAAATACGTAGATTAGGCTTAAATACAAGTTATTAAAGTGTGAAAACCCAAACCAGCCTCCAAACGGCCTCGTAAGAGGCACGAACACCTCGCACGGGACCAATGTAACTTGTACGAACTGACCGCGTTGTCACGGGTCTCGCGGTTTTAGAATACGACGATAATTTCAAAATACGTAGATTAGGCTTAAAAACAAGCCGTTGGAAGGTGAAAACCCAAACCAACCCCCAAACGGCCCCATAAAAGTCACGAACACCTCGCAGGGGACCAATGTAACTTGTAAGAACTGAACGCGTAGTCGCGGGCCTCCCGAAATATGGCAAAAATTTCAAAATAAATAGATCAGGCTTAAAAACAAGCCGTTCGAGGGTGATAACCCAAACCAGCCCCCAAATGGCCCCGTAACACGCACAAACACCTCGCACGGGACCAATGTAACATGTCAGAACTGACAGCGGAGTCGCGGGTGTCCTGATTTGAGAATAAGACGATAATTATAAAATATATCGATTAAGCTAAAAAACAAGCCCTTAAAGGGAGAAAATCCAAACTTGCCTCCCAACGGCCCTGTAAGAGGCACGAACACCTCGTACGGGACCAATATAACTTGTACGAACTGACCGCGTAGTCGCGGCCCTCTCGGTTTCAGAATATGACTATAATTTCAAAATATATCGATTAAGCTGAAAAACAGGCCCTTAAAGGGTGATAACCCAAACCAGCCCCCAAACGGCCTTGTAAGAGGCTCTAACACCTCGCACGGGACCAATGTAACTTGTACGAACTGATCTCGTAGTTGCGGGTCTCCCAATTTAAGAATATGATGATAATTTCAAAATACCTACATTAGCCTTAAAAACAAGCCGTTGGGGTGGAAACACAAACCAGCCCCCAAACGGCCCCGTAAAAGGCACGAACACCTCGCACGGGACCAATGTAACTTGTACGAACTAACCGCGTTGTCGCGGATCTCCCGATTTGACAATATGATGATAGTTTCAAAATACGTAGATTAGGCTTAAAAATAAGGAGTTGTGTGGTGAAAACCCAAACCAGCCCCCAAACGGCCCCGTAAGAGGAACGAACATCTTACACGGGACCAATGTAACTTGTATGAACTGACCGCGTAGTTACGGGTCTCCAGATTTGCGAATATGACGATAATTTCAAAATACGTAGATTAGGCTTAAATACAAGTTATTAAAGTGTGAAAACCCAAACCAGCCTCCAAACGGCCTCGTAAGAGGCACGAACACCTCGCACGGGACCAATGTAACTTGTACGAACTGACCGCGTTGTCACGGGTCTCGCGGTTTTAGAATACGACGATAATTTCAAAATACGTAGATTAGGCTTAAAAACAAGCCGTTGGAAGGTGAAAACCCAAACCAACCCCCAAACGGCCCCATAAAAGTCACGAACACCTCGCAGGGGACCAATGTAACTTGTAAGAACTGACCGCGTAGTCGCGGGCCTCCCGAAATATGGCAAAAATTTCAAAATAAATAGATCAGGCTTAAAAACAAGCCGTTCGTTGGTGATAACCCAAACCAGCCCCCAAATGGCCCCGTAACACGCACAAACACCTCGCACGGGACCAATGTACATGTCAGAACTGACCGCGGAGTCGCGGGTGTCCTGATTTGAGAATAAGACGATAATTTTAAAATATATCGATTAAGCTAAAAAATAAGCCCTTAAAGGGATAAAACCCAAACGAGCCCCCCAACGGCCCTGTAAGAGGCACGAACACCTCGCACGGGACCAATATAACTTGTATGAACTGACCGCGTAGTCGCGGTCCTCTCGGTTTCAGAATATGACTATAATTTCAAAATATATCGATTAAGCAGAAAAACAGGCCCTTAAAGGGTGATAACCCAAACCAGCCCCCAAACGGCCTTGTAAGAGGCTGTAACACCTCGCACGGGACCAATGTAACTTGTACGAACTGATCTCGTAGTTGCGGGTCTCCCAATTTAAGAATATGATGATAATTTCAAAATACGTAGATTAGCCTTAAAAACAAGCCGTTGGGGTGGAAACACAAACCAGCCCCCAAACGGCCCCGTAAAATGCACGGACACCTCGCACGGGACCAATGTAACTTGTACGAACTGACCGCATTGTCGCGGATCTCCCGATTTGACAATATGACGATAGTTTCAAAATACGTAGATTAGGCTTAAAAACAAGGAGTTGTGTGGTGAAAACCCAAACCAGCCCTCAAACGGCCCCGTAAGAGGCACGAACATTTTGCACGGGACCAATGTAACTTGTATGAACTGACCGCGTAGTTACGGGTCTCCAGATTTGCGAATATGACGATAATTTCAAAATACGTAGATTAGGCTTAAATACAAGTTATTAAAGTGTGAAAACCCAAACCAGCCCCCAAACGGCCTCGTAAGAGGCACGAACACCTCGCACAGGACCAATGTAACTTGTACGAACTGACCGCTTTGTCGCGGGTCTCGCGGTTTTAGAATATGACGATAATTTCAAAATACGTAGATTAGGCTTAAAAACAAGCCGTTGGAGGGTGAAAACCCAAACCAACCCCCAAACGGTCGCATAAAAGTCACGAACACCTCGCAGGGGACCAATGTAACTTGTAAGAACTGACCGCGTAGTCGAGGGCCTCCCGAAATATGGCAAAAATTCAAAATAAATATATCAGGCTTAAAAACAAGCCGTTCGAGGGTGATAACCCAAACCAGACCCCAAATGGCCCCGTAACAGGCACAAAACACCTCGCACGGGACCAATGTAACATGTGAGAACTGACCGCGGAGTCGCGGGTGTCCTGATTTGTGAATAAGACGATAATTTTAAAATATATCGATTAAGCTAAAAAACAAGCCCTTAAAGGGAGAAAGCCCAAACTAGCCCCCCAACGGCCCTGTAAAAGGCACGAACACGTCGCACGGGACCAATATAACTTGTACGAACTGAACGCGTAGTCGCGGGCCTCTCGGTTTCAGAATATGACAATAATTTCAAAATATATCGATTAAGCTGAAAAACAGGCCCTTAAAGGGTGATAAACCAAACCAGCCCCCAAATGGCCTTGTAAGAGGCTCTAACACCTCGCACGGGACCAATGGAACTTGTACGAACTGATCTCGTAGTTGCGGGTCTCCCAATTTAAGAATATGATGATAATTTCAAAATACGTAGATTAGCCTTAAAAATAAGCCGTTGGGGTGGAAACACACACCAGCCCCCAAACGGCCCCGTAAAAGGCACGGACACCTCGCACGGGACTAATGTAACTTGAAGAACTGACCGCGTAGTCGCGGATCTCCCGATTTGACAATATGACAATAGTTTCAAAATACGTAGATTAGGCTTAAAAATAAGGAGTTGTGTGGTGAAAACCCAAACCAACCCCCAAACGGCCCCGTAAGAGGAACGAACATCTTGCACGGGACCAATGTAACTTGTATGAACTGACCGCGTAGTTACCGGTCTCCAGATTTGCGAATATGACGATAATTTCAAAATACGTAGATTAGGCTTAAATACAAGTTATTAAAGTGTGAAAACCCAAACCAGCCTCCAAACGGCCTCGTAAGAGGCACGAACACCTCGCACGGGACCAATGTAACTTGTACGAACTGACCGCGTTGTCACGGGTCTCGCGGTTTTAGAATACGACGATAATTTCAAAATACGTAGATTAGGCTTAAAAACAAGCCGTTGGAAGGTGAAAACCCAAACCAACCCCCAAACGGCCCCATAAAAGTCACGAACACCTCGCAGGGGACCAATGTAACTTGTAAGAACTGACCGCGTAGTCGAGGGCCTCCCGAAATATGGCAAAAATTCAAAATAAATATATCAGGCTTAAAAACAAGCCGTTCGAGGGTGATAACCCAAACCAGACCCCAAATGGCCCCGTAACAGGCACAAAACACCTCGCACGGGACCAATGTAACATGTGAGAACTGACCGCGGAGTCGCGGGTGTCCTGATTTGTGAGTAAGACGATAATTTTAAAATATATCGATTAAGCTAAAAAACAAGCCCTTAAAGGGAGAAAGCCCAAACTAGCCCCCCAACGGCCCTGTAAGAGGCACGAACACGTCGCACGGGACCAATATAACTTGTACGAACTGAACGCGTAGTCGCGGGCCTCTCGGTTTCAGAATATGACAATAATTTCAAAATATATCGATTAAGCTGAAAAACAGGCCCTTAAAGGGTGATAAACCAAACCAGCCCCCAAATGGCCTTGTAAGAGGCTCTAACACCTCGCACGGGACCAATGGAACTTGTACGAACAGATCTCGTAGTTGCGGGTCTCCCAATTTAAGAATATGATGATAATTTCAAAATACGTAGATTAGCCTTAAAAATAAGCCGTTGGGGTGGAAACACACACCAGCCCCCAAACGGCCCCGTAAAAGGCACGGACACCTCGCACGGGACTAATGTAACTTGAAGAACTGACCGCGTAGTCGCGGATCTCCCGATTTGACAATATGACAATAGTTTCAAAATACGTAGATTAGGCTTAAAAACAAGGAGTTGTGTGGTGAAAACCCAAACCAACCCCCAAACGGCCCCGTAAGAGGAACGAACATCTTGCACGGGACCAATGTAACTTGTATGAACTGACCGCGTAGTTACGGGTCTCCAGATTTGCGAATATGACGATAATTTCAAAATACGTAGATTAGGCTTAAATACAAGTTATTAAAGTGTGAAAACCCAAACCAGCCTCCAAACGGCCTCGTAAGAGGCACGAACACCTCGCACGGGACCAATGTAACTTGTACGAACTGACCGCGTTGTCACGGGTCTCGCGGTTTTAGAATACGACGATAATTTCAAAATACGTAGATTAGGCTTAAAAACAAGCCGTTGGAAGGTGAAAACCCAAACCAACCCCCAAACGGCCCCATAAAAGTCACGAACACCTCGCAGGGGACCAATGTAACTTGTAAGAACTGAACGCGTAGTCGCGGGCCTCCCGAAATATGGCAAAAATTTCAAAATAAATAGATCAGGCTTAAAAACAAGCCGTTCGAGGGTGATAACCCAAACCAGACCCCAAATGGCCCCGTAACAGGCACAAAACACCTCGCACGGGACCAATGTAACATGTGAGAACTGACCGCGGAGTCGCGGGTGTCCTGATTTGTGAATAAGACGATAATTTTAAAATATATCGATTAAGCTAAAAAACAAGCCCTTAAAGGGAGAAAGCCCAAACTAGCCCCCCAACGGCCCTGTAAGAGGCACGAACACGTCGCACGGGACCAATATAACTTGTACGAACTGAACGCGTAGTCGCGGGCCTCTCGGTTTCAGAATATGACAATAATTTCAAAATATATCGATTAAGCTGAAAAACAGGCCCTTAAAGGGTGATAAACCAAACCAGCCCCCAAATGGCCTTGTAAGAGGCTCTAACACCTCGCACGGGACCAATGTAACTTGTACGAACTGATCTCGTAGTTGCGGGTCTCCCAATTTAAGAATATGATGATAATTTCAAAATACCTACATTAGCCTTAAAAACAAGCCGTTGGGGTGGAAACACAAACCAGCCCCCAAACGGCCCCGTAAAAGGCACGAACACCTCGCACGGGACCAATGTAACTTGTACGAACTAACCGCGTTGTCGCGGATCTCCCGATTTGACAATATGACGATAGTTTCAAAATACGTAGATTAGGCTTAAAAATAAGGAGTTGTGTGGTGAAAACCCAAACCGGCCCCCAAACGGCCCCGTTAGAGGAACGAACATCTTGCACGGGACCAATGTAACTTGTATGAACTGACCGCGTAGTTACGGGTCTCCAGATTTGCGAATATGACGATAATTTCAAAATACGTAGATTAGGCTTAAATACAAGTTATTAAAGTGTGAAAACCCAAACCAGCCTCCAAACGGCCTCGTAAGAGGCACGAACACCTCGCACGGGACCAATGTAACTTGTACGAACTGACCGCGTTGTCACGGGTCTCGCGGTTTTAGAATACGACGATAATTTCAAAATACGTAGATTAGGCTTAAA
The DNA here is from genome assembly GCA_949130495.1 of Sambucus nigra. Lineage (NCBI taxonomy): Eukaryota > Viridiplantae > Streptophyta > Magnoliopsida > Dipsacales > Adoxaceae > Sambucus > Sambucus nigra. The sequence continues at coordinate 174,586,308 of OX422222.1, read as the reverse complement.
AACAAGCCGTTGGAAGGTGAAAACCCAAACCAACCCCCAAACGGCCCCATAAAAGTCACGAACACCTCGCAGGGGACCAATGTAACTTGTAAGAACTGAACGCGTAGTCGCGGGCCTCCCGAAATATGGCAAAAATTTCAAAATAAATAGACCAGGCTTAAAAACAAGCCGTTCGAGGGTGATAACCCAAACCAGCCCCCAAATGGCCCCGTAACACGCACAAACACCTCGCACGGGACCAATGTAACATGTCAGAACTGACCGCGGAGTCGCGGGTGTCCTGATTTGAGAATAAGACGATAATTATAAAATATATCGATTAAGCTAAAAAACAAGCCCTTAAAGTGAGAAAATCCAAACTAGCCTCCCAACGGCCCTGTAAGAGGCACGAACACCTCGTACGGGACCAATATAACTTGTACGAACTGACCGCGTAGTCGCGGGCCTCTCGGTTTCAGAATATGACTATAATTTCAAAATATATCGATTAAGCTGAAAAACAGGCCCTTAAAGGGTGATAACCCAAACCAGCCCCCAAACGGCCTTGTAAGAGGCTCTAACACCTCGCACGGGACCAATGTAACTTGTACGAACTGATCTCGTAGTTGCGGGTCTCCCAATTTAAGAATATGATGATAATTTCAAAATACCTACATTAGCCTTAAAAACAAGCCGTTGGGGTGGAAACACAAACCAGCCCCCAAACGGCCCCGTAAAAGGCACGAACACCTCGCACGGGACCAATGTAACTTGTACGAACTAACCGCGTTGTCGCGGATCTCCCGATTTGACAATATGACGATAGTTTCAAAATACGTAGATTAGGCTTAAAAATAAGGAGTTGTGTGGTGAAAACCCAAACCAGCCCCCAAACGGCCCCGTAAGAGGAACGAACATCTTGCACGGGACCAATGTAACTTGTATGAACTGACCGCGTAGTTACGGATCTCCAGATTTGCGAATATGACGATAATTTCAAAATACGTAGATTAGGCTTAAATACAAGTTATTAAAGTGTGAAAACCCAAACCAGCCTCCAAACGGCCTCGTAAGAGGCACGAACACCTCGCACGGGACCAATGTAACTTGTACGAACTGACCGCGTTGTCACGGGTCTCGCGGTTTTAGAATACGACGATAATTTCAAAATACGTAGATTAGGCTTAAAAACAAGCCGTTGGAAGGTGAAAACCCAAACCAACCCCCAAACGGCCCCATAAAAGTCACGAACACCTCGCAGGGGACCAATGTAACTTGTAAGAACTGACCGCGTAGTCGCGGGCCTCCCGAAATATGGCAAAAATTTCAAAATAAATAGATCAGGCTTAAAAACAAGCCGTTCGTTGGTGATAACCCAAACCAGCCCCCAAATGGCCCCGTAACACGCACAAACACCTCGCACGGGACCAATGTACATGTCAGAACTGACCGCGGAGTCGCGGGTGTCCTGATTTGAGAATAAGACGATAATTTTAAAATATATCGATTAAGCTAAAAAATAAGCCCTTAAAGGGATAAAACCCAAACTAGCACCCCAACGGCCCTGTAAGAGGCACGAACACCTCGCACGGGACCAATATAACTTGTATGAACTGACCGCGTAGTCGCGGTCCTCTCGGTTTCAGAATATGACTATAATTTCAAAATATATCGATTAAGCAGAAAAACAGGCCCTTAAAGGGTGATAACCCAAACCAGCCCCCAAACGGCCTTGTAAGAGGCTGTAACACCTCGCACGGGACCAATGTAACTTGTACGAACTGATCTCGTAGTTGCGGGTCTCCCAATTTAAGAATATGATGATAATTTCAAAATACGTAGATTAGCCTTAAAAACAAGCCGTTGGGGTGGAAACACAAACCAGCCCCCAAACGGCCCCGTAAAATGCACGGACACCTCGCACGGGACCAATGTAACTTGTACGAACTGACCGCATTGTCGCGGATCTCCCGATTTGACAATATGACGATAGTTTCAAAATACGTAGATTAGGCTTAAAAACAAGGAGTTGTGTGGTGAAAACCCAAACCAGCCCTCAAACGGCCCCGTAAGAGGCACGAACATTTTGCACGGGACCAATGTAACTTGTATGAACTGACCGCGTAGTTACGGGTCTCCAGATTTGCGAATATGACGATAATTTCAAAATACGTAGATTAGGCTTAAATACAAGTTATTAAAGTGTGAAAACCCAAACCAGCCCCCAAACGGCCTCGTAAGAGGCACGAACACCTCGCACAGGACCAATGTAACTTGTACGAACTGACCGCTTTGTCGCGGGTCTCGCGGTTTTAGAATATGACGATAATTTCAAAATACGTAGATTAGGCTTAAAAACAAGCCGTTGGAGGGTGAAAACCCAAACCAACCCCCAAACGGCCGCATAAAAGTCACGAACACCTCGCAGGGGACCAATGTAACTTGTAAGAACTGACCGCGTAGTCGAGGGCCTCCCGAAATATGGCAAAAATTCAAAATAAATATATCAGGCTTAAAAACAAGCCGTTCGAGGGTGATAACCCAAACCAGACCCCAAATGGCCCCGTAACAGGCACAAAACACCTCGCACGGGACCAATGTAACATGTGAGAACTGACCGCGGAGTCGCGGGTGTCCTGATTTGTGAATAAGACGATAATTTTAAAATATATCGATTAAGCTAAAAAACAAGCCCTTAAAGGGAGAAAGCCCAAACTAGCCCCCCAACGGCCCTGTAAGAGGCACGAACACGTCGCACGGGACCAATATAACTTGTACGAACTGAACGCGTAGTCGCGGGCCTCTCGGTTTCAGAATATGACAATAATTTCAAAATATATCGATTAAGCTGAAAAACAGGCCCTTAAAGGGTGATAAACCAAACCAGCCCCCAAATGGCCTTGTAAGAGGCTCTAACACCTCGCACGGGACCAATGGAACTTGTACGAACTGATCTCGTAGTTGCGGGTCTCCCAATTTAAGAATATGATGATAATTTCAAAATACGTAGATTAGCCTTAAAAATAAGTCGTTGGGGTGGAAACACACACCAGCCCCCAAACGGCCCCGTAAAAGGCACGGACACCTCGCACGGGACTAATGTAACTTGAAGAACTGACCGCGTAGTCGCGGATCTCCCGATTTGACAATATGACAATAGTTTCAAAATACGTAGATTAGGCTTAAAAACAAGGAGTTGTGTGGTGAAAACCCAAACCAACCCCCAAACGGCCCCGTAAGAGGAACGAACATCTTGCACGGGACCAATGTAACTTGTATGAACTGACCGCGTAGTTACGGGTCTCCAGATTTGCGAATATGACGATAATTTCAAAATACGTAGATTAGGCTTAAATACAAGTTATTAAAGTGTGAAAACCTAAACCAGCCTCCAAACGGCCTCGTAAGAGGCACGAACACCTCGCACGGGACCAATGTAACTTGTACGAACTGACCGCGTTGTCACGGGTCTCGCGGTTTTAGAATACGACGATAATTTCAAAATACGTAGATTAGGCTTAAAAACAAGCCGTTGGAAGGTGAAAACCCAAACCAACCCCCAAACGGCCCCATAAAAGTCACGAACACCTCGCAGGGGACCAATGTAACTTGTAAGAACTGACCGCGTAGTCGAGGGCCTCCCGAAATATGGCAAAAATTCAAAATAAATATATCAGGCTTAAAAACAAGCCGTTCGAGGGTGATAACCCAAACCAGACCCCAAATGGCCCCGTAACAGGCACAAAACACCTCGCACGGGACCAATGTAACATGTGAGAACTGACCGCGGAGTCGCGGGTGTCCTGATTTGTGAGTAAGACGATAATTTTAAAATATATCGATTAAGCTAAAAAACAAGCCCTTAAAGGGAGAAAGCCCAAACTAGCCCCCCAACGGCCCTGTAAGAGGCACGAACACGTCGCACGGGACCAATATAACTTGTACGAACTGAACGCGTAGTCGCGGGCCTCTCGGTTTCAGAATATGACAATAATTTCAAAATATATCGATTAAGCTGAAAAACAGGCCCTTAAAGGGTGATAAACCAAACCAGCCCCCAAATGGCCTTGTAAGAGGCTCTAACACCTCGCACGGGACCAATGGAACTTGTACGAACAGATCTCGTAGTTGCGGGTCTCCCAATTTAAGAATATGATGATAATTTCAAAATACGTAGATTAGCCTTAAAAATAAGCCGTTGGGGTGGAAACACACACCAGCCCCCAAACGGCCCCGTAAAAGGCACGGACACCTCGCACGGGACTAATGTAACTTGAAGAACTGACCGCGTAGTCGCGGATCTCCCGATTTGACAATATGACAATAGTTTCAAAATACGTAGATTAGGCTTAAAAACAAGGAGTTGTGTGGTGAAAACCCAAACCAACCCCCAAACGGCCCCGTAAGAGGAACGAACATCTTGCACGGGACCAATGTAACTTGTATGAACTGACCGCGTAGTTACGGGTCTCCAGATTTGCGAATATGACGATAATTTCAAAATACGTAGATTAGGCTTAAATACAAGTTATTAAAGTGTGAAAACCCAAACCAGCCTCCAAACGGCCTCGTAAGAGGCACGAACACCTCGCACGGGACCAATGTAACTTGTACGAACTGACCGCGTTGTCACGGGTCTCGCGGTTTTAGAATACGACGATAATTTCAAAATACGTAGATTAGGCTTAAAAACAAGCCGTTGGAAGGTGAAAACCCAAACCAACCCCCAAACGGCCCCATAAAAGTCACGAACACCTCGCAGGGGACCAATGTAACTTGTAAGAACTGAACGCGTAGTCGCGGGCCTCCCGAAATATGGCAAAAATTTCAAAATAAATAGATCAGGCTTAAAAACAAGCGTTCGAGGGTGATAACCCAAACCAGACCCCAAATGGCCCCGTAACAGGCACAAAACACCTCGCACGGGACCAATGTAACATGTGAGAACTGACCGCGGAGTCGCGGGTGTCCTGATTTGTGAATAAGACGATAATTTTAAAATATATCGATTAAGCTAAAAAACAAGCCCTTAAAGGGAGAAAGCCCAAACTAGCCCCCCAACGGCCCTGTAAGAGGCACGAACACGTCGCACGGGACCAATATAACTTGTACGAACTGAACGCGTAGTCGCGGGCCTCTCGGTTTCAGAATATGACAATAATTTCAAAATATATCGATTAAGCTGAAAAACAGGCCCTTAAAGGGTGATAAACCAAACCAGCCCCCAAATGGCCTTGTAAGAGGCTCTAACACCTCGCACGGGACCAATGTAACTTGTACGAACTGATCTCGTAGTTGCGGGTCTCCCAATTTAAGAATATGATGATAATTTCAAAATACCTACATTAGCCTTAAAAACAAGCCGTTGGGGTGGAAACACAAACCAGCCCCCAAACGGCCCCGTAAAAGGCACGAACACCTCGCACGGGACCAATGTAACTTGTACGAACTAACCGCGTTGTCGCGGATCTCCCGATTTGACAATATGACGATAGTTTCAAAATACGTAGATTAGGCTTAAAAATAAGGAGTTGTGTGGTGAAAACCCAAACCGGCCCCCAAACGGCCCCGTTAGAGGAACGAACATCTTGCACGGGACCAATGTAACTTGTATGAACTGACCGCGTAGTTACGGGTCTCCAGATTTGCGAATATGACGATAATTTCAAAATACGTAGATTAGGCTTAAATACAAGTTATTAAAGTGTGAAAACCCAAACCAGCCTCCAAACGGCCTCGTAAGAGGCACGAACACCTCGCACGGGACCAATGTAACTTGTACGAACTGACCGCGTTGTCACGGGTCTCGCGGTTTTAGAATACGACGATAATTTCAAAATACGTAGATTAGGCTTAAAAACAAGCCGTTGGAAGGTGAAAACCCAAACCAACCCCCAAACGGCCCCATAAAAGTCACGAACACCTCGCAGGGGACCAATGTAACTTGTAAGAACTGAACGCGTAGTCGCGGGCCTCCCGAAATATGGCAAAAATTTCAAAATAAATAGACCAGGCTTAAAAACAAGCCGTTCGAGGGTGATAACCCAAACCAGCCCCCAAATGGCCCCGTAACACGCACAAACACCTCGCACGGGACCAATGTAACATGTCAGAACTGACCGCGGAGTCGCGGGTGTCCTGATTTGAGAATAAGACGATAATTATAAAATATATCGATTAAGCTAAAAAACAAGCCCTTAAAGTGAGAAAATCCAAACTAGCCTCCCAACGGCCCTGTAAGAGGCACGAACACCTCGTACGGGACCAATATAACTTGTACGAACTGACCGCGTAGTCGCGGGCCTCTCGGTTTCAGAATATGACTATAATTTCAAAATATATCGATTAAGCTGAAAAACAGGCCCTTAAAGGGTGATAACCCAAACCAGCCCCCAAACGGCCTTGTAAGAGGCTCTAACACCTCGCACGGGACCAATGTAACTTGTACGAACTGATCTCGTAGTTGCGGGTCTCCCAATTTAAGAATATGATGATAATTTCAAAATACCTACATTAGCCTTAAAAACAAGCCGTTGGGGTGGAAACACAAACCAGCCCCCAAACGGCCCCGTAAAAGGCACGAACACCTCGCACGGGACCAATGTAACTTGTACGAACTAACCGCGTTGTCGCGGATCTCCCGATTTGACAATATGACGATAGTTTCAAAATACGTAGATTAGGCTTAAAAATAAGGAGTTGTGTGGTGAAAACACAAACCAGCCCCCAAACGGCCCCGTAAGAGGAACGAACATCTTGCACGGGACCAATGTAACTTGTATGAACTGACCGCGTAGTTACGGGTCTCCAGATTTGCGAATATGACGATAATTTCAAAATACGTAGATTAGGCTTAAATACAAGTTATTAAAGTGTGAAAACCCAAACCAGCCTCCAAACGGCCTCGTAAGAGGCACGAACACCTCGCACGGGACCAATGTAACTTGTACGAACTGACCGCGTTGTCACGGGTCTCGCGGTTTTAGAATACGACGATAATTTCAAAATACGTAGATTAGGCTTAAAAACAAGCCGTTGGAAGGTGAAAACCCAAACCAACCCCCAAACGGCCCCATAAAAGTCACGAACACCTCGCAGGGGACCAATGTAACTTGTAAGAACTGACCGCGTAGTCGCGGGCCTCCCGAAATATGGCAAAAATTTCAAAATAAATAGATCAGGCTTAAAAACAAGCCGTTCGTTGGTGATAACCCAAACCAGCCCCCAAATGGCCCCGTAACACGCACAAACACCTCGCACGGGACCAATGTACATGTCAGAACTGACCGCGGAGTCGCGGGTGTCCTGATTTGAGAATAAGACTATAATTTTAAAATATATCGATTAAGCTAAAAAATAAGCCCTTAAAGGGATAAAACCCAAACTAGCCCCCCAACGGCCCTGTAAGAGGCACGAACACCTCGCACGGGACCAATATAACTTGTATGAACTGACCGCGTAGTCGCGGTCCTCTCGGTTTCAGAATATGACTATAATTTCAAAATATATCGATTAAGCAGAAAAACAGGCCCTTAAAGGGTGATAACCCAAACCAGCCCCCAAACGGCCTTGTAAGAGGCTGTAACACCTCGCACGGGACCAATGTAACTTGTACGAACTGATCTCGTAGTTGCGGGTCTCCCAATTTAAGAATATGATGATAATTTCAAAATACGTAGATTAGCCTTAAAAACAAGCCGTTGGGGTGGAAACACAAACCAGCCCCCAAACGGCCCCGTAAAATGCACGGACACCTCGCACGGGACCAATGTAACTTGTACGAACTGACCGCATTGTCGCGGATCTCCCGATTTGACAATATGACGATAGTTTCAAAATACGTAGATTAGGCTTAAAAACAAGGAGTTGTGTGTTGAAAACCCAAACCAGCCCTCAAACGGCCCCGTAAGAGGCACGAACATTTTGCACGGGACCAATGTAACTTGTATGAACTGACCGCATAGTTACGGGTCTCCAGATTTGCGAATATGACGATAATTTCAAAATACGTAGATTAGGCTTAAATACAAGTTATTAAAGTGTGAAAACCCAAACCAGCCCCCAAACGGCCTCGTAAGAGGCACGAACACCTCGCACAGGACCAATGTAACTTGTACGAACTGACCGCTTTGTCGTGGGTCTCGCGGTTTTAGAATATGACGATAATTTCAAAATACGTAGATTAGGCTTAAAAACAAGCCGTTGGAGGGTGAAAACCCAAACCAACCCCCAAACGGCCGCATAAAAGTCACGAACACCTCGCAGGGGACCAATGTAACTTGTAAGAACTGACCGCGTAGTCGAGGGCCTCCCGAAATATGGCAAAAATTCAAAATAAATATATCAGGCTTAAAAACAAGCCGTTCGAGGGTGATAACCCAAACCAGACCCCAAATGGCCCCGTAACAGGCACAAAACACCTCGCACGGGACCAATGTAACATGTGAGAACTGACCGCGGAGTCGCGGGTGTCCTGATTTGTTAATAAGACGATAATTTTAAAATATATCGATTAAGCTAAAAAACAAGCCCTTAAAGGGAGAAAGCCCAAACTAGCCCCCCAACGGCCCTGTAAGAGGCACGAACACGTCGCACGGGACCAATATAACTTGTACGAACTGAACGCGTAGTCGCGGGCCTCTCGGTTTCAGAATATGACAATAATTTCAAAATATATCGATTAAGCTGAAAAACAGGCCCTTAAAGGGTGATAAACCAAACCAGCCCCCAAATGGCCTTGTAAGAGGCTCTAACACCTCGCACGGGACCAATGGAACTTGTACGAACAGATCTCGTAGTTGCGGGTCTCCCAATTTAAGAATATGATGATAATTTCAAAATACGTAGATTAGCCTTAAAAATAAGCCGTTGGGGTGGAAACACACACCAGCCCCCAAACGGCCCCGTAAAAGGCACGGACACCTCGCACGGGACTAATGTAACTTGAAGAACTGACCGCGTAGTCGCGGATCTCCCGATTTGACAATATGACAATAGTTTCAAAATACGTAGATTAGGCTTAAAAACAAGGAGTTGTGTGGTGAAAACCCAAACCAACCCCCAAACGGCCCCGTAAGAGGAACGAACATCTTGCACGGGACCAATGTAACTTGTATGAACTGACCGCGTAGTTACGGGTCTCCAGATTTGCGAATATGACGATAATTTCAAAATACGTAGATTAGGCTTAAATACAAGTTATTAAAGTGTGAAAACCCAAACCAGCCTCCAAACGGCCTCGTAAGAGGCACGAACACCTCGCACGGGACCAATGTAACTTGTACGAACTGACCGCGTTGTCACGGGTCTCGCGGTTTTAGAATACGACGATAATTTCAAAATACGTAGATTAGGCTTAAAAACAAGCCGTTGGAAGGTGAAAACCCAAACCAACCCCCAAACGGCCCCATAAAAGTCACGAACACCTCGCAGGGGACCAATGTAACTTGTAAGAACTGAACGCGTAGTCGCGGGCCTCCCGAAATATGGCAAAAATTTCAAAATAAATAGATCAGGCTTAAAAACAAGCCGTTCGAGGGTGATAACCCAAACCAGACCCCAAATGGCCCCGTAACAGGCACAAAACACCTCGCACGGGACCAATGTAACATGTGAGAACTGACCGCGGAGTCGCGGGTGTCCTGATTTGTGAATAAGACGATAATTTTAAAATATATCGATTAAGCTAAAAAACAAGCCCTTAAAGGGAGAAAGCCCAAACTAGCCCCCCAACGGCCCTGTAAGAGGCACGAACACGTCGCACGGGACCAATATAACTTGTACGAACTGAACGCGTAGTCGCGGGCCTCTCGGTTTCAGAATATGACAATAATTTCAAAATATATCGATTAAGCTGAAAAACAGGCCCTTAAAGGGTGATAAACCAAACCAGCCCCCAAATGGCCTTGTAAGAGGCTCTAACACCTCGCACGGGACCAATGTAACTTGTACGAACTGATCTCGTAGTTGCGGGTCTCCCAATTTAAGAATATGATGATAATTTCAAAATACCTACATTAGCCTTAAAAACAAGCCGTTGGGGTGGAAACACAAACCAGCCCCCAAACGGCCCCGTAAAAGGCACGAACACCTCGCACGGGACCAATGTAACTTGTACGAACTAACCGCGTTGTCGCGGATCTCCCGATTTGACAATATGACGATAGTTTCAAAATACGTAGATTAGGCTTAAAAATAAGGAGTTGTGTGGTGAAAACCCAAACCGGCCCCCAAACGGCCCCGTTAGAGGAACGAACATCTTGCACGGGACCAATGTAACTTGTATGAACTGACCGCGTAGTTACGGGTCTCCAGATTTGCGAATATGACGATAATTTCAAAATACGTAGATTAGGCTTAAATACAAGTTATTAAAGTGTGAAAACCCAAACCAGCCTCCAAACGGCCTCGTAAGAGGCACGAACACCTCGCACGGGACCAATGTAACTTGTACGAACTGACCGCGTTGTCACGGGTCTCGCGGTTTTAGAATACGACGATAATTTCAAAATACGTAGATTAGGCTTAAAAACAAGCCGTTGGAAGGTGAAAACCCAAACCAACCCCCAAACGGCCCCATAAAAGTCACGAACACCTCGCAGGGGACCAATGTAACTTGTAAGAACTGACCGCGTAGTCGCGGGCCTCCCGAAATATGGCAAAAATTTCAAAATAAATAGATCAGGCTTAAAAACAAGCCGTTCGTTGGTGATAACCCAAACCAGCCCCCAAATGGCCCCGTAACACGCACAAACACCTCGCACGGGACCAATGTACATGTCAGAACTGACCGCGGAGTCGCGGGTGTCCTGATTTGAGAATAAGACTATAATTTTAAAATATATCGATTAAGCTAAAAAATAAGCCCTTAAAGGGATAAAACCCAAACTAGCCCCCCAACGGCCCTGTAAGAGGCACGAACACCTCGCACGGGACCAATATAACTTGTATGAACTGACCGCGTAGTCGCGGTCCTCTCGGTTTCAGAATATGACTATAATTTCAAAATATATCGATTAAGCAGAAAAACAGGCCCTTAAAGGGTGATAACCCAAACCAGCCCCCAAACGGCCTTGTAAGAGGCTGTAACACCTCGCACGGGACCAATGTAACTTGTACGAACTGATCTCGTAGTTGCGGGTCTCCCAATTTAAGAATATGATGATAATTTCAAAATACGTAGATTAGCCTTAAAAACAAGCCGTTGGGGTGGAAACACAAACCAGCCCCCAAACGGCCCCGTAAAATGCACGGACACCTCGCACGGGACCAATGTAACTTGTACGAACTGACCGCATTGTCGCGGATCTCCCGATTTGACAATATGACGATAGTTTCAAAATACGTAGATTAGGCTTAAAAACAAGGAGTTGTGTGTTGAAAACCCAAACCAGCCCTCAAACGGCCCCGTAAGAGGCACGAACATTTTGCACGGGACCAATGTAACTTGTATGAACTGACCGCATAGTTACGGGTCTCCAGATTTGCGAATATGACGATAATTTCAAAATACGTAGATTAGGCTTAAATACAAGTTATTAAAGTGTGAAAACCCAAACCAGCCCCCAAACGGCCTCGTAAGAGGCACGAACACCTCGCACAGGACCAATGTAACTTGTACGAACTGACCGCTTTGTCGCGGGTCTCGCGGTTTTAGAATATGACGATAATTTCAAAATACGTAGATTAGGCTTAAAAACAAGCCGTTGGAGGGTGAAAACCCAAACCAACCCCCAAACGGCCGCATAAAAGTCACGAACACCTCGCAGGGGACCAATGTAACTTGTAAGAACTGACCGCGTAGTCGAGGGCCTCCCGAAATATGGCAAAAATTCAAAATAAATATATCAGGCTTAAAAACAAGCCGTTCGAGGGTGATAACCCAAACCAGACCCCAAATGGCCCCGTAACAGGCACAAAACACCTCGCACGGGACCAATGTAACATGTGAGAACTGACCGCGGAGTCGCGGGTGTCCTGATTTGTGAATAAGACGATAATTTTAAAATATATCGATTAAGCTAAAAAACAAGCCCTTAAAGGGAGAAAGCCCAAACTAGCCCCCCAACGGCCCTGTAAGAGGCACGAACACGTCGCACGGGACCAATATAACTTGTACGAACTGAACGCGTAGTCGCGGGCCTCTCGGTTTCAGAATATGACAATAATTTCAAAATATATCGATTAAGCTGAAAAACAGGCCCTTAAAGGGTGATAAACCAAACCAGCCCCCAAATGGCCTTGTAAGAGGCTCTAACACCTCGCACGGGACCAATGGAACTTGTACGAACTGATCTCGTAGTTGCGGGTCTCCCAATTTAAGAATATGATGATAATTTCAAAATACGTAGATTAGCCTTAAAAATAAGCCGTTGGGGTGGAAACACACACCAGCCCCCAAACGGCCCCGTAAAAGGCACGGACACCTCGCACGGGACTAATGTAACTTGAAGAACTGACCGCGTAGTCGCGGATCTCCCGATTTGACAATATGACAATAGTTTCAAAATACGTAGATTAGGCTTAAAAACAAGGAGTTGTGTGGTGAAAACCCAAACCAGCCCTCAAACGGCCCCGTAAGAGGCACGAACATTTTGCACGGGACCAATGTAACTTGTATGAACTGACCGCGTAGTTACGGGTCTCCAGATTTGCGAATATGACGATAATTTCAAAATACGTAGATTAGGCTTAAATACAAGTTATTAAAGTGTGAAAACCCAAACCAGCCTCCAAACGGCCTCGTAAGAGGCACGAACACCTCGCACGGGACCAATGTAACTTGTACGAACTGACCGCGTTGTCACGGGTCTCGCGGTTTTAGAATACGACGATAATTTCAAAATACGTAGATTAGGCTTAAAAACAAGCCGTTGGAAGGTGAAAACCCAAACCAACCCCCAAACGGCCCCATAAAAGTCACGAACACCTCGCAGGGGACCAATGTAACTTGTAAGAACTGAACGCGTAGTCGCGGGCCTCCCGAAATATGGCAAAAATTTCAAAATAAATAGATCAGGCTTAAAAACAAGCCGTTCGAGGGTGATAACCCAAACCAGACCCCAAATGGCCCCGTAACAGGCACAAAACACCTCGCACGGGACCAATGTAACATGTGAGAACTGACCGCGGAGTCGCGGGTGTCCTGATTTGTGAATAAGACGATAATTTTAAAATATATCGATTAAGCTAAAAAACAAGCCCTTAAAGGGAGAAAGCCCAAACTAGCCCCCCAACGGCCCTGTAAGAGGCACGAACACGTCGCACGGGACCAATATAACTTGTACGAACTGAACGCGTAGTCGCGGGCCTCTCGGTTTCAGAATATGACAATAATTTCAAAATATATCGATTAAGCTGAAAAACAGGCCCTTAAAGGGTGATAAACCAAACCAGCCCCCAAATGGCCTTGTAAGAGGCTCTAACACCTCGCACGGGACCAATGTAACTTGTACGAACTGATCTCGTAGTTGCGGGTCTCCCAATTTAAGAATATGATGATAATTTCAAAATACCTACATTAGCCTTAAAAACAAGCCGTTGGGGTGGAAACACAAACCAGCCCCCAAACGGCCCCGTAAAAGGCACGAACACCTCGCACGGGACCAATGTAACTTGTACGAACTAACCGCGTTGTCGCGGATCTCCCGATTTGACAATATGACGATAGTTTCAAAATACGTAGATTAGGCTTAAAAATAAGGAGTTGTGTGGTGAAAACCCAAACCGGCCCCCAAACGGCCCCGTTAGAGGAACGAACATCTTGCACGGGACCAATGTAACTTGTATGAACTGACCGCGTAGTTACGGGTCTCCAGATTTGCGAATATGACGATAATTTCAAAATACGTAGATTAGGCTTAAATACAAGTTATTAAAGTGTGAAAACCCAAACCAGCCTCCAAACGGCCTCGTAAGAGGCACGAACACCTCGCACGGGACCAATGTAACTTGTACGAACTGACCGCGTTGTCACGGGTCTCGCGGTTTTAGAATACGACGATAATTTCAAAATACGTAGATTAGGCTTAAAAACAAGCCGTTGGAAGGTGAAAACCCAAACCAACCCCCAAACGGCCCCATAAAAGTCACGAACACCTCGCAGGGGACCAATGTAACTTGTAAGAACTGACCGCGTAGTCGCGGGCCTCCCGAAATATGGCAAAAATTTCAAAATAAATAGATCAGGCTTAAAAACAAGCCGTTCGTTGGTGATAACCCAAACCAGCCCCCAAATGGCCCCGTAACACGCACAAACACCTCGCACGGGACCAATGTACATGTCAGAACTGACCGCGGAGTCGCGGGTGTCCTGATTTGAGAATAAGACTATAATTTTAAAATATATCGATTAAGCTAAAAAATAAGCCCTTAAAGGGATAAAACCCAAACTAGCCCCCCAACGGCCCTGTAAGAGGCACGAACACCTCGCACGGGACCAATATAACTTGTATGAACTGACCGCGTAGTCGCGGTCCTCTCGGTTTCAGAATATGACTATAATTTCAAAATATATCGATTAAGCAGAAAAACAGGCCCTTAAAGGGTGATAACCCAAACCAGCCCCCAAACGGCCTTGTAAGAGGCTGTAACACCTCGCACGGGACCAATGTAACTTGTACGAACTGATCTCGTAGTTGCGGGTCTCCCAATTTAAGAATATGATGATAATTTCAAAATACGTAGATTAGCCTTAAAAACAAGCCGTTGGGGTGGAAACACAAACCAGCCCCCAAACGGCCCCGTAAAATGCACGGACACCTCGCACGGGACCAATGTAACTTGTACGAACTGACCGCATTGTCGCGGATCTCCCGATTTGACAATATGACGATAGTTTCAAAATACGTAGATTAGGCTTAAAAACAAGGAGTTGTGTGTTGAAAACCCAAACCAGCCCTCAAACGGCCCCGTAAGAGGCACGAACATTTTGCACGGGACCAATGTAACTTGTATGAACTGACCGCATAGTTACGGGTCTCCAGATTTGCGAATATGACGATAATTTCAAAATACGTAGATTAGGCTTAAATACAAGTTATTAAAGTGTGAAAACCCAAACCAGCCCCCAAACGGCCTCGTAAGAGGCACGAACACCTCGCACAGGACCAATGTAACTTGTACGAACTGACCGCTTTGTCGCGGGTCTCGCGGTTTTAGAATATGACGATAATTTCAAAATACGTAGATTAGGCTTAAAAACAAGCCGTTGGAGGGTGAAAACCCAAACCAACCCCCAAACGGCCGCATAAAAGTCACGAACACCTCGCAGGGGACCAATGTAACTTGTAAGAACTGACCGCGTAGTCGAGGGCCTCCCGAAATATGGCAAAAATTCAAAATAAATATATCAGGCTTAAAAACAAGCCGTTCGAGGGTGATAACCCAAACCAGACCCCAAATGGCCCCGTAACAGGCACAAAACACCTCGCACGGGACCAATGTAACATGTGAGAACTGACCGCGGAGTCGCGGGTGTCCTGATTTGTGAATAAGACGATAATTTTAAAATATATCGATTAAGCTAAAAAACAAGCCCTTAAAGGGAGAAAGCCCAAACTAGCCCCCCAACGGCCCTGTAAGAGGCACGAACACGTCGCACGGGACCAATATAACTTGTACGAACTGAACGCGTAGTCGCGGGCCTCTCGGTTTCAGAATATGACAATAATTTCAAAATATATCGATTAAGCTGAAAAACAGGCCCTTAAAGGGTGATAAACCAAACCAGCCCCCAAATGGCCTTGTAAGAGGCTCTAACACCTCGCACGGGACCAATGGAACTTGTACGAACTAATCTCGTAGTTGCGGGTCTCCCAATTTAAGAATATGATGATAATTTCAAAATACGTAGATTAGCCTTAAAAATAAGCCGTTGGGGTGGAAACACACACCAGCCCCCAAACGGCCCCGTAAAAGGCACGGACACCTCGCACGGGACTAATGTAACTTGAAGAACTGACCGCGTAGTCGCGGATCTCCCGATTTGACAATATGACAATAGTTTCAAAATACGTAGATTAGGCTTAAAAACAAGGAGTTGTGTGGTGAAAACCCAAACCAGCCCTCAAACGGCCCCGTAAGAGGCACGAACATTTTGCACGGGACCAATGTAACTTGTATGAACTGACCGCGTAGTTACGGGTCTCCAGATTTGCGAATATGACGATAATTTCAAAATACGTAGATTAGGCTTAAATACAAGTTATTAAAGTGTGAAAACCCAAACCAGCCTCCAAACGGCCTCGTAAGAGGCACGAACACCTCGCACGGGACCAATGTAACTTGTACGAACTGACCGCGTTGTCACGGGTCTCGCGGTTTTAGAATACGACGATAATTTCAAAATACGTAGATTAGGCTTAAAAACAAGCCGTTGGAAGGTGAAAACCCAAACCAACCCCCAAACGGCCCCATAAAAGTCACGAACACCTCGCAGGGGACCAATGTAACTTGTAAGAACTGAACGCGTAGTCGCGGGCCTCCCGAAATATGGCAAAAATTTCAAAATAAATAGATCAGGCTTAAAAACAAGCCGTTCGAGGGTGATAACCCAAACCAGACCCCAAATGGCCCCGTAACAGGCACAAAACACCTCGCACGGGACCAATGTAACATGTGAGAACTGACCGCGGAGTCGCGGGTGTCCTGATTTGTGAATAAGACGATAATTTTAAAATATATCGATTAAGCTAAAAAACAAGCCCTTAAAGGGAGAAAGCCCAAACTAGCCCCCCAACGGCCCTGTAAGAGGCACGAACACGTCGCACGGGACCAATATAACTTGTACGAACTGAACGCGTAGTCGCGGGCCTCTCGGTTTCAGAATATGACAATAATTTCAAAATATATCGATTAAGCTGAAAAACAGGCCCTTAAAGGGTGATAAACCAAACCAGCCCCCAAATGGCCTTGTAAGAGGCTCTAACACCTCGCACGGGACCAATGTAACTTGTACGAACTGATCTCGTAGTTGCGGGTCTCCCAATTTAAGAATATGATGATAATTTCAAAATACCTACATTAGCCTTAAAAACAAGCCGTTGGGGTGGAAACACAAACCAGCCCCCAAACGGCCCCGTAAAAGGCACGAACACCTCGCACGGGACCAATGTAACTTGTACGAACTAACCGCGTTGTCGCGGATCTCCCGATTTGACAATATGACGATAGTTTCAAAATACGTAGATTAGGCTTAAAAATAAGGAGTTGTGTGGTGAAAACCCAAACCGGCCCCCAAACGGCCCCGTTAGAGGAACGAACATCTTGCACGGGACCAATGTAACTTGTATGAACTGACCGCGTAGTTACGGGTCTCCAGATTTGCGAATATGACGATAATTTCAAAATACGTAGATTAGGCTTAAATACAAGTTATTAAAGTGTGAAAACCCAAACCAGCCTCCAAACGGCCTCGTAAGAGGCACGAACACCTCGCACGGGACCAATGTAACTTGTACGAACTGACCGCGTTGTCACGGGTCTCGCGGTTTTAGAATACGACGATAATTTCAAAATACGTAGATTAGGCTTAAAAACAAGCCGTTGGAAGGTGAAAACCCAAACCAACCCCCAAACGGCCCCATAAAAGTCACGAACACCTCGCAGGGGACCAATGTAACTTGTAAGAACTGACCGCGTAGTCGCGGGCCTCCCGAAATATGGCAAAAATTTCAAAATAAATAGATCAGGCTTAAAAACAAGCCGTTCGTTGGTGATAACCCAAACCAGCCCCCAAATGGCCCCGTAACACGCACAAACACCTCGCACGGGACCAATGTACATGTCAGAACTGACCGCGGAGTCGCGGGTGTCCTGATTTGAGAATAAGACTATAATTTTAAAATATATCGATTAAGCTAAAAAATAAGCCCTTAAAGGGATAAAACCCAAACTAGCCCCCCAACGGCCCTGTAAGAGGCACGAACACCTCGCACGGGACCAATATAACTTGTATGAACTGACCGCGTAGTCGCGGTCCTCTCGGTTTCAGAATATGACTATAATTTCAAAATATATCGATTAAGCAGAAAAACAGGCCCTTAAAGGGTGATAACCCAAACCAGCCCCCAAACGGCCTTGTAAGAGGCTGTAACACCTCGCACGGGACCAATGTAACTTGTACGAACTGATCTCGTAGTTGCGGGTCTCCCAATTTAAGAATATGATGATAATTTCAAAATACGTAGATTAGCCTTAAAAACAAGCCGTTGGGGTGGAAACACAAACCAGCCCCCAAACGGCCCCGTAAAATGCACGGACACCTCGCACGGGACCAATGTAACTTGTACGAACTGACCGCATTGTCGCGGATCTCCCGATTTGACAATATGACGATAGTTTCAAAATACGTAGATTAGGCTTAAAAACAAGGAGTTGTGTGTTGAAAACCCAAACCAGCCCTCAAACGGCCCCGTAAGAGGCACGAACATTTTGCACGGGACCAATGTAACTTGTATGAACTGACCGCATAGTTACGGGTCTCCAGATTTGCGAATATGACGATAATTTCAAAATACGTAGATTAGGCTTAAATACAAGTTATTAAAGTGTGAAAACCCAAACCAGCCCCCAAACGGCCTCGTAAGAGGCACGAACACCTCGCACAGGACCAATGTAACTTGTACGAACTGACCGCTTTGTCGCGGGTCTCGCGGTTTTAGAATATGACGATAATTTCAAAATACGTAGATTAGGCTTAAAAACAAGCCGTTGGAGGGTGAAAACCCAAACCAACCCCCAAACGGCCGCATAAAAGTCACGAACACCTCGCAGGGGACCAATGTAACTTGTAAGAACTGACCGCGTAGTCGAGGGCCTCCCGAAATATGGCAAAAATTCAAAATAAATATATCAGGCTTAAAAACAAGCCGTTCGAGGGTGATAACCCAAACCAGACCCCAAATGGCCCCGTAACAGGCACAAAACACCTCGCACGGGACCAATGTAACATGTGAGAACTGACCGCGGAGTCGCGGGTGTCCTGATTTGTGAATAAGACGATAATTTTAAAATATATCGATTAAGCTAAAAAACAAGCCCTTAAAGGGAGAAAGCCCAAACTAGCCCCCCAACGGCCCTGTAAGAGGCACGAACACGTCGCACGGGACCAATATAACTTGTACGAACTGAACGCGTAGTCGCGGGCCTCTCGGTTTCAGAATATGACAATAATTTCAAAATATATCGATTAAGCTGAAAAACAGGCCCTTAAAGGGTGATAAACCAAACCAGCCCCCAAATGGCCTTGTAAGAGGCTCTAACACCTCGCACGGGACCAATGGAACTTGTACGAACAGATCTCGTAGTTGCGGGTCTCCCAATTTAAGAATATGATGATAATTTCAAAATACGTAGATTAGCCTTAAAAATAAGCCGTTGGGGTGGAAACACACACCAGCCCCCAAACGGCCCGGTAAAAGGCACGGACACCTCGCACGGGACTAATGTAACTTGAAGAACTGACCGCGTAGTCGCGGATCTCCCGATTTGACAATATGACAATAGTTTCAAAATACGTAGATTAGGCTTAAAAACAAGGAGTTGTGTGGTGAAAACCCAAACCAACCCCCAAACGGCCCCGTAAGAGGAACGAACATCTTGCACGGGACCAATGTAACTTGTATGAACTGACCGCGTAGTTACGGGTCTCCAGATTTGCGAATATGACGATAATTTCAAAATACGTAGATTAGGCTTAAATACAAGTTATTAAAGTGTGAAAACCCAAACCAGCCTCCAAACGGCCTCGTAAGAGGCACGAACACCTCGCACGGGACCAATGTAACTTGTACGAACTGACCGCGTTGTCACGGGTCTCGCGGTTTTAGAATACGACGATAATTTCAAAATACGTAGATTAGGCTTAAAAACAAGCCGTTGGAAGGTGAAAACCCAAACCAACCCCCAAACGGCCCCATAAAAGTCACGAACACCTCGCAGGGGACCAATGTAACTTGTAAGAACTGAACGCGTAGTCGCGGGCCTCCCGAAATATGGCAAAAATTTCAAAATAAATAGATCAGGCTTAAAAACAAGCCGTTCGAGGGTGATAACCCAAACCAGACCCCAAATGGCCCCGTAACAGGCACAAAACACCTCGCACGGGACCAATGTAACATGTGAGAACTGACCGCGGAGTCGCGGGTGTCCTGATTTGTGAATAAGACGATAATTTTAAAATATATCGATTAAGCTAAAAAACAAGCCCTTAAAGGGAGAAAGCCCAAACTAGCCCCCCAACGGCCCTGTAAGAGGCACGAACACGTCGCACGGGACCAATATAACTTGTACGAACTGAACGCGTAGTCGCGGGCCTCTCGGTTTCAGAATATGACAATAATTTCAAAATATATCGATTAAGCTGAAAAACAGGCCCTTAAAGGGTGATAAACCAAACCAGCCCCCAAATGGCCTTGTAAGAGGCTCTAACACCTCGCACGGGACCAATGTAACTTGTACGAACTGATCTCGTAGTTGCGGGTCTCCCAATTTAAGAATATGATGATAATTTCAAAATACCTACATTAGCCTTAAAAACAAGCCGTTGGGGTGGAAACACAAACCAGCCCCCAAACGGCCCCGTAAAAGGCACGAACACCTCGCACGGGACCAATGTAACTTGTACGAACTAACCGCGTTGTCGCGGATCTCCCGATTTGACAATATGACGATAGTTTCAAAATACGTAGATTAGGCTTAAAAATAAGGAGTTGTGTGGTGAAAACCCAAACCGGCCCCCAAACGGCCCCGTTAGAGGAACGAACATCTTGCACGGGACCAATGTAACTTGTATGAACTGACCGCGTAGTTACGGGTCTCCAGATTTGCGAATATGACGATAATTTCAAAATACGTAGATTAGGCTTAAATACAAGTTATTAAAGTGTGAAAACCCAAACCAGCCTCCAAACGGCCTCGTAAGAGGCACGAACACCTCGCACGGGACCAATGTAACTTGTACGAACTGACCGCGTTGTCACGGGTCTCGCGGTTTTAGAATACGACGATAATTTCAAAATACGTAGATTAGGCTTAAAAACAAGCCGTTGGAAGGTGAAAACCCAAACCAACCCCCAAACGGCCCCATAAAAGTCACGAACACCTCGCAGGGGACCAATGTAACTTGTAAGAACTGACCGCGTAGTCGCGGGCCTCCCGAAATATGGCAAAAATTTCAAAATAAATAGATCAGGCTTAAAAACAAGCCGTTCGTTGGTGATAACCCAAACCAGCCCCCAAATGGCCCCGTAACACGCACAAACACCTCGCACGGGACCAATGTACATGTCACAACTGACCGCGGAGTCGCGGGTGTCCTGATTTGAGAATAAGACTATAATTTTAAAATATATCGATTAAGCTAAAAAATAAGCCCTTAAAGGGATAAAACCCAAACTAGCCCCCCAACGGCCCTGTAAGAGGCACGAACACCTCGCACGGGACCAATATAACTTGTATGAACTGACCGCGTAGTCGCGGTCCTCTCGGTTTCAGAATATGACTATAATTTCAAAATATATCGATTAAGCAGAAAAACAGGCCCTTAAAGGGTGATAACCCAAACCAGCCCCCAAACGGCCTTGTAAGAGGCTGTAACACCTCGCACGGGACCAATGTAACTTGTACGAACTGATCTCGTAGTTGCGGGTCTCCCAATTTAAGAATATGATGATAATTTCAAAATACGTAGATTAGCCTTAAAAACAAGCCGTTGGGGTGGAAACACAAACCAGCCCCCAAACGGCCCCGTAAAATGCACGGACACCTCGCACGGGACCAATGTAACTTGTACGAACTGACCGCATTGTCGCGGATCTCCCGATTTGACAATATGACGATAGTTTCAAAATACGTAGATTAGGCTTAAAAACAAGGAGTTGTGTGTTGAAAACCCAAACCAGCCCTCAAACGGCCCCGTAAGAGGCACGAACATTTTGCACGGGACCAATGTAACTTGTATGAACTGACCGCATAGTTACGGGTCTCCAGATTTGCGAATATGACGATAATTTCAAAATACGTAGATTAGGCTTAAATACAAGTTATTAAAGTGTGAAAACCCAAACCAGCCCCCAAACGGCCTCGTAAGAGGCACGAACACCTCGCACAGGACCAATGTAACTTGTACGAACTGACCGCTTTGTCGCGGGTCTCGCGGTTTTAGAATATGACGATAATTTCAAAATACGTAGATTAGGCTTAAAAACAAGCCGTTGGAGGGTGAAAACCCAAACCAACCCCCAAACGGCCGCATAAAAGTCACGAACACCTCGCAGGGGACCAATGTAACTTGTAAGAACTGACCGCGTAGTCGAGGGCCTCCCGAAATATGGCAAAAATTCAAAATAAATATATCAGGCTTAAAAACAAGCCGTTCGAGGGTGATAACCCAAACCAGACCCCAAATGGCCCCGTAACAGGCACAAAACACCTCGCACGGGACCAATGTAACATGTGAGAACTGACCGCGGAGTCGCGGGTGTCCTGATTTGTGAATAAGACGATAATTTTAAAATATATCGATTAAGCTAAAAAACAAGCCCTTAAAGGGAGAAAGCCCAAACTAGCCCCCCAACGGCCCTGTAAGAGGCACGAACACGTCGCACGGGACCAATATAACTTGTACGAACTGAACGCGTAGTCGCGGGCCTCTCGGTTTCAGAATATGACAATAATTTCAAAATATATCGATTAAGCTGAAAAACAGGCCCTTAAAGGGTGATAAACCAAACCAGCCCCCAAATGGCCTTGTAAGAGGCTCTAACACCTCGCACGGGACCAATGGAACTTGTACGAACAGATCTCGTAGTTGCGGGTCTCCCAATTTAAGAATATGATGATAATTTCAAAATACGTAGATTAGCCTTAAAAATAAGCCGTTGGGGTGGAAACACACACCAGCCCCCAAACGGCCCGGTAAAAGGCACGGACACCTCGCACGGGACTAATGTAACTTGAAGAACTGACCGCGTAGTCGCGGATCTCCCGATTTGACAATATGACAATAGTTTCAAAATACGTAGATTAGGCTTAAAAACAAGGAGTTGTGTGGTGAAAACCCAAACCAACCCCCAAACGGCCCCGTAAGAGGAACGAACATCTTGCACGGGACCAATGTAACTTGTATGAACTGACCGCGTAGTTACGGGTCTCCAGATTTGCGAATATGACGATAATTTCAAAATACGTAGATTAGGCTTAAATACAAGTTATTAAAGTGTGAAAACCCAAACCAGCCTCCAAACGGCCTCGTAAGAGGCACGAACACCTCGCACGGGACCAATGTAACTTGTACGAACTGACCGCGTTGTCACGGGTCTCGCGGTTTTAGAATACGACGATAATTTCAAAATACGTAGATTAGGCTTAAAAACAAGCCGTTGGAAGGTGAAAACCCAAACCAACCCCCAAACGGCCCCATAAAAGTCACGAACACCTCGCAGGGGACCAATGTAACTTGTAAGAACTGAACGCGTAGTCGCGGGCCTCCCGAAATATGGCAAAAATTTCAAAATAAATAGATCAGGCTTAAAAACAAGCCGTTCGAGGGTGATAACCCAAACCAGACCCCAAATGGCCCCGTAACAGGCACAAAACACCTCGCACGGGACCAATGTAACATGTGAGAACTGACCGCGGAGTCGCGGGTGTCCTGATTTGTGAATAAGACGATAATTTTAAAATATATCGATTAAGCTAAAAAACAAGCCCTTAAAGGGAGAAAGCCCAAACTAGCCCCCCAACGGCCCTGTAAGAGGCACGAACACGTCGCACGGGACCAATATAACTTGTACGAACTGAACGCGTAGTCGCGGGCCTCTCGGTTTCAGAATATGACAATAATTTCAAAATATATCGATTAAGCTGAAAAACAGGCCCTTAAAGGGTGATAAACCAAACCAGCCCCCAAATGGCCTTGTAAGAGGCTCTAACACCTCGCACGGGACCAATGTAACTTGTACGAACTGATCTCGTAGTTGCGGGTCTCCCAATTTAAGAATATGATGATAATTTCAAAATACCTACATTAGCCTTAAAAACAAGCCGTTGGGGTGGAAACACAAACCAGCCCCCAAACGGCCCCGTAAAAGGCACGAACACCTCGCACGGGACCAATGTAACTTGTACGAACTAACCGCGTTGTCGCGGATCTCCCGATTTGACAATATGACGATAGTTTCAAAATACGTAGATTAGGCTTAAAAATAAGGAGTTGTGTGGTGAAAACCCAAACCGGCCCCCAAACGGCCCCGTTAGAGGAACGAACATCTTGCACGGGACCAATGTAACTTGTATGAACTGACCGCGTAGTTACGGGTCTCCAGATTTGCGAATATGACGATAATTTCAAAATACGTAGATTAGGCTTAAATACAAGTTATTAAAGTGTGAAAACCCAAACCAGCCTCCAAACGGCCTCGTAAGAGGCACGAACACCTCGCACGGGACCAATGTAACTTGTACGAACTGACCGCGTTGTCACGGGTCTCGCGGTTTTAGAATACGACGATAATTTCAAAATACGTAGATTAGGCTTAAAAACAAGCCGTTGGAAGGTGAAAACCCAAACCAACCCCCAAACGGCCCCATAAAAGTCACGAACACCTCGCAGGGGACCAATGTAACTTGTAAGAACTGAACGCGTAGTCGCGGGCCTCCCGAAATATGGCAAAAATTTCAAAATAAATAGATCAGGCTTAAAAACAAGCCGTTCGAGGGTGATAACCCAAACCAGCCCCCAAATGGCCCCGTAACACGCACAAACACCTCGCACGGGACCAATGTAACATGTCAGAACTGACCGCGGAGTCGCGGGTGTCCTGATTTGAGAATAAGACGATAATTATAAAATATATCGATTAAGCTAAAAAACAAGCCCTTAAAGGGAGAAAATCCAAACTAGCCTCCCAACGGCCCTGTAAGAGGCACGAACACCTCGTACGGGACCAATATAACTTGTACGAACTGACCGCGTAGTCGCGGGCCTCTCGGTTTCAGAATATGACTATAATTTCAAAATATATCGATTAAGCTGAAAAACAGGCCCTTAAAGGGTGATAACCCAAACCAGCCCCCAAACGGCCTTGTAAGAGGCTCTAACACCTCGCACGGGACCAATGGAACTTGTACGAACTGATCTCGTAGTTGCGGGTCTCCCAATTTAAGAATATGATGATAATTTCAAAATACCTACATTAGCCTTAAAAACAAGCCGTTGGGGTGGAAACACAAACCAGCCCCCAAACGGCCTCGTAAAAGGCACGAACACCTCGCACGGGACCAATGTAACTTGTACGAACTAACCGCGTTGTCGCGGATCTCCCGATTTGACAATATGACGATAGTTTCAAAATACGTAGATTAGGCTTAAAAATAAGGAGTTGTGTGGTGAAAACCCAAACCAGCCCCCAAACGGCCCCGTAAGAGGAACGAACATCTTGCACGGGACCAATGTAACTTGTATGAACTGACCGCGTAGTTACGGGTCTCCAGATTTGCGAATATGACGATAATTTCAAAATACGTAGATTAGGCTTAAATACAAGTTATTAAAGTGTGAAAACCCAAACCAGCCTCCAAACGGCCTCGTAAGAGGCACGAACACCTCGCACGGGACCAATGTAACTTGTACGAACTGACCGCGTTGTCACGGGTCTCGCGGTTTTAGAATACGACGATAATTTCAAAATACGTAGATTAGGCTTAAAAACAAGCCGTTGGAAGGTGAAAACCCAAACCAACCCCCAAACGGCCCCATAAAAGTCACGAACACCTCGCAGGGGACCAATGTAACTTGTAAGAACTGACCGCGTAGTCGCGGGCCTCCCGAAATATGGCAAAAATTTCAAAATAAATAGATCAGGCTTAAAAACAAGTCGTTCGTTGGTGATAACCCAAACCAGCCCCCAAATGGCCCCGTAACACGCACAAACACCTCGCACGGGACCAATGTACATGTCAGAACTGACCGCGGAGTCGCGGGTGTCCTGATTTGAGAATAAGACGATAATTTTAAAATATATCGATTAAGCTAAAAAATAAGCCCTTAAAGGGATAAAACCCAAACTAGCCCCCCATCGGCCCTGTAAGAGGCACGAACACCTCGCACGGGACCAATATAACTTGTATGAACTGACCGCGTAGTCGCGGTCCTCTCGGTTTCAGAATATGACTATAATTTCAAAATATATCGATTAAGCAGAAAAACAGGCCCTTAAAGGGTGATAACCCAAACCAGCCCCCAAACGGCCTTGTAAGAGGCTGTAACACCTCGCACGGGACCAATGTAACTTGTACGAACTGATCTCGTAGTTGCGGGTCTCCCAATTTAAGAATATGATGATAATTTCAAAATACGTAGATTAGCCTTAAAAACAAGCCGTTGGGGTGGAAACACAAACCAGCCCCCAAACGGCCCCGTAAAATGCACGGACACCTCGCACGGGACCAATGTAACTTGTACGAACTGACCGCATTGTCGCGGATCTCCCGATTTGACAATATGACGATAGTTTCAAAATACGTAGATTAGCCTTAAAAACAAGGAGTTGTGTGGTGAAAACCCAAACCAGCCCTCAAACGGCCCCGTAAGAGGCACGAACATTTTGCACGGGACCAATGTAACTTGTATGAACTGACCGCGTAGTTACGGGTCTCCAGATTTGCGAATATGACGATAATTTCAAAATACGTAGATTAGGCTTAAATACAAGTTATTAAAGTGTGAAAACCCAAACCAGCCCCCAAACGGCCTCGTAAGAGGCACGAACACCTCGCACAGGACCAATGTAACTTGTACGAACTGACCGCTTTGTCGCGGGTCTCGCGGTTTTAGAATATGACGATAATTTCAAAATACGTAGATTAGGCTTAAAAACAAGCCGTTGGAGGGTGAAAACCCAAACCAACCCCCAAACGGCCGCATAAAAGTCACGAACACCTCGCAGGGGACCAATGTAACTTGTAAGAACTGACCGCGTAGTCGAGGGCCTCCCGAAATATGGCAAAAATTCAAAATAAATATATCAGGCTTAAAAACAAGCCGTTCGAGGGTGATAACCCAAACCAGACCCCAAATGGCCCCGTAACAGGCACAAAACACCTCGCACGGGACCAATGTAACATGTGAGAACTGACCGCGGAGTCGCGGGTGTCCTGATTTGTGAATAAGACGATAATTTTAAAATATATCGATTAAGCTAAAAAACAAGCCCTTAAAGGGAGAAAGCCCAAACTAGCCCCCCAACGGCCCTGTAAGAGGCACGAACACGTCGCACGGGACCAATATAACTTGTACGAACTGAACGCGTAGTCGCGGGCCTCTCGGTTTCAGAATATGACAATAATTTCAAAATATATCGATTAAGCTGAAAAACAGGCCCTTAAAGGGTGATAAACCAAACCAGCCCCCAAATGGCCTTGTAAGAGGCTCTAACACCTCGCACGGGACCAATGGAACTTGTACGAACTGATCTCGTAGTTGCGGGTCTCCCAATTTAAGAATATGATGATAATTTCAAAATACGTAGATTAGCCTTAAAAATAAGCCGTTGGGGTGGAAACACACACCAGCCCCCAAACGGCCCCGTAAAAGGCACGGACACCTCGCACGGGACTAATGTAACTTGAAGAACTGACCGCGTAGTCGCGGATCTCCCGATTTGACAATATGACAATAGTTTCAAAATACGTAGATTAGGCTTAAAAACAAGGAGTTGTGTGGTGAAAACCCAAACCAACCCCCAAACGGCCCCGTAAGAGGAACGAACATCTTGCACGGGACCAATGTAACTTGTATGAACTGACCGCGTAGTTACGGGTCTCCAGATTTGCGAATATGACGATAATTTCAAAATACGTAGATTAGGCTTAAATACAAGTTATTAAAGTGTGAAAACCCAAACCAGCCTCCAAACGGCCTCGTAAGAGGCACGAACACCTCGCACGGGACCAATGTAACTTGTACGAACTGACCGCGTTGTCACGGGTCTCGCGGTTTTAGAATACGACGATAATTTCAAAATACGTAGATTAGGCTTAAAAACAAGCCGTTGGAAGGTGAAAACCCAAACCAACCCCCAAACGGCCCCATAAAAGTCACGAACACCTCGCAGGGGACCAATGTAACTTGTAAGAACTGAACGCGTAGTCGCGGGCCTCCCGAAATATGGCAAAAATTTCAAAATAAATAGATCAGGCTTAAAAACAAGCCGTTCGAGGGTGATAACCCAAACCAGCCCCCAAATGGTCCCGTAACACGCACAAACACCTCGCACGGGACCAATGTAACATGTCAGAACTGACCGCGGAGTCGCGGGTGTCCTGATTTGAGAATAAGACGATAATTATAAAATATATCGATTAAGCTAAAAAACAAGCCCTTAAAGGGAGAAAATCCAAACTAGCCCCCCAACGGCCCTGTAAGAGGCACGAACACCTCGTACGGGACCAATATAACTTGTACGAACTGACCGCGTAGTCGCGGGCCTCTCGGTTTCAGAATATGACTATAATTTCAAAATATATCGATTAAGCTGAAAAACAGGCCCTTAAAGGGTGATAACCCAAACCAGCCCCCAAACGGCCTTGTAAGAGGCTCTAACACCTCGCACGGGACCAATGTAACTTGTACGAACTGATCTCGTAGTTGCGGGTCTCCCAATTTAAGAATATGATGATAATTTCAAAATACCTACATTAGCCTTAAAAACAAGCCGTTGGGGTGGAAACACAAACCAGCCCCCAAACGGCCCCGTAAAAGGCACGAACACCTCGCACGGGACCAATGTAACTTGTACGAACTAACCGCGTTGTCGCGGATCTCCCGATTTGACAATATGACGATAGTTTCAAAATACGTAGATTAGGCTTAAAAATAAGGAGTTGTGTGGTGAAAACCCAAACCAGCCCCCAAACGGCCCCGTAAGAGGAACGAACATCTTGCACGGGACCAATGTAACTTGTATGAACTGACCGCGTAGTTACGGGTCTCCAGATTTGCGAATATGACGATAATTTCAAAATACGTAGATTAGGCTTAAATACAAGTTATTAAAGTGTGAAAACCCAAACCAGCCTCCAAACGGCCTCGTAAGAGGCACGAACACCTCGCACGGGACCAATGTAACTTGTACGAACTGACCGCGTTGTCACGGTTCTCGCGGTTTTAGAATACGACGATAATTTCAAAATACGTAGATTAGGCTTAAAAACAAGCCGTTGGAGGGTGAAAACCCAAACCAACCACCAAACGGTCCCATAAAAGTCACGAACACCTCGCAGGGGACCAATGTAACTTGTAAGAACTGAACGCATAGTCGCGGGCCTCCCGAAATATGGCAAAAATTTCAAAATAAATAGATCAGGCTTAAAAACAAGCCGTTCGAGGGTGATAACCCAAACCAGCCCCCAAATGGCCACGTAACACGCACAAACACCTCGCACGGGACCAACGTAACATGTCAGAACTGACCGCGGAGTCGCGGGTGTCCTGATTTGAGAATAAGACGATAATTATAAAATATATCGATTAAGCTAAAAAACAAGCCCTTAAAGGGAGAAAATCCAAACTAGCCCCCCAACGGCCCTGTAAGAGGCACGAACACCTCGTACGGGACCAATATAACTTGTACGAACTGACCGCGTAGTCGCGGGCCTCTCGGTTTCAGAATATGACTATAATTTCCAAATATATCGATTAAGCTGAAAAACAGGCCCTTAAAGGGTGATAACCCAAACCAGCCCCCAAACGGCCTTGTAAGAGGCTCTAACACCTCGCACGGGACCAATGTAACTTGTACGAACTGATCTCGTAGTTGCGGGTCTCCCAATTTAAGAATATGATGATAATTTCAAAATACCTACATTAGCCTTAAAAACAAGCCGTTGGGGTGGAAACACAAACCAGCCCCCAAACGGCCCCGTAAAATGCACGGACACCTCGCACGGGACCAATGTAACTTGTACGAACTGACCGCGTAGTCGCGGATCTCCCGATTTGACAATATGACGATAGTTTCAAAATACGTAGATTAGGCTTAAAAACAAGGAGTTGTGTGGTGAAAACCCAAACCAGCCCCCAAACGGCCCCGTAAGAGGCACGAACATTTTGCACGGGACCAATGTAACTTGTATGAACTGACCGCGTAGTTACGGGTCTCCAGATTTGCGAATATGACGATAATTTCAAAATACGTAGATTAGGCTTAAATACAAGTTATTAAAGTGTGAAAACCCAAACCAGCCTCCAAACGGCCTCGTAAGAGGCACGAACACCTCGCACGGGACCAATGTAACTTGTACGAACTGACCGCGTTGTCACGGGTCTCGCGGTTTTAGAATATGACGATAATTTCAAAATACGTAGATTAGGCTTAAAAACAAGCCGTTGGAAGGTGAAAACCCAAACCAACCCCCAAACGGCCCCATAAAAGTCACGAACACCTCGCAAGGGACCAATGTAACTTGTAAGAACTGACCGCGTAGTCGCGGGCCTCCCGAAATATGGCAAAAATTTCAAAATAAATAGATCAGGCTTAAAAACAAGCCGTTCGTTGGTGATAACCCAAACCAGCCCCCAAATGGCCCCGTAACACGCACAAACACCTCGCACGGGACCAATGTACATGTCAGAACTGACCGCGGAGTCGCGGGTGTCCTGATTTGAGAATAAGACGATAATTTTAAAATATATCGATTAAGCTAAAAAATAAGCCCTTAAAGGGATAAAACCCAAACTAGCCCCCCAACGGCCCTGTAAGAGGCACGAACACCTCGCACGGGACCAATATAACTTGTACGAACTGACCGCGTAGTCGCGGTCCTCTCGGTTTCAGAATATGACTATAATTTCAAAATATATCGATTAAGCAGAAAAACAGGCCCTTAAAGGGTGATAACCCAAACCAGCCCCCAAACGGCCTTGTAAGAGGCTGTAACACCTCGCACGGGACCAATGTAACTTGTACGAACTGATCTCGTAGTTGCGGGTCTCCCAATTTAAGAATATGATGATAATTTCAAAATACGTAGATTAGCCTTAAAAACAAGCCGTTGGGGTGGAAACACAAACCAGCCCCCAAACGGCCCCGTAAAATGCACGGACACCTCGCACGGGACCAATGTAACTTGTACGAACTGACCGCGTTGTCGCGGATCTCCCGATTTGACAATATGACGATAGTTTCAAAATACGTAGATTAGGCTTAAAAACAAGGAGTTGTGTGGTGAAAACCCAAACCAGCCCCCAAACGGCCCCGTAAGAGGCACGAACATTTTGCACGGGACCAATGTAACTTGTATGAACTGACCGCGTAGTTACGTGTCTCCAGATTTGCGAATATGACGATAATTTCACAATACGTAGATTAGGCTTAAATACAAGTTATTAAAGTGTGAAAACCCAAACCAGCCCCCAAACGGCCTCGTAAGAGGCACGAACACCTCGCACAGGACCAATGTAACTTGTACGAACTGACCGCTTTGTCGCGGGTCTCGCGGTTTTAGAATATGACGATAATTTCAAAATACGTAGATTAGGCTTAAAAACAAGCCGTTGGAGGGTGAAAACCCAAACCAACCCCCAAACGGCCGCATAAAAGTCACGAACACCTCGCAGGGGACCAATGTAACTTGTAAGAACTGACCGCGTAGTCGAGGGCCTCCCGAAATATGGCAAAAATTCAAAATAAATATATCAGGCTTAAAAACAAGCCGTTCGAGGGTGATAACCCAAACCAGACCCCAAATGGCCCCGTAACAGCCACAAAACACCTCGCACGGGACCAATTTAACATGTGAGAACTGACCGCGGAGTCGCGGGTGTCCTGATTTGTGAATAAGACGATAATTTTAAAATATATCGATTAAGCTAAAAAACAAGCCCTTAAAGGGAGAAAGCCCAAACTAGCCCCCCAACGGCCCTGTAAGAGGCACGAACACGTCGCACGGGACCAATATAACTTGTACGAACTGAACGCGTAGTCGCGGGCCTCTCGGTTTCAGAATATGACAATAATTTCAAAATATATCGATTAAGCTGAAAAACAGGCCCTTAAAGGGTGATAAACCAAACCAGCCCCCAAATGGCCTTGTAAGAGGCTCTAACACCTCGCACGGGACCAATGGAACTTGTACGAACTGATCTCGTAGTTGCGGGTCTCCCAATTTAAGAATATGATGATAATTTCAAAATACGTAGATTAGCCTTAAAAATAAGCCGTTGGGGTGGAAACACAAACCAGCCCCCAAACGGCCCCGTAAAAGGCACGGACACCTCGCACGGGACTAATGTAACTTGTAGAACTGACCGCGTAGTCACGGATCTCCCGATTTGACAATATGACAATAGTTTCAAAATACGTAGATTAGGCTTAAAAACAAGGAGTTGTGTGGTGAAAACCCAAACCAACCCCCAAACGGCCCCGTAAGAGGAACGAACATCTTGCACGGGATCAATGTAACTTGTATGAACTGACCGCGTAGTTACGGGTCTCCAGATTTGCGAATATGACGTTAATTTCAAAATACGTAGATTAGGCTTAAATACAAGTTATTAAAGTGTGAAAACCCAAACCAGCCTCCAAACGGCCTCGTAAGAGGCACGAACACCTCGCACGGGACCAATGTAACTTG
This sequence comes from Sambucus nigra, assembly GCA_949130495.1. NCBI lineage: Eukaryota > Viridiplantae > Streptophyta > Magnoliopsida > Dipsacales > Adoxaceae > Sambucus > Sambucus nigra. The sequence goes on along the minus strand of OX422222.1, from coordinate 174,553,695 downwards.
TACGAACTGACCGCGTTGTCACGGGTCTCGCGGTTTTAGAATACGACGATAATTTCAAAATACGTAGATTAGGCTTAAAAACAAGCCGTTGGAAGGTGAAAACCCAAACCAACCCCCAAACGGCCCCATAAAAGTCACGAACACCTCGCAGGGGACCAATGTAACTTGTAAGAACTGAACGCGTAGTCGCGGGCCTCCCGAAATATGGCAAAAATTTCAAAATAAATAGATCAGGCTTAAAAACAAGCCGTTCGAGGGTGATAACCCAAACCAGCCCCCAAATGGCCCCGTAACACGCACAAACACCTCGCACGGGACCAATGTAACATGTGAGAACTGACCGCGGAGTCGCGGGTGTCCTGATTTTAGAATAAGACGATAATTATAAAATATATCGATTAAGCTAAAAAACAAGCCCTTAAAGGGAGAAAATCCAAACTAGCCCCCCAACGGCCCTGTAAGAGGCACGAACACCTCGTACGGGACCAATATAACTTGTACGAACTGACCGCGTAGTCGCGGGCCTCTCGGTTTCAGAATATGACTATAATTTCAAAATATATCGATTAAGCTGAAAAACAGGCCCTTAAAGGGTGATAACCCAAACGGCCTTGTAAGAGGCTCTAACACCTCGCACGGGACCAATGTAACTTGTACGAACTGATCTCGTAGTTGCGGGTCTCCCAATTTAAGAATATGATGATAATTTCAAAATACCTACATTAGCCTTAAAAACAAGCCGTTGGGGTGGAAACACAAACCAGCCCCCAAACGGCCCCGTAAAAGGCACGAACACCTCGCACGGGACCAATGTAACTTGTACGAACTAACCGCGTTGTCGCGGATCTCCCGATTTGACAATATGACGATAGTTTCAAAATACGTAGATTAGGCTTAAAAATAAGGAGTTGTGTGGTGAAAACCCAAACCAGCCCCCAAACGGCCCCGTAAGAGGAACGAACATCTTGCACGGGACCAATGTAACTTGTATGAACTGACCGCGTAGTTACGGGTCTCCAGATTTGCGAATATGACGATAATTTCAAAATACGTAGATTAGGCTTAAATACAAGTTATTAAAGTGTGAAAACCCAAACCAGCCTCCAAACGGCCTCGTAAGAGGCACGAACACCTCGCACGGGACCAATGTAACTTGTACGAACTGACCGCGTTGTCACGGGTCTCGCGGTTTTAGAATACGACGATAATTTCAAAATACGTAGATTAGGCTTAAAAACAAGCCGTTGGAGGGTGAAAACCCAAACCAACCCCCAAACGGTCCCATAAAAGTCACGAACACCTCGCAGGGGACCAATGTAACTTGTAAGAACTGAACGCGTAGTCGCGGGCCTCCCGAAATATGGCAAAAATTTTAAAATAAATAGATCAGGCTTAAAAACAAGCCGTTCGAGGGTGATAACCCAAACCAGCCCCCAAATGGCCCCGTAACACGCACAAACACCTCGCACGGGACCAATGTAACATGTCAGAACTGACCGCGGAGTCGCGGGTGTCCTGATTTGAGAATAAGACGATAATTATAAAATATATCGATTAAGCTAAAAAACAAGCCCTTAAAAGGGAGAAAATCCAAACTAGCCCCCCAACGGCCCTGTAAGTGGCACGAACACCTCGTACGGGACCAATATAACTTGTACGAACTGACCGCGTAGTCGCGGGCCTCTCGGTTTCAGAATATGACTATAATTTCAAAATATATCGATTAAGCTGAAAAACAGGCCCTTAAAGGGTGATAACCCAAACCAGCCCCCAAACGGCCTTGTAAGAGGCTCTAACACCTCGCACGGGACCAATGTAACTTGTACGAACTGATCTCGTAGTTGCGGGTCTCCCAATTTAAGAATATGATGATAATTTCAAAATACCTACATTAGCCTTAAAAACAAGCCGTTGGGGTGGAAACACAAACCAGCCCCCAAACGGCCCCGTAAAAGGCACGAACACCTCGCACGGGACCAATGTGACTTGTACGAACTAATCGCGTTGTCGCGGATCTCCCGATTTGACAATATGACGATAGTTTCGAAATACGTAGATTAGGCTTAAAAACAAGGAGTTGTGTGGTGAAAACCCAAACCAGCCCCCAAACGGCCCCGTAAGAGGAACGAACATCTTGCACGGGACCAATGTAACTTGTATGAACTGACCGCGTAGTTACGGGTCTCCAGATTTGCGAATATTACGATAATTTCAAAATACGTAGATTAGACTTAAATACAAGTTATTAAAGTGTGAAAACCCAAACCAGCCTCCAAACGGCCTCGTAAGAGGCACGAACACCTCGCACGGGACCAATGTAACTTGTACGAACTGACTGCGTTGTCACGGGTCTCGCGGTTTTAGAATACGACGATAATTTCAAAATACGTAGATTAGGCTTAAAAACAAGCCGTTGGAAGGTGAAAACCCAAACCAACCCCCAAACGGCCCCATAAAAGTCACGAACACCTCGCAGGGGACCAATGTAACTTGTAAGAACTGACCGCGTAGTCGCGGGCCTCCCGAAATATGGCAAAAATTTCAAAATAAATAGATCAGGCTTAAAAACAAGCCGTTCGAGGGTGATAACCCAAACCAGCCCCCAAATGGTCCCGTAACACGCACAAACACCTCGTACGGGACCAATGTAACATGTCAGAACTGACCGCGGAGTCGCGGGTGTCCTGATTTGAGAATAAGACGATAATTATAAAATATATCGATTAAGCTAAAAAACGAGCCCTTAAAGGGAGAAAATCCAAACTAGCCCCCCAACGGCACTGTAAGAGGCACGAACACCTCGTACGGGACCAATATAACTTGTACGAACTGACCGCGTAGTCGCGGGCCTCTCGGTTTCAGAATATGACTATAATTTCAAAATATATCGATTAAGCTGAAAAACAGGCCCTTAAAGGGTGATAACCCAAACCAGCCCCCAAACGGCCTTGTAAGAGGCTCTAACACCTCAAACGGGACCAATGTAACTTGTACGAACTGATCTCGTAGTTGCGGGTCTAACAATTTAAGAATATGATGATAATTTCAAAATACCTACATTAGCCTTAAAAACAAGCCGTTGGGGTGGAAACACAAACCAGCCCCCTAACGGCCCCGTAAAAGGCACGAACACCTCGCACGGGACCAATGTAACTTGTACGAACTAACCGCGTTGTCGCGGATCTCCCGATTTGACAATATGACGATAGTTTCAAAATACGTAGATTAGGCTTAAAAACAAGGAGTTGTGTGGTGAAAACCCAAACCAGCCCCCAAACGGCACCGTAAGAGGAACGAACATCTTGCACGGGACCAATGTAACTTGTATGAACTGACCGCGTAGTTACGGGTTTCCAGATTTGCGAATATGACGATAATTTCAAAATACGTAGATTAGGCTTGAATACAAGTTATTAAAGTGTGAAAACCCAAACCAGCCTCCAAACGGCCTCGTAAGAGGCACGAACACCTCGCACGGGACCAATGTAACTTGTACGAACTGACCGCGTTGTCACAGGTCTCGCGGTTTTAGAATACGACGATAATTTCAAAATACGTAGATTAGTCTTAAAAACAAGCCGTTGGAAGGTGAAAACCCAAACCAACCCCCAAACGGCCCCATAAAAGTCACGAACACCTCGCAGGGGACCAATGTAACTTGTAAGAACTGACCGCGTAGTCGCGGGCCTCCCGAAATATGGCAAAAATTTCAAAATAAATAGATCAGGCTTAAAAACAAGCCGTTCGAGGGTGATAACCCAAACCAGCCCCCAAATGGCCCCGTAACACGCACAAACACCTCGCACGGGACCAATGTAACATGTCAGAACTGACCGCGGAGTCGCGGGTGTCCTGATTTGAAAATAAGACGATAATTATAAAATATATCGATTAAGCTAAAAAACAAGCCCTTAAAGGGAGAGAATCCAAACTAGCCCCCCAACGGCCCTGTAAGAGGCACGAACACCTCGTACGGGACCAATATAACTTGTACGAACTGACCGCGTAGTCGCGGGCCTCTCGGTTTCAGAATATGACTATAATTTCAAAATATATCGATTAAGCTGAAAAACAAGCCCTTAAAGGGTGATAACCCAAACCCGCCCCCAAACGGCCTTGTAAGAGGCTCTAACACCTCGCACGGGACCAATGTAACTTGTACGAACTGATCTCGTAGTTGCGGGTCTCCCAATTTAAGAATATGATGATAATTTCAAAATACCTACATTAGCCTTAAAAACAAGCCGTTGGGGTGGAAACACAAACCAGCCCCCAAACGGCCCCGTAAAAGGCACGAACACCTCGCACGGCACCAATGTAACTTGTACGAACTAACCGCGTTGTCGCGGATCTCCCGATTTGACAATATGACGATAGTTTCAAAATACGTAGATTAGGCTTAAAAACAAGGAGTTGTGTGGTGAAAACCCAAACCAGCCCCCAAACGGCCCCATAAGAGGAACGAACATCTTGCAGGGGACCAATGTAACTTGTATGAACTGACCGCGAAGTTACGGGTCTCCAGATTTGCGAATATGACGATAATTTCATACTACGTAGATTAGGCTTAAATACAAGTTATTGAAGTGTGAAAATCCAAACCAGCCCCCAAACGGCCTCGTAAGAGGCACGAACACCTCGCACGGGACCAATGTAACTTGTACGAACTGACCGCGTTATCGCGGGTCTCGCGGTTTTAAAATACGACGATAATTTCAAAATACGTAGATTAGGCTTAAAAACAAGTCGTTGGAGGGTGAAAACCCAAACCAACCCCCAAACGGCCCCATAAAGTCACGAACACCTCGCAGGGGACCAATGTAACTTGTAAGAACTGACCGCGTAGTCGCGGGTCTCCCGAAATATGGCAAAAATTTCAAAATAAATAGATCAGGCTTAAAAACAAGCCGTTCGAGGGTGATAACCCATACCAGCCCCCAAATGGCCCCGTAACTTGCACAAAACACCTCGCACGGGACCAATATAACATGTCAGAACTGACCGCGGAGTCGCGGGTGTCCTGATTTGAGAATAAGACGATAATTTTAAAATATATCGATTAAGATAAAAAACAAGCCCTTAAAGGGAGAAAACCCAAACTAGCCCCCCAACGGCCCTGTAAGAGGCACGAACACCTCGTACCGGACCAATATAACTTGTACAAACTGCCCGCGTAGTCGCGGGCCTCTCGGTTTCAGAATATGACTATAATTTCAAAATATATCGATTAAGCTGAAAAACAGGCCCTTAAAGGGTGATAACCCAAACCAGCCCCCAAACGGCATTGTAAGAGGCTCTAACACCTCGCACGGGACCAATGCAACTTGTACGAACTGATCTCGTAGTTGCGGGCCTCCCAATTTAAGAATATGATGATAATTTCAAAATACGTAGATTAGCCTTAAAAATAAGCCGTTGGGGTGGTAACACAAACCTGCACCCAAACGGCCCCGTAAAAGGCACGAACACCTCGCACGGGATCAATGTAACTTGTACGAACTGACCGCGTAGTTGCGGATCTCCCGATTTGACAATATGACGATAGTTTCAAAATATGTAGATTAGGCTTAAAAACAAGGAGTTGGGTGGTGAAAACCCAAACCAGCCTCCAAACGGCCCCGTAAGAGGCACGAACATCTTGCACGGGACCAATGTAACTTGTATGAACTGACCGCGTAGTTACGGGTCTCCAGATTTGCGAATATGACGATAATATCAAAATACGTAGATTAGGCTTAAATACAAGTTATTAAAGTGTGAAAACCCAAACCAGACTCCAAACGGCCTCGTAAGAGGCACGAAAACCTCGCACGGGACAAGTGTAACTTGTACGAACTGACCGCGTTGTCACGGGTCTCGCGGTTTTAGAATACGACGATAATTTCAAAATACATAGATTAGGCTTAAAAACAAGCCGTTGGAGGGTGAAAACCCAAACCAACTCCCAAACAGCCCCATAAAAGTGACGAACACCTCGCAGGGGACCAATGTAACTTGTAAGAACTGACCGCGTAGTCGCGAGCCTCCCGAAATATGGCAAAAATTTCAAAATAAATAGATCAGGCTTAAAAACAAGCCTTTCGAGGGTGATAACCCAAACCAGCCCCCAAATGGCCCCGTAACACGCACAAACACCTCGCATGGGACCAATGTAACATGTCAGAACTGACCGCGCAGTCGCGGGTGTCCTGATTTGAGAATAGGACGATAATTTTAAAATATATCGATTAAGCTAAAAAACAAGCCCTTAAAGGGAGAAAACCCAAACTAGCCCCCCAACGGCCCTGTAAGAGGCACGAACACCACGCACTGGACCAATATAACTTGTACGAACTGACCGCGTAGTCGCGGGCCTCTCGGTTTCAGAATATGACTATAATTTCAAAATATATCGATTAAGCTGAAAAACAGGCCCTTAAAGGGTGATAACCCAAACCATCCCCCAAACGGCCTTGTAAGAGGCTCTAACACCTCGCACGGGACCAATGGAACTTGTACGAACTGATCTCGTAGTTGCGGGTCTCCCAATTTAAGAATATGATGATAATTTCAAAATACGAAGATTAGCCTTAAAAACAAGCCGTTGGGGTGGAAACACAAACCAGCCCCCAAACGGCCCCGTAAAAGGCACGGACACCTCGCACGGGACCAATGTAACTTGTACGAACTGACCGCGTTGTCGCGGATCTCCCGATTTGACAATATGATGATAGTTTCAAAATACGTAGATTAGGCTTAAAAATAAGGAGTTGGGTGGTGAAAATCCAAACCAGCCACCAAACGGCCCCGTAAGAGGCACCAACATCTTGCACGGGACCAATGTAACTTGTATGAACTGACCGCGTTGTTACGGGTCTCCAGATTTGCGAATATGACGATAATTTCGAAATATGTAGATTAGGCTTAAATACAAGTTATTAAAGTGTGAAAACCCAAACCAGCCCCCAAACGGCCTCGTAAGAGGCACGAACACCTCGCACGGGACCAATGTAACTTGTACGAACTGACCGCGTTGTCGCGGGTCTCGCGGATTTAGAATACGACGATAATTTCAAAATACGTAGATTAGGCTTAAAAACAAGCCGTTGGAGGGTGAAAACCCAAACCAACCCCCAAACGGCCCCATAAAAGTCACGAACACCTCGCAGGGGACCAATGTAACTTGTAAGAACTGATCGCGTATTCGCGGGCCTCCCGAAATATGGCAAAAATTTCAAAATAAGTAGATCAGGCTTAAAAACAAGCCGTTCGAGGGTGATAACCAAACCAACCCCCAAATGGCCCCGTAACAGGCACAAAACACCTCGCACGGGACCAATGTAACATGTCAGAACTGATCGCGGAGTCGCGGGTGTCCTGATTTGAGAATAAGACGATAATTTTAAAATATATCGGTTAAGCTAAAAAACAAGCCCTTAAAGGGAGAAAACCCAAACAAGCCCCCCAACGGCCCTGTAAGAGGCACGAACACCTCGTACGGGACCAATATAACTTGTACAAACTGACCGCGTAGTCGCGGGCCTCTCGGTTTCAGAATATGACTATAATTTCAAAATATATCGATTAAGCTGAAAAACAGGCCCTTAAAGGGTGATAACCCAAACCAGCCCCCAAACGGCCTTGTAAGAGGCTCTAACACCTCGCACGGGACCAATGTAACTTGTACGAACTGAACTCGTAGTTGCGGGTCTCCCAATTTAAGAATATGATGATAATTTCAAAATACCTACATTAGCCTTAAAAACAAGCCGTTGGGGTGGAAACACAAACCAGCCCCCAAACGGCCCCGTAAAAGGCACGAACACCTCGCACGGGACCAATGTAACTTGTACGAACTAACCGCGTTGTCGCGGATCTCCCGATTTGACAATATGACGATAGTTTCAAAATACGTAGATTAGGCTTAAAAACAAGGAGTTGTGTGGTGAAAACCCAAACCAGCCCCCAAACGGCCCCGTAAGAGGAACGAACATCTTGCACGGGACCAATGTAACATGTATGAACTGACCGCGTAGTTACGGGTCTCCAGATTTGCGAATATGACGATAATTTCAAAATACGTAGATTAGGCTTAAAAACAAGTTATTAAAGTGTGAAAACCCAAACCAGCCTCCAAACGGCCTCGTAAGAGTCACGAACACCTCGCACGGGACCAATGTAACTTGTACGAACTGACCGCGTTGTCACGGGTCTCGCGGTTTTAGAATACGACGATAATTTCAAAATACATATATTAGGCTTAAAAACAAGCCGTTGGAGGGTGAAAACCCAAACCAACCCCCAAACGGCCCCATAAAAGTCACGAACACCTCGCAGGGGACCAATGTAACTTGTAAGAACTGGCCGCGTAGTCGCGGGCCTCCCGAAATATGGCAAAAATTTCAAAATAAATAGATCAGGCTTAAAAACAAGCCGTTCGAGGGTGATAACCCAAACCAGCCCCCAAATGGCCCCGTAACACGTACAAACACCTCGCACGGGACCAATGTAACATGTCAATACTGACCGCGGAGTCGCGGGTGTCCTGATTTGAGAATAAGACGATAATTTTAAAATATATCGATTAAGCTAAAAAACAAGCCCTTAAAGGGAGAAAATCCAAACTTGCCCCCAACGGCCCTGTAAGAGGCAGAAACACCTCGCACGGGACCAATATAACTTGTACAAATTGCCCGCGTAGTCGCGGGCCTCTCGATTTCAGAATATGACTATAATTTCAAAATATATCGATTAAGCTGAAAAACAGGCCCTTAAAGGGTGATAACCCAAACCAGCCCCCAAACGGCCTTGTAAGAGGCTCTAACACCTCGCACGGGACCAATGTAACTTGTACGAACTGATCTCGTAGTTGCGGGTCTCCCAATTTAAGAATATGATGATAATTTCAAAATACCTACATTAGCCTTAAAAACAAGCCGTTGGGGTGGAAACACAAACCAGGACACAAATGGCCCCGTAAAAGGCACGGACACCTCGCACGGGACCAATGTAACTTGTACGAACTAACCGCATAGTCGCGGATCTCCCGATTTGACAATATGACGATAGTTTCAAAATACGTAGATTAGGCTTAAAAACAAGGAGTTGTGTGGTGAAAACCCAAACCAGCCCCCAAACGGCCCCGTAAGAGGAACAAACATCTTGCACGGGACCAATGTAACTTGTATGAACTGACCGCGTAGTTACGGCTCTCCAGATTTGCGAATATGACGATAATTACAAAATACGTAGATTAGGCTTAAATACAAGTTATTAAAGTGTGAAAATCCAAACCAACCCCCAAACGGCCTCGTAAGAGGCACGAACACCTCGCACGCGACCAATGTAACTTGTACGAACTGACCGCGTTGTCGCGGGTCTCGCGGTTTTTGAATACGACGATAATTTCAAAATACGTAGATTAGGCTTAAAAACAAGCCGTTGGAGGGTGAAAACCCAAACCAACCCCCAAACGGCCCCATAAAAGTCACGAACACCTCGCAGGGGACCAATGTAACTTGTAAGAACTGACCGCGTAGTCGCGGGCCTCCCGAAATATGGCAAAAATTTCAAAATAAATAGATCAGGCTTAAAAATAAGCCGTTCGAGGGTGATAACCCAAACCAGCCCCCAAATGGCCCCGTAACACGCACAAACACCTCGCACGGGACCAATATAACATGTCAGAACTGACCGCGGAGTCGCGGGTGTCCTGATTTGAGAATAGGACGATAATTTTAAAATATATCGATTAAGATAAAAAACAAGCCCTTAAAGGGAGAAAACCCAAACTAGCCACCCAACGGCCCTGTAAGAGGCACGAAACCTCGTACGGGACCAATATAACTTTTACAAACTGCCCGCGTAGCGCCTCTCGGTTTCAGAATATGACTATAATTTCAAAATATATCGATTAAGCTGAAAAACAGGCCCTTAAAGGGTGATAACCCAAACCAGCCCCCAAACGGCCTTGTAAGAGGCTCTAACACCTCGTACGGGACCAATGGAACTTGTACGAACTGATCTCGTAGTTGCGAGTCTCCCAATTTAAGAATATGATGATAATTTCAAAATACCTACATTAGGCTTAAAAACAAGCCGTTGGGGTGGAAACACAAACCAGCACCCAAACGGCCCCGTAAAAGGCACGGACACCTCGCACGGGACCAATGTAACTTGTACGAACTGACCGTGTAGTCGCGGATCTCCCGATTTGACAATATGACGATAGTTTCAAAATACGTAAATTAGGCTTAAAAATAAGGAGTTGTGTGGTGAAAACCCAAACCAGCCCCCAAACGGCCCCGTAAGAGCCACGAACATCTTGCACGGGACCAATGTAACTTGTATGAACTGACCGCGTAGTTACGGGTCTCCAGATTTGCGAATATGATGATAATTTCAATATACGTAGATTAGGCTTAAATACAAGTTATTAAAGTGTGAAAACCCAAACCAGTCCCCAAACGGCCTCGTAAGAGGCACGAACACCTCGCACGGGACCAATGTAACTTGTAGGAACTGACCGCGTTGTCGCTGGTCTCGCGGTTTTAGAATACGACGATAATTTCAAAATACGTAGATTAGGCTTAAAAACAAGCCGTTGGAGGGTGAAAACCCAAACCAACCCCCAAACGGCCCAATAAAAGTAACGAACACCTCGCAGGGGACCAATGTAACTTGTAAGAACTGACCGCGTAGTCGCGGGCCTCCCGAAATATGGCAAAAATTTCAAAATAAATAGATCAGGCTTAAAAACAAGCTGTTCGAGGGTGATAACCCAAACCAGCCCCCAAATGGCCCCGTATCAGGCACAAAACACCTCGCACGAGACCAATGTAACATGTCAGAACTGACCGCGGAGTCGCGGGTGTCCTGATTTGAGAATAAGACGATAATTTTAAAATATATCGATTAAGCTAAAAAACAAGCCCTTAAAGGGAGAAAACCCAAACTAGCCCCCCAACGGCCCTGTAAGAGGCACGAACACCTCGTACGGGACCAATATAACTTGTACAAACTGACCGCGTAGTCGCGGGCCTGCCAAACCAGCCCCCAAACGGCCTTGTAAGAGGCTCTAACACCTCGCACGGGACCAATGTAACTTGTACGAACTGATCTCGTAGTTGCGGGTCTCCCAATTTAAGAATATGATGATAATTTCAAAATACCTACATTAGCCTTAAAAACAAGCCGTTGGGGTGGTAACACAAACCAGCCCCCAAACGGCCCCGTAAAGGGCACGGACACCTCGCACGGGACCAATGTAACTTGTACGAACTGACCGCGTAGTCGCGGATCTCCCGATTTGACAATATGACGAAAGTTTCAAAATACGTAGATTAGGCTTAAAAACAAGGAGTTGGGTGGTGAAAACCCAAACCATCCCCCAAACGGCCCCGTAAGAGGAACGGACATCTTGCACGGGACCAATGTAACTTGTATGAACTGACCGCGTAGTTATGGGTCTCCAGATTTGCGAATATGACGATAATTACAAAATACGTAGATTAGGCTTAAATACAAGTTATTAAAGTGTGAAAATCCAAACCAACCCCCAAACGGCCTCATAAGAGGCACGAACACCTCGCACGGGACCAATGTAACTTGTACAAACTGACCGCGTTGTTGCGGGTCTCGCGGTTTTAGAATACGACGATAATTTCAAAGTACGTAGATTAGGCTTAAAAACAAGCCGTTGGAGGGTGAAAACCCAAACCAACCCCCAAACGGCCCCATAAAAGTCACGAACACCTCGCAGGGGACCAATGTAACTTGTAAGAACTGACCGCGTAGTCGCGGGCCTCCCGAAATATGGCAAAAATTTCAAAATAAATAGATCAGGCTTAAAAACAAGCCGTTCGAGGGTGATAACCCAAACCAGCCCACAAATGGCCCCGTAACAGGCTCAAAACACCTCGCACGGGACCAATGTAACATGTCAGAACTGACCGCGGAGTCGCGGGTGTCCTGATTTGAGAATAAGACGATAATTTTAAAATATATCGATTAAGCTAAAAAACAAGCCCTTAAAGGGAGAAAACCCAAACTAGCCCCCCAACGGCCCTGTAAGAGGCACGAACACCTCGTACCGGACCGATATAACTTGTACGAACTGCCCGCGTAGTCACGGGCCTCTCGGTTTCAGAATATGACAATAATTTCAAAATATATCGATTAAGTTGAAAAACAGGCCCTTAAAGGGTGATAACCCAAACCAGCCCCCAAAAGGCCTTGTAAGAGGCTCTAACACCTCGCACGGGACCAATGGAACTTGTACGAACTGATCTCGTAGTTGCGGGCCTCCCAATTTAAGAATATGATGATAATTTCAAAATACGTAGATTAACCTTAAAAAGAAGCCGTTGGGGTGGTAACACAAGCCAGCCCCCCCAAACGGCCCCGTAAAAGGCACGAACACCTCGCACGTGATCAATGTAACTTGTATGAACTGACCGCGTTGTAACAACCCGCCTAATAAGATACCGGGCGATCACTCCAATATTAAATTAAAACAGGAGTCACAAATGGATCATCCTTAACATCACTGTCGAAAATCCATTTAATTACTAATATCCTATTAGGTGGCCGTTAAAAACTTTTATCTAACTACTCTTTTTAGCGCACAAATTAAAACATCCACAATTAAATGCGTAATGAACTGAAATGGAAATGAAAGGAACTAAAATAACCGAACACTCGGTCCAAATAATACAACCATATCGAATGATGTACTGAAAGAATAAATAAATGCAATTGAGCCATTGGCTCGAGTGTTTATACAATAACTCCTATCTAGAGTTCAAGGAAAGAAACGTCTACCGATAACCTGCAAGCATCCACAGCTGCTGCAGCAGACGTCTGACTCGAAAGAGTTTCCATCCAGGCGTCCCTGTGTCTGGACACCTATATATATATATAGTAGAGAGAAAGAAAGGAGAGTAGACAAACGGGTCAGGGCCCGAATGTTTAGAAAATATTTTGCAAGTACATAAATGCTTTATTTTTAGAAAAATAGTTTTATCTCATATTTAAATTGGTATCGCACTCTCGTGAGATACCCCTCACCTCTCCCCTAACAGTGCACACCTAGCGCATCCCTTAAAACCTCCTAGTCAAGCTACCCTGCTAAACTAATCTAATACCCAACCACTATCTAACCTAGATAGTCAAATAGATGTACTAAGGGCTAACTTCACTTTAATCTCGACGCTATGCCATGTTCGTGCGTGGGGTGTCTCGCGAAGCGAAATCCAAACAAGGAACCCCCCGATACACTACTATGCAACAAGGTCGATCTTTGAGATCCGTCAGTCCCTCAGTACAGAAAGATATATAATATATATACCATAACATTTAATAATATAAGAGTACTAAGGATTAAACTTCTCCCCAGTCTCAACACTGTGCCATATTCGTGCGTGGGGTGTCTCGCAAAGCGAAATCCAAACAAGGAACCCCCCGATACACTACTATGCGGCACGGTCGATCGTCGGGATTCATTAGACCCTCGGCACCCAGTTTATACATATACACACATCTACAATATACTTCCGGATAATATAAATATCTCCCGGACTGAGGATTACTTGATACATAAAGTATTTATAAATGCTTATCCTTTTCATTTCAAAAACTTCCATTTCCCTTCTCATATCCAGGAAATGTATTTAAAAGCCAATTCATTATCATGAATTGCTTTAATAAATCATATACCTTTTTAAAAGCCAGTTTTATTATCATAAAAAGCTTTTCCTTTATCAATTATCCCATTTCCCTTTTTATATTCAAGAAATGTATTTAAAGACATTTTCATTATCATAAAAATGCTTTGATCAAAACATATGCTTCCATATCCCTTCTTCCATCCGGGAAGTGTTACCGAAGCCCATTTATATATATAACCCATTTCCCTTCCTATATCCGGGAAATGTAATTAAAGCAAATACATTATTATGAACTGCTTTAATAAACGCGTTCTAAGACCGCCCGTCCGGATTTCTCCACTGTGCGCGCCCCTAAATGGCTATCATCTTCCAGGGCCTCCAAGACAACCTGGGATCCTATATCGAAAGACGTCGGGAAGCGACCATGTGCCTGCGGGATAGTCAAGACCACACCCGGAATCTCCTAACCAGCGCAGAAAATATAACAACAAACGCTCACATGGCCTATAGGACTATATCCACCCTGCATCATTAGCCAGGGGGCTTCACCATACGAACGCAACTTCCCTTATGATAGCGATTTAGAGAGGTGTGTAATCCATATTTATTAATTATGAAAAACATTTCTCTTTCCATTTTGAAAATATTCATTTATACATTTTCAAAATCATTTCCATCATCATATATATATATATACCTAAAACACACAGTATATACATATCCTATATATTCTTCCTAGAATATATATATAAACGACCTTATTGGCTTATAGCATCTAACGATGATAATAATCCCAAAGATTCCCTCCGGGAATCATAATCATGCATTGATATTAGCATGATTCTAAATCCAAAGTATTTCTTACTTTAATAATCACTATATACCTTAATCCTATTCTAAGGATTTATTGGATATCTCCAATGATACTATTCTCCTCAAAGTGAAGTATATATATATATATATATATATCCCTAAATTATCCTAATTATCTCTTAGGATATACTTAACGATAATTGATATAATTATGCCTTCTATAAGCATAATTATATAGGCTTATAAGCCTACGAGACATATCCTCAGGATTTCTCTCACCCGAACAACTTTAAACTTAATAGGTTAAGGATTTCATTTCCTTAAACCCCAAGACTATACCTAGTCTAAATAATCATTTAGAAGTCCCCAATTAAAACTAGGAACCCTAATCCATCAATTTCTACAATTATTCTATTTTCCTCGAAAATATAGATTAAGGGTTATATACATAAAACCCTAACTTTACCCTCCTCAATTGTCTTAATTTATGGACCCTGAAGTCCTAAAAGGTTCCTTAGGTTATTACCTAATTATCCTCAAAGCAAAAATGGAATGGAATCTATCCCATCCCCCTAAAGAAATTGTTCCTTTCCAGCAGAGGTCGATCGATCGACCCATGACCGTCGATCGATCGAAGGCTTCTATCGATCGATCCCCGAGGCTCGATCGATCGATCAAGTCAGGCAGCTTCTTCTCCGAGAAGCTGTTCGGCCATGGAAGCTTCCCCCAAGCTTCCATATCTTCACCCAACGGCCTACAACTTCTACCAACAATAAATACACCTATAATACGGGTCCTAAACATCCCAGGACCCGGAATCACCCAATATTTTTGGTTAATTACTAAAATCTCCAATTTACCAATTTTAGGGGTTTATTCGTTTTATCTCCCGAAAACCCGTTTTATTCACGAATACCCAACCCAAAATCATTAGGGTATGTTATACCAACAATGATATGAGATATTTATGCTCAAAAATAAATAAAGCAAGTAAACACTTGCCTCGTGGATACAATCCGACGTCCTCGAGCCGAATCCCGCGGAGGCCGGCCGGAATCTCCCCCTTTTTCTTCTTTTCTTCCCTCTCTCTCTCTCTTCCTTCTTTTCTTTCTTCTTTCTTTCCTCTCTTCCTCTATATATAGAGAGAAAAAGGGTTTTAACCCTAAAAGCCCAAAAACGACTCCTTTACCCAATTACGAGCCTATTTAACCCAAAATTACCCGGAACTTAATTTCGACAATCGGACACTCTTTTCCGACTATCTCGGACATTCCGAGACTCGTGGCGCAGTCGAAATTTCCATCCGAGGTACTTGACCGCAAATCACTATTCTAATCCAAAATAATTAAATGTGGTGTTCTACTCAAAATCTCACTTCTTTTGTCGCTATACTCCGTGGCGACATATAAATAAAATATTTCGACCTATATGGTCCCAAAATAATTGATAACACCGTTCCAAAATCATTAAATCCTCGAGAATCCCAAAGATCACTATTTCGAGAAATTCTCCAAATTCCCAAATTATACTAAATTAGGGAATTTAATTGTCTCTAAAAAGGACGGGTTGTTACACGCGTAGTCGCGGATCTCCCGATTTGACAATATGACGATAGTTTCAAAATACGTAGATTAGGCTTAAAAACAAGGAGTTGGGTGGTGAAAACCCAAACCAGCCACCAAACGGCCCCGTAAGAGGCACGGACATCTTGCACGGGACCAATGTAACTTGTATGAACTGACCGCGTAGTTACGGGTCTCCAGATTTGCGAATATGACGATAATTTCAAAATACGTAGATTAGGCTTAAATACAAGTTATTAAAGTGTGAAAACCCAAACCAGCCTCCAAACGGCCTCGTAAGAGGCACGAAAACCTCGCACGGGACCAGTGTAACTTGTACGAACTGACCGCGTTGTCACGGGTCTCGCGGTTTTAGAATACGACGATAATTTCAAAATACATAGATTAGGCTTAAAAACAAGCCGTTGGAGGGTGAAAACCCAAACCAACCCCCAAACAGCCCCATAAAAGTGACGAACACCTCGCAGGGGACCAATGTAACTTGTAAGAACTGACCGCGTAGTCGCAGGCCTCCCAAAATATGGCAAAAATTTCAAAATAAATAGATCAGGCTTAAAAACAAGCCGTTCGAGGGTGATAACCCAAACCGGCCCCCAAATGGCCCCGTAACACGCACAAACACCTCGCACGGGACCAATGTAACACGTCAGAACTGACCGCGGAGTCGCGGGTGTCCTGATTTGAGAATAGGACGATAATTTTAAAATATATCGATTAAGCTAAAAAACAAGCCCTTAAAGGGAGAAAACCCAAACTTGCCCCCCAACGGCCCTGTAAGAGGCACGAAGACCTCGCACTGGACCAATATAACTTGTACGAACTGACCGCGTAGCCGCGGGCCTCTCGGTTTCAGAATATGACTATAATTTCAAAATATATCGATTAAGCTGAAAAACAGGCCCTTAAAGGGTGATAACCCAAACCAGCCCCCAAACGGCCTTGTAAGAGGCTCTAACACCTCGCACGGGACCAATCGAACTTTTACGAACTGATCTCGTAGTTGCGGGTCTCCCAATTTAAGAATATGATGATAATTTCAAAATACAAAGATTAGCCTTAAAAACAAGCCGTTGGGGTGGAAACACAAACCAGCACCCAAACGGCCCCGTAAAAGGCACGGACATCTCGCACGGGACCAATGTAACTTGTACGAACTGACCGCGTAGTCGCGGATCTCCCGATTTGACAATATGACGATAGTTTCAAAATACGTAGATTAGGCTTAAATACAAGTTATTAAAGTGTGAAAACCCAAACCAGCCCCCAAACGGCCTCGTAAGAGGCACGAACACCTCGCACGGGACCAATGTAACTTGTAGGAACTGACCGCGTTGTCGCCCGTCTCGCGGTTTTAGAATACGACGATAATTTCAAAATTCGTAGATTAGGCTTAAAAACAAGCCGTTGGAGGGTGAAAACCCAAGCCAACCCCCAAACGGCCCAATAAAAGTCACGAACACCTCGCAGGGGACCAATGTAACTTGTAAGAACTGACCGCGTAGTCGCGGGCCTCCCGAAATATGGCAAAAATTTCAAAATAAATAGATCAGGCTTAAAAACAAGTCGTTCGAGGGTGATAACCCAAACCAGCCCCCAAATGGCCCCGTAACAGGCACAAAACACCTCGCACGGGACCAATGTAACATGTCAGAAATGACCGCGGAGTCGCGGGTGTCCTGATTTGAGAATAAGACGATAATTTTAAAATATATCGATTAAGCTAAAAAACAAGCCCTTAGAGGGAGAAAACCCAAACTAGCCCCCCAACGGCCCTGTAACAGGCACGAACACCTCGTACGGGACCAATATAACTTGTACAAACTGACCGCGTAGTCGCGGGCCTGCCAAACCAGCCCCCAAACGGCCTTGTAAGAGGCTCTAACACCTCGCACGGGACCAATGGAACTTGTACGAACTGATCTCGTAGTTGCGGGCCACCCAATTTAAGAATATGATGATAATTTCAAAATACGTAGATTAGCCTTAAAAACAAGCCGTTGGGGTGGAAACACAAACCAGCACCCAAACGGCCCCGTAAAAGGTACGAACACCTCGCACGGGATCAATATAACTTGTACGAACTGACCGCGTAGTCGCGGATCTCCCGATTTGACAATATGGCGATAGTTTCAAAATACGTAGATTAGGCTTAAAAACAAGGAGTTGGGTGGTGAAAACCCAAACCAGCCCCCAAACGGCCCCGTAAGAGGCACGAACATCTTGCACGGGACCAATGTAACATGTATGAACTGACCGCGTAGTTACGGGTCTCTAGATTTGCGAATATGACGATAATTTCAAAATACGTAGATTAGGCTTAAATACAAGTTATTAAAGTGTGAAAACCCAAACCAGCCTCCAACTACTTGTACGAGCTGACCGCGTGGTCGCGGGTCTCGCGGTTTTAGAATACGACGATAATTTCAAAATACGTAGATTAGGCTTAAAAACAAGCCGTTGGAGGGTGAAAACACAAACCAACCCCCAAACGGCCCAATAAAAGTCACGAACACCTCGCAGGGGACCAATGTAACTTGTAAGAACTGACCGCGTAGTCGCGGGCCTCCCGAAATATGGCAAAAATTTCAAAATATATAGATCAAGCTTAAAAACAAGCCGTTCGAGGGTGATAACCCAAACCAGCCCCCAAATGGCCTCGTAACAGGCACAAAACACCTCGCACGGGACCAATGTAACATGTCAGAACAGACCGCGGAGTCGCGGGTGTCTTGATTTGAGAATAAGACGATAATTTCAAAATATATCGATTAAGCTAAAAAACAAGCCCTTAAAGGGAGAAAACCCAAACTAGCCCCCCAACGGCCCTATAAGAGGCACGAACACTTCGTACGGGACCAATATAACTTGTACAAACTCACCGCGTAGTCGCGGGCCTCTCGGTTTCAGAATATGACTATAATTTCAAAATATATCGATTAAGCTAAAAAACAGGCCCTTAAAGGGGGATAACCCAAACCATCCCCCAAACGGCCTTGTAAGAATCTCTAACACCTCGCACGGGACCAATGGAACTTGTACGAACTGATCTCGTAGTTCCGGGCCTCCCAATTTTAGAATATGATGATAATTTCAAAATACGTAGATTAGCCTTAAAAACAAGCCGTTGGGGTGGAAACACAAACCAGCCCCCAAACGGCCCCGTAAAAGGTACGAACACCTCGCACGGGATCAATGTAACTTGTACGAACTGACCGCGTAGTCGCGGATCTCCCGATTTGACAATATGACGATAGTTTCAAAATACGTAGATTAGGCTTAAAAACAAGGAGTTGGGTGGTGAAAACCCAAACCAGCCCCCAAACGGCCCCGTAAGAGGTACGAACATCTTGCACGGGACCAATGTAACATGTATGAACTGACCGCGTAGTTACGGGTCTCCAGATTTGCGAATATGATGATAATTTCAAAATACGTAGATTAGGCTTAAATACAAGTTATTAAAGTGTGAAAACCCAAACCAGCCTCCAAACGGCCTCGTAAGAGGCACGAACACCTCGCACGGGACCAATGTAACTTGTACGAACTGACCGCATTCTCACGGGTCTCGCGGTTTTAGAATACGACGATAATTTCAAAATACATAGATTAGGCTTAAAAACAAGCAGTTGGAGGGTGAAAACCGAAACGAACCCCCAAACGGCCCCATAAAAGTGACGAACACCTCACAGGGGACCAATGTAACTTGTAAGAACTGACCGCGTAGTCGCGGGCCTCCCGAAATATGGCAAAATTTTCAAAATAAATAGATCAGGCTTAAAAACATGCCGTTCGAGGGTGATAACCCAAACCAGCCCCCAAATGGCCCCGTAACAAGCACAAACACCTCGCACGGGACCAATGTAACATGTCAGAACTGACCGCGGAGTCGCGGGAGTCCTGATTTGAGAATAGGACGATAATTTTAAAATATATCGATTAAGCTAAAAAACAAGCCCTTAATGGGAGAAAACCCAAACTAGCCCCCCAACGGCCCTGTAAGAGGCACGAACACCTCGCACGGGACCAATATAACTTGTACGAACTGACCGCGTAGTCGCGGGCCTCTCGGTTTCAGAATATGACTATAATTTCAAAATATATCGATTAAGCTGAAAAACAGGCCCTTAAAGGGTGATAACCCAAACCAGCCCCCAAACGGCCTTGTAAGAGGCTCTAACACCTCGCACGGGACCAACGGAACTTGTACGAACTGATCTCGTAGTTGCGGGTCACCCAATTTAAGAATATGATGATAATTTCAAAATACGAAGATTAGCCTTAAAAACAAGCCGTTGGGGTGGAAACACAAACCAGCCCCCAAACGGCCCCGTAAAAGGCACGGACACCTCGCACGGGACCAATGTAACTTGTACGAACTGACCGCGTAGTCGCGGATCTCCCGATTTGACAATATGACGATAGTTTCAAAATACGTAGATTAGGCTTAAAAATAAGGAGTTGTGTGGTGAAAACCCAAACCAGCCCCCAAACGGCCCCGTAAGAGGCACGAACATCTTGCACGGGACCAATGTAACTTTTATGAACTGACCGCGTAGTTACGGGTCTCCAGATTTGCGAATATGACGATAATTTCAAAATACGTAGATTAGGCTTAAATACAAGTTATTAAAGTGTGAAAACACAAACCAGCACCCAAACGGCCTTGTAAGAGGCACGAACACCTCGCACGGGACCAATGTAACTTGTACGAACTGACCGCGTTGTCGCGGGTCTCGCGGTTTTAGAATACGACGATAATTTCAAAATACGTAGATTAGGCTTAAAAACAAGCCGTTGGAGGGTGAAAACCCAAACCAACCCCCAAACGGCCCAATAAAAGTCACGAACACCTCGCAGGGGACCAATGTAACTTGTAAGAACTGACCGCGTAGTCGCGGGCCTCCCGAAATATGGCAAAAATTTCAAAATAAATAGATCAGGCTTAAAAACAAGCCGTTCGAGGGTGATAACCCAAACCAGCCCCCAAATGGCCCCGTAACAGGCACAAAACACCTCGCACGGGACCAATGTAACATGTCAGAACTGACCGCGGAGTCGCGGGTGTCCTGATTTGAGAATAAGACGATAATTTTAAAATATATCGATTAAGCTAAAAAACAAGCCCTTAAAGGGAGAAAATCCAAACTTGCCCCCAACGGCCCTATAAGAGGTACGAACACCTCGCACGGGACCAATATAACTTTTACGAACTGACCGCGTAGTCGCGGGCCTCTCGGTTTCAGAATATGACTATAATTTCAAAATATATCGATTAAACAGAAAAACAGGCCCTTAAAGGGTGATAACCCAAACCAGCCCCCAAACGGCCTTGTAAGAGGCTCTAACACCTCGCACGGGACCAATGTAACTTGTACGAACTGATCTCGTAGTTGCGAGTCTCCCAATTTAAGAATATGATGATAATTTCAAAATACCTACATTAGGCTTAAAAACAAGCCGTTGGGGTGGAAACACAAACCAGGACCCAAACGGCCCCGTAAAAGGCACGGACACCTCGCACGGGACCAATGTAACTTGTACGAACTAACCGCATAGTCGCGGATCTCCCGATTTGACAATATGACGATAGTTTCAAAATACGTAGATTAGGCTTAAAAATAAGGAGTCGTGTGGTGAAAACCCAAACCAGCCCCCAAACGGCCCCGTAAGAGGAACGAACATCTTGCACGGGACCATTGTAACTTGTATGAACTGACCGCGTAGTTACGGGTCTCCAGATTTGCGAATATGACGATAATTTCAAAATACGTAGATTAGGCTTAAATACAAGTTATTAAAGTGTGAAAATCAAAACCAGCCCCCAAACGGCCTCGTAAGAGGCACGAACACCTCGCACGGGACCAATGTAACTTGTACGAACTGACCGCGTTGTCGCGGGTCTCGCGGTTTTAGAATACGACGATAATTTCAAAATACGTAGATTAGGCTTAAAAACAAGCCGTTGGAGGGTGAAAACCCAAACCAACCCCCAAACGGCCCCATAAAAGTCACGAACACCTCGCAGGGGACCAATGTTACTTTTAAGAACTGACCGCGTAGTCGCGGGCCTCCCGAAATATTGCAAAAATTTCAAAATAAATAGATCAGGCTTAAAAACAAGCCGTTCGAGGGTGATAACCCAAACCAGTACCCAAATGGCCCCGTAACAGGCACAAAACACCTCGCACGGGACCAATGTAACATGTCAGAACTAACCGCGGAGTCGCGGGTGTCCTGATTTGAGAATAAGACGATAATTTTAAAATATATCGATTAAGCTAAAAAACAAGCCCTTAAAGGGAGAAAACCCAAACTAGCCCCCCAACGGCCCTGTAAGAGGCACGAACACCTCGTACGGGACCCATATAACTTGTACAAACTGCCCGCGTAGTCGCGGGCCTCTCGGTTTCAGAATATGACTATAATTTCAAAATATATCGATTAAGCTGAAAACAGGCCCTTAAAGAGTGATAACCCAAACCAGCCCCCAAACGGCCTTGTAAGAGGCTCTAACACCTCGCACGGGACCAATGGAACTTGTACGAACTGATCTCGTAGTTGCGGGTCTCCCAATTTAAGAATATGATGATAATTTCAAAATACGTAGATTAGCCTTAAAAACAAGCCGTTGGGGTGGAAACACAAACCAGCCCCCAAACGGCCCCGTAAAAGGTACGAACACCTCGCACGGGATCAATGTAACTTGTACGAACTGACCGCGTAGTCGCGGATCTCCCGATTTGACAATATGACGAAAGTTTCAAAATACGTAGATTAGGCTTAAAAACAAGGAGTTGGGTGGTGAAAACCCAAACCAGCCCCCAAACGGCCCCGTAAGAGGCACGAACATCTTGCACGGGACCAATGTAACTTGTATGAACTGACCGCGTAGTTACGGGTCTCCAGATTTGCGAATATGACGATACTTTCAAAATACGTAGATTAGGCTTAAATACAAGTTATTAAAGTGTGAAAACCCAAACCAGCCTCCAAACGGCCTCGTAAGAGGCACGAAAACCAAGCACGGGGCCATTGTAACTTTTTTTTTTTTTGGGGAAATTTATGTATATTAGAACTCAGGGAAGCAACTTACAAACAATAAACAAGGGAGAACCACAATCCTAGGGGCATACCCCAAAGGACACAAACTACCAAACACAAAACAAACCAACTAAGATAACACCGATTCGGGGATGTCCCAGTTCATACATGCCATCCAGTTGGTGAAGCTTCTCCTGTTGTTCTTCCACTTAGAGGCCCTCGGACAAACCATAGCAACAATATCTCAGACAATCATCTCACAATTCTTGGCCTTTCCTTGGAAAAATCTCGCATTCCTCTCCAACCAAAGACAATAGATAGTGGTGGAAAAGGAAATACCCCTAAGTCTATTATAGAAGCTCTTGCCCACATATTCGGAATTAGCAAACCCCAGCTCGCCCTCCCAGTTAAACGCCTCTCTGTCCTCCTGGTTCTTAAATCTGACCTGTACGAACTGACCGCGTTGTCACGGGTCTCGCGGTTTTTGAATACGACGATAATTTCAAAATACATAGATTAGGCTTAAAAACAAGCCGTTGGAGGGTGAAAACTCAAACCAACCCCCAAACAGCCCCATAAAAGTGACGAACACCTCGCAGGGGACCAATGTAACTTGTAAGAACTGACCGCGTAGTCGCGGGCCTCCCGAAATATGGCAAAAATTTCAAAATAAATAGATCAGGCTTAAAAACAAGCCGTTCGAGGGTGATGATATACCCGTTTATACCCTCAGCCTGGATGAGGATTACCTCCAATACGGACGACCCTACGAGGGGACGACCCTTCACCAGGCCCCAGCTGGCCACCACCAGGCCCAGCCGACCCTACGAGGGGCCGACCCTCCACCAGGCTCCAGACGACCCTACGAGGGGCCGACCCTTCCCCAGGCTCCGGACAACCCTACGAGGGGCCGACCCTTCCCCAGGCTCCGGACGACCCTACGATGGTACGACAGTACGAGGCCAGAATCAAGCCAGGCTCCCCACCGGAAGAAACTTTGCCCTCGGCCTCGGCTCATAGGCCGAGGGTGACATCATGACAGCGCGTGGTTCGGGACACGCGTGGAACAGTGCGCGTCAGGCTCATATGACACGTGGCAGACCGTTATAACCGAATCACACCCTCACGTGAGGGAATATTATGTCATCATTTGGCATCTACAGGTGTCAACAGGGGATTGGTTAGATCACCATTCACATGCACCATGCTTACTTGGGGGGTACACTACACCCCCCAAGACCTATATATACTTGTCACCCCCAACCCTACAGGGGATCGATCAATGAACAGTAGCCCTAGCTAAAACTCTGCTTGTACACACACAGTAGAGAGAGAGTGAGAGGGTTATGTGCATTGTATCCAAGGCCATTAGTGCCCATACTTAGTGGATCACACACTCACAGTGGATGTAGGCCAAATTGGCTGAACCACTATACATCATTGTCTTATTTCCTCTTATACTCATCCCCTTCTATACACTTATACATCTCTATGGCTGCCATGGCTGCTACTGCTTGAGCTCACTATCACTTATCTCGTGGTGCTAAATCCAAGCATCATCAGTTTGGCGCCGTCTGTGGGAACGAGAAGACATCTCTTCCTTTTGTACAGCTTGGCCTCACTGGGCACTCTGGTGGTGAACCAACACTCCCCCTGAGAGGAGGTGTTTCACCATTGAAAGAGACCCACTAAGGTCCCTAAGCTAACCAGTATTTTCTCCAGTTCAACTTTTCATAGCTCAAGCACATGGCACCTGAGATGCCACCGCCACCACTTCCCCTGCCGGATGAGGGGGGAAGACCCAGTTCCAGTCAGCCGCCGCCTCAGTCTGAGATGGCTGATGTGGCGGCAGCCCTAAAGTCTCTGGCAGCCAGCCAGCGGATGATGCAGGAGCAGTTCACAGCTCTAAGTCAGAACATACTGAGACCACCGGGGGTCTCACCTGAGATGATTACTCCGGCAGCAGCTCCAGGACAGCATGAGGCCAGGGGACCACCCCAGGCACCACGCAAAGACCTTCCACCACCTCAGCGGCGTAGGGATGTTGCTGACCCCCGGCGTCTACGCCTGGGGAGGCAAGAAAACCCTTGCCCTGAGGATAGGTATGGAGATCTGGAGGGAGAGGAGGCTCCTATAGAGTGCTGGGAACCTTACGAGGTCTCCAACAACACTGTGCGACCCCTCCAGGACAGTAGGGGAAAGTGCGGGAGACCGAACCCTGATGATCGCCCAAGAGGCTCTGCTTTTGATCGATTGAGCAGGGGGTCGGCCTTTGAGAGGCTAGGCCCAGTAAATGACCTACGAGAGCAGTTGTCCAGGCCAAGGAGTGCTGCAAGATCCAGGAGGGAGGCAGCAGATGGCCGACCCCGAGGACGAGATGACGGCCAAAGGGAAGTAAACAGCCGACACAGGCCCGCCGTAGCGGAGCCCTCCATCCACCTCCAAGAGGCAGCGGGGGATAACATCGGCCACGCCGACCCTGTGAGGCCCTGGAATGACTCAATCCAGCGGTTAGAGGATAAGATTGGCGACATACTGAAGAGCCGGGACCCTCTTCAGAGGGGATACACCATAGGCTCACCCTTTGTGGCAAAGATAGTCAACTTCTCCACGCCATCAAAGTTCAAGCCTCCTGTGGTCACCCCAAGATACGATGGGAGCACCAACCATGTCCACCACGTGGAGATGTATCAATCCGCGGCAGACATATACTCTATCTCAGATGAGATGAGATGTAGTGCCTTCTCTGGTACCCTGACAGGGGCTGCGCATGTGTGGTACACGTCTCTTCCAAAAAATTCCATTGGAAACTTTAAGCAGTTGGCAGACCTGTTCATCCATAATTTCTGCTTCGGGGTGAGGCCACAGAAGAAGACCACCCACCTGCTCTATGTCAAGCAGGGGAAGAGTGAGAGTCTGAGGGACTATATAGCCAGATTCAACAAGGAGAAGCTGGAGGTGGAAGACTATGAGGAAAGCATAGCTATGACAGCCCTGATTGGAGGACTCCAGAAGGGGAAGCTGTTATGGAAGCTTGCTGAAGACCCTCCGAGGACGATGGCTGAATTGCTGTCGACAGCAGGAAAGGTGATGAACGCCGAAGAGGCGATGGCGGCAAAATATGAAGACGAGAGAGGAGGTGCTAGTGGGAGTAAATACCCTAAGAAGAACAAAGAGGGGAAGAAGAGGTCCTCGGATGACAAGTTCGCGGGGTACACCCCTCTGACGGTCAGCTGTGAACAGATTCTCAATGAGATTAAGAGTGACCGATCCCTGAAGTGGCCCGAGAAGCTAAGGGCAGCACCTGGCAAGAGGAATAAGAGCCTGTGGTGCGAGTTTCACCAAGACCACGGCCACGTAACGGACAAATGCTTCGCTCTGAAAGATGAGATTGAGAAGATGCTAAAGGAAGGGAAGCTCAGAAAGTACGTCGACAAAGCCGACTTCAAGAGGGACCGAGGGGACGACCCCAGAAAGAAGCGAGTCGATGCCTGCAGAGAAGGTCCTCAAAAAAGAGGGGACGACCCTTCTGATGATGAGGACGACCCTGACCTCCCGCCGAGAGACGACCACGGTCCTGTCAAGAGGCTCAATATGATCTCGCTCGGTGTAGGAATGATCTCCGGGGGTTTAGCAGGAGGAGGGTCTGAGGTCGCTGACAGGAAGGCCCATGTTGCTGAGGCTAAGGCAGTGACAAAGATGGTGCACTCAACCTTCCTAGAGGTCAAGTCAGAAAAAAGGAAGAAGGTTGACATGGACACTTTGATAGTGGGATTTTCAAGGATGGACTTCAAAGGCCTCTTGGCCCCGCATGACAACCCTCTTGTCATCACTACCAGGGTGCACGGGTGCGAAGTGCCGAGGATCCTGGTAGATGGGGGCTCATCCGCAGATGTGATGTTTTGGCCATGCTTCAAGGCCTTAGGCCTCAGTCGTGCCAGACTTGTCCCATACCATCATCCATTGATTGGGTTCAGTGGGGAGAAGGTTCACCCCCTGGGAATATATGAGGCTGATGTCAGGATGGGGGACGAATGGCCGAGATGGCTCACCAAGAGGGTCAGTTTCTTTGTGCTGGATGAGCATGTGTTTTCGGCATACAACATCATACTGGGACGTGTGGCCCTCAAGGGGTTTGAAGCTGTGCCGTCCATAGTCCACCAGATGGTTAAGTTCCCTACCCCTTATGGGGTGGGGGAAGTCCAGGGAGACCAGACGACAGCGAGAGAATGCTACTACAACTCCGCTGAAGAAAAGGAGGCACACAAGAGGGCTACAACCACTTACAACATTTATACCCTAGACCCCAGGGACGAGACGAAGCTCAAAAAAGGGGAGGCCGCTGAGGAGGTAGAACCCATCATCCTCGATGAGGATGACCCGGGAAAAACCGTCCAAGTTGGCAAGTCTCTGTAGCCCAGTATCAAGGAAGACCTCATCAAACTGTTGAGGAGAAGGCGAAGCGTCTTCGCGTGGAGTCATGTAGATATGCCAGGGATCGACCCTGAAATCATGCGCCACAAACTCAATGTGGTAGAGGGAGTGAAGCCGGTAAAGCAGAGGAGGAGGATTTACTCTAGAGAGAAGTATGAGGTCATCAGGGATGAGGTTAAAAAATTAGAAGACGCTGAATTTATCAGAGAGGTCATCTACCCTGAGTGGCTGTCCAATGCAGTCATTGTCCCAAAGGCCAACGGCAAGTGGAGAATGTGTGTGGACTTCACAGACCCCAACAAGCACTGCCCCAAAGACAGCTTCCCTCTCCCCCGCATTGACCAGATGGTAGACGCTACTGCAGGCCACGAGCTCATGAGTTTTATGGATGCCTACTCAAGGTATAACCAGATCTTCATGAACCCTGATGACTCGGAGAGGACTGCCTTCATCACTGACAAGGGGACATACTGTTACAGGGTCATGCCCTTTGGCCTAAAAAATGCGGGGGCAACGTACCAGCGCCTCGTAAATAAAATGTTCGAAGACCAAATTGGGAAGTCTATGGAGGTTTACGTAGATGACATGCTGACTAAAAGTCTGAAGGCCGAGGACCATGTGGCAGACCTGGAAAGGACCTTTAATACAATGGACAAATACAAAATGAAGCTCAATCCGGCAAAGTGTGTCTTCGGGGTCGGAGCGGGAAAGTTCTTGGGGTTCATTGTCAATCAAAGAGGCATCGAGGCCAATCCCGAAAAGATAAAGGCCCTTATTGAGATGAAGACCCCCAAGTCCATTAAAGACGTTCAGAGGCTCACAGGGAGAGTGGCTGCCTTGAACAGATTTGTGTCAAGGGCTACAGACAGGTGTCTACCATTCTTCAAGATCCTCAGGAAGGCCTTCGAATGGAGCGAAGAGTGTGATGAGGCTTTCAAGGAGCTAAAATCATACTTAGGGTCTCCCTTGCTGCTGTCACGACCCGTGCAGGGTGAACGACTTTATGTGTACCTTGCTGTCTCAGGGTCCGCTATCAGTGTAGCAATCGTAAGAGACGAAGACAAGATACAGAAGCCCGTATATTTCAACAGCAAGGCACTCCAGGGGGCAGAGCAGAGATACCCGAGGATGGAGAAGTTGGCCTATGCCTTGATCCATGCCTCAAGGAAGATGAAACCGTACTTCCAGTCCCATACTATGGTCATCCTTACTGACTCTCCTCTTAGGCAGGTCCTACACAAGCCTGAAAAATCAGGAAGGCTAATGACCTGGGCTATAGAGCTGGGGGAGTTTGACATTGTGTATCAGCCTAAGACAGCCATTAAGGGGCAGGCCTTGGCAGACTTCGTGGCTGAGTTCACCTGGGAAGATGATGAGGCCGAGGGTGAGACCCTCGGGAAGGCAGATACAGAAGACAGACCCGCAGACACACCCGCAGATATGGTTGGGACGAGCACCACTAGAAAGAAAGTGACTGAAAACGAAGAGGGAAGATACATCTTTAGACAGGGGTCCCTCTCTGAGGGAAACTTTTCTGAAGGAAAGACTCCGTGGAGCCTCTTCGTTGACGGGTCCTCCTGTGATAGCGGAAGTGGTGCTGGACTGATACTATCAGCACCCGATGGCATAGACGTCGAATACGCCCTGAGGTTCAACTTCAAAGCCTCCAACAATGAGGCTGAATATGAGGCCTTAGTAGCAGGCCTCTCCTTGGCCAAGTCTCTTAGTGTCGGCCAGATTTTGGTCCATAGTGATTCAAGGCTAGTCGTAAATCAGATACTAGGAGCCTACGATGTTAAGGACGAAAGGATGGCTAGGTACCTCGAGAAGGTGAGATCGTTACTGAAGGGCTTCAGAGAAGTGAAATTAAGGAGGGTACCTAGGCTTGATAATGGCCGCGCTGATGCCCTTGCTAGGTTGGCCTCGGCAACAAGAACAGACATCAGGAGGACGGTCCCAGTGGAAATTTTGTTTCAGCCAGCTATCGAAGACGTCGAGGGAACACTTGGCATTTGCATGAATGTTTCTCAAGAACCGTCATGGATGGATCCTCTGATCAGATACATTAAAGGGGGAGAGATGCCAGAAGCAAGCCAAGAAAGGAAGAAGCTGAGATACAGGGCTGCTAAGTTCACTGTCATCAGAGACACGCTGTACAAAAAGGGGTTCCTACTCCCCTTACTTAGGTGTGTGCATCCCTCAGAAGTCCCTTCCATTCTGCAAGATGTGCATGAAGGGTCGTGCTCAAGCCACATTGGGGGTAGATCCTTAGCGAAGAGGGTGATCACCCAAGGCTACTGGTGGCCGACCTTAGGGAAAGATGCTGCCGCATATGTTAAAAAGTGTGATAAATGCCAAAGATTTGCTACCATCCCTCACCAACCTCATCAGCCCCTCACCTCCATTACATCCCCATGGCCGTTTGCAGTATGGGGGATTGACCTGGTAGGACCCTTACCGAGGGCAGTCAATAACTATCGGTTCCTCATCGTAGCAATTGACTACTTTTCAAAGTGGGTAGAGGCCGAACCGATGGTCACGATTACAGAGCAGAAGACCTTCCAGTTCATCTGGAAGAATGTGATATGCAGATATGGTCTACCCAACACCCTCATCTCGGATAACGGGACCCAGTTCAAGAATGCCTCTCTGCAGAAGTACTGTGAGAGGGTAGGCATCAAACAATTTTTCTCCACCCCAGGCCGACCTCAGGCCAATGGGCAAACCGAAGTTACGAATAGGACAATCCTAGATGGGATTAAGAAGAGGCTTGAGGAGGCAAAAGGAAGATGGGTCGAGGAGTTATATGCAGTGTTGTGGGCATACAGGACGACAGTAAGGACCTCTACTGGGGAGACCCCATTCATGTTAGCTTATGGATCAGAAGCAGTCATCCCCACCGAAGTCGAGTTCCCCACTCATAGGGTCCAAGTGTATGACCCCCAGGGAAATACAGAAGAGAGGAGACTTGACCTGGACTTGATTGAGGAAAGAAGGGAGGATGCTGAGATGAGGCAGGCTTCCTACCAACAGAGGACCGCAAGGTTCTACAATCAGAGGGTGAAACATAGGCCCATCGCAGTGGGGGACTTGGTCCTCAAGAAGACTTGGCAAAAGCCCAACAAGCTTCACCCTAATTGGCATGGCCCATATAGGGTCATCGATGAAGTCATCCCTGGGACCTACAGGCTAGAAAACCTGGAGGGGGAACCTTTCTCAAACCCCTGGAATGCAGATCATTTGAAAAAATACTACCAGTAGTGTTGTAAGGTCTTGATAAGCCATAGTTGTAATAAGCATTGTTTCGACAGAACACATTGAAGATTAATGAGAAGTATCAGTGTTTCCCTCATCCAGTGGTTATCAGTTCTAGTATACATGCAAAGAAGTTGAACCCTCGGCTATAATGAGGACCAGTGGAGGGGACGACCCCACCACTGTCCCCAAGAAAGACGAGGGTAGACTTTGTTAAAATCCATTAATTTGGTAAGTTGAACCCTCGGCTATAATGGGGACCAGTGGAGGGGACGACCCCATCACTGTCCTCAAGAAAGACGAGGGTAGACTTTAATTAAAAATCATTAAATTGGTTGGTTAAACCCTCGGCTATAATGAGGACCAGTGGAGGGGACGACCCCTCCACTGCCCTCAATAAAGACGAGGGTAGACTTCATATATACCATTAAATTGGTTAGTTGAACCCTCGGCTACAATGGGGACCAGTGGAGGGGACGACCCCACCACTGTCCTCAAAAAAGACGAGGGTAGACTTTGTTAAAAACCATTAATTTGGTAAGTTGAACCCTCGGCTATAATGAGGACCAGTGGAGGGGACGACCCCACCACTGTTCTCAAAAAAGACGAGGGTAGACTGTTAAAATCCATTAATTTGGTAAGTTGAACCCTCGGCTATAATGGGGACCAGTGGAGGAGACGACCCCTCCACTGTTCTCAAGAAAGACGAGGGTAGACTTTAATTAAAAATCATTAAATTGGTTGGTTAAACCCTCGGTTATAATGAGGACCAGTGGAGGGGACGACCCCTCCACTGCCCTCAAGAAAGACGAGGGTAGACTTCATATATACCATTAAATTGGTTAGTTGAACCCTCGGCTATAACGAGGACCAGTGGAGGGGACGACCCCTCCACTGCCCTCAAGAAAGACGAGGGTAGACTTCATATATACCATTAAATTGGTTAGTTGAACCCTCGGCTATAATGAGGACCAGTGGAGGGGACGACCCCACCACTGTTCTCAAAAAAGACGAGGGTAGACTGTTAAAATCCATTAATTTGGTAAGTTGAACCCTCGGCTATAATGGGGACCAGTGGAGGGGACGACCCCTCCACTGTTCTCAAGAAAGACGAGGGTAGACTTCGTTAAAAATCATTAATTTGATTATTTGAACCCTCGGCTATAATGAGGCCTGATGAGGGGACGACCCCACATTGGTCCTCAAAAAGACGAGGGAAGGGTTAGTATCATCATCATCAACGAAGAAGCAAATTAGCAAGTAACAAACCATAACAGAATTAAATATGGAAGACAGCAGTTATGGGAGACAGTTGTGAAAGGAAGAGACGATGGTATTAATATAAAGCATCAAGTGTTTTACAATACATAGAACAAAAATACAAAAACAGGGGTATGGGCTACAGGCAGCCACCCTATGGGACGACATCAGAGGGCAGAGCCTCAACATCAATGGGAATGGTCTCCTCTGTTACCAGCACCGGATGATCTTCAGATGTACCGACCCCTTCGAGCTGGACTTGGGACTCCACCTGGTTGAGGGCCTCGGCAATTAGGGGATCGTCCAATTGAACACCCTCCAGTGATGGGCGAACAGAGGAAACCACATCGCCAAATTTGAGGACGACCCATCGGCAGGCCGTCCTAATCCCCCTTTCAAGATATTCAAGACCGAAGCCTTGAAATTCATCTGAAGTCTTGTATGCCTCCACAGCATCAGCCTCAGCTTTCTTGATGGCTGCTTCCAGATCAGTCTTATGCTGGGCCTCCAGGTTGATCAGAGCCTCGTCCTTGTCCTTGATCAACAAGTCCTTGTCCTTGATCAACAAGTCCTTAGCCTGCAGATCGGCGTCATGTTGCTTCGTCAGCTCATCAAGGACTCTAGCGTGCTCAGTCCTTGTGCTCTCCAGCTCAGCCCTAGCAGTGTCCAACTCTGTCCGTAGGTCGGCCTCTTGTTGAATGGCCCTCTCAGCTTCATGGAATTTCTGTTGGTTCTCAGCCATCCACTTGGTGGCTGAGGTGAGGGCACAGACGGACTGCAAGAAAAAATGAACAAATGTCAAGAGGGGCCGAGGGAACAGTTAATGAAAGAATGAAATTAAAGATCAAGACCAATACCTGAGCAAGGGAGTGCAGACCGAAGTCGTACACTTTAGTTGGAGGCATCTTTGCCAAGAACTCGAAGTCAGAGGCCGATGGTGCAGAGAACATCGAGGCCTTCGCCGCCCTCAAGTTGGCAATAAGGGATGAGGGGTCGGCCCTCAGATGGGACAGATTCTGAGACCAGAAGGCCCCCATGCTCGACGAAGAGGTCGTACCCTCAGAGGCTTCGACCCTTGCCCTTGTCCTTGGATCAGGCCGATGCTCAACAGGAGTCTCAGGCTCCTTCCTCTTGTGGCTATCAGAGGTTGGCTCAACAACCGTCGGCCCTGAGGCCCTCGTCTTCTTTGGAGCTTGCTGAGGCTCCTTCCCCTTTTTCTTCGACAAACCAGCAAGTAGGCTTGGAGCAGTCATTTCCCAGAGGTAGTCTGGTATACCTGCAGGACGATCTGATAAGAGGACGACATGTCAGAAAAGTTCAGATATAAAGAGAGAACACTTCAAAAATAAGTAAAGAAGGGAAAATGTTCAGTATAACTCACATAGTTCTGTCAGTGGGCCGACCCTCAGACCAGCTTCTTTCAGGAAGCGAGGAGTCATCAGATCTTCAAACTTTGGGATCTCACCCTCTCTCCCTCATCCCCTCAGATACTCAACAATATCCCTTTCCTCTAGGCTAAGTCCGGGGTCTGGCCTAGCTTTCATTGAGGGATTAGACCATTTGTTAGGGACCCTCGAACCATCGGCAGAAGGGGACGCCTCGGCGGAGCGCTCCCACGCCCCAGATATGAAGAAGAATCTCTTCTTCCAATCATGATTGGAAGTTTGAGACACGTGAAGAAGTTTCTTCTCCGACCTTCTCGCCCCAAGATGATAATATCCGGGCTGTTTAGATGAAGAGGTGATATTATAGCAAGCCAAGAATACGTCGGACGAGGGCTCATCAGTAAAAGAGTTTTTCCACAAGGAAATGTAACCCAGAATCGTCCTCCAAGAGTTGGGTGGAAGTTGAGAGGGGGAGACGCCCAGAGCCGACAGAATATCGACAATGGCAGGGTGGAAGGGAAGTCTGACACCAACCTTGAACATTTGCTCGTAGACTACAACCTCTCCCTCTTCACCCTCAAAAACCCTCTCAGTCTCAGAGGGAACCCTCATAGTTACCCCAGAGGGCACTCCGTAAGTATGCCTCCATATCAGAAGGTCCCTATCCCTAACGGAGGAGATAAAAGACGAGGCGTGGGAAGTGTCAACCTCATCATCTGTATCATCGTCCTCGTACTCATCCCCCTCCATCTCATCACCTGCAGGAGGACCCTGAGGGAAAGCCACTTGGAAGGCATTGGGGGACAGGGTTGTCACAGGGACAGCCTCAGAGGGGATCGTACCCTCGGCCTCTCGGGGAGGGCTAGGGTCAGACGTGTCCCTTCTACCAGACGTTCCAGCACCAGTTGGGGAGGAGGTTCTCTCGTCCATTTCACTTGATTTGGGAGTGTCGGCAGGACGAGACGACGACCCACAAGACTCAGAGGGTTCAGATGGTCTTATGGTGGCAAGAGGAATGGGAAAGATGGGTCGTACCCAATTAGGGTCGGCCCCTCGTCTCCTCTCTTCCTCCTCCTCTATTCGTCTGATCTCGGTAAAGAGTTTCTCTCTCAGAGATGGGAATTCAGACACTAAGTGGTAAAGCCTCCTAAGCATTAAGGGGAAGACCCTACACTTGGAGAAATTATACTAGACTTGGCTAATTCAACTACAAACACTTGGGGGATTGACCAGGTTTGACTTTTGGATCAAACCAAAGAACTCAAACGTTTTTCGTCAAGAATGTTCAAGAACTACCAACCGGAGAAGACACCGGAAAAAGGCAATAGGGGAACTCTAAGAAACTGCCGACCTACGACCCTAAAAAATATACAGAAATGAAGACAAAAGAAGGCACGGGGAGAAAAAGGTTACCTGATGACGAGAGAACAAGAGCGCAGTGAGGCCTGAAAGATTGAAGGCTGCAAATGGCGACTGGTTCTAGAGAGAGAAAATGGTTAGGCGCGAAGAAGAAGAAGTTGGAAAGAGAGTTTAAAAATTGCTTATATACATTGGTAATGAGTGGACCCATTTACCAAAGAAAGATATAATTAGGGCACAAGGCCCCAAGCGTACTGCGCAGCCGCCCTTCCTTGGAAACTGGAACAACAATGAGTATCTGCACAGGTGTCACTCACCTAACTGATCACACGTGTCTCGAATTCAGCAAATATCCCTCAGCCATCTCAATGACACCTATGGCTAAGGGCTGGGGGGTGATTGATATACCCGTTTATACCCTCAGCCTGGATGAGGATTACCTCCAATACGGACGACCCTACGAGGGGACGACCCTTCACCAGGCCCCAGCTGGCCACCACCAGGCCCAGCCGACCCTACGAGGTGTCGACCCTCCACCAGGCTCCGGACGACCCTACGAGGGGCCGACCCTTCCCCAGGCTCCGGACGACCCTACGATGGTACGACAGTACGAGGCCAGAATCAAGCCAGGCTCCCCACCGGAAGAAACTTTGCCCTCGGCCTCGGCTCATAGGCCGAGGGTGACATCATGACAGCGCGTGGTTCGGGACACGCGTGGAACAGTGCGCGTCAGGCTCATATGACACGTGGCAGACCGTTATAACCGAATCACACCCTCACGTGAGGGAATATTATGTCATCATTTGGCATCTACAGGTGTCAACAGGGGATTGGTTAGATCACCATTCACATGCACCATGCTTACTTGGGGGGTACACTACACCCCCCAAGACCTATATATACTTGTCACCCCCAACCCTACAGGGGATCGATCAATGAACAGTAGCCCTAGCTAAAACTCTGCTTGTACACACACAGTAGAGAGAGAGTGAGAGGGTTATGTGCATTGTATCCAAGGCCATTAGTGCCCATACTTAGTGGATCACACACTCACAGTGGATGTAGGCCAAATTGGCTGAACCACTATACATCATTGTCTTATTTCCTCTTATACTCATCCCCTTCTATACACTTATACATCTCTATGGCTGCCATGGCTACTACTGCTTAAGCTCACTATCACTTATCTGGTGGTGCTAAATCCAAGCATCATCAGGTGATAACCCAAACCAGCCCCCAAATGGCCCCGTAACACGCACAAACACCTCGCACGGGACCAATGTAACATGTCAGAACTTTCCGCGGAGTCGCGGGTGTCCTGATTTGAGAATAGGACGATAATTTTAAAATATATCGATTAAGCTAAAAAACAAGCCCTTAAAGGGAGAAAACCCAAACTAGCCCCCCAACGGCCCTGTAAGAGGCACGAACACCTCGCACAGGACCAATATAACTTGTACGAACTGACCGCGTAGTCGCGGGCCTCTCGGTTTCAGAATATGACTACAATTTCAAAATATATCGATTAAGCTGAAAAACAGGCCCTTAAAGGGTGATAACCCAAACCAGCCCCCAAACGGCCTTGTCAGAGGCTCTAACACCTCGCACGGGACCAATGGAACTTGTACGAACTGATCTCGTAGTTGCGGGCCTCCCAATTAAAGAATATGATGATAATTTCAAAATACGTAGATTAGCCTTTAAAACAAGCCGTTGGGGTGGAAACACAAACCAGCCCCCAAACGGCCCCGTAAAAGGCACGAACACCTCGCACGGGATCAATGTAACTTGTACGAACTAACCGCGTAGTCGCGGATCACCCGATTTGACAATATGACGATAGTTTTAAAATACGTAGATTAGGCTTAAAAACAAGGAGTTGGGTGGTGAAAACCCAAACCAGCCCCCAAACGGCCCCGTAAGAGGCACGAACATCTTGCACGGGACCAATGTAACTTGTATGAACTGACCGCATAGTTACGGGTCTCCAGATTTGCGAATATGACGATAATTTCAAAATACGTAGATTAGGCTTAAATACAAGTTATTAAAGTGTGAAAACCCAAACCAGCCTCCAAACGGCCTCGTAAGAGGCACGAAAACCTCGCACGGGACCAATGTAACTTGTACGAACTGACCGCGTTGTCACGGGTCTCGCGGTTTTAGAATACGACGATAATTTCAAAATACATAGATTAGGCTTAAAAACAAGCCGTTGGAGGGTGAAAACCCAAACCAACCCCAAAACAGCCCCATAAAAGTCACGAACACCTCGCAGGGGATCAATGTAACTTGTAAGAACTGACCGCGTAGTCGCGGGCCTCCCGAAATATGGCAAAAATTTCAAAATAAATAGATCAGGCTTAAAAACAAGCCGTTCGAGGGTGATAACCCAAACCAGCCCCCAAATGGCCCCGTAACAGGCACAAAACACCTCGCACGGGACCAATGTAACATGTGAGAACTGACCGCGGAGTCGCGGGTGTCCTGATTTGAGAATAAGACGATAATTTTAAAATATATCGATTAAGCTAAAAAACAAGCCCTTAAGGGAGAAAACCCAAACTAGCCCCCCAATGGCCCTGTAAGAGGCACGAACACCTCGCACGAGACCAATATAACTTGTACCAACTGACCGCGTAGTCGCGGGCCTCTCGGTTTCAGAATATGACTATAATTTCAAAATATATCGATTAAGCTGAAAAACAGGCCCTTAAAGGGTGATAACCCAAACCAGACCCCAAACGGCCTTGTAAGAGGCTCTAATACCTCGCACGGGACCAATGGAACTTGTACGAACTGATCTCGTAGTCGCGGGTCTCGCGGTTTTAGAATACGACGATAATTTCAAAATACGAAGATTAGCCTTAAAAACAAGCCGTTGGAGGGTGAAAACCCAAACCAACCCCAAAACAGCCCCATAAAAGTCACGAACACCTTGCAGGGGACCAATGTAACTTGTAAGAACTGACCGCGTAGTCGCGGGCCTCCCGAAATATGGCAAAAATTTCAAAATAAATAGATCAGGCTTAAAAACAAGCCGTTCGATGGTGATAACCCAAACCAGCCCCCAAATGGCCCCGTAACAGGCACAAAACACCTCGCACGGGACCAATGTAACATGTCAGAACTGACCGCGGAGTCGCGGGTGTCCTGATTTGAGAATAGGACGATAATTTTAAAATATATCGATTAAGCTAAAAAACAAGCCCTTAAATGGAGAAAACCCAAACTAGCCCACCAACGGCCCTATAAGAGGCACGAACACCTCGCACGGGACCAATATAACTTGTGCGAACTGACCGCGTAGTTGCGGGCCTCTCGGTTTCAGAATATGACTATAATTTCAAAATATATCGATTAAGCTGAAAAATAGGCCCTTAAAGGGTGATAACCCAAACCAGCCCCCAAACGGCCTTGTAAGAGGCTCTAACACCTCGCACGGGACCAATGGAACTTGTACGAACTGATCTCGTAGTTGCGGGTTTCCTAATTTAAGAATATGATGATAATTTCAAAATACGAAGATTAGCCTTAAAAACAAGCCGTTGGGGTGGAAACACAAACCAGCCCCCAAACGGCCCCGTAAAAGGCACGGACACCTCGCACGGGACCAATGTAACTTGTACGAACTGACCGCGTAGTCGCGGATCTCCCGATTTGACAATATGACGATAGTTTCAAAATACGTAGATTAGGCTTAAAAACAAGGAGTTGTGTGGTGAAAACCCAAACCAGCCCCCAAACGGCCCCGTAAGAGGCACGGACATCTTGCACGGGACCAATGTAACTTGTATGAACTGACCGCGTAGTTACGGGTCTCCAGATTTGCGAATATGACGATACTTTCAAAATACGTAGATTAGGCTTAAATACAAGTTATTAAAGTGTGAAAACCCAAACCAGCCCCCAAATGGCCTCGTAAGAGGCACGAACACCTCGCACGGGACCAATGTAACTTGTACGAACTGACCGCGTTGTCGCGGGTCTCGCGGTTTTAGAATACGACGATAATTTCAAAATACGTAGATTAGGCTTAAAAACATGCCGTTGGAGGGTGAAAACCCAAACCAACCCCCAAACGGCCCCATAAAAGTCACGAACACCTCGCAGGGGACCAATGTAACTTGTAAGAACTGACCGCGTAGTCGCGGGCCTCCCGAAATATGGCAAAAATTTCAAAATAAATAGATCAGGCTTAAAAACAAGCCGTTCGAGGGTGATAACCCAAACCAGCCCCCAAATGGCCCCGTAACAGGCACAAAACACCTCGCACGGGACCAATGTAACATGTCAGAACTGACCGCGGAGTCGCGGGTGTCCTGATTTGAGAATAAGACGATAATTTTAAAATATATTGATTAAGCTAAAAAACAAGCCCTTAAAGGGAGAAAACCCAAACTAGCCCCCCAACGGCCCTGTAAGAGGCACGAACACCTCGTACAGGACCAATATAACTTGTACAAACTGCCCGCGTAGTCGCGGGCCTCTCGGTTTCAAAATATGACTATAATTTCAAAATATATCGATTAAGCTGAAAAACAGGCCCTTAAAGGGTGATAACCCAAACCGTCCCCCAAATGGCCTTGTAAGAGGCTCTAACACCTCGCACGGGACCAATGGAACTTGTACGAACTGATCTCGTAGTTGCGGGCCACCCAATTTAAGAATATGATGATAATTTCAAAATACGTAGATTAGCCTTTAAAAGAAGCCGTTGGGGTGGAAACACAAACCAGCCCCCAAACGGCCCCGTAAAAGGCAGGAACACCACGCACGGGATCAATGTAACTTGTACGAACTGAACGCGTAGTCGCGGATCTCCCGATTTGACAATATGACGATAGTTTCAAAATACGTAGATTAGGCTTAAAAACAAGGAGTTGGGTGGTGAAAACCCAAACCAGCCCCCAAACGGCCCCGTAAGAGGCACGAACATCTTGCACGGGACCAATGTAACTTGTATGAACTGACCGCATAGTTACGGGTCTTCAGATTTGCGAATATGACGATAATTTCAAAATACGTAGATTAGGCTTAAATACAAGTTATTAAAGTGTGAAAACCCTAACCAGCCTCCAAACGGCCTCGTAAGAGGCACGAAAACCTCGCACGGGACCAGTGTAACTTGTACGAACTGACCGCGTTGTCACGGGTCTCGCGCTTTTAGAATACGACGATAATTTCAAAATACATAGATTAGGCTTAAAAACAAGCCGTTGGAGGGTGAAAACCCAAACCAACCCCAAAACAGCCCCATAAAAGTCACGAACACCTCGCAGGGGACCAATGTAACTTGTAAGAACTGACCGCGTAGTCGCGGGCCTCCCGAAATATGGCAAAAATTTCAAAATAAATAGATCAGGCTTAAAAACAAGCCGTTCGAGGGTGATAACCCAAACCAGCCCCCAAATGGCCCCGTAACAGGCACAAAACACCTCGCACGGGACCAATGTAACATGTTAGAACTGACCGCGGAGTCGCGGGTGTCCTGATTTGAGAATAAGATGATAATTTTAAAATATATCGATTAAGCTAAAAAACAAGCCCTTAATGGGAGAAAACTCAAACTAGCCCCCCAACGGCCCTGTAAGAGGCACGAACACCTCGCACGGGAACAATATAACTTGTACGAACTGACCGCGTAGTCGCGGGCCTCTCGGTTTCAGAATATGACTATAATTTCAAAATATATCGATTAAGCTGAAAAACAGGCCCTTAAAGGGTGATAACCCAAACCAGCCCCCAAACGGCCTTGTAAGAGGCTCTAACACCTCGCACGGGTCCAATGGAACTTGTACGAACTGATTTCGTAGTTCCGGGTCTCTCAATTTAAGAATATGATGATAATTTCAAAATACGTAGATTAGCCTTAAAAATAAGCCGTTGGGGTGGAAACACAAAAAAGTCCCCAAACGGCCCCGTAAAAGGCACGGACACCTCGCACGGGACCAATGTAACTTGTACGAACTGACCGCGTAGTCGCGGATCTCCCGATTTGACAATATGACGGTAGTTTCAAAATATGTAGATTAGGCTTAAAAAGAAGGAGTTGTGTGGTGAAAACCCAAAGCAGCCCCCAAACGGCCCCGTAAGAGGCACGAACATCTTGCAAGGGACCAATGTAACTTGTATGAACTGACCGCGTAGTTACGGGTCTCCAGATTTGCGAATATGATGATAATTTCAAAATACGTAGATTAGGCTTAAATACAAGTTATTAAAGTGTGAAAACCCAAACCAGCCCCCAAACGGCCTCGTAAGAGGCACGAACACCTCGCACGGGACCAATGTAACTTGTACGAACTGACCGCGTTGTCGCGGGTCTCGCCGTTTTAGAATACGACGATAATTTCAAAATACGTAGATTAGGATTAAAAACAAGCCGTTGGAGGGTGAAAACCCAAACAAACCCCCAAACGGCCCCATAAAAGTCACGAACACCTCGCAGGGGACCAATGTAACTTGTAAGAACTGACCGCGTAGTCGCGGGCCTCCCGAAATATGGCAAAAATTTCAAAATAAATAGATCAGGCTTAAAAACAAGCCGTTCGAGGGTGATAACCCAAACCAGCCCCCAAATGGCCCCATAACAGGCACAAAACACCTCGCACGGGACCAATGTAACATGTCAAAACTGACCGCGGAGTCGCGGGTGTCCTGATTTGAGAATAGGACGATAATTTTAAAATATATCGATTAAGCTAAAAAACAAGTCCTTAAATGGAGAAAACCCAAACTCGCCCCCCAACGGCCCTATAAGAGGCACGAACACCTCGCACGGGACCAATATAACTTGTGCGAACTGACCACGTAGTCGCGGGCCTCTCGGTTTCAGAATATGACTATAATTTCAAAATATATCGATTAAGCTGAAAAACAGGCCCTTAAAGGGTGATAGCCCAAACCAGCCCCCAAACGGCCTTGTAAGAGGCTCTAACACCTCGCACGGGACCAATGGAACTTGTACAAACTGATCTCGTAGTTGCGGGTCTCCTAATTTAAGAATATGATGATAATTTCAAAATACGAAGATTAGCCTTAAAAACAAGCCGTTGGGCTGGAAACACAAACCAATCCCCAAACGGCCCCGTAAAAGGCACGGACACCTCGCACGGGACCAATGTAACTTGTACGAACTGACCGCGTAGTCGCGGATCTCCCGATTTGACAATATGATGATAGTTTCAAAATACGTAGATTAGGCTTAAAAACAAGGAGTTGTGTGGTGAAAACCCAAAGCTGCCCCCAAACGGCCCCGTAAGAGGCACGAACATCTTGCAAGGGACCAATGTAACTTGTATGAACTGACCGCGTAGTTACGGGTCTCCAGATTTGCGAATATGACGATAACTTCAAAATACGTAGATTAGGCTTAAATACAAGTTATTAAAGTGTGAAAACCCAAACCAGCCCCCAAACGGCCTCGTAAGAGGCACGAACACCACGCACGGGATCAATGTAACTTGTACGAACTGACCGCGTAGTCGCGGATCTCCCGATTTGACAATATGACGATAGTTTCAAAATACGTAGATTAGGCTTAAAAACAAGGAGTTGGGTGGTGAAAACCCAAACCAGCCCCCAAACGGCCCCGTAAGAGGCTCGAACATCTTGCACGGGACCAATGTAACTTGTATGAACTGACCGCATAGTTACGGGTCTCCAGATTTGCGAATATGACGATAATTTCAAAATACGTAGATTAGGCTTAAATACAAGTTATTAAAGTGTGAAAACCCAAACTAGCCTCCAAACGGCCTCGTAAGAGGCACGAAAACCTCGCACGGGACCAGTGTAACTTGTACGAACTGACCGCGTTGTCACGGGTCTCGCGGTTTTAGAATACGACGATAATTTCAAAATACATAGATTAGGGTTAAAAACAAGCCGTTGGAGGGTGAAAACCCAAACCAACCCCAAAACAGCCCCATAAAAGTCACGAACACCTCGCAGGGGACCAATGTAACTTGTAAGAACTGACCGCGTAGTCGCGGGCCTCCCGAAATATGGCAAAAATTTCAAAATAAATAGATCAGGCTTAAAAACAAGTCGTTCGAGGGTGATAACCCAAACCAGCCCCGAAATGGCCCCATAAGAGGCACAAAACACCTCGCACGGGACCAATGTAACATGTTAGAACTGACCGCGGAGTCGCGGGTGTCCTGATTTGAGAATAAGACGATAATTTTAAAATATATCGATTAAGCTAAAAAACAAGCCCTTAAAGGGAGAAAACTCAAACTAGCCCCCCAACGGCCCTGTAAGAGGCACGAACACCTCGCACGGGAACAATATAACTTGTACGAACTGACCGCGTAGTCGCGGGCCTCTCGGTTTCAGAATATGACTATAATTTCAAAATATATCGATTAAGCTGAAAAACAGGCCCTTAAAGGGTGATAACCCAAACCAGCCCCCAAACGGCCTTGTAAGAGGCTCTAACACCTCGCACGGGACCAATGGAACTTGTACGAACTGATCTCGTAGTTTCGGATCTCTCAATTTAAGAATATGATGATAATTTCAAAATACGTAGATTAGC
Organism: Sambucus nigra; assembly: GCA_949130495.1. Classification (NCBI taxonomy): domain Eukaryota; kingdom Viridiplantae; phylum Streptophyta; class Magnoliopsida; order Dipsacales; family Adoxaceae; genus Sambucus; species Sambucus nigra. Next base: position 174,510,374 of record OX422222.1, on the reverse strand, counting down.
CTTAAAAATAAGCCGTTGGGGTGGAAACACAAAAAAGCCCCCAAACGGCCCCGTAAAAGGCACGGACACTTCGCACGGGACCAATGTAACTTGTACGAACTGACCGAGTAGTCGCGGATCTCCCGATTTGACAATATGACCTTAGTTTCAAAATACGTAGATTAGGCTTAAAAATAAGGAGTTGTGTGGTGAAAACCCAAACCAGCCCTCAAACGGCCCCGTAAGAGGCACGAACATCTTGCAAGGGACCAATGTAACTTGTACGAACTGACCGCGTAGTTACGGGTCTCCTAATTTGCGAATATGATGATAATTTCAAAATACGTAGATTAGGCTTAAATACAAGTTATTAAAGTGTGAAAACCCAAACCAGCCCCCAAACGGCCTCGTAAGAGGCACGAACACCTCGCACGGGACCAATGTAACTTGTACGAACTGACCGCGTTGTCGCGGGTCTCGCGGTTTTAGAATACGATGATAATTTCAAAATACGTAGATTAGGCTTAAAAACAAGCCGTTGGAGAGTGAAAACCCAAACCAACCCCTAAACGGCCCCATAAAAGTCACGAACACCTCGCAGGGAACCAATGTAACTTGTAAGAACTGACCGCGTAGTCGCGGGCCTCCCGAAATATGGGAAAATTTTCAAAATAAATAGATCACGCTTAAAAACAAGCCGTTCGAGGGTGATAACCCAAACCAGCTCCCAAATGGCCCCGTAACCGGCACAAAACACCTCGCACGGGACCAATGTAACATGTCAGAACTGACCGCGGAGTCGCGGGTGTCCTGATTTGAGAATAAGACGATAATTTTAAAATATATCGATTAAGCTAAAAAACAAGCCCTTAAAGGGAGAAAACCCAAACTAGCCCCCCAACGGCCCTGTAAGAGGCACGAACACCTCGTACGGGACCAATATAACTTGTACAAACTGCCCGCGTAGTCGCGGGCCTCTCGGTTTCAGAATATGACTATAATTTCAAAATATATCGATTAAGCTGAAAAACAGGCCCTTAAAGGGTGATAACCCAAACCATCCCCCAAACGGCCTTGTAAGAGGCTCTAACACCTCGCACGGGACCAATGGAACTTGTACGAACTGATCTCGTAGTTGCGGGCCTCCCAATTTAAGAATATGATGATAATTTCAAAATACGTAGATTAGCCTTTAAAACAAGCCGTTGGGGTGGAAACACAAACCAGCCCCCAAACGGCCCCGTAAAAGGCACGAACACCTCGCACAGGATCAATGTAACTTGTACGAACTGACCGCGTAGTCGCGGATCTCCCGATTTGACAATATGACGATAGTTTCAAAATACGTAGATTAGGCTTAAAAACAAGGAGTTGGGTGGTGAAAACCCAAACCAGCCCCCAAACGGCCCCGTAAGAGGCACGAACATCTTGCCCGGGACCAATGTTACTTTTATGAACTGACCGCATAGTTACGGGTCTCCAGATTTGCGAATATGACGACAATTTCAAAATACGTAGATTAGGCTTAAATACAAGTTATTAAAGTGTGAAAACCCAAACCAGCCTCCAAACGGCCTCGTAAGAGGCACGAACACCTCGCACGGGACCAGTGTAACTTGTACGAACTGACCGCGTTGTCACGGGTCTCGCGGTTTTAGAATACGACGATAATTTCAAAATACATAGATTAGGCTTAAAAACAAGCCGTTGGAGGGTGAAAACCCAAACCAACCCCAAAACAGCCCCATAAAAGTCACGAACACCTCGCAGGGGACCAATGTAACTTGTAAGAACTGACCGCGTAGTCGCGGGTATCCCGAAATATGGGAAAAATTTCAAAATAAATAGATCAGGCTTAAAAACAAGCCGTTCGAGGGTGATAACCCAAACCAAACCCCAAATGTCCCCGTAACAGGCACAAAACACCTCGCACGGGACCAATGTAACATGTTAGAACTGACCGCGGAGTCGCGGGTGTCCTGATTTGAGAATAAGACGATAATTTTAAAATATATCGATTAAGCTAAAAAACAAGCCCTTAAAGGGAGAAAACCCAAACTAGCCCCCCAACGGCCCTGTAAGAGACACGAACACCTCGCACGGGAACAATATAACTTGTACGAACTGACCGCGTAGTCGCGGGCCTCTCGGTTTCAGAATATGACAATAATTTCAAAATATATCGATTAAGCTGAAAAACAGGCCCTTAAAGGGTGATAACCCAAACCAGCCCCCAAACGGCCTTGTAAGAGGCTCTAACACCTCGCACGGGACCAATGGAACTTGTACGAACTGATCTCGTAGTTGCGGGTCTCTCAATTTAAGAATATGATGATAATTTCAAAATACGTAGATTAGCCTTAAAAATAAGCCGTTGGGGTGGAAACACAAACCAGCCCCCAAACGGCCCCGTAAAAGGCACGGACACCTCGCACGGGACCAACGTAACTTGTACGAACTGACCGCGTAGTCGCGGATCTCCCGATTTGACAATATGACGATAGTTTCAAAATACGTAGATTTGGCTTAAAAACAAGGAGTTGTGTGGTGAAAACCCAAAGCAGCCCCCAAACGGCCCCGTAAGAGGCACGAACATCTTGCAAGGGACCAATGTAACTTGTATGAACTGACCGCGTAGTTACGGGTCTCCAGATTTGCGAAAATGACGATAATTTCAAAATACGTAGATTAGGCTTAAATACAAGTTATTAAAGTGTGAAAACCCAAACCAGCCCCCAAACGGCCTCGTAAGAGGCACGAACACCTCGCACGGGATCAATGTAACTTGTACGAACTGACCGCGTTGTCGCGGGTCTCGCGGTTTTAGAATACGACGATAATTTCAAAATACGTAGATTAGGCTTAAAACAAGCCGTTGGAGGGTGAAAACCCAAACCAACCCCCAAACGGCCCCATAAAAGTCACGAACACCTCGCAGGGGACCAATGTAACTTGTAAGAACTGACCGCGTAGTCGCGGGCCTCCCGAAATATGGCAAAAATTTCAAAATAAATAGATCAGGCTTAAAAACAAGCCGTTCGAGGGTGATAACCCAAACCAGCCCCCAAATGGCCCCGTAACCGGCACAAAACACCTCGCACGGGACCAATGTAACATGTCAGAACTGACCGCGGAGTCGCGGGTGTCTTGATTTGAGAATAAGACGATAATTTTAAAATATATCGATTAAGCTAAAAAACAAGCCCTTAAAGGGAGAAAACCCAAACTAGCCCCCCAACGGCCCTGTAAGAGGCACGAACACCTCGTACGGGACCAATATAACTTGTACAAACTGCCCGCGTAGTCGCGGGCCTCTCGGTTTCAGAATATGACTATAATTTCAAAATATATCGATTAAGCTGAAAAACAGGCCCTTAAAGGGTGATAACCCAAACCATCCCCCAAACGGCCTTGTAAGAGGCTCTAACACCTCGCACGGGACCAATGGAACTTGTACGAACTGATCTCGTAGTTGCGGGGCTCCCAATTTAAGAATATGATGATAATTTCAAAATACGTAGATTAGCCTTTAAAACAAGCCGTTGGGGTGGAAACACAAACCAGCCCCCAAACGGCCCCGTAAAAGGCACGAACACCTCGCACAGGATCAATGTAACTTGTACGAACTGACCGCGTAGTCGCGGATCTCCCGATTTGACAATATGACGATAGTTTCAAAATACGTAGATTAGGCTTAAAAACAAGGAGTTGGGTGGTGAAAACCCAAACCAGCCCCCAAACGGCCCGTAAGAGGCACGAACATCTTGCACGGGACCAATGTAACTTGTATGAACTGACCGTATAGTTACGGGTCTCCAGATTTGCGAATATGACGATAATTTCAAAATACGTAGATTAGGCTTAAATACAAGTTATTAAAGTGTGAAAACCCTAACCAGCCTCCAAACGGCCTCGTAAGAGACACGAAAACCTCGCACGGGACCAGTGTAACTTGTACGAACTGACCGCGTTGTCACGGGTCTCGCGGTTTTATAATACGACGATAATTTCAAAATACATAGATTAGGCTTAAAAACAAGCCGTTGGAGGGTGAAAACCCAAACCAACCCCCAAACAGCCCCATAAAAGTCACGAACACCTCGCAGGGGACCAATGTAGCTTGTAAGAACTGACCGCGTAGTCGCGGGCCTCCCGAAATATGGCAAAAATTTCAAAATAAATAGATCAGGCTTAAAAACAAGCCGTTCGAGGGTGATAACCCAAACCAGCCCCCAAATGGCCCCGTAACACGCACAAACACCTCGCACGGGACCAATGTAACATGTCAGAACTGACCGCGGAGTCGCGGGTGTCCTGATTTGAGAATAGGACGATAATTTTAAAATATATCGATTAAGCTAAAAAATAAGCCCTTAAAGGGAGAAAACCCAAACTTAGCCCCCCAACGGCCCTGTAAGAGGCACGAACACCTCGCACGGGACCAATATAACTTGTACGAACTGACCGGGTGGTCTCGGGCCTCTCGGTTTCAGAATATGACTACAATCTCAAAATATATCGATTAAGCTGAAAAACAGGCCCTTAAAGGGTGATAACCCAAACTAGCCCCCAAACGGCCTTGTAAGAGGCTCTAACACCTCGCACGGGACCAATGGAACTTGTACGAACTGATCTCGTAGTTGCGGGTCTCCCAATTTAAGAATATGATGATAATTTCAAAATACGTAGATTAGCCTTAAAAACAAGCCGTTGGGGTGGAAACACAAACCAGCCCCCAAACGGCCCCGTAAAAGGCACGGACACCTCGCACGGGACCAATGTAACTTGTACGAACTGACCGCGTAGTCGCAGATCTCCCGATTTGACAATATGACGATAGTTTCAAAATACGTAGATTAGGCTTAAAAACAAGGAGTTGTGTAGTGAAAACCCAAACCAGCCCCCAAACGGCCCCGTAAGAGGCACGAACACCTCGCACGGGACCAATGTAACTTGTACGAACTGACCGCGTTGTCGCGGGTCTCGCGGTTTTAGAATACGACGATAATTTCAAAATACGTATATTAGGCTTAAAAACAAGTCGTTGGAGGGTGAAAACCCAAACCAATCCCCAAACGGCCCAATAAAGGACCAATGTAACTTGTAAGAACTGACCGCGTAGTCGTGGGCCTCCCGAAATATGGCAAAAATTTAAAAATAAATAGATCAGGCTTAAAAACAAGCCGTTCGAGGGTGATAACCCAAACCAGCCCCCAAATGGCCCCGTAACAGGCACAAAACACCTCGCACGGGACCAATGTAACATGTCAGAACTGACCGCGGAGTCGCGGGTGTCCTGATTTGAGAATAAGACGATAATTTTAAAATATATCGATTACGCTAAAAAACAAGCCCTTAAAGGGAGAAAACCCAAACTAGCCCCCCAACGGCCCTGTAAGAGGCACGAACACCTCGCACGGGACCAATATAACTTGTACGAACTGACCGCGTAGTCGCGGGCCTCTCGGTTTCAGAATATGACTATAATTTCAAAATATATCGATTAAGCTGAAAAACAGGCCCTTAAAGGGTGATAACCCAAACCAGCCCCCAAACGGCCTTGTAAGAGGCTCTAACACCTCACACGGGACCAATGGAACTTGTACGAACTGATCTCGTAGTTGCGGGTCTCTCAATTTAAGAATATGATGATAATTTCAAAATACGTAGATTAGCCTTAAAAATAAGCCGTTGGGGTGGAAACACAAACCAGCCCCCAAACGGCCCCGTAAAAGGCACGGACACCTCGCACGGGACCAACGTAACTTGTACGAACTGACCGCGTAGTCGCGGATCTCCCGATTTGACAATATGACGATAGTTTCAAAATACGTAGATTTGGCTTAAAAACAAGGAGTTGTGTGGTGAAAACCCAAAGCAGCCCCCAAACGGCCCCGTAAGAGGCACGAACATCTTGCAAGGGACCAATGTAACTTGTATGAACTGACCGCGTAGTTACGGGTCTCCAGATTTGCGAAAATGACGATAATTTCAAAATACGTAGATTAGGCTTAAATACAAGTTATTAAAGTGTGAAAACCCAAACCAGCCCCCAAACGGCCTCGTAAGAGGCACGAACACCTCGCACGGGATCAATGTAACTTGTACGAACTGACCGCGTTGTCGCGGGTCTCGCGGTTTTAGAATACGACGATAATTTCAAAATACGTAGATTAGGCTTAAAAACAAGCCGTTGGAGGGTGAAAACCCAAACCAACCCCCAAACGGCCCCATAAAAGGCACGAACACCTCGCAGGGGACCAATGTAACTTGTAAGAACTGACCGCGTAGTCGCGGGCCTCCCGAAATATGGCAAAAATTTCAAAATAAATAGATCAGGCTTAAAAACAAGCCGTTCGAGGGTGATAACCCAAACCAGCCCCCAAATGCCCCGTAACCGGCACAAAACACCTCGCACGGGACCAATGTAACATGTCAGAACTGACCGCGGAGTCGCGGGTGTCCTGATTTGAGAATAAGACGATAATTTTAAAATATATCGATTAAGCTAAAAAACAAGCCCTTAAAGGGAGAAAACCCAAACTAGCCCCCCAACGGCCCTGTAAGAGGCACGAACACCTCGTACGGGACCAATATAACTTGTACAAACTGCCCGCGTAGTCGCGGGCCTCTCGGTTTCAGAATATGACTATAATTTCAAAATATATCGATTAAGCTGAAAAACAGGCCCTTAAAGGGTGATAACCCAAACCATCCCCCAAACGGCCTTGTAAGAGGCTCTAACACCTCGCACGGGACCAATGGAACTTGTACGAACTGATCTCGTAGTTGCGGGCCTCCCAATTTAAGAATATGATGATAATTTCAAAATACGTAGATTAGCCTTTAAAACAAGCCGTTGGGGTGGAAACACAAACCAGCCCCCAAACGGCCCCGTAAAAGGCACGAACACCTCGCACAGGATCAATGTAACTTGTACGAACTGACCGCGTAGTCGCGGATCTCCCGATTTGACAATATGACGATAGTTTCAAAATACGTAGATTAGGCTTAAAAACAAGGAGTTGGGTGGTGAAAACCCAAACCAGCCCCCAAACGGCCCGTAAGAGGCACGAACATCTTGCACGGGACCAATGTAACTTGTATGAACTGACCGTATAGTTACGGATCTCCAGATTTGCGAATATGACGATAATTTCAAAATACGTAGATTAGGCTTAAATACAAGTTATTAAAGTGTGAAAACCCTAACCAGCCTCCAAACGGCCTCGTAAGAGACACGAAAACCTCGCACGGGACCAGTGTAACTTGTACGAACTGACCGCGTTGTCACGGGTCTCGCGGTTTTATAATACGACGATAATTTCAAAATACATAGATTAGGCTTAAAAACAAGCCGTTGGAGGGTGAAAACCCAAACCAACCCCCAAACAGCCCCATAAAAGTCACGAACACCTCGCAGGGGACCAATGTAGCTTGTAAGAACTGACCGCGTAGTCGCGGGCCTCCCGAAATATGGCAAAAATTTCAAAATAAATAGATCAGGCTTAAAAACAAGCCGTTCGAGGGTGATAACCCAAACCAGCCCCCAAATGGCCCCGTAACACGAACAAACACCTCGCACGGGACCAATGTAACATGTCAGAACTGACCGCGGAGTCGCGGGTGTCCTGATTTGAGAATAGGACGATAATTTTAAAATATATCGATTAAGCTAAAAAATAAGCCCTTAAAGGGAGAAAACCCAAACTTAGCCCCCCAACGGCCCTGTAAGAGGCACGAACACCTCGCACGGGACCAATATAACTTGTACGAACTGACCGGGTAGTCTCGGGCCTCTCGGTTTTAGAATATGACTACAATCTCAAAATATATCGATTAAGCTTAAAAACAGGCCCTTAAAGGGTGATAACCCAAACTAGCCCCCAAACGGCCTTGTAAGAGGCTCTAACACCTCGCACGGGACCAATGGAACTTGTACGAACTGATCTCGTAGTTGCGGGTCTCCCAATTTAAGAATATGATGATAATTTCAAAATACGTAGATTAGCCTTAAAAACAAGCCGTTGGGGTGGAAACACAAACCAGCCCCCAAACGGCCCCGTAAAAGGCACGGACACCTCGCACGGGACCAATGTAACTTGTACGAACTGACCGCGTAGTCGCAGATCTCCCGATTTGACAATATGACGATAGTTTCAAAATACGTAGATTAGGCTTAAAAACAAGGAGTTGTGTAGTGAAAACCCAAACCAGCCCCCAAACGGCCCCGTAAGAGGCACGAACACCTCGCACGGGACCAATGTAACTTGTACGAACTGACCGCGTTGTCGCGGGTCTCGCGGTTTTAGAATACGACGATAATTTCAAAATACGTATATTAGGCTTAAAAACAAGTCGTTGGAGGGTGAAAACCCAAACCAATCCCCAAACGGCCAATAAAGGACCAATGTAACTTGTAAGAACTGACCGCGTAGTCGTGGGCCTCCCGAAATATGGCAAAAATTTCAAAATAAATAGATCAGGCTTAAAAACAAGCCGTTCGAGGGTGATAACCCAAACCAGCCCCCAAATGGCCCCGTAACAGGCACAAAACACCTCGCACGGGACCAATGTAACATGTCAGAACTGACCGCGGAGTCGCGGGTGTCCTGCTTTGAGAATAAGACGATAATTTTAAAATATATCGATTACGCTAAAAAACAAGCCCTTAAAGGGAGAAAACCCAAACTAGCCCCCCAACGGCCCTGTAAGAGGCACGAACACCTCGCACGGGACCAATATAACTTGTACGAACTGACCGCGTAGTCGCGGGCCTCTCGGTTTCAGAATATGACTATAATTTCAAAATATATCGGTTAAGCTGAAAAACAGGCACTTAAAGGGTGATAACCCAAACCAGCCCCCAAACGGCCTTGTAAGAGGCTCTAACACCTCGCACGGGACCAATGGAACTTGTACGAACTGATCTCGTAGTTGCGGGCCTCCCAATTTAAGAATATGATGATAATTTCAAAATATGTAGATTAGCCTTAAAAACAAGCCGTTGGGGTGGAAACACAAACCAGCCCCCAAACGGCCCCGTAAAAGGCACGGACACCTCGCACGGGACCAATGTAACTTGGACGAACTGACCGCGTAGTCGCGGATCTCCCGATTTGACAATATGACGATAGTTTCAAAATACGTAGATTAGGCTTAAAAACAAGGAGTTGTGTAGTGAAAACCCAAACCAGCCCCCAAACGGCCCCGTAAGAGGCACGAACATCTTGCACGGGACCAATGTAACTTGTATGAACTGACCGCGTAGTTACGGGTCTCCAGATTTGCGAATATGACGATAATTTCAAAATACGTAGATATGGCTTAAATACAAGTTATTAAAGTGTGAAAAACCCAAACCAGCCCCCAAACGGCCTCGTAAGAGGCACGAACACCTAGCACGGGACCAATGTAACTTGTACGAACTGACCGCGTTGTCGCGGGTCTCGCGGTTTTAGAATACGACGATAATTTCAAAATACGTAGATTAGGCTTAAAAACAAGCCGTTGGAGGGTGAAAACCCAAACCAACACCCAAACGGCCCCATAAAAGTCACGAACACCTCGCAGGGGACCAATGTAACTTGTAAGAACTGACCGCGTAGTCGCGGGCCTCCCGAAATATGGCAAAAATTTCAAAATAAATAGATGAGGCTTAAAAACAAGTCGTTCGAGGGTGATAACCTAAACCAGGCGCCAAATGGCCCGTAACAGGCACAAAACACCTCGCACGGGACCAATGTAACATGTCAGAACTGACCGCGGAGTCGCGGGTGTCCTGATTTGAGAATAAGACGATAATTTTAAAATATATCGATTAAGCTAAAAAACAAGCCCTTAAAGGGAGAAAAACCAAACTAGCCCCCCAACGGCCCTGTAAGAGGCACGAACACCTCGTACGGACCAATATAACTTGTACGAACTGACCGCGTAGTCACGGGCCTCTCGGTTTCAGAATATGTCTATAATTTCAAAATATATCGATTAAGCGGAAAAACAGGCCCTTAAAGGGTGATAACACAAACCAGCCCCCAAACGGCCTTGTAAGAGGCTCTAACACCTCGCACGGGACCAATGGAACTTGTACGAACTGATCTCGTAGTTGCGGGGCTCCCAATTTAAGAATATGATGATAATTTCAAAATACGTAGATTAGGCTTAAAAACAAACCGTTGGGGTGGAAACCCAAACCAACCCCCAAACGGCCCCGTAAAAGGCACGAACACCTCGCACGGGATCAATGTAACTTGTACGAACTGACCGCGTAGTCGCGGATCTCCCGATTTGACAATATGACGATAGTTTCAAAATACGTAGATTAGGCTTAAAAACAAGGAGTTGGGTGGTGAAAACCCAAACCAGCCCCCAAACGGCCCCGTAAGAGGCACAAACATCTTGCACGGGACCAATGTAACATGTATGAACTGACCGCGTAGTTACGGGTCTCCAGATTTGCGAATATGACGATAATTTCAAAATACGTAGATTAGGCTTAAATACAAGTTATTAAAGTGTGAAAACCCAAACCAGGCTCCAAACGGCCTCGTAAGAGGCACGAACACCTCGCACGGGACCAATGTAACTTGTACGAACTGACCGCGTTGTCGCGGGTCTCGCGGTTTTAGAATACGACGATAATTTCAAAATACGTAGATTAGGCTTAAAAACAAGCCGTTGGAGGGTGAAAACCCAAACCAATCCCCAAACGGCCCAATAAAGGACCAATGTAACTTGTAAGAACTGACCGCGTAGTCGCGGGCCTCCCGAAATATGGCAAAAATTTCAAAATAAATAGATCAGGCTTAAAAACAAGCCGTTCGAGGGTGATAACCCAAACCAGCCCCCAAATGGCCCCGTAACACGCACAAACACCTCGCACGGGACCAATGTAACATGTCAGAACTTACAGCGGAGTCGCGGGTGTCCTGATTTGAGAATAGGACGATAATTTTAAAATATATCGATTAAGCTAAAAAATAAGCCCTTAAAGGGAGAAAACCCAAACTAGCCCCCCAACGGCCCTGTAAGAGGCACGAACACCTCGCACGGGACCAATATAACTTGTACGAACTGACCGGGTAGTCGCGGGCCTCTCGGTTTCAGAAGATGACTACAATTTCAAAATATATCGATTAAGCTGAAAAACAGGCCCTTAAAGGGTGATAACCCAAACGAACCCCCAAACGGCCTTGTAAGAGGCTCTAACACCTCGCACGGGACCAATGGAACTTGTACGAACTGATCTCGTAGTTGCGGGTCTCCCAATTTAAGAATATGATGATAATTTCAAAATACGTAGATTAGCCTTAAAAACAAGCCGTTGGGGTGGAAACACAAACCATCCCCCAAACGGCCCCGTAAAAGGCACGGACACCTCGCACGGGACCAATGTAACTTGTACGAACTGACCGCGTAGTCGCGGATCTCCCGATTTGACAATATGACGATAGTTTCAAAATACGTAGATTAGGCTTAAAAACAAGGAGTTGTGTAGTGAAAACCCAAACCAGCCCCCAAACGGCCCCGTAAGAGGCACGAACACCTCGCACGGGACCAATGTAACTTGTACAAACTGACCGCGTTGTCGCGGGTCTCGCGGTTTTAGAATACGACGATAATTTCAAAATACGTATATTAGGCTTAAAAACAAGTCGTTGGAGGGTGAAAACCCAAACCAATCCCCAAACGGCCCAATAAAGGACCAATGTAACTTGTAAGAACTGACCGCGTAGTCGCGGGCCTCCCTAAATATGGCAAAAATTTCAAAATAAATAGAACAGGCTTAAAAACAAGCCGTTCGAGGGTGATAACCCAAACCAGCCCCCAAATGGCCCCGTAACAGGCACAAAACACCTCGCACGGGACCAATGTAACATGTCAGAACTGACCGCGGAGTCGCGGGTGTCCTGATTTGAGAATAAGACGATAATTTTAAAATATATTGATTAAGCTAAAAAACAAGCCCTTAAAGGGAGAAAACCCAAACTAGCCCCCCAACGGCCCTGTAAGAGGCACGAACACCTCGTACGGGACCAATATAACTTGTACAAACTGCCCGCGTAGTCGCGGGCCTCTCGGTTTCAAAATATGACTATAATTTCAAAATATATCGATTAAGCTGAAAAACAGGCCCTTAAAGGGTGATAACCCAAACCATCCCCCAAATGGCCTTGTAAGAGGCTCTAACACCTCGCACGGGACCAATGGAACTTGTACGAACTGATCTCGTAGTTGCGGGCCTCCCAATTTAAGAATATGATGATAATTTCAAAATACGTAGATTAGCCTTTAAAAGAAGCCGTTGTGGTGGAAACACAAACCAGCCCCCAAACGGCCCCGTAAAAGGCAGGAACACCACGCACGGGATCAATGTAACTTGTACGAACTGACCGCGTAGTCGCGGATCTCCCGATTTGACAATATGACGATAGTTTCAAAATACGTAGATTAGGCTTAAAAACAAGGAGTTGGGTGGTGAAAACCCAAACCAGCCCCCAAACGGCCCCGTAAGAGGCACGAACATCTTGCACGGGACCAATGTAACTTGTATGAACTGACCGCATAGTTACGGGTCTCCAGATTTGCGAATATGACGATAATTTCAAAATACGTAGATTAGGCTTAAATACAAGTTATTAAAGTGTGAAAACCCTAACCAGCCTCCAAACGGCCTCGTAAGAGGCACGAAAACCTCGCACGGGACCAGTGTAACTTGTACGAACTGACCGCGTTGTCACGGGTCTCGCGGTTTTAGAATACGACGATAATTTCAAAATACGTAGATTAGGCTTCAAAACAAGCCGTTGGAGGGTGAAAACCCAAACCAACCCCCAAACGGCCCCATAAAAGTCCCGAACACCTCGCTGGGGACCAATGTAACTTGTAAGAACTGACCGAGTAGTCGCGGGCCTCCCGAAATATGGCAAAAATTTCAAAATAAATAGATGAGGCTTAAAAACAAGTCGTTCGTGGGTGATAACCTAAACCAGGACCCAAATGGCCCGTAACAGGCACAAAACACCTCGCACGGGACCAATGTAACATGTCAGAACTGACCGCGGAGTCGCGGGTGTCCTGATTTGAGAATAAGACGATAATTTTAAAATATATCGATTAAGCTAAAAAACAAGCCCTTAAAGGGAGAAAAACCAAACTAGCCCCCCAACGGCCCTGTAAGAGGCACGAACACCTCGTACGGACCAATATAACTTGTACGAACTGACCGCGTAGTCACGGGCCTCTCGGTTTCAGAATATGTCTATAATTTCAAAATATATCGATTAAGCGGAAAAACAGGCCCTTAAAGGGTGATAACACAAACCAGCCCCCAAACGGCCTTGTAAGAGGCTCTAACACCTCGCACGGGACCAATGGAACTTGTACGAACTGATCTCGTAGTTGCGGGGCTCCCAATTTAAGAATATGATGATAATTTCAAAATACGTAGATTAGGCTTAAAAACAAACCGTTGGGGTGGAAACCCAAACCAACCCCCAAACGGCCCCGTAAAAGGCACGAACACCTCGCACGGGATCAATGTAACTTGTACGAACTGACCGCGTAGTCGCGGATCTCCCGATTTGACAATATGACGATAGTTTCAAAATACGTAGATTAGGCTTAAAAACAAGGAGTTGGGTGGTGAAAACCCAAACCAGCCCCCAAACGGCCCCGTAAGAGGCACAAACATCTTGCACGGGACCAATGTAACATGTATGAACTGACCGCGTAGTTACGGGTCTCCAGATTTGCGAATATGACGATAATTTCAAAATACGTAGATTAGGCTTAAATACAAGTTATTAAAGTGTGAAAACCCAAACCAGGCTCCAAACGGCCTCGTAAGAGGCACGAACACCTCGCACGGGACCAATGTAACTTGTACGAACTGACCGCGTTGTCGCGGGTCTCGCGGTTTTAGAATACGACGATAATTTCAAAATACGTAGATTAGGCTTAAAAACAAGCCGTTGGAGGGTGAAAACCCAAACCAATCCCCAAACGGCCCAATAAAGGACCAATGTAACTTGTAAGAACTGACCGCGTAGTCGCGGGCCTCCCGAAATATGGCAAAAATTTCAAAATAAATAGATCAGGCTTAAAAACAAGCCGTTCGAGGGTGATAACCCAAACCAGCCCCCAAATGGCCCCGTAACACGCACAAACACCTCGCACGGGACCAATGTAACATGTCAGAACTTACAGCGGAGTCGCGGGTGTCCTGATTTGAGAATAGGACGATAATTTTAAAATATATCGATTAAGCTAAAAAATAAGCCCTTAAAGGGAGAAAACCCAAACTAGCCCCCCAACGGCCCTGTAAGAGGCACGAACACCTCGCACGGGACCAATATAACTTGTACGAACTGACCGGGTAGTCGCGGGCCTCTCGGTTTCAGAAGATGACTACAATTTCAAAATATATCGATTAAGCTGAAAAACAGGCCCTTAAAGGGTGATAACCCAAACGAACCCCCAAACGGCCTTGTAAGAGGCTCTAACACCTCGCACGGGACCAATGGAACTTGTACGAACTGATCTCGTAGTTGCGGGTCTCCCAATTTAAGAATATGATGATAATTTCAAAATACGTAGATTAGCCTTAAAAACAAGCCGTTGGGGTGGAAACACAAACCATCCCCCAAACGGCCCCGTAAAAGGCACGGACACCTCGCACGGGACCAATGTAACTTGTACGAACTGACCGCGTAGTCGCGGATCTCCCGATTTGACAATATGACGATAGTTTCAAAATACGTAGATTAGGCTTAAAAACAAGGAGTTGTGTAGTGAAAACCCAAACCAGCCCCCAAACGGCCCCGTAAGAGGCACGAACACCTCGCACGGGACCAATGTAACTTGTACAAACTGACCGCGTTGTCGCGGGTCTCGCGGTTTTAGAATACGACGATAATTTCAAAATACGTATATTAGGCTTAAAAACAAGTCGTTGGAGGGTGAAAACCCAAACCAATCCCCAAACGGCCCAATAAAGGACCAATGTAACTTGTAAGAACTGACCGCGTAGTCGCGGGCCTCCCTAAATATGGCAAAAATTTCAAAATAAATAGATCAGGCTTAAAAACAAGCCGTTCGAGGGTGATAACCCAAACCAGCCCCCAAATGGCCCCGTAACAGGCACAAAACACCTCGCACGGGACCAATGTAACATGTCAGAACTGACCGCGGAGTCGCGGGTGTCCTGATTTGAGAATAAGACGATAATTTTAAAATATATTGATTAAGCTAAAAAACAAGCCCTTAAAGGGAGAAAACCCAAACTAGCCCCCCAACGGCCCTGTAAGAGGCACGAACACCTCGTACGGGACCAATATAACTTGTACAAACTGCCCGCGTAGTCGCGGGCCTCTCGGTTTCAAAATATGACTATAATTTCAAAATATATCGATTAAGCTGAAAAACAGGCCCTTAAAGGGTGATAACCCAAACCATCCCCCAAATGGCCTTGTAAGAGGCTCTAACACCTCGCACGGGACCAATGGAACTTGTACGAACTGATCTCGTAGTTGCGGGCCTCCCAATTTAAGAATATGATGATAATTTCAAAATACGTAGATTAGCCTTTAAAAGAAGCCGTTGTGGTGGAAACACAAACCAGCCCCCAAACGGCCCCGTAAAAGGCAGGAACACCACGCACGGGATCAATGTAACTTGTACGAACTGACCGCGTAGTCGCGGATCTCCCGATTTGACAATATGACGATAGTTTCAAAATACGTAGATTAGGCTTAAAAACAAGGAGTTGGGTGGTGAAAACCCAAACCAGCCCCCAAACGGCCCCGTAAGAGGCACGAACATCTTGCACGGGACCAATGTAACTTGTATGAACTGACCGCATAGTTACGGGTCTCCAGATTTGCGAATATGACGATAATTTCAAAATACGTAGATTAGGCTTAAATACAAGTTATTAAAGTGTGAAAACCCTAACCAGCCTCCAAACGGCCTCGTAAGAGGCACGAAAACCTCGCACGGGACCAGTGTAACTTGTACGAACTGACCGCGTTGTCACGGGTCTCGCGGTTTTAGAATACGACGATAATTTCAAAATACGTAGATTAGGCTTCAAAACAAGCCGTTGGAGGGTGAAAACCCAAACCAACCCCCAAACGGCCCCATAAAAGTCCCGAACACCTCGCTGGGGACCAATGTAACTTGTAAGAACTGACCGAGTAGTCGCGGGCCTCCCGAAATATGGCAAAAATTTCAAAATAAATAGATGAGGCTTAAAAACAAGTCGTTCGTGGGTGATAACCTAAACCAGGACCCAAATGGCCCGTAACAGGCACAAAACACCTCGCACGGGACCAATGTAACATGTCAGAACTGACCGCGGAGTCGCGGGTGTCCTGATTTGAGAATAAGACGATAATTTTAAAATATATCGATTAAGCTAAAAAACAAGCCCTTAAAGGGAGAAAAACCAAACTAGCCCCCCAACGGCCCTGTAAGAGGCACGAACACCTCGTACGGACCAATATAACTTGTACGAACTGACCGCGTAGTCACGGGCCTCTCGGTTTCAGAATATGTCTATAATTTCAAAATATATCGATTAAGCGGAAAAACAGGCCCTTAAAGGGTGATAACACAAACCAGCCCCCAAACGGCCTTGTAAGAGGCTCTAACACCTCGCACGGGACCAATGGAACTTGTACGAACTGATCTCGTAGTTGCGGGGCTCCCAATTTAAGAATATGATGATAATTTCAAAATACGTAGATTAGCCTTAAAAACAAGCCGTTGGGGTGGAAACCCAAACCAACCCCCAAACGGCCCCGTAAAAGGCACGGACACCTCGCACGGGATCAATGTAACTTGAACGAACTGACCGCGTAGTCGCGGATCTCCCGATTTGACAATATGACGATAGTTTCAAAATACGTAGATTAGGCTTAAAAACAAGGAGTTGGGTGGTGAAAACCCAAACCAGCCCCCAAACGGCCCCGTAAGAGGCACAAACATCTTGCACGGGACCAATGTAACATGTATGAACTGACCGCGTAGTTACGGGTCTCCAGATTTGCGAATATGACGATAATTTCAAAATACGTAGATTAGGCTTAAATACAAGTTATTAAAGTGTGAAAACCCAAACCAGGCTCCAAACGGCCTCGTAAGAGGCACGAACACCTCGCACGGGACCAATGTAACTTGTACGAACTGACCGCGTTGTCGCGGGTCTCGCGGTTTTAGAATACGACGATAATTTCAAAATACGTAGATTAGGCTTAAAAACAAGCCGTTGGAGGGTGAAAACCCAAACCAATCCCCAAACGGCCCAATAAAGGACCAATGTAACTTGTAAGAACTGACCGCGTAGTCGCGGGCCTCCCGAAATATGGCAAAAATTTCAAAATAAATAGATCAGGCTTAAAAACAAGCCGTTCGAGGGTGATAACCCAAACCAGCCCCCAAATGGCCCCGTAACACGCACAAACACCTCGTACGGGAACAATGTAACATGTCAGAACTGACAGCGGAGTCGCGGGTGTCCTGATTTGAGAATAGGACGATAATTTTAAAATATATCGATTAAGCTAAAAAATAAGCCCTTAAAGGGAGAAAACCCAAACTAGCCCCCCAACGGCCCTGTAAGAGGCACGAACACCTCGCACGGGACCAATATAACTTGTACGAACTGACCGGGTAGTCGCGGGCCTCTCGGTTTCAGAAGATGACTACAATTTCAAAATATATCGATTAAGCTGAAAAACAGGCCCTTAAAGGGTGATAACCCAAACGAGCCCCCAAACGGCCTTGTAAGAGGCTCTAACACCTCGCACGGGACCAATGGAACTTGTACGAACTGATCTCGTAGTTGCGGGTCTCCCAATTTAAGAATATGATGATAATTTCAAAATACGTAGATTAGCCTTAAAAACAAGCCGTTGGGGTGGAAACACAAACCATCCCCCAAACGGCCCCGTAAAAGGCACGGACACCTCGCACGGGACCAATGTAACTTGTAAGAACTGACCGTGTAGTCGCGGGTCTCCCGAAATATGGAAAAAATTTCAAAATAAATAGATCAGGCGTAAAAACAAGCCGTTCGAGGGTGATAACCCAAACCAGCCCCCAAATGGTCCCGTAACAGGCACAAAACACCTCGCACGGGACCAATGTAACATGTCAGAACTGACCGCGGAGTCGCGGGTGTCGTGATTTGAGAATAAGACGATAATTTTTAAATATATCGATTAAGCTAAAAAACAAGCCCTTTAAGGGAGAAAACCCAAACTAGCCCCCCAACGGCCCTGTAAGAGGCACGAACACCTCGTACGGGACCAATATAACTTGTACAAACTGCCCGCGTAGTCGCGGGCCTCTCGGTTTCAGAATATGACTATAATTTCAAAATATATCGATTAAGCTGAAAAACAGGCCCTTAAAGGATGATAACCCAAACCAGCCCCCAAACGGCCTTGTAAGAGGCTCTAACACCTCGCACGGGACCAATGGAACTTGTACGAACTGATCTCGTAGTTGCGGGCCTCCCAATTTAAGATTATGATGATAATTTCAAAATACGTAGATTAGCCTTAAAAACAAGCCGTTGGGGTGGCAACACAAACCAGCCCCCAAACGGCCCCGTAAAAGGCACGAACACCTCGCACGGGATCAATGTAACTTGTACGAACTGACCGCGTAGTCGCGGATCTCCCGATTTGACAATATGACGATAGTTTCAAAATACGTAGATTAGGCTTAAAAACAAGGAGTTGTGTGGTGAAAAACCAAACCAGCCCCCAAACGGCCCCGTAAGAGGCACGAACATCTTGCACGGGACCAATGTAACTTGTATGAACTGACCGCGTAGTTACGGGTCTCCAGATTTGCGAATATCACGATTATTTCAAAATACGTAGATTAGGGTTAAATACAAGTTATTAAAGTGTGAAAACCCAAACCAGCCCCCAAACGGCCTCGTAAGAGGCACGAACACCTCGCACGGGACCAATGTAACTTGTACGAACTGACCGCGTTATCGTGGGTCTCGCAGTTTTAGAATACGACGATAATTTCAAAATACGTAGATTAGGCTTAAAAACAAGTCGTTGGAGGGTGAAAACCCAAACCAACCCCCAAACGGCCCCATAAAAGTCACGAACACCTCGCAGGGGACCAATGTAACTTGTAAGAACTGACCGCGTAGTCGCGGGCCTCCCGAAATATGGCAAAAATTTCAAAATAAATAGATCAGGCTTAAAAACAAGCCGTTCGAGGGTGATAACCCAAACCAGCCCCCAAATGGCCCCGTAACAGGCACAAAACAGCTCGCACGGGACCAATGTAACATGTCAGAACTGACCGCGGAGTCGCGGGTGTCCTGATTTGAGAATAAGACGATAATTTTAAAATATATCGATTAAGCTAAAAAACAAGCCCTTAAAGGGAGAAAACCCAAACTAGCCCCCCAACGGCCCTGTAAGAGGCACGAACACCTCGCACGGGACCAATATAACTTGTACGACCTGACCGCGTAGTCGCGGGCCTCTCGGTTTCAGAATATGACTATAATTTCAAAATATATCGATTTAGCTGAAAAACAGGCACTTAAAGGGTGATAACCCAAACCAGCCCCCAAACGGCCTTGTAAGAGGCTCTAACACCTCGCACGGGACCAATGGAACTTGTACGAACTGATCTCGTAGTTGCGGGCCTCCCAATTTAAGAATATGATGATAATTTCAAAATACGTAGATTAGCCTTAAAAACAAGCCGTTGGGGTGGAAACACAAACCAGCCCCCAAACGCCCCCGTAAAAGGCACGGACACCTCGCACGGGACCAATGTAACTTGTACGAACTGACCGAGTAGTCGCGGATCTCCCGATTTGACAATATGACCATAGTTTCAAAATACGTAGATTAGGCTTAAAAATAAGGAGTTGTGTGGTGAAAACCCAAACCAGCCCTCAAACGGCCCCGTAAGAGGCACGAACATCTTGCACGGGACCAATGTAACTTGTATGAACTGACCGCGTAGTTACGGGTCTCCAGATTTGCGAATATGACGATAATTTCAAAATACGTAGATTAGGCTTAAATACAAGTTATTAAATTGTGAAAACCCAAACCAGCCCCCAAACGGCCTCGTAAGAGGCACGAACACCTCGCACGGGACCAGTACGAACTCACCGTGTTGTCGCGGATCTCGTGGTTTTAGAATACGATGATAATTTCAAAATACGTAGATTAGGCTTAAAAACAAGCCGTTGGAGGGTGAAAACCCAAACCAACCCCCAAACGGCCGCATAAAAGTGACGAACACCTCGCAGGGGACCAATGTAACTTGTAAGAACTGACCGCGTAGTCGCGGGCCTCCCGAAATATGGCAAAAATTTCAAAATTAATAGATCAGGCTTAAAAACAAGCCGTTCGAGGGGATAACCCAAACCAGCCCCCAAATGGTCCCGTAACAGGCACAAAACAGCTCGCAAGGGACCAATGTAACATGTCAGAACTGACCGCGGAGTCGCGGGTGTCCTGATTTAAGAATAAGACGATAATTTTAAAATATATCGATTAAGCTAAAAAACAAGCCCTTAAAGGGAGAAAACTCAAACTAGCCCCCCAACGGCGCTGTAAGAGGCACGAACACCTCGTACGGGAGCAATATAACTTGTACAAACTGCCCGCGTAGTCGCGGGCCTCTCGGTTTCAGAATATGACTATAATTTCAAAATATATCGATTAAGCTGAAAAACAGGCCTTAAAGGGTGATAACCAAAACCAGCCCCCAAACGGCCTTGTAAGAGGCTCTAACACCTCGCACGGGAACAATGGAACTTGTACGAACTGATCTCGTAGTTGCGGGCCTCCCAATTTAAGAATATGATGATAATTTCAAAATACGAAGATTAGCCTTAAAAACAAGCCGTTGGGGTGGAAACACAAACCAGCCCCCAAACGGCCCCGTAAAAGGCACGAACACCTCGCACGGGATCAATGAAACTTGTACGAACTGGCCGCGTTGTCGCGGATCTCCCGATTTGACAATATGACGATAGTTTCAAAATACGTAGATTAGGCTTAAAAATAAGGAGTTGGGTGGTGAAAACCCAAACCAGCCCCCAAACGGCCCCGTAAGAGGCACGAACATCTTGCACGGGACCAATGTAACTTGTATGAACTGACCGCGTAGTTACGGGTCTCCAGATTTGCGAATATGACGATAGTTTCAAAATACGTAGATTAGGCTTAAATACAAGTTATTAAAGTGTGAAAACCCAAACCAGCCCCCAAACGGCCTCGTAAGAGGCACGAACACCTCGCACGGGACCAATGTAACTTGTACGAACTAACCGCGTTATCGCGGGTCTCGCAGTTTTAGAATACGACGATAATTTCAAAATACGTAGATTAGGCTTAAAAACAAGTCGTTGGAGGGTGAAAACCCAAACCAACCCCCAAACGGCCCCATAAAAGTCACGAACACCTCGCAGGGGACCAATGTAACTTGTAAGAATTGACCGCGTAGTCGCGGGCCTCCCGAAATATGGCAAAATTTTCAAAATAAATAGATCAGGCTTAAAAACAAGCCGTTCGAGGGTGATAACCCAAACCAGCCCCCAAATGGCCCCGTAACACGCACAAACACCTCGCACGGGACCAATGTAACATGTCAGAACTGACCGCGGAGTCGCGGGTGTCCTGATTTGAGAATAGGACGATAATTTTAATATATATCGATTAAGCTAAAAAAACAAGCCCTGAAAGGGAGAAAACCCAAACTAGCCCCCCAACGAGCCTGTAAGAGGCACGAACACCTCGCACGGGACCAATATAACTTGTACGAACTGACCGGGTAGTCCCGGGCCTCTCGGTTTCAGAATATGAGTATAATTTCAAAATATATCGATTAAGCTGAAAAACAGCCCCTTAAAGGGTGATAACCCAAACCAGCCCCCAAACGGCCATGTAAGAGGCTCTAACACCTCGTACGGGACCAATGGAACTTGTACGAACTGATCTCGTAGTTTCGGGTCTCCCAATTTAAGAATATGATGATAATTTCAAAATACGAAGATTAGCCTTAAAAACAAGCCGTTGGGGTGGAAACACAAACCAGCCCCCAAACGGCCCCGTAAAAGGAACGGACACCACGCACGGGACCAATGTAACTTGTACGAACTGACCGCGTAGTCGCGGATTTCCCGATTTGACAATATGACGATAGTTTCAAAATACGTACATTAGGCTTAAAAATAAGGAGTTGTGTGGTGAAAACCCAAACCAGCCCCGAAACGGCCCCGTAAGAAGCACGAACATCTTGCACGGGACCAATGTAACTTGTATGAACTGACCGCGTAGTTACGGGTCTCCAGATTTCCGAATATGACGATATTTTCAAAATACGTAGATTAGGCTTAAATACAATTTATTAAAGTGTGAAAACCCAAACCAGCCTCCAAACGCCCTCGTAAGAGGCACAAAAACCTCGCACAGGACCAGTGTAACTTGTACGAACTGACCGCGTTGTCACGGGTCTCGCGGTTTTAGAATACGACGATAATTTCAAAATACGTAGATTAGGCTTAAAAACAAGCCGTTGGAGGGTGAAAACCCAAACCAACCCCCAAACAGCCCCATAAAAGTCACGAACACCTCGCAGGGGACCAATGTAACTTGTAAGAACTGACCGCGTAGTCGCGGGCCTCCCGAAATATGGCAAAAATTTCAAAATAAATAGATCAGGCTTAAAAACTAGCCATTCGAGGGTGATAACCCAAACCAGCCCCCAAATGGCCCCGTAACACACACAAACACCTCGAACGGGACCAATGTAACATGTCAGAACTGACCGCGGAGTCGCGGGTGTCCTGATTTGAGAATAGGACGATAATTTTAAAATATATCGATTAAGCTAAAAAACAAGCCCTGAAAGGGAGAAAACCCAAACTAGCCCCCCAACGACCCTGTAAGAGGCACGAACACCTCGTACGGGACCAATATAACTTGTACGAACTGACCGGGTAGTCCTGGGCCTCTCGGTTTCAGAATATGAGTATAATTTCAAAATATATCGATTAAGCTGAAAAACAGGCCCTTAAAGGGTGATAACCCAAACCAGCCCCCAAACGGCCTTGTAAGAGGCTCTAACACCTCGCACGGGACCAATGGAACTTGTACGAACTGATCTCGTAGTTGCGGGCCTCCCAATTTAAGAATATGATGATAATTTCAAAATACGTAGATTAGCCTTAAAAACAAGCCGTTGGGGTGGAAACACAAACCAGCCCCCAAACGGCCCCGTAAAAGGCACGGACACCACGCACGGGACCAATGTAACTTGTACGAACTGACCGCGTAGTCGCGGATTTCCCGATTTGACAATATGACGATAGTTTCAAAATACGTAGATTAGGCATAAAAATAAGGAGTTGTGTGGTGAAAACCCGAACCAGCCCCGAAACGGCCCCGTAAGAGGCACGAACATCTTGCACGGGACCAATGTAACTTGTAAGAACTGATCGCGTAGTTACGGGTCTCCAGATTTCCGAATATGACGATAATTTCAAAATACGTAGATTAGGCTTAAATACAAGTTATTAAAGTGTGAAAACCCAAACCAGCACCCAAACGGCCTCGTAAGAGGCACGAACACCTCGCACGGGACCAATGTAACTTGTACGAACTGACCGCGTTGTCGCGGGTCTCGCGGTTTTAGAATACGACGATAATTTCAAAATACGTAGATTAGGCTTAAAAACCAGCCGTTGGAGGGTGAAAACCCAAACCAACACCCAAACGGCCGCATAAAAGTCACGAACACTTCGCAGGGGACCGATGTAACTTGTAAGAACTGACCGCGTAGTCGCGGGCCTCCCTAAATATGGCAAAAATTTCAAAATAAATAGATCAGGCTTAAAAACAAGCCGTTCGAGGGTGATAACCCAAACCAGCCCCCAAATGGCCCCGTAACAGGCACAAAACAGCTCGCACGGGACCAATGTAACATGTCAGAACTGACCGCGGAGTCGCGGGTGTCCTGATTTGAGAATAAGACGATAATTTTAAAATATATCGATTAAGCTAAAAAACAAGCCCTTAAAGGGAGAAAACCCAAACTAGCCCCCCAACGGCCCTGTAAGAGGCACGAACACCTCGTACGGACCAACATAACTTGTACGAACTGACCGCGTAGTCACGGGCCTCTCGGTTTCAGAATATGACTATAATTTCAAAATATATCGATTATGCTGAAAAACAGGCCCTTAAAGGGTGATAACCCAAACCAACCCCCAAACGGCCTTGTAAGAGGCTCTAACACCTCGCACGGGACCAATGGAACTTGTACGAACTGATCTCGTAGTTGCGGGCCTCCCAATTTAAGAATATGATGATAATTTCAAAATACGTAGATTAGCCTTAAAAACAAGCCGTTGGGGTGGAAACACAAACCAGCCCCCAAACGGCCCCGTAAAAGGCACGAACACCTCGCACGGGATCAATGTAACTTGTACGAACTGACCGCGTAGTCGCGGATCTCCCGATTTGACAATATGATGATAGTTTCAAAATACGTAGATTAGGCTTAAAAACAAGGAGTTGGGTGGTGAAAACCCAAACCAGCCCCCAAACGGCCCCGTAAGAGGCACGAACATCTTGCACGGGACCAATGTAACTTGTATGAACTGACCGCGTAGTTACGGGTCTCCAGATTTGCGAATATGACGATAATTTCAAAATACGTAGATTAGGCTTAAATACAAGTTATTAAAGTGTGAAAACCAAAACCAGCGTCCAAACGGCCTCGTAAGAGGCACGAACACCTCGCACGGGACCAATGTAACTTGTACGAACTGACCGCGTTGTCACGGGTCTCGCGGTTTTAGAATACGACGATAATTTCAAAATACGTATATTAGGCTTAAAAACAAGTCGTTGGACGGTGAAAACCCAAACCAACCCCCAAACGGCCCCATAAAGGACCAATGTAACTTGTAAGAACTGACCGCGTAGTCGCGGGCCTCCCGAAATATGGCAAAAATTTCAAAATAAATAGATCAGGCTTAAAAACAAGCCGTTCGAGGGTGATAACCCAAACCAGCCCCCAAATGGCCCCGTAACAGGCACAAAACACCTCGCACGGGACCAATGTAACATGTCAGAACTGACCGCAGAGTCGCGGGTGTCCTGATTTGAGAATAAGACGATAATTTTAAAATATACCGATTAAGCTAAAAAATAAGCCCTTAAAGGGAGAAACCCCAAACTAGCCCCCCAACGGCCCTGTAAGAGGCACGAACACCTCGCACGGGACCAATATAACTTGTACGAACTGACCGCGTAGTCGCGGGCCTCTCGGTTTCAGAATATGACTATAATTTCAAAATATATCGATTAAGCTGAAAAACAGGTACATAAAGGGTGATAACCCAAACCAGCCCCCAAACGGCCTTGTAAGAGGCTCTAACACCTCGCAAGGGACCAATGGAACTTGTACGAACTGATCTCGTAGTTGCGGGCCTCCCAATTTAAGAATATGATGATAATTTCAAAATACGTAGATTAGCCTTAAAAACAAGCCGTTGGGGCGGAAACACAAACCAGCCCCCAAACGGCCCCGTAAAGGCACGGACACCTCGCACGGGACCAATGTAACTTGTACGAACTGACCGAGTAGTCGCGGATCTCCCGATTTGACAATATGACGATAGTTTCAAAATACGTAGATTAGGCTTAAAAATAAGGAGTTGTGTGGTGAAAACCCAAACCAGCCCCCAAACAGCCCCGTAAGAGGCACGAACATCTTGCACGGGACTAATGTAACTTGTATGAACTGACCGCGTAGTTACAGCTCTCCAGATTTGCGAATATGACGATAATTTCAAAAGACGTAGATTAGGCTTAAATACAAGTTATTAAAGTGTGAAAACCCAAACCAGCCCCCAAACGGCCTCGTAAGAGGCACGAACATCTCGCACGGGACCAATGTAACTTGTACGAACTGACCGCGTTGTCGCGGGTCTCGCGGTTTTAGAATACAACGATAATTTCAAAATACATAGATTAGGCTTAAAAACAAGCCGTTGGAGGGTGAAAACCCAAAGCAACCCCCAAACGGCCGCATAAAAGTCACGAACACCTCACAGGGGACCAATGTAACTTGTAAGAACTGACCGTGTAGTCGCGGGCCTCCCGAAATATGGAAAAAATTTCAAAATAAATAGATCAGGCGTAAAAACAAGCCGTTCGAGGGTGATAACCCAAACCAGCCCCCAAATGGCCCCGTAACAGGCACAAAACACCTCGCACGGGACCAATGTAACATGTCAGAACTGACCGCGGAGTCGCGGGTGTCGTGATTTGAGAATAAGACGATAATTTTTAAATATATCGATTAAGCTAAAAAACAAGCCCTTTAAGGGAGAAAACCCAAACTAGCCCCCCAACGGCCCTGTAAGAGGCACGAACACCTCGTACGGGACCAATATAACTTGTACAAACTGCCCGCGTAGTCGCGGGCCTCTCGGTTTCAGAATATGACTATAATTTCAAAATATATCGATTAAGCTGAAAAACAGGCCCTTAAAGGATGATAACCCAAACCAGCCCCCAAACGGCCTTGTAAGAGGCTCTAACACCTCGCACGGGACCAATGGAACTTGTACGAACTGATCTCGTAGTTGCGGGCCTCCCAATTTAAGATTATGATGATAATTTCAAAATACGTAGATTAGCCTTAAAAACAAGCCGTTGGGGTGGCAACACAAACCAGCCCCCAAACGGCCCCGTAAAAGGCACGAACACCTCGCACGGGATCAATGTAACTTGTACGAACTGACCGCGTAGTCGCGGATCTCCCGATTTGACAATATGACGATAGTTTCAAAATACGTAGATTAGGCTTAAAAACAAGGAGTTGTG
The DNA here is from genome assembly GCA_949130495.1 of Sambucus nigra. Taxonomy (NCBI): domain Eukaryota; kingdom Viridiplantae; phylum Streptophyta; class Magnoliopsida; order Dipsacales; family Adoxaceae; genus Sambucus; species Sambucus nigra. The sequence goes on along the minus strand of OX422222.1, from coordinate 174,483,495 downwards.
TGGTGAAAAACCAAACCAGCCCCCAAACGGCCCCGTAAGAGGCACGAACATCTTGCACGGGACCAATGTAACTTGTATGAACTGACCGCGTAGTTACGGGTCTCCAGATTTGCGAATATCACGATTATTTCAAAATACGTAGATTAGGGTTAAATACAAGTTATTAAAGTGTGAAAACCCAAACCAGCCCCCAAACGGCCTCGTAAGAGGCACGAACACCTCGCACGGGACTAATGTAACTTGTACGAACTGACCGCGTTATCGTGGGTCTCGCAGTTTTAGAATACGACGATAATTTCAAAATACGTAGATTAGGCTTAAAAACAAGTCGTTGGAGGGTGAAAACCCAAACCAACCCCCAAACGGCCCCATAAAAGTCACGAACACCTCGCAGGGGACCAATGTAACTTGTAAGAACTGACCGCGTAGTCGCGGGCCTCCCGAAATATGGCAAAAATTTCAAAATAAATAGATCAGGCTTAAAAACAAGCCGTTCGAGGGTGATAACCCAAACCAGCCCCCAAATGGCCCCGTAACAGGCACAAAACAGCTCGCACGGGACCAATGTAACATGTCAGAACTGACCGCGGAGTCGCGGGTGTCCTGATTTGAGAATAAGACGATAATTTTAAAATATATCGATTAAGCTAAAAAACAAGCCCTTAAAGGGAGAAAACCCAAACTAGCCCCCCAACGGCCCTGTAAGAGGCACGAACACCTCGCACGGGACCAATATAACTTGTACGAACTGACCGCGTAGTCACGGGCCTCTCGGTTTCAGAATATGTCTATAATTTCAAAATATATCGATTAAGCTGAAAAACAGGCACATAAAGGGTGATAACCCAAACCAGCCCCCAAACGGCCTTGTAAGAGGCTCTAACACCTCGCACGGGACCAATGGAACTTGTACGAACTGATCTCGTAGTTGCGGGCCTCCCAATTTATGAATATGATGATAATTTCAAAATACGTAGATTAGCCTTAAAAACAAGCCGTTGGGGCGGAAACACAAATCAGCCCCCAAACGGCCCCGTAAAAGGCACGGACACCTCGCACGGGACCAATGTAACTTGTACGAACTGACCGCGTAGTCGCGGATCTCCCGATTTGACAATATGACGATAGTTTCAAAATACGTAGATTAGGCTTAAAAACAAGGAGTTGGGTGGTGAAAACCCAAACCAGCCCCCAAACGGCCCCGTAAGAGGCACAAACATCTTGCACGGGACCAATGTAACATGTATGAACTGACCGCGTAGTTACGGGTCTCCAGATTTGCGAATATGACGATAATTTCAAAATACGTAGATTAGGCTTAAATACAAGTTATTAAAGTGTGAAAACCCAAACCAGGCTCCAAACGGCCTCGTAAGAGGCACGAACACCTCGCACGGGACCAATGTAACTTGTACGAACTGACCGCGTTGTCGCGGGTCTCGCGGTTTTAGAATACGACGATAATTTCAAAATACGTAGATTAGTCTTAAAAACAAGCCGTTGGAGGGTGAAAACCCAAACCAATCCCCAAACGGCCCAATAAAGGACCAATGTAACTTGTAAGAACTGACCGCGTAGTCGCGGGCGTCCCGAAATATGGCAAAAATTTCAAAATAAATAGATCAGGCTTAAAAACAAGTCGTTCGAGGGTGATAACCCAAACCAGCCCCCAAATGGCCCCGTAACACGCACAAACACCTCGTACGAGAACAATGTAACATGTCAGAACTGACAGCGGAGTCGCGGGTGTCCTGATTTGAGAATAGGACGATAATTTTAAAATATATCGATTAAGCTAAAAAATAAGCCCTTAAAGGGAGAAAATCCAAACTAGCCCCCCAACGGCCCTGTAAGAGGCACGAACACCTCGCACGGGACCAATATAACTTGTACGAACTGACCGGGTAGTCGCGGGCCTCTCGGTTTCAGAAGATGACTACAATTTCAAAATATATCGATTAAGCTGAAAAACAGGCCCTTAAAGGGTGATAACCCAAACGAGCCCCCAAACGGCCTTGTAAGAGGCTCTAACACCTCGCACGGGACCAATGGAACTTGTACGAACTGATCTCGTAGTTGCGGGTCTCCCAATTTAAGAATATGATGATAATTTCAAAATACGTAGATTAGCCTTAAAAACAAGCCGTTGGGGTGGAAACACAAACCATCCCCCAAACGGCCCCGTAAAAGGCACGGACACCTCGCACGGGACCAATGTAACTTGTACGAACTGACCGCGTAGTCGCGGATCTCCCGATTTGACAATATGACGATAGTTTCAAAATACGTAGATTAGGCTTAAAAACAAGGAGTTGTGTAGTGAAAACCCAAACCAGCCCCCAAACGGCCCCGTAAGAGGCACGAACACCTCGCACGGGACCAATGTAACTTGTACAAACTGACCGCGTTGTCGCGGGTCTCGCGGTTTTAGAATACGACGATAATTTCAAAATACGTATATTAGGCTTAAAAACAAGTCGTTGGAGGGTGAAAACCCAAACCAATCCCCAAACGGCCCAATAAAGGACCAATGTAACTTGTAAGAACTGACCGCGTAGTCGCGGGCCTCCCTAAATATGGCAAAAATTTCAAAATAAATAGATCAGGCTTAAAAACAAGCCGTTCGAGGGTGATAACCCAAACCAGCCCCCAAATGGCCCCGTAACAGGCACAAAACACCTCGCACGGGACCAATGTAACATGTCAGAACTGACCGCGGAGTCGCGGGTGTCCTGATTTGAGAATAAGACGATAATTTTAAAATATATTGATTAAGCTAAAAAACAAGCCCTTAAAGGGAGAAAACCCAAACTAGCCCCCCAACGGCCCTGTAAGAGGCACGAACACCTCGTACGGGACCAATATAACTTGTACAAACTGCCCGCGTAGTCGCGGGCCTCTCGGTTTCAAAATATGACTATAATTTCAAAATATATCGATTAAGCTGAAAAACAGGCCCTTAAAGGGTGATAACCCAAACCATCCCCCAAATGGCCTTGTAAGAGGCTCTAACACCTCGCACGGGACCAATGGAACTTGTACGAACTGATCTCGTAGTTGCGGGCCTCCCAATTTAAGAATATGATGATAATTTCAAAATACGTAGATTAGCCTTTAAAAGAAGCCGTTGGGGTGGAAACACAAACCAGCCCCCAAACGGCCCCGTAAAAGGCAGGAACACCACGCACGGGATCAATGTAACTTGTACGAACTGACCGCGTAGTCGCGGATCTCCCGATTTGACAATATGACGATAGTTTCAAAATACGTAGATTAGGCTTAAAAACAAGGAGTTGGGTGGTGAAAACCCAAACCAGCCCCCAAACGGCCCCGTAAGAGGCACGAACATCTTGCACGGGACCAATGTAACTTGTATGAACTGACCGCATAGTTACGGGTCTCCAGATTTGCGAATATGACGATAATTTCAAAATACGTAGATTAGGCTTAAATACAAGTTATTAAAGTGTGAAAACCCTAACCAGCCTCCAAACGGCCTCGTAAGAGGCACGAAAACCTCGCACGGGACCAGTGTAACTTGTACGAACTGACCGCGTTGTCACGGGTCTCGCGGTTTTAGAATACGACGATAATTTCAAAATACGTAGATTAGGCTTCAAAACAAGCCGTTGGAGGGTGAAAACCCAAACCAACCCCCAAACGGCCCCATAAAAGTCCCGAACACCTCGCAGGTGACCAATGTAACTTGTAAGAACTGACCGCGTAGTCGCGGGCCTCCCGAAATATGGCAAAAATTTCAAAATAAATAGATGAGGCTTAAAAACAAGTCGTTCGTGGGTGATAACCTAAACCAGGCCCCAAATGGCCCGTAACAGGCACAAAACACCTCGCACGGGACCAATGTAACATGTCAGAACTGACCGCGGAGTCGCGGGTGTCCTGATTTGAGAATAAGACGATAATTTTAAAATATATCGATTAAGCTAAAAAACAAGCCCTTAAAGGGAGAAAAACCAAACTAGCCCCCCAACGGCCCTGTAAGAGGCACGAACACCTCGTACGGACCAATATAACTTGTACGAACTGACCGCGTAGTCACGGGCCTCTCGGTTTCAGAATATGTCTATAATTTCAAAATATATCGATTAAGCGGAAAAACAGGCCCTTAAAGGGTGATAACACAAACCAGCCCCCAAACGGCCTTGTAAGAGGCTCTAACACCTCGCACGGGACCAATGGAACTTGTACGAACTGATCTCGTAGTTGCGGGGCTCCCAATTTAAGAATATGATGATAATTTCAAAATACGTAGATTAGCCTTAAAAACAAGCCGTTGGGGTGGAAACCCAAACCAACCCCCAAACGGCCCCGTAAAAGGCACGAACACCTCGCACGGGATCAATGTAACTTGTACGAACTGACCGCGTAGTCGCGGATCTCCCGATTTGACAATATGACGATAGTTTCAAAATACGTAGATTAGGCTTAAAAACAAGGAGTTGGGTGGTGAAAACCCAAACCAGCCCCCAAACGGCCCCGTAAGAGGCACAAACATCTTGCACGGGACCAATGTAACATGTATGAACTGACCGCGTAGTTACGGGTCTCCAGATTTGCGAATATGACGATAATTTCAAAATACGTAGATTAGGCTTAAATACAAGTTATTAAAGTGTGAAAACCCAAACCAGGCTCCAAACGGCCTCGTAAGACGCACGAACACCTCGCACGGGACCAATGTAACTTGTACGAACTGACCGCGTTGTCGCGGGTCTCGCGGTTTTAGAATACGACGATAATTTCAAAATACGTAGATTAGGCTTAAAAACAAGCCGTTGGAGGGTGAAAACCCAAACCAATCCCCAAACGGCCCAATAAAGGACCAATGTAACTTGTAAGAACTGACCGCGTAGTCGCGGGCCTCCCGAAATATTGCAAAAATTTCAAAATAAATAGATCAGGCTTAAAAACAAGTCGTTCGAGGGTGATAACCCAAACCAGCCCCCAAATGGCCCCGTAACACGCACAAACACCTCGTACGGGAACAATGTAACATGTCAGAACTGACAGCGGAGTCGCGGGTGTCCTGATTTGAGAATAGGACGATAATTTTAAAATATATCGATTAAGCTAAAAAATAAGCCCTTAAAGGGAGAAAACCCAAACTAGCCCCCCAACGGCCCTGTAAGAGGCACGAACACCTCGCACGGGACCAATATAACTTGTACGAACTGACCGGGTAGTCGCGGGCCTCTCGGTTTCAGAAGATGACTACAATTTCAAAATATATCGATTAAGCTGAAAAACAGGCCCTTAAAGGGTGATAACCCAAACGAGCCCCCAAACGGCCTTGTAAGAGGCTCTAACACCTCGTACGGGACCAATGGAACTTGTACGAACTGATCTCGTAGTTGCGGGTCTCCCAATTTAAGAATATGATGATAATTTCAAAATACGTAGATTAGCCTTAAAAACAAGCCGTTGGGGTGGAAACACAAACCATCCCCCAAACGGCCCCGTAAAAGGCACGGACACCTCGCACGGGACCAATGTAACTTGTACGAACTGACCGCGTAGTCGCGGATCTCCCGATTTGACAATATGACGATAGTTTCAAAATACGTAGATTAGGCTTAAAAACAAGGAGTTGTGTAGTGAAAACCCAAACCAGCCCCCAAACGGCCCCGTAAGAGGCACGAACACCTTGCACGGGACCAATGTAACTTGTACAAACTGACCGCGTTGTCGCGGGTCTCGCGGTTTTAGAATACGACGATAATTTCAAAATACGTATATTAGGCTTAAAAACAAGTCGTTGGAGGGTGAAAACCCAAACCAATCCCCAAACGGCCCAATAAAGGACCAATGTAACTTGTAAGAACTAACCGCGTAGTCGCGGGCCTCCCGAAATATGGCAAAAATTTCAAAATAAATAGATCAGGCTTAAAAACAAGCCGTTCGAGGGTGATAACCCAAACCAGCCCCCAAATGGCCCCGTAACAGGCACAAAACACCTCGCACGGGACCAATGTAACATGTCAGAACTGACCGCGGAGTCGCGGGTGTCCTGATTTGAGAATAAGACTATAATTTTAAAATATATTGATTAAGCTAAAAAACAAGCCCTTAAAGGGAGAAAACCCAAACTAGCCCCCCAACGGCCCTGTAAGAGGCACGAACACCTCGTACGGGACCAATATAACTTGTACAAACTGCCCGCGTAGTCGCGGGCCTCTCGGTTTCAAAATATGACTATAATTTCAAAATATATTGATTAAGCTGAAAAACAGGCCCTTAAAGGGTGATAACCCAAACCATCCCCCAAATGGCCTTGTAAGAGGCTCTAACACCTCGCACGGGACCAATGGAACTTGTACGAACTGATCTCGTTGTTGCGGGCCTCCCAATTTAAGAATATGATGATAATTTCAAAATACGTAGATTAGCCTTTAAAAGAAGCCGTTGGGGTGGAAACACAAACCAGCCCCCAAACGGCCCCGTAAAAGGCAGGAACACCACGCACGGGATCAATGTAACTTGTACGAACTGACCGCGTAGTCGCGGATCTCCCGATTTGACAATATGACGATAGTTTCAAAATACGTAGATTAGGCTTAAAAACAAGGAGTTGGGTGGTGAAAACCCAAACCAGCCCCCAAACGGCCCCGTAAGAGGCACGAACATCTTGCACGGGACCAATGTAACATGTATGAACTGACCGCATAGTTACGGGTCTCCAGATTTGCGAATATGACGATAATTTCAAAATACGTAGATTAGGCTTAAATACAATTTATTAAAGTGTGAAAACCCTAACCAGCCTCCAAACGGCCTCGTAAGAGGCACGAAAACCTCGCACGGGACCAGTGTAACTTGTACGAACTGACCGCGTTGTCACGGGTCTCGCGGTTTTAGAATACGACGATAATTTCAAAATACGTAGATTAGGCTTAAAAACAAGCCGTTGGAGGGTGAAAACCCAAACCAACCTCCAACGGCCCCATAAAAATCCCGAACACCTCGCAGGTGACCAATGTAACTTGTAAGAACTGACCGCGTAGTCGCGGGCCTCCCAAAATATGGCAAAAATTTCAAAATAAATAGATGAGGCTTAAAAACAAGTCGTTCGTGGGTGATAACCTAAACCAGGCCCCAAATGGCCCGTAACAGGCACAAAACACCTCGCACGGGACCAATGTAACATGTCAGAACTGACCGCGGAGTCGCGGGTGTCCTAATTTGAGAATAAGACGATAATTTTAAAATATATCGATTAAGCTAAAAAACAAGCCCTTAAAGGGAGAAAAACCAAACTAGCCCCCCAACGGCCCTGTAAGAGGCACGAACACCTCGTACGGACCAATATAACTTGTACGAACTGACCGCGTAGTCACGGGCCTCTCGGTTTCAGAATATGTCTATAATTTCAAAATATATCGATTAAGCGGAAAAACAGGCCCTTAAAGGGTGATAACACAAACCAGCCCCCAAACGGCCTTGTAAGAGGCTCTAACACCTCGCACGGGACCAATGGAACTTGTACGAACTGATCTCGTAGTTGCGGGGCTCCCAATTTAAGAATATGATGATAATTTCAAAATACGTAGATTAGCCTTAAAAACAAGCCGTTGGGGTGGAAACCCAAACCAACCCCCAAACGGCCCCGTAAAAGGCACGAACACCTCGCACGGGATCAATGTAACTTGTACGAACTGACCGCGTAGTCGCGGATCTCCCGATTTGACAATATGACGATAGTTTAAAAATACGTAGATTAGGCTTAAAAACAAGGAGTTGGGTGGTGAAAACCCAAACCAGCCCCCAAACGGCCCCGTAAGAGGCACAAACATCTTGCACGGGACCAATGTAACATGTATGAACTGACCGCGTAGTTACGGGTCTCCAGATTTGCGAATATGACGATAATTTCAAAATACGTAGATTAGGCTTAAATACAAGTTATTAAAGTGTGAAAACCCAAACCAGGCTCCAAACGGCCTCGTAAGAGGCACGAACACCTCGCACGGGACCAATGTAACTTGTACGAACTGACCGCGTTGTCGCGGGTCTCGCGGTTTTAGAATACGACGATAATTTCAAAATACGTAGATTAGGCTTAAAAACAAGCCGTTGGAGGGTGAAAACCCAAACCAATCCCCAAACGGCCCAATAAAGGACCAATGTAACTTGTAAGAACTGACCGCGTAGTCGCGGGCCTCCCGAAATATGGCAAAAATTTCAAAATAAATAGATCAGGCTTAAAAACAAGCCGTTCGAGGGTGATAACCCAAACCAGCCCCCAAATGGCCCCGTAACACGCACAAACACCTCGCACGGGACCAATGTAACATGTCAGAACTGACAGCGGAGTCGGGGGTGTCCTGATTTGAGAATAGGACGATAATTTTAAAATATATCGATTAAGCTAAAAAATAAGCCCTTAAAGGGAGAAAACCCAAACTAGCCCCCCAACGGCCCTGTAAGAGGCACGAACACCTCGCACGGGACCAATATAACTTGTACGAACTGACCGGGTAGTCGCGGGCCTCTCGGTTTCAGAAGATGACTACAATTTCAAAACATATCGATTAAGCTGAAAAACAGGCCCTTAAAGGGTGATAACCCAAACGAGCCCCCAAACGGCCTTTTAAGAGGCTCTAACACCTCGCACGGGACCAATGGAACTTGTACGAACTGATCTCGTAGTTGCGGGTCTCCCAATTTAAGAATATGATGATAATTTCAAAATACGTAGATTAGCCTTAAAAACAAGCCGTTGGGGTGGAAACACAAACCATCCCCCAAACGGCCCCGTAAAAGGCACAGACACCTCGCACGGGACCAATGTAACTTGTACGAACTGACCGCGTAGTCGCGGATCTCCCGATTTGACAATATGACGATAGTTTCAAAATACGTAGATTAGGCTTAAAAACAAGGAGTTGTGTAGTGAAAACCCAAACCAGCCCCCAAACGGCCCCGAAAGAGGCACGAACACCTCGCACGGGACCAATGTAACTTGTACAAACTGACCGCGTTGTCGCGGGTCTCGCGGTTTTAGAATACGACGATAATTTCAAAATACGTATATTAGGCTTAAAAACAAGTCGTTGGAGGGTGAAAACCCAAACCAATCCCCAAACGGCCCAATAAAGGACCAATGTAACTTGTAAGAACTGACCGCGTAGTCGCGGGCCTCCCTAAATATGGCAAAAATTTCAAAATAAATAGATCAGGCTTAAAAACAAGCCGTTCGAGGGTGATAACCCAAACCAGCCCCCAAATGGCCCCGTAACAGGCACAAAACACCTCGCACGGGACCAATGTAACATGTCAGAACTGACCGCGGAGTCGCGGGTGTCCTGATTTGAGAATAAGACGATAATTTTAAAATATATCGATTAAGCTAAAAAACAAGCCCTTAAAGGGAAAAAACCCAAACTAGCCCCCCAACGGCCCTGTAAGAGGCACGAACACTTCGTACGGGACCAATATAACTTGTACAAACTGCCTGCGTAGTCGCGGGCCTCTCGGTTTCAAAATATGACTATAATTTCAAAATATATCGATTAAGCTGAAAAACAGGCCCTTAAAGGGTGATAACCCAAACCATCCCCCAAACGGCCTTGTAAGAGGCTCTAACACCTCGTACGGGACCAATGGAACTTGTACGAACTGATCTCGTAGTTGCGGGCCTCCCAATTTAAGAATATGATGATAATTTCAAAATACGTAGATTAGCCTTAAAAACAAGCCGTTGGGGTGGAAACACAAACCAGCCCCCAAACGGCCCCGTAAAAGGCACGGACACCTCGCACGGGACCAATGTAACTTGTACGAACTGACCGAGTAGTCGCGGATCTCCCGATTTGACAATATGACCATAGTTTCAAAATATGTAGATTAGGCTTAAAAATTAGGAGTTGTGTGGTGAAAACCCAAACCAGCCCCCAAACGGCCCCGTAAGAGGCACGAACATCTTGCACGGGACCAATGTAACTTGTATGAACTGACCGCGTAGTTACGGGTCTCCAGATTTGCGAATATGACGATAATTTCAAAATACGTAGATTAGGCTTAAATACAAGTTATTAAATTGTGAAAACCCAAACCAGCCCCCAAACGGCCTCGTAAGAGGCACGAACACCTCGCACGGGACCAATGTAACTTGTACGAACTGACGGCGTTGTCGCGGGTCTCGTGGTTTTAGAATACGACGATAATTTCAAAATACGTAGATTAGGCTTAAAAACAAGCCGTTGGAGGGTGAAAACCCAAACCAACCCCCAAACGGCCGCATAAAAGTCACGAACACCTCGCAGGGGACCAATGTAACTTGTAAGAACTGACCGCGTAGTCGCGGGCCTCCCGAAATATGGCAAAAATTTCAAAATTAATAGATCAGGCTTAAAAACAAGCCGTTCGAGGGGATAACCCAAACCAGCCCCCAAATGGCCCCGTAACAGGCACAAAACAGCTCGCAAGGGACCAATGTAACATGTCAGAACTGACCGCGGAGTCGCGGGTGTCCTGATTTGAGAATAAGACGATAATTTTAAAATATATCGATTAAGCTAAAAAACAAGCCCTTAAAGGGAGAAAACCCAAACTAGCCCCCCAACGGCCCTATAAGAGGCACGAACACCTCGCACGGGACCAATATAACTTGTACGAACTGACCGCGTAGTCGCGGGCCTCTCGGTTTCAGAATATGACTATAATTTCAAAATATATCGATTAAGCTGAAAAACAGGCACTTAAAGGGTGATAACCCAAACCAGCCCCCCAACGGCCTTGTAAGAGGCTCTAACACCTCGCACGGGACCAATGGAACTTGTACGAACTGATCTCGTAGTTGCGGGCCTCCCAATTTAAGAATATGATGATAATTTCAAAATACGTAGATTAGCCTTAAAAACAAGCCGTTGGGGTGGAAACACAAACCAGCCCCCAAACGGCCCCGTAAAAGGCACGGACACCTCGCACGGGACCAATGTAACTTGTATGAACTGACCGCGTAGTTACGGGTCTCCAGATTTGCGAATATGACGATAATTTCAAAATATGTAGATTAGGCTTAAATACAAGTTATTAAATTGTGAAAACCCAAACCAGCCCCCAAACGACCTCGTAAGAGGCACGAACACCTCGCACGGGACCAATGTAATTTGTACGAACTGACCGCGTTGTCGCGGGTCTCGTGGTTTTAGAATACGACGATAATTTCAAAATACGTAAATTAGGCTTAAAAACAAGCCGTTGGAGGGTGAAAACCCAAACCAACCCCCAAACGGCTGCATAAAAGTCACGAACACCTCGCAGGGGACCAATGTAACTTGTAAGAACTGACCGCGTAGTCGCGGGCCTCCCGAAATATGGCAAAAATTTCAAAATTAATAGATCAGGCTTAAAAACAAGCCGTTCTAGGGGATAACCCAAACCAGCCCCCAAATGGCCCCGTAACAGGCACAAAACAGCTCGCAAGGGACCAATGTAACATGTCAGAACTGACCGCGGAGTCGCGGGTGTCCTGATTTGAGAATAAGACGATAATTTTAAAATATATCGATTAAGCTAAAAAACAAGCCCTTAAAGGGAGAAAAACCAAACTAGCCCCCCAACGGCCCTGTAAAAGGCACGAACACCTCGCACGGGATCAATGTAACTTGTACGAACTGACCGCGTAGTCGCGGATCTCCCGATTTGACAATATGACGATAGTTTCAAAATACGTAGATTAGGCTTAAAAACAAGGAGTTGGGTGGTGAAAACCCAAACCAGCCCCCAAACGGCCCCATAAGAGGCACAAACATCTTGCACGGGACCAATGTAACATGTATGAACTGACCGCGTAGTTACGGGTCTCCAGATTTGCGAATATGACGATAATTTCAAAATACGTAGATTAGGCTTAAATACAAGTTATTAAAGTGTGAAAACCCAAACCAGGCTCCAAACGGCCTCGTAAGAGGCACGAACACCTCGCACGGGACCAATGTAACTTGTACGAACTTACCGCGTTGTCGCGGGTCTCGCGGTTTTAGAATACGACGATAATTTCGAATTACGTAGATTAGGCTTAAAAACAAGCCGTTGGAGGGTGAAAACCCAAACCAATCCCCAAACGGCCCAATAAAGGACCAATGTAACTTGTAAGAACTGACCGCGTAGTCGCGGGCCTCCCGAAATATGGCAAAAATTTCAAAATAAATAGATCAGGCTTAAAAACAAGCCGTTCGAGGGTGATAACCCAAACCAGCCCCCAAATGGCCCCGTAACAGGCACAAAACACCTCGCACGGGACCAATGTAACATGTCAGAACTGACCGCGGAGTCGCGGGTGTCCTGATTTGAGAATAAGACGATAATTTTAAAATATATCGCTTAAGCTAAAAAATAAGCCCTTAAAGGGAGAAAACCCAAACTAGGCCCCCAACGGCCCTGTAAGAGGCACGAACACCTCGCACGGGACCAATATAACTTGTACGAACTGACCGCGGAGTCGCGGGCCTCTCGGTTTCAGAATATGACTATAATTTCAAAATATATTGATTAAGCTGAAAAACAGGCACTTAAAGGGTGATAACCCAAACCAGCCCCCAAACGGCCTTGTTAGAGTCTCTAACACCTCGCACGGGACCAATGGAACTTGTACGAACTGATCTCGTAGTTGCGGGCCTCCCAATTTAAGAATATGATGATAATTTCAAAATACGTAGATTAGCCTTAAAAATAAGCCGTTGGGGTGGAAACACAAACCAGCCCCCAAACGGCCCCGTAAAAGGCACGGACACCTCGCACGGGACCAATGTAACTTGTACGAACTGACCGAGTAGTCGCGGATTTCCCGATTTGACAATATGACCATAGTTTCAAAATACGTAGATTAGGCTTAAAAATAAGGAGTTGTGTGGTGAAAACCCAAACCAGCCCCCAAACGGCCCCGTAAGAGGCACGAACATCTTGCACGGGACCAATGTAACTTGTATGAACTGACCGCGTAGTTACGGACCAGATTTGCGAATATGACGATAATTTCAAAATACGTAGATTAGGCTTAAATACAAGTTATTAAATTGAGAAAACCCAAACCAGCCCCCAAACGGCCTCATAAGAGGCACGAACACCTCGCACGGGACCAATGTAACTTGTACGAACTGACCGCGTTGTCGCGGGTCTCGTGGTTTTAGAATACGACGATAATTTCAAAATACATAGATTAGGCTTAAAAACAAGCCGTTGGAGGGTGAAAACCCAAACCCACCCCCAAACAGCCCCATAAAAGTCACGAACACCTCGCAGGGGACCAATGTAGCTTGTAAGAACTGACCGCGTAGTCGCGGGCCTCCCGAAATATGGCAAAAATTTCAAAATAAATAGATCAGGCTTAAAAACAAGCCGTTCGAGGGTGATAACCCAAACCAGCCCCCAAATGGCCCCGTAACACGCACAAACACCTCGCACGGGACCAATGTAACATGTCAGAACTGACCGCGGAGTCGCGGGTGTCCTGATTTGAGAATAGGACGATAATTTTAAAATATATCGATTAAGCTAAAAAATAAGCCCTTAAAGGGAGAAAACCCAAACTAACCCCCCAACGACCCTGTAAGAGGCACGAACACCTCGCATGGGACCAATATAACTTGTACGAACTGACCGGGTAGTCGCGGGCCTCTCGGTTTCAGAATATGACTACAATTTCAAAATATATCGATTAAGCTGAAAAACAGGCCCTTAAAGGGTGATAACCGAAACTAGCCCCCAAACGGCCTTGTAAGAGGCTCTAACACCTCGCACGGGACCAATGGAACTTGTACGAACTGATCTCGTAGTTGTGGGTCTCCCAATTTAAGAATATGATGATAATTTCAAAATACGTAGATTAGCCTTAAAAACAAGCCGTTGGGGTGGAAACACAAACCATCCCCCAAACGGCCCCGTAAAAGGCACGGACACCTCGCACGGGACCAATGTAACTTGTACGAACTGACCGCGTAGTCGCGGATCTCCCGATTTGACAATATGACGATAGTTTCAAAATACGTAGATTAGGCTTAAAAACAAGGAGTTGTGTAGTGAAAACCCAAACCAGCCCCCAAACGGCCCCGTAAGAGGCACGAACACCTCGCACGGGACCAATGTAACTTGTACGAACTGACCGCGTTGTCGCGGGTCTCGCGGTTTTAGAATACGACGATAATTTCAAAATACGTATATTAGGCTTAAAAACAAGTCGTTGGAGGGTGAAAACCCAAACCAATCCCCAAACGGCCCAATAAAGGACCAATGTAACTTGTAAGAACTGACCGCGTAGTCGCGGGCCTCCCGAAATATGGCAAAAATTTCAAAATAAATAGATCAGGCTTAAAAACAAGCCGTTCGAGGGTGATAACCCAAACCAGCCCCCAAATGGCCCCGTAACAGGCACAAAACACCTCGCACGGGACCAATGTAACATGTCAGAACTGACCGCGGAGTTGCGGGTGTCCTGATTTGAGAATAAGACGATAATTTTAAAATATATCGATTACGCTAAAAAACAAGCCCTTAAAGGGAGAAAACCCAAACTAGCCCCCCAACGGCCCTGTAAGAGGCACGAACACCTCGCACGGGACCAATATAACTTGTACGACCTGACCGCGTAGTCGCGGGCCTCTCGGTTTCAGAATATGACTATAATTTCGAAATATATCGATTAAGCTGAAAAACAGGCACTTAAAGGGTGATAACCCAAACCAGCCCCCAAACGGCCTTGTAAGAGGCTCTAACACCTCGCACGGGACCAATGGAACTTGTACGAACTGATCTCGTAGTTGCGGGCCTCCCAATTTAAGAATATGATGATAATTTCAAAATACGTAGATTAGCCTTAAAAACAAGCCGTTGGGGCGGAAACACAAACCAGCCCCCAAACGGCCCCGTAAAAGGCACGGACACCTCGCACGGGACCAATGTAACTTGTACGAACTGACCGAGTAGTCGCGGATCTCCCGATTTGACAATATGACCAGAGTTTCAAAATACGTAGATTAGGCTTAAAAATAAGGAGTTGTGTGGTGAAAACCCAAACCAGCCCTCAAACGGCCCCGTAAGAGGCACGAACATCTTGCACGGGACCAATGTAACTTGTATGAACTGACCGCGTAGTTACGGGTCTCCAGATTTGCGAATATGACGATAATTTCAAAATACGTAGATTAGGCTTAAATACAAGTTATTAAATTGTGAAAACCCAAACCAGCCCCCAAACGGCCTCGTAAGAGGCACGAACACCTCGCACGGGACCAGTACGAACTCACCGTGTTGTCGCGGATCTCGTGGTTTTAGAATACGATGATAATTTCAAAATACGTAGATTAGGCTTAAAAACAAGCCGTTGGAGGGTGAAAACCCAAACCAACCCCCAAACGGCCGCATAAAAGTGACGAACACCTCGCAGGGGACCAATGTAACTTGTAAGAACTGACCGCGTAGTCGCGGGCCTCCCGAAATATGGCAAAAATTTCAAAATTAATAGATCAGGCTTAAAAACAAGCCGTTCGAGGGGATAACCCAAACCAGCCCCCAAATGGTCCCGTAACAGGCACAAAACAGCTCGCAAGGGACCAATGTAACATGTCAGAACTGACCGCGGAGTCGCGGGTGTCCTGATTTAAGAATAAGACGATAATTTTAAAATATATCGATTAAGCTAAAAAACAAGCCCTTAAAGGGAGAAAACTCAAACTAGCCCCCCAACGGCGCTGTAAGAGGCACGAACACCTCGTACGGGACCAATATAACTTGTACAAACTGCCCGCGTAGTCGCGGGCCTCTCGGTTTCAGAATATGACTATAATTTCAAAATATATCGATTAAGCTGAAAAACAGGCCTTAAAGGGTGATAACCAAAACCAGCCCCCAAACGGCCTTGTAAGAGGCTCTAACACCTCGCACGGGAACAATGGAACTTGTACGAACTGATCTCGTAGTTGCGGGCCTCCCAATTTAAGAATATGATGATAATTTCAAAATACGAAGATTAGCCTTAAAAACAAGCCGTTGGGGTGGAAACACAAACCAGCCCCCAAACGGCCCCGTAAAAGGCACGAACACCTCGCACGGGATCAATGAAACTTGTACGAACTGGCCGCGTTGTCGCGGATCTCCCGATTTGACAATATGACGATAGTTTCAAAATACGTAGATTAGGCTTAAAAATAAGGAGTTGGGTGGTGAAAACCCAAACCAGCCCCCAAACGGCCCCGTAAGAGGCACGAACATCTTGCACGGGACCAATGTAACTTGTACAAACTGACCGCGTAGTTACGGGTCTCCAGATTTGCGAATATCACGATTATTTCAAAATACGTAGATTAGGGTTAAATACAAGTTATTAAAGTGTGAAAACCCAAACCAGCCCCCAAACGGCCTCGTAAGAGGCACGAACACCTCGCACGGGACCAATGTAACTTGTACGAACTGACCGCGTTATCGTGGGTCTCGCAGTTTTAGAATACGACGATAATTTCAAAATACGTAGATTAGGCTTAAAAACAAGTCGTTGGAGGGTGAAAACCCAAACCAACCCCCAAACGGCCCCATAAAAGTCACGAACACCTCGCAGGGGACCAATGTAACTTGTAAGAATTGACCGCGTAGTCGCGGGCCTCCCGAAATATGGCAAAATTTTCAAAATAAATAGATCAGGCTTAAAAACAAGCCGTTCGAGGGTGATAACCCAAACCAGCCCCCAAATGGCCCCGTAACACGCACAAACACCTCGCACGGGACCAATGTAACATGTCAGAACTGACCGCGGAGTCGCGGGTGTCCTGATTTGAGAATAGGACGATAATTTTAATATATATCGATTAAGCTAAAAAAACAAGCCCTGAAAGGGAGAAAACCCAAACTAGCCCCCCAACGAGCCTGTAAGAGGCACGAACACCTCGCACGGGACCAATATAACTTGTACGAACTGACCGGGTAGTCCCGGGCCTCTCGGTTTCAGAATATGAGTATAATTTCAAAATATATCGATTAAGCTGAAAAACAGCCCCTTAAAGGGTGATAACCCAAACCAGCCCCCAAACGGCCATGTAAGAGGCTCTAACACCTCGTACGGGACCAATGGAACTTGTACGAACTGATCTCGTAGTTTCGGGTCTCCCAATTTAAGAATATGATGATAATTTCAAAATACGAAGATTAGCCTTAAAAACAAGCCGTTGGGGTGGAAACACAAACCAGCCCCCAAACGGCCCCGTAAAAGGAACGGACACCACGCACGGGACCAATGTAACTTGTACGAACTGACCGCGTAGTCGCGGATTTCCCGATTTGACAATATGACGATAGTTTCAAAATACGTACATTAGGCTTAAAAATAAGGAGTTGTGTGGTGAAAACCCAAACCAGCCCCGAAACGGCCCCGTAAGAAGCACGAACATCTTGCACGGGACCAATGTAACTTGTATGAACTGACCGCGTAGTTACGGGTCTCCAGATTTCCGAATATGACGATATTTTCAAAATACGTAGATTAGGCTTAAATACAAGTTATTAAAGTGTGAAAACCCAAACCAGCCTCCAAACGCCCTCGTAAGAGGCACAAAAACCTCGCACGGGACCAGTGTAACTTGTACGAACTGACCGCGTTGTCACGGGTCTCGCGGTTTTAGAATACGACGATAATTTCAAAATACGTAGATTAGGCTTAAAAACAAGCCGTTGGAGGGTGAAAACCCAAACCAACCCCCAAACAGCCCCATAAAAGTCACGAACACCTCGCAGGGGACCAATGTAACTTGTAAGAACTGACCGCGTAGTCGCGGGCCTCCCGAAATATGGCAAAAATTTCAAAATAAATAGATCAGGCTTAAAAACTAGCCATTCGAGGGTGATAACCCAAACCAGCCCCCAAATGGCCCCGTAACACACACAAACACCTCGAACGGGACCAATGTAACATGTCAGAACTGACCGCGGAGTCGCGGGTGTCCTGATTTGAGAATAGGACGATAATTTTAAAATATATCGATTAAGCTAAAAAACAAGCCCTGAAAGGGAGAAAACCCAAACTAGCCCCCCAACGACCCTGTAAGAGGCACGAACACCTCGTACGGGACCAATATAACTTGTACGAACTGACCGGGTAGTCCTGGGTCTCTCGGTTTCAGAATATGAGTATAATTTCAAAATATATCGATTAAGCTGAAAAACAGGCCCTTAAAGGGTGATAACCCAAACCAGCCCCCAAACGGCCTTGTAAGAGGCTCTAACACCTCGCACGGGACCAATGGAACTTGTACGAACTGATCTCGTAGTTGCGGGCCTCCCAATTTAAGAATATGATGATAATTTCAAAATACGTAGATTAGCCTTAAAAACAAGCCGTTGGGGTGGAAACACAAACCAGCCCCCAAACGGCCCCGTAAAAGGCACGGACACCACGCACGGGACCAATGTAACTTGTACGAACTGACCGCGTAGTCGCGGATTTCCCGATTTGACAATATGACGATAGTTTCAAAATACGTAGATTAGGCTTAAAAATAAGGAGTTGTGTGGTGAAAACCCGAACCAGCCCCGAAACGGCCCCGTAAGAGGCACGAACATCTTGCACGGGACCAATGTAACTTGTAAGAACTGATCGCGTAGTTACGGGTCTCCAGATTTCCGAATATGACGATAATTTCAAAATACGTAGATTAGGCTTAAATACAAGTTATTAAAGTGTGAAAACCCAAACCAGCACCCAAACGGCCTCGTAAGAGGCACGAACACCTCGCACGGGACCAATGTAACTTGTACGAACTGACCGCGTTGTCGCGGGTCTCGCGGTTTTAGAATACGACGATAATTTCAAAATACGTAGATTAGGCTTAAAAACCAGCCGTTGGAGGGTGAAAACCCAAACCAACACCCAAACGGCCGCATAAAAGTCACGAACACTTCGCAGGGGACCGATGTAACTTGTAAGAACTGACCGCGTAGTCGCGGGCCTCCCTAAATATGGCAAAAATTTCAAAATAAATAGATCAGGCTTAAAAACAAGCCGTTCGAGGGTGATAACCCAAACCAGCCCCCAAATGGCCCCGTAACAGGCACAAAACAGCTCGCACGGGACCAATGTAACATGTCAGAACTGACCGCGGAGTCGCGGGTGTCCTGATTTGAGAATAAGACGATAATTTTAAAATATATCGATTAAGCTAAAAAACAAGCCCTTAATGGGAGAAAACCCAAACTAGCCCCCCAACGGCCCTGTAAGAGGCACGAACACCTCGTACGGACCAACATAACTTGTACGAACTGACCGCGTAGTCACGGGCCTCTCGGTTTCAGAATATGACTATAATTTCAAAATATATCGATTATGCTGAAAAACAGGCCCTTAAAGGGTGATAACCCAAACCAACCCCCAAACGGCCTTGTAAGAGGCTCTAACACCTCGCACGGGACCAATGGAACTTGTACGAACTGATCTCGTAGTTGCGGGCCTCCCAATTTAAGAATATGATGATAATTTCAAAATACGTAGATTAGCCTTAAAAACAAGCCGTTGGGGTGGAAACACAAACCAGCCCCCAAACGGCCCCGTAAAAGGCACGAACACCTCGCACGGGATCAATGTAACTTGTACGAACTGACCGCGTAGTCGCGGATCTCCCGATTTGACAATATGATGATAGTTTCAAAATACGTAGATTAGGCTTAAAAACAAGGAGTTGGGTGGTGAAAACCCAAACCAGCCCCCAAACGGCCCCGTAAGAGGCACGAACATCTTGCACGGGACCAATGTAACTTGTATGAACTGACCGCGTAGTTACGGGTCTCCAGATTTGCGAATATGACGATAATTTCAAAATACGTAGATTAGGCTTAAATACAAGTTATTAAAGTGTGAAAACCCAAACCAGCGTCCAAACGGCCTCGTAAGAGGCACGAACACCTCGCACGGGACCAATGTAACTTGTACGAACTGACCGCGTTGTCACGGGTCTCGCGGTTTTAGAATACGACGATAATTTCAAAATACGTATATTAGGCTTAAAAACAAGTCGTTGGACGGTGAAAACCCAAACCAACCCCCAAACGGCCCCATAAAGGACCAATGTAACTTGTAAGAACTGACCGCGTAGTCGCGGGCCTCCCGAAATATGGCAAAAATTTCAAAATAAATAGATCAGGCTTAAAAACAAGCCGTTCGAGGGTGATAACCCAAACCAGCCCCCAAATGGCCCCGTAACAGGCACAAAACACCTCGCACGGGACCAATGTAACATGTCAGAACTGACCGCAGAGTCGCGGGTGTCCTGATTTGAGAATAAGACGATAATTTTAAAATATACCGATTAAGCTAAAAAATAAGCCCTTAAAGGGAGAAACCCCAAACTAGCCCCCCAACGGCCCTGTAAGAGGCACGAACACCTCGCACGGGACCAATATAACTTGTACGAACTGACCGCGTAGTCGCGGGCCTCTCGGTTTCAGAATATGACTATAATTTCAAAATATATCGATTAAGCTGAAAAACAGGTACATAAAGGGTGATAACCCAAACCAGCCCCCAAACGGCCTTGTAAGAGGCTCTAACACCTCGCAAGGGACCAATGGAACTTGTACGAACTGATCTCGTAGTTGCGGGCCTCCCAATTTAAGAATATGATGATAATTTCAAAATACGTAGATTAGCCTTAAAAACAAGCCGTTGGGGCGGAAACACAAACCAGCCCCCAAACGGCCCCGTAAAGGCACGGACACCTCGCACGGGACCAATGTAACTTGTACGAACTGACCGAGTAGTCGCGGATCTCCCGATTTGACAATATGACGATAGTTTCAAAATACGTAGATTAGGCTTAAAAATAAGGAGTTGTGTGGTGAAAACCCAAACCAGCCCCCAAACAGCCCCGTAAGAGGCACGAACATCTTGCACGGGACTAATGTAACTTGTATGAACTGACCGCGTAGTTACAGCTCTCCAGATTTGCGAATATGACGATAATTTCAAAAGACGTAGATTAGGCTTAAATACAAGTTATTAAAGTGTGAAAACCCAAACCAGCCCCCAAACGGCCTCGTAAGAGGCACGAACATCTCGCACGGGACCAATGTAACTTGTACGAACTGACCGCGTTGTCGCGGGTCTCGCGGTTTTAGAATACAACGATAATTTCAAAATACATAGATTAGGCTTAAAAACAAGCCGTTGGAGGGTGAAAACCCAAAGCAACCCCCAAACGGCCGCATAAAAGTCACGAACACCTCACAGGGGACCAATGTAACTTGTAAGAACTGACCGTGTAGTCGCGGGCCTCCCGAAATATGGAAAAAATTTCAAAATAAATAGATCAGGCGTAAAAACAAGCCGTTCGAGGGTGATAACCCAAACCAGCCCCCAAATGGCCCCGTAACAGGCACAAAACACCTCGCACGGGACCAATGTAACATGTCAGAACTGACCGCGGAGTCGCGGGTGTCGTGATTTGAGAATAAGACGATAATTTTTAAATATATCGATTAAGCTAAAAAACAAGCCCTTTAAGGGAGAAAACCCAAACTAGCCCCCCAACGGCCCTGTAAGAGGCACGAACACCTCGTACGGGACCAATATAACTTGTACAAACTGCCCGCGTAGTCGCGGGCCTCTCGGTTTCAGAATATGACTATAATTTCAAAATATATCGATTAAGCTGAAAAACAGGCCCTTAAAGGATGATAACCCAAACCAGCCCCCAAACGGCCTTGTAAGAGGCTCTAACACCTCGCACGGGACCAATGGAACTTGTACGAACTGATCTCGTAGTTGCGGGCCTCCCAATTTAAGATTATGATGATAATTTCAAAATACGTAGATTAGCCTTAAAAACAAGCCGTTGGGGTGGCAACACAAACCAGCCCCCAAACGGCCCCGTAAAAGGCACGAACACCTCGCACGGGATCAATGTAACTTGTACGAACTGACCGCGTAGTCGCGGATCTCCCGATTTGACAATATGACGATAGTTTCAAAATACGTAGATTAGGCTTAAAAACAACGAGTTGTGTGGTGAAAAACCAAACCAGCCCCCAAACGGCCCCGTAAGAGGCACGAACATCTTGCACGGGACCAATGTAACTTGTATGAACTGACCGCGTAGTTACGGGTCTCCAGATTTGCGAATATCACGATTATTTCAAAATACGTAGATTAGGGTTAAATACAAGTTATTAAAGTGTGAAAACCCAAACCAGCCCCCAAACGGCCTCGTAAGAGGCACGAACACCTCGCACGGGACCAATGTAACTTGTACGAACTGACCGCGTTATCGTGGGTCTCGCAGTTTTAGAATACGACGATAATTTCAAAATACGTAGATTAGGCTTAAAAACAAGTCGTTGGAGGGTGAAAACCCAAACCAACCCCCAAACGGCCCCATAAAAGTCACGAACACCTCGCAGGGGACCAATGTAACTTGTAAGAACTGACCGCGTAGTCGCGGGCCTCCCGAAATATGGCAAAAATTTCAAAATAAATAGATCAGGCTTAAAAACAAGCCGTTCGAGGGTGATAACCCAAACCAGCCCCCAAATGGCCCCGTAACAGGCACAAAACAGCTCGCACGGGACCAATGTAACATGTCAGAACTGACCGCGGAGTCGCGGGTGTCCTGATTTGAGAATAAGACGATAATTTTAAAATATATCGATTAAGCTAAAAAACAAGCCCTTAAAGGGAGAAAACCCAAACTAGCCCCCCAACGGCCCTGTAAGAGGCACGAACACCTCGCACGGGACCAATATAACTTGTACGAACTGACCGCGTAGTCGCGGGCCTCTCGGTTTCGGAATATGACTATAATTTCAAAATATATCGATTAAGCTGAAAAACAGGCACATAAAGGGTGATAACCCAAACCAGCCCCCAAACGGCCTTGTAAGAGGCTCTAACACCTCGCACGGGACCAATGGAACTTGTACGAACTGATCTCGTAGTTGCGGGCCTCCCAATTTATGAATATGATGATAATTTCAAAATACGTAGATTAGCCTTAAAAACAAGCCGTTGGGGCGGAAACACAAATCAGCCCCCAAACGGCCCCGTAAAAGGCACGGACACCTCGCACGGGACCAATGTAACTTGTACGAACTGACCGAGTAGTCGCGGATCTCCCGATTTGACAATATGACGATAGTTTCAAAATACGTAGATTAGGCTTAAAAATAAGGAGTTGTGTGGTGAAAACCCAAACCAGCCCCCAAACAGCCCCGTAAGAGGCACGAACACCTCGCACGGGACCAATGTAACTTGTACGAACTGACCGCGTTGTCGCGGGTCTCGCGGTTTTAGAATACGACGATAATTTCAAAATACGTAGATTAGGCTTAAAAACAAGCCGTTGGAGGGTGAAAACCCAAACCAACACCCAAACGGCCGCATAAAAGTCACGAACACCTCGCAGGGGACCAATGTAACTTGTAAGAACTGACCGCGTAGTCGCGGGCCTCCCGAAATATGGCAAAAATTTCAAAATAAATAGATCAGGCTTAAAAACAAGCCGTTCGAGGGTGATAACCCAAACCAGCCCCCAAATGGCCCCGTAACAGGCACAAAACAGCTCGCACGGGACCAATGTAACATGTCAGAACTGACCGCGGAGTCGCGGGTGTCCTGATTTGAGAATAAGACGATAATTTTAAAATATATCGATTAAGCTAAAAAACAAGCCCTTAAAGGGAGAAAACCCAAACTAGCCCCCCAACGGCCCTGTAAGAGGCACGAACACCTCGCACGGGACCAATATAACTTGTACGAACTGACCGCGTAGTCGCGGGCCTCTCGGTTTCAGAATATGACTATAATTTCAAAATATATCGATTAAGCTGAAAAACAGGCACATAAAGGGTGATAACCCAAACCAGCCCCCAAACGGCCTTGTAAGAGGCTCTAACACCCCAACGTGACCAATGTAACTTGTACAAACTGATCTCGTAGTTGCGGGCCTCCCAATTTAAGAATATGATGATAATTTCAAAATACGTAGATTAGCCTTAAAAACAAGCCGTTGGGGTGGAAACACAAACCAGCCCCCAAACGGCCCCGTAAAAGGCACGGACACCTCGCACGGGACCAATGTAACTTGTACGAACTGACCGCGTAGTCGCGGATCTCCCGATTTGACAATATGACGATAGTTTCAAAATACGTAGATTAGGCTTAAAAACAAGGAGTTGGATGGTGAAAACCCTAACCAGCCCCCAAACGGCCCCGTAAGAGGCACGAACATCTTGCACGGGACCAATGTAACTTGTATGAACTGACCGCGTAGTTATGGGTCTCCAGATTTGCGAATGTGACGATAATTTCAAAATACCTAGATTAGGCTTAAATACAAGTTATTAAAGTGTGAAAACCCAAACCAGTCTCCAAACGGCCTCGTAAGAGGCACGAACACCTCGCACGGGACCAATGTAACTTGTACGAACTGACCGCGTTATCGCGGGTCTCGCGGTTTTAGAATACGACGATAATTTCAAAATACGTAGATTAGGCTTAAAAACAAGCCGTTGGAGGGTGAAAACCCAAACCAACCCCCAAACGGCCCCATAAAAGTCACGAACACCTCGCAGGGGACCAATGTAACTGTAAGAACTGACCGCGTAGTCGCGGGCCTCCCGAAATATGGCAAAAATTTCAAAATAAATAGATCAGGCTTAAAAACAATCCGTTCGAGGGTGATAACCCAAACCAGCCCCCAAATGGCCCCGTAACAGGCACAAACACCTCGTACGGGACCAATGTAACATGTCAGAACTGACCGCGGAGTCGCGGGTGTCCTGATTTGAGAATAAGACGATAATTTTAAAATATATCGATTAAGCTAAAAAACAAGCCCTTAAAGGGAGAAAACCCAAACTAGCCCCCCAACGGTCCTATAAGAGGCACGAACACCTCGCACGGGACCAATATAACTTGTACGAACTGACCGCGTAGTCGCGGGCCTCTCGGTTTCAGAATATGACTATAATTTCAAAATATATCGATTAAGCTGAAAAACAGGCCCTTAAAGGGTGATAACCGAAACCAGCCCCCAAACGGCCTTGTAAGAGGCTCTAACACCTCGTACGGGACCAATATAACTTGTACGAACTGATCTCGTAGTTGCGGGCCTCCCAATTTATGAATATGATGATAATTTCAAAATACGTAGATTAGCCTTAAAAACGAGACGTTGGGGTGGAAACACAAACCAACCCCCAAACGGCCCCGTAAAAGGCACAAATACCTCGCATGGGATCAATGTAACTTGTACGAACTGACCGCGTAGTCGCGGATCTCCCGATTTGACAATATGACGATAGTTTCAAAATACGTATATTAGGCTTAAAAACAAGGAGTTGGGTGGTGAAATCCCAAACCAGCCCCCAAACGGCCCCGTAAGAGGCACGAACATCATGCACGGGACCAATGTAACTTGTATTAACTGACCGCGTAGTTACGGGTCTCCAGATTTGCGAATATGACGATAATTTCAAAATACGTAGATTAGGCTTAAATACAAGTTATTAAAGTGTGAAAACCCAAACCAGCCTCCAAACGGCCTCGCAAGAGGCACGAACACCTGGCACGGGACCAATGTAACTTGTACGAACTGACCGCGTTGTCGCGGGTCTCGCGGTTTTAGAATACGATGATAATTTCAAAATACGTAGATTAGGCTTAAAAACAAGCCGTTGGAGGGTGAAAACCCAAACCAACCCCCAAACGGCCCCATAAAAGTCACGAACACCTCGCAGGGGACCAATGTAACTTGTAAGAACTGACCGCGTAGTCGCGGACCTCCCGAAATATGGCAAAAATTTCAAAATAAATAGATCAGGCTTAAAAACAAGCCGTTCGAGGGTGATAACCCAAACCAGCCCCCAAATGGCCCTGTAACAGGCACAAACACCTCGCACGGGACCAATGTAACATGTCAGAACTGACCGCGGAGTCGCGGGTGTCCTGATTTGACAATAAGACGATAATTTTAAAATATATCAATTAAGCTAAAAAAACAAGCCCTTAAAGGGAGAAAACCCAAACTAGCCCCCCAACGGCCCTGTAAGAGGCACGAACACCTCGCACGGGACCAATATAACTTGTACGAACTGACCGCATAGTCGCGGGCCTCTCGATTTAAGAATATGACTATAATTTCAAAATATATCGATTAAGCTGAAAAACAGGCCCTTAAAGGGTGATAACCGAAACTAGCCCCTAAACGGCCTTGTAAGAGGCTCTAACACCTCGTACGGAACCAATGGAACTTGTACGAACTGATCTCGTAGTTGCGGGTCTCCCAATTTATGAATATGATGATAATTTCAAAATACGTAGATTAGCCTTAAAAACAAGACGTTGGGGTGGAAAAACAAACCAGCCCCCAAACGGCCCCGTAAAAGGCACGGACACCTCGCACGGGACCAATGTAACTTGTACGAACTGACCGCGTAGTCGCGGATCTCCCGATTTGACAATATGACGATAGTTTCAAAATACGTAGATTAGGCTTAAAAACAAGGAGTTGGGTGGTGAAAACCCAAACCAGCCCCCAAACGGCCCCGTAAGAGGCACGAACATCTTGAACGGGACCAATGTAACTTGTATGAACTGACCGCGTAGTTACGGGTCTCCAGATTTGCGAATATGACGATAATTTCAAAATACGTAGATTAGGCTTAAATACAAGTCATTAAAGTGTGGAAACCCAAACCATCCCCCCAATGGCCTCGTAAGAGGCACGAACACCTCGCACGGGACCAATGTAACTTGTACGAACTGACCGCGTTGTCGCGGGTCTCGCGGTTTTAGAATACGACGATAATTTCAAAATACGTAGATTAGGCTTAAAAACAAGCCGTTGGAGAGTGAAAACCCAAACCAACCCCCAAACGGCCCCATAAAAGTCACGAACACCTCGCAGGGGACCAATGTAACTTGTAAGAACTGACCGCGTAGTCGCGGACCTCCCAAAATGTGGCAAAAATTTCAAAATAAATAGATCAGGCTTAAAAACAAGCCGTTCGAGGGTGATAACCCAAACCAGCCCCCAAATGGCCCCGTAACAGGCACAAACACCTCGCACGGGACCAATGTAACATGTCAGAACTGACCGCGGAGTCGCGGGTGTCCTGATTTGAGAATAAGACGATAATTTTAAAATATATCGATTAAGCTAAAAAACAAGCCCTTAAAGGGAGAAAACCCAAACTAGCCCCCCAACGGCCCTGTAAGAGGCACGAACAGCTCGCACGGGACCAATATAACTTGTACGAACTGACCGCGTAGTCGCGGGCTTCTCGGTTTAAAAATCTGACAATAATTTCAAAATATATCGATTAAGCTGAAAAACAGGCCCTTAAAGGGTGATAACCCAAACCAGCCCCCAAACGGCCTTGTAAGAGGCTCTAACACCTCGCACGGGACCAATGTAACTTCTTTGAACTGATCTCGGAGTTGCGGGCCACCCAATTTAAGAATATGATTATAATTTCAAAATACGTAGATTAGCCTTAAAAACAAGCCGTTGGGGTGGAAACACAAACCAGCCCCCAAACGGCCCCGTAAAAGGCACGAACACCTCGTACGGGACCAATGTAACTTGTACGAACTGACCGCGTAGTCGCGGATCTCCCGATTTGACAAATGACGATAGTTTCAAAATACGTAGATTAGGCATAAAAACAAGGAGTTGGGTGGTGAAAACCCAAGCCAGCCCCCAAACGGCCCCGTAAGAGGCACGAACACCTCGCACGGGAGCAATGTAACTTGTATGAACTAACCGCGTAGTTACGGGTCTCCAGATTTGCGAATATGACGATAATTTCAACTTAAGTAGATTAGGCTTAAAAACAAGCCGTTGGAGGGTGAAAACCCAAACCAACCCCCAAACGCCCCCATAAAAGTCACGAACACCTCGCAGGGGACCAATGTAACTTGTAAGAACTGACCGCGTAGTCGCGGGCCTCCCGAAATATGGCAAAAATTTCAAAATAAATTGATCAGGCTTAAAAACAAGCCGTTCGAGGTTGATAACCCAAACCAGCCCCCAAATGGCCCCGTAACAGGCACAAACACCTCGCACGGGACCAATGTAACATTTCAGAACTGACCGCGGAGTCGCGGGTGTCCTGATTTGAGAGTAAGACGATAATTTTAAAATATATCGATTAAGCTAAAAAAACATGCCCTTAAAGGGAGAAAACCCAAACTAGCCCCCCAACGGCCCTGTTAGAGGCACGAACACCTCGCACGGGACCAATATAACTTGTACGAACTGACCGCGGAGTCGCGTGCCTCTCGGTTTCAGAATATTACTATAATTTCAAAGTATATCGATTAAGCTGAAAAACAGACCCTTAAAGGGTGATAACCGAAACCAGCCACCAAACGGTCTTGTAAGAGGCTCTAACACCTCGCACGGGACCAATGGAACTTGTACGAACTGATCTCGTAGTTGCGGGTCTCCCAATTTAAGAATATGATGATAATTTAATAATACGTTGATTAGCCTTAAAAACAGGACGTTGGGGTGGAAATACAAACCAGCCCCGTAAAAGGCACGGACACCTCGCACGGGACCAATGTAACTTGTACGAACTGACCGCGTAGTCGCGGATCTCCCGCTTTAACAATATGACGATAGTTTCAAAATACGTAGGTTAGGCTTAAAAACAAGGAGTTTGGTGGTGAAAACCAAAACCAGCCCCCAAATGGCCCCGTAAGAGGCACGAACATCTTGCACGGGACCAATGTTACTTGTATGAACTGACCGCGTAGTTACGGGTGTCCAGATTTGCGAATATGACGATAATTTCAAAATACGTAGATTAGGCTTAAATACAAGTCATTAAAGTGTGGAAACCCAAACCAGCCCCCAAACGGCCTCGTAAGAGACACGAACACCTCGCACGGGACCAATGTAACTTGTACGAACTGACCGCGTTGTCGCAGGTCTCACGGTTTTAGAATACGATGATAATTTCAAAATACGTAGATTAGGCTTAAAAACAAGCCGTTGGAGGGTGAAAACCCAAACCAACCCCCAAACGGCCCCATAAAAGTCACGAACACCTCGCAGGGGACCAATGTAACTGTAAGAACTGACCGCGTAGTCGCGGGCCTCCCGAAATATGGCAAAAATTTCAAAATAAATAGATGAGGCTTAAAAACAAGTCGTTCGAGGGTGATAACCCAAACCAGCCCCCAAATGGCCCCATAACAGGCACAAAACACCTCGCACGGGACCAATGTAACATGTCAGAACTGACCGCGGAGTCGCGGGTGTCCTGGTTTGAGAGTAAGACGATAATTTTAAAATATATCGATTAAGCTAAAAAAACAAGCCCTTAACGGGAGAAAACCCAAACTAGCCCCCCAACGGCCCAGTAAGAGGCACGAACACCTCGCACGGGACCAATATAACTTGTACGAACTGACCGCGTAGTCGCGGGCCTCTCGGTTTCAGAATATGACTATAATTTCAAAATATATCGATTAAGCTGAAAAACAGGCCCTTAAAGGGTGATAACCGAAACCAGCCCCTAAACGGCGTTGTAAGAGGCTCTAGCACCTCGCACGGGACCAATGGAACAACGAACTAATCTCGTAGTTGCGGGTCTCCCAATTTAAGAATATGATGATAATTTCAAAATACGTAGATTAGCCTTAAAAACAAGACGTTGGGGTGGAAACACAAACTAGCCCCCAAACGGCCCCGTAAAAGGCACGGACACCTCGCACAGGACCAATGTAACTTGTACGAACTGACCGCGTAGTCGCGGATCTCCCGATTTGACAATATGACGATAGTTTCAAAATACGTAAATTAGGCTTAAAAACAAGGAGTTGGGTGGTGAAAACCCAAACCAGCCCCCAAACGGCCCCGTAAGAGGCACGAACATCTTGCACGGGACCAATGTAACTTGTATGAACTGACCGCGTAGTTACGGGTCTCCAGATTTGCGAATATGACGATAATTTCAAAATACGTAGATTAGGCTTAAATACAAGTCATTAAAGTGTGGAAACCCAAACCATCCCCCCAACGGCCTCGTAAGAGGCACGAACACCTCGCACGGGACCAATGTAACTTGTACGAACTGACCGCGTTGTCGCGGGTCTCGCGGTTTTAGAATACGGCGATAATTTCAAAATACGTAGATTTGCTTAAAAACAAGCCGTTGGAGCGTGAAAACCCAAACCAACCCCGAAACGGCCCCATAAAAGTCACGAACACCTCGCAGGGGACCAATGTAACTTGTAAGAACTGACCGCGTAGTCGCGGGCCTCCGGAAATATGGCAAAAATTTCAAAATAAATAGATCAGGCTTAAAAACAAGTCGTTCGAGGGTGATAACCCAAACCAGCCCCCAAATGGCCCCGTAACAGGCACAAAACACCTCGCACGGGACCAATGTAACATGTCAGAACTGACCGCGGAGTCGCGGGTGTCCTGATTTGAGAGTAAGACGATAATTTTAAAATATATCGATTAAGCTAAAAAAACAAGCCCTTAACGGGAGAAAACCCAAACTAGCCCCCCAACGGCCCAGTAAGAGGCACGAACACCTCGCACGGGACCAATATAACTTGTACGAACTGACCGCATAGTCGCGGGCCTCTCGGTTTCAGAATATGACTATAATTTCAAAATATATCGATTAAGCTGAAAAACAGGCCCTTAAAGGGTGATAACCGAAACCAGCCCCTAAACGGCGTTGTAAGAGGCTCTAACACCTCGCAGGGGACCAATGGAACAACGAACTGATCTCGTAGTTGCGGGCCTCCCAATTTATGAATATGATGATAATTTCAAAATACGTAGATTAGCCTTAAAAACAAGCCGTTGGGGCGGAAACACAAATCAGCCCCCAAACGGCCCCGTAAAAGGCACGGACACCTCGCACGGGACCAATGTAACTTGTACGAACTGACCGAGTAGTCGCGGATCTCCCGATTTGACAATATGACGATAGTTTCAAAATACGTAGATTAGGCTTAAAAATAAGGAGTTGTGTGGTGAAAACCCAAACCAGCCCCCAAACAGCCCCGTAAGAGGCACGAACACCTCGCACGGGACCAATGTAACTTGTACGAACTGACCGCGTTGTCGCGGGTCTCGCGGTTTTAGAATACGACGATAATTTCAAAATACGTAGATTAGGCTTAAAAACAAGCCGTTGGAGGGTGAAAACCCAAACCAACACCCAAACGGCCGCATAAAAGTCACGAACACCTCGCAGGGGACCAATGTAACTTGTAAGAACTGACCGCGTAGTCGCGGGCCTCCCGAAATATGGCAAAAATTTCAAAATAAATAGATCAGGCTTAAAAACAAGCCGTTCGAGGGTGATAACCCAAACCAGCCCCCAAATGGCCCCGTAACAGGCACAAAACAGCTCGCACGGGACCAATGTAACATGTCAGAACTGACCGCGGAGTCGCGGGTGTCCTGATTTGAGAATAAGACGATAATTTTAAAATATATCGATTAAGCTAAAAAACAAGCCCTTAAAGGGAGAAAACCCAAACTAGCCCCCCAACGGCCCTGTAAGAGGCACGAACACCTCGCACGGGACCAATATAACTTGTACGAACTGACCGCGTAGTCGCGGGCCTCTCGGTTTCAGAATATGACTATAATTTCAAAATATATCGATTAAGCTGAAAAACAGGCACATAAAGGGTGATAACCCAAACCAGCCCCCAAACGGCCTTGTAAGAGGCTCTAACACCCCAACGTGACCAATGTAACTTGTACAAACTGATCTCGTAGTTGCGGGCCTCCCAATTTAAGAATATGATGATAATTTCAAAATACGTAGATTAGCCTTAAAAACAAGCCGTTGGGGTGGAAACACAAACCAGCCCCCAAACGGCCCCGTAAAAGGCACGGACACCTCGCACGGGACCAATGTAACTTGTACGAACTGACCGCGTAGTCGCGGATCTCCCGATTTGACAATATGACGATAGTTTCAAAATACGTAGATTAGGCTTAAAAACAAGGAGTTGGATGGTGAAAACCCTAACCAGCCCCCAAACGGCCCCGTA
Organism: Sambucus nigra; assembly: GCA_949130495.1. NCBI lineage: Eukaryota > Viridiplantae > Streptophyta > Magnoliopsida > Dipsacales > Adoxaceae > Sambucus > Sambucus nigra. The sequence goes on along the minus strand of OX422222.1, from coordinate 174,451,466 downwards.
AGAGGCACGAACATCTTGCACGGGACCAATGTAACTTGTATGAACTGACCGCGTAGTTATGGGTCTCCAGATTTGCGAATGTGACGATAATTTCAAAATACCTAGATTAGGCTTAAATACAAGTTATTAAAGTGTGAAAACCCAAACCAGTCTCCAAACGGCCTCGTAAGAGGCACGAACACCTCGCACGGGACCAATGTAACTTGTACGAACTGACCGCGTTATCGCGGGTCTCGCGGTTTTAGAATACGACGATAATTTCAAAATACGTAGATTAGGCTTAAAAACAAGCCGTTGGAGGGTGAAAACCCAAACCAACCCCCAAACGGCCCCATAAAAGTCACGAACACCTCGCAGGGGACCAATGTAACTGTAAGAACTGACCGCGTAGTCGCGGGCCTCCCGAAATATGGCAAAAATTTCAAAATAAATAGATCAGGCTTAAAAACAATCCGTTCGAGGGTGATAACCCAAACCAGCCCCCAAATGGCCCCGTAACAGGCACAAACACCTCGTACGGGACCAATGTAACATGTCAGAACTGACCGCGGAGTCGCGGGTGTCCTGATTTGAGAATAAGACGATAATTTTAAAATATATCGATTAAGCTAAAAAACAAGCCCTTAAAGGGAGAAAACCCAAACTAGCCCCCCAACGGTCCTATAAGAGGCACGAACACCTCGCACGGGACCAATATAACTTGTACGAACTGACCGCGTAGTCGCGGGCCTCTCGGTTTCAGAATATGACTATAATTTCAAAATATATCGATTAAGCTGAAAAACAGGCCCTTAAAGGGTGATAACCGAAACCAGCCCCCAAACGGCCTTGTAAGAGGCTCTAACACCTCGTACGGGACCAATATAACTTGTACGAACTGATCTCGTAGTTGCGGGCCTCCCAATTTATGAATATGATGATAATTTCAAAATACGTAGATTAGCCTTAAAAACGAGACGTTGGGGTGGAAACACAAACCAACCCCCAAACGGCCCCGTAAAAGGCACAAATACCTCGCATGGGATCAATGTAACTTGTACGAACTGACCGCGTAGTCGCGGATCTCCCGATTTGACAATATGACGATAGTTTCAAAATACGTATATTAGGCTTAAAAACAAGGAGTTGGGTGGTGAAATCCCAAACCAGCCCCCAAACGGCCCCGTAAGAGGCACGAACATCATGCACGGGACCAATGTAACTTGTATTAACTGACCGCGTAGTTACGGGTCTCCAGATTTGCGAATATGACGATAATTTCAAAATACGTAGATTAGGCTTAAATACAAGTTATTAAAGTGTGAAAACCCAAACCAGCCTCCAAACGGCCTCGCAAGAGGCACGAACACCTGGCACGGGACCAATGTAACTTGTACGAACTGACCGCGTTGTCGCGGGTCTCGCGGTTTTAGAATACGATGATAATTTCAAAATACGTAGATTAGGCTTAAAAACAAGCCGTTGGAGGGTGAAAACCCAAACCAACCCCCAAACGGCCCCATAAAAGTCACGAACACCTCGCAGGGGACCAATGTAACTTGTAAGAACTGACCGCGTAGTCGCGGACCTCCCGAAATATGGCAAAAATTTCAAAATAAATAGATCAGGCTTAAAAACAAGCCGTTCGAGGGTGATAACCCAAACCAGCCCCCAAATGGCCCTGTAACAGGCACAAACACCTCGCACGGGACCAATGTAACATGTCAGAACTGACCGCGGAGTCGCGGGTGTCCTGATTTGACAATAAGACGATAATTTTAAAATATATCAATTAAGCTAAAAAAACAAGCCCTTAAAGGGAGAAAACCCAAACTAGCCCCCCAACGGCCCTGTAAGAGGCACGAACACCTCGCACGGGACCAATATAACTTGTACGAACTGACCGCATAGTCGCGGGCCTCTCGATTTAAGAATATGACTATAATTTCAAAATATATCGATTAAGCTGAAAAACAGGCCCTTAAAGGGTGATAACCGAAACTAGCCCCTAAACGGCCTTGTAAGAGGCTCTAACACCTCGTACGGAACCAATGGAACTTGTACGAACTGATCTCGTAGTTGCGGGTCTCCCAATTTATGAATATGATGATAATTTCAAAATACGTAGATTAGCCTTAAAAACAAGACGTTGGGGTGGAAAAACAAACCAGCCCCCAAACGGCCCCGTAAAAGGCACGGACACCTCGCACGGGACCAATGTAACTTGTACGAACTGACCGCGTAGTCGCGGATCTCCCGATTTGACAATATGACGATAGTTTCAAAATACGTAGATTAGGCTTAAAAACAAGGAGTTGGGTGGTGAAAACCCAAACCAGCCCCCAAACGGCCCCGTAAGAGGCACGAACATCTTGAACGGGACCAATGTAACTTGTATGAACTGACCGCGTAGTTACGGGTCTCCAGATTTGCGAATATGACGATAATTTCAAAATACGTAGATTAGGCTTAAATACAAGTCATTAAAGTGTGGAAACCCAAACCATCCCCCCAATGGCCTCGTAAGAGGCACGAACACCTCGCACGGGACCAATGTAACTTGTACGAACTGACCGCGTTGTCGCGGGTCTCGCGGTTTTAGAATACGACGATAATTTCAAAATACGTAGATTAGGCTTAAAAACAAGCCGTTGGAGAGTGAAAACCCAAACCAACCCCCAAACGGCCCCATAAAAGTCACGAACACCTCGCAGGGGACCAATGTAACTTGTAAGAACTGACCGCGTAGTCGCGGACCTCCCAAAATGTGGCAAAAATTTCAAAATAAATAGATCAGGCTTAAAAACAAGCCGTTCGAGGGTGATAACCCAAACCAGCCCCCAAATGGCCCCGTAACAGGCACAAACACCTCGCACGGGACCAATGTAACATGTCAGAACTGACCGCGGAGTCGCGGGTGTCCTGATTTGAGAATAAGACGATAATTTTAAAATATATCGATTAAGCTAAAAAACAAGCCCTTAAAGGGAGAAAACCCAAACTAGCCCCCCAACGGCCCTGTAAGAGGCACGAACAGCTCGCACGGGACCAATATAACTTGTACGAACTGACCGCGTAGTCGCGGGCTTCTCGGTTTAAAAATCTGACAATAGTTTCAAAATATATCGATTAAGCTGAAAAACAGGCCCTTAAAGGGTGATAACCCAAACCAGCCCCCAAACGGCCTTGTAAGAGGCTCTAACACCTCGCACGGGACCAATGTAACTTCTTTGAACTGATCTCGGAGTTGCGGGCCACCCAATTTAAGAATATGATTATAATTTCAAAATACGTAGATTAGCCTTAAAAACAAGCCGTTGGGGTGGAAACACAAACCAGCCCCCAAACGGCCCCGTAAAAGGCACGAACACCTCGTACGGGACCAATGTAACTTGTACGAACTGACCGCGTAGTCGCGGATCTCCCGATTTGACAAATGACGATAGTTTCAAAATACGTAGATTAGGCATAAAAACAAGGAGTTGGGTGGTGAAAACCCAAGCCAGCCCCCAAACGGCCCCGTAAGAGGCACGAACACCTCGCACGGGAGCAATGTAACTTGTATGAACTAACCGCGTAGTTACGGGTCTCCAGATTTGCGAATATGACGATAATTTCAACTTAAGTAGATTAGGCTTAAAAACAAGCCGTTGGAGGGTGAAAACCCAAACCAACCCCCAAACGCCCCCATAAAAGTCACGAACACCTCGCAGGGGACCAATGTAACTTGTAAGAACTGACCGCGTAGTCGCGGGCCTCCCGAAATATGGCAAAAATTTCAAAATAAATTGATCAGGCTTAAAAACAAGCCGTTCGAGGTTGATAACCCAAACCAGCCCCCAAATGGCCCCGTAACAGGCACAAACACCTCGCACGGGACCAATGTAACATTTCAGAACTGACCGCGGAGTCGCGGGTGTCCTGATTTGAGAGTAAGACGATAATTTTAAAATATATCGATTAAGCTAAAAAAACATGCCCTTAAAGGGAGAAAACCCAAACTAGCCCCCCAACGGCCCTGTTAGAGGCACGAACACCTCGCACGGGACCAATATAACTTGTACGAACTGACCGCGGAGTCGCGTGCCTCTCGGTTTCAGAATATTACTATAATTTCAAAGTATATCGATTAAGCTGAAAAACAGACCCTTAAAGGGTGATAACCGAAACCAGCCACCAAACGGCCTTGTAAGAGGCTCTAACACCTCGCACGGGACCAATGGAACTTGTACGAACTGATCTCGTAGTTGCGGGTCTCCCAATTTAAGAATATGATGATAATTTAATAATACGTTGATTAGCCTTAAAAACAGGACGTTGGGGTGGAAATACAAACCAGCCCCGTAAAAGGCACGGACACCTCGCACGGGACCAATGTAACTTGTACGAACTGACCGCGTAGTCGCGGATCTCCCGCTTTAACAATATGACGATAGTTTCAAAATACGTAGGTTAGGCTTAAAAACAAGGAGTTTGGTGGTGAAAACCAAAACCAGCCCCCAAATGGCCCCGTAAGAGGCACGAACATCTTGCACGGGACCAATGTTACTTGTATGAACTGACCGCGTAGTTACGGGTGTCCAGATTTGCGAATATGACTATAATTTCAAAATACGTAGATTAGGCTTAAATACAAGTCATTAAAGTGTGGAAACCCAAACCAGCCCCCAAACGGCCTCGTAAGAGACACGAACACCTCGCACGGGACCAATGTAACTTGTACGAACTGACCGCGTTGTCGCAGGTCTCACGGTTTTAGAATACGATGATAATTTCAAAATACGTAGATTAGGCTTAAAAACAAGCCGTTGGAGGGTGAAAACCCAAACCAACCCCCAAACGGCCCCATAAAAGTCACGAACACCTCGCAGGGGACCAATGTAACTGTAAGAACTGACCGCGTAGTCGCGGGCCTCCCGAAATATGGCAAAAATTTCAAAATAAATAGATGAGGCTTAAAAACAAGTCGTTCGAGGGTGATAACCCAAACCAGCCCCCAAATGGCCCCATAACAGGCACAAAACACCTCGCACGGGACCAATGTAACATGTCAGAACTGACCGCGGAGTCGCGGGTGTCCTGGTTTGAGAGTAAGACGATAATTTTAAAATATATCGATTAAGCTAAAAAAACAAGCCCTTAACGGGAGAAAACCCAAACTAGCCCCCCAACGGCCCAGTAAGAGGCACGAACACCTCGCACGGGACCAATATAACTTGTACGAACTGACCGCGTAGTCGCGGGCCTCTCGGTTTCAGAATATGACTATAATTTCAAAATATATCGATTAAGCTGAAAAACAGGCCCTTAAAGGGTGATAACCGAAACCAGCCCCTAAACGGCGTTGTAAGAGGCTCTAGCACCTCGCACGGGACCAATGGAACAACGAACTAATCTCGTAGTTGCGGGTCTCCCAATTTAAGAATATGATGATAATTTCAAAATACGTAGATTAGCCTTAAAAACAAGACGTTGGGGTGGAAACACAAACTAGCCCCCAAACGGCCCCGTAAAAGGCACGGACACCTCGCACAGGACCAATGTAACTTGTACGAACTGACCGCGTAGTCGCGGATCTCCCGATTTGACAATATGACGATAGTTTCAAAATACGTAAATTAGGCTTAAAAACAAGGAGTTGGGTGGTGAAAACCCAAACCAGCCCCCAAACGGCCCCGTAAGAGGCACGAACATCTTGCACGGGACCAATGTAACTTGTATGAACTGACCGCGTAGTTACGGGTCTCCAGATTTGCGAATATGACGATAATTTCAAAATACGTAGATTAGGCTTAAATACAAGTCATTAAAGTGTGGAAACCCAAACCATCCCCCCAACGGCCTCGTAAGAGGCACGAACACCTCGCACGGGACCAATGTAACTTGTACGAACTGACCGCGTTGTCGCGGGTCTCGCGGTTTTAGAATACGGCGATAATTTCAAAATACGTAGATTTGCTTAAAAACAAGCCGTTGGAGCGTGAAAACCCAAACCAACCCCGAAACGGCCCCATAAAAGTCACGAACACCTCGCAGGGGACCAATGTAACTTGTAAGAACTGACCGCGTAGTCGCGGGCCTCCGGAAATATGGCAAAAATTTCAAAATAAATAGATCAGGCTTAAAAACAAGTCGTTCGAGGGTGATAACCCAAACCAGCCCCCAAATGGCCCCGTAACAGGCACAAAACACCTCGCACGGGACCAATGTAACATGTCAGAACTGACCGCGGAGTCGCGGGTGTCCTGATTTGAGAGTAAGACGATAATTTTAAAATATATCGATTAAGCTAAAAAAACAAGCCCTTAACGGGAGAAAACCCAAACTAGCCCCCCAACGGCCCAGTAAGAGGCACGAACACCTCGCACGGGACCAATATAACTTGTACGAACTGACCGCATAGTCGCGGGCCTCTCGGTTTCAGAATATGACTATAATTTCAAAATATATCGATTAAGCTGAAAAACAGGCCCTTAAAGGGTGATAACCGAAACCAGCCCCTAAACGGCGTTGTAAGAGGCTCTAACACCTCGCAGGGGACCAATGGAACAACGAACTGATCTCGTAGTTGCGGGTCTCCCAATTTAAGAATATGATGATAATTTCAAAATACGTAGATTAGCCTTAAAAACAAGACGTTGGGGTGGAAACACAAACCAGCCCCCAAACGGCCCCGTAAAAGGCACGGACACCTCGCACGGGACCAATGTAACTTGTACGAACTGACCGCGTAGTCGCGGATCTCCCGATTTGACAATATGACGATAGTTTCAAAATACGTAGATTAGGCTTAAAAACAAGGAGTTGGGTGGTGAAAACCCAAACCAGCCCCCAAACGGCCCCGTAAGAGGCACGAACATCTTGCACGGGACCAATGTAACTTGTATGAACTGACCGCGTAGTTACGGGTCTCCAGATTTGCGAATATGACGATAATTTCAAAATACGTAGATTAGGCTTAAATACAAGTCATTAAAGTGTGGAAACCCAAACCATCCCCCCAACGGCCTCGTAAGAGGCACGAACACCTCGCACGGGACCAATGTAACTTGTACGAACTGACCGCGTTGTCGCGGGTCTCGCGGTTTTAGAATACGGCGATAATTTCAAAATACGTAGATTAGGCTTAAAAACAAGCCGTTGGAGCGTGAAAACCCAAACCAACCCCGAAACGGCCCCATAAAAGTCACGAACACCTCGCAGGGGACCAATGTAACTTGTAAGAACTGACCGCGTAGTCGGGGGCCTCCGGAAATATGGCAAAAATTTCAAAATAAATAGATCAGGCTTAAAACAAGTCGTTCGAGGGTGATAACCCAAACCAGCCCCTAAATGGCCCCGTAACAGGCACAAAACACCTCGCACGGGACCAATGTAACATGTCAGAACTGACCGCGGAGTCGCGGGTGTCCTGATTTGAGAGTAAGACGATAATTTTAAAATATATCGATTAAGCTAAAAAAACAAGCCCTTAACGGGAGAAAACCCAAACTAGCCCCCTACCGGCCCAGTAAGAGGCACGAACACCTCGCACGGGACCAATATAACTTGTACGAACTGACCGCATAGTCGCGGGCCTCTCGGTTTCAGAATATGACTATAATTTCAAAATATATCGATTAAACTGAAAAACAGGCCCTTAAACGGTGATAACCGAAACCAGCCCCTAAACGGCGTTGTAAGAGGCTCTAACACCTCGCACGGGACCAATGGAACAACGAACTGATCTCGTAGTTGCGGGTCTCCCAATTTAAGAATATGATGATAATTTCAAAATACGTAGATTAGCCTTAAAAACAAGACGTTGCGGTGGAAACACAAACCAGCCCCCAAATGGCCCCGTAAAAGGCACGGACACCTCGCACGGGACCAATGTAACTTGTACGAACTGACCGCGTAGTCGCGGATCTCCCGATTTGACAATATGACGATAGTTTCAAAATACGTAGATTAGACTTGAAAACAAGGAGTTGGGTGGTGAAAACCCAAACCAGCTCCCAAACGGCCCCGTAAGAGGCACGAACATCTTGCACGGGACCAATGTAACTTGTATGAACTGACCGCGTAGTTACGGGTCTCCAGATTTGCGAATATGACGATAATTTCAAAATACGTAGATTAGGCTTAAATACAAGTCATTAAAGTGTGGAAACCCAAACCATCCCCCCAACGGCCTCGTAAGAGGCACGAACACCTCGCACGGGACCAATGTAACTTGTACGAACTGACCGCGTTGTCGCGGGTCTCGCGGTTTTAGAATACGACGATAATTTCAAAATACGTAGATTAGGCTTAAAAACAAGCCGTTGGAGGATGAAAACCCTAACCAACCCCCAAACGGCCCCATAAAAGTCACGAACACCTCGCAGGGGACCAATGTAACTTGTAAGAACTGACCGCGTAGTCGCGGGCCTCCCGAAATATGGCAAAAATTTCAAAATAAATAGATCAGGCTTAAAAACAAGCCGTTCGAGGGTGATAACCCAAACCATCCCCCAAATGGCCCCTTAACAGGCACAAACTCCTCGCAGGGGACCAATGTAACATGTCAGAACTGACCGCGGAGTCGCGGGTGTCCTGATTTGAGAATAAGACGATAATTTTAAAATATATCGATTAAGCTAAAAAACAAGCCCTTAAAGGGAGAAAACCCAAACTAGCCCCCCAACGGCCCTGTAAGAGGCACGAACACCTCGCACGGGACCAATATAACTTGTACGAACTGACCGCATAGTCGCGGGCCTCTCGGTTTCAGAATATGACTATAATTTCAAAATATATCGATTAAGCTGAAAAACAGGCCCTTAAAGGGTGATAACCGAAACCAGCCCCTAAACGGCGTTGTAAGAGGCTCTAACACCCCGCACGGGACCAATGGAACTTGTACGAACTGATCTCGTAGTTTCGGGTCTCCCAATTTAAAAATATGATGATAATTTCAAAATACGTAGATTAGCCTTAAAAACAAGACGTTGGGGTGGAAACACAAACCAGCCCCCAAACGGCCCCGTAAAAGGCACGGACACCTCGCACGGGACCAATGTAACTTGTATGAACTGACCGCGTAGTCGCGGATCTCCCGATTTGACAATATGACGATAGTTTCAAAATACGTAGATTAGGCTTAAAAACAAGGAGTTGGGTGGTGAAAACGCAAACCAGCCCCCAAACGGCCCCGTAAGAGGCACGAACATCTTGCCCGGGAGCAATGTAACTTGTATGAACTAACCGCGTAGTTACGGGTCTCCAGATTTGCGAATATGACGATAATTTCAACTTAAGTAGATTAGGCTTAAAAACAAGCCGTTGGAGGGTGAAAACCCAAACCAAACCCCAAACGCCCCCATAAAAGTCACGAACACCTCGCAGGGGACCAATGTAACTTGTAAGAACTGACCGCGTAGTCGCGGGCCTCCCGAAATATGGCAAAAATTTCAAAATAAATTGATCAGGCTTAAAAACAAGCCGTTCGAGGTTGATAACCCAAACCAGCCCCCAAATGGCCCCGTAACAGGCACAAACACCTCGCACGGGACCAATGTAACATTTCAGAACTGACCGCGGAGTCGCGGGTGTCCTGATTTGAGAGTAAGACGATAATTTTAAAATATATCGATTAAGCTGAAAAAACATGCCCTTAAAGGGAGAAAACCCAAACTAGCCCCCCAACGGCCCTGTTAGAGGCACGAACACCTCGCACGGGACCAATATAACTTGTACGAACTGACCGCGGAGTCGCGTGCCTCTCGGTTTTAGAATATTACTATAACTTCAAAGTATATCGATTAAGCTGAAAAACAGACCCTTAAAGGGTGATAACCAAAACCAGCCACCAAACGGCCTTGTAAGAGGCTCTAACACCTCGCACAGGACCAATGGAACTTGTACGAACTGATCTCGTAGTTGCGGGTCTCCCAATTTAAGAATATGATGATAATTTAATAATACGTTGATTAGCCTTAAAAACAGGACGTTGGGGTGGAAATACAAACCAGCCCCGTAAAAGGCACGGACACCTCGCACGGGACCAATGTAACTTGTACGAACTGACCGCGTAGTCGCGGATCTCCCGCTTTAACAATATGACGATAGTTTCAAAATACGTAGGTTAGGCTTAAAAACAAGGAGTTTGGTGGTGAAAACCAAAACCAGCCCCCAAACGGCCCCGTAAGAGGCACGAACATCTTGCACGGGACCAATGTTACTTGTATGAACTGACCGCGTAGTTACGGGTGTCCAGATTTGCGAATATGACGATAATTTCAAAATACATAGATTAGGCTTAAATACAAGTCATTAAAGTGTGGAAACCCATACCAGCCCCCAAACGGCCTCGTAAGAGGCACGAACACCTCGCACGGGACCATTGTAACTTGTACGAACTGACCGCGTTGTCGCAGGTCTCACGGTTTTAGAATACGATGATAATTTCAAAATACGTAGATTAGGCTTAAAAACAAGCCGTTGGAGGGTGAAAACCCAAACCAACCCCCAAACGGCCCCATAAAAGTCACGAACACCTCGCAGGGGACCAATGTAACTTGTATGAACTAACCGCGTTGTCGCGGGCCTCCCGAAATATGGCAAAAATTTCAAAATAAATAGATCAGACTTAAAAACAAGCCGTTCGAGGGTGATAACCCAAACCAGCCTCCAAATGGCCCCGTAACAGGCACAAAACACCTCGCACGGGACCAATGTAACATGTCAGAACTGACCGCGGAGTCGCTGGTGTCCTGATTTGAGAATAAGACGATAATTTTAAAATATATCGGTTAAGCTAAAAAACAAGCCCTTAAAGGGAGAAAACCCAAACTAGCCCCCCAACGGCCCTGTAAGAGGCACGAACACCTCGCACGGGACCAATACAACTTGTACGAACTGACCGCGTAGTCGCGGGCCTCTCGGTTTCAGAATATGACTATAGTTTCAAAATATATCGATTAAGCTGAAAAACAGGCCCTTAAAGGGTGATAACCCAAACCAGCCCCCAAACGGCCTTGTAAGAGGCTCTAACACCTCGAACGGGACCAATGTAACTTGTACAAACTGATCTCGTAGTTGCGGGCCTCCCAATTTAAGAATATGATGATAATTTCAAAATACGTAGATTAGCCTTAAAAACAAGCCGTTGGGGTGGAAACACAAACCAGCCCCCAAACGGCCCCGTAAAAGGCACGGACACCTCGCACGGGACCAATGTAACTTGTACGAACTGACCGCGTAGTCGCGGATCTCCCGATTTGACAATATGACGATAGTTTCAAAATACGTAGATTAGGCTTAAAAACAAGGAGTTGGGTGGTGAAAACCCTAACCAGCCCCCAAACGGCTCCGTAAGAGGCACGAACATCTTGCATGGGACCAATGTAACTTGTATGAACTGACCGCGTAGTTATGGGTCTCCAGATTTGCGAATGTGACGATAATTTCAAAATACCTAGACTAGGCTTAAATACAAGTTATTAAAGTGTGAAAACCCAAACCAGGCTCCAAACGGCCTCGTAAGAGGCACGAACACCTCGCACGGGACCAATGTAACTTGTACGAACTGACCGCGTTGTCGCGGGTCTCGCGGTTTTAGAATACGACGATAATTTCAAAATACGTAGATTAGGCTTAAAAACAAGCCGTTGGAGGGTGAAAACCCAAACCAACCCCCAAACGGCCCCATAAAAGTCACGAACACCTCGCAGGGGACCAATGTAACTGTAAGAACTGACCGCGTAGTCGCGGGCCTCCCGAAATATGGCAAAAATTTCAAAATAAATAGATGAGGCTTAAAAACAAGCCGTTCGAGGGTGATAACCCAAACCAGCCCCCAAATGGCCCCATAACAGGCACAAAACACCTCGCACGGGACCAATGTAACATGTCAGAACTGACCGCGGAGTCGCGGGTGTCCTGATTTGAGAGTAAGACGATAATTTTAAAATATATCGATTAAGCTAAAAAAACAAGCCCTTAACGGGAGAAAACCCAAACTAGCCCCCCAACGGCCCAGTAAGAGGCACGAACACCTCGCACGGGACCAATATAACTTGTACGAACTGACCGCGTAGTCGCGGGCCTCTCGGCTTCAGAATATGACTATAATTTCAAAATATATCGATTAAGCTGAAAAACAGGCCCTTAAAGGGTGATAACCGAAACCAGCCCCTAAACGGCGTTGTAAGAGGCTCTAGCACCTCGCACGGGACCAATGGAACAACGAACTAATCTCGTAGTTGCGGGTCTCCCAATTTAAGAATATGATGATAATTTCAAAATACGTAGATTAGCCTTAAAAACAAGACGTTGGGGTGGAAACACAAACCAGCCCCCAAACGGCCCCGTAAAAGGCACGGACACCTCGCACGGGACCAATGTAACTTGTACGAACTGACCGCGTAGTCGCGGATCTCCCGATTTGACAATATGACGATAGTTTCAAAATACGTAAATTAGGCTTAAAAACAAGGAGTTGGGTGGTGAAAACCCAAACCAGCCCCCAAACGGCCCCGTAAGAGGCACGAACATCTTGCACGGGACCAATGTAACTTGTATGAACTGACCGCGTAGTTACGGGTCTCCAGATTTGCGAATATGACGATAATTTCAAAATACGTAGATTAGGCTTAAATACAAGTCATTAAAGTGTGGAAACCCAAACCATCCCCCCAACGGCCTCGTAAGAGGCACGAACACCTCGCACGGGACCAATGTAACATGTACGAACTGACCGCGTTGTCGCGGGTCTCGCGGTTTTAGAATACGGCGATAATTTCAAAATACGTAGATTATGCTTAAAAACAAGCCGTTGGAGCGTGAAAACCCAAACCAACCCCGAAACGACCCCATAAAAGTCACGAACACCTCGCAGGGGACCAATGTAACTTGTAAGAACTGACCGCGTAGTCGGGGGCATCCGGAAATATGGTAAAAATTTCAAAATAAATAGATCAGGCTTAAAAACAAGTCGTTCGAGGGTGATAACCCAAACCAGCCCCCAAATGTCCCCGTAACAGGCACAAAACACCTCGCACGGGACCAATGTAACATGTCAGAACTGACCGCGGAGTCGCGGGTGTCCTGATTTGAGAGTAAGACGATAATTTTAAAATATATCGATTAAGCTAAAAAAACAAGCCCTTAACGGGAGAAAACCCAAACTAGCCCCCCAACGGCCCAGTAAGAGGCACGAACACCTCGCACGGGACCAATATAACTTGTACGAACTGACCGCATAGTCGCGGGCCTCTCGGTTTCAGAATATGACTATAATTTCAAAATATATCGATTAAGCTGAAAAACAGGCCCTTAAAGGGTGATAACCGAAACCAGCCCCTAAACGGCGTTGTAAGAGGCTCTAACACCCCGCACGGGACCAATGGAACAACGAACTGATCTCGTAGTTGCGGGTCTCCCAATTTAAGAATATGATGATAATTTCAAAATACGTAGATTAGCCTTAAAAACAAGACGTTGGGGTGGAAACACAAACCAGCCCCCAAACGGCCCCGTAAAAGGCACGGACACCTCGCACGGGACCAATGTAACTTGTACGAACTGACCGTGTAGTCGCGGATCTCCCGATTTGACAATATGACGATAGTTTCAAAATACGTAGATTAGGCTTAAAAACAAGGAGTTGGGTGGTGAAAACCCAAACCAGCCCCCAAACGGCCCCGTAAGAGGCACGAACATCTTGCACGGGACCAATGTAACTTGTATGAACTGACCGCGTAGTTACGGGTCTCCAGATTTGCGAATATGACGATAATTTCAAAATACGTAGATTAGGCTTAAATACAAGTCATTAAAGTGTGGAAACCCAAACCATCCCCCCAACGGCCTCGTAAGAGGCACGAACACCTCGCACGGGACCAATGTAACTTGTACGAACTGACCGCGTTGTCGCGGGTCTCGCGGTTTTAGAATACGGCGATAATTTCAAAATACGTAGATTAGGCTTAAAAACAAGCCGTTGGAGCGTGAAAACCCAAACCAACCCCGAAACGGCCCCATAAAAGTCACGACCACCTCGCAGGGGACCAATGTAACTTGTAAGAACTGACCGCGTAGTCGGGGGCCTCCGGAAATATGGCAAAAATTTCAAAATAAATAGATCAGGCTTAAAACAAGTCGTTCGAGGGTGATAACCCAAACCAGCCCCTAAATGGCCCCGTAACAGGCACAAAACACCTCGCACGGGACCAATGTAACATGTCAGAACTGACCGCGGAGTCGCGGGTGTCCTGATTTGAGAGTAAGACGATAATTTTAAAATATATCGATTAAGCTAAAAAAACAAGCCCTTAACGGGAGAAAACCCAAACTAGCCCCCCAACGGCCCAGTAAGAGGCACGAACACCTCGCACGGGACCAATATAACTTGTACGAACTGACCGCATAGTCGCGGGTCTCTCGGTTTCAGAATATGACTATAATTTCAAAATATATCGATTAAGCTGAAAAACAGGCCCTTAAAGGGTGATAACCGAAACCAGCCCCTAAACGGCGTTGTAAGAGGCTCTAACACCTCGCACGGGACCAATGGAACAACGAACTGATCTCGTAGTTGCGGGTCTCCCAATTTAAGAATATGATGATAATTTCAAAATACGTAGATTAGCCTTAAAAACAAGACGTTGCGGTGGAAACACAAACCAGCCCCCAAATGGCCCCGTAAAAGGCACGGACACCTCGCACGGGACCAATGTAACTTGTACGAACTGACCGCGTAGTCGCGGATCTCCCGATTTGACAATATGACGATAGTTTCAAAATACGTAGATTAGGCTTAAAAACAAGGAGTTGGGTGGTGAAAACCCAAACCAGCTCCCAAACGGCCCCGTAAGAGGCACGAACATCTTGCACGGGACCAATGTAACTTGTATTAACTGACCGCGTAGTTACGGGTCTCCAGATTTGCGAATATGACGATAATTTCAAAATACGTAGATTAGGCTTAAATACAAGTCATTAAAGTGTGGAAACCCAAACCATCCCCCCAACGGCCTCGTAAGAGGCACGAACACCTCGCACGGGACCAATGTAACTTGTACGAACTGACCGCGTTGTCGCGGGTCTCGCGGTTTTAGAATACGACGATAATTTCAAAATACGTAGATTAGGCTTAAAAACAAGCCGTTGGAGAGTGAAAACCCTAACCAACCCCCAAACGGCCCCATAAAAGTCACGAACACCTCGCAGGGGACCAATGTAACTTGTAAGAACTGACCGCGTAGTCGCGGGCCTCCCGAAATATGGCAAAAATTTCAAAATAAATAGATCAGGCTTAAAAACAAGCCGTTCGAGGGTGATAACCCAAACCATCCCCCAAATGGCCCCTTAACAGGCACAAACTCCTCGCAGGGGACCAATGTAACATGTCAGAACTGACCGCGGAGTCGCGGGTGTCCTGATTTGAGAATAAGACGATAATTTTAAAATATATCGATTAAGCTAAAAAACAAGCCCTTAAAGGGAGAAAACCCAAACTAGCCCCCCAACGGCCCTGTAAGAGGCACGAACACCTCGCACGGGACCAATATAACTTGTAGGAACTGACCGCGTAGTCGGGGGCCTCCCGGTTTCAGAATATGACTATAATTTGAAAATATATCGATTAAGCTGAAAAACAGGCCCTTAAAGGGTGATAACCGAAACCAGCCCCTAAACGGCCTTGTAAGAGGCTCTAACACCTCGCACGGGACCAATGGAACTTGTACGAACTGATCTCGTAGTTTCGGGTCTCCCAATTTAAAAATATGATGATAATTTCAAAATACGTAGATTAGCCTTAAAAACAAGACGTTGGGGTGGAAACACAAACCAGCCCCCAAACGGCCCCGTAAAAGGCACGGACACCTCGCACGGGACCAATGTAACTTGTACGAACTGACCGCGTAGTCGCGGATCTCCCGATTTGACAATATGACGATAGTTTCAAAATACGTAGATTAGGCTTAAAAACAAGGAGTTGGGTGGTGAAAACCCAAACCAGCCCCCAAACGGCCCCGTAAGAGGCACGAACATCTTGCACGGGACCAATGTAACTTGTATGAACTGACCGCGTAGTTATGGGTCTCCAGATTTGCGAATGTGACGATAATTTCAAAATACCTAGATTAGGCTTAAATACAAGTTATTAAAGTGTGAAAACCCAAACCAGTCTCCAAACGGCCTCGTAAGAGGTACGAACACCTCGCACGGGACCAATGTAACTTGTACGAACTGACCGCGTTGTCGCGGCTCTCGCGGTTTTAGAATATGACGATAATTTCAAAATACGTAGATTAGGCTTAAAAACAAGCCGTTGGAGGGTGAAAACCCAAACCAACCCCCAAACGGCCCCATAAAAGTCACGAACACCTCGCAGGGGACCAATGTAACTTGTAAGAACTGACCGCGTAGTCGCGGGCCTCCCGAAATATGGCAAAAATTTCAAAATAAATAGATGAGGCTTAAAACCAAGCCGTTCGAGGGTGATAACCCAAACCAGCCCCCAAATGGCCCCGTAACAGGCACAAAACACCTCGCACGGGACCAATGTAACATGTCAGAACTGACCGCGGAGTCGCGGGTGTCCTGATTTGAGAGTAAGACGATAATTTTAAAATATATCGATTAAGCTAAAAAAACAAGCCCTTAAAGGGAGAAAACCCAAACTAGCCCCCCAACGGCCCAGTAAGAGGCACGAACACCTCGCACGGGACCAATATAACTTGTACGAATTGACCGCGTAGTCGCGGGCCTCTCGGTTTCAGAATATGACTATAATTTCAAAATATATCGATTAAGCTGAAAAACAGGCCCTTAAAGGGTGATAACCGAAACCAGCCCCTAAACGGCGATGTAAGAGGCTCTAACACCTCGCACGGGACCAATGGAACTACGAACTGATCTCGTAGTTGCGGGTCTCCCAATTTAAGAATATGATGATAATTTCAAAATACGTAGATTAGCCTTAAAAACAAGACGTTGGGGTGGAAACACAAACCAGCCCCCAAACGGCCCCGTAAAAGGCACGGACACCTCGCACGGGACCAATGTAACTTGTACGAACTGACCGCGTAGACGCGGATCTCCCGATTTGACAATATGATGATAGTTTCAAAATACGTAGATTAGGCTTAAAAACAAGGAGTTGGATGGTGAAAACCCAAACCAGCCCCCAAACGGCCCCGTAAGAGGCACGAACATCTCTCACGGGACCAATGTAACTTGTATGAACTGACCGCGTAGTTACGTGTCTCCAGATTTGCGAATATGACGATAATTTCAAAATACGTAGATTAGGCTTAAATACCAGTCATTAAAGTGTGGAAACCCAAACCATCCCCCCAACGGCCTCGTAAGAGGCACGAACACCTCGCACGGGACCAATGTAACTTGTACGAACTGATCGCGTTGTCGCGGGACTCGCGGTTTTAGAATACGGCTATGATTTCAAAATACGTAGATTAGGCTTAAAAACAAGCTGTTGGAGCGTGAAAACCCAAACCAACCCCCAAACGGCCCCATAAAAGTCACGAACACCTCGCAGGGGACCAATGTAACTTGTAAGAACTGACCGCGTAGTCGGGGGCCTCCCGAAATATGGCAAAAATTTCAAAATAAATAGATCGGGCTTAAAACAAGCCGTTCGAGGGTGATAACCCAAACCAGCCCCCAAATGGCCCCGTAACAGGAACAAAACACCTCGCACGGGACCAATGTAACGTGTCAGAACTGACCGCGGAGTCGCGGGTGTCCTGATTTGAGAATAAGACGATAATTTTAAAATATATCGATTAAGCTAAAAAACAAGCCCTTAAATGGAGAAAACCCAAACTAGCCCCCCAACGGCCCTGTAAGAGGCACGAACACCTCGCACGGGACCAATATAACTTGTACGAACTGACCGCGTAGTCGCGGGCCTCTCGGTTTCAGAATATGACTATAATTTCAAAATATATCGATTAAGCTGAAAAACAGGCCCTTAAAGGGTGATAACCGAAACCAGCCCCTAAACGGCCTTGTAAGAGGCTCTAACACCTCGCACGGGACCAATGGAACTTGTACGAACTGATCTCGTAGTTGCGGGTCTCCCAATCTAAGAATATGATGTTAATTTCAAAATACGTAGATTAGCCTTAAAAACAAGACGTTGGGGTGGAAACACAAACCAGCCCCCAAACGGCCCCGTAAAAGGCACGGACACATCGCACGGGACCAATGTAACTTGTACGAACTGACCGCGTAGTCGCGGATCTCCCGATTTGACAATATGACGATAGTTTCAAAATACGTAGATTAGGCTTAAAAGCAAGGAGTTGGGTGGTGAAATCCCAAACCAGCCCCCAAACGGCCCCGTAAGAGGCACGAACATCTTGCACGGGACCAATGTAACTTGTATGAACTGACCGCGTAGTTACGGGTCTCCAGATTTGCGAATATGACGATAATTTCAAAATACGTAGATTAGGCTTAAATACAAGTTATTAAAGTGTGAAAACCCAAACCAGCCTCCAAACAGCCTCGTAAGAGGCACGAACACCTCGCACGGGACCAATGTAACTTGTACGAACTGACCGCGTTGTCGCGGGTCTCGCGGTTTTAGAATACGACGATAATTTCAAAATACGTAGATTAGGCTTAAAAACAAGCCGTTGGAGGGTGAAAACCCTAACCAACCCCCAAACGGCCCCATAAAAGTCACGAACACCTCGCAGGGGACCAATCTAACTTGTAAGAACTGACCGCGTAGTCGCGGGCCTCCCGAAATATGGCAAAAATTTCAAAATAAATAGATCAGGCTTAAAAACAAGCCGTTCGAGGGTGATAACCCAAACCAGCCCCCAAATGGCCCTGTAACAGGCACAAACACCTCGCACGGGACCAATGTAACATGTCAGAACTGACCGCGCGGAGTCGCGGGTGTCCTGATTTGAGAATAAGACGATAATTTTAAAATATATCGATTAAGCTAACAAACAAGCCCTTAAAGGGAAAAAACCCAAACTAGCCCCCCAACGGTCCTGTAAGAGGCACGAACACCTCGCACGGGACCAATATAACTTGTACGAACTGACCGCTTAGTCGCGGGCCTCTCGGTTTCAGAATATGACTATCATTTGAAAATGTATCGATTAAGCTGAAAAACAGGCCCTTAAAGGGTGATAATCGAAACCAGCCCCTGAACGGCCTTCTAAGAGGCTCTAGCACCTCGCACGGGACCAATGGAACTTGTACGAACTGATCTCGTAGTTGCGGGTCTCCCAATTTAAAAATATGATGATAATTTCAAAATACGTAGATTTGGCTTAAAAACAAGGAGTTGGGTGGTGAAAACCCAAACCAGCCCCCAAACGGCCCCGTAAGAGGCACGGACATCTTGCACGGGACCAATGTAACTTGTATGAACTGACCACGTAGTTACGGGTCTCCAGATTTGCGAATATGACGATAATTTCAAAATACGTAGATTAGGCTTATCAGAGAAAAAATGTGCGCTCCTCCTTCTCTCTAGAAATGTTCCTCCTTCTCTCTAGAAACCTTTTAGCCAAACACACCTCCCTTCCCCAATCACCATCCATCTAACCAGCCATATCTAAACCTAACCCTAGCAGTAAGACCAACCAGAGCATCCTTCCTGGTGCTGTTGGTACGTCTAGTACTACGGATGCCTCCACTTCGGTTGCTGGAGTGCCCTCCACTATTCTACCTGATCTAACTAACTCGGTTCCCCTCTTTGAAGATGGTTGTGCTACTGTTATGGTGGAATTGGAAGAAGGGCAACTTGGAACTGCTGAAGGCCACTACGTAGCTACTCCCAATGATGACAAGCTCTTAGAAGTGAACAAGGAGAAAATGGCGTATGCCAAATTCATCCAAAGTATGGGACTAACTCATGAGGACATTATGCACGCCGGGTATTCGATGAAAACTCTGGATGAACAGACTGATAAAAGTTCTAACAATAAGGCTAGCCCAACATTGAAGCATTTAGAGGAAGGAGTAAACAAAGGAAGTACATATGGAACAAAGAAGGAAACTAGAGAAAATAAGGAAGTTCTGAAGCAACCAATCAAGTCTTGGAAAGCAGTTATCACTGACATGAATGAACCAAAGAAGGAGCCTAAATTTAATCTCAAATACCACAAGCCTACTATTGTTGATGATAGGATTCAAGTTAACCCCCCGATTGATGTGGCTAAGCTTGGTTACTCCCAGATGGAATGTGCGAGTGTGGGATTCTTTCTTGGCAAAACTCTTCCCTACTCCCTAGTTAAGAATATTGCCCACAGATACTGGGATAAGTATGGGCTAAACAAGGTGATAGCTAATGACCAAGGCCACTACATTTTCATGTTTGACAACCAGGATGGTAGGAATGAGGTGGTGGAAAATGGTCCTTGGCATTTTGTTGGTAATGCCATTATCTTGCAGAAATGGTATCCTGGCTGCAACTTCTCTAAAGAAGACATTATTAGAGTTCCTGTTTGGGTCATGTTCCATAATGTTCCCATGCAATTCTGGACTGAAGAGGGTCTTAGTTATATTGCATCCGCAGTTGGTGTGCCTATTTATGCTGACTCTGTCATTGAAGAAATGAGGAGAATTAACTATGCCCACATATGTGTTGAAATTAAGCCTCAAAAGAAGTACCCTACCTCCATTGATCTAAAAATGGAAAACGGGGAAATTACTCAGATCAAAATTGAATACCAAGCTATGCCTCATTCTTGTAGTCATTGCATTGTGTTTGGCCATAACATTACAAAGTGCACTAAGATTGATAAGGGATTGAAAGGGGAAAGCATTCCTAAATTAACAGTGGAACCCATCTCTCAGGAGTGGATACCAGTTGTTGGCAAGTCTAAAGCTTCCCTGAAGGAACCATGTCCCAATGCTGTTACTGAACCGACAATTTTAACCAAGCCTAACCTAGGTAACAACCCCAATCCCAAGCCTAATTCCCCTAGAGCCACCTCCTCCAACTCATTTGAAGCTCTGATGGATAAGGACATGGAGGAACACAATGATGATCTCACCCCTCTGCCTGCTGGTATTGTGCTCAAAATCAAAGCTGTGGATGAGCTCGCTAATAAAAACAAGTATGATGTCACTCCTAATTCAACTAAGGGGAAGAAGAAGAGGAAGGGGGGTAACAAAAAGCTAAACTCATGACCAAGATTGTTTCATGGAACATTAGGGGAATGAACTCCCCTCACAAGCAACAGGAAGTTAAAAGGTTGATCCATGATAATAACCTTAGTCTTTTGTGTATCCTTGAATCAAAAGTTAGAAGAAGCCATATTGCCAATGTGGCCTCTAGCAGTTTTAGGAACTGGAATTACTGTCACAATTACCCGGTCAATGGGGGTGTGGCTAGAGTTTTCTTAGCCTGGGACCCCAACATGTTTGAAGTGGAAATCCTTCATTCCCACCACCAGGCTATTTTTTACAAGATAAAGGTTTGGGGAACTAGTAATTTCTTCTTTGCTTCATTTGTTTATGGGCTCAATCTCTCTAATGATAGAGTCCCTCTTTGGAATTTTCTGAGACAAAACCACAGCTTCTCTGCTAATAGCCAATGGATTATTATGGGGGATTTCAACACTGTGAGAAGCAATGAGGACAAACGTGGCAGGCTGGGGATTGATGTTAGGGCTGTTGCTGACTTCAATAATTGTCTTGCTGACATTATGATGGATGATATGTTATCCAACGGCCTTTGGTTCTCTTGGAGCAATAAAAGTAAAGGCATGGAGTGCACCCAAACTAGAATTGATAGAGTGATGCACAACCCTCAATGGAGTGTAACTTTCCCTGATTCCAATGCTAATTACTTGTGCCCTGGAGCTTCAGATCATTGCCCTATTGTCATTACTTTCCTTAACCAGATCAGCAAGCCTAAGCCTTTCAAGTTCTTTGACTACTAGATGAAACATTCTGAGTTTTGTCCCATTCTTGAGACCTCTTGGAGTGTGGACTGCAATATGTTTCCTATGGCCAACCTCTCGCATAAGCTTAGAAGACTCAAGCCTCTACTTAGGTCCCTTAACCACAAATTCTTCTCCAACATTTCTGAGAGAGTGAGGATCACTAAAGGCAAGCTGGACCTCATTCAAACTAACCTGGACAGTGATGGTTCTAACAGCTTGCTTAGAACTGGGGAGCAGGATTGTTCTTTGTTGTACTGTTCTCTTCGTGCTGCTGAAGAGGCCTACTACAGACAAAAAGCCAGAATCAACTGGCTGCAGCTTGGAGACATGAATACCAACTTCTTCCATAACAAAGTCAAAGCTAACACCTTTAGAAGAAAGGTTTTATGTATCCAAAATGCTAGAGGTGATGTTATTGAAGGTGTTGAGGCAGTTAATGGAGAGGCCATTAATTTCTTTACCAATCTTCTTGGGAGGAAGGGGAGGGGTGCTATTACCCCTCCTATGCTGATGAAGAGAAAGTTGGATCCTTCTCATTGCCATGCCCTGACTGCCCCTATTACTGCTGCTGAGATTAAAAATGCTATGTTTTCCATTGCTTCCAACAAAGCCCCTGGGTCTGATGGTTATAGTGCTGGTTTCTTCAAGAAAAATTGGGATGTTGTGGGTGATGATGTGATAGCTGCTGCTCTTCAGTTCTTCAACCATAGCTACATGCCCAGACAGTGGAATAGTACCTCTCTTGCCTTGATCCCCAAAACTCCTAACCCAAACACTATGGCTGATTTTAGACCTATAGCCTGCTGCAACACTATCTATAAGTGCATTTCTAAGATTCTCACCCTTAGACTTAAACCTCTAATGCCTCTCCTCATTAACAATAGTCAAACTGCCTTTGTTCATGGGAGATCCATTACTGATAATATCCTGCTGCTGCAAGAGCTTATGAGAAACTACCATAGGGACTCAAGCCCCCCGAGGTGCACAGTTAAGATTGACATCATGAAGGCTTATGACTCTGTGGAGTGGGATTTTCTTCTTGACATTCTGGCCCAAATTAACATCCCTACCAGATTTATTTATTGGATTAAAGCTTGTATCTCTTCTGTTTGGTACTCTATCAGTATGAATGGGTCCCTGAATGGGTTCTTTGAAGGCAAAAGGGGGTTGAGACAAGGGGATCCCCTCTCTCCTTTTCTTTTCCTTATTGTTATGGAGGCTCTGTCTTGTACTCTTGATAAGCACACTAGTAGGACATCCTTTACCTTTCATCCCAAGTGCAAAGAGGTTAACATCAATCATTTGTGTTTTGCTGATGACCTGGTGGTGTTTTGCAGTGGTGATATTTCCTCTGTTGAGTGTATCAAGGATTCTCTTACTGAATTTGCTGGAATCAGTGGGCTTTCCCCCAATCTCTCCAAAAGTAACTTCTACTGTTCTGGAGTTAATTCTGCTACTATCAATGCTATGTCCTCTGCCCTGGGTTTCTCCCATCAGCAACCCCCTTTCAAGTACTTAGGTGTTCCCCTCATCTCAACCAGACTCAAGCATGGGGATTGTATGGTTCTTATTGATAATATCACCAACAAGGTCAAGAGCTAGACCACTAGATTCTTGAGCTATGCAGGTAGACTCCAGCTTGCTACCTCTGTTTTGTTTAGCTCCCAAATCTATTGGTCTTCTATCTTTATTTTGCCTAAAAGTGTGGTCAGGGCTATTGAGCAATGTATTAGAGACTTCATTTGGTCTGGTCCTGAGCTCAAGCACAGTGGTGCTAAAGTGGCATGGGATGATGTGTGCATGCCTAAAAAGGAGGGAGGGTTGGGGATAAAAATCTTGACTCAATGGAACAAGGCTGCAATTATGAAAAACCTTTGGAACCTCTTCATCAAGAAGGATAGTCTTTGGGTCAAATGGTGTCATACCTATAAAATTAAAGGTAGAAGCATATGGGCAATCCCCATTCCTCAAGACTCTTCTTGGAGTTGGAGGAAAATACTCAAAGCTAGACAGGATTGTAGACTATTGTTTAAGGTTAATATTGGCAATGGTAGGAATACCTTTATGTGGCATGATAATTGGCACCATCTTGGCCCTCTTCAACCTCTGTTTGGGGACAGAACTATTTATGATGTAGCTAGCAACTCCAAGGCTATGGTCTCTGACTTCATTAATGGGTTCACTTGGAGATGGCCTGCTTCCACTACGTGGGAATTGAATGCCATCAAGAACTCTCCCCTGCCTCCTATTTATCCGCTGACCACTGATAAAGTGACTTGGGCTCCTAATAGGACTGGCAACTTCTCCATTTCCTCTGCGTATGTCTCCATCTGTCCAAGGGGCAATGAGGCTCATTGGCATGGGTTAGTTTGGAACAAGGTGTGCATCCCCAAGTGTTCTTTCATACTTTGGCTTGCTTGCCGTAAGGCTTTAGTGACTAAAGATAAGCTCATGGATTGGGGGCTTGTTGATAATAATACTTGTATGCTGTGCAACTCGGGCATTGAGACTATCAAGCACATATTAATGGATTGCCCTTTTGCCAAAACTGTTTGGGATGAGATTCTATTTCGTAACCAGTCTTATAGAGCAGTGGAGAGTTGGGAGAATGAGTTAAGAAGAACTGCTGCTGATAGTAAAGGGGGAAACCTTAATTCTAAGATCAAAACCACCACCTTCTCTGCCACTATCTACTGCCTCTGGCATGAAAGGAATTGCAGACTTCACGATAGGGGCCATTCTGCTGCAAACAAGGTGATAAGGAACATTGAGGAGATGGTGCAAGGTAAGACTACCAGATGGAAGAAGGTTCGAAGATCCTATTCAAATTGGATGACGTGTAACTTATGGGGATTACCCAATTCTCTTATGTATGACTAAGTGTTGTGTTTGTGGGCTCTAGAAGCTTGTTTCTAGTTGTCCCTCTGGCCTTCTGGCTTTGTATATTGGTTCTCTGATTACAGGAAAAAAAACGTAGATTACGCTTAAATACAAGTCATTAAAGTGTGGAAACCCAAACCAGCCCCAAAACGGCCTCGTAAGAGGCACGAACACCTCGCACGGGACCAATGTAACTTGTACGAACTGACCACGTTGTCGCGGGTCTCGCGGTTTTAGAATACGACGATAATTTCAAAATACGTAGATTAGGCTTAAAAACCAGCCGTTGGTGCTTGAAAACCCAAACCAACCCCCAAACGGCCCCATGAAAGTCACGAACACCTCGCAGGGGACCAATGTAACTTGTAAGAACTGACCGCGTAGTCGCGGGCCTCCCGAAATATTGCAAAAATTTCAAAATAAATAGATCAGGCTTAAAAATAAGCCGTTCGAGGGTGATAACCCAAACCAGCCCCCAAATAGCCCCATAACAGGCACAAAACACCTCGCATGGAACCAATGTAACATGTCAGAACTGACCGCGGAGTCGCGGGTGTCCTGATTTGAGAATAAGACGATAATTTTAAAATATATCGATTAAGCTAAAAAACAAGCCCTTAAAGGGAGAAAACCCAAATTAGCCCCCCAACGGCCCTGTAAGAGGCACGAACACCTCGCACGGGACCAATATAACTTGTACGAACTGACCGCGTAGTCGCGGGCCTCTCAGTTTCAGAATATGACTATAATTTCAAAATATATCGATTAAGCTGAAAAACAGGCCCTTAAAGGGTGATAACCAAAACCAGCCCCCAAACGGCCTTGTAAGAGGCTCTAACACCTCGCACGGGACCAATGGAACTTGTACGAACTGATCTCGTAGTTGCGGGCCACCCAATTTAAGAATATGATGATAATTTCAAAATACGTAGATTAGCCTTAAAAACAAGCCGTTGGGGTGGAAACACAAACCAGCCCCCAAACGGCCCCGTAAAAGGCACGAACACCTCGTACGGGACCAATGTAACTTGTACGAACTGACCGCGTAGTCGTGGATCTCCCGCTTTGACAATTTGACGATAGTTTCAAAATACGTAGATTAGGCTTAAAAACAAGGAGTTGGGTGGTGAACACCCAAACCAGCCCCCAAACGTCCCTGTAAGAGGCACGGAAATCTTGCACGGGACCAATGTAACTTGTATGAACTGACCGCGTAGTTACGGGTCTCCAGATTTGCGAATATGACGATAATTTCAAAATACGTAGATTAGGCTTAAAGACAAGTTATTAAAGTGTGAAAACCCAAACCGGCCTCCAAACGGCCTCGTTAGAGGCACGAAAACCTCGCACGGGACCAATGTAACTTGTACGAACTGACCGCGTTGTCGCGGGTCTCGCGGTTTTAGAATACGACGATAATTTCAAAATACGTAGATTAGGCTTAAAAACAAGCCGTTGGAGGGTGAAAACCCAAACCAACCCCAAACCGGCCCCATAAAAGTCACGAACACCTCGCAGGGGATCAATGTAACTTGTAAGAACAGACCGTGTAGTCGCGAGCCTCCCGAAATATGGCAAAAATTTCAAAATAAATAGATCAGGCTTAAAAACAAGCCGTTCGAGGGTGATAACCCAAACCGGCCCCCAAATGGCCCCGTAACAGGCACAAACACCTGGCACGGGACCAATGTAAGATGTCAGAACAGACCGCGGAGTCGCGGGTGTCTTGATTTGAGAATAAGACGATAATTTTAAAATATATCGATTAAGCTAAAAAGCAAGCCCTTAAAGGGAGAAAACCCAAACTAGCCCCCAACGGCCCTGTAAGAGGCTAAAACATCTCGCACGGGACCAATATAACTTGTACGAACTGACCGCGTAGTCGCGGGCCTCTCGGTTTCAGAATATGACTATAATTTCAAAATATATCGATTAAGCTGAAAAACAGGCCCTTAAAGGGTGATAACCGAAACCAGCCCCTAAACGGCCTTGTAAGAGGCTCTAACACCTCGCACGGGACCAATGGAACTTGTACGAACTGATCTCGTAGTTGCGGGTCTCCCAATCTAAGAATATGATGATAATTTCAAAATACGTAGATTAGCCTTAAAAACAAGACGTTGGGGTGGAAACACAAACCAGCCCCCAAACGGCCCAGTAAAAGGCACGGATACCTCGCACGGGACCAATGTAACTTGTACGAACTGACCGCGTAGTCGCGGATCTCCCGCTTTGACAATATGACGATAGTTTCAAAATACGTAGATTAGGCTTAAAAACAAGGACTTGGGTGGTGAAAACCCAAACCAGCCCCCAAACGGCCCCGTAAGAGGCACGAACATCTTGCACGGGACCAATGAAACTTGTATGAACTGACCGCGTAGTTTCGGGTCTCCAGATTTGCGAATATGACGATAATTTCAAAATACGTAGATTAGGCTTAAATACAAGTTATTAAAGTGTGAAACCCCGAACCAGCCCCCAAACGGCCTCGTAAGAGGCACGAACACCTTGCACGGGACCAATGTAACTTGTACGAACTGACTGCGTTGTCGCGGGTCTCGCGGTTTTAGAATACGATGATAATTTCAAAATACGTAGATTAGGCTTAAAAACAAGCCGTTGGAGGGTGAAAACCCAAACCAACCCCCAAACGGCCCCATAAAAGTCACGAACACCTCGCAGGAGACCAATGTAACTTGTAAGAACTGACCGCGTACTCGCGGGCCTCCCGAAATATGGCAAAAATTTCAAAATAAATAGATGAGGCTTAAAAACAAGCCGTTCGAGGGTGATAACCCAAACCAGCCCCCAAATGGTCTCGTAACAGGCACAAACACCTCGCACGGGACCAATGTAACATGTTAGAACTGACCGCGGAGTCGCGGGTGTCCTGATTTGAGAGTAAGACGATAATTTTAAAATATATCGATTAAGCTAAAAAACAAGCCCTTAAAGGGAGAAAACCCAAACTAGCCCCCCAACGGCCCTGTAAGAGGCACGAACACCTCGCACGGGACCAATATAACTTGTACGAACTGACCGCGTAGTCACGGGCCTCTCGGTTTCAGAATATGACTATAAATTCAAAATATATCGATTAAGCTGAAAAACAGGCCCTTAAAGGGTGATATCTGAAACCAGCCCCTAAATGGCCTTGTAAGAGGCTCTAACACCTCGTACGGGACCAATGGAACTTGTACGAACTGATCTCGTAGTTGCGGGTCTCCCAATTTAAGAATATGATGATAATTTAAAAATATGTAGATTAGCCTTAAAAACAAGACGTTAGGGTGGAAACACAAACCAACCCCCAAACGGCCCCGTAAAAGGCACGGACACCTCGCACGGGACCAATGTAACTTGTACAAACTGACCGCGTAGTCGCGGATCTCCCGATTTGACATTATGACGATAGTTTCAAAATACGTAGATTAGGCTTAAAAACAAGGAATTGGGTGGTGAAAACCCAAACCAGCCCCCAAACGGCCCCGTAAGAGGCACGAACATCTTGCACGGGACCAATGTAACTTGTATGAACTGACCGCGTAGTTACGGGTCTCCAAAATTGCGAATATGATAATAGTTTCAAAATACATAGATTAGGCATAAATACAAGTCATTAAAGTGTGGAAACCCAAACCAGCCCCCAAACGGCCTCGTAAGAGGCACGAACACCTCGCACGGGACCAATGTAACTTGTACGAACTGATCGCGTTGTCGCGGGTCTCGCGGTTTTAGAATACGACGATAATTTCAAAATATGTAGATTAGGCTTAAAAACAAGCCGTTGGAGGGTGAAACACAAACCAACCCCCAAACGGCCCCGTAAAAGTCACGAAACCCTCGCAGGGGACCAATGTAACTTGTAAGAACTGACCGCGTAGTCACGGGCCTCCCGAAATATGGCAAAAATTTCAAAATAAATAGATCAGGCTTAAAAACAAGCCGTTCGAGGGTGATAACCCAAACCAGCCCCCAAATGGCCCCGTAACAGGCACAAAACACCTCGCACGGGACCAATGTAACATGTCAGAACTGACCGCGGAGTCGCGGGTGTCCTGATTTGAGAATAAGACGATAATTTTAATATATATCGATTAAGCTAAAAAACATGCCCTTAAAGGGAGAAAACCCAAAGTAGCCCCCCAACGGCCCTGTAAGAGGCACGAACACCTCGCACGGGACCAATATAACTTGTACCAACTAACCGCGTAGTCGCGGGCCTCTCGGTTTCAGAATATGACTATAATTTCAAAATATATCGATTAAGCTGAAAAACAGGCCCTTAAAGGGTGATAACCGAAACCAGCCCCTAAACGGCCTTGTAAGAGGCTCTAACACCTCGTACGGGACCAATGGAACTTGTACGAACTGATCTCGTAGTTGCGGGTCTCCCAATCTAAGAATATGATGATAATTTCCAAATACGTAGATTAGCCTTAAAAATAAGCCATTAGGGTGGAAACACAAACCATCCCCCAAACGGCCCCGTAAAAGGCACGGACACCTCGTACGGGACCAATGTAACTTGTACGAACTGACCGCGTAGTCGCGGATCTCCCGATTTGACAATATGACGATTGTTTCAAAATACGTAGATTAGGCTTAAAAACAAGGAGTTGGGTGGTGAAAACCCAAAATATCCCCCAAACGGCCCCGTAAGAGGCACGAACATCTTGCACGGGACCAATGTAACTTGTATGAACTGACCGCGTAGTTTCGGGTCTCCAGATTTGCGAATATGACGATAATTTCAAAATACGTAGATTAAGCTTAAATACAAGTTATTAAAGTGTGATAACCCAAACCAGCCCCCAAACGGCCTCGTAAGAGGCACGAACACCTCGCAGGGACCAATGTAACTTGTACGAACTGACCTCGTTGTCGCGGGTCTCGCGGTTTTAGAATATGACGATAATTTCAAAATACGTTGATTAGGCTTAAAAACAAGCCGTTGGAGGGTGAAAACCCAAACCAACCCCCAAACGGCCCCATAAAAGTCACGAACACCTCGCAGGGGACCAATGTAACTTGTAAGAACTGACCGCGTAGTCGCGGGCCTCCCGAAATATGGCAAAAATTTCAAAATAAATAGATCAGGCTTAAAAACAAGCCGTTCGAGGGTGATAACCCAAACGAGCCCCCAAATGGCCCCGTAACAGGCACAAACACCTCGCACGGGACCAATGTAACATGTCAGAACTGACCGCGGAGTCGCGGGTGTCCTGATTTGAGGGTAAGATGATAATTTTAAAATATATCGATTAAGCTAAAAAACAAGCCCTTAAAGGGATAAAACCCAAACTAGCCCCCCAACGGCCCTGTAAGAGGCACAAACATCTCGCACGGGACCAATATAACTTGTACGAACTGACCGCGTAGTGGTGGGCCTCTCGGTTTCAGAATATGACTATAATTTCAAAATATATCGATTAAGCTGAAAAACAGGCCCTTAAAGGGTGATATCCTAAACCAGCCCCCAAACGGCCTTGTAAGAGGCTCTAACACCTCGCACGGGACCAATGTAACTTGTATGAACTGATCTCGTAGTTGCGGGCCTCCCAATTTAAGAATATGATGATAATTTCAAAATACGTAGATTAGCCTTAAAAACAAGCCGTTGGGGTGGAAACACAAACCAACCCCCAAACGGCCCCGTAAAAGGAACGAACACCTCGCACGGGATCAATGTAACTTGTACGAACTGACCGCGTAGTCGCGGATCTCCCGATTTGACAATATGACGTTAGTTTCAAAATACGTAAATTAGGCTTAAAAATAAGGAGTTGGGTGGTGAAAACCCAAACCAGCCCCCAAACGGCCCCGTAAGAGGCACAAACATCTTGCACGGGACCAATGTAACATGTATGAACTGACCGCGTAGTTACGGGTCTCCAGATTTGCGAATATGACGATAATTTCAAAATACGTAGATTAGGCTTAAATACAAGTTATTAAAGTGTGAAAACCCAAACCAGCCTCCAAACGGCCTCGTAAGAGGCACGAACACATCGCACGGGACCAATGTAACTTATAAGAACTGACCGCGTTGTCACGGGTCTCGCGGTTTTAGAATACGACGATAATTTCAAAATACGTATATTAGGCTTAAAAACAAGCCGTTGGAGGGTGAAAACCCAAACCAACCCCTAAACGGCCCCATAAAAGTCACGAACACCTCGCAGGAGACCAATGTAACTTGTAAGAACTGACCGCGTAGTCGCGGGCCTCCCGAAATATGGCAAAAATTTCAAAATAAATAGATCAGGCTTAAAAACAAGCCGTTCGAGGGTGATAACCCAAACCAGCCCCCAAACGGCCCCGTAAGAGGCACAAAACACCTCGCACGGGACCAATGTAACTTTTATGAACTGACCGCGTAGTTACGGGCCTCCAGATTTGCGAATATGACGATAATTTCAAAAAACGTAGATTAGGCTTAAATACAAGTCATTAAAGTGTGGAAATCCAAACCAGCCCCCAAACGGCCTCGTAAGAGACACGAACACCTCGCACGGGACCAATGTAACTTGTACGAATTGACCGCGTTGTCGCGGGTCCCGCGGTTTTAGAATATGACGATAATTTCAAAATACGTAGATTAGGCTTAAAAAAGAAGCCGTTGGAGGGTGAAAACCCAAACCAACCCCCAAAAGGCCCCATAAAAGTCACGAACACCTCGCAGGGCACCAATGTAATTGGTAAGAACTGACCACGTAGTCGCGGGCCTCCAGAAATATGGAAAAAATTTCAAAATAAATAAATCAGGCTTAAAAACAAGCCGTTCGAGGGTGATAACCCAAACCAGCCCCCAAATGGCCCCGTAACACGCACAAACACCTCGCACGGGACCAATGTAACATGTCAGAACTGACCGCGGAGTCGCGGGTGTTCTGATTTGAGAATAAGACGATAATTTTAAAATATATCGATTCAGCTAAAAAACAAGCCCTTAAAGGGAGAAAACCCAAACTAGCCCCCCAACGGCCCTGTAAGAGGCACGAACACCTCGCACGAGACCAATATAACTTGTACGAACTGACCGCGTAGTCGCGGGCCTCTCGGTTTCAGAATATGACTATAATTTCAAAATATATCGATTAAGCTGAAAAACAGGCCCTTAAAGGGTGATAACCCAAACCAGCCCCCAAACGGCCTTGTAAGAGGTTCTAAAACCTCGCACGGGACCAATGTAACTTGTACGAACTGATCTCGCAGTTGCGGGTCAAAATACGTAGATTAGCCTTAAAAACGAGCCGTTGGGGTGGAAACACAAACCAGCCCCCAAACGGCCACGTAAAAGGCATGAACACCTCGCACGGCACCAATATAACTTGTACGAACTGACCGCGTAGTCGCGGATCTCCCGATTTGACAATATGACGATAGTTTCAAAATACGTAGATTAGGCTTAAAAACAAGGAGTTGGGTGGTGAAAACCCAAACCATCCCCCAAACAGCCCCGTAAGAGGTACGAACATCTTGCACGGGACCTATGTAACTTGTATGAACTGACCGCGTAGTTACGGGTCTCCAGATTTGCGAATATGACGATAATTTCAAAATACGTAGATTAGGCTTAAATACAAGTCATTAAAGTCTGAAAACCCAAACCAGCCCCCAAACGGCCTCGTAAGAGGCACGAACACCTCGCACGGGACCAATGTAACTTGTACGAACTGACCGCGTTGTCGCGGGTCTCGCGGTTCTAGAATACGACGATAATTTCAAAATACGTAGATTAGGCTTAAAAATAAGCCGTGGGAGCGTGAAAACCCAAACCAACCCCTAAACGGCCCCATAAAAGTCACGAACACCTCGCAGGGGACCAATGTAACTTGTAAGAACTGACCGCGTAGTCGCGAGCCTCCCGAAATATGGCAAAAATTTCAAAATAAATAGATCAGGCTTAAAAACAAGCCGTTCGAGGGTGATAACCCAAACCGGCCCCCAAATGGCCCCGTAACAGGCACAAACACCTGGCACGGGACCAATGTAAGATGTCAGAACTGACCGCGGAGTCGCGGGTGTCTTGATTTGAGAATAAGACGATAATTTTAAAATATATCGATTAAGCTAAAAAACAAGCCCTTAAAGGGAGAAAACCCAAACTAGCCCACCAACGGCCCTGTAAGAGGCACGAACACCTCGCACGGGACCAATATAACTTGTACGAACTGACCGCGTAGTCGCGGGCCTCTCGGTTTCAGAATATGACTATAATTTCAAAATATATCGATTAAGCTGAAAAACAGGCCCTTAAAGGGTGATAACTGAAACCAGCCCCCAAACGGCTTTGTAAGAGGCTCTAACACCTCGCACGGGACCAATGGAACTTGTACGAACTGATCTCGTAGTTGCGGGTCTCCCAATTTAAGAATATGATGATAATTTCAAAATACGTAGATTAGCCTTAAAAACAAGCCATTGGGGTGGAAACACAAACCAGCCCCCAAACGTACCCGTAAAAGGCACGGACACCTCGCACGGGACCAATGTAACTTGTACGAACTGACCGCGTAGTCGCGGATCTACCGATTTGACAATATGACGATAGTTTCAAAATACGTAGATTAGAGTTAAAAACAAGGAGTTGGGTGGTGAAAACCCAAACCAGCCCCCAAACGGCCACGTAAGAGGCACGAACATCTTGCACATGACCAATGTAACTTGTATGAACTGACCGCGTAGTTACGGGTCTCCAGATTTGCGAATATGACGATAATTTCAAAATACGTAGATTAGGCTTAAATACAAGTCATTAAAGTGTGGAAACCCAAACCAGCCCCCAAACGGCCTCGTAAGAGGCACGAATACCTCGCACGGGACCAATGTAACTTGTACGAACTGACCGCGTTGTCGCGGGTCTCGCGGTTTTAGAATATGACGATAATTTCAAAATACGTAGATTAGGCTTAAAAAAGAAGCCGTTGGAGGGTGAAAACCCAAACCAAACCCCAAACGGCCCCATAAAAGTCACGAACACCTCGCAGGGGACCAATGTAATTGGTAAGAACTGACCGCGTAGTCGCGGGCCTCCAGAAATATGGAAAAAATTTCAAAATAAATAAATCAGGCTTACAAGCCGTTCGAGGGTGATAACCCAAACCAGCCCCCAAATGGCCCCGTAACACGCACAAACACCTCGCACGGGACCAATGTAACATGTCAGAACTGACCGCCGAGTCGCGGGTGTCCTGATTTGAGAATAAGACGATAATTTTAAAATATATCGATTCAGCTAAAAAATAAGCCCTTAAAGGGAGAAAACCCAAACTAGCCCCCCAACGGCCCTGTAAGAGGCACGAACACCTCGCACGGGACCAATATGACTTGTACGAACTGACCGCGTAGTCGGGGGCCTCTCGGTATCAGAATATGACTATAATTTCAAAATATATCGATTAAGCTGAAAAACAGGCCCTTAAAGGGTGATAACCCAAACCAGCCCCCAAACGGCCTTGTAAGAGGCTCTAACACCTCGCATGGGACCAATGTAACTTGTACGAACTGATCTCGCAGTTGCGGGTCAAAATACGTAGATTAGCCTTAAAAACGAGCCGTTGGGGTGGAAACACAAACCAGCCCCCAAACGGCCACGTAAAAGGCATGAACACCTCGCACGACACCAATATAACTTGTACGAACTGACCGCGTAGTCGCGGATCTCCCGATTTGACAATATGACGATAGTTTCAAAATACGTAGATTAGGCTTAAAAACAAGGAGTTGGGTGGTGAAAACCCAAACCATCCCCCAAACGGCCCTGTAAGAGGCACGGACATCTTGCACGGGACCTATGTAACTTGTATGAACTGACCGCGTAGTTACGGGTCTCCAGATTTGCGAATATGACGATAATTTCAAAATACGTAGATTAGGCTTAAATACAAGTCATTAAAGTCTAAAAACCCAAACCAGCCCCCAAACGGCCTCGTAAGAGGCACGAACACCTCGCACGGGACCAATGTAACTTGTACGAACTGACCGCGTTGTCGCGGGTCTCGCGGTTCTAGAATACGACGATAATTTCAAAATACGTAGATTAGGCTTAAAAATAAGCCGTGGGAGCGTGAAAACCCAAACCAACCCCTAAACGGCCCCATAAAAGTCACGAACACCTCGCAGGGGACCAATGTAACTTGTAAGAACTGACCGCGTAGTCGCGGGCCTCCCGAAATATGGCAAAAATTTCAAAATAAATAGATCAGGCTTAAAAACAAGCCATTCGAGGGTGATAACCCAAACCAGTCCCCAAATGGCCCCGTAACACGCATAAACACCTCGCACGGGACTAATGTAACATGTCAGAACTGACCGCGGAGTAGCGGGTGTCCTGATTTGAGAATAAGACGATAATTTTAAAATATATCGATTAAGCTAAAAAACAAGCCCTTAAAGGGAGAAAACCCAAACTAGCCCCCCAACGGCCCTATAAGAGGCACGAACACCTCGCACGGGACCAATATAACTTGTACGAACTGACCGCGTAGTCGCGGGCCTCTCGGTTTCAGAATATGACTATAATTTCAAAATATATCGATTAAGCTGAAAAACAGTCCCTTAAAGGGTGATAACCGAAACCAGCCCCCAAACGGCTTTGTAAGAGGCTCTAACACCTCGCACGGGACCAATGGAACTTGTACGAACTGATCTAGTAGTTGCGGGTCTCCCAATTTAAGAATATGATGATAATTTTAAAATACGTAGATTAGCCTTAAAAACAAGCCATTGGGGTGGAAACACAAACCAGCCCCCAAACGTACCCGTAAAAGGCACGGACACCTCGCACGGGACCAATGTAACTTGTACGAACTGACCGCGTAGTCGCGGATCTCCCGATTTGACAATATGACGATAGTTTCAAAATACGTAGATTAGAGTTAAAAACAAGGAGTTGGGTGGTGAAAACCCAAACCAGCCCCCAAACGGCCCCGTAAGAGGCACGAACATCTTGCACATGACCAATGTAACTTGTATGAACTGACCGCGTAGTTACGGGTCTCCAGATTTGCGAATATGACGATAATTTCAAAATACGTAGATTAGGCTTAAATACAAGTCATTAAAGTGTGGAAACCCAAACCAGCCCCCAAACGGCCTCGTAAGAGGCACGAATACCTCGCACGGGACCAATGTAACTTGTACGAACTGACCGCGTTGTCGCGGGTCTCGCGGTTTTAGAATATGACGATAATTTCAAAATACGTAGATTAGGCTTAAAAAAGAAGCCGTTGGAGGGTGAAAACCCAAACCAACCCCCAAACGGCCCCATAAAAGTCACGAACACCTCGCAGGGGACCAATGTAATTGGTAAGAACTGACCGCGTACTCGCGGGCCTCCAGAAATATGGAAAAAATTTCAAAATAAATAAATCAGGCTTAAAAACAAGCCGTTCGAGGGTGATAACCCAAACCAGCCCCCAAATGGCCCCGTAACACGCACAAACACCTCGTACGGGACCAATGTAACATGTCAGAACTGACCGCCGAGTCGCGGGTGTCCTGATTTGAGAATAAGACGATAATTTTAAAATATATCGATTCAGCTAAAAAATAAGCCCTTAAAGGGAGAAAACCCAAACTAGCCCCCCAACGGCCCTGTAAGAGGCACGAACACCTCGCACGGGACCAATATGACTTGTACGAACTGACCGCGTAGTCGGGGGCCTCTCGGTATCAGAATATGACTATAATTTCAAAATATATCGATTAAGCTGAAAAACAGGCCCTTAAAGGGTGATAACCCAAACCAGCCCCCAAACGGCCTTGTAAGAGGCTCTAACACCTCGCATGGGACCAATGTAACTTGTACGAACTGATCTCGCAGTTGCGGGTCAAAATACGTAGATTAGCCTTAAAAACGAGCCGTTGGGGTGGAAACACAAACCAGCCCCCAAACGGCCACGTAAAAGGCATGAACACCTCGCACGACACCAATATAACTTGTACGAACTGACCGCGTAGTCGCGGATCTCCCGATTTGACAATATGACGATAGTTTCAAAATACGTAGATTAGGCTTAAAAACAAGGAGTTGGGTGGTGAAAACCCAAACCAGCCCCCAAACGGCCCCGTAAGAGGCACGGACATCTTGCACGGGACCAATGTAACTTGTATGAACTGACCGCGTAGTTACGGGTCTCCAGATTTGCGAATATGACGATAATTTCAAAATACGTAGATTAGGCATAAATACAAGTCATTAAAGTCTAAAAACCCAAACCTGCCCCCAAACGGCCTCGTAAGAGGCACGAACACCTCGCACGGGACCAATGTAACTTGTACGAACTGACCGCGTTGTCGCGGGTCTCGCGGTTTTAGAATACGACGATAATTTCAAAATACGTAGACTAGGCTTAAAAACAAGCCGTGGGAGCGTGAAAACCCAAACCAACCCCTAAACGGCCCCATAAAAGTCACGAACACCTCGCAGGGGACCAATGTAACTTGTAAGAACTGACCGCGTAGTCGCGGGCCTCCCGAAATATGGCAAAAATTTCAAAATAAATAGATCAGGCTTAAAAACCAGCCGTTCGAGGGTGATAACCCAAACCAGTCCCCAAATGGCCCCGTAACATGCATAAACACCTCGCACGGGACTAATGTAACATGTCAGAACTGACCGCGGAGTAGCGGGTGTCCTGATTTGAGAATAAGACGATAATTTTAAAATATATCGATTAAGCTAAAAAACAAGCCCTTAAAGGGAGAAAACCCAAACTAGCCCCCCAACGGCCCTGTAAGAGGCACGAACACCTCGCACGGGACCAATATAACTTTTACGAACTGACCGCGTAGTCGCGGGCCTCTCGGTTTCATAATATGACTATAATTTCAAAATATATTGACTAAGCTGGAAAACAGGCCCTTAAAGGGTGATAACCCAAACCAGCCCCCAAACGGCCTTGTAAGGGGCACGAACACCTCGCACGGGACCAACATAACATGTACGAACTGACCGCGTAGTCGCGGGCCTCTCGTTTTCAGAATATGACTATAATTTCAAAATATATCGATTAAGCAGAAAAACAGGCCCTGAAAGAGTGATAACCGAAACCAGCCCCCAAACGGCCTTGTAAGAGGCTCTAACACCTCGCATGGGACCAATGTAACTTGTACGAACTGATCTCGTAGTTGCAGGTCTCCCAATTTAAGAATATGATGTTAATTTCAAAATACGTAGATTAGCCTTAAAACAAGCCGTTGGGGTGGAAACACAAACCAGCCCCCCAACGGCCCTGTAAGAGGCACGAACACCTCGCACGGGACCAATATAACTTTTACGAACTGACCGCGTAGTCGCGGGCCTCTCGGTTTCAGAATATGACTATAATTTCAAAATATATCGATTAAGCTGAAAAACAGGCCCTTAAAGGGTGATAACCGAAACCAGCCCCCAAACGGCTTTGTAAGAGGCTCTAACACCTCGCACGGGACCAATGGAACTTGTACGAACTGATCTCGTAGTTGCGGGTCTCCCAATTTAAGAATATGATGATAATTTCAAAATACGTAGATTAGCCTTAAAAACAAGCCATTGGGGTGGAAACACAAACCAGCCCCCAAACGTACCCGTAAAAGGCACGGACACCTCGCACGGGACCAATGTAACTTGTACGAACTGACCGCGTAGTCGCGGATCTCCCGATTTGACAATATGACGATAGTTTCAAAATACGTAGATTAGAGTTAAAAACAAGGAGTTGGGTGGTGAAAACCCAAACCAGCCCCCAAACGGCCCCGTAAGAGGCACGAACATCTTGCACGGGACCAATGTAACTTGTATGAACTGACCGCGTAGTTACGGGCCTCCAGATTTGCGAATATGACGATAATTTCAAAATACGTAGATTAGGCTTAAATACAAGTCATTGAAGTGTGGAAACCCAAACCAGCCCCCAAACGGCCTCGTAAGAGGCACGAACACCTCGCACGGGACCAATGTAACTTGTACGAATTGACCGCGTTGTCGCGGGTCTCGCGGTTTTAGAATATGACGATAATTTCAAAATACGTAGATTAGGCTTAAAAAAGAAGCCGTTGGAGGGTGAAAACCCAAACCAACCCCCAAACGGCCCCATAAAAGTCACGAACACCTCGCAGGGGACCAATGTAATTGGTAAGAACTGACCGCGTAGTCGCGGGCCTCCAGAAATGTGGAAAAAATTTCAAAATAAATAAATCCGGCTTAAAAACAAGCCGTTCGAGGGTGATAACCCAAACCAGCCCCCAAATGGCCCCGTAACACGCACAAACACCTCGCACGGGACCAATGTAACATGTCAGAACTGACCGCGGAGTCGCGGGTGTCCTGATTTGAGAATAAGGCGATAATTTTAAAATATATCGATTCAGCTAAAAAACAAGCCCTTAAAGGGAGAAAACCCAAACTAGCCCCCCGACGGCCCTGTAAGAGGCACGAACACCTCGCACGGGACCAATATAACTTGTACGAAGTGACCGCGTAGTCGCGGGCCTCTCGGTTTCAGAATATGACTATAATTTCAAAATATATCGATTAAGCTGAAAAACAGGCCCTTAAAGGGTGATAACCCAAACCAGCCCCCAAACGGCCTTGTAAGAGGTTTTAAAACCTCGCACGGGACCAATGTAACTTGTACGAACTGATCTCGCAGTTGCGGGTCAAAATACGTAGATTAGCCTTAAAAACGAGCCGTTGGGGTGGAAACACAAACCATCCCCCAAACGGCCACGTAAAAGGCATGAACACCTCGCACGGCACCAATATAACATGTACGAACTGACCGCGTAGTCGCGGATCTCCCGATTTGACAATATGACGATAGTTTCAAAATACGTAGATTAGGCTTAAAAACAAGGAGTTGGGTGGTGAAAACCCAAACCAGCCCCCAAACGGCCCCGTAAGAAGCACAGACATCTTGCACGGGACTAATGTAACTTGTATGAACTGATCGCATAGTTACGGGTCTCCAGATTTGTGAATATGACGATAATTTCAAAATACGTAGATTAGGCTTCATTAAAGTATGAAAACCCAAACCAGCCCCCAAACGGCCTCGTAAGAGGCACGAACACCTCGCACGGGACCAATGTAACTTGTACGAACTGACCGCGTTGTCGCGGGTCTCGCGGTTTTAGAATACGACGATAATTTCAAAATACGTAGACTAGGCTTAAAAACAAGCCGTGGGAGCGTGAAAACCCAAACCAACCCCTAAACGGCCCCATAAAAGTCACGAACACCTCGCAGGGGACCAATGTAACTTGTAAGAACTGACCGCGTAATCGCGGGCCTCCCGAAATATGGCAAAAATTTCAAAATAAATAGATCAGGCTTAAAAACAAGCCGTTCGAGGGTGATAACCCAAACCAGTCCCCAAATGGCCCCGTAACACGCATAAACACCTCGCACGGGACTAATGTAACATGTCAGAACTGACCGCGGAGTCGCGGGTGTCCTGATTTGAGAATAAGACGATAATTTTAAAATATATCGATTAAGCTAAAAAACAAGCCCTTAAAGGGAGAAAACCCAAACTAGCCCCCCAACGGCCCTGTAAGAGGCACGAACACCTCGCACGGGACCAATATAACTTGTACGAACTGACCGCGTAGTCGCGGGCCTCTCGGTTTCATAATATGACTATAATTTCAAAATATATTGACTAAGCTGGAAAACAGGCCCTTAAAGGGTGATAACCGAAACCAGCCCCCAAACGGTCTTGTAAGAGGCCCTAACACCTCGTACGGGACCAATGTAACTTGTACGAACTGATCTCGTAGTTGCGGGTCTCCCAATTTAAGAATATGATGATAATTTCAAAATACGTAGATTAGCCTTAAAAACAAGCCGTTGGGGTGGAAACACAAAACAACCCCGAAACGTCCCCGTAAAAGGCACGAACACCTCGCAC
Organism: Sambucus nigra; assembly: GCA_949130495.1. NCBI lineage: Eukaryota > Viridiplantae > Streptophyta > Magnoliopsida > Dipsacales > Adoxaceae > Sambucus > Sambucus nigra. The sequence continues at coordinate 174,410,791 of OX422222.1, read as the reverse complement.
GGGACCAATGTAACTTGTACGAACTAACCGCGTAGTCGCGGATCTCCCGATTTGAAAATATGACGATAGTTTCAAAATACGTAGATTAGAGTTAAAAACAAGGAGTTGGGTGGTAAAAACCCAAACCAGCCCCCAAACGGCCCCGTAAGAGGCACGAACATCTTGCACGGGACCAATGTAACTTGTATGAACTGACCGCGTAGTTACGGGTCTCCAGATTTGCGAATGTGACGATAATTTCAAAATACGTAGATTAGGCTTAAATACAAGTCATTAAAGTGTGGAAACCCAAACCAGCCCCCAAATGGCCTCGTAAGAGGCACGAACACCTCGCACGGGACCAATGTAACTTGTACGAATTGACCGCGTTGTCGCGGGTCTCGCGGTTTTAGAATATGGCGATAATTTCAAAATACGTAGATTAGGCTTAAAAAAGAAGCCGTTGGAGGGTGAAAACCCAAACCAACCCCCAAACGGCCCCATAAAAGTCACGAACACCTCGCAGGGGACCAATGTAATTGGTAAGAACTGACCGCGTAGTCGCGGGCCTCCAGAAATATGGAAAAAATTTCAAAATAAATAAATCAGGCTTAAAAACAAACACCTCGCACGGGACCAATGTAACATGTCAGAACTGACCGCGGAGTCGCGGGTGTCCTGATTTTAGATTAAGACGATAATTTTAAAATATATCGATTAAGCTAAAAAATAAGCCCTTAAAGGGAGAAAACCCAAACTAGCCCCCCAACGGCCCTGTAAGAGGCACGAACACCTCGCACGGGACCAATATAACTTGTACGAACTGACCGCGTAGTCGCGGGCCTCTCGGTTTCATAATATGACTATAATTTCAAAATATATTGACTAAGCTGGAAAACAGGCCCTTAAAGGGTGATAACCCAAACCAGCCCCCAAACGGTCTTGTAAGAGGCCCTAACACCTCGTACGGGACCAATGTAACTTGTACGAACTGATCTCGTAGTTGCGGGCCTCCCAATTTAAGAATACCGTGATAATTTCAAAATACGTAGATTAGCCTTAAAAACAAGCCGTTGGGGTGGAAACACAAACCAGCCCCCAAACGTCCCCGTAAAAGGCACGAACACCTCGCACGGGACCAATGTAACTTGTACGAACTAACCGCGTAGTCACGGATCTCCCGATTTGACAATATGACGATAGTTTCAAAATACGTAGATTAGAGTTAAAAACAAGGAGTTGGGTGGTGAAAACCCAAACCAGCCCCCAAACGGCCCCGTAAGAGGCACGAACATCTTGCACGGGACCAATATAACTTGTATGAACTGACCGCGTAGTTACGGGTCTCCAGATTTGCGAATATGACGATAATTTCAAAATACGTAGATTAGGCTTAAATACAAGTCATTAAAGTGTGGAAACCCAAACCAGCCTCCAAACGGCCTCGTAAGAGGCACGAACAACTCGCACGGGACCAATGTAACTTGTACGAATTGACCGCGTTGTCGCGGGTCTCGTGGTTTTAGAATATGACGATAATTTCAAAATACGTAGATTAGGCTTAAAAAATAAGCCGTTGGAGGGTGAAAACCCAAACCAACCCCCAAACGGCCCCATAAAAGTCACGAACATCTCGCAGGGGACCAATGTAATTGGTAAGAACTGACCGCGTAGTCGCGGGCCTCCAGAAATATGGAAAAAATTTCAAAATAAATAAATCAGGCTTAAAACAAGCCGTTCGAGGGTGATAACCCAAACCAGCCCCCAAATGGCCCCGTAACACGCACAAACACCTCGCACGGGACCAATGTAACATGTCAGAACTGACCGCGGAGTCGCGGGTGTCCAGATTTGAGAATAAGACGATAATTTTAAAATATATCGATTCAGCTAAAAAACAAGCCCTTAAAGGGAGAAAACCCAAACTAGCCCCCCAACGGCCCTGTAAGAGGCACGAACACCTCGCACGGGACCAATATAACTTGTACGAAGTCACCGCGTAGTCGCGGGCCTCTCGGTTTCAGAATATGACTATAATTTCAAAATATATCGATTAAGCTGAAAAACAGGCCCTTAAAGGGTGATAACCCAAACCAGCCCCCAAACGGCCTTGTAAGAGGTTCTAAAACCTCGCACGGGACCAATGTAACTTGTACGAACTGATCTCGCAGTTGCGGGTCAAAATACGTAGATTAGCCTTAAACACGAGCCGTTGGGGTGGAAACACAAACCAGCCCCCAAACGGCCACGTAAAAGGCATGAACACCTCGCACGGCACCAATATAACTTGTACGAACTGACCGCGTAGTCGCGGATCTCCCGATTTGACAATATGACGATAGTTTCAAAATACGTAGATTAGGCTTAAAAACAAGGAGTTGGGTGGTGAAAACCCAAACCATCCCCCAAACGGCCCCGTAAGAGGCACGGACATCTTGCACGGGACCAATGTAACTTGTATGAACTGACCGCGTAGTTACGGGTCTCCAGATTTGCGAATATGACGATAATTTCAAAATATGTAGATTAGGCTTAAATACAAGTCATTAAAGTCTGAAAACCCAAACCAGCCCCCAAACGGCCTCGTAAGAGGCACGAACACCTCGTACGGGACCAATGTAACTTGTACGAACTGACCGCGTTGTCGCGGGTCTCGCGGTTTTAGAATACGACGATAATTTCAAAATACGTAGATTAGGCTTAAAAACAAGCCGTGGGAGCGTGAAAACCCAAACCAACCCCTAAACGGCCCCATAAAAGTCACGAACACCTCGCAGGGGACCAATGTAACTTGTAAGAACTGACCGCGTAGTCGCGGGCCTCCCGAAATATGGCAAAAATTTCAAAATAAATAAATCAGGCTTAAAAACAAGCCGTTCGAGGGTGATAACCCAAACCAGTCCCCAAATGGCCCCGTAACACGCATAAACACCTCGCACGGGACGAATGTAACATGTCAGAACTGACCGCGGAGTCGCGGGTGTCCTGATTTGAGATTAAGACGATAATTTTAAAATATATCGATTAAGCTAAAAAACTAGCCCTTAAAGGGAGAAAACCCAAACTAGCCCCCCAACGGCCCTGTAAGAGGCACGAACACCTCGCACGGGACCAATATAACTTTTACGAACTGACCGCGTAGTCGCGGGCCTCTCGGTTTCATAATATGACTATAATTTCAAAATATATTGACTAAGCTGGAAAACAGGCCCTTAAAGGGTGATAACCCAAACCAGCCCCCAAACGGCCTTGTAAGGGGCACGAACACCTCGCACGGGACCAACATAACATGTACGAACTGACCGCGTAGTCGCGGGCCTCTCGTTTTCAGAATATGACTATAATTTCAAAATATATCCATTAAGCAGAAAAACAGGCCCTGAAAGAGTGATAACCGAAACCAGCCCCCAAACGGCCTTGTAAGAGGCTCTAACACCTCGCATGGGACCAATGTAACTTGTACGAACTGATCTCGTAGTTGCAGGTCTCCCAATTTAAGAATATGATGTTAATTTCAAAATACGTAGATTAGCCTTAAAACAAGCCGTTGGGGTGGAAACACAAACCAGCCCCCAAACGGCCCCGTAAAAGGCACGAACACCTCGCACGGGACCAATGTAACTTGTACGAACTGACCGCATAGTCGCGGATCTCCCGATTTGACAATATGACGATAGTTTCAAAATACGTAGATTAGGCTTAAAAACAAGGAGTTGGGTGGTGAAAACCCAAACCAGCCCCCAAACGGCCCGTAAGAGGCACGAACATCTTGCACGGGACCAATGTAACTTGTATGAACTGACCGCGTAGTTTCGGGTCTCCAGATTTGCGAATATGACGATAATTTCAAAATACGAAGATTAGGCTTAAATACAAGTTATTAAAGTGTGAAAACCCAAACCAGCCCCCAAACGGCCTCGTAAGAGGCACGAACACCTCGCACGGGACCAATCTAACTTGTACGAACTGACCGCGTTGTCGCGGGTCTCGCGGTTTTAGAATTCGACGATAATTTTAAAATACGTAGATTAGGCTTAAAAACAAGCCGTTGGAGTGTGAAAACCAAAACCAACACCCAAACGGCCCCATAAAAGTCACGAACACTTCGCAGGGGACCAATGTAACTAGTAAGAACTGACCGCGTAGTCGCGGGCCTCCCGAAATATGGCAAAAATTTCAAAATAAATAGATCAGGCTTTAAAACAAGCTGTTCGAGGGTGATAACCCAAACCAACCCCCAAATGGCCCCGTAACAGGCACAAACACCTCGCACGGGACCTATGTAACATGTCAGAACTGACCGTGGAGTCGCGGGTGTCCTGATTTGAGAATAAGACGATAATTTTAAAATATATCTATTAAGCTAAAAAACAAGCCCTTAAAGGGAGAAAACCCAAACCAGCCCCCAAACGGCCTCGTAAGAGGCACGAACACCTCGCACGGGACCAATCTAACTTGTACGAACTGACCGCGTTGTCGCGGGTCTCGTGGTTTTAGAATACGACGATAATTTCAAAATACATAGATTAGGGTTAAAAACAAGCCGTTGGAGGGTGAAAACCCAAACCAACACCCAAACGGCCCCATAAAAGTGACGAACACCTCGCAGGGGACATATGTAACTTGTAAGAACTGACCGCTTAGTCGCGGGCCTCCCAAAATATGGCAAAAATTTCAAAATAAATAGATCAGGCTTAAAAACAAGCCGTTCGAGGGTGATAACCCAAACCAGCCCCCAAATGTCCCTGTAACAGGCACAAACACCTCGCACGGGACCAATGTAACATGTCAGAACTGACCGCGTAGTCGCGGGTGTCCTGATTTGAGAATAAAACTATAATTTTAAAATATATCGATTAAGCTAAAAAACAAGCCCTTAAAGGGAGAAAACCCAAACTAGCCCCCCAACGGCCCTGTAAGAGGCACGAACACCTCGCACGGGACCAATATAACTTGTACGAACTGACCGCGTAGTCGCGGGCCTCTCAGTTTCAGAATATGACTATAATTTCAAAATATATCGATTAAGCTGATAAAACAGGCCCTTAAAGGGTGATCACCAAAACCAGCCCCCAAACGTCCTTGTAAGAGGCTCTAACACCTCGCACGGGACCAATGTAACTTGTACGAACTGATCTCGTAGTTGCGGGCCTCCCAATTTAAGAATATGATGATAATTTGAAAATACGTAGATTAGCCTTAAAAACAAGCCGTTGGGGTGGAAACACAAACCAGCCTCCAAACGGCCCCGTAAAAGGAACGAACACCTCGCACAGGATCAATGTAACTTGTACGAACTGACCGCATAGTCGCGGATCTCCCGATTTGACAATATGACGATAGTTTCAAAATACGTAGATTAGGCTTAAAAACAAGGAGTTGGGTGGTGAAAACCCAAACCAGCCCCCAAACGGCCCCGTAAGAGGCACGAACATCTTGCACGGGACCAATGTAACTTGTATGAACTGACCGCGTAGTTACGGGTCTCCAGATTTGCGAATATGAGGATAATTTCAAAATACGTATATTAGGCTTAAATACAAGTTATTAAAGTGTGAAAACCCAAACCAGCCCCCAAACGGCCTCGTAAGAGGCACGAACACCTCGCACGGGACCAATCTAACTTGTACGAACTGACCGCGTTGTCGCGGGTCTCGTGGTTTTAGAATATGACGATAATTTCAAAATACATAGATTAGGGTTTAAAACAAGCCGTTGGAGGGTGAAAACCCAAACCAACACCCAAACGGCCCCATAAAAGTCACGAACACCTCGCAGGGGACATATGTAACTTGTAAGAACTGACCGCTTAGTCGCGGGCCTCCCAAAATATTTCAAATATTTCAAAATAAATAGATCAGGCTGAAAAACAAGCCGTTCGAGGGTGATAACCCAAACAAGCCCCCAAATGGCCCCGTAACAGGCACAAACACCTCGCACGGGACCAATGTAACATGTCAGAACTGACCGCGGAGTCGCGGGTGTCCTGATCTGAGAATAAGACGATAATTTTAAAATATATCGATTAAGCTAAAAAACAAGCCCTTAAAGGGAGAAAACCCAAACTAGCCCCCCAACGACCCTCTAAGAGGCACAAACACCTCGCACGGTACCAATATAACTTGTACGAACTGTCCGCGTAGTCGCGGGCCTCTTGGTTTCAGAATATGACTATAATTTCAAAATATATCGATTAAGCTGAAAAACAGGCCCTTAAAGGGTGATAACCCAAACGAGCCCCCAAACGGCCTTGTAAGAGGCTCTAACACCTCGTAAGGGGAATGTAACTTGTACGAACTGATCTCGTAGTTGCGGGCCTCCCAATTTAAGAATATGATGATAATTTCAAAATACGTAGATTAGCCTTAAAAACAAGCCGTTGGGGTGGAAACACAAACCAGCCCCCAAACGTCCCCGTAAAAGGTACGAACACCTCGCACGGGATCAATGTAACTTGTACGAACTGACCGCGTAGTCGCGGATCTCCCGATTTGACAATATGACGATAGTTTCAAAATAAGTAGATTAGGCTTAAAAACAAGGAGTTGGGTGGTGAAAACCCAAACCAGCCCCCAAACGGCCCCGTAAGAGGCACGAACATCTTGCACGGGACCAATGTAACTTGTATGAACTGACCGCGTAGTTACGGGTCTCCAGATTTGCGAATATAATGATAATTTCAAAATACGTAGATTAGGCTTAAATACAAGTCATTAAAGTGTGGAAACCCAAACCAGCCCCCAAATGGCCTCGTAAGAGGCACAAACACCTCGCACGGGACCAATGTAACTTGTACGAACTGACCGCGTTGTCGCGGGTCTCGCGGTTTTAGAATACGATGATAATTTCAAAATACGTAGATTAGGCTTAAAAACAAGCCGTTGGAGCGTGAAAACCCAAACCAACCCCTAAACGGCCCCATAAAAGTCACGAACACCTCGCAGGGGACCAATGTAACTTGCAAGAACTGACCGCGTAGTCGCGGGCCTCCCGAAATATGGCAAAAATTTTAAAATAAATCGATCAGGCTTAAAAACAAGCCGTTCGAGGGTGATAACCCAAACCATCCCCCAAATGGCCCCGTAACACGCACAAACACCTCGCACGGGACCAATGTAACATGTCAGAACTGACCGTGGAGTCGCGGGTGTCCTGATTTGAGAATAAGACGATAATTTTAAAATATATGGATTAAGCTAAAAACAAGCCCTTAAAGGGAGAAAACCCAAACTAGCCCCCCAACGGCCTTGTAAGAGGCACGAACACCTCGCACGGGACCAATATAACTTGTACGAACTGACTGCGTAGTCGCAGGCCTCTCGGTTTCAGAATATGACTATAATTTCAAAATATATCGATTAAGCTGAAAAACCGGCCCTTAAAGGGTGATAACCCAAACCAGCCCCCAAACGGCCTTGTAAGAGGCACGAATACCTCGCACGGGACCAATATAACTTGTACGAACTGACCGCGTAGTCGCGGGCCTCTCGGTTTCAGAATATGACTATAATTTCAAAATATATCGATTAAGCTGAAAAACAGGCCCTTAAAGAGTGATAACCAAAACCAGCCCCCAAACGGCCTTGTAAGAGGCTCTAACACCTCGCACGGAGCAATGTAACTTGTACGAACTGATCTCGTAGTTGCAGGTCTCCCAATTTAAGAATATGATGATAATTTCAAAATACGTAGATTAGCCTTAAAAACAAGCCGTTGGGGTGGAAACACAAACCAGTCCCCAAACGGTCCCGTAAAAGGCACGAACACCTCGCACGGGACCAATGTAACTTGTACGAACTGACCGCGTAGTCGCGGATCTCCCGATTTGACAATATGATGATAGTTTCAAAATACGTTGATTAGGCTTAAAATAAGGAGTTGGGTGGTGAAAACCCAAACCAGCCCCCAAACGGCCCCGTAAGAGGCACGAACATCTTGCACGGGACCAATGTAACTTGTATGAAATGACCGCGTAGTTTCGGGTCACCAGATTTGCGAATATGACGATAATTTCAAAATACGTAGATTAGGATTAAATACAAGTTATTAAAGTGTGAAAAACCAAACCAGCCCCCAAACGGCCTCGTAAGAGGCACGAATACCTCGCATGGGACCAATGTAACTTGTCCGAACTGACCGCGTTGTCGCAGGTCTCGCGGTTTTAGAATACGACGATAATTTCAAAATACGTAGATTAGGCTTAAAAACAAGCCGTTGGAGCGTGAAAACCCAAACCAACCCCTAAACGGCCCCATAAAAGTCACGAACACCTCGCATGGGACCAATGTAACTTGTAAGAACTGACCGCGTAGTCGCGGCCCTGCCGAAATATGGCAAAAATTTCAAAATAAATAGATCAGGCTTAAAAACAAGCCGTTCGAGGGTGATAACCCAAACCTGCCCCCAAATGGCCCCGTAACAGGCACAAACACCTCGTACGAGACCAATGTAACCTGTCAGAACTGACCGCGGAGTCGCGGGTGTCCTGATTTGAGAATAAGACGATAATTTTAAAATACATCGATTAAGCTAAAAACCAAGCCCTTAAAGTGAGAAAACCCAAACTAGCCCCCCAACGGCCCTGTAAGAGGCACGAACACCTCGTACGGGACCAATATAAGTTGTACGAATTGACCGCGTAGTCGCGGGCCTCTCCGTTTCAGAATATGACTATAATTTCAAAATATATCGATTAAGCAGAAAAACAGGCCCTTAAAGGGTGATAACCCAAACCAGCCCCCAAACTGCCTTGTAAGAGGCACGAATACCTTACACGGGACCAATATAACTTGTACGAACTGACCGCGTAGTCGCGGGCCACTCGGTTTTAGAATATGACTATAATTTCAAAATATATCGATTAAGCTGAAAAACAGGCCCTTAAAGAGTGATAACCGAAACAAGCCCCCAAACGGCCTTGTAAGAGGCTCTAACACCTCGCACGGGACCAATGTAACTTGTACGAACTGATCTCGTAGTTGCAGGTCTCCCAATTTAAGAATATGATGATAATTTCAAAATACGTAGATTAGCCTTAAAAACAAGCCGTTGGGGTGGAAACACAAAACAGCCCCCAAACGGCCCCGTAAAAGGCACGAACACCTCGCACGGACCAATGTAACTTGTACGAACTGACCGCGTAGTCGCGGATCTCCCGATTTGACAATATGATGATAGTTTCAAAATACGTAGATTAGGCTTAAAATAAGGAGTTGGGTGGTGAAAACCCAAACCAGCCCCCAAACGGCCCCGTAAGAGGCACGAACATCTTGCACGGGACCAATGTAACTTGTATGAACTGACCGCGTAGTTTCGGGTCACCAGATTTGCGAATATGACGATAATTTCAACATACGTAGATTAGGCTTAAATACAAGTTATTAAAGGGTGAAAACCCAAACTAGCCCCCAAACGGCCTCGTAAGAGGCACGAACACCTCGCACGGGACCAATCTAACTTGTACGAACTGAGCGCGTTGTCGCGGGTCTCGTGGTTTTAGAATACGACGATAATTTCAAAATACGTAGATTAGGCTGAAAAACAAGCCGTTGGAGGGTGAAAACCCAAACCAACACCCAAACGGCCCCGTAAGAGGCACGAACATCTTGCACGGGACCAATGTAACTTGTATGAACTGACCGCGTAGTTTCGGGTCAACAGATTTGCGAATATGACGATAATTTCAAAATACGTAGATTAGGCTTAAATACAAGTTATTAAAGTGTGTAAACCCAAACCAGCCCCCAAACGGCCTCGTAAGAGGCACGAACACCTCGCACGGGACCAATCTAACTTGTACGAACTGACCGCGTTGTCGCGGGTCTCGTGGTTTTAGAATACGACGATAATTTCAAAATAAATAGATTAGGGTTAAAAACAAGCCGTTGGAGGGTGAAAATCCAAACCAACACCCAAACGGCCCCATAAAAGTGACGAACACCTCACAGGGGACATATGTAACTTGTAAGAACTGACCGCTTAGTCGCGGGCCTCCCAAAATATGGCAAAAATTTCAAAATAAATAGATCAGGCTTAAAAACAAGCCGTTCGAGGGTGATAACCCAAACCAGCCCCCAAATGGCCCCGTAACAGGCACAAACACCTCGCACGGGACCAATGTAACATGTCAGAACTGACCGCGGAGTCGCGGGTGTCCTGATTTGAGAATAAGACGATAATTTTAAAATATATCGATTAAGCTAAAAAACAAGCCCTTAAAGGGAGAAAACCCAAACTAGCCCCCCAACGACCCTCTAAGAGGCACAAACACCTCGCACGGTACCAATATAACTTGTACGAACTGTCCGCGTAGTCGCGGGCCTCTCGGTTTCAGAATATGACTATAATTTCAAAATATATCGATTAAGCTGAAAAACAAGCCCTTAAAGGGTGATAACCCAAACGAGCCCCCAAACGGCCTTGTAAGAGGCTCTAACACCTCGTACGGGGAATGTAACTTGTACGAACTGATCTCGTAGTTGCGGGCCTCCCAATTTAAGAATATGATGATAATTTCAAAATACGTAGATTAGCCTTAAAAACAAGCCGTTGGGGTGGAAACACAAACCAGCCCCCAAACGTCCCCGTAAAAGGTACGAACACCTCGCACGGGACCAATGTAACTTGTACGAACTGACCGCGTAGTCGCGGATCTCCCGATTTGACAATATGACGATAGTTTCAAACTAAGTAGATTAAGCTTAAAAACAAGGAGTTGGGTGGTGAAAACCCAAACCAGCCCCCAAACGGCCCCGTAAGAGGTACGAACATCTTGCACGGGACCAATGTAACTTGTATGAACTGACCGCGTAGTTACGGGTCTCCAGATTTGCGAATATAATGATAATTTCAAAATACGTAGATTAGGCTTAAATACAAGTCATTAAAGTGTGGAAACCCAAACCAGCCCCCAAATGGCCTCGTAAGAGGCACAAACACCTCGCACGGGACCAATGTAACTTGTACGAACTGACCGCTTTGTTGCGGGTCTCGCGGTTTTAGAATACGATGATAATTTCAAAATACGTAGATTAGGCTTAAAAACAAGCCGTTGGAGCGTGAAAACCCAAACCAACCCCTAAACGGCCCCATAAAAGTCATGAACACCTCGCAGGGGACCAATGTAACTTGTAAGAACTGACCGCGTAGTCGCGGGCCTCCCGAAATATGGCAAAAATTTTAAAATAAATAGATCAGGCTTAAAAACAAGCCGTTCGAGGGTGATAACCCAAACCATCCCCCAAATGGCCCCGTAACACGCACAAACACCTCGCACGGGACCAATGTCACATGTCAGAACTGACTGTGGAGTCGCGGGTGTCCTGATTTGAGAATAAGACGATAATTTTAAAATATATGGATTAAGCTAAAAACAAGCCCTTAAAGGGAGAAAACCCAAACTAGCCCCCCAACGGCCCTGTAAGAGGCACGAACACCTCGCACGGGACCAATATAACTTGTACGAACTGACTGCGTAGTCGCAGGCCTCTCGGTTTCAGAATATGACTATAATTTCAAAATATATCGATTAAGCTGAAAAACCGGCCCTTAAAGGGTGATAACCCAAACCAGCCCCCAAACGGCCTTGTAAGAGGCACAAATACCTCGCACGGGACCCATTTAACTTGTACGAACTGACCGCGTAGTCGCGGGCCTCTCGGTTTCAGAATATGACTATAATTTCAAAATATATCGATTAAGCTGAAAAACAGGCCCTTAAAGAGTGATAACCAAAACCAGCCCCCAAACGGCCTTGTAAGAGGCTCTAACACCTCGCACGGGACCAATGTAACTTGTACGAACTGATCTCGTAGTTGCAGGTCTCCCAATTTAAGAATATGATGATAATTTCAAAATACGTAGATTAGCCTTAAAAACAAGTCGTTGGGGTGGAAACACAAACCAGCCCCCAAACGGCCCCGTAAAAGGCACGAACACCTCGCACGGGACCAATGTAACTTGTACGAACTGACCGCGTAGTCGCGGATCTCCCGATTTGACAATATGATGATAGTTTCAAAATACGTAGATTAGGCTTAAAATAAGGAGTTGGGTGGTGAAAACCCAAACCAGCCCCCAAACGGCCCCGTAAGAGGCACGAACATCTTGCACGGGACCAATGTAACTTGTATGAAATGACCGCGTAGTTTCGGGTCACCAAATTTGCGAATATGACGATAATTTCAAAATACGTAGATTAGGATTAAATACAAGTTATTAAAGTGTGAAAAACCAAACCAGCCCCCAAACGGCCTCGTAAGAGGCACGAATACCTCGCATGGGACCAATGTAACTTGTCCGAACTGACCGCGTTGTCGCAGGTCTCGCGGTTTTAGAATACGACGATAATTTCAAAATACGTAGATTAGGCTTAAAAACAAGCCGTTGGAGCGTGAAAACCCAAACCAACCCCTAAACGGCCCCATAAAAGTCACGAACACCTCGCAGGGGACCAATGTAACTTGTAAGAACTGACCGCGTAGTCGCGGACCTCCCGAAATATGGCAAAAATTTCAAAATAAATAGATCAGGCTTAAAAACAAGCCGTTCGAGGGTGATAACCCAAACCAGCCCCCAAATGGCCCCGTAACACGCACAAACACCTCGCACGGGACCAATGTAACATGTCAGAACTGACCGTGGAGTCGCGAGTGTCCTGATTTGAGAATAAGACGATAATTTTAAAATATATGGATTAAGCTAAAAACAAGCCCTTAAAGGGATAAAACCCAAACTAGCCCCCCAACGGCCTTGTAAGAGGCACGAACACCTCGCACGGGACCAATATAACTTGTACGAACTGACTGCGTAGTCGCAGGCCTCTCGGTTTCAGAATATGACTATAATTTCAAAATATATCGATTAAGCTGAAAAACCGGCCCTTAAAGGGTGATAACCCAAACCAGCCCCCAAACGGCCTTGTAAGAGGCACGAATACCTTACACGGGACCAATATAACTTGTACGAACTGACCGCGTAGTCGCGGGCCTCTCGGTTTTAGAATATGACTATAATTTCAAAATATATCGATTAAGCTGAAAAACAGGCCCTTAAAGAGTGATAACCGAAACCAGCCCCCAAACGGCCTTGTAAGAGGCTCTAACACCTCGCACGGGACCAATGTAACTTGTACGAACTGATCTCGTAGTTGCAGGTCTCCCAATTTAAGAATATGATGATAATTTCAAAATACGTAGATTAGCCTTAAAAACAAGCCGTTGGGGTGGAAACACAAACCAGCCCCCAAACGGCCCCGTAAAAGGCACGAACACCTCGCACGGGACCAATGTAACTTGTACGAACTGACCGCGTAGTCGCGAATCTCCCGATTTGACAATATGATGATAGTTTCATAATACGTAGATTAGGCTTAAAATAAGGAGTTGGGTGGTGAAAACCCAAACCAGCCCCCAAACGGCCCCGTAAGAGGCACGAACATCTTGCACGGGACCAATGTAACTTGTATGAAATGACCGCGTAGTTTCGGGTCACCAGATTTGCGAATATGACGATAATTTCAAAATACGTAGATTAGGATTAAATACAAGTTATTAAAGTGTGAAAAACCAAACCAGCCCCCAAACGGCCTCGTAAGAGGCACGAACACCTCGCACGGGACCAATCTAACTTGTACGAACTGAGCGCGTTGTCGCGGGTCTCGTGGTTTTAGAATACGACGATAATTTCAAAATACGTAGATTAGGCTGAAAAACAAGCCGTTGGAGGGTGAAAACCCAAACCAACACCAAAACGGCCCCGTAAGAGGCACGAACATCTTGCACGGGACCAATGTAACTTGTATGAACTGACCGCGTAGTTTCGGGTCAACAGATTTGCGAATATGACGATAATTTCAAAATACGTAGATTAGGCTTAAATACAAGTTATTAAAGTGTGAAAATCAAAACCAGCCCCCAAACGGCCTCGTAAGAGGCACGAACACCTCGCACGGGACCAATCTAACTTGTACGAACTGAGCGCGTTGTCGCGGGTCTCGTGGTTTTAGAATACGACGATAATTTCAAAATACGTAGATTAGGCTGAAAAACAAGCCGTTGGAGGGTGAAAACCCAAACCAACACCAAAACGGCCCCGTAAGAGGCACGAACATCTTGCACGGGACCAATGTAACTTGTATGAACTGACCGCGTAGTTTCGGGTCAACAGATTTGCGAATATGACGATAATTTCAAAATACGTAGATTAGGCTTAAATACAAGTTATTAAAGTGTGAAAACCCAAGCCAGCCCCCAAACGGCCTCGTAAGAGGCACGAACACCTCGCACGGGACCAATCTAACTTGTACGAACTGACCGCGTTGTCGCGGGTCTCGTGGTTTTAGAATACGACGATAATTTCAAAATACGTAGATTAGGCTTAAAAACAAGCCGTTGCTGGGTGAAAACCCAAACCAACACCCAAACGGCCCCATAAAAGTCACGAACACCTCGCAGGGGACCAATGTAACTTGTAAGAACTGACCGCTTAGTCGCGGGCCTCCCAAAATATGGCAAAAATTTCAAAATAAATAGATCAGACTTAAAAACAAGCCGTTCGAGGGTGATAACCCAAACCAGCCCCCAAATGGTCTCGTAACAGGCACAAACACCTCGCACGGGACCAATGTAACATGTCAGAACTGACCGCGGAGTCGCGGGTGTCCTGATTTGAGAGTAAGACGATAATTTTAAAATATATCGATTAAGCTAAAAAAACAAGCCCTTAAAGGGAGAAAACCCAAACTAGCCTCCCAACGGCCCTGTAAGAGGCACGAACACCTCGCACGGGACCAATATAACTTGTACGAACTGACCGCGTAGTCACGGGCCTCTCGGTTTCAGAATATGACTATAATTTCAAAATATATCGATTAAGCTGAAAAACAGGCCCTTAAAGGGTGATATCTGAAACCAGCCCCTAAATGGCCTTGTAAGAGGCTCTAACACCTCGTACGGGACCAATGGAACTTGTACGAACTGATCTCGTAGTTGCGGGTCTCCCAATTTAAGAATATGATGATAATTTAAAAATTTGTAGATTAGCCTTAAAAACAAGACGTTAGGGTGGAAACACAAACCAGCCCCCAAACGGCCCCGTAAAAGGCACGGACACCTCGCACGGGACCAATGTAACTTGTACAAACTGACCGCGTAGTCGCGGATCTCCCGATTTGACATTATGACGATAGTTTCAAAATACGTAGATTAGGCTTAAAAACAAGGAGTAGGGTGGTGAAAACCCAAACCAGCCCCCAAACGGCCTCGTAAGAGGCACGAACATCTTGCACGGGACCAATGTAACTTGTATGAACTGACCGCGTAGTTACGGGTCTCCAAAATTGCGAATATGATAATAGTTTCAAAATACGTAGATTAGGCATAAATACAAGTCATTAAAGTGTGGAAACCCAAACCAGCCCCCAAACGGCCTCGTAAGAGGCACGAACACCTCGCACGGGACCAATGTAACTTGTACGAATTGATCGCGTTGTCGCGGGTCTCGCGGTTTTAGAATACGACGATAATTTCAAAATATGTAGATTAGGCTTAAAAACAGGCCGTTGGAGGGTGAAACACAAACCAACTCCCAAACGGCCCCATAAAAGTCACGAAACCCTCGCAGGGGACCAATGTAACTTGTAAGAACTGACCGCGTAGTCGCGGGCCTCCTGAAATATGGCAAAAATTTCAAAATAAATAGATCAGGCTTAAAAACAAGCCGTTCGAGGATGATAACCCAAACCAGCCCTCAAATGGCCCCGTAACAGGCACAAAACACCTCGCACGGGACCAATGTAACATGTCAGAACTGACCAAGGAGTCGCGGGTGTCCTGATTTGAGAATAAGACGATAATTTTAAAATATATCGATTAAGCTAAAAAACAAGCCCTTAAAAGGAGAAAACCCAAAGTAGCCCCCCAACGGCCCTGTAAGAGGCACGAACACCTCGCACGGGACCAATATAACTTGTACCAACTAACCGCGTAGTCGCGGGCCTCTCGGTTTCAGAATATGACTATAATTTCAAAATATATCGATTAAGCTGAAAAACAGGCCCTTAAAGGGTGATAACCGAAACCAGCCCCTAAACGGCCTTGTAAGAGGCTCTAACACCTCGCACGGGACCAATGGAACTTGTACGAACTGATCTCGTAGTTGCGGGTCTCCCAATCTAAGAATATGATGATAATTTCCAAATACGTAGATTAGCCTTAAAAATAAGCCGTTAGGGTGGAAACACAAACCATCCCCCAAACGGCCCCGTAAAAGGCACGGACACCTCGCACGGGACCAATGTAACTTGTACGAACTGACCGCGTAGTCGCGGATCTCCCGATTTGACAATATGACGATTGTTTTAAAATACGTAGATTAGGCTAAAAAACAAGGAGTTGGGTGGTGAAAACCCAAACCAGCCCCCAAACGGCCCCGTAAGAGGCACGAACATCTTGCACGGGACCAATGTAACTTGTATGAGCTGACCGCGTAGTTTCGGGTCTCCAGATTTGCGAATATGACGATAATTTCAAAATACGTAGATTAGGCTTAAATACAAGTTATTAAAGTGTGATAACCCAAACCAGCCCCCAAACGGCCTCGTAAGAGGCACGAACACCTCGCAGGGACCAATGTAACTTGTACGAACTGACCGCGTGGTCGCGGGTCTTGCGGTTTTAGAATACAACGATAATTTCAAAATACGTAGATTAGGCGTAAAAACCAGCCGTTGGAGCGTGAAAACCCAAACCAACCCCCAAACGGCCCCATAAAAGTCACGAACACCTCACAGGGGACCAATGTAACATGTAAGAACTGACCGCGTAGTCGCGGGCCTCCCGAAATATGGCAAAAATTTCAAAATAAATTGATCAGGCTTAAAAACAAGCCGTTCGAGGGTGATAACCCAAACCAGCCACCAAATTGCCCCGTAACAGGCACAAACACCTCGCACGGGGCCAATGTAACATGTGAGAACTGACCGCGGAGTCACGGGTGTCATGATTTGAGAATAAGACGATAATTTTAAAATATATCGATTAAGCTAAAAAATAAGCCCTTAAAGGGAGAAAACCCAAACTAGCCCCCCAACGGCCCTGTTAGAGGCACGAACACCTCGCACGGGACCAATATAACTTGTACGAACTGACCGCGTAGTGGCGGGCCTCTCGGTTTCAGAATATGACTATAATTTCAAAGTATATCGATTAAGCTGAAAAACAGGCCCTTAAAGGGTGATAACCGAAACCAGCCCCTAAACGGCCTTGTAAGAGGCTCTAACACCTCGCACGGGACCAATGGAACTTGTACGAACTGATCTCGTAGTTGCGGGTCTCCCAATTTAAGAATATGATGATAATTTCAAAATACGTTGATTAGCCTTAAAAACAAGACGTTGGGGTGGAAACACAAACCAGCCCCCAAACGGCCCCGTAAAAGGCACGGACACCTCGTACGGGACCTATGTAACTTGTACGAACTGACTGCGTAGTCGCGGATCTCCCGATTTGACAATATGATGATAGTTTCAAAATATATAGATTAGGCTTAAAAACAAGGAGTTGGGTGGTGAAAACCCAAACCAGCCCCCAAACGGCCCCGTAAGAGGCACAGACATCTTGCACGGGACTAATGTAACTTGTATGAACTGATCGCGTAGTTACGGGTCTCCAGATTTGTGAATATGACGATAATTTCAAAATACGTAGATTAGGCTTAAATACAAGTCATTAAAGTGTGGAAACCCAAACCAGCCCCCAAACGGCCTCGTCAGAGGCACGAACACCTCGCACGGGACCAATGTAACTTGTACGAACTGACCGCGTGGTCGCGGGTCTCGCGGTTTTAGAATACGACGATAATTTCAAAATACGTAGATTAGGCTTAAAAACCAGCCGTTGGAGCGTGAAAACCCAAACCAACCTCCAAACGGCCCCATAAAAGTCACGAACACCTCGCAGGGGACGAATTTAACTTGTAAGAACTGACCGCGTAGTCGCGGGCCTCCCGAAATATGGCAAAAATTTCAAAATAAATAGATCAGGCTTAAAAACAAGCCGTTCGAGGGTGATAACCCAAACCAGCCCCCAAATGGCCCCGTAACAGGCACAAACACCTCGCACGGGACCAATGTAACATGTCAGAACTGACCGCGGAGTCGCGGGTGTCCTAATTTGAGAATAAGACGATAATTTTAAAATATATCGATTAAGCTAAAAAAACAAGCCCTTAAAGGTGGAAAACCCAAACTAGCCCCCCAACGGCCCTGTAAGAGGCACGAACACCTCGCACGGGACCAATATAACTTGTACAAATTGACCGCATAGTCGCGGGCCTCTCGGTTTCAGAATATGACTATAATTTCAAAATATATCGATTAAGCTGAAAAACAGGCCCTTAAAGGGTGATAACCGAAACCAGCCCCTAAACGGCCTTGTAAGAGGCTCTAACACCTCGCACGGGACCAATGAAACTTGTACGAATTGATCTCGTAGTTGCAGGTCTCCCAATTTATGAATATGATGATAATTTCAAAATACGTAGATTAGCCTTAGAAACAAGCCGTTGGGGTGGAAACACAAACCAGTCCCCAAACGGCCCCGTAAAAGGCACGAACACCTCACATGGGATCAATGTAACTTGTACGAACTGACCGCGTAGTCGCGGATCTCCCTATTTGACAATATGACGATAGTTTCAAAATACGTAGATTAGGCTTAAAAACAAGGAGTTGGGTGGTGAAATCCCAAACCAGCCCCCAAACGGCCCCGTAAGAGACACGAACATCTTGCACGGGACCAATGTAACTTGTATGTACTGACCGCGTAGTTACGGGTCTCCAGATTTGCGAATATGACGATAATTTCAAATTACGTAGATTAGGCTTAAATACAAGTTATTAAAGTGTGAGAACCCAAACCAGCCTCCAAACGGCCTCGTAAGAGGCACGAACACCTCGCACGGGACCAATGTAACTTGTACGAACTGACCGCGTTGTCGCGGGTCTCGCGGTTTTAGAATACAACGATAAATTCAAAATACGTAGATTAGGCTTAAAAACAAGCCATTGGAGGGTGAAAACCCAAACCAACCCCCAAACGGCCCCATAAAAGTCACGAACACCTCGCAGGGGACCAATGTAACTTGTAAGAACTGACCGCGTAGTCGCGGACCTCCCGAAATATGGCAAAAATTTCAAAATAAAAAGATCAGGCTTAAAAACAAGTCGTTCGAGGGTGATAACCCAAACCTGCCCCCAAATGGCCCCGTAACAGGCACAAACACCTCGCACGGGACCAATGTAACATGTCAGAACTGACCGCGGAGTCGCGGGTGTCCTGATTTGAGAATAAGACGATAATTTTAAAATATATCGATTAAGCTAAAAAACAAGCCCTTAAAGGGAAAAAACCCAAACTAGCCCCCCAACGGCCCTGTAAGAGGCACGAACACCTCGCACGGGACCAATATAACTTGTACGAACTGACCGCATAGTCGCAGGCCTCTCGGTTTCAGAATATGACTGTAATTTTAAAATATATATGGATTAAGCTGAAAAACAGGCCCTTAAAGGGTGATAACCCAAACCAGCCCCTATAAACGGCCTTGTAAGAGGCTCTAACACCTCGCACGGGACCAATGGAACTTGTACGAACTGATCTCGTAGTTGCGGGTCTCCCAATTTAAGAATATGATGATAATTTCAAAATACGTAGATTAGCCTTAAAAACAAGACGTTGGGGTGGAAACACAAACCAGCCCCCAAACGGCCCCGTAAAAGGCACGGACACCTCGCACGGGACCAATGTAACTTGTACGAACTGACCGCGTAGTCGCGGATCTCCCGATTTGACAATATGACGATAGTTTCAAAATACGTAAATCAGGCTTAAAAACAAGGAGTTGGGTGGTGAAAACCCAAACCAGCCCCCAAACGGCCCCGTAAGAGGCACGTACATCTTTCACGGGACCAATGTAACTTGTATGAGCTGACCGCGTAGTTACGGGTCTCCAGATTTGTGAATATGACGATAATTTCAAAATACGTAGATTAGGCTTAAATACAAGTCATTAAAGTGTGGAAACCCAAACCAGCCCACAACGGCCTCGTAAGATCCACGAACACCTCGCACGGGACCAATGTAACTTGTACGAACTGACCGCGTGGTCGCGGGTCTCGCGGTTTTAGAATACGACGATAATTTCAAAATACGTAGATTAGGCTTAAAAACCAGCCGTTGGAGCGTTAAAACCCAAACCAACCCCCAAACGGCCCCATAAAAGTCACGAACACCTCGCAGGGGACCAATGTAACTTGTAAGAACTGACCGCGTAGTCGCGGGCCTCCCGAAATATGGCAAAAATTTCAAAATAAATAGATCAGGCTTAAAAACAAGCCGTTCGAGGGTGATAACCCAAACCAGCCCCCAAATGGCCCCGTAACACGCACAAACACCTCGCACGGGACCAATGTAACATGTCAGAACTGACCGTGGAGTCTCGGGTGTCCTGATTTGAGAATAAGACGATAATTTTAAAATATATGGATTACGCTAAAAATAAGCCCTTAAAGGGAGAAAACCCAAACTAGCCCCCCAACGGCCTTGTAAGAGGCACGAACACCTCGCACGGGACCAATATAACTTGTACGAACTGACTGCGTAGTCGCAGGCCTCTCGGTTTCAGAATATGACTATAATTTCAAAATATATCGATTAAGCTGAAAAACCGGCCCTTAAAGGGTGATAACCCAAACCAGCCCCCAAACGGCCTTGTAAGAGGCACGAATACCTTACACGGGACCAATATAACTTGTACGAACTGACCGCGTAGTCGCGGGCCTCTCGGTTTTAGAATATGACTATAATTTCAAAATATATCGATTAAGCTGAAAAACAGGCCCTTAAAGAGTGATAACCGAAACCAGCCCCCAAACGGCCTTGTAAGAGGCTCTAACACCTCGCACGGGACCAATGTAACTTGTACGAACTGATCTCGTAGTTGCAGGTCTCCCAATTTAAGAATATGATGATAATATCAAAATACGTAGATTAGCCTTAAAAACAAGCCGTTGGGGTGGAAACACAAACCAGCCCCCAAACGGCCCCGTAAAAGGCACGAACACCTCACATGGGATCAATGTAACTTGTACGAACTGACCGCGTAGTCGCGGATCTCCCTATTTGACAATATGACGATAGTTTCAAAATACGTAGATTAGGCTTAAAAACAAGGAGTTGGGTGGTGAAATCCCAAACCAGCCCCCAAACGGCCCCGTAAGAGACACGAACATCTTGCACGGGACCAATGTAACTTGTATGTACTGACCGCGTAGTTACGGGTCTCCAGATTTGCGAATATGACGATAATTTCAAATTACGTAGATTAGGCTTAAATACAAGTTATTAAAGTGTGAGAACCCAAACCAGCCTCCAAACGGCCTCGTAAGAGGCACGAACACCTCGCACGGGACCAATGTAACTTGTACGAACTGACCGCGTTGTCGCGGGTCTCGCGGTTTTAGAATACAACGATAAATTCAAAATACGTAGATTAGGCTTAAAAACAAGCCATTGGAGGGTGAAAACCCAAACCAACCCCCAAACGGCCCCATAAAAGTCACGAACACCTCGCAGGGGACCAATGTAACCTGTAAGAACTGACCGCGTAGTCGCGGACCTCCCGAAATATGGCAAAAATTTCAAAATAAAAAGATCAGGCTTAAAAACAAGTCGTTCGAGGGTGATAACCCAAACCTGCCACCAAATGGCCCCGTAACAGGCACAAAGACCTCGCACGGGACCAATGTAACATGTCAGAACTGACCGCAGAGTCGCGGGTGTCCTGATTTGAGAATAAGACGACAATTTTAAAATATATCGATTAAGCTAAAAAACAAGCCCTTAAAGGGAAAAAACCCAAACTAGCCCCCCAACGGCCCTGTAAGAGGCACGAACACCTCGCACGGGACCAATATAACTTGTACGAACTGACCGCATAGTCGCAGGCCTCTCGGTTTCAGAATATGACTGTAATTTTAAAATATATATGGATTAAGCTGAAAAACAGGCCCTTAAAGGGTGATAACCCAAACCAGCCCCTATAAACGGCCTTGTAAGAGGCTCTAACACCTCGCACGGGACCAATGGAACTTGTACGAACTGATCTCGTAGTTGCGGGTCTCCCAATTTAAGAATATGATGATAATTTCAAAATACGTAGATTAGCCTTAAAAACAAGACGTTGGGGTGGAAACACAAACCAGCCCCCAAACGGCCCCGTAAAAGGCACGGACACCTCGCACGGGACCAATGTAACTTGTACGAACTGACCGCGTAGTCGCGGATCTCCCGATTTGACAATATGACGATAGTTTCAAAATACGTAAATCAGGCTTAAAAACAAGGAGTTGGGTGGTGAAAACCCAAACCAGCCCCCAAACGGCCCCGTAAGAGGCACGTACATCTTTCACGGGACCAATGTAACTTGTATGAGCTGACCGCGTAGTTACGGGTCTCCAGATTTGTGAATATGACGATAATTTCAAAATACGTAGATTAGGCTTAAATACAAGTCATTAAAGTGTGGAAACCCAAACCAGCCCACAACGGCCTCGTAAGATCCACGAACACCTCGCACGGGACCAATGTAACTTGTACGAACTGACCGCGTGGTCGCGGGTCTCGCGGTTTTAGAATACGACGATAATTTCAAAATACGTAGATTAGGCTTAAAAACCAGCCGTTGGAGCGTTAAAACCCAAACCAACCCCCAAACGGCCCCATAAAAGTCACGAACACCTCGCAGGGGACCAATGTAACTTGTAAGAACTGACCGCGTAGTCGCGGGCCTCCCGAAATATGGCAAAAATTTCAAAATAAATAGATCAGGCTTAAAAACAAGCCGTTCGAGGGTGATAACCCAAACCAGCCCCCAAATGGCCCCGTAACACGCACAAACACCTCGCACGGGACCAATGTAACATGTCAGAACTGACCGTGGAGTCGCGGGTGTCCTGATTTGAGAATAAGACGATAATTTTAAAATATATGGATTACGCTAAAAACAAGCCCTTAAAGGGAGAAAACCCAAACTAGCCCCCCAACGGCCTTGTAAGAGGCACGAACACCTCGCACGGGACCAATATAACTTGTACGAACTGACCGCGTAGTCGCAGGCCTCTCGGTTTCAGAATATGACTATAATTTCAAAATATATCGATTAAGCTGAAAAACCGGCCCTTAAAGGGTGATAACCCAAACCAGCCCCCAAACGGCCTTGTAAGAGGCACGAATACCTTACACGGGACCAATATAACTTGTACGAACTGACCGCGTAGTCGCGGGCCTCTCGGTTTTAGAATATGACTATAATTTCAAAATATATCGATTAAGCTGAAAAACAGGCCCTTAAAGAGTGATAACCGAAACCAGCCCCCAAACGGCCTTGTAAGAGGCTCTAACACCTCGCACGGGACCAATGTAACTTGTACGAACTGATCTCGTAGTTGCAGGTCTCCCAATTTAAGAATATGATGATAATATCAAAATACGTAGATTAGCCTTAAAAACAAGCCGTTGGGGTGGAAACACAAACCAGCCCCCAAACGGCCCCGTAAAAGGCACGAACACCTCACATGGGATCAATGTAACTTGTACGAACTGACCGCGTAGTCGCGGATCTCCCTATTTGACAATATGACGATAGTTTCAAAATACGTAGATTAGGCTTAAAAACAAGGAGTTGGGTGGTGAAATCCCAAACCAGCCCCCAAACGGCCCCGTAAGAGACACGAACATCTTGCACGGGACCAATGTAACTTGTATGTACTGACCGCGTAGTTACGGGTCTCCAGATTTGCGAATATGACGATAATTTCAAATTATGTAGATTAGGCTTAAATACAAGTTATTAAAGTGTGAGAACCCAAACCAGCCTCCAAACGGCCTCGTAAGAGGCACGAACACCTCGCACGGGACCAATGTAACTTGTACGAACTGACCGCGTTGTCGCGGGTCTCGCGGTTTTAGAATACAACGATAAATTCAAAATACGTAGATTAGGCTTAAAAACAAGCCATTGGAGGGTGAAAACCCAAACCAACCCCCAAACGGCCCCATAAAAGTCACGAACACCTCGCAGGGGACCAATGTAACCTGTAAGAACTGACCGCGTAGTCGCGGACCTCCCGAAATATGGCAAAAATTTCAAAATAAAAAGATCAGGCTTAAAAACAAGTCGTTCGAGGGTGATAACCCAAACCTGCCCCCAAATGGCCCCGTAACAGGCACAAAGACCTCGCACGGGACCAATGTAACATGTCAGAACTGACCGCAGAGTCGCGGGTGTCCTGATTTGAGAATAAGACGACAATTTTAAAATATATCGATTAAGCTAAAAAACAAGCCCTTAAAGGGAAAAAACCCAAACTAGCCCCCCAACGGCCCTGTAAGAGGCACGAACACCTCGCACGGGACCAATATAACTTGTACGAACTGACCGCATAGTCGCAGGCCTCTCGGTTTCAGAATATGACTGTAATTTTAAAATATATATGGATTAAGCTGAAAAACAGGCCCTTAAAGGGTGATAACCCAAACCAGCCCCTATAAACGGCCTTGTAAGAGGCTCTAACACCTCGCACGGGACCAATGGAACTTGTACGAACTGATCTCGTAGTTGCGGGTCTCCCAATTTAAGAATATGATGATAATTTCAAAATACGTAGATTAGCCTTAAAAACAAGACGTTGGGGTGGAAACACAAACCAGCCCCCAAACGGCCCCGTAAAAGGCACGGACACCTCGCACGGGACCAATGTAACTTGTACGAACTGACCGCGTAGTCGCGGATCTCCCGATTTGACAATATGACGATAGTTTCAAAATACGTAAATCAGGCTTAAAAACAAGGAGTTGGGTGGTGAAAACCCAAACCAGCCCCCAAACGGCCCCGTAAGAGGCACGTACATCTTTCACGGGACCAATGTAACTTGTATGAGCTGACCGCGTAGTTACGGGTCTCCAGATTTGTGAATATGACGATAATTTCAAAATACGTAGATTAGGCTTAAATACAAGTCATTAAAGTGTGGAAACCCAAACCAGCCCACAACGGCCTCGTAAGATCCACGAACACCTCGCACGGGACCAATGTAACTTGTACGAACTGACCGCGTGGTCGCGGGTCTCGCGGTTTTAGAATACGACGATAATTTCAAAATACGTAGATTAGGCTTAAAAACCAGCCGTTGGAGCGTTAAAACCCAAACCAACCCCCAAACGGCCCCATAAAAGTCACGAACACCTCGCAGGGGACCAATGTAACTTGTAAGAACTGACCGCGTAGTCGCGGGCCTCCCGAAATATGGCAAAAATTTCAAAATAAATAGATCAGGCTTAAAAACAAGCCGTTCGAGGGTGATAACCCAAACCAGCCCCCAAATGGCCCCGTAACACGCACAAACACCTCGCACGGGACCAATGTAACATGTCAGAACTGACCGTGGAGTCGCGGGTGTCCTGATTTGAGAATAAGACGATAATTTTAAAATATATGGATTACGCTAAAAACAAGCCCTTAAAGGGAGAAAACCCAAACTAGCCCCCCAACGGCCTTGTAAGAGGCACGAACACCTCGCACGGGACCAATATAACTTGTACGAACTGACCGCGTAGTCGCAGGCCTCTCGGTTTCAGAATATGACTATAATTTCAAAATATATCGATTAAGCTGAAAAACCGGCCCTTAAAGGGTGATAACCCAAACCAGCCCCCAAACGGCCTTGTAAGAGGCACGAATACCTTACACGGGACCAATATAACTTGTACGAACTGACCGCGTAGTCGCGGGCCTCTCGGTTTTAGAATATGACTATAATTTCAAAATATATCGATTAAGCTGAAAAACAGGCCCTTAAAGAGTGATAACCGAAACCAGCCCCCAAACGGCCTTGTAAGAGGCTCTAACACCTCGCACGGGACCAATGTAACTTGTACGAACTGATCTCGTAGTTGCAGGTCTCCCAATTTAAGAATATGATGATAATATCAAAATACGTAGATTAGCCTTAAAAACAAGCCGTTGGGGTGGAAACACAAACCAGCCCCCAAACGGCCCCGTAAAAGGCACGAACACCTCACATGGGATCAATGTAACTTGTACGAACTGACCGCGTAGTCGCGGATCTCCCTATTTGACAATATGACGATAGTTTCAAAATACGTAGATTAGGCTTAAAAACAAGGAGTTGGGTGGTGAAATCCCAAACCAGCCCCCAAACGGCCCCGTAAGAGACACGAACATCTTGCACGGGACCAATGTAACTTGTATGTACTGACCGCGTAGTTACGGGTCTCCAGATTTGCGAATATGACGATAATTTCAAATTATGTAGATTAGGCTTAAATACAAGTTATTAAAGTGTGAGAACCCAAACCAGCCTCCAAACGGCCTCGTAAGAGGCACGAACACCTCGCACGGGACCAATGTAACTTGTACGAACTGACCGCGTTGTCGCGGGTCTCGCGGTTTTAGAATACAACGATAAATTCAAAATACGTAGATTAGGCTTAAAAACAAGCCATTGGAGGGTGAAAACCCAAACCAACCCCCAAACGGCCCCATAAAAGTCACGAACACCTCGCAGGGGACCAATGTAACCTGTAAGAACTGACCGCGTAGTCGCGGACCTCCCGAAATATGGCAAAAATTTCAAAATAAAAAGATCAGGCTTAAAAACAAGTCGTTCGAGGGTGATAACCCAAACCTGCCCCCAAATGGCCCCGTAACAGGCACAAAGACCTCGCACGGGACCAATGTAACATGTCAGAACTGACCGCAGAGTCGCGGGTGTCCTGATTTGAGAATAAGACGACAATTTTAAAATATATCGATTAAGCTAAAAAACAAGCC
The DNA here is from genome assembly GCA_949130495.1 of Sambucus nigra. Classification (NCBI taxonomy): domain Eukaryota; kingdom Viridiplantae; phylum Streptophyta; class Magnoliopsida; order Dipsacales; family Adoxaceae; genus Sambucus; species Sambucus nigra. The sequence goes on along the minus strand of OX422222.1, from coordinate 174,383,902 downwards.
CTTAAAGGGAAAAAACCCAAACTAGCCCCCCAACGGCCCTGTAAGAGGCACGAACACCTCGCACGGGACCAATATAACTTGTACGAACTGACCGCATAGTCGCAGGCCTCTCGGTTTCAGAATATGACTGTAATTTTAAAATATATATGGATTAAGCTGAAAAACAGGCCCTTAAAGGGTGATAACCCAAACCAGCCCCTATAAACGGCCTTGTAAGAGGCTCTAACACCTCGCACGGGACCAATGGAACTTGTACGAACTGATCTCGTAGTTGCGGGTCTCCCAATTTAAGAATATGATGATAATTTCAAAATACGTAGATTAGCCTTAAAAACAAGACGTTGGGGTGGAAACACAAACCAGCCCCCAAACGGCCCCGTAAAAGGCACGGACACCTCGCACGGGACCAATGTAACTTGTACGAACTGACCGCGTAGTCGCGGATCTCCCGATTTGACAATATGACGATAGTTTCAAAATACGTAAATCAGGCTTAAAAACAAGGAGTTGGGTGGTGAAAACCCAAACCAGCCCCCAAACGGCCCCGTAAGAGGCACGTACATCTTTCACGGGACCAATGTAACTTGTATGAGCTGACCGCGTAGTTACGGGTCTCCAGATTTGTGAATATGACGATAATTTCAAAATACGTAGATTAGGCTTAAATACAAGTCATTAAAGTGTGGAAACCCAAACCAGCCCACAATGGCCTCGTAAGATCCACGAACACCTCGCACGGGACCAATGTAACTTGTACGAACTGACCGCGTGGTCGCGGGTCTCGCGGTTTTAGAATACGACGATAATTTCAAAATACGTAGATTAGGCTTAAAAACCAGCCGTTGGAGCGTTAAAACCCAAACCAACCCCCAAACGGCCCCATAAAAGTCACGAACACCTCGCAGGGGACCAATGTAACTTGTAAGAACTGACCGCGTAGTCGCGGGCCTCCCGAAATATGGCAAAAATTTCAAAATAAATAGATCAGGCTTAAAAACAAGCCGTTCGAGGGTGATAACCCAAACCAGCCCCCAAATGGCCCCGTAACACGCACAAACACCTCGCACGGGACCAATGTAACATGTCAGAACTGACCGTGGAGTCGCGGGTGTCCTGATTTGAGAATAAGACGATAATTTTAAAATATATGGATTACGCTAAAAACAAGCCCTTAAAGGGAGAAAACCCAAACTAGCCCCCCAACGGCCTTGTAAGAGGCACGAACACCTCGCACGGGACCAATATAACTTGTACGAACTGACCGCGTAGTCGCAGGCCTCTCGGTTTCAGAATATGACTATAATTTCAAAATATATCGATTAAGCTGAAAAACCGGCCCTTAAAGGGTGATAACCCAAACCAGCCCCCAAACGGCCTTGTAAGAGGCACGAATACCTTACACGGGACCAATATAACTTGTACGAACTGACCGCGTAGTCGCGGGCCTCTCGGTTTTAGAATATGACTATAATTTCAAAATATATCGATTAAGCTGAAAAACAGGCCCTTAAAGAGTGATAACCGAAACCAGCCCCCAAACGGCCTTGTAAGAGGCTCTAACACCTCGCACGGGACCAATGTAACTTGTACGAACTGATCTCGTAGTTGCAGGTCTCCCAATTTAAGAATATGATGATAATATCAAAATACGTAGATTAGCCTTAAAAACAAGCCGTTGGGGTGGAAACACAAACCAGCCCCCAAACGGCCCCGTAAAAGGCACGAACACCTCACATGGGATCAATGTAACTTGTACGAACTGACCGCGTAGTCGCGGATCTCCCTATTTGACAATATGACGATAGTTTCAAAATACGTAGATTAGGCTTAAAAACAAGGAGTTGGGTGGTGAAATCCCAAACCAGCCCCCAAACGGCCCCGTAAGAGACACGAACATCTTGCACGGGACCAATGTAACTTGTATGTACTGACCGCGTAGTTACGGGTCTCCAGATTTGCGAATATGACGATAATTTCAAATTATGTAGATTAGGCTTAAATACAAGTTATTAAAGTGTGAGAACCCAAACCAGCCTCCAAACGGCCTCGTAAGAGGCACGAACACCTCGCACGGGACCAATGTAACTTGTACGAACTGACCGCGTTGTCGCGGGTCTCGCGGTTTTAGAATACAACGATAAATTCAAAATACGTAGATTAGGCTTAAAAACAAGCCATTGGAGGGTGAAAACCCAAACCAACCCCCAAACGGCCCCATAAAAGTCACGAACACCTCGCAGGGGACCAATGTAACCTGTAAGAACTGACCGCGTAGTCGCGGACCTCCCGAAATATGGCAAAAATTTCAAAATAAAAAGATCAGGCTTAAAAACAAGTCGTTCGAGGGTGATAACCCAAACCTGCCCCCAAATGGCCCCGTAACAGGCACAAAGACCTCGCACGGGACCAATGTAACATGTCAGAACTGACCGCAGAGTCGCGGGTGTCCTGATTTGAGAATAAGACGACAATTTTAAAATATATCGATTAAGCTAAAAAACAAGCCCTTAAAGGGAAAAAACCCAAACTAGCCCCCCAACGGCCCTGTAAGAGGCACGAACACCTCGCACGGGACCAATATAACTTGTACGAACTGACCGCATAGTCGCAGGCCTCTCGGTTTCAGAATATGACTGTAATTTTAAAATATATATGGATTAAGCTGAAAAACAGGCCCTTAAAGGGTGATAACCCAAACCAGCCCCTATAAACGGCCTTGTAAGAGGCTCTAACACCTCGCACGGGACCAATGGAACTTGTACGAACTGATCTCGTAGTTGCGGGTCTCCCAATTTAAGAATATGATGATAATTTCAAAATACGTAGATTAGCCTTAAAAACAAGACGTTGGGGTGGAAACACAAACCAGCCCCCAAACGGCCCCGTAAAAGGCACGGACACCTCGCACGGGACCAATGTAACTTGTACGAACTGACCGCGTAGTCGCGGATCTCCCGATTTGACAATATGACGATAGTTTCAAAATACGTAAATCAGGCTTAAAAACAAGGAGTTGGGTGGTGAAAACCCAAACCAGCCCCCAAACGGCCCCGTAAGAGGCACGTACATCTTTCACGGGACCAATGTAACTTGTATGAGCTGACCGCGTAGTTACGGGTCTCCAGATTTGTGAATATGACGATAATTTCAAAATACGTAGATTAGGCTTAAATACAAGTCATTAAAGTGTGGAAACCCAAACCAGCCCACAACGGCCTCGTAAGATCCACGAACACCTCGCACGGGACCAATGTAACTTGTACGAACTGACCGCGTGGTCGCGGGTCTCGCGGTTTTAGAATACGACGATAATTTCAAAATACGTAGATTAGGCTTAAAAACCAGCCGTTGGAGCGTTAAAACCCAAACCAACCCCCAAACGGCCCCATAAAAGTCACGAACACCTCGCAGGGGACCAATGTAACTTGTAAGAACTGACCGCGTAGTCGCGGGCCTCCCGAAATATGGCAAAAATTTCAAAATAAATAGATCAGGCTTAAAAACAAGCCGTTCGAGGGTGATAACCCAAACCAGCCCCCAAATGGCCCCGTAACACGCACAAACACCTCGCACGGGACCAATGTAACATGTCAGAACTGACCGTGGAGTCGCGGGTGTCCTGATTTGAGAATAAGACGATAATTTTAAAATATATGGATTACGCTAAAAACAAGCCCTTAAAGGGAGAAAACCCAAACTAGCCCCCCAACGGCCTTGTAAGAGGCACGAACACCTCGCACGGGACCAATATAACTTGTACGAACTGACTGCGTAGTCGCAGGCCTCTCGGTTTCAGAATATGACTATAATTTCAAAATATATCGATTAAGCTGAAAAACCGGCCCTTAAAGGGTGATAACCCAAACCAGCCCCCAAACGGCCTTGTAAGAGGCACGAATACCTTACACGGGACCAATATAACTTGTACGAACTGACCGCGTAGTCGCGGGCCTCTCGGTTTTAGAATATGACTATAATTTCAAAATATATCGATTAAGCTGAAAAACAGGCCCTTAAAGAGTGATAACCGAAACCAGCCCCCAAACGGCCTTGTAAGAGGCTCTAACACCTCGCACGGGACCAATGTAACTTGTACGAACTGATCTCGTAGTTGCAGGTCTCCCAATTTAAGAATATGATGATAATATCAAAATACGTAGATTAGCCTTAAAAACAAGCCGTTGGGGTGGAAACACAAACCAGCCCCCAAACGGCCCCGTAAAAGGCACGAACACCTCACATGGGATCAATGTAACTTGTACGAACTGACCGCGTAGTCGCGGATCTCCCTATTTGACAATATGACGATAGTTTCATAATACGTAGATTAGGCTTAAAATAAGGAGTTGGGTGGTGAAAACCCAAACCAGCCCCCAAACGGCCCCGTAAGAGGCACGAACATCTTGCACGGGACCAATGTAACTTGTATGAAATGACCGCGTAGTTTCGGGTCACCAGATTTGCGAATATGACGATAATTTCAAAATACGTAGATTAGGATTAAATACAAGTTATTAAAGTGTGAAAAACCAAACCAGCCCCCAAACGGCCTCGTAAGAGGCACGAACACCTCGCACGGGACCAATATAACTTGTACGAACTGACCGCATAGTCGCAGGCCTCTCGGTTTCAGAATATGACTGTAATTTTAAAATATATATGGATTAAGCTGAAAAACAGGCCCTTAAAGGGTGATAACCCAAACCAGCCCCTATAAACGGCCTTGTAAGAGGCTCTAACACCTCGCACGGGACCAATGGAACTTGTACGAACTGATCTCGTAGTTGCGGGTCTCCCAATTTAAGAATATGATGATAATTTCAAAATACGTAGATTAGCCTTAAAAACAAGACGTTGGGGTGGAAACACAAACCAGCCCCCAAACGGCCCCGTAAAAGGCACGGACACCTCGCACGGGACCAATGTAACTTGTACGAACTGACCGCGTAGTCGCGGATCTCCCGATTTGACAATATGACGATAGTTTCAAAATACGTAAATCAGGCTTAAAAACAAGGAGTTGGGTGGTGAAATCCCAAACCAGCCCCCAAACGGCCCCGTAAGAGACACGAACATCTTGCACGGGACCAATGTAACTTGTATGTACTGACCGCGTAGTTACGGGTCTCCAGATTTGCGAATATGACGATAATTTCAAATTACGTAGATTAGGCTTAAATACAAGTTATTAAAGTGTGAGAACCCAAACCAGCCTCCAAACGGCCTCGTAAGAGGCACGAACACCTCGCACGGGACCAATGTAACTTGTACGAACTGACCGCGTTGTCGCGGGTCTCGCGGTTTTAGAATACAACGATAAATTCAAAATACGTAGATTAGGCTTAAAAACAAGCCATTGGAGGGTGAAAACCCAAACCAACCCCCAAACGGCCCCATAAAAGTCACGAACACCTCGCAGGGGACCAATGTAACTTGTAAGAACTGACCGCGTAGTCGCGGACCTCCCGAAATATGGCAAAAATTTCAAAATAAAAAGATCAGGCTTAAAAACAAGTCGTTCGAGGGTGATAACCCAAACCTGCCCCCAAATGGCCCCGTAACAGGCACAAAGACCTCGCACGGGACCAATGTAACATGTCAGAACTGACCGCGGAGTCGCGGGTGTCCTGATTTGAGAATAAGACGATAATTTTAAAATATATCGATTAAGCTAAAAAACAAGCCCTTAAAGGGAAAAAACCCAAACTAGCCCCCCAACGGCCCTGTAAGAGGCACGAACACCTCGCACGGGACCAATATAACTTGTACGAACTGACCGCATAGTCGCAGGCCTCTCGGTTTCAGAATATGACTGTAATTTTAAAATATATATGGATTAAGCTGAAAAACAGGCCCTTAAAGGGTGATAACCCAAACCAGCCCCTATAAACGGCCTTGTAAGAGGCTCTAACACCTCGCACGGGACCAATGGAACTTGTACGAACAGATCTCGTAGTTGCAGGTCTCCCAATTTAAGAATATGATTATAATTTCAAAATACGTAGATTAGCCTTAAAAACAAGCCGTTGGGGTGGAAACACAAACCAGCCCCCAAACGGCCCCGTAAAAGGCACGGACACCTCGCACGGGACCAATGTAACTCGTACGAACTGACCGCGTAGTCGCGGATCTCCCGATTTGACAATATGACGATAGTTTCAAAATACGTAAATCAGGCTTAAAAACAAGGAGTTGGGTGGTGAAAACCCAAACCAGCCCCCAAACGGCCCCGTAAGAGGCACGTACATCTTTCACGGGACCAATGTAACTTGTATGAGCTGACCGCGTAGTTACGGGTCTCCAGATTTGCGAATATGACGATAATTTCAAAATACGTAGATTAGGCTTAAATATAAGTCATTAAAGTGTGAAAACCCAAACCAGCCTCCAAACGGCCTCGTAAGATCCACGAACACCTCGCACGGGACCAATGTAACTTGTACGAACTGACCGCGTGGTCGCGGGTCTCGCGGTTTTAGAATACGACGATAATTTCAAAATACGTAGATTAGGCTTAAAAACCAGCCGTTGGAGCGTTAAAACCCAAACCAACCCCCAAACGGGTGTCCTGATTTGAGAATAAGACGATAATTTTAAAATATATCGATTAAGCTAAAAAACAAGCCCTTAAAGGGAGAAAACCCAAACTAGCCCCCCAACGGCCCTGTTAGAGGCACGAACACCTCGCACGGGACCAATATAACTTGTACGAACTGACCGCGTAGTCGCGTGCCTCTCGGTTTCAGAATATGACTATAATTTCAAAGTATATCGATTAAGCTGAAAAACAGGCCCTTAAAGGGTGATAACCGAAACCAGCCCCTAAACGGCCTTGTAAGAGGCTCTAACACCTCGCACGGGACCAATGGAACTTGTACGAACTGATCTCGTAGTTGCGGGTCTCCCAATTTAGGAATATGATGATAATTTCAAAATACGTTGATTAGCCTTAAAAACAAGACGTTGGGGTGGAAACACAAACCAGCCCCCAAACGGCCCCGTAAAAGGCACGGACACCTCGTACGGGACCTATGTAACTTGTACGAACTGACCGCGTAGTCGCGGATCTCCCGATTTGACAATATGACGATAGTTTCAAAATACGTAGATTAGGCTTAAAAACAAGGAGTTGGGTGGTGAAAATCCAAACCAGCCCCCAAACGGCCCCGTAAGAGGCATGGACATCTTGCACGGGACTAATGTAACTTGTATGTACTGACCGCGTAGTTACGGGTCTCCAGATTTGTGAATATGACGATAATTTCAAAATACGTAGATTAGGCTTAAATACAACTCATTAAAGTGTGGAAACCCAAACCAGCCCCCAAACGGCCTCGTAAGAGGCACGAACACCTCGCACGGGACCAATGTAACTTGTACGAACTGATCGCGTTGTCGCGGGTCTCGCGGTTTTAGAATACGACGATAATTTCAAAATATGTAGATTAGGCTTAAAAACAAGCCGTTGGAGGGTGAAACACAAACCAACCCCCAAACGGCCCCATAAAAGTCACGAAACCCTCGCAGGGGACCAATGTAACTTGTAAGAACTGACCGCGTAGTCGCGGGCCTCCCGAAATATGGCAAAAATTTCAAAATAAATAGATCAGGCTTAAAAACAAGCCGTTCGAGGGTGATAATCCAAACCAGCCCCCAAATGGCCCCGTAACAGGCACAAAACACCTCGCATGGGACCAATGTAACATGTCAGAACTGACCAAGGAGTCGCGGGTGTCCTGATTTGAGAATAAGACGATAATTTTAAAATATATCGATTAAGCTAAAAAACAAGCCCTTAAAGGGAGAAAACCCAAAGTAGCCCCCCCAACGGCCCTGTAAGAGGCACGAACACCTCGCACGGGACCAATATAACTTGTACCAACTAACCGCGTAGTCGCGGGCCTCTCGGTTTCAGAATATGACTATAATTTCAAAATATATCGATTAAGCTGAAAAACAGGCACTTAAAGGGTGATAACCCAAACCAACCCCCAAACGGCCTTGTAAGAGGCTCTAACACCTCGAACGGGACCAATGTAACTTGTACGAACTGATCTCGTAGTTGCGGGCCTCCCAATTTAAGAATATGATGATAATTTCAAAATACGTAGATTAGCCTTAAAAACAAGCCGTTGGGGTAGAAACACAAACCAGCCCCCAAACGGCCCCGTAAAAGGCACGAACACCTCGCATGGGATCAATGTAACTTGTACGAACTGACCGCGTAGTCGCGGATCTCCCGATTTGACAATATGACTTTAGTTTCAAAATACGTAGATTAGGCTTAAAAACAAGGAATTTGGTGGTGAAAACCCAAATCAGCCCCCAAACGGCCCCGTAAGAGGCACGAACATCTTGCACGGGACCAATGTAATTTTTATAAACTGACCGCGTAGTTACGGGTCTCCAGATTTGCGAATATGACGATAATTTCAAAATACGTAGATTATGCTTATAAACAAGTTATTAAAGTGTGAAAACCCAAACCAGCCTCCAAACGGCCTCGTAAGAGGCACGAACACCTCGCACGGGACCAATGTAACTTGTACGAACTGACCGCGTTGTCGCGGGTCTCGCGGTTTTAGAATACGACGATCTTTTCGAAATAAATAGATTAGGCTTAAAAACAAGCCGTTGGAGGGTGAAAACCCAAACCAACCACCAAACGGCCCCATAAAAGTCACGAACACCTCGCAGGGGACCAATGTAACTTGTAAGAACTGACCGCGTAGTCGCGGGCCTCCAGAAATATGGTAAAAATTTCAAAATAAATAGATCAGGCTTAAAAACAATCCGTTCGAGGGTGATAACCCAAACCAGCCCCCAAATGGCCCCGTAACAGGCACAAACACCTCGCACGGGACCAATGTAACATGTCAGAACTGACCGCGGAGTCGCGGGTGTCCTGATTTGAGAATAAGACGATAATTTTAAAATATATCGATTAAGCTAAAAAACAAGCCCTTAAAGGGAGAAAACCCAAACTAGCCCCCCAACGGTCCTATAAGAGGCACGAACACCTCGCACGGGACCAATATAACTTGTACGAACTGACCGCGTAGTCGCGGGCCTCTCGGTTTCAGAATATGACTATAATTTCAAAATATATCGATTAAGCTGAAAAACAGGCCCTTAAAGGGTGATAACCGAAACCAGCCCCCAAACGGCCTTGTAAGAGGCTCTAACACCTCGTACGGGACCAATATAACTTGTACGAACTGATCTCGTAGTTGCGGGCCTCCCAATTTATGAATATGATGATAATTTCAAAATACGTAGATTAGGCTTAAAAACAAGCCGTTGGAGGGTGAAAACCCAAACCAACCACCAAACGGCCCCATAAAAGTCACGAACACCTCGCAGGGGACCAATGTAACTTGTAAGAACTGACCGCGTAGTCGCGGGCCTCCAGAAATATGGTAAAAATTTCAAAATAAATAGATCAGGCTTAAAAACAATCCGTTCGAGGGTGATAACCCAAACCAGCCCCCAAATGGCCCCGTAACAGGCACAAACACCTCGCACGGGACCAATGTAACATGTCAGAACTGACCGCGGAGTCGCGGGTGTCCTGATTTGAGAATAAGACGATAATTTTAAAATATATCGATTAAGCTAAAAAACAAGCCCTTAAAGGGAGAAAACCCAAACTAGCCCCCCAACGGTCCTATAAGAGGCACGAACACCTCGCACGGGACCAATATAACTTGTACGAACTGACCGCGTAGTCGCGGGCCTCTCGGTTTCAGAATATGACTATAATTTCAAAATATATCGATTAAGCTGAAAAACAGGCCCTTAAAGGGTGATAACCGAAACCAGCCCCCAAACGGCCTTGTAAGAGGCTCTAACACCTCGTACGGGACCAATATAACTTGTACGAACTGATCTCGTAGTTGCGGGCCTCCCAATTTATGAATATGATGATAATTTCAAAATACGTAGATTAGCCTTAAAAACAAGCCGTTGGAGGGTGAAAACCCAAACCAACCACCAAACGGCCCCATAAAAGTCACGAACACCTCGCAGGGGACCAATGTAACTTGTAAGAACTGACCGCGTAGTCGCGGGCCTCCAGAAATATGGTAAAAATTTCAAAATAAATAGATCAGGCTTAAAAACAATCCGTTCGAGGGTGATAACCCAAACCAGCACCCAAATGGCCCCGTAACAGGCACAAACACCTCGCACGGGACCAATGTAACATGTCAGAACTGACCGCGGAGTCGCGGGTGTCCTGATTTGAGAATAAGACGATAATTTTAAAATATATCGATTAAGCTAAAAAACAAGCCCTTAAAGGGAGAAAACCCAAACTAGCCCCCCAACGGTCCTATAAGAGGCACGAACACCTCGCACGGGACCAATATAACTTGTACGAACTGACCGCGTAGTCGCGGGCCTCTCGGTTTCAGAATATGACTATAATTTCAAAATATATCGATTAAGCTGAAAAACAGGCCCTTAAAGGGTGATAACCGAAACCAGCCCCCAAACGGCCTTGTAAGAGGCTCTAACACCTCGTACGGGACCAATATAACTTGTACGAACTGATCTCGTAGTTGCGGGCCGCCCAATTTATGAATATGATGATAATTTCAAAATACGTAGATTAGCCTTAAAAACAAGCCGTTGGGGTGGAAACACAAACCAACCCCCAAACGGCCCCGTAAAAGGCACAAATACCTCGCATGGGATCAATGTAACTTGTACGAACTGACCGCATAGTCGCGGATCTCCCGATTTGACAATATGACGATAGTTTCAAAATACGTATATTAGGCTTAAAAACAAGGAGTTGGGTGGTGAAATCCCAAACCAGCCCCCAAACGGCCCCGTAAGAGGCACGAACATCATGCACGGGACCAATGTAACTTGTATTAACTGACCGCGTAGTTACGGGTCTCCAGATTTGCGAATATGACGATAATTTCAAAATACGTAGATTAGGCTTAAATACAAGTTATTAAAGTGTGAAAACCCAAACCAGCCTCCAAACGGCCTCGCAAGAGGCACGGACACCTGGCACGGGACCAATGTAACTTGTACGAACTGACTGCGTTGTCGCGGGTCTCGCGGTTTTAGAATACGATGATAATTTCAAAATACGTAGATTAGGCTTAAAAACAAGCCGTTGGAGGGTGAAAACCCAAACCAACACCCAAACGGCCCCATAAAAGTCACGAACACCTCGCAGGGGACCAATGTAACTTGTAAGAACTGACCGCGTAGTTGCGGACCTCCCGAAATATGGCAAAAATATCAAAATAAATAGATCAGGCTTAAAAACAAGCCGTTCGAGGGTGATAACCCAAACCAGCCCCCAAACGGCCCCGTAACAGGCACAAACACCTCGCACGGGACCAATGTAACATGTCAGAACTGACCGCGGAGTCGCGGGTGTCCTGATTTGACAATAAGACGATAATTTTAAAATATATCGATTAAGCTAAAAAAACAAGCCCTTAAAGGGAGAAAACCCAAACTAGCCCCCCAACGGCCCTGTAAGAGGCACGAACACTTCGCACGGTACCAATATAACTTGTACGAACTGACCGCATAGTCGCGGGCCTCTCGGTTTCAGAATATGACTATAATTTCAAAATATATCGATTAAGCTGAAAAACAGGCCCTTAAAGGGTGATAACCGAAACCAGCCCTTAAACGGCCTTGTAAGAGGCTCTAACACCTCGTACGGAACCAATGGAACTTGTACGAATTGATCTCGTAGTTGCGGGTCTCCCAATTTATGAATATGATGATAATTTCAAAATACGTAGATTAGCCTTAAAAACAAGACGTTGGGGTGGAAAAACAAACCAGCCCCCAAACGGCCCCGTAAAAGGCACGGACACCTCGCACGGGACCAATGTAACTTGTACGAACTGACCGCGTAGTCGCGGATCTCCCGATTTGACAATATGACGATAGTTTCAAAATACGTAGATTAGGCTTAAAAACAAGGAGTTGGGTGGTGAAAACCCAAATCAGCCCCCAAACGGCCCCGTAAGAGGCACGAACATCTTGCACGGGACCAATGTAACTTGTATGAACTGACCGCGTAGTTACGGGTCTCCAGATTTGCGAATATGACGATAATTTCAAAATACGTAGATTAGGCTTAAATACAAGTCATTAAAGTGTGGAAACCCAAACCATCCCCCCTATGGCCTCGTAAGAGGCACGAACACCTCGCACGGGACCAATGTAACTTGTACGAACTGACCGCGTTGTCGCGGGTCTCGCGGTTTTAGAATACGGCGATAATTTCAAAATACGTAGATTAGGCTTAAAAACAAGCCGTTGGAGCGTGAAAACCCAAACCAACCCCCAAACGGCCCCATAAAAGTCATGAACACCTCGCAGGGGACCAATGTAACTTGTAAGAACTGACCGCGTAGTCGCGGACCTCCCGAAATATGGCAAAAATTTCAAAATAAATAGATCAGGCTTAAAAACAAGCCGTTCGAGGGTGATAACCCAAACCTGCCCCCAAATGGCCCCGTAACAGGCACAAACACCTCGCACGGGACCAATGTAACATGTCAGAACTGACCGCGGAGTCGCGGGTGTCCTGATTTGAGAATAAGACGATAATTTTAAAATATATCGATTAAGCTAAAAAAACAAGCCCTTAAAGGGAGAAAACCCAAACTAGCCCCCCAACGGCCCTGTAAGAGGCACGAACACCTCGCACGGGACCAATATAACTTGTACGAACTAACCGCGTAGTCGCGGGCTTCTCGGTTTAAAAATATGACAATAATTTCAAAATATATCGATTAAGCTGAAAAACAGGCCCTTAAAGGGTGATAACCCAAACCAGCCCCCAAACGGCCTTGTAAGAGGCTCTAACACCTCGCACGGGACCAATGTAACTTCTTTGAACTGATCTCGGAGTTGCGGGCCACCCAATTTAAGAATATGATTATAATTTCAAAATACGTAGATTAGCCTTAAAAACAAGTCGTTGGGGTGGAAACACAAACCAGCCCCCAAACGGCCCCGTAAAAGGCACGAACACCTCGTACGGGACCAATGTAACTTGTACAAACTGACCACGTAGTCGCGGTTCTCCCGATTTGACAAATGACGATAGTTTCAAAATACGTAGATGAGGCTTAAAAACAAGGAGTTGGGTGGTGAAAACGCAAACCAGCCCCCAAACGGCCCCGTAAGAGGCACGAACATCTTGCCCGGGAGCAATGTAACTTGTATGAACTAACCGCGTAGTTACGGGTCTCTAGATTTGCGAATATGACGATAATTTCATCTTAAGTAGATTAGGCTTAAAAACAAGCCGTTGGAGGGTGAAAACCCAAACCAACCCCCAAACGCCCCCATAAAAGTCACGAACACCTCGCAGGGGACCAATGTAACTTGTAAGAACTGACCGCGTAGTCGCGGGCCTCCCGAAATATCACAAAAATTTCAAAATAAATTGATCAGGCTTAAAAACAAGCCGTTCGAGGTTGATAACCCAAACCAGCCCCCAAATGGCCCCGTAACAGGCACAAACACCTCGCACGGGACCAATGTAACATTTCAGAACTGACCGCGGAGTCGCGGGTGTCCTGATTTGAGAGTAAGACGATAATTTTAAAATATATCGATTAAGCTAAAAAAACATGCCCTTAAAGGGAGAAAACCCAAACTAGCCCCCCAACGGCCCTGTTAGAGGCACGAACACCTCGCACGGGACCAATATAACTTGTACGAACTGACCGCGGAGTCGCGTGCCTCTCGGTTTCAGAATATTACTATAATTTCAAAGTATATCGATTAAGCTAAAAAACAGACCCTTAAAGGGTGATAACTGAAACCAGCCACCAAACGGCCTTGTAAGAGGCTCTAACACCTCGCACGGGACCAATGGAACTTGTACGAACTGATCTCGTTGTTGCGGGTCTCCCAATTTAAGAATATGATGATAATTTAATAATACGTTGATTAGCCTTAAAAACAAGACGTTGGGGTGGAAATACAAACCAGCCCCGTAAAAGGCACGGACACCTCGCACGGGACCAATGTAACTTGTACGAACTGACCGCGTAGTCGCGGATCTCCCGCTTTAACAATATGACGATAGTTTCAAAATACGTAGGTTAGGCTTAAAAACAAGGAGTTTGGGGGTGAAAACCAAAACCAGCCCCCAAACGACCCCGTAAGAGGCACGAACATCTTGCACGGGACCAATGTTACTTGTATGAACTGACCGCGTAGTTACGGGTGTCCAGATTTGTGAATATGACGATAATTTCAAAATACGTAGATTAGGCTTAAATACAAGTCATTAAAGTGTGGAAACCCAAACCAGCCCCCAAACGGCCTCGTAAGAGGTACGAACACCTCGCACGGGACCAATGTAACTTGTACGAACTGACCGCGTTGTCGCGGGTCTCGCGGTTTTAGAATACGACGATAATTTCAAAATACGTAGATTAGGCTTAAAAACCAGCCGTTGGTGCTTGAAAACCCAAACCAACCCCCAAACGGCCCCATGAAAGTCACGAACACCTCGCAGGGGACCAATGTAACTTGTAAGAACTGACGGCGTAGTCGCGGGCCTCCCGAAATATTGCAAAAATTTCAAAATAAATAGATCAGGCTTAAAAACAAGCCGTTCGAGGGTGATAACCCAAACCAGTCCCCAAATAGCCCCGTAACAGGCAGAAAACACCTCGCACGGGACCAATGTAACATGTCAGAACTGACCGCGGAGTCGCAGGTTTCCTGATTTGAGAGTAAGACGATAATTTTAAAATATATCGATTAAGCTAAAAAAACAAGCCCTTAACGGGAGAAAACCCAAACTAGCCCCCCAACGGCCCAGTAAGAGGCACGAACACCTCGCACGGGACCAATATAACTTGTACGAACTGACCGCGTAGTCGCGGGCCTCTCGGTTTCAGAATATGACTATAATTTCAAAATATATCGATTAAGCTGAAAAACAGGCCCTTAAAGGGTGATAACCGAAACCAGCCCCTAAACGGCGTTGTAAGAGGCTCTAGCACCTCGCACGGGACCAATGGAACAACGAACTAATCTCGTAGTTGCGGGTCTCCCAATTTTAGAATATGATGATAATTTCAAAATACGTAGATTAGCCTTAAAAACAAGACGTTGGGGTGGAAACACAAACCAGCCCCCAAACGGCCCAGTAAAAGGCACGGACACCTCGCACGGGACCAATGTAACTTGTACGAACTGACCGCGTAGTCGCGGATCTCCCGATTTGACAATATGACGATAGTTTCAAAATACGTAAATTAGGCTTAAAAACAAGGAGTTGGGTGGTGAAAACCCAAACCAGCCCCCAAACGGCCCCGTAAGAGGCACGAACATCTTGCACGGGACCAATGTAACTTGTATGAACTGACCGCGTAGTTACGGGTCTCCAGATTTGCGAATATGACGATAATTTCAAAATACGTAGATTAGGCTTAAATACAGTCATTAAAGTGTGGAAACCCAAACCATCCCCCCAACGGCCTCGTAAGAGGCACGAACACCTCGCACGGGACCAATGTAACTTATACGAACTGACCGCGTTGTCGCGGGTCTCGCGGTTTTAGAATACGGCGATAATTTCAAAATACGTAGATTAGGCTTAAAAACAAGCCGTTGGAGCGTGAAAACCCAAACCAACCCCGAAACGGCCCCATAAAAGTCACGAACACCTCGCAGGGGACCAATGTAACTTGTAAGAACTGACCGCGTAGTCGGGGGCCTCCGGAAATATGGCAAAAATTTCAAAATAAATAGATCAGGCTTAAAAACAAGTCGTTCGAGGGTGATAACCCAAACCAGCCCCCAAATGGCCCCGTAACAGGCACAAAACACCTCGCACGGGACCAATGTAACATGTCAGAACTGACCGCGGAGTCGCGGGTGTCCTGATTTGAGAGTAAGACGATAATTTTAAAATATATCGATTAAGCTAAAAAAACAAGCCCTTAACGGGAGAAAACCCAAACTAGCCCCCCAACGGCCCAGTAAGAGGCACGAACACCTCGCACGGGACCAATATAACTTGTACGAACTGACCGCATAGTCGCGGGCCTCTCGGTTTCAGAATATGACTATAATTTCAAAATATATCGATTAAGCTGAAAAACAGGCCCTTAAAGGGTGATAACCGAAACCAGCCCCTAAACGGCGTTGTAAGAGGCTCTAACACCTCGCACGGGACCAATGGAACAACGAACTGATCTCGTAGTTGCGGGTCTCCCAATTTAAGAATATGATGATAATTTCAAAATACGTAGATTAGCCTTAAAAACAAGACGTTGGGGTGGAAACACAAACCAGCCCCCAAACGGCCCCGTAAAAGGCACGGACACCTCGCACGGGACCAATGTAACTTGTACGAACTGACCGCGTAGTCGCGGATCTCCCGATTTGACAATATGACGATAGTTTCAAAATACGTAGATTAGGCTTAAAAACAAGGAGTTGGGTGGTGAAAACCCAAACCAGGTCCCAAACGGCCCCGTAAGAGGCACGAACATCTTGCACGGGACCAATGTAACTTGTATGAACTGACCGCGTAGTTACGGGTCTCCAGATTTGCGAATATGACGATAATTTCAAAATACGTAGATTAGGCTTAAATACAAGTCATTAAAGTGTGGAAACCTAAACCATCCCCCCAACGGCCTCGTAAGAGGCACGAACACCTCGCACGGGACCAATGTAACTTGTACGAACTGACCGCGTTGTCGCGGGTCTCGCGGTTTTAGAATACGACGATAATTTCAAAATACGTAGATTAGGCTTAAAAACAAGCCGTTGGAGGGTGAAAACCCTAACCAACCCCCAAACGGCCCCATAAAAGTCACGAACACCTCGCAGGGGACCAATGTAACTTGTAAGAACTGACCGCGTAGTCGCGGGCCTCCCGAAATATGGCAAAAATTTCAAAATAAATAGATCAGGCTTAAAAACAAGCCGTTCGAGGGTGATAACCCAAACCATCCCCCAAATGGCCCCTTAACAGGCACAAACTCCTCGCAGGGGACCAATGTAACATGTCAGAACTGACCACGGAGTCGCGGGTGTCCTGATTTGAGAATAAGACGATAATTTTAAAATATATCGATTAAGCTAAAAAAAAGCCCTTAAAGGGAGAAAACCCAAACTAGCCCCCCAACGGCCCTGTAAGAGGCACGAACACCTCGCACGGGACCAATATAACTTGTAGGAACTGACCGCGTAGTCGCGGGCCTCCCGGTTTCAGAATATGACTATAATTTGAAAATATATCGATTAAGCTGAAAAACAGGCCCTTAAAGGGTGATAACCGAAACCAGCCCCTAAACGGCCTTGTAAGAGGCTCTAACACCTCGCACGGGACCAATGGAACTTGTACGAACTGATCTCGTAGTTTCGGGTCTCCCAATTTAAAAATATGATGATAATTTCAAAATACGTAGATTAGCCTTAAAAACAAGACGTTGGGGTGGAAACATAAACCAGCCCCCAAACGGCCCCGTAAAAGGCACGGACACCTCGCACGGGACCAATGTAACTTGTACGAACTGACCGCGTAGTCGCGGATCTCCCGATTTGACAATATGACGATAGTTTCAAAATACGTAGATTAGGCTTAAAAACAAGGAGTTGGGTGGTGAAAACCCAAACCAGCCCCCAAACGGCCCCGTAAGAGGCACGAACATCTTGCACGGGACCAATGTAACTTGTATGAACTGACCGCGTAGTTATGGGTCTCCAGATTTGCGAATGTGACGATAATTTCAAAATACCTAGATTAGGCTTAAATACAAGTTATTAAAGTGTGAAAACCCAAACCAGTCTCCAAACGGCCTCGTAAGAGGTACGAACACCTCGCACGGGACCAATGTAACTTGTACGAACTGACCGCGTTGTCGCGGCTCTCGCGGTTTTAGAATACGACGATAATTTCAAAATACGTAGATTAGGCTTAAAAACAAGCCGTTGGAGGGTGAAAACCCAAACCAACCCCCAAACGGCCCCATAAAAGTCACGAACACCTCGCAGGGAACCAATGTAACTTGTAAGAACTGACCGCGTAGTCGCGGGCCTCCCGAAATATGGCAAAAATTTCAAAATAAATAGATGAGGCTTAAAACCATGCCGTTCGAGGGTGATAACCCAAACCAGCCCCCAAATGGCCCCGTAACAGGCACAAAACACCTCGCACGGGACCAATGTAACATGTCAGAACTGACCGCGGAGTCGCGGGTGTCCTGATTTGAGAGTAAGACGATAATTTTAAAATATATCGATTAAGCTAAAAAAACAAGCCCTTAAAGGGAGAAAACCCAAACTAGCCCCCCAACGGCCCTGTAAGAGGCACGAACACCTCGCACGGGACCAATATAACTTGTACGAATTGACCGCGTAGTCGCAGGCCTCTCGATTTCAGAATATGACTATAATTTCAAAATATATCGATTAAGCTGAAAAACAGGCCCTTAAAGGGTGATAACCGAAACCAGCCCCTAAACGGCGATGTAAGAGGCTCTAACACCTCGCACGGGACCAATGGAACTACGAACTGATCTCGTAGTTGCGGGTCTCCCAATTTAAGAATATGATGATAATTTCAAAATACGTAGATTAGCCTTAAAAACAAGACGTTGGGGTGGAAACACAAACCAGCCCCCAAACGGCCCCGTAAAAGGCACGGACACATCGCACGGGACCAATGTAACTTGTACGAACTGACCGCGTAGTCGCGGATCTCCCGATTTGACAATATGATGATAGTTTCAAAATACGTAGATTTGGCTTAAAAACAAGGAGTTGGGTGGTGAAAACCCAAACCAGCCCCCAAACGGACCCGTAAGAGGCACGAACATCTTGCACGGGACCAATGTAACTTGTATGAACTGACCGCGTAGTTACGGGTCTCCAGATTTGCGAATATGACGATAATTTCAAAATACGTAGATTAGGCTTAAATACCAGTCATTAAAGTGTGGAAACCCAAACCATCCCCCCAACGGCCTCGTAAGAGGCACGAACACCTCGCACGGGACCAATGTAACTTGTACGAACTGATCGCGTTGTCGCGGGACTCGCGGTTTTAGAATACGGCGATGATTTCAAAATACGTAGATTAGGCTTAAAAACAAGCTGTTGGAGCGTGAAAACCCAAACCAACCCCCAAACGGCCCCATAAAAGTCACGAACACCTCGCAGGGGACCAATGTAACTTGTAAGAACTGACCGCGTAGTCGGGGGCCTCCCGAAATATGGCAAAAATTTCAAAATAAATAGATCGGGCTTAAAACAAGCCGTTCGAGGGTGATAACCCAAACCAGCCCCCAAATGGCCCCGTAACAGGAACAAAACACCTCGCACAGGACCAATGTAACGTGTCAGAACTGACCACGGAGTCGCGGGTGTCCTGATTTGAGAATAAGATGATAATTTTAAAATATATCGATTAAGCTAAAAAAACAAGCCCTTAAAGGAAGAAAACCCAAACTAGCCCCCCAACGGCCCTGTAAGAGGCACGAACACCTCGCACGGGACCAATATAACTTGTACGAACTGACCGCTTAGTCGCGGGCCTCTCGGTTTCAGAATATGACTATCATTTGAAAATGTATCGATTAAGCTGAAAAACAGGCCCTTAAAGGGTGATAATCGAAACCAGCCCCTAAACGGCCTTCTAAGAGGCTCTAACACCTCGCACGGGACCAATGGAACTTGTACGAACTGATCTCGTAGTTGCGGGTCTCCCAATTTAAAAATATGATGATAATTTCAAAATACGTAGATTAGGCTTAAAAACAAGGAGTTGGGTGGTGAAAACCCAAACCAGCCCCCAAACGGCCCCGTAAGAGGCACGGACATCTTGCACGGGACCAATGTAACTTGTATGAACTGACCGCGTAGTTACGGGTCTCCAGATTTGCGAATATGACGATAATTTCAAAATACGTAGATTAGGCTTATCAGAGAAAAAATGTGCGCTCCTCCTTCTCTCTAGAATGTTCCTCCTTCTCTCTAGAAACCTTTTAGCCAAACACACCTCCCTTCCCCAATCACCATCCATCTAACCAGCCATATCTAAACCTAACCCTAGCAGTAAGACCAACCAGAGCATCCTTCCTGGTGCTGTTGGTACGTCTAGTACTACGGATGCCTCCACTTCGGTTGCTGGAGTGCCCTCCACTATTCTACCTGATCTAACTAACTCGGTTCCCCTCTTTGAAGATGGTTGTGCAACTGTTATGGTGGAATTGGAAGAAGGGCAACTTGGAACTGCTGAAGGCCACTACGTAGCTACTCCCAATGATGACAAGCTCTTAGAAGTGAACAAGGAGAAAATGGCGTATGCCAAATTCATCCAAAGTATGGGACTAACTCATGAGGACATTATGCACGCCAGGTATTCGATGAAAACTCTGGATGAACAGACTGATAAAAGTTCTAACAATAAGGCTAGCCCAACATTGAAGCATTTAGAGGAAGGGGTAAACAAAGGAAGTACATATGGAACAAAGAAGGAAACTAGAGAAAATAAGGAAGTTCTGAAGCAACCAATCAAGTCTTGGAAAGCAGTTATCACTGACATGAATGAACCAAAGAAGGAGCCTAAATTTAATCTCAAATACCACAAGCCTACTATTGTTGATGATAGGATTCAAGTTAACCCCCCGATTGATGTGGCTAAGCTTGGTTACTCCCAGATGGAATGTGCGAGTGTGGGATTCTTTCTTGGCAAAACTCTTCCCTACTCCCTAGTTAAGAATATTGCCCACAGATACTGGGATAAGTATGGGCTAAACAAGGTGATAGCTAATGACCAAGGCCACTACATTTTCATGTTTGACAACCCAGATGGTAGGAATGAGGTGGTGGAAAATGGTCCTTGGCATTTTGTTGGTAATGCCATTATCTTGCAGAAATGGTATCCTGGCTGCACCTTCTCTAAAGAAGACATTATTAGAGTTCCTGTTTGGGTCATGTTCCATAATGTTCCCATGCAATTCTGGACTGAAGAGGGTCTTAGTTATATTGCATCCGCAGTTGGTGTGCCTATTTATGCTGACTCTGTCACTGAAGAAATGAGGAGAATTAACTATGCCCACATATGTGTTGAAATTAAGCCTCAAAAGAAGTACCCTACCTCCATTGATCTAAAAATGGAAAACGGGGAAATTACTCAGATCAAAATTGAATACCAAGCTATGCCTCATTCTTGTAGTCATTGCATTGTGTTTGGCCATAACATTACAAAGTGTACTAAGATTGATAAGGGATTGAAAGGGGAAAGCATTCCTAAATTAACAGTGGAACCCATCTCTCAGGAGTGGATACCAGTTGTTGGCAAGTCTAAAGCTTCCCTGAAGGAACCATGTCCCAATGCTGTTACTGAACCGACAATTTTAACCAAGCCTAACCTAGGTAACAACCCCAATCCCAAGCCTAATTCCCCTAGAGCCACCTCCTCCAACTCATTTGAAGCTCTGATGGATAAGGACATGGAGGAACACAATGATGATCTCACCCCTCTGCCTGCTGGTATTGTGCTCAAAATCAAAGCTGTGGATGAGCTCGCTAATAAAAACAAGTATGATGTCACTCCTAATTCAACTAAGGGGAAGAAGAAGAGGAAGGGGGGTAACAAAAAGCTAAACTCATGACCAAGATTGTTTCATGGAACATTAGGGGAATGAACTCCCCTCACAAGCAACAGGAAGTTAAAAGGTTGATCCATGATAATAACCTTAGTCTTTTGTGTATCCTTGAATCAAAAGTTAGAAGAAGCCATATTGCCAATGTGGCCTCTAGCAGTTTTAGGAACTGGAATTACTGTCACAATTACCCGGTCAATGGGGGTGTGGCTAGAGTTTTCTTAGCCTGGGACCCCAACATGTTTGAAGTGGAAATCCTTCATTCCCACCACCAGGCTATTTTTTGCAAGATAAAGGTTTGGGGAACTAGTAATTTCTTCTTTGCTTCATTTGTTTATGGGCTCAATCTCTCTAATGATAGAGTCCCTCTTTGGAATTTTCTGAGACAAAACCACAGCTTCTCTGCTAATAGCCAATGGATTATTATGGGGGATTTCAACACTGTGAGAAGCAATGAGGACAAACGTGGCAGGCTGGGGATTGATGTTAGGGCTGTTGCTGACTTCAATAATTGTCTTGCTGACATTATGATGGATGATATGTTATCCAACGGCCTTTGGTTCTCTTGGAGCAATAAAAGTAAAGGCATGGAGTGCACCCAAACTAGAATTGATAGAGTGATGCACAACCCTCAATGGAGTGTAACTTTCCCTGATTCCAATGCTAATTACTTGTGCCCTGGAGCTTCAGATCATTGCCCTATTGTCATTACTTTCCTCAACCAGATCAGCAAGCCTAAGCCTTTCAAGTTCTTTGACTACTGGATGAAACATTCTGAGTTTTGTCCCATTCTTGAGACCTCTTGGAGTGTGGACTGCAATATGTTTCTTATGGCCAACCTCTCGCATAAGCTTAGAAGACTCAAGCCTCTGCTTAGGTCCCTTAACCACAAATTCTTCTCCAACATTTCTGAGAGAGTGAGGATCACTAAAGGCAAGCTGGACCTCATTCAAACTAACCTGGACAGTGATGGTTCTAACAGCTTGCTTAGAACTGGGGAGCAGGATTGTTCTTTGTTGTACTGTTCTCTTCGTGCTGCTGAAGAGGCCTACTACAGACAAAAAGCCAGAATCAACTGGCTGCAGCTTGGAGACATGAATACCAACTTCTTCCATAACAAAGTCAAAGCTAACACCTTTAGAAGAAAGGTTTTATGTATCCAAAATGCTAGAGGTGATGTTATTGAAGGTGTTGAGGCAGTTAATGGAGAGGCCATTAATTTCTTTACCAATCTTCTTGGGAGGAAGGGGAGGGGTGCTATTACCCCTCCTATGCTGATGAAGAGAAAGTTGGATCCTTCTCATTGCCATGCCCTGACTGCCCCTATTACTGCTGCTGAGATTAAAAATGCTATGTTTTCCATTGCTTCCAACAAAGCCCCTGGGTCTAATGGTTATAGTGCTGGTTTCTTCAAGAAAAATTGGGATGTTGTGGGTGATGATGTGATAGCTGCTGCTCTTCAGTTCTTCAACCATAGCTACATGCCCAGACAGTGGAATAGTACCTCTCTTGCCTTGATCCCCAAAACTCCTAACCCAAACACTATGGCTGATTTTAGACCTATAGCCTGCTGCAACACTATCTATAAGTGCATTTCTAAGATTCTCACCCTTAGACTTAAACCTCTAATGCCTCTCCTCATTAACAATAGTCAAACTGCCTTTGTTCATGGGAGATCCATTACTGATAATATCCTGCTGCTGCAAGAGTTTATGAGAAACTACCATAGGGACTCAAGCCCCCCGAGGTGCACAGTTAAGATTGACATCATGAAGGCTTATGACTCTGTGGAGTGGGATTTTCTTCTTGACATTCTGGCCCAAATTAACATCCCTACCAGATTTATTTATTGGATTAAAGCTTGTATCTCTTCTGTTTGGTACTCTATCAGTATGAATGGGTCCCTGAATGGGTTCTTTGAAGGCAAAAGGGGGTTGAGACAAGGGGATCCCCTCTCTCCTTTTCTTTTCCTTATTGTTATGGAGGCTCTGTCTTGTACTCTTGATAAGCACACTAGTAGGACATCCTTTACCTTTCATCCCAAGTGCAAAGAGGTTAACATCAATCATTTGTGTTTTGCTGATGACCTGGTGGTGTTTTGCAGTGGTGATATTTCCTCTGTTGAGTGTATCAAGGATTCTCTTACTGAATTTGCTGGAATCAGTGGGCTTTCCCCCAATCTCTCCAAAAGTAACTTCTACTGTTCTGGAGTTAATTCTGCTACTATCAATGCTATGTCCTCTGCCCTGGGTTTCTCCCATCAGCAACCCCCTTTCAAGTACTTAGGTGTTCCCCTCATCTCAACCAGACTCAAGCATGGGGATTGTATGGTTCTTATTGATAATATCACCAACAAGGTCAAGAGCTAGACCACTAGATTCTTGAGCTATGCAGGTAGACTCCAGCTTGCTACCTCTGTTTTGTTTAGCTCCCAAATCTATTGGTCTTCTATCTTTATTTTGCCTAAAAGTGTGGTCAGGGCTATTGAGCAATGTATTAGAGACTTCATTTGGTCTGGTCCTGAGCTCAAGCACAGTGGTGCTAAAGTGGCATGGGATGATGTGTGCATGCCTAAAAAGGAGGGAGGGTTGGGGATAAAAATCTTGACTCAATGGAACAAGGCTGCAATTATGAAAAACCTTTGGAACCTCTTCATCAAGAAGGATAGTCTTTGGGTCAAATGGTGTCATACCTATAAAATTAAAGGTAGAAGCATATGGGCAATCCCCATTCCTCAAGACTCTTCTTGGAGTTGGAGGAAAATACTCAAAGCTAGACAGGATTGTAGACTATTGTTTAAGGTTAATATTGGCAATGGTAGGAATACCTTTATGTGGCATGATAATTGGCACCATCTTGGCCCTCTTCAACCTCTGTTTGGGGACAGAACTATTTATGATGTAGCTAGCAACTCCAAGGCTATGGTCTCTGACTTCATTAATGGGTTCACTTGGAGATGGCCTGCTTCCACTACGTGGGAATTGAATGCCATCAAGAACTCTCCCCTGCCTCCTATTTATCCGCTAACCACTGATAAAGTGACTTGGGCTCCTAATAGGACTGGCAACTTCTCCATTTCCTCTGCGTATGTCTCCATCTGTCCAAGGGGCAATGAGGCTCATTGGCATGGGTTAGTTTGGAACAAGGTGTGCATCCCCAAGTGTTCTTTCATACTTTGGCTTGCTTGCCGTAAGGCTTTAGTGACTAAAGATAAGCTCATGGATTGGGGGCTTGTTGATAATAATACTTGTATGCTGTGCAACTCGGGCATTGAGACTATCAAGCACATATTAATGGATTGCCCTTTTGCCAAAACTGTTTGGGATGAGATTCTATTTCGTAACCAGTCTTATAGAGCAGTGGAGAGTTGGGAGAATGAGTTAAGAAGAACTGCTGCTGATAGTAAAGGGGGAAACCTTAATTCTAGGATCAAAACCACCACCTTCTCTGCCACTATCTACTGCCTCTGGCATGAAAGGAATTGCAGACTTCACGATAGGGGCCATTCTGCTGCAAACAAGGTGATAAGGAACATTGAGGAGATGGTGCAAGGTAAGACTACCAGATGGAAGAAGGTTCGAAGATCCTATTCCAATTGGATGACGTGTAACTTATGGGGATTACCCAATTCTCTTATGTATGACTAAGTGTTGTGTTTGTGGGCTCTAGAAGCTTGTTTCTAGTTGTCCCTCTGGCCTTCTGGCTTTGTATATTGGTTCTCTGATTACAGGAAAAAAAACGTAGATTACGCTTAAATACAAGTCATTAAAGTGTGGAAACCCAAACCAGTCCCAAAACGGCCTCGTAAGAGGCACGAACACCTCGCACGGGACCAATGTAACTTGTACGAACTGACCGCGTTGTCGCGGGTCTCGCGGTTTTAGAATACGACGATAATTTCAAAATACGTAGATTAGGCTTAAAAACCAGCCGTTGGTGCTTGAAAACCCAAACCAACCCCCAAACGGCCCCATGAAAGTCACGAACACCTCGCAGGGGACCAATGTAACTTGTAAGAACTGACGGCGTAGTCGCGGGCCTCCCGAAATATTGCAAAAATTTCAAAATAAATAGATCAGGCTTAAAAACAAGCCGTTCGAGGGTGATAACCCAAACCAGTCCCCAAATAGCCCCGTAACAGGCAGAAAACACCTCGCACGGGACCAATGTAACATGTCAGAACTGACCGCGGAGTCGCGGGTGTCCTGATTTGAGAATAAGACGATAATTTTAAAATATATCGATTAAGCTAAAAAACAAGCCCTTAAAGGGAGAAAACCCAAATTAGCCCCCCAACGGCCCTGTAAGAGGCACGAACACCTCGCACGGGAACAATATAACTTGTACGAACTGACCGCGTAGTCGCGGGCCTCTCAGTTTCAGAATATGACTATAATTTCAAAATATATCGATTAAGCTGAAAAACAGGCCCTTAAAGGGTGATAACCAAAACCAGCCCCCAAACGGCCTTGTAAGAGGCTCTAACACCTCGCACGGGACCAATGGAACTTGTACGAACTGATCTCGTAGTTGCGAGCCACCCAATTTAAGAATATGATGATAATTTCAAAATACGTAGATTAGCCTTAAAAACAAGCCGTTGGGGTGGAAACACAAACCAGCCCCCAAACGGCCCCGTAAAAGGCACGAACACCTCGCACGGGACCAATGTAACTTGTACGAACTGACCGCGTAGTCGTGGATCTCCCGCTTTGACAATTTGACGATCGTTTCAAAATACGTAGATTAGGCTTAAAAACAAGGAGTTGGGTGGTGAACACCCAAACCAGCCCCCAAACGTCCCTGTAAGAGGCACGAAAATCTTGCACGGGACCAATGTAACTTGTATGAACTGACCGCGTAGTTACGGGTCTCCAGATTTGCGAATATGACGATAATTTCAAAATACGTAGATTAGGCTTAAAGACAAGTTATTAAAGTGTGAAAATCCAAACCGGCCTCCAAACGGCCTCCTTAGAGGCACGAAAACCTCGCACGGGACCAATGTAACTTGTACGAACTGACCGCGTTGTCGCGGGTCTCGCGGTTTTAGAATACGGCGATAATTTCAAAATACGTAGATTAGGCTTAAAAACAAGCCGTTGGAGGGTGAAAACCCAAACCAACCCCCAACCGGCCCCATAAAAGTCACGAACCCCTCGCAGGGGATCAATGTAACTTGTAAGAACAGACCGTGTAGTCGCGAGCCTCCCGAAATATGGCAAAAATTTCAAAATAAATAGATCAGGCTTAAAAACAAGCCGTTCGAGGCTGATAACCCAAACCGGCCCCCAAATGGCCCCGTAACAGGCACAAACACCTGGCACGGGACCAATGTAAGATGTCAGAACTGACCGCGGAGTCGCGGGTGTCCTGATTTGAGAATAAGACGATAATTTTAAAATATATCGATTAAGCTAAAAAACAAGCCCTTAAAGGGAGAAAACCCAAACAAGCCCCCAACGGCCCTGTAAGAGGCTAAAACATCTCGCACGGGACCAATATAACTTGTACGAACTGACCGCGTAGTCGCGGGCCTCTCGATTTCAGAATATGACTATAATTTCAAAATATATCGATTAAGCTGAAAAACAGGCCCTTAAAGGGTGATAACCGAAACCAGCCCCTAAACGGCCTTGTAAGAGGCTCTAACACCTCGCACGGGACCAATGGAACTTGTACGAACTGATCTCGTAGTTGCGGGTCTCCCAATCTAAGAATATGATGATAATTTCAAAATACGTAGATTAGCCTTAAAAACAAGACGTTGGGGTGGAAACACAAACCAGCCCCCAAACGGCCCAGTAAAAGGCACGGATACCTCGCACGGGACCAATGTAACTTGTACGAACTGACCGCGTAGTCGCGGATCTCCCGCTTTGACAATATGACGATAGTTTCAAAATACGTAGATTAGGCTTAAAAACAAGAACTTGGGTGGTGAAAACCCAAACCAGCCCCCAAACGGCCCCGTAAGAGGCACGAACATCTTGCACGGGACCAATGAAACTTGTATGAACTGACCGCGTAGTTTCGGGTCTCCAGATTTGCGAATATGACGATAATTTCAAAATACATAGATTAGGCTTAAATACAAGTTATTAAAGTGTGAAACCCCGAACCAGCCCCCAAACGGCCTCGTAAGAGGCACGAACACCTCGCACGGGACCAATGTAACTTGTACGAACTGACTGCGTTGTCGCGGGTCTCGCGGTTTTAGAATACGATGATAATTTCAAAATACGTAGATTAGGCTTAAAAACAAGCCGTTGGAGGGTGAAAACCCAAACCAACCCCCAAACGGCCCCATAAAAGTCACGAACACCTCGCAGGAGACCAATGTAACTTGTAAGAACTCACCGCGTACTCGCGGGCCTCCCGAAATATGGCAAAAATTTCAAAATAAATAGATGAGGCTTAAAAACAAGCCGTTCGAGGGTGATAACCCAAACCAGCCCCCAAATGGTCTCGTAACAGGCACAAACACCTCGCACGGGACCAATGTAACATGTTAGAACTGACCGCGGAGTCGCGGGTGTCCTGATTTGAGAGTAAGACGATAATTTTAAAATATATCGATTAAGCTAAAAAACAAGCCCTTAAAGGGAGAAAACCCAAACTAGCCCCCCAACGGCCCTGTAAGAGGCACGGACACCTCGCACGGGACCAATATAACTTGTACGAACTGACCGCGTAGTCACGGGCCTCTCGGTTTCAGAATATGACTATAATTTCAAAATATATCGATTAAGCTGAAAAACAGGCCCTTAAAGGGTGATATCTGAAACCAGCCCCTAAATGGCCATGTAAGAGGCTCTAACACCTCGTACGGGACCAATGGAACTTGTACGAACTGATCTCGTAGTTGCGGGTCTCCCAATTTAAGAATATGATGATAATTTAAAAATATGTAGATTAGCCTTAAAAACAAGACGTTAGGGTGGAAACACAAACCAGCCCCCAAACGGCCCCGTAAAAGGCACGGACACCTCGCACGGGACCAATGTAACTTGTACAAACTGACCGCGTAGTCGCGGATCTCCCGATTTGACATTATGACGATAGTTTCAAAATACGTAGATTAGGCTTAAAAACAAGGAGTTGGGTGGTGAAAACCCAAACCGCCCAAACGGCCCCGTAAGAGGCACGAACATCTTGCACGGGACCAATGTAACTTGTATGAACTGACCGCGTAGTTACGGGTCTCCAAAATTGCGAATATGATAATAGTTTCAAAATACGTAGATTAGGCATAAATACAAGTCATTAAAGTGTGGAAACCCAAACCAGCCCCCAAACGGCCCCGTAAAAGGCACGGACACCTCGCACGGGACCAATGTAACTTGTACGAACTCACCACGTAGTCGTGGATCTCCCGATTTGACAATATGACGATTGTTTCAAAATACGTAGATTAGGCTTAAAAACAAGGAGTTGGGTGGTGAAAACCCAAACCAGCCCCCAAACGGCCCCGTAAGAGGCACGAACATCTTGCACGGGACCAATGTAACTTGTATGAACTGACCGCGTAGTTACGGGTCTCTAGATTTGCGAATATGACGATAATTTCAAAATACGTCGATTAGGCTTAAATACAAGTCATTAAAGTGTGGAAACCCAAACCAGCCCCCAAACGGCCTCGTAAGAGGCACGAACACCTCGCACGGGACCAATTTAACTTGTACGAACTGACCGCGTTGTCGCGGGTTTCGCGGTTTTAGAATACGACGATAATTTCAAAATACGTAGATTAGGCTTAAAAACAAGTCGTTGGAGGGTGAAACCCAAACCAACCCCCAAACGGCCCCATAAAAGTCACGAACACCTCGTAGGGGACCAATGTAGCTTGTAAGAACTGACCGCGTAGTCGCAGGCCTCCCGAAATATGGCAAAAATTTCAAAATAAATAGATCAGGCTTAAAAACAAGCCGTTCGAGGGTGATAACCCAAACCAGCCCCCAAATGGCCCCGTAACAGGCACAAAACACCTCGCACGGGACCAATGTAACATGTCAGAACTGACCAAGGAGTCGCGGGTGTCCTGATTTGAGAGTAAGACGATAATTTTAAAATATATCGATTAAGCTAAAAAACAAGCCCTTAAAGGGAGAAAACCCAAACTAGCCCCCCAACGGCCCTGTAAGAGGCGCGAACACCTCGCACGGGACCAATATAACTTGTACGAACTGACCGCGTAGTCGCGGGCCTCTCAGTTTCAGAATATGACTATAATTTCAAAATATATCGATTAAGTTGAAAAACAGGCCCTTAAAGGGTGATAACCAAAACCAGCCCCCAAACGGCCTTGTAAGAGGCTCTAACACCTCGCACGGGACCAATGGAACTTGTACGAACTGATCTCGTAGTTGCGGGCCACCCAATTTAAGAATATGATGATAATTTCAAAATACGTAGATTAGCCTTAAAAACAAGCCGTTGGGGTGGAAACACAAACCAGCCCCCAAACGGCCTCGTAAAAGGCACGAACACCTCGCACGGGACCAATGTAACTTGTACGAACTGACCGCGTAGTAGCGGATCTCCCGCTTTGACAATTTGACGATTGTTTCAAAATACGTAGATTAGGCTTAAAAACAAGGAGTTGGGTGGTGAACACCCAAACCAGCCCCCAAACGTCCCTGTAAGAGGCACGGAAATCTTGCACGGGACCAATGTAACTTGTATGAACTGACCGCGTAGTTACGGGTCTCCAGATTTGCGAATATGACGATAATTTCAAAATACGTAGATTAGGCTTAAAGACAAGTTATTAAAGTGTTTAAACCCAAACCGGCCTCCAAACGGCCTCGTTAGAGGCACGAAAACCTCGCACGGGACCAATGTAACTTGTTCGAATTGACCGCGTTGTCGCGGGTCTCGCGGTTTTAGAATACGACGATAATTTCAAAATACGTAGATTAGGCTTAAAAACAAGCCGTTGGAGGGTGAAAACCCAAACCAACCCCCAACCGGCCCCATAAAAGTCACGAACACCTCGCAGGGGATCAATGTAACTTGTAAGAACAGACCGTGTAGTCGCAGGCCTCCCGAAATATGGCAAAAATTTCAAAATAAATAGATCAGGCTTAAAAACAAGCCGTTCGAGGGTGATAACCCAAACCGGCCCCCAAATGGCCCCGTAACAGGCACAAACACCTGGCACGGGACCAATGTAAGATGTCAGAACTGACCGCGGAGTCGCGGGTGTCCTGATTTGAGAATAAGACGATAATTTTAAAATATATCGATTAAGCTAAAAAACAAGCCCTTAAAGGGAGAAAACCCAAACTAGCCCCCAACGGCCCTGTAAGAGGCTAAAACATCTCGCACGGGACCAATATAACTTGTACGAACTGACCGCGTAGTCGCGGGCCTCTCGGTTTCAGAATATGACTATAATTTCAAAATATATCGATTAAGCTGAAAAACAGGCCCTTAAAGGGTGATAACCGAAACCAGCCCCTAAACGGCCTTGTAAGAGGCTCTAACACCTCGCACGGGACCAATGGAACTTGTACGAACTGATCTCGTAGTTGCGGGTCTCCCAATCTAAGAATATGATGATAATTTCAAAATACGTAGATTAGCCTTAAAAACAAGACGTTGGGGTGGAAACACAAACCAGCCCCCAAACGGCCCAGTAAAAGGCACGGATACCTCGCACGGGACCAATGTAACTTGTACGAACTGACCGCGTAGTCGCGGATCTCCCGCTTTGACAATATGACGATAGTTTCAAAATACGTAGATTAGGCTTAAAAACAAGGACTTGGGTGGTGAAAACCCAAACCAGCCCCCAAACGGCCCCGTAAGAGGCACGAACATCTTGCACGGGACCAATGAAACTTGTATGAACTGACCGCGTAGTTTCGGGTCTCCAGATTTGCGAATATGACGATAATTTCAAAATACGTAGATTAGGCTTAAATACAAGTTATTAAAGTGTGAAACCCCGAACCAGCCCCCAAACGGCCTCGTAAGAGGCACGAACACCTCGCACGGGACCAATGTAACTTGTACGAACTGACCGCGTTGTCGCGGGTCTCGCGGTTTTACAATACGATGATAATTTCAAAATACGTAGATTAGGCTTAAAAACAAGCCGTTGGAGGGTGAAAACCCAAACCAACCCCCAAACGGCCCCATAAAAGTCACGAACACCTCGCAGGAGACCAATGTAACTTGTAAGAACTGACCGCGTACTTGTGGGCCTCCCGAAATATGGCAAAAATTTCAAAATAAATAGATCAGGCTTAAAAACAAGCCGTTCGAGGGTGATAACCCAAACCAGCCCCCAAATGGTCTCGTAACAGGCACAAACACCTCGCACGGGACCAATGTAACATGTCAGAACTGACCGCGGAGTCGCGGGTGTCCTGATTTGAGAGTAAGACGATAATTTTAAAATATATCGATTAAGCTAAAAAAACAAGCCCTTAAAGGGAGAAAACCCAAACTAGCCTCCCAACGGCCCTGTAAGAGGCACGAACACCTCGCACGGGACCAATATAACTTGTACGAACTGACCGCGTAGTCACGGGCCTCTCGGTTTCAGAATATGACTATAATTTCAAAATATATCGATTAAGCTGAAAAACAGGCCCTTAAAGGGTGATATCTGAAACCAGCCCCTAAATGGCCTTGTAAGAGGCTCTAACACCTCGTACGGGACCAATGGAACTTGTACGAACTGATCTCGTAGTTGCGGATCTCCCAATTTAAGAATATGATGATAATTTAAAAATATGTAGATTAGCCTTAAAAACAAGACGTTAGGGTGGAAACACAAACCAGCCCCCAAACGGCCCCGTAAAAGGCACGGACACCTCGCACGGGACCAATGTAACTTGTACAAACTGACCGCGTAGTCGCGGATCTCCCGATTTGACATTATGACGATAGTTTCAAAATACGTAGATTAGGCTTAAAAACAAGGAGTTGGGTGGTGAAAACCCAAACCAGCCCCCAAACGGCCTTGTAAGAGGCACGAACATCTTGCACGGGACCAATGTAACTTGTATGAACTGACCGCGTAGTTACGGGTCTCCAAAATTGCGAATATGATAATAGTTTCAAAATACGTAGATTAGGCATAAATACAAGTCATTAAAGTGTGGAAACCCAAACCAGCCCCCAAACGGCCTCGTAAGAGGCACGAACACCTCGCACGGGACCAATGTAACTTGTACGAATTGATCGCGTTGTCGCGGGTCTCGCGGTTTTAGAATACGACGATAATTTCAAAATATGTAGATTAGGCTTAAAAACAGGCCGTTGGAGGGTGAAACACAAACCAACTCCCAAACGGCCCCATAAAAGTCACGAAACCCTCGCAGGGGACCAATGTAACTTGTAAGAACTGACCGCGTAGTCGCGGGCCTCCTGAAATATGGCAAAAATTTCAAAATAAATAGATCAGGCTTAAAAACAAGCCGTTCGAGGATGATAACCCAAACCAACCCTCAAATGGCCCCGTAACAGGCACAAAACACCTCGCACGGGACCAATGTAACATGTCAGAACTGACCAAGGAGTCGCGGGTGTCCTGATTTGAGAATAAGACGATAATTTTAAAATATATCGATTAAGCTAAAAAACAAGCCCTTAAAAGGAGAAAACCCAAAGTAGCCCCCCAACGGCCCTGTAAGAGGCACGAACACCTCGCACGGGACCAATATAACTTGTACCAACTAACCGCGTAGTCGCGGGCCTCTCGGTTTCAGAATATGACTATAATTTCAAAATATATCGATTAAGCTGAAAAACAGGCCCTTAAAGGGTGATAACCGAAACCAGCCCCTAAACGGCCTTGTAAGAGGCTCTAACACCTCGCACGGGACCAATAGAACTTGTACGAACTGATCTCGTAGTTGCGGGTCTCCCAATCTAAGAATATGATGATAATTTCCAAATACGTAGATTAGCCTTAAAAATAAGCCGTTAGGGTGGAAACACAAACCATCCCCCAAACGGCCCCGTAAAAGGCACGGACACCTCGCACGGGACCAATGTAACTTGTACGAACTGACCGCGTAGTCGCGGATCTCCCGATTTGACAATATGACGATTGTTTTAAAATACGTAGATTAGGCTAAAAAACAAGGAGTTGGGTGGTGAAAACCCAAACCAGCCCCCAAACGGCCCCGTAAGAGGCACGAACATCTTGCACGGGACCAATGTAACTTGTATGAGCTGACCGCGTAGTTTCGGGTCTCCAGATTTGCGAATATGACGATAATTTTAAAATACGTAGATTAGGCTTAAATACAAGTTATTAAAGTGTGATAACCCAAACCAGCCCCCAAACGGCCTCGTAAGAGGCACGAACACCTCGCAGGGACCAATGTAACTTGTACGAACTGACCGCGTTGTCGCGGGTCTCGCGGTTTTAGAATACGACGATAATTTCAAAATACGTTGATTAGGCTTAAAAACAAGCCGTTGGAGGGTGAAAACCCAAACCAACCCCCAAACGGCCCCATAAAAGTCACGAACACCTCGCAGGGGACCAATGTAACTTGTAAGAACTGACCGCGTAGTCGCGGGCCTCCCGAAATATGGCAAAAATTTCAAAATAAATAGATCAGGCTTAAAAACAAGCCGTTCGAGGGTGATAACCCAAACCAGCCCCCAAATGGCCCCGTAACAGGCACAAACACCTCGCACGGAACCAATGTAACATGTCAGAACTGACCGCGGAGTCGCGGGTGTCCTGATTTGAGGGTAAGATGATAATTTTAAAATATATCGATTAAGCTAAAAAACAAGCCCTTAAAGGGAGAAAACCCAAACTAGCCCCCCAACGGCCCTGTAAGAGGCACGAACATCTCGCACGGGACCAATATAACTTGTACGAACTGACCGCGTAGTCGTGGGCCTCTCGGTTTCAGAATATGACTATAATTTCAAAATATATCGATTAAGCTGAAAAACAGGCCCTTAAAGGGTGATATCCTAAACCAGCCCCTAAACGGCCATGTAAGAGGCTCTAACACCTCGCACGGGACCAATGGAACTTGTACGAACTGATCTCGTAGTTGCGGGTTTCCCAATTTAAGAATATGATGATAATTTCAAAATACGTAGATTAGCCTTAAAAACAAGACGTTGGGGTGGAAACACAAACCAGCCCCTAAACGGCCCCGTAAAAGGCACGGACACCTCGCACGGGACCAATGTAACTTGTACGGACTCACCACGTAGTCGCGAATCTCCCGATTTGACAATATGACGATTGTTTCAAAATACGTAGATTAGGCTTAAAAACAAGGAGTTGGGTGGTGAAAACCCAAACCAGCCCCCAAACGGCCCCGTAAGAGGGACGGAGATCTTGCACGGGACCAATGTAACTTGTATGAACTGACCGCGTAGTTACGGGTCTCTAGATTTGCGAATATGACGATAATTTCAAAATACGTCGATTAGGCTTAAATACAAGTCATTAAAGTGTGGAAACCCAAACCAGCCCCCAAACGGCCTCGTAAGAGGCACGAACACCTCGCACGGGACCAATTTAACTTGTACGAACTGACCGCGTTGTCGCGGGTCTCGCGGTTTTAGAATACGACGATAATTTCAAAATACGTAGATTAGGCTTAAAAACAAGTCGTTGGAGGGTGAAACCCAAACCAACCCCCAAACGGCCCCATAAAAGTCACGAACACCTCGCAGGGGACCAATGTAACTTGTAAGAACTGACCGCGTAGTCGCAGGCCTCCCGAAATATGGCAAAAATTTCAAAATAAATAGATCAGGCTTAAAAACAAGCCGTTCGAGGGTGATAACCCAAACCAGCACCTAAATGGCCCCGTAACAGGCACAAAACACCTCGCACGGGACCAATGTAACATGTCAGAACTGACCAAGGAGTCGCGGGTGTCCTGATTTGAGAGTAAGACGATAATTTTAAAATATATCGATTAAGCTAAAAAAACAAGCCCTTAAAGGGAGAAAACCCAAACTAGCCCCCCAACGGCCCTGTAAGAGGCACGAACACCTCGCACGGGACCAATATAACTTGTACGAACTGACCGCGTAGTCGCGGGCCTCTCAGTTTCAGAATATGACTATAATTTCAAAATATATCGATTAAGCTGAAAAACAGGCCCTTAAAGGGTGATAACCAAAACCAGCCCCCAAACGGCCTTGTAAGAGGCTCTAACACCTCGCACGGGACCAATGGAACTTGTACGAACTGATCTCGTAGTTGCGGGCCACCCAATTTAAGAATATGATGATAATTTCAAAATACGTAGATTAGCCTTAAAAACAAGCCGTTGGGGTGGAAACACAAACCAGCCCCCAAACGGCCCCGTAAAAGGCACGAACACCTCGCACGGGACCAATGTAACTTGTACGAACTGACCGCGTAGTCGCGGATCTCCCGCTTTGACAATTTGACGATAGTTTCAAAATACGTAGATTAGGCTTAAAAACAAGGAGTTGGGTGGTGAACACCCAAACCAGCCCCCAAACGTCCCTGTAAGAGGCACGGAAATCTTGCACGGGACCAATGTAACTTGTATGAACTGACCGCGTAGTTACGGGTCTCCAGATTTGCGAATATGACGATAATTTCAAAATACGTAGATTAGGCTTAAAGACAAGTTATTAAAGTGTTTAAACCCAAACCGGCCTCCAAACGGCCTCGTTAGAGGCACGAAAACCTCGCACGGGACCAATGTAACTTGTACGAACTGACCGCGTTGTCGCGGGTCTCGCGGTTTTAGAATACGACGATAATTTCAAAATACGTAGATTAGGCTTAAAAACAAGCCGTTGGAGGGTGAAAACCCAAACCAACCTCCAAACGGCCCCATAAAAGTCACGAACACCTCGCAGGGGACCAATGTAACTTGTAAGAACTGACCGCGTAGCCGCGGGCCTCCCGAAATATGGCAAAAATTTCAAAATAAATAGATCAGGCTTAAAAACAAGCCGTTCGAGGGTGATAACCCAAACCAGCCCCCAAATGGCCCCGTAACAGGCACAAACACCTCGCACGGGACCAATGTAACATGTCAGAACTGACCGCGGAGTCGCGGGTGTCCTGATTTGAGGGTAAGATGATAATTTTAAAATATATCGATTAAGCTAAAAAACAAGCCCTTAAAGGGAGAAAACGCAAACTAGCCCCCCAACGGCCCTGTAAAAGGCACGAACATCTCGCACGGGACCAATATAACTTGTACGAACTGACCGCGTAGTCGTGGGCCTCTCGGTTTCAGAATATGACTATAATTTCAAAATATATCGATTAAGATGAAAAACAGGCCCATAAAGGGTGATATCCTAAACCAGCCCCTAAACGGCCTTGTAAGAGGCTCTAACACCTCGCACGGGACAATTGGAACTTGTACGAACTGATCTCGTAGTTGCGGGTCTCCCAATTTAAGAATATGATGATAATTTCAAAATACGTAGATTAGCCTTAAAAACAAGACGTTGGGGTGGAAACACAAACCAGCCCCCAAACGGCCCCGTAAAAGGCACGGACACCTCGCACGGGACCAATGTAACTTGTACGAACTCACCGCGTAGTCGCGGATCTCCCGATTTGACAATATGACGATTGTTTCAAA
Source organism: Sambucus nigra (assembly GCA_949130495.1). NCBI lineage: Eukaryota > Viridiplantae > Streptophyta > Magnoliopsida > Dipsacales > Adoxaceae > Sambucus > Sambucus nigra. Next base: position 174,346,683 of record OX422222.1, on the reverse strand, counting down.
ATACGTAGATTAGGCTTAAAAACAAGGAGTTGGGTGGTGAAAACCCAAACCAGCCCCCAAACGGCCCCGTAAGAGGCACGAACATCTTGCACGGGACCAATGTAACTTGTATGAACTGACCGCGTAGTTACGGGTCTCTAGATTTGCGAATATGACGATAATTTCAAAATACGTCGATTAGGCTTAAATACAAGTCATTAAAGTGTGGAAACCCAAACCAGCCCCCAAACGGCCTCGTAAGAGGCACGAACACCTCGCACGGGACCAATTTAACTTGTACGAACTGACCGCGTTGTCGCGGGTCTCGCGGTTTTAGAATACGACGATAATTTCAAAATACGTAGATTAGGCTTAAAAACAAGTCGTTGGAGGGTGAAACCCAAACCAACCCCCAAACGGCCCCATAAAAGTCACGAACACCCCGCAGGGGACCAATGTAACTTGTAAGAACTGACCGCGTTGTCGCAGGCCTCCCGAAATATGGCAAAAATTTCAAAATAAATAGATCAGGCTTAAAAACAAGCCGTTCGAGGGTGATAACCCAAACCAGCCCCCAAATGGCCCCGTAACAGGCACAAAACACCTCGCACGGGACCAATGTAACATGTTAGAACTGACCAAGGAGTCGCGGGTGTCCTGATTTGAGAGTAAGACGATAATTTTAAAATATATCGATTAAGCTAAAAAACAAGCCCTTAAAGGGAGAAAACCCAAACTAGCCCCCCAACGGCCCTATAAGAGGCACGAACACCTCGCACGGGACCAATATAACTTGTACGAACTGACCGCGTAGTCGCGGGCCTCTCAGTTTCAGAATATGACTATAATTTCAAAATATATCGATTAAGCTGAAAAACAGGCCCTTAAAGGGTGATAACCAAAACCAGCCCCCAAACGGCCTTGTAAGAGGCTCTAACACCTCGCACGGGACCAATGGAACTTGTACGAACTGATCTCGTAGTTGCGGGCCACCCAATTTAAGAATATGATGATAATTTCAAAATACGTTGATTAGCCTTAAAAACAAGCCGTTGGGGTGGAAACACAAACCAACCCCCAAACGGCCCCGTAAAAGGCACGAACACCTCGCACGGAACCAATGTAACTTGTACGAACTGACCGCGTAGTCGCGGATCTCCCGCTTTGACAATTTGACGATAGTTTCAAAATACGTAGATTAGGCTTAAAAACAAGGAGTTGGGTGTTGAACACCCAAACCAGCCCCCAAACGTCCTTGTAAGAGGCACGGAAATCTTGCACGGGACCAATGTAACTTGTATGAACTGACCGCGTAGTTACGGGTCTCCAGATTTGCGAATATGATGATAATTTCAAAATACGTAGATTAGGCTTAAAGACAAGTTATTAAAGTGTTTAAACCCAAACCGGCCTCCAAACGGCCTCGTTAGAGGCACGAAAACCTCGCACGGGACCAATGTAACTTGAACGAACTGACCGCGTTCTCGCGGGTCTCGCGGTTTTAGAATACGACGATAATTTCAAAATACGTAGATTAGGCTTAAAAACAAGCCGTTGGAGGGTGAAAACCCAAACCAACCCCCAACCGGCCCCATAAAAGTCACGAACACCTCGCAGGGGATCAATGTAACTTGTAAGAACAGACCGTGTAGTCGCGGGCCTCCCGAAACATGGCAAAAATTTCAAAATAAATAGATCAGGCTTAAAAACAAGCCGTTCGAGGGTGATAACCCAAACCGGCCCCCAAATGGCCCCGTAACAGGCACAAACACCTGGCACGGGACCAATGTAAGATGTCAGAACTGACCGCGGAGTCGCGGGTGTCCTGATTTGAGAATAAGACGATAATTTTAAAATATATCGATTAAGCTAAAAAACAAGCCCTTAAAGGGAGAAAACCCAAACTAGCCCCCAACGGCCCTGTAAGAGGCTAAAACATCTCGCACGAGACCAATATAACTTGTACGAACTGACCGCGTAGTCGCGGGTCTCTCGGTTTCAGAATATGACTATAATTTCAAAATATATCGATTAAGCTGAAAAACAGGCCCTTAAAGGGTGATAACCGAAACCAGCCCCTAAACGGCCTTGTAAGAGGCTCTAACACCTCGCACGGGACCAATGGAACTTGTACGAACTGATCTCGTAGTTGCGGGTCTCCCAATCTAAGAATATGATGATAATTTCAAAATACGTAGATTAGCCTTAAAAACAAGACGTTGGGGTGGAAACACAAACCAGCCCCCAAACGGCCCAGTAAAAGGCACGGATACCTCGCACGGGACCAATGTAACTTGTACGAACTGACCGCGTAGTCGCGGATCTCCCGCTTTGACAATATGACGATAGTTTCAAAATACGTAGATTAGGCTTAAAAACAAGGACTTGGGTGGTGAAAACCCAAACCAGCCCCCAAATGGCCCCGTAAGAGGCACGAACATCTTGCACGGGACCAATGTAACATGTCAGAACTGACCGCGGAGTCGCGGGTGTCCTGATTTGAGGGTAAGATGATAATATTAAAATATATCGATTAAGCTAAAAAACAAGCCCTTAAAGAGAGAAAACCCAAACTAGCCCCCCAACGGCCCTGTAAGAGGTACGAACATCTCGTACGGGACCAATATAACTTGTACGAACTGACCGCGTAGTCGCGGGTCTCTCGGTTTCAGAATATGACTATAATTTCAAAATATATCGATTAAGCTGAAAAACAGGCCCTTAAAGGGTGATATCCTAAACCAGCCCCTAAACGGCCTTGTAAGAGGCTCTAACACCTCGCACGGGACCAATGGAACTTGTACGAGCTGATCTCGTAGTTGCGGGTCTCCCAATTTCAGAATATGATGATAATTTCAAAATACGTAGATTAGCCTTAAAAACAAGACGTTGGGGTGGAAACACAAACCAGCCCCCAAACGGCCCCGTAAAAGGCACGGACACCTCGCACGGGACCAATGTAACTTGTACGAACTCACCGCGTAGTCGCGGATCTCCCGATTTGACAATATGACGATTGTTTCAAAATACGTAGATTAGGCTTAAAAACAAGGAGTTGGGTGGTGAAAACCCAAACCAGCCCCCAAACGGCCCCGTAAGAGGCACGAACATCTTGCACGGGACCAATGTAACTTGTATGAACTGACCGCGTAGTTACGGGTCTCTAGATTTGCGAATATGACGATAATTTCAAAATACGTAGATTAGGCTTAAATACAAGTCATTAAAGTGTGGAAACCCAAACCAGCCCCCAAACGGCCTCGTAAGAGGCACGAACACCTCGCAGGGACCAATTTAACTTGTACGAACTGACCGCGTTGTCGCGGGTCTCGCAGTTTTAGAATACGACGATAATTTCAAAATACGTAGATTAGGCTTAAAAACAAGTCGTTGGAGGGTGAAACCCAAACCAACCCCCAAACGACCCCATAAAAGTCATGAACACCTCGCAGGGGACCAATGTAACTTGTAAGAACTGACCGCGTAGTCGCAGGCCTCCCGAAATATGGCAAAAATTTCAAAATAAATAGATCAGGCTTAAAAACAAGCCGTTCGAGGGTGATAACCCAAACCGGCCCCCAAATGGCCCCGTAACAGGCACAAAACACCTCGCACGGGACCAATGTAACATGTCAGAACTGACCAAGGAGTCGCGGGTGTCCTGATTTGAGAGTAAGACGATAATTTTAAAATATATCGATTAAGCTAAAAAACAAGCCCTTAAAGGGAGAAAACCCAAACTAGCCCCCCAACGGCCCTGTAAGAGGCACGAACACCTCGCACGGGACCAATATAACTTGTACGAACTGCCTACGTAGTCGCGGGCCTTTCGGTTTCAGAATATGACAATAATTTCAAAATATATCGATTAAGCTGAAAAACAGGCCCTTAAAGGGTGATAACCCAAACCAGCCCCCAAACGGCCTTGTAAGAGGCTCTAACACCTCGAACGGGACCAATGTAACTTGTACGAACTGGTCTCGTAGTTGCGGGCCTCCTAATTTAAGAATATTATGATAATTTCAAAATACGTAGATTAGCCTTAAAAACAAGCCGTTGGGGTGGAAACACAAACCAGCCCCCAAATGGCCCCGTAAAAGGCACTAACACCTCGCATGGGATCAATGTAACTTGTACGAACTGACCGCGTAGTCGCGGATCTCCCGATTTGACAATATGCCGATAGTTTCAAAATACGTAGATTAGGCTTAAAAACAAGGAGTTGGGTGGTGAAAACCCAAACCAGTTCCCAAACGGCCCCTTAAGAGGGAACATCTTGCACGGGACCAATGTAACTTGTATAAACAGACCGCGTAGTTACGGGTCTCCAGATTTTCGAATATGACGATAATTTCAAAATACGTAGATTAGGCTTAAATACAAGTCATTAAAGTGTGGAAACCCAAACCAGCCCCCAAACGGCCTCGTAAGAGGCACGAACACCACGCACGGGACCAATGTAACTTGTACGAACTGACCGCGTTGTCGCGAGTCTCGCGGTTTTCGAATACGACGATAATTTCAAAATACGTAGATTAGGCTTAAAAACAAGCCGTTGGAGCGTGAAAATCCAAATCAACCCCCAAACGGCCCCATAAAAGTCACGAACACCTCGCAGGGGACCAATGTAACTTGTAAGAACTGACCGCGTAGTCGCGGGCCTCCCGAAATATGGCAAAAATTTCAAAATAAATAGATCAGGCTTAAAAACAATCCGTTCGAGGGTGATAACCCAAACCGCCACCAAATGGCCCCGTAACAGGCACAAAACACCTCGCACGGGACCAATGTAACATGTCAGAACTGACCGCGGAGTCGAGGGTGTCCTGATTTGAGAATAAGACGATAATTTTAAAATATATCGATTAAGCTAAAAAACAAGCCCTTAAAGGGAGAAAACCCAAACTCGCCCCCCAACGGCCCTGTAAGAGGCACGAACATCTCGCACGGGACCAATATAACTTGTACGAACTGACCGCATAGTCGCGGGCCTCTCGGTTTCAGAATATGACTATAATTTCAAAATATATCGATTAAGCTGAAAAACAGGCCCTTAAAGGGTGATAACCCAAACCAGCCCCCAAACGGCCTCGTACGGGACCAATGTAACTTGTACGAACTGATCTCGTAGTTGCGGGGCTCCCAATTTAAGAATATGATGATAATTTCAAAATACGTAGATTAGCCTTAAAAACAAGCCGTTGGGGTGGAAACACAAACCAGCCCACAAACGGCCCCGTAAAAGGCACGAACACCTTGCATGGGATCAATGTAACTTGTACGAACTGACCGCGTAGTCGCGGATCTCCCGATTTGACAATATGACGATAGTTTCAAAATTCGTAGATTAAGCTTAAAAACAAGGAGTTGGGTGGTGAAAACCCAAACCAGCCACCAAACGGCCCCGTAAGAGGCACGAACATCTTGCACGGGACCAATGTAACTTGTATGAACTGACCGCGTAGTTACGGGTCTCCAGTTTGCGAATATGATGATAATTTCAAAATACGTAGATTAGACTTAAATACAAGTCATTAAAGTGTGGAAACCCAAACCAGCCCCCAAACGGCCTCGTAAGAGGCACGAACACCTCGCACGGGACCAATGTAACTTGTACGAACTGACCGCGTTGTCGCGGATCTCGCGGTTTTAGAATACGACGATAATTTCAAAATACGTAGATTAGGCTTAAAAACAAGCCGTTGGAGCGTGAAAACCCAAACCAACCCCCAAACGGCCCCATAAAAGTCACGAACACCTCGCAGGGGACCAATGTAACGTGTAAGAACTGACCGCGTAGTCGCGAGCCTCCCGAAATATGGCAAAAATTTCAAAATAAATAGATCAGGCTTAAAAACAAGTCGTTCGAGGGTGATAACCCAAACCAGCCCCCAATTGGCCCTGTAACAGGCACAAAACACCTCGCACGGGACCAATGTAACATGTCAGAACTGACCGCGGAGTCGCGGGTGTCCTAATTTGAGAATAAGACGATAATTTTAAAATATATCGATTAAGCTAAAAAATAAGCCCTTAAAGCGAAAAAACCCAAACTAGCCCCCCAACGGCCCTGTAAGAGGCACAAACACATCGCACGGGACCAATATAACTTGTACGAACTGACCGCGTAGTCGCGGGCCTCTCGGTTTCAGAATATGACTATAATTTCAAAATATATCGATTAACCTGAAAAACAGGCCCTTAAAGGGTGATAACCTAAACCAGCCCCCAAACGGCCTTGTAAGAGGCTCTAACACCTCGGACGGGACCAATGTAACTTGTAGGTACTGATCTCTTAGTTGCGGGCCACCCAATTTAAGAATATGATGACAATTTCAAAATACGTAGATTAGCCTTAAAAACAAGCCGTTGGGGTGGAAACACAAACCAGCCCCCAAACGGCCCCGTAAAAGACACGAACACCTCGCACGGGACCAATGTAACTTGTACGAACTGACCGCGTAGTCGCGGATCTCCCGATTTGACAATTTGACGATAGTTTCAAAATACGTAGATTTGGCTTAAAAACAAGGAGTTGGGTGGTGAAAACCCAAACCAGCCCCAAAACGGCCCCGTAAGAGGCACGAACATCTTGCACGGGACCAATGTAACTTGTATGAACTGACCGCGTAGTTACGGGTCTCCAGATTTGCGAATATGACGATAATTTCAAAATACGTCGATTAGGCTTAAATACAAGTTATTAAAGTGTGAAAACCCAAACCAGCCTTCAAACGGCCTCGTAAGAGGCACGAAAACCTCGCACGGGACCAATGTAACTTGTACGAAGTGACCGCGTTGTCGCGGGTCTCGCGGTTTTAGAATACGACGATAATTTCAAAATACGTAGATTAGGCTTAAAAACAAGCCGTTGGAGGGTGAAACCCAAACCATCCCCCAAACGGCCCCATAAAAGTCACGAACACCTCGCAGGGGACCAATGTAACTTATAAGAACTGACCGCGTAGTCGCGGGCCTCCCGAAATATGGCAAAAATTTCAAAATAAATAGATCAGGCTTAAAAACAAGCCGTTCGAGGGTGATAACCCAAACCATCCCCCAAATGGCCCCGTAACAGGCACAAAACCTCGTACGGGACCAATGTAACATGTCAGAACTGACCGCGGAGTCGCGGGTGTCCTGATTAGAGAATAAGACGATAATTTTAAAATATATCGATTAAGCTAAAAAACAAGCCCTTAAAGGGAGAAAACCCAAACTAGCCCCCCAACGGCCCTGTAAGAGGCACGAACACCTCGCACGGGACCAATATAACTTGTACGAACTGACCGCATAGTCTTGGGCCTCTCGATTTCAGAATATGACTATAATTTCAAAATATATCGATTAAGCTGAAAAACAGGCCCTTAAAGGGTGATAACCGAAACCAGCCCCTAAACGGCCTTGTAAGAGGCTCTAACACCTCGCACAGGACCAATGGAACTTGTATGAACTGACCGCGTAGTTTCGGGTCTCCAGATTTGCGAATATGACGATAATTTCAAAATACGTAGATTAGGCTTAAATACAAGTTATAAAAGTGTGAAAACCCAAACCAGCCCCCAAACGGCCTCGTAAGGGGCACGAACACCTCGCACGGGACCAATGTAACTGGTACGAACTGACCCCGTTGTCGCGGGTCTCGCGGTTTTAGAATACGAGGATCTTTTCAAAATACATAGATTAGGCTTAAAAACAAGCCGTTGGAGGGTGAAAACCCAAACCAACCCCCAAACGGCCCCATAAAAGTCACGAACACCTCGCAGGGGACCAATGTAACTTGTAAGAACTGACCGCGTAGTTGCGGGCCTCCCGAAATATGGCAAATATTTCAAAATAAATAGATCAGGCTTAAAAACAAACCGTTCGAGGGTGATAACCCAAACCAGCCCCCAAATGGCCCCGTAACACGCACAAACACCTCGCACGGGACCAATGTAACATGTCAGAACTGACCGCGGAGTCGCGGGTGTCCTGATTTGAGAGTAAGACGATAATTCTAAAATATATCGATAAAGCTAAAAAACAAGCCCTTAAAGGGAGAAATCCCAAACTAGCCCCACAACGGCCCTGTAAGAGGCACGAACACCTCGCACGGGACCAATATAACTTGTACGAACCGACCGCGTAGTCGCGGGCCTCTCGGTTTCAGAATATGACTATAATTTCAAAATATATCGATTAAGCTGAAAAACAGGCCCTTAAAGGGTGATATCCAAAACCAGCCCCCAAACGGCCTTGTAAGAGGCTCTAACACATCGCACGGGACCAATGGAACTTGTACGAACTGATCTCGTAGTTGCGGGTCTCCCAATTTGCGAATATGACGATAATTTCAAAATACGTCGATTAGGCTTAAATACAAGTCATTAAAGTGTGGAAACCCAAACCAGCCCCCAAACGGCCTCGTAAGAGGCACGAACACCACGCACGGGACCAATGTAACTTGTACGAACTGACCGCGTTGTCGCGGGTCTCGCGGTTTTAGAATACGATGATAATTTCAAAATACGTAGATTAGGCTTAAAAACAAGTCGTTGGAGGGTGAAACCCAAACCAACCCCCAAACGGCCCCATAAAAGTCACGAACACCCCGCAGGGGACCAATGTAACTTGTAAGAACTGACCGCGTTGTCGCAGGCCTCCCGAAATATGGCAAAAATTTCAAAATAAATAGATCAGGCTTAAAAACAAGCCGTTCGAGGGTGATAACCCAAACCAGCCCCCAAATGGCCCCGTAACAGGCACAAAACACCTCGCACGGGACCAATGTAACATGGTAGAACTGACCAAGGAGTCGCGGGTGTCCTGATTTGAGAGTAAGACGATAATTTTAAAATATATCGATTAAGCTAAAAAACAAGCCCTTAAAGGGAGAAAACCCAAACTAGCCCCCCAACGGCCCTATAAGAGGCACGAACACCTCGCACGGGACCAATATAACTTGTACGAACTGACCGCGTAGTCGCGGGCCTCTCAGTTTCAGAATATGACTATAATTTCAAAATATATCGATTAAGCTGAAAAACAGGCCCTTAAAGGGTGATAACCAAAACCAGCCCCCAAACGGCCTTGTAAGAGGCTCTAACACCTCGCACGGGACCAATGGAACTTGTACGAACTGATCTCGTAGTTACGGGCCACCCAATTTAAGAATATGATGATAATTTCAAAATACGTTGATTAGCCTTAAAAACAAGCCGTTGGGGTGGAAACACAAACCAACCCCCAAACGGCCCCGTAAAAGGCACGAACACCTCGCACGGAACCAATGTAACTTGTACGAACTGACCGCGTAGTCGCGGATCTCCCGCTTTGACAATTTGACGATAGTTTCAAAATACGTAGATTAGGCTTAAAAACAAGGAGTTGGGTGTTGAACACCCAAACCAGCCCCCAAACGTCCCTGTAAGAGGCACGGAAATCTTGCACGGGACCAATGTAACTTGTATGAACTGACCGCGTAGTTACGGGTCTCCAGATTTGCGAATATGACGATAATTTCAAAATACGTAGATTAGGCTTAAAGACAAGTTATTAAAGTGTTTAAACCCAAACCGGCCTCCAAACGGCCTCGTTAGAGGCACGAAAACCTCGCACGGGACCAATGTAACTTGAACGAACTGACCGCGTTCTCGCGGGTCTCGCGGTTTTAGAATACGACGATAATTTCAAAATACGTAGATTAGGCTTAAAAACAAGCCGTTGGAGGGTGAAAACCCAAACCAACCCCCAACCGGCCCCATAAAAGTCACGAACACCTCGCAGGGGATCAATGTAACTTGTAAGAACAGACCGTGTAGTCGCGGGCCTCTCGAAACATGGCAAAAATTTCAAAATAAATAGATCAGGCTTAAAAACAAGCCGTTCGAGGGTGATAACCCAAACCGGCCCCCAAATGGCCCCGTAACAGGCACAAACACCTGGCACGGGACCAATGTAAGATGTCAGAACTGACCGCGGAGTCGCGGGTGTCCTGATTTGAGAATAAGACGATAATTTTAAAATATATCGATTAAGCTAAAAAACAAGCCCTTAGAGGGAGAAAACCCAAACTAGCCCCCAACGGCCCAGTAAGAGGCTAAAACATCTCGCACGAGACCAATATAACTTGTACGAACTGACCGCGTAGTCGCGGGTCTCTCGGTTTCAGAATATGACTATAATTTCAAAATATATCGATTAAGCTGAAAAACAGGCCCTTAAAGGGTGATAACCGAAACCAGCCCCTAAACGGCCTTGTAAGAGGCTCTAACACCTCGCACGGGACCAATGGAACTTGTACGAACTGATCTCGTAGTTGCGGGTCTCCCAATCTAAGAATATGATGATAATTTCAAAATACGTAGATTAGCCTTAAAAACAAGACGTTGGGGTGGAAACACAAACCAGCCCCCAAACGGCCCAGTAAAAGGCACGGATACCTCGCACGGGACCAATGTAACTTGTACGAACTGACCGCGTAGTCGCGGATCTCCCGCTTTGACAATATGACGATAGTTTCAAAATACGTAGATTAGGCTTAAAAACAAGGACTTGGGTGGTGAAAACCCAAACCAGCCCCCAAATGGCCCCGTAAGAGGCACGAACATCTTGCACGGGACCAATGTAACATGTCAGAACTGACCGCGGAGTCGCGGGTGTCCTGATTTGAGGGTAAGATGATAATATTAAAATATATCGATTAAGCTAAAAAACAAGCCCTTAAAGAGAGAAAACCCAAACTAGCCCCCCAACGGCCCTGTAAGAGGTACGAACATCTCGTACGGGACCAATATAACTTGTACGAACTGACCGCGTAGTCGCGGGTCTCTCGGTTTCAGAATATGACTATAATTTCAAAATATATCGATTAAGCTGAAAAACAGGCCCTTAAAGGGTGATATCCTAAACCAGCCCCTAAACGGCCTTGTAAGAGGCTCTAACACCTCGCACGGGACCAATGGAACTTGTACGAGCTGATCTCGTAGTTGCGGGTCTCCCAATTTCAGAATATGATGATAATTTCAAAATACGTAGATTAGCCTTAAAAACAAAACCAGCCCCCAAACGGCCCCGTAAAAGGAACGGACACCTCGCACGGGACCAATGTAACTTGTACGAACTGACCGCGTAGTCGCGGATCTCCCGATTTGACAATATGACGATTGTTTCAAAATACGTAGATTAGGCTTAAAAACAAGGAGTTGGGTGGTGAAAACCCAAACCAGCCCCCAAACGGCCCCGTAAGAGGCACGAACATCTTGCACGGGACCAATGTAACTTGTATGAACTGACCGCGTAGTTACGGGTCTCTAGATTTGCGAATATGACGATAATTTCAAAATACGTAGATTAGGCTTAAATACAAGTCATTAAAGTGTGGAAACCCAAACCAGCCCCCAAACGGCCTCGTAAGAGGCACGAACACCTCGCAGGGACCAATTTAACTTGTACGAACTGACCGCGTTGTCGCGGGTCTCGCAGTTTTAGAATACGACGATAATTTCAAAATACGTAGATTAGGCTTAAAAACAAGTCGTTGGAGGGTGAAACCCAAACCAACCCCCAAACGGCCCCATAAAAGTCATGAACACCTCGCAGGGGACCAATGTAACTTGTAAGAACTGACCGCGTAGTCGCAGGCCTCCCGAAATATGGCAAAAATTTCAAAATAAATAGATCAGGCTTAAAAACAAGCCGTTCGAGGGTGATAACCCAAACCGGCCCCCAAATGGCCCCGTAACAGGCACAAAACACCTCGCACGGGATCAATGTAACATGTCAGAACTGACCAAGGAGTCGCGGGTGTCCTGATTTGAGAGTAAGACGATAATTTTAAAATATATCGATTAAGCTAAAAAACAAGCCCTTAAAGGGAGAAAACCCAAACTAGCCCCCCAACGGCCCTGTAAGAGGCACGAACACCTCGCACGGGACCAATATAACTTGTACGAACTGCCTACGTAGTCGCGGGCCTTTCGGTTTCAGAATATGACAATAATTTCAAAATATATCGATTAAGCTGAAAAACAGGCCCTTAAAGGGTGATAACCCAAACCAGCCCCCAAACGGCCTTGTAAGAGGCTCTAACACCTCGAACGGGACCAATGTAACTTGTACGAACTGGTCTCGTAGTTGCGGGCCTCCTAATTTAAGAATATTATGATAATTTCAAAATACGTAGATTAGCCTTAAAAACAAGCCGTTGGGGTGGAAACACAAACCAGCCCCCAAATGGCCCCGTAAAAGGCACTAACACCTCGCATGGGATCAATGTAACTTGTACGAACTGACCGCGTAGTCGCGGATCTCCCGATTTGACAATATGCCGATAGTTTCAAAATACGTAGATTAGGCTTAAAAACAAGGAGTTGGGTGGTGAAAACCCAAACCAGTTCCCAAACGGCCCCTTAAGAGGGAACATCTTGCACGGGACCAATGTAACTTGTATAAACAGACCGCGTAGTTACGGGTCTCCAGATTTTCGAATATGACGATAATTTCAAAATACGTAGATTAGGCTTAAATACAAGTCATTAAAGTGTGGAAACCCAAACCAGCCCCCAAACGGCCTCGTAAGAGGCACGAACACCACGCACGGGACCAATGTAACTTGTACGAACTGACCGCGTTGTCGCGAGTCTCGCGGTTTTCGAATACGACGATAATTTCAAAATACGTAGATTAGGCTTAAAAACAAGCCGTTGGAGCGTGAAAATCCAAATCAACCCCCAAACGGCCCCATAAAAGTCACGAACACCTCGCAGGGGACCAATGTAACTTGTAAGAACTGACCGCGTAGTCGCGGGCCTCCCGAAATATGGCAAAAATTTCAAAATAAATAGATCAGGCTTAAAAACAATCCGTTCGAGGGTGATAACCCAAACCGCCACCAAATGGCCCCGTAACAGGCACAAAACACCTCGCACGGGACCAATGTAACATGTCAGAACTGACCGCGGAGTCGAGGGTGTCCTGATTTGAGAATAAGACGATAATTTTAAAATATATCGATTAAGCTAAAAAACAAGCCCTTAAAGGGAGAAAACCCAAACTCGCCCCCCAACGGCCCTGTAAGAGGCACGAACATCTCGCACGGGACCAATATAACTTGTACGAACTGACCGCATAGTCGCGGGCCTCTCGGTTTCAGAATATGACTATAATTTCAAAATATATCGATTAAGCTGAAAAACAGGCCCTTAAAGGGTGATAACCCAAACCAGCCCCCAAACGGCCTCGTACGGGACCAATGTAACTTGTACGAACTGATCTCGTAGTTGCGGGGCTCCCAATTTAAGAATATGATGATAATTTCAAAATACGTAGATTAGCCTTAAAAACAAGCCGTTGGGGTGGAAACACAAACCAGCCCACAAACGGCCCCGTAAAAGGCACGAACACCTTGCATGGGATCAATGTAACTTGTACGAACTGACCGCGTAGTCGCGGATCTCCCGATTTGACAATATGACGATAGTTTCAAAATTCGTAGATTAAGCTTAAAAACAAGGAGTTGGGTGGTGAAAACCCAAACCAGCCACCAAACGGCCCCGTAAGAGGCACGAACATCTTGCACGGGACCAATGTAACTTGTATGAACTGACCGCGTAGTTACGGGTCTCCAGTTTGCGAATATGATGATAATTTCAAAATACGTAGATTAGACTTAAATACAAGTCATTAAAGTGTGGAAACCCAAACCAGCCCCCAAACGGCCTCGTAAGAGGCACGAACACCTCGCACGGGACCAATGTAACTTGTACGAACTGACCGCGTTGTCGCGGATCTCGCGGTTTTAGAATACGACGATAATTTCAAAATACATAGATTAGGCTTAAAAACAAGCCGTTGGAGCGTGAAAACCCAAACCAACCCCCAAACGGCCCCATAAAAGTCACGAACACCTCGCAGGGGACCAATGTAACTTGTAAGAACTGACCGCGTAGTCGCGGGCCTCCCGAAATATGGCAAAAATTTCAAAATAAATAGATCAGGCTTAAAAACAAGTCGTTCGAGGGTGATAACCCAAACCAGCCCCCAATTGGCCCATGTAACAGGCACAAAACACCTCGCACGGGACCAATGTAACATGTCAGAACTGACCGCGGAGTCGCGGGTGTCCTAATTTGAGAATAAGACGATAATTTTAAAATATATCGATTAAGCTAAAAAATAAGCCCTTAAAGCGAAAAAACCCAAACTAGCCCCCCAACGGCCCTGTAAGAGGCACAAACACATCGCACGGGACCAATATAACTTGTACGAACTGACCGCGTAGTCGCGGGCCTCTCGGTTTCAGAATATGACTATAATTTCAAAATATATCGATTAACCTGAAAAACAGGCCCTTAAAGGGTGATAACCTAAACCAGCCCCCAAACGGCCTTGTAAGAGGCTCTAACACCTCGCACGGGACCAATGTAACTTGTTGGTACTGATCTCTTAGTTGCGGGCCACCCAATTTAAGAATATGATGATAATTTCAAAATACGTAGATTAGCCTTAAAAACAAGCCGTTGGGGTGGAAACACAAACCAGCCCCCAAACGGCCCCGTAAAAGACACGAACACCTCGCACGGGACCAATGTAACTTGTACGAACTGACCGCGTAGTCGCGGATCTCCCGATTTGACAATTTGACGATAGTTTCAAAATACGTAGATTTGGCTTAAAAACAAGGAGTTGGGTGGTGAAAACCCAAACCAGCCCCAAAACGGCCCCGTAAGAGGCACGAACATCTTGCACGGGACCAATGTAACTTGTATGAACTGACCGCGTAGTTACGGGTCTCCAGATTTGCGAATATGACGATAATTTCAAAATACGTCGATTAGGCTTAAATACAAGTTATTAAAGTGTGAAAACCCAAACCAGCCTTCAAACGGCCTCGTAAGAGGCACGAAAACCTCGCACGGGACCAATGTAACTTGTACGAAGTGACCGCGTTGTCGCGGGTCTCGCGGTTTTAGAATACGACGATAATTTCAAAATACGTAGATTAGGCTTAAAAACAAGCCGTTGGAGGGTGAAACCCAAACCATCCCCCAAACGGCCCCATAAAAGTCACGAACACCTCGCAGGGGACCAATGTAACTTATAAGAACTGACCGCGTAGTCGCGGGCCTCCCGAAATATGGCAAAAATTTCAAAATAAATAGATCAGGCTTAAAAACAAGCCGTTCGAGGGTGATAACCCAAACCATCCCCCAAATGGCCCCGTAACAGGCACAAAACCTCGTACGGGACCAATGTAACATGTCAGAACTGACCGCGGAGTCGCGGGTGTCCTGATTAGAGAATAAGACGATAATTTTAAAATATATCGATTAAGCTAAAAAACAAGCCCTTAAAGGGAGAAAACCCAAACTAGCCCCCCAACGGCCCTGTAAGAGGCACGAACACCTCGCACGGGACCAATATAACTTGTACGAACTGACCGCATAGTCTTGGGCCTCTCGATTTCAGAATATGACTATAATTTCAAAATATATCGATTAAGCTGAAAAACAGGCCCTTAAAGGGTGATAACCGAAACCAGCCCCGAAACGGCCTTGTAAGAGGCTCTAACACCTCGCACAGGACCAATGGAACTTGTATGAACTGACCGCGTAGTTTCGGGTCTCCAGATTTGCGAATATGACGATAATTTCAAAATACGTAGATTAGGCTTAAATACAAGTTATAAAAGTGTGAAAACCCAAACCAGCCCCCAAACGGCCTCGTAAGGGGCACGAACACCTCGCACGGGACCAATGTAACTGGTACGAACTGACCCCGTTGTCGCGGGTCTCGCGGTTTTAGAATACGAGGATCTTTTCAAAATACATAGATTAGGCTTAAAAACAAGCCGTTGGAGGGTGAAAACCCAAACCAACCCCCAAACGGCCCCATAAAAGTCACGAACACCTCGCAGGGGACCAATGTAACTTGTAAGAACTGACCGCGTAGTTGCGGGCCTCCCGAAATATGGCAAATATTTCAAAATAAATAGATCAGGCTTAAAAACAAACCGTTCGAGGGTGATAACCCAAACCAGCCCCCAAATGGCCCCGTAACACGCACAAACACCTCGCACGGGACCAATGTAACATGTCAGAACTGACCGCGGAGTCGCGGGTGTCCTGATTTGAGAGTAAGACGATAATTCTAAAATATATCGATTAAGCTAAAAAACAAGCCCTTAAAGGGAGAAATCCCAAACTAGCCCAACAACGGCCCTGTAAGAGGCACGAACACCTCGCACGGGACCAATATAACTTGTACGAACCGACCGCGTAGTCGCGGGCCTCTCGGTTTCAGAATATGACTATAATTTCAAAATATATCGATTAAGCTGAAAAACAGGCCCTTAAAGGGTGATATCCAAAACCAGCCCCTAAACGGCCTTGTAAGAGGCTCTAACACCTCGCACGGGACCAATGGAACTTGTACGAACTGATCTCGTAGTTGCGGGTCTCCCAATTTAAGAATATGATGATAATTTCAAAATACGTAGATTAGCCTTAAAAACAAGCCGTTCGGGTGGAAACACAAACCAGCCCCCAAACGGCCCCGTAAAAGGCACGGACACCTCGCAGGGGACCAATGTAACTTGTACGAACTGACCGCGTAGTCGCGGATCTCCCGATTTGACAATATGATGATAGTTTCAAAATACGTAGATTAGGCTTAAAAACAAGGAGTTGGGTGGTGATAACCCAAACCAGCCCCCAAACGTCCCCGTAAGAGGCACGAACATCTTGCACGGGACCAATGTAACTTGTATGAACTGACCGCATAGTTACGGGTCTCTAGATTTGCGAATATGATGATAATTTCAAAATACGGAGATTAGGCTTAAATACAAGTCATTAAAGTGTGGAAACCCAAACCAGCCCCCAAACGGCCTCGTAAGAGGCACGAACACCTCACACGGGACCAATTTAACTTGTACGAACTGACCGCGTTGTCGCGGGTCTCGCGGTTTTAGAATACGACGATAATTTCAAAATACGTAGATTAGGCTTAAAAACAAGTCGTTGGAGGGTGAAACCCAAACCAACCCCCAAACGGCCCCATAAAAGTCACGAACACCTCGCAGGGGACCAATGTAACTTGTAAGAACTGACCGCGTAGTCGCAGGCCTCCCGAAATATGGCAAAAAATTCAAAATGAATAGATCAGGCTTAAAAACAAGCCGTTCGAGGGTGATAACCCAAACCAGCCCCCAAATGGCCCCGTAACAGGCACAAAACACCTCGCACGTGACCAATGTAACATGTCAGAACTGACCAAGGATTCGCGGGTATCCTGATTTCAGAGTAAGACGATAATTTTAAAATATATCGATTAAGCTAAAAAACAAGCCCTTAAAGGGAGAAAACCCAAACTAGCCCCCCAACGGCCCTGTAAGAGGCACGAACACCTCGCACGGGACCAATATAACTTGTACGAACTGCCTGCGTAGTCGCGGGCCTCTCGGTTTCAGACTATGACTATAATTTCGAAATATATCGATTAAGCTGAAAAACAGACCCTTAAAGGGTGATAACCCAAACCAGCCCCAAACGGCCTTGTAAGAGGCTCTAACACCTCGAACGGGACCAATGGAACTTGTACGAACTGATCTCGTAGTTGCGGGCCTCCCAATTTAAGAATATGATGATAATTTAAAAATACATAGATTAGCCTTAAAAACAAGTCGTTGGGGTGGAAACACAAACCAGCCCCCAAAAGGCCCCGTAAAAGGCACTAACACCTCGCATGGGATCAATGTAACTTGTACGAACTGACCGCGTAGTCGCGGATCTCCCGATTTGACAATATGCCGATAGTTTCAAAATACGTAGATTAGGCTTAAAAACAAGGAGTTGGGTGGTGAAAACCCAAACCAGCCCCCAAACGGCCCCGTAAGAGGGAACATCTTGCACGGGACCAATGTAACTTGTATAAACTGACCGCGTAGTTACGGGTCTCCAGATTTGCGAATATGATGATAATTTCAAAATACGTAGATTAGGCTTAAATACAAGTCATTAAAGTGTGGAAACCCAAACGGCCTCGTAAGAGGCACGAACACCTCGCACGGGACCAATGTAACTTGTACGAACTGACCGCGTTGTCGCGGGTCTCGCGGTTTTAGAATACGACGATAATTTCAAAATACGTAGATTAGGCTTAAAAACAAGCCGTTGGAGCGTGAAAACCCAAACCAACCAACATACGGCCCCATAAAAGTCACGGACACCTCGCAGGGGACCAATGTAACTTGTAAGAACTGACCGCGTAGTCGCGGGCCTCCCGAAATATGGCAAAAATTTCAAAATAAATAGATCAGGCTTAAAAACAATCCGTTCGAGGGAGATAACCCAAACCGCCCCCAAATGGCCCCGTAACAGGCACAAACACCTCGCACGGGACCAATGTAACATGTCAGAACTGACCGCGGAGTCGAGGGTGTCCTGATTTGAGAATAAGACGATAATTTCAAAATATATCGATTAAGCTAAAAAACAAGCCCTTAAAGGGAGAAAACCCAAACTAGCCCCCCAACGGACCTGTAAGAGGCACGAACACCTCGCACGGGACAATATAACTTGTACGAACTGACCGCGTAGTGGCGGGCCTCTCGGTTTCAGAATATGACTATAATTTCAAAATATATCGATTAAGCTGAAAAACAGGCCCTTAAAGGGTGATAACCCAAACCAGCCCCCAAACGGCCTCGTACGGGACCAATGTAACTTGTACGAACTGATCTCGTAGTTGCGGGTCTCCCAATTTAAGAATATGATGATAATTTCAAAATACGTAGATTAGCCTTAAAAACAAGCCGTTGGGGTGGAAACACAAACCAGCCCCCAAACGGCCCCGTAAAAGGCACGAACACCTTGCATGGGATCAATGTAACTTGTACGAACTGACCGCATAGTCGCGGATCTCCCGATTTGACAATATGACGATAGTTTCAAAATTCGTAGATTAAGCTTAAAAACAAGGAGTTGGGTGGTGAAAACCCAAACCAGCCACCAAACGGCCCCGTAAGAGGAACGAACATCTTGCACGGGACCAATGTAACTTGTATGAACTAACCGCGTAGTTACGGGTCTCCAGATTTGCGAATATGACGATAATTTCAAAATACGTAGATTAGGCTTAAATACAAGTTATTAAAGTGTGAAAACCCAAACCAGCCTCCAAACGGCCTCGTAAGAGGCACGAACACCTCGCACGGGACCAATGTAACTTGTACGAACTGACCACGTTGTCGTGGGTCTCGCGGTTTTAGAATACGACGATAATTTCAAAATACGTAGATTAGGCTTAAATACAAGCCGTTGGAGGGTGAAAACCCAAACCAACCCCCAAACGGCCCCATAAAAGTCACGAACACCTCGCAGGGGACCAATGTAACTTGTAAGAACTGACCGCGTAGTCGCGGGCCTCCCGAAATATTGCAAAAATTTCAAAATAAATAGATGAGGCTTAAAAACAAGCCGTTCGAGGGTGATAACCCAAACCAGCCCCCAAATGGCCCCGTAACAGGCACAAAACCTCGCATGGGACCAATGTAACATGTCAGAACTGACCACGGAGTCGCGGGTGTCCTGATTTGAGAATAAGACGATAATTTTAAAATATATCGAATAAGCTAAAAAAAAGCCCTAAAAGGGAAAAAACCCAAACTAGCCCCCCAACGGCCCTATAAGAGGCACAAACACATCGCACGGGACCAATATAACTTGTACGAACTGACCGCGTAGTCGCGGGCTTCTCAGTTTCAGAATATGACTATAATTTCAAAATATATCGATTAAGCTGAAAAACAGGCCCTTAAAGGGTATTAACCCAAACCAGCCCCCAAACGGCCTTGTATGACGCTCTAACGCCTCGCACGGGACCAATGTAACTTGTAGGTACTGATCTCGTAGTTGCGGGCCACCCAATTTAAGAATATGATGATAATTTCAAAATACGTAGATTAGCCTTAAAAACAAGCCGTTGGGGTGGAAACACAAACCAGCCCCCAAACGGCCCCGTAAAAGGCACGAACACCTCGCACGGGACCAATGTAACTTGTACGAACTGACCGCGTAGTCGCGGATCTCCCGATTTGACAATTTGACGATAGTTTCAAAATACGTAGATTAGGCTTAAAAACAAGGAGTTGGGTTGTGAAAACCCAAACCAGCCCCCAAACGGCCCCGTAAGAGGTACGAACATCTTGCACGGGACCAATGTAACTTTTATGAACTGACCGCGTAGTTACGGGTCTCCAGATTTGCGAATATGACGATAATTTCAAAATACGTCGATTAGGCTTAAATACAAGTTATTAAAGTGTGAAAACCCAAACCAGCCTTCAAACGGCCTCGTAAGAGGCAAGAAAACCTCGCACGGGACCAATGTAACTTGTACGAACTGACCGCGTTGTCGCGGGTCTCGCGGTTTTAGAATACGACGATAATTTCAAAATACGTAGATTAGGCTTAAAAACAAGCCGTTGGAGGGTGAAACCCAAACCAACCCCCAAACGGCCCCATAAAAGTCGCGAACACCTCGCAGGGGACCAATGTAACTTGTAAGAACTGACCGCGTAGTCGCGGGCCTCCCGAAATATGGCAAAAATTTCAAAATAAATAGATGAGGCTTAAAAACAAGCCGTTCGAGGGTGATAACCCAAACCAGCCCCCAAATGGCCCCGTAACAGGCACAAAACCTCGCACGGGCCAATGTAACATGTCAGAACTGACCGCGGAGTCGCGGGTGTCCTAATTTGAGAATAGGACGATAATTTTAAAATATATCGATTAAGCTAAAAAACAAGCCCTTAAAGGGAGAAAACCCAAACTAGCCCCCCAACGGCCCTGTAAGAGGCACGAACACCTCGCACGGGACCAATATAACTTGTACGAACTGACCGCATAGTCTTGGGCCTCTCGATTTCAGAATATGACTATAATTTCAAAATATATCGATTAAGCTGAAAAACAGGCCCTTAAAGGGTGATAACCGAAACCAGCCCCTAAACGGCCTTGTAAGAGACTCTAACACCTCGCACAGGACCAATGGAACTTGTACGAACTGATCTCGTAGTTGCGGGTCTCCCAATCTAAGAATATGATGATAATTTCAAAATACGTAGATTAGCCTTAAAAACAAGACGTTGGGGTGGAAACACAAACCAGCCCCCAAACGGCCCCGAAAAAGGCACGGACACCTCGCACGGAACCAATGTAACTTGTACGAATTGACCGCGTAGTCGCGGATCTCCCGATTTGACAATATGACGATAGTTTCAAAATACGTAGATTAGGCTTAAAAATAAGGAGTTGGGTGGTGAAAACCCAAACCAGCCCCCAAACGGCCACGTAAGAGGCACGAACATCTTGCACGGGACCAATGTAACTTGTATGAACTGACCGCGTAGTTTCGGGTCTCCAGATTTGCGAATATGACGATAATTTCAAAATACGTAGATTAGGCTTAAATACAAGTTATTAAAGTGTGAAAACCCAAACCAGCCCCCAAACGGCCTCGTAAGAGGCACGAACACCTCGCACGGGACCAATGTAACTTTTACGAACTGACCGCGTTGTCGCGGGTCTCGCGGTTTTAGAATACGGCGATAATTTCAAAATACGTAGATTAGGCTTAAAAACAAGCCGTTGGAGCGTGAAAACCCAAACCAACCCCCAAACGGCCCCATAAAAGTCACGAACACCTCGCAGGGGACCAATGTAACTAGTAAGAACTGACCGCGTAGTCGGGGGCCTCCGGAAATATGGCAAAAATTTCAAAATAAATAGATCAGGCTTAAAAACAAGCCGTTCGAGGGTGATAACCCAAACCAGCCCCCAAATGGCCCCGTAACAGGCACAAAACACCTCGCACGGGACCAATGTAACATGTCAGAACTGACCGCGGAGTCGCGGGTGTCCTGATTTGAGAATAAGACGATAATTTTAAAATATATCGATTAAGCTAAAAAACAAGCCCTTAAAGGGAGAAAACCCAAACTAGTCCCCCAACGGCCCTGTAAGAGGCACGAACACCTCGCACGGGACCAATATAACATGTACGAACTGACCGCGTAGTTGCGGGCCTCTCGGTTTCAGAATATGAATATAATTTCAAAATACATCGATTAAGCTGAAAAACAGGCCCTTAAAGGGTGATAACCCAAACCAGCCCCCAAACGGCCTTGTAAGAGGCACGAACACCTCGCACGGGACCAGTATAACTTGTATGAATTGACCGCGTAGTCGCGGGCCTCTCGGTTTCAGAATATGACTATAATTTCAAAATATATCGATTAAGCTGAAAAACAGGCCCTTAAAGGGTGATAACCCAAACCTGCCCCAAAACGGCCTTGTAAAAGGCTCTAACACCTCGCACGGGACCAATGTAACTTGTACGAACTGATCTCGTAGTTACGGGTCTCCCAATTTATGAATATGATGATAATTTCAAAATACGTAGATTAGCCTTAAAAACAAGCCGTTGGGGTGGAAACACAAACCAGCCCCCAAACGGCCCCGTAAAAGGCACGAACACCTCGCACGGGACCAATGTAACTTGTACGAACTGACCGCGTAGTCGCGAATCTCCCGATTTGACAATATGACGATAGTTTCAAAATACGTAGATTAGGCTTAAAAACAAGGAGTTGCGTGGTGAAAACCCAGACCAGCCCCCAAACGGCCCCGTAAGAGGCACGAACATCTTGCACGGGACCAAAGTAACTTGTATGAACTGACCGCGTAGTTACGGGTCTCCAGATTTGCGAATATGACGATAATTTCAAAATACGTAGATTAGGCTTAAATACAAGTTATTAAAGTGTGAAAACCCAAACCAACCTCCAAACGGCCTCGTAAGAGGCACGAACACCTCGCACGGGACCAATGTAACTTGTACGAACTGACCACGTTGTCGTGGGTCTCGCGGTTTTAGAATACGACGATAATTTCAAAATACGTAGATTAGGCTTAAAAACAAGCCGTTGGAGGGTGAAAACCCAAACCAACCCCCAAACGGCCCCATAAAAGTCACGAACACCTCGCAGGGGACCAATGTAACTTGTAAGAACTGACCGCGTAGTCGCGGGCCTCCCGAAATATTGCAAAAATTTCAAAATAAATAGATCAGGCTTAAAAACAAGCCGTTCGAGGGTGATAACCCAAACCAGCCCCCAAATGGCCCCGTAACAGGTACAAAACCTCGCATGGGACCAATGTAACATGTCAGAACTGACCACGGAGTCGCGGGTGTCCTGATTTGAGAATAAGACGATAATTTTAAAATATATCGATTAAGCTAAAAAACAAGCCCTTAAAGGGAAAAAACCCAAACTAGCCCCCCAACGGCCCTATAAGAGGCACAAACACATCGCACGGGACCAATATAACTTGTACGAACTGACCGCGTAGTCGCGGGCTTCTCAGTTTCAGAATATGACTATAATTTCAAAATATATCGATTAAGCTGAAAAACAGGCCCTTAAAGGGTACTAACCCAAACCAGCCCCCAAACGGCCTTGAATGAGGCTTTAACACCTCGCACGGGACCAATGTAACTTGTAGGTACTGATCTCGTAGTTGCGGGCCACCCAATTTAATAATATGATGATAATTTCAAAATACGTAGATTAGCCTTAAAAACAAGCCGTTGGGGTGGAAACACAAACCAGCCCCCAAACGGCCCCGTAAAAGGCACGAACACCTCGCACGGGACCAATGTAACTTGTACGAACTGACCGCGTAGTCGCGGATCTCCCGATTTGACAATTTGACGATAGTTTCAAAATACGTAGATTAGGCTTAAAAACAAGGAGTTGGGTTGTGAAAACCCAAACCAGCCCCCAAACGGCCCCGTAAGAGGCACGAACATCTTGCACGGGACCAATGTAACTTTTATGAACTGACCGCGTAGTTACGGGTCTCCAGATTTGCGAATATGACGATAATTTCAAAATACGTCGATTAGGCTTAAATACAAGTTATTAAAGTGTGAAAACCCAAACCAGCCTTCAAACGGCCTCGTAAGAGGCAAGAAAACCTCGCACGGGACCAATGTAACTTGTACGAACTGACCGCGTTGTCGCGGGTCTCGCGGTTTTAGAATACGACGATAATTTCAAAATACGTAGATTAGGCTTAAAAACAAGCCGTTGGAGGGTGAAACCCAAACCAACCCCCAAACGGCCCCATAAAAGTCGCGAACACCTCGCAGGGGACCAATGTAACTTGTAAGAACTGACCGCGTAGTCGCGGGCCTCCCGAAATATGGCAAAAATTTCAAAATA
The DNA here is from genome assembly GCA_949130495.1 of Sambucus nigra. Taxonomy (NCBI): domain Eukaryota; kingdom Viridiplantae; phylum Streptophyta; class Magnoliopsida; order Dipsacales; family Adoxaceae; genus Sambucus; species Sambucus nigra. The sequence goes on along the minus strand of OX422222.1, from coordinate 174,322,433 downwards.
AATAGATGAGGCTTAAAAACAAGCCGTTTGAGGGTGATAACCCAAACCAGCCCCCAAATGGCCCCGTAACAGGCACAAAACCTCGCACGGGCCAATGTAACATGTCAGAACTGACCGCGGAGTCGCGGGTGTCCTGATTTGAGAATAGGACGATAATTTTAAAATATATCGATTAAGCTAAAAAACAAGCCCTTAAAGGGAGAAAACCCAAACTAGCCCCCCAACGGCCCTGTAAGAGGCACGAACACCTCGCACGGGACCAATATAACTTGTACGAACTGACCGCATAGTCTTGGGCCTCTCGATTTCAGAATATGACTATAATTTCAAAATATATCGATTAAGCTGAAAAACAGGCCCTTAAAGGGTGATAACCGAAACCAGCACCTAAACGGCCTTGTAAGAGACTCTAACACCTCGCACAGGACCAATGGAACTTGTACGAACTGATCTCGTAGTTGCGGGTCTCCCAATCTAAGAATATGATGATAATTTCAAAATACGTAGAGTAGCCTTAAATACAAGACGTTGGGGTGGAAACACAAACCAGCCCCCAAACGGCCCCGAAAAAGGCACGGACACCTCGCACGGGACCAATGTAACTTGTACGAATTGACCGCGTAGTCGCGGATCTCCCGATTTGACAATATGACGATAGTTTCAAAATACGTAGATTAGGCTTAAAAATAAGGAGTTGGGTGGTGAAAACCCAAACCAGCCCCCAAACGGCCCCGTAAGAGGCACGAACATCTTGCACGGGACCAATGTAACTTGTATGAACTGACCGCGTAGTTTCGGGTCTCCAGATTTGCGAATATGACGATAATTTCAAAATACGTAGATTAGGCTTAAATACAAGTTATTAAAGTGTGAAAACCCAAACCAGCCCCCAAACGGCCTCGTAAGAGGCACGAACACCTCGCACGGGACCAATGTAACTTTTACGAACTGACCGCGTTGTCGCGGGTCTCGCGGTTTTAGAATACGGCGATAATTTCAAAATACGTAGATTAGGCTTAAAAACAAGCCGTTGGAGCGTGAAAACCCAAACCAACCCCCAAACGGCCCCATAAAAGTCACGAACACCTCGCAGGGGACCAATGTAACTTGTAAGAACTGACCGCGTAGTCGGGGGCCTCCGGAAATATGGCAAAAATTTCAAAATAAATAGATCAGGCTTAAAAACAAGCCGTTCGAGGGTGATAACCCAAACCAGCCCCCAAATGGCCCCGTAACAGGCACAAAACACCTCGCACGGGACCAATGTAACATGTCAGAACTGACCGCGGAGTCGCGGGTGTCCTGATTTGAGAATAAGACGATAATTTTAAAATATATCGATTAAGCTAAAAAACAAGCCCTTAAGGGAGAAAACCCAAACTAGTCCCCCAACGGCCCTGTAAGAGGCACGAACACCTCGCACGGGACCAATATAACATGTACGAACTGACCGCGTAGTTGCGGGCCTCTCGGTTTCAGAATATGAATATAATTTCAAAATACATCGATTAAGCTGAAAAACAGGCCCTTAAAGGGTGATAACCCAAACCAGCCCCCAAACGGCCTTCTAAGAGGCACGAACACCTCGCACGGGACCAGTATAACTTGTATGAACTGAACGCGTAGTCGCGGGCCTCTCGGTTTCAGAATATGACTATAATTTCAAAATATATCGATTAAGCTGAAAAACAGGCCCTTAAAGGGTGATAACCCAAACCTGCCCCAAAACGGCCTTGTAAAAGGCTCTAACACCTCGCACGGGACCAATGTAACTTGTACGAACTGATCTCGTAGTTACGGGTCTCCCAATTTATGAATATGATGATAATTTCAAAATACGTAGATTAGCCTTAAAAACAAGCCGTTGGGGTGGAAACACAAACCAGCCCCCAAACGGCCCCGTAAAAGGCACGAACACCTCGCACGGGACCAATGTAACTTGTACGAACTGACCGCGTAGTCGCGGATCTCCCGATTTGACAATATGACGATAGTTTCAAAATACGTAGATTAGGCTTAAAAACAAGGAGTTGCGTGGTGAAAACCCAGACCGGCCCCCAAACGGCCCCGTAAGAGGCACGAACATCTTGCACGGGACCAAAGTAACTTGTATGAACTGACCGCGTAGTTACGGGTCTCCAGATTTGCGAATATGACGATAATTTCAAAATACGTAGATTAGGCTTAAATACAAGTTATTAAAGTGTGAAAACCCAAACCAACCTCCAAACGGCCTCGTAAGAGGCACGAACACCTCGTACGGGACCAATGTAACTTGTACGAACTGACCACGTTGTCGTGGGTCTCGCGGTTTTAGAATACGACGATAATTTCAAAATACGTAGATTAGGCTTAAAAACAAGCCGTTGGAGGGTGAAAACCCAAACCATCCCCCAAACGGCCCCATAAAAGTCACGAACACCTCGCAGGGGACCAATGTAACTTGTAAGAACTGACCGCGTAGTCGCGGGCCTCCCGAAATATTGCAAAAATTTCAAAATAAATAGATCAGGCTTAAAAACAAGCCGTTCGAGGGTGATAACCCAAACCAGCCCCCAAATGGCCCTGTAACAGGCACAAAACACCTCGCATGGGACCAATGTAACATGTCAGAACTGACCACGGAGTCGCGGGTGTCCTGATTTGAGAATAAGACGATAATTTTAAAATATATCGATTAAGCTAAAAAACAAGCCCTTAAAGGGAAAAAACCCAAACTAGCCCCCCAACGGCCCTATAAGAGGCACAAACACATCGCACGGGACCAATATAACTTGTACGAACTGACCGCGTAGTCGCGGGCTTCTCAGTTTCAGAATTTGACTATAATTTCAAAATATATCGATTAAGCTGAAAAACAGGCCCTTAAAGGGTACTAACCCAAACCAACCCCCAAACGGCCTTGAATGAGGCTTTAACACCTCGCACGGGACCAATGTAACTTGTAGGTACTGATCTCGTAGTTGCGGGCCACCCAATTTAATAATATGATGATAATTTCAAAATACGTAGATTAGCCTTAAAAACAAGCCGTTGGGGTGGAAACACAAACCAGCCCCCAAACGGCCCCGTAAAAGGCACGAACACCTCGTACGGGACCAATGTAACTTGTACGAACTGACCGCGTAGTCGCGGATCTCCCGATTTGACAATTTGACGATAGTTTCAAAATACGTAGATTAGGCTTAAAAACAAGGAGTTGGGTTGTGAAAACCCAAACCAGCCCCCAAACGGCCCCGTAAGAGGCACGAACATCTTGCACGGGACCAATGTAACTTGTATGAACTGACCGCGTAGTTACGGGTCTCCAGATTTGCGAATATGACGATAATTTCAAAATACGTCGATTAGGCTTAAATACAAGTTATTAAAGTGTGAAAACCCAAACCAGCCTTCAAACGGCCTCGTAAGAGGCAAGAAAACCTCGCACGGGACCAATGTAACTTGTACGAAGTGACCGCGTTGTCGCGGGTCTCGCGGTTTTAGAATACGACGATAATTTCAAAATACGTAGATTAGGCTTAAAAACAAGCTGTTGGAGGGTGAAACCCAAACCAATCCCCAAACGGCCCCATAAAAGTCGCGAACACCTCGCAGGGGACCAATGTAACTTGTAAGAACTGACCGCGTATTCGCGGGCCTCCCGAAATATGGCAAAAATTTCAAAATAAATAGATCAGGCTTAAAAACAAGCCGTTCGAGGGTGATAACCCAAACCAGCCCCCAAATGGCCCCGTAACAGGCACAAAACCTCGCACGGGCCAATGTAACATGTCAGAACTGACCGCGGAGTCGCGGGTGTCCTGATTTGAGAATAAGACGATAATTTTAAAATATATCGATTAAGCTAAAAAACAAGCCCTTAAAGGGAGAAAACCCAAACTAGCCCCCCAACGGCCCTGTAAGAGGCACGAACACCTCGCACGGGACCAATATAACTTGTACGAACTGACCGCATAGTCTTGGGCCTCTCGATTTCAGAATATGACTATAATTTCAAAATATATCGATTAAGCTGAAAAACAGGCCCTTAAAGGGTGATAACCGAAACCAGCCCCTAAACGGCCTTGTAAGAGACTCTAACACCTCGCACAGGACCAATGGAACTTGTACGAACTGATCTCGTAGTTGCGGGTCTCCCAATCTAAGAATATGATGATAATTTCAAAATACGTAGATTAGCCTTAAAAACAAGACGTTGGGGTGGAAACACAAACCAGCCCCCAAACGGCCCCGTAAAAGGCACGGACACCTCGCACGGGACCAATGTAACTTGTACGAATTGACCGCGTAGTCGCGGATCTCCCGATTTGACAATATGACGATAGTTTCAAAATACGTAGATTAGGCTTAAAAATAAGGAGTTGGGTGGTGAAAACCCAAACCAGCCCCCAAACGGCCCCGTAAGAGGCACGAACATCTTGCACGGGACCAATGTAACTTGTATGAACTGACCGCGTAGTTTCGGGTCTCCAGATTTGCGAATATGACGATAATTTCAAAATACGTAGATTAGGCTTAAATACAAGTTATTAAAGTGTGAAAACCCAAACCAGCCCCCAAACGGCCTCGTAAGAGGCACGAACACCTCGCACGGGACCAATGTAACTTGTACGAACTGACCGCGTTGTCGCGGGTCTCTCGGTTTTAGAATACGACGATAATTTCAAAATACGTAGATTAGGCTTAAAAACAAGCCGTTGGAGGGTGAAAACCCAAACCAACCCCCAAACGGCCCCATAAAAGTCACGAACACCTCGCAGGGGACCAATGTAACTTGTAAGAACTGACCGCGTAGTCGCGGGCCTCCCGAAATATGGCAAAAATTTCAAAATAAATAGATGAGGCTTAAAAACAAGTCGTTCGAGGGTGATAACCCAAACCAGCCCCCAAATGGCCCCGTAACAAGCAGAAACACCTCGCCCGGGACCAACGTAACATGTCAAAACTGACCGCGGAGTCGCGGGTGTCCTGATTTGAGAATAAGACGATAATTTTAAAATATATCGGTTAAGCTAAAAAACAAGCCCTTAAATGGAGAAAACCCAAACTAGCCCCCTAACGGACCTGTAAGAGGCACGAACACCTCGCACGGGACAATATAACATGTACGAACTGACCGCGTAGTGGCGGGCCTCTCGGTTTCAGAATATGACTATAATTTCAAAATATATCGATTAAGCTGAAAAACAGGCCCTTAAAGGGTGATAACCCAAACCAGCCCCCAAATGGCCTCGTACGGGACCAATGTAACTTGTACGAACTGATCTCGTAGTTGCGGGCATTCCCAATTTAAGAATATGATGATAATTTCATAATACGTAGATTAGCCTTAAAAACAAGCCGTTGGGGTGGAAACACAAACCAGCCCCCAAACGGCCCCGTAAGAGGCACGAACATCTTGCACGGGACCAATGTAACTTGTATGAACTGACCGCGTAGTTTAGGGTCTCCAGGTTTTCGAATATGATGATAATTTCAAAATACGTAGATTAGGCTTTAATTCAAGTCATTAAAGTGTGGAAACCCAAACCAGCCCCCTAACGGCCTCGTAAGAGGCACGGACACCTCGCACGGGACCAATGTAACTTGTCCGAACTGATCGCGTTGCCGCGGGTCTCGCGGTTTTAGAATACGACGTTAATTTCAAAATACATAGATTAGGCTTTAAAACAAGCCGTTGGAGGGTGAAAACCCAAACCAACCCCCAAACGTCTCCATAAAAGTCACGAACACGTCGCAGGGGACAAATGTAATGGTAAGAACTGACCGCGTAGTCGCGGGCCTCCCGAAATATTGCAAAAATTTCACAATAAATAGATCAGGCTTAAAAACAAGCCGTTCGAGGGTGATAACCCAAACCAGCCACCAAATGGCCCCATAACACGCACAAACACCTCGCACGGGACCAATGTAACATGTCAGAACTGACCGCGGAGTCGCGGGTGTCCTGATTTGAGAATAAGACGATAATTTTAAAATATATCGATTAAGCTAAAAAAAAAGCCCTTAAAGGTAGAAAACGCAAACTAGCCCCCCAACGGCCCTGTAAGAGGCACGAACACCGCGCACGGGACCAATATAACTTGTACGAACTGACCGCGTAGTCGCGGGCCTCTCGGTTTCAGAATATGACTATAATTTCAAAATATATCGATTAAGCTGAAAAACAGGCCCTTAAAGGGTGATAACCCAAACCAGCCCCCAAACGGCCTTGTAAGAGGTTCTAACACCTCGCACGGGACCAATGAAACTTGTATGAACTGATCTCGTAGTTACGGGTCTCCTAATTTATGAATATGATGATAATTTCAAAATACGTAGATTAGCCTTAAAAACAAGCCGTTGGGGTGGAAACATAAACCAGACCCCAAACGGCCCCGTAAAAGGCACGAACACCTCGCACGGGACCAATGTAACTTGTACGAACTGACCGCGTAGTCGCGGATCTCCCGATTTGACAATATGGTGATAGTTTCAAAATACGTAGATTAGGGTTAAAAACAAGGAGTTGGGTGGTGAAAACCCAAACCAGCCCCCAAACGGCCCCGTAAGAGGCACGGAAATCTTGCACGGGACCAATGTAACTTGTATGAACTGACCGCGTAGTTACGGGTCTCCAGATTTGCGAATATGAGGATAATTTCAGAATACGTAGATTAGGCTTAAATACAAGTCATTAAAGTGTTGAAACCCAAACCAGCCCCCAAACGGCCTCGTAAGAGGCACGAACACCTCGCACGGGACCAATGTAACTTGTACGAACTGACCGCGTTGTCGCGGGTCTCGCGGTTTTAGAATATGACGATAATTTCAAAATACGTTGATTAGGCTTAAAAACATGCCGTTGGAGGGTGAAAACCCAAACCAACCCTCAAACGGCCCCATTAAAGTCACGAACACCTCGTAGGGGACCAATGTAATTATAAGAACTGACCGCGTAGTCGCGGGCCTCCCGAAATATGGCAAAAATTTCAAAATAAATAGATGAGGCTTAAAAACAAACCGTTCGAGGGTGATAACCCAAACCATCCCCCAAATGGCCCCGTAACACGCACAAACACCTCGCACGGGACCAATGTAACATATCAGAACTGACCGCGGAGTCGCGGGTGTCCTGATTTGAGAATAAGACGATAATTTTAAAATATATCGATTAAGCTAAAAAACAAGCCCTTAAAGGGAGAAAACCCAAACTAGCCCCCCAACGGCCCTGTAAGAGGCACGAACACCTCGCACGGGACCAATATAACTTGTACGAACTGACCGCGTAGTCGCGGGCCTCTCGGTTTCAGAATATTACTATAATTTCAAAATATATCGATTAAGCTGAAAAATAGGCCCTTAAAGGGTGATAACCCAAACCAGCCCCCAAACGGCCTTGTAAGAGGCTCTAACACATCGTACGGGACCAATGTAACTTGTACCAACTGATCTCGTAGTTGCGGGCCTCCCAATTTAAGAATATGATGATAATTTCAAAATACGTAGATTAGCCCTAAAAACAAGCCGTTGGGGTGGAAACACAAACTAGCCCCCAAACGGCCCCGTAAAAGGCACGAACACCTCGCACGGGACCAATGTAACTTGTACGAACTGATCGCGTAGTCGCGGATCTCCCGATTTGACAATATGACGATAGTTTCAAAATACGTAGATTAGGCTTAAAAACAAGGAGTTGGGTGGTGAAAACCCAAACCAGCCCCCAAACGGCCCCGTATGAGGCACGAACATCTTGCACGGGACCAATGTAACTTTTATGAACTGACCGCGTAGTTACGGGTCTCCAGATTTGCGAATATGACGATAATTTCAAAATACGTAGATTAGGCTTAAATACAAGTCATTAAAGTGTGGAAACCCAAACCAGCCCCCAAACGGCCTCGTAAGAGGCACGGACCCCTCGCACGGGACCAATGTAACTTGTACGAACTGACCGCGTTGTCGCGGGTCTCGCGGTTTTAGAAAACGACGATAATTTCAAAATACGTAGATTAGGCTTAAAAACAAGCCGTTGGAGGGTGAAAACCCAAACCAACCCCCAAACGGCCCCATAAAAGTCACGCACACCTCGCAGGGGACCGATGTAATTGTAAGAAGTGACCACGTAGTCGCGGGCCTCCCGAAATATGGCAAAAATTTCAAAATAAATAGATGAGGCTTAAAAACAAGTCGTTCGAGGGTGATAACCCAAACCAGCCCCCAAATGGCCCCGTAACAAGCAGAAACACCTCGCCCGGGACCAATGTAACATGTCAAAACTGACCGCGGAGTCGCGGGTGTCCTGATTTGAGAATAAGACGATAATTTTAAAATATATCGATTAAGCTAAAAAACAAGCCCTTAAAGGGAGAAAATCCAAACTAGCCCCCCAACGGCCCTGTAAGAGGCACGAACACCTTTCACGGGACAATATAACTTGTACGAACTGACCGCGTAGTGGCGGGCCGCTCGGTTTCAGAATATGACTATAATTTCAAAATATATCGATTAAGCTGAAAAATAGGCCCTTAAAGGGTGATAACCCAAACCAGCCCCCAAACGGCCTTGTAAGAGGCTCTAACACCTCGTACGGGACCAATGTAACTTGTACGAACTGATCTCGTAGTTGCGGGCATCCCAATTTAAGAATATGATGATAATTTCAAAATACGTAGATTAGCCTTAAAAATAAGCCGTTGGGGTGGAAACACAAACCAGCCCCCAAACGGCCCCGTAAAAGGCACGAACACCTCGCACGGGACCAATGTAACTTGTACGAACTGACCGCGTAGTCGCGGATCTCCCGATTTGACAATATGACGATAGTTTCAAAATACGTAGATTAGGCTTAAAAACAAGGACTTGGGCGGTGAAAACCCAAACCAGCCCCCAAACGACCCCATAAGAGGCACGAACATCTTGCACGGGACCAATGTAACTTGTATGAACTGACCGCGTAGTTGCGGGTCTCCAGGTTTTCGAATATGACGATAATTTCAAAATACGTAGATTAGGCTTAAATTCAAGTCATTAAAGTGTGGAAACCCAAACCAGCCCCCAAACGGCCTCGTAAGAGGCACGGACACCTCGCACGGGACCAATGTAACTTGTCCGAACTGATCGCGTTGTCGCGGGTCTCGCGGTTTTAGAATACGACGATAATTTCAAAATACGTAGATTAGGCTTAAAAACAAGCCGTTGGAGGGTGAAAAACCAAACCAACCCCCAAACGGCCCCATAAAAGTCACGAACACCTCGCAGGGGATCAATGTAACTTGTAAGAACAGACCGTGTAGTCGCGGGCCTCCCGAAATATGGCAAAAATTTCAAAATAAATAGATCAGGCTTAAAAACAAGCCGTTCGAGGGTGATAACCCAAACCAGCCCCCAAATGGCCCCATAACACGCACAAACACCTCACACGGGACCAATGTAACATGTCAGAACTGACCGCGGAGTCGCGGGTGTCCTGATTTGAGAATAAGACGATAATTTTAAAATATATCGATTAAGCTAAAAAACAAGCCCTTAAAGGGAGAAAACCCAAACTAGCCCCCCAACGGACCTGTAAGAGGCACGAACAACTCGCACGGGACCAATATAACTTGTACGAACTGACCGCGTAGTCGCGGGCCTCTCGGTTTCAGAATATGACTATAATTTCAAAATATATCGATTAAGCTGAAAAACAGGCCCTTAAAGGGTGATAACCCAAACCAGCCCCCAAACGGCCTTGTAAGAGGCTCTAACACCTCGCACGGGACCAATGAAACTTGTACGAACTGATCTCGTAGTTACGGGTCTCCCAATTTATGAATATGATGATAATTTCAAAATACGTAGATTAGCCTTAAAAACAAGCCGTTGGGGTGGAAACACAAACCAGCCCCCAAACGGCCCCGTAAAAGGCACGAACACCTCGCACGGGACCAATGTAACTTGTACGAACTGACCGCGTAGTCGCGGATCTCCCAATTTGACAATATGATTATAGTTTCAAAATACGTAGATTAGGCTTAAAAACAAGGAGTTGGGTGGTGAAAACCCAAACCAGCCCCCAAACGGCCCCGTAAGAGGCACGTACATCTTGCACGGGACCAATGTAAATTGTATGAACTGACCGCGTAGTTACGGGTCTCCAGATTTGCGAATATGACGATAATTTCGGAATACGTAGATTAGGCTTAAATACAAGTCATTAAAGTGTGGAAACCCAAACCAACCCCCAAACGGCCTCGTAAGAGGCACGAACACCTCGCACGGGACCAATGTAACTTGTACGAACTGACCGCGTTGTCGCGGGTCTCGCGGTTTTAGAATACGACGATAATTTCAAAATACGTAAATTAGGCTTAAAAACAAGCCGTTGGAGGGTGAATACCCAAACCAACCCTCAAACGTCCCCATTAAAGTCACGAACACCTCGTAGGGGACCAATGTAATTGTAAGAACTGACCGCGTAGTCGCGGGCCTCCCGAAATATGGCAAAAATTTCAAAATAAATAGATGAGGCTTAAAAACAAGCCGTTCGAGGGTGATAACCCAAACCAGCCCCCAAATGGCCCCGTAACACGCACAAACACCTCGCACGGGACCAATGTAACATGTCAGAACTGACCGCGGAGTCGCGGGTGTCCTGATTTGAGAATAAGACGATAATTTTAAAATATATCGATTAAGCTAAAAAACAAGCCCTTAAAAGGAGAAAACCCAAACTAGCCCCCCAACGGCCCTGTAAGAGGCACGAACACCTCGCACTGGACCAATATAACTTGTACGAATTGACCGCATAGTCGCGGGCCTCTCGGTTTCAGAATATGACTATAATTTCAAAATATATCGATTAAGCTGAAAAATAGGCCCTTAAAGGGTGATAACCCAAACCAGCCCCCAAACGGCCTTGTAAGAGGCTCTAACACCTCGTACGGGACCAATGTAACTTGTACGAACTGATCTCGTAGTTGCGGGCCTCCCAATTTAAGAATATGATGATAATTTCAAAATACGTAGATTAGCCTTAAAAACAAGCCGTTGGGGTGGAAACACAAACCAACCCCCAAACGGCCCCGTAAAAGGCACGAACACCTCGCACGGGACCATTGTAACTTGTACGAACTGACCGCGTAGTCGCGGATCTCCCGATTTGACAATATGACGATAGTTTCAAAATACGTAGATTAGGCTTAAAAACAAGGAGTTGGGTGGTGAAAACCCAAACCAGCCCCCAAACGGCCCCGTAAGAGGCACGAACATCTTGCACGGGACCAATGTAACTTTTATGAACTGACCGCGTAGTTACGGGTCTCCAGATTTGCGAATATGACGATAATTTCAAAATACGTAGATTAGGCTTAAATACAAGTCATTAAAGTGTGGAAACCCAAACCAGCCCCCAAACGGCCTCGTAAGAGGTACGGACACCTCGCACGGGACCAATGTAACTTGTACGAACTGACCGCGTTGTCGCGGGTCTCGCAGTTTTAGAATACGACGATAATTTCAAAATATGTAGATTAGGCTTAAAAACAAGCCGTTGGAGGGTGAAAACCCAAACCAAGACCCAAACGGCCCCATAAAAGTCACGAAACCCTCGCAGGGGACCAATGTAATTGTAAGAAGTGACCGCGTAGTCGCGGGCCTCCTGAAATATGGCAAAAATTTCAAAATAAATAGATCAGGCTTAAAAACAAGCCGTTCGAGGATGATAACCCAAACCAGCCCTCAAATGGCCCCGTAACAGGCACAAAACACCTCGCCCGGGACCAATGTAACACGTCAGAACTGACCAAGGAGTCGCGGGTGTCCTGATTTGAGAATAAGACGATAATTTTAAAATATATCGATTAAGCTAAAAAACAAGCCCTTAAAAGGAGAAAACCCAAAGTAGCCCCCCAACGGCCCTGTAAGAGGCACGAACACGTCGCACGGGACCAATATAACTTGTACCAACTAACCGCGTAGTCGCGGGCCTCTCGGTTTCAGAATATGACTATAATTTCAAAATATATCGATTAAGCCGAAAAACCGGCCCTTAAAGGGTGATAACCCAAACCAGCCCCTAAACGGCCTTGTAAGAGGCTCTAACACCTCGCACGGGACCAATGGAACTTGTACGAACTGATCTCGTAGTTGCGGGTCTCCCAATCTAAGAATATGATGATAATTTCAAATACGTAGATTAGCCTTAAAAATAAGCCGTTAGGGTGGAAACACAAACCATCCCCCAAACGGCCCCGTAAAAGGCACGGACACCTCGCACGGGACCAATGTAACTTGTACGAACTGACCGCGTAGTCGCGGATCTCCCGATTTGACAATATGACGATTGTTTTAAAATACGTAGATTAGGCTTAAAAACAAGGAGTTGGGTGGTGAAAACCCAAACCAGCCCCCAAACGGCCCCGTAAGAGGCACGAACATCTTGCACGGGACCAATGTAACTTGTATGAGCTGACCGCGTAGTTTCGGGTCTCCAGATTTGCGAATATGACGATAATTTCAAAATACGTAGATTAGGCTTAAATACAAGTTATTAAAGTGTGATAACCCAAACCAGCCCCCAAACGGCCTCGTAAGAGGCACGAACACCTCGCAGGGACCAATGTAACTTGTACGAACTGACCGCGTTGTCGCGGGTCTCGCGGTTTTAGAATACGACGATAATTTCAAAATACGTTGATTAGGCTTAAAAACAAGCCGTTGGAGGGTGAAAACCCAAACCAACCCCCAAACGGCCCCATAAAAGTCACGAACACCTCGCAGGGGACCAATGTAACTTGTAAGAAATGACCGCGTAGTCGCGGGCCTCCCGAAATATGGCAAAAATTTCAAAATAAATAGATCAGGCTTAAAAACAAGCCGTTCGAGGGTGATAACCCAAACCAGCCCCCAAATGGCCCCGTAACAGGCACAAACACCTCGCACGGGACCAATGTAACATGTCAGAACTGACCGCGGAGTCGCGGGTGTCCTGATTTGAGGGTAAGATGATAATTTTAAAATATATCGATTAAGCTAAAAAACAAGCCCTTAAAGGGAGAAAACCCAAACTAGCCCCCCAACGGCCCTGTAAGAGGCACGAACATCTCGCACGGGACCAATATAAATTGTACGAACTGACCGCGTAGTCGTGGGCCTCTCGGTTTCAGAATATGACTATAATTTCAAAATATATCGATTAAGCTGAAAAACAGGCCCTTAAAGGGTGATATCCTAAACCAGCCCCTAAACGGCCTTGTAAGAGGCTCTAACACCTCGCACGGGACCAATGGAACTTGTACGAACTGATCTCGTAGTTGCGGGTTTCCCAATTTAAGAATATGATGATAATTTCAAAATACGTAGATTAGCCTTAAAAACAAGACGTTGGGGTGGAAACACAAACCAGCCCCCAAACGGCCCCGTAAAAGGCACGGACACCTCGCACGGGACCAATGTAACTTGTACGGACTCACCACGTAGTCGCGAATCTCCCGATTTTACAATATGACGATTGTTTCAAAATACGTAGATTAGGCTTAAAAACAAGGAGTTGGGTGGTGAAAACCCAAACCAGCCCCCAAACGGCCCCGTAAGAGGGACGGAGATCTTGCACGGGACCAATGTAACTTGTAGGAACTGACCGCGTAGTTACGGGTCTCTAGATTTGCGAATATGACGATAATTTCAAAATACGTCGATTAGGCTTAAATACAAGTCATTAAAGTGTGGAAACCCAAACCAGCCCCCAAACGGCCTCGTAAGAGGCACGAACACCTCGCACGGGACCAATTTAACTTGTACGAACTGACCGCGTTGTCGCGGGTCTCGCGGTTTTAGAATACGACGATAATTTCAAAATACGTAGATTAGGCTTAAAAACAAGTCGTTGGAGGGTGAAACCCAAACCAACCCCCAAACGGCCCCATAAAAGTCACGAACACCTCGCAGGGGACCAATGTAACTTGTAAGAACTGACCGCGTAGTCGCAGGCCTCCCGAAATATGGCAAAAATTTCAAAATAAATAGATCAGGCTTAAAAACAAGCCGTTCGAGGGTGATAACCCAAACCAGCCCCCAAATGGCCCCTTAACAGGCACAAAACACCTCGCACGGGACCAATGTAACATGTCAGAACTGACCAAGGAGTCGCGGGTGTCCTGATTTGAGAGTAAGACGATAATTTTAAAATATATCGATTAAGCTAAAAAAACAAGCCCTTAAAGGGAGAAAACCCAAACTAGCCCCCCAACGGCCCTGTAAGAGGCACGAACACCTCGCACGGGACCAATATAACTTGTACGAACTGACCGCGTAGTCGCGGGCCTCTCAGTTTCAGAATATGACTATAATTTCAAAATATATCGATTAAGCTGAAAAACAGGCCCTTAAAGGGTGATAACCAAAACCAGCCCCCAAACGGCCTTGTAAGAGGCTCTAACACCTCGCACGGGACCAATGGAACTTGTACGAACTGATCTCGTAGTTGCGGGCCACCCAATTTAAGAATATGATGATAATTTCAAAATACGTAGATTAGCCTTAAAAACAAGCCGTTGGGGTGGAAACACAAACCAGCCCCCAAACGGCCCCGTAAAAGGCACGAACACCTCGCACGGGACCAATGTAACTTGTACGAACTGACCGCGTAGTCGCGGATCTCCCGCTTTGACAATTTGACGATAGTTTCAAAATACGTAGATTAGGCTTAAAAACAAGGAGTTGGGTGGTGAACACCCAAACCAGCCCCCAAACGTCCCTGTAAGAGGCACGGAAATCTTGCACGGGACCAATGTAACTTGTATGAACTGACCGCGTAGTTACGGGTCTCCAGATTTGCGAATATGACGATAATTTCAAAATACGTCGATTAGGCTTAAAGACAAGTTATTAAAGTGTTTAAACCCAAACCGGCCTCCAAACGACCTCGTTAGAGGCACGAAAACCTCGCACGGGACCAATGTAACTTGTACGAACTGACCGCGTTGTCGCGGGTCTCGCGGTTTTAGAATACGACGATAATTTCAAAATACGTAGATTAGGCTTAAAAACAAGCCGTTGGAGGGTGAAAACCCAAACCAACCTCCAAACGGCCCCATAAAAGTCACGAACACCTCGCAGGGGACCAATGTAACTTGTAAGAACTGACCGCGTAGTCGCGGGCCTCCCGAAATATGGCAAAAATTTCAAAATAAATAGATCAGGCTTAAAAACAAGCCGTTCGAGGGTGATAACCCAAACCAGCCCCCAAATGGCCCCGTAACAGGCACAAACACCTCGCACGGGACCAATGTAACATGTCAGAACTGACCGCGGAGTCGCGGGTGTCCTGATTTGAGGGTAAGATGATAATTTTAAAATATATCGATTAAGCTAAAAAACAAGCCCTTAAAGGGAGAAAACCCAAACTAGCCCCCCAACGGCCCTGTAAGAGGCACGAACATCTCGCACGGGACCAATATAACTTGTACGAACTGACCGCGTAGTCGTGGGCCTCTCGGTTTCAGAATATGACTATAATTTCAAAATATATCGATTAAGATGAAAAACAGGCCCTTAAAGGGTGATATCCTAAACCAGCCCCTAAACGGCCTTGTAAGAGGCTCTAACACCTCGCACGGGACAATTGGAACTTGTACGAACTGATCTCGTAGTTGCGTGTCTCCCAATTTAAGAATATGATGATAATTTCAAAATACGTAGATTAGCCTTAAAAACAAGACGTTGGGGTGGAAACACAAACCAGCCCCCAAACGGCCCCGTAAAAGGCACGGACACCTCGCACGGGACCAATGTAACTTGTACGAACTCACCGCGTAGTCGCGGATCTCCCGATTTGACAATATGACGATTGTTTCAAAATACGTAGATTAGGCTTAAAAACAAGGAGTTGGGTGGTGAAAACCCAAACCAGCCCCCAAACGGCCCCGTAAGAGGCACGAACATCTTGCACGGGACCAATGTAACTTGTATGAACTGACCGCGTAGTTACGGGTCTCTAGATTTGCGAATATGACGATAATTTCAAAATACGTCGATTAGGCTTAAATACAAGTCATTAAAGTGTGGAAACCCAAACCAGCCCCCAAACGGCCTCGTAAGAGGCACGAACACCTCGCACGGGACCAATTTAACTTGTACGAACTGACCGCGTTGTCGCGGGTCTCGCGGTTTTAGAATACGACGATAATTTCAAAATACGTAGATTAGGCTTAAAAACAAGTCGTTGGAGGGTGAAACCCAAACCAACCCCCAAACGGCCCCATAAAAGTCACGAACACCCCGCAGGGGACCAATGTAACTTGTAAGAACTGACCGCGTAGTCGCAGGCCTCCCGAAATATGGCAAAAATTTCAAAATAAATAGATCAGGCTTAAAAACAAGCCGTTCGAGGGTGATAACCCAAACCAGCCCCCAAATGGCCCCGTAACAGGCACAAAACACCTCGCACGGGACCAATGTAACATGTCAGAACTGACCAAGGAGTCGCGGGTGTCCTGATTTGAGAGTAAGACGATAATTTTAAAATATATCGATTAAGCTAAAAAACAAGCCCTTAAAGGGAGAAAACCCAAACTAGCCCCCCAACGGCCCTATAAGAGGCACGAACACCTCGCACGGGACCAATATAACTTGTACGAACTGACCGCGTAGTCGCGGGCCTCTCAGTTTCAGAATATGACTATAATTTCAAAATATATCGATTAAGCTGAAAAACAGGCCCTTAAAGGGTGATAACCAAAACCAGCCCCCAAACGGCCTTGTAAGAGGCTCTAACACCTCGCACGGGACCAATGGAACTTGTACGAACTGATCTCGTAGTTGTGGGCCACCCAATTTAAGAATATGATGATAATTTCAAAATACGTTGATTAGCCTTAAAAACAAGCCGTTGGGGTGGAAACACAAACCAACCCCCAAACGGCCCCGTAAAAGGCACGAACACCTCGCACGGAACCAATGTAACTTGTACGAACTGACCGCGTAGTCGCGGATCTCCCGCTTTGACAATTTGACGATAGTTTCAAAATACGTAGATTAGGCTTAAAAACAAGGAGTTGGGTGTTGAACACCCAAACCAGCCCCCAAACGTCCCTGTAAGAGGCACGGAAATCTTGCACGGGACCAATGTAACTTGTATGAACTGACCGCGTAGTTACGGGTCTCCAGATTTGCGAATATGACGATAATTTCAAAATACGTAGATTAGGCTTAAAGACAAGTTATTAAAGTGTTTAAACCCAAACCGGCCTCCAAACGGCCTCGTTAGAGGCACGAAAACCTTGCACGGGACCAATGTAACTTGAACGAACTGACCGCGTTCTCGCGGGTCTCGCGGTTTTAGAATACGACGATAATTTCAAAATACGTAGATTAGGCTTAAAAACAAGCCGTTGGAGGGTGAAAACCCAAACCAACCCCCAACCGGCCCCATAAAAGTCACGAACACCTCGCAGGGGATCAATGTAACTTGTAAGAACAGACCGTGTAGTCGCGGGCCTCCCGAAACATGGCAAAAATTTCAAAATTAATAGATCAGGCTTAAAAACAAGCCGTTCGAGGGTGATAACCCAAACCGGCCCCCAAATGGCCCCGTAACAGGCACAAACACCTGGCACGGGACCAATGTAAGATGTCAGAACTGACCGCGGAGTCGCGGGTGTCCTGATTTGAGAATAAGACGATAATTTTAAAATATATCGATTAAGCTAAAAAACAAGCCCCCAACGGCCCTGTAAGAGGCTAAAACATCTCGCACGAGACCAATATAACTTGTACGAACTGACCGCGTAGTCGCGGGTCTCTCGGTTTCAGAATATGACTATAATTTCAAAATATATCGATTATCGATTAAAGGGAGAAAACCCAAACTAGCCCCCAACGGCCCTGTAAGAGGCTAAAACATCTCGCACGAGACCAATATAACTTGTACGAACTGACCGCGTAGTCGCGGGTCTCTCGGTTTCAGAATATGACTATAATTTCAAAATATATCGATTAAGCTGAAAAACAGGCCCTTAAAGGGTGATAACCGAAACCAGCCCCTAAACGGCCTTGTAAGAGGCTCTAACACCTCGCACGGGACCAATGGAACTTGTACGAACTGATCTCGTAGTTGCGGGTCTCCCAATCTAAGAATATGATGATAATTTCAAAATACGTAGATTAGCCTTAAAAACAAGACGTTGGGGTGGAAACACAAACCAGCCCCCAAACGGCCCAGTAAAAGGCACGGATACCTCGCACGGGACCAATGTAACTTGTACGAACTGACCGCGTAGTCGCGGATCTCCCGCTTTGACAATATGACCATAGTTTCAAAATACGTAGATTAGGCTTAAAAACAAGGACTTGGGTGGTGAAAACCCAAACCAGCCCCCAAATGGCCCCGTAAGAGGCACGAACATCTTGCACGGGACCAATGTAACATGTCAGAACTGACCGCGGAGTCGCGGGTGTCCTGATTTGAGGGTAAGATGATAATATTAAAATATATCGATTAAGCTAAAAAACAAGCCCTTAAAGAGAGAAAACCCAAACTAGCCCCCCAACGGCCCTGTAAGAGGTACGAACATCTCGTACGGGACCAATATAACTTGTACGAACTGACCGCGTAGTCGCGGGTCTCTCGGTTTCAGAATATGACTATAATTTCAAAATATATCGATTAAGCTGAAAAACAGGCCCTTAAAGGGTGATATCCTAAACCAGCCCCTAAACGGCCTTGTAAGAGGCTCTAACACCTCGCACGGGACCAATGGAACTTGTACGAGCTGATCTCGTAGTTGCGGGTCTCCCAATTTCAGAATATGATGATAATTTCAAAATACGTAGATTAGCCTTAAAAACAAGACGTTGGGGTGGAAACACAAACCAGCCCCCAAACGGCCCCGTAAAAGGCACGGACACCTCGCACGGGACCAATGTAACTTGTACGAACTGACCGCGTAGTCGCGGATCTCCCGATTTGACAATATGACGATTGTTTCAAAATACGTAGATTAGGCTTAAAAACAAGGAGTTGGGTGGTGAAAACCCAAACCAGCACCCAAACGGCCCCGTAAGAGGCACGGACATCTTGCACGGGACCAATGTAACTTGTATGAACTGACCGCGTAGTTACGGGTCTCTAGATTTGCGAATATGACGATAATTTCAAAATACGTAGATTAGGCTTAAATACAAGTCATTAAAGTGTGGAAACCCAAACCAGCCCCCAAACGGCCTCGTAAGAGGCACGAACACCTCGCACGGGACCAATTTAACTTGTACGAACTGACCGCGTTGTCGCGGGTCTCGCAGTTTTAGAATACGACGATAATTTCAAAATACGTAGATTAGGCTTAAAAACAAGTCGTTGGAGGGTGAAACCCAAACCAACCCCCAAACGGCCCCATAAAAGTCATGAACACCTCGCAGGGGACCAATGTAACTTGTAAGAACTGACCGCGTAGTCGCAGGCCTCCCGAAATATGGCAAAAATTTCGAAATAAATAGATCAGGCTTAAAAACAAGCCGTTCGAGGGTGATAACCCAAACCGGCCCCCAAATGGCCCCGTAACAGGCACAAAACACCTCGCACGGGACCAATGTAACATGTCAGAACTGACCAAGGAGTCGCGGGTGTCCTGATTTGAGAGTAAGACGATAATTTTAAAATATATCGATTAAGCTAAAAAACAAGCCCTTAAAGGGAGAAAACCCAAACTAGCCCCCCAACGGCCCTGTAAGAGGCACGAACACCTCGCACGGGACCAATATAACTTGTACGAACTGCCTACGTAGTCGCGGGCCTTTCGGTTTCAGAATATGACAATAATTTCAAAATATATCGATTAAGCTGAAAAACAGGCCCTTAAAGGGTGATAACCCAAACCAGCCCCCAAACGGCCTTGTAAGAGGCTCTAACACCTCGAACGGGACCAATGTAACTTGTACGAACTGATCTCGTAGTTGCGGGCCTCCTAATTTAAGAATATTATGATAATTTCAAAATACGTAGATTAGCCTTAAAAACAAGCCGTTGGGGTGGAAACACAAACCAGCCCCCAAATGGCCCCGTAAAAGGCACTAACACCTCGCATGGGATCAATGTAACTTGTACGAACTGACCGCGTAGTCGCGGATCTCCCGATTTGACAATATGCCGATAGTTTCAAAATGCGTAGATTAGGCTTAAAAACAAGGAGTTGGGTGGTGAAAACCCAAACCAGTTCCCAAACGGCCCCTTAAGAGGGAACATCTTGCATGGGACCAATGTAACTTGTATAAACAGACCGCGTAGTTACGGGTCTCCAGATTTTCGAATATGACGATAATTTCAAAATACGTAGATTAGGCTTAAATACAAGTCATTAAAGTGTGGAAACCCAAACCAGCCCCCAAACGGCCTCGTAAGAGGCACGAACACCATGCACGGGACCAATGTAACTTGTACGAACTGACCGCGTTGTCGCGAGTCTCGCGGTTTTCGAATACGACGATAATTTCAAAATACGTAGATTAGGCTTAAAAACAAGCCGTTGGAGCGTGAAAATCCAAATCAACCCCCAAACGGCCCCATAAAAGTCACGAACACCTCGCAGGGGACCAATGTAACTTGTAAGAACTGACCGCGTAGTCGCGGGCCTCCCGAAATATGGCAAAAATTTCAAAATAAATAGATCAGGCTTAAAAACAATCCGTTCGAGGGTGATAACCCAAACCGCCCCCAAATGGCCCCGTAACAGGCACAAAACACCTCGCACGGGACCAATGTAACATGTCAGAACTGACCGCGGAGTCGAGGGTGTCCTGATTTGAGAATAAGACGATAATTTTAAAATATATCGATTAAGCTAAAAAACAAGCCCTTAAAGGGAGAAAACCCAAACTCGCCCCCCAACGGCCCTGTAAGAGGCACGAACATCTCGCACGGGACCAATATAACTTGTACGAACTGACCGCATAGTCGCGGGCCTCTCGGTTTCAGAATATGACTATAATTTCAAAATATATCGATTAAGCTGAAAAACAGGCCCTTAAAGGGTGATAACCCAAACCAGCCCCCAAACGGCCTCGTACGGGACCAATGTAACTTGTACGAACTGATCTCGTAGTTGCGGGGCTCCCAATTTAAGAATATGATGATAATTTCAAAATACGTAGATTAGCCTTAAAAACAAGCCGTTGGGGTGGAAACACAAACCAGCCCACAAACGGCCCCGAAAAGGCACGAACACCTTGCATGGGATCAATGTAACTTGTACGAACTGAACGCGTAGTCGCGGATCTCCCGATTTGACAATATGACGATAGTTTCAAAATTCGTAGATTAAGCTTAAAAACAAGGAGTTGGGTGGTGAAAACCCAAACCAGCCACCAAACGGCCCCGTAAGAGGCACGAACATCTTGCACGGGACCAATGTAACTTGTATGAACTGACCGCGTAGTTACGGGTCTCCAGGGTGCGAATATGATGATAATTTCAAAATACGTAGATTAGACTTAAATACAAGTCATTAAAGTGTGGAAACCCAAACCAGCCCCCAAACGGCCTCGTAAGAGGCACGAACACCTCGCACGGGACCAATGTAACTTGTACGAACTGACCGCGTTGTCGCGGATCTCGCGGTTTTAGAATACGACGATAATTTCAAAATACGTAGATTAGGCTTAAAAACAAGCCGTTGGAGCGTGAAAACCCAAACCAACCCCCAAACGGACCCATAAAAGTCACGAACACCTCGCAGGGGACCAATGTAACTTGTAAGAACTGACCGAGTAGTCGCGGGCCTCCCGAAATATGGTAAAAATTTCAAAATAAATAGATCAGGCTTAAAAACAAGTCGTTCGAGGGTGATAACCCAAACCAGCCCCCAATTGGCCCTGTAACAGGCACAAAACACCTCGCACGGGACCAATGTAACATGTCAGAACTGACCGCGGAGTCGCGGGTGTCCTAATTTGAGAATAAGACGATAATTTTAAAATATATCGATTAAGCTAAAAAATAAGCCCTTAAAGCGAAAAAACCCAAACTAGCCCCCCAACGGCCCTGTAAGAGGCACAAACACATTGCACGGGACCAATATAACTTGTACGAACTGACCGCGTAGTCGCGGGCCTCTCGGTTTCAGAATATGACTATAATTTCAAAATATATCGATTAACCTGAAAAACAGGCCCTTAAAGGGTGATAACCTAAACCAGCCCCCAAATGGCCTTGTAAGAGGCTCTAACACCTCGCACGGGACCAATGTAACTTGTAGGTACTGATCTCTTAGTTGCGGGCCACCCAATTTAAGAATATGATGACAATTTCAAAATACGTAGATTAGCCTTAAAAACAAGCCGTTGGGGTGGAAACACAAACCAGCCCCCAAACGGCCCCGTAAAAGACACGAACACCTCGCACGGGACCAATGTAACTTGTACGAACTGACCGCGTAGTCGCGGATCTCCCGATTTGACAATTTGACGATAGTTTCAAAATACGTAGATTTGGCTTAAAAACAAGGAGTTGGGTGGTGAAAACCCAAACCAGCCCCAAAACGGCCCCGTAAGAGGCACGAACATCTTGCACGGGACCAATGTAACTTGTATGAACTGACCGCGTAGTTACGGGTCTCCAGATTTGCGAATATGACGATAATTTCAAAATACGTCGATTAGGCTTAAATACAAGTTATTAAAGTGTGAAAACCCAAACCAGCCTTCAAACGGCCTCGAAAACCTCGCACGGGACCAATGTAACTTGTACGAAGTGACCGCGTTGTCGCGGGTCTCGCGGTTTTAGAATACGACGATAATTTCAAAATACGTAGATTAGGCTTAAAAACAAGCCGTTGGAGGGTGAAACCCAAACCATCCCCCAAACGGCCCCATAAAAGTCACGAACACCTCGCAGGGGACCAATGTAACTTATAAGAACTGACCGCGTAGTCGCGGGCCTCCCGAAATATGGCAAAAATTTCAAAATAAATAGATCAGGCTTAAAAACAAGCCGTTCGAGGGTGATAACCCAAACCATCCCCCAAATGGCCCCGTAACAGGCACAAAACCTCGTACGGGACCAATGTAACATGTCAGAACTGACCGCGGAGTCGCGGGTGTCCTGATTAGAGAATAAGACGATAATTTTAAAATATATCGATTAAGCTAAAAAACAAGCCCTTAAAGGGAGAAAACCCAAACTAGCCCCCCAACGGCCCTGTAAGAGGCACGAACACCTCGCACGGGACCAATATAACTTGTACGAACTGACCGCATAGTCTTGGGCCTCTCGATTTCAGAATATGACTATAATTTCAAAATATATCGATTAAGCTGAAAAACAGGCCCTTAAAGGGTGATAACCGAAACCAGCCCCTAAACGGCCTTGTAAGAGGCTCTAACACCTCGCACAGGACCAATGGAACTTGTATGAACTGACCGCGTAGTTTCGGGTCTCCAGATTTGCGAATATGACGATAATTTCAAAATACGTAGATTAGGCTTAAATACAAGTTATAAAAGTGTGAAAACCCAAACCAGCCCCCAAACGGCCTCGTAAGGGGCACGAACACCTCGCACGGGACCAATGTAACTGGTACGAACTGACCCCGTTGTCGCGGGTCACGCGGTTTTAGAATACGAGGATCTTTTCAAAATACATAGATTAGGCTTAAAAACAAGCCGTTGGAGGGTGAAAACCCAAACCAACCCCCAAACGGCCCCATAAAAGTCACGAACACCTCGCAGGGGACCAATGTAACTTGTAAGAACTGACCGCGTAGTTGCGGGCCTCCCGAAATATGGCAAATATTTCAAAATAAATAGATCAGGCTTAAAAACAAACCGTTCGAGGGTGATAACCCAAACCAGCCCCCAAATGGCCCCGTAACACGCACAAACACCTCGCACGGGACCAATGTAACATGTCAGAACTGACCGCGGAGTCACGGGTGTCCTGATTTGAGAGTAAGACGATAATTCTAAAATATATCGATTAAGCTAAAAAACAAGCCCTTAAAGGGAGAAATCCCAAACTAGCCCCACAACGGCCCTGTAAGAGGCACGAACACCTCGCACGGGACCAATATAACTTGTACGAACCGACCGCGTAGTCGCGGGCCTCTCGGTTTCAGAATATGACTATAATTTCAAAATATATCGATTAAGCTGAAAAACAGGCCCTTAAAGGGTGATATCCAAAACCAGCCCCTAAACGGCCTTTTAAGAGGCTCTAACACCTCGCACGGGACCAATGGAACTTGTACGAACTGATCTCGTAGTTGCGGGTCTCCCAAATTAAGAATATGATGATAATTTCAAAATACGTAGATTAGCCTTAAAAACAAGCCGTTCGGGTGGAAACACAAACCAGCCCCCAAACGGCCCCGTAAAAGGCACGGACACCTCGCAGGGGACCAATGTAACTTGTACGAACTGACCGCGTAGTCGCGGATCTCCCGATTTGACAATATGATGATAGTTTCAAAATACGTAGATTAGGCTTAAAAACAAGGAGTTGGGTGGTGATAACCCAAACCAGCCCCCAAACGTCCCCGTAAGAGGCACGAACATCTTGCACGGGACCAATGTAACTTGTATGAACTGACTGCATAGTTACGGGTCTCTAGATTTGCGAATATGATGATAATTTCAAAATACGGAGATTAGGCTTAAATACAAGTCATTAAAGTGTGGAAACCCAAACCAGCCCCCA
This sequence comes from Sambucus nigra, assembly GCA_949130495.1. Taxonomy (NCBI): domain Eukaryota; kingdom Viridiplantae; phylum Streptophyta; class Magnoliopsida; order Dipsacales; family Adoxaceae; genus Sambucus; species Sambucus nigra. The sequence continues at coordinate 174,297,784 of OX422222.1, read as the reverse complement.
AACGGCCTCGTAAGAGGCACGAACACCTCACACGGGACCAATTTAACTTGTACGAACTGACCGCGTTGTCGCGGGTCTCGCGGTTTTAGAATACGACGATAATTTCAAAATACGTAGATTAGGCTTAAAAACAAGTCGTTGGAGGGTGAAACCCAAACCAACCCCCAAACGGCCCCATAAAAGTCACGAACACCTCGCAGGGGACCAATGTAACTTGTAAGAACTGACCGCGTAGTCGCAGGCCTCCCGAAATATGGCAAAAAATTCAAAATGAATAGATCAGGCTTAAAAACAAGCCGTTCGAGGGTGATAACCCAAACCAGCCCCCAAATGGCCCCGTAACAGGCACAAAACACCTCGCACGTGACCAATGTAACATGTCAGAACTGACCAAGGATTCGCGGGTATCCTGATTTGAGAGTAAGACGATAATTTTAAAATATATCGATTAAGCTAAAAAACAAGCCCTTAAAGGGAGAAAACCCAAACTAGCCCTCCAACGGCCCTGTAAGAGGCACGAACACCTCGCACGGGACCAATATAACTTGTACGAACTGCCTGCTTAGTCGCGGGCCTCTCGGTTTCAGACTATGACTATAATTTCGAAATATATCGATTAAGCTGAAAAACAGACCCTTAAAGGGTGATAACCCAAACCAGCCCCCAAACGGCCTTGTAAGAGGCTCTAACACCTCGAACGGGACCAATGGAACTTGTACGAACTGATCTCGTAGTTGCGGGCCTCCCAATTTAAGAATATGATGATAATTTAAAAATACATAGATTAGCCTTAAAAACAAGTCGTTGGGGTGGAAACACAAACCAGCCCCCAAAAGGCCCCGTAAAAGGCACTAACACCTCGCATGGGATCAATGTAACTTGTACGAACTGACCGCGTAGTCGCGGATCTCCCGATTTGACAATATGCCGATAGTTTCAAAATACGTAGATTAGGCTTAAAAACAAGGAGTTGGGTGGTGAAAACCCAAACCAGCCCCCAAACGGCCCCGTAAGAGGGAACATCTTGCACGGGACCAATGTAACTTGTATAAACTGACCGCGTAGTTACGGGTCTCCAGATTTGCGAATATGATGATAATTTCAAAATACGTAGATTAGGCTTAAATACAAGTCATTAAAGTGTGGAAACCCAAACGGCCTCGTAAGAGGCACGAACACCTCGCACGGGACCAATGTAACTTGTACGAACTGACCGCGTTGTCGCGGGTCTCGCGGTTTTAGAATACGACGATAATTTCAAAATACGTAGATTAGGCTTAAAAACAAGCCGTTGGAGCGTGAAAACCCAAACCAACCAACAAACGGCCCCATAAAAGTCACGGACACCTCGCAGGGGACCAATGTAACTTATAAGAACTGACCGCGTAGTCGCGGGCCTCCCGAAATATGGCAAAAATTTCAAAATAAATAGATCAGGCTTAAAAACAATCCGTTCGAGGGCGATAACCCAAACCGCCCCCAAATGGCCCCGTAACAGGCACAAAACACCTCGCACGGGACCAATGTAACATGTCAGAACTGACCGCGGAGTCGAGGGTGTCCTGATTTGAGAATAAGACGATAATTTCAAAATATATCGATTAAGCTAAAAAACAAGCCCTTAAAGGGAGAAAACCCAAACTAGCCCCCCAACGGACCTGTAAGAGGCACGAACACCTCGCACGGGACAATATAACTTGTACGAACTGACCGCGTAGTGGCGGGCCTCTCGGTTTCAGAATATGACTATAATTTCAAAATATATCGATTAAGCTGAAAAACAGGCCCTTAAAGGGTGATAACCCAAACCAGCCCCCAAACCGCCTCGTACGGGACCAATGTAACTTGTACGAACTGATCTCGTAGTTGCGGGTCTCCCAATTTAAGAATATGATGATAATTTCAAAATACGTAGATTAGCCTTAAAAACAAGCCGTTGGGGTGGAAACACAAACCAGCCCTCAAACGGCCCCGTAAAAGGCACGAACACCTTGCATGGGATCAATGTAACTTGTACGAACTGACCGCATAGTCGCGGATCTCCCGATTTGACAATATGACGATAGTTTCAAAATTCGTAGATTAAGCTTAAAAACAAGGAGTTGGGTGGTGAAAACCCAAACCAGCCACCAAACGGCCCCGTAAGAGGAACGAACATCTTGCACGGGACCAATGTAACTTGTATGAACTAACCGCGTAGTTACGGGTCTCCAGATTTGCGAATATGACGATAATTTCAAAATACGTAGATTAGGCTTAAATACAAGTCATTAAAGTGTGAAAACCCAAACCAGCCTCCAAACGGCCTCGTAAGAGGCACGAACACCTCGCACGGGACCAATGTAACTTGTACGAACTGACCACGTTGTCGTGGGTCTCGCGGTTTTAGAATACGACGATAATTTCAAAATACGTAGATTAGGCTTAAAAACAAGCCGTTGGAGGGTGAAAACCCAAACCAACCCCCAAACGGCCCCATAAAAGTCACGAACACCTCGCAGGGGACCAATGTAACTTGTAAGAACTGACCGCGTAGTCGCGGGCCTCCCGAAATATTGCAAAAATTTCAAAATAAATAGATGAGGCTTAAAAACAAGCCGTTCGAGGGTGATAACCCAAACCAGCCCCCAAATGGCCCCGTAACAGGCACAAAACCTCGCATGGGACCAATGTAACATGTCAGAACTGACCACGGAGTCGCGGGTGTCCTGATTTGAGAATAAGACGATAATTTTAAAATATATCGAATAAGCTAACAAAAAGCCCTAAAAGGGAAAAAACCCAAACTAGCCCCCCAACGGCCCTATAAGAGGCACAAACACATCGCACGGGACCAATATAACTTGTACGAACTGACCGCGTAGTCGCGGGCTTCTCAGTTTCAGAATATGACTATAATTTCAAAATATATCGATTAAGCTGAAAAACAGGCCCTTAAAGGGTATTAACCCAAACCAGCCCCCAAACGGCCTTGTATGAGGCTCTAACACCTCGCACGGGACCAATGTAACTTGTAGGTACTGATCTCGTAGTTGCGGGCCACCCAATTTAAGAATATGATGATAATTTCAAAATACGTAGATTAGCCTTAAAAACAAGCCGTTGGGGTGGAAACACAAACCAGCCCCCAAACGGCCCCGTAAAAGGCACGAACACCTCGCACGGGACCAATGTAACTTGTACGAACTGACCGCGTAGTCGCGGATCTCCCGATTTGACAATTTGACGATAGTTTCAAAATACGTAGATTAGGCTTAAAAACAAGGAGTTGGGTTGTGAAAACCCAAACCAGCCCCCAAACGGCCCCGTAAGAGGTACGAACATCTTGCACGGGACCAATGTAACTTTTATGAACTGACCGCGTAGTTACGGGTCTCCAGATTTGCGAATATGACGATAATTTCAAAATACGTCGATTAGGCTTAAATACAAGTTATTAAAGTGTGAAAACCCAAACCCGCCTTCAAACGGCCTCGTAAGAGGCAAGAAAACCTCGCACGGGACCAATGTAACTTGTACGAACTGACCGCGTTGTCGCGGGTCTCGCGGTTTTAGAATACGACGATAATTTCAAAATACGTAGATTAGGCTTAAAAACAAGCCGTTGGAGGGTGAAACCCAAACCAACCCCCAAACGGCCCCATAAAAGTCGCGAACACCTCGCAGGGGACCAATGTAACTTGTAAGAACTGAACGCGTAGTCGCGGGCCTCCCGAAATATGGCAAAAATTTCAAAATAAATAGATGAGGCTTAAAAACAAGCCGTTCGAGGGTGATAACCCAAACCAGCCCCCAAATGGCCACGTAACAGGCACAAAACCTCGCACGGGCCAATGTAACATGTCAGAACTGACCGCGGAGTCGCGGGTGTCCTGATTTGAGAATAGGACGATAATTTTAAAATATATCGATTAAGCTAAAAAACAAGCCCTTAAAGGGAGAAAACCCAAACTAGCCCCCCAACGGCCCTGTAAGAGGCACGAACACCTCGCACGGGACCAATATAACTTGTACGAACTGACCGCATAGTCTTGGGCCTCTCGATTTCAGAATATGACTATAATTTCAAAATATATCGATTAAGCTGAAAAACAGGCCCTTAAAGGGTGATAACCGAAACCAGCCCCTAAACGGCCTTGTAAGAGACTCTAACACCTCGCACAGGACCAATGGAACTTGTACGAACTGATCTCGTAGTTGCGGGTCTCCCAATCTAAGAATATGATGATAATTTCAAAATACGTAGATTAGCCTTAAAAACAAGACGTTGGGGTGGAAACACAAACCAGCCCCCAAACGGCCCCGAAAAAGGCACGGACACCTCGCACGGGACAAATGTAACTTGTACGAATTGACCGCGTAGTCGCGGATCTCCCGATTTGACAATATGACGATAGTTTCAAAATACGTAGATTAGGCTTAAAAATAAGGAGTTGGGTGGTGAAAACCCAAACCAGCCCCCAAACGGCCCCGTAAGAGGCACGAACATCTTGCACGGGACCAATGTAACTTGTATGAACTGACCGCGTAGTTTCGGGTCTCCAGATTTGCGAATATGACGATAATTTCAAAATACGTAGATTAGGCTTAAATACAAGTTATTAAAGTGTGAAAACCCAAACCAGCCCCCAAACGGCCTCGTAAGAGGCACGAACACCTCGCACGGGACCAATGTAACTTTTACGAACTGACCGCGTTGTCGCGGGTCTCGCGGTTTTAGAATACGGCGATAATTTCAAAATTCGTAGATTAGGCTTAAAAACAAGCCGTTGGAGCGTGAAAACCCAAACCAACCCCCAAACGGCCCCATAAAAGTCACCAACACCTCGCGGGGGACCAATGTAACTTGTAAGAACTGACCGCGTAGTCGGGGGCCTCCGGAAATATGGCAAAAATTTCAAAATAAATAGATCAGGCTTAAAAACAAGCCGTTCGAGGGTGATAACCCAAACCAGCCCCCAAATGGCCCCGTAACAGGCACAAAACACCTCGCACGGGACCAATGTAACATGTCAGAACTGACCGCGGAGTCGCGGGTGTCCTGATTTGAGAATAAGACGATAATTTTAAAATATATCGATTAAGCTAAAAAACAAGCCCTTAAAGGGAGAAAACCCAAACTAGTCCCCCAACGGCCCTGTAAGAGGCACGAACACCTCGCACGGGACCAATATAACATGTACGAACTGACCGCGTAGTTGCGGGCCTCTCGGTTTCAGAATATGAATATAATTTCAAAATACATCGATTAAGCTGAAAAACAGGCCCTTAAAGGGTGATAACCCAAACCAGCCCCCAAACGGCCTTGTAAGAGGCACGAACACCTCGCACGGGACCAGTATAACTTGTATGAACTGACCGCGTAGTCGCGGGCCTCTCGGTTTCAGAATATGACTATAATTTCAAAATATATCGATTAAGCTGAAAAACAGGCCCTTAAAGGGTGATAACCCAAACCTGCCCCAAAACGGCCTTGTAAAAGGCTCTAACACCTCGCACGGGACCAATGTAACTTGTACGAACTGATCTCGTAGTTACGGGTCTCCCAATTTATGAATATGATGATAATTTCAAAATACGTAGATTAGCCTTAAAAACAAGCCGTTGGGGTGGAAACACAAACCAGCCCCCAAACGGCCCCGTAAAAGGCACGAACACCTCGCACGGGACCAATGTAACTTGTACGAACTGACCGCGTAGTCGCGGATCTCCCGATTTGACAATATGACGATAGTTTCAAAATACGTAGATTAGGCTTAAAAACAAGGAGTTGCGTGGTGAAAACCCAGACCAGCCCCCAAACGGCCCCGTAAGAGGCACGAACATCTTGCACGGGACCAAAGTAACTTGTATGAACTGACCGCGTAGTTACGGGTCTCCAGATTTGCGAATATGACGATAATTTCAAAATACGTAGATTAGGCTTAAATACAAGTTATTAAAGTGTGAAAACCCAAACCAACCTCCAAACGGCCTCGTAAGAGGCACGAACACCTCGCACGGGACCAATGTAACTTGTACGAACTGACCACGTTGTCGTGGGTCTCGCGGTTTTAGAATACGACGATAATTTCAAAATACGTAGATTAGGCTTAAAAACAAGCCGTTGGAGGGTGAAAACCCAAACCAACCCCCAAACGGCCCCATAAAAGTCACGAACACCTCGCAGGGGACCAATGTAACTTGTAAGAACTGACCGCGTAGTCGCGGGCCTCCCGAAATATTGCAAAAATTTCAAAATAAATAGATCAGGCTTAAAAACAAGCCGTTCGAGGGTGATAACCCAAACCAGCCCCCAAATGGCCCCGTAACAGGCACAAAACCTCGCATGGGACCAATGTAACATGTCAGAACTGACCACGGAGTCGCGGGTGTCCTGATTTGAGAATAAGACGATAATTTTAAAATATATCGATTAAGCTAAAAAACAAGCCCTTAAAGGGAAAAAACCCAAACTAGCCCCCCAACGGCCCTATAAGAGGCACAAACACATCGCACGGGACCAATATAACTTGTACGAACTGACCGCGTAGTCGCGGGCTTCTCAGTTTCAGAATATGACTATAATTTCAAAATATATCGATTAAGCTGAAAAACAGGCCCTTAAAGGGTACTAACCCAAACCAGCCCCCATACGGCCTTGAATGAGGCTTTAACACCTCGCACGGGACCAATGTAACTTGTAGGTACTGATCTCGTAGTTGCGGGCCACCCAATTTAATAATATGATGATAATTTCAAAATACGTAGATTAGCCTTAAAAACAAGCCGTTGGGGTGGAAACACAAACCAGCCCCCAAACGGCCCCGTAAAAGGCACGAACACCTCGCACGGGACCAATGTAACTTGTACGAACTGACCGCGTAGTCGCGGATCTCCCGATTTGACAATTTGACGATAGTTTCAAAATACGTAGATTAGGCTTAAAAACAAGGAGTTGGGTTGTGAAAACCCAAACCAGCCCCCAAACGGCCCCGTAAGAGGCACGAACATCTTGCACGGGACCAATGTAACTTTTATGAACTGACCGCGTAGTTACGGGTCTCCAGATTTGCGAATATGACGATAATTTCAAAATACGTCGATTAGGCTTAAATACAAGTTATTAAAGTGTGAAAACCCAAACCAGCCTTCAAACGGCCTCGTAAGAGGCAAGAAAACCTCGCACGGGACCAATGTAACTTGTACGAACTGACCGCGTTGTCGCGGGTCTCGCGGTTTTAGAATACGACGATAATTTCAAAATACGTAGATTAGGCTTAAAAACAAGTTGTTGGAGGGTGAAACCCAAACCAACCCCCAAACGGCCCCATAAAAGTCGCGAACACCTCGCAGGGGACCAATGTAACTTGTAAGAACTGACCGCGTAGTCGCGGGCCTCCCGAAATATGGCAAAAATTTCAAAATAAATAGATGAGGCTTAAAAACAAGCCGTTCGAGGGTGATAACCCAAATCAGCCCCCAAATGGCCCCGTAACAGGCACAAAACCTCGCACGGGCCAATGTAACATGTCAGAACTGACCGCGGAGTCGCGGGTGTCCTGATTTGAGAATAGGACGATAATTTTAAAATATATTGATTAAGCTAAAAAACAAGCCCTTAAAGGGAGAAAACCCAAACTAGCCCCCCAACGGCCCTGTAAGAGGCACGAACACCTCGCACGGGACCAATATAACTTGTACGAACTGACCGCATAGTCTTGGGCCTCTCGATTTCAGAATATGACTATAATTTCAAAATATATCGATTAAGCTGAAAAACAGGCCCTTAAAGGGTGATAACCGAAACCAGCCCCTAAACGGCCTTGTAAGAGACTCTAACACCTCGCACAGGACCAATGGAACTTGTACGAACTGATCTCGTAGTTGCGGGTCTCCCAATCTAAGAATATGATGATAATTTCAAAATACGTAGATTAGCCTTAAAAACAAGACGTTGGGGTGGAAACACAAACCAGCCCCCAAACGGCCCCGAAAAAGGCACGGACACCTCGCACGGGACCAATGTAACTTGTACGAATTGACCGCGTAGTCGCGGATCTCCCGATTTGACAATATGACGATAGTTTCAAAATACGTAGATTAGGCTTAAAAATAAGGAGTTGGGTGGTGAAAACCCAAACCAGCCCCCAAACGGCCCCGTAAGAGGCACGAACATCTTGCACGGGACCAATGTAACTTGTATGAACTGACCGCGTAGTTTCGGGTCTCCAGATTTGCAAATATGACGATAATTTCAAAATACGTCGATTAGGCTTAAATACAAGTTATTAAAGTGTGAAAACCCAAACCAGCCCCCAAACGGCCTCGTAAGAGGCACGAACACCTCGCACGGGACCAATGTAACTTTTACGAACTGACCGCGTTGTCGCGGGTCTCGCGGTTTTAGAATACGGCGATAATTTCAAAATACGTAGATTAGGCTTAAAAACAAGCCGTTGGAGCGTGAAAACCCAAACCAACCCCCAAACGGCCCCATAAAAGTCACGAACACCTCGCAGGGGACCAATGTAACTTGTAAGAACTGACCGCGTAGTCGGGGGCCTCCGGAAATATGGCAAAAATTTCAAAATAAATAGATCAGGCTTAAAAACAAGCCGTTCGAGGGTGATAACCCAAACCAGCCCCCAAATGGCCCCGTAACAGGCACAAAACACCTCGCACGGGACCAATGTAACATGTCAGAACTGACCGCGGAGTCGCGGGTGTCCCGATTTGAGAATAAGACGATAATTTTAAAATATATCGATTAAGCTAAAAAACAAGCCCTTAAGGGAGAAAACCCAAACTAGTCCCCCAACGGCCCTGTAAGAGGCACGAACACCTCGCACGGGACCAATATAACATGTACGAACTGACCGCGTAGTTGCGGGCCTCTCGGTTTCAGAATATGAATATAATTTCAAAATACATCGATTAAGCTGAAAAACAGGCCCTTAAAGGGTGATAACCCAAACCAGCCCCCAAACGGCCTTGTAAGAGGCACGAACACCTCGCACGGGACCAGTATAACTTGTATGAACTGACCGCGTAGTCGCGGGCCTCTCGGTTTCAGAATATGACTATAATTTCAAAATATATCGATTAAGCTGAAAAACAGGCCCTTAAAGGGTGATAACCCAAACCTGCCCCAAAACGGCCTTGTAAAAGGCTCTAACACCTCGCACGGGACCAATGTAACTTGTACGAACTGATCTCGTAGTTACGGGTCTCCCAATTTATGAATATGATGATAATTTCAAAATACGTAGATTAGCCTTAAAAACAAGCCGTTGGGGTGGAAACACAAACCAGCCCCCAAACGGCCCCGTAAAAGGCACGAACACCTCGCACGGGACCAATGTAACTTGTACGAACTGACCGCGTAGTCGCGGATCTCCCGATTTGACAATATGACGATAGTTTCAAAATACGTAGATTAGGCTTAAAAACAAGGAGTTGCGTGGTGAAAACCCAGACCAGCCCCCAAACGGCCCCGTAAGAGGCACGAACATCTTGCACGGGACCAAAGTAACTTGTATGAACTGACCGCGTAGTTACGGGTCTCCAGATTTGCGAATATGACGATAATTTCAAAATACGTAGATTAGGCTTAAATACAAGTTATTAAAGTGTGAAAACCCAAACCAACCTCCAAACGGCCTCGTAAGAGGCACGAACACCTCGCACGGGACCAATGTAACTTGTACGAACTGACCACGTTGTCGTGGGTCTCGCGGTTTTAGAATACGACGATAATTTCAAAATACGTAGATTAGGCTTAAAAACAAGCCGTTGGAGGGTGAAAACCCAAACCAACCCCCAAACGGCCCCATAAAAGTCACGAACACCTCGCAGCGGACCAATGTAACTTGTAAGAACTGACCGCGTAGTCGCGGGCCTCCCGAAATATTGCAAAAATTTCAAAATAAATAGATCAGGCTTAAAAACAAGCCGTTCGAGGGTGATAACCCAAACCAGCCCCCAAATGGCCCCGTAACAGGCACAAAACCTCGCATGGGACCAATGTAACATGTCAGAACTGACCACGGAGTCGCGGGTGTCCTGATTTGAGAATAAGACGATAATTTTAAAATATATCGATTAAGCTAAAAAACAAGCCCTTAAAGGGAAAAAACCCAAACTAGCCCCCCAACGGCCCTATAAGAGGCACACACACATCGTACGGGACCAATATAACTTGTACGAACTGACCGCGTAGTCGCGGGCTTCTCAGTTTCAGAATATGACTATAATTTCAAAATATATCGATTAAGCTGAAAAACAGGCCCTTAAAGGGTACTAACCCAAACCAGCCCCCAAACGGCCTTGAATGAGGCTTTAACACCTCGCACGGGACCAATGTAACTTGTAGGTACTGATCTCGTAGTTGCGGGCCACCCAATTTAATAATATGATGATAATTTCAAAATACGTAGATTAGCCTTAAAAACAAGCCGTTGGGGTGGAAACACAAACCAGCCCCCAAACGGCCCCGTAAAAGGCACGAACACCTCGCACGGGACCAATGTAACTTGTACGAACTGACCGCGTAGTCGCGGATCTCCCGATTTGACAATTTGACGATAGTTTCAAAATACGTAGATTAGGCTTAAAAACAAGGAGTTGGGTTGTGAAAACCCAAACCAGCCCCCAAACGGCCCCGTAAGAGGCACGAACATCTTGCACGGGACCAATGTAACTTGTATGAACTGACCGCGTAGTTACGGGTCTCCAGATTTGCGAATATGACGATAATTTCAAAATACGTCGATTAGGCTTAAATACAAGTTATTAAAGTGTGAAAACCCAAACCAGCCTTCAAACGGCCTCGTAAGAGGCAAGAAAACCTCGCACGGGACCAATGTAACTTGTACGAACTGACCGCGTTGTCGCGGGTCTCGCGGTTTTAGAATACGACGATAATTTCAAAATACGTAGATTAGGCTTAAAAACAAGTTGTTGGAGGGTGAAACCCAAACCAACCCCCAAACGGCCCCATAAAAGTCGCGAACACCTCGCAGGGGACCAATGTAACTTGTAAGAACTGACCGCGTAGTCGCGGGCCTCCCGAAATATGGCAAAAATTTCAAAATAAATAGATCAGGCTTAAAAACAAGCCGTTCGAGGGTGATAACCCAAATCAGCCCCCAAATGGCCCCGTAACAGGCACAAAACCTCGCACGGGCCAATGTAACATGTCAGAACTGACCGCGGAGTCGCGGGTGTCCTGATTTGAGAATAGGACGATAATTTTAAAATATATCGATTAAGCTAAAAAACAAGCCCTTAAAGGGAGAAAACCCAAACTAGCCCCCCAACGGCCCTGTAAGAGGCACGAACACCTCGCACGGGACCAATATAACTTGTACGAACTGACCGCATAGTCTTGGGCCTCTCGATTTCAGAATATGACTATAATTTCAAAATATATCGATTAAGCTGAAAAACAGGCCCTTAAAGGGTGATAACCGAAACCAGCCCCTAAACGGCCTTGTAAGAGACTCTAACACCTCGCACAGGACCAATGGAACTTGTACGAACTGATCTCGTAGTTGTGGGTCTCCCAATCTAAGAATATGATGATAATTTCAAAATACGTAGATTAGCCTTAAAAACAAGACGTTGGGGTGGAAACACAAACCAGCCCCCAAACGGCCCCGTAAAAGGCACGGACACCTCGCACGGGACCAATGTAACTTGTACGAATTGACCGCGTAGTCGCGGATCTCCCGATTTGACAATATGACGATAGTTTCAAAATACGTAGATTAGGCTTAAAAATAAGGAGTTGGGTGGTGAAAACCCAAACCAGCCCCCAAACGGCCCCGTAAGAGGCACGAACATCTTGCACGGGACCAATGTAACTTGTATGAACTGACCGCGTAGTTTCGGGTCTCCAGATTTGCGAATATGACGATAATTTCAAAATACGTAGATTAGGCTTAAATACAAGTTATTAAAGTGTGAAAACCCAAACCAGCCCCCAAACGGCCTCGTAAGAGGCACGAACACCTCGCACGGGACCAATGTAACTTGTACGAACTGACCGCGTTGTCGCGGGTCTCTCGGTTTTAGAATACGACGATAATTTCAAAATACGTAGATTAGGCTTAAAAACAAGCCGTTGGAGGGTGAAAACCCAAACCAACCCCCAAACGGCCCCATAAAAGTCACGAACACCTCGCAGGGGACCAATGTAACTTGTAAGAACTGACCCCGTAGTCGCGGGCCTCCCGAAATATGGCAAAAATTTCAAAATAAATAGATGAGGCTTAAAAACAAGTCGTTCGAGGGTGATAACCCAAACCAGCCCCCAAATGGCCCGGTAACAAGCAGAAACACCTCGCCCGGGACCAACGTAACATGTCAAAACTGACCGCGGAGTCGCGGGTGTCCTGATTTGAGAATAAGACGATAATTTTAAAATATATCGGTTAAGCTAAAAAACAAGCCCTTAAATGGAGAAAACCCAAACTAGCCCCCTAACGGACCTGTAAGAGGCACGAACACCTCGCACGGGACAATATAACATGTACGAACTGACCGCGTAGTGGCGGGCCTCTCGGTTTCAGAATATGACTATAATTTCAAAATATATCGATTAAGCTGAAAAACAGGCCCTTAAAGGGTGATAACCCAAACCAGCCCCCAAATGGCCTCGTACGGGACCAATGTAACTTGTACGAACTGATCTCGTAGTTGCGGGCATCCCAATTTAAGAATATGATGATAATTTCATAATACGTAGATTAGCCTTAAAAACAAGCCGTTGGGGTGGAAACACAAACCAGACCCCAAACGGCCCCGTAAGAGGCACGAACATCTTGCACGGGACCAATGTAACTTGTATGAACTGACCGCGTAGTTTAGGGTCTCCAGGTTTTCGAATATGATGATAATTTCAAAATACGTAGATTAGGCTTTAATTCAAGTCATTAAAGTGTGGAAACCCAAACCAGCCCCCTAACGGCCTCGTAAGAGGCACGGACACCTCGCACGGGACCAATGTAACTTGTCCGAACTGATCGCGTTGCCGCGGGTCTCGCGGTTTTAGAATACGACGTTAATTTCAAAATACATAGATTAGGCTTTAAAACAAGCCGTTGGAGGGTGAAAACCCAAACCAACCCCCAAACGGCTCCATAAAAGTCACGAACACCTCGCAGGGGACAAATGTAATGGTAAGAACTGACCGCGTAGTCGCGGGCCTCCCGAAATATTGCAAAAATTTCACAATAAATAGATCAGGCTTAAAAACAAGCCGTTCGAGGGTGATAACCCAAACCAGCCACCAAATGGCCCCATAACACGCACAAACACCTCGCACGGGACCAATGTAACATGTCAGAACTGACCGCGGAGTCGCGGGTGTCCTGATTTGAGAATAAGACGATAATTTTAAAATATATCGATTAAGCTAAAAAAAAGCCCTTAAAGGGAGAAAACGCAAACTAGCCCCCCAACGGCCCTGTAAGAGGCACGAACACCGCGCACGGGACCAATATAACTTGTACGAACTGACCGCGTAGTCGCGGGCCTCTCGGTTTCAGAATATGACTATAATTTCAAAATATATCGATTAAGCTGAAAAACAGGCCCTTAAAGGGTGATAACCCAAACCAGCCCCCAAACGGCCTTGTAAGAGGTTCTAACACCTCGCACGGGACCAATGAAACTTGTACGAACTGATCTCGTAGTTATGGGTCTCCTAATTTATGAATATGATGATAATTTCAAAATACGTAGATTAGCCTTAAAAACAAGCCGTTGGGGTGGAAACAGAAACCAGACCCCAAACGGCCCCGTAAAAGGCACGAACACCTCGCACGGGACCAATGTAACTTGTACGAACTGACCGCGTAGTCGCGGATCTCCCGATTTGACAATATGGTGATAGTTTCAAAATACGTAGATTAGGGTTAAAAACAAGGAGTTGGGTGGTGAAAACCCAAACCAGCCCCCAAACGGCCCCGTAAGAGGCACGGAAATCTTGCACGGGACCAATGTAACTTGTATGAACTGACCGCGTAGTTACGGGTCTCCAGATTTGCGAATATGAGGATAATTTCAGAATACGTAGATTAGGCTTAAATACAAGTCATTAAAGTGTTGAAACCCAAACCAGCCCCCAAACGGCCTCGTAAGAGGCACGAACACCTCGCACGGGACCAATATAACTTGTACGAACTGACCGCGTTGTCGCGGGTCTCGCGGTTTTAGAATACGACGATAATTTCAAAATACGTTGATTAGGCTTAAAAACATGCCGTTGGAGGGTGAAAACCCAAACCAACCCTCAAACGGCCCCATTAAAGTCACGAACACCTCGTAGGGGACCAATGTAATTATAAGAACTGACCGCGTAGTCGCGGGCCTCCCGAAATATGGCAAAAATTTCAAAATAAATAGATGAGGCTTAAAAACAAACCGTTCGAGGGTGATAACCCAAACCATCCCCCAAATGGCCCCGTAACACGCACAAACACCTCGCACGGGACCAATGTAACATATCAGAACTGACCGCGGAGTCGCGGGTGTCCTGATTTGAGAATAAGACGATAATTTTAAAATATATCGATTAAGCTAAAAAACAAGCCCTTAAAGGGAGAAAACCCAAACTAGCCCCCCAACGGCCCTGTAAGAGGCACGAACACCTCGTACGGGACCAATATAACTTGTACGAACTGACCGCGTAGTCGCGGGCCTCTCGGTTTCAGAATATTACTATAATTTCAAAATATATCGATTAAGCTGAAAAATAGGCCCTTAAAGGGTGATAACCCAAACCAGCCCCCAAACGGCCTTGTAAGAGGCTCTAACACATCGTACGGGACCAATGTAACTTGTACCAACTGATCTCGTAGTTGCGGGCCTCCCAATTTAAGAATATGATGATAATTTCAAAATACGTAGATTAGCCTTAAAAACAAGCCGTTGGGGTGGAAACACAAACTAGCCCCCAAACGGCCCCGTAAAAGGCACGAACACCTCGCACGGGACCAATGTAACTTGTACGAACTGACCGCGTAGTCGCGGATCTCCCGATTTGACAATATGACGATAGTTTCACAATACGTAGATTAGGCTTAAAAACAAGGAGTTGGGTGGTGAAAACCCAAACCAGCCCCCAAACGGCCCCGTATGAGGCACGAACATCTTGCACGGGACCAATGTAACTTTTATGAACTGACCGCGTAGTTACGGGTCTCCAGATTTGCGAATATGACGATAATTTCAAAATACGTAGATTAGGCTTAAATACAAGTCATTAAAGTGTGGAAACCCAAACCAGCCCCCAAACGGCCTCGTAAGAGGCACGGACACCTCGCACGGGACCAATGTAACTTGTACGAACTGACCGCGTTGTCGCGGGTCTCGCGGTTTTAGAAAACGACGATAATTTCAAAATACGTAGATTAGGCTTAAAAACAAGCCGTTGGAGGGTGAAAACCCAAACCAACCCCCAAACGGCCCCATAAAAGTCACGCACACCTCGCAGGGGACCAATGTAATTGTAAGAAGTGACCACGTAGTCGCGGGCCTCCCGAAATATGGCAAAAATTTCCAAATAAATAGATGAGGCTTAAAAACAAGTCGTTCGAGGGTGATAACCCAAACCAGCCCCCAAATGGCCCCGTAACAAGCAGAAACACCTCGCCCGGGACCAATGTAACATGTCAAAACTGACCGCGGAGTCGCGGGTGTCCTGATTTGAGAATAAGACGATAATTTTAAAATATATCGATTAAGCTAAAAAACAAGCCCTTAAAGGGAGAAAACCCAAACTAGCCCCCTAACGGACCTGTAAGAGGCACGAACACCTCGAACGGGACAATATAACTTGTACGAACTGACCGCGTAGTGGCGGGCGGCTCGGTTTCAGAATATGACTATAATTTCAAAATATATCAATTAAGCTTTAAAATAGGCCCTTAAAGGTTGATAACCCAAACCAGCCCCCAAACGGCCTTGTAAGAGGCTATAACACCTCGTACGGGACCAATGTAACTTGTACGAACTGATCTCGTAGTTGCGGGCATCCTAATTTAAGAATATGATGATAATTTCAAAATACGTAGATTAGCCTTAAAAACAAGCCGTTGGGGTGGAAACACAAACCAGCCCCCAAACGGCCCCGTAAAAGGCACGAACACCTCGCACGGGACCAATGTAACTTGTACGAACTGACCGCGTAGTCGCGGATCTCCCGATTTGACAATATGACGATAGTTTCAAAATACGTAGATTAGGCTTAAAAACAAGGAGTTGGGTGGTGAAAACCCAAACCAGCCCCCAAACGGCCCCGTAAGAGGCACGAACATCTTGCACGGCGCCAATGTAACTTTTATGAACTGACCGCGTAGTTACGGGTCTCCAGATTTGCGAATATGACGATAATTTCAAAATACGTAGATTAGGCTTAAATACAAGTCATTAAAGTGTGGAAACCCAAACCAGCCCCCAAACGGCCTCGTAAGAGGCACGGACACCTCGCACGGGACCAATGTAACTTGTACGAACTGACTGCGTTGTCGCGGGTCTCGCAGTTTTAGAATACGACGATAATTTCAAAATACGTAGATTAGGCTTAAAAACAAGCCGTTGGAGGGTGAAAACCCAAACCAACCCCCAAACGGCCCCATAAAAGTCACGAACACCTCGCAGGGGACCAATGTAATTGTAAGAAGTGAGCGCGTAGTCGCGGGCATCCCGAAATATGGCAAAAATTTCAAAATAAATAGATGAGGCTTAAAAACAAGTCGTTCGAGGGTGATAACCCAAACCAGCCCCCAAATGGCCCCGTAACAAGCAGAAACACCTCGCCCGGGACCAATGTAACATGTCAAAACTGACCGCGGAGTCGCGGGTGTCCTGATTTGAGAATAAGATGATAATTTTAAAATATATCGATTAAGCTAAAAAACAAGCCCTTAAAGGGAGAAAACCCAAACTAGCCCCCTAACGGACCTGTAAGAGGCACGAACACCTTTCACGGGACAATATAACTTGTACGAACTGACCGCGTAGTGGCGGGCCGCTCGGTTTCAGAATATGACTATAATTTCAAAATATATCGATTAAGCTGAAAAATAGGCCCTTAAAGGGTGATAACCCAAACCAGCCCCCAAACGGCCTTGTAAGAGGCTCTAACACCTCGTACGGGACCAATGTAACTTGTACGAACTGATCTCGTAGTTGCGGGCATCCCAATTTAAGAATATGATGATAATTTCAAAATACGTAGATTAGCCTTAAAAATAAGCCGTTGGGGTGGAAACACAAACCAGCCCCCAAACGGCCCCGTAAAAGGCACGAACACCTCGCACGGGACCAATGTAACTTGTACGAACTGACCGCGTAGTCGCGGATCTCCCGATTTGACAATATGACGATAGTTTCAAAATACGTAGATTAGGCTTAAAAACAAGGACTTGGGTGGTGAAAACCCAAACCAGCCCCCAAACGACCCCATAAGAGGCACGAACATCTTGCACGGGACCAATGTAACTTGTATGAACTGACCGCGTAGTTGCGGGTCTCCAGGTTTTCGAATATGACGATAATTTCAAAATACGTAGATTAGGCTTAAATTCAAGTCATTAAAGTGTGGAAACCCAAACCAGCCCCCAAACGGCCTCGTAAGAGGCACGAAAACCTCGCACGGGACCAATGTAACTTGTATGAACTGATCGCGTTGTTGCGGGTCTCGCGGTTGTAGAATACGACGATAAATTGAAAATACATAGATTAGGCTTAAAAACAAGCCGTTGGAGGGTGAAAACCCAAACCAACCCCCAAACGGCCCCATAAAAGTCACGAACACCTCGCAGGGGACCAATGTAATTGTAAGAACTGACCGCGTAGTCGCGGGCCTCCCGAAATATGGCAAAAATTTCAAAATAAATAGATCAGGCTTAAAAACAAGCCGTTCGAGGGTGATAACCCAAACCAGCCCCCAAATGGCCCCATAACACGCACAAACACCTCGCACGGGACCAATGTAACATGTCAGAACTGACCGCGGAGTCGCGGGTGTCCTGATTTGAGAATAAGACGATAATTTTAAAATATATCGATTAAGCTAAAAAAAAGCCCTTAAAGGGAGAAAACCCAAACTAGCCCCCCAACGGCCCTGTAAGAGGCACGAACAACTCGCACGGGACCAATATAACTTGTACGAACTGACCGCGTAGTCGCGGGCCTCTCGGTTTCAGAATATGACTATAATTTCAAAATATATCGATTAAGCTGAAAAACAGGCCCTTAAAGGGTGATAACCCAAACCAGCCCCCAAACGGCCTTGTAAGAGGCTCTAACACCTCGCACGGGACCAATGAAACTTGTACGAACTGATCTCGTAGTTACGGGTCTCCCAATTTATGAATATGATGATAATTTCAAAATACGTAGATTAGCCTTAAAAACAAGCCGTTGGGGTGGAAACACAAACCAGCCCCCAAACGGCCCCGTAAAAGGCACGAACACCTCGCACGGGACCAATGTAACTTGTACGAACTGACCGCGTAGTCGCGGATCTCCCAATTTGAAAATATGATTATAGTTTCAAAATACGTAGATTAGGCTTAAAAACAAGGAGTTGGGTGGTGAAAACCCAAACCAGCCCCCAAACGGCCCCGTAAGAGGCACGTACATCTTGCACGGGACCAATGTAACTTGTATGAACTGACCGCGTAGTTACGGGTCTCCAGATTTGCGAATATGACGATAATTTCAAAATACGTAGATTAGGCTTAAATACAAGTCATTAAAGTGTGGAAACCCAAACCAACCCCCAAACGGCCTCGTAAGAGGCACGAACACCTCGCACGGGACCAATGTAACTTGTACGAACTGACCGCGTTGTCGCGGGTCTCGCGGTTTTAGAATACGACGATAATTTCAAAATACGTAGATTAGGCTTAAAAACAAGCCGTTGGAGGGTGAATACCCAAACCAACCCTCAAACGTCCCCATTAAAGTCACGAACACCTCGTAGGGGACCAATGTAATTGTAAGAACTGACCGCGTAGTCGCGGGCCTCCCGAAATATGGCAAAAATTTCAAAATAAATAGATGAGGCTTAAAAACAAGCCGTTCGAGGGGGATAACCCAAACCAGCCCCCAAATGGCCCCGTAACACGCACAAACACCTCGCACGGGACCAATGTAACATGTCAGAACTGACCGCGGAGTCGCGGGTGTCCTGATTTGAGAATAAGACGATAATTTTAAAATATATCGATTAAGCTAAAAAACAAGCCCTTAAAAGGAGAAAACCCAAACTAGCCCCCCAACGGCCCTGTAAGAGGCACGAACACCTCGCACTGAACCAATATAACTTGTACGAATTGACCGCATAGTCGCGGGCCTCTCGGTTTCAGAATATGACTATAATTTCAAAATATATCGATTAAGCTGAAAAATAGGCCCTTAAAGGGTGATAACCCAAACCAGCCCCCAAACGGCCTTGTAAGAGCCTCTAACACCTCGTACGGGACCAATGTAACTTGTACGAACTGATCTCGTAGTTGCGGGCCTCCCAATTTAAGAATATGATGATAATTTCAAAATACGTAGATTAGCCTTAAAAACAAGCCGTTGGGGTGGAAACACAAACCAACCCCCAAACGGCCCCGTAAAAGGCACGAACACCTCGCACGGGACCATTGTAACTTGTACGAACTGACCGCGTAGTCGCGGATCTCCCGATTTGACAATATGACGATAGTTTCAAAATACGTAGATTAGGCTTAAAAACAAGGAGTTGGGTGGTGAAAACCCAAACCAGCCCACAAACGGCCCCGTAAGAGGCACGAACATCTTGCACGGGACCAATGTAACTTTTATGAACTGACCGCGTAGTTACGGGTCTCCAGATTTGCGAATATGACGATAATTTCAAAATACGTAGATTAGGCTTAAATACAAGTCATTAAAGTGTGGAAACCCAAACCAGCCCCCAAACGGCCTCGTAAGAGGTACGGACACCTCGCACGGGACCAATGTAACTTGTACGAACTGACCGCGTTGTCGCGGGTCTCGCAGTTTTAGAATACGACGATAATTTCAAAATACGTAGATTAGGCTTAAAAACAAGCCGTTGGAGGGTGAAAACCCAAACCAACCCCCAAACGGCCCCATAAAATTCACGAACTCTTCGCAGGGGACAAATGTAATTGTAAGAAGTGACCGCGTAGTCGCGGGCCTCCCGAAATATGGCAAAAATTTCCAAATAAATAGATGAGGCTTAAAAACAAGCCGTTCGAGGGTGATAACCCAAACCAACCCCCAAATGGCCCCGTAACAAGCAGAAACACCTCGCCCGGGACCAATGTAACACGTCAGAACTGACCGCGGAGTCGCGGGTGTCCTGATTTGAGAATAAGACGATAATTTTAAAATATATCGATTAAGCTAAAAAACAAGCCCTTAAAGGGAGAAAACCCAAACTAACCCCCTAACGGACCTGTAAGAGGCACGAACACCTCGCACGGGACAATATAACTTGTACGAACTGACCGCGTAGTGGCGGGCCGCTCGGTTTCAGAATATGACTATAATTTCAAAATATATCAATTAAGCCGAAAAACCGGCCCTTAAAGGGTGATAACCCAACCAGCCCCTAAACGGCCTCGTACGGGACCAATGTAACCTGTACGAACTGATCTCGTAGTTGCGGGCATCCCAATTTAAGAATATGATGATAATTTCAAAATACGTAGATTAGCCTTAAAAACAAGCCGTTGGGGTGGAAACACAAACTAGCCCCCAAACGGCCCCGTAAAAGGCACGAACACCTCGCACGGGACCAATGTAACTTGTACGAACTGACCGCGTAGTCGCGGATCTCCCGATTTGACAATATGACGATAATTTCAAAATACGTAGATTAGGCTTAAAAACAAGGAGTTGGGTGTTGAAAACCCAAACCAGCCCCCAAACGGCCCCGTAAGAGGCACGAACATCTTGCACGGTACCAATGTAACTTTTATGAACTGACCGCGTAGTTACGGGTCTCCAGATTTGCGAATATGACGATAATTTCAAAATACGTAGATTAGGCTTAAATACAAGTCATTAAAGTGTGGAAACCCAAACCAGCCCCCAAACGGCCTTGTAAGAGGCACGAACACCTCGCACGGGACCAATGTAACTTGTACGAACTGACCGCGTTGTCGTGGGTCTCGCGGTTTTAGAATACGACGATAATTTCAAAATACGTAGATTAGGCTTGAAAACAAGTCGTTGGAGGGTGAAAACCCAAACCAACCCCCAAACGGCCCCATAAAAGTCACGAACACCTCGCAGGGGACCAATGTAATTGTAAGAACTGATCGCGTAGTCGCGGGCCTCCCGAAATATGGCAAAAATTTTAAAATAAATAGATCAGGCTAAAAAACAAGCCGTTCGAGGGTGATAACCCAAACTAGCCCCCAAATGGCCCCGTAACACGCACAAACACCTCGCACGGGACCAATGTAACATGTCAGAAGTGACCGCGGAGTCGCGGGTGTCCTGATTTGAGAATAAGACAATAATTTTAAAATATATCGATTAAGCTCAAAAACAAGCCCTTAAAGGGAGAAAACCCAAAGCAGCCCCCTAACGGACCTGTAAGAGGCACGAACACCTCGTACGGGACAATATAACTTGTACGAACTGACCGCGTAGTGGCGGGCCGCTCGTTTTCAGAATATGACAATAATTTCAAAATATATCGATTAAGCTGAAAAACAGGCCCTTAAAGGGTGATAACCCAAACCAACCCCCAAACGGCCTCGTATGGGACCAATGTAACTTGTACGAACTGATCTCGTAGTTGCGGGCATCCCAATTTAAGAATATGATGATAATTTCAAAATACGTAGATTAGCCTTAAAAACAAGCCGTTGGGGTGGAAACACAAACCAGCCCCCAAACGGCCCCGTAAAAGGCACGAACACCTCGCACGAGACCAATGTAACTTGTACGAACTGACCGCGTAGTCGCGGATCTCCCGATTTGATAATATGACGATAGTTTCAAAATACGTAGATTAGGCTTAAAAACAAGGAGTTGGGTGGTGAAAACCCGAACCAGCCCCCAAACGACCCCATAAGAGGCACGAACATCTTGCACGGGACCAATGTAACTTGTATGAACTGACCGCGTAGTTGCGGGTCTCCAGGTTTTCGAATATGACGATAATTTCAAAATACGTAGATTAGGCTTAAATTCAAGTCATTAAAGTGTGGAAACCCAAACCAGCCCCCAAACGGCCTCGTAAGAGGCACGGACACCTCGCACGGGACGAATGTAACTTGTCCGAACTGATCGCGTTGTCGCGGGTCTCGCGGTTTTAGAATACGACGATAATTTGAAAATACATAGATTAGGCTTAAAAACAAGCCGTTGGAGGGTGAAAACCCAAACCAACCCCCAAACGGCCCCATAAAAGTCACGAACACCTCGCAGGGGACCAATGTAATTGTAAGAACTGACCGCGTAGTCGCGGGCCTCCCGAAATATGGCAAAAATTTCAAAATAAATAGATCAGGCTTAAAAACAAGCCGTTCGAGGGTGATAACCCAAACCAGCCCCCAAATGGCCCCATAACACGCACAAACACCTCGCACGGGACCAATGTAACATGTCAGAACTGACCGCGGAGTCGCGGGTGTCCTGATTTGAGAATAAGACGATAATTTTAAAATATATCGATTAAGCTAAAAAAAAGCCCTTAAAGGGAGAAAACCCAAACTAGCCCCCCAACGGCCCTGTAAGAGGCACGAACAACTCGCACGGGACCAATATAACTTGTACGAACTGACCGCGTAGTCGCGGGCCTCTCGGTTTCAGAATATGACTATAATTTCAAAATATATCGATTAAGCTGAAAAACAGGCCCTTAAAGGGTGATAACCCAAACCAGCCCCCAAACGGCCTTGTAAGAGGCTCTAACACCTCGCACGGGACCAATGTAACTTGTACGAACTGATCTCGTTGTTGCGGGCCTCCCAATTTAAGAATATGATGATAATTTCAAAATACGTAGATTAGCCTTAAAAACAAGCCGTTGGGGTGGAAACACAAACCAGCCCCCAAACGGCCCCGTAAAAGGCATGAACACCTCGCACGGGACCAATGTAACTTGTACGAACTGACCGCGTAGTCGCGGATCTCCCAATTTGACAATATGACGATAGTTTCAAAATACGTAGATTAGGCTTAAAAACAAGGAGTTGGGTGTTGAAAACCCAAACCAGCCCCCAAACGGCCCCGTAAGAGGCACGAACATCTTGTACGGGACCAATGTAACTTTTATGAACTGACCGCGTAGTTACGGGTCTCCAGATTTGCGAATATGACGATAATATCAGAATACGTAGATTAGGCTTAAATACAAGTCATTAAAGTGTGGAATCCCAAACCAGCCCCCAAACGGCCTCGTAAGAGGCACGAACACCTCGCACGGGACCAATGTAACTTGTACGAACTGACCGCGTTGTCCCGGGTCTCGCGGTTTTAGAATACGATGATAATTTCAAAATACGTAGATTAGGCTTAAAAACAAGCCGTTGGAGGGTGAAAACCCAAACCAACCCTCAAACGGCCCCATTAAAGTCACTAACACCTCGTAGGGGACCAATGTAATTGTAAGAACTGACCGCGTAGTCGCGGGCCTCCCGAAATGTGGCAAAAATTTCAAAATAAATAGATGAGGCTTAAAAACAAGCTGTTCGAGGGTGATAACCTAAACCAGCCCCCAAATGGCCCCTTAACACGCACAAACACCTCGCACGGGACCAATGTAACATGTCAGAACTGACCGCGGAGTCGCGGGTGTCCTGATTTGAGAATAAGACGATAATTTTAAAATATATCGATTAAGCTAAAAAACAAGCCCTTAAAGGGAGAAAACCCAAACTAGCCCCCCAACGGCCCTGTAAGAGGCACGAACACCTCGCCCGGGACCAATATAACTTGTACGAACTGACCGCGTAGTCGCGGGCCTCTCGGTTTCAGAATATGACTATAATTTCAAAATATATCGATTAAGCTGAAAAATAGGCCCTTAAAGGGTGACAGCCCAAACCAGCCCCCAAACGGCCTTGTAAGAGGCTTTAACACCTCGTACGGGACCAATGTAACTTGTACGAACTGATCTTGTAGTTGCGGGCCTCCCAATTTAAGAATATGATGATAATTTTAAAATACGTAGATTAGCCTTAAAAACAAGCCGTTGGGGTGGAAACACAAACCAGCCCCCAAACGGCCCCGTAAAAGGCACGAACACCTCGCACGGGACCAATGTAACTTGTACGAACTGACCGCGTAGTCGCGGATCTCCCGATTTGACAATATGACGATAGTTTCAAAATACGTAGATTAGGCTTAAAAACAAGGAGTTGGGTGTTGAAAACCCAAACCAGCCCCCAAACGGCCCCGTAAGAGGCACGAACATCTTGTACGGGACCAATGTAACTTTTATGAACTGACCGCGTAGTTACGGGTCTCCAGATTTGCGAATATGACGATAATTTCAGAATACGTAGATTAGGCTTAAATACAAGTCATTAAAGTGTGGAAACCCAAACCAGCCCCCAAACGGCCTCGTAAGAGGCACGAACACCTCGCACGGGACCAATGTAACTTGTACGAACTGACCGCGTTGTCCCGGGTCTCGCGGTTTTAGAATACGATGATAATTTCAAAATACGTAGATTAGGCTTAAAAACAAGCCGTTGGAGGGTGAAAACCCAAACCAACCCTCAAACGGCCCCATTAAAGTCACTAACACCTCGTAGGGGACCAATGTAATTGTAAGAACTGACCGCGTAGTCGCGGGCCTCCCGAAATGTGGCAAAAATTTCAAAATAAATAGATCAGGCTTAAAAACAAGCTGTTCGAGGGTGATAACCTAAACCAGCCCCCAAATGGCCCCTTAACACGCACAAACACCTCGCACGGGACCAATGTAACATGTCAGAACTGACCGCGGAGTCGCGGGTGTCCTGATTTGAGAATAAGCCGATAATTTTAAAATATATCGATTAAGCTAAAAAACAAGCCCTTAAAGGGAGAAAACCCAAACTAGCCCCCCAACGGCCCTGTAAGAGGCACGAACACCTCGCACGGGACCAATATAACTTGTACGAACTGACCGCGTAGTCGCGGGCCTCTCGGTTTCAGAATATGACTATAATTTCAAAATATATCGATTAAGCTGAAAAATAGGCCCTTAAAGGGTGATAGCCCAAACCAGCCCCCAAACGGCCTTGTAAGAGGCTCTAACACCTCGTACGGGACCAATGTAACTTGTACGAACTGATCTCGTAGTTGCGGGCCTCCCAATTTAAGAATATGATGATAATTTCAAAATACGTAGATTAGCCTTAAAAACAAGCCGTTGGGGTGGAAACACAAACCAGCCCCCAAACGGCCCCGTAAAAGGCACGAACACCTCGCACGGGACCAATGTAACTTGTACGAACTGACCGCGTAGTCGCGGATCTCCCGATTTGACAATATGACGATAGTTTCAAAATACGTAGATTAGGCTTAAAAATAAGGAGTTGGGTGGTGAAAACCCAAACCTGCCCCCAAACGGCCCCGTAAGAGGCACGAACATCTTGCACGGGACCAATGTAACTTGTATGAACTGACCGCGTAGTTACGGGTCTCCAGATTTACGAATATGACGATAATTTCAAAATACGTAGATTAGGCTTAAATACAAGTTATTAAAGTGTGAAAATCCAAACCAGCCTCCAAACGGCCTCGTAAGAGGCACGAACACCTCGCACGGGACCAATGTAACTTGTACGAACTGACCGCGTTGTCCCGGGTCTCGCGGTTTTAGAATACGATGATAATTTCAAAATACGTAGATTAGGCTTAAAAACAAGCCGTTGGAGGGTGAAAACCCAAACCAACCCTCAAACGGCCCCATTAAAGTCACTAACACCTCGTAGGGGACCAATGTAATTGTAAGAACTGACCGCGTAGTCGCGGGCCTCCCGAAATGTGGCAAAAATTTCAAAATAAATAGATCAGGCTTAAAAACAAGCTGTTCGAGGGTGATAACCTAAACCAGCTCCCAAATGGCCCCTTAACACGCACAAACACCTCGCACGGGACCAATGTAACATGTCAGAACTGACCGCGGAGTCGCGGGTGTCCTGATTTGAGAATAAGACGATAATTTTAAAATATATCGATTAAGCTAAAAAACAAGCCCTTAAAGGGAGAAAACCCAAACTAGCCCCCCAACGGCCCTGTAAGAGGCACGAACACCTCGCACGGGACCAATATAACTTGTACGAACTGACCGCGTAGTCGCGGGCCTCTCGGTTTCAGAATATGACTATAATTTCAAAATATATCGATTAAGCTGAAAAATAGGCCCTTAAAGGGTGATAGCCCAAACCAGCCCCCAAACGGCCTTGTAAGAGGCTCTAACACCTCGTACGGGACCAATGTAACTTGTACGAACTGATCTCGTAGTTGCGGGCCTCCCAATTTAAGAATATGATGATAATTTCAAAATACGTAGATTAGCCTTAAAAACAAGCCGTTGGGGTGGAAACACAAACCAGCCCCCAAACGGTCCCGTAAAAGGCACGAACACCTCGCACGGGACCAATGTAACTTGTACGAACTGACCGCGTAGTCGCGGATCTCCCGATTTGACAATATGACGATAGTTTCAAAATACGTAGATTAGGCTTAAAAACAAGGAGTTGGGTGGTGAAAAATAAAACCTGCCCCCAAATGGCCCCGTAAGAGGCACGAACATCTTGCACGGGACCAATGTAACTTGTATGAACTGACCGCGTAGTTACGGGTCTCCAGATTTGCGAATATGACGATAATTTCAAAATACGTAGATTAGGCTTAAATACAAGTTATTAAAGTGTGAAAATCCAAACCAGCCTCCAAACGGCCTCGTAAGAGGCACGAACACCTCGCACGGGACCAATGTAACTTGTACGAACTGACCACGTTGTCGCGGGTCTCGCGGTTTTAGAATACGACGATAATTTCAAAATACGTAGATTAGGCTTAAAAACAAGCCGTTGGAGGGTGAAAACCCAAACCAACCCTCAAACGGCCCCATTAAAGTCACGAACACCTAGTAGGGGACCAATGTAATTGTAAGAACTGACCGCGTAGTCGCGGGCCTCCCGAAATATGGCAAAAATTTCAAAATAAATAAATGAGGCTTAAAAACAAGCCGTTCGAGGGTGATAACCCAAACCAGCCCCCAAATGGCCCCGTAACAGGCACAAAACACCTCGCACGGGACCAATGTAACATGTCAGAACTGACCGCGGAGTCGCGGGTGTCCTGATTTGAGAATAAGACGATAATTTTAAAATATATCGATTAAGCTAAAAAACAAGCCCTTAAAGGGAGAAAACCCAAACTAGCAACCCAACGGCCCTGTAAGAGGCACGAACACCTCGCACGGGACCAAAATAACTTGTACGAACTGACCGCGTAGTCGCGGGCCTCTCGGTTTCAGAATATGACTATAATTTCAAAATATATCGATTAAGCTGAAAAACAGGCCCTTAAAGGGTGATAACCCAAACCAGCCCCCAAACGGCCTTGTAAGAGGCTCTAACACCTCGCACGGGACCATTGAAACTTGTACGAACTGATCTCGTAGTTACGGGTCTCCCAATTTATGAATATGATGATAATTTCAAAATACGTAGATTAGCCTTAAAAACAAGCCGTTGGGGTGGAAACACAAACCAGCCCCCAAACGGCCCCGTAAAAGGCACGAACACCTCGCACGGGACCAATGTAACTTGTACGAACTGACCGCGTAGTCGCGGATCTCCCGATTTGACAATATGACGATAGTTTCAAAATACGTAGATTAGGCTTAAAAACAAAGAGTTGGGTGGTGAAAACCCAAACCAGCCCCCAAACGGCCTCGTAAGAGGCACGAACATCTTGCACGGGACCAATGTAACTTTTATGAACTGACCGTGTAGTTACGGGTCTCCAGATTTGCGAATATGACGATAATTTCAGAATACGTAGATTAGGCTTAAATACAAGTCATTAAAGTGTGGAAACCCAAACCAGCCCCCAAACGGCCTCGTAAGAGGCACGAACACCTCACACGGGACCAATGTAACTTGTACGAACTGACCGCGTTGTCCCGGGTCTCGCGGTTTTAGAATACGACGATAATTTCAAAATACGTAGATTAGGCTTAAAAACAAGCCGTTGGAGGGTGAAAACCCAAACCAACCCTCAAACGGCTCCATTAAAGTCACGAACACCTCGTAGGGGACCAATGTAATTGTAAGAACTGACCGCGTAGTCGCGGGCCTCCCGAAATATGGCAAAAATTTCAAAATAAATAGATGAGGCTTAAAAACAAGCCGTTCGAGGGTGATAACCTAAACTAGCCCCCAAATGGCCCTGTAACACGCACAAACACCTCGCACGGGACCAATGTAACATGTCAGAACTGACCGCGGAGTCGCGGGTGTCCTGATTTGAGAGTAAGACGATAATTTTAAAATATATCGATTAAGCTAAAAAACAAGCCCTTAAAGGGAGAAAACCCAAACTAGCCCCCTAACGGACCTGTAAGAGGCACGAACACCTCGCACGGGTTAATATAACTTGTACGAATTGACCGCGTAGTGGCGGGCCGCTCGGTTTCAGAATATGACAATAATTTCAAAATATATCGATTAAGTTGAAAAACAGGTCCTTAAAGGGTGATAACCCAAACCAGCCCCTAAACGGCCTCGTACGGGACCAATGTAACTTGTACGAACTGATCTCGTAGTTGCGGGCCTCCCAATTTAAGAATATGATGATAATTTCAAAATACGTAGATTAGCCTTAAAAACAAGCCGTTGGGGTGGAAACACAAACCAGCCCCCAAACGGCCCCGTAAAAGGCACGAACACCTCGCACGGGACCAATGTAACTTGTACGAACTGACCGCGTAGTCGCGGATCTCCCGATTTGACAATATGACGATAGTTTCAAAATACGTAGATTAGGCTTAAAAACAAGGAGTTGGGTGTTGAAAACCCAAACCAGCCCCCAAACGGCCCCGTAAGAGGCACGAAC
This sequence comes from Sambucus nigra, assembly GCA_949130495.1. NCBI lineage: Eukaryota > Viridiplantae > Streptophyta > Magnoliopsida > Dipsacales > Adoxaceae > Sambucus > Sambucus nigra. The sequence goes on along the minus strand of OX422222.1, from coordinate 174,268,711 downwards.
ATCTTGCACGGGACCAATGTAACTTTTATGAACTGACCGCGTAGTTACGGGTCTCCAGATTTGCGAATATGACTTTAATTTCAGAATACGTAGATTAGGCTTAAATACAAGTCATTAAAGTGTGGAAACCCAAACCAGCCCCCAAACGGCCTCGTAAGAGGAACGAACACCTCGCACGGGACCAATATAACTTGTACGAACTGATCGCGTAGTCGCGGGCCTCTCGGTTTTAGAATATGACTATAATTTCAAAATATATCGATTAAGTTGAAAAACAGGCCCTTAAAGGGTGATAACCCAAACCAGCCCCCAAACGGCCTTGTAAGAGATTCTAACACCTCGCACGGGACCAATATAACTTGTACGAACTGATCTCGTAGTTGCGGGCCTCCCAATTTAAGAATATGATGATAATTTCAAAATACGAAGATTAGCCTTAAAAACAAGCCGTTGGGGTGGAAACACAAACCAGCCCCCAAACGGCCCCGTAAAAGGCACGAACACCTCGCATGGGATCAATGTAACTTGTACGAACTGACCGCGTAGTCGCGGATCTCAAGATTTGACAATATGACGATAGTTTCAAAATACGTAGATTAGGCTTAAAAACAAGGAGTTGGGTGGTGAAAACCAAAACCAGCCCCCAAATGGCCCCGTAAGAGGCACGAACATCTTGCACGGGACCAATGTAACTTGTATGAACTGACCGCGTAGTTACGGGTCTCCAGATTTGCGAATATGACGATAATTTCAAAATACGTAGATTAGGCTTAAATACAAGTTATTAAAGTGTGAAAACCCAAACCAGCCTCCAAACGGCCTCGTAAGAGGCACGAACACCTCGCACGGGACCAATGTAACTTGTACGAACTGACCGCGTTGTCGCGGGTCTCGCGGTTTTAGAATACGACGATAATTTCAAAATACGTAGATTAGGCTTAAAAACAAGCCGTTGAAGGGTGAAAACCCAAACCAACCCTCAAACGGCCCCATTAAAGTCACGAACACCTCGTAGGGGACCAATGTAATTGTAAGAACTGACCGCGTAGTCGCGGGCCTCCCGAAATATGGCAAAAATTTCAAAATAAATAGATGAGGCTTAAAAAAAAGCCGTTCGAGGGTGATAACCCAAACCAGCCCCCAAATGGCCCCGTAACACGCACAAACACCTCGCACGGGACCAATGTAACATGTCAGAACTGACCGCGGAGTCGCGGGTGTCATGATTTGAGAATAAGACGATAATTATAAAATATATCGATTAAGCTAAAAAACAAGCCCTTAAAGGGAGAAAACCCAAACTAGCCCCCCAACGGACCTGAAAGAGGCACGAACACCTCGCACGGGACCAATATAACTTGTACGAACTGACCGCGTAGTCGCGGGCCTCTCGGTTTCAGAATATGACTATAATTTCAAAATATATCGATTAAGCTGAAAAAGAGGCCCTTAAGAGGGGATAACCCAAACCAGCCCCCAAACGGCCTCGTACGGGACCAATGTAACTTGTACGAACTGATCTCGTCGTTGCGGGTCTCCCAATTTATGAATATGATGATAATTTCAAAATACGTAGATTAGCCTTAAAAATAAGCCGTTGGGGTGGAAACACAAACCAGCCCCCAAACGGCCCCGTAAAAGGCACGAACACCTCGCACGGGACCAATGTAACTTGTACGAACTGACCGCGTAGTCGCGGATCTCCCGATTTGACAATATGACGATAGTTTCAAAATACGTAGATTAGGCTTAAAAACAAGGAGTTGGGTGGTGAAAACCCAAACCAGCCCCCAAACGGCCCCGTAAGAGGCACGAACATCTTGCACGGGACCAATGTAACTTGTATGAACTGACCGCATAGTTACGGGTCTCCAGACATATGACGATAATTTCAAAATACGTAGATTAGGCTTAAATACAAGTTATTAAAGTGTGAAAACCCAAACCAGCCTCCAAACGGCCTCGTAAGAGGCACGAACACCTCGCACGGGACCAATGTAACTTGTACGAACTGACCGCGTTGTCGCGGGTCTCGCGGTTTTAGAATACGACGATAATTTCAAAATACGTAGATTAGGCTTAAAAACAAGTCGTTGAAGGGTGAAAACCCAAACCAACCCTCAAACGGCCCCATTAAAGTCACGAACACCTCGTAGGGGACCAATGTAATTGCAAGAACTGACCGCGTAGTCGCAGGCCTCCCGAAATATGGCAAAAATTTCAAAATAAATATATGAGGCTTAAAAAAAAGCCGTTCGAGGGTGATAACCTAAACCAGCCCCCAAATGGCCCCGTAACACGCACAAACACCTCGCACGGGACCAATGTTACATGTCAGAACTGACCGCGGAGTCGCGGGTGTCATGATTTGAGAATAAGACGATAATTTTAAAATATATCGATTAAGCTAAAAAACAAGCCCTTAAAGGGAGAAAACCCAAACTAGCCTCCCAACGGACCTGAAAGAGGCACGAACACCTCGTACGGGACCAATATAACTTGTACAAACTGACCGCGTAGTCGCGGGCCTCTCGGTTTCAGAATATGACTATAATTTCAAAATATATCGATTAAGCTGAAAAACAGGCCCTTAAAGGGGGATAACCCAAACCAGCCCCCAAACGGCCTCGTACGGGACCAATGTAACTTGTACGAACTGATCTCGTCGTTGCGGGTCTCCCAATTTATGAATATGATGATAATTTCAAAATACGTAGATTAGCCTTAAAAATAAGCCGTTGGGGTGGAAACACAAACCAGCCCCCAAACGGCCCCGTAAAAGGCACGAACACCTCGCACGGGACCAATGTAACTTGTACGAACTGACCGCGTAGTCGCGGATCTCCCGATCTGACAATATGACGATAGTTTCAAAATACGTAGATTAGGCTTAAAAACAAGGAGTTGGGTGGTGAAAACCCAAACCAGCCCCCAAACGGCCCCGTAAGAGGCACGAACATCTTGCACGGGACCAATGTAACTTGTATGAACTGACCGCATAGTTACGGGTCTCCAGACATATGACGATAATTTCAAAATACGTAGATTAGGCTTAAATACAAGTTATTAAAGTGTGAAAACCCAAACCAGCCTCCAAACGGCCTGGTAAGAGGCACGAACACCTCGCACGGGACCAATGTAACTTGTATGAACTGACCGCGTTGTCGCGGGTCTCGCGGTTTTAGAATACGACGATAATTTCAAAATACGTAGATTAGGCTTAAAAACAAGCCGTTGAAGGGTGAAAACCCAAACCAACCCTCAAACGGCCCCATTAAAGTCACGAACACCTCGTAGGGGACCAATGTAATTGTAAGAACTGACCGCGTAGTCGCGGGCCTCCCGAAATATGGCAAAAATTTCAAAATAAATATATGAGGCTTAAAAAAAAGCCGTTCGAGGGTGATAACCCAAACCAGCCCCCAAATGGCCCCGTAACACGCACAAACACCTCGCACGGGACCAATGTTACATGTCAGAACTGACCGCGGAGTCGCGGGTGTCATGATTTGAGAATAAGACGATAATTTTAAAATATATCGATTAAGCTAAAAAACAAGCCCTTAAAGGGAGAAAACCCAAACTAGCCTCCCAACGGACCTGAAAGAGACACGAACACCTCGCACGGGACCAATATAACTTGTACGAACTGACCGCGTAGTCGCGGGCCTCTCGGTTTCAGAATATGACTATAATTTCAAAATATATCGATTAAGCTGAAAAACAGGCCCTTAAAGGGGGATAACCCAAACCAGCCCCCAAACGGCCTCGTACGGGACCAATGTAACTTGTACGAACTGATCTCGTCGTTGCGGGTCTCGCAATTTATGAATATGATGATAATTTCAAAATACGTAGATTAGCCTTAAAAATAAGCCGTTGGGGTGGAAACACAAACCAGCCCCCAAACGGCCCCGTAAAAGGCACGAACACCTCGCACGGGACCAATGTAACTTGTACGAACTGACCGCGTAGTCGCGGATCTCCCGATCTGACAATATGACGATAGTTTCAAAATACGTAGATTAGGCTTAAAAACAAGGAGTTGGGTGGTGAAAACCCAAACCAGCCCCCAAACGGCCCCGTAAGAGGCACGAACATCTTGCACGGGACCAATGTCACTTGTATGAACTGACCGCGTAGTTACGGGTCTCCAGATTTGCGAATATGACGATAATTTCAAAATACGTAGATTAGGCTTAAATACAAGTCATTAAAGTGTGAAAACCCAAACCAGCCCCCAAACGGCCTCGTAAGAGGCACGAACACCTCGCACGGGACCAATGTAACTTGTACGAACTGACCGCGTTGTCGCGGGTCTCGCGGTTTTAGAATACGACGATAATTTCAAAATACGTAGATTATGCTTAAAAACAAGCCGTTGGAGCGTGAAACCCCAAACCAACCCCTAAACGGCCCCATAAAAGTCACGAACACCTCGCAGGGGACCAATGTAACTTGTAAGAACTGACCGCGTAGTCGCGGGCCTCCCGAAATATTGCAAAAATTTCAAAATAAATAGATCAGGCTTAAAAACAAGCCGTTCGACGGTGATAACCCTAACCAGCCCCCAAATGGCCCCGTAACAGGCACAAACACCTCGCACGGGACCAATGTAACATGTCAGAACTGACCGCGGAGTCGCGGGTGTCCTGATTTGAGAATAAGACGATAATTTTAAAATATATCGATTAAGCTAAAAAACAAGCCCTTAAAGGGAGAAAACCCAAACTAGCCCCCCAACGGCCCTGTAAGAGGCACGAACACCTCGGACGGGACCAATATAACTTGTACGAACTGACCGCGTAGTCGCGGGCCTCTCGGTTTCAGAATATGACTATAATTTCAAAATATTTCGATTAAGCTGAAAAACAGGCCCTTAAAGGGTGATAACCCAAACCAGCCCCCAAACGGCCTTGTAAGAGGAACGAACACCTCGCACGGGACCAATATAACTTGTACGAACTGATCGCGTAGTCGCGGGCCTCTCGGTTTTAGAATATGACTATAATTTCAAAATATATTGATTAAGTTGAAAAACAGACCCTTAAAGGGTGATAACCCAAACCAGCCCCCAAACGGCCTTGTAAGAGGCTCTAACCCCTCGCAAGGGACCAATATAACTTGTACGAACTGATCTCGTAGTTGCGGGCCTCCCAATTTAAGAATATGATGATAATTTCAAAATACGAAGATTAGCCTTAAAAACAAGCCGTTGGGGTGGAAACACAAACCAGCCCCCAAACGGCCCCGTAAAAGGTACGAACACCTCGCTTGGGATCAATGTAACTTGTACGAACTGACCGCGTAGTCGCGGATCTCAAGATTTGACAATATGACGATAGTTTCAAAATACGTAGATTAGGCTTAAAAACAAGGAGTTGTGTGGTGAAAACCAAAACCAGCCCCCAAATGGCCCCGTAAGAGGCACGAACATCTTGCACGGGACCAATGTAACTTGTATGAACTGACCGCGTAGTTACGGGTCTCCAGATTTGCGAATATGACGATAATTTCAAAATACGTAGATTAGGCTTAAATACAAGTTATTAAAGTGTGAAAACCCAAACCAGCCTCCAAACGGCCTCGTAAGAGGCACGAACACCTCGCACGGGACCAATGTAACTTGTACGAACTGACCGCGTTGTCGCGGGTCTCGCGGTTTTAGAATACGACGATAATTTCAAAATACGTAGATTAGGCTTAAAAACAAGCCGTTGAAGGGTGAAAACCCAAACCAACCCTCAAACGGCCCCATTAAAGTCACGAACACCTCGTAGGGGACCAATGTAATTGTAAGAACTGACCGCGTAGTCGCGGGCCTCCCGAAATATGGCAAAAATTTCAAAATAAATAGATGAGGCTTAAAAAAAAGCCGTTCGAGGGTGATAACCCAAACCAGCCCCCAAATGGCCCCGTAACACGCACAAACACCTCGCACGGGACCAATGTAACATGTCAGAACTGACCGCGGAGTCGCAGGTGTCATGATTTGAGAATAAGACGATAATTTTAAAATATATCGATTAAGCTAAAAAACAAGCCCTTAAAGGGAGAAAACCCAAACTAGCCCCCCAACGGACCTGAAAGAGGCACGAACACCTCGCACGGGACCAATATAACTTGTATGAACTGACCGCGTAGTCGCGGGCCTCTCGGTTTCAGAATATGACTATAATTTCAAAATATATCGATTAAGCTGAAAAATAGGCCCTTAAGGGGGGATAACCCAAACCAGCCCCCAAACGGCCTCGTACGGGACCAATGTAACTTGTACGAACTGATCTCGTCGTTGCGGGTCTCCCAATTTATGAATATGATGATAATTTCAAAATACGTAGATTAGACTTAAAAATAAGCCGTTGGGGTGGAAACACAAACCAGCCCCCAAACGGCCCCGTAAAAGGCACGAACACCTCGCACGGGACCAATGTAACTTGTACGAACTGACCGCGTAGTCGCGGATCTCCCGATTTGACAATATGACGATAGTTTCAAAATACGTAGATTAGGCTTAAAAACAAGGAGTTGGGTGGTGAAAACCCAAACCAGCCCCCAAACGGCCCCGTAAGAGGCACGAACATCTTGCACGGGACCAATGTAACTTGTATGAACTGACCGCGTAGTTACGGGTCTCCAGATTTGCGAATATGACGATAATTTCAAAATACGTAGATTAGGCTTAAATACAAGTCATTAAAGTGTGAAAACCCAAACCAGCCCCCAAACGGCCTCGTAAGAGGCACGAACACGTCGCACGGGACCAATGTAACTTGTACGAACTGACCGCGTTGTCGCGGGTCTCGCGGTTTTAGAATACGACGATAATTTCAAAATACGTAGATTAGGCTTAAAAACAAGCCGTTGGAGCGTGAAAACCCAAACCAACCCCTAAACGGCCCCATAAAAGTCACGAACACCTCGCAGGGGACCAATGTAACTTGTAAGAACTAACCGCGTAGTCGCGGGCCTCCCGAAATATTGCAAAAATTTCAAAATAAATAGATCAGGCTTAAAAACAAGCCGTTCGAGGGTGATAACCCAAACCAGCCCCCAAATGGCCCCGTAACAGGCACAAACACCTCGCACGGGACCAATGTAACATGTCAGAACTGACCGCGGAGTCGCGGGTGTCCTAATTTGAGAATAAGACGATAATTTTAAAATATATCGATTAAGCTAAAAAACAAGCCCTTAAAGGGAGAAAACCCAAACTAGCCCCCCAACGGCCCTGTAAGAGGCACGAACACCTCGGACGGGACCAATATAACTTGTACGAACTGACCGCGTAGTCGCGGGCCTCTCGGTTTCAGAATATGACTATAATTTCAAAATATTTCGATTAAGCTGAAAAACAGGCCCTTAAAGGGTGATAACCCAAACCAGCCCCCAAACGGCCTTGTAAGAGGAACGAACACCTCGCACGGGACCAATATAACTTGTACGAACTGATCGCGTAGTCGCGGGCCTCTCGGTTTTAGAATATGACTATAATTTCAAAATATATCGATTAAGTTGAAAAACAGGCCCTTAAAGGGTGATAACCCAAACCAGCCCCCAAACGGCTTTGTAAGAGGCTCTAACACCTCGTACGGGACCAATATAACTTGTACGAACTGATCTCGTAGTTGCGGGCCTCCCAATTTAAGAATATGATGATAATTTCAAAATACGAAGATTAGCCTTAAAAACAAGCCGTTGGGGTGGAAACACAAACCAGCCCCCAAACGGCCCCGTAAAAGGCACGAACACCTCGCATGGGATCAATGTAACTTGTACGAACTGACCGCGTAGTCGCGGATCACAAGATTTGACAATATGACGATAGTTTCAAAATACGTAGATTAGGCTTAAAAACAAGGAGTTGGGTGGTGAAAACCCAAACCAGCCCCCAAACGGCCCCGTAAGAGGCACGAACATCTTGCACGGGACCAATGTAACTTGTATGAACTGACCGCGTAGTTACGGGTCTCCAGATTTGCGAATATGACGATAATTTCAAAATACGTAGATTAGGCTTAAATACAAGTTATTAAAGTGTGAAAACCCAAACCAGCCTCCAAACGGCCTCGTAAGAGGCACGAACACCTCGCATGGGACCAATGTAACTTGTACGAACTGACCGCGTAGTCGCGGATCTCCCGATTTGACAATATGACGATAGTTTCAAAATACGTAGATTAGGCTTAAAAACAAGGAGTTGGGTGGTGAAAACCCAAACCAACCCCCAAACGGCCCCGTAAGAGGCACGAACATCTTGCACGGGACCAATGTAACTTGTATGAACTGACCGCGTAGTTACGGGTCTCCAGATTTGCGAATATGACGATAATTTCAAAATACGTAGATTAGGCTTAAATACAAGTCATTAAAGTGTGAAAACCCAAACCAGCCCCCAAACGGCCTCGTAAGAGGCACGAACACCTCGCACGGGACCAATGTAACTTGTACGAACTGACCGCGTTGTCGCGGGTCTCGCAGTTTTAGAATACGACGATAATTTCAAAATACGTAGATTAGGCTTAAAAACAAGTCGTTGGAGCGTGAAAACCCAAACCAACCCCTAAACGGCCCCATAAAAGTCACGAACACCTCGCAGGGGACCAATGTAACTTGTAAGAACTGACCGCGTAGTCGCGGGCCTCCCGAAATATTGCAAAAATTTCAAAATAAATAGATCAGGCTTAAAAACAAGCCGTTCGAGGGTGATAACCCAAACCAGCCCCCAAATGGCCCCGTAACACGCACAAACACCTCGCACGGGACCAATGTAACATGTCAGAACTGACCGCGGAGTCGCGGGTGTCCTGATTTGAGAATAAGACGATAATTTTAAAATATATCGATTAAGCTAAAAAACAAGCCCTTAAAGGGAGAAAACCCAAACTAGCCCCCCAACGGACCTGAAAGAGGCACGAACACCTCGCACGGGACCAATATAACTTGTACGAACTGACCGCGTAGTCGCGGGCCTCTCGGTTTCAGAATATGACTATAATTTCAAAATATATCGATTAAGCTGAAAAACAGGCCCTTAAAGGGGGATAACCCAAACCAGCCCCCAAACGGCCTCGTACGGGACCAATGTAACTTGTACGAACTGATCTCGTCGTTGCGGGTCTCCCAATTTATGAATATGATGATAATTTCAAAATACGTAGATTAGCCTTAAAAATAAGCCGTTGGGGTGGAAACACAAACCAGCCCCCAAACGGCCCCGTAAAAGGCACGAACACCTCGCACGGGACCAATGTAACTTGTACGAACTGACCGCGTAGTCGCGGATCTCCCGATTTGACAATATGACGATAGTTTCAAAATACGTAGATTAGGCTTAAAAACAAGGAGTTGGGTGGTGAAAACCCAAACTAGCCCCCAAACGGCCCCGTAAGAGGCACGAACATCTTGCACGGGACCAATGTAACTTGTATGAACTGACCGCGTAGTTACGGGTCTCCAGATTTGCGAATATGACGATAATTTCAAAATACGTAGATTAGGCTTAAATACAAGTCATTAAAGTGTGAAAACCCAAACCAGCCCCCAAACGGCCTCGTAAGAGGCACGAACACCTCGCACGGGACCAATGTAACTTGTACGAACTGACCGCGTTGTCGCGGGTCTCGCGGTTTTAGAATACGACGATAATTTCAAAATACGTAGATTAGGCTTAAAAACAAGCCGTTGGAGCGTGAAAACCCAAACCAACCCCTAAACGGCCCCATAAAAGTCACGAACACCTCGCAGGGGACCAATGTAACTTGTAAGAACTGACCGCGTAGTCGCGGGCCTCCCGAAATATTGCAAAAATTTCAAAATAAATAGATCAAGCTTAAAAACAAGCCATTCGAGGGTGATAACCCAAACCAGCCCCCAAATGGCCCCGTAACAGGCACAAACACCTCGCACGGGACCAATGTAACATGTCAGAACTGACCGCGGAGTCGCGGGTGTCCTGATTTGAGAATAAGACGATAATTTTAAAATATATCGATTAAGCTAAAAAACAAGCCCTTAAAGGGAGAAAACCCAAACTAGCCCCCCAACGGCCCTGTAAGAGGCACGAACACCTCGGACGGGACCAATATAACTTGTACGAACTGACCGCGTAGTCGCGGGCCTCTCGGTTTCAGAATATGACTATAATTTCAAAATATTTCGATTAAGCTGAAAAACAGGCCCTTAAAGGGTGATAACCCAAACCAGCCCCCAAACGGCCTTGTAAGAGGAACGAACACCTCGCACGGGACCAATATAACTTGTACGAACTGATCGCGTAGTCGCGGGCCTCTCGGTTTTAGAATATGACAATAATTTCAAAATATATCGATTAAGTTGAAAAACAGGCCCTTAAAGGGTGATAACCCAAACCAGCCCCCAAACGGCCTTGTAAGAGGCTCTAACACCTCGCACGGGACCAATATAACTTGTACGAACTGATCTCGTAGTTGCGGGCCTCCCAATTTAAGAATATGATGATAATTTCAAAATACGAAGATTAGCCTTAAAAACAAGCCGTTGGGGTGGAAACACAAACCAGCCCCCAAACGGCCCCGTAAAAGGCACGAACACCTCGCATGGGATCAATGTAACTAGTACGAACTGACCGCGTAGTCGCGGATCTCAAGATTTGACAATATGACGATAGTTTCAAAATACGTAGATTAGGCTTAAAAACAAGGAGTTGGGTGGTGAAAACCAAAACCAGCCCCCAAATGGCCCCGTAAGAGGCACGAACATCTTGCACGGGACCAATGTAACTTGTATGAACTGACCGCGTAGTTACGGGTCTCCAGATTTGCGAATATGACGATAATTTCAAAATACGTAGATTAGGCTTAAATACAAGTTATTAAAGTGTGAAAACCCAAACCAGCCTCCAAACGGCCTCGTAAGAGGCACGAACACCTCGCACGGGACCAATGTAACTTGTACGAACTGACCACGTTGTCGCGGGTCTCGCGGTTTTAGAATACGACGATAATTTAAAAATACGTAGATTAGGCTTAAAAACAAGCCGTTGGAGGGTGAAAACCCAAACCAACCCTCAAACGGCCCCATTAAAGTCACGAACACCTCGTAGGGGACCAATGTAATTGTAAGAACTGACCGCGTAGTCGCGGGCCTCCCGAAATATGGCAAAAATTTCAAAATAAATAAATGAGGCTTAAAAACAAGCCGTTCGAGGGTGATAACCCAAACCAGCCCCCAAATGGCCCCGTAACAGGCACAAAACACCTCGTACGGGACCAATGTAACATGTCAGAACTGACCGCGGAGTCGCGGGTGTCCTGATTTGAGAATAAGACGATAATTTTAAAATATATCGATTAAGCTAAAAAATAAGCCCTTAAAGGGAGAAAACCCAAACTAGCAACCCAACGGCCCTGTAAGAGGCACGAACACCTCGCACGGGACCAATATAACTTGTACGAACTGACCGCGTAGTCGCGGGCCTCTCGGTTTCAGAATATGACTATAATTTCAAAATTTATCGATTAAGCTGAAAAATAGGCCCTTAAAGGGTGATAACCCAAACCAGCCCCCAAACGGCCTTGCAAGAGGCTCTAACACCTCGTACGGGACCAATGTAACTTGTACGAACTGATCTCGTAGTTGCGGGCCTCCCAATTTAAGAATATGATGATAATTTCAAAATACGTAGATTAGCCTTAAAAACAAGCCGTTGGGGTGGAAACACAAACCAGCCCCCAAACGGCCCTGTAAAAGGCACGAACACCTCGCACGGGACCAATGTAACTTGTACGAACTGACCGCGTAGTCGCGGATCTCCCGATTTGACAATATGACGATAGTTTCAAAATACGTTGATTAGGCTTAAAAACAAGGAGTTGGGTGGTGAAAACCCAAACCAGCACCCAAACGGCCCCGTAAGAGGCACGAACATCTTGCACGGGACCAATGTAACTTGTATGAACTGACCGCGTAGTTACGGGTCTCCATATTTGCGAATATGACGATAATTTCAAAATACGTAGATTAGGCTTAAATACAAGTCATTAAAGTGTGAAAACCCAAACCAGCCCCCAAACGGCCTCGTAAGAGGCACGAACACGTCGCACGGGACCAATGTAACTTGTACGAACTGACCGCGTTGTCGCGGGTCTCGCGGTTTTTGAATACGACGATAATTTCAAAATACGTAGATTAGGCTTAAAAACAAGCCGTTGGAGCGTGAAAACCCAAACCAACCCCTAAACGGCCCCATAAAAGTCACGAACACCTCGCAGGGGACCAATGTAACTTGTAAGAACTGACCGCGTAGTCGCGGGCCTCCCGAAATATTGCAAAAATTTCAAAATAAGTAGATCAGGCTTAAAAACAAGCCGTTCGAGGGTGATAACCCAAACCCGCCCCCAAATGGCCCCGTAACACGCACAAACACCTCGCACGGGACCAATGTAACATGTCAGAACTGACCGCGGAGTCGCGGGTGTCATGATTTGAGAATAAGACGATAATTTTAAAATATATCGATTAAGCTAAAAAACAAGCCCTTAAAGGGAGAAAACCCAAACTAGCCCCCCAACGGACCTGAAAGAGGCACGAACACCTCGCACGGTACCAATATAACTTGTACGAACTGACCGCGTAGTCGCGGGCCTCTCGGTTTCAGAATATGACTATAATTTCAAAATATTTCGATTAAGCTGAAAAACAGGCCCTTAAAGGGTGATAACCCAAACCAGCCCCCAAACGGCCTTGTAAGAGGAACGAACACCTCGCACGGGACCAATATAACTTGTACGAACTGATCGCGTAGTCGCGGGCCTCTCGGTTTTAGAATATGACAATAATTTCAAAATATATCGATTAAGTTGAAAAACAGGCCCTTAAAGGGTGATAACCCAAACCAGCCCCCAAACGGCCTTGTAAGAGGCTCTAACACCTCGTACGGGACCAATATAACTTGTACGAACTGATCTCGTAGTTGCGGGCCTCCCAATTTAAGAATATGATGATAATTTCAAAATACGAAGATTAGCCTTAAAAACAAGCCGTTGGGGTGGAAACACAAACCAGCCCCCAAACGGCCCCGTAAAAGGCACGAACACCTCGCATGGGATCAATGTAACTTGTACGAACTGACCGCGTAGTCGCGGATCTCAAGATTTGACAATATGACGATAGTTTCAAAATACGTAGATTAGGCTTAAAAACAAGGAGTTGGGTGGTGAAAACCAAAACCTGCCCCCAAATGGCCCCGTAAGAGGCACGAACATCTTGCACGGGACCAATGTAACTTGTATGAACTGACCGCGTAGTTACGGGTCTCCAGATTTGCGAATATGACGATAATTTCAAAATACGTAGATTAGGCTTAAATACAAGTTATTAAAGTTTGAAAACCCAAACTAGCAACCCAACGGCCCTGTAAGAGGCACGAACACCTCGCACGGGACCAATATAACTTGTACGAACTGACCGCGTAGTCGCGGGCCTCTCGGTTTCAGAATATGACTATAATTTCAAAATTTATCGATTAAGCTGAAAAATAGGCCCTTAAAGGGTGATAACCCAAACCAGCCCCCAAACGGCCTTGCAAGAGGCTCTAACACCTCGTACGGGACCAATGTAACTTGTACGAACTGATCTCGTAGTTGCGGGCCTCCCAATTTAAGAATATGATGATAATTTCAAAATACGTAGATTAGCCTTAAAAACAAGCCGTTGGGGTGGAAACACAAACCAGCCCCCAAACGGCCCTGTAAAAGGCACGAACACCTCGCACGGGACCAATGTAACTTGTACGAACTGACCGCGTAGTCGCGGATCTCCCGATTTGACAATATGACGATAGTTTCAAAATACGTTGATTAGGCTTAAAAACAAGGAGTTGGGTGGTGAAAACCCAAACCAGCCCCCAAACGGCCCCGTAAGAGGCACGAACATCTTGCACGGGACCAATGTAACTTGTATGAACTGACCGCGTAGTTACGGGTCTCCAGATTTGCGAATATGACGATAATTTCAAAATACGTAGATTAGGCTTAAATACAAGTCATTAAAGTGTGAAAACCCAAACCAGCCCCCAAACGGCCTCGTAAGAGGCACGAACACCTCGCACGGGACCAATGTAACTTGTACGAACTGACCGCATTGTCGCGGGTCTCGCGGTTTTAGAATACGACGATAATTTCAAAATACGTAGATTAGGCTTAAAAACAAGCCGTTGGAGCGTGAAAACCCAAACCAACCCCTAAACGACCCCATAAAAGTCACGAACACCTCGCAGGGGACCAATGTAACTTGTAAGAACTGACCGCGTAGTCGCGGGCCTCCCGAAATATTGCAAAAATTTCAAAATAAATAGATCAGGCTTAAAAACAAGCCGTTTGAGGGTGATAACCCAAACCAGCCCCCAAATGGCCCCGTAACACGCACAAACACCTCGCACGGGACCAATGTAACATGTCAGAACTAACCGCGGAGTCGCGGGTGTCATGATTTGAGAATAAGACGATAATTTTAAAATATATCGATTAAGCTAAAAAACAAGCCCTTAAAGGGAGAAAACCCAAACTAGCCCACCAACGGACCTGAAAGAGGCACGAACACCTCGCACGGTACCAATATAACTTGTACGAACTGACCGCGTAGTCGCGGGCCTCTCGGTTTCAGAATATGACTATAATTTCAAAATATATCGATTAAGCTGAAAAACAGGCCCTTAAAGGGTGATAACCCAAACCAGCCCCCAAACGGCCTCGTACGGGACCAATGTAACTTGGACGAACTAATCTCGTCGTTGCGGGTCTCCCAATTTATGAATACGATGATAATTTCAAAATACGTAGATTAGCCTTAAAAATAAGCTGTTGGGGTGGAAACACAAACCAGCCCCCAAACGGCCCCGTAAAAGGCACGAACACCTCGCACGGGACCAATGTAACTTGTACGAACTGACCGCGTAGTCGCGGATCTCCCGATTTGACAATATGACGATAGTTTCAAAATACGTAGATTAGGCTTAAAAACAAGGAGTTGGGTGGTGAAAACCCAAACCAGCCCCCAAACGGCCCCGTAAGAGGCACGAACATCTTGCACGGGACCAATGTAACTTGTATGAACTGACCGCGTAGTTACGGGTCTCCAGATTTGCGAATATGACGATAATTTCAAAATACGTAGATTAGGCTTAAATACAAGTCATTAAAGTGTGAAAACCCAAACCAGCCTCCAAACGGCCTCGTAAGAGGCACGAACACCTCGCACGGGACCAATGTAACTTGTACGAACTGACCGCGTTGTCGCGGGTCTCGCGGTTTTAGAATACGACGATAATTTCAAAATACGTAGATTAGGCTTAAAAACAAGCCGTTGGAGCGTGAAAACCCAAACCAACCCCTAAACGGCCCCATAAAAGTCACGAACACCTCGCAGGGGACCAATGTAACTTGTAAGAACTGACCGCGTAGTCGCGGGCCTCCCGAAATATTGCAAAAATTTCAAAATAAATAGATCAGGCTTAAAAACAAGCCGTTCGAGGGTGATAACCCAAACCAGCCCCCAAATGGCACCGTAACAGGCACAAACACCTCGCACGGGACCAATGTAACATGTCAGAACTGGCCGCGGAGTCGCGGGTGTCCTGATTTGAGAATAAGACGATAATTTTAAAATATATCGATTGAGCTAAAAAACAAGCCCTTAAAGGGAGAAAATCCAAACTAGCCCCCCAACGGCCCTATAAGAGGCACGAACACCTCGGACGGGACCAATATAACTTGTACGAACTGACCGCGTAGTCGCGGGCCTCTCGGTTTCAGAATATGACTATAATTTCAAAATATTTCGATTAAGCTGAAAAACAGGCCCTTAAAGGGTGATAACCCAAATCAGCCCCCAAACGGCCTTGTAAGAGGAACGAACACCTCGCACGGGACCAATATAACTTGTACGAACTGATCGCGTAGTCGCGGGCCTCTCGGTTTTAGAATATGACCATAATTTCAAAATATATCGATTAAGTTGAAAAACAGGCCCTTAAAGGGTGATAACCCAAACCAGCCCCCAAACGGCCTTGTAAGAGGCTCTAACACCTCGCACGGGACCAATATAACTTGTACGAACTGATCTCGTAGTTGCGGGCCTCCCAATTTAAGAATATGATGATAATTTCAAAATACGAAGATTAGCCTCAAAAACAAGCCGTTGGGGTGGAAACACAAACCAGCCCCCAAACGGCCCCGTAAAAGGCACGAACACCTCGCATGGGATCAATGTAACTTGTACGAACTGACCGCGTAGTCGCGGATCTCAAGATTTGACAATATGACGATAGTTTCAAAATACGTAGATTAGGCTTAAAAACAAGGAGTTGGGTGGTGAAAACCAAAACCAGCCCCCAAATGGCCCCGTAAGAGGCACGAACATCTTGCACGGCACCAATGTAACTTGTATGAACTGACCGCGTAGTTACGGGTCTCCAGATTTGCGAATATGACGATAATTTCAAAATACGTAGATTAGGCTTAAATACAAGTTATTAAAGTGTGAAAACCCAAACCAGCCTCCAAACGGCCTCATAAGAGGCACGAACACCTCGCACGGGACCAATGTAACTTGTACGAACTGACCACGTTGTCGCGGGTCTCGCGGTTTTAGAATACGACGATAATTTAAAAATACGTAGATTAGGCTTAAAAACAAGCCGTTGGAGGGTGAAAACCCAAACCAACCCTCAAACGGCCGCATTAAAGTCACGAACACCTCGTAGGGGACCAATGTAATTGTAAGAACTGACCGCGTAGTCGCGGGCCTCCCGAAATATGGCAAAATTTTCAAAATAAATAGATGAGGTTTAAAAACAAGCCGTTCGAGGGTGATAACCCAAACCAGCCCCCAAATGGCCCCGTAACACGCACACACACCTCGCACGGGACCAATGTAACATGTCAGAACTGACCGCGGAGTCGCGGGTGTCCTAATTTGACAATAAGACGATAATTTTAAAATATATCGATTAAGCTAAAAAACAAGCCCTTAAAGGGAGAAAACCCAAACTAGCAACCCAACGGCCCTGTAAGAGGCACGAACACCTCGCACGGGTCCAATATAACTTGTACGAACTGACCGCGTAGTCGCGGGCCTCTCGGTTTCAGAATATGACTATAATTTCAAAATATATCGATTAAGCTGAAAAATAGACCCTTAAAGGGTGATAACCCAAACCAGCCCCCAAACGGCCTTGTAAGAGGCTCTAACACCTCGTACGGGACCAATGTAACTTGTACGAACTGATCTCGTAGTTGCGGGCCTCCCAATTTAAGAAATTGATGATAATTTCAAAATACGTAGATTAGCCTTAAAAATAAGCCGTTGGGGTGGAAACACAAACCAGCCCCCAAACGGCCCCGTAAAAGGTACGAACACCTCGCACGGGACCAATGTAACTTGTACGAACTGACCGCGTAGTCGCGGATCTCCCGATTTGACAATATGACGATAGTTTCAAAATACGTAGATTAGGCTTAAGAACAAGGAGTTGGGTGGTGAAAACCCAAACCAGCCACCAAACGGCCCCGTAAGAGGCACGAACATCTTGCACGGGACCAATGTAACTTGTATGAACTGACCGCGTAGTTACGGGTCTCCAGATTTGCGAATATGACGATAATTTCAAAATACGTAGATTAGGCTTAAATACAAGTTATTAAAGTGTGAAAACCCAAACCAGCCTCCAAACGGCCTCGTAAGAGGCACGAACACCTCGCACGGGACCAATGTAACTTGTACGAACTGACCGTGTTGTCGCGGGTCTCGCGGTTTTAGAATACGACGATAATTTAAAAATACGTAGATTAGGCTTAAAAACAAGCCGTTGAAGGGTGAAAACCCAAACCAACTCTCAAACGGCCCCATTAAAGTCACGAACACCTCGTAGGGGACCAATGTAATTGTAAGAACTGACCGCGTAGTCGCGGGCCTCCCGAAATATGGCAAAAATTTCAAAATAAATAGATGAGGCTTAAAAACAAGCCGTTCGAGGGTGATAACCCAAACCAGCCCCCAAATGGCCCCGTAACACGCACAAACACCTCGCACGGGACAATGTAACATTTCAGAACTGACCGCGGAGTCGCGGGTGTCATGATTTGAGAATAAGACGATAATTTTAAAATATATCGATTAACCTAAAAAACAAGCCCTTAAAGGGAGAAAACCCAAACTAGCCCCCCAACGGACCTGAAAGAGGCATGAACACCTCGCACGGTACCAATATAACTTGTACGAACTGACCGCGTAGTCGCGGGCCTCTCGGTTTCAGAATATGACTATAATTTCAAAATATATCGATTAAGCTGAAAAACAGGCCCTTAAAGGGTGATAACCCAAACCAGCCCCCAAACGGCCTCGTACGGGACCAATGTAACTTGTACGAACTGATCTCGTCGTTGCGGGTCTCCCAATTTATGAATATGATGATAATTTCAAAATACGTAGATTAGCCTTAAAAATAAGCCGTTGGGGTGGAAACACAAACCAGTCCCCAAACGGCCCTGTAAAAGGCACGAACACCTCGCACGGGACCAATGTAACTTGTACGAACTGACCGCGTAGTCGCGGATCTCCCGATTTGACAATATGACGATAGTTTCAAAATACGTAGATTAGGCTTAAAAACAAGGAGTTGGGTGGTGAAAACCCAAACCAGCCCCCAAACGGCCCCGTAAGAGGCACGAACATCTTGCACGGGACCAATGTAACTTGTATGAACTGACCGCGTAGTTACGGGTCTCCAGATTTGCGAATATGACGATAATTTCAAAATACGTAGATTAGGCTTAAATACAAGTCATTAAAGTGTGAAAACCCAAACCAGCCCCCAAACGGCCTCGTAAGAGGCACGAACACCTCGCACGGGACCAATGTAACTTGTACGAACTGACCGCGTTGTCGCGGGTCTCGCGGTTTTAGAATACGACGATAATTTCAAAATACGTAGATTAGGCTTAAAAACAAGCCGTTGGAGCGTGAAAACCCAAACCAACCCCTAAACGGCCCCATAAAAGTCACGAACACCTCGCAGGGGACCAATGTAACTTGTAAGAACTGACCGCGTAGTCGCGGGCCTCCCGAAATATTGCAAAAATTTCAAAATAAATAGATCAGGCTTAAAAACAAGCCGTTCGAGGGTGATAACCCAAACCAGCCCCCAAATGGCCCCGTAACAGGCACAAACACCTCGCACGGGACCAATGTAACATGTCAGAACTGACCGCGGAGTCGCGAGTGTCCTGATTTGAGAATAAGACGGTAATTTTAAAATATATCGATTAAGCTAAAAAACAAGCCCTTAAAGGGAGAAAACCCAAACTAGCCCCCCAACGGCCCTATAAGAGGCACGAACACCTCGGACGGGACCAATATAACTTGTACGAACTGACCGCGTAGTCGCGGGCCTCTCGGTTTCAGAATATGACTATAATTTCAAAATATTTCGATTAAGCTGAAAAACAGGCCCTTAAAGGGTGATAACCCAAACCAGCCCCCAAACGGCCTTGTAAGAGGAACGAACACCTCGCACGGGACCAATATAACTTGTACGAACTGATCGCGTAGTCGCGGGCCTCTCGGTTTTAGAATATGCCAATAATTTCAAAATATATCGATTAAGTTGAAAAACAGGCCCTTAAAGGGTGATAACCCAAACCAGCCCCCAAACGGCCTTGTAAGAGGCTCTAACACCTCGCACGGGACCAATATAACTTGTACGAACTGATCTCGTAGTTGCGGGCCTCCCAATTTAAGAATATGATGATAATTTCAAAATACGAAGATTAGCCTTAAAAACAAGCCGTTGGGGTGGAAACACAAACCAGCCCCCAAACGGCCCCGTAAAAGGCACGAACACCTCGCATGGGATCAATGTAACTTGTACGAACTGACCGCGTAGTCGCCGATCTCAAGATTTGACAATATGATGATAGTTTCAAAATACGTAGATTAGGCTTAAAAACAAGGAGTTGGGTGGTGAAAACCAAAACCAGCCCCCAAATGGCCCCGTAAGAGGCACGAACATCTTGCACGGGACCAATGTAACTTGTATGAACTGACCGCGTAGTTACGGGTCTCCAGATTTGCGAATATGACGATAATTTCAAAATACGTAGATTAGGCTTAAATACAAGTTATTAAAGTGTGAAAACCCAAACCAGCCTCCAAACGGCCTCGTAAGAGGCACGAACACCTCGCACGGGACCAATGTAACTTGTACGAACTGACCGCGTTGTCGCGGGTCTCGCGGTTTTAGAATACGACGATAATTTCAAAATACGTAGATTAGGCTTAAAAACAAGCCGTTGGAGGGTGAAAACCCAAACCAACCCTCAAACGGCCCCATTAAAGTCACGAACACCTCGTAGGGGACCAATGTAATTGTAAGAACTGACCGCGTAGTCGCGGGCCTCCCGAAATATGGCAAAATTTTCAAAATAAATAGATGAGGCTTAAAAACAAGCCGTTCGAGGGTGATAAGCCAAACCAGCCCCCAAATGGCCCCGTAACACGCACACACACCTCGCACGGGACCAATGTAACATGTCAGAACTGACCGCGGAGTCGCGGGTGTCCTGATTTGAGAATAAGACGATAATTTTAAAATATATCGATTAAGCTAAAAAACAAGCCCTTAAAGGGAGAAAACCCAAACTAGCAACCCAACGGCCCTGTAAGAGGCACGAACACCTCGCACGGGACCAATATAACTTGTACGAACTGACCGCGTAGTCGCGGGCCTCTCGGTTTCAGAATATGACTATAATTTCAAAATTTATCGATTAAGCTGAAAAATAGGCCCTTAAAGGGTGATAACCCAAACCAGCCCCCAAACGGCCTTGCAAGAGGCTCTAACACCTCGTACGGGACCAATGTAACTTGTACGAACTGATCTCGTAGTTGCGGGCCTCCCAATTTAAGAATAGGATGATAATTTCAAAATACGTAGATTAGCCTTAAAAATAAGCCGTTGGGGTGGAAACACAAACCAGCCCCCAAACGGCCCCGTAAAAGGCACGAACACCTCGCACGGGACCAATGTAACTTGTACGAACTGACCGCGTAGTCGCGGATCTCCCGATTTGACAATATGACGATAGTTTCAAAATACGTAGATTGGGCTTAAGAACAAGGAGTTGGGTGGTGAAAACCCAAACCAGCCCCCAAACGGCCCTGTAAGAGGCACGAACATCTTGCACGGGACCAATGTAACTTGTATGAACTGACCGCGTAGTTACGGGTCTCCAGATTTGCGAATATGACGATAATTTCAAAATACGTAGATTAGGCTTAAATACAAGTTATTAAAGTGTGAAAACCCAAACCAGCCTCCAAACTGCCTCGTAAGAGGCACGAACACCTCGCACGGGACCAATGTAACTTGTACGAACTGACCGCGTTGTCGCGGGTCTCGCGGTTTTAGAATACGACGATAATTTCAAAATACGTAGATTAGGCTTAAAAACAAGCCGTTGAAGGGTGAAAACCCAAACCAACCCTCAAACGGCCCCATTAAAGTCACGAACACCTCGTAGGGGACCAATGTAATTGTAAGAACTGACCGCGTAGTCGCGGGCCTCCCGAAATATGGCAAAAATTTCAAAATAAATAGATGAGGCTTAAAAACAAGCCGTTCGAGGGTGATAACCCAAACCAGCCCCCAAATGGCCCCGTAACACGCACAAACACCTCGCACGGGACCAATGTAACATGTCAGAACTGACCGCGGAGTCGCGGGTGTCATGATTTGAGAATAAGACGATAATTTTAAAATATATCGATTAAGCTAAAAAACAAGCCCTTAAAGGGAGAAAACCCAAACTAGCCCCCCAACGGACCTGAAAGAGGCACGAACACCTCGCACGGTACCAATATAACTTGTACGAACTGACCGCGTAGTCGCGGGCCTCTCGGTTTCAGAATATGACTATAATTTCAAAATATATTCGATTAAGCTGAAAAATAGGCCCTTAAAGGGTGATAACCCAAACCAGCCCCCAAACGGCCTCGTACGGGACCAATGTAACTTGTACGAACCGATCTCGTAGTTGCGGGCCTCCCAATTTAAGAATATGATGATAATTTCAAAATACGTAGATTAGCCTTAAAAACAAGCCGTTGGGGTGGAAACACAAACCAGCCCCCAAACGGCCCTGTAAAAGGCACGAACACCTCGCACGGGACCAATGTAACTTGTACGAACTGACCGCGTAGTCGCGGATCTCCCGATTTGACAATATGACGATAGTTTCAAAATACGTAGATTAGGCTTAAAAACAAGGAGTTGGGTGGTGAAAACCCAAACCAGCCCCCAAACGGCCCCGTAAGAGGCACGAACATCTTGCACGGGACCAATGTAACTTGTATGAACTGACCGCGTAGTTACGGGTCTCCAGATTTGCGAATATGACGATAATTTCAAAATACGTAGATTAGGCTTAAATACAAAACATTAAAGTGTGAAAACCCAAACCAGCCCCCAAACGGCCTCGTAAGAGGCATGAACACCTCGCACGGGACCAATGTAACTTGTACGAACTGACCGCGTTGTCGCGGGTCTCGCGGTTTTAGAATACGACGATAATTTCAAAATACGTAGATTAGGCTTAAAAACAAGCCGTTGGAGCGTGAAAACCCAAACCAACCCCTAAACGGCCCCATAAAAGTCACGAACACCTCGCAGGGGACCAATGTAACTTGTAAGAACTGACCGCGTAGTCGCGGGCCTCCCGAAATATTGCAAAAATTTCAAAATAAATAGATCAGGCTTAAAAACAAGCCGTTCGAGGGTGATAACCCAAACCAGCCCCCAAATGGCCCCGTAACAGGCACAAACACCTCGCACGGGACCAATGTAACATGTCAGAACTGACCGCGGAGTCGCGGGTGTCCTGATTTGAGAATAAGACGATAATTTTAAAATATATCGATTAAGCTAAAAAACAAGCCCTTAAAGGGAGAAAACCCAAACTAGCCCCCCAACGGCCCTATAAGAGGCACGAACACCTCGGACGGGACCAATATAACTTGTACGAATTGACCGCGTAGTCGCGGGCCTCTCGGTTTCAGAATATGACTATAATTTCAAAATATTTCGATTAAGCTGAAAAACAGGCCCTTAAAGGGTGATAACCCAAACCAGCCCCCAAACGGCCTTGTAAGAGGAACGAACACCTCGCACGGGACCAATATAACTTGTACGAACTGATCGTGTAGTCGCGGGCCTCTCAGTTTTAGAATATGACTATAATTTCAAAATATATCGATTAAGTTGAAAAACAGGCCCTTAAAGGGTGATAACCCAAACCAGCCCCCAAACGGCCTTGTAAGAGGCTCTAACACCTCGCACGGGACCAATATAACTTGTACGAACTGATCTCATAGTTGTGGGCCTCCCAATTTAAGAATATGATGATAATTTCAAAATACGAAGATTAGCCTTAAAAACAAGCCGTTGGGGTGGAAACACAAACCAGCTCCCAAACGGCCCCGTAAAAGGCACGAACACCTCGCACGGGACCAATGTAACTTGTACGAACTGACCGCGTAGTCGCGGATCTCCCGATTTGACAATATGACGATAGTTTCAAAATACGTAGATTAGGCTTAAAAACAAGGAGTTGGGTAGTGAAAACCCAAACCAACCCCCAAACGGCCCCGTAAGAGGCACGAACATCTTGCACGGGACCAATGTAACTTGTATGAACTGACCGCGTAGTTACGGGTCTCCAGATTTGCGAATATGACGATAATTTCAAAATACGTAGATTAGGCTTAAATACAAGTTATTAAAGTGTGAAAACCCAAACCAGCCTCCAAACGGCCTCGTAAGAGGCACGAACACCTCGCACGGGACCAATGTAACTTGTACGAACTAACCGCGTTGTCGCGGGTCTCGCGGTTTTAGAATACTACGATAATTTCAAAATACGTAGATTAGGCTTAAAAACAAGCCGTTGGAGGGTGAAAACCCAAACCAACCCTCAAACGGCCCCACTAAAGTCACGAACACCTCGTAGGGGACCAATGTAATTGTAAGAACTGACCGCGTAGTCGCGGGCCTCCCGAAATATGGCAAAAATTTCAAAATAAATAGATGAGGCTTAAAAACAAGCC
Source organism: Sambucus nigra (assembly GCA_949130495.1). Lineage (NCBI taxonomy): Eukaryota > Viridiplantae > Streptophyta > Magnoliopsida > Dipsacales > Adoxaceae > Sambucus > Sambucus nigra. The sequence continues at coordinate 174,244,573 of OX422222.1, read as the reverse complement.
GTTCGAGGGTGATAACCCAAACCAGCCCCCAAAATGCCCCGTAACACGCACACACACCTCGCACGGGACCAATGTAACATGTCAGAACTGACCGCGGAGTCGCGGGTGTCCTGATTTGAGAATAAGACGATAATTTTAAAATATATCGATTAAGCTAAAAAACAAGCCCTTAAAGGGAGAAAACCCAAACTAGCAACCCAACGGCCCTGTAAGAGGCACGAACACCTCGCACGGGACCAATATAACTTGTACGAACTGACCGCGTAGTCGCGGGCCTCTCGGTTTCAGAATATGACTATAATTTCAAAATATATCGATTAAGCTGAAAAACAGGCCCTTAAAGGGTGATAACCCAAACCAGCCCCCAAACGGCCTTGTAAGAGGCTCTAACACCTCGTACGGGACCAATGTAACTTGTACGAACTGATCTCGTAGTTACGGGCCTCCCAATTTAAGAATATGATGATAATTTCAAAATACGTAGATTAGCCTTAAAAACAAGCCGTTGGGGTGGAAACACAAACCAGCCCCCAAACGGCCCCTTAAAAGGCACGAACACCTCGCACGGGACCAATGTAACTTGTACGAACTCACCGCGTAGTCGCGGATCTCCCGATTTGACAATATGACGATAGTTTCAAAATACGTAGATTAGGCTTAAAAACAAGGAGTTGGGTGGTGAAAATCCAAACCAGCCCCCAAACGGCCCCGTAAGAGGCACGAACATCTTGCACGGGACCAATGTAACTTGTATGAACTGACCGCGTAGTTACGGGTCTCCAGATTTGTGAATATGACGATAATTTCAAAAAACGTAGATTAGGCTTAAATACAAGTTATTAAAGTGTGAAAACCCAAACCAGCCTCCAAACGGCCTCGTAAGAGGCACGAACACCTCGCACGGGACCAATGTAACATGTCAGAACTGACCGCGGAGTCGCGGGTGTCCTGATTGCTCCCTCTTCTCTCTAAAAAACGTTCAGCCAAACAGAACCCTAAACACCTAAAATATCCCGCCGACATCATCTCAGGTAACACAAACCTCTGAGACACCATGAACAACCTGCTTCCGGCCATACGTGGAGATAGGATAATGAATGCCTCCCAGTCGCAAGATACTATTGCCCTGTTTGGGCAGTCTAAGATACGCACTAGCCCTCTGGAAACAGCAAAATTTATTCCCTATGACGCAGTGGAAGTTCCCATTTGTTCAACTCATGAAAATGCGCCGGAATGGAACCTGGTCCGGAGGTTTTGACTAAACATAGTGATAAGGATGAATTTGAAGATGGCCAAATTGTGGCCTCTGAAGGAAATGTAGCCCCAGTAGGCAGTATTCCAAAAGCCTCCATACATGAACCTGGATGGGACGATTGGAGTGAAGGGAAGAAGAAGTATAACGAATTTCTGGAAATGAAGGGTTTCTCCTATGAGGATATTATGCAAGGTAGAGGAAGTGTACAAAGAGAAGAAGGCTCCAACTTTGTTGGGGAGAGCTGCAAGAATGAAGAAAAGGAATGTACGAAAGAAGGTGCGAGTAAGAATGAAATTGGACCTATACCCTGTTCTACCCCAAATAAGGCTGGGGTTAAATCATGGAAGGAAGTTGTTGCTGACAAGAGATACCCAAAGTTTAGATTAACATGCCATGCCCCTTCAATAACTGATAAAAGGATCATTGTCTCCCCACCTCTGGAAGTGGCTATTGTGGTTATGCGAAATGGGAAAATAGTATGGTTGGATGCTTCCTGGGTAGGAGCCTGCCCTACACTCTGGTATGCAATATTGCCCATAGACTATGGGATAAATTTGGCCTCCAAAAAATTGTGGGACATAATAATGGCAATTACTTTTTCATGTTTGAGAATGCTAATATGAGGGATGAGGTCATTGACAATGGGCAATGGCATTTTGTGGGGAACCCAATTATCATCCAGAAATGGACTCCAAATTTCTCTTTTGCTAAAGACTCAACCTCAAAGATCCCTGTCTGGGTGAAGTTCCATAATATCCCTATTCAATTATGGACAGAGGAGGGGTTGAGCTATGTTGCTAGCTCTGTTGGAATACCATTGTATGCTGATACTATTACAGAAGGAATGCAAAGAATTAGTTTTGCCAGAATATGTGTGGAACTAAAAGTCATGGAAGATTATCCCAAAACCATTGAAGTTAGAATGGAGGATGGATCATATGCTGAGGTTGGAGTGGAGTATCAAGAAAAACCATCTTCATGTGTCAAGTGTGGCATATTTGGGCATGGAATGGTTAACTGTCCTAAGACTAAGAAGGCATGGGTGGCAATAAATAATAGAGTGGAGGTGTTCCCATACAAAAGTAAGCTAGAGGTTCAGAAGGCCCTTGAAGAAGGGTGGACTCAAGTTCAACACAAGGGTATGAAAACCCCTACAGGTACCGATGCTGCCACTAGTGGAGTGTTGATAAAAGGAGCTCTAATTGAAGAAGGAAAGGCTGCAAAGGAAGGTAGGAGGAATATTGGCCTTACTAAAGTTACAACTTATAATCAATTTGACATCTTAAAGGCTGAATTAGAGGAGGATCCTATAGTGCAACACAAAGGCCATCAGACTGAGAACTCGAGAACATGTCTCCTGTTGATCAAGATAACTGTGGGGGGACAATAAAAGGAAATCCAAGTGTGGAGGGCAGTAATAAAGTGAATGAAGGAAGGGGAAGCAGGACTGACAGTGCTATGACCTCTAACCCCTCAGAAGTTCTGGAGATAGACAAAGAGGATTTGACTATGGTTACTACCCCTGTTCCATCTGGGTTGATTCTGAAAATTAAGGCAGTAGATGAGTTTGACAAGGGGGATAGAGTGGATGGTAAAGGGGTGTTCAGAAGCAACAGGAATGACAAGAGGAGATCAGGCAACAAATCAAATAAATTTAGATGACCAAGATGGGAACATGGAACATTAGGGGGCTTAATTCCTCCCATAAATAAATTGAAGTGGATAAGTTGATCAAGGATAATAAGCTAGATCTGATTTGTTTAGTTGAGACTAAGATCAGGAGGAATAACTTAGAGAATGTTAAAAATATGTGTTTTTACCAGTGGGAGTATGTTCACAATTGCCCCATGGATGGTGGAGTGGCTAGGGTGATTGTGGGATGGAATCCCAAGATTCTAAATATTCAGGTGGTTGGTACTCATAGACAAGCTTTGTTTTGTGATGTGAAGACTATAGGAACCAATTATTCCTTTTATGACACTTTCATCTATGGGGACAATATGACTGAAAATTGAAGGAGCTTATGGGAATATCTTATAGAGAACAAAGTTGTGGTTAATGATAGGCCTTGGATTCTCATGGGGGATTTTAATGTAGTTTGGAATCAGGATGAGAAAAAAGGTATTAATGGCATAGACACTGCTGCTACTGATGAGTTTAAAAAATGTTTAAGGGATCTCAATGCAGATGACATGGTAAATAGTGGGCTGTGGTTTACTTAGAATAAAAATCAGCTTGGTTGCAATAATGTACAATCAAGGATTGATAGGGTACTGCACAATGACATATGGAATGAAGTATTTCCTAACTCTCAGGAAATCACCTTGTCGTGTGGAATCTCAGACCATAGCCCTATTATTACTCTTCTGGATTACAGTACCAACTGGAAGTCGTAGGCCGCTCGGTTTGAGAATATGAGGAAAATTTCAAAATATCTCGATTAAGCTTAAAAACAAGCCCTTAAAGGGTGAAAACCCAAACCAGCCCCCAAACGGCCCCGTAAGAGGCACGAACTCCACGGACCAATGTAACTTTTACGAACTAATTGCTTAGTCGCGGGTCACCCGATTTGAGAATATGCTGATAATTTCAAAATATGTAGATTAGGCTTAAAAACAAGCCGGTTGAGGGTGAAAACCCAAACCAGCCCCCAAACAGCCCACTAAGAGGCACGAACAACTTGCACGCGACCAATGTAACTTGTACGAATTGATCGTGTAGTCGCGTGTCTCCCGGCTTCAGAATATGATGATAATTTCAAAATACGTAGATTGGGCTTAAAAACAAGCCGTAGGAGGGTGAAAGCCCAAACCATCCCCCAAACGTCCCCGTAAGAGTCTTGAACACCTCCCACGGGACCAACGTAACTTGTACAAACTGATCGCATAGTCACGGGTCTCCCGATTTGAGAATATGACGATAATTTTAAAATACGTAGATTAAGCTTAAAAACAAGTCGTTGGTGGGTGAAAACCCAAACCAGCCCTCAAACGACCCTGTAAGAGGCACGAACACCTCGCACGGGACCAATGTAACTTGTACGAACTGGCTGCGTAGTCGCGGGGATGTCGATTTGAGAATATGACGAAAATTTGAAAATATATCGATTAAGCTTAAAATCAAGCCCTTAAAGGGTGAAAACCCAAACCCGCCCAAACGGCCCTGTAAAAGACACGAACACCTCGCACGGGACCAATGTAGCTTGTCGAAACAAACTGCATAGTCAGGAGTCTCCCGTTTTGAAAATATGAAGATAATTTGAAAATACTAAGATTAGGCTTCAAAATAAGCCGTTAAAGGGTGAAAACCATAACCAACCCCCAAACGACCCCGTAAGAGGCACGAATAGCCCGCACGGGATCAATGTAACTTGTACGACCTGACCGTGTAGTCGCGGGTCTCCCAATTTCAGAATATGATGATAATTTCAAAATACGTATATTGGCTTAAATACAAGATGTTAGAGGGTGAAAGCCCAAACCGGCCCCCAAACGACCCCGTAAGAGGTTCGAAAAACTCGCGCGGGACCAATGTAATTTGTACGAATTAACAGCGTAGTCAGGGGTCTCCCGGTTTGAGAGTATGACGAAAATTTCAAAATATATCGATTAAGCTTAAAAACAAGCCCTTAAAGGGTGAAAACCCAAACCAGCCCCCAAACGGCCCTGTAAGAGGCACGAACACCTCGTACGGGACCAATGTAACTTGTATGAACTGACAGCTTAGCCGCGGGAATGTCGGTTTAATAATTTGACGATAATTTCAAAATACATCGATTAAGCTAAAAACAAACCCTTGAAGGGTGAAAACCCAAACTAGCCCCCAAACGGCCCCGTAAGAGGCACGAACACCTCGCACGGACCAATGTAACTTTTACGAACTAACAGCGTATTTACGGGTCTCCCGAGTTGAGAATACGTCCATAATTTCGAAATATGTATATTAGGCTTAAAAACAAGCCGTTGGAGGGTGAAAACCCAAACTAGCCCCCAAACGGCCCCGTAAGAGGCACGAACAACTCCCACTGGACCAATGTAACTTCTACGAACTGACCGCGTAGTCGCGGGTCTCCCGGTTAGAGAATATGACAATAATTTTAAAATACGTAGATTAAGCTTAAAAACAAGCCGTTGATGGGTGAAAACCCAAACCAGCTCCCAAACGATCCCGTAAGAGGCACGAACACCTCACACGGGAATAATATAACTTGTACGAACTGACCGCATAGTCGTGAGATTGTCGGTTTGAGAACATGATGATAATTTCAAAATATATCCATTAAGTTTAAAAACAAGCCCTTAACGGGTGAAAACCAGAACCAGCCCCAAACGGCCCCGTAAGTGGCACGAACAGCTCACACGGGACCAATGTAACTTATACGAACTGACCGCGTAGTTGTTGGCCTCTCGGTTTAAGAATATGAGGAAAATTTCAAAATATCTCGATTAAGCTTAAAAACAAGCCCTTAAAGGGTGAAAACCCAAACCAGCCCCCAAACGGCCCCGTAAGAGGCACGAACTCCTCGCACGGACCAATCTAACTTTTACGAATTAACCGCTTAGTCGCGGGTCTCCCGATTTGAGAATATGCTGATAATTTCAAAATACGTAGATTAGGCTTAAAAACAAGCCGTTGGAGGGTGAAAACCCAAACCAGCCCCCAAACAGCCCAGTAAGAGGCACGAACAACTTGCACGCGACCAATGTAAACTGATCGTGTAGTCGCGTGTCTCCAGATTTCAGAATATGATGATAATTTCAAAATACGTAGATTGGGCTTAAAAACAAGCCGTAGGAGGGTGAAAGCCCAAACCATCCCCCAAACGGCCCCGTAAGAGGCTCGAACACCTCCCACGGGACCAACGTAACTTGTACAAACTGACCGCATAGTCGCGGGTCTCCTGGTTTGAGAATATGACGATAATTTCAAAATAAGTAGATTAGGCTTAAAAACAAGTCATTGGTGGGTGAAAACCCAAACCAGCCCTCAAACGACCCTGTAAGAGGCACGAACACCTCGCACGGGACGAATGTAACTTGTACGAACTGACTGCGTAGTCGCGGGGATGTCGATTTGAGAATATGATGAAAATTTGAAAATATATCGATTAAGCTTAAAACAAGCCCTCAAAAGGTGAAAATCCAAACCAGCCCCCAAACGGCCCTGTAAAAGACACGAACACCTCGCACGGGACCAATGTAACTTGTCCAAACAAACCGCGTAGTCACGAGTCTCCCGATTTGAGAATATGATGATAATTTGAAAATACTAAGATTAGGCTTAAAAATAAGCCGTTAAAGGGTGAAAACCATAACCAGCCCCCAAACGACCCTGTAAGAGGCACGAATAGCTCGCACGGGATCAATGTAACTTGTACGACCTGACCGTATAGTCGCGGGTCTCCCAATTTCAGAATATGATGATAATTTCAAAATACGTAGCTTGGCTTAAATACAAGTTGTTTGAGGGTAAAAGCCCAAACCGGCTCCCAAACGACCCCGTAAGAGGCACGAGCATCTCGCACGTGACCAATCTAATTTGTATGAATTAACAGCGTAGTCAGGGGTCTCCCGGTTTGAGAATATGACTAAAATTTCAAAATATATCGATTAAGGTTAAAAACATGCCCTTAAAGGGTGAAAACCCAAACCAGCCCCCAAACGGCCCTGTAAGAGGCACGAACACCTCGCACGGGACCAATGTAACTTTTATGAACTGACATCGTAGTCGCGGGAATGTCGGTTTTAGAATTTGACGATAATTTCAAAATACATCGATTAAGCTTAAAAACAAACCCTTGAAGGGTGAAAACCGAAACTAGCCTCCAAACGGCCCCATAAGAGGCACGAACACCTAGCACGGGACCAATGTAACTTATATGACGAACGAACCGCGTAGTCGTGGGTCTCCCGATTTGAGAATATGATGATAATTCCAAAATACGTAGATTAGGCTTAAAAACAAGTCGTTGGTGGGTGAAAACCCAAACCAGCCCTCAAACGACCCTGTAAGAGGCACGAACACCTCGCACGGGACATATGTAACTTGTACGAACTGACCGCGTAGTCGCGGGAATGCCGGTTTGAGAATATGACAAAAATTTCAAAATATATCGATTAAGCTTAAAAACAAGCCCTTAAAGGGTGAAAACCCAAACCATCCCCCAAACAGCCCTGTAAGAGACACGAACACCTCGCACGGGACCAATGTAACTTTTCCGAGCAAACCGCATAGTCCCGGGTCTCCCGGTTTGAGAATATGAAGATAATTTGAAAATACTAAGATTAGGCGGAAAAATAAGCCGTTAAAGGGAGAAAACCATAACCAGCCCCCAAACGGCCCCGTAAGAGGCACGAATAGCTAGCACGGGACCAATGTAACTTGTACGACCTGACCGTGTAGTCGCGGGTCTCCCAATTTCAGAATATGATGATAATTTCAAAATACGTAGATTAGCTTAAAAACAAGTTGTTGCAAGTTGAAAGCCCAAACCGGCCCCCAAACGACCTCGTAAGAGGCACGAACACCTAGCACGGGACCAATGTAATTTGTACGAATTAACAGCGTAGTCAGGGGTCTCCCGGTTTTAGAATATGACGAAAATTTCAGAATACATCGATTAAGCTTAAAAATAAGCCCTTAAAGGGTGAAATCCAAACTAGCCCCCAAACAGCCCCGTAAGAGGCTCGAACACCTCGCACGGGACCAATGTAATTTGTACGAATTAACAGCGTAGTCAGGGGTCTCCCGGTTTGAGAATATGACGATAATTTCAAAATATATCGATTAAGCTTAAAAATAAGCCCATAAAGGGTGAAAATCCAAACTAGCCCCCAAACAGCCCGTAAGAGGCACGAACACCTCGCACGGGACCAATGTAACTTGTATGAACTGACAGCGTAGTCGCGGGAATGTCGGTTTTAGAATTTGACAATAATTTCAAAATACATCGATTAAGCTAAAAACAAACCCTTGAAGGGTGAAAACCCAAACTAGCCCCCAAACGGCCCCGTAAGAGGCACGAACACCTCGCACGGACCAATGTAACTTTTACGAACTAACAGCGTATTTACGTGTCTCCCGATTTGAGAATACGTCCATAATTTCTAAATATGTATATTAGGCTTAAAAACAAGTCGTTGGAGGGTGAAAACCCAAACCAACCCCCAAACGGCCCCGTAAGAGGCACGAACACCTCCCACGGGACCAATGTAACTTCTACGAACTGACCGCGTAGTCGCGGGTCTCCCGGTTAGAGAATATGACAATAATTTCAAAATATGTAGATTAGGCTTAAAAACAAGCCGTTGATGGGTGAAAACCCAAACCAGCCCCCAAACGACCCCGTAAGAGGCACGAACACCTCGCACGGGACCAATGTAACTTGTACGAACTGACCGCATAGTCGTGGGATTGTCGGTTTGAGAACATGATGATAATCTCAAAATATATCCATTAAGTTTAAAAACAAGCCCTTAAAGGGTGAAAACCCGAACCAGCCCCAAACGGCCCCGTAAGAGGCACGAACACCTCACACGGGACCAATGTAACTTATACGAACTGACCGCGTAGTCGTAGGCCTTTCGGTTTGAGAATATGAGGAAAATTTCAAAATATCTCGATTAAGCTTAAAAACAAGCCCTTAAAGGGTGAAAACCCAAACCAGGCCCCAAACGGCCCCGGAAGAGGCACGAACTCCTCGCACGGACCAATGTAACTTTTACGAACTAACCGCTTAGTCGCGGGTCTCCCGATTTGAGAATATGCTGATAATTTCAAAATAAGTAGATTAGGCTTAAAAACAAGTCGTTGGTGGGTGAAAAACCAAACCAGCCCTCAAACGACCCTGTAAGAGGCACGAACACCTCGCACGGGACATATGTAACTTGTACGAACTTACCGCGTAGTCGCGGGAATGCCGGTTTGAGAATATGATGAAAATTTCAAAATATATCGATTAAGCTTAAAAACAAGCCCTTAAAGGGTGAAAACCCAAACCAGGCCCCAAACAGCCCTGTAAGAGACACGAACACCTCGCACGAGACCAATGTAACTTGTCCGAACAAACCGCGTAGTCACGGGTCTCCCGGTTTGAGAATATGAAGATAATTTGAAAATACTAAGATTAGGCTGAAAAATAAGCCGTTAAAGGGAGAAAACCATAACCAGCCCCCAAACGGCACCGTAAGAGGCACGAATAGCTAGCACGGGACCAATGTAACTTGTACGACCTGACCGTGTAGTCGCGGGTCTCCCAATTTCAGAATATGATGATAATTTCAAAATACGTAGATTAGCTTAAAAACAAGCTGTTGGAGGTTGAAAGCCCAAACCGGCCACCAAACGACCCCCCGTAAGAGGCACGAACAGCTAGCACGGGACCAATGTAATTTGTACGAATTAACAGCGTAGTCAGGGGTCTCCCGGTTTTAGAATATGATGAAAATTTCAGAATACATCGATTAAGCGTAAGAATAAGCCCATAAAGGGTGGAAATCCAAACTAGCCCCCAAACAGCCCCGTAAGAGGCTCGAACACCTCGCACATGACCAATGTAATTTGTACGAATTAACAGCGTAGTCCGGGGTCTCCCGGTTTGAGAATATGACAATAATTTCAAAATATATCGATTAAGCTTAAAAATAAGACCATAAAGGGTGAAAATCCAAACTAGCCCCCAAACAGCCCCGTAAGAGGCACGAACACCTTGCACAGGACCAATGTAAGTTGTATGAACTGACCGCGTAGTCGTAAGATTGTCGGTTTTTGAATTTGACGATAATTTCGAAATACATCGATTAAGCTAAAAACAAACCTTTGAAGGGTGAAAACCCAAACTCGCCCCCAAACGGCCCCGTAAGAGGCACGAACACCTCGCACGGACCAATGTAACTTTTACGAACTAACAGCGTATTTACGGGTCTCCCGATTTGAGAATACATCAATAGTTTCAAAATATGTATATTAGGCCTAAAAAAAGGCCGTTGGAGGGTGAAAACCCAAACCAGCCCCCAAACAGCCCCGTAAGAGGCACGAACACCTTGCACGGGACCAATGTAATTTGTACGAATTAACAGCGTAGTCAGGGCTCTCCCGGTTTGAGAATAGGATGATAATTTCAAAATACGTAGATTGGGCTTAAAAACAAGTCGTATGAGGGTGAAATCCAAAACCAGCCCCCAAACGGCCCCGTAAGAGGCTCGAACACCTCCCGCGGGACCAATGTAACTCGTACAAACTGGCCTCGTAGTCGCGGGTCTCCTGGTTTGAGTATATGACGATAATTTGAAAATACGTAGATTAGGCTTAAAAGCAAGTCGTTGGTGGGTGAAAACCCAAACCAGCCCACAAACGACCCTGTAAGAGGCACGAACACCTCGCACGGGACCAATGTAACTTGTACGAACCGACCGCGTAGTCGCGGGAATGCCGGTTTGAGAATATGACGAAAATTTCAAAATATATCGATTAAGCTTAAAAACAAGCCCTTAAAGGGTGAAAACCCAAACCAGCCCCCAAACAGCCCCGTAAGAGGAACGAACACCTCGCACGGGACCAATGTAATTTGTACGAATTAACAGCGTAGTCAGGGGTCTCCCGGTTTGAGAATATGACTGTAATTTCAAAATACGTAGATTGGGCTTAAAAACAAGCCGTATGATGGTGAAATCCCAAACCAGCCCCCAAACGGCCCCGTAAGAGGCTCGACCACTCCCCACGGGACCAACGTAACTCGTACAAACTGGTCGCGTAGTCGCGGGTCTCTCGGTTTGAGAATATGACGATAATTTCAAAATACGTAGATTAGGCTTAAAAACAAGTCGTTGGTGGGTGAAAACCCAAACCAGCCCTCAAACGACTCTGTAAGAGGCACGAACACCTCGCACGGGACCAATGTAACTTGTACGAACTGACCGCGTAGTCGCGGGAATGTCGATTTGAGAATATTACGAAAATTTCAAAATATATCGATTAAGCTTAAAAACAAGCCCTTAAAGGGTTCAAACCCAAACCAACCCCCAAACAGCCCTGTAAGAGACATGAACACCTCGCACGGGACCAATGTAACTTGTCCAAACAAACCGCGTAGTCACGGGTCTCCCGGTTTGAGAATATGAAGATAATTTGAAAATACTAAGATTAGGCTTAAAAATAAGCCGTTAAAGGGAGAAAACCATAACCAGCCCCCAAACGGCCCCGTAAGAGGCACGAATAGCTAGCACGGGACCAATGTAACTTGTACGACGAACGAACCGCGTAGTCGCGGGTCTCCCGATTTGAGAATATGATGATAATTTGAAAATACGTAGATTAGGCTTGAAAACGAGTTGTTAAAGGGTGAAAACCCAAACCAGCCCCCAAACGGCCACGTAAGAGGAACGAACACCTCGCACGGGACCAATGTAAATTGTACGAACTGACAGCGTAGTCACGCGTCTCGCGATTTGAGTATATGTCGATAATTTCAAAATACGTATATTAGGCTTAAAAACAAGCCGTTGGAGGGTTAAAACACATACCATCCCCCAAACAACCCCGTAAGAGGAACGAACAGCTCGCACGCGACCAATGTAACTTGTACGAACTGACCGCGTAGTCGCGGGTCTCCCGGTTTCAGAATATGATGATAATTTCAAAATACGTAGATTGGGCTCGAAGACAAGTTGTAGGAGGGTGAAAGCCCAAACGGCCCCGTAAGAGGCTCGAACACCTCCCACGGGACCAATGCAACTTCTACGAACTGACCGCGTAGTCGCGGGTCTCCCAGTTCGAGAATATGACGATAATTTAAAAATACGTAGATTAGGTTTAAAAACAAGCCGTGGATGGGGGAAAACCCAAACCAGCCCCCAAACGACCCCGTAAGAGGCACGAACACCTCGCACGGGACCAATGTAACTTGTACGAACTGACGGCATAGTCGTGGGATTGTCAGTTTGAGAACGTGATGATAATTTCAAAATATATCCATTAAATTTAAAAATAAGCCCTTAAAGGGTGAAAACCGGAACCAGACCCAAACGGCCCCGTAAGAGGCACGAACACCTCACACGGGACCAATCTAACTTATACGAACTGATCGCGTAGTCGTAGGCCTCTCGGTTTGAGAATATGAGGAAAATTTTAAAATATCTCGATTAAGCTTAAAAACAAGCCCTTAAAGGGTGAAAACCCAAACCATCCCCCAAACGGTAAGAGGCACGAACTCCTCGCACGGACCAATGTAACTTTTACGAACTAATCGCTTAGTCGCGGGTCTCCCGATTTGAGAGTATGCTAATAATTTCAAAATACGTAGATTAGGCTTAAAAACAAGCTTTTGGAGGGTGAAAACCCAAACCAACCCCCAAACAGCCCAGTAAGAGGCACGAACAACTTGCACGCGACCAATGTAACTTGTACGAACTGATCGTGTAGTCGCATGTCTCCCGGCTTCAGAATATGATGATAATTTCAAAATACGTAGATTGGGATTAAAAACAAGCCGTAGGAGGGTGAAAGCCCAAACCATCCCCCAAACGGTCCCGTAAGAGGCTCGAACACCTCGCACAGGACCAACGTAACTTGTACAAACTGACCGCATAGTCGCGGGTCTCCCGGTTTGAGAATATGACGATAATTTCAAAATACGTAGATTAGGTTTAAAAACAAGTCGTTGGTGGGTGAAAACCCAAACCAGCCCTCAAACGGCCCTGTAAGAGGCACGAACACCTCGCACGGGACCAATGTAACTTGTACGAACTGACTGCGTAGTCGCGGGGATGTCAATTTGAGAATATGACGAAAATTTCAAAATATTCCGATTAAGCTTAAATACAAGCCCTTAAAGGGTGAAAACCCAAACCAGCCCTTAATCGGCCCTGTAAAAGACACGAACACCTCGCACGGGACCAATGTAACTTGTCCAAACAAACGGCGGAGTCACGAGTCTCCCGGTTTGAGAATATGAAGCTAATTTGAAAATACTAAGATTAGGCTTAAAAATAAGCCGTTAAAGGGTGAAAACAATAACCAGCCCCCAAACGACCCCGTAAGATTCATGAATAGCTCGCACGGGATCAATGTAACTTGTACGACCTGACCGCGTAGTCGCTGGTCTCCCAATTTCAGAATATGATGATAATTTCAAAATACGTAGATTGGCTTAAATACAAGCTGTTGGAGGGTGAAAGCCCAAACCGGCCCCCAAACGACCCTGTAAGAGGCACGAACACCTCGCACGGGACAATGTAATTTGTACGAATTAACAGCGTAGTCAGGGGTCTCCCGGTTTGAGAATATGACGATAATTTCAAAATATATCGATTAAGCTTAAAAATAAGGCCTTAAAGGGTGAAAATCCAAACTAGCCCCCAAACAGCCCCGTAAGAGGCACGAACACCTTGCACGGGACCAATGTAACTTGTATGAATTGACAGCGTAGTCGCGGGAATCTCGGTTTTAAAATTTGATGAAAATTTCAAAACACATCGATTAAGCTTAAAAACAAACCCTTGAAGGGTGAAAACCCAAACTAGCCCCCAAACGGCCCCATAAGAGGCATGAACACCTCGCACGAGACCAATGTAACTTGTACGACAAACGAACCGCGTAGTCGCGGGTCTCCCGATTTGAGAATATGATGATAATTTGAAAATACGTAGATTAGGCTTGAAAACAAGTTGTTAAAGGATGAAAACCCAAACCAGCCCCCAAACGGCCACGTAAGAGGAATGAACACCTCGCACGGGACCAATGTAAATTGTACGAACTGACAGCGTAGTCACGCGTCTCGCGATTTGAGTATATGTCGATAATTTCAAAATACATATATTAGGCTTGTACGAACATAAACACCTCCCACGGGACGAACACAAACCCCGTAGGAGGCACGAACAACCCCCAAACAACCCCGTAAGAGGCACGAACAGCTCGCACGTGACCAATGTAACTTGTACGAACTGACCGCGTAGTCGCGGGTCTCCCGATTTCAGAATATGATGATAATTTCAAAATACGTAGAATGGGCTCGAAAACAGGGTCGTAGGAGGGTGAAAGCCCAAACGGCCCCGTAAGAGGCACGAACACCTCCCACGGGACTAATGTAACTCCTACGAACTGACCGCGTAGTCGCGGGTCTGCCGGTTAGAGAATATGACAATAATTTCAAAATACGTAGATTAGGCTTAAAAACAAGACGTTGATGGGTGAAAACCCAAACCAGCCACCAAACGACCCCGTAAGAGGCACGAACACCTCGCACGGGAACAATGTAACTTGTACGAACTGACCGCATAGTCGTGGGATTGTCGGTTTGAGAACATGATGATAATTTCAAAATATATCCATTAAGTTTAAAAACAAAACCTTAAAGTGTGAAAATCCGAACCAGCCCCAAACGGCCCCGTAAGAGGCACGAACACCTAACACGGGACCGATGTAACTTATACGAACTGACCGCGTAGTCGTAGGCCGCTCGGTTTGAGAATATGAGGAAAATTTCAAAATATCTCGATTAAGCTTAAAAACACCCTTAAAGGGTGAAAACCCAAACCAGCCCCCAAACGGCCCCGTAAGAGGCACAAACTCCTCGCACGGACCAATGTAACTTTTACGAACTTACCGCTTAGTCGCGGGTCTCCCGATTTGAGAATATGCTGATAATTTCAAAATACGTAGATTAGGCTTAAAAACAAGCCGTTGGAGGGTGAAAACCCAAACCAGCCCCCAAACAGCCCAGTAAGAGGCACGAACAATTTGCACGCGGCCAATGTAACTTGTACGAACTGATCGTGTAGTCGCGTGTCTCCCGATTACAGAATATGATGATAATTTCAAAATACGTAGATTGGGCTTAAAAACAAGTCGTAGGAGGGTGAAAGACCAAACAATCCACCAAACGGCCCCGTAAGATGCTCGAACACCTCCCACGGGACCAACGTAACTTGTACAAACTGACCGCAAAGTCGCGGGTCTCCCGGTTTGAGAATATGACGATAATTTCAAAATACGTAGATTAGGTTTAAAAACAAGTCGTTGGTGGGTGAAAACCTAAACCAGCCCTCAAACGACTCTGTAAGAGGCACGAACACCTCGCACGGGACCAATGTAACTTGTATGAACTAACTGTGTCGCGGGGATGTCAATTTGAGAATATGACGAAAATTTCAAAATATATCGATTAAGCTTTAAAACAAGCCCTTAAAGGGTGAAAACCCAAACCAGCCCCCAAACGGCCCTGTAAAAGACACGAACACCTCGCACGGGGCCAATGTAACTTGTCCAAACAAACCGCGTAGTCACGAGTCTCTCGGTTTGAGAATATGAAGATAATTTGAAAATACTAAGATTAGGCTTAAAAATAAGCCGTTAAAGGGTGAAAACCATAACCAGCCCCCAAACGACCCCGTAAGAGGCACGAATAGTTCGCACGGGATCAATGTAACTTGTACGACCTGACCGGGTAGTCGCGGGTCTCCCAATTTCAGAATATGATGATAATTTCCAAATACGTAGATTGGCTTAAATACAAGCTGTTGGAGGGTGAAAGCCCAAACCAGCCCCCAAATGACCCCGTAAGAGGCACGAACAACTCGCACGGGACCAATATAATTTGTACTAATTAACAGCGTAGTTAGGGGTCTTTCGGTTTGAGAATATGACGATAATTTCAAAATATATCGATTAAGCTTAAAAATAAGCCCTTAAAGGGTGACAATCAGAACTATCCCCCAAACAGCCCCGTAAGAGGCACGAACACCTCGCACGGGACCAATGTAACTTGTATGAACTGACCGCGTAGTCGCGGGATTGTCGGTTTTTGAATTTGACAATAATTTCAAAATACATCGATTAAGCTAAAAACAAACCCTTGAAGGGTGAAAACCCAAACTAGCCCCAAAACGGCCCCGTAAGAGGCACGAACACCTCGCACGGAACAATGTAACTTTTACGTACTAACAGTGTATTTACGGGTCTCCCGATTTGAGAATACGTCAATAATTTCAAAATATATATATTAGGCTTAAAAACAAGCCGTTGGAGGGTGAAAACCCAAACCAGCCCCCAAACAGCCCCGTAAGAGGCACGAACACCTCGCACGGGACCAATGTAATTTGTACGAATTAATAGCGTAGTCAGGGGTCTCCCGGTTTGAGAGTATGATGCTAATTTCAAAATACGTAGATTGGGCTTAAAAACAAGCCGTATGAGAGTGAAAGCCCAAATCAGCCCCCAAATGGCCCCGTAAGAGGCTCGAACACCTCCCACGGGACCAACGTAACTCGTACAAACTGGCCGCGTAGTCGCGGGTCTCCCGGTTTGAGAATATGACGATAATTTCAAAATACATAGATTAGGCTTAAAAACAAGTCGTTGGTGGTTGAAAACCCAAACCAACCCTCAAACGACCTTGTAAGAGGCACGAACACCTCGCACGGGACCCAATGTAACTTGTACGAACTGACCGCGTAGTCGCGGGAATGTCGATTTGAGAATATGACGAAAATTTCAAAATATATTGATTAAGCTTAAAAACAAGCCCTTAAAAGGTGAAAACCCAAACCGGCCCCCAAACAGCCCTGTAAGAGACACGAACACCTCGTACGGGACCAATGTAACTTGTCCAAACAAACCGCGTAGTCACGGGTCTCCCGGTTTGATAATATGAAGATAATTTGAAAATACTAAGATTAGGCTTAAAAATAAGCCGTTAAAGGCAGAAAACCATAACCAGCCCCCAAACGGCCCCGTAAGAGGCACGAATAGCTCGCACGGGACCGATGTAACTTGTACGACCTGACCGTGTAGTCGCGGGTCTCCCAATTTCAGAATATGATGATAATTTCAAAATACGTAGATTAGCATAAAAACAAGCTGTTGGAGGTTGAAAGCCCAAAGCGGCCCCTAAACGACCCCCCGTAAGAGGCACGAACGCCTCGTACGGGACAATGTAATTTGTACGAATTAACAGCATAGTCAGGGGTCTCCCGGTTTGAGAATATGACCATAATTTCAAAATATATCGATTAAGCTTAAAAATAAGCCCTTAAAGGGTGAAAATCCAAACTAGACCCCAAACAACCCTGTAAGAGGCACGAACACCTCGCACCGGACCAATGTAACTTGTATGAACTGACAGCGTAGTCGCGGGAATGTCGGTTTTAGAATTTGACGAAAATTTCAAAATACATCGATTAAGCTTAAAATAAACCCTTGAAGGGTGAAAACCCAAACTAGCCTCCAAACGGCCCCATAAGAGGCACGAACACCTCGCACGGAACCAATGTAACTTGTACGACAAACAAACCACGTAGTCGCGGGTCTCCCGATTTGAGAATATGATGATAATTAGAAAATACGTAGATTATGCTTGAAAACTAGTTGTTAAAGGGTGAAAACCCAAACCAGCCCCCAAACGGCCACGTAAGAGGAACGAACACCTCGCACGGGAGCAATATAAATTGTACGAACTGACAGCGTAGTCACGCGTCTCGCGATTTGAGTATATGTCGATAATTTCAAAATACATATATTAGGCTTGTACGAACACAAACACCTACCACGGGATGAACACAAACCCTGTAGGAGGCACGAACAGCCCCCAAACTACCCCGTAAGAGGCACGAACAGCTCGCACGCGACAAATGTAACTTGTACGAACTCACCGCGTAGTCGCGGGTCTCTCGGTTTCAGAATATGATGATAATTTCAAAATATGTAGATTGGACTCGAAAACAAGCCGTAGGAGGGTGAAAGCCCAAACAGCCCCGTAAGAGGCATGAACACCTCCCACGGGACCAATGTAACTCCTACGAACTGACCGCGTAGTCGCGGGTCTGCCGGTTAGAGAATATGACAATAATTTCAAAATACGTAGATTAGGCTTAAAAATAAGCCGTTGATGGGTGAAAACCCAAACTAGCCCCCAAACGACCCCGTAAGAGGCACGAACACCTCGCACGGGACCAATGTAACTTGTACGAACTGACCGCATAGTCGTGGGATTGTCGGTTTGAGAACATGATGATAATTTCAAAATATATCCATTAAGTTTAAAAACAACCCTTAAAGGGTGAAAACCCGAACCAGCCCCAAAGGCCCCGCAAGAGGCATGAATACCTCACACGGGACCAATGTAACTTATACAAACTGACGGCGTAGTCCTAGGCCTCTCGGTTTGAGAATATGAGGAAAATTTCAAAATATCTCGATTAAGCTTAAAAACAAGCCCCTAAAGGGTGAAAACCCAAACCAGCCCCCAAACGGCCCCGTAAGAGGCACGAACTCCTCGCACGGACCAATGTAACTTTTACGAACTAACCGCTTAGTCGCGGGTCTCCCGATTTGAGAATATGTCGATAATTTCAAAATACGTAGATTACGCTTAAAAACAAGCAGTTGGAGGGTGAAAACCCAAACCAACCCCCAAACAGCCCAGTAAGAGGCACGAACAACTTGCACGCGACCAATGTAACTTATACGAATTGATCGTGTAGTCGCGTGTCTCCCGGTTTCAGAATATGATGATAATTTCAAAATACGTAGATTGGGCTTATAAACAAGTCGTAGGAGGGTGAAAGCCCAAACCATCCCCCAAACGGCCCCGTAAGAGGCTCGAACACCTCCCACGGGACCAACGTAACTTGTACAAACTGACCGAATAGTCGCGGGTCTCCCGGTTTGAGAATACGACGATAATTTCAAAATACGTAGATTAGGTTTAAAAACAAGTCGTTGGTGGGTGAAAACCCAAACCAGCCCTCAAACGACCCTGTAAGAGGCACGAACACCTCGCACGGGACCAATGTAACTTGTACGACTTGACTGTGTCGCGGGGATGTCGATTTGAGAATATGGCAAAAATTTGAAAATATATCGATTAAGCTTACAAACAAGCCCTTAAAGGGTGAAAACCCAAACCTGCCCCCAAACGGCCCTATAAAAGACACGAACACCTCGCACGGGACCAATGTAACTTGTCCAAACAAACAGCGTAGTCACGAGTCTCCTGGTTTGAGAATATGAAGATAATTTGAAAATACTAAGATTAGGCTTAAAAATAAGCCGTTAAAGGGTGAAAACCATAACCAGCCCCCAAACGACCCCGTAAGAGGCACGAATAGCTCGCACGGGATGAATGTAACTTGTACGACCTGACCGGGTAGTCGCGGGTCTCCCAATTTCAGAATATGATGATAATTTCAAAATACGTGGATTGGCTTAAATACAAGCTGTTGGAGGGTGAAAGCCCAAACCGGCTCCCAAACGACCCCGTAAGAGGCACGAACAACTCGCACGGGACCAATGTAATTTGTACGAATTAACACCATAGTCAGGGGTCTCCCGGTTTGAGAATATGACGATAATTTTAAAATATATCGATTAAGCTTAAAAATAAGCCCTTAAAGGGTGAAAATCCAAACTAGCCCCCAAAAGCCCCGTAAGAGGCACGAACACCTCGTACGGGACCAATGCAACTTGTATGAACTGACCGCGTAGTCGCGGGATTGTCGGTTTTTGAATTTGACGATAATTTCAAAATACATCGATTAAGCTAAAAACAAACCCTTGAAGGGTGAAAACCCAAACTAGCCCCAAAACGGCTCCGTAAGAGGCACGAACACCTCGCACGGACCAATGGAACTTTTACGTACTAACAGCGTATTTACGGGTCTCCCGATTTTAGAATACATCAATAATTTCAAAATATGTATATTAGGCTTAAAAACAAGACGTTGGAGGGTGAAAACACAAACCAGTCCCCAAACAGCCCCGTAAGAGGCACGAACACCTCGCACGGGACCAATGTAATTTGTACAAATTAATAGCGTAGTGAGGGGTCTCCCGGTTTGAGAGTATGATGATAATTTCAAAATACGTAGATTGGGCTTAAAAACAAGCCGTATGAGGGTGAAAGCCCAAACCAGCCCCCAAACGGCCTCGTAAGAGGCTCGAACGACCAACGTAACTCGTACAAACTGGCCACGTAGTCGCGGGTCTCCCGATTTGAGAATATGACGATAATTTCAAAATACATAGATTAGGCTTAAAAACAAGTCGTTGGTGGGTGAAAACCCAAACCAGCCCTCAAACGACCCTGTAAGAGGCACGAACACCTCGCACGGGACCCAATGTAACTTGTACGAACTCACTGCATAGTCGCGGGAATGTCGGTTTGAGAATATGATGAAAATTTCAAAATATATCGATTAAGCTTAAAAACAAGCCCTTAAAAGGTGAAAACCCAAACCGGCCCCCATACAGCCCTGTAAGAGACACGAACACCTCGCACGGGACCAATGTAACTTGTCCTAACAAACCGCGTAGTCACGGGTCTCCTGGTTTGAGAATATGAAGGTAATTTGAAAATACTAAGATTAGGCTTAAAAATAAGCCGTTAAAGGGAGAAAACCATAACCAGCCCCCAAACGGCCCCATAAGAGGCACGAATAGCTCGCACGGGACCAATGTAACTTATACGACCTGACCGTGTAGTCGCGGGTCTCCCAATTTTAGAATATGATGATAATTTCAGAATACGTAGATTAGCTTAAAAACAAGCTGTTGGAGGTTGAAAGCCCAAACCGGCCCCCAAACGACCCCCCGTAAGAGGCACGAACACCTCGCACGGGACAATGTAATTTGTACGAATTAACAGCGTAGTCAGGGGTCTCCCGGTTTGAGAATATGACGATAATTTCAAAATATATCGATTAAGCTTAAAAATAAGCCCTTAAAGGGTGAAAATCCAAACTAGCCCCCAAGCAGCCCCGTAAGAGGCACGAACACCTCACACGGGACCAATGTAACTTGTATGAACTGACAGCGTAGTCGCGGGAATGTCGGTTTTAGAATTTGACGAAACTTTCAAAATACATCGATTAAGCTTAAAAACAAACCCCTGAAGGGTGAAAACCCAAACTAGCCCCCAAACGGCCCCATAAGAGGCACGAACACCTCGTACGGGATCAATGTAACTTGTACGATGAACGAACTGCGTAGTCGAGGGTCTCCCGATTTGAGAATTTGATGATAATTTGAAAATACGTAGATTAGGCTTGAAAACAAGTTGTTATAGGGCTGAAAACCCAAACCATCCCCCAAACGGCCACGTAAGAGGAACGAACACCTCGCACGGGAGCAATATAAATTGTACGAACTGACAGCGTAGTCACGCGTCTCGCTATTTGAGTATATGTCGATAATTTCAAAATACATATATTAGGCTTGTACGAACACAAACACCTCCCACGGGACGAACACAAACCCCGTAGGAGGCACGAACAGCCCCCAAACAACCCCGTAAGAGGCACCAATAACTCGCACGCGACCAATGTAACTTGTACGAACAGACCGCGTAGTCGCGGGTCTCCCGGTTTCAGAATATGATGATAATTTCAAAATACGTAGATTGGGCTTAAAAACAAGTCGTAGGAGGGTGAAAGCCCAAACCATCCCCCAAACGGCCCCGTAAGAGGCTCGAACACCTCCCACGGGACCAACGTAACTTGTACAAACTGACCGCATAGTCGCGGGTCTCCCGATTTGAGAATATGACGATAATTTCAAAATACGTTGATTAGGCTTAAAAACAAGTCGTTGGTGGGTGAAAACCCAAACCAGCGCTCAAACAACCCTGTAAGAGGCACGAACACCTCGCACGGGACCAATGTAACTTGTACGAACTGACTGCGTAGTCGCGAGGATGTCGATTTGAGAATATGACGAAAATTTGAAAATATAACGATTAAGCTTAAAAACAAGCCCTTAAAGGGTGAAAACCCAAACCAGCCCCCAAACGGCCCTGTAAAAGACACGAACACCTCGCACGGGACCAATGTTACTTGTCCAAACAAAACCGCGTAGTCACGAGTCTCCCGCTTTGAGAATATGAAGATAATTTGAAAATACTAAGATTAGGCTTAGAAATAAGCCGTTAAAGGGTGAAAACTATAACCAGCCCCCAAACGACCCCGTATGAGGCACGAATAACTCGCACGGGATCAATGTAACTGTACGACCTGACCATGTAGTCGCGGGTCTCCCAATTTCAGAATATGATGATAATTTGAAAATACGTAGATTGGCTTAAATACAAGCTGTTGGAGGGTGAAAGCCCAAACCGGCCCCCAAACGACCCCGTAAGAGGCACGAACAGCTCGCACGGTACCAATGTAATTTGTACGAATTAACAGCGTAGTCAGGGGTCTCCCGGTTTGAGAATATGACGATAATTTCAAAATATATCGATTAAACTTAAAAATAAGCCCTTAAAGGGTGAAAATCCAAACAAGCCCCCAAACAGCCCCGTAAGAGGCACGAAAACCTCGCACGGGACCAATGTAACTTGTATGAACTGACCGCGTAGTCATGGGAATGTCGGTTTTAGAATTTGACGAAAATTTCAAAATACATCGATTAAGCTAAAAAAAAAACCTTGAAGGGTGAAAATCCAAACTAGCCCCCAAAGGCCCCATAAGAGGCACGAACACCTCGTACGGGACCAATGTAACTTGTACGACGAACGAACCGCGTAGTCGCGGGTTTCCCGATTTGAGAATATGATGATAATTTGAAAATACGTAGATTAGGCTTGAAAACAAGTTGTTATAGGGCTGAAAACCCAAACCAGCCCCCAAACGGCCACGTAAGAGGAACGAACACCTCGCACGGGAGCAATATAAATTGTACGAACTGACAGCGTAGTCACGCGTCTCGCTATTTGAGTATATGTCGATAATTTCAAAATACATATATTAGGCTTGTACGAACACAAACACCTCCCACGGGACGAACACAAACCCCGTAGGAGGCACGAACAGCCCCCAAACAACCCCGTAAGAGGCACGAACAGCTCGCACACGACCAATGTAACTTGTACGAACTGACCGCGTAGTCGCGGGTCTCCCGGTTTCAGAATATGATGATAATTTCAAAATACGTAGATTGGGCTTAAAAACAAGCCGTAGGAGGATGAAAGCCCAAACCAGCCCCCAAACAGCCCCATAAGGGGCACGAACACCTCCCACAGGACCAATGTAACTTGTATGAACTAACGGGGTAGTCACGGGTCTCCCGGTTTGAGAATATGACGATAATTTTAAAATATATTGATTAAGCTTAAAAACAAGCCGTTAAAGGGTGAAAACCCAAATCGCCTCCAAACAGCCCCGTAAGAGGCACGAAATGCTTGCACGGGACAAATGTAACTTGTACGAACTGACCGCGTAGTCACGGGTCTCCCAGTTTCAGAACATGACGATAATTTCAAAATACATTGATTAGGCTTAAAAACAAGTCGTTGGATGGTGAAAGCCCAAACCAGTCCCCAAACAGCCCCGTAAGAGGCATGATCACTTCGCACGGGACTAATGTAACTTGTATGAATTAACAGGGTAGGCACGGGTCTCCCGGTTTGAGAATTTGACGATAATTTAAAAATATATAGATTAAGGTTAAATATAAGCCCCTTTTGGGGGGAAAATTATGTATATTAGAACACAGGAAAACTACTTACAAACAATTACCAATGGAGAACCACAGTCCTAGGGGCATACCCCAAAGGACACACACTACCAAACACAGAACAAACCAACTAAGATAACACAGATTCTGGGATGTCCCAGTTCATACAGGCCATCCAGTTGGTGAAGCTCCTCCTGTTGTTCTTCCACTTTGAGGCCCTGGCACAAACCATAGCAACAGTATCTCTGACAATCATATCACTATTCTTGGCCTTTCCTTTGAAAAATCTCGCATTCCTCTCCATCCAAAGACAGTAGATAGTGGTGGAAAAGGATAGACACCTAAGTCTATTATAGAAGATCTTGCCCACATATTCGGAATTAGCAAACCCCAACTCACCCTCCCAGTTAAAAGCCTCTCTAACCTCCTGGTTCTTAAATCTGACCTCGCGCCAAACCTCTTCAGCAATATTACATGCAATAAACAAGTGTTCCCGGTTCTCCACCTCCTCGCCACAAGTACAACACAAGTTATTGTTGGAAATATCCCAGCTAAACAGTTTATCTCTCGTATGAAGAGCATCCCTACATATGATCCATAAACTAAAAGCCCATTTTGGTATATTATTGACGTTTCAAATCAACTTGTGACAATTGAACACAGGACGCGCAATAGTAAGAGCCGTAAAAGCCGACCCAATGGAGAAGCCACCCCGGCTAGGATTCCACACCACCTCATCACTAACCCCTTGGCGAATAACAGGCAGCTCAGCATTCCTAATCTCCAAAAGCTCCCAAGTAACAGAAGAAGGCCACCTCCACCTCTCCCCATGTATAAAGTCGGCCACTCTTGCTTTATGATTGCTAGCCGCATCATAAATAAGTCTTCCCCCATAGCGATCAAATAGAGGACCTAACGGATGCCGTTTGTCGTGCCACACAAAGGTGTCTTCGCCATTGCCTATGTTGGACATGATAAGAGGCTTGGCCACCTCCCTCAACTGCATCAGATTCCTCCAACACCAGGAAGAGTCAATTGGAATATTAATGGCCCAAATACTTCTATTCTTGATCTTATACACATTACACCATTTGACCCATAGGCAATCCTTCTTACTACTGAGGTTCCAAAGAAGCTTAAGAATAGCAACTCTGTTCCATAATTCAACATTCTTAATGCCCAACCCCCCTTCCTCACGACTGCACGTCAGATCATCCCAAGAAACCTTCGCCCCCGTATGTTTGGAATCAGAACCCGTCCACAAGAAGTCTTTCATAAGTTGGTCGATGCTTCTAATAACCCCTTTAGGCAGAATGAACAGGCAAGACCAGTAGACCTGAATACCAAACAAGACCGAGTTGATGAGCTGCAGTCTCCCAGCAAAACTGAGGAATCTGTTAGTCCAACACTTAATCCTCCCCGTTATCTTATCAATCAGCTTCTCACAATCCTCAGATTTAAGCCTAGTAGTGATAAGAGGTACCCCAAGATACATGAAGGGAGGGGAACAGTGGGAGAAACCAAAAACCTCCCTCAACCTGTTCACCCCATCAATATTGACCCCAGAGCAATAGAAACTAGATTTGTTAGTATTGGGGTGAAGACCAGAGATCGAAGAGAAGGCCACAATAGCCCTCTTCACAATTCCTCATAAGCTCCTGAAGCAATAAGATATTGTCAGAGATAGACCTACCCTTCACAAACGCAGCCTGGTTCTGGTTGATGAAGGAAGGGAGGATGGGTTTCATCCTCTCGACAACAATTTTGGAGATACAGTTGTAGATGGTGTTGTAATAAGGGATGGGCCTGAAGTCTTGCATACCAGAAGGAGTAGTAACCTTCGGAATAAGCGCCAAAGCAGTGCAGTTCCATTGCCTGGGCAGGTAGCTACAATGGAAGAAGAAGGCAATGGCACGCCACCACGTCCTGGTTCTTCTTATAAAAACATGCATTAAAACCGTCCGACCCAGGAGCTTTATCGGACCCAATGGAGAACATGGCATTCTTGATCTCCGCTTCAGTAATGGGAGCCTCCATCATAGCAGCCTGATCAACCGTGATTCTTTTGCACACCACATCGTTAAGAATAGGAAATGGGTCCACACAGGAATTGGTAGTGCCAAGGAGGTTGCTGAAATAATCAACAGCCACCTTAGCCACTTTCTGACTCCCCTCAATTCTCACACCATGGTCATCCAAAACACTAAGGATCTTCCTTCTAGCAGTAACATGGTTAGCCTTCTTGTGAAAGAATGCATTATTACCATCCCCCAGCTGGAGCCATTTTACACAAGACTTCTGCTTGAAAAAGGACTCCTCCCCCTCCCTCAGTTCCAAATACGTGTGAAACTTGATCCTTTCATCAAGGAGCACCTCAGTGTTGCACCCATCAGTATCAACTCTAGTCTGAACCTCATCCAGTAAAGCCTTAGCCTCCTCCACCCTACCAGAGATGTTGCTATAAAACTTCTTGTTGAAATCTTTCAGCCTCGATTTAACTCTACTCAATTTCTTACTCAGCCTATCCATAGGATTCCTCTCTCCATCATCCTGCCAGGACTCACTAAGAATCTGATAAAAGTCGCTATGATCCATCCAAAAATAAAAAAATTTGAACGGTTTAGGTCTACTCCGCTCCAAGGGGGCCAGTAAAATAATGATAGGACAGTGGTCAGAAACCCCGTTAGGAAGGATAGAAGCTTGACTCTCGGGGAACCAAGAGGCCCATTCATCATTATGCAAGACTCTATCCAACCTCGACTGAACATTACCAGCTCCCAACTCCTTCTTATTCCACTTAAACCACAACCCATTCGTGACCATATCATCTGAATGAAAGTCATGAATGCACTGGTTGAATTCGCCAGTAGCAGTCGTATCAATACCTCGGATGCCTCTCTTTTCATCATGAGATCTTACAACATTAAAGTCGCCCAATAAAACCCACGGAGACTCTCCCACACTCCCTGAATTCATCCTCAAAAAATCCCAAAGGTGTCTTCTATCCCCAGGTAGGTTATCCCCATAAATGAAAGAAGCGAAGAAGCTCATCCTAGACCCACATAAATCCACCTTGCAGAGCATGGCTTGGGGGTGGGACTGAATCAAACTCACGGCAACACGGTTGGGGATCCAAGACACAATGATTCTGGCAACCCCCCCCCCGGCAGTGGACAGTTGTCCAAGAAATCCCATTGAAAACAACAATTATTCAAAACACAACCTAAGTTATTTTTTCTAACCGTAGTTTCAAGCATACACATCAAATCAAGGTGGTTATCCCTAATTAGCTTATTGACTTCCCTTTGCTTATGAGGGGAATTAAGGCCCCTGATATTCCAAGAAGCAAACTTAATCATCTATTCTTCTTCCCTTTCCCCTTCCGCCTGCTCTTCCCGTACTGTTACTCATCTCTCTATCCTCCCCCACCCTTTTATGTGCCAGTTCGTCCACTAGAGTAACCCGCAACGCAAGAGCAGTAGGGGCAGGCGTCATATCCATGTCGCTCTCCATGCACAATGCACTAAAGGAGTTAGACAAAGGAACAGGTGGAACGCTATACGGTATAGGACTTCCAACATCATAATTCATCTCATCATTAGCACTACACGACTCAACGGCAGTGCTTGGGTTCTTCTCAGCATTGGCCTTGCACGAAGTCTCTCCCATTTCTTTCACAGGGTTGATGCCAACTTTCGTCTTCTTGACGACCTGAGTCCAACCACTAACATTACTGGTGGGACCAATGCTAGCATGTGGTTTAGTGACCTTATTAACTCCATCATCTTTAATTTTGGGGCATCCACTAAGCCTGTGACCAAACACGAGGCAATGTGTGCATGAGGGAGGTTTGGCTTGGAATTACACTTTAACCACAGCAATAGTGCCATCTTCCATCACCACATTAACGCTTGAGGGATAAGTCTCCTTAGCCTCCACATCAATACATATACGGCCAAAGGTGAGTTCATTTCTTCCGTCATCGCATCAGCATACAATGGGAGACCCACGGAGCTGGCAACATAACTGAGACCCTCCTCAGTTCAAAGTTGCACTGGGATATCAAAAAATTTAACCCACATAGGTATCTTCTTCATCGTGTCCTTATCAAAACTAAAGTTTGGTTGCCATTTTTTGAGAATGATGGTGATTCCCGAAAAATGCCATAGCCCATTGTCTATCACCTCATCTCTTTGAGTAGGGTTATCAAAGAGAAAGAAATAGAATCCCTTATCATGCACAATGACCTTGGTAAGACCGCACTTCCCCCATAGTTTAAATGCCACCGTGTTCACCATGGAAAATGGCAGTTTAGTCCCCAAAAAATACCCCACCATACTGTTCTCCCAACGTCCATGACCTTCGTTTGCCACCTCAACAGATATAGTAACTGTGATAATGGAGTCGATAACAGCAGGTTGGTGATAAGAAAGTCGGAGCTTAGGTTTCTTCTTGGTTGCAGTAACGGAGCTCCATGTTTTGCCCACTTGGTTAGAGCCAGTCACGCTAGGAGTAGACTTCCCATCAGCCTTGCTTCTGTTAGTACACAACCCAACATTTGCAGTACAGTCATCAGTCCTGTCATGGGACGTTATGAAGTTGGTAGCACCAACTTCCTTACCACTGTCAGATATATTGAGCCCCACGCCAATAGGACCTGCAACACACTGTTCGCCAACAACCCTAGCCACCGCCATAGGCGAGATGGTACCAATTCCTCTCCAGTCATCGGAACTTCTAAAATTCATGACATCCTCTTGGGTAAACCCCTTGCTTCTGAGGAACTCCCAGCAAACATTATTCACATCAGCCACAACTTTCAGTCCACTCACGTTTTTATTCACCATGGACATGTTCCCCCATGGGACCACTACTTGTCCTTTTTCAATCTCCAAAGATCTTGAAGAGAGACCGACCATAGAATCAGAAGGGATCCCATCACTATCGTAAGGAACAACCTCCAGCGTCTGGCCTATAAGGGGGTTGGGAGCACCGCCTAAAGCATCAACAACTGACATACCACGTGCAGCAACGCGAGGCACCTTCAGGGGTGAATGGCACTCGATCACCATCTTAGCGGCACCCAAACAGGGCTCAATAACATCGGGCACAGGTAGCGAATTTTTTGGGTTTGGCAGAAGCCCCAAAGGGCGTGGGGCTTGCAAACAGGCCATACTAGACAGAGGTTTGGTAGTTAGCATGGGTGTTCTGTGGTAGTTGCAGGTGTTTTGGTGGTGGTAGGTTGGAATAAGGCTTAGGGGAATCCTAGAGAGAGGGGAGAGCATTTTATTTTTTTGGTTAAAATTAAGGTTAAATATAAGACCTATAAGGGTGAAAACCCAAACCAGCCCCCAAACAGCCCCGTAAGAGGGACGAACACCTCGCACGGGACCAATGTAACTTGTACGAACTGACCGCGTACTCGTGGGCCTGTCGGTTTGAGAATATGACGATAATTTCAAAATATATCGATTAAGCTTAAAAACAAGTCCTTAAACGGTGAAAACCCAAACCAGCCCCCAAACGGCCCCGTAAGAGGCACAAACACCTCACACATGACCAATGTAACTTTTACGAACTGATCGCGTAGTCGCAGGCCTCTCAGTTTGAGAATATGACGAAAATTTCATAATATATTGATTAAGCATAAAAACAAGGCCTTAAAGGGTGAAAACCCAAACCAGGACCCAAACTGCCCCGTAAGAGACACGAACACCTCGCACGTGACCAATGTAACTTTAACAAACAAACAGCGTAGTCACAGGTCTCCTAGTTTGAGAATATGACGATAATTTCAAAATATATCGATTAAGCTTAAAAACAATCCCTTATAGGGTGAAAACCTAAAGCAGCCCCCATATGGCCCCGTAAGAGGTACGAACACCTCGTACGGACCAATGTAACTTTTACGAACTAACCGCGCGGTCACGGGTCTCTCGGTTTGAGAATATGATGATAATTTCAAAATACATAGATTAGGCATAAAAACAAGGCATTGGAAGGTGAAAACCTAAACCAGCCCCCAAAAGGCCCCGTAAGAGGCCCGAACACCTCGTACGGGACCAATGTAACTTCTACGAACTGACAACGTAGTCACGGGTCTCCCGGTTTGAGAATATGACGATAATTTGAAAATACGCAAATTAGGCTTCAAAACAAGCCATTAAAGTGTGAAAACCCAAGCCAGCCGCCAAACGGCCTCGTAAGACGCACGAACACCTCGCATGGGACCAATAAAACTTGTTCGAACCGATTGCGTAGTCGCGGGTCTCCCGATTTGAGAATATGACAATAATTTCAAAAAACGTAGATTAGGCTTAAAAACAAGCCGTTGGAGGGTGAAAACCCAAACTAGCCCCCAAACGGCCCCGTAAGAGGCACGAACACCTCGCACGGGACCAATGTAACTTGTACAAACTGTCCGCGTAGTCACGGGTCTCTCGGTTTGAGAATATGACGATAATTTAAAAATACGTAGATTAGGCTTAAAAACAAGTCGTAGGAGGGTGAAAGCCCAAACCAGACCCCAAACGGCCCCGTAAGCGGCACGAACACCTCGCACGGGACCAATGTAAATTGTACGAACTGATAGCGTAGTCACAGGTCTCCCAGTTTGAGAACATGATGATAATTTCAAAATATATCGATGAAGCTTAAAAGTAATCCCATAAAGGGAAATCCAAAACAACCCCATAAGAGGCACGAACACCTCCTACGGGACCAATGTAACTTGTACGAACTGACCGCGGAGTCAGGAGAATGTTTGTCTGAGAATATGACGATAATTTCAAAATATATTGATTAACCTTAAAAACAAGCCCTTTTTTTGGGGGGGGGGGAAATTATGTATATTAGAACTCAGGAAAGCTACTAACAAACAAAGTTCAATGGAGAACCACAATCCTAGGGGCATTCCCCAAAGGACACAACTTACCAAACACAAACAAACCAACTAAGATAACACTGATTCGGGGATATCCCAGTTCATACACGCCATCCAGTTGGTGAAGCTTCTCCTATTGTTCTTCCACTTTGAGGCCCTCGCACAAACCATAGCAACAATATCTCTGACAATCATATCACTATTCTTGGCCTTCCCTTGGAAAAATCTCGCATTCCTCTCCATCCAAAGACAGTAGATAGTGGTGGAAAAGGATGGACACCTAAGTCTATTAAGCTCTTCCCCACATATTCGGAATTAGTAAACCCCAGCTCACCCTCCCAGTTAAAATCCTCTCTGACCTCCTGGTTCTTAAATCTGACCTCGCGCCAAACCTCTTTAGCAATATTACATTCAATAAACAAGTGTTCCCGGTTCTCCACCTCCTCGCCACAAGTACAACACAAGTTATTGTTGGAAATACCCCAGCTAAACAGTTTATCTCTCGTATGAAGAGCATCCCTACATATGATCCATAAACTAAAAGCACATTTTGGTATATTATTGAAGTTCCAAATCAACTTGTGACAATTGAACACAGGACGAACAATAGTAAAAGCCGTAAAAGCCGACCCAATGGAGAAGCCGACCCGACTGGAATTCCACACCACCTTATCACTAACCCCTTGGCGAATAACAGGAAGCTCAGCATTCCTAATCTCCAAAAGCTCCCAAGTAACAGAAGAAGGCCACCTCCACCTCTCCCCATGTATAAAATTGGCCACTCTTGCTTTATGATTGCTAGCCGCATCGTAAATAAGTCTTCCCCCATAGCGATCAAATAGAGGACCTAACGGATGCCAGTTGTCGAGCCACACAAAGGTATCTTCGTCATTGCCAATGTTGGACATGATAAGAGGCTTGGCCACCTCCCTCAACTGCATCAGTTTCCTCCAGCACCAGGAAGAGTCACTTGGAATATTAATGGCCCAAATACTTCTATTCTTGATCTTATACACATTACACCATTTGACCCATAGGCAATCCTTCTCACTACAGAGGTTCCAAAGAAGCTTAAAAATAGCAACTCTGTTCCATAATTCCATATTCTTAATGCCCAACTCCCCTTCCTCATGACTGCACGTCAGATCATCCCAAGACACCTTCGCCCCCGTATGTTTGGAATCAGAACCCGTCCACAAGAAGTCCTTCATAAGTTGGTCGATTCTTCTAATAACCCCTTTAGGCAGAATGAACAGGCAAGACCAGTAGACCTGAATACCAAACAAGACCGAGTTGATGAGCTGAAGTCTCCCAGCAAAACTGAGGAATCTGTTAGTCCAACACTTAATCCTCCCCGTTATCTTATCAATCAACTTCTCACAATCCCCAGATTTAAGCCTAGTAGTGATAAGAGGTACCCCAAGATACATGAAGGGAGGGGAACAGTGGGAGAAACCAAAAACCTCCCCCAACCTGTTCACCCCATCGACATCGACCCCAGAGCAATAGAAACTAGATTTGTTAGTATTGGGGTGAAGACCAGAGATCGAAGAGAAGGCCACAATAGCCCTCTTCACAATGCTACACGAAGCAGGATCGCCACCACACAGAATGATCAAATCATCCGCAAAGCGAAGATGATTAAGTCCCACCTCCTTGCACCTAGGATGAAAACTGAACTCCGGATTGAGGCAAGCCTTGTCCATAATACAAGATAAAGTATCCATAACAAGCAGGAATAAGAAAGGAGAGATAGGATCACCTTGTGTCAACCCCCTCTTCCCCTCAAAGAAGCCATGTAAACGCCCATCCAAGCTGATAGAGAATCTAGTCGTGGTAATACACTCCTCCACCCAACCAACAAACATAGACGGGAAGCCAATATGAACAAGAAGGTTGAGCAAAAACTCCCAGCTAACAGTATCATAGGCCTTGAGAAGATCAATCTTGAGGGTACACCTAGATGGGTTTAGCTCGCGGTGATAATTTCTCATAAGCTCCTGAAGCAATAAGATATTGTCAGAGATAGATCTACCCTTCAGAAACGCGGCCTGGCTCTGGTTAATGAAGGAAGGGAGGATGGGTTTCATTCTCTCGGCAACAATTTTGGAGATACACTTGTAGATGGTGTTGCAACAAGAGATGGGCCTAAAATCATGCACACCAGAGGGAGTAGTAACCTTCGGAATAAGCGCCAAAGCAGTGCAGTTCCATTGCCTGGGCCGGTAGCTACAATGGAAGAAGAAGGTAATGGCATCTATCACATCTCCCCCACCACGTCCCAGTTCTTCTTATAGAAACATGCATTAAAACCGTCCAGCCCAGGAGCTTTATCGAACCCAATGGAAAACATGGCATTCTTGATCTCCTCTTCAGTAATGGGAGCCTCCAGAGCATCCGCCTGATCAACCGTGATTCTATTGCACACCACATCATTAAGAATAGGAAATGGGTCCACACAGGGATTGGTTGTGCCAAGGAGGTTGCTGAAATAATCAACAGCCACCTTAGTCACATTCTGACTCCCCTCAATTCTCACACCATGGTCATCCAAAACACTAAGTATCTTCCTTCTGGCAGTAGCCTGGTTAGCCTTCTTGTGAAAGAACGCATTATTACCATCCCCCAGCTGGAGCCATTTAACTCGAGACTTCTGCTTGAAAAAGGACTCCTCCGCCTCCCTCAGCTCCAAATGCGTGTGAAGTTTGACCCTTTCATCCAGGAGCACCTCATTATTGCACCCATCAGTATCAACTCTAGTATGAACCTCATCCAGTAAAGCCTTAGCCTCCTCCACCCTACCTGAGATGTTGCTAAAAAACTTCTTGTTGAAATCTTTCAGCCTCGATTTAACTCTACTAAGTTTCTTACTCAGCCTAACCATAGGATTCCCCTCACCATCATCCTGCCAGGACTCACTAAGAATTTGATAAAAGTCGCTATGATCCATCCAAAAATTGAAAAATTTGAACGCTTTTGATCTACTCCGCTCCAAGGGGGACAATAAAATAATGATAGGGCAGTGGTCAGAAACCCCGTGAGGAAGGACAGAAGCTTGACTCTCGGGGAACCACGAGGCCCATGCATCATTATGCAAGACTCTATCCAACCTCGACTGAACATTACCAGCTCCTAACTCCTTCTTATTCCACGTAAACCACAACCCATTCGTGACCATATCATCTGCATGCAAGTCATGAATGCATTGGTTGAACTCGCCAGTAGCAGTCGTATCAATACCCCGGATGCCTCTCTTTTCATCATGAGATCTGACAACATTAAAGTCGCCCAGTAAAACCCACGGAGATTCTCCCACACTCCCTGAATTCATCCTAAAAAAAACCAAAGGTGTCTTCTATCCCCAGGAAGGTTATCCCCATAAATGAAAGACGCAAAGAAGCTCATCCGAGACCCACATAAATCCACCTTGCAGAGCATGGCCTGGGGGTGGGACTGAATGAAACTCACAGCAACACGGTTGGGGTTCCAAGCCACAATGATTCCGGCAACCCCCCCCCCCCCCCCCTCCCCGCAGCGGGCAGTTGTCCAAGAAATCCCATTGAAAACAACAATTATTCAAAACACAACCCAAGTTATTTTTTCTAACCTTAGTTTCAAGCATACACATCAAATCAAGGTGGTTATCCCTAATTAGCTTATTGACTTCCCTTTGCTTATGAGGGGAATTAAGACCCCTAATATTCCAAGAAGCAAACTTAATCATCTAGTCTTCTTCCCTTTCCCCTTCCGCCTGTTCTTCCCTCTACTATTACTCACCTCTCTATCCTCCCCCACCCTTTTCTGTGCCAGTTCGTCCACTAGGGTAACCCGTAACGCAAGAGCAGTAGGGGAAGGCGTCATATCCGTGTCCCTCTCCATCCAGATTGCACTGAAGGAGTTAGACAAAGGAACAGGTGGAACGCTATACTGTACAGGACTACCAACATCATACTTGATCTCATCATTAGCACTACACGACACAACGGCAGTGCTTGGGTTCTTCTCAGCATTGGCCTTGCATGAAGTCTCTCCCACTTCTATCACAGGGCTGACACCACCTTTCGTCTTCTTAATGACCTGAGTCCAACCACAAACATTACTGGTGGGAGAATTACTAGCATGTGGGTTAGTGACCTTGTTACCACCCTCATCTTTATTTTTGGGGCATCCACTAAGCCTGTGACCAAACACGAGGCAATGTGAGCATGAGGGAGGTTTGGCTTGGAACTCCACTTTAACCACAGCAATAGTGCCATCTTCCATCACCACATTAACTCTTGAGGGATAAATCTCCTTAGCCTCCACATCAATACATATACGAGCAAAGGTAATCCTGTTCATTTCTTCCGTCATCACATCAGCATACAATGGGAGACCCACGGAGCTGGCAACATAACTGAGATCCTCCTCAGTCCAAAGTTGCACTGGGATATCAAAAAATTTAACCCACATAGGTATCTTCTTCATCGTAACCTTATCAAAACTAAAGTTTGGTTGCCATTTTTGAGAATGATGGTGATTCCCGCAAAATGCCACGACCCATTGTCTATCACCTCATCTCTCTTAGTAGGGTTATCAAAGAGAAAGAAGTAGAATCCCTTATCATGCGCAATGACCTTGATTAGACCGCACTTCCCCCATAGTTTAAACGCCACTGTGTTCACCATGGAAAATGGCAGTTTAGTCCCCAAAAAATACCCCACCATACTATTCTCCCAATGTCCATGACCTCCGTTTGCCACCTCGACTGGTGGAGTAACAGTGATAATGGAGTCGATCACAACAGGTTGGTGATAAGAGAGTCGTAGCTTAGGTTTCTTCTTGGTTGCAGTAACGGAGCTCCAAGTTTTGCCCACTTGGATAGGGCCAGCCACGCAAGGAGTAGACATCCCCTCGTCCTTGTTTCTGTCAGTACACAACCCAGCGTAATCCGTACAATCATCAGTCCTGTCATGGGACGTTATGGAGTTGGTAGCACCAACTTCCTTACCCCAGTCAGATATATTGAGCCCTACGCCAACAGGACCTGCTACACACTGTACGCCAACAACCCTACCCACCGCCACAGGCGAGTTGGTACCAGTTCCTCTCCGGTCATCGGAACTTCTAAAGTTCATGACATCCTCTTGGGTAAACCCCTTGCTTCTAAGGAACTCCCCGCAAACATTATTCACATCAGCCACAGCTTTCAATCCACTCACCTTTTTATTAACCATGGGCATGTTCTCCGAGACCACAACCTGTCCTTCTTCAATCTCCAAGGCTCTTGAAGAGAGATCGACCATAGAGTCAGCAGGAATTCCATCACTATCGTAAGGAACAACCTCCATCGTCTGACCTACGAGGGAGTTGGGAGCACCGCCAAGAGAATCAACACCTGGCGTACCACGTGCAGCAACGTGAGGCACCTTCAGGGGTGAATGGCACTCGATCACCATCTTATCGGCACCCAAACAGGGCACACTACCATCGGGCACAGTCTTCGAGTTATTAAGGTTTGGCAAAAGCCCCAAAGGGCGTGGGGCTTGCACACCGGCCATACTAGACGGAGGTTTGGCCCCCAAACGGCCCCGTAAGAGGCACGAACACCTCGCACGAGACCAATGTAACTTGTACGAACTGACCGCATAGTCGGGGGTCTCCCGGTTTGAGAATATGTCTATAATTCCCAAATACGTAGATTAGGCTTAAAAACAAGCCGTTGGAGGGTGAAAACCCAAACCAGCTCCCAAACGGCCCCGTAAGAGGCACGAACACCTCACACGGGACCAATGTAACTTGTACGAACTTACCGCGTAGTCGCCGGCCTCTCGTTTTGAGAATATAACGAGAATTTCAAAATATATCGATTAAGCTTAAAAACTTGCCCTTAAAGGGTGAAAACCCAAACTAGCCCCCAAACGGCCCTGTAAGAGACACGATCACCTTGCACGGGACCAATGTAACTTGTTCAAACAAACCACGTAGTCACGGGTCTCCCGATTTGAGAATATGAAGATAATTTGAAAATACGTAGATTAGGCTTAAAAATAAGCCGTTGTAGGGAGAAAACCATAACCAGCCCCCAAACGGCCCCGTAAGAGGCACGGGACTAATGTAACTTGTACGACCGGACCGTGTAGTCGCGGGTCTCCTAATTTCAGAATATGATGATTATTTCAAAATACGTAGATTAGCTTAAAAACAAGTTGTTGGAGGGTGAAAGCCCAAACCATCCCCCAAACGGCCCGTAAGGGGCTCGAACACCTCCCACAGGGCCAACGTAACTTGTACGAACTGATCGCGTAGTCGTAGGCCTCTCGGTTTGAGAATATGATGAAAATTTCAATATATATCGAGTAAGCTTAAAAACAAGCCCTTAAAGGGTGAAAACCGAAACCAACACGCAAACGGCCCCGTAAGTGGCACGAACACCTCGCACGGGACCAATGTAACTTGTATGAACTGACCCCGTAGTCGCGGGAATGTCGATTTTAGAATTTGACGATAATTTCAAAATACATCGATTAAGCTTAAAAACAAACCCTTAAAGGGTGTAAACCCAAACTAGCCCCCAAATGGCCCCGTAAGAGGCACGAACAGCTCGCACGCGACCAATGGAACTTGTACGAACTAACCGCGTAATCGCGGGTCTCCCGGTTTCAGAATATGATGATAATTTCAAAATACATATATGGGGCTTAAAAACAAACCCTTAATGGGTGAAAGTCGAAACCAGCCCCCAAATGGCCCCGTAAGAGGCACGGAACACCTCCCACGGGACCAATGTAACTTGTGCGAAATGACCACGTAGTCGCGGGTCTCCCGGTTTTAGAATATGACGAAAATTTCAGAATACATCGATTAAGCTTAAAAACAAACCCTTGAAGGGTGAAAACCCAAACTAGCCCCCAAACGGCCCCGTAAGAGGCACGAACACCTCGCACGGGACCAATGGAACTTGTACGAACTGACAGCGTAGTAACGTCTCTCCCGGTTTGAGAATATGACGATAATTTAGAAATAAGTAGATTAGGCTTTACAACACGCCGTTAAAGGGTGAAATTCCAAACCAGCCCCCAAACGGCCCCGTAAGAAGCACGAACACCTCGTACGGGAGCAATGTAAATTGTACGAACTAACCGTGTTGTCACGTGTCTCCCGGTTTGAGAATATGACGATAATTTGAAAATAAGTAGATTAGGCTTGAAAACAAGTCGTTAAAGGGTGAAAACCAAAGCCAGCCCCCAAACGGCACCGTAAGAGGCAAGAACACCTCGCTCGGGACCAATGTAAAGTGTACGAACTGACAGCGTAGTCACGGGTCTCCCGATTTGAGAATTTGACGATAATTTGAAAATACATAGATTAGGCTTAAAAACAAGCTGTTATAGGGTGAAAACAAAAAACATCCCCCAAAGACCCTGTAAGAGGCACGAACAGCTCGCAGGGGACCATTGTAACTTGTACGAACTGACCGCGTAGTCGCGGGCGGGTCTCTCCATTTCAGAATATTACGATAATTTCAAAATACGTAGATTATGCTTAAAAACAAGTCGTTGGTGGTTGAAAACACAAACCATCCCTCAAACGACCCCGTATGAGGCACGAACACCACGCACGGGACCAATGTAACTTGTACGAACTGACCGCGTAGTCGCGGGAATGTCGATTTGAGAATATGACAAAAAATTCAAAATATATCGATTAAGCTTAAAAACAAGCCCTTAAAGG
This sequence comes from Sambucus nigra, assembly GCA_949130495.1. Lineage (NCBI taxonomy): Eukaryota > Viridiplantae > Streptophyta > Magnoliopsida > Dipsacales > Adoxaceae > Sambucus > Sambucus nigra. The sequence goes on along the minus strand of OX422222.1, from coordinate 174,206,276 downwards.
GTGAAAACCCAAACCAACTCCGAGACCAATGTAACTTGTACGAAGACACAGCGTAGTCACAGGTCTCCCGGTCTGAGAATATGATGATAATATCGAGATATGTAGATTAGGCTTAAAAATAAGGCGTTGGAGGGTGAAAACCTAAATTAGCCACCAAAAGGCCCCGTAAGAGGCACGAACACCTCGCAAGGGACTAATGTAACTTGTACGAATTGACCGCGTAGTCCTGGGTCTCCTGGTTTGAGAATATGATGATAATTTCGAAATACGTAGATTAGGCTTAAAAACCAGCCGTTTTAGGGGTGAAAACCTAAACCAGCCCCCGAACGGCCCCGTAAGAGGTACGAACACCTCGCACGGGACCAACGTTACTTGTATGAACTGACAGCGTAGTCACGGGTCTCCCAGTTGGAGAATATAATGATAATTTGAAAAAACATAATTTAGGCTTAAAAACAAGCCGTTAAAGGTTTGAAAACCCAAACCAGCCCCCAAACGGCCCCGTAAGAGGCACAAACACCTCGGACGGGACCAATGTAACGTGTACGAACAGACTGTGTAGTCGCGGGTCTCCCGATTTAAGAATATGACAATAATTTCAAAATACGTAGATTAGGCTTAAAAACAAGTCGTTCGAGGGTGAAAACCTAAACCGGTCCCTAGAAGGCCCCGTTAGAGGCACGAAAACCTTGCACGGGACCAATGTAACTTCTACTAACTGACAGCGTAGTAACGGATCTCACGGTTTTAGAATATGACGACAATTTGAAATTAAGTAGATTAGACTTTAAAACAAGCCGTTAAAGGGTGAAAATCCAAACTAGCCCCCAAACGGCCCCGTAAGAATTACGCACACCTCGCACGGGACCAATGTAACTTGTAGTAACAGACCGCGTAGTCGCGGGTCTCTCGTTTTGAGAATATGATGATAATTTGAAAATATTTAGATTACGCTTATAAAAAAAGCCGTTAAAGGGGGAAAACCCAAGCCAGCCCCGTAAGAGGCACGAACACCTCGCACAGGACCAATGTAACTTATAGGAACTGACGGCGCAGGCGCGGGTTTCCCTATTTGAGAATATGACAATAATTTCAAAATAAGTAGATTCGGCTTAAAAACAAGCCGTTAAAGGGCGAAAACCCAAACCAACATCCAAACGGCCACGTAAAAAACACGAACACCTCGCACGGGACCATTGTAACTTTTTATGAACAAACCGCGTAGTCACGGGTCTCCCGGTTTTAGAATATGCCGATAATTCCAAAATACGTAGATTAGGCTTAAAAACAAGCCGTTGGAGGGTGAAAACCCAAACCAGCCCCCATACGACCCTGTAAGAGCCACGAACACCTCGCACGGGACCAATGTAACTTGTACAAACAAACAGCATAGTCACGGGTCTCCCGGTCTGAGAATATGAAGATAATTTGAAAATAAGTAGATTAGGCTTAGAAATAAGCCGTTAAATGGTGAACACCCAAACCACCCCCAAACGGCCCTGTAAGAGGCACGAACAGCTCGCACGGGACCAATGTAACTTGTACGAACTGACCGCGTAGTCGCGGGTCTCCCGGTTTGAGAATATGATGATAATTTCAAAATTCGTAGATTAGGCTTAAAAACCAGCCGTTGGAGGGTGAAAGCCCAAACCAGCCCCCAAACGGCCCCGAAAGAGGCACGAAAACCTCGCACAGGACAAATATAATTTGTACGAACTGACATCGTAGTCAGGGGTCTCACGGTTTGAGAATACGACGATAATTACAAAATATATCGATTAAGCTTAAAAAAAGCCCTTAAAGGGTGAAAATCCAAACCAGCCCCCAAACAGCCCCGTAACAGGCACGAACACCTCGTACGGGACCAATGTAACTTGTATCAACTGACCGCGTAGTTGCGGGAATGTTGGTTTGAGAATATAATGATAAATTCAAAATATATCTATTAAGCTTAAAAACAAAACCTTAAAGGTTGAAAACCCAAACTATCCCCGAAACAACGAACAGCTCGCAAGGGACCATTTTAACTTGTACGAACTGACCGTGTAGTCACGGGTCTCCCAATTTTAGAATAAGATGATAATGTCAAAATACGTAGATTAGGCTTAAAAACAAGTTGTTGGAGTGTGAAAGCCCAAACAAGCTCCCAAACGGCCCCGTAAGAGGCACGAACACCTCGCACGGGACCAATGTAATTTGTACAAACTAACAGTGTAGTCCGGGGCCTCCCTGTTTGAGAATATGACGGTAATTTCAAAATATAAAGATTAAGCTTAAAAATAAGCCCTTAAAGGGTGAAAATCCAAACCAACCCCCAAACAGGCATGAACACCTCGCACGGGACCAATGTAACTTGGACGAACTGATCGCGTAGTCACGAGAATGTTGGTTTTAGAATTTGACGATAATTTCAAAATACATCGATTAAGTTTAAAAACAAACCCTTAAACGGTGACAACCCAAACTAGCCCCCAAACGGCCCCGTAAGATGCACGAACAACTCGCACGGGACCAATGTAACTTGTACGAACAAATCGCGTAGTCGCGGGTCTCCCGATTTAAGAATACGATGATAATTTGAAAATACGTAGATTAGGCTTGAAAACAAGTTGTTAAAGGGTGAAAACCCAAACCAGCACCCAAACGGCCCTGTAAGGGGCACGAACACCTCGCACGGGACTAATGTAAATTGTACGAACTAACAGCGTATTTACGGGTCTCCCGGTTTGAGAATACGTCAATAATTTCAAAATATGTATATTAGGATTAAAAACAAGCCGTTGGTGGGTGAAAACCCAAACCAACTCCCAAACAGCCCAGTAAGAGGCACGAACACCTCGCACGGGACCATTGTAATTTGTACGAATTAACAGCGTTGTAAGGGGTCTCCCGGTTTGAGAATATGACGATAATTTCAAAATACATAGATTGGGCTTAAAAACAAGCCGTAGGAGGGTGAAAGCCCAAACCATCACCCAAACGGCAGCGTAAAAGGCTCGAACACTTCCCACGGGACCAATGTAACTTGTACAAACTGGCCGCATAGTCGCGGGTCTCCCGATTTGTGAATATGACGATAATTTCAAAATATGTTGATAAGGCTTAAAAACAAGTCGTTGGTGGGTGAAAACCCAAACTAGCCCTCAAACGACCCTGTAAGAGGCACGAACCCTCGCACGGGACCAATGTAACTTGCACGAACTGACCATGTAGTCGCGGGAATCTCGGTTTGAGAATATGATGAAAATTTCAAAATATATCGATTAAGCTTAAAAACAAGCCCTTAAAGGGTGAAAACCCAAACCAGCCCCCAAACAGCCCCGTAAGAGGCCCAAACACCTCGCACGGAACCAATGTAACTTGTCCAAACAAACCGCGTAGTCACGGGTCTCCTGGTTTGAGAATATGAAGATAATTTGAAAATACGTAGATTAGGCTTAAAAATAAGCCGTTAATGGGAGAAAACCATAACCAGCCGCAAACGGCCCCGTAAGAGGCACGAATTGCTCGCACGGGACCAATGTAACATGTATGATCTGACCGTGTAGTCGCGGGTCTCCCAAATTCAGAATATGATGACAATTTCAAAATACGTAGATTAGCTTAAAAACAAGCTGTTGGAGGGTGAAAGCCCAAACCGGCCCCCAAACGACCCCGTAAGAGGCACGAACACCTAGCACGGGACCAATGTAATTTGTACGAATTAACAGCGTAGTCAGGGGTCTCCCGGTTTTAGAATATGACGAAAATTTCAGAATACATTGATTAAGCTTAAAAACAAACCCTTGAAGGGTGAAAACCCAAACTAGCCCCCAAACGGCCCCGTAAGAGGCACGAACACCTCGCACGGGACCAATGGAACTTGTACGACGAACGAACCGCGTAGTCGCGGGTCTCCCGATTTGAGAATATGATGATAATTTGAAAATACATAGATTAGGCTTGAAAACAAGTTGTTAAAGGGTGAAACCCCAAACCAGCCCCTAAACGGCCACGTAAGAGGAACGAACACCTCACACGGGACCAATGTAAATTGTACGAACTGACAGCGTAATCACGGGTCTCCCGATTTGAGTATATGTCGATAATTTCAAAATACGTATATTAGGCTTAAAAACAAGTCGTTGGAGGGTGAAAACACAAACCAACCCCCAAACAGCCCCGTAAGAGGCACGAACAGCTCGCATGCGACCAATGTTTCTTGTACGAACTGACTGCGTAGTCGCGGGTCTCCCGGTTTCAGAATATGATGATAATTTTAAAATACGTAGATTGGGCTTAAAAACAAGCCGTAGGAGGGTGAACGCCCAAACCAGCCCCCAAACGGTCCCGTGAGAGGCACGAACACCTCCCACGGGACCAATGTAACTTCTACGAACTGACCGCGTAGTCGTGGGTCTCCCGGTTAGAAAATATGATGATAATTTCAAAATACGTAGATTAGGTTTAAAAACAAGCCGTTGGTGGGTTAAAACCCAAACCAACACCCAAACAACCCCGTAAGAGGCACGAACAACTCTCACGGAACCAATGTAACTTGTACGAACTGACCGCGTAGTCGTGGGATTGTCGATTTGAGAACATGATGATATTTTCAAAATATGTCCATTAAGTTTAAAAACAAGCCCTTAAAGGGTGAAAACCCAAACGGCCTCGTGAGAGGCACGAACACCTCACATGGGACCAATGTAACTTATACGAACTGACCGCGTCGTCGTAGGCCTCTCGGTTTGAGAATATGATGAAAATTTCAAAATATATCAATTAAGCTTCAAAACAAGCCCTTAAAGGGTGAAAACCCAAACCAGCCCCCAAACGGCCCCGTAAGAGGCCCAAACACCTCGCACGGACCAATGTAACTTTTACGAACTAACCGCTTAGTCGCGGCTCTCCCGATTTGAGAATAGGCTGATAATTTCAAAATACGTAGATTAGGCTTAAAAACAAGCCGTTGGCGGGTGAAAACCCAAACCAGCCCCCAAACAGCCCAGTAAGAGGCACGAAGAGCTCGCACGCGACTAATGTAACTTGTACGAACTGACCGTGTAGTCGCGTGTCTCCCGGTTTCAGAATATGATGATAATTTTAAAATACATAGATTGGGTTTAAAAACAAGCCGCAGGAGGGTGAAAGCCCAAACCATCCCCCAAACGGCCCGTAAGGGGCTCGAACACCTCCCACGGGGCCAACGTAACTTGTACGAACTGACCGCGTAGTCGTAGGCCTCTCGGTTTGAGAATATGATGAAAATTTCAAAATATATCGATTAAGCTTAAAAACAAGCCCTTAAAGGGAGAAAACCCAAACCAGCCCCCAAACGGCCCCGTAAGAGGCACGAACACCTCGTACGGACCAATGTAACTTTTACATACTAACCGCTTAGTCGCGGGTCTCCCAATTTGAGAATATGCTAATAATTTCAAGATACGTAGATTAGGCTTAAAAACAAGCCGTTGGAGGGTGAAACCCAAACCAGCCCCCCAACAGCCCAGTAAGAGGCACGAACAGCTCGCACGCGACCAATGTAACTTGTACAAACTAACCGTGTAGTCGCGTGTCTCCCGATTTCAGAATATGATGATAATTTCAAAATACGTAGATTGGGCTTAAAAACAAGCCGTAGGAGGGTGAAAGCCCAAACCATCCCCCAAACGTCCCCCGTAAGAGGCTCGAACACCTCCCACGGGACCAGCGTAACTTGCACGAACTGACTGCGTAGTCGTGGGAATGTCGGTTTGAGAACATGACGATAATTTCAAAATATATCGATTAAGTTTAAAAACAACCCCTTAAAGGGTGAAAACCCAAACCAGCCCCAAACGGCCCCGTAAGAGGCACCTCACACGAGACCAATGTAACTTGTACGAACTAACCGCGTAGTCGCAGGCTTCTCGGTTTGAGAATATGACGAAAATTTCAATATATATCGATTAAGCTTAAAAACAAGCCTTTAAAGGGTGAAAACCGAAACCAGCACCCAAATGGCCCCGTAAGTGGCACGAACACCTCGCACGGGACCAATGTAACTTGTACGAACTGACCGCGTAGCTGGGGGTCTCCCGGTTTGAGAATATGTCGATAATTCCAAAATACGTAGATTAGGCTTAAAAATAAGTCGTTGGAGGGTGAAAACCCAAACCAGGCCCCAAACGGCCCTGTAAGAGACACGAACACCTCGTACGGGACCAATGTAACTTGTACAAACAAACCGCATAGTCACGGGTCTCCCGATTTGAGAATAAGAAGATAATTTGAAAATACGTAGATTAGGCTTAAAAATAAGCCGTTAAAGGGTGAAAACCCAAACCAGCCCCCAAACAGCCCTGTAAGAGGCACGAACAGCTAGCACGGGACCAATGTAACTTCTTCGAACTGAACACGTAGTCGTGGGAATGTCGGTTTGAGAACATGACGATAATTTCAAAATATATCGATTAAGATTAAAAACATGCCCTTAAAGGGTAAAACCCAAACCAGCCCCCAAATGGCCCCGTAAGAGGCACGAACACCTCACACGGGACCAATGTAACTTGTACGAACTAACCGCATAGTCACGTGTCTCCCAATTTGAGAATATGACGATAATTTGAAAATAAGTAGATTAGGCTTGAAAACAAGTTTTTAAAGGGTGAAAACCCAAACCAACCCCCAAACGGCCCCATAAGAGGTAAGAACACCTCGCACGGGACCAATGTAAAGTGTTCGAACTGACAGCGTAGTCACGAGTCTCCCGGTTTGAGAATTTGACTATAATTTGAAAATACGTAGATTAGGCTTAAAAACAAGCCGTTATAGGGTGAAAAGCAAAACCAGCACCCAAACGGCCCTGTAAGAGGCACGAACAGCTCGCACGGGACCAATGTAATTTGTACGAACTAACAGCGTAGTCAGGGGTCTCCCTGTTTGAGAATATGACGGTAATTTCAAAATATAAAGATTAAGCTTAAAAATTAGCCCTTAAGGGTGAAAATCCAAACCAACCCCCAAACAGGCACGAACGCCTCGCACGGGACCAATGTAACTTGTACGAACTGACCGCGTAGTCGCGGGAATGTTGGTTTTAGAATTTGACGATAATTTCAAAATACATCGATTAAGTTTAAAAACAAACCCTTAAAGGGTGAAAACCCAAGCTAGCCCCCAAACGGCCCCGTAAGAAGCACGAACACCTCGCACGGGACCAATGTAACTTGTACGAACAAATCGCGTAGTCGCTGGTCTCCCGATTTGAGAATATGATTATAATTTGAAAATACGTAGATTAGGCTTGAAAACAAGTTGTTAAAGGGTGAAAACCTAAACCAGCCCCCAAACGGCCCCGTAAGTGGCATGAACACCTCACACGGGACTAATGTAAATTGTACAAACTAACAGCGTATTTATGGGTCTCCCGATTTAAGAATACGTTAATAATTTCAAAATATGTATATTAGGCTTAAAAACAAACCGTTGGTGGGTGAAAACCCAAACAAGCCCCCAAACAGCCCAGTAAGAGGCACGAACACCTCGCACGGGACCAATACAATTTGTACGAATTAACAGCGTATTAAGGGGTCTCCCGGTTTCAGAATATGACGATAATTTGAAAAAAAGTAGATTAGGTTTGAAAAGAAGTTGTTAAATGGTGAAAACCCAAGCCAACCCCCAAACGGCCCCGTAAGCAAGAACACCTCGCACGGGACCAATGTAAAGTGTTCGAACTGACAGCGTAGTCACGAGTCTCCCGGTTTGAGAATTTGAAGATAATTTGAAAATACGTAGATTAGGCTTAAAAACAAGCCATTATAGGGTGAAAAGCAAAACAAACACCCAAACGGCCCTATAAGAGGCACGAACAGCTCGCAAGGGACCATTATAACTTGTACGAACTGACCGTGTAGTCGCGGGTCTCCCAATTTTAGAATAAGATGATAATTTCATAATACGTAGATTAGGCTTAAAAACAAGCTGTTGGAGTGTGAAAGCCCAAATAAGCCCCCAAACGGCCCCGTAAGAGGCACGAACACCACGCACGGGACCAATGTAATTTGTACGAACTAACAGCGTAGTCAGGGGTCTCCCTGTTTGAGAATATGACGGTAATTTCAAAATATAAAGATTAAGCTTAAAAACAAGCCCTTAAGGGTGCAAATCCAAACCAGCCCCCAAACAGGCACGAACGCCTCGCACGGGACCAATGTAACTTGTACGAACAGACCGCGTAGTCGCGGGAATGTTGGTTTTAGAATTTGACGATAATTTCAAAATACATCGATTAAGTTTAAAAACAAACCCTTAAAGGGTGAAAACCCAAGCTAGCCCCCAAACGGCCCCGCAAGATTCACGAACACCTCGCACGGGACCAATGTAACTTGTACGAACAAATCGTGTCCCGATTTGAGAATATGATGATAATTTGAAAATACGTAGATTAGGCTTGAAAATAAGTTGTTAAAGGGTGAATACCCAAACCAGCCCCCAAACGGCCCCGTAAGTGGCACGTACACCTCGCACGGGACTAATGTAAATTGTACGAACTAACAGCGTATTTACGGGTCTCCCGGTTTGAGAATACGTCAATAATTTCAAAATATGTATATTAGGCTTAAAAACAAGCCGTTGGTGGGTGAAAACCCAAATCAGGTGCCAAACAGCCCAGTAAGAGGCACGAACACCTCGCTCGGGACCAATGTAATTTGTACGAATTAACAGCGTAGTAAGGGGTCTCCCGGTTTCAGAATATGATGATAATTTCAAAATACGTAGATTGGGCTTAAAAACCAGCCGTAGGAGGGTAAAAGCCCAAACCATCCCCCGAACACCTCCCACGGGACCAACGTAACTTGTACAAACTGACCGCGTAGTCGCGGGACCCGGTTTGAGAATATGACGATAATTTCAAAATACATAGATTAGGCTTAAAAACAAGTCGTTGGCGGGTGAAAACCCAAACCAGCCCTCAAACGACCCTGTAAGAGGGGCGAACACCTCGCACGGGTAATGTAACTTGTACGAACTGACTGCGTAGTCGTGGGGATGTCGGTTTGAGAATATGACGAAAATTTTAAAATATATCGATTAAGCTTAAAAACTAGCCCTTAAAGGGTGAAAACCCAAACGGCACTATAAGAGACACGAACACCTCGCACGGGACCAATATAACTTGTCTCCTGGTTTGAGAATATGAAGATAATTTGAAAATACGAAGATTAGGCTTAAAAATAAGTCGTTAAAGGGAGAAAACCATAACCAGCCCCCAAACGACCCCGTAAGAGGCACGAATAGCTCGCACGGGACCAATGTAACTTGTACGACCTGACTGTGTAGTCGCGGGTCTCCCAATTTCAGAATATGATGATAATTTCAAAATACGTAAAAAACAAGTTGTTGGAGGGTGAAAGCCCAAACCGGCCCCCAAACGACCCCGTAAGTGGCACGAACACCTCGCACGGGACCAATGTAATTTGTACGAATTAACAGCGTAGTCAGGAGGGGTCTCCCGGTTTGAGAATATGACGATAATTTCAAAAAAATTCGATTAGGCTTAAAAATAAGTCCTTAAAGGGTGAAAATTCAAACTAGCGCCTAAACAGCCCCGTAAGAGGCACGAACACCTCGCACGGGACCAATGTAACTTGTATGAACTGACCGCGTAGTCGCGGGAATGTCGGTTTTAGAATTTGATGATAATTTCAAAATACATTGATTAAGCTAAAAACAAACCCTTGAAGGGTGAAAACCCAAACTAGCCCCCAAACGGCCCCGTAAGAGGCACGAACACCTCGCACGGGACCAATGTAACATGTACGACGAACGAACCGCGTAGTCGTGGGTCTCCCTATTTGAGAATATGATGATAATTTGAAAATATGTAGATTAGACTTGAAAACAAGTTGTTAAAGGGTGAAAACCCTAACCAGCCCCCAAACGGCCACGTTAGAGGCACGAATAACTCGCACGGGACCAATGTAAATTGTACGAACTGACAGCGTAGTCACGGGTCTCCCGGTTTGAGTCTATGTCAATAATTTCAAAATACGTATATTAGGCTTAAAAACAAGCCGTTGGAGGGTGAACACCCAAACCTGCCCCCAAACAGCCTCGTAAAAGGCACGAACAGCCCGCACGCGACCAATGTAACTTGTACGAACTGACCGCGTAGTCGCGGGTCTCCCGGTTTCAGAATATGATGATAATTTCAAAATACGTAGATTGGGCTTAAAAACAAGCCGAAGGAGGGTGAAAGCCCAAACCAGACCCCAAACGGCCCCGTAAGAGGCACGAACACCTACCACGGGACCAATGTAACTTGTATGAACGAACAGGGTAGTCACGGGTCTGCCGGTTTGAGAATATGACGATAATTTCAAAATATATTGATTAAGCTTAAAAACAAGCTGTTAAAGGGTGAAAACCCAAACCGCCCCCGAACATCCCCGTAAGTGGTACGAACTGCTCGCACGGGACCAATGTAACTTGTACGAACTGACCGCGTAGTCGCGGGTCTCCCGGTTCAGAATATGACAATAATTTCAAAATACGTCGATTAAGCTTAAAAACAAGCCGTCGGATGGTGAAAGCCCAAACCAGTCCCCAAACGGCCCCATAAGAGGCACGATCACCTCGCACGGGACCAATGTAACCTGTATAACCTGACAGGGTAGTCACGGGTCTCCCGGTTTGAGAATATGATGATAATTTCAAAATATATAGATTAAGGTTAAATATAAGCCCTTAAAGGGTGAAAACCCAAACCAACCCTCAAACAGCCCCGTAAGAGGGACGAACACCTCGCACGGGACCAATGTAACTTATACGAATGGATCGCATAGTCGCGGGCCTGTCGGTTTGAGAATATGACGATAATTTCAAAATATATCGATTAAGCTTAAAAACAAGCCCTTAAACGGTGAAAACCCAAACCAGTCCCCAAACGGCCCCGTAAGAGGCACGAACACCTCGCACGGACCAATGTAACTTTTACCAAACTAACCGCTTAGTCGCGAGTCTCCTGGATTGAGAATATGACGATAATTTCAAAATACGTAGATTAGGCTTAAAAACAAGGCGTTGATGGATGAAAGCCTAGACCACGCCCAAAAGGCCCCGTAAGAGGCACAAACACCTCACACGGGACTAATGTAAATTTTACGAACTGACTGCGTAGTCGCAGGCCTCCCAGTTTGAGAATATGACTAAAATTTCAAAATATATTGATTAAGCTTAAAAACAAGGCCTTAAAGGGTGAAAACCCAAATCAGCACCCAAACGGCCCCGTAAGAGACACAAACACCTCGCAGGTGACCAATGTAACTTTGACAAACAAACAGCGTAGTCATGGGTCTCCCGGTTTGAGAATATGACGATAATTTCAAAATATATCGATTAAGCTTAAAAACAAGCCCTTAAAGGGAAGTTGATCACAATTCCCTTTCAAAAAAAAAAAACCTTCTGACTAGAAATGCTCCTCCTTCTCTCTAGAAACCTTTTAGCCAAACACACCTCCCTTTCCCAATCACCATCCATCTAACCAGCCATGTCTAAACCTAACCCAAGCATTAAGACCACCACCCAGAGCAACCGTCCTGGTGCTGTAGGTACGTCCAGTACTAAGGATGCCTCCACATCGGTAGTTGGAGTGCCCACCACTATTCAACATGATCTAACTAACTCGGTTCCCCTCATTAAAGATGGTTGTGCTACTGCTATGATGGAAATGGAAGAAGGACAACTTGGAACTGCTGAAGGCCACTACGAAGCTACTCCCAATGATGACAAGCTGATAGAAGTGAACAAGGAGAAAATGGCATATGCTAAATTCATCCAAAGTATGGGTCTAACTCATGAGGACATCATGCACGCCAGGTATTCGATGAAAACTCTAGATGAACAAACTGATAAAAGTTCTAACAGAAAGGCTATCCCAACTCTGAAGCAATCAGAGGAGGGGGAAAACAAAGGAAGTACAGATGGAGCAAAGAAGGAATCTAGAGGAAACAAGGAAGAACTGAAGCAACCAATCAAGTCTTGGAAGTCAGTTATCACTGACAGGAATGAACCAAAGAAGGATCCTAAATTTAATCTCAAATACCACAAACCTATTATTGTTGATGATAGGATTCAAGTTAACCCCCCGATAGATGTGGCTAAGCTTGGTTACTCCCAGATGGAATGTGCGAGTGTGGGATTCTTTCTAGGCAAAACTCTTCCCTACTCCCTAGTTAAGAATATTGCCCACAGATACTGGGATAAGTATGGGCTAAACAAGGCCACTACATTTTCATGTTTGACAACCAGGATGGTAGGAATGAGGTGGTGGAAAATGGTCCTTGGCATTTTGTTGGTAATGCCATTATCTTGCAGAAATGGTATCCTGACTGCAACTTTTCTAAAGAAGAGATTGTTAGAGTTCCTGTTTGGGTCATGTTCCATAATGCTCCCATGCAATTCTGGACTGAAGAGGGCCTTAGTTACGCATCCGCAGTTGGTGTGCCTATTTATGCTGACTCTGTCACTGAAGAAATGAGGAGAATTAACTATGCCCGTATATGTGTTGAAATTAAGCCTCAAAAGAAGTACCCTACTTCCATTGATCTAAAAATGGAAAACGGGGAAATTACTTAGATCAAAATTGAATACCAAGCTATGCCTCATTCTTGTAGTCATTGCATTGTGTTTGGCCATAACATTGCAAAGTGCACAAAGATTGATAAGGGATTGAAAGGGGAAAGCATTCCTAAATCAACAGTGGAACCCAACTCTGAGGATTGGATACCAGTTGTTGGCAAGACTAAAGCTGTCCAAAAGGAACCATGTCCCAATACTGTTACTGAACCAACAATTTTAACCAAGCCTAACCTAGAATACACCCCCAATCCCAAGCCTAAATCCCCCAGAGCCACCTCCACCAACTCATTTGAAGCTCTGATGGATAAGGACATGGAGGACCACAATGATGATCTCACCCCTCTGCCTGCTAGTATTGTGCTCAAAATCAAAGCTGTGGATGAGCTCGCTAACAAAAACAAGTATGATGTCACTCCTAATTCATCTAAGGGGAAGAAGAAGAGGAAGGGGGGTAACAAAAATCAAACCTCATGACCAAGATTGCTTCATGGAACATTAGGGGAATGAATTCCCCTCACAAGTTAGAAGAAGCCATATTGCCAATGTGGCCTCTAGCAGTTTTTGGAACTTGAATTACAGCCACAATTGCCCGGTCAATGGGGGTGTGGCTAGAGTTACCTTAGCCTGGGACCCCAACATGTTTGAAGTGGAAATCCTTCACTCCCATCACCAGGCTATATTTTGTAAGATTAAGTTTTGGGGAACTAATAATTTTTTCTTTGCTTCATTTGTTTATGGGCTCAATCTCCCAAATGATAGAGTCCCTCTTTGGAATTTTCTTAGACAAAACCACATCTTCTCTCCTAATAGCCAATGGATTATTATGGGGGATTTCAACACTGTGAGAAGCAATGAGGACAAACGTGGCAGGTTGGGGATTGATGTTAGGGCTGTTGCTGACTTCAATAATTGTCTATCTGACATTATGATGGATGATATGTTATCCAATGGCCTTTGGTTCTCTTGGAGTAATAAAAGTGATGGTATGGAGTGCACACAAACTAGAATAGCCTAAACGGGCCCTTAAGAGGCACAAACACCTTGCACGGGACCAATGTGACTTGTACAAACTAACAGCAAAGTCAGTCACGGGTCTCCCGATTTGAGAATATAATGCTAATTTGAAAATAAGTAGATTAGGCTTATAAACAAGTCGTTAAATGGTGAAAACCCAAACCTGCCCCGTAAGAGGCACGAACACCTCGAACGGGACCAATGTGACTAGTAGGAACTAGCCACGTAGTCGCAAGTCTCCCGGTTTGAGAATATGTCGATAATTTCAAAATCCGTAGATTAGGCTTAAAAATAAGCCGTTGGAGGGTGAAAACCCCAACTAGCCCCCAAACGGCCCCGTAAGAGGCACGAACACCTCACACGGTACCAATGTAACTTGTATGAACTGACAGGGTAGTCACGGGTCTCCCGGTTTGAGAATATTACGATAATTTCAAAATATATCGATAAAGCTTAAAAATAAGCCCTTAAAGGGTGAAAATCCAAAACAGCCCCGAAAGAGGCACGAACACCTCGTACGGGACCAATGTAACTTGTACGAACTGACCGCGTAGTCGCGGGAATGTTAGTTTGAGAATATGACGATAATTTCAAAATATATCGATTAAGCTTAAAAACAAGCCCGTAAAGGATGAAAATCCAAACCAGCCCCCAAACGGCCCCGTAAGAGGCACGAACACCTCGCACGGGACCAATGTAACTAGTACGAACTAACCGCGTAGTGGCGTGTCTCCCGGTTTGAGAATATGAAGAGAATTTAAAAATACGTAGATTAGGCTTGGAAACAAGCTGTTAAAGGGTGAAAACCCAAACCTGCCCCCAAACGGCCCCGTAAGAGGCACGAACCCCTCGCACGGGACCAATGTGAATTGTACGAACTTACAGCGTAGTCACGGGTCTCCCGATTTCAGAATATGTCGATAATTTAAAAATACGTAGATTAGGCTTAAAAACAAGCCGTTGGTGGGTGAAAACCCAAACCAGCCCCCAAACGACCCCGTAAGAGACACGAACACCTTGCACGGGACAAATGTAATTTGTACGAACTATCCGCGTAGTCGCGGGTCTCCCAGTTTGAGAATATGACGATAATTTGAAAATACTTAGATTAGGCTTGAAAACAAGCAATTAAAGGGTGAAAACACAAACCAACCGCCCCATAAGAGGCACGGACACCTCGCACGGGACCAATGTAAACTGTACGAACTGACAGCGTAGTCATGGGTCTCCCAGTTTTGAGAACATGATGATAATTTCAAAATATATCGATGAAGCTTAAAAGTAATCCCTTAAAGGGTGAAAATCCAAAACAACCCCGTAAGAGGCACAAACACCTCGTACGGGACCAATGTAACTTGTACGAACTGACCGCGTAGTTGCGGGAATGTCGGTTTGACAATATAGCGATAATTTCAAAATATATCGATTAAACTTAAAAATAAGCCCTTAAAGGGTGAAAACCCAAACCAGCCCCAAACGACCCCGTAAGAGGCACGAACACCTCGCACGGGACCAATGTAACTAGTACGAACTAACCGCGTAGTGGCGTGTCTCCCGATTTGAGAATATGAAGAGAATTTAAAAATACGTAGATTAGGCTTGGAAACAAGCTGTTAAAGGGTGAAAACCCAAACCTGCCCCTAAACGGCCCCGTAAGAGGCACGAACCCCTCGCACGGGACCAATGTGAATTGTACGAACTTACAGCGTAGTCACTGATCTCCCGATTTCAGAATATGTCGATAATTTAAAAATACGTAGATTAGGCTTAAAAACAAGCCGTTGGTGGGTGAAAACCCAAACCAGCCCCCAAACGACCCCGTAAGAGACACGAACACCTTGCACGGGACAAATGTAATTTGTACGAACTATCCGCGTAGTCGCGGGTCTCCCAGCTTGAGAATATGACGATAATTTGAAAATACTTAGATTAGGCTTGAAAACAAGCAATTAAAGGGTGAAAACACAAACCAACCGCCCCATAAGAGGCACGAACACCTCGCACGGGACCAATGTAAATTGTACGAACTGACAGCGTAGTCATGGGTCTCCCAGTTTTGAGAACATGATGATAATTTCAAAATATCGATGAAGCTTGAAAGTAATCCCTTAAAGGGTGAAAATCCAAAACAACCCCGTAAGAGGCACAAACACCTCGTACGGGACCAATGTAACTTGTACGAACTGACCGCGTAGTTGCGGGAATGTCGGTTTGAGAATATAGCGATAATTTCAAAATATATCGATTAAGCTTAAAAATAAGCCCTTAAAGGGTGAAAACCCAAACCAGCCCCAAACGACCCCGTAAGAGGCACGAACACCTTGCACGAGACCAATGTAACTTGTGAGAACTGACCGCATAGTCGGGGGTCTGCCGGTTTGAGAATATGTCAATAATTCCAAAATACGTAGATTAGGCTTAAAAACAAGCCGTTGGAGGGTGAAAACCCAAACCAGCCCCCAAACGGCCCCGTAAGAGGCACGAACACCTCACACGGGACCAATGTAACTTGTACGAACTGACCGCATAGTCGCAGGCCTCTCGGCTAGAGAATATGATGAGAATTGCAATATATATCGATTAAGGTTAAAAACAAGCCCTTAATGGGTGACAACCCAAACTAGCCCCCAAACGGCCCTGTAAGAGACACGAACACCTCGCACGGGACCAATGTAACTTGTACAAACAAACCGCGTAGTCACGAGTCTCCCGATTTGAGAATATGAAGATAATTTGAAAATTCATAGATTAGGCGTAAAACTAAGCCGTTGTAGGGAGAAAACCATAACCAGCCCCCAAACGGCCCCGTAAGAGGCACGGGACCAATGTAACTTGTACGACAGGACCGTGTAGTCGTGGGTCTCCCAATTTCAGAATATGATGATAATTTCAAAATACGTAGATCAGCTTAAAAATAAGCTGTTGGAGGGTGAAAGCCCAAACCGGCCCCCAAACGGCCCCGTAAGAGGCACGAACACCTCGCACGGGACCAATGTAATTTGTACGAATTAACAGCGTAGTCAGGGGTCGCCCGGTTTAGAATATGATGATAATTTCAAAATATATCGATTAAGCTTAAAAATAAGCCCTTAAAAGGTTGAAAATCCAAACTAGCCCCCAAACAGCCCCCGTAAGAGGCACGAACACCTCGCACAGGACCAATTTAACTTGTATGAACTGACCGCGTAGTCGCGGGAATTTGACGATAATTTCAAAATACATCGATTAAGCTTAAAAACAAACCATTAAAGGGTGAAAACCCAAAGTTGCCCCAAACGGCCCGTAAGAGGCACGAACACCTCGCACGGGACCAATGTAACTTGTACGACGAACTAACCGCGTAGTCGCGGGTCTCCCGATTTTAGAATATTATGATAATTTTAAAATACGTAGATTAGGCTTGAAAACAAGTTGTTAAAGGGTAAAAACCCAAACAAGCCCACAAACGGCCACGTAAAAGGCATGAACACCACGCACGGGACCAATGTAAATTGTACGAACTGACAGCGTAGTCATGGGTCTCCCGGTTTGAGTATATGTCGATAATTTCAAAATACATATATTAGGCTTAAAAACAAGCCGTTGGAGGGTGAAAACCCAAACCAGCACCCAAAAAGCCCCGTAAGACGCACGAACAGCTCGCACGCGACCTATGTAACTTGTACGAACTGACCGCGTAGTTGCGGGTCTCCCGATTTCAGAATATGATGATAATTTCAAAATACGTTGTTTAGGCTTAAAAACAAGCCATTAAAGGTTTGAAAACCCCAACTAGCCCCCAAACGGCCCCGTAAGAGGCACGAACACCTCACACGGGACCAATGTAATTTGTACGAACTAACGGCGTAGTCACGGGTCTCCAGGTTTGAGAACATGATGATAATTTCAAAATATATCGATGAAGCTTAAAAGTAATCCCTTAAAGGGTGAAAATCCAAAACGACCCCATAAGAGGCACGAACACCTCGTACGGGAGCAATGTAACTTTTTTTTTTGGGAAAAATTATGTATATATATCAACAACGGAAACTACAACAAGTACAGATAGAGATGAAACCCATCACCTCCCCTAGGGATATGCCCCACAGGGGAGAAAACCAAAAAACAAGTGCAAGAAGCCACACACCCCGCGATCCCCTACTCAAGAACACTCTCCGGGATACCCCAGTTCATGCAAGCCATCCAGTTCTCAAATCTCCTCGTCCCCTTGCTCCAAATTGCGACTCTCGCTCTGATCATAACTTCGATGTCTCTGACAATGACATCCTTGCTCTTGGCCACCCGCTTAAAATGTCTGGCGTTACGCTCCATCCAAAGGCAGTACACAGTAGAGGAGAAAGAAATATTCCTAATACGATTATAAAAACTCGTCCTACTGTAACATGAAATAGCATGAGCCAACTCACCGTCCCAATCCAAAGCCCCTTTGTACTCCTGATTCCTGGTTCTAACCTCCTCCCAAACCTCCTTCGCAACTGGACACTCATTGAAGACGTGCGGTATGGACTCTACCCCGATAGAGCAGCTACAACACACGTTATCATCCGAGATGCCCCGGGAGCAATGTAACTTGTACGAACTGATCGCGTAATCGCGGGAGTGTCAGTTTGAGAATATGATGATAATTTCAAAATATATCGATTAAGCTTAAAAACAAGCCCTTAAAGGGTGAAAACCCAAACCAGCCCCCAAACGGCCCCGTAAGAGGCATGAACACCTCGCACGGGACCAATGTAACTAGTACGAACTAACCGCGTAGTGGCGTGTCTCCCGGTTTGAGAATATGAGGAGAATTTAAAAATACGTAAATTAGGCTTGGAAACAAGCTGTTATAGGGTGAAAACCTAAACCAGCTCCCAAACGGCCCCGTAAGAGGCACAAACCCCTCGCACGGGACCAATGTGAATTGTACGAACTGACAGCGCAGTCACGGGTCTCCCGATTTCAGAATATGTCGATAATTTAAAAATACATAGATTAGGCTTAAAAACAAGCCGTTGGTGGGTGAAAACCCAAACCAGCCCCCAAACAGCCCCGTAAGAGGCACGAACACCTTGCACGAGACAAATGTAATTTGTACGAACTATCCGCGTAGTCTTGGGTCTCCCAGTTTGAGAATATGGTGATAATTTGAAAATAAGCAATTAAAGGTTGAAAACACAAACCAGCCCCCAAACGGCCCCGTAAGAGGCACGAACACCTCGCACGGGATCAATGTAAATTGTACGAACTGACAGCGTAGTCGTGGGATTGTCGGTTTGAGAATATGACGATAATTTCAAAATATATCTATTAAGCTTAAAAACAAGCCCTTAAAGGGTGAAAACCCAAACCAGCCCCAAACGGCCCCGTAAGAGGCACGAACACCTCGCACGAGACCAACATAACTTGTAAGAACTGACCGCGTAGTCGGGGGTCTCCCGGTTTGAGAATATGTCGATAATTCCAAAATACGTAGATTAGGCTTAAAAACAAGCCGTTGGAGGGTGAAAACCCAAACCAACCCCCAAATGGCCCCGTAAGAGGCACGGACACCTCACACGGGACCAATGTAACTTGTACGAACTGACCGCATAGTCGCAGGCCTCTCGGCTTGACAATATGACGAGAATTTCAAAATATATCGATTGAGCTTAAAAAAAGCCCTTAAAGGGAGACAAACCCAAACAAGCCCCCAAACGACCCTGTAAGAGACACGAACACCTCACACGGGACCAATGTAACTTGTACAAACAAACCGCGTAGTCACGGGTCTCCCGGTTTGAGAATATGAAGGTAATTTGAAAATACGTGGATTAGGCTTAAAAATAAGCCGTTAAAGGGAGAAAACCCCAAACATCCTCCAAACAGCCCCGTAAGAGGCACGAATAGCTTGCACGGGACCAATGTAACTTGAACGAACTGACCGTGGAGTCGCGGGTCTCCTAATTTCAGAATATGATGATAATTTCAAAATACGTAGATTCGCTTAAAAACAAGTCGTAGGAGGGTGAAAGCCCAAACCAGTCCCCAAACGGCCCCATAAGAGGCACGCAAACCTCCCACGGGACCAATGTAACTTGTACGAATTGACCGCGTAGTCACGGGTCTCCCGGTTTGAGAATATGACGATAATTTCAAAATACGTAGATTAGGTTTAAAAACAAGTTGTTGGTGGGTGAAAACCCAAACCAGCCCCCAAACGATCCCGTAAGAGCCACGAACACCTCGCACGGGACCAATGTAACTTGTACGAACTGACCGCGTAGTCGCGGGAATGTCGGTTTGAGAACATGACGATAATTTCAAAATATATTGATTACATTTAAAAACAAGCCCTTAAAGGGTGAAAACCCAAACCAGCCCCAAACGGCCCCGTAAGAGGCCCGAACACTCGCACGGGACCAATGTAACTTGTACGAACTGAGCGCGTAGTCTCCCGGTTTGAGTCGATTAAGCTTAAAAATAAGCCCTTAAAGGGTGAAAATCCAAACCAGCCCCCATACAGCCCCGTAAGAGGCACGAACACCTCGCACGGGACCAATGTAACATGTACGAACTGATCGCGTAGTCGCGGGAATGTCGGTTTGAGAATATGACGATAATTTCAAAATATATCTATTAAGCTTAAAAACAAGCCGTTGGAGGGTGAAAACCCAATCTAACCCCAAAACGGCCCCATAAGAGGCACGAACACCTCGCACGGGACCAATGTAACTTGTACGAACTAATCGCGTAGTCGCAAGTCTCTTGGTTTGAGAATTTGACGGTAATTTGAAAATACGTAGATTAGGCTTGAAAACATGCTATTAAAGGGTGAAAACCCAAACGGCCCCGTAAGTGGCACGAACACCTCGCACGGGACCAATGTAAATTGTACGAACTAACACTGTGGTCACGGGTCTCCGGTTTGAGAATATGACGATAAGTTGAAAATATGTAGATTAGGCTTAAAAACAAGCCGTTATAGGGTTAAAACCCAAACCAGTCCCCAAACGGCCCTGTAAGAGGCACGAACAGCTCGCACGGAACCAATGTAACTTGTTCGAACTGACCGCGTAGTCGCAGGTCTCCCGGTTTTAGAATATGACGATAATTTCAAAATACCTAGATTAGGCTTAAAAATAAGCCTTAGGAGGGTGAAAGCACAAACGAGCCCCCAAACGGCCCTATAAGAGGCACGAACACCTCGCACGGGATCAATGTAACTTGTACGAACTGACCGCGTAGTCACGCGTCCCCCGGTTTGAGAATATTATGAAAATTTCAAAATACGTAGATTAGGCTTAAAAACAAGTCGTTGGAGGGTGAAAACCCAAACGGCCCCGTAAGAGGCATGAACACCTCACACGGGACCAATGTAACTTGTACGAACTTATCGCGTTGTTGCGGGCCTCTCGATTTGAGAATATGACGATAATTTCAAAATATATCGATTAGGCTTAAAAACAAGCCGTTAAAGTGTGAAAACCCTTTCCAACCCCCAAACGGCCCCGTAAGAGGCACGAACTGCTCGGACGGGACCAATGTAACTGTATGAACTAACCGCGTAGTCGCGGGTCTCCCAGTTTCCGAATATGATGATAATTTAAAAATACGTAGATTAGGCTTAAAAATAGGCCGTTGGAGGGTGAAAGCCCAAACCAACCCCCAAACGACCCCGTAAGAGGTACACACATCTCGCATGGGACCAATGTTACTTGTATGAACTCACAGGGAAGTCACGGGTCTCCCGGTTTGAGAATATGACTATAATTTCAAAATATATAGATTGACCTGAAAAAGAAGGATTTGCCAGATCCTGGTGGATAGGATCACCATGAGAATCAAATGCTGGACTAATATGTTTTTAAGTTTTGCAGGTAGGCTCCTCCTTGTGAAGACTGTCATTTTCAGCATACAAGTCTATTGGGCTTGCACCTTTATTTTCCCTAAAAGCATCATAACGAAGATTGAGCAAATTATGAAGAATTATCTGCGGAAAGGGGATGAGACTAACAGT
The DNA here is from genome assembly GCA_949130495.1 of Sambucus nigra. Taxonomy (NCBI): domain Eukaryota; kingdom Viridiplantae; phylum Streptophyta; class Magnoliopsida; order Dipsacales; family Adoxaceae; genus Sambucus; species Sambucus nigra. The sequence goes on along the minus strand of OX422222.1, from coordinate 174,184,675 downwards.
AAAGGTGCTAAAGTTGTTTGGGAGGACATCTGTGTGTCTCTAGAGGAAGGAGGGCTAAATATCAAGAGTCTAGAGACATGGAACATAGCTGCCATGGCTAAGAACTTATGGAATCTATGGAGTAAGAAGGATAGTTTATGGATTAAGTGGTGCAATATATACAAAATCAAAGGGAGGAGCATATGGGCTTTGAGTATACCAAATGATGCATCATGGGATTGGAGGAAAATTCTTAAGATAAGAGAAAAGTTTAGAAGACAAATCAAAACATTCATTGGGAATGGGACTCAAACCTTTATGTGGTTTGATTTGTGGCATCCAAATGGGCCACTGTTTCCCCTTTATGGGAACAACATTGTGTATGACTCAGCTAGTAGTCTAAAAGCTAAAGTTTCTGATTTCATCCACCAAATGGAGTGGAGATGGCCCTCAACTGTGACCTGGGAATTAAATGAAGTGAAGAATGCTAACTTACCTGCAATTCTTGAGGGAAATGACTATGTGGTTTGGCTTCCTTCCAAGAAAGGGACCTTCACCATTGCATCTGCTTGGGAGCTATTGAAGACCCACAAGCCTACTGTTACTTGGAGCAACTTTGTTTGCAGCAAGGTTTGCATTCCTAAGTGTTCTTTCATTGCTTGGTTAGTATTTCGAAAGGCCATCAACACTAAGGACAAATTATTTGAATGGGGTATTTCTGAGGATGACCTGTGTGGGATATGTGGTTCTAAGAGGGAACATATAACCACCTTTTCTCTCAATGCAGCCTTAGCAAGAGTATATGGGAGGAGGTGATGCTTAGAAATCAGCGGTATAGGAAGTTTCAAAGTTGGAATAGAGAGTTATCCTTGGCCACTGTTAACCACTCTACAAAATCCTTATGTGACAAGATTAGATCCCTTTCTTTCACTACTACGATCTACTGCATCTGGATGGAGAGGAATTCGAGGTGCTTTAAGCATGTCTTCAATTCTCTAGACACTATTGTGAAGGGTATTGAAAACATGGTTAGAGCCAAAGTTCTTACTTGGAAAAAGGATAGAAGAAATTACACTAACTGGATGGCTTGTATGTATTGGAACATCCCAGAAAATAGGCTTCTGAGCTAGTTTTTGTTAGGCATGTTTGCCTTGTTTAGCGTTGCTTGTTGGTTGGCTCCGGGGTATGCCCCGGGGTTTTTGATCTTTGAGGTTCCTTCCTCTGTGCATTCTTCTCTTTTTATATACAATTGATTTCCCAAAAAAAAATAGCTTAAATATAAGGCCTTAAAGGGTGAAAACCCAAATCAGCCCCCAAAAAGCCTCGTAAGAGGCATGAACACCTCGCACGCGACCAATGTAACTTGTACGAACTGATCGCGTAGTCGTGAGCCTGTCGGTGTGAGAATATGGCAATAATTACCCATTAAGCTTAAAAACAAGCCCTTAAAGGGTGAAAGACCAAACCGGCCCCCAAACGGCCCCGTAAGAGGCACGAACACCTCGCACAAGACCAATGTAACTTGTACGAACTAACCGCATAGTCGCGGGTCTTCCGGTTTGAGAATATATCGATAATTTCAAAATACATAGATTAGGCTTAAAATAAAACCGTTGGATGGTGAAAACCCAAACCAGCCCCCAAACGTCCCCGTAAGAGGCACGAACCCCTCGCACGGACCAATGTAACTTTTACGAACTAACCGTGTAGTCGCAGGTCTCCCAGTTTGAGAATATGACGATAATTTCAAAATACGTAGATTACGCTTAAAAACAAGGCGTTGGAGGGTGAGAACCTAAACCGGCCCCCAAAAGACCCCGTAAGAGGCACGAACACCTCGCACGGGACCAATGTAACTTCTACGAACTGACAGCGTAGTCACGGGTCTTCCGGTTTTAGAATATGACGACAATTTGAAAATACGCAGATTAGGCTTCAAAACAAACCGTTAAAGGGTGAAAACCCAAACCAGCCACCAAACGGCCCCGTATGATGTACGAACACCTCGCACAGGACCAGTATAACTTGTACGAACTGATCGCGTAGTCACGGGTCTCCCGGTTTGAGAATATGACGATAATTTCAAAATACGTAGATTAGGCTTAAAAACAAGCCATTGGAGGGTGGAAACCCAAACCAGCCCCCAAACGACCCCGTAAGAGGCACGAACACCTCGAACGGGACCAATGTAACTTGTACGAACTGATCGCGTAGTCACGGGTCTCCTGGTTTGAGAATAGGACGATAATTGCAAATGACATAGATTAGGTTTAAAAACAATCCGTTGGAGTGTGAAAGCCAAAACCAGCCCCCAAACGGCCCCGTAAGAGGCACGAACACCTCGCACGGGACCAATGTAACTTGTATGAATTGGGAGGGTAATCACGGGTCTCCCGGTTTGAGAATTTGACAATAATTTCAAAATATATCGATTAAGCTTAAAAACAAGCGCTTAAAGGGTGAAAACCCAAACCAGCCCCCAAACAGCACCGTAAGAGTCACGAACACCTCGCACGGAACCAATGTAACTTGTACGAACTGATCGTAGTCGCGGGCCTGTCGATTACATAATATGACGATAATTTCAAAATATAACGATTCAGCTTAAAAGCAAGACCTTAAAGGGTGAAAACCCAAACCATCCACCAAACGGCCCCGTAAGAGACACGAACACCTTGCACGGGACCAATGTAGCTTGTACGAACAAACAACATAGTCACGGGTCTCCCGATTTGAGAACATGATGCTGTTTTGAAAATACATAGATTAGGCTTAAAAACAAGTCGTTAAAAGGTGAACACCCAAACCAGCCCCCAAACGGCCCCGTAACCGGCACGAAGAGCTCGCACGGGACCAATATAACTTGTACGAACTGACCGCGTAGTCGCGGGTCTCCCGGTTTTCAGAATATCATGATAATTTCAAAATACATAGATTAGGCTTAAAAATAATCCGTTGGAGGGTGAAAGCCAAAACCAGCCCCCAAACGGCCCCGTAAGAGGCACGAAGAGCTCGCACGGGACCAATGTAACTTGTACGAACTGACCGCGTAGTCGCGGGTCTCCCGGTTTCAGAATATGATGATAATTTCAAAATACATAGATTACGCTTAGAAATAAGCCGTGGGAGGGTGAAAGCCCAAACCAGCCTCCAAACGGCCCCGTAAGGGGCACGAACACCCGCACGGGACCAATGTAACTTATACGAACTGACCGCGTAGTCACGGGTCTCCCGGTTTGAGAATATGACAATAATTTTAAAATACGTATATTTGTCTTAAAAACAAGCCATTGGAGGGTGAAAACCCCAACTAGCCCCCAAACGGCCCCGTAAGAGGCACGAAGAGCTCGCACGGGACCAATGTAACTTGTACGAACTGACCGCGTAGTCGCGGGTCTCCCGGTTTCAGAATATGATGATAATTTCAAAATACATAGATTACGCTTAGAAATAAGCCGTGGGAGGGTGAAAGCCCAAACCAGCCTCCAAACGGCCCCGTAAGGGGCACGAACACCCGCACCGGACCAATGTAACTTATACGAACTGACCGCGTAGTCACGGGTCTCCCGGTTTGAGAATATGACAATAATTTTAAAATACGTATATTTGTCTTAAAAACAAGCCATTAGAGGGTGAAAACCCCAACTAGCCCCCAAACGACCCCGTAAGAGGCACGAAGAGCTCGCACGGGACCAATGTAACTTGTACGAACTGACCGCGTAGTCGCGGGTCTCCCGGTTTCAGAATATGATGATAATTTTAAAATACATAGATTACGCTTAGAAATAAGCCGTGGGAGGGTGAAAGCCCAAACCAGCCTCCAAACGGCCCCGTAAGGGGCACGAACACCCGCACGGGACCAATGTAACTTATACGAACTGACCGCGTAGTCACGGGTCTCCCGGTTTGAGAATATGACAATAATTTTAAAATACGTATATTTGTCTTAAAAACAAGCCATTGGAGGGTGAAAACCCCAACTAGCCCCCAAACGACCCCGTAAGAGGCACGAACACCTCACACGGGACCAATGTAACTTGTACGAACTGACCGTGTAGTCGCGGGCCTCTCGGTTTGAGAATATTATGATAATTTCAAAATATATCGATTTGCTTAAAAACAAACCCTTAAAGGGTGAAAACCCAAACAAGCCCCCAAATGGCCCCGTACGAGGCACGAACACCTCGCACGGGACCAATGTAGGTACTACGAGCAAACAGCGTAGTCACGGGTCTCCCAGTTTGAGAATATGATGGTAATTTGAAAATACGTATATTAGGCTAAAAAATAAGCCGTCAAATTGAGAAAACCCAAACCAGCCCCCAAATGGCACATAAGAGGCACGAACTGCTCGCACACGAGCAATGTAACTTGTACGAACTGACCGTGTAGTCGCGGGTCTCCCGGTTTCAAAATATGACGATAATTTCGAAATACATAAATTAGGCTTAGAAACAAGCCGTTGGAGGGTGAAAGACCAAACCAGTCCCCAAACGGACCCGTAAGAGGCACGAACACCTCGTACGGGACCAATGTAACTTTTATGAACTGGCAGGGTAGTCACGGGTCTCCCAGTTTGAGAATATGAAGATAATTTCAAAATATATTGATTAAGCTTAAAAAAAAGCCCTTAAAGGGTGAAAATCCAAACCAACCCCCAAACAGCTCGTAAGAGGCACGAACACCTCTCACGGGACAAATGTAACTTGTACGAATTGACCGTGTAGTCGGGGGTCTCCCGGTTTGAGAATATGACGATAATTTCAAAATATATCGATTAAGCTTAAAAACAAGCCCTTAAAGAGTGAAAACCCAAACCAGCCCCACACGTCCCCGTAAGAGGCACGAACCCCTCGCACGGACCAATGTAACTTTTACGAACTAACCTCGTAGTCACAGGTCTCCCAGTTTGAGAATATGACGATAATTTCAAAATAAGTAGATTACGCTTAAAAACACGGCGTTGGAGGGTGAAAACCTAAACCAGCCCCCAAAGACCCCGTAAGAGGCACGAACACCTCACACGGGACCAATGTAACTTCTATGAACTGACAGCATAGTCACGGGTTTCCCGGTTTGAGAATATAACGATAATTTGAAAATACGCAGATTAGGCTTCAAAACAAGTCGTTAAAGGGTAAAAACCCAAACCAGCCCCTAAACGGCCCCGTAAGACGCACGAGACCAATATAACTTGTACGAACTGGCCGCGTAATCGCGGATCTCTCGGTTTGAGTATATGACGATAATTTCAAAATACGTAGATTAGGTTTAAAAACTAGCCGTTGGATGGTGAAAATCCAAACCAGCCCCCAAACGGCCCCGTAACATGCACGAACACCTCGCACGGGACCAATGTAACATATACGAACTGATCGCGTAGTCACGGGTCTCCCGGTTTAAGAATATGATGTTAATTCAAAATACGTAGATTAGGCTTAAAAACAAACCGTAGGAGGGTCAAAGCCCAAACCAGCCCCCAAACGGCCCCGTCAGAGACACGAACACCTCGCACGGGACCAATATAACTTTTATGAACTGACAGGGTAGTCACGGGTCTCCCGGTTTGAGAATATGACGATAATTTCAAAATATATCGATTAAGCTTTAAAATAAGCCCTTAAAGGGTGAAAACCCAAACCAGCCCCCAAACAGCCCTGTAAGAGGCTAGAACACCTCGCACGGGACTAATATAACTTGTACGAACTGACCGTGTAGTCGCGGGCCTGTCGGTTTGAGAATATGATGATAATTTCAAAATATATCGATTAAGCTTAAAAACAAGCCCTTAAATGGTGAAAACCCAAACCAGCCCCCAAACGGCCCCATAAGAGGGACGAAAACCTCGTACGGACCAATGTAACTTTTACGAACTAACCGCATAGTCGCGGGTCTTCTGGTTTGAGTATATGACGATAATTTCAAAATACGTAGATTAGGCTAAAAAACAAGGCATTGGAGGGTGAAAACCTAAACCAGTCCCCAAAAGGCCTCGTAAGAGGCACGAACACCTCGCACGGGACCAATGTAACTTCTACGAACTGACCGCGTTGTCGCGGGTCTCCCGGTTTGAGAATATTACTATAATTTGAAAATATGTCGATTAGGCTTGAAAACAAGCAGTTAAGGGGTGAAAACCCCAACCAGCCCCCAAACTGCCCCGTAAGATGCACGAACACCTCACACGGGACCAATGTAAATTGTACGAACTGACCGTGTAGTCGCGGGTCTCCCGGTTTGAAAATATGACGATAATTTCAAATTACGTAGATTAGGCTTAAAAAGAGAGTGAAAACCCAAATCAGCCCCCAAACGGTCCCGTAAGAGGCACGAACACCTCGCACGGGACCAATATAACTTGTACGAACTAACAGCGTAGTCACGGGTCTCCCGGTTTGAGAAAATGATAATATGAAAATACGTAGTTTAGGCTTAAAAACAAGCCGTTAAAGGTTTGAAAACGCAAACCAGCCCCCAAATGGCCCCTGAAAGAGGCGCGAACACCTTGCACGGGACCAATGTAACTTGTACGAGTTGATCGCGTAGTCGCGGGTCTCCGTTTTGAGAATATGAAGATAATATATAAATACGTAGATTAGGCTTAAAAACAAGCTGTTGGAGGGTGAAAACCCAAGCCAACCCCCAAAAGTCCCCGTAACAGGCACGAACACCTCACACGGGACCAATGTAACTTGTACGAATTGACAGCGTAGTTAAGGGTCTCCCGATTTGAGCACATGACGATAATTTAAAAATAAGTAGATTAGGCTTAAAAACAAGCCGTTAAAGGGTGAAACCCCTAACTAGCCCCTAAACGGTCCCGTAAGAGGCACGAACACCTCGCACGGGACCAATGTAACTTTTTTTTTCCGGTAATTAAATATGTATTAAAAACAAAGGAACCCATATACATCAGCCCGCAGGCAAGGAGTCATCTAGAAACATGCTTCTAGGACCAACAAAACAAACCAATCAATCAAACAAAAGAAAATAAGGTAACCCCCATAAGTTACAAGTCATCCAGTTGGTGTAGGATCTTTTGTCTTTTTTCCACCTACTTGTCTTGCCCTGCACCAACTCCTCAATATTTCTAATCAGCTTATTGCCAAAGGAAGAACCTTTGTTGTGGAGTCTACTGTTCCTCTCTAGCCAAAGGCAGTACATGGTAGCAGAGAAGGACGTGGTCTTAATTTTGGAATTGAGGTTCTTCCCTTTAGCCTCCACAGTGGCTCTTCTGATCTCCATATCCCAGCTCTCCAGAGTTCTATAATCCTGATTACGAAAAAGAACCTCATCCCAAACCATCTTAGAGAAGGGGCACTCATTCATGATGTGCTTAATCGTCTCCATCCCAGAGTTGCAGAGCATGCATATGTTGTTGTCAATAAGACCCCAATCAAAGAGCTTATCTTTAGTCACAAGGGCCTTTCTACAAACAAGCCAGAGAATGAAGGAACATTTAGGAATGCAAACCTTATTCCAGACTAGACCATGCCAAAGAGAATCATTCCCCCTAAGACAAATGGCATTATAAGCAGAAGCTATAGTGAAATTCCCATAGCTGTGGGGAATCCACTTTACACTATCAGTCAAAAGAGGATTGATAGGAGGCAGGGGAGTGATATCATTCAACTCTTAAGTGTTGGTTGCAGGCCATTTCCAGTTGAAACCATTAACGAAGTCAGAAACCTTGGCTTTAGAATTACTAGCTGCATCATACATGGTTCTATCCCCAAATAAAGGTTGAAGAGGACCTAACTGGTGCCATTTATCATGCCACATGAAGGTGTTCCTACCATTACCTATAGTAGCCTTAATCAAAGGTCTGCAGTCCTCTCTAGCTTTTAGAATCTTCCTCCAGCTCCACGAAGAGTCTTGGGGAATGTTGATGGCCCATATACTTCTACCTTTAATCTTGTAAGTATGACAACACTTGACCCAAAGACTATCCTTTTTCATGAATAGGTTCCATAGGATCTTCATAATAGCTGCCTTGTTCCACTGACTCAGACTTTTGATGCCCAAACCCCCTTCCTTCTTTGGTTTACAAACCTCATCCCAAGCCACTTTTGCACCACTGTGCTTGAGCTCAGGCCCAGTCCAAATGAAGTCTCTAATGCATTGCTCTATAGCCTTCACCACACTATTAGGAAGGATGAAGATGGAAGCCCAATAGATCTGGGAACTGAACAGGACTAAAATAGCTTGCTGCAATCTCCCAGCATAACTAAGGAATCTAGTTGTCCAACTCTTGACCTTGTTAGTAATTTTGTCAATAAGATCAATACAATCCAAGTGCTTGAGTCTAGTAGATATGAGGGGGATTCCCAAGTATTTGAAAGGAGGTTTTTGGTGGGTGAATCCTAGAGTGGAAGATATAACATTGATGGTAGCATCATTAACTCCAGAACAGTAAAAGTTACTCTTAGAGAGATTGGGATGTAACCCACTGAAATCAACAAATTGATCAAGAGCATTCTTAATACACCCAACAGACTGAGTATCACCACTACTAAACACCACCAGGTCATCAGCAAAGCACAGATGATTAATGTTGATTTCTTTGCATTTGGGGTGGAAAGTAAAAGCATCCCTGCTCGTGTGTTTATCCAGCGTGCAGGATAGATCCTCCATAACAATAAGGAAGAGAAAAGGAGAGAGGGTATCCACTTGTCTCAGCCCCCTTTTACCTTCAAAGAACCCATTAAGAGACCCATTCATACTGATAGAGTACCAAACCGAAGAAACACAAGCTTTAATCCAGGATATGAATCTGGGAGGAAAGTTAATTTGGGCCAAAATATCCAGCAAAAAGTCCCAATCGACAGAGTCATAAACCTTCATGATATCAATTTTAACTGTGCATTTCGGGGGGCTAGAGTCCCTGTGGTAATTCCTCATATGTTCTTGAAGCAGAAGGATATTATCTGAAATGGATCTCCCATAGACAAAGGCAGCTTGACTATTGTTGATGAGGAGAGGCATAAGAGGTTTAAGTCTTAAGGTGAGGATCTTGGAAATGCACTTGTAAATTGTATTACAGCAGGCAATAGGTCTGAAATCAGCCATAGTGTTTGGGTTGTGAGTTTTGGGAATCAAGGCAAGGTAGGTACAGTTCCACTGTCTGGGCATATAGCTATGGTTAAAGAACTGGTGAGCAGCAGCCACCACTTCATCTCCCACAACATCCCAATTATTTTTTAAAAACCCCGCACTATAACCATCAGGCCCCGGAGCTTTGTTGGATGCAATGGAAAACATTGCATTTTTAACCTCAAGATCAGTAATAGGGGAAATAAGGGAGTGGCATTGAGAAGGATCAAGCTTTCTCTTCATAAGCATCAGAGGTGTACTGACTCCCCTCCCCTCCCTACCTAGAAGATTGGAAAAGAACACAATGGCCTCTTCATTAACTGCCTCAACCCCTTCAACAACATCACCTCTTGCATTTTGAATACATAAAATCTTCCTTCTATAGGTGTTGGATTTGACTTTGTTATGGAAGAAGTTGGTATTCATGTCACCAAGATGCAGCCAGTTAATTCCAGCTTTTTGCTTGAAATAGGCCTCTTCAGCAGCATGAAGGGAATTGTATAGCATAGAACAGTCCTGCTCCTCATGTCTAAGCAATATATTAGACCCATCCAAGTCCAGAGCAAATTGGATGAAATCCAACTTGCCTTTAGCAGTTTTCACACGCTCAGAAATATTGGAGTAAAACTTGTGATTAAAGCCTCTAAGAAGAGGTTTGAGTCTTCTGAGCTTTTGCGAGAGCTTGGCCATAGGAAACATAGCACAATCTTCATTCCAAGAGGTTTCAAGAATGGTTTTAAACTCAGAGTGCCTCATCCAGTAATCAAAGAATTTGAAAGGCTTGGGCTTGCTGGTTTGATTGAGGAAGGTAATAACAATGGGGCTATGGTTAGACACCCTTGGGCATAAGTAATTAGCATTAGAATATGGAAAGGTTAGACTCCATTGAGGGTTCTGAAACACCCTATCAATTCTAGTTTGGTTGTTCTCCATACCCTCATTTTTATTACTCCATGAGAACCAGAGACCAGTAGATAACATATCATCCATCAAGATGTCTCCGAGGCACTTATTGAATTCAGCAGCAGCTCTAGTATCTATCCCCAACCTGCCACGTTTATCTTCATTGGTTCTGACAGTGCTAAAATCCCCCAAAATAATCCATTGATTATTATCTGAGTAGCTGTGGTTTTGTCTAAGGGAATTCCAAAGAGGAATTCTATCATTAGGAATGTTGAGGCCATAAACAAAGGTTGCAAAGAAAAACTTGTTAGTACCGCAGAGCTTGATCTTGCAAAACATGGCCTGGAAATGGAAGGAGAGTATCTCCACTTCAAACATGTTGGGGTCCCAAGCTAAGAAAACTCTAGCCACCCCCCATTATCCGGACAATTGTGGCAGTAATTCAAAATCCAGAAACTGTTGGCAGCCACCTTGGCAACATGGCATCTTCTAACTTTGGATTCAAGGAGACAAACAAGGCTAAGTTTATTGTCCCGAATCAGCTTTTTAACCTCCTTCTATTTGTGAGGGGAATTCAACCCCCTAATGTCCCAAGAAGCAATCTTGGTCATGAGTATTGGTTTTTGTTACCCCCTTCCTATTCTTCTTACCCTTAGATGAGTTGGTATCAGTAGCAGTCTTGTTTTTGTTTGAAAGTTCATCCACTGCTCTGATTTTGAGGACAATACCAGAAGGTAGGGGTGTAAGATCCTCAGTGTGTTCTTCAAGTTCCACATCCATTAATGCTTCGAATGAATTGGTGGAAGAGGTTATGGGGGGTTTAGTCATGGGAGTAGGGGTAGAGTACGAACTGACCGGGTAGTCGCGGGCCTCTCGGTTTTAGAATTTAACGATAATTTCAAAAAACATAGATTAGACTTTAAAACAAGCCGTTAAAGGGTGAAAACCCAAACCAACACCCAAATTGCCCCGTAAGAAGCACGAACACCTCGCACGGGACCAATGTAACTTGTAGGAAATAACTGCGTAGTCGCGGGTCTCCCAATTTGAGAATATGATGATAATTTCAAAATAAGTAGATTAGGCTTAAAAACAAGCAGTTGGAGGGTGAAAACCCAAACCAGCCCCCAAACGGCCCCGTAAGAGGCAGGAATACCTTGAACGGGACCAATGTAACTTGAACGAACTGACCACGTAGTCGCTGGCCTCTCGGTTTGAGAATATGACGATAATTTCAAAATATATCGATTACGCTTAAAAACAAGCCCTTAAAGGGTAAAAACCCAAAACAGCCCCCAAACGGCACCATAAGAGGCACGGACACCTCGCACGGGACCAATGTAACTTGAATGAACTGACAGCGTTGTCACGGGTCTCCCAGTTTGAGAATATAACGATAATTTGAAAAAAAGTGGATTAGGCATAAAAACAAACCGTGTAATTTCAAAATACGAACTGACCGTGTAGTCGCGGGTCTCCAGGTTTAAGAATACGACAATAATTTCAAAATACGTTGTTTCGGCTTAAAAACAAGCCATTGGAGGGTGAAAACCGAAACCAGCCCCTAAATGGCCCCGTACGAGGCACGCACACCTCGCACGGGACTAATCTAACTTTTACGAACAAACAACATAGTCACGGGTCTCTCGATTTGAGAATATGACAACAATTTGAAAATACGCATATTAGGCTTCAAAACAAGCCGTTAAAGGGTGAAAACACAAACCAGCCCCCAAACGGCCCCGTAAGAGGCACGGACACCTCGCACGGGACTAATGTAACTTGTACGAAATGACCGCGTAGTCGCGGGTCTCCCGGTTTGAGAAAATGATGGTAATTTCAAAATACGTAGATTAGGCATAAAAACAAGCCGTTGGTGGGTGAAAACCCAAACCAACCCCCAAACCGCCCCGTAAGAGGCACGAACACCTCGCACGGGACCAATGTAACTTGAATGAACTGACATCGTTGTCACGGGTCTCCCAGTTTGATAATATAACGATAATTTGAAAAAAAGTGGATTAGGCTTAAAAACAAGCCGTTAAAGGGTGAAAACCCAAACTAGCCCCCAAACGGCCCCGTAAGAGCATCAACACCTCGCACGGGACCAATGTAACTTGTAGAAACTGACCGCCTAGTCGCGGGTCTCTCGTTTTGAGAATATGATGATAATTTGAAAATACGTAGATTACGTTTAAAAACAAGCCGTTAAAGGGGGAAAACCCAAACCAGCCTCGTAAGTGGCACGAACACCTTGCACGGGATCAATGTAACTTGTAGGAACTGACCGCGTAGTCGCGGGTCTCCGTTTAGAAGATAATATCAAAATACCTAGATTAGGCTTAAAAACAAGCCGTTGGAGGGTGAAAACCCAAACCAACCGCCAAACGGCCCCGTAAGAGGCACGAACACCTTGCACAGGACCAATGTAACTTGTACGAACTGACCGGGTAGTCGCGGGCCTCTCAGTTTTAGAATTTAACGATAGTTTCGAAAAATATAGATTAGGCTTTAAAACAAGTCGTTAAAGGGTGAAAATCCAAACCAGCACCCAAAAGGCCCCCCGTAAGAGGCACGAACACCTCGCACGGGACCAATGTAACTGGTAAGAACTGACTGCGTAGTCGCGGGTCTCCCAATTTGAGAATATGATGATAATTTCAAAATATATCGATTAAGCTTAAAAACAAGCCCTTAAAGGGTGAAAATCCAAACCAGCCCCCAAACTGCCCCGTAAGAGTGACGAACACCTCGCACGGGACCAATGTAACTTTTACGAATTGACCGCGTAGTCGCAGGCTTGTCGGTTTGAGAATATGACGATAATTTCATAATATATCGATTAAGCTTAAAAGCAAGCCCTAAAAGGGTGAAAACCCAAACCAGCCCCCAAACGGCCCCGTAAGAGGCTTGAACACCTCATACGGACCAATGTAACTTTTATGAACTAACCGTGTAGTCGCAGGTCTCCCGGTTTGAGAATATGATGATAATTTCAAAATACGTAGATTGGGCTTAAAAACAAGGCTTTGGAGGGTGAAAACCTAAACCAGTCCCCAAAAGGCCGTAAGAGGCACAAAACCTCGCACGGGACCATTGTAACTTCTACGAACTGGCAGCGTATTCACGGGTCTCCCGGTTTGAGAATATGATGATAATTTGAATATACGCAGATTAGGCTTCAAAACAAGCCGTTAAGGGTGAAAACCCAAACTAGCCCCGAAACGGCCCCGTAAGACGCACGAACGCCTCACAACGGACCAATATAACTTGTACTAGCTGACCGTGTAGTCGCGGGTCTCCCGATCTGAGAATATGATGATAATTTCAAATTACATAGATTATGCTTAAAAATAGGGTGAAAACCCAAACCATCCCCCAAACGATCCCATAAGAGGCACGAACACCTCGCACGGGACCAATATAACTTGTACAAACTGATATCGTAGTCACGGGTCTCTCAGTTTGAGAATATGAGGATAACTTGAAAATACGTAGTTTAGGCTTGAAAACAAGCCGTTAAAGGTTTGAAAACCCAAACCAGCCCCCAAATGGACCCGTAAGAGGCACGAACACCTCGCACGGGACCAATGTAACTTTTACGAACTGATCGCGTAGTCGCGGGTCTCCATTTTCAGAATATGAAGGTAATATTAAAATACGTATATTAGGCTTAAGAACAAGCCGTTGGAGGGTGAAAACCCAAACAAGCCCTCAAAAGTCCCCTAAGAGGCACGAACACCTCGCACGAGACCAATGTAACTTGTACGAACTGACAGCGTAGTCACGGGTCTCCCGGTTTGAGCATATGACGACAATTTGAAAATAAGTGGACTAGGCTTAAAAACAAGTCGTTAAAGGGTGAAAACCCAAACCAGCCCCCAAACGGCCCCGTAAGAGGCACGAACACCTCGCACGGGACCAATGTAACTTGTTGGAACTGACCGCGTAGTCGCGGGTCTCTCGTTTTGAGAATATGATGATAGTTTGAAAATACGTAGATTACGCTTATAAACAAGCCGTTAAAGGGTGAAAACAAAAACCAGCCCCGTAAGAGGCATGAACACCTCGCACAGGACCAATGTAACTTGTAGGAACTGACGTAGTCGCGGGTCTCCCGATTTGAGATTATGATAATTTCAAAATAAGTAGATTAGGCTTAAAAACAAGCCGTTGGAGGGTGAAAACCCAAACCAGCCCCCAAACGGCCCCGTAAGAGGCACGAACACCTTGCGCGGGACCAATGTAACTTGTACGAACTGACCGGGTAGTCGTGGGCCTCTGGGTTTGAGAATATAATGATAATTTCAAAAAATGTAGGTTAGGCTTTAAAACAAGCCGTTAAAGGGTGAGAACCCAAACCAACACCCAAATGGGTAAGAGGCACGAACACCTAGCACAGGACCAATGTAACTTGTAGGAACTGACTGCGTAGTCGCGGGTCTCCCGATTTGAGAATATGATGATAATTTCAAAATAAGTAGATTAGGCTTAAGAACAAGTCGCTGGAGGGTGAAAACCCAAACCAGCACCTAAACGGCCCCGTAAGAGGCACGAACACCTCCACGGGACCAATGTAACTTGTACGAACTGACAACGTAGTCACGGGTCTCTCGGTTTGAGAATATGACGATAATTTCAAAATAAATTGATTACGCTTAAAAACATGCCCTAAAAGGGTGAAAACCCAAAACAGCCCCCAAAGGATGAAATGCGAGCCAAGTACGCCTGAATTTCCATAAGTTGCGCCTGAATTTCGAGGACAAAATTCCTTTGTGGGGGGGGGGGGGGGGGAATTTGTAATACCCCTTACTTTCGTATATTTATTTTTATATTAAATTACTGGTTGTGCGTGTGATTTCATGTAATTGAGAATTAAAACGGGAACTTAACATAAATATTGATTTGGGTAGAATAGTTATTATTTATGCGAATTGTACATTTACTAGTGTGATATGGTAAATATAATCTTGTTGCGTGCAATTACATCGTATGCGTGTATTAGCGGCGGAAATTAGTTATTTGTCAACCAGGATATATTTGAGTGAGTTATATGAGGTTGGAATATGATTTCTATATTCGGAGTCTCGACTGTCAATTTGGAGTGCACGATTGATCCCGGAAGGGTCGAGAAAGTCAAAATGATTACCCTGGGGTTTTTATTTGGGTTTTGGTGTCTTTTTAATTAGTTTGACTCGAATTGGGGTCTACGAGTCATTTTAAGTGTGTATTATCATTTAAAGTTGGGATTAATAGTAATCTAGGTTATTAGGCTTAAAAGAAACTTAGTTAATCTCATTTTTGAAAGAAAACCCATTTTGAGAGAAAAACGTACGAAGAAGAGAAAGAGAAGAGAAAACCTTAGAGATTTGGAAATCTCGAGCAAATCCGTGACTTTGAGGAAGAATCATACCCTACATCTTTGAGGCAAGTGATTAATCTTGCTAAATACTTATGTGTGTGATTTATTTCATAATTTGTGGATAAATTATGGTGGTGTTGGGTATATAAATGATAAACCCTAGATTTTGTGTTGAAGTCTAGCATTTGATGTGTGTATATGGGTTTGAAGGTGTAAAATGGTTGAGTTCATATGTTGGGATGATCTATGATGTTAAAATTTGGTAGAAATAAATGGGATTTTTGAGATGTAGGAAAATCTCGTAGGAACAAAAATCTGAATAGGTCGGATAGATCCGTTTTAGCATCGGACCGGTTCATTTTTAGCACCGGATCGATCCGTTTTTAAACGTTATCGGTTCGGTTCAATCGTAATAGTTTTTCTGTAAGCTTATTTATGAGGACGCGGACCGATTCATTTCTTGGATCCTCGGTCTAGTCCGGCCACTACAGATAGTTGTGATGGCCCCAATGGCTCTGCTGGCCCTGCTGACCCTAGTGGCCATGCCTGAAACTTCCCTGTCCCTGATGAAATCCCCCGATCTGAATCTTTTAGCAAAATCCCCTTAATGAGAGACCTGCTCTCACCCTGCCTCTGCTGACTCTAACTTGCTTGTGCCCTACTGGCACTACCTCTACCTGTCCTGCCCTGCTGGATGGACTCACCTACTTGCTTGCCCCCTTTAACATGGAAGCGGTGATCTTGGCAGTGTAGTAGCGCAACATTGAGCACATCTGTATAGGACTGGAATGAAAGGTTACCTAGAAGATGTTGTCGAATCCTCCGGGTCAAGCCATCCATGAACATCTGAATCTTTTTCTCCTCAGTAGGCACCTCCGTTGATTTACTAGTCTAGTAAAATCCTCTTCATACTCGGCTACAATCCTCCCCTCCTGGGTGAGGTCCAATAGTTTTTGCCTCATCTCAGTTTGAACGACGAAGGGAAAATATTTGCGGTCAAACCGCACCCAGAAGTCCTGTATAGACATCACATCGCGCTCCTCTACAGTAGTTGGTGACTCCCACCACTGAAGTGCCACCGCTACTACCTTGAAAGTAGCTAGTATCTACTTCTGTACCTATGTGCACTCGTACATCCTTAGATGCCTCTGGATGTCTTTCTTCCATTGGCTAGCTATAACAACATCAGAACCCCCTGTGAACTCCAGAGGATGCGCCATCTGGAAGGCATCCCTGAATCGCTCCCATCCAAAAGGGAATGCATGAGCTGGTGTTGGTGCCACCGCCTGTACGTGTGCCTGTGGTGGGGCCTGCTGGACCATAGTTAGTGCTACGTTAACTGCCTGAGCAACGATGGCAGCAACCTCAGCGGCATTCACTATACCCTGAGCTGGTGCTGGTTGAGGCTCGGGTTGGGCATTGTTGGCCCTAGGTGCCCGTCTGGGAGGCATCTGAAACGAGAAAGAATTTGTAAGTCCACAGTTATCAAATCTCAAATAGCTGAAGACCTAAACACATAATCAAGAATGCAACAATCCTAATGATAGGGATCTACATCAAAGAACGCAAAGCTAAAAGCATAATAAGCCTTACATATCCTAAAAGACTCTAGAACCTGATGCTCTGATACCACCTGTGACACCCCGCCCAATTAAAAACCGGGCTTATTAAATTTAAAACAGATTGTTCGGTTGGTTCATTCTTAGCATCATTGTCGAAAACATTTAACCTTATTAATCACCTAATAAATAATTAAGCTCAAAACATTTTCCATTTAAATTAGTACTATCCCGGGACCCAAACTAAACCCCCGGGTAGACTTTTCTAACTATCTCAACCCTTAAAAACACGTTGGTGCACTCGAAATGACAATCCGAAATACTTATAATTAATTTACTTCCTAATTCCTTTAAATTAGTCCTGACACGACTCACACGTGTATCCCGATGTCGTATTTTTCCACTCGCGACAATTATACTAATTTCACAATTATATATTACTTTATTCTCTCAGTAATACTCAACATAATACACATCAATAAATACCAACCCTTAACTCGCTAGTTAATATTTATTTTAATCCAGATTAATTCTTAATTAATTCGCAAATTAAATTCAATTAATCCTATATTTTAAAAAATCATAAAAATACGGGGTGTTACATACTTCCCCCCCTTACAACGAAATTTTTTCTCGAAATTCGAAAAGGAGTAAGAATAACGATATACCTGGTACGAACAACTCTGGATACTTGTCGCGCATCTCATCCTTGTGCTCCCAGGTAGACTCCTCGACATTATGGTGCCGCCACTAAACATCTACTAATGGCACTAACTTTGACCTCAATTTCCTCTTCCTATGATCTAGGATAGCAACTGGCCCCTCCTCGTAAGAACTATCAGGATGTACGTCGATTTCCTCTAAAGCAATATGAGTGTGGGCCATGTCATCCTAAAGATATCTCCTCAACGAAGAAATATGGAACACGTTATGAATCCTATGTAAGTGCTCTGGTAACCCAAGTCTGTAAGCTACGGGCCCAATCCGCTCAATGATAGGGAATGGACCTACGTACCTCGGCGCCAACTTCCCTTTCTTCCCAAACAACATTATGCCCTTCATAGGAGATACTCTCAACAATACCTGGTCCCCCATACTAAGCTCCCTGAAGAACCTCTTGGCATCGGCGTAGCTCTTCTGCCTATCCTGAGCTACTCGTATATGACTTCTAATTATCTTTATTCTTGCCATAATCTCCTGAATTACCTCTAGCCCTAGTAGTTTGTTGCACCCCACCTCTAGCCAACAAGCAGGCGAACGACAAGGTCTACAATATAATGCCTCAAATGGGGCCATGCCAATCGTAAACTGTTAGGAGTTATTATAAGCAACCTCCACTAGTGGAAAGTACTGGTCCCAACTCCGACCAAAATCAAGGATACACATCCGTAACATATCCTCTAACATTTGATTTGTCCGCTTTGTTTGTCCATCCGTTTGTGGGTGATAGTCCAAACTCAAACGTTACTCTGTACCCATGGCCATTTGGAAGCTCTCCTAAAATTTGGACACAAAAATCTTGTCCCGATCGAACAAAATTTCAAGGGGTACCCCATGGAGTTTCACTATCTCGGCAATGAAGATTTGAGCGTACTGCCCTGTAGTATAGTCGGTCCGAACTAGCAGAAAGAGAGCTACCTTGGTCAATCGATCAACAATCACCTATATGGAATCGTGACCCCACTGCAACGTGGGCAACCCTGTGATGAAATCCATGGAAATGCTCTCCCATTTCTACATAGGGATCTTTAATGACTGTAGGAGCCCTTTTGGTCTTTGATGGTCCGATTTCACCAGTTGAAAAGGGGCACATTTTAAAACAATCTCGGCGATGTCCTTCTTCATTCCACTCCTGTACTATCGCTTCATATCCTGATACATCTTATCCAAGCCAGGATGTACTGCAAATCGAGATCCATGCGACTCTGTCATCACCGCAGTTCGTAGGTTCTCTCCCTATGGAATAACTAGATGCCCATTAAAGTGCAAACCCCCATCTGAACCCACAGAATAAGACTCAGCGCCCACGGCTAGAAGCTGTACAATTCGATCGTGACAGAACGTATCGGTTGCCTGGGCCTGTACCACTCTCATCATAATCTGGGGTGTAACAGTCATGGCTGACATAAATGATAGGGCAACTGCATCCTGGTGTCCCAACTCCTTCCATTTCACCTTCCACACTTCGGCCACCTCACCTACTGGCTCCCGTCTCAACGCATCAGCTACTACGTTATCCTTCCTTGGGTGGTACTGGATCTCAAACTGATAGTCCTTCACAAATTCAAGCCACCTGCACTGACGCATATTCAACTCTCTTTGAGTGAACAAGTACTGCAGTGACTTATGATCTATGAATAGGTAAAATTTCTCTCCCAAGAGATAATGTCTCCAAACCCATAGTGCTGCATAACTGCTACCAACTCCAAGTCGTGTGTGGAGTAATTCTTCTCGCAGGGCTTAAGCTTACGGGAGGCATAAGCTATAGCCTGATCCTCCTGCTGTAATACTCCACCTATTTCTTGAAGGAAGCATCAGTAAAGTCGAGGTACTCTACTCCTGGACTAGGGAGCGCTTGTACGGGTGCTGAAGTCAACTTGTCCTTCAGCTTATTAAACACCAACTGACACGCATCATCCTAAACAAATAGTACGCCTTTACGGGTTAGATTAGTCATCGGACCCGCAATCTTTGAAAAACCTCGAATAAATCGTCTGTAGCATCCAGCTAACCCTAAGAAACTCCACACCTCCATCGGTGTATTGGGTTGTCCCCACTCCCTCATCGCTGACAACTTACAGGGGTCCACTGATATTCCCCTGTCCTATACGATGTGCCCTAAGAACTGTACCTCTCGTAGCCAAAATCCACATTTCTTGAATTTGGCGTACAACTCGTTCTCCCGTATAGTCTGTAAAACCCTATGTAAGTGCTCAACATGCTCTTCCTCAGTTGTGAATAAATCAAGATGTCATTTATGAAGACAATGACAAACTGATCTAAGAACTCTCTAAACACCATGTTCATTAAGTCCATAAATACTGCCGGTACGTTGGCTAGCCCGAATGGAATAACTCTAACTCATAGTATCCATACCTGGTCAAAAATGCAGTCTTAGACACATCCTGCTCACTAATCCTCAACTGATGGTACCCTGACCTCAAGTATATCTTTGAGAAGAAAGCTGCTCCCCTCAGCTGGTCGAATAAGTCATCGATTCTGGGTAACGGATACTTATTTCGTATCGTGACCTTATTCAACTCCCGATAATCTACGCACAAACGTAAAGATCCATCCCCCTTTTTCACAAATAGAATTCGGGTACCCCAAGGTGAAGTACTCCGAAAGTAGCTAGTATCTTCTTTTTCACCTCCGTGCACTCGTACATCCTCAGATGACTCTGGATATCTTCCTTCCATTGGCTAGCTGTAACAACATCAGAACCCCATGTGAACTTCGATTCTGTTATAGGAGGAATTGAAGAGATGATCAGAGCCAAATCGAGAAGATGAAAGAAGTTTAGAAGATCATATGAGAACTAGATATGCTAGATCTTTGGGGCTTATCCCAATCATTATTGTATGAGTAGAATTGTCATTAATCTTTGTTTAATTAGGTGTCGTTCCCTATGATGAGGTTTTTCTTTGGCCTAGGAGCATGTTCCTATTGCCTTGTTTCTCTTCCCTTGTATAGTTTCTTCTTTTAATATACTTTATTTACCCAAAAAAAAAATTGGAGGATACGCCTTTTGGAAGGCATCCCTGACTCGTTCCCATGTGGAAGGGAATGCATGAGCTGGTGCTGGTGCCACCTCTTGTGCCTCGGGGGGGCTTGCTGGACCACAGTTAGTGATGTGTTAACTACTTGAGCAATGATGGCAGCAACCTCGGTAGCATTCACTGTACCCTAAGCTGGTGCTGGCTAAGGCTCGGGTTGGGCCTTTTTGGCCCTAGTTGCACGTCTGGGAGGCATCTAAAATGAGAAAGAATTTACAAGTCAACAGTTATCAAATCTCAAATAGCTGAAGACCTAAACACATAATCAAGAATGCAACAATCCTAATGATCGGGCTCCACATCAAAGAACGCTAAGCTGAAAGCATAATAAGTCGTACAGATCCTAAAAGACTTTAGAACCTGATGCTCTGATACCACCTGTGGCACCCTTCCCAATTAAATATCGCGTTTATTAAATTTAAAACAGATTGTTCGGTTGGTTCATTCTTAGCATCAGTGTCAAAAACATTTAACCTTATTAATCACCTAATAAATAATTAAGCTAGTGTCAAAACATTTTTCATTTTAAGTTATACCTCAAAAATCCTTTAATAAATTCCAATTATTAAGACACAGACCATTTACCATACACATAAGAAAATAAAAACTGGATATGAATCAACTGCTAAAATAAAAAGTCTAGATAAAACATTCCAGTTCAAAGTCTCAAACCATAAAGCAATATACTGAATCCAACTAAATACTAAATATGGAAAAGAAGGAAGTACAATCTCTTCAATAAAATAATCGAGGATGTGCGACACATACCCTAAATAAAATGTCTAGAAAGAACTGAATGAAATGAGAGTGAAAGCGTCTAAGCGTGTGAACCGACAGCTACCACAACTGCTACACCACGTCAAATAATCTGAACGTCTAAGCCTGGCGTCCCTGTGGCTAGACACCTGATATAAATAGAACAACAGAGGAGAAAATATGCAAGAGACGGGTCAGGGCCCGAGTTGTAAAATTAGTTTAGCAAGTATTTAAAATTTGCATTAAAGCAAGCATTATGTGCATCTTAGCTTTTCTTACTCTCACATGAGATTCTCACCTCTCAACTATTGTGCACGCCTAATGTACATCTATTCCAATCTAGCTATCCTGATCTCTTTTAACTAGATTATAGGCTTACACCACTAACTATATCTCGAAGTAGTATCCCACATTCCCAAATACTTGTATTAATTGTTTAACCATTTATTATTTCGATTAAGGGTTATCACCCTAAAGTTAAGTATTCACGACTTAAGGTACTTAAGATTTCATTATCTTTTTTTTGGGGGGGGGGGGGGGGGGGAATTATGTATATTAAGAGATCAACCAAAACAAGGGACCATAAAAGAAAAAAAACACCTACAAGGGGAAAACCCAAACAACAAACATAAGCAAAGAAAACAAAGAATCAAAGCCCAAAGATCACCACATCACTCAAAGCAAAACAAATCTTAACTTAATGCACTTTCAGGTATACTCCAATTCATGTAGGCCATCCAATTCTAATAGGATCTTATACCTTTCTTCCACCTCATGGATCTAGCTCTGACCATGCTCTCAATCTCTTTAATAATTACCTCCCTGGTCTTGGCCATTCTATTGAAGTGCCACCCATTCCTCTCCATCCAGAGGTGGTAAATGGTAGTAGAGAAAGAAATGCTTCTGATTATGTCAACAGTCTTGGATCCCCCATAGTTAGTAATGGTATTCTGCATCTCCCCCTCCTAACTAAGTCTTTCTCTATATTCCTGATTCCTCCATCAGATCTCCTCCTATATTGACTCGGCAAAATAGAACTAATTAAATAGGTGGGAAATGGTCTCAACCTCCTGATTGCAGCTGCAACAAAGGTTATTCTTAGAAATGCCCCACTCAAAGAGCTTGTCCTTAGTGTGTAAAGCCTTCTTGCAAGTCAACCAAAGAATGAAAGCACACTTAGGGATGTTATTCTTGTTCCATACCATCTTATGCCAGTTATTGGCACTCACATTAGGTGTTAGCTCCCTGTAAGAAGAACCCATGACTTGTGGGATTCCAAACCACCTCATCTTTGTTTCCCTGTCTAATACTAGGCAACTCAGCATCTCTGATTTCCAAAATTTAGAGGGCCATCTCCAAGCAGTACCAGGTATATGATCTGTAACCTTAGCTTTGTGGTTGTTGGCATCATCATACATAACTCTCTACCCATAAAGATCCAATAAAGGCCCATTGGGGTGGCAATTATCATACCATAAAAAGGTGTCTTTACCATCCCCAATCCTATGCTTAATGAGAGGTCTTCCCAGCAGCCTAATTTGCAGTATCTTCCTCTAGGTCCATGCTGAATCCTTTGGATTTGATAAGGCCAAGATACTTCTTCTTTTTATCTTTTAGGTATTGCACCACTTCATCCAAAGGCAATCTTTCTTACTGCATATATTCTATAGGAGCTTCATATTGGCAACCACATTCCACTTCTCCAAACATTTGATACCCAATACCCCATCTTCAGTGGTATTACATATGTATTTCCAGGCCACCTTAGCACTAGTATGTCTAGGATCTTTCCTAGTCCACAAAAAATCCCTCATAAGTTGATCAACTTTAGCAATAACCCCTTTGGACAGAATGAAAAGGCTATCATAAAAGACCTATATACCAAATAACACAGACTTTATGAGACCTCCAAGCATAACTCAGGTACCACCCATTAATACGATTAGTAATCCTCTCAATAAACCTATTACAGTCATCAGCCTTGAGTCTAGAAGTAATGAGGACCACTCCCAAGTACATAAAAGGGAATGTTGTTGGAAAAACCAAGAAGCATCTTCATCTCATGGATTGCAACCTCCTCAATACCCGAACAAAAGAAGTTACTTTTGTTGGCATTCAATTTAAGGCATGTGATGCCACAAAAGTCATCAACAACATCCTTGATAAGACTATAAGAGTTAATCTCCCCCCCCCCCCCAACAAAGAATGATCAAATCATCATCAAAGCTCAAGTGATTCAGCCCTACTTCCTTACACTATGGGTGGAATTTAAAGTTGGGATGCCTACTGGTTCTGTCCATGATACAAGAGATAGTCTCCATGACTAAAAGGAAAAGGTAAGGAGAAAGGGGATTCCCTTTCCTAAGACCTTTTTTGCCATCAAAGAAACCATGAAGCTGGCCATTCAAGGTAATAAAGAACCTAGTGGTGGTAAGACACTCATGGATCCATCCCACAAAAAGAGAAGGGAAGCCCATGTGCATAAGAAGTTTGAAAGGGAAGTCCCAATTCACAGTGTCATAGGCCTTTCTGAGGTCAATCTTCAAGGTACACTAGGAGGGAAGAGCTCTCTATGATAGTTCCTCATTACCTCTTGCATAACTAAAATGTTATTCGAGATGGATCTCCCTTCCAAGAAGGCAGCCTGGATATGGTTGATAAGATAAGGCAAGATAGACTTCAATCTCTTAGCAATAATCTTGTAAATGCACTTATAAATGGTATTCCAATATGATATGGATCTGAAATCATTCATGCCAACAAGAGTGAGGACTTTAGGGATGAGATCTAAGGCAGTACAGTTCCACTGTCTTGGAAAGTAGCTACTAGTGAAGAAGAACTTGATAGCACAAGTCACAACATCTCTAACCACCTCCTAGTTCTTCTTGAAGAAATAAGCATTGAAACCATCGGGTCCAGGGGCCTTGTCAGATGCAATGGAGAACATTGCCTCCTTGATTTCCTCATTAGTGATTAGGGCAATAAGGGCATCCACATCCCTATCAGTGACTCTCTTTATAACCACCTCATTCAAAAGAGGATAGGGATCCTCACAATTGCTGATAGTACCAAGCATGTCTTGGAAATAATTAATAACAACATTGGCCACATTTTGAGATCCTTCCACTAAGATGCCATTATCATCCTCAATACTTATAATCTTCCTATTGGCAGTAGCCTGCTTAGCCCTTTTATGGAAAAAAGAGTTGTTCCCATTCCCCAATTGAATCCACTTCTCTCAAGAATGTTGTTTGTAGTAATACTCTTCTGCATTTCTTAACTCTAAGTATTTGGTCAATAAGTTCTTTTCCTCCTCTTGTATTCTAGCATTGCCACCATCCTTATCCAGCTTAGTTTGGGCCTCACCTAGAGCAGCCTTGGCCTCAACCACCTTCATAGCCAAATGACTATAAATTTTTTTGTCAAAATCTCTCAAATTGGCCTTGAGCATTTTCATCTTCTTACTAAGTTTATCTACATCAGACCATGCATCAACCATTGTCTCTCTGAAATCTTCACGTGCCATCCAAAAGTTGTGGAATTTAAAAGGTTTGGGTCTAATTTACTCCTAAGGGGAGAGAATAATGATGATAGGAGAGTGATCAGATATCCCACTAGGCAACACAGTAGCTTGAGATTCAGGAAAACCAGAAAGCCAAGAATCATTGTGTAACATCCTATCCAATCTAGATTGAACATTGTCAGTACCCCCATGCTTCTTATTCCAGGTAAACCAAATGCCATAAGTCACCATATCATCATCCTGAAGATCATTAATACAGTTATTGAAATCAGAGGTTGCCTCCCAATCAATTCCATGTGACCCCTTTTTTTCATCATGAGACCTCACCACATTAAAGTCCCCCATCAAAACCCAAGGGTTGTCATTCACAATCCCTTTATTCATTATTAAAACTTCCCACAACTGATTTTTCATTAGCTGGCAAATTATCCCCATAAATAAATGATGCAAAGAAAGTTTTACTACTCCCACAGATGCTCACACTGCACAACATATCTTAAGGAAGAGAATGGATAAGCTAGATGTTCACACAACTAGGATTCCACCCAACAATAACTCTAGCAACTCCCCCCCCCCACCACCCACAGGGAAGTTATCAATGTACTCCCAATTAAAAAAACAATTGTTCTTCACATTAATTAGGTTGTTTTTCCTCACTTTAGTTTAAATATGCACACCAAATCCAATTTATGGTCTCTGATGAATTTATTCACTTCTTGTTGTTTGTGAGGGGAATTGAGACCCCTTATGTTCCAAAAGCCTATCTTGATCATCCAGATCCCTTCCCTTTCTTCCTAGCCCTACTCTCTTCCCCCCAGAGTCACCTACCTCCTTTCCTAATCCCAACTTTTTACCCATAGTTCATCAACCGCTATAACACGTTTGGATAGTGCAGTGGGTTCAGTGGTGACATCCACCTCATTACCACTTTCAATAACAGTAAAAAGTTGGAAGTTGTAATAGTGGCCCCACATATAAGGTTTGTCTGTTGCATCTCTGTATACATCTCCTCCACTTGGTCCTTCCTGAAGGTTCCAGACTACTCCCTTACCTCAACAGATTCAGTCCTCCCCTCTTCAATAGTGTTCAACTTCATTTGCTTATTCCCAACAAGGATCCACCCCTCCTCACCATCCAACTTGGTCGCACTAGTGATACTCTCTGTGATCACAGGATTATTTTGTTGAGCTTCCTTCTCCTTCCACATGCGCTTCACCTTAGTACACTTGTTTATAGAGTGACCAAAGGAAATGCAATGAGAACAGACATGGGGTAGGCATTGATACTCAACACTGATACAAGGAATATTACCATCCTCCAGTACAATATCCACAGTCTTGGGGTAGGAAGCTTGTGCTTTAATATCCGCACACTCTCTCTCATAACTTATATGCTTCATCTCCTCAGTGTTGGTGTCCGCATAGAGGGGCACTCCCACAACACTAGCTATGTAACTCAACCCTTCAGCTGTCCAATATTGCATTGTAATATTGCGAAACTTAACCCAAATAGGTACTTTCCCTTCCATGGTTCTATCAGATTAAGATTAGGCTGCTATTTCTGAAGTATCACGGGGTGGTCTGCCATATGCCAGGGACCATTTTCCACTATATCATCCCTACATGTACCGTTATCAAACATGAAGAAATAAAAGCCTTGTTCATTGGAGATGACCTGAGAAAGCCCAAATTTGTCCCATAGCTTATGTGCCAAGGTATTGACCACCTGAAATGGTAACCGTCTTCCAAGAAAGAAACCCACATAACTACTCTCCCACCTGGCATAGCCAATTTTTGCAATTTCTTTTGGGGTTTTTACCAGAATTCCTTCCTCATTTATCAACGGCTTGTGGTATGTGAGTTTGAATTTAGTCTCTTTCCTTTCAGCCACAACCGAGCTCCAAGTTTTGTTCTCACTAGTGGTCACCACACTTTTAGAGGTCCCCCCATCAATGGGTTTCCCCACGTATGCCATATTACTTCCCATTTGGCTAGATCCAAACTTTTTCTCCATCATCAGATTGGTCGGTCTCTTGTTCGCTGGAGGGTGACTTCATTATTCACTAGGGGCTCCCCACTTAGAATATTCTTCTGAGTGGGCAAAGTGGTCTCCTTTTTTCCATTATGATGCTTCATAGCTAGAGGAGGTTGGTCCTCTACCCTTATGAATATTCCTTTGGCATTGTGAAGAACCCCATGCTTAACAGTCCCTATCTCACCACTTTTGAACTTCTTGTGTGAAACCCTTACCGAGGATGAAGCTCAGGTAAAGATTTTTCTCATCATCCAGATCTTTCATTCTCTTATCATCATATACTTCAATGGCGATGCCAGTTCCCACATCCAATATAGATTGCCCAACAACCTCTCCATCAGTAGGGGTAATGGGAGGGAGGCCACTAACTAAAGTGACGTCTAGAAGCTGACCTTATTCAACCTCAAAAGAGGCATCCCGACTTGCATTAAGGGTTGTCGTGGAGGAAAAGATAGGAACAAGTGGAGGAGGATCCATCATAGCACCGATGGTGGAGGAGGTGGATGAATGGGAGGAGTTGGAAGTTATGTTTGGCTAGAGAGTTTTTAGAGAGAAGGAGGAGCATTTTTGTTTGCCCTTAGGCTTTTGTTGCATTTCTTTTTTTTCATTTCATTATCTTAATCATCTACAAATATCACGGGGCAGATAATATCACTAGTATACATATATAATCATCTCTATATAATATATATACTAATATGGCACCACTAGACTCAATTGCGGTGCATGCATACTCTGTTATCGAGTCCTCGTACATCTCGTACTCAAACAACGACACTCGGTTTGGAAATCCCACACAAACCATAAAATCAAACACACACATTGGAGACGAACATAGTCCTAGGCCTTTTGGGCTACGCACATACCTACGCATCCCAAATGACCTTTTTTGGGGGGAAAACATATGTATTAGAAAACAAGAGAGAACTTTACAAGCAAAAAGGAGGACTACTCCAACAAAAACACAAAGGGGCATACCCCAACAAAACACCACCTAAACCATGGAAACCAAGAATACAAATGCTAACACTAACACTCATACAAAACGTTCATGACTAGCTTAAAGAACTTTCAGGTATGTACCAATTCATGCACGCCATCCAATTATGATAAGATCTCCTCCCATGCTTCCATGTGATAGCTCTGGCTCTAACCATACTCTCAATTTCCTTGATAATAACCTCCGAGAACTTGGTCATACCATTGAAAAGCCTCCCATTCCTCTCCTTCCATAGGCATTAAATGGTTGAAGATAAGGAGATACATCTAATCCTGTCAATAGTGTTGGAACCCCCATATAAGTTAGCGGCATTCTGTAACTCAACATCCCAGTTCAGTCTCCCACAATATTCCTGGTTCCTCCATCTAATATCTTCCCAAACCGATTCAGCAAAATTGCACTCATTAAATAAGTGTGCAATGGACTCAACCTCATGATTACAGCAGCAGCAAAGTTTATCAGCCGAAATACCCCAATCAAAGAGTTTATCCTTTGGTGTGTAAAGCCTTCTTACAAGTCAGTTATAGAATGAAAGCACATTTCGGTATGTTAGTCTTGTTCCATACTACCAACTTATGCCAGTTAATGGCACTACCATTGGGACAAAGCTCCCTATAAGCAGACCCTATAGAGAACCCGTGATTAGAGGGGGTCCAGGCCACTTCTTAACTATATCCTAATATGATACTAGGCAGCTCAGCACTTTTAATTTCCATTAACTCCCAAAAGTTAGATGGCCACACCCAGTTAGAGCCATGTATGTGGTATGCAACCATAACTTTATGGTTGCTGCCATCATCATAAATAACTCTCTCCCCGCATCGCTTCACTAAAGGACCAAGTTATCGTACCCGAGAAAACTATATTTGCCATCACCAATCCTATACTTAATGACCGTTTAATACCATCGTTCTCACAAATGGCAATACAACCGACGTACTATGTTCTGAGGTACCAAATCTAAAATCCCCCCGAAGGCTCATCAAGATAAGACTGCCCTCTATCATTTTTAAAACCACCCATGATAGCAAGTAGCTAGGTATGTCAGTACACATAATCAAACATACTATAGGTGACACCACCCATTAATATAATTAGGTATACACACAACCCGAACGTATGTTCATATGTCGTATTTGTTTCTCTAAAACTTTCAGTATACTATATTTTACGATTTATTCTCTCTATCGCACCTTACGCAACATAATTCAACCATGTGAGTCTTTCCTAGTAGTGTACCCAAGTCCCTCACTACTAATCTATGGCAATAATTCTCGTAGGTTATCCCTCTCTCTTGAATTAGCTAAGACACATCGTTTGAAGCCAAGTCGGGCAAAATTTCCAATTCTGAAATCTCGTTAGAAGTTCCAGATTGTAATTCGAACGAGGTCGTTCGAACGAACTTCGGATGAACTTAACTTTGAATTTTTGTTCTTAATCTCGTTCAAACGAGGTCGTTCGAACAACTTCCCCAGGTCATTCGAATGAGGTCATTCGAACGACTTCCCCGGGTCATTCGAACGAGTTCTACCAGTTTCGTCCCTAACCTCCAAAAAGTCAGTTTTTCACCGCTTTTAATGCTCCAATCCTCTACAAAGTTTACCCAAACACCGATACAACTATACTAATTGATAACCCATCATGTATACTTAATTTCTAACATCCCAATATCCTCAAATCATCGTCAATCAGTAATAGATTTTGAAATCCCCAATTAATCTTTAAGAAACCCTACTTCTTTAATTTCATGTACAATCTTCAAATCAAGCTTAGATTCGTTCATCATATTACATTAAAATTTCGGGATTCCTATTCTACATGCATATGGATTCAGTCTTTGATCAAAATTAGTCCTAAAATATGATTTAAATTCTCTAAATCCAACCAATTCATTTCTAAATCATGAGTTTAATCCCTATTCCAACGTGAACACAATCATTGCTAAAAGGAGGCAAGTATTAAACACTTTCCTTGATTACGATGGTCTGATCCACTGATGTAGGTGGTATGGGTGTGTTCCTCGTTCTCCAATTTACACGGTGGTGGTCCTGGTGTTGCAAGGTGGTAGTTCTAGGCCTTAGTTCCTTGGGTTTGTTTCTCCCTCATCCTCTGTGGCTCTCCCTTAAAACTTGTGAATAAAAACACTGATTAAACTCACGTAGCAGATATATTATTTCTCTAATTTTCGTGCATATTAATTACCCAAAAATTTAAATTACCAAAACGCCCTCTTGGGATGTCGGTTTGGCCTAAAACTATCTCGGGACCCAAACTAAACCCTCGGGTAGACTTTTCAGACTATCTCAATCCTTTCAGACACGTTGGCGCACTCGAAATGACTATCTGGAATACTTATAATTAATTTACTTCCTAATTCATTTAAATTAGTCTTGACATAACTCACACGCGCGTCTTGACTTAATTTTCCGTAACTGTCGTATTTGTCCACTCGCGACAATTATACTAATTTCATAATCATATATTACTTTATTTGCTCAATAATATTCAACTCAATACACATCAATAAATACTAACCCTTAACTCGCAAGTTAATATTTATTTTAATCCGGATTAATTATTAAGTAATTCTCAAATTAAATTCAATTAATCATATATTTAAAAAATAATAAAAATACGGGGTGCTACATACTTCCCCCTTGCAACGGAATTTCATCCCAAAATTCAAAAAGGAGTAAGAATAACGGTATACCTGGTACGAACAACTCTGGTTACTTGTCCCGCATCTCATCCTCGTGCTCCCAGGTAGACTCCGATATTATGGTGCCGCCACCGAACAGGTACTAACGGCACTACCTTTGATAACAATTTTCCTCTCACTATGGTCTAGGATAGCAACTGGACCCTCCTCGTAGGAACTATCGGGCTGTAGGTCGATTTCCTCTAAAGCAATATGAGTGTGGGCCATGTCATCCCGAAGATATCTCCTCAGCGAAGAAATATGGAACACATCATGAATCCTATGTAAGTGCTCCGTTAACCCAAGTCTATAAGCTACGGGCCCAATCCGCTCAATGATAGGGAATGGCCCTACGTACCTCGGCGCCAACTTCTCTTTCTTACCAAACCGCATTATCCCCTTCATAGGAGATACTCTCAACAATACCTGGTCCCCCACACTGAACTCCCTGAAGAACCTTTTGGCATCGGCGTAGCTCTTCTGCCTATCCTAAGCTACTCGTATACAACTTCGAATTATCTCTATTCTTGTCACAGTCTCCTGAATTACCTCTGGCCCTAGTAGTTTGTTGTCCCCACATCTAGCCAACAAGCCAGTGAACGATAAGGTCTACCATATAATGCCTCAAATGGGGCCATGCCAATCGTAAACAAGAGTTATTATAAGCAAACTCCACCAGTGGAATGTAATTCTCCCAACCCCCGCCAAAATTAAGGATACACATCCGCAAAATATCCTCTAAAATTTGATTTGTCTGCTCTCTCTGTCCATCCGTCTGTGGGTGATAGGCCGAACTCAAATGTAACTCCGTACCCATGGCCTCTTGGAAGCTCTCCCAAAATCTGGACACAAAAATCTTATCCCGATCAGATACAGTATCAAGGGTCACCCCATGGAGTTTCACTATCTCGGTAATGAAGATAAGAGGTAGTGCCCCTTAGTATAGTCGGTCCGGACTGGCGGAAAGTGAGCTACCTTGGTCAACCGATCCACAATCACCCATATGGAATCGTGACCCCTCTGCAACGTGGGCAGCCCTGTGATGAAATCCATGGAAATGGTCTCCCATTTCCACATAGAGATCCCATTTCGGTGAGCTAATGCCATGTAAGAGGTTTGAAATACATACCTTATATGTGTTATGGATGTGCACTTGATATGGAGTGATTTATCTTGTATATGTATTTAGATTAATGTTATATACACCTTCAAAATAATGGGCGTTATCTTATATTTATAACTAGAGAAAGTTATTAAGCAATGAAGTGGTATATAATCCTTAGGATTTTGATTGTAATGATTATTTTATGGGTAAGCAAGATACACGAGTTAGGAAAAGGCATAGGTTTAAGGGTGAGTTCTCCTTGGCTAAGTCGGGTAGTCTAATTCAGATGTAATGCATATGTTTTGGTGCACATTGTAGCTGAGAGGCGAGGTTGAGTCTCAAAAGAGTGTGAGTCCACTTCAATTATGAAATTGTGTGTTTATAATTATTATGCATTTTAATTCACTTGCTATAACTACTTTCGAACCCATTATATATTTTCTCTTGAAAAATACTGTGATATATTATATAGGTGTTCCACCTCAAGGGAGTCAATGATGGTTATCTGTTCCAGAGTCTTTTTGGAAGTTGTAGCATGGACGTTACAGGACTTTTGTTATAGACGCAACTCCTTTTGTAATCTAGTTAAGAATCCACAATTGTAAATCGGGTGTGTGTACCCAAGGGTTTTATATGTATATCCCTTATATTTTGTCTCTCGATATTGTATGTTCTGTTACCCGACAACTTATTCGGGAATATTCTCATAGATTCTTCTGTTTCCCATGTTGCTTCTTCCATACTATGGTGTTGCCAAAGGACCTTGACTAGCGGAACGGTTTTTCATCCATGAACCTTGTTTTGCAAATCAAGAACTTTGATAGGGTTTCTTCAAAGTCATGATTGGGTTTCACTTATATATCTTCCCGAGTAATAATGTGATTGGAATCAGTATGTATTTTCGTAGTTGTGAAACATAGAAAATGTCATCTATATTGGATAATTCTGGAGGTAGTTCTAAACGATGCTGGTTTCTACCTTATTAGTCTCTCATTTTATTTTCAATATAGTTAGATATTTCAATTAGCATTTATGGTGGGATTTTCATCTTGGCATGTATCATTTTTATTTTCATATGGGATTTGTTTTGAGAATTTATGTTGGGACTTTTCATTTCTATCTTTTATGATTGTCAACTTTACTTTATGAGTTTATATTGAGGACTTTCATATCATTTTCATATGTCTTCTTATGTTTTGTTTGATCTCTTTATGCTTTTTTTTTTGGGAAATTTAATTGTATTAACATAAAAAGAATACAACTGAGGAGAACCTCTATAGATCAAAACACCCCGGGGCATACCCCAAAGGCAAACCAATCGAGGCCAAAATCCTAACAGATACTAACATCCACTAACATATGAGCCTATCTTCAGGAATGTTCCAGTACGTACAAGCCATCCAATTAGCATGGTTCCTTATATCCTTCTTCCAAGTGAGAGCTTTAGCTCTAACCATGTTTTCAATACCCTTCATAATGGTGTCAAGGGAATTGAAGACATTCTTAAAGCATCTAGCATTCCTCTCCATCCATATGCAGTAGATAGTGGCAGTAAAGGATAAAGATCTTATCTCGTCACATAAGGTCTTGATAGAGTGGTTAACTGTAGCACTGTTTGATCTCTTTATGCTGACAATGGTGTTTAATTGTTTTAAGAACATGTAATATTTTAATAATTAGACTTGATCAACCTCACTATTAAAATATATGGGATGTCCCAATTTGGGTGTTGCAAGGAGTGTGTCGCCTCTCTCGGATCCTTAAGAGGCATAACAACTACATCATATTTCCTCATAACATTCTTTTGAGGAATTCCAATCTTAACTTTCTCTCTAGGAGCATTACTAGGTCTACCTCACACAGGTACCAATGTTCTCTCCTAAAAGGAACTATATTTCTCGGAAATGTGTTTTTATGCATAGGTAAAGGAACCTTTAACCTTTCACTTTGTATATTTACAAATTTCCTTTAAAAAGTGGTTTCCTACAAAAATCTACCACACAAATGAGGTGGAAAGTATGGAAAATGTCTCGGATGATCATAATTATGATGTCTATCAAATTTCTTTCTTTCAAAGAAATCTCTGGGCATAAACTTTTCTTCAGTTTCCAAATCAAAAATGTCAAATTTAAGCACAAGAGCATTAACCTTCCTTCTCAAGTCATCAAAAAATTTCAAGTCCCTTGACTTCGTGATAACATGTAAATCCCTAAGTTTGAAGAAAGAATTTCAAAGGTTTCCATGTCCATGATAAAAAAAAAAGTGCACGCATAAGATTTACGTCACACGCCCTTAGAATAACATTTCAAATAAACTCTTTATTTTTATTGGATCTTTCTTAATTTATAATAAAATGAATTAATATGACCTTCCTTATGACAAAAGTTTCAAGAGAATGTATTTGAATGACATTTTGGAATGTATGTAAACTTTTTATCTTTCCATCTTTCTTAGAAGGGAATTGATCGATATTCTTTGATTCATGTGATGAAGTGTGGTATTACAGGCTCGAAATCTGCCTACTCTCTCATTCATAATGGAGTTAGTTGATTTATATTTGGTGTGGCTTTGGAGCATCCGCTTATCCTGTCCACTTTACGTACGGGCGTAAACACGGGTGTGCAGGGTTGATCGGAGTCATCAATTTATTTTATATAAAAATAAATAAAACATGTTAGGCGAGCCTTACGGTCTTATCCTCAAGCTATGTTGGGCTTGCGTTAAACTTGAGATTTGGGATGTGAGTTTGGGCAGTGGGTTACAAATGGAGCATGTGTTAGTCATCCCAATTGTTCTTTATTTTCTTTATATATGAGATTGTTTTCTACTATTTAAATACTACTTATATGGGGTATAGGGAATGAGAGAGATACTTCAGGATTTGGACACCAAAGATGTGTAAACACTTTAATTAGGCTCATAAAATGATTGGCCTTGGGAAGTCATGGTGTTGGCCACTAGTGGTTGGACATCTGAATGTCATGTGTGCATTGTGAGTGTGGGTTTTCTCTAAAAGCATGAAGGCATGAGTACTATGGTACCTTATTTGTGTTGGTGCTCTGAAAATGGTGTAAATGAACGTTTTGAAAGTTTGCATACTAAAGTGATGACATGGCTTTACGAGCAAGAGTTTCGTATTATATTTGAGGGTGGACAATGGAGTGTCTCTTATGTGTGTGATCCTTGATGGCATGAGTGTGTGCTAGTGTGATGGATTAGGCTCATGAGCAAGGGCTCGGTATTGTGCTTACATACTCATTTTTCATTAAGATCAAAGCCTACGTAGTTCGGTCATTACATTACTAACACGCTCGTGTGCAAAGTGTGGTTCGGAGATATCTTGATATATCGCAGGGTGAACGAGAGAAGTAACGAGTATAAAATTTTTGTCTCAAATCGGACAAAAGGGTGTCGTTCAGAGAGATGTTAAGCACATCTGGAGGTTCAATACGTTGTTAGGGCGTATTGTGGGGTAATATATTAACGATATTTCATAAGGGCTTGTGCTCATAAGTAGGACCCAATATAGAGATTACATACCTATTTTTCAACGAGAGCAAAACCTACTTAGTTCATTCTAAGTGCACAAGAAGTCATGGCTTTAGTTGTGAAGACTTAGTGTAGAAAGTGTGAATATGTTTATGTTACTCTGGACTTGTCCCTCACATAAAATTTCATTTCTAAAGCATTATATTAGGCCATTGCTTTGGGCAAGTAATCAGTGTCATGTCAATAAAGATTGTTCTATTAACCATACTTTTGGGGTTTACTTTTCCTCTATTGGATGAAAGTGTACAAGTGACTTTGGAGATGAACCATCTCTCCCTGACAGATTCAAAAGGTTTTGGGGGGAATTTCATAATGCACGTCTTTGTTGGAGATGTTTTTTTTTTTCTAAAAAAAGGTAGCGTATGTTAACTCAAATACTTTTGATATAGCAATGGTGATTGAATGTATTTGGGCATGGATTATTTGGTATCGATATATGTGAAATAAAAAATTCAGCCATGGATCTTTGATTAATCAAACATAGGAAAGCACAAAACAGACAACTAGGTTTGAAGAACAAACTAAGGGTTTAGTACACAATACCTTTGCGGATCCGATTTTAATTCGATGGGAAGAAAAGTATTTGATGTAGATGTAAGGTTGTCTTATTTTGGATCTCCAATGCTTTGATTAAACCTTCTAAACTTCTAGTGTATGATCCTCACCAAAGTCAGGCAGGTGGGTGGACACCTTTCGAGATAAAAATCTTTGCTAAAACTTGAGATATCATGATCTCTCTCTAGCATCTTCACTAAAAATGTGAATAGATTTTTCTCACCCCTCTTAAACCCTAATGCTTGTGAATAAAGATTAAACCCTCTTCCCACACCTATAAAAGGTGAGCATGGGCTAAACAGGGCTTCTTAAGAGTATGAGCCTGACTACTTAGGTACTTAGACTACACCAGGAACCCAAGACAAATGATTAAATTAGCCCAAAATAAATACTCAAAAATCTCAAATTTCATTTACCATAATTTTTTTTCCTTTCTTTATATAATCATATTTAATTCCCCTAAATAATTATAGTTGCACTCCAATTTAATTATCTGAGAAATCACTCAGATATACTAAGGTCATATTTGCAAAGTTGATTATGGTACATAATGTAATTCCCCACATTAAGCTTTCGATACCCATTTGGTCAAATAAATTTGCCAAACTTTAACCAACATCTAATCAATTCCTTCATTCTCATACATAACTTTTTTTGTTACTCCACCAGATTATAAATAATCCACTGATCAGGTATTCTGGTGGATACCAATCTTATAAGTATATCACATTCCAAGGTGTGAGTGCAATTATCACAATAAAATGAATCCTAAAAAGTAAGTAATGAAAGAATATGAAAATTCCCACACAACACAAAGATATACGTGGTTCGGCTATAGTGGAGTAAAGTTGTTGAGTTGTTTAAGGAACTCCCCAAACTTGTTATTGGCTCATGTGGTGATTCTTGAATATTTTGTTTGAGATTCTTGGAAACCAACTAAGTCTATCAATATTTAAATGATAAGTATTTGTACCTATCTACGTGATGAATGCTTGTGCTAATCTCTTCATTGGTGAACTAGGCTGAGGCAGCGTGGTGTTCTATTAGGCCTGCTCGAACTAGTCGAAATTGGGCTCAATTATGGTTTAGACCCCACACAAGGTATCCCCGAATGCGGATTCCTACGAATTAAGATCTCGGACCTATTTACATAATTGTCAACCATTATGCGGAGATCATTTTATTCAATCTAAGACTGAATCGTGCCCATAGCAATCAAAGTAATAATCACATAAGAAATCCAATCCTCATAATTCTCAGGATCAAGAATCTATGCACCCTTTGCAAATGATGTGAGATAGCATGAGTCTAATCAAGATAGCCCTTAGACTTTTTTTATCGCATGTGGTCATATTCAATACATTTCTATGATGCACCAATCATAATCATCTATTGAATTATTGTACAAGTTCTCGAACCATCATACAGAAACTAGTAGTCTGAGATAAATTACTAAAACTGCATCGCAGCCATTCTGATAGGATATCAACTCCCTATCTAAGTTGTGAACTTTTCAATGGTGCTAGAACCGGAATACCATTCTTCTTGTGATCAACCCGAAGCCAACTCACTAGAATTCCCATTTAGCTCTATTGACCGACATATGAATATGGGACAATATATTTTAAAAAAAATAAAGAGTTTTCAAAAAACTTGATTCTCATTTAGAAATGAATAAAGCAATCCTTTATTTTTTAGGGGTAATTTAATGTATTAAGGAAAAAAAAAGAATATATAGAAGGTGGGAGGACCTCAAAAAAGTCCAAAACGGCCAAGAAAGAAGAGCTGGGCATCCCCTACCCAAAATAACTAGCAAAAAGCAAGAACCTAGCAGACAAAGCAAAAAACTAGCAACTACAATGGAAAAATACAAATAGATGGTGAAAATAATCCTTTATTAATCACTAATAAAATGTTTACACGCGGTTTTATGAATAAACCCCAACAATCTCCCACTTAGTCTTAAAACTATGTGGCCATGCACTTGACCCCCATTCCTTCTACATTATTGTTAAAAGTCTTAGCTAGTAAGCTCTTTATAAAAGGATCTACTAAGTTTTCCTCAGTTGCAATCTTGGTCACTATGATGTTGCCCCTCTGAATGATCTCCCGAATCAGGTGATACGTGTTGTCAATATTCTTTGCCCTTTGATGATTCCTTAGTTCTTTTGAGTTCATAATTACACCATTGTTATCACAATAAATTGTAATATATGATTGTGCTGAAGGAATCACACCCAAATCACTTAGGAAGTTTCAAAACTAAACAGTCTCTTTTTTTGCCTAAGAAGTGGCAACATACTCGGCTTCCATGGCCGAATAAAAAATACATGATTGCTTGATACTCCTATAAATTATGGCTCCACTTCCTGGGATAAACATATATCTTGAGGTCGATTTCCTGAAATCCCTATCTGACTAAAAATCTGAGTTCGTGTGCCGAGTGGGTACTAGACTGTTTGCTGAGTGAACCAACACATAATCTCTAGTTCTTTTTAGGTACTTGAGAATGTGCTTCACAACAGTCATGTGATCCTAACCTAGATTAGACTAGAAGCTGTTGACCATGCCTATGGAATAACAAATATTTAGTCTAGTACAGACCATAACATACATGAGGCTGACCACTATTCTATTCCTCATCCTCTCTATCTCATCAGGTGTCTTTAAACACTGATCCTTAGATAGAGTAACTCCATGCCTAAAAGTTAGAAACCCTTTCTTGGAATCTTATATGTTAAATCTTGTGAGCACTTTATCGATATAGGTAGCTGGTGATAAGCACAACATTATATTCTTTCTATCACGCAATACATTTATCCCAAGAATGTGGTTGGCTTCTCCTAAATGTTTCATATCGAACTGACAGACAACCACACTTTTATGCTAGACAATATACCCACATCATTCCCGATAAGGAGAATATCATCTACATAAAGTACTAGAAATACCACAACGCTTATGTCATTTGTTTTATACACACAAGTTTAATCCATACATTGATCAAAACGAAAATTCTCATTGTTGTAATACCCCTTGCTTTCGTGTATTTATATTTTTATATTAAATTATCGGGTATGCGTGATTTAATATAATTGAGAATTAAAACGAGGACTTAACATAAATATTGATTTGGGTAGAATAGTTAATATTTACGCGAATTGTATATTTACTAGTGTGATATGGTGAATATAATCTTGTTTCATCCAGTTACATCGTATGTGTGTATTAGCGACGGGAATGAGTTATTTCTCAACTGGGGCATATTTGAGTTAGTTATAAGAGGTTGGGAGATGATTTCTATATTCGGAGTCTCGGATGACAAATTGGAGTGCACGGTTGATCCTAAAAGGGCCGAGAAAGTCAAAATGACTGCCTTAGTTTGACTCGAATTGGGGTATACGAATTATTTTATGTGTGCATTACCATTTAAAGTTGGAAGAAGAAAGAGAGGAAAAAACTTTGAAGCTTTGGCAATCTCAACCAAATCCATGACTTTAAGGAAGAATCAGACCCTACATCTTTGAGGCGAGTGATTAAACTTACTAAATGCTTATGTGTGTGATTTATTTCATAATTTTGTGGATAATTATGATAGTGTTGGGTATATATGTTAAACCCTAGATTTGGTGTATAAGTCAAGCATTTTGTGTATGTATATGGTTTTGAAGGTGTAACATGGTTGAGTTCATATTTTGGGATGATCTACGATGTTAAAATTTGATAAAAATTCGATAAAAATCTGAACAGGCCGGATCGGTCCGTTTTAGCACCGGACCGATCCGTTTTCAAAGGTTATCGGTTCGATCCGGTCATAACAATTTTTTTGTAAACTCTTTCACGAGGAACCAGACCGGTTCATTTTTGGGACCCTCGGTCCGGTTCGGTCAATGCAAATTTCTAACTCTTGTCGTACTCCTTTCTGTTTGGGTTTAGAGTTTGAGGAACCCACTAAGATGCCAATATAAACTCATTTATGAGAAAATGGTGATCTATGATACAAAGTGATGTTAGGGATACCTAGAGACAAATATGAAAGTATAAGTTGGGAGTTAATTATGTTGTTTCCTTTCGTAAATTCTCTGAAGAGTGGGGATTCTTTTAAGAATAGTCAAGGGCTAATAAGTGAGAGGTCGTGGGTCCTTAATGGTGATAAATTGATGAAAGCATCAGCGTAATTGTTTATAAATATTCGAGGGAGTGATGGAATCATAAAATAATTAATTTGGGAATAATTATGTGGATTAGCGGCTATTATAATGTGTGTTATATACATATAGTCGAGATTGGTAGTATATACATTTAGTTATGATATGGTTTGTATATATGATGTGAACATATATATTTAGTGTGTATGATATATTAGATGGTTTATACCCCTCTAGTGCTATGATGGGAAGTTACGCATTCTGGTTGAGGCCCCTGGCTTGAGAAGCAGGGAACGTATAATCCCCGGGTCATCGCGTCCCGTATTATACCTTGTGTGACTTTACAGGGGTAAGATGTTTTGGGTATGATTCATCTTACCTTTAGTTAAGGAACTGTGGTTGTTTCCCATACGCTTGTGATTCATTTTGGGTTCGATGGTAAGATTCCGACCTAGCTGCCCAGGTGAATGTGTAAGAAGTCCCTGGAATATGATAACATTATGTATATATATATATATATTTCGGTGAGCTAATGCCCTGTAAGATGTTTTACATATCTTATATGTGTTTTGGATGTGCACTTGATATGGTGTGATTTATCTTGTATATGTATTTAGATTAATGTCATATACACCTTCAGAATAACAGGTGTTATCTTGTATATATAACTAGAGAAAGTTATTAGGTAATCAATTGGTATATAATCACTAGGATTGAGATGGTAATGTTTACGTTATAGGTAAGCAGGATACGCAAGTTGGATAAATGTATAGTTTTTTTTTTTTTTTTGGGG
Organism: Sambucus nigra; assembly: GCA_949130495.1. Lineage (NCBI taxonomy): Eukaryota > Viridiplantae > Streptophyta > Magnoliopsida > Dipsacales > Adoxaceae > Sambucus > Sambucus nigra. The sequence goes on along the minus strand of OX422222.1, from coordinate 174,143,842 downwards.
GGGGGGGGGGGGGGGAATTATGTATATTATAAACAAAACAACCACCGGAACAAATTAGAGGAAAAACCTCAAACCTCCAAAGGGGCATACCCCAATTGGAAAAACATAGAAACAATGGACAAAGGTCCTAACAAGCCTTAAGAAACGCATCTACTCTAGAGCACTCTCAGGAATACCCCAGTTCATGCATGCCATCCACTTGATGTAGCTTCTTCTCCCCTTCCCCCAAGACATAACTCTCACTCTAACCATCTCCTTCATCTATTTTATTATGGCCCCAGTATTTTTGTTCGTCTTCTTGTAGATTCTATTGTTTCTCTCCATCCACAGGCAGTAGATAGTAGAGGAAAAAGACATGAACCTGATACGGTTATAAAACTTAGGCCCCCCATAGTTGGCAATGGCATCTTACATCTTCCCATCCCAGTCTCTGGCCTCTCTATACTCCTGGTTCCTGAACCTCACTTCCTCCCAGACCTCCCTGGCTACATGGCACTCGTTGAACAGGTGAGTGCAAGTTTCCACCCCACTGGAGCAGCTACAGCAGAGGTTGTTGTTCGTAATGCCCCAGCTGGAGAGTTTATTCTTCGTTTGTAAATCATCCCTACAAATCAACCAAAGAATGAATGCACACTTGGGAATGTTGTTCTTGTTCTACACTAAGTTATGTCAACTGGTGGGTGGGAGACCCGGACGCAACACCTCATATGCCGAACTAATTGTGAACCCACGAAGCCTGGGGATCCAAACCACCTCATCCATGGTATCAAACCTAATACTAGGGAGCTCCTCATTCCTAATCTCGAGAAGTTCCCAAGTAACCATTAAGGGCCACCACCATCCACTCTCAACAATGTAATCAGCCACCTTCGCCTTGTGGTTTCTAGCAGCATCATAAATAACCCTGTTCCCATAGAGGGAGTTCAAAGTCCCTAAGGGGTGCCAGTTATCATGCCATAGGAAGGTCCCGTAGCCAATGATGCACCTGATGAGAGGCCTGATTAGGTGTCTAAGTTGCATCATTTTTCTCCAACTCCAGGTAGTGTCATTTGCAATATCGATTGCCCACAAACTCCTCCTTTTTAATTTATAAACATTGCACCACTTGACCCACAAACAATCCTTTTTACTGTTGAGGTTCCAAAGGAGCTTCATAAGGGCAGCGTCATTCCGTCTGTCAATGCTCTTGATACCCAACCCCCAACCCCCCCCTCTTCAAGGCTACAACAAAGGTCCTTCCGCGTAACTTTCGCCCCTGTGTGCTTCAAATAAGGCCCAGGCAATAAAAAGTCCTTCATAAGTTGCTCAATACGAAGGATAACTCTTTTTGACAGGATAAACAGACTAGACCAGTACACCTGGATTCCAAAGAGAACAAACTTAATGAGCTGAAGTCGCCCAGCGTAGCTGAGAAATCGGTTGGTCCAACACTTGATCTTAGCAGTAATCCTATCAATCAACTTATTGCAGTCCTCGCTCTTGAGTCTAGTAGTAATAAGAGGCACCCCAAGGTACTAGAAGGGGGGTCTATTATGAACAAACCCCAGAATGCTCCCAATCTGACTAATACCACCCTCATCAATGCCGAAAGAGTAGAAACTGCTCTTGCTGGCGGATTGAGCCCAGAGATGCTACAGAAGTCCACCAACACTTTCTTAGCAATTGAGCAGGAAACAGTGTCCCCCTCACAAAGAATAATCAGATCATCAGCAAAATATAGGTGGTGTAGCCCTATCTCCTTGCATATCGGGTGGAAGGTAAAAGTCGGGTCAGCACTGGCCATGTCCATGAAGCAAGAGAAGGTGTCCATAACCAGGAGAAACAGATAGGGTGAGAGAGGGTCACCCTGTCTTAGACCCCCTTCACTCAAAGAACCCATGCAGATGGCCATTCATACTGATGGAGAACCTAGTCGTCAAGCAGCACTCCATAACCCACCCAACAAAACTAGATGGGAATCCAAGATGCTCCAATAGTTTGACCAAAAACTCCCAACTCACAGTGTGATATGCCTTTAAGAGGTCAATCTTCGGGGTGCATCTAAGGGGCTCAGCCCTCTCAGGTAGTTGCTCATAACCTCCTGCAGCAGCAGGATATTATCTGAAATAGACCACCCTTCCACGAACGCTGCCTAATTCGAATTAATGATGTTGGGCAGAAGAGGCTTGATTCTATTGGCAAGACCCTTCGAGATACACTTATAAATGGTGTTACAACATGAAATAGGCCAAAAATCATGCATACCAGTGGGGGGTAGTAACCTTCGAAATGAGGGCCAAGGCAGTGCAATTCCATCAACGAGGCATATAACTGCTCCTAAAGAAGAATTTGATGGTCGTCATCACATCTCTCCCAACCACTTCTCAATTCTCTTTAAAAAAAATGAGCATTGAACCCATCTGATCCTGCAGACTTATCAGACCCAATAGCATACATGGACCCCTTAATTTCCTCATCACTGAAAGGCCTAGACAAAGTCGCTATGTCAGCGTCACTTATCCTCTTGCAAACATTTGCATTAAGAAGAGGAGACGGGTCCTCACCGGTGTTGGTACTGCCAAGGAGGTTACTAAAATACTCAACGACGATATTCACCATATTTTGGGTTCCTTCCACTCTATTACCATTCTCATCGTTAATACTAACGATCTTCCTTCTGGCCCTAGCATGGTTTGCCTTTTTGTGGAAGAAGGAGTTCGGTGAGTTCTCCTTAGTTGGGTCGGGTAGTCTATTTAAGATTTAATGCATATGTTTAGGTGTGTTCTATAGCTGAGAGGTGAGGTTGAGTCTCAAGAGAGTGTGACTCCACTTCAATAATGAAATGTGGATTTATAATTATTATGCGTTTTAATTCACATGCTATAACTACTTTCAAACCCAGGATTCTGACCCGTTTATATCTTTTCTCTCTCTTTATGTTGTGACATATTATAGGTGCTCCACCACAAGGGCGGCAATGTTGGTTATCTATTTCAGAGTCTTTTGGGGAGCTGTAGCATGTGCGGGATGTTACAAGACTTTTGTTGTAGCGCAACTCTTTTTGTAATCTACTTAAGAATCTAAAATTGTAAATCAGGTGTGTGTATACCTGAGGGTTGTATATGTATATCCCTTATATTTTTGTCTCTAGATATTGTATGGTCTGTTACCCGACAGCTTATTTGGGAATATTCTTTTGTAAAACTAAGGATTGTATGTACATGTTCATGTCTCTTAGTACTTATTTTGTTCATGCTTAGTAGTTTTTTTTGGTAAGTAAATTGTGAGTATATAAAGGAGAAAAAAGTACAAATGCTAGGGCATAGCCCTAGGAGCCCTTAAGGGCAAGACAAAAAGGATGAGGGCATACCCAAACATCAAAGCATAAACAGTACAGTGAAAAGGATCCAAATAACAAAGCTACTCAACCAATGAGGATTCAGGGAGGTTCCAGTACTTGAAAGCCATCCAGTTGTAGTAGCTTCTTCTAGCTGTTTTCCAAGTTGAGATTTTACATCTAATTATGAACTCAATTTCCATGACCAGTTCATTGGGATTCTTGGAGCTTCTTCTGTGTAACCTATTATTTCTTTCAATTCAGATGCAGTCTGCAGTAGTGGAGAAGGCCAGAGTTCTGATCTTAGTCATGAAAGACTTGCCATGAGCTCCTTGCACTACATCATTGACTTCATCCTGCCATGCCCCCATCGCTCTATACAATTGGTTTCTGTATAGGATTTCATTCCAAACCACGTTAGAGTAAGGGCAGTCAGTCATGAGATGGTTGATGGTCTCAATCCCACTGTCACAGTACTCGCAGTTAGTGTTATCACTCAACCCCCATAACATGAGTTTGTCTTTAGTAATCAAAGCTTTCCACTAGGTTAGCCAGAGAATAAATGAGCAATTGGGAATATTAGCATTGTGCCAGACAAGTTTGTGCCAGGTCTTGAGAGGAAGGTGAACCATAATAGCTCTCAGAGTTGAAGAAGTGTTGTATATCCCATTAGCATTAGACAGCCAAATAAGAGCAGTGACGTTCCATTGTCTAGGCATGTGCCCATTGTCAAAGAAGTAAAAGACAACATTGATCATATCATCACTGATGATGCAGGAAACTGCACCACCCTTCAAGGGGTTTGTGAGCTCAATTCAGTGTTAACAATGGCAGTATAAAGATATATATATATAGTAGAAGGAGGTGAGGAGAAGAGGAATCAACACCAGAATATAAGTGGCTCAGCCAATCAGTCCTATGTCCACTGTGCAAGTGTATGATGTGTATCACTATATGAGGGCTCTAATGGCCATAGATACCATCTCTCCAGCTTTCTCTCTCTACTGTGTATTTAGACAGAGTTTCAGCTAGGGTTGTCTTTTTGGATCCCTTGTAAGGTAGGGGATGACCTCTATATATAGTACCTGGGGGGTGTAATGTATCCCCCATGCATGTAATGTGCATGTGTGTGATTGCCTCACCAATATGGGAAAGCCATATGTCACTGTCACATGTAGAGAATGATGATGCAATATTCTCCCCACGTGTGGGGAATAATCTTGTTATAACTGATTTGCGTCCACGTGCCCTTATCCAAATGTCAGCAGATGCTCGGTTATCGTGCCTGGTATATGACCTCGACCTGGTAGAGGCCAAGATTGGTAAGTCTAGGTACTCGTTCAGTCCGAGTATCCCATGGAGGTCTCGGCCTAATCCCAGCCGAGACAATGGACAAGGTCGACCTGAGACGAGGTTGAGCTGGAGTGTTTGGAGTATCGATTAATGTCTTGATGAGGTTGCTGGTGGCTTCCTGCGAGCTCGGCCTATGTGTGGCCGAGGTTGCCATTCCAAGGTATACGAGAATGCTGCTGATCCTTATGATGTCCCTTGGAGAGGCTCATGGTAGTGTCGGCCTGGGCCGACCTCTCTATGGCCGAGGGCGGATATCGCGTGTCCAAGACATGTCCAACGTCGGCCATAATCTCGGACGAGGTTGGTGTCTCTGGGCCGAGGTCACACTTGGGGCATATCAATCACCCCCAGTCCTTAGTCATATGTGGGAGCAGGTGACTAGGGGATTATCACACCTTCGAGGCCTGTCTATTACGAGCCAATATTTGTTTGACACTTGTCCAATGCTGAAGTATGCTTGCTTGGTGGGCGTGTGCTGTTAGCCGCCCTTTGGGGCTCCCAAGGCAATGATGGGCCTGGGGAATTGCGCCTGTATATTTAAGGGTTTTGAACCCTATTTCCCTTCTTTCTTCTTCACTTCTCTCGTTTCCAGCCAAACTCGTTCCTGCAACCTTCTCTCTCTAGAAAGATCTTTGTTGAGGCTTTTGGAAGGTGTTCTCTCTCGTCTTCTCGTCTCCTCCTTACTATTTCATCCTAAGGTAACCTTCGCCATACTTTTTCCTTCATTTTTCCTGCAAGTCTCCTTATTTTCGCATTTTTTGGCGAGTTTTTGAGTTTTCCGGTAAGACCACCATTATTTCAGGCGAACAATTCTTGCCACATTTAGGTAGTTTGATCTTTTACTGCTTTACTTCACTAACTAATCTTGTTTGTAGTTTTAGGAAGTCTCCTAAGTGTAGTGTCAGCCTCTGATGCTCAGACCCTTATATCAGCTTCTTGAGGAGTTCCCCTCCCTTAGAGAGAAGACTTTAGAAAATATTAGACAAATAGAAAGAGCACAGGAGGAGGCTCGTAGGTCACAAGGATTTCCCATTAGGCCCACCTTTCCACCACCTCTGAAGGTGATATATCCTGACCCCCCAGAGTTTTTCACTCAGACAGAGGTTCCTGCTGATCCCATACCGATATCTGAGTCTGAATCTTCTACCTCAGACCCCATGTCTGTGGATTCTTTTCAGGAGGCCATGGACTTCACACCTCGACCTGATCAGGCCCCTGATCAGGCCGAGGTCTCCAGTCGAGCCTCATCCCATAATAGCTCAAGCACCTCAGCCTCTTCCTCAGAGGTTGAAATTGTTGAGCCAAGTGTGGCTATACCACCCATACTCATCCCTCTGTCAGCCGTCATCGGGGCAGAGTTCGCTCAGAGGTTCCCGAGTAACCCATCAACATCTGCTCCAGCCGACGTTGAGTTGGATGATGATGATGAGGTTGAGAGCGATGTCGACGTCTCTGAGGCGGCCGAGATCGAGAGTACTATTACTGAGGTAGATCTTCTCTGCTTCAGATACCTGTATGCTATCAGTCCCTCAATAAAGCTTAGGAGACCTCTGAGGGAGGAGAGGGCTTATCATGGCCGAGACGGCGAGATCTGCCTGTACGAGCAGATGTTCAAGTTGGGGTTTCATCTGCCCATTCACCCCATTATCAAATCCATCCTTTCCTATATCAATTTGTCCCCCTCTTAACTATCCCCTAATGTCTGGAGAGTCATAATAGGCATAGTCTTATGGAAGGTTGTCCACCACTCAGACCTTCCAGTTCAAGTCTTCGTAGGTTGCTATGTCCCTTCCTCGGCCAAAAATCATCCAAGCTACTACCATTTTGTAGCTCGGAAGCCTGAGAAGAAAATGCTTCAAATAACTCAGACTTCCAACCATAACTGGAAGCCTCGGTACTTCTTTGCTTCTAGGCCATGGGAATTTGTCCCACGTGTTCCCTCATCTATTCTAGAGTCGAGGATGCCCCTTAGATGGCGTAAGGTCATAATGTCTGCGAGGGATGACCCTGGTCTGAGCCCATCCAACCTTCAGAAGGTGAAAGCCCTTCAAAATCAGGGGGTACATGGTCTGTTCGTCAGGTTCGAACACTTGATGACCCCCCACTACCTCTCTGGGACAGGTCTAGGTGTAAGTCCCCTTGCCGAGCTTGGTAAGCATTTTTGTTTCAAGTTGAACCTCTGAGTCTATTCATGTCTAATTATCTAACTCAGATCTACTAATTTTTTGTAGAGCGACCACAGGATATTTCGGACGAACTTTGGGAAATGGTTGCACCCAGCTTGACGAGACTTGCCAAGAAAGCAGGCCTTAACGCTCCTCCCCCAGCTCCCTCTGCCTCTAAGCCCCAAGCCACAAAGAAGAGGGCTCCAGAAGGTCATGCCCCTGAGGATCAGAGGCCGAAGAAGAAGAGTGCTGACGCTGCCATCCCCATCTCTTCAGCTGACGCCCTGTCGGCTCGTCTAGACCAGTTGAAAATAACTGACAGCATAGTCGGCCACAGTCTTCAGGCCCTAGATGCCTTCGGCTCTACAATGACCGAGGCTGACAAACGCTTCTTCAGATCACTGGACACCCCATTGCTGGTTGAGTTCGGCATTCACAGATCCATTCAGGTATGACTTGATCTTTCTGATTGTTCTTCACCCCAAGTGTAACATCTGATTGTTCTTCAGCTCATTCATGATCACAAAATATGCAGGGCCTGGCAGCTATGCACCACTTATCCAACTGGACTCTGAAGAAATTGCCCCTCATCCAAAAGGGTCAGGAGGCCGAGAAGGTCCAGAGCACTCTGAACGCAGAGATTGACCGCCTCAAATCTGAGCTGAAGGATTCTGAGAAGAAGGTGAGGGGACTGGAGAAGGACATCTCTCAGCTTGGTAAGGATATGCTGCAGCTCTGAAGGCTAAAGATGATGTTCTGCAGCAGAAGGTCAACTCAGCTGTTAGGGCAGCCCTCGATGATGCCTCTGAGAAGATAATCTCTGACTACAAGTCCTCTGACGAGTTTATGAGCTTCGGCTTTGAATACCTTGAAAGAGGTATCAAAGCCACTATTAAGTGGGCTGATGTCAAGGAGAGGGAGGCTGGTACTTTGAAAGCCTCAGATTTCGTAGGCCTCGGCTTTGCCGATCCCAGTTTGCCCAGGCCCTTCAGGAGATGGAGGAGGAGGCTGCCGCGCCTGCCGAGACTGCCACATTGGACGGCACTGAGGTTGAAGAGGCAGACCATCATGACGACGTGGCCGAGGTGACCAATGTTGTCCAGCCTAACCAAGCCGAGGATATCAACATTCCCCCCTCAAACCCTTAGATAATTTTTTAACATTGTTTGTAACCCATAACATTTTGAAACTTGTTCTGTAATCCTTGATCATCTATTATTTCTGAATGTATCAACCTCTGAGGAGGATCATCCTCACTTACTTTTATTGAATGTCATGTGATGTTTTCGCTCTTAGTCTTGTTGCAATGATATCTTGTTTTAACTTAATCAATGGTCTGACCTCAGATGTTATTCCCATAATTAATCTCACCAAATTAATTATGTTAAGGGTCTGAGTTTATCCCCTATGGTGTCTGACCTCAGACCTTGTCACCACTTAATGATGTTATAAGGTCTGAGGCCATCAACTAAGAGGTCATCCTCATAATTAATTTCACCAAATTAATGATGTTAAGGGTCTGAGGTCGTCCAAGCATGGTGTCTGACCTCAGACCTTGTCACCACTAAATGATGTTATAAGGGTCTGAGGTCATCACCTAAGATGTTATCCTCATAATTAATCTCACCAACTTATTGATGTTAAGGGTCTGGGGTCATCTATTATGGTGTCTGAGCTCAGACCTCGTCACCACTGAATGGTGTTATGAGGGTCTGAGGTCATCACCTAAGATGTTATCCCCATAATTAATCTCACCAAATTAATGATGTTAAGGGTCTGAGGTCATCCCATTATGGTGTCTGAGCTCAGATCTCGTCACCACTGAATGGTGTTATAAGGGTCTGAGGTCATCACCTAAGATGTTTTCCTCATAATTAATCTCACCAAATTAATGATGTTAAGGGTCTGAGGTCATCCCATTATGGTGTCTGAGCTCAGACCTTGTCACCACTTAATGATGTTATAAGGGTCTGAGGTCATCACCTAAGATGTTATCCTCATGATTAATCTCACCAAATTAATGATGTTAAGGGTCTGAGGTCATCCCATTATGGTGTCTGAGCTCAGACCTCGTCACCACTTAATGGTGTTATGAGGGTCTGAGGTCATCAACTAAGAGGTTATCCCCATAATTAATCTCACCAAATTAATGATGTTAAGGGTCTGAGGTCATCTGAGTATGGTGTCTGACCTTAGACCTTGTCACCACTAAATGATGTTATAAGGGTCTGAGGTCATCACCTAAGATGTTATCCTCATAATTAATCTCACCAAATTAATGATGTTAAGGGTCTGAGGTCATCTGAGTATGGTGTCTGACCTCAGACCTTGTCACCACTGAATGATGTTATAAGGGTCTGAGGTCATCACCTAAGATGTTATCCTCATAATTAATCTCACCAAATTAATGATGTTAAGGGTCTGAGGTCATCCCATTATGCTGTCTGAGCTCAGACCTCGTCACCACTGAATGGTGTTATGAAGGTCTGAGGTCATCACCTAAGATGTTATCCCCATAATTAATCTCTGACCTAAGAATGAAGCAAGAACTGTCATGGGAACTGATCTTTATTAATAACCTCTTCATAATAAGATGGTACATTTACATAAAACTCTATGCAACATCATATGTAATATCTCTTTAGGTGATCAGCATTCCATGGGTTAGCGAAAGGTTCTCCTTCTAGGTTTTCTAGACTGTAGGTGCCAGGCACAACCTCTTCTGCCACTTTGTAGGGGCCATGCCAGTTTGGGTGGAGTTTGTTTGCTTTCTGTAGGGTCTTCTTTAGCACTAGGTCTCCCACTGCAATGGGTCTTGACTTCACCCTCTGGTTGTAGAATTTCACTGCCCTCTGTTGGTAGGCTTCTTGTCGGACCTCTGCGTCCTCTCTTCTTTCTTCGATAAGATCTAGGTCTAGCCTCCTCTCTTCCCCATTATTGTCGGTCATAGGTCTGAATCCTATGAGTTGGGAGCCCTACTTCCGTTGGTATGACGGCCTCTGATCCATGTGCCAACATGAAAGGGGTTTCTTTTGTTGGTGTCCTTGCCGTGGTTCTGTAGGCCCATAACACAGCGTAGACCCTTCCCTTTGCATCTTCTAACCTCTTCTTGATTCCATCCAGGATAGTTCTGTTTGTGACCTCGGTCTGACCATTTGCCTGAGGTCGGCCAGGAGATTAGAAGAATTGCTTTATTCCTACTCTTAGGCAATACTTTTCTAAAGAGGAGTTCTTGAACTGGGTCCCATTGTCCGAGATGAGAGTGTTTGGGAGGCCATATCTGCATATGATATTCCTCCAAATAAATTGGAAGGTATTCTGCTCTGTGATCGTTATCATCGGCTCGACCTCCACCCACTTTGAAAAATAGTCGATGGCAACTATCAAGAATCTATAATTGTTGGCAGCTCTTGGCAGGGGCCCTACTAAGCCAATCCCCCATACTGCAAACGGCCATGGAGAAGTGATTGACGTCATAGGTTGATGAGGCTGATGAGGGATGGTGGCGAATCTTTGACATTTATCACACCTCTTTACGTAAGCTGCGGCGTCCTTGGACAAAGTTGGCCACCAGTACCCCTGTGTGATGATTCTCTTGGCCAAGGGTCTTCCCCCTATGTGGCTAGAGCAAGAGCCCTCATGAACCTCCTGTAAGACCCGGGGAACTTCCGTGGGATGTACACATCTGAGGAGAGGCAATAGAAATCCCTTTTTGTACAAGACGTCTCCTATCATCGAGAACTTGGCAGCCCTATATCTCAATTTTCTCCTCTCTAGCTTGGGCTCAGGTAGCTCTCCCCCTCTAATATACCTGACGAGGGGGTCGATCCATGAGTCTCCTAGGTTCAAATTGTGACACGGGTTACATACCTCTTCTTCCTCGATGGTTGCCTTTCTCAAGACCTCGATCGGAATGGTCCTTCTAACATCTGTCCTCGTTGCCGAGACCAGCCTTGGCAATGCATCTGCGTGACTATTACTTTGTCGAGGCACTCTCTTCAGTTTTGCCTCTTCAAAATATTCTAACATCGTTCTTACTCTCTTCAAGTACTTGGCCATCCTTTCATCTTTGGCCTCATAGATCTCCAGTACTTGATTGACAACCAACCTTGAGTCGCTGTGGAGTAGGAGTCGCTTTACGCGAAGAGTTGTTGCCAATAAGAGACCTGCTATCATGGCCTCATACTCGGACTCATTGTTTGAGGCCTGGAAGTTGAACCTCAGAGCGTATTCAATGTTCGCACCATCTGGAGCCGAGAGTATCAACCCCTCACCACTTCCACTGTCGCAGGAAGAGCCATCAACGAAGAGGCTCCAGATGTCTGTATCTGATGAAAAGGTTCCTTCTGTCATGACTCCTTGTTTGAAGAGATATCGATCCTCCTCGTCCTCCGCAATTCTGCTCATAACTTTTTTGGATGCGACCTCTTCCAGATCTCGGAAGACACTTGGTGTCGTCTCTTCCTGCTTTCGGAAGACATTTGGTGTCATCTCTTCCTGATTTCGGAAGACAGTGCGGTTTTTCTCTTCCATGCCCCCAGGACTTTCTCTGCCTCGGCCTCTTCCCATGTGAACTCAGCAACGAAATCTGCGAGGGCTTGCACTTTGATGGCTGTCCTAAGTTGGTAGGCAAGATCGTACTCCCCTAACTCGATGGCCCAGGTCATCAACCTCCCGGATTTCTCAGGTTTATGCAGGACCTGTCTTAGCGGGGAGTCAGTGAGGACTACCATGGAGTAATCTTGGAAGTAGGGCTTCATTTTTCTCGAAGCATGTATCAGGGCATAGGTCAACTTTTCCATGCGAGGGTAATTTTGTTCAGCCCCTTGAAGGGCTTTACTGTTAAAATACACAGGCCTTTGGATCCCATCGTCTTCCCGTATTATGGTTGCACTAATGGCTGATTCAGAGACTGCCAGATACACATACAACTTTTCTCCTGCGACGGGTCGAGATAGCAATAAGGGGGATCCCAAGTAAGATTTGAGTTGGTTGAAGGCTTTTTCACACTCTTCGTCCCATTGGAAGGCCTTTCTTAGAACTTTAAAGAATGGAAGACACTTGTCCGTTGCCCTAGAAACAAACCTGTTAAGGGCAGCCACTCTCCCCGTGAGTCTTTGGACATCCTTGATACTCCTAGGAGTCTTCATGTCAAGTAATGCCTTGATTTTCTCAGGGTTCGCTTCAATTCCTCTCTGGTTAACGATGAATCCCAGGAACTTCCTAGCTCCTACTCCAAAGACACACTTCGCTGGGTTGAGTTTCATTCTGTATGAGTCCATAACATCGAAGGTCTTCTCAAGGTCTGCTACGTGAGTGCAAGCTTTCAAGCTCTTTGTCAGCATATCGTCTACATACACCTCCATAGTCTTACCCATTTTCTCTTCGAACATCTTATTGACAAGACGTTGGTATGTTGCCCCTGCATTTTTCAGACCGAAGGGCATCACTTTGTAGCAGTACGTCCCTTTGTCGGTAATGAAGACTGTCTTCTCTGAGTCTTCAGCATCCATGAAGATTTGGTTATAGCCTGAATACGCGTCCATGAAGCTCATGAGCTCGTGTCCTGCCGTGGCATCCACCATATGATCTATCCGAGGTAAGGGATAGCTGTCTTTTGGGCAAGATCTGTTCAGGTCGGTGAAATCAACACAAATTCTCCACTTCCCATTAGCCTTGGGCACGATGACTGCATTTGAAAGCCATTCCTAATAGGTAACTTCTCTTATAAACTCAGCCTCTTCTAACTTTTTGACCTCTTCTCGGATGACGTCGTACTTCTCCCTGGAGTAGACTCTCCGTCTCTGTTTGATAGGCTTGGCATCTTTGGTCACGTTGAGCTTGTGACTCATCACCTCAGGGTCGATGCCAGGCATGTCTGCGTGACTCCATGCGAAGACACTCTGCCTCCTTCTGAGGAAGTTTATCAACTCTTCCTTAATTTCTGAATTAAGGGCTTTGCCAACCTGGAAGGTTTTTTTCGGCTCGTCCTCATTGAGGACGATGGATTCTACCTCTTCCGCGGCCTCTCCCTTCTTCAGTTTCGTCTCATCCCTTGGATCAAGAGTATCAATGCTATAAGTGGTGGTTGCCCTCTTATGGGCCTCCCTCTCTTCGGCCGAGTTGAAGTAACATTGCCGAGCTATGATCTGGTCACCTCGTACTTCCCCTACCCCATAAGGGGTCGGGAATTTTAGCATTTGATGGACCGTCGACGGTACAGCTTCAAACTCTTTTAGGGCCACTCTTCCTATGATGAGGTTATAGGCCGAGAATACATTCTCGTCCATTACGAAAAAATTTATCTTCCTCGTCAGCCTCTTAGGCCACTCATCACCCATCCGTATGTCCATCTCATACATGCCTAAGCGGTTGACCTTTTCTCCACTGAAGCCTATCAAAGGGTGATGATAGGGTATCAACCTTGCTCTACTAAGACCCAGGCTCTTGAAGCAAGGCCAAAACATCACATCCGCCGAGCTCCCCCCGTCTACCAGGATCCTCTGCACCTCACATCCATGCACCCTTGTCGTTATGACCAAAGGGTCATCCTGGGGGGCTAAGATACCCTTGAATTCGAGTCTGGAGAATCCAACTACGAGGGTGTCCATGTCTACCTTCTTCCTCTTCTGCACTATATCGGAAGACGTTAGATTCACAACTTCAAGCTTGGCCACTGACCTGGCCTCTGCTACGTGAGCCTTCCTATCAGTTACTTCAGAGTCGCCTCCTGCAAATCCTCCACATATGGTGTCAACACCAAAGGAGATCGTACCGACCCTCTTCACCGGGGTGTTATCATCTTTCGGCGGAAGATTCGGATCGTCTTCGTCATCACCTTCTGAATCATCATCTCTTCTGGCCGGGACATTGTCACGGCATCTGTCATTTCTCCTTTTTTTAGGGTCATATCTTCCACCCTTTGGAGCCTTACCATCCACATACTTCCTCAGCTTTCCAGATTTAACATCTTTTCAATCTCATCTTTTAAAGCGAAGCATCTATCCGTGATATGGCCATGATCCTGGTGGAACTCGCACCATAGGTTTTTGTTCCTCTTATGTGGTGGGGCTTTCAGTTTCTCTGGCCATCTCAGAGTCCTGTCATTCTTAATCTCGTTGAGGATGTGCTCGTAGCTTATAGTCAGAGGAGTATAGTGAGCGAACTTGTCATCACCCGACCTCTTCTTCCCATCTTTCTGGCTTTGGGACTTTCCACTGCCACCGCGATTCTCATCCTCATACTTGGCGGCCATTGCCTCTTCCGCATTCATTACTTTCCCTGCGGTTGCTAGGAGCTCCGCCATAGACCTAGGGGGGTCTTCCGCAAGTTTCCACAATAGCTTCCCCTTCTGAAGACCTCCTATAAGGGCGGTCATGGCTATGTTCTCTTCATAATCTTTGACCTCCAACTTCTCTTTGTTGAATCTCGCTATGTAGTCTCTTAGGCTCTCATCCTTGGCCTGCTTGACGTACAGCAAGTGGGTAGTCTTCTTTTGAGGCCTCACCCCAAAGCAGAATTTGTGGATGAATCGTTCAGCCAAGCCTTTGAAGTTCTCAATTGAGAGTTCTTCGGGAGGGAGGTGAACCAATTGTGTTCTGCCCCCCTTAAGGTCCCAGAGAAGGCCCTACACTTCATCTCATCGGGTATCGAGTAGATGTCTGCTGCGTACTGGTAAATCTCGATATGATGTACAAGGTTAGTGATGCCATCATACTTGGGAGACACCGTAGGAGGCTTGAACTTAGCTGGGGTTGGGAAATTCACTATCCTAGCCACAAATGGGGAGCCCTCTGAGTAACCCCTTTGCAATGGGTCCCTGCTTTTGATGAGGTCTCCTATCTTCTCCTCAAGGCGCTGGATAGAGTCATTCCATGGTCTTCTGCCATCGACTTGGCCGAGGTTATCCCCTGCCACCTCCATGGGATGGACCGAGGGTTCCCCTGCCGCGACACGTCGACTGTTGACCTCTTCCTGTTCCCTGCCTCTTCTTTCACAGCGTCGGCCTTGATCTGGCCGACCCTGCCTGTTCCCTCTCTGAGAGCCTGCTGCGCTCCTTGATCTCGACAGTCTCTGTCTTAGGTCATTCATCGGGTCCAATCTCTCAAAGGCCGACCCTCTGCTCAACCTATCAAAGGCTGACCCTCTTTGTTGGGCCTCTTCACCTCTTCGGCCGACACAACCTTGACTTTGCCTAAGAGGTCGTACAGTGTTATTTGACACCTCATACGGCTCCCAGCAGTCTTCCGGGGCTTCTTCCGCCTCTAGATCATCATACCTGTCCTCTGGGCAAGGGTTTCCCTGCCTCCCCAGGCGCAAGCGCCTAGGGTCAGCAACGTCCCTTCTCCGCTGGGGTGCAGGCTGGTCCTTCATTGGTGCCTGGGGTGGTCCCCTGGCGTCAGGATGAGGCTGAACTGCCGCCGGAGTGATCATATCCGGTGAGACTCCAGGTGGCCTCATCATAGTTTGGCTGAGCTGTGCAAATTGCTCCTGCATAGCTTGTTGTGTTGCAGCTAAAGATCTCAAGGCTGCAACTACTTCCGCCATTTAGGACTGGGGGGGCACCTGACTGGAACTAGGCCCTCCACCCCCAGGTGGCGGAAGAGGCAGTGGTAATTCTAGTGCCATATGTTAACACTATAGAGCTTGAGTAGCAGATGAGCTTAGTACCTCAAAGGACCTCTTTCAATGGTGAAGCAGCTCCACGCCAGGGGCGGTGCCTGGTTCACCACCAGAGTCTCCGGTGAGGTTAAGCTGAAGAAGAGGAGGAGAGCTTCTTTTCTCTTCCCACCGACGGCGCCAAAATGATGATGCAGGAAACTGCACCATCCTTCAAGGGGTTTGTGAGCTCAATTCAGTGTTAACAATGGCAGTATAAAGATATATATATAGTAGTAGGAGGTGAGGAGAAGAGGAATCAACACCAGAATATAAGTGGTTCAGCCAATCAGGCCTACGTCCACTGTGCAAGTGTATGATGTGTATCACTGTATGAGGGCTCTAATGGCCATAGATACAATCTCTCCAGCTTTCTCTCTCTACTGTGTATTTAGACAGAGTTTCAGCTAGGGTTGTCTTTTTGGATCCCTTGTAAGGTAGGGGATGACCTCTATATATAGTACCTGGGGGGTGTAATGTACCCCCCATGCATGTAATGTGCATGTGTGTGATTGCCTCACCAATATGGGAAAGCCATCTGTCACTGTCACATGTAGAGAATGATGATGCAATATTCTCCCCACGTGTGGGGAATAATCTTGTTATAACTGATTTGCGTCCACGTGCCCTTATCCAAATGTCAGCAGATGCTCGGCTATCGCGCCTGGTATATGACCTCGGCCTGGTAGAGGCCGAGATTGGTAAGTCTAGGTACTCGTTCAGTCCGAGTATCCCATGGAGGTCTCGGCCTAATCCCAGCCGAGACAATGGACAAGGTCGGCCTGAGACGAGGTTGAGCTGGAGTGTTTGGAGTATCGACTAATGTCTTGATGAGGTTGCTGGTGGCTTCCTGCGAGCTCGGCCTATGTGTGGCCGAGGTTTCCATTCCAAGGTATACGAGAATGCTGCTGATCCTTGTGATGTCCCTTGGAGAGGTTCATGGTAGTGTCGGCCTGGGCCGACCTCTCTATGGTTGAGGGCGGATATCACGTGTCCAATACATGTCCAACGTCGGCCATAATCTTGGCCGAGGTTGGTGTCTCTGGGCCGAGGTCACACTTGGGGCATATAAATCACCAACCACCTCCCAATTAGCTTTGAAAAAATGTGCATTGAAGCCATCTGGCCCTGGGGCTTTGTCAGAGCCAATTGAGAAGAGGGAAATTCTGATCTCCTTATGCGTGACAGGTCTAGCCAAAGTCTCATGCTGTAGCTGGTTGAGGGTTTTGGGCAGGTTTAAGTCAGAGGTCATTTTTCTAGTGTCCACTTGAGCCTTCAAGAGGGAACTATAGGAAGATATGGCCTTAGTGACAACATTTTTTTATCCCTTCAATGGTGCAGCCCTCGTTGTTCTTGACGGTGATGATTTTCCTTCTAGCAGAGTTCTTGTTCACACATTTGTGAAAGAAAGAAGTGTTCAAGTCACCCTCCTTCAACCACTTGATTATGGATTTCTACTTGTAAAAATCTTCTTCACTAGCTCCGAGGTTTGCATACTCTCTGACAATATTCTTCTCATCATCAATGAGGGTGGACTTAGCACCATCCCTATCTCTAAGTCTCTGGATAACGTGCATTTCGTCTTTCACTTGATTGACATGCTGGGAGATTCTACTATAGAACTTCATGTTAAAGCTTCTAAGAATGTGTTTAAGCCTCTTAAGTTTAAAAGACAGCTTGTACATAAGATTACCAGGGAACTCCTCACTCCAAGAGTATTTGAGGATGTCCTTGAAATCATCATGCTTCATCCAGAAGTTGTATAATTTGAAAGGTTATTTACTTCTCTCCTCATGAGGCATAATATGGATGAGGATGGGACTATGGTCAGAGACTCCAGGGCATAACACCTCAGCTTATGAGTCCGGGAAAATGGAGCTCCAGTGATTATTTTGCATCACTCTGTCGATTTTGGATTGCACATTATTGGCTGAAAAACAGTTTTTATTCCAAGTAAACCAAAGATCATTAGTATTCTTGTCATCAAGCTGGGCATCATGAATACAATTGTTGAACTTCTGAACTGCATTGAAGTCTATAGTGTAGATGTCGTTCTTCTCATCCCTGGTTCTCACTATATTAAAGTCTCCCATTAGGATCCACTGTGACTCATCAGCAGGTCGATAGTTACTTAACATGAAGTTCCAAAGTGATCTACGCTCCATTTCGATGTTGTTGTCATAGACAAATGTCGCGTAGAAAAATTTATTGAGGCCCACCATCTCAAGATTGCAGAAAATGGCCTGGGGGTGCACATTTACAACCTCAAGTTTGAGATAGCTTGGATCCCATCCAACAATAACACGAGCCACCCCACCATTGGCATGACAGTTATGAATGGCCTCCTAGTTCCAGAAGCATTTCTTGGAGATATCTTCAAAGTGGTGTCTTCTCACTTTGGATTCAAGGATACATATGAGGGATAGCTTATTCTCAGATATGAACTTCTTTATTTCAAGTTGTTTATGGGGAGGGTTAAGCCCCTTAATGTTCCAAGAGGCTAACTTGGTCATGAGGATTTCTTAGATTTGCTTCTAGACTTCTTTCTCCCTTTTCCTTTCCAACTATTGCTAATGCTTGGAATGGAGTCGGGAATAAGATTTTTCTTATCAACTAATTCATCCATAGATGTGACCTTGAGCGCTAACCCAAAGGGTTCAGGAGTGGCAACAAACTCTTCAATATCTCCAGTGAACACCTCAAAGGTATTGGACGTTAACAGATGCAATGGTGCATTCTTTGTTGACTTCCTCTGCTTAGAGAGCTCCACGCCAGGAGATACGCCATTTTCAGAGGGGATAAGTAGTGTAACTTTAGGAGTAGCTTCTTCAATATTGTTTTCCCTGTTAATTTTAGTCCATCATTCCTTCATTGGCTTCATAGCCCATGTTTTGGGACTAGGTATGATTCCTCCTTGTTTTCTTTTTGAACCCACATTTGTTTGGTTTTAATGCAGTTGAAAATGGAGTGACCAAAGATACTACAAGTTTTGCAAGAGGAGGCTTTCCCCTCATATTCCACTCCAATCTCGGCTAACTAGCCTTCCTCCATCACCACATCAATGGTTCTTGGGACCTCAGCTCTCACCTCTAGTTCCAAACATATTCTAGCGTAACTAATCCTCTTCATTTTTTCAGTGATGTTGTCAGCATATAAAGGTATAACCAGTGAGCTAGCAATGTATAATCCTTCTTCAGTCCACAACTGGACGGGAATATTGTGGAATCTAATCCAGACTGGTAACTTCTCTGTGTTTTCTTTGTTGTATTTAAAATTAGGCATCCTTCTCTGTAGAATAATAGGGTTACCAGAGAAGAACCAAGGTCCATTATCCAAGACCTCATCTTGCATGGTCGTGTTGTCAAATACAAAGAAGAAGAAGCCGTTGTCATGGACTAGAATTTGTATGAGTCCATTGTTATCCCAAAGCTTGTGTGCAACGTTGCAAACGTGGGAGTAGGGGAGTTTTCTGACCAAGAAACACCCAACCAAGCTATTTTCCCATTTTGAGTAGCCTTTGTGTGCGACGTCCAGAGGAGGAGAAACATAAATTTTATCGTTAACCAAAGTTGGTTTATGCTCCAAGAACGGCTTGGTACAGTACTAGGTAAGGTAAGGTAAGGTTTGCTTTATCTTTCCCAAGATCTTCTGACATATTTTCTCCATTAGTCACACTAACTCCCATGAAGGTACCATTAGTTTTGGTGCCACCGACATGCCTACGCTCAGAAACGGATGCTGAGGGGACCCCCATTAGGGTTGAGGGTTACGCACTGCCTTCAGAGCTAGTTTTCATGGAGCAAAACTTGTTGATATCATCATAGGAATAACCTTTGCTCTTAAGAAAATCCCAGTAGACGTTTTCTCATCATTTAACTCTTGTAACCTTGCGGTGGCTTCTCCATTGGGTCATCTTTTGATGCTATTTCTACCTCGCGACCTATTTACAACAGACATAAGTTGATTTGGAACGACAATAATATACCGAAGTGTGCTTTTAGTTTATGGATCTATGTAGGGATGCCCTTCATACGAGGGATAAACTGTTTAGCTGGGGTATTTCCAATACCAACTTGTGTTGCTCTTGTGGTGAGGAGGTGGAAAGCCAGGAGCACTTGTTTATTGAGTGTAATATTGCTAAAGAGGTTTGGCGCGAGGTTAGATTCAAGAACCAGGAGGAGAAAGAGTCACTTAGTTGTGAGGGTGAACTGGATTTTGCTAATTCTGAATATATGGGTAAAAGCTTCTATAATAGACTAAGGTGTCTATCCTTTTCCACTACTATCTACTGTCTGTGGATTGAAAGGAATGCGAGATTTTTCAAAGGCCCCCCAAGAGTATTGATATGATCGTCAGAGATATTGTTACTACGGTATGTGTTAGGGCTTCGAAGTGGATGAACAATAGGAGAAGCTACATCAATTGGATGGCATGAATGAATTGGGACATCCCAGAATCGGTGTTATGTTAGTTGGTTTTAGTTAGTGCACGGGGGTTTGTGTCCTTTGGGGTATGCCCCATTGGAGTGTGGTTTTTTTTCTTCGTTGGTTGGTTGTAATTAGCTTTTCTTGGTTCTAATATACATAATTTTCCCCCAAAAAAAACTCTTGTAACCTGGACACGTTGTAGTTAGCTTTTATTATGCTAGCATCCGTCGCAACTACTTGACCTTCTTCAAGCTCTTCCGCCCTGGTTGAGGCTGATAGGGCACTCGCAGGTGGGTTGGAGGGTTCACGAGGGACAACAACTATATCGTAGAGAGGTAGCATGGCATGACCAGGTATGGACGAGAGTGGGCATGAGGATACCGTCCCACATAGTGCAGTTGAAAGACATGGTGGCTTGGGGTTTTGACACGATGCTATGGTTGAGTTAGGGGGAGGAAAGGGGGGGAGGGGGAGGAAAGGGGGGAGGGGGAGGTGGTGTTTGGTTAGTGTTTTCTAGGTGTTTGTAGAGAGAAGGGAGAGCATTTCTGGTTCTTTATATAAATATCCTTATGCTTAGTAGTTAAGAATGTTTCATGGTCATATCCCTTTTTAAATAGAAGTCTTTTTGGCACCTACATATTTTATATAGGGTGGTTATTAGTTATAATTACATTCGATAGTAGATGCTGAGAAGGATACACTTGAGATTTCGTTTTATTGAGTATAGGGTTGGCCACCCGTTATATTGAATAAGTAGGGTGTGACATGTGGTATCAGAGCATCAGGTTCTAGAGTCTTAGGATCTGTGCGGATTTATACGTTCCACCGTAGCATTTTTTATATAGACCCCTACTATTAGGATTGTTGTGTTCATAATACGTCCCCGATCTTTTGCTTGGATCAAATTGCTTGAATTGTGTCCTGATATAGTTTGTTCTTTTCATAAATGCCGCCAAAACGAGGTCGCTCGGCTAGGGCAAATAGAGGGGATGAGAATGTGGAACCCCAGTCGCCTCAGGGGACTATGACTGCAGTCGAAGTTGCCAATATTGTGGCACAAGCCGTTAATGCGGCCATGACCGTGATGGCACAACAGTATCCACAGGCTGAGCAACAGCCTGTAGCTCCAGCAGTTCAAACCCACACAAGGCGATCCACGTGGGAGAGAGTACGAGAAGATTTTCAGATTGGCCATCCTCTAGAATTCTAAGGGGGAGCTGATGTTATCGTTGCTAGTCAATGGAAAAAGGATATTCAAAGCCATCTTCGTATGGTTGAATGCAGCGATGTTCAAAAACAAATACTCGCAACTTTTAAACTAGTAGGTGCGACCCTCTAGTGGTGGGAGTCGGTTACTAGCTCTAAGCAAAGAGATACAATGCCTATAGTAGATTTTTGGGCACGCTTCGATCGTATATATTTTCCTCCAGTAGTTCAAATAGATATGAACTGGGGTGTGCATGAAATGCAAATCTCTCAGCTGGAAAAATTTGAAAAGGAACTTCACCAACTGGCTTGTGTGCATGAACTGGGGTCTGGATGAAAGCTCATTACTCTATGTTTAAGATTGTTTCTTTCAGTTGTTTGACTCGGGTCTTTTCACGTACGAATTTTGACCCAAGATGGGTATGCCCCTCTTTCACCTCTTTTGTACAGTTTTCTTTTGTTTAATACATTTCTTAATTACCAAAAAAAAAGTAAGTGCGGCCCTTCAATGGTGGGAATCGATTACTACCTCTGAGCAAAGAGATACAATGCCTATGGTAGATTTTTGGGTACGCTTCGATTGTATATATTTTCCTCCAGTAGTTCAGATAGATATGACAAGAAGATTGTTGGATATAACTCAAGGAGACCGAACAGTGGCTGAGTATGAAGAAGAGTTTACCCACCTGGCAAATTTTATGCCGAATGAGGTCAATATTGAGGAGAAGATAATTTTAAAGTTTATGGGAGGTTTGAATTGGAGAATTCGACAACATCTGTTAGGGAACCCGGCTTTGTTAACATTTGCATATGTAATGAATGTTGCACTGTTACATTGTCAGGATCATCGTTCGCATTTGAAGGGGAGTAAGAAATTTGTGGACTCGGGTTCGTCGAGTAAGTCGGGAGTAGATAGTGCTAATGGGGCACAACAGTCTCAACAACAGGGAAATAGGTAGAAGGAGCGGGATCTCCCTTCAGGGGATTCAGCTAAAAGGCAGCGTTCAGGAGGTTTCAAATTCAATGGTGGTGGTTTTAGAGAGAATTTCCAAGGGGCCCAACCGCAGCTGTCGCAGAATGTTCCCCAAGGCCAAACAGGCCGAGGTAACAACGGGGGAGGCCAACAGAGCTGAGGTCGCCAGGGTCAGCGGCAAGACTAACCTAGATTTAGGCAGTAGGGCCAGAGATCAGAGAATTTAAGGGGTTGTTGATTTCCGTGTGGAGAGGTGGGTCACAGGAGATTTGAGTGCTCACAACAAAATAAAGTACATGTACAAGGAGCTCAGCATGTCCAGCAAGCACCTTTACCACCTCCAGCACCCACTCAATTGCACCACCTCCATAGGGACAGTAGTAATATAGGCGAGTTTATAATGTTAAAAACGTAATGATACCGTAGGTGAAGCAACCTCCACCATCCATTGAGGGTAAGTTCCCTATCCATGGGCATATGGGTCAGGTGTTTTTTTATACGAGAGCACCCCATTCCTTTATCGTTATTCCTTTTATGCGCGGGGGGGGGGGGGGGGGGGGGAGTGTTAGAGTCAACTGATACTGTTCAAATGTGTGTGGATTCTCCTTTAGGATATGGGTCACTGATCCACTTCTTATGTAGAGGGTTGGAGATAAATTTTGGGAGATTACGTTTAGCGGCCGACTTACTTGTATTGGATATGTATGGGTATCATGTTATTTTAGGTATGGATTGGTTGGTTAAATATCAGGCGATGGTGGATTGTTTTAGGAGCTCGATTATATTTGCTAATCCAGGCCAAGAGATGCATCTTGTTGCCATTCCTCTTCCGAAGGTAGGTTCAAGCACCCATTTATATTACATATAGGAGGAGACTTTGCAGGAAGTGGTTATTTTCGTAGATTCGATTCCGGTGGTTAAGGAGTTCGATGTTGTTTTCCAGGAAATTTTAGGCTACCTCCGAGTCATGAGATCGAGTTTGTTATATATTTAAAGTCAAGGACTAGGCCGATTGTGCGAGCTCCATACCGTATGGCTCCTGTGGAAATGAGGGAGTTACGAGATCAAATCCAACAACTTTTGGGACAACATTTCATTCGTTATAGTACGTCACTTTGGGGAGCCCCTGTGTTATTTGTGAAGAAAATGGACGGTTCTCTGCGGTTATGTGTAGATTACCGAGAATTTAATAAGGTGACAATTAGGAATAAGTACCCGTTACCTCGTATTGATGATTTATTTGATCAGTTGAGAGGAGCCTCCTACTTCTCAAAAATAGATTTGCGTATGGGGTCTTACCAACTTCGTATTAGGGAGCATGATATCACTAAAACTGCATTTTGTTTTGGTTATGCTATTTGGGTTAACCAATGCCCCTGCAGTGTTTATGGATTTGATGAACAGGATCTTTCGGGACTTCTTGGACCAATTTGTAATTATGTTCATTGATGATATTTTGGTCTATTCTCAGACGGAGGGCGAACATGCCTTTGAGGATGGTTCTGCAGACATTACGGGACCATCAATTGTACGCCAAGTTCGATAAATATGGATTTTGGTTGCGAGAAGTGCAATTTTTGGGTCATATAGTGTCGGAGATGGGTATTTTCATGGACCCAAGTAAAGTTCCAGCAACGAAGAAGTGGGGTCAGCCGACAACACCGATGGAGATTAGAAGTTTCTTGGGTTTGGCCGTTATCAATATTTTATAAAGGGCCTTTCAAAGATTATCTGCCCTTTGACGAATTTGACCCGGAAGGGAGTACAGTTTGTGTGGGATGATTCCTGTCAATTAGCATTTGACGAGCTAAAGGACAGATTCATGTCGGCACCCGTTCTCGCATTGCCTAAAACATGAGTGGAGTATCTAGTTTTTACTGATGCATCTCTTCAGGGACTAGGATGGATGCTTCAACAAGAAGATAGGGCAATTGCTTTTGCATCCCACAAGTTAAAGCCCCACGAGAGGAATTATCCTACGCATGATTTGGAGTTGGTTGCGATAGTCTTTGCATTGAGAATTTGGAGGCATTATATCCTTGGGGAGAAGTTTAGTCTTTTCACGGACCACAAGTCGTTGCCATATTTGTTCACCCGGAAAGATCTAAATATGAGGCAGCGTGGGTGGTTGGAGTTTGTAAAGGATTATCAATTTGATATGCAATATCATTCGGGGAAAGTTAACGTAGTAGCTGACGCGTTGAGTCGCCGACCCACTGGGCAGTTAGCAGAGGTATGGAAAGCCAAGTGGAAGGAACTTCGTCAAGATGATGCTGTGGTCGGGGCTTGTATGGCAGTGTTAACAGTCAGACCGAGGTTGTGATGAGGGTGGTGAAAACTCAAGCTGAAGATACAGATTGCAAGGACAAGGTGCAGAAATTACTGACCGAGGGACCGAAATGCTACTCTATCAATTCTGAGGGTGGATTACGTTTCAACGGGAGATTGGTAGTCCCCGACGATTCAGATATGCGGCATTCTGTTATATTGGAATCTCATGGGTCGAAATTTGCGATTCACCCAGGTGGAGAGAAGATGTATCAGGACATGCATCGGCAAAACTGGTGGGTAGGTATGAAAAGGGACATAGTTGAATTTCTCTCTAAAAGCACCACTTGTCAGTTAGTAAAAGTGGACCACCAGCGACCTTCTGGAATGTTGAAACCATTGGAAATTCCGGTTAAAAAATAGGAGAGCATTTCCAAGGATTTTATCACGGGATTATCGATGTCACAGCATAGCCATGATTCCATTTGGGTTATCGTGGACCGTTTGATGAAGTCGGCACACTTTTTACCAATGTGAATGGACTTCACGACAGTGCAGTATGCTCAGCTCTTTATTGTCGAAATTGTAAGGTTGCGTGGAGTGTCGATCAATATTATGTCCAACCGAGATAAAATCTTTCTCTCCCATTTTTGGCAGAGTTTTTAGGAAGCCATGGGAACTGAATTGAGGTTGAGTACGACATTCAATCCCCAGACCGATGGGCAAACAGAGCGAGTATATCAAATGCTGGAAGATATGCTTCGAATGTGTATGTTAGATTTTGGAGGAACTTGGGAACAATGCCTACCACTGGTAAAATTTTCTTATAACAATTCTTACCAGTTTACTATAGTTATGGCGCCTGGTGAGGCAGTGTACGGATGCCCGTGTCGTTCACCTGCATGTTGGTTGCAAGTTGGTGACAATCAACTTCTTGGACCAGAAATGATCCAAGACACTTCTATAAAAATTGAGTTGGTTCGAAACCACATATACGTCGCACAAAACCGATAAAGAAGTTATGCTGATGCGGATCGCAGGCATATGGAGTTAGAAGTAGGAGACCAAGTGCTGTTAAAGGTATCCCCGATGAAAGGTATAATGAGATTTGGGAAGAAAGGCAAACTTGCATCGAGATATGTAGGGCCTTTTCCAATTATTGAGAGGATTGATCATGTGGCATATAGACTTGCCTTGCCAGAACATTTGCAGAGAATTCATGATGTATTCCACGTTTTGTCCTTGAAGAAGTATAGAAGATGTGAGAGGGATCATTGGCATATCCCGTTGGAGGAAATTGAGTTGCAAATCTGATATCTCATATGAAAAATGACCAGTTGCCATTTTAGACCGTAATGAACGTAGGCTACGATCCAAAGTAGTGCCTTTAGTTCAAGTTCAACGGGGGCACCATAACGTCGATAAGTCAACATGGGAACGAGAGGATGAAATGCGACCCACGTACCCTTACCTCTTTCCATAAGGTATGCCTGAATTTCGAGGACGAAATTCCTTTATAAGGGGGCAGTATGTAATACCCCTTGCTTTGGTGTATTTATATTCTTATATTAAATTATCGGGTATGGGTGATTTAATATAATTGAGAATTAAAACGAGGACTTATCATAAATATTGATTTGGGTAGAATTGTTAATATTTATGTGAATCGTACATTTACTAGTGTGATACGGTGAATATAATCTTGTTTCATGCAATTACGTCGTATGTGTGTGTTAGCGACGGGAATTAGTTATTTCTCAATCGGGGCGTATTTCAGTGAGTTATATGACGTTAGGAGATGATTTCTATATTTGGAGTCTCAGATGATAAATTAGGGCGCATGGTTGATCACGAAAGGGCCAAGGAAGTCAAAATGACTGCCCCCTTGGGGTTTTTTATTTGGGTTTCGAAGTCTTTTTAGTTAGTTTGACTCAAATTGGGGCATACTAGTCATTTTATATGTGTATTATCAGTTAAAAGTTGGGATTAATAGTAATCTGGGTTATTAGGCTTAAGCGAAAGTTTTTTTTTTTTTTTTTTTGGGGGGGGGGAGGGGGGGGGGGAATTATGTGTGTATATGGAACGTAACCGGAAACTTTACAAGTTCATAAGGAAAACCCTTAAAAAACAAAGAAGCCAAGGTGCATACCGCAAAGGCAAAACAAGAAAAGTCAACATGGTCGGGCATACCTCACCAAAGCGTAATCAGCAAAACAAACACAACAAAAAAAAGCCCAACAAGGGGCAATAAAAAATGCAACCCAACAAGCAAAAAGGGACACACCCACATGGGAGGACCCAACCCAAGTCATAGCAGAACCGAAACCCAACAGTCAACGGGTATACACCCGAACCACGAAGGTTAGAAAACCATCAAAGCATCGCCGGTAAACTCCCAACCGCAAGAGATCATCGCCGGTCAAGCCGAAATCACTGCTCAGAACGAAGCAAATAACAACACAGAATAGATCCATCACAAGGGAGACCCAGACAAGCAGGCTCGAATAGAGCAACACCATCAGCAACCAATGATCGCCAAGGAGACCCAGACAGGCTCGAACACAATAACTCCGGCCAAGCAATGGACAGGCCGTCGTAAGGCAAACACGGCAGCGAAAAAAGCCTCCGCATCGCAACCCTAACAGATCCACCATCGTGCAAATAGGAATCAGAAATCAGAAGTGTAACCCAAAATCGATCAGCAACAACATTCGTCAACCATAAACCCATAGGCAGCCAAGGACCACACCATTACGGCGCAAGCCAGTACAGCCTCCAAGTTGAACGCCAGACCCAATATTCAGAAGAAATAACCCACCACGCATCGGGGAAGCCGAACTAACGGGTCCACGCCGAGGGCCGCACAAAACCAAATGGCAACACCCATCGTTCGCACCAAAGCCCAACCCCATCCCTCACCAGAATAAACCATCGGCTCGTCCACCCATACATCGGAAGTGGAACCACCATAGACCAGACGTGAAGAACAACAGGGGAAAAATCGATCGCAGGCAGGCCATCCTCAACAAGGAGAGAAATGCGGTAGGAATCATCTAGCTCTCGCTCTTGTGTTAACCCCGGGATCAGAACCAAAGTCCGACCAACGTTCCAGAACCGACCCCTATAATAGTTAAGGTAAAAGCTAAGCCAAGAGGCCATTCCCTTCATCGAAGATGAGGGCCCTCCCAAAACCAATCTGACATGAGGTGCTAACAAGGGGATAAGATGGCGACTGATAGAAGAAAGAAACATCTACAATGACGGGGTGGGAAAAACACGAAGAGGAGGGAGGGACCGGGAAGAGGGGTGGCTAGAAAATGGGGGAAGACACAAACCCTAGAGAGAGAATGTTGGGATACAGCTGTCAAAGCTGTTATAAGTGCAAACTTTGAAAATGGCTTTTGTTGTTTGTCCCACATCGGTAAGTTCAAACAAATGGAGTGTGTTAATATACAATTTTTTGGGAACAAAGGTTTAGCCCTTTGGGCATTCAAGTTTTTGTGGGTATGTGGGGCAGACCCAATGGGCCAAGTCACGCGCGCGCCGCCGCCGCCGTCCGTCCGTGTCCGGGTCCTGGTCCTGGGTCTTGGACTTGGGCTCATTAAGAATTAATTTTTTGGACAAATACATAACTATTTTTTGGGCTTTAAAAATTATTTTTTAACGGTAATTAAATCCGAAAAAATTAAAACGTGTTTTATTCCGTGTTGATTTATTCAACCGAGTTGCCCACTATCTCCAGATTTTTCTCCACGTTGTTTACCAACGTCTCTTTTCTTTTTGCCCCATAAAAGAGGTTGTAACCTCCGTTTTTGAAAGACAGTTATCTCCTAACAGTTTTCAAGACAGAATTTCCTCCACAGTTCTGAAAAAAAAAAAAATTCCTTCTTTTTCCAGAATAATTAATCTCCTTCGTGTACAGATTAATTATAGAATCGAGCAATTATTATATAATGGGTGTTTATTGAGCGAATCAGATTCGTGCTGCTGATTCGTATTATTTTCGAGGCTGTTTTATCCTGGGGGTGACGGGGCTGTACACTGTCGGCACAAATTGGATGCAGAGCCGCGAAACACCTTAAAGAGAGCGACATTGTCCGCGACTCAGTCGTGTTCTTGACTGTCCAGTTCCGGAATTCTTATACTTTTCTGCCCCAGATTTATTTGCTCCAAAAATTGGGTAATTTCGTTCCTGATTTTAATTCTGCATTTAATTATTTAAATTGCTGCAACAACAATTTTAAGGTGTTCTATATTCTGCCATGGACGAAATTAACTCTAGTAACCTAAATAAGCCTTTCAAATATGAAGGCACTCATTTTAAACGTTGGAGCAAAAAATTGCTATTTTATTTAACTACGAAAAAAGTCGCATCATGTGTTCAATTTGACAAACCCGTAGTAAATAATCCACCTACTGTTGAGGAAAGCAAAACAATTAGAAATTGGGAGGAAAATGATTTTTTGTGCAAGAACTATATTCTGAATGCTCTAAGTGACGAACTTTATGACTATTATGCCAATTAAAAAACTGCGAAAGATGTTTGGGACGCACTTTTTAAAAAATATGACACGGAGGAGGCGGGTGCCAAAAAAAATATGCCGTCAGCCGTTATTTGAAATTTCAAATGACGGATGACAAATCTGTTGTTGCTCAAACCCATGATTTGCAAATGATTGCCCATGAAATTATTTCCGAGGGCATGGCTTTAGATGAGCAATTTCAGGTGGCTGTAATTATTGATAAATTGCCTCCACTGTTCAAAGAGTTTAAAAATATTTTGAGGCATAAGTCTAAAGAAATTTCACTAGAGTCATTAATTACTAAATTGAGAATTGAGGAGGAATCCCGAAAACAGGACTATAAAGATGAAATTCTTGTTGTGTCTAACAACAAAAATCAGAAAAAGAACCACACTCCAGTTGTTTTAAAAGCAAACGGAAAAAATATGAAAAATCATAAAAAGAGCCACAACCAGAATTTTAAAAATCAGACTCAGACTCAGAATAAGTATAAGAACCCTGGAAATGGACAGTCTAGCAACTCGGGACAGTTTCTCTGTTTCAAGTGTGGCAAGCCTGGCCATATGGCTCGCAAATGTCGCAATGTGCCACAAGCACAAGCGAATTTGACCGAAGAGGACCTATGTGCTATGATTTCAGAAATCAACATGGTTAGCGGTGCCGAAAGGTGGTTGTTGGATACTGGCGCTTCCCGCCATATCTGTTATGACCGTAGTCTGTTTAAGACTTATTCTGAGACTGCAGATAAGAAGGTGTTGTTGGGTGATTCTCACTCCACTGAGGTTGCTGGTACTGGAAATGTGGAATTGAAGTTCACTTCGGGAAAGACTGTTATCCTCAAAGATGTTCTTCACACTCCCGAGATAAGGAAAAATTTGGTTTCGGGTTATCTTCTCAACAAAGCTGGCTTTACTCAAACTATTGGTGCTGATTTATTTACTTTGACCAAAAATGAAATTTTTGTAGGCAAGGGTTATGCCACTGATGGGATGTTTAAATTGAATGTTGATGCAATGAATAAAATTTCTCCTTCTGCTTATATTGCTTGTTCATTTAATGTTTGGCATGCTAGGCTTTGTCATGTTAATAAACGACTTGTTAAAAATATGAGCACTTTAGGATTAATTCCCGAATTATCATTAAATGATTTTGAAAAATGTGAATGGTGTAGTCAAGCAAAAATCACTAAGACACCACATAAATCTGTTTTTAGAGAATCTGAACCACTTGATTTAATTCATTCAGATATTTGTGAATTGGATGGTGTCACAACTAGAAATGGCAAACGTTATTTTATAACTTTTATTGATGATTGTTCCGATTATTCATTTGTGTATTTAATGAAAAATAAAAGTGAAGCGTTTGACATGTTTAAAATTTTCCTTAATGAAATTGAAAATCAATTTAATCGGAAAATAAAAAGGTTACGTAGTGATAGAGGCACCGAATATGATTCTGGACGATTTATTGAATTTTATAAAACCCACGGTATCATTCACGAAAAAACTGCCCCTTATTCGCCCGAAATGAACGGTAAAGCCGAAAGAAAAAATAGGACATTAACTGAATTAGTTGTTGCTATTTTATTAAATTTCGGGGCTGCCTCACATTGGTGGGGTGAAATTATTTTGACTGTGTGTCACGTGCTTAATAGAATTCCTAAGACTAAAATGAAAATATCTCCTTATGAAATTTGGAAAAATATTAAACCCAACGTGTCATACTTTAGAACGTGGTGGTGCTTAGCCTATGTACGTATACCCGACCCTAAAAGGTCTAAATTGGCAAGTAGAGCATATGAGTGCGTTTTTATAGGCTATGCTATTAATAGCAAAGCATACCGATTTTATGACTTGAAAAATCAAGTAATTATTGAATCAAATGACGCCGATTTTTATGAAGATAAATTTCCTTTTAAATTGAGGAATAGTGGGGGCGAGTCATCCACTAATATTTCTTTAAATAAAAATAAAGAAAATAATGAATCCATTTTAGAAATTCGAAAAAGTAAAAGGGCTCGTGTAGAAAAAGATTTTGGTCCCGACTTTTATGCTTACACCTTAGAGGAGGATCCTAACACTATTCAAGAAGCCTTATCTTCTTTAGATGCCGATTTATGGCAAGAGGCTATTAATGATGAAATGGATTCTTTAGAAACAAATAAAACTTGGCATTTAATGGACCTTCCTCTTGGATGTAAAACAATTGGGTGTAAATGGATTCTTAAAAAGAAATTAAAACCTGATGGCACTGTTGAAAAATATAAGGCACGTCTTGTTGCTAAAGGTTTTAGACAAAGAGAAAATGTAGACTTTTTTGACACATTTTCACCCGTGACTAGAATAACGTCTATACGTGTACTATTTGCTATAGCTGCCTTAAATGATTTAATAGTACACCAAATGGATGTTAAAACTGCATTTTTAAATGGAGAATTAGAAGAAGAGATTTATATGGATCAACCTGAAGGTTTTATTGTACACGGTCAAGAAAATAAAGTATGTAAATTAGATAAATCTCTTTATGGACTCAAACAGGCACCTAAACAATGGCATGATAAATTTGATAGCTTAGTCATCTCTAATAGGTTTAAAATTAATGAAAGTGACAAATGCATTTATTATAAATATGTTGAGAACATTTGCACTATCATATGTCTTTATGTTGATGACTTGCTTATATTTGGTTCTAATATTCATGCCGTAGAAAATGTTAAATCATTATTATGTGCCAACTTTGATATGAAGGATTTGGGTGAAGTTAGTGTAATATTAGGAATTAATATTACTAGGTCAGAAAAGGGACTTTCTTTGGATCAATCTCATTACATTGAGAAAGTTCTAAAGAAATATAATTACTTTGACTGTAAACCTGCTAGTACTCCATTTGACCCTAGTGTAAAGTTATTTAAGAACACTGGCGACAGTGTAAACCAAAATGCTTATGCAAGCATTATTGGTAGCTTACGTTATGCTACAGATTGCACTAGACCTGACATAGCTTATGCTGTGGGAGTACTATGTAGATTTACTAGTAGACCTAGTATGGAGCATTGGCATGCTATTGAGAGGGTCATGCGGTACCTTAAAAGGACAATGAACCTCGGATTACACTATAATAAGCATCCCGCTGTCCTTGAAGGATTTAGTGATGCAGATTAGAACACCCTATCTGATGATTCTAACGCTACTAGTGGATATATATTTAGCATCGCTGGTGGTGCAGTTTCTTGGAAATCTAAGAAACAAACTATTTTGGCTCAATCCACTATGGAGTCTGAGATGATAGCGCTAGCTGCTGCTAGTGAAGAGGCAGGTTGGTTAAGAAACCTCCTGTCAGATATCCCATTATGGGAAAGACCGATTCCAGCCGTTTTGATTCATTGTGATAGTACCGCGGCTATTGCAAAAGTTGAGAACCGTTATTATAACGGTAAGAAACGACAAATACGTCGTAAGCACAGTACTGTTAGAGAATTTATCTCTACGGGTGCTGTGAGGGTGGATCATATACGGTCTGAACAGAACTTAGTTGATCCTTTGACGAAAGGACTAGCTAGGGAGAAGGTGTGGAACACCACGAAAGGGATGGGACTAAAGCCCTTGGATAAATGAGTCATTTGTGATGGTAACCCAACATATAGACTGGAGATCCCAAGAAATATGTTCAAAGGGTAATAACAAGTCACAAGTGATATGGGTTGAATCATGCGATTATTAATTAATATAGAACGGGGTTTTACTCCGAGTCCATCCCTATGGAGCATGATATCCTGAAGCGAGTTAAGGATGAGTTATGATAACTCTTAATGAGATCTATAGCTCTATTTTGAGTGGGGTACTTAGCTACAGGAGTATTCTTGATAGACTCACCTATGTGAATGTGGAAGTGTGGCCGCTTCCTATGGATATTTTGGTCAAATTCCTAAAGCGTTCACTATACTGGGATAGAAGCACATGGCCGTAACGTGCTAGCTATTAGAACTACACCCAAGTAGGATTGTGTGTGGGATGTTGTCAGAGATAGAGTTCAAAACTACGGTTACTCTAGTATATTCTGAATCATCTTTACTACGTAAAGGTTCAAGTCGAAAGACACCTTTGCTTATGCACAATTCTATGAATTATTGCTCGATAAAATGTTTTCAAATTTTGCAAGTGGGGGATTGTTGGGATACAGCTGTCAAAGCTGTTATAAGTGCAAACTTTGAAAATGGCTTTTGTTGTTTGTCCCACATCGGTAAGTTCAAACAAATGGAGTGTGTTAATATACAATTTTTTGGGAACAAAGGTTCAGCCCTTTGGGCATTCAAGTTTTTGTGGGTATGTGGGGCAGACCCAATGGACCAAGTCACACACGCGCGCGCGCGCCGCCGCCGTCCGTCCGGCCCGTGCCCGTGTCCGGGTCCTGGTCTTGGGCTTGGGCTCATTAAGAATTAATTTTTTGGACAAATACATAACTGTTTTTTGGCTTTAAAAATTATTTTTTAACGGTAATTAAATCCGAAAAAATTAAAACGTGTTTTATTCCGTGTTGATTTATTCAACCGAGTTGCCCACTATCTCCAGATTTTTCTCCACGTTGTTTACCAACGTCTCTTTTCTTTTTGCCCCATAAAAGAGGTTGTAGCCTCCGTTTTTGAAAGACAGTTATCTCCTAACAGTTTTCAAGACAAAATTTCCTCCACAGTTCTGAAAAAAAAAAATTCCTTCTTTTTCCAGAATAATTAATCTCCTTCGTGTACAGATTAATTATAGAATCGAGCAATTATTATATAATGGGTGTTTATTGAGCGAATCAGATTCGTGCTGCTGATTCGTATTATTTTCGAGGCTGTTTTATCCTGGGGGTGACGGGGCTGTACACTGTCGGCACAAATTGGGGGCAGAGCCGCGAAACACCTTAAAGAGAGCGACATTGTCCGCGACTCAGCCGTGTTCTTGACTGTCCAGTTCCGGAATTCTTATACTTTTCTGCCCCAGATTTATTTGCTCCAAAAATTGGGTAATTTCGTTCCTGATTTTAATTCTGCATTTAATTATTTAAATTGCTGCAACAACAGAGAAGCTCTCAACCATCCGAAAAGGGACTCATTCATAGAACGACTTAAGAGAAAGAGAGTTAATTAATCTCATTTTAAGAAGAAAACCCATTTAAGAGAAAAACGTAGGAAGATGAGAAAGAAGAGAGAAGAAAACTTTGAAGCTTTGGAAGTCTCAAGCAAATTCGTGACTTTGAGGAAGACTTAGACCCTACAATTTTTTAGGCAAGTGATTAAACTTGCTAAATGCTGATGTGTGTGATTTATTTCATAATTTTGTGGATAAATTATGGTAGTGTTGGGTATATATGTTAAACCCTAGATTTGGCGTAGAAGTCTATCATTTTTGTATGTATGTGGGTTTGAAGGTGTAAAATGGTTGGGTTCATATTTTGGGATGATCTATGATGTTAGAATTTGGTAGAAATGGGGTTTTTGGAGACGTAGGAAAATCTCATAGGATAAAAATCTGAACTGGCTGGATCGGTCCGTTTTAGCACCGGACCGGTTCATTTTTAGCACCGGACCGATTCATTTTTACTATCGGACCGATCCATTTTCAAAGGTTATCGGTTCGGTCCGGTCATAACAGATTTTCTGTAAACTCTTTCATTAGGAACTGAACCGATTCATTTTTGGGACCCTCGATTCAGTCCAGTCACTGTAGATTTCTAATAATTGTTTTACTCCTTTATGTTTGGGTTTAGAGTTTGAGGAACCCTCTAAGATGCCAATATAAACCATTTATTAGAAAATGGGGGTCTATGATATAAAGTGATGTTGGGGATACCTCGAGACGAATATGAAAGTATTAATTTGGGAGTTAATTATGTTGTTTCCTTTCGTAAATTCTCTTAACAGTGGGGATTCTTTTAAGAATAGTTATGGTTTAATGAATGAGAGGTCGTGGGTCCTTAATGATGATATAAATTGATTAAAGCACAGGCGTAATTGTTTATAAATATTCGAGGGAGTGATTGAATAATAAAATAATTAAATTAGGAATAATTATGTGGATTATCGGCTCTTGTAATGTGTGTTATATACATATAGTCAAGATTGGTAATATATGAATTTGGTTATGATATGGTTTGTATATATATGATGTGAACATATATATCTAGTGTGTATGTTATATATTAGATGGTTCATACCCCTCTAGTGCTATCATGGGAAGTTGCACATTCTCGGTGAGGCACCTGGCTTAAGGAGCAGGGATCATACAGTCCCCGACTCATAGCATCCCATATTTTACTGCGTGACTTTACAGGGGTAAGACGTATTGGGTATGATTCATCTTACCTTTAGGTAAGGAACTATGGACGCTTCCCATACGCTTGTGATTCAGTTTGGGTTCGGTGGTGAGATTCCGACCTGGCTACCCAAGTGAATGTGTAAGAAGTCCTAGGAAGATGATAGCATTATATATATATATATATATATATATATATATATATATATATATATATATATCGGTGAGCTAATGCCCTATAAGAAGTTTAATATACATATCTTATATGTGTTATGGATGTGCACTTAATATGGAGTGATTTATCTTGTATATGTATTTAGATTAATGTCATATACACCTTCAGAATAACTGGTGTTATCTCATAAATATAACTAGAGAAAGTTATTAAGTAATTAATTAGAATATAATCACTAGGATTGAGATGGTGATGGTTACATTATAGGTAAACAGGATACGCAATTTGGACAAATGTATAGGTTGGAGGGTGAGTTCTCCTTAGTTGGGTCGGGTAGTCTATTTTAGATTTAATTCATACTTTTAGGTGCACGCTATAGCTGAGAGGTGAGGTTAAGTCTCAAGAGAGTGCGGTTCCACTTCAATTATGAAATTATGCATTTATAATTATTAGGCATTTTAACTCACTTGCTATAACTATTTTCAAACCCGGGGCTCTGACCCGTTTATATCTTTTCTCTCGCTCTATGTTGTGATATATTATAGGTGTTCCACCGCAAGGGCGCCAGTGATGGTTATCTGTTCCGGAGTCTTTTGGGAGCTGTAGCATGTGCGGGATGTTACAGGACTTTTGTTGTGGACGCAACTCTTTTTGTAATCTAGTTAAGAATCCACAATTGTAAATCAGGTTTGTATATACCAAAGGGTTGTATATGTATATCCCTTATATTTTTGTCTCCGGATATTGTACGGTCTGTTACCCGACAGCTTATTTGGGAATATTCTTTTGTAAAACTAAAGATTGTATGTACATATTCATGTCTCTTAGTACTTATTTTGTTCATGCTTAGTAGTTGAGAATGTTTCATGGTCATATCCCTTTTTAAATAGAAATTTTTTTGGCACTTGTTTATTTTATATAGGGTGGTTATTGGTTATAATTATATTCGACAGTTGATGCTGAGAATGATACACTTGAGATTCCTATTTTATTTTAGTATAGGGCTAGCCACCCGTGATATTGAATAAGTGGGGTGTCACAATTGCCTGTTCAAATTGGATATTCCAAGACCTTGATGCTTACTTAAGTCTATAAATGGATCTCTTAAGCTTGCATGCCTTGCTTTCTTGTCCCTTTGCTATGAATCCCGTGGGTTGCACCTTATAGATGCACTCGTCAAGATTGTCATTCAAGAACGCAGTCTTAACATCCATTTACTAAATCTCAAAAAATTCGATGTGCAACAACGGATAAGAGAATCCGTATATACTTAATCATTGCTACGTTCGGAAAGGTCTCCTCATATTTGATCCCCTCTTTCTGAGTGAACCCTTTCGTAATAAGTTGTGCCTTGAAAGTTTCCACCTTCTCGTCTACCCCTCTCTTCCTCTTATAGACCCACTTGCATCCGATGGGTTTTAAACCATATGGAAAGGATACAAGTTCCCATACTTGATTAGAATATATCAATTCCATCTCAGTGTCCATAGCCTTTTAGCCAAAGCTCGGCATCTTTATCTTGGAGTGACTCTTTGTAGTTAATTGGACGCAGTTCATGTTCTCTTAGGACTTTACTGAAGTGCTCTCCTAAGTACACTAATCTATCAAGATGATGCCTGGCCTTCCCATTACGATGTGGCTCCACTCATTGTTCAGTATAAATGACATGTGAATACTGATCATTGACAATGCTCCCACTACGATCACACAATGTGCTGTCGATATCAGGTTGTATTTCATCCTGTATAGGTGGTCCTGAAGCATTTTCTTGCTCTTGTCATCATTGCACTTGCAAGATAATCTTTCTCTTATGCTTGTGGGTAATCATATAATGTTCCTCCAAGAACCTAGCACTTGTGCTAATAAATACTTTTCGATCCTTAGGCCCATAGATTGGCCACCCTTGGTTCCCTTTAGATAACCCATAAGGAGACATACATATGTCCTTGATTCCAACTTCCTTGGCTCCTTCTACATCACATGTGTTGGGCCACCCCATATTTGAACGTGGGTTAGACTTGGCTTTATCCCTTTCTAGAGTTCTACGGGATCTAATGAGACAGATTTAGAAGGAACTAAGTTCAATAAATATGTATTCGTCTCTAGTGAAAAACTCTAAAAGGAATCTAAAAGATTTAAATAGATCATCATGAACCTAACCATATACAGAAGTTCCTTCTTTCCACCACATCATTTTGTTGTGGAGTGGCCGGTTCAGTGAATTAGGTTATGATACCCAACTATGATAAGTGTTTTTTAAACTCTCCTAAGAGGTATTTCCTCCACAATTAGATCATAGAGTATGGATTAGTTTACCATGAAATGGCTCCACTTATAAACTCTTTGAACTTTTCAAAGGCTTCAGACTTGTGATGCATTAGGTAAACATATCCAAACCTCGAATAATCATTAATGAAAGTGATGAAGTACTTGTAACCACCTCTTTCCTGGATAGTCATAGGCCCACACAAATTAGTATGAACCGATTCCCACACATCCTTGGACCTATACCCCTTGGCCATAAATGGCCTCTTGGTCTTCTTTCCCTCTAAGCAGGAATCATAGACTGGAAGGGACACTTCCATTGAAGCTTGTCGTTATATCCTTTTTTAATTGATATGACCTAATCGTGAGTGACAAAGATATGTTTAGTTCAACTTAGAAGGTTCTTTTCTCTTTAGGTTACTTCCATTTAAGTTAATGAATTCAGTATTAAATAGTAGCTGTGAGTTATCAAAGTTCTAGAACAGGTAAGAGATTTTCCATTTTTGATAAAAACTCATCTATTAAAATAAACCAGTTATCCATTCATCAAAAGTTTAAAACCAAAATTTTATTTTTTCTAAAACCCGGAACATTAAAACAATCTAATAATACTAACTTATTGTCTTCACAAAAAATTTTAATTAAATTTTCAACTTCTATTGCTGCTACCTTGTGATGATCGCCCATGAATAAAAACATCTTTCCATCACTGAGCTCCCTAGTTACCTAGAACCCCTACAAAAATTTCAAATATGATAAGGGGCTCCCAAACCTACGCACCAGGTACCGGTAAATTTCACCACAAAACATGTCTTAATGATATAGGAGAAATTACCATTTCCATTCTTCCTGGCTAAGGATATGGGTAATTGCTTCTTCCAGTATCCTTCTTGTTTATAGATGTAATAGTTTCCTTTTGGCTTCTTACCTCCACCTTGGGGCTTAAAGTTCGTCTTGACGACTTTAGGTTATCCCTGAGCCTTGACCTTTTTTTCCTCTTACCTTTTCGGATAGAAATAGATTGGCCTTTCTCATTAACTTGAACCTCACCCTTATACCTATTAATATTTTTTGCAGCCTGGAGTTCTTTAAGCAATTGGACCAGAGTGTAATCAAATTTGTTCATAGAATAGTTTAGGAAAAATTGCTTAAAGGACTTAGATAAGCACAAAATCAACTTGGGTTTCCCCATCGATTTCAGATCCAAGCACCTCCAATTCTCCTAAGATGGACATCATCGCGTATGAGATTACCCATCGGGCTATAATACCCCTTACTTTCTTATATTTATTTTTACATTAAATTACCGTGTGTGTGTGTGTGTGATTTAATATAATTGAGAATTAAAACGAAAACTTAACATAAATATTGATCTGGGTAGAATAGTTGATATTTATGCGAATTATTCATTTACTAGTGTGATATGGTAAATGAAATCTTGTTGCATGCAATTATGCCGTATGTGTGTATTAGCAGCGCGAATTAGTTATTTCTCAACCGGGGCATATTTGAGTGAGCTATATGAGGTTGGCGATGATCTCTATTTTCGGAGTCTTGGATGACAATTTGGAGTGCACGGTTGATCTCGAAAGGGCCGAGAAAGTCAAAATGACTTCCCTGTGATTTTTATTTGGGTTCCGGGGTCTTTTTTTGGGGGAAATTATGTATATTAAAACAAAGAAGAACTTTACAATCGAAAGGGAGAATTACTCCAAAACAAAACTGGGGGATAATCCTGTAACACCCCGCCTGCCCGGGGAGAGCGAACGGAGCGCTAATGCGATAAAATAAATCCAAATCCACAAGTGACAAGGTATAGAGCATCTAAGTCCCACAACAACAAAAGAGAAACTGCAAATCTCAATATCTTCAAATTAAATACCAAATCTCTCGAATTACATACAACAACTAACTCGAAAATAAAATACAAATCTCCAATGCTCTATACAACAAAATAAATAATACAAATCTTCCAACTTGTATTAAAAATTCTCCCCAATATAATCCATGCTAAACATCATCCCAATTGGTCCATAGCGTCCCAAATCCATGCTAACCTGCCAACTAAAAGAAAATATGGGAAAGTACACAATATGACAGGAAAGATGCTCAACAAATATATATTAGCGATGAATAAAACGTAACAACACGAGTACGAATATTCAAATCAAAATGCAAATCTCAATAGCATTTCATCATTATAATTTTTCAACAACACTTTTACCGGGCCACCTGGCCTCACCACATCCGTATATACTTTATCAAGCCATAGCCCGAGAAATAGGAATTTTGGCGGGTGCCCAACATCCGTGCCATATTAAAATCTCATGACAATGTGCTCATCAACAATATAATGATACCACATGAATCAAAATAATTTCAACAATTATTTTCCAGATTTCAATGAATTTATCAATTCAAATATGAGTTCAATTAAACAAGAATTCAAAGAGAATGACACTCGCGAGATTTAAGGATCATATTGTGTAAAACCCCATACCTAAAACCATGATGAGAAACCAACGATCACATCCTCAAGATCAACACAAAAGATCTACAAAAGCCCCTCCAAGAACCTCCAACAAAATAGCCCCAAGAACACCTCTAATCTAAGGTTGGAACTCACAAATCTCAAGGGCCAATGTGTATATAAAAAGAAGAGGAATATAAAATATATTTGCTGCCAAAATTTGTACCAAAAGTATGTTAAAAGGGTTGCCCACGACTTCCTTTTATAATGCAAAGAAATGAAGAGTTGGAATCCAAAAGACTCCTTTAAATAAGGCAAAGAAATGAAGAGTTGGAAGTCAAAACAACTCCAAGAGTTAAAAACATTTTAAAATCATTTTAAAATCCGTTTTAACTCCGATTTCGAAACCGTTTGAAATTATCGCCTTTAAAATAATAACCAACATATTTGAGCAATAAAAATAATTTTATCAAAAACTTTATTTTCCTCCATTTTCCACAAATTAATTAAAATAGTCCAAAATTACGCGGGTTATTACAAATCCCCCCCAGAAGACCTCCTTACAAAAGGGGAAACTAGAAGAAACAACTACTAAAACCCACACATCACAAGCTGCCTATGATAAACATGTGTCAGGGATGTTCCAGTTAAAGCATGGCATCCAATTCTTATAGGATCTCCTCCCATTCTTCCAAGTGATAGCTTGACTCAAATTAGGGTATACGAGTCATTTTACGTGTGTATTATCATTTAAAGTTAGGATTAATAGTAATTTGGGTTATTAGTCATAATATAAAGTTAATTAATCTCATTTTTGAAAGAAAACCCATTTTGAGAGAAAAACGTAGGAAGAAGAGAAAGAGCAGAGAAAACCTTGGAGATTTGGAAATATCGAGAAAATCCGTGACTTTGAGGGAGAATAAGACACTACATCTTTGAGGCAAGTTATTAATCTTGCTAAATACTTATGTGTGTGATTTATTTCATAATTTGTGGATAAATTATGGTAGTGTTGGGTATATAAATGATAAACCCTAAATTTTGTGTTGAAGCCTAACATTTGATGTGTGTATATGGGTTTGAAGGTGTAAAATGGTGGAGTTCATATGTTGGGATGATCTATGATGTTAAAATTTGGTAGAAATGGGATTTTTTAGATTCTGGAAAATCTCGTAGGAACAAAAATCTGAACAGGCCGGATCACTCCGTTTTAGCACCGACCGGTTCGTTTTTAACACCGAACCGGTCCATTTTTAAAGGTTATTGGTTTGGTTCAATCATAACAGTTTTTTTGTAAGCTTGTTTATGAGGAACCAGATCGGTTCATTTTTGGGACCATCGGTCCGATCCGGTCACTACATATTTTTAACTCTTTTTTTACTCCTTTCTTTTTGGGTTTAGAGTTTGAGGAACCCTCTAAGATTCTATTATAAATACATTTATGAGAAAAATGGGGGTCTATGATATGATGTGATGTTGGGGTTACATTGAGACGAATATGAAGGTACAATTTGGGAGTTATTATGTTGTTTCCTTTCTTAAATTCTTCGAAAAGTGGGGATTCTTTTAGGAATGGCTACGAGCTAAGGAGGTCATGTGTCCTTAATGATGATAAGTTGATGAAAAATCATATGCATGTTTGGTTATAAATGTTCGAGGGAATGATTGAATCATAAAATAAATAAATTGGGAATAATTATATGGATTATTGGCTAGTATAATGTGTGGTGTATACATATAGTCGGTATTGGTAGCATATACATTCAGAGATAAGATGGTTTGTATATGTATGATGTGAATTGCGGACTTAACTTGCAGACGGATTTTTCCTTATTTTTTAAAAATAGCAAAAAAAAAAATTGACTTGATTTTTTTCTGTGGCATTTAAACATTTTAGGGGACCCTTATAAAAAAATCATCTCAAAATGAATTGTTCCGCTATTTTTAAAAAATTTGTCAAACATATGTCAGTTTTTAAAGCTTTTTAAAACTGACATTTATTTGACGAATTTTTTAAAAATAGTAAAATATTTTATTTTGAGCTGATTTTTTTTACATCGGTCCCCTAAAATGTTTAAATAGCATAGAAAAAAAATAAAGTCAAAATTTAAGTTTTTGCTATTTTTAAAAAAATACACTAAAATCCATCCGCAAGTTAAATCCTGTGTAAAAATTAGAGGCTGGCTGTATATATATATATATATATATATATATCTTGTGTGTAAGATGGTTCATACCCCTATCATGGAAAGTTGCGCGTTGTCGGTGAGGCCCTGGCTTGAGGAGCAGGGAGCGTATAGTCCCCCGGTCATAGCGTCCCGTATTTTACCGTGTGTGACTTTACAAGGGTAAGACGTCTTGGGTATGATTCATCTTACCTTTAGGTAAGGAACTATGGCCGCTTCCCATTCGCTTGTGATTATTTTGGGTTCGGTGGTGAGATTTCGACCAGGCTGCCCAGGTGGATGTGTAAGAAGTCCCTGGAAGATGATAGCATTATCGACAATATAAATATATATTTATATATTTCGGTGAGCTAATGCCCTGTAAGAGGTTTGAAATACATATCTTACATGTGTTATGGATGTGCACTTGATATGGAGTGATTTATCTTGTATATGTATTTAAATTAATGTTATATACACCTTCAAAATAATGGGTGTTATCTTAAAATTATAACTAGAGAAAGTTATTAAGTAATTAATTGGTATATAATCCTTAGGATTTAGATTGTAATGATTATGTTATGGGTAAGCAAGATATGCCAGTTGGGAAAAGGCACATGTTTGAGGGTGAGTTCTCCTCAGTTGAGTCGGGTAGTCTAATTAAGATTTAATGCATACGTTTTGGTGCGCGCTGTAGCTGAGAGGTGAGGTTGAGTCTCAAGAGAGTGCGACCCCACTTCAATTATGAAATTGCGCGTTTATAATTATTATGCATTTTGACTCACTTGCTATAACTACTTTCGAATCCAGGGCTCTGACCCGTTTATATCTTTTTCTCTTGCAAGATATTGTGATATATTATAGGTTTTCGACCGTAAGGGTGCCAATGATGGTTATCTATTCTAGATTCTTTTTGGGAGCAGTAGCATGTGCGGGATGTTACAGGACTTTTGTTATAGACGCAACTCCTTTTGTA
Organism: Sambucus nigra; assembly: GCA_949130495.1. Classification (NCBI taxonomy): domain Eukaryota; kingdom Viridiplantae; phylum Streptophyta; class Magnoliopsida; order Dipsacales; family Adoxaceae; genus Sambucus; species Sambucus nigra. Next base: position 174,100,609 of record OX422222.1, on the reverse strand, counting down.
ATCTAGTTAAGAATCCATTATTGTAAATCGGGTGTGTATACCCAAGGGTTGTATATGTATATCTCTTATATTTTGTCTCTTAATATTGTATGTTCTGTTACCCGACAGCTTATTTAAGAATATTCTTATTAAAACTAGGTATTGTATGTATATGATCACATTTTTTAGTACTTCTTATGTTCATGCTTTGTAGTTTGAGAATGTTCCATGGTCATATCACTTTATAAAAAAAATTAGCACCTATTTATTTTATATAGGGTGGTTTTTGGTTATTATTATATTCGGCAGTTGAAGCTGAGAATGATACACTAACGATTCCTGTTTTATTTTAGTATAGGGTTGTCTACCCATTATATTGAGTAAACGGGGTGTCATAGGTAGTATCGGAGCATCAGGTGCTAGAGTCTTAGGATTATGCAGATTTCTAGTTTCAACCGTAGCATTTTTTATATAGAGCCCTACTATTAGGATTGTTGTGTTCATATCATGTCCCCGATCTTTTGCTTTGACCAATTGCTTGAACTGTGTGCTGATACAACTTGTTCTTTTCACAGATGCCTGCAAAATGAGGTTGCCCGACTAGGGAAAATAGAGGGGCTGAGAATGTGCACCCCCAAATGCCTCAGGGGACTATGACTGTAGCCGAAGTTGCCAATATTGTGGCACGAGCCGTCAATGTGGCCATGACCGCGATGGCACAATACCATCCTCAGGCTCAGCAACAGTCTGCACACGTGGGAAAGAGTGCGAGAAGCTTTTCAGAAGGGACACCCTTCTGAATACCAAGGGGGAGCTGATGTTATCGTTGCTAGTCAATGGAAAAGAGATATTCAAAGGCATCTTCGTATGGTTGAATGCAGAGATGTTAAAAACAAACACTCGCCACTTTTAAAATAGTTGGTGCGACTCTCCAGTGGTGGGAGTCGGTTACTACCTCTGAGCAAAGAGATACAATACCCATAGCAGAGGTCTAAATTGGAGAATTTGACAACATCTGTTGGGGAACCCGACTTTGTTAACATTTGCAGATGTAATGAATGTTGCACTATTACATTATCAGGATCATCGTTTGCATTTGAAGGGGATTAAGAAATTTACGGACTAGGGTTCGTCAAGTAAGTCGAGAGTAGATAGAGCCAGTGGGGCACTCAACAGCAAGGAATAGGCAGAAGGAGTGAGATCTCCCTTTAGGTGATTCAGCTAAAAGGCAGCATTCAGGAGGCTTAAGATTTAATGGTGGTGGTTTTAGACAGAATTTCCAAGGGGCCCAATAGCAACAACAACATAATGTTCCTTAGGGTCAAGCAGGCCGAGGGAACAACATGGGAGGCTAACAGGGTCATCGTTGCCATGGTCAGCGATAAGACCAGCCCAGATTCAGGCATCAGGTCCAGAGACCAAAGAATTTAAGGGGTCGTTGCTTTCAGTGTGGAGAGGTGGGTCACAGGGGATTTGAGTGCCCACATCAAAATAGAGTACAGGTACAAGGAGCTCAGCAGGTCCAGCAAGCACCTTTACCACCTCTATCACCCGCTCAGATTGTCCCACCTCCACAGGGACAGTTGCAATATGGGCAAGTTTACAATGTTCAAAATGCAGTGCTACTGCAAGTGAAACAACCTCCACCAGCCATCCATGGGTATATGGGTCGGGTGTTATTTGATATGGGAGCATCCCATTCCTTTATAGCTATTCATTTTGCGCGCGCGGCGGGAGTGTTAGAGTCAGCTGATACTATTCAAATGTGTGTGGATTCTCCTTGGGACATGGGTCGCTGATCCACTCCATATATAGGGCTGGAGATAGATTTTGGGAGATTATGTTTAGCTGCCAACTTACTTGTATTAGATATGTATGGTATGATGTTATTTTAGGTATGGACTGTTTGGTTAAATATCGAGAGATGGTGGATTATTTTAGGAGGTCGATTATATTTGCTATTCCAGGCCAGGAAAAATTTATTGTTGCCATGCCACTTTAGGAGGGAGGTTCAAGCACCCATTTATATTATATTAAGGAGGAGACTTCGCAGGAAGTGGTTGTTTCCTTAGATTTGATTCTGGTGGTCAGGGAGTTCGTTAATGTTTTCTAGGAGATTCCAGGCTCACCTCCGAGTCATGATATCGAGTTTGCTATAGATTTAGTGTCGAGGACAAGGTCGATTGCGTGAGCTCCATAGCATATGGCTTTTGTGGAAATGAGGGAGTTACGAGACCAAATCCAACAGCTTCTGGGACTAGGTTTCATTCGTTGGAGTACGTCACCTTGGGGAGCCCTTGTGTTGTTTGTGAAGAAAAGGGATGGTTCTCTGCGATTATGTGTAGATTACCGAGAATTGAATAAGGTGACAATCAAGAATAAGTACCCATTACCTCGTATTGATGATTTATTTGATCAGTTGAGAGGAGCCTCCTACTTCTCAAAAATAGATTTGCGTACGGGGTATCACCAACTTCATATTAGGGAGTAGGATCCTATGAGTCTTTGGTTATGTCGTTTGGGACCAATGCCCCTGCAGTGTTTATGGATTTGATGAACATGATATTTTGGAACTTCTTGGACCAATTTGTGTGATCATTGATGATATTTTGGTCTATTCTCGGACGGAGGGCGAACATGCTGAGCATTTGAGGATGGTTCTGCAAACATTACGGGACCATCAATTGTACTCCAAGTTCGAGAATTGTGGATTTTGGTTACGAGAAGTGCAGTTTGGGGTCATATAGTGTCGGAGAAGGGTATTTCCGTGGACCCACATAAAGTTGCAGCGGTGAGGGAGTGGGGTCAGCCCATAACACCGACGGAGATCAGAAGTTTCTTGGGTTTGGCGGGTTATTATCATCGTTTTATAAAGGGCGTTTTGAAGATTGTCGTCCTTTTGACGAATTTGACCCTGAAGGGAGTACTGTTTGTGTGGGACGATTCCTATTAATTAGCATTTGATGAGCTAAAAGGACAGATTGACGTCGGCACCCATTCTCACATTGCCTAACACGGGTGTGCTTCAACAAGAGGAGAGGACGATTGCTTATGTGTCCCACAAGTTAAAGTCCCATGAGAGGAATTATCCTACGCATGATTTGGAGTTGGCTACGGTAGTCTTTGCATTGAGAATTTGGAGGCATTATCTCCTAGGGGAGAAGTTTAGTCTTTTGATGGACCATGAGTCGTTGCAATAATTGTTCACCCAGAAAGATCTAAATATGAGGCAGCGTAGGTGGTTGGAGTTTGTAAAGGATTATCAATTTGATATCCAATATCATCCAGGGAATGTTAACATAGTAGCTGACGCGTTGAGTCGTCGACCCACTGGGCAGTTAGCAGAGGTATGGAAAGTCAAGTGGAAGGAACTTCGTCAAGATGATGCTATGACCATGGCTTGTATGGCAGTGTTGACAGTCACACCCGAGGCTGTGATGAGGGTCGTGAAAGCTCAAGTTGAAGATACAGATTGTAAGGACAAGGTGCAGAAATTACTGATCGAGGGAGCGGAATGCTACTCTATCAATTCCGAGGGTGGATTACGTTTCAACGGGAGGTTGGTAGTCCCCGACGATTCAGATCTGTGGCATGCTGTTATATCGAAATCTCATGGGTCGAAATTTGTGGTTCACCCAGATGAAGACAAGATGTATTAGGACATGCGTCAGCAAAACTAGTGGGCAGGTATGAAAAGGGACATGGTTGAATTTGTCTCTAAATGCACCACTTGTCAGTTAGTAAAAGTGGACCACCAGCGACCTTCTGGAATGTTGCAACCATCGGAAATTCCGGTTCGAAAATGGGAGAGCATTTCCAAGGATATTATTACGGGATTGCCGATGTCACAGCGTAGCCATGATTCCATTGTTATCGTGGACCGTTTGACGAAGTCAGCACACTTTTTAACAATGTGGACGAACTTCACGACAGTGCAGTATGCTCAGCTCTTTATTGTCAAAATTGTAAGGTTGCATGGAGTGTCGATCAATATTGTGTCCGATTGAGATAAAATCTTTCTCTCCCATTTTTGGTAGAGTTTTCAGGAAGCCGTGGGAATTGAATTGAGGTTGACTACGGCATACAATCCCCAGATCGATGGGCAAATAGAGCGAGTAAATCAAATGTTGGAAGATATGTTCCGAATGTGTATGTTAGATTTTGGATGAAGTTGGGAACAATACCTACCGCTAGTAGAATTTGCTTATAACAATTCTTACTAGTTTACTATAGTTATGGCGACTTATGAGGCAGTGTACAGATGCCCGTGTCATTCAGTTGCGTGTTGGTTAGAAGTCGGTGACAAGAAACTTTTTGGACCAGAGATGATCCAAGACACTTCGACAAAAATTGAGTTGGATCGAAATCGCATACAAGTGGAACAAGACCAACAAAAAAGTTATGTCGATGCGAACCATAGGCATGTGGAGTTAGAAGTAGGAAACCAAGTGTTGCTAAAGGTATCCCCGATGAAAGGTATAATTAGATTTAGGAAGAAAGGCAAACTTACGCCGAGATATGTAGGCCTTTTCCAATTATTGAGAGGATTAGTCCCGTGGCTTATAGACTTGCCTTGCCAAAACATTTGCAAAGAATTCATAACGTGTTCCATGTCTCGTCCTTGAAGAAATATAGAATATATGAGAGGGCTCATTGGCATGTTTCGTTGGAGGAAATTGAGTTGCAACTTGATATTTCGTATGAAGAACAATCGGCTGCCATTTTAGACCATAGTGAACGTAGGCTACAATCGATAGTAGTGACTTTAGTTCGAGTTCAATGGGGCATCATAACTCCGATGAGTCAACATGGGAACGAGAGGATGAAACATGAGTCAAGTACCCTTACCTCTTTCCATAAGGTGCACTTGAATTTCGAGGACGAAATTCCTTTGTAGGGGGGAGTATATAATACCCCTTACTTTTGTATATTTATTTTTATATTAAATTATTGTGTGGTGCCACCGCTTTTGCCTATGGTGGGGCCTGCTGGACCATAGTTAGTGCTACATTAACTTCCTGAGCAACGATGGCAGCAACCTCGACAGCATTCACTGTACCCTGAGCTGGTGCTGGTTGAGGCTCGGGTTGGACATTTCTGGCCCTACGTCTAAGAGGCATCTGAAACGAGAAAGAATTTGTAAATCCACAGTTATCAAATCTGAAATAGCTTAAGACGTAAACACATAATCAAGAATTCAACAATCCTAATAATAGGGCTCTACATCAAAGAACGCTAAGAAGAAAGCATAATAAGCCGTACAGATCCTAAAAGACACTAGAATTTGATGCTCTGATACCACTTGTGACACCCCGCCCAATTAAATACCGAATGATCAAACGTTTGTTAAATTTAAAACAGAATGTTCGGTTGGTTCATTCTTAGCATCACTGTCGAAAACATTTAAGCTTATTAATCACCTAATAAATAATTAAGCTAGTGTTAAAACATTTTCCATTTAAATTAGTCCTGTCCCGGGACCCAAACTAAACCCCCGGGTAGACTTTCCTGACTATCTCAACCCTTACGGACACGTTGGTGCACTCGAAATGATTATCCGAAATACCTATAATTAATTTACTTCCTAATTCCTTTAAATTAGTCTTGACACGACTCACACGCACGTCTCGAATTAATTTTTCGTAACTATCGTATTTTTCTACTCGCGACAATTATACTAATTTCATAATCATATATTACTTTATTCGCTCAGTAATACTCAACATAATACACATCAATAAATACTAACCCTTAACTCGCTAGTTAATATTTATTTTAATCCGGATTAATTCTTAATTAATTCGCAAATTAAATTCAATTCATCTTATATTTAAAAAAATCATAAAAATACGGGGTGTTACATACTTCCCCCCTTACAATGGAATTTCATCCCGAAATTCGGAAAGGAGTAAGAATAACGGTATACCTGGTATGAACAACTCTGGATACTTGTCGCGCATCTCATCCTCGCGCTCCCAGGTAGACTCCTCGACATTATGGTTGCCACCATTGAATACGTACTAACGGCACTACCTTTGACCTCAATTTCCTATCGCTATGGTCTAGGATGGCAACTGGCCCCTCCTCATAGGAACTATCAAGCTGTAGGTCGATTTCCTCTAAAACAATATGAGTGTGGGCCATGTCATCCCAAAGATATCTCCTCAGCGAAAAAATATGGAACACGTCATGAATCCTATGTAAGTGCTCCGGTAACCCAAGTTTGTAAGCTACGAGCCCAATCCGCTTAATAATAGGGAATGTCCCTACGTACCTCGGCGCCAACTTCCCTTTCTTCCCAAGCACTATCCCCTTCTTAGGAGATACTCTGAAGAATACCTGGTCCCCCATACTGAACTCCCTGAAGACCTCTTGGCAATTGTTTAGCTCTTCTTCCTATCCTGAGCTACTCGTATATGACTTTGAATTATCTCTGTTCTTGCCATAGTCTCCTGAATTACCTCTTCCCCTAGTAGTTTGTTGCCCCCCACCTCTAGCCAACAAGTAGGCGAATGATAAGGTCTACCATATAATGCCTCAAATGGGGACATGCCAATCATAAACTGTTAGGAGTTATTATAAGCAAACTCCACCAGTGGAAGGTACTTCTCCCAACCACCACCAAAATCAAGGATACACATCCTCAACATATCCTTTATCATCTGACTTGTTCGCTCTGTCTGTCCATCCGTTTGTGCATGATAGGCCGAATGCAATCGTAACTCTGTACCCATGGCCTCCTGGAAGCTCTCCCAAAATCTGGACACAAAAATCTTGTCCCGGTCAGACATAATATCAAGGGGCACCCCATGGAGTCTCACTATCTCTACAACGAAGATCTGAGCGTACTTCCCTGTAGTATAGTCGGTCCAGACTAGCAAAAAGTGAGCTACCTTGGTCAATCGATCCACAGTCACCCATATGGAATCGTAACCCCTCTGCGACGTGGGCAGCCTTGTGATGAAATCCACGAAAATGGTCTCTTATTTCTACATAGGGATCTCTAATGGTTGTAGGAGCCCTTCTGGTCTCTGATGGTCCACTTTCACCAACTGACAAAGGGCACCTTTTGAAACAAACTCAGTGATGTCCTTCTTCATTCCACTCCACTAGTACTATTGCCTCATATCCTGATACATCTTATCCAAGCCGGGATGACTGCAAATCGAGATCCATGTGACTCTATCATCACCGCAGTTCGTATGTCCTCTCCCTCTAGAACAACTAGATGCTCATTAAAGCACAAATCCCCATCTGAACCCACATAATAAGACTCAGCTCCCTCGGCTAGAAGTTGTACAATCCAATCCTGACAGAACGTATCGGCTGCCGCCTGGGCTTGTACCACTCTCATCACAATCTGGGGTTTAACAGTCATGGCTGACATAAATGATCGGGCAACTGCATCCTAGTGTCCCAACTCCTATTTCGCCTTCCACACTTCGACCACCTCACCTACTGACCTCCGTCTCAACGGATCAACAACTACATTAGCCTTCCCCGGGTGGTACTGGATCTGAAACTGATAGTCCTTCACAAAATCAAGCCACCTGCGCTGACGCATATTCAACTCTCTCTGAGTGAACAAGTACTGCAATGACTTATGATCTGTGAATAGGCAAAATTTCTCTCCCAAGAGATAATGTCTCCAAATCCATAATGCAAACATGACTGCTGCATACTCCAAGTCGTGTGTGGGGTAATTCCTCTCATGGGGCTTAAGCTTGCTGGAAGTATAAGCTATACCCTGATCCCCTGTTGTAATACTCCACCTAGTCTTTGTATGATGAAATTCAAGGAGCTGAATAAGCTGAAGATGAACGCGGGGCTGATCATACACATGGGAGTGGAGATAAATTTGTACAAGACCCTTTGTCACTTTTTAGTGGTCCAATTACAAGACTTAGAGCCAAACATTTAAGGAAGTATTGGGTTGATCCAAGAGAAGTGGGGCGATTCTAAAAAGATGGAAACTAAGATGGGCCCAAATGATAATCAAAGCTTAGTCCATGTCATTAAAGCAATTTAGGGAGCTAATTATCATGCAAAAACGTGAACATCATGTTCACACCATAAATGGGCATGAATTTATCTATTTTCAAGGTTAATAAATGGGGGATGAATCTAGTCTTGGTTGATTATCTTTAAATACATTGAGCTTAGTCATTAGTCATATTTTGTTGTTTTCCAAGTCCAAGTGACCTAAAAATGCGGGAACTTGTTTACTTTGACAATCGTGTTGTTTTAATGCTGTATTTATTTCATTTCCTATTCTTGGAGGGTTGTTCCAAGTATAAATGAGGGGAGCTACGAAATTTGTAAGCACTTTTGGGACAAACAAATATTATTGTGACGTATTTTTTGTTCCTCTTAGTTCTTAAGAAAACTTTCTGAACTTATCAAGTTAATCTTGTGGTGTTCAAACAACCAAACTTATCACCTTGATTCGTGAGAGATTCTTGGGGTTCTTGGTGTAGTGTTTTAATCCTTTGTAGTCTTGGCTCTTATCTTACTAGGTAACGAGTCAAGGCACAACAAACTTTGTTTATACGATCTTGGGTTCTTTAACCATCATTGTTATTGGGTTTCATCACAATTGTTGGTGGGGTTCATATCATTTGGTATTAGAGCCTATTTCTAAGGCAAGTTTGACTATCCTTTTTTTTTTCTTGTTTCCTCCTTTAGAAAAAAAACAAAAAAAAAAGAAAATAAAAAAAGGTTTTAGGAGGTGAGAAACAAGATTGAAACACAAAAAAACTTGTATGCGTTCTTTTCTTTTTGTATTTCTGAAACCTTAGAAATTGTGTGATTCATTCATTTTTTTTCCTACCGCAATCAAATTCCTTACCTTGTGATGAGTTTTGGTTGCTCCTCAATCTGAATTGCTGGTGGTTAATTTGAATTTGTTTATTGAGTTTGATTTAGAACTAAAGAGGACACAAAAGAATGGAAAATGGCAAGAGAGTGTGAGATCATAAGAGGGTAAAAGTCATTTTGAGTAAAAACACGAGTGTGAGTGAAACACGCGAGGGAGTGCTTATGATGTTTCTAATCTTTTTGCAGATTCTAAACATGTCCAATATTCAAGAAGAAGACACAACTGAAGAAGTTCAACAACCATCCGTTCTGAACCTTCAAATGCAAGCATTGATAGGGGAGATGAGGCGTATGTTGAGGGCTGAATTAGAACCTATTCAAGAAAGGTTGGATAGGGTAGAAGCAGGAATGCCTAGGGGGAAGCAAAAAGACATTCCCAATAGGCAATAAGGCGGGCGTGTTCCATGGGGAAATGTTGAGGAAGAAATAGAGTTGGAGGAGTTTGATGTGCCAAATGTGAATCGGGGCAGGTTTGGCGTGGTTATGAGAATAGAGATGTTATGATGGCCAGACCTAAGAAGGAATAATGCTTTAGGAAACATAAAGATTAAAATCCCATCTTTACAAGGTAAAAATGATCCGGAAGCTTATTTGGAGTGGGGAACTAAAATGGAGATGGTGTTTGATTGTCACAACTATTCGGAGATGGAGAAAGTTAAGTTAGCTGAAATTGAATGACATCAAAAACTCTCCCCTGCCTCCTATTTATCCGCTGCTCACTGATAAAGTGACATGGACTCCTAATAAGACTGGTAGCTTCTCCATTTCCTCCGCGTATGTCTCCATCTGTCCAAGGGGCAATGAGGCTCACTGGCATGGGTTGGTTTGGAACAAGGTGTGCATTCCCAAGTGTTCCTTCATTCTTTGGCTTGCTTGCCGTAAGGCTTTAGTGACTAAAGATAAGCTCATGGAGTGGGGTCTTGTTGAAAATAAGGATTGTATGCTGTGCAACTCGGGCATTGAGACTATCAAGCACATATTAATGGATTGCCCTTTTTCCAAAACTGTTTGGGATGAGATTCTTTTTCGCAACCAGTCTTATAGAGATGTGGAGAGTTGGGAGAATGAGGTTAGAAGAGCTGCTGCTGATAGTAAAGGGGGGAACCTAAATTCCAGGATTAAAACCACCACGTTCTCTGCCACTATCTACTGCCTCTGGCAGGAAAGGAATTGCAGACTTCACGACAGGGGCCACTCCACTGCAAACAAGGTGATAAGGAACATTGAGGAGTTGGTGCAAGGTAAGACTATCAGATGGAAGAAGTCTCGAAGATCCTACTCCAATTGGATGACGTGTAACCTATGGGGATTACCCTATTCTCTTATGTATGACTAAGTGTTGTGTTTTTGGTCTCTAGAAGCTTGTTTCTAGTTGACCCTTTGGCCTTTTGGCTTTGTATATTGGTTCTCTGTTTCTAATACATTTAATTACCGAAAAAAAAAGAATTCACCGATTATGCCATTATTTGGTGGGATCAATTACTGATTAATAGGAGGAGGAATAGAGAGCCACCCATTGACACTTGGGAGGAGATGAAAATGCTTATGAGGAGGTGATTTATACCTAGCCACTACTATATGGGTTTGTTTCAAAAATTGCAGAGATTAACTCAAGGTTCCAAGTGTGTGGATGAGTATTATAAGGAGATGGAGGTAGTTATGATCCGAGCTAATGTGGAAGAGGACCGGGAAGCCACCATGGGTAGGTTTTTTCACATTTTAAACCATGAGATTGCTGATATAGTTGAGTTGCAGTACTATGTTGAGTTGTCGGATATGGTGCATCAAGCCATAAAGGTGGAGGAACAACTCAAGCGAAAGGGGTTAACAAGGAAGGGACAATTTTTGTCTATTAACAACACATGGAAGACAGCCCCTAAAAGAGATGAGAATGTACAAAATAAGCCAAAATTTGAACCATTTAAGAATGTCAAGTCAGCAACAACCACAACTTCAGGTAACATCGATACTTCTACTTCTAAAACACGTGATATTAAGTGTTTTAAATGTCAGGGATGAGGTCACATAGCCATCCAATGTGTAAACAAAAGGGCGATGGTGATCAATGCGCAAGGAGAGCTTGAGTCGGAGAATGAAGAAGAAGTAGATCATCCACATGCCTCCTTTGGAAGACATTGATGATGAGCAAAATGTTGTTGTTGGAGATTTATTAGTAGCAAGGAGAGTTCTCATTGTGCAGTTTAAGGAAGAAGAATGTAACCAAAGGGAGAACTTGTTCCATACTAGGTGCTTTATAAATAACAAATTTTGCAGCGTTATTATTGATGGGGGGAGTTGCACAAATGTGGCCAACACTGATTTAGAGGAGAAATTGGCATTAACAACCTTGAAACATCCCCGCCCTTAGCGATTTCAGTGGCTGAATGAATGTGGTGAAATCAAGGTGATGAGGCAAGTGTTGGTGGCATTATCCATTGGCAAATATGAGGATGAGCTGCTTTGTGATGTGGTTCCTATGCACGCATGCCATTTATTGTTAGGGAGGCCATGGCAGTTTGATCGAAAGGAGTTTGAAGATGTCTTTCCCGAAGAGGGCCTCATGGCTTGCCTCCAATTAGAGGAATTGAACATCAAATTGACTTCATACCTAGTGCATCACTTCCAAACCGACCTGCCTATAGGACCAATCCAGAAGAAAAAAAAGGAGCTTCAAAGGCAAGTAAGTGAATTAATGGAGAAAGGGTATGTGCGGGAAAGCATGAGTCCTTGTGATGTCCCGGTGCTACTTGTTCCTAAGAAGCATGGGACATGTAGGATGTGTGTTTATTATCGAGCCATCAACAACATAATGGTAAAGTATCGTCATCCCATTCCTAGATTAGATGATATGCTGGATGAATTGCATGGTTCTTGTGTTTTTACAAAAATTGATCTTAAGAGTGGATATCATCATATTAGGATGAAAGAAGGTTACGAATGGAAAACTGCCTTTAAAACTAAATATGGCTTGTATGAGTGGTTAGTAATGCTTTTTGGTTTAACTAATACTCCCAGCACTTTTATGCGTTTGATGAACCACATTTTGCGTGCATTTATTGGCAGATTTCTAGTTGTATATTTTGATGATATCCTAATTTATAGCGAAAGCTTGGAAGAACATGTAGTACATTTGAAATTTGTTTTAGATGTGCTAAGGCAAGAAAAGTTGTTTGCTAACCTCAAAAAGTGCACCTTTTGCACGGATAAGCTTGTGTTTCTTGGCTTTGTTGTTAGTGCTAAAGGAATTGAAGTGGATGAGGAAAAGGTGAAAGCAATCCGAGAGTGGCCAATGCCTACAACAATCAACCAAATTGTAATAACCCTCGCTTATGAGAACATATTTTATATTTATTTACTAGGTATGGTAATTAGATATAAAATGTTGAAATATGGATTGAGTATTAATTTAATGTAGAAAAGTTAAAATTTACTATGAGGTTGCATATTTACCGTAACTATAGGTGAATATTGCCATGTCATGTTTTATAATATCATATGAATTAAAAGGATATTTGGCTTAAAAAAAATGAGACCGGAACTTAAAATGAATTATAAATTGTCCAAAGGATAATTTGGAGGCCGTAGTTGAGTCCGGAACGTGCGAGATAGTCAAATATTGGGCCATATTGTATTTTGAGGTTTTTGGCTTTTTGGACTGGTTATACCTTAAAAATGCAGTTGCGTGTTATTTTATCGCAATATTGGTCAATTAAGTTGGGATTTTGACTAATGCCACGACTTAGTCTTACTAACAACTCATACCAATTTACTATCGGAATGGCGCCCTATGAAGCTCTTTATGGTCGGCCATGTAGGTCGCCCGCTTGTTGGTTAGAAGTGGGAGATAACAAATTCCTTGGACCTGAAATGATCCAAGACACTTCTTCAAAGATTGAACTCATTCGAAATCGCATTCGGATAGCCCAAGACCATCAAAAGAGCTATGCCGATGCGGGTAGAAGACACGTGGAGTTGGAAATTGGAGATCAAGTCTTGGTGCGAGTGTCACCAATGAAGGGCTTTAAACGTTTTGGGAAGAAAGGGAAGCTTGCGCCGCGTTTTGTTGGACCTTTCCCAATTATTGCAAAAGTCGGTCCCGTGGCGTACCAACTTGCCTTGCCGGAGCCTTTACAACAAATCCACGATGTATTCCATGTCTCCTCTTTGAAGAAGTATAAGAGATGCGAAGGTGCCCTTTGGCACATTCCTTTCGAGGATATTGACTTGCAACCCGATGTTTCGTATGAAGAACAACCGGTTGCAATTCTTGAGTATGGGGAGCGCAAGTTGAGGTCCCGTGTGGTGCCCTTGGTGAGAGTCCAATGGAGTCATCACAATGCTAAAGAATCAACGTGGGAGCGTGTGGACGACATGCGGGAGATGTATCCACATCTCTTCTTATAAGGTACGTTTGAATTTTGGGAACATATTTTATATTTATTTACTAGGTATGGTAATTAGATATAAAATGTTGAAATATGGATTGAGTATTAATTTAATGTAGAAAAGTTAAAATTTACTATGAGGTTGCATATTTACCGTAACTATAGGTGAATATTGCCATGTCATGTTTTATAATATCATATGAATTAAAAGGATATTTGGCTTAAAAAAAATGAGACCGGAACTTAAAATGAATTATAAATTGTCCAAAGGATAATTTGGAGGCCGTAGTTGAGTCCGGAACGTGCGAGATAGTCAAATATTGGGCCATATTGTATTTTGAGGTTTTTGGCACTTTTGACTGGTTATACCTTGAAAATGCAGTTGCGTGTTATTTTATCGCAATATTGGTCAATTAAGTTGGGATTTTGACTAATGCCACGGCTTAGTCTTACTAAGTCTTCTATTTTTCCCAAATTTCATTTCCTAAACCTAGAGAGAGAGCTTGAGAGAGGAAGTGAAAAGTAGAGAAAAGAGAAGGGATTGAAGATTGAGGGAGGATTATTGCTTCTACACAAGGAAAATCTGCATTTTCTCAATTGAGGCAAGTTTTCTACTTGCTATTTGTGGTTTAAGAAAAATGATTTGTAGTGATAATGGTGTATTGATCATGGTTTCATTAGTTTAGGGTTTCTTTGTGTAATTGTTGGTTTTGAATCATTGAAAAATAATTTGGATGATTATTGATGGTTGTGGTAGTAGTTAGTAGCATTTATGTTATGTTGGTGGCAAAAAAATGAGTTGGCTTTGGGATTTGCTTGAAATAGGAAGATTTGGTTTAATCTAGGTCTGCAAAGACCGGTCGATCGCGGTTCTCAGACCGGTCGACCGGGCCTTCGGGAGAGGGTACACTGCTTTCTTTCAAAGGCATAAAATTTATGGCACGGTCGACCGCGGTCCCCTGACCGGTCGATCGGCCCTGCCGAAGTGAACTTTCTTCTTTCCTCCCTAGGCAAAATCTTGAGACGCGGTCGACCGCGGTCTTGGGACCGGTCGACCGGTCCCCTGTTTTCTTCCCTAAAATTTTATTTTCATTTTTCAAATCTTTTCTTTTCATAGGGACTTAAGGACCTTCTTAATGAAGTAAATATAGGGTCTTAAAGTATTAGTTGAGTTTGGTCGAAACCCTAGACTCGAAGGGGTTCATCTAGGGTTCATCTCAGGGGGGGGGGGGGAAGGAGGTTTAATGTAATGTTTAGGCATTACTTCTCTCGTATAGTTTTATAATAATCTAGGAGATCTTAGAGTTAAATTTGGAGACTTTAGGAGTTATTGTGAGCTAGGTTTGACTTGATGGTCTATTATGAAGCCAAAAAGGAGGCTTTGGAAAATAATTTGGGGAGCCTAACTAATTATCGAGGTTGTTATGCTGATACGAAATACGTATAGTTCCGGATAATCTTAATGCATTTGATAAAATGTAAAATGGATAAAGTAACTGATAATTTACTAAATCATGTAATGGAAATTAATAAAATGGATGATACACACCTCTCTAAATACCATCTTAAGGGAAGTCCGTGCGTGAGGTGAAGCCCCATGGCTAATGAATGCAGGGTGGATATAGTCCTAGGCCATATGAGCGCTTGTTTTATATTTTATGCGATGGGTAGGAGATTCCGGGTGTGGTCTTGACTACCCCGCAAGCATATGGCTGCTTCCCGACGTTTCGATAGGATCCCAGGTTGTCTTATGATAGGTCCTGGAAGATGATGGTTATTTAGGGGGGCGCGCACAGTGGGGAAACCCGGACGGACGATCTTAGAATCGTTATATATATATACTTATAACTATTCTAATTATCGAGTTGGACTCGATGGAACATGAATGCCATAAAGAGCAAAGTATATGCCATAAAGAGCATACAATTGAAATACGTGCCATAAAGAGCACATGATAAATTTGTATTCATGATAAGGAATGAAAAGAAGACGAATTGAAAAGGATGAAAGATAAAAAAGGTTAATGATTATTATCATTTGCATACATGATTGACTCTTACCTTATGATCATTTAAATTGCTCTAGTTTATTTTGTAATGTTACCATGCTAGCTTTTCATCTTTATCATCCATGTTTAACTGTTCCTCATTGTCCTACTTGTCATTTATCTGGTGGCCACATAAAACAGGGCTCTTACCGGTTCTTCTTTCTTGTTGTGCATATATATTATATCCGCTCAGGTGTTCCACCGCAAGGTCGCCCGTAATGACATTCCTATTCCAGTGTCTTTTGAGGAGCCGTGACATTTTACGGGTATCACAGGACATTTTGTGTAGACGCCTCCCTTGTTGTTTTCTAGTTATGATCAGTCCTTATTCGGGCGTGTGGCCCAAATGGTTGTAATTGTATAATGGATGTATTATGTAACACATGGAACTCATTGTATATTGTATGAATTCTATTAACCGACATTTCATTCGGTCCTCCCCTTATTATGGTTGGTATGTATATATGCTTGTGGGAGTTTCCACCCTTTTTTTTCTAGTATCGGTTGTTGAAAATGCTTTCTTTAAATTACAAAAAAAAAAAAATTGATAACCCGTTTTCTGGAATATTGTGTGGTTATCCCGTATACTCTTTATGTTGTCACGGTGCTGAGGATGATATTTATCCATGATTCCTGTATTATCGGAGTATCGGGCTGGCCACCCCTTATTTCGGATACCGGGTTGTCACACAAGTGAGGAGTTTCCATGGCCTAGCTAGCTTTTGTAGACGGTTTGTGCGTGATTTTAGTAGCTTGGCCGCCCCTCTCACTGAAGTCATCAAGAAAAATGTGTCGTTTAAGTGGGGAAAGAACAAGAAAAGGCATTTAATTTTATCAAAGAAAAGTAATGCACCTTTGCTTGTTTTACCTAACTTTACTAAAACATTTGAAATTTAGTGTGATGCTTCAGGAATAGATATTGGAGCTGTTTTGATGCAATAAGGTCGTCCAGTCGCCTATTTTAGTGAAAATTTGAGTGGCGCAGCCCTAAACTATCCCACTTATGATAAGGAGATGTATGCTCTAGTGAGGACTTTGGAAAATTGGCAGCACTATCTATGGCCAAAGGAATTTGTGATTCACACCGATCATGAATCCTTGAAGCATTTGAAGGGATAACAAAAGTTGAACAAACGTCATGCCAAGTGGGTGAAATTCATTAAAACATTTCCTTATGTGATCAAATACAAGCAAGGTAAGGAAAATATGGTGGCTAATGCATTATCCAGAAGGTATGTTTTACTTTCCATCTTAGACACAAAATTGCTTGGTTTTGAATACATTAAGGATTGGTATGAGCAAGATTCTGAATTTAGCGATGTGTTTAATGCATGTGAAAAAGTGGCATTTAAAAAGTTCTATAGGCATGATGGATTTTTGTTTCGAGAAAATAAATTATATGTGCCTATGTGTTCTTTGAGTGAATTGGTTGTGAGAGAAGCTCGTGGTGGTGGTTTAATGGGTCATTTTGGTGTAGCTAAGACTTTAGGAATTTTACAATATCATTTTTTTGGCCTCATATGAAACGTGATGTGGAAAAAAATTGTGAGAAATGTACCACGTGTAAACAGGCTAAGTCAAAGTTGAAATTCCATGGTTTGTACACCCCCTTGCCTATACCTAATAAACCTTGGAATGATATTTCCATCGATTTTGTTTTAGGTTTACCTAGGACTAAGAGGGGGAGAGATTCAGTTTTTGTGGTGGTAGATAGGTTCTCTAAGATGGCACACCATGTCATAAAACTGATGATGCATCGCATATAGCTGATTTGTTTTTAAAAGAAATTGTTAAGTTACGTGGCATTCTTAGGACCATTGTTTCTGATAGGGATGCAAAGTTTTTGAGTTACTTTTGGAAGACTTTATGGGGAAACTTGGGAACCAAGTTATTGTTCTCTACTACTTGTCATCCATAAACTGATGGCCAAACTGAAGTAGTGACCAAAACTTTGTCTTCTTTGTTGCGTGCTATCATTAAGAAAAATTTAAAAGCATGGGAGGATTGTTTGCTACATGTTGAATTTGCTTACAATAGAAGTATACATTCTGCAACTAAGTTTTCACCATTTGAACTTGTGTATAGATTTAATCCATTATCACCTTTGGATTTAATTCCTTTACCTTTGAGTGAAGAGGTAAACTTAGATGGCAAAAAGAAGGCTGAATTTGTAAAGAAGATTCATCAACAGGCTCGAATGAACATTGAAAGGAGGACTGAACAATATGTCCATCAATTCAACAAGGGACGTAAGAAGGTAGTGTTTAAACCAGGAGATTGGGTTTGGTTGCACTTGAGGAAGGAACATTTTCCAAGTAAACGACGTTCAAAACTCCTACCTCGGGGTGATGGACCATTTCAAGTTTTGAAACGCATCAATGACAATGCATATAGGCTTGACTTACCAGGTGAGTATGGTGTTAGTACAAGCTTTAATGTTGATGATTTATCTCCTTTTGATGCAAGTGATGATTTGAGGACAAATCCTTCTCAAAAGGGGGAGAATGATGCAATTCAAGGAGCTGAATATGCTGAAGATGAACGCGGGGCTGATTATACACATGGGAGTGGAGATAAATTTCTACAAGACCCTTTGTCACTTTCTAGTGGTCCAAACATTTGAAGGAAGCACTTATTGGGTTGATCCAAGAGAAGTGGGCTGATTCTGAAAAGATGGAGACCAAGATGGGACCAAATGATAATCAAGGCTTAGTCCATGTCATTAAAGCAATTTGGGGAGCTAATTATCATGCAAAAACGTGACCATCATGTTCACACCATAAATGGGCATGAATTTATCTATTTTCAAGGTTAATAAATGGGGGATGAATCTAGTCTTGGCTTGTTATCTTTAAATACATTGAACTTAGTCATTTAGTCATATTTTGTTGTTTTCCAAGTCCAAGTGGCCTAAAAATGTGGGAACTTGTTTACTTTGACAATTGTGTTGTTTTAATGCTGTATTTATTTCATTTCCTATTCTTGGAGGTTTGTTCCAAGTATAAATAAGGGGAGCTACGAATTTTGTAAGCACTTTTTGGACATAAACTAATATTATTGAGAGGTATTTTTTGTTCCTCTTCGTTCTTAAGAAAACTTTCTGAACTTATCAAGTTAATCTTGTGGAAACAACCAAACTTATCACCTTGATTCATGAGAGATTCTTCGGTTTCTTAGTATGGCATTTTAATCCTTTGCATTCTTGGTTCTTATCTTACTAGGTAATGGGTCAAGGCTCAACAAACTTTGTCTATACGATCTTGGGTCCTTTAACCATCATTGTTATTGGGTTTTATCACAATTGTTGGTGGGGTTCATATCACTGTAGGGATGCATCAGTAAAGACAAGGTACTCTACTCCTGGCCTAGGGAGCGTGTGTACGGGTGCTGAAGTCAACTTGTCCTTCAGCTTATCAAATGCCAACTGACATGCATCATCCCAAACAAATGGTAAGCCCTTACGGGTCAGATTATTCATCGGACCCGCAATCTTTAAAAAAAACCGAATAAACCGTCTGTAGCATCCAACTAACCCAAAGAAACTCCGCACCTCCGTCGGTGTCGTGGGATGTCCCCACTCCCTCATCGCTGACTCCTTACTGGGGCCCACTGATATTCCCATATCCTATACGATGTGGCCCAAGAATTGTACCTCTCGCAGCCAGAATCCACATTTCTCGAATTTGGCGTACAACTCATTCTCCCGTATAATCTTCAAAACCCTACGTAAGTGCTCAGCATGCTCTTCCTCGGTCTGTTAATAAATCAGGATGTCATCTATGAAGACAATGACAAACTAATCTAAGAACTCTCTAAACACCCTGTTCATTAAGTCTATAAATACTGTCGGTGTATTGGTTAGTCCGAATGGCATAACCTGAAACTCATAGGATCCATACCTCGTCAAAAATGCAGTCTTAGACACATCATGCTCACTAATTCTCAACTAATGGTACCCTGACCTCAAGTCTATCTTCGAGAAGAAAGTTGCTCCCCTCAGCTGATCGAATAAGTCATCGATTCTAGGCAACGGATACTTATTCCGTATCATGACCTTATTCAACTCCTGATAATCTACGCACAGTCATAAGGATCCATCCCTCTTCTTCACAAACAGAACTGGGGCACCCCAAGGTGAGGTACTCCGGCGGATGAAACCCTATCCCAACAACTGCTCAATCTGATCCCTTAGCTCCCTCATCTCCACAGGAGCCATATGGTAAGGTGCACGAGCTATCGATCGAGTACTCAGCACAAAGTCAATCACAAACTCTATCTCTCTACTCGGCGGTAGCCCTGATATATCCTGAAACTCATCGGCGTACTCACGGATGGATGGGATCGAATCAAGGGGACTCACAAATCTCATAAAGATCTTCCCTCGGGGCGAGGCATCGCCATTACAAACCTCTCGTGACCAGGGATATCGAAAACTATGCTCCTACTAAAGTAATCAATCATGGCCCTATCCTTGATTAGCCAATCCATCCCAATGATAGCATCATAATGTGCATATCTAAGACAAGCATATCGATCGGTAGGATCAATCTCCCAATCTCTATGCCCACTCCCCGACATATAAAGAATATCAAAGACCCATAGCCCAACGGTGAATCTACACTAGTGAATGTGCTCTTCGCCATGTCTAATAACCCTATGGCGTGTGCAAAAATAGTGACAATGAAACGATATGAAGCCCTGGTGAGCACCTTGCTGTTGAGGATACTTACCCTTATCGGGGCACTCAAATCATTTGTGGCCAGTATTGCCACAAGTGAAACATATACCTGCGTAGTTACCCCCTCTCTGCCCCTTCTGGCCTCGGCCTGCTGGCCCTGATGGACCTGTTGTTGGCTCTGGTGTCCCTAATGGCTCTGCTGTCGCAAGACATGCTGACCCTGGTGGCCATGCCTAAAACTTCCCTATCCTTGACGAAAGCCCCTGATCTGAATCTCTTAGCAGAATCCCCCTGATGGGAGACCTGCTCACCCTGCCTTTGCTGACTCTGATCTGCTTGTGCCCCACTGGCACTACCTTCACCTGTCCTACCTTGTTGGCTGGACTCACCTACTCACTTGACCCCTTTAATATGGAAATGGTGATCCTGGCAGTGCAGTAGCGCAGCATTGAGAACATCTGTATAGGACTGCAATGAAAGGTTACCTAGAAAATGTTGTCGAATCCTCCAGGTCAAGCCATCCATGAACATCTGAATCTTTTTCACCTCAGTAGGCACCTCAGCTAGTATTAAGTTTACTAGTCTAGTAAACTCCTCTTCATACTCGGCTACAGTCCTCCCCTCCTGGGTGAGGTTCAGTAGTTTCACCCAGAAGTCCTGTATAGACATCACATCGCGCTCCTCTGCAGTAGTAGTGGACTCCCACCACTAAAGTGCTGCCCCTACTAGCTTGAAAGTATCTAGTATCTGCTTCTACACCTCCGTGCACTCATACATCCACAGATGCCTCTGGATGTCTTTCTTCCATTGGCAAGCTGTAACAACATCAGAACCCTATGTTAACACCGGAGGATGCGCCTTCTAGAAGGCATCCCTGACTCGTTCCCATGTGGGCGAGAATGCATGAGCTGGTGCTGGTGCCACCACATGTGCCTATGGTGGGGCCTGCTGGACCACAATTAGTGCTGCATTAACTACCTGAGCAACGATGGCAGCAACCTCGACAACATTCACTCTACCGCTAGTGCTCTGTAAGGACATTTTTGTCCATTATCAATATGTATGTCGTACGCCGCATCTACATCAACGGATCCGAATATCAAAGCGTCTTCAACATCATAACCTCTGTGAGAATGAACTTTGTAAAGTTTTATTTTTAAGTCCCTTAAAGTTTCATGCTTAGTACTGGGAAATTTTTTATGAAATGTTTTTTATAAAAATAAGAAGTAAGTTTTTTCAAGCAAAATGAGGCTTTTAAAAGTTTTTTTATTTTCTGGTAAACCGGACCGGACCGGTCCGCCCCTTCTAAAAACGAACCGATCCACCTCTGGACCAGTCCGCCTCTATACCGGACCGATCCTCTGTGCATCAGAAACAGTAAACCCCGGATCGATTGCAAACCGAAGAAGGGTCTTTCAAAAAGGAAGCGGTCCAACCTCGGACCGATCCGGCCTTAGAAGCAGACCGGTCCGCCTGAAATAAAATCGAACAGTTCCGTGAGTGTTTTTACCACCGACTCATATTTCCTATATATATACCTATTTCGGTGATGAATTTTCCAAGTCTTTGAGAAAACGTTTCTAAGAGTTCAAACACAACAAGACTTCATTTTTTGATGTGCCAAACATCTTTTTGATTCACACACAAAAATCCCAATTAGTTTTATGAATCTTTTGGAACCCTAGAACACAAGCTTTGTTATTGCTCAACCTTTGTGGGGAGATCTTTGCAACCGAGGGCTGCTTGTCATTGCTGAGGGAGTCTCTACAAAGTGTGACAACTCGCTGTCCGAAATAAAGGGTGGCCAGCCCTATACCCCGATGAAACAGGAATCATGGATAGATATCATTCTCAGCATCACAGTAAACATACAGAGTAACAGGAATAACCACATAATATTCCAGAAAACGGGTTATCAAAAATTTTAGTTTTGAATTTAAAGAAAACACTTTCAACAACCCATAATAGAAAAGAGGGTGGAAACTCCCACAAGCATATACGTGTAATCAAATAGATAAGAAAAGGACCGAATAAAGCGTCGGTCAATACCATCCATACAACATACAATAAGTTCACGTGTTACATAATATATCAATTATACAATTACAACCATTTGGGCCCCAAGCCCGAATAAAGACTGATATTTGCTAGAAAACAATAATAGGGGCGTCTACACAAAATATTCCGTGATCCCCGCAAAATGTCATGGCTCCTCAAAAGACTCAGAGAAAAGATAGTCATTACGGGCAACCTTGCGGTGGAACACCTGAACGAATATAGGAGATACATACACAACAAGAAAACGAAGAACCGGTTAGAGGCCGGTTTTATATGATCACTAGATAAATGACAGGTATGACAATAATGTACAGGTAAGCATGGATAATATTCTAGCATGGTAACATCATATAAAGAACTAAGACAGATAAATGATTATTAAAATGAAATCCAATTATACAAGAATTAAAAGTACTTATAAGCCTTTTTCATTTTTCATCATTTTCAATTCCATCTTCTTTCCATTCCTTATCAGGAATGCATTTATCACCATGTGCTCTTTAGGGCACTTATCTCAATAGTATGCTCTTTGTGGCATATCCTTTGCTCTTTATGGCATTAATGTTCCATCGAGTCCAACTCGATAATAGAATAGTTATAGATATAAATATAACGATTCTAAGACCGCCCGTCCGGGTTTCCCCACTGTGCGCGTCCCTAAATAACCATCATCTTCCAGGGCCTAACATAAGACAACCTGGGATCCTATCGCAAACGTCGGGAAGCGGCCATATGCCTGCGGGGTAGTCAAGACCACACCCAGAATCTCCTACCCATCGCAGAAAAATATAAAACAAGCGCTCATATGGCCTAGGACTATATCCACCTTGCATTCACTAGCCAGGGGGCTTCACCTCACGCACGGACTTCCCTTAAGATGGTATTTAGAGAAGTGTGTAACATCCATTTTATTTATTTCCATTACCTGATTTTGTAAATTATCATTTACGTTATCCATGTTACATTTTACCAAAATGCATTATGGTTATGGAATTTACATCGTCCTAATAACCTCGAGGAATGTTTAACTCCCAAGTTATTTCTCCCAAATGTCCCTTTTTGGATATATAATAAACAATCAAGTAAGATCTAGTTCACATTTACTCCTAAAGTCTCCAAATTCGACCGTAAAAATTTCCTAGATTCTTATAACTACACGACATAAGTAATGCCTCAACATTACTTTAAATTTCCCTTTTGAATTGAACCCTAGATGAACCCCCTTCGAGTCTAGGGTGTCGACCCAACTCAACTAATACTCTAAAATCCTATGTTTACTTCATTTAAGAAGGCCCCTAAACTTTACTCCTACAAAAAGGGTTTAAAATAAAAAAAATAAATTTCTTTAAAAGTGCAGGGTTTCCGAATCGATTCGGCCTGGCCGAATCGATTCGGTCAGAAGACCTGAGATTCTGCATAGTTTCCAAATCGATTCGGATGAAAACCGAATCGATTCGGTAGGAAAGTTTGGGTTTCTGCATAACTGCCGAATCGATTCGGTTCACTAGACCTGGGCACTGGACCTAAGCGAATCGATTCGCCCAGAGGGCCGAATCGATTCGGGCCTGCGATTTTGCCAAGTTTTGGCTATGGAGTCTTTGACTCCAAATATACTCCCAACTCATATCCCTTCCTTCCAAGCTCATTTATTGACTCCAACAACACATAAATGCTGCTAACTACCATCATAATCATCAACATTCATCCAAACTACTCCTCAATGAATCAAAACCAACAAATATACACCAAAAACCCTAAACTAATTGAACTTAGATCAAAAAATCATTATCATAACAAATCATTTATCCTAAACCATAAAAAGCAAGTAAGAAACTTGCCTTGATTCAGAAATTGCATATTTTCTTGGTGTAGAAGCAAGAACCCCTCTCAAATCTTCAATCTCCTTTCTTTCTCTCTACTCTTTCTCTTTAGGTTTAGAAGTGAAATTAGGGCAATTAGAAGACTTAGTGAGTCTAAGTCATGGCTTAAGACAGAAATCCCACCTAATTAACCAATAGTGCGATAAAATAATACGCAACTGCATATTTAAGGCATAATTAGTCAAAAATGCCCAAAACCTCAAAATACAATATGGCACAATATCTGACTATCTCGCACGTTCCGGAATCAACTGCGGCCTCCAAATTATCATTTGGACATTTTATAAATCAATTTAAGTTCCGGTCCCATTATTAAGTCAAATATCATTCTAATTCATATGATAATAATAAGCATAACATTGCAATATTTACCCATAGTTATGGCATACATGGAACTCATAGTGAATATTAACTTTTCTTCATAAAATTAACATTCAAATCATACTCCAACACTTATACCTAATTACCATCCTAGTAATTAATATAAAATACGTTATCATAAGCGAGGGTTATTACATACTCCCCCCCTTATGAGGGAATTTTGTCCCCAAAATTCAGGCGTACCTTATAAGAAAATATGTGGATATTTCTCCCGCATCTCGTCCTCACGCTCCCACGTTGATTCTTTCACATTGTGATGACTCCATTGAACTCTCACCAAGGGCACCACACGAAACCTTAACTTGCGCTCCCCATACTCAAGAATAGCAACCGGTTGTTCTTCATAGGAAACATCGGGTTGCAAGTCGATATCTTCAAAAGGGATGTGCCAAAGGGCACCCTCACATCTTCTATACTTCTTCAAGGAGGAGACATGGAATACATCATGGATTTGTTGCAAAGGCTACGGTAAAGCAAGTTGATACGCTACGGGACCAACGAAACGCGGTGCAATCTTTCCTTTCTTCCCGAAATGTTTAATGCCCTTCATTGGAGACACTCACACCAATACTTGGTCTCCCACCTCTAACTCCATGTGTCTCCTACCCGCACCGGCGTAGCTCTTTTGACGATCCTGAGCTATCCGAATGCGATTTCGAATAAGTTCAATCTTTGAAGAAGTGTCTTGGATCATTTCAGGTCCAAGGAATTTGTTATCACCCACTTCCAACCAACAAGCAGGCGATCTACATGGTCGGCCATACAAAGCTTCATAAGGTGCCATTCCAATAGTGAATTGGTATGAGTTGTTATAAGCAAACTCAGCCAATGGGAGGTATTGTTCCCAACCGCCCTTAAAATCAAGTATGCACATACGAAGCATATCCTCCAACATCTGGTTTACCCTTTCAGTTTGACCATCTGTTTGAGGATGATAAGAAGAGCTTAACTTCAACTCGGTCCCCATGGCTTCTTGAAAACTTCGCCAAAAGCGGGACACAAATATTTTATCTCGGTCAGAAACAATATTTAAAGGTACCCCATGAAGTCTAACGATCTCCTCGATGAACAATTGGGCGTAGCAAGCGGTATCATAATCCGTACATACAGGCAAGAAGTGTGCCGACTTAGTCAAACGGTCGACAATCGCCCAGATCGAGTCATGACCCCTCTGTGATCTAGGTAAACCCGAAATGAAATCCATCGAAATGCTTTCCCATTTCCATACTGGAATCTCTAGCGGTTGTAACAAACCTGTCGGTCGTTGGTGGTCAATCTTAACCAACTGACAAGTAGTGCATTGGGACACAAACTCCGAGATATCCCTCTTCATACCAGCCCACCAATACTGACGGCGCATATCTTGGTACATCTTGTCCCCACCTGGATGTACCGTAAACTTTGACCCGTGAGATTCTGCCATCACAACTCGTCTCAAGTCCCCATCTTCGGGAACAATAAGTCTTCCATGGAAGCGTAGTCCACCCTCAGAACTAATCGAGTACGACTCCGCTCCCTCGGACAACAATCGGTGTATATGGTCTTGACAACCTTTATCTCTTCCTTGGGCTTCCACAATTCTCGCTACAATCGTAGGAGTAACGGTCATCACGGAAATGAATGCTCTTACCCCTTCATCCTCCTGACTGAGCTCTCTCCACTTAGCTTTCCACACATTAGCTAAGTCTCCCTCGGGCCTCCTACTCAAGGCATCCGCTACTACGTTCGCCTTTCCAGGATGATAATGGATATCAAATTGGTAGTCCTTCACAAACTCCAACCAACGACGCTGACGCATATTCAAGTCCTTTTGGGAAAATAAATATTGTAGCGATTTATGGTCGGTGAAAAGACTAAACTTTTCCCCCAAGAGATAATGCCTCCATATCTTCAAGGCAAAAACGACTGCGGCAAACTCTAAGTCATGCACCGGATAGTTCCTTTCGTGAGGCTTCAACTTACGAGAAGCGTAAGCAATAGCTTGTCTTTCTTGCTGAAGAACACCTCCTAACCCTTGAAGAGATGCGTCGGTGAAGACTAGATATTCCAATCCCGGTTTTGGCAACGCAAGGGCTGGAGCCGAAGTTAATCTCTCTTTGAGCTCATCAAATGCAGCTTGACATGAACTGTCCCAAACAAATCTCACTCCCTTTCGAGTTAAATTCGTCAACGGGCTAGCGATCTTTGAAAAACCTTTAATAAATCGACGGTAATAACCCGCCAAGCCCAGGAAACTACGGACTTCGGTAGGTGTCGTGGGCTGACCTCACTCCCTCACCGCAATCACCTTACTAGGATCCACCGATATACCCTGGGATGACACCACATGACCCAGAAATTGAACTTCCTTCAACCAAAAGCCACATTTCTCAAACTTTGCATACAATTTGTGATCCCTCAATCTCTGCAGGACCAACTGTAAGTGAGTAGCATGATCAGACTCTGTCTGAGAATAGACTAGGATGTCATCGATGAATACAATAACAAACTGGTCAAGGAAATTCCGAATCACCCTGTTCATAAGATCCATAAATACAGTCGGAGCATTGGTTAGCCCAAAGGGCATAACCAAGAATTCATAGGATCCGTAATGGGTCAGAAATGCCGTCTTGGATACATCTTGCGCCCGTATCCTCAATTGATGATACCCCGTCCTCAAATCGATTTTGGAGAAGTATGACGCTCCCCTAAGTTGATCAAACAAATCATTGATGCGAGGTAAAGGGTATTTATTCCGGATGGTGACTTTATTCAACTCCCTATAGTCCACGCATAATCGGAGAGAACCGTCTCTCTTCTTCACAAACAATACCGAAGCACCCCATGGCGATGTGCTACGCCTAATAAACCCCTGCTCCAATAGTTGCTGAATCTGATCTCTCAACTCCCTCATCTCCACAGGAGCCATTCGATATGGAGCTTTAGCAATCGGTCGAGTTCCCGGCATTAAATCAATCACAAACTCTATTTCCCGACTTGGAGGTAATCCTGGTATCTCCCGAAAAATATCTTCAAAATCTTTAACAATCGAAAGATAATGTAGGGGAACCACAACATTCCTAGATGCATCTTCCGAAATACAATATAAATAAGCACTCGTACTCCCCTCCATACAAGGCATAACAACTAGGAACATTTCTTGCCCCGGAACTGCAAAAACTATGCTTTTCCCATAACAATTTACTATCGCGCGGTATTTCACTAGCCAATCCATACCCAATATCACATCGTACCCGACCATATCAAGGATGAGCAAATCCGTCTCGAAACACAAGTTGCTAAGATTAATCCCTATGTTTTTACAAACAAAGAAAAGCAATGAACCATCGCCCATCGAGGATTCAACGCTAGTGAAGGTATTTTCAGCATATTTTATCAAACCTGTGGTCTGGGCAAAACTTCTAGAAATAAAGGAGTGTGTAGCACCCGTATCAAATAGTACTCGACCCATATGCCCATGAATGAGAAACTTACCCTCGATCGCTGGTGGTGCCGGAGGAGCTGGAGGAAGCATAGCCTCCTGAATATGGTAAACCCGTCCATACTGCAATTGTCCCTGCTGAGGAGGAGCAATCGGATTAGGCGCCTGGGGCGGAAACTGTACATACGGTTGCTGTGGGGCCCTAGAAAGATGCCCTCCAACCAACTGAGGACACGCCCTTTTATAATGGCCCAACTCCCCACACTGAAAACATTTATTATCCGCATTCTCCTGATTCCTACCTTGATTGTTTCGAAATTGCCCCGCACCCCGGCCCTGCTGGCCCCTACCTCCATTTCCACCTCTACCTCCCTGTTGTTGTTGTTGACCGCCTTGACCCGGCCTGTTATTAATGTTGTTGCCACCAGCATTAAACCCACCGAAACGTTGACGCTTGGACAAATCCCCTTGCTGAGGATCCCTCTTCTTCTGCTTGTTCCCCGAGGATTGGGACGAAGAAGATGTTCCCCCTCCGCTCCCATTTCCTCCCGGTCTCACCACTTGCCCCATCGCTGCAGCCTTCTTATTGTTCTGCACAAATAATCTATGCTCTTGACAGTGAAGTAGAGCAGCATTCATCACGTCCCCAAAGGTTACTAAAGATAAATTTCCAAGCAAATGTTGTTTTATTCGCCAGTGCAAACCTCCTACAAATCTGGAGATCCTCTTCGCTTCCAGAGTCACTTCATCCGGTATAAAGCTTGCTAACCAGGTAAACTCCTCTTCGTACTCGGCAACCGATCTCTCCCCTTGTACTAAATCTTGAAGTTTCCTCTGCATCTCCCTTTGAACTGCGGGAGGGAAATACTTTCCATCAAACAGAGTCCAAAAATCGGTGATTGACATTGTATCCCTTTGTTCGGGCGTCGTCATTGATTCCCACCAGTGTAAGGCCGACCCTACAAGCTTAAAAGTAACGAGGATTTGCTTTTTCTCCTCACTACATTCCACCATCCTAAGATGGCGCTGCATGTCCTTCTTCCACTGGTTTGCCTTTATAACGTCAGAACCTCCCTCAAATTCTGGGGGATGACCCTTTAGGAAAGACTCTCTCACCCGTTCCCACTGAGAAGGTCCCGTAGGAACCGGTGCTTCTTGTCCCCTCGCTTGAGCTTGAGGCAATTGTTGTGTCACTGCAGTCATCGCTGCAATAACAACTTGGGCCACGATATTTGCCACATCAGCGGCACTGATATTCCCCGATGGCGGCGGTGGAGGACCAACCTCATCCTCGATAACCCTATTGCGTCTAGCGGGACGTCCTCTCTTTGGCGGCATCTGAGATAGAGAAGAGATAGAGTTAGAATATTATAAAACAATCTAACTAGCAGAAGATCGCATACATAAGCAACAAGAAAATCCTAACATTAAGCTCTATATCAAAGAACGCTACGGTAGAACGTGACAAGTCCGTATAGATCCTAAAGACTCTAGAACCTGATGCTCTGATACCATCTGTGACAACCCGCTGTCCGAAATAAAGGGTGGCCAGCCCTATACCCCGATGAAACAGGAATCATGGATAGATATCATTCTCAGCATCACAGTAAACATACAGAGTAACAGGAATAACCACACAATATTCCAGAAAACGGGTTATCAAAAATTTTAGTTTTGAATTTAAAGAAAACACTTTCAACAACCCATAATAGAAAAGAGGGTGGAAACTCCCACAAGCATATACATGTAATCAAATAGATAAGAAAAGGACCGAATAAAGCGTCGGTCAATACCATCCATACAACATACAATAAGTTCACGTGTTACATAATATATCAATTATACAATTACAACCATTTGGGCCACAAGCCCGAATAAAGACTGATCTTAGCTAGAAAACAATAATAGGGGCGTCTACACAAAATATCCCGTGATCCCCGCAAAATGTCACGGCTCCTCAAAAGACTCAGAGAAAAGATAGTCATTACGGGCGACCTTGCGGTGGAACACCTGAACGAATATAGGAGATACATACACAACAAGAAAACGAAGAACCGGTTAGAGGCCGATTTTATATGATCACTAGATAAATGACAGGTATGACAATAATGTACAGGTAAGCATGGATAATATTCTAGCATGGTAACATCATATAAAGAACTAAGACAGATAAATGATTATTAAAATGAAATCCAATTATACAAGAATTAAAAGTACTTATAAGCCTTTTTCATTTTTCATCATTTTCAATTCCATCATCTTTCCATTCCTTATCAGGAATGCATTTATCACCATGTGCTCTTTAGGGCACTTATCTCAATAGTATGCTCTTTGTGGCATATCCTTTGCTCTTTATGTCATTAATGTTCCATCGAGTCCAACTCGATAATAGAATAGTTATAGATATAAATATAACGATTCTAAGACCGCCCGTCCGGGTTTCCCCACTGTGCGCGTCCCTAAATAACCATCATCTTCCAGGGCCTAACATAAGACAACCTGGGATCCTATCGCAAACGTCGGGAAGCGGCCATATGCCTGCGGGGTAGTCAAGACCACACCCAGAATCTCCTACCCATCGCAAAAAAATATAAAACAAGCGCTCATATGGCCTAGGACTATATCCACCCTGCATTCACTAGCCAGGGGGCTTCACCTCACGCACGGACTTCCCTTAAGATGGTATTTATAGAGGTGTGTAACATCCATTTTATTTATTTCCATTACCTGATTTTGTAAATTATCATTTACGTTATCCATGTTACATTTTACCAAAATGCATTATGGTTATGGAATTCACATCGTCCTAATAACCTCGAGGAATGTTTAACTCCCAAGTTATTTCTCCCAAATGTCCCTTTTTGGACTTATAATAAACCATCAAGTAAGATCTAGTTCACATTTACTCCTAAAGTCTCCAAATTCGACCGTAAAAATTTCCTAGATTCTTATAACTACACGACAGAAGTAATGCCTCAACATTACTTTAAATTTCCCTTTTGAATTGAACCCTAGATGAACCCCCTTCGAGTCTAGGGTGTCGACCCAACTCAACTAATACTCTAAAATCCTATGTTTACTTCATTTAAGAAGGCCCCTAAACTTTACTCCTACAAAAAGGGTTTAAAATAAAAAAAATAAAAAATTTTAAAAGTGCAGGGTTTCCGAATCGATTCGGCCTGGCCGAATCGATTCGGTCAGAAGACCTGAGATTCTGCATAGTTACCGAATCGATTCGGTAGGAAAGTTTGGGTTTCTGCATAACTGCCGAATCGATTCGGTTCACTAGACCTGGGCACTGGACCTAAGCGAATCGATTCGCCCAGAGGGCCGAATCGATTCGGGCCTGCGATTTTGCCAAGTTTTGGCTATGGAGTCTTTGACTCCAAATATACTCCCAACTCATATCCCTTCCTTCCAAGCTCATTTATTGACTCCAACAACACATAAATGCTGCTAACTACCATCATAATCATCAACATTCATCCAAACTACTCCTCAATGAATCAAAACCAACAAATATACACCAAAAACCCTAAACTAATTGAACTTAGATCAACAAATCATTATCATAACAAATCATTTATCCTAAACCATAAATAGCAAGTAAGAAACTTGCCTTGATTCAGAAATTGCAGATTTTCTTGGTGTAGAAGTAAGAACCCCTCTCAAATCTTCAATCTCCTTTCTTTCTCTCTACTCTTTCTCTTTAGGTTTAGAAGTGAAATTAGGGCAATTAGAAGACTTAGTGAGTCTAAGTCGTGTCTTAAGACAAAAATCCCACCTAATTAACCAATAGTGCGATAAAATAATACGCAACTGCATATTTAAGGCATAATTAGTCAAAAATGCCCAAAACCTCAAAATACAATATGGCACAATATCTGACTATCTCGCACGTTCCGGAATCAACTGCGGCCTCCAAATTATCATTTGGACATTTTATAAATCAATTTAAGTTCCGGTCCCATTATTAAGTCAAATATCATTCTAATTCATATGATAATAATAAGCATAACATTGCAATATTTACCCATAGTTATGGCATACATGGAACTCATAGTGAATATTAACTTTTCTTCATAAAATTAACATTCAAATCATACTCCAACACTTATACCTAATTACCATCCTAGTAATTAATATAAAATACGTTCTCATAAGCGAGGGTTATTACAAAATCCCAATTAGTTTTATGAATCTTTTGGAACCCTAGAACACAAGCTTTGTTATTGTTCAACCTTTGTGGGGAGATCTTTGCAACCGAGGGCTGCGTGTCATTGTTGAGGGAGTCTCTACAAAGTGTTATGGTTGCGTGTCATTGAGGAGAGTTGTGGTTCTTCCTTTGTTGTTTGGGCTGCGAGTCCTTGGAGGGTGCTGCGTGTATTCACTTGCCGAGTTCAAGACTGCTTGTCTTTATGGGTTGGTTCCGCGTTGATCCATTGCAGATATCTCTATGTAATTGTAAGTTGCGATTTATACATTCATAGTGAAATAAAGGTTTTCCCTGAAAGGTTTTTTTTCCTGAAATCTGTGTCTCAGCATATTTTTGTGTCACACTTCATTTATTTATGGGTTGACACACGCACCTTAGATGCATGTTTATGGGCTGAATTAAATAAAGGTTGATTGGAAACTTGCGAATTTAATTTAATCAATTATCACACAGTCGCGCTTTTCATGCTCGCTGAGGCTCGAGTTGGGAATTTCTTGCCCTAGGTGCACATCTGGGAGGCATCTAAAACAAGAAAGAATTTATAAGTCCAAAGTTATCAAATATCAAATAGCTGAAGACCTAAACACATAATCAAGAATGCAACAATCCTAATGATAGGGCTCTACATCAAAGAATGCTAAGCTGAAAGCATAATAAGCCGTACAAATCCTAAAAGACTCTAGAACCTGATGCTCTGATACCACCTATGACACCCCACCCTATTAAATACCGAGTTTATTAAATTTAAAATAGATTGTTCGGTTGGTTCATTCTTAGCATCACTGTCGAAAACATTTAACCTTATTAATCACCTAATAAATAATTAAGCTAGTGTCAAAACATTTTCCATTTTAAGTTATACCGAAACAATCCATTAATAAATTCCAATTATTAAGATAAAAACCATTTACCTTACACGTGAATAAAATAAAATCTGGATATGAATCAACTGCTGAAATAAAAAGATTGGATAAAACATTCCAGTTCAAAGTCTCAAACTATAAACCAATATACTGAATCCAACTAAATACTAAATACAAAAATGAAGGAAGTACAATCTCTCCAATAAAATAACTGAGGATGGGTGACACATGCCCTAAATAAAATGTCTAGAAAGACCTGAATGAAATGAGAGTGAATGCGTCTAAGCATGAGAACCGACAGCTATCACAACTGCTACAGCACGTCAAACAGTCTGAACGTCTAAGCCTAGCGTCCCTGTGGCTGGACACCTAATATAAATAGAACAAGAGAGGAGAAAATATGCAAGAGACGGGTCAGGGCCCGAGTTGTAAAAATATTTTAGCAAGTATTTAAAATTTGCATTAAAGCAAGTATTATGTGCATCTTAGCTTTTCGTACTCTCACATGAGATTCTCACCTCTCAACTATTGTGCACGCCTATCGTACATCTATTCCAATCCAGCTATCATGATCTCTTTTAACTAGATTATAGGCTTACACCACTAACTATATCTCGAAGTAGTATCCCATATTCCTAAATACTTGTATTAATTGTTTCAACATTTATTATTTTGATTAAGGGTTATCAACCTAAAGTTAAGTATTCACGACTTAAGGTACTTAGGATTTCATTATCTTTTTTTTGGGGGGGGGGGGGAAATTATGTATATTAATAGATCAACCAAAACAAGGGACCACAAAAGAAAAAAACACCTACAAGGGGAAAACCCAAATAAACAAACATAAGCAAAGAAAACAAAGAAACCAAAGCCCAAAGCTCACCACATCATGCACTCAAAGAAAAACAAATCTTAACTTAATGCACTTTTAGGTATACTCCAATTCATGTAGGCCATCTAATTCCGATAGGATCTTTTACCTTTCTTCCACCTCATGGCTCTAGCTTTGACCACACTCTCAATCTCTTTAATAATTACCTCCATGGTCTTGGCCATTCCATTGAAGTGCCTCCCATTCCTCTCCATCCAGAGGTAATAAATGGTAGTAGAGAAAGATATGCTTCTGATTTTGTCAACAGTCTTGGATCCCCCATAGTTAGTAATGACATTCTGCATCTCCCCCTCCCAACTAAGTCTTTCTCTATATTCCTGATTTATCCATCTGATCTCTTCCCACACTGACTCAGCAAAACAACACTCATTAAATAGGTGGGCAATGGTCTCAACCTCCTGATTACAGCTGCAACAAAGGTAATTTTCAAAAATTCCCCTCTCAAAGAGCTTGTCCTTAGTTTGTAAATCCTTCTTACAAGTGTACCAAAGAATGAAAGCACACTTAGGGATGTTATTCTTGTTCCATACCATCTTATGCCAGTTATTGGCACTCACATTGGGTGTTAGCTCCCTGTAAGCAAAACTAATAGAGAACCCATGACTTGTGGGATTCCAGACCACCTCATCTTTGTTTCCCAGTCTAATACTAGGCAACTCAGCATCTCTGATTTCCATAAGCTCCCAAGTACTAGAGGGTCATCTCCAAGTAGTACCATGTATATGATATGCAACCTTAGCTTTGTGGTTGCTGGCATCATCATACGCAACTCTATCCCCATAAAGATCCAATAAAGGCCCATTGGGGTGCCAATTATCATACCATAAAAAGGTGTCTTTACCATCCACAATCATATGTTTAATGAGAGATCTTCCCAGCTGCCTAATTTGCAGTATCTTCCTCCATCTCCATGCTGAATCGCTTGGAATTGATAAGGCCCAAATACTTCTTCTTTTTATCTTGTAGGTATTGCACCACTTCACCCGAAGGCAATCTTTCTTACTTCATATATTCCATAGGAGATTCATGTTGGCAGCCACATTCCACTTCTCCAAACATTTGACACCCAATCCCCCAGCTTCAGTGGTATTACATATGTCTTTCTAGGCCACCTTAGCACCAGTATGTCTAAGATCATTCCTAGTCCACAAATAATCCCTCATAAGTTGATCAACTTTAGCAATGACCCCTTTGGGCAGAATGAAAAGGCTAGCCCAAAAGACTTGTATAACAAATAACACAAACTTGATGAGATGTAACCTCCCAGCATAGCTCAGGTACCTATTTTCCCACCCATCAATACAATTAATAATCATCTCAATCAACCTGTTGTAGTCATCAACCTTGAGTCTAGAAGTAATGAGGGGCACACCCAAGTACATGAAAGGGGGCATGCTGTTAGAAAAAATAAGAAGCATCTCCATATCATGGATTGCAGCCTCCTCACTACCCGAATAAAAGAAGCTACTTTTGCTGGCATTCAGTTTAAGGCTCGTGATGCCACAAAACTCATGAACAGCATCCTTGATAAGACTACAAGAGTTAATATCCCCCCCCCCCCCCCACACACACACAAAGAATGATCAGATCATCAGCAAAGGTCAAGTGATTCAGCCCTACCTCCTTACACTTAGGGTGGAATTTAAAGTTGGGATGCCTGCTAGTTCTGTCCATGATACAAGAAAAAGTCTCCATGACTAAAAGGAAAAGGTAAGGAGAAAGGGGATTCCCTTTCCTAAGACCTTTTTTGCCATCAAAGAAATAATGAAGCTGGCTATTCAAGCTAATAGAGAACCTAGTGGTGGTAACACACTCATGGATCCATCCCACAAACAAAGAAGGGAAGCCCATGTGCATAAGAAGTTTGAAAATGAAGTCCCAATTCACAGTGTCATAGGTCTTTCTGAGGTCAATCTTCAAGGTACATCTAGGAGGGTTGAGCTCTCTATGATAGTTCCTCATCACCTCTTGGAGAACTAAAGTGTTATTCGAGATGGATATCCCTTCCACGAAGGCAGCCTGGATATGGTTGATAAAACAAGGCAGGATAGGCTTCAATCTCTTAGCAATAATCTTGTAAATACACTTATAAATGGCATTGCAACATGAGACAGGTCTGAAATCATTCATGCCAACAGGAGTGAGGACTTTAGGGATGAGAGCCAAGGCAGTACAATTCCACTGTCTTGGAAGGTAGCTACTAGTGAAGAAGAACTTAATAGCACAAGTCACAGCATCTCCAACCAGCTCCCAGTTCTTCTTGAAGAAATAAGCAATAAAACCATCAGGTCCAGGGGCCTTGTCAGATCCAATGGAGAACATTGCCTCCTTGATTTCCTCATTAGTGATTGGGGTAATAAGGTGTAAAAGCGCGGTGATCTTTTCTGAATCAAAGTTATAATTTCCTTGTTATATAAATACGAACATGAACATTTTCCTAAACAATTTTTGCTCTCAAACTCTCTCTAAGAGATGAAACTAGATTGGAAAAGTTAGATTAGAAAATGTTATTCCCGCACATAATAAAGTCTGAAAAAGTTGGTTAAAAACCAAGTGGGGAAGTGGGTGCAAAACTGCCAAAAAACTGCCAAAAACTGTTCCCGCCTGGCATCTTGTTCGAACGACATTTCGTTCGAACGAAATCTCGTTCGAACGAGATTTCTAACGACGTTCCAGATTGAACTCGTTGGATATCTCGTTCGAACAGAAGGTTCGTTCGAACAACATATCGAACGACATGTCAGTGGCCTATACTGGAACCTCGTTGGCAAACTCGTTCGAACGACATCTGGTTCGAACGAAAAAACTCGTTCGAACGACATATCTAACGAACCACCAGAAAGTTTGAAAAAATCGATTTTAGCCCAGAAAACTTTATAAACATTTATTTAAAGTTTTAATTAATTCTTTCTTAAAACAAAACGCAGTTTTTATAAAACCTAACACCCAATAAACTTGTTCCAAGCTCCTATATATATATAATTGCATTCATACCTTGGGAGCATGGAACTA
The DNA here is from genome assembly GCA_949130495.1 of Sambucus nigra. NCBI lineage: Eukaryota > Viridiplantae > Streptophyta > Magnoliopsida > Dipsacales > Adoxaceae > Sambucus > Sambucus nigra. Next base: position 174,063,920 of record OX422222.1, on the reverse strand, counting down.
TGGTTGATGACGTAGAAACGAGGCACACAAACCGGCATATTTGATGAGGCTTTATACTCTTTGCCGCTACGTCTTCAACAAACACTTCATAGGCTTGAGAGTATTACATTTACATACTATCCTATGAATAAATGTTTTTGTCCGGAATTGAGCCAAAACTATATATGGACTCAATTGGAAATTTGTGTCCTTACAAATCTCCCCCTTTGGCTATTCCGGGACAAAAACCAAACAAAAATCCTAAAGGGCCGTCAAGCTCACTAGACTCAAAACATAACCCACCCAAACTTGACTCAACCCAAGGATCAAACGCTTTGCCATTGAAAGATGCCGCTTTAGAAGAATTCCTGCACACTTAAGCAAACTCATCAAATGCATAGGGAATATCAAAGTATTAAATGCAATTAATTAATTACTCCCTCTAAATTAATTCTCCCCTTTATCAAACACATGACCTACTTAGAAAGATGTATCCCCCTAAGATAAATCTCCCCTAAACTGAGATACGATAATAATAGGATTAGATACCATTTCTCCCCCTATCATCATTCTCCCCCTTTTTGTTCAGGAATAGGCAAAGGATAAAGAACTAATAAACAGCATGTTGAAGCTTAAAGTGATAAGACATGAAAGCATATGGGCAATAAAATCAAGGCAAAGACAAACAAATATCATATATATATATACTATAAATATACCAATAAGTACTCGCATATATAGATAGATATAAACACACACATGACACAAAATACAATAAGTTTGCACACTCGTATGACAAAAATGTGTCATATAGAAACGGAAGTGTAGGGGTGTGAACTAGCAACAATTAAATTTAGACCCAAACACTTAATAAACATTCACGGAGTTCTCATTTGATTGCAAACTTCATCACATTTAAATATAACCTCATGTGACAATATGAAGATTGAACTCAATGAACAAACATACACAATGCATACTTAGGGATGATGATGATTCTACAAACCAAATAGAGTCATGACATTAAAGACAACTAGGATAAACGGACATTGTGCAAACCGTTGATATACCATCCAATTCTCCCTCAATAAGCATATATATTCTTTTGCTTTTGAATGAATATATCAAACAAACATAGGCCTTGGCAATTGTTTTCGTTTTAATGCCAAATATTTTGTTTTTAGGCCTTTGGATCACGTATTTCTTTTAGATCCAATAAACGGTGGCTTACTATCGCAAAGGATTTAATACATCCTTTCGGAGCCCTTCCCCGTGCACATTTAGATATATAATTTTTTATCTCACAAAGCTCACGTGCAACGGATTTTGACATGCACTAGTCCTCCTAGGTCATAGATATGTAGATGACTAGATTGGTAGGAGAACACCTCAAAAAGCTCAAATATAACATGTGACATTAAGATTTCAAAAGAGCTCGTGCATGTGTGAAAAGAGGCATATAAAAATAGAATCCATTTAAACAATACAAAATCCAACTACTCCATATAAAACATGGTAAAGAACATTTTAAGGATTGAAAATCTAAACCAAAAGTTCTAGCCACATGGGAGCGTAAAAGATGGGATTCAAACACAAATATATGCCACATAATGTGTGTCAAAATAAAATACACACAAAATAAAATCTTTTTGAGTTTTTGACATTTTTAACCAAAAATAAAGATATATACTCAAAAGAATAAACAAAAATCATTTGTATTTTTCATTAAGCTTAAATGAAATAAATAAAACACAAATGATAAACAAAAATCTTTTTATATTTTTTAATTAATTCAAACACAAAATATAATACAAAAAGATAAACAAGTCATAATTTCTAGCATGTGATATGAAATAAGGCAATGACTAGAAAATGACCAAACAAGCATACATTTAGCATGTGAATATAGCATGAAGTACAAAAGCTAAAGTATGCAAACACTAACACATTCATCCTTTAGATTTATCAAGGGAGGAAGCATGTGAAAGTAAATGAGAATCAAAAACCCTATTTTGCAAGGCAACCAAGTCGGATTTCCTAACCCAAATTAATGAAGAATGACTATCTTGGGGTGTTGGAACTTTAACTATTGTGGTTACTTTACTATGGGGTTTTCTAGGAATTCGTTTAAGATCAAAACAAAATTTCCTAAGATGACCTTTTCGACCACAATGTGTACAAGCAAAAACATGTCGAAAAGATTTACTTAAGGAGTGATCTTTAAATGCATTCCTAGTAGATTCTCCTAAAACATTGGTCTTGGATTTATGAGTAGATTCATTACAAGTATTGAAGCCTAAACCACAAGTGTCATTTTTAATTTGGACCGTTCCTAACATTTTATCTAGTTTTTCCGAACGACACTCCAAATCAAATTTGACATTACTAGAGTCTTTTCATTTATTTTGCAATTCTAAAATGTTAAACTCTAATAAAACATTCCGCTCTTCAAAAGCAAGCAGCTCCTTTTTCAAGGATTCCATTAAACCCCTAAGGCTATCTCTCTCGCCTTTTACATATTCAAGCTTCTCTTGAAGAGTCCTCTCATGTGTCCTACGGTCTTCTATTAAAGCATTTTCATCAACGACCTTGACTCTCTCTCTTAAACTAGCTTCTAACTTCAAATTAGCTCTTTTCAATTTAATAGATTCTTTATAAAGTTCTTGAAAAGCATTTTGAAGTTCACTCACATTAACCTCTTCTTCATTCTCACTCTCTCTTTCTTCTCCACTCTCACTATCATCAAAAATAAGGGAATCATAAACTATGACCTTGGAAGTGTCATGTGTTAAAGTTTCATCAATCGATGAGTTCTCACTATCACTCACATGACTAGCCATAAAAGCCACAAAATTTTTCTTAGTGGGGAAATCGGGCTTCTCTTCCTTATCACTATCACTAAGGGTCGCATTATATGAAATGGGTCGCTTACCCTCTTTCCTTAGTTTAGTGGGGCACTCATAAGCCCTATGGCCATAACCTTCACAACCAAAACACTTATTAGACTCGTCCCTATCTAAATGTTCATTACTAGATTTAGGGATCTTCTCGGCTTTAGGAATGTTCTCGGCTTTAGAAATCTTTTCGCCTTTGTCATGCTTAGAAGATTCGAATTTCTTAAAATCATTTTTAAATTTATCTTTGTTAATTTTAAGAAATTTTCTAAATTTGCGAGCAAATAAAGCCATGTCTTCCGAGTCATTATCGCTCTCGCTCTCTACTACTTGTTTGACCTCTTTTCGGGCTTTTAAAGCAACGCCCTTTTCGATTTTCTTTTCAGTTTTAGAGGGAAACATATCTAGTTCATAGGTTTGTAAATCACCTACAAGCTCTTCTAATTTCGTAGAGGCTAAAGTGGGTAAAGAATTTAACACGGTGACGGAATAAATCTATCGGGTAAGGACCTTAAAATTTTCTTTACAACATGGTCGTCAGGTATTTTCTCTCCCAAGTTAAAAGATGAATTAACAATATCAGAAAGTCTAGCATAAAATTCATCAAAAGTTTATTTTTCATTCATTTTGATAGTTTCAAATTGAGTAGTGAGGTTTTGGAGTTTTGAAGCTTTGACGACACTAGTTCCTTCATGTTAATTGTAAAATATCCCAAGCTTCTTTAGCGGTTTCACACGTCATAATACGTCGGAATTCATCCGGCGTGACAACGCTAAACAAGGCATTTAAACCACGGGAATTGAAATTAGCAAGTTTAAACTCATTTCCAGTCCATCTATCGGCGGGTTTGGGAACACGTTCAATTTCAACTAAAGAAGTTGGTGGGGACCACCCGTTAACAACAGACATCCAAACTCTCTCGTCGATAGATTTTAGTGCCGATCTCATACGCGCTTTCCAATACGCATAGTTTGAACCATCGAAAATAGGAAATTTTGAAAACGGGGAAAAATCCATTTTAGCCAAAAATTATTTAGAAGATCGTTAACGAAATAATTTATCATTTTTGGCTCTGATATCAATTTGTAAAAGCGCGGTGAGCTTTTCTGAATCAAAGTTATAATTTCCTTGTTATATAAACACGAGATGCGGAAGCGTAAAGATGGTCCACAAAATAAACAAATGCCAAATTTTAATTTCCTAAAACAAAATTAAAATAGCAACCAAGTGAAGTAAAATTAAACAATTAATATATTCACTTAAACCAATTAATTAATCCAAGTCCTAGAATTTGCCTAAGTCATATTTATCAATATTAGCGAATTAGGCGAAACCAAATTTTAGCAAATGACTTGAATTAAATAAACTTCACCCATTATTTAATATAGTCCCAATTAAAGTGAGTGTGATGATTTAAACCGAATTTTATCTTGAATTATTCTAAGCATGCGTTCTACGTTATTTATGCAAGATAAAATAAATCAATCACACTACGCCGCGATGTACGAGGAAAAACCCAAGACGGGAAACAACCTCGGATGGCCCTAGCCACAAATCCACTAGATACGGAATTACAATTACAAGACAAATAGACTTACAACGCTCGACTCGATCCCTCTCAAGCCCCGACGCTTCTTCTTGTAGACACCTATTCCTAGCGGATAATCTTGGAACACCACCGCGGTCTCGGAATCCACCGATAGGACTTTATATGGTCACCGTCACCCGTACATGGAGCCTTTCTCCAAGTGGGTAAAACAACATTAGAAACACTTCTTCTTTCTTTGTGGGTGGTGGAAGCAAAACCCGAAACTTCTCTTCAATTCGGTGTAGAGAAAATCGGTGCCAAACTCCAAGCAATTGATAAGTATATAAGAACTTGGAATAAACTCATTTGGGTGTAAACACTAGAGTGATGGAAATTTTTCTCTAAAAATCTCACTCAAAACATGAACATTTTCCTAAACAATTTTTGCTCTCAAACTCTCTCTAAGAGATGAAACTAGATTGGAAAAGTTAGATTAGAAAATGTTATTCCCGCACATAATAAAGTCTGAAAAAGTTGGTTAAAAACCAAGTGGGGAAGTGGGTGCAAAACTGCCAAAAACTGTTCCCGCCTGGCATCTCGTTCGAACGACAATTCGTTCGAACGAAATCTCGTTCGAACGAGATTTCTAACGACGTTCCAGATTGAACTCGTTGGATATCTCGTTCGAACAGAAGGTTCGTTCGAACGACATATCGAACGACATGTCAGTGACCTATACTGGAACCTCGTTGGCAAACTCGTTCGAACGACATCTGGTTCGAACGAAAAAACTCGTTCGAACGACATATCTAACGAACCACCAGAAAGTTTGAAAAAATCGATTTTAGCCCAGAAAACTTTATAAACATTTATTTAAAGTTTTAATTTTTTTCGGGAAAGATTGAGTATATAAAAAAACTAAGAATTTACAGAGGAAAAAACCTTAACAAAGGAAAAAGAAAACCCCAGGGCATACCCCAAGGCAAACACAACAAACAAAAAAGAGCCCAATATTAGACTAATCCTTAGCACAGAAGCCTATCTTCAGGAATGTTCCAGTACATACAAGCCATCCAGTTTGCGTAGTTCCTTCTGTCCTTTTTCCAAGTAAGCACTTTTGCTCGAACCATGTTTTCAATGCCCTTCACAATGGAGTCAAGTGTATTGGAGACATGCTTGAAGCATCTAGCATTCCTTTCCAACCAAATGCAATAGATAGTAGTAGTAAAGGATAAGGATCTTATCTTATCACATAGAGTCTTCGTAGAGTGGTTAGTAGTAGCCATATCCAACTCACTATTTAAATCCATGGTATCCCTATAGCATTGGTTTCTTAGCCACACCTCTTGCCATATACTTTTACTAAGGCTGCACTGAGTGAACAAGTGGTTATATGTCTCCATCTCATTCCCACATAACTCACACAGGTCATCCATAGAAACCCCCCACTCATGAAGCTTAACTTTAGTGTTGATGGCCCTCCTAACCACCATCCAGGTAATGAAAGAGCATTTAGGGATGCACACCTTACTCCACACAAACTTGCTCCAGTTAACCATAGGCTTATGTGCCTTTAAAAGATCCCAGGCAGAAGCTATGGTGAACTTCCCATTATTAGAGGGCAGCCACACAACTTTATCATTCGCATCCTGAATAGTAGGAAGAATAGCATTCTTAACTTCATTCAGCTCCCAAGTCACAGTTGAAGGCCATCTCCACTCCAAGTGGTGGATAAAATCAGAAACTTTTGCTTTTAGATTACTAGCAGAGTCATACACAATATTTCCCCCATACAAGGGGTGCAGCGGGCCATTAGGGTGCCAATTATCAAACCACATAAAAGCAAGAGTTCCATTCCCAATGATGGTCTTTATTTTGCTTCTAAACTTATCTCTGCTCTTGAGGATTTTCCTCCAGCTCCATGAAGAATCATTTGGGATACTCAGAGCCCAGATGCTTCTTCCCTTGATCTTATAAATGTTACACCATTTGATCCAAAGGCTGTCCTTCTTACTGCATAGATTCCACAAGTGCTTAGCCATAGCTGCTCTGTTCCAAGTCTCAAGACACTTGATATTTAGCCCCCCCTCATCCAGAGAAACACAAATGTCCTTCCAAGCAACCTTTGCCCCTTTGCTATTAGCTTCATCCCCTTTCCATAAGTAATTCCTCATAATCTGCTCAATTTTTTTAATGATACTCTTGGGCAGGATAAAAATGCTTGCCCAATACACTTGGATGCTGAAAATCACAGTCTTCACAAGGAGGAGCCTACCTGCAAAACTCAGGAATTTATTAGTCCAGCATCTGGTTCTCATAGTTATCCTTTCCACCAAGTGAGAGCAATCCTCCCTCTTCAGCCTAGTTGTGATGAGAGGAACCCCCAGATATTTGAAAGGAGGGGAGCTGTGCTGAATTCCCAGAATAGAGGAGATCTCCTGAATCCCATCCTCATTAACCCCAGCAGTGAATAGGCTGCTTTTCTCCATGTTGACCATAAGCCCAGTTAAGGAGCTGAAATTTGATATGGCCTCCTTCACAATGCTGCAAGACATCCTGTCCCCACCAGCAAAAACAATAAGATCATCGGCAAAACTAAGATGAGTCAGGGCCATCTCCTTGCACCTAGGGTGATAACTGAACAGGTTTGAATCAGCAGCTTTAGAAATAATCCCAGAGAAAGCCTCCATCACAAGCAAGAAAAGATATGGAGAGAGAGGGTCTCCCTGCCTGAGCCCTCTATTCCCATGAAAAAACCCATTCAGTTCCCCATTCAGATTAATGGAGAACCTGGTAGTAGTCACACACTTGGAGATCCACCCAATGACTTTGGGGGGGAAGCCAACATGAGTCAAAAGCTGCATCAGGAAGTCCCAGCTCACTGTATCATAGGCTTTAAGAATATCAATCTTAATTGCACATCTAGGAGGGCTAGAGTCCCTGTGATAATTTCTCATTAACTCTTGTAATAGCAGGATGTTATCAGCTATGGATCTGCCTTCAACAAAGGCAGCCTGATTATTACTAATGAGGTCAGGCATCATCTTCTTAAGCCTGCAAGTTATAACTTTGGAGATGCATTTGTACAAGGTGTTGCAGCACGAAATAGGTCTGAAATCCCTCATACTTCTAGGGGCTGCAACTTTAGGAATCAAGGCCAGGCTGGTACAATTCCACTGGTTGAAGAAACTCCCATTATCGAAAAAGAATTTGATAGCCTCACACACCTCTTCCCCAACCAGCTGCCAATTCTTTTTAAAGAAATAGCTGTTAAAGCCATCCGGACCAGGGGCCTTGTCAGACCCTATTCCAAACATAGCCTCTTTGATTTCTTCATGTGTGACCTCTCTCTCCAATAACTCAGCTTGATTGGAGGTGAGTTTATTCTTAATCACCTCCCCCAAAACAGTGTTAGCATCAATACATCGCGACCTTTGCCCTAGCAAGTTCCCAAAAAATTTCACAGCTTCACCAGCCACCTGCTCTTTCCCTTCAATTCTCACACCATGTTCATCATCAATGCTCAAAATTTTCCTTCTAGCCACATTTTGATTCACTTTCTTATGAAAGAAAGTATTATTTTGGTCTCCCAGCTGCAGCCACTTAACTCTAGCCTTCTGTCTGAGGAAAGACTCCTCCTCATTCCTAAGCATAGCATATTTGATTCTCAAAGCCTTAGCAGCATCCTGCTTCTCCCTATTGGCACCATCTCTGTCTAGCTCACTTTGGATAGCATCAAGCTTCGACTTGGAATCAGCAACCATTGCTGAAATCTTGTTAAAGAACTTCCTATTAAAGTGCTTCAAGGAGGCCTTGACTCTATTCAGCTTCTTGAAGAGCTTCTGCATTGGGTTCCCATCCACAACAACATCCCAAGCTTCGATGATCGTAGGCATAAACTCATCGTGATTCATCCAGAAGTTGAAGAACTTGAAAGGCTTAGATCTCCAAGTAATAGTGTTATCCATAATGGTGATAATGGGACTGTGGTCCGAAATTCCACAAGGAAGGGTACTAGCTTGTGAATTAGGGAAGAGAGCAGCCCACCTATCATTGTGTATGACTCTATCAATCCTCGATTGAACATTATTGTCACCCCTCTGATTCCTATTCCAGGTGAACCATAACCCACTGTTGACCATATCATCCGCATTTAGCTCATTCAGACAATCATTAAACTCCTCAGCAGCAGCTCTGTCAATACCCAAAACTCCCATTTTTTCCTCCTGGCATCTGACCACATTAAAATCCCCCATTAGTATCCAAGGCCCATCATTAACCACCATTTTATTTTCTCTAAGGAAAGTCCAAAGGCATCTCCTCTGCTCAGGAAGGTTTTCCCCATATATGAAGGTAGCATGGAAGGAGTATCTGGTACCAATGATATTAACAAGGCAGAACAGGGCCTGTCTATGAGTGTAGATCACCTCAATCTTCAGAATATTTGGGTTCCAGCCCACAATCACTCTAGCCACACCCCCATCCGTGGGGCAATTATGGATGTACTCCCAATGGTAGAAGCAAGAACTTTTAATAGTCTCCATATTGTTCCTTCTAATTTTTGTTTCCACAAGACTGATAAGGTCTAGTCTATTATCCTTTATTAGTTTAACCACCTCCACCTGCTTATTGGGAACGTTAAGGCCCCTAATATTCCATGTACCCATTCTGGTCATCTAAACTTCTTAACTTTGTTACCTGATTTCTTCTTCCCTTTCTTGTTACTCCCAGGTAACTCATTTCCTCCACCTTTGTCACCTCCCCTTTCCAGCCCCTTGTCAAGTTCATCAACTGCCTTAATCTTAAGGACCAAGCCAGCTGGGGCAGGAGTGGACAAAAGGGGATCTTCATTCTCAGTCTCCAAAATATCAAATGGATTAGGGGAATTTATGCTCTTATCCCCTGCTTCTACCACTGGCTTAGTAACTGCCTCAGGCAGTCCTGCTACTAGATCATTCCAGGCATTAGGAACTAGATTGATCCCTTCCTCAACCTGACCTTCTTTTGGTTTAGTTGCCCTCTTGTCATTGTGATTCTTATTGGTTGTGTAATGCACCTGGGTCCATTCCTCTTCTAAGGCCTTCTGAATCTCAGTCTGACTTTTGAAAGGATACATTATCTCTTTGTTGTTAGTTGCCACCCATGCCTTCTTGGCCTTCTGACAATTGAGGAGGTCATGACCAAAAATGCCACATTTGATACACGATGGAGGTTTTTCTTGGTACTCAACTGCAACCACAGCAATGGACCCATCCTCCATTTTAATGTCAATGGTCCTTGGGTATTCTCCCATGACTTTTAACTCAACACATATCCTAGCAAAACTGATTCTCTGCATTCCTTCAGTTATAGTATCAGCATACATAGGTATTCCAACTGAGCTAGCCACATAGCTCAGCCCCTCCTCTGTCCATAACTGGACAGGAATGTCATGAAATTTGACCCAAACAGGAATCACAGATGTTGAGTCTTTGCTGAAAGAGAAGTTTGGAGCCCATTTTTGGATGATAATTGGGTTCCCCACAAAATGCCATGGGCCATTGTTAATTAATTCTTTCTTAAAACAAAACGCAGTTTTTATAAAACCTAACACCCAATAAACTTGTTCCAAGCTCCTATATATATATAATTGCATTCATACCTTGGGAGCATGGAACTATGGTTGATGACGTAGAAACGAGGCACACAAACCGGCATATTTGATGAGGCTTTATACTCTTTGCCGCTACGTCTTCAACAAACACTTCATAGGCTCAAGTATTACATTTACATACTATCCTATGAATAAATGTTTTTGTCCGGAATTGAGCCAAAACTATATATGGACTCAATTGGAAATTTGTGTCCTTACATAAGGGGCATCCACATGCCTATTAGGGACTCTCTTTATAACTACTTCATTCAAAAGACGATAGGGATCCTCACAAGGGCTAGTAGTACAAAGCATGTCCTGGAAATGATTATCAGTAATATTGACCACATTTTGAGATCCTTCAACTAAGATGCCATTATCCTCCTCAATACTTATAATCTTCCTATTGGCAGTAGCCTGCTTAGACTTTTATGGAAAAAAGAGTTGTTCCCATTCCCCAATTGAAGCCACTTCTCTCAATAATGTTATTTGCAGTAGGATTCTTCTGCATTTCTCAACTCTAAGTATTTGGTCAATAAGTTCATTTCCTCCTCTTGGATTCTAGCAATGCCACTCTCAAATTGGCCTTGAGCATTCTCATCTTCTTACTAAGTTGAACCATAGGATTACCTTCATCTACACCAGACCATGAATCAACCATAGTCCCTATGAAATCTTCATGTGACATCAAAAAGATGTGGAATTTAAAAGGTTTGGGTCTAATTTGCTCCTGAGGGGAGAGAATAATGATGATAGGAGAGTGAACGTATATCCCACTAGGCAACACAGTAGCTTGAGATTCAGGAAAACCAGAAAGCCTAGAATCATTGTGTAACACCCTATCCAATCTAGATTGAACATTTTCATAATTCACCATATCATCACCCTATCCAAATGCCATAAGTCACCATATCATCATCATGAAGTTCATTAATGCAGTTATTGAAATCACAGGTTGCCTCCCAATCAATTCCATGTAACCCCTTTTTTTCATCATGAGTCCTGACCACATTAAAGTCCCCCATAAAAACCCAAGGATTGTCATTCACAATCCCTTTATTCATTCTTAAAAACTCCCACAATTGATGCCAATTAGCTGGAAAATTATCCCCATAAATAAAGGATGCAAAGAAACTTTTACTACTCCCACAGATGCTCACACTGCACAACATAGCTTGAGGGGGAGAATGGACAAGCTGGATGTTCAGACAACTAGGATTCCAACCAATAATAACTCTAGCAACTCCTCCCCTCAAAGGGCAGTTATCAATGTAAGGATGTTTTTACTCACTTTAGATTCAAGCAAGCACATCAGATCCAACTTATGGTCTCTAATGAATTTATTCACTTCTTGTTATTTGTGAGGGGAATTGAGACCCCTTATGTTCTAAGAGCCTATCTTGATCATCCTGATCCCTTCCCTTTCTTCCTAGCCCTACTCTTCCCCCCAGAGTTTCCTACCTCCTATCCTAATCCCAATTTTTTACCCACTAGTTCATCAACCGCTATAACACGTTTGGATAGTGCAGTGGGTTCAGGGGTCACTACCACCTCATTACCACTGTCAATAACACTGAAAGAGTTGGAAGTTGAAATAGTGGCCCCGCATATAAGGTTTGTCTGTTGCATCTCTGTATACATCTCCTCCACTTGGTCCTTCCCGAAGGTTCCAGACTGCTCCCTTACCTCAACAGTAGCAGGCCTCCCCTCTTTAATAGTGTTCAACTTCATTTTCTTATTCCCAACAAGGGTCCACTCCTCCTCACCATCCAACTTGGTCGCACGCGTGAAACTCTCTGTGATCACAGAATTATTTTATTGAGCTTCCTTCTCCTTCCACACGTGCTTCACCTTAATACACTTGTTTATAGAGTGACCAAAGGAAATGCAATGAGAACTGACATGGGGTAGTCATTGATACTCAACATTTATACAAGCAATATTACCATCCTCCAGGACAATATCCACAGTCTTGGGGTAGGAAGCTTGTGCTTCAATATCCACACACACTCTCTCGTATAACTTATACGCTTCATGTCCTCAATGTTAGTGTCCGCATAGAGGGGCGCTCCCACAACACTAGCTATGTAAATCAACCCTTTATCTATCCAATAATGCATTGGAATATTGTGAAACTTAACCCAAACAGGGACTTTCCCTTCCATGGTTCTATTCAGATTAAGATTAGGCTGCCATTTCTAAAGTATCACGGGGTGGCCTGCCATATACCAGGGACCATTTTCCACTATATCATCCCTACATGTACTCTTATCAAACATGAAGAAATAAAAGCCTTGTTCATGGGAGATGACCTGAGTAAACCCAAACTTGTCCCATAGCTTATGTGCCAAGTTATTGACCACTTGAAATGGTAACTGTCTTCTAAGAAAGAAACCCACACAACTACTCTCCCACCTGGCATAGCCAATTTTAGCATTTTTTTTTTTTTTGGGGGGGGGAGGGTTTACCAGAATTCCTTCCTCATTTATCGTCGGCTTGTGGTATGTGAGTTTGAATTTAGTCTCTCTTCTTTCAGTCACAACCGAGCTCCAAGTTTTGTTCTCACTAGTGGTCCCCACACTTTTAGAGGTCCCCCCATCAATGGGTTTCCCCACGTGTGCCATATTACTTCCCATTTGGATAGATCCAACCTTTTTCTCCATCATCGGATTGGTCAGTCTCTTGTTCGCTGGGGGTGAACACCATTGGCATTATTATTCAATAGGGGCTACCCACTTAGAATATTCTTCTGAGTGGGCAAAGTGGTCCCCTGGTTTCCATTATGATGCTTCATAGCTACAGGAGGTTGGTCCTCTCCCCTTATGAATATTCCTTTGGCATTTGGAACAACCCCATGCTTAGCAGTCCCCATCTCACCACTTTTGATTATCTTTTCCTGTGTGAAACCCTTACTGAGGAGGAAGCTCAGGTAAATATTTTTCTCATCATCCAGATCTTTCATTCTCTTATCATTATATACATCAATGGCGATGCCAGTTCCCACATCGATTACCCAACTACCTCTCCATCAGTAGGGGTAATGGGAGGGAGGCTACTAACTGAAGTGACATCTAGAACCTGACCTTCTTCAACATCAAAAGAGGCATCCAGACTTGCATTAAGGGTTGTCGTGGAGGAGAAGACAGGAACAGGTAGAGGAGGATCCATTTTAGCACTGGTGGCGGAGGAGGTGGGTGAATGGGAGGAGTTGGAGGTTGTGTTCGGCTAGAGAGTTTTTAGAGAAAAGGAGGAGCATTTTTGTTTACCCTTAGGCTTTTGTTGCATTTCTTTCTTTTTTTCATTTCATTATCTTAATCGTCTACAAATATCACATGATAGATAATATCACTAGTATATATATATAAGCATCTCTATATAATATATATATATATATATATATATATATATATATATATATATATATATATACTAATACGGCACCACTAGACTCAACTGCGATGCATGCATACTCTGGTATCGAGTCTTGGTACATCTCGTACTCAAACAAGGACTATTAGTTCAAAAATCGCCCACGAACCATAAAATCAAACACACATATTGGAGGCGAACATAGTCATGGGCCTTTGGGGCTATGCACATACCTAGGCACCCCAAATGACCGTTTAATACCATCATTCTCACAAATGGCAATCCAACCGACGTACTATGTTTTGAGGTGCCAAATCTAAAATCCCCCCAAAGGCTCATCAGGATAAAACTACCCTCTGTCATTTTTAAAACCTCCTGTGATAGCAAATAGCTAGGTATGTCAGTACACATAATCAAACGTACTATAGGTATTCACACCACCCATTAATATAATTAGGTATACACACAACCCGAACGTAGGTTCATATGTAGTGTTTATTTCTCTAAAACTTTCGGTATACTATATTTTACGATTTACTCTCTCTATCGCACCTTACGCAATATGATTCAACCATGTGGGTATTTCCTAGTAGTCTTCCCAAGTCCCTCACTACTAATCTATGTAAATAATTATCGTAGGTAATCCATCTCTCTTGAATTAGCTAAGACGCATTGTTTGAAGCCAAGTCGGACAAAATTCCCAATTCTGAAATCTCGTTAGAAATTCCCAGATTGTCATTCGAACAAGGTTATTCGAACGAGGTCATTCAAACGAACTTCGAAAAAACTTAACTTTGAATTTTTCGTTCTTAATCTCGTTCAAACGAGGTCGTTCAAACGACTTCCCCAGGTCGTTCGAACGAGTTCTTCCATTTCGTCCCTAACCTCCAAAAAGTCCGCTTTTCACCGTTTTTAAACCTCCAATCCTCTACAAAGTTTACCCAAACACCAATACAACTATTCTAATTGATAACCCCGCATGTATACTCAATTTCTAACATCCTAATATCCTCAAATCATCATCAATCAGTAATAAATTCCGAAATCCCCAATTAATCTATAAGAAACCCTAGTTCTTTAATTTCATGCACAATCTTCAAATCAAGCTCAGATTCGTTCATTATATTACATTAAAATTCCGAGATTCCTATTCTACATGCATAGGGATTCAATCTTTGATCATAATTAGTCCTAACATATGATTAAAATTCTCTAAATCCACCCAATTCAATTCAAAATCATGAGTTTAATCCCTATTCTAACATGATCATAATTATTGCTAAAAGGAAGCAAGTATTAAACACTTGCCTTGATTATGATGGTCTGATCCGCTGATGTAGGTGGTAGGGTGTGTTCCTCGTTCTCCGATTTACACTGTGGTGGTCCTAGTGTTGCAAGGTGGTAGCTCTAGGCTTTAGTTCCTTGGGTTTGTTTCTCCCTCACCCTCTGTGGCTCTCCCTTGAAACTTGTGAATAAAAACCCTAATTGGACTCACGTAGCAGATATATTCTTTCTCTAATTTTCGTGCATATTAATTACCCAAAAAATTAAATTACCAAAACGCCCTCTCAGGATGTTGATTTGGCCTAAAACTGTCCCGGGATCCAAACTAAACCCCCGAGTAGACTTTTCTAACTATCTCGACCCTTTCAGACACGTTGGCTCACTCGAAATGACTATCTAGAATACTTACTATTAATTTACTTCCTAATTCCTTTAAATTAGTCCTAACACGACTCATACGCGCGTCCCGACTTAATTTTCCGTAACTGTCGTATTTTTCCACTCGCGACAATTATACTAATTTTATAATCATATATTACTTTATTCGCTCAGTAATATTCAACATAATACACATCAATAAATACTAACGCTTAACTCGCTAATTAATATTTATTTTAATCCGGATTAATTATTAAGTAATTCTCAAATTAAATTCAATTAATGCTATATTTAAATAAATCATAAAAATACGAGGTGTTGCATACTTCCCCCCTTAAAACGGAATTTCATCCCGAAATTCGGAAAGGAGTAAGAATAACAGTATACCTGGTACGAACAACTCTGGATACTTGTCACGCATATCATCCTCGCACTCCCAGATAGACTCCCTGACATTATGCTGTCGCCACTGAACACGTACTAACGGCACTACCTTTGACCTCAATTTCCTCTCGCTGTGGTCTAGGATAGCAACTCTCCCCTCCTCATAGAAACTATCAGGTTGTAGGTCGATCTCCTCTAAAGCAATATAAGTGCAGGCCATGTCATCCCAAATATATCTCCTCAGTGAAGAAATATTGAACATGTCATGAATCCTATGCAAGTGCTCCGGTAACCCAAGACTGTTAGCTACGGGCCCAATCCGCTTAATGATAGGGAATGGCCCTACGTACCTCGGCGCCAACTTTTATTTCTTCCCAAACCGCAATATCCCCTTCATAGGAGATACTCTCAAGAATACCTAGTCCCCCACACTAAACTCCCTGAAGAACCTCTTGGCATCGGTGTAGCTCTTCTGCCTATCCTGAGCTACTCGTATACGACTTCGAATTATCTCTATTCTTATCGTAGTCTCCTGAATTACCTCTGGCCCTAGTAGATTGTTGCCCCGGCCTCTAGCTAAAAAGCAGGTGAACGATAAGGTCTACCATATAATGCCTAAAATTGGGCCATGCCAATCGTAAACTATTAGGAGTTATTATAAGCAAACTCCACGAGTGGAAGGTACTTCTCCTAACCCCCGCCAAAATTAAGGATACACATCCATAACATATCCTCTAATTTGTCTGCTCTATCTGTCCATCTGTGTGTGGGTGATAGGCCGAACTCAAATGTAACTCCGTACCCATGGCCTCCTGGAAGCTCTCTCAAAATCTGGACACAAAAATCTTGTCCCGGTCGGACACAATATCAAGGGGCACCCCGTGGAGTCTCATTATCTCGGATATGAAGATCTGAGTGTACTGCCCCGTAGTATAGCCGGTCCAGACTTGCAGAAAGTGAGCTACCTTGGTCAACCGATCCACAATCACCCATATGAAATCGTGACCCCTCTGCGACGTGGGCAGCCTTGTGATGAAATCCATGGAAATGCTCTCCCATTTCCACAGGGATCTCTAATGTTTATAGGATCCCTCCTGATCTTTGATGGTCCACTTTCACCAGATAACAAGTGGAACATTTCAAAACAAACTTGGCGATGTCCTTCTTCTTTCCACTCCACCAGTACTGTCGCCTCATATCCTGATACATCTTATTCCCGTTGGGATGTACCGCAAATCGAGATCCAGGCGACTCTGTCATCATCGCATGTAATTGCGTTCGATGGTGAGATTTCGACCTGACTGCCCAGGTGGATGTGTAAGAAGTCCTCGGAAGATGATAGCATTATCGAGAATATAAATATATATTTATATATTTAAGTGAGCTAATGCCCTGTAAGAGGTTTGAAATACATATCTTATATGTGTTATGGATGTGCACTTGATATGGGGTGACTTATCTTGTATATGTATTTAGATTAATGTTATATACGCCTTCAAGATAATGGGTGTTATCTTATATTTATAACTAGAGAAAGTTATTAAGTAATTAATTGGTATATAATCCTTAGGATTTAGATTGAAATGATTATGTTAAGGGTAAGCAAGATACGCGAGTTGGGAAAAGGCATAGGTTTGAGGGTGAGTTATCCTTGGCTGAGTCGGGTAGTCTAATTAAGATTTAATGCATACGTTTGGTGCGCGTTGTAGCTGAGATGTGAGGTTAAGTCTTAAGAGAGTGCGAGTCCACTTCAATTATGAAATTGCACATTTATAATTATTACGCATTTTAATTCACTTGATATAACTACTTTCGAACCCATTATATCTTTTCTCTTGCAAAAAATTGTGATATGTTATAGGTGTTCCACCGCAAGGACGCCAATGATGGTTATCTGTTCCAGAGTCTTTTTGGGAGTTGTAACATGTGCGGGATGTTACAGGACTTTTGTTATAGACGTAACTCCTTTTGTAATCTAGTTAAGAATCGACAATTGTAAATCGGTTGTACGTACCCAAGGGTTGTATATGTATATCCCTTATATTTTGTCTCTTGATATTATATGTTCTGTTACCCAACAGCTTATTTGGGAATATTCTTGTTAAAACTAAGGATTGTATGTATATGCTCACATCTCCTAGTACTTCTTATGTTCATGCTTAGTAGTTTGGGAATGTTCCATGGTCGTATCACTTTATAAAAAAAAAAATCACCTGTTTATTTTATATAGGGTGGTTTCTGGTTATTATTATATTCAACGGTTGATGCTGAGAATGATACACTTGTTATTCCCGTTTTATTTTAGTATAGGGCTGGCCACCCGTTATATTGAATAAGAGAGGTGTAACACGGGCATCTTGGTGTTGACTAGCCTTCCATATCATCTTACCTTGCATCACAGTTCCAATCCTCAAACATATCCCTGAGGTTCATAATCATGTCAAAAACATTGGACATTTGTTGATGATGTTGTTGCAACACATTAGTCAAATAGGCCAATATGCAGCAATGAGCCACCTGATCAGCCTTTTTCTAGGTAGGCTTGGACATCCCTTTCGGATACCCCTTCCTCCGGCTTGGCAGACTAAGCCTTTGTCAAGACGAACTTAAAATCCTAAGCAGTTACGACAATGTCTAGGTTTCTTTTCCAGTCAATATAGTTCATGCCAATAAGTTTGTTATCCATTAAGATCACAACAAGTGGGTTGAATGAACATCCTATTTTGAAATGTTAGAATCATAAATTTTGATAAGTGAATTAATTTAAAAATATACATGTTAGAATTTAACTTTGTTTTTGTTTTAAAGTGACTCCCTCACCGCCATTTTAAAGTAAAACTTGTTAGACATCCTACTTCCCTTATTGGGTGAGATTTCTCATAGGTAGATTAAATCACCCCACCTTGAACTAGGCAGGCCTACGTCTTTCAATTATGTACTTGGGTAGTTCACGAACCTCTGTCCAACATAATTGAATAGTCAACGACTTTTGTTTCCATAATTAATAACAATTACTCTATGGAGGAGGATATAATTGATTATGTCTAAGTGTATACCACTTGTTCATTTCTCGAAATAGAACCCACTCGTGATGAACTTTCCCGTGGGAGCGATCGAACTAACTCACATTCAAATTTTTAGAATTATCACTTAAGAGTTTTAATGAATCCCCGATGTCTTAATTAATTTCATCTATGGGGGTGGGGGCAGACTAACTGGCTTGAGAAATTAATCACACCATGATCCATGAAAACATTTATGGAGACCGCGGGGTTTGTGTTGAAATCCCTCTCCCACTTTGTATTTTGAAAAAACTTGAGGGTTTATAAAAACAATTCATTCTATTTCAAAGGATTAAAATTAAATCCTTGGTAATTTCAAAATTTACTTATATGAATTAAATATCTTGATCTCATAATTTAATTTTCTTAAAAAATTAATTTTTAATTTTCCCAAATTAAATAAAAAACCGGAGATCTCAATTTAATTCACACCTTTAAATTTAATTACCCGATTTTTAATTTAATTTAAAAAAGAATAAATTAAACCTAAATTTTTGAAGAAAAATGGTGATCTAGGCAGGTCTCAAAATAATAATCCATGTTGCCCAATTAATTAGCACGCAAATTATGCAACATAATAAAATAATGATATATCCAGGCAAATAAATAAATAATTGCATGAACAATTAAAAGACATAAAAGCCCTTTCCATCTTGGCTTAGACTTAAACATGGAGTAAAAATCTCCATGCAAAATAGTCCTTGTTGAAGAAGACTTCCTATGCGCAAGAGTCCAACTTGAAGTAAACTTCATTAGTTCTTAAGGGCCTTGAACTCTGGAAAACGAACCTCCATGTTGTGAAAACATTCTGCGGAAGAACCATTGCAAATGACCACCGGAAAACACACCAAAGGGACAAACCAAAACTATGCTTGCGACAGATCGGATCGATCCGAGCTGCTTCCGAATTGATCCTATGGTAATCTATCATATATTAATTTTGGGTCGATTCGGGGCTCCTGGGACATCTTCTTCCTCCTTCATTTTTTCCATGCAAGATCCTCCACAACTCAACCAAAACTTCATGTAACTCCATGAAACGTTTCCAAACATTTAACCTAACCATATTACAGGATTTTAAGTGAATAAAACATTACAACACTTCTCCATCGCCTCCAAATACATCGATAATCAAATAATTACAAAAAATAATTATTATATCCATATCGAATTAAGAGACAAAAAATAACTACGGAGAAACCACTGTTGGATCCATTCATACGAAAAAATGTATGACCATGATAAAAGGGTTATATATGAATAATCTGTGTAAAATCATGTTTGTATGAAAGCATACACAAATATAAACCATTCCTTAACATGCAAAACTAGGGTTTTCAAGGTTTGGACAACATGGACCCTTCTAATGGATCATTAATCAAAACAAAAGGCTCTGATACCAATTGTTGGGGATCAATATACGCGGAATAAAATTTTTACCCATGGATCTCCTATTACTCAAACATAGGAAATCACAAAGCAAACAACTAGGTTTGAAGAACAAACCTTGGCTTTAGTACACAATACCTTTACGGACTCGATTACAATCCGATGGGGAGAAAAGTATTTGATGTAGTTGTCGGGATGCCTTATTTTGGATCTCCAAAATCTTGCTTAACCCTTCTACACACTAGGATCTTATTCTTACAACCGATGTTCTGTACCATGTAATGCTAAAGTAAAATAATAATTTAAACGAAAGCAAAATAAAACTTTATTTATTTGGATGCGTAGCATCTTATTACATAGCCTGTAGTCTTCATAAAATAAAAATAACAAAGTATCACGAAGTCATCATAACATAGAAACAAAAGGGCCACTAAAAGGTAGTTGTGGTGAAAGTGTTCCAAAGGGTGCTACCATTTTTGCTCGTTACCGCCCACACGTACGTAATCGAAAATATTTTCCTTGATAAAACTGAATTAAAATCCAGTGTTGCAGGGGGTATTTCTCCTTCTTTAAGTTCATCTTCCATCTGGAAAGAAACAAATAAGAAAAATTTTGCCAAGTAGATAATTTTACTTCTATAACAAGTGAATATATGTGGGTCTGTTAGATATCAAAATGAAGTACCGAAGATTGTGTCATAATTATAATGAATGGGAACAATCTGATATATCAACAGTAATGAAACAGGATAAAAGGAGTTTTGTTAGTACTAGTAAGAATGATATGGTGATTATAACTCAATAAATATTTTATCAAGTCATAAGGATAAGGTACAGACTAAAAGCGGATAAGCCATAATTATCGGTTATAGAGGCTTCAACTGCGTAGCAATACTCATATATAATATATCCAAAATCAATGGACAAAATCAATCCAAAACCTTTAGGGAAGTAACCAGTTAGCCATACTAACTAGAGCGGCACTAATACGTATGTAGCAACAAAACTAGGCTCTCAAGCATCTGAGTCTTACAAGCCAAATAGCACTTTCATGGGTATACCAAAAGTCTATTCCCTGAATTATAATGGTTTCAAGCATTGGACCAATAGTCATATGTGAAGTTGTGTCCTAGGGGGGTATTCCCCCTTATACTTGTATATTATCCGTTGTTTTATGTCATTTCTTAGTTAGCAAAAAAAAGGTTAATTGGTTTGAGCTATTCATTTTCTATAAAAATGGCATAAGTTTGACTTTAACATTCGTGGTTTTAGGCTATGATTCGAGCTACGGCATAGTGATTTTCTTGATCTTGGATCAAAATGTAGTCGAACTAGTTTGGTTTTAAAGATTTTGGTTTACCACAACTCTTGAATTTTGTTACTGAAATTTTCAGGTCCGTAATTTTCAAACTTTGATTATCAAAACTCATTTTGGGTTAAATCAAGCTTTGCACCTAGGTTCCTTAGACCCGGGGGCTTGAGTTCTCCAACTTTGAAACTAGTTCAAAGTGAAGAGTACAACCATTAAAGCTTTATAGGAGGTTTCTGATATTCAAGCCTTTTCAATTACTTTCCCACGTTAAAATTTACATGTAAACTCATATTTATAACCTTTGAATTTCCAAAAACTTAAACAAAAAATAGAAATGCTACAAAAATCATAGAAAGACCCAAATGCTTAGAATTTTGCTTTGTGTTTTTCACTGTGGTAATATACGTGTTTACAGTGGTGAAGAGGGGATTTTATAGTACTGGTGAAGGGGAAGGGATTGGTGGAAAAAGAGATAATAATTTACCATGGTTTGGTTAAGTTTCACCAAGGTACCATGTGGGAGGACATGGGTACCATGTGTATCCCATGTGGTACAACTTCTCACAAGGCATCCAACTGGCCAAAATGTCCAGGTGTAAAATGAAATAAGTTTTGGTTTTGATTTGGGTCCTTGGGTAATATATAAGATAAATTTATTGAGAATTATGCACTTTTTTGGAAGTTTAAGGGGTGAATGTGTAATTTTAAAACCTTTTTATGTTGTTTTATATAGTTGATATAATATACAGATACTTTGACTAAGTTTATATTTGATTTTGGAATATAAGGATAGGGTATGGTGTAGATAATAAGTTTTAAAGTCTCTAGGGGTATTTCGATAATTTTGAATCTTTAAGGGTTACTAAGGTAATTACTTTATCCTTTGGGATTATTTATCAAATATTGGTTGGTTTGTTACATTCTACATTCCTAAAAAAAACGTCTTCGAAATTACCTATAAAAAGTTATTCTCATAGATTCTTCCGTTTCCCATGTTGCTTCTTCCGTACCATGGTGTTGCCAAAGGACCTTGACTAGTGGAATGGTTTTTCATCAAAGAACCTTGTTTTGCAAATCAAGAACATTAATAGGGTTTCTTCAAAGTCATGATTTTTATAATGTGAAACATGGAAAATGTCATCTATATTGGATAATTCTGGAGGTAGTTCTAAACGATAGGTTATTGATCCTATACGTTCGATGATTTTAAAAGTTTTAATATAATGAGGTGCTAACTTCCCTTTCTTTCCAAATCGATTATACCTTTTCGAGGGGATACTCTCAAGAATACCTGATTGTCTATTCAAAATTCCAAAGGTTTCCTTCTATTATCCGCATAACTCTTTTGTCGACTTTGGGCCAAATGTAATATTTCTCAAATTATTTGTATCTTTTCAATGGTTTCAACTATAATTTTGGGTCCAAATATACAGTTCTCTCCAGATTCACTCCAGCATAAAGGTGAATGACGGGGCCTATCATATAAGGCTTCATAAGGAGTTGCTTGAATGCTAGTTTGATAGTAACTATTGTAAGAGATTTCTACTAAGGGGAGATTATCATTTCATGTACTAAAAAAGTCCAAAGTGCAAGCTCGTAACATATCCTCGAGGGTCTGAATTACTATTTTGAATTGACCGTCAGTTTGGGGATGGAAGGCAGAGTGCTTAGGTAAAGCTTTATTCCCATGGATTTTTGTAATGCTTGCCAAAATCTTCCTATGAATCGGGGATCTCGATCAGATACAATGGATAAGGGTATTCCATGGAGCCTAATAATTTCCTGAATATAGAGCTAACTAAGTTTTTTAAAAGAATCAATAGCTCTTGTTTGTAAAAAAATGGGAAAATTTGGTAAGTCAGTCAACAATAACCCATATTGAATTATAACCTTGAGATGTTCTAGGCAATCTGCTGACAAAATCCATTGTAATGTGATCCTATTTCCAATCTGGAATAGGAAATGGTTATAGTAATCCTCCGGGATGCTGGTGTTCAATTTTTACCTGTTGGCGGGTTAAACATTTTGCTACAAGAAAGACTGCCAATCTCAGTAGCAAGAAAGACTGCCTGTGGGTTAAGGGGTGTAATGTGTACAAGTTGAAGAAAAGAAGTATTTAGGTTGTCCCTATTGCTAGCAACTCGGCTTGGAGTTGGAAGAAGATGATGCAACTTAGACATATGATCAGATCGCTCATCAAATGGAACGTTAAAAATGGGGAGGACACTTTCTAATGGTATGCCAATTCGCATCCCTTGGGCCCGTTGCAACCTATTTTTGGTGATAGGGTTGTCTACAATGTTGTTAGCACTCATAAGGCCCTGATGGCTGATCACATTATGGAGAATAGGTGGAGATGGCCTACTGCGATTGCCTGGGAACTTCTGGATATCAGGAATGCGGAGTTGCCCCAGATTAGGAAGGATACTGATGATGAGGTGGTTTGGATCCCCAACCTTGGTGGGTTCTTTATCGGTTCGGCCTACGATGAGATTACTTCTAGTCGCCCCCTGTTAGCTGGCATATGAACATGTGGAACACGTCTAATATTCCCAAATGTGCCTTTATTTTGTGGATGATTTGTAGGGATGAAATTCACACCAAGGATAAGCTCTTTAGCTGGGGCATTTCTGAGGACAACTTTTGTTGTTGCTGTTTAAACGGGGTTTAATTCGTTGGCCATGTCTAAAATGAGTGTCATGTTGCGAAGGAGGTGTGGAAGGAGGTTAGATTCAGAAATCAGAAGTATGGGGACGCTATGGATTGGGACAGTGAGATGCATCATGCTATCTCAAATTACAGTGGTCCTAGCCTTTTTAACCGCATTAGGAACATCTCGTTTTCTACAACCATTTACTGCCTATAGATGGAAAGAAATGCCAAACTTTTCAAGAAGGTGAGTAGGAACACTGAAGCCATTGTCAAAGAGATTGAGGTTATGATCAGAGCAAGGGCCATATCATGGGAGAAAGGAAGAAGAAGATTCGAAAACCGGATGGCATGCATGAACTGGGGAATCTCGAATAGTATACTTGATTAGGATTTGGGTTTTGGGGGTTTTGGGTATTTTCCCCATTGTTGTCTCTTGTCCCTTTGTGGTATGCCCCATAGGATGTTCTTAGGGATTATTTCCCTTTTTGTTTTGCACTTGTTGTAGTTACTTTTGTTGATATATACATAATTTTTGCCAAAAAAAACATTTTGCCACAAAATTGGCGATATCCTTCTCCATTCCTTGCCACCAATACTATTGTTTGAGATTGTGGTACATTTTGGTGCTCCTTGGATGAATCATAAATCTGGAATGATGGGCTTCCTCTAAGATTTCATTTCATACGGAGGGAGGGGTCTGAGGGGACACACAATCGATTCTTAAATCTTAACCCTCTCTCGAGGCTATATAACCAATCTCCCTCTACTTTATTTTCTTCTAATTTTTGCTTTTTGACCTTTCAGGAATTCATCTTCTTCTCGATGTTCCAAAATTCTTTAACAGGGGGTGCTAGGTAAGCAATGATATTCCTCAAAATTATTGTGTTTTCAAAATATCTCTCTGCAACTTGTATTCTTCTATAGTAGTTAAAAACAAAAACACACTACTAAGTGTTCCTTTTGATTTTTTACTCAAGGCATCGGCAACTACGTTATATTTCTCGGGATGGTATAGTAAGTTAAATTTGTAATCCTTCAAAAATTCAATCCAACGTCTTTGTCAAAGATTTAGATCTTTTTTAGTAAAGATATTTTTGAGACTTTTGTGGTCGGATAATACTTGAAATTCTTCCCCATACAAATAGCATCTCCAAATCTTCAGAGCGAAGACTACAGTTGTCAACTCTAAATCGTGTACTCGGTATTATGCTCATAAATCTTTAACCGTTGTGATCCATACTCTATCACCTTTCCTTGTTGCATTATACATCCCAATCCTTGTAATGAGGCGTTCGTATATATGTCATAACCAACATTACTGGAAGGAATAATGAGGATTGGGGTAGTGGTTAACTTTTCCTTTAATGCAAGGAAGGTTTGTTCATATTTATGGGTCCACACAAATCGGACATCCATTCGGGTTAGCTTCATCAAAGATAAGGCAATCTTCAAAAATCCTTCCAAGAAGCGTCGATAATAATCTGGAAGTCCTAGAAATCTTCGTATTTTTGTAACGTTCGTAGGTTGCTATTATTCGAGTACTATCATGGTTTTATTGGGTCTCCTTATATACCTGTTTCGATGATCACATGCCCGATAAACTTCACCTCTTTCATAATAAAATCACATTTTCTTTTCTTTACAAAAAGCTGGTGTTGGTGTAAGGTTTCTAGTAATATGGGCGTGTGATCTTCATGGTCCTCTCTAGTCTTAGAGTATATAAAGATATCGTATGTCAAGATGATTATGAATTGATCCAAGAAAGGTCAAAATACTCAGTGCATTAGGTCCATGAAAGCTGCAGGGACATTAGTTAATCCAAAGAACATAACCATGAATTCAAAATGGCCATATCGAGTTCGAAATGAAGTTTTGGGTGTATCTTCTTCTTTCCCGCGAAGTTGGTGATATTCAGATCGCAAGTCAACTTTTGAAAATATTTTTGAGCCTCGCAATTGGTCAAACATGTCTCCTATCCAAAGCAAAGAATATTTATTCTTGATGGTCACTTGATTCAGTTTACCATAGTCGATGCATAATCAAAATGTTCCATCCTTCTTTTTCACAAACAAAAACGGTGCTCCCGAAGAGATGGTACTAGATTGTATAAAAACCTTCTTTAACAAATCGTCAAGTTGGGTTCTAAGTTCTCGTTGTTTTAATGGGGCCATGCGATAAGGAGGTATCGAAATTGGGGAGGTGATAGGTAACAATTTGATAACAAATTCAAGTTCTCGTTATGGAGGTAGTCTAGGCAATTCTTTTGGAATACATCATCGTACCTATCTAAGATAATAGGAGGAGATATAGATTCCTTTTTGCAAAGTTGACCAATTATTGATTTGAAGTGACTCTTCCCTTGGAAGTAAAATGGGGTTTGATGAGGTCTATTGACCGTTACTATCTTTTCATGGCAGTTAATGTGAGCAAAGTTGGGTGATAAAATGTTCATTCCTATGATCAAGTTGAACTCCTATAGGTCTAAGACTATTAAATCCACTTTCAAAATTCTTGTCTTGAGCAGCAGAATGTGTTGTTTACACACTCTATTAGTGATGGTGACTTCTCCAGTTGGCATTCCTATGGATAATGGATATGCTAAGGGACTAGTAGATAATTGCAATCAAACCATGAAGGCATGGATAAAGAAAGAATGTGTTGATCCAGAGTAAAATAATATGCGTGCCGAGATGTTATGAAAAGATATGTTACCTTCTACCACATCGTGATAGTTTAGATTTGTGATTGGGAGAATGGCAAAATTCTGGCATCGGGCTCTAGTCACGTTGCTGCTATGATTGATTTGCCTAAAAATTCAATCGTCCTTTGGTTTGGTGTAAGGATAGTCTTGTTGATTGGACTAGTTTCTAATAACATACGAGCTTCTAGGGGGTGGAGTTGTAATTCGATTAATTCCTCCAGATGCTGAATTCCTTTCAATAAAGGAGGCTACCTCTGTCATTAAAATCATGAAGTTGCAATAAAATGATAGAAGCTTTAATGTTTGTTCGCAAGCCACGTTCAAAGTGTTTACACTTTTTGTTTTCAGTATCCACATATTATTGGGCATACCGAGACCGTTCTATAAACTTAGCCTCCTATTGTGTTACCGTCAGCTATTGCTGTTGCAAACTTAAGAATTCCAAGGTCATCCGATCTCTCACTGAATTAGAAAAGCACATTTTTAAATAAAATATCCTTGAATTGAATCCAAGTTAAGTTGTCAACATCTCGGGATCAAAGAATAGACTACCACCAAAAATTTTCTTCTCCTTCAAAAAGATATGTTGCCAATTTCACCCTAAGTTCAAGGTTTATATACCTTCTCCGTTTAGAACTTTAAGTGTTTGATATATCCATTTTTCTGCTTTTGTGGCATCGGGCTTTTCGTGGAACACTGGTGGTCTTTATAGGATAAATTCCTTAGGTGCGTTCATTCTTCGGGTCTCATCCGAAATATCATTATTAATTGGGTGTGGTGGTGGTACATTTTGTTGTATCCTGGTTAAAGTCGTTAACTCTTGTAAACAGTGTAATATTCCTTCATTAGTCGTAGGTGGATTTGGTATGTGTGGAACATTTTATTATTCTCCTTGGGATCTAGATGCTCGTGTATTGACCATCCTATATAAAACAACATACTAAGGATATAATGACAATGGAAGAAACCAAAAAAACTTGCTATATTGATATTACAACTATGTTACATGGGGATATGATATAGTCAAAACTTGCGGTAAGAAAAGTACACACTTATAAGTTACTATTTTTCAATTCTTATGAGTACAAACAATTGTATAGGTTTACTACGCTTAGTTAGGAATATTTTGATCACTCCTTCTCCCACCCACACACACAAGCTTAATGAAACATACTAGATCCATCATATGTTTATATTTATTTGCATCCATATTTCTTTCCTAGTTTACTTTAGGCGAGCTGAGGTATGATGTTGCCAAGTTCGGGTCCTAGGTTGGAAGGATCAGAGTCAGTAAATGTAGTGCCAAAGGCAGTGGAAGTAACGTGTTGGATGAAATAGGGCCGTAATCGAATGGGGAATCTGGGGGAGTAATGATAAGTTCTTCGAGTAAAGCTATGTCCCGACTAGATGGATGGCTTGTTGCAGCATGCCGGGATATTCGAAAAATATCTTGGATTGTCTCACAGCTTGTGCCTCTCCCATTAGGCAACCAATCAACAAACTATGTTTAATACTTGGAGTAGAGATATCCCAATCTTGATCGATAATTCGAAAAGTCTGGAATAGCTTGATACATCCCTCATCTCTGATTGCTTGTTCAAACCTTTCATAAGCCGTGCTGCGTGTGGCTCAGTAAATTTCATCCCGCAAGACAGAATTAGTCTCAAAATGTAACAAGGAAGGTTTCAATAGCTAATATGCTTATTATAAGTTTCTTATAGGCATAAAATCCCCTAAGTTCCGTATAGGTATAAAACCTGGCTCTCGCACTGATACCATGTTGCCACACTCGATGTTCTATATCTTGTAATGCTAAAGTAAAATAATAATTCAAGCAAAAAAAATAAACTTTATTTATGTGGATGCATAGCATCTTATTACATAGCTTGTAGTCTTTGTAACATAGGAATAAAATAGTATCTCGAAGTCATCATAACATAGAAATAAAAGGGGGATTACAAGGTCACATAAGCTGGTAAGTTGTGGTGAAAGTGTTCCAATGGGTGCTACCATCTTTGCTCGTTACCGCCCACACGTAAGTAACCGAAAATATTTTCCTTGATAAAATCGAATAAAAATCTAGTGGGGCGGGGGGTATTTCTCCTTCTTCGAGTTCATTTTCCATCTAGAAGAACATAAATAAACAAAATTTTGCCAAGTAGATAATTTTATTTCTATAACAAGTGTATATATGTGAATCTATTAGATAGCAAAATGAAGTGCCCATAATTATGGGAACAATCTGAGATATCAACAATAATGAAACAAGGTAAAAGGAGTTTTGTTGATACTAGTAAGAATAATATGGTGATTATAACTGGATAAATATTTTATCAAGTCATAAGGATAAGGTTCAGACTATAACAGGATAAACCATATTTATCGGTTATAGAGGCTTGAACTGCGTAGCAATGCTCTTATAATAACATCCAAAATCTTTGGATAAAATCAACCCAAAACCTTTGGAGAAGTAACCAGCTAGACATACTAACTAGAGCGGCACTCATGCATATGTATAAACAAAACTAAGCACTCAAGCTTCTGAGTTCTACAGGTCAAATAGCGCTTTTGTGGGTATACCGTCTATTCCCTGAATTATAATGTATGCTAATTGAAATCACAGTTAACATGAAATTATCGGGTTAGGGTTTAATTGGATAAGGATTGAATCAATATTCACGTTATTGGTGAACTACATAAAAGAGTTTGTAAATGAGAACAAGAGTTCGGGGGCTAGCACATAGTGATATAAACAAATATAGTTATTCAAAGGTGTAAGCTCGAAAGTAATATCGATATAGAATTATCTACTTTTTTAATTTTGGGTCATTTGTAATTGATCTTATTTTTCATGAGAGTAAATCCGGCATTCTAAAATCATGGATAGTGTAAAATTTATGGAGTATGAAAAGAGAAATGAAGTTTTAAGTGAAAGTTGGGGTGATTATATAATTGTGAAAAGTTTAGATTTTATATTAATTTCGTTATTTCCATTCATCTTTAAGATTGGTGATAAGGCATAATGTTGTTGTATTTATAAAAAAAGGACTTATATTTAAAGTTTGGGATTATTTTGAAATAGTTAAAAATTTCAGGGGTTAAAATTAAAAATTGAAATTAAAAGTCCTAAAGTTGTTTTCTCAAGAAACTTCTTTCTAGGAAACCAAACGGGTGGTGTAATATACCATTTTGATCAAAAAATAAAATAAAATTTTCGAAAAAAATCTTAGAATTTTCAGATTGGAGACGCACCTTCACGTGTTAGGTCAAAGTCCAGACGCGCCTGGATTTGACTTCACTCTCGCGCGTGTATTGAACTTCATCTCCTACCTTTGATTTGTTGATTTTTGGGTTTGAAAACATTGACCTTAAATTCGAACAGTTCTAGAATACTATTTAGGTTGATTCTTGAATAAAAATTGTATAATTATTTGGGAGGAATCCAACCACATTGGTTTCAAGCATTGAGGTTAGCTAGTTCGAGCTATTCATGTTTTGTAAAAATGGCATAAGTTTGACTTTAACATTCGTGGTTTTAGGCTATGATTCGAGCTACGACATGGTTATTTTCATGATCTAGGATCAAATATAGTTGAACTGGTTTGGTATGAAAGATTTTGGTTTACCACAACTCCTGAATTTTATTTCTGAAAATTCTAGGATCGTAATGTTTAAACATTGATTTGGGGTATCAAAACTCATTTTGGGCTAAATTGAGCTTTGCACCTAGGTTCCTTAGACCCAGGACTTGAGTTCTCCCACTTTGAAAGTAGTTCAAAGTCAAGAGTATAGGTTCCACCATTAAAGCTCAAGCTTTAATGGAGGTTCCTGATATTCAAGCCTTTGCAATGCCTTTTCCACATTATGTAAACTCATATTTATAACCTATGAATGCCCCAAAACTTAAACAATTGACAAAAAATAGAAATGCTACATAAAATCATAGAAATACCAAAATACTTAGAATTTTGCTTTGTGTTTTTCTCTGTGGTAGTGTACGTTTTTATAGTGGTGAAGTGGGTGTTTTATAGTGCCGATGAAGGGGAAGGAATTGGTGGAAAAGGAGGTGAAAATTTACTATGGTTTGGTTAAGTTTCACCAAGGTACCATGTGGGAGGACATGGGTACCATGTGTATCCCATGTGATATAACTTCTCACAAGGCATCTAGTTGGCCAAAATGTCTAGGGGAGAAGTGAAATAAGTTTTAATTTTGATTTGGGTCCTTAGGTAATATATAAGATAAATTTAAGGACAATTATGCACTTTTTTGAAAGTTTAAGGGGTGAATGTGTAATTTGTAAACTTAGTGGATTTGTTTGTGTAGTTGATATAAAATAAAAATACTTTGACTAAGTCTTGTGTTTTAGTTTGGATTATAAGGATAGGGTATCGTGTAGATAATAAGTTCTAAAGTTTGAAGGGGTATTTTGATAGTTTTGAATCTTTAAGGGTTACTAAGGTAATTAATTTATCCTTTGGGGTTATTTATCAAATAATGGTTGGCTTGTTACACTTCTAGAGTATGATCCCCATAGTCAGGTATGTGGGTGGATGCCTTTTGAGATGAAAACATTTGCTAAAAAATGAGATATGGTGGTCTCTATGTAGCCCCTTCACTAAAAGTGTGAATAGTATTTTCTCTCACCCCTCTCAAAGCCTAATGATTAATACCCCTTGGCTTGGGCTAAAAGGGGTTTCTTGAGAGTATGAGCCAGACTACGTGGGTATTTAGACTACATCAGGAACCCAAGACAAATGATTAAATTAGAACCAAATAAACATTCAAAAATCCTAAATTATATTTATCGTAATTTTATTTCCTTTTTTATTTAATCATTATTAATTTCACTAAATAATTATTTTTTCAATCCATTTAATTATCTTAGAAATCACTCAGATATACTGAAGTCTTATTTGCAAAGTTGATTATAGTACATAATGTGATTCCCCACATTAAGCATCTGATACCCGTTTGGTCAAATCAATTTGCCAAAAATTGACATTAACCAACATTTAATCAAATCCTTGATTCTTAGTTGTAACTTATTTTGCTACTCTACCAGATTATAAATAATTCACTGATCAGGTTTACTGGTGGAAATAAATCTTATAAGTCTATCAAGAGATATTGCATTCAAAGGTATTCCTGGACGCGAATTCTTCTGAATTAAGATCGCATACCTACCTACATAACTGTCACCCAATATACGGAGATAATTTGATTTAATTCAAGATTGAATCACACCCAAAGCAATCAAAGTAACAATCACATAAGTATTACAATCCTCATAGTTCTCTATATTATGCACCCTTCGTAAATAGTGTGACATTATATGAGTCTAATCATGAAATGCCTTAGACTCAAATCTCACAGGTGGTCTAGTTCATTATATTCTAGTATGCATCGATCACAATCCTTTATTGAACTATCATACAAGTTCTCAAATCATCATACAGGTTCCCGTAGTTTGAGATAAACTACTAGGATTGTATCGTAACCATTTTGATAGGTTGTCAACTCCCTATTAAGGTTGTGCACTTTTCAATATTTCTAGAACTAGAATACCAATCTCTTATGATCGATCCAAAGTCAACTCACTGAAATTACTACTTAGCTCTATTGACCGACTTATGAATATCAAACAATATATTTAAGAAAATACTAAGAAATCTCATAAACTTGATTTTCATTTCAAAATGAATAAAACAATCCTTTATTAATTACTAATAAAATGTTTTACGCATGAATTTATGAATAAACCCCAAGATGGATGTAATGATATATTTTATAATATAGAATGTTGATGTGAGGGTTGAGTTGTAGAGGAACTTGGATTTTTACATAGGGACAGTGAGCTAAGGTAGTCTAAGAAACTTGTTCTTAGTATGCTTGAACTACACGCTTTTGTTTGGTTTTGTTAAGTAGGTTTTATTAATGTGTGGAAGTGATTGATGAGGAGAAGAACGAATAATAAAAGACAAAATTTGGGCATAGGTTTGGCACAATATTAAACCTAAAAAGGTCGTCTTTTACAATGTCTTTATATACAAGGCTATACCCTCGTATATAATGTGCTCGAAAATCGATCTGGATTTTGTGAGTTTGGATTTTTTTACGTACAAGATAAATTTATACAATTTATATGAAGTGGTGCATTTTTATATAAGAACTGGAAATGAACAAGTCTTTAACTACTATGGTGATTTGGGGTGATTTTCGGTACAAGAAATTTTATAAACAGGGTGATGAAATTGGACTAGGCTTGACAATATGTAAAAAATGGTAAATATGTTATATACAATGCATATAAGTTTGTATTCTTACATGAAAGGCACCGAGAACGGACTAGGATTTTAATTACTACAGTGATCTTTTTAATATTTTATGTATAATCAGTTTATATACGATGAGTTCATTGACATTTTATGTACAAATATGTGTAAACATCATTTTAGTGGAGCCATTCAAAAATGTGGGAGCCAAACTAGTATTTAGTTATCTAAATGTTCTAGTCGATAAACACCTACTAATAAGAACCTTAGTGTGTGTGTTGATTTTTTATTTGAGTAGAGGTTTCACTCGATAATCTTTATTTTGGAATCCGAAAGTAACTTTCAAGGAGTCAAATTCATGTCACATTACTTTTAAAGGGGTAGTCGAAATAGTGTTGGATGTTTTTTCATTTTTGACAAAATTTTACTGCCCTCTATAACACTACCAGGTGAAAGCTTTTATAGGGAAATGAGAGGACCATTTAACCTATCGGTTAAAAAATAGGATTTAATCGATCAATTAAATTAACTCCTATGTGTGTGTGTGTGCGTGCGTGTATATATAGTCAAGCTCTCTAACCACTGTTAAACAACCTATGAATATACCCATTTTTAAAAAATAGTAAAGAATGTATTTTTCAACCAAATTTGGTATACATGGTTAATGAGGAGATCATCTACAAAAAAAATTAAAAAATTCAACCCGAAAGTGGGTAAGATGATAGAAAAAATTTGAACGGTAAAAAATATACATATATAACCATTTTTCATTTAACCCTTTTCCGGGTTGAATTTTTTGATGATTTTTTTTGTAGATGATCTTCTCATTATGTAGGTCATATATACCAAATTTGGTTTAAAAATACATTTTTTTACTATTTTTTAAAAACGGGTATGTTCATTGGTATGTTGCTAAGAGGTATATTGGACCGCCTAATATATATGCAGTCCTGCTCTTGTGCGAACTAGTCCGCATTTTAAGAATGCGGACCGGACATGTGTCATCTGGAGTGAGCCCAGAAAAGAGGGAGAGAGTGCCTATAATTTCTAGGCGCACCATTAGAATGATGCAATTCAAGGAGCTGAATATTCTGAAGATGAACGCAGGCCTGATTATACACATGGGAGTGGAGATAAATTTGCATAAGACCCTTTGTCACTTTCTAGTGGTCCAATTACAAGACTTAGAGCCAAACATTTTATGGAAGCACTTATTGGGCTGATCCAAGAGAAGTGGGTTAATTCTGAAAAGATGGAGACCAAGATGAACCCAAATGATAATCAAATCTTAGTCCATGTCATTAAAGCAATTTGGGGAGCTAATTATCATGCAAAAACGTGACCATCATGTTCACACCATAAAGGGGCATGAATTTATCTATTTTCAAGGTTAATAAATGGGGGATGAATCTAGTCTTGGCTAGTTATCTTTAAATACATTGAACTTAGTCATTTAGTCATATTTTGTCGTTTTCCAAGTCCAAGTGGCCTAAAAATGTGGGAACTTGTTTACTTTGACAATTGTGTTGTTTTAATGTTGTATTTATTTCATTTCCTATTCTTGGAGGGTTGTTCCAAGTATAAATGAGGGGAGCTATGAATTTTGTAAGCACTTTTTGACATAAACTAATATTATTGTGAGGTATTTTTGTTCCTCTTGGTTCTTAAGAAAACTTTCTGAACTTATCAAGTTAATCTTGTGGCGTTCAAACAACCAAACTTATCATCTTGATTCATGAGAGATTCTTGGGTTTCTTAGTGTGGCGTTTTAATCCTTTGTAGTCTTGGTTCTTATCTTAATGGGTAACGGGTCAAGGCTCAACAAACTTTGTTTATACGATCCTGGGTTCTTTAACCATCATTGTTATTGGGTTTCATCACAATTGTTGGTGGGGTTCATACCATTTGGTATCAGAGCCTATTTCTAAGGCAAGTTTGAATTTCCTTTTTCTTGTTTCCTCCTTTAGAAAAAAAAGAAAGAAAGAAAAGAAAAAACGGGGTGTTTTTGGAGGTGAGAAACAAGATCTTTTCTTTTCGTATTGTTGAAACCTTTGAAACTGTGTGAGTCATTCATTTTTTTCTCCCGCAATCAAATTCCTTACATTGTGATGAGTTTTGGTTGCTCCTCAATCTGAATTACTGGTGGTTAATTTGAATTTGTTTGTTGAGTTCGATTAAGAACTAAAGAGGACACAAAATGGTGGAAAAAGGCAAAAAAAAGTGATATCAAGAGAGCATTATTTTCACATCAACCTCTTATCGTACTCATGTACAAGGAGGCTCTTTTATGTACTAATAATTTGGCCGGTTCATTATCGAGCAATATTGTTTCTCTTTTGCAGGAGTTTGAAGACGTCTTTCCCGAAGAGGTACCTCATGGCTTGCCTCCAATTAGAGGAATTGAACATCAAATTGATTTCATACCTGGTGCATCACTTCCAAACCGACCTGCCTATAGGACCAATCCAGAAGAAACAAAGGAGCTTCAGAGACAAGTAAGTGAATTAATGGAGAATGGGTATGTGCGGGAAAGCATGAGTCCTTGTGCAGTTCCGGTGCTGCTAGTTCCTAAGAAGGATGGGACATGGAGGATGTGTGTTGATTGTCGAGCTATCAACAACATAACAGTAAAGTATCGTCATCCCATTCCTAGATTAGATGAGATGATATGCTGGATGAATTGCATGGTTCTTGTGTTTTTACAAAAATTGATCTTAAGAGTGGATATCATCAGATTAGGATGAAAGAAGGTGATGAATGGAAAACTGCCTTTAAAAATAAATATGGCTTGTATGAGTGGTTAGTAATGCCTTTTGGTTTAACTAATGCTCCCAGCACTTTTATGCGTTTGATGAACCATGTTTTACGTGCATTTACTGGCAGATTTCTACTTGTATATTTTGATGATATCCTAATTTATAGCAAAAGCTTGGAAGAACATGTAGTACATTTGAAATCTGTTTTAGATGTGTTAAGGAAAGAAAAGTTGTTTGCTAACCTCAAAAAGTGCACTTTTTCAAGGATAAGCTTGTGTTTCTTGACTTTGTTGTTAGTGCTAAAGAAATTGAAGTGGATGAGGAAAAGGTAAAAGCAATCCAAGAGTGGCCAACGCCTACAACAATCAACCAAGTGAGGAGTTTTCACGGCCTAGCTAGCTTTTTATAGACGGTTTGTGCGTGATTTTAGTAGCTTGGCCGCCCCTATCACTGAAGAGATCAAGAAAAATGTGTCGTTTAAGTGGGGAAAGGAACAAGAAAAGGCATTTAATTTGATGAAATGATATGAACCCCACCAGCAATTGTGATGAAACCCAATAACAATGATAAAGAACCCAAGATCGTATAAACAAAGTTTGTTGAGCCTTGACCCGTTACCTAGTAAGATAAGAACCAAGACTACAAAGGATTAAAATGCCACACCAAGAAACCCAAGAATCTCTCACGAATCAAGGTGATAAGTTTGGTTGTTTGAACGCCACAAGATTAACTTGATAAGATCAGAAAGTTTTCTTAAGAACCAAGAGGAACAAAAATACCTCACAATAATATTAGTTTATGTCAAAAAGTTCTTACAAAATTCGTAGTTCCCCTCATTTATACTTGGAACAACCCTCCAAGAATAGAAAATGAAATAAATACAGCATTAAAACAACACAATTATCAAAGTAAACAAGTTCCCACGTTTTTAGGCCACCTGGACTTGAAAAATAACAAAATATGACTAAATGACTAAGTTCAATGTATTTAAAGATAACCAGCCAAGACTGGATTCATCCCCCATTTATTAACCTTTTTTTTTTGTAACTAAATATATTGAAAAGTAAGAAATATACAAGGTGAAGAACACCAAGCCCAAAGGCTAGTAACCAGAAGGTGGGGCATACCCCCCCCCCCCCAACAAACATCAACAAAGGAAATCAAAAGAAAACAAACAACCCCAAACATCAACAAAGGAAATCAAAAGAAAAAAAACATTAGAGGTACAACATGGATTCAGGAATCCCCCATTGGTTGCAGACCATCCAATTGGTGTAGCTTCTGTTAGTGTTCTTCCAAGTACTGATCTTGATCTTCATCATATTATTAATCTCATTCATGAGCTGACCAGGAGTTCTAGCCCCTCTGCTGTGCAACCTGCCATTCCTTTCCATCCAAATACAATAGATGGTAGTAGTGAAAGATAGAGTTCTGACTTTGTTGATGAGATTGTTGTTGTTAGCATACTCCACAACCCTCTCCAGCTCTCTCTCCCAAATCCTTATATTCCTGTAGCATTGGTTTCTGCTCCTTAGTGTATGGGCAGTCAGCAAGTATGTGCGATAAGGCATTTATTAACCTTGAAAATAGATAAATTCATGCCCCTTTATGGTGTGAACATGATGGTCACATTTTTGCATGATAATTAGCTCCCCAAATTGCTTTAATGACATGGACTAAGCTTTGATTATCATATGGGCCCATCTTGGTCTCCATCTTTTCAGAATTATCCCTCTTCTCTTGGATCAGCCCAATAAGTGCTTCCTTGAAATGTTTGGCTCTAAGTCTTGTAATTGGACCACTAGAAAGTGACAAAGGGTCTTGTGCAAATTTATCTCCACTCCCATGTATATGATCAGGTCCGCGTTCATCTTCAGCATATTCAGCTCCTTGAATTGCATCAGAGTGGATGGGTGAGACAAACTAATTCATTATTTATATTTCTAAATCATCTTCTTATATATATGTTTCCAATAATAAATTTTTTTTGCAGGATATGTCTTCATCAGGGGGGCAGTGAAGCGACGGCAAGGAAGTGGGGCAAGTTGGGAAGTGTAGTAGAGAACAAGACGGCCTTTCAAGCTATGGGCTTGGAATCGCACAAATTGATTATTGGCATCAGGTACACGGAGTGGAGGAGGGTGCCCGTTGAGCTTAAGATGGCCATTTGGAGGGCATTACAGGTACCTGATGCCAATAATTTAAATATTACTAACTCACTTGTTTTTTTTGTATTTTTTTATAGGAACAATTCAACTTGCCCCCAAAAGCACGTGACTCCACGTTGGAACAACTAAGGGAGCAATGGAAAACGTGTAAGAAAACATATTTTGGCAGGGATTGGGAGTTCGTCTTATGGCGTAGGGACACGGTACCCGAGAATAAGTCAATCTCATTGGCAGACTAAATTTTTTTTCATAGTGAGATATGAGATAGGCAGTTGTCCTATCTTGAATCGGGAAAGGAAAATTGGGCCAAGAAGGTTGACGTGCACTACTTCGAATGTACGTCTTACGCCGAGGTGGAGCATAGGATGATAAGTTTTGAATATTATTTTATTTTACTTTTATTTTATTCTATTTGGTAGTAATTATATACTAATTCACTAATTTTGCATTATTTTATTTCAGGAGATGAGAA
Organism: Sambucus nigra; assembly: GCA_949130495.1. NCBI lineage: Eukaryota > Viridiplantae > Streptophyta > Magnoliopsida > Dipsacales > Adoxaceae > Sambucus > Sambucus nigra. The sequence goes on along the minus strand of OX422222.1, from coordinate 174,025,686 downwards.
GTTGTCCTCGGGGTAAGCCGCATAGGCTCGATGCCTATATGGCAATTCGAACGAAGAAACGGAAGGATAAGGAGATCAATCTGAATGTGTCCGACACTATTGTAGGTTATAATTGTATTCGTGTCATTAAATCATCATTTATAAAAACATACTTTTTTGTTTTTTCATCTAATCATGTACTTTTTTGTTATTTCAGGAAAAGCTTAAAGAAGTCCACAACTCGTAGAGTGATGTCGATAAGGCATCTCTGAGTACGGATACACTTAGACAAGTGCTCGAGCGGTATCATAAAGACTGCACTCAAGGTGTTAGCTCTCGGGTGGGGAAGTCGAGGCTCATCGGGATTACGTTGAGCAACACTAGACTAGCACGCAAGGTCGACGAAATGAAGACCAATATGGACCAAAAGTTTGAGAACCTCAAAAAAACATTGAATAAATTGTTTTCGATGGTTAAGCAAGATCTTCAAGGTCGAGTCGGGTGAAGCTAAGGGAAGGGCAAGGAGAAAGTAGTGGATGAGAGGACTACTACTCCGTCTTTTTCACCCTCACCCTCACCAATACACCCCTCATCTCCATATCACTTATTCACCACCCCACCCCTAGTCCCAACTGTCCAGACTACATTTACAATTGATCAGAATATAGTCTATTTACTAGACTTGCACGGTGGTTAAGGGACCCGATTATACGCCCAGGTTCCTTCGTGCATTACCGTTCTTTGTCGTCTCACGAGGCTCGGGTCCGCGTTACTGAAGTTCTGATGGGGAAAGAAAGTGAAGCCATGTGGTTGAATGTACAGTGCGACGTGCGGCATATTGAGGGACGTATTGGTTCTTATATTATATGGCCTACCTTTCTCCTCCAACATGAAAATCAATGAACATTTACTTTTTATGTAATAATTTGTACGTAATATTCAAATTTGGGTATATATATCGTGTTTCTTATTTATACTTGGTTAGTATTGGTTATTATGAATATTGGTGTTGATTGATGTTTTTGGGGGGAAATTATGTGTGTATATAGAACGTAACCGAAAACTTTACAAGTTCATGAGGAAAACCCTCAAAAAACAAAGAAGCCAAGGGGCGTACCCCAAAGGCAAAACAAGAAAAGTCAACATGGTGGGGCATACCCCACCAAAGCATAATCAGCAAAACAAACACAACAAAAAACAAGGCCTAACAAGGGGAAAACAAAAACGCAGCCCAACAAGCAAAAAGGGACACACCCACATGGGAGGACCCAGTCCAAGTCATAGCAGACCCGAAACCCAACAGTCAAAGGGTATAAACCCGAACCATGAAGGTCAGAAAACCATCAAAGCATCGTAAAAAAACTCCCAACCGCAAGAGACCATCGTCGGTCAAGCCGAAATCACTGCGCAGAACAGAGCAAACAACAACACTGAACAGAGCCGTCGCAAGGGAGACCCAGACAGGCGGCTCGAATAGAGCAACACCATCAGCAACCAACGATCGCCAGGGAGACCCAGACAGGATCAAATAGAGAAACATCCGTCCAAGCAACGGATAGGCCTTCACAAGGAAAACATGACAGCGGAAAAAGCCTCTGCATTACAACCCCAACAGAGCCACCATTATGCAAATAGGAATGAGAAATCATAAGCGCAAACCAAAATCGATCAGCAACAAGATTGGTCAACCACAAACCCACAGGCAGCTAAGGACCACACCGTTACGACGCAAGCCAGTACAGCCTCCAAGTTGAACGCCAGACCCAATATTCTGAAGAAATAACCCACCATGCGTCGGGGAAGCATAACTAGCGGGTCCACGCCGAGGGCGGCACAAAACCAAATGGCAACACCCATCATCCACACCAACGCCCAACCCCATCCCTCACCAGAAGAAACCATCGCCTCGTCCACCCATACATCGGAGGTGGAACCACAATAGACCAAACGTGAAGAACATGAGGGGAAAAATCGATCGCAGGCAGGCTACCCACAACAAGGAGAGAAAGGAAGTAGGAATCATCTATATCTCGCTCTTGTGTTAACCCCGGGATCAGAACCAATGTCTGACCAACGTTCCAGATCAGACCCGTACAATAGCTAAGGCAAAGCCAAGCCAAGAGGCCATACCCTTCATCAAAGATGAGGTCCCTCCCAAAACCAATCTGACATGAGGTGCTAACAAGGGGATAGGATGGCGATTGATAGAGGAAGGAAATATCTACAATGACGGGGTGGGGAAAACACGAAGAGGAGGGAGGGACCGGGAAGAGGGGTGGATGGAAAATGGGGGAAGACACAAACCTTAGAGAGAGAAGCTCTCAACCATCCGAAAAGGGACTCATTCATAAACCTAATTCGTGGTGTTGATTGATGTTAGTTATTGTTAATATAAATCATTGATTGCTGCTATAAGTGAAATAATATATTATTGGGCAGTGGCAGTAGCCATACTACCTAGGAGGTTTTTTTATTCTACTGCTCAAAATTGTCACGGACTTTGATCAAGACAAGTCCTTGACAAGTTTTTCTTGTCAAGGACATGTCACGGTCAAAGTTTGTGACAAGTTTATAGTTTTTTTTATAATTAAGAATCAATATAAAAAACAAGAGAATATACAAGAAAAGGAGGGCATACCCTCCTTGGATCAATTTTCACAAGAGAAAATAATCCATATAAAGCATGAAAAGCAACGAGAAAACATCAAAATACAATAGATAAGCAGCCTACTAACTAATCACGAACTTTAATCATGATAAGTTTACATTGTCACGGACTTGTCCTGGTCACAGTCCGTGATATAGACGTTATTGTTGCAAACTTTGACCGTGACAAGTCCGTGATAATATGAACTTGTCACGGAATTTGACCGTGAAAAATCCATGACAAATCTAGTTGTCACCCCCATTCCTGTCACATTCTATGATTGTGACAAGGGCCACTTGTCATGGTTTTTTATCTTGACAAATAGTTTGTTTTAGTGTAGTGTCGAATGCCCTTCCCACTCTCCATCACATGATTAGTAGTTTGGCCTCATTGAACCAGTCAATTAAACAACCTCATGTTCCCTATAAAGGCAGACCACTCTCCTAGTGGATAAAACACGTGGAACATGCGAAACGACCAAAGATGAACACGTGTCCCGCTATGATGACCACTCCCTCAAGTTATGGGACGGAATAATAGGAACCAAGTTGTATGGCTACGATCGAACCACATATATGTGGTGTTCATTTATTTATTGATCTACATTCATAACTGTTAATATTGCTTGTTATTATTGTATTGAGTGCGAATCATATTTTTGCTCCAACGTGTGTGTATGTGTGGGTATTGAAGATTAATTTGTTTTTGCTTGATGTTAGATATGGGTGATATTTTCATAAAATGCATTGTTTTTTATTAGATCTTGATGTTAAATCGGAAAAGACAATCTCTTATAGCCATTTGTGATGTTCTTATCAGTTTTTTATTTTTATTTAGTTATTTTTAATCCATTTTCATATGGATATTTGTGTTGAACGTCATTTTTTATGTGTATTTGAGAAGGTTAGGCTTTTAGTTTTATTTTATTTATTTTTTATTTTAAAAAATGGGTGTGGAAAGAAGTATGTTTCCTAGACATGTGAGCTATTCTTAATGGGTGTCTTAATCTAGACCTATTTCTCTTTTTATAAATGCAATTTTAAGAAATTTATTTTTCAACTGTAGAAGACAAACCCACTGCTGTGTTTTTTGTTACAACCAAGGAATTATGGAAAAGTAATTTGAAGTGAGTATACATGTTCCTTTGAAGTGAGAACTTGAAAATCCAAATGAAATTTTAAAGTTGTTATTTCTAGGGTACATGTTCTTTTAAAGTTGGTATATGTTTTTTTTAACATCTCGTCAAAGATTTCATTAAAGAGGCGGACCTGTTAAACACTTATAAAACTCACCGAACCAAAACTAGCTCATCAAATACGACGACTGAAGAAAATCAACAACAAAAACTCGTCAAGGAATATATCCAACAAAACAAAGAGGGAAAGACAAAATCTACAGAGCAGAAAGAAAAAAAAGTAGCCACAATGGGTGCATCACCTAATCCCAGTACGAGCAGAGCAATAGATGTGATCTTGATGAAGAAGATCCTCCAATGGAGGTGGAGCAACACTGACCCAGTTGGGAGGAAGGAGAGATCTAGACGCCCTCTTCACCACCCAATCAGCCACCAAGTTGGTCGATCTTCAGATGAGCATCAGTCGGAACGATGAATTAGCTCTGGTAATTTCTTTAGCTTTTAGTACAATTTTGTTAATTTCCCACATAAACGAAAGGGAAATTGATGCATCCACTTTGCTGTAGTCGGTTTTAATAATAAGATTTTCCAACTGATTAAACACGATTAAATTAGTAGCGAGATCCACTACTTTAGCCTCCATCTTCAAGGAAGATATGACATAAGTCTCAGAAATGGCTTAACCATCCTGCCTTCATCGTCTCTACAAATGAAACCACAAGAACCAATTTTAGATTCAGTAAAAAAAAGACCCGTCACAGTTTATCTTGTGACAATTTGCGCGGGGGGAGCAGGGGGGGCATCTTGTCTAATCAGGTCGAAAAGGAATTGTCCTCGGAATGGGCACAACATCCTTACAGATCTTACCGTAGCTGACAGCTAAAGTCACAACTTTAGATATAACATTGGATATGAAGATATCAAAGGACTTAAAAATAACATCATTCCTAGTCTTCCACATCATTTTAGCAAATGCAAGAAAATAACAATTTAGCATCCACATTAAAAGTACACATGGGACTATTTTTCAATTTTTTCATCCATAATGAAAAGTTGACAGCCAAGCTGTTTTGACAACATCTCCATAGGAAGTTTTTCATTTTTGGGGGGGCTTTTATTTTCCAAATTTTCTGCCGTAAACCCGGGTTGGGGATAAAAGAGGGTTGGGCTTGTTTATTAGGAATGGGGTTGGGATTTTTAGAAACTTAGTAAGTAGATAACACTATTAAGGACCGTCAATGGAGTGGGGCCAAATAGTAGTGTAATCATTAGCATCTAAGAGAGGGATCTTAAAAATAGCTTGTGAGATACATTCGGGGTAGAGAGACTCAATGAGATATTTTTTCCACGCAAATGGGTTATTAGAAATAAGATCGCAGACTTTGGAGGGGCCAAATAGTAGTGTAATGATTAGCATCTAAGAGAGAGATATTAAAAATAGCTTGTGAGATACATTCGGGGTAGAAAGACTCAATGAGATATTTGTTCCACACAAATGGGTTATTAGAAATAAGATCACACACTTTGGAGCATAGAGAGTGGATAAGACAATGTGGGGATGCATTATTCTGAATCTATCTAGTCCCCCAAATGTTGATATCTCTCCCATCACCCACTTGCCGAATCACTTCTTCCTTGAGAATATTCCTGCCATGCATAATGTTATTCCAAATCCACGAACCTCTTCGCTTGCTAGGGACCTCCCAGAAAATACTATTAGGGCAGTAGAGGCCTTTAAGGACATTAGCCCAGAGGGAATTTGGGTTGGTAAGTAACCTCTAGGCTTGCCTGGCAAGAAGGGCTTGATTTTTTCTTTTGAAATCCTTGAACCCAAGACCCCCTAGGCTTTTAGAATTAGAAATGCCCCCCCCCCCCCCCCCCCCCCCCCAAGCTTTCCAATCGATCCTCTTGTTCGATTTGTCCTTATGCCACCAAAAGTTTGCAATTTTGTCCAATAAGTCTTTATAAAATCCCTTAGGAAATTGAAAAATGGACATGACATAGGTCGGGGCAGTCTGCAAGACTGCTTTAATGAGTACTTCTTTGCCCGCCTGATTGAGAAATTGTTCCTTCCATCCTCCAGTTTTGTTGAGGATTTTATATCTAAGCCACGATAGAGTTTCTTTTTTTAATCTACCCCAAGTAGAAGGGAGACCCATATATATTTCTCGGGTTTATCCAAAATAGGGACCATGAGAATGTTGGACAGAGCATGACAAAGATTAGGAGGCATATTATTACTACAGACAAGCCCAGATTTCAAAAGAGCTTTTACATTCCCCAATATTACCTTTGAAAAAAAGAGGGAATCATCCGTGAATAACATATGGGAAATAGGAGGCAAAGAGTTTGCTAACTTGATACCTTTTAAAAGACAATCATCAATAGCTTTATTGATGATAAGAGAAAGACAATTGGATACAATGATGAAAAGGAAGGCAATTGGACACAGTGATGAAAAGGAAGGGAGAAAGGGGATCTCCTTGCCTGAGGCCCCTAGAAGGGGTGAAACTCTCACAACCTACCCCATTAATATTGACTTTAAAAGAGACAGTAGAGACGCTTTTCATGATTAACTTAACCCATTTAATGCAAAAACCCAGGCTTAAGAGAGATTGTTTTAGAAAATCTCACTCAATATTGTATTAAGCTTTATTCATATCAAGTTTCAGGGCACAATCATACGAATTTCTTAGTCTTTTTCTCCTAAGATAAGCAAAAGTTTCCTGGGCTACAATGATATTATCTTGAATAATTCTGCCAAAGACAAAAGTACTTTGATGGGGAGAGATAAATGATTCAATAATAGGTTTAAGCCTGGAAGCCATTATTTTATAAATGACTTTGAAAGAAAAATTGATCAAACTGATGTGTTTAAATTGGCTGATAACTTCAGGATTTGGGCTTTGGGGGATTAAAATTATATTAGCTTCATTAAGTTGTTTAAGCAAGTGACCAGTGATAAAAAAAATTATTAACAGCCTTGAGTAAATCCCATTTGATGTCCTCCCAAAAAGTTTGATAAAAAAAAGCCTGGCATCCCATCAAGACCAGGAGCTTTAGAGGGCCCCAAATCAAAAATAGCCTCCTTAAGTTCCTCGATAGAGATATTTTATGAGATTTGTATTCATAATATCATAAACAACACAGGGGATAAGATTAGTTACTAAGCTAGTGTCTTTTGGCCCGTCAGAAGTGAAGAGAGCCTTAAAATAACCAATGATATGTCCTTCCAAAGCATCAAAACCCTCCAGCCAATAACCCTCCGAGTCTTTGAGTTTGGTGATGAGCTTCTTCTGATTTCTTTGAACTGTAGTTGCATGGAAAAAATCTGAGTTTTTGTCCCCACATTTCAGCCACTTCACTCTCGATCTAACAACCCAGAACATATCATCCCTAATCAATAAAGCTTTAATATCATTTATTATGGTCCTCAACATCCCGTCAGAGTAATCAGTCATAGGACTAGACTGAATGGCCCCCAATTGCTCCTGGAGCTTCACAATGTGAATTTCTTGCTACTCTATCTAGAAAGGGTTGCTTTGGTGTTGTCGCGATTATGTTTAAATTATAATATTTTGTTGCTTTAGTTACTTCTTAAAGACGTGAGTTAATTTTTTTTAGTTATAATGTTTTTTAAAGTACTATTTTTTAATTGATTATAACTCAAAAACCCGTTTCTATATATTTTGTTAGAATCAATGGATTTAGAATTATAATGGAATGCCAAATGAATTCCATACTTGAAACAAACAATTGAATTATAATGCCACGGAATTTCAATTCATTGAATTCTAACTCCATAGAATTACTAGTGCAATTCAATTCCAATTCTGTGCATCCAAACGGACTTTTAATAACCAACAATTTCTTTTTAGCCAAAAAAAGGGGTTCTGGAAAATACTTTAACGATGCAATTTTGCAAGAAACCCCCATAAAAATATTATAGGACAAATCGCATAGCTTGCCCCCCCTCAAAAATTTTACTTGCCTTCCAAATATAAATATATTCTCCTAAATTTCAAAAATGCCCCCCTAATTAATAATAAAAATGTGGCCATTTGTTTCTCAAACTAAAAGACCACAAGAACCGATAAAGACATGTTTCGTCATATCCGAACTTTAAGCATAAAAGAGTCCAAATAGGACTACTTACTTTACCCAAAAGAAGAATATAACTCTATTGGGGATTACCTGATTCACTTTCACACACGGTTTCACCCAACTCACATATATTTGGGATTTCTCCATCTTTCTCTTGTATATACATACCAACAAACAATGTACAATTCTGCGATCTGATATTTCACGTCTACAGTTCAAATGTCTTATGATGGGTTTTTTAAACAAAAATATAGTTTTGATTTCATCCAATCTTGTGAACAATACCAATTTTAGGTTTCAAAAACAAAAAATAGTTAAATCCGTTTCGTTTCTTTGGTACAGAGCATAGCAGGATATAACATTTTTTTTGTTATTGTTGTTAAAAAAATGCGTATACCTCGAAAAAATAAAGGAAACATATACAATGTTGGTTTTTTATTTAATTAGTTATAATTGTAATTCTCAGGTTGCCATTGAAAAAGATGTATTTTAGTAACATAGACAATGAGTCTATCATTCATCGCTTTCAAAATATGAGAAGTCGAGAACAATTGCAATTGCATTTAATGGAGGAACTTTTTATCAATAAATATAATTTATTATTTAATTTTTTTTCTCCATATACAAATTTTTGGCTCCATCCCTACATATAACTTTTGCCAAATTGCAACTTTCAAGCAAGCTCTTGTGCCAATCAAACCATGTGGACCACTTGTGCAAACCAATATTTTAAAAAACTAAAACATAAATTTTTTAACCAAATTGGTGCACATTAAAAACAATCCAGAATTAGGTGCGATGATCATCAAATGTTTTAACGGCCGAAAATACACATTTATCATATCTTCATCTCACCCGTAATCCCACGTGTATATATAAGAACTCATATGTAGTTAGTGAAAGTTAGACAAGGTCGTGATTTTAAGAAAATTCAAAGACAACTATATGTATGAGCATGTTAGAGGAAGGGTAAACGGAAGAGCATTTCATTGTTTAGTGGGAATCTGGTTCCATTTTCTGGAGTGTAGGAGCTGTGACTTCCACCAAATTCAAGTCAGGGGGGTTGGAGTTGCCAGACCTTTCACGGATTTCCCTGTATTCTTGACATAGGGCGCATAAATGGCAGAAAAAGTGTGTTACAAAGTCTCTGCATGGGGCTTCCTGCATCAGAAAACCAATAAGCAAACGACCAATACCAGGAGATAATGTTCGAATTGATATTTTGACATGGGAACTCAATTTCTATAGTAAAAGAATTTGGGATGGTAATCGGTTTCCTGTGCAGTGAAGTTTAACTACTTCAGCAATTAAATGCGAGATTCTTTTTTTTGAGCTCTTAGCAGAAATATGTGGCTTGGCACTTTTCTTTACCCGGTCGCTGAGCCTTCCTCAAAGATGTTCCGTCATGAATGTCCTCTTTAGCTGTATTAGAGTGTGAATGGTTGCTTGTGTGATTAGTGTAGAACCAAGAACAAAACATATCAATGACAACAGGGCAATGCCCGACTAAATTATCTGATATCAACATTCACTTCATTCAAATGGTCCCTAATCAATGGAAGTATAACTTTTTTATAGGATAAATTAATCCTCAAATCTAGCAACACTTAAATTGCCCCATTATAATACCTAATACTGCTAATTGAATAAAATAAACGTATACATTCTAAAATCCCTCACCAATATAATATATTACACCAGTTACTTTTAAAATAATCCAAAATGCAAATACATTCATTCTACATATAAAAATTGCTATTTTAATATTTATTCTTCTTTTATTCTGCATTATTCTCCTCGCCATTCAAAAAATTCGTCCACGAGTTTTACAGTGGCGAAATAATTAAAACAATAAGCAATGACCCGACATCCACAGATTCTTGCTGACAACAAATTGAAAATAATGAGAGCATATTGAACTAGAAAATCACAAGTTATCGGGTGTTTAATAGTTTCCAACATATTCTTGTTCTAAACTTGTGCTCTTCTTCAGATTGTTCAATAAATTTTTTTTCGGCTGTTGAAGGAAGCTCAATGTGTCGTTCACCCTCAAATTGGTTGGAAAGTGCTCCATTCATTTTCACAACCAATCTCAATTGTAGCTATTCTTTAAGTTCATTTGACACCAAATATAGGGGGTCCCCCTCTCATAATGATCGGGATACAAAACCTATGGAGGAACAAGAGTTAAAGACATTGAAATCCTTAAGAAATCCCTATTTTTTATAAAACTTGCTATGACAGTTGACTTTCAATATATACACTGTATGTGCAAGAATACTAAATCAAAATATTATCCTTACATGAGGGCCGCGTATACCTAGCTCCCCCCAAATCTAAAAAATCTTTGGGTTTGGACCAAAATTCCTGCCCTTATCCCCAGGTTAAAGAGTGGCATGAAATGGCAAAATAGAAGGAAACATCAACTTCCTACACAAATGGTGGCGTGGAAGTGGCCCCTCTTTCCGATAGAGTTTCAGATTTATCCATCATGGACAACTTCATCCCATGTAAAGTATATTAAATAGTCTTTCTAATCAGTGGGATCTAATAAACTTTTAGAATTTCGACCCATGGGGATATGTTCACTAGTGTAAGACAGGAAGCCTTAGTTAGGCTGACTTCAAATCACTGCTCAATCATTTTAGACACACCCATTAAAGTGAGGACCATCTCCTTTTATGTTAGAGAACTTGTGGTTGAAACATAAAGACTTCAAAAATAATTTAATGTTTTAGTGTGAGTCTGGCAAGGCGCAGGGATGGGAGGATACAAGTTCATGAGTAAATTAGATGCATAAAAAAAGGGATAAAAGTATGTAACAGGCAGGTCGTCGGGGATGTCAGATTGAAAAAGGTGGGGATAACGGAAAAAATTAAGAAAACTGATTAATTAGAGGGGAGTTAGGGTGAGGGTGTCGGGGAGGAAACTTCAAGAGAGAGGAACGCACTAGAAATCGCCTTGAAGATACAATTTTGAAAGAAGAAACTTCATGGAATCAAAAATCAGAAGTCAAAAGTGGATCAAAGAAAGTGACGACACCTCTAGTTTGCTTCATATATTAGCAAGTCGTAGAAAAACAAGCAAATTCATATCAAAATTAGAAAAGCATAACACGATCATTATGGAGGATGAGGGGGAAATTGAGAGGGAGCCCATTAACTTTATTGAGGACCTATAAACAAGTTTTGGCATAAAATGGTTAGTGACATGTAGGGCAGAAGCGATCAAGACAAACTACATAATGACAACATTATCTAATGTGGGGAGACTCTCTCTACTTTTCATTCATTCTCAAAATAGTAATAAGTACAATACAAGAGGTCTTTTAAAAGGTGCATGGGAATGTTCTAGTCTCGGTGATGTCACGGGAATGCAGCATCACACGTGACTTTCCTCAAAGGCTCTAGAATCAAAATGAAAAATAGAGGAAAGTACAAAAACAACCCCCGACGCTCATGCTCCTGCATCACTACCACCACCCACCGTGCACCCCCCAATGAGAAGTCACCATATAGCCCCTATATTGACATTAGAAATAAGGTTGATGTGTTGAAGGGTGGCCTCGATGATCCATGTATCCTCGGCCTCGTCGTGCCACTGAATGAAGAAGGGAGTGTAGTTGTCGATCAGGAAGAGACAAACTCGGAATCTGCCTTCGACACACTTAATGTGAGAGCGAACGAGTGCCCTTCCATCGAAGGCAAAGGAATCAAGGGAACGTGCATGCCTCTTAAAGGGTTGAGAGAGGCGACGTTAAAGGTACGGTGCATGGGAATCTCAGTGGGCAAATCAATCTCCTCGAAATAGAGTGTGGCAACACATTGATAAATCTCATGCCAAAGGTTAATGAAAGGACAAAAATTTGTCTTCTCTGTCATGGCCAAAACAAACACTGAGCAAGAACAACAAAGCAATCGAGATTCTAACTAGAAGAGATTCAGAAATATAGTCCCTAATGTCATTTCCACAAACAGGTAATTAAACAAGGAAGTAGATTTTTTATATTTAAAATGTCAAAGATATTTTCTAGTCAAATAAATCGGAAATGATTTTTAAGGTTTTCATAATTTCATTTTTTTATTGGATTGAAAATTATTTCATTAAAGTAATATTTAAATTTGAAATTTTCGAAGGGAGGAAATGGAATTCGAGGAGTTTTAAAAGGAAAAAAAAAAGTAGCTTCTCAACCAATGTGCTCCGCAGCTACCCTGCGGTTCCTTCGCGAACCAGCATGGCCGCAACCACAGGGCCGCGGAGGTTGTGTGGTACTCAGGCCAAGCTCAGGGTTAATCCAGCGGCGAGTTTTGTCTTTATAAAAGAAAGCTTTAACCTAATGAAACATAACTTTTTGCAAAAGCCTTTTGCAAACACCAATTTTCTTCTCAGAGATTTTCCTCTCTTTTATCATCAACAATCCCTCCGTGTCAATTGATTAAGAAAGCTTTTTGCACATCATAGAAAATCATAAACTGTTTTCTTAATCATGTCAACACATTCCTAAACAAACTGTGGAAGTGGCTTTGATGGATTCCAAAGCTTGGTGAGGCCAAGAGATCGGGTGCATACCGAGGCATGTGTTGCTGTTAATGAGCTATAATTTGCAGACAAATGTTCGGAAGCTTCCATGGTAAACTTGAGTGTCAAGTTGTGGTTGTAAGTCGTTCTGAACAATTCGCTGTAAAACTTGATTATAGTGCTGAATATGAGTTAGGCCCTTTTTTGGTTTTCCCGAAAGCGTTCCACATTAAATCTTGTCTCGTGTAATTGTTTTCTTTATTCCGGCTGATGAATGAATATTAACTTTGCATGCAAATGAAATGCTTAATTAATTAATTAATTAAAGATTATTGGGACTAATATTCAAAAATAACAATCACTAGGACCAGATTAATATTGGTTGGACTTTAATTCTAATTAAATTAAATTAAATTAAATAATTGGTAATCCATAGAGAGAGAATTCAAGTGGTATCAGAGTTAGAAATCCTAAGTTATTGGATATGAATCTAGGGTGAATGTTTATGGAACGTAATTTCGTCTCTCGTCCTCCAATGTTTGATGGGAGCGATTACACTTATTGAAAAGCACGAATGAGATTCTTTCTCAAATCCCTTGATGATCGTGTGGCTGGTCGTTGAAAAAGGGTGGACCCCACCCACTATGAAGGAAGGTGAGAAAAACGTTCCTAAACCGGTTGAAAAATTGGACAAAGAAGATCATAAAAAATGTAACTTTAACTCACGAGGGATGTATGCTCTCTTAAGGGGGTGGATTGTAACAGACTGGGCCACGGTTGATTTGGTAGCCAGAGAGTTACATCCCACATCACCTGGGTGCATGGTTCAAAGTCAAGGCCGATACCGCGACGATACGACCGAGTTGACTAGGTATCGGTGCCCACCGATCCGATTCCGAGTTCCAAGCTGAGTTTTCAATTATTGATGTGAATCGACCGTATATCGGTAATTTCTCGGTAGTATCGGTGATACAGCGGTAGAATCGGCCCATATCGGCGATATCGCGATGGAATCAGCCCATATCGGTGATATATCGGCTCTCTCCAGTGTTGTGTTGGTAAGCGTGATTTTTTTGGGGGGTTACGAAATGCTAATTTTTTTTTTATTTAGTGTGTTGTGTCTGTGGGTTATTTGGTCATCATGTGAGTTTAATTTAGTGCGTTGTATATGTGCCAATTTTTTTTTTAAAGAATGCAAATGATCCAAATGTTATTTGTTATTATTTTTTATAATAATGTTCCCAATTTTATATTTTAATATGTTATTATTTATAAAAAACGTAAATGTTATTCTTTTACAAACAAATATACAACTGTTATTATTGTAAAAATAATATTTGCATCCATTTATGTAAAAATAACATTTGCAACACAAGTAGAAAATAAATATTTGCATCCTCTTTGAAAAAAATAACATTTCCATCAATTTAAAAAAAAACATTTGCAACCCAACAGCAAAAAAAAAAAATAACATTTACTTTCCTTTTATAAAAAAATAACATTTGCATCATTTTTTGTATGAAAATAACATTCGCATCCTTTTTGTAAAAAACGATTGTAAAAAAATGTAGTGTTTTGTCAAAATCATTATTTGTGTCCTCTTTGTAAAAAAATAACAATACTAGAAAAGAAACATTTCTATCTTTAGAAAAATATAACATACTTAAAAAACACATTTGTATCCTCTTACTAATAATAATACTAAGAATATAATAGTTGTATCCTCTTTGTAAAAAAAAAATTATCCTCTTACTAAAAAAGTAACATTTGTTTTTCTTTGTAAAAACATAATATTTGTATCCTCCGTGAAAAAAAAACATTGATTTATTATGGAACATTGAATCTGGCAAGTTCACAGCACGTCAATATAATCAATTGTACACATTGTTACTCATATTAAAGGATAGTTTTAAACTTACCTGATTGATCCACATTGTTAATCGTATTTTTTTTAAATTTTCTAGATTTTTTTCAGAATTTTTTGCGCTCTCTAAATAGTGTATCTTTGCGTATCGCCCGATACCGTGCCCGATACCGCGACCGAGTTGAAAATCGAGTGGCCGACACCGGGACCGATACCAAGACTTTGAACCATGCCTGGGTGAGGAAAAATAATGGTTCATATATGTAAGATTGCACTCTTCTAACACCGAGGCCTTTTAGCTCCACTGGTAAGGCATGTGATTTATGATGCACATGCAGGGGTTCGAACCCCACTAACATCAGTTTGTGGGTATAGAGCTAATAAAACCCCATACTGCTGGGTACGGTGGTTAAAGTGGGGACAATATTGGTGGTGGAATTCAAAACTTCAAAAAATAACTACACATTTTGAAATGCTAACTATGCAAGAGAACGAAGCGTTTGATGAAATTTATTCTAAACTCTCTAACATCGTGAACTCATCGTTAAACTTAGGAGAGAAAATGCCACAGTCAAAAGTAGTTAACAAAGTCCTTCGATCCCTACACTGTAGGTTTCTCCTCGAGTCACCGCCTAATATGTGCTAGGAAAATCGGATACTATGAAAATAGAAAAGTTGTAGGAGCCCTACAAACCTTTGAACTAATACAATGTCCTCCACCTAAGAAAGACAGAGGCATTGCCTTAAAAGCACATAAAAATACACCCCATGTGTCTAACGATGAACCTAAAATTGATAATGAGATGGCCTTACTTACTTGCAAAGAACTTTAAAAAAATTCGAAAGTTTAAAAATAACTTTGCTAAAAATGATAAGAAATACAAAAAATCCACAGCAAATCGTGTTGAAAAGCCATCAGGTAGTCGTGACTGCAAGTTCAAAAATAGCAAAGATAAGGACTCGGGGAGATGCTAGGAATGTCAAGGCCATGACTACAAGTCTTTTGAATGCCCAACTAAACTCAAAAGACAAAGAAAATCCAAAAAGGTGATTAATGCAACATTGAGTAACTCAGAAGTATCAAGCCCAAAGTCTTCCCCTATTAGAGACAAGGTTATAGACGATGGTAAAGAATATCATTCGAAAGATTCTCATGATGAAGGAGAGGAGAGGGGAGATGAGGAAGAGAAGGTTGATCTCCAAAAGGCTTCTCCGATCTTTACGAGATGACCCGAAAAACGCAAAAACTCAATATAAGGCTATTCACCAAGCTTAAAACTCGTGAAAAATAAGTATACCTTAATAAATAAGCACAAGGATGCAGATAAGGAGAACGCATTTCTACGCGAGAAGGTCGCTAGCCTCAAGATAGCGCTTCTTGAGACCTCAAGATCTAAAACTTTATTAAAAGAAGAAAATGAACTTAAAAGAAAGAACTTGAAAAATCTAAGAAAGTGAAAATAGATTTAGAAATAGAGGATGCTTCTTGCACCCATTATGACCGTAAAAGACAAAACAGGTCTTGACTATAGTGGTTTGCATGATTCGCAACCAAAGGTTGAGATTACCTTTGTAAAAGAATCGGTGAAAGCTCCAACTCCTCACCGAAGAATCTGTGGAAGTAACATAAGGTGAAGTCTCCACAACCTTGTGTGTGATCCCCTTGCCACAAAAAGGGGATTCTTAAAGAATTTTGCTATCGGCTTGTGAGAGAAGAAAAAAAGTACTCCAAACCACAAGATGAGAACATGGTTTCCCTTCATGAGCGACTAGAGTACCTTGTGAGGACTCCTCAACAATTAATGGGTGAAATTAAGAGGATGTCCTTTGATCCTCAAAGAAACCTCCCTAAGGAAGAACTAGGCCAGTAAGAGAAATGAACAAGGTTGCAACCAAACCCAGGGCACCTATGTTTATATGGATAAACAAGAATGATAAAAGGAAAGTCAACAGCCTTATCATTCATACAGCACTGAAGGCTCAAAACATCTCTCAATGGTATTTCTATAGCGGTTGCTCGATGCACGTGACTAGTGACAAGACTCTATTTAACCATCTTGAAAAACACATGGATGGAAAGGTCGCATTTGGAGATGGAAGTTAATCTAGCATATTAGGGAAAGGAACTACAAAAATATCTTATTATCCTAAACTAGAGAATGTGTTTTATGTCAAAGGGGCTCAAAGCCACTCTCATTAGCATAAGTCAACTATGTGACGAAAACCTCGTAGTAAACTTCTCTCAAAATATCTGTAAAGTGTTTAATGAAGAAGGAAAGATGATCCTTCACGAAGATAGGACACTTGATAACTGTATTACCCTGAAGACCTTTGGCAACAAAGGCTGGGTCACACTAACCATCATGATTTGGAGTGAGTAGTCAAGAGAGACTTAGTTCGTGAATTGCCTTCATTGGGATAACCCTCATCATCTCTGTGTGGAACATGCCAAAAAGGCAAACAAAATTAAAGGTCCACACAAGAAACTGAACATGATTACCACCTCCCGTGTACTCGAACTAATTCGCACGGACCTTATGGGACCCATGCGAACCGAAAGCAATGGTGGTAAGAAATACATCATTGTGATGATTGATGATTATTCCCGATACTCAATTGTGGGATTTATATGGGAAAAATGAATATTATAGACTTTGTATTAATTTAATGTCGTTTATTGCAAAACTAACACAATAGCACCATTGTGAGAATGAGAAGTAACCATGGTACTGAATTTAAAGAACACTTGATTGATAAGTACTGAATGAACATGGGATCAAGCATGAGTCTCAAAGTAGGAGCTCCACAACAAAATGAAATTGTGGAAAGTAAGAATTGAACTATTAAAGAGATGGCCCAGTCCATGCTCCAAGGGCGAAACATTATGCTAAGATTTTGGGAGGAAGTAGTGAACACGGCATGCCATACGATAAACACGGTGTATCGACATCCCGGTACCAACATGACTTGCTACAAATTTCGGACCAAAGTAAACATAACATGAACTATTTTCGGGTGTTCGGAAGTCCTTGTAATATCTTGAGAGATAAGGATCATCTACCAAATTTGATGCTAGGAGTGATGAAAGAATTTTCCTTCGATATTATTCAAACAGCAGGGCTTATTGGGTTTACAATCTTAAAAATTCTAAAATTATGGAATCAATCAATGTAATTATCAAGGATGATTCCCCTGCACCATTTGTGGATGAAGATGAATCAATCATTGAGGACAACTCACCTCCCGGAAAGCATACAACCATCCCTGGAGGTGATCATTTAACCTTCGATTCTTCACAGGGAAAACCCACTATCT
The DNA here is from genome assembly GCA_949130495.1 of Sambucus nigra. Lineage (NCBI taxonomy): Eukaryota > Viridiplantae > Streptophyta > Magnoliopsida > Dipsacales > Adoxaceae > Sambucus > Sambucus nigra. Next base: position 174,008,124 of record OX422222.1, on the reverse strand, counting down.
GAGGTAAGTATTAACCATGATGCCACAAACATCATTAGAGATCATAGTAAGGGTATCACGACAAGAGCTAAAGCTACAAGTGAGATCAGCTATCTATGCCCTCACATATAGAACCCAAGAATGTGAAGAGAGCACTCGAGGATAAGCATTGGATCCTTGCAATGCAAGAAAAATTGCTTCAATTTGAAAAACACAATGTGTGGGAGCTTGTTCCGCATCCTGAAAAGATAAATGTAAATTGGCACCAAATGGATCTATAAAAATAAAATGGATAAGAATGGTGTAATTACTTGATACAAGGCTAGACTTGTAGCTCAAGGCTACAATCAAGGGAAGGGAGTAGACTTCAATGAGGTATTTGCACCGGTGGCACGACTGGAGTCGATAAGACTACTTTTAGCCGTTGCATGTCATATGCACTTTAAATTATACCAAATGGATATTATGAGTGCATTCTTTAACGATGTTCTAAAAGAAGAAGTCTAAATGAAACAACCTAAGGGATTCGAAGATATTAAATATCCTAACTATGTCTATCACCTCAAAAAAGTCATATACCGATTAAAGCAAGCCCCACGAGATTGGTATGAAAGGTTGACCTCTTACTTTATCAAAAGGGGTTTTAAGAGAGGGAGAGTAGACATGAAATTGTTTATGAGAAGAAAGAAGAAAGATATCCTGGCTGCTCAAGTATATGTCGATGATATAGTTTTTAGATCTACATGTGAGAGTCGTACACATGAATTTATGACAAGCGTGTTTGAAATGAGCATGGTTGGTGAGCCTACCTTCTTCCTAGGTCTTCAAGTTCACCAAATCAAGGATGGGATTTTTATTTCTTAGTCCAATTACGCTCGAGAGCTTGTGAAGAAGTGTAGACTTGAGTCAGGTAAGCATTCACGCACATCGACGTGTGTCACAACAAAGCTTTGCAAAAATATAATGAAGGGAAAGATGTTGAGCAGACCCTTTAATGAAGCATGATAGGTAGGTTATTACTCCTCGTTGCTAGTCATCTGGATATAGCATTTAGTGTAGGCGTTTGTGATTGTTTTCAAGCATGTTGTTTTCAAGCATGTCCAAAGGAATCCCATTTACTAACAGTTAAGCTTAATGTTAAGTATGTAAGCAAGACCCTTGACTATTGCTTTAGGTATTTATTTAACACCAACGCTTCTTTATATGCCTACTCTGATGCTGATTGGGCCGGAGACGCCAATAGACGGAAGAGCACCTCAGGAGATTTCTTTTATCTAGGTAGCGCACTTGTTTCTTGGCACAACAAGAAACAAAATTCAATTTCGTTATCAACGGTCGAGGCCAAGTAAATTGTCCCCAGAAGTTGTTGCACGCAACGTTTGTGGATGTAATAAATGCTTATGGACCATGGGATAAATCAAGATACAATGACCATACACTACGAAACACGAGCGCGGTCAATATTCTAAATATCTGATTCAACACTTTTGTACGAAACACATTATTCGACACATTTCATTCATGAACTTATTGAAGAGAACGTCGTGTCGGTGAGCTATATTCAAACCGAGGTTCAATATGCCGATATTTTCACAAAACCCCTAGATTCTGTTAGGTTCGGAAACCTTAGGAAGGCCATTGGGGTGTGCTCTGGCGAATGATGTATCACACTAGTCTAGATTAGGATTCAAGCATATCTATCCTTGCTTCTCATCTCTTCCTAGTCTAGAATGCTTAATGTATTAGTGAATTATATTTGCATTTATTTTGTTTGAAAAAATTCAAAAATCCAAAAAAGATTTATTTTCTTATTTTACGAAAAATCTAAAAATATTTTCCTTTCGTGTTAAGGAAGCCATAGCATTGGTTGGTCTTTTAAATCCATCATAAAGTCACATTCCCACTTCTAGGTCGGATGTTCCTAGGATGTGAGATTATTCCTTGACATCTTCACTTAACTTATATTTTCCTTTTGTGTTTAGGAAGCTATAGCATAGGGGGTCTTTTATAACCATCGAGTTACATTCCCATTTCTAAGTTGGATATAATATGTGAGATGCTTCCTTGACATCTTCACGTAACCTATATGGAGTTCACCAAGGCTCAATTTTAGTTCCGTAAATAATTGCTCAATTCCGCGCACACACACATTATAGATCCGGGTATATCTTCGATGGATATCAACTAGATATTCTGATTTTGTGTTTTCACTCAATCGGGCGTCGTACACTTTTCTTCGCTAGATTATTTAGTACTGCACGTAAAAACCATTGCATGTGAGCGTGATTGTAAAATATGATGAGGGATGCGATGGGAAGCGCTGCCCAACGTGTGGTGAAATCTCCATTGGCAAAATACTTCATATATGAGTCGTATAAAACAAAAACAAAATTAATAATAATATATTTGCAAAATAGCACCTTTGAGGGAGTTATAAGTTGAAGATCAATAGATGTGCAGTGTTTCGTCTAGTATGTGATTATTTGTACTCTATCCTTATTGAAATGTTAACACATTCGATAAACACTATAGGTCGCATCATTTTTCACCAGAAACATTATTAAATATTTGTTCACTATGGGTAATATACAACATGGTAACTCTCAATTGGTCCACATGTGAGATGAAAAGTTTCACATCACTACGGTTCAAAAGAGTTCTCCCAAATCCCCATGACTGCTTTGGGTGGTGTTTCTAAGATCAAACCAGATTTATAGTAACCATGACACATTTTTTATATTTTTATTTATTCTAGTATTTGCCATATCACTACTTTATTGTGTTTTTATTTATTAGGTTTATATATCCTTTTAAAAAAAATTATGTTCAAATTTTTTTTGTTTTTTTTGTGTTTGTCAAGGGTTCAAACTCTTAGTTCTTTTAGCGACAACCCATTAGCGACGTTCATAAACGCCCGAAAGATCATACCATCAGGTTATCAAAATACCATTCGTGTGTCCCTTACCAGTGACGTCCACGGGCTCACCATGAAAGAACCATGCTTTTCTTCACCCGCGGACGTGAGGGCTTTTTGCACGGACACGGGGCTAATTGCGCGATCGTGGGCAATGTCCGGGTATAAAAAGACTTTCTCTTCATTTTACTCTATCTTCTCTTCTCTTTCAGCCCTAATCCTAGCTGCTGGTGTGATTTTGGACGTTTTTCTTCCTCTTTGCCTCCATTAGAGACCCTTAAGGTACAAATTTTGCACCATTCGTTCTACTTTCACCATATACTTTGGTATTTTCCTCTTATTTTACCACTTACTAGTTGAAAGTGTTAACAATTCAAAATTTAAAAAAAAAATGATTCACATTTTAATATACAACGTCTCTAATTCATCTATATAAAGTCCGTATAATTGCCATTTTCAGCCCCACTACCACAACTAATAACTTTTCTTCCCAAAAATACATTTTTTATTAGACAATTTATATACTCATGAATGCCTCTTGTGGTGATTGGGATATTTTCTGACTCATGAATTATTGTGGTTATTGTTGTGGTTGTGTGGTATATCCTTAGCAGCCTTTCTATTTAGTTCCTCTAAGTTCCCATTATGTTGAGCATTCAATCAATTTCCTATGTTCTCCCATTTCTTATGATTGCAAATGAGCCCGTGGAACTAGTAAAGACAAATATTCTCCACCTACCACTATTTGAGGTCTTTTAACACTTGTCCTCCTCACCGTGACAAAGTGGAAAGTGCGTTATATTGGGCACCACAACACGTTGGTCAACGAAAAGCACTTAGGTTCAAGTATAGACTACTCCACAGACTTGTGGTTACCAATTTGCTTCCTACTTCACATGAGACCACTATTCCCGAAGGCCTTCAAAAATTCCTTTTTGTCTTGGGAGTCAGTCGTCCGGTAGACATTGCCCTCATGATGTTTGAGCATAATGTCACTTTAAGCGGTTTGCTATTCCTTATGGTGTCACATTGACACGCATTCTCCTCGACCACCTACACTTATGAGGCTAAGATTTCTTGACTCAGCTTATAGCCATAGGTATGTCGACATCCAGCGCGCCATAAGTGAGTCTACCTTTCTTGAGTCAGGTGCGGGTACTAGCTCTCAGCCTCCCATGAGATTGGCCCTTCCATATCCACACGTCAACATAATTTCCTTGCCCGTCAGCTTTATTCCACTCTAGGTACATTCCAAAATGCAGGTTTATGCAGAGTGACTGAGGAGATTTCAGCATCGCAAGGTGACATGAGCAGGACTTTTCAAATGTATCAGGCGATTCAGGTAGCATCACTGGGCTGGAGCGATCTCACGGCACATTAAATCAGACTATCTCAGAGCAGTTCTCCGAGCTTTCCACCTCACATCATGCACCGCTGACTACCGTTTAGGCCCAAGCTACACAACAAGAGGCACTTGCTGGGACCGTAAAGTCACTGGTCAATACTACTCAGAAAGATGTTCAGTGAGGGCTTAATGTCACTTCCCAACGGCAGTGAGAGCTTCAACAGCATACTACCAATGTTGAGACACTTTTACTGATCCAGCAGGAGCCGAAGGGGCAACACGCATTTGATCACTGGCTATTGGAGCAGCGTCGTCCACAGGGTGATAAGTGATGGAAGTCACTGTAGTGGTGTTGGTATTTTTGGAGGTTCATACTGCAGTTTTATGTTCGCATATTTCTATTCTAGACCTTATATTGTGGTTGGTGTACTTTTTTATGATTGTGATGGATAGTTGAATTGGTAATTATATGATGATTGTCATTATTATGTATGGATGAACTATCTACTAGGATTCAATTCGTGCTATTCTTGGTCTGCGCGTACTTGTCACACACATCTATATCACCTTTTTTATTATGTTTCTCTTCCCTTTGATCATCCGAAACAAAAAGGGGGAGAAGATTCAATAAAGGGGGGGTTAATGAATTAATGAATGTGCAGTGTGAGGGAGAGTACTAATCAAATGCAAAAATTGAAATTACTCAATAACCTCTTTTACATTGTTTGTAATTCATTAATTTATAGTGTTATGCCACATATGTTGTATCTGCTAAGATGTGCAGGCATTATACATTCTCCCCAAGAGATTATCACGAGATGCTTTGTCACACACCTTATATGAGTTAGTATTTTGTTTATTTACCATCATTTTATTTTCAAATTGTAAAGAAGGTTAGTTTAGACTTGTAAAGGATAGTGTGTTGTGCTCTCTCCCGGATTCGCCAAAGTGGGAAATTTTAAAGGACGAAAATTTGTCTCCATTGTCATAAACCAAAACAAACACCAAGCAGTACAATGAACAAAGCATTTGAGATTCCAAGTAGAAGAGATTCACTTCCACAAACAGGTAATTAAACAAGAAAATCGATTTTTTTATATTTAAAATGTCGAAGATATTCTCTAGTAAAATAAATTGGAAATGATTTTTAAGATTTTTATAATTTCGGTCTATAATGGAATGAAAATTACTTTATTAAAGTAAAATTTAAATTTGGAATTTTCGAGGGAAGGAAATGGAGTTCAAGGAGTTTTATCAGAGAAAAAAAAAGTAGCTTCTCAACCAGTGTGCTCCGTGGCTCCCCCGCGGTTCCTAGGCGAGACAGCATGGCCGTGGTCGCGGGGTCTATGGCGCAGTCACGAGCACTTTGAGTAGCACTGGCAATCAAGCGGGCTGGGCCTAATATGGGTCGGGCTGAATATGGGCCAAATCTGTTTGTGGGCCGGGTTTGGGCCTGGCTGGCCCGTTTTTTTTAACAGCTTTTTTTTAAGAAAAAACAGCATTCTTTTTAATTAAAAAAAAACAACTTTTTTTAACAGCCTTTTTTTTTTTAAAGAAAAAACAGCTTTTTTTTTTTTTAAGTTTTTTTCAACAGTTTTTTTTTTAAGAAAAAACAGCTTTTTTTCCATCTACTTCGGACTGAAATGCGCTTTAACTGTTGCTCTTTCCATCGACTCAAGCAGTTGTTCCGGCGTCAAAACTCCATGGACTGAAATCTTGGTTGAAAAGGAAATCTCCAAGATACAAAACGCAACTCTCTCACCACTGCCATCTTGGTTAAAGCGCAACTGTAACAACTGGAATAATCTCTGGCTCTACAGCCATCTACAGATACAAAACGCAACTGGAACAACTGAAATCTTGGTTGAAGAGGTGTCTACACTGTAGACTCTATAGATACAAAATGGCTAACATTTAGGTTATGAGAAAGAGGTGTCTATGATGGATTGTGTTTAACTAGGTTTGGACTAGGTTCAATCATTACTAGCCTTCTCTCCCGGTAGTGAGTTTACCCCGGGATCCGAAGTTTTTCAAGTCGTTCTGTAGCAGATCTTTTACAAGATCAATTCGAACTGGCTCTGGTTCGTTTAGAAAATGCGATTCGAGGAACTATATTTGGAGCACTTCGGCATAAACTTATACCGACTCATCAGAATTTGGTAACTTCAACTCCATTAACAACTACTTATGAATCTTTTTTCGATTTACACCCATTATCTCAAGTTTTGGATCGAGCTAATCCATTGACACAAAAAGGTCTCATCCTTTAATATCATGATTGGGTCGACCACACCGGATCATGAGTGAAATATCATGATCGGGTCAACCAGGTCGGCTCACGCTTTTTTAATGATCTTTTTTATGGTTATGCCGGCGATGATAGGTCGATGCATGGTTCAAAGTCAAGGCCGATACCGCGACGATACGACCGAGTTGACTAGGTATCGGTGCCCACCGATCCGATTCCGAGCTGAGTTTTCAATTATTGATGTGAATCGACCCTATATCGGTAATTTCTCGGTAGTATCGGTGATACAGCGGTAGAATCGGCCCATATCGGCGATATCGCGATGGAATCAGCCCATATCGGTGATATATCGGCTCTCTCCAGTGTTGTGTTGGTAAGCGTGATTTTTTTGGGGGGTTACGAAATGCTAATTTTTTTTTTATTTAGTGTGTTGTGTCTGTGGGTTATTTGGTCATCATGTGAGTTTAATTTAGTGCGTTGTATATTTGCCAATTTTTTTTTTAAAGAATGCAAATGATCCAAATGTTATTTGTTATTATTTTTTATAATAATGTTCCCAATTTGATATTTTAATATGTTATTATTTATAAAAAAACGTAAATGTTATTCTTTTACAAACAAATATACAACTGTTATTATTGTAAAAATAATATTTGCATCCATTTATGTAAAAATAACATTTGCAACACAAGTGGAAAATAAATATTTGCATCCTCTTTGAAAAAAATAACATTTCCATCAATTTAAAAAAAAACATTTGCAACCCAACAGCAAAAAAAAAAATAACATTTACATTCCTTTTATAAAAAAATAACATTTGCATCATTTTTTGTATGAAAATAACATTCGCATCCTTTTTGTAAAAAACGATTGTAAAAAAATGTAGTGTTTTGTCAAAATCATTATTTGTGTCCTCTTTGTAAAAAAATAACAATACTAGAAAAGAAACATTTCTATCTTTAGAAAAATATAACATACTTAAAAAACACATTTGTATCCTCTTACTAAAAATAATACTAAGAATATAATAGTTGTATCCTCTTTGTAAAAAAAAAAATTATCCTCTTACTAAAAAAGTAACATTTGTTTTTCTTTGTAAAAACATAATATTTGTATCCTCCGTGAAAAAAAAAACATTGATTTATTATGGAACATTGAATCTGGCAAGTTCACAGCACGTCAATATAATCAATTGTACACATTGTTACTCATATTAAAGGATAGTTTTAAACTTATCTGATTGATCCACATTGTTAATCGTATTTTTTATAAATTTTCTAGATTTTTTTCGGAATTTTTTGCGCTCTCTAAATAGTGTATCTTTGCGTATCGCCCGATACCGTGCCCGATACCGCGACCGAGTTGAAAATCGAGTGGCCGACACCGGGACCGATACCGAGACTTTGAACCATGGGTGGATGTGATAATTAGTTTGTTCAGATTCTGATGGGTGTGCCTGACATGGCATTTCCACATCATATAATATTTCATGTGAATGTTTTTCTTATCTCGCATGATGAATGAATATTAGCTTTGCATGCAAATGAAATGATATTTAACTAAATATTATTGCAACTAATATTCATAAATAACAATCACTAGGACTAGATTAATTTTAGTTGGACTTTAATTCTAATTAAATCCATAGACATAGCAATTTCAGTTACGCCTATCCATCGTCAGACCTCTCTTATCGGCCAACTTACATGCCTCCTCTCCCTCTCTCTTCTCCGGCGTAGAAGCATCCTCTTTAACTTTGTTATGCACTTTTTGCTTTTCTTGCAAGGACTCTTTCTTTGGTTGTCTCCTTGAGATAGTTTGCTCTAAAGAATACTCCCTTATGTCGATTGTTCTGCTAGCTCCTCTTTGGGCCGCCATCAGAAAGGAATTAGGCAAGTAAGCCTCCTGCTCCTTATCACCACTTCCTACTAACAATACCAGATTACACAATTCCAAACTGCAAGAAAGCAAGTAGTAAGAGAGCATGGATTAAAGTGGGTAATCTTTGAGAACAAATTGACATGACGTATATGGAGTCATAGCCTCGAGTTATTTAAGGAAGGTCGGCGATGAAATCTACGGACCTGCCATGGGCGATCTGGGATGGGTATAGGGATATAAAGGCCAGCGTTTTAATGTTGCCCCTTTGTCGTCTGGAACTAACGCGAATGAAGGCATTTGTGTCCCATCTCATAGTCGGCCATAAAAACCTCTCCCCCAAATGATGGCAATATATGTGACTCCCATGTGCCCCGCGAGGCCAGCGGCGTGCACCTCGATAATGAGCTCCCGGAGGGATGAAGCCTATATGCAACGAGTTCTACCCCGAAAGAGAAAGTTGTTCCAAGCACTAACAAAGATAAAGCGACCGGTGTATAAAACAAAATTGATTCATCATTTGTGACATCTACTCATCCAGTGATTCTAATCAACGGATTCATTAAGCAACTCTTGGGTAAACTATAAATTGAACTTATAAACTAATAATAAGAACTGGATTGCGTAACTTCATTCAAAATAAAACCTTTTGTTGAATCATTCAAGATCGTCGTGTTGTTGTCAAGTAAAAGGATTGGGGCAAAGTATGCATCCGCTGCATATAAGCTACACACCTCATTAAATCCAAAAACTTAACTAAGGTGATGACTAACGCGTGACTACAGCGATTGAGAGTCTCAACTACCTGTTTTCTTTCCCTGATTTGTAGTGGAGATGGAATGAGCACCTTCAGAGGTAAGGGGTCCACTTAATGTGTCGGCACTAATCTGCATCTGACTATGCAAGTATTGTAGGGCCTCGTGAACAGACTTGATGACAAACTCCCAGTGCATAAGTCAAAACTTAAGGGCCTTGGCAGTGACATAAAACCCTAGTTAAAGGCATCCCTCAAGATCTTCAAGTTAAAAAAAGGAAATCATACCTTTTCGATGTCACCGGAGAAATTAACTCATAATACTTCTAAAGCGCAATTTGCAGGTTTAGCTTCATGTAGCGTTTTGTTGGGTGTCCAAAATGTATCTTCCAAATGAGCAATGTGGTCCTCAGCGGACTTGCTCCGTACAAGTATTGCATCCCCATAATTTTATTTAATTCAGATATATTATTTGGCGGGCATTAAGTTAACAAGCCTTCGATATGTAGCGGGGGGATTCCTATGTCCTTAACAGTTACGAAAAAAGTTTTTTCCTCGACTCCTGGGTGGGTGTGCAGGGGTGGGTGTGCATTCTTATGAGGTTGTAGCTAGAGTATGCGTTCCTGAATATGAGGAGTTCAAGTCATGCCATTGTCGTGGAGTCAACCCACAAGATTCATGTTTGAGGAGTTCATGCCCAATCCCCACATTTCATTTCATTTTTTTAACTATAATGACATTTACGAGCTAGTAAGGATAATTTATTTCGTGTGCTCGCTTTCCCACCTCGACATGAGTGGCTTAATCGCATTTAGTCGTAAAGATTCTCTTCTATTACTTAATCAACTTAAACGTAGGATTTATACGAAGTTAATGAATCACAACCAACGAAATAATGCTCAGTGTGTCCTCATGGCTCTAGGAAAACAAGTGATTCTATCAAGGGATGGCAATTAGGGAGTTACGCAAACCGAACCTAGGCATACCACCTTTTTTGGTCGATCCCTCATAAAATAGGATAGGGACCCTTTTGTCTCAAGAATTTAATCCATTGATATTGAGTGCCTCCATCCATGCCATTTTCTTTAGATATGTAGTAGGGGGGCTTGAAGATAATCTCTGGATTAGAGATAAGCCTCCCCAGCTAATAGAAAGAGACTTAAGATAACGAAGCAGCATGAAGACATTGAGACAGCTCAGCGTGGCAACCCAACAAGGAGAATAGCCGATACAGCTTACCCTTTACTTCCTGTTTGTTATTTAGTTAAATTGTTAACATTGATTGCAATGATGTAATAACTATAATATTCAGTGTGAGGTCAAACGATACTCACGAAAGACCAGCCTGTCAGGCCTGGGAGAGCTTACATGCTCTACCGAATCACCTCGTCGTGGGAATTTTAGAGGGACTTGGTTTGGAGGATTGAGAAGTAAGGCAGCGTTAGGGCTTGTTCTGACCATCTTAGATACACCAGGTAAAACACCGAGTAACCTTTCACCGTGGAAGCTTGTGCGGAGTAGCCTTGAGTTCCATCGTTTGTTGACCCTTGAGCCAAATAGTCCCTTAACTAATGTCACATCTACTTTATGTGATGTCACCAGCTAGCTAAATACTGTCCAGTCTGAACTCGAGTAAACCACTGTGGTATTGGGGGCTGTCAGACGGTTTGGTGAACCACCTCTGTGGTGACAGTCCTCTGACGCGGTTAGGCAAAAGGCATGTCTTGGCATTTAATGTTTATGACGTAGGACAGGTTGGCCCATTATGCATTTAATGTTTGTGACGTAAAGCGTGACGGGGGGTCTTTCACATTAATGAGGACTGAGGCTTCTCGGGAGTGGTATGGGGGCTATTTATTGGCTTCAACCACTTCGGAGAGGGGGTTCTTTCTAGGGATTATTGTTAGAGAGAGAATAGATATCAGAGAGATGTTATTGCAAACCATAGTTCTTGCTCACCCACCATTGTCATTTATTGTGAAGCTTCTAATAGCTAACTAGAGATCTTTCAGAGGTTAGTGTGTTGGTTGCCTTTCAAGGTGTATCTAGGGTGCTTACTTCTCTCTCCCTTTGAACAAGTTACTTCTGAGTTCCTTTTATTATTGTTTTGAGTTATACACGAGAGCATTGCGAGTTCAATCTGAGTGTTGATCATATATAATATTGTGGGTTTACTTGTGCTTATTGAAGAGTTTCTGGGTTATCATTTATTACTATACCTATAGGGGTTACACCTCAACTAGTATTACTATACTCCCAGACTACAAGGGGACCACCCTCTTACAAGATACAAATAGTAACAACTTTGAGCTTTTACTCACTTCCCTTGATTATTCTATTGTAATTGTAATTCAGCATCACGAAGGATTTGATGCATGTAACAGTACATTCGGCCTATTAAAATGTTATAAGTCAAGGGTGATTTAATCACTAAGAAATCCACTTGCAAAGTTATAAGCCACGGGTTGGCAATGAGGGTCTCCCTTTAGTCCCTTTTTCTCCCGGAAGTAAGCACATCGACTGTAATTTGAATGTTTGCCTAATGCAAAACCTCCCAACCCAACTTCAATGTACTCACATTGTCCGGTTAAACATTCCTTGTCCATGTTAGCTAGCATCACATTGTACGAGCTTATCGAACCGATACTTGTACCCACACCCACGATGCTTAGCGAACGGGATTCACGACCTCTCGATAAACTCCTCCAAGTACCCACTTTGTTACGAGATTTGATCCAGTTTTTCAATTGAAAACAATTATTAGTAGCATATCTGGGGTTGCGATGAAAACAATGTTCAAATTTCATCAAGACACCCTAATCCACAATGTCCCCGTCATATTAGGATTCTCGTGTTTGGCATCGTTGCCAACACTCTTATTATCGAGCCATAAATTGGGTATATAACTAGTTATTTTCCATTGTCCACCCGACCATTAGTCTTTCCATCCACGCTTCCTCTTTTGACATCGTCTTTAACCATGTCCTTCCTCTTCTTCAAACTATCCTCACAAAGTTGGTATCGGATGGTAATTATGCCCTCAACATGTATATATGCTTTTAAACTTTCTTCTTTAAATTTTTCTGTATATAGCTCGCATATGAAAGTTAAAACAACAACTATCTCATCTAGAATGCCCACCGTAAGTTCTTCAATGACCCTTTTGACAACTCTTTTTGTCCTGTGGACCCAACTCCCGAAGAAGTGTTGGATGAAGACTAATGAGGCTCAACATACAAATTGATAAAAATGGCGGGGAGCCTATTAAACCATGTCCAAGTCAAACCCTTAAGAGTGGCAGCGAACAACCTACACCTTCTGTGGTCAAGGTAGGCTTGAAAATCCTTCAAAGCATCGTATGTATCCAAGTGACCCCTAGGTTTAACATTCAATTAAAGATCTCGATGACTAGCAATTTGAACCCCTCTCAAATATGGGGCAATCAAGAATGTCCTCGCTGCAAAAGGTATACTCGCAAGACAAAGCAAGCATCTTATGATTTACGTGTCTCTCATCCTCATGTTGGTGGTTGAGGGTTCGATTCCCACACCCCTCCACCTCCCCAAAAATTAAAAAAAAAATTAAAAATTTAAAAAAAATTAAAAAAATAAAAAATAAAAACTTTGCCAGCCTCCAAAGGATGGTGGTAGAGATGGTGGTGGCAGTGTGGGAAGATGTGCTCCTCCAAGGAAGAGCACACCTATGATGCACTTGCTTGCTGCGAAGGTGCAAAAGTATCACGCTTTAGCCTCCTCCTTCGGCGTTTTGGCTTGCCCATGTGCACCCAGTGCTGGTAGCGGAGAAGTCTTGATTATTCTAGGATGATTGCTCATCGTTAAGTCATGCAATAGTTTTGTAGCTAGAGGTGGGCCCATGTTTTGATATTGTAGCTACATAGCATTAGGCGATTTGTTCCTGCAAAGAGAGTTAAATGTTGGGTTGTACGATCGTTGATTGTCTGAGTCACCTGAGCTTGATTCATCATTGTCCATTCATTCCCACATACCAAAGATGAAATCCCAAAAAATCAACACCTCATGTTATAGTCACAACAAACACCCACACAGCAAGAAAACAAAGAACGAAGACTCAATTTTACGTGGTTCGGACTATGTTTGACCTACTACTTCCACGAAAAGGGCTTGAAGCTCTTATTAATGGTGATTTTTTATTATAATCTCTTTATGTCCAATTCTCATCTAGTAATCACAAGTCTAAAACTGGCTCATGCTTGAAAACTGGCTCGAAGACATTACGAATAGAATAGCGAAACACAAGAACTACTGATTACACTTGCTTTATAGGGGCACGCTCCTAAGCTAGCTTTCACACTATCTTAAAAGAAAGATAAGTGTCGATACATCTCTAAGGTAAGGCTTTCTCACAGGAGGGAGGAGGGATTGCATTTGCGATTGACCTCTTACCTATTAGATTATATTTTTTTTCCAGAGAAAGAAAAAAGAAAAGGGATGCGCTTATCGATGGCTTTTTTCTGGCCTGGTAAGGCGCTAGAAAGCAATTGGACACATGTTGATATAATTTGACCCCAAGTTTACTAGGCATCCTAAGCCCTGTGTACATGGATTGGATTCAATAGTCGTACTGGGATCGAACTTTAGAACTATTTTACCTACAAAGTTATCCAGCGTTAACGTTAACTTAAATGCCTTCACGGCCCGGTTCGAAGGTGATGGAATCTAATATACATGATCTAAGGTTAGATTGATATGAAAGAGAAACATGGAGAGAATAGTCTCTTCTATTAATATTTCTTAAAATCAATTATCAAAGTCCTATTACAAATTAGGGGTAAAGGCATATTTGTTGTACAACCAAGTATAAACGAGTGCAACAAGAGAATATACAATAGTACAACTAACTTTTCAAAGTAAAACAATCGAAAATATCTACATTTTCTCCTCGGTAGGAAAAACTTGTCTACGAGTTTAAGAAAACTTGTCTACGAGTTTAAGTGATGGGTTACTTTTCCTGATTTTGGAAAATATGTATCTTGTTTTTCCTCTTTTGTTCCCTTCTTCTCATCTGCCTCCGTTAATGTCCTCATTTCATTAAACAACTTTAAGGTGATACAACCATCGTGCTAACCAGATTAACCACGAAACTCATGGACCACTCACTTCTCAAGCTCAAATACCACCAAAAGTGTGGTCTCTCCCTCACTGGGCACCATATGGTTTTTAGTTGAGATGGCACACCCGATCCAGATCACATCATGTGATAATAGAGCAAGGTCATGGGTTTTTGTGGTGGGGGTGTCATCACTCTTCGTTAACCATGTGAACTAATGGGCAATTCTTCGGCCTTGAACGCCATAAAAGGTGTGTGCTCCCCTCACTGGCCGCCATGGTTTTCAAGTTAAGATGACACACACAATCCTATTTACATTATAATGCATCAAAGAAATCACAATGGGACTCTTCTTTCAAAAAATACCCCAACAAATTCAACTTTTCCATGTACAACACCATTAGTGATTGCAGTGTATACGTCAGTTGCAATGTATACTTACTGCCAATCATACCATCTATAAACACGGTTATGTGTTACATTTTTCATGTCACAACATCAACCACTTGTTTATAGAAAACTTGAACATTGCAAACGCACAACATCCTCTTTATGAATGCTATCCATCTTAGTCTCATCCTAAAAACTAATAGTTTGCCTAGTCCCACACTATCCTTGAACCAATGTCATCAAACAAAATTTCAACCTCACATTTGTCATTTTCAAATGGAAGTTCAAAAATATAATCATCTTTATCAAAGTCAAATTCATCATGTTTAGATTGAGCTTCAAATTGGAAAGTCCACGTCACAGTATTAGCATTGATTTCAAATTCATCAATTGTGATTGTGATTGGAAGTCATCATAATTGATTTCATAAACAATAGATGTTGTTCAACTTCTTCCTCTACAGTTCCTTGAAATTCGAAAAAACAAAAGAGTGGAGATCTTCATTCGCAAATGATTCTTGCACTTCTAAAACTAAAGTTTCATCCTTTAATCCAACATCACTTGAAGTGCGCAAAATTTAGGCGATTCCAATCATTGCTCAACTCGTGGTTTTCTGATCTTCCATATTCGATTTCTTGGTTTATTAAGAACTCTCCCATGACATAAAGAAACAACATAATTAGACTGACGGTGCTAGAGGAATCATAATTTGCGAAATTGGAGTGAAAATGACCGAAGGCATTCTATTATACGTCATACGAGGTTTTAAAAACTGGACCACTTCAATTAAGGCTTCAATCTGGTAACTAAATTGTTGGACCTCAATGTATTTGTAACATGGATCGAAGTCGCAGTGTCAGCCAAACCGTGCTCAATATTTAACTCGATTTCGATATCGGGCGATGCGCAACGATACACTATTTAGATAACCCCAAAAAATTAAAAATAGAAATTTTTGAAAAATAAAATTAAATATTTGGCTCAATTAAACAAGCACAAAATCGTCATTAAGTAGGCATAGCATTGTTTAATTACTTATACTAACGTTGTGTTGCACTTGTCAGCTGCAATATTCCATAACAATTCAATAATAAGAAAACAATTTAATTAGATAAAAAAAACTTCGCCAAGAGATTATACAAGATTAAGACAAAATACAAGTTATAATTGATGCAAATAAGGGTGCGGAAGCGTAAAAGAAATCTAAACTACACAACAACAACTTCAACAAAGTAGAAGTCACAAAGGGTTCTAACTTCTCTCTCTAATCTCTCATCATCATATATTTAAAAGTGATACAAATAGAAGCCTTTGGGCTATTTATACTAAAAGGTACAAAAGAGTAAAAAGAGCTAAAATATGATAAAAGACATCTATATCCCTATGCTCTTGCATCACTCTCCCCCTTGAGAAGAATCCATATAAGCGGAGTACTGCCGAAAGAAATCGAAATCAACATGATGAAGGATGGCCTCGGTGATCCAAGAATCCGCAGCCTTAGGACGTCCAACCCAACGGGACCAAGTAACGAGTGTAATCGTCCGACGAAGATGATACAAATGTCGAGTCAAGGATTCCCTCAATACGGTCAACATGGGAACGGACTGGGTGGGTCGAAGATGCGAGAAGGGGAATGGGTGGTGGATAGATGCCCCGGAATGGGGAAAGATCCGTCACGTTAAACGTGCGGTGCATGAGAAGCTCGGGAGGGAGGTCGACCTCATAAGCATTCGGCCCACAAGCTCGAATAATTAACGGCGCTTGGCTTTGCCTAATCATCGCGCTTTCTAAAGGTATACCATAACCAAGCCACCGAGCTGATAAAGCAGCGATGCTCATTAGCCGCCTATTTATAAGAGGCATAGGTGGTTTGTAGACGAATTCGGACGTCGCCCTGAATAGAAGTCAGACGGGCAGCAAATTCCTCTGCAGAGGGGCATGTGAGCACTGTCGGTGGAAGCTCTGCTAGATCAATGGACATAGTGGGGGCCTGTCCCAACACGATTTGAAAGGGAGAGAGGCCAGTAAAATGGTTGATAGCGTTGTTCAAAGCAAACTAGGCCTAGGCGATCACTATATCTAGGGGTGTTCAGAAAACCGAATGGACCGACAGACCGATCCGGACCGACCCGGACCGGCATAATTTTTTCGGTTTTTTTTTTAATCGGTCCGGTCCTATTTTTTTTTTTTTCCAGACCGGTCTAACCGGTCCGGTCCCCGGTCTCCTATAATAATTACCCGGTCTGGACCGACCCGGACCGGTGACTCTAATATATATGCATTTAATTATTTTTATACATATATAGTTATTAGGTTGGGGGTACAATGGTCCAAAAAAAAGCAAGGAACTAAAGAAAAACCCTAATTAACCAAACACACACACACTTAACACATCACTTCTCTCTCTCTCTAGAGAAAACCATCTGCCACTGCCGCCGCCCATTCCCTCTCCCTCCTCTCCCCTGCGTGCGACCTCCCCTCTCCCCTCCTCTGCCGCCGACTGCCCTCTCCCCTCCTCTCCCGTGCGAGCTCCCCTCTCCCCTCCTCTGCCGCGGACTGCCCTCTCCCCTCCTCTCCCCAGCGCCGCTTGCCTTCCCTCTCCCCTGCCGCGACTTCCATTCTCCCTCTGCCCTGCCGCGACGTCCATTCTCCCTCTCCCCTGCCGGCGGCCGCGAAGTCCCTTTCCCCTGTCGGTAGTAGGTACCTTTCCAATCCATTTTTGGCTCAGATTTTTGGCTCAAAATCCATCTTTTGTGTGTTTGTTTTGATATAAAAAAAATGTATGATGTGGGTTTTGCTTATTTGATTATATGATGATGTGTTTGTTTTGATTATAAAAAAAATGTTTGTTATAAAAATCTGTAGTTGTTTGTTTTCTATAAAAAAAAATTGTTTTTAAAAACAGTTAGTCTTAGTTACAAATTGCTATAACAACTGTAATTGATATTTGTCGATGAGAATGTTTATCATGCAATGTTTTTACAATTAGTGGGTAAAAATCTGTAAAGTTTATAAACTTTATAAACTGTTTTTACACTAAAAATCTGTAAACTTTATAAACTTTAAAAATCTGTAAACTTTATAAACTTTAAAAATCTGTAAACTTTATCATGCAATGTTTTTACACTAAAACTTGATAAACTGTAATTGCTATAATAAAGTTTTAGTGGGTAAAAATCTGTAATTGCTATAATAAAGTTTTAGTGGGTAAAAATTTATTATAGCTTGTTTGCTATAAAAAAAAACTGTTTTTAAAAATTTATATGGTATATTTTGTAATTGTTTGTAATTGTTTGATAATTCATATTTTGTAACTGTTTCTACAAAATATACCATATAAATTTAAAAATCTGTAATTGTTTGATAATTCATATGGTATAACTTGTTTAAATTTATATGGTATATTTTGTAGATAATGGCCGCCCAAATGGATGAAAATGAAGGTGGGCTTCCCTCTACCCAAGCTGTTGTGCAAGGTACAAATGTCTCTCCTAAACCCCCTATAAATCCAGAAGTTAAATGTTCGAAACGAAAATCAAATGCTTGGGAGCATTTTACCGAAATTCAAGGTTGTGATCCAAACAAGCGTAGGGCAAAATGTAATTATTGTCCCTCAACATATGCTTGTGATCCAAATAAAAATGGAACTAAAAATATGTTGGCCCACATCAACAAGTGTAAGAAATTTCCGGGAAGGTGTGATGAGAAACAAAAAAATTTGTCATTTAAAAAAGAAGATGGGGAGTGTCCTAGTCTTGTAGCAATTGGTTTTAGTTTAGAAGCTTGTCGTGATGCTCTTGCTAAGATGTTAATAATTGATGAATTGCCTTTTCGGTTTGTTGAGGGCGAAGGATTTCGACAATTTATGAGAATTGTTCAACCGAAATTTACAAAAATCCCAAGTCGTATTACGGTTGCAAGAGATTGCTTAACAATATATTTGAATGAGAAAATAAAGTTACAAAGTGATTTGAAGGGCAAAAGAATATGCATCACAACGGACACATGGACTTCGATTCAAAATATCAATTACATGTGCCTCACGGCTCATTATATTGATGATGAATGGAAGTTACAAAAAAAGATTTTAAACTTTTGTCAAGTCCGAAGTCATAAGGGGGAGATGCTAGGGAAGGTTATTGAATCATTGTTAGTGGAATGGGGGATTAATACCATTTTCACCGTAACCGTTGACAATGCTAGTTCTAATAATGGTACCATTAAATATTTGCAAAGGAAAACCAAATCTTGGAAAGGTACTATTTTAGAACATGAGTATTTGCATATGCGATGTTGTGCTCATATCTTAAACCTAATTGTGGGTGATGGGTTAAAAGAAATGGATGAGTCGGTTGTTAAAGTGCGCAACGCGGTGAGGTATGTGAGGTCCTCCCCTTCTAGGTTGTTAATGTTCAAAATGTGTGTAGAGAAAGAGAAAATTGAGAGTAAGGGTATGTTGTGTTTGGATGTTCAAACAAGGTGGAACTCCACCTATTTAATGCTAGATGTAGCCGAAAAATTTGAGAAAGCTTTTGAAAGGTTGGGGGAGGAGGACAAAAATTATGCTTCGTACTTTAATGGAGAATTTGAAATCCAAGAGGATGATGAAGTGAGGGGGAGGGTTAGGGGCGGGAGGACTATCTTAGGGCCTCCTTTGAGTGTTGATTGGGAGAAAATGAGGGCACTTGTGAAATTTTTAAAGATATTTTACAATGCAACTTTGAGATTTTCGGGTTCATTATTTGTTACTTCAAATTTGTTTTTCAATGAGCTTGTTATAATACAAAACAATTTGAACCAATTGAAAAGAAGTGGGGATTATCACATATCTTCGATGGCGGATAACATGGTTAAGAAAATGGATAAATATTGGAATATTGAAAAGATAAACTTGTTGTTACTTGTTGCGGTCATCCTTGACCCTAGATATAAATTGGGGTATGTGTCATATTGGTTTGATAGCATGTATGAAAGTAGTGTGGCAAAAGAGATGACACGGAGAGCAAAAAATGTACTTGTGCGTTTGTATGAGTGGTATGGTGATAATAATGTGCAAAATGGTTCATCACAAAATGCATCACCATGTGACGTCGTTAAATTAGTAGTTGATGGTGGAGATGATGATGTTGATGGGCATGCGTTTTTAGCTACCCAATTTAAAAAACATTTAGAGTCGGGAGATAGTTTAGGGCGTAGTAAGTCGGAGGTGGAGAAGTACTTGATTGAGACTAATGACGATGCAACCAACAAAAGCTTTAATGTATTACTGTGGTGGAAGAGTAATTCATTTAGGTACCAAGTTCTTTCTCGTGTGGCAAGGGATGTATTGGCAATTCCGGTGTCAACCGTGGCCTCCGAGTCGGCATTTAGCACGGGGGGTCGTATCCTTGACCCATTTCGTAGTTCACTTTCCCCCAACACGGTGGAAGCGCTTGTTTGTACCCAAAATTGGCTCAAGTCTTCATCAAAATCAATTAGCCTTCGAGATGCCATGGATGAGGTGGAACAACTTGAGCAATTGGATGGAGGTAACTAACATATATCATAATTATTTTAAATTATTAGGTGTAATTTATTTTTTAAATCATTATCATATTATTTTTACAGATTTGTTGGGAACATCAACAATTGTGGATTGACAATGACTTCGTTCGTATTATTGAGGTAAAGTGAATAATCTATTTTTTTTTTATATTCATGGTTGCATTTTATTTGGACTATTTTTCTATCTATTCTAAAATTATTTATGATCATTTTCAGGTTTATAGAGGAGATTGTTTTGGGCAGCATTATGGATGGTTGCATTATTTTGGGTGTTGCGGTTACTTCGGCTAATATTTATTAATTTAGACATTTTATTAGCGCATTATTAATTTGTATTATTATGGACAACCTTGCGGTTGAATTTGGACAGCTTTATTTTGTGTTATTTGGACAGTTTATATGTCCAAATTTGGACAGTTTATGACAGCTTGATGTGATTGTATTATTTGGGCATCTTTGGACAGTTTTTATTTATGCTAAAATTTGAACATTATGTTATTATTTTGGATAAGTTTGGACAGATTTTAAGGTAAAATTTGGGCACTTTTTATAGTAAGATATGAGCAGTTTTTTGGATAAATTTTGAGCAGTTTTTATAGTAAAATTTGAGCAGTTT
The DNA here is from genome assembly GCA_949130495.1 of Sambucus nigra. Classification (NCBI taxonomy): domain Eukaryota; kingdom Viridiplantae; phylum Streptophyta; class Magnoliopsida; order Dipsacales; family Adoxaceae; genus Sambucus; species Sambucus nigra. The sequence continues at coordinate 173,987,368 of OX422222.1, read as the reverse complement.
TTGGATAAATATTGGGCAGTTTTTATGATAAAATTTGGGCAGCTTTTTGGATAAATTTGAGCAGTTTTTATGATATTTGAGCAGTTTTTTATAATAAAATTTGGGCAGTTTTTATTTTTAAAAAGACTATTTCAATAAGATTAGGACCGACAAGTTTGACCGGACCGACCACATAAAAAACCGGACCGACTAAGCCCGGAAAACCGGTTTAATCGGTCCGGTCTTGGTCCTTTTATTTTTAGGACCGGTATAATCGGTCCGGTCCTTAAATTCATTAAAAACCGGATCGGACCGGACCGCGAACACCCCTAACTATATCCCACCTACGAGGATGCTTCGATGACAAAAACCGGAAGAGGTCACCTACACTCCTGTTGACCACCTTCGTCTGTCCATCCGTGGCAGTCAAAAACTGTAACTCTATCTGTAATAGTCGCTACAGTGTACGCCAAAAATATCCCGTAAACCGCACATTTCTGTCGAAAGTGATAATGCATGGCACCCCATGTAAACGGACAAACCTCACAAAAGTACAATGATGCGAAATGGGAGGCATTTGTCATGCGTGAAGAAGGGATGAATTGAGACATCTTGGAGAACCAATCCACTACTACCAAGATGGAGTCATGACTGCTGGAAGTACGGGGTAGCCCGACAATAAAATCCATTGGAACATCCTGCCATGGGCGCTCGTGTATCGATAATGCAGTATACAAACCAGCATTGGAATGTTGGCCCTTAGCCGTCTGACAAGAATAGCCACGCCTAATGAAGGCATTAACATCCCGCCTCATCGTCAGCCAATAAAAACAGCCCCTCAGCATCGCATGGGTATGTGCCTGCCCCAGGTGGCCTGCTAGCCCTCATCCGTGAATCTTTGAAATGATCTTCTCCCGTAAGGAAGAAGAAGGAATATATAAAGTTGTCCCCCGATGTAAGAAACCATCCTATAAGAGGTACTCGCCCGATGCACCATTGCCCTGCTGGCACGCGGCAAATATCGGACCGAACTCCACGTTCGTCGAGTAAAGGTCTCGAATATCATCGAACCTAAATATTTGGCTCCTCAGTGTCACCAAAGCATGCGCTCGCCGGCTAAGAGCATCCGCAACAAGATTCTCCTTCCCGGGTTGTATCGTAGGCGGATTGTGTAGCGCTGAAGGTAAGCCATCCGCTTAGCGTGTCTGTCACTAACACGCCGCTGGCTATGAAGAAAGTGCAGTGAGACTTTAGTAGGAGTTAGTAGGGGCATTTTGGCCCAAACGTAATAAGTGGAATGTAGAATGTTCCAAATGAGGTCATGGCTTATCTCACTACTTTAGTGATGCCACCCGTGACATCACTAGGGCCTAGAACATTCCCTTTGCAGCTTGGATATTTTAGGAATATTCCCCTCGTCCTATGGTATATATATGATGTATAACCATTGGGTCCCATTCAACTACCACACGAGAATGAGAGTTTGAGTTAATTCTTCTCTTAATTAGTTGTTGCTGTATTTACGCTTCCACGTCACATCAATATCATTCAAAAATAGAAATATCTCGCACAATAATATTCTTGACAAGAAATTCATCATCATAATTTCATTAAGAATCTTCACAAACAACTGAACACTTTTAGCTGAGCCCAAAGCTCTTATATATAGGCCAGACCGAGGTCAGATAAGAGGGAAAGAAGATTTGAATGTGAAGTTTAAAATCTCTAATCCCTAAACTTAAGAAGCTAAAAGAGGAACATAACAAATTTTAAAAACTTAATAAAATTAAAATATATATTTCTCATCTTATGGCATGTTGTTGCATCATTGAGAAGTTTGTTGCTAAATTACTCAGCCCTCCACATTTGTTGGTGCATCCACTTTAGTCTAACTTCAAAGCATAATCGGTCGCTTGCTCAAGGCTATAAATTTCCTGCACTTTCAAGTCAACTGACTCTTCGCTGCAACCCCTATATACCGACATATTCGTCTAGCTCCAGTTTCTCGCAGAGAGTGTATCCAGTAAGCGATATGAATCCTTTGTCTATGTTCGTACACCCCATGAATAAATTGGTGGTTGGGTAGCTTAGCCACTAATTGAACATGGTTGCTTCCCTTGATGACTTTGTATTCGAAGACCTTGTCCATCGTGTCAAGCGAATCGATGAACGTATCTAGATCATCTTTCCATTAAAAGATGGGATGTCCACTCTGAGGTCTCCCCCCCATGGAGACTCTTTGCCATCGGTTTATCTTACATTAACCAGGTCCTCCGTGACCATCCCCTAAGGTTCATCATCCTCCTTTGTCATACATGGGAACTCGAATGAGGTGCAAATTAGGCATTTGAATGTGACCAGTCACCAAACCCACCTCCACAAGTAAAACAGCTCGAGCAGCCCCTCCCCCCAACCACCGATACCCCTATATCAGCCCATGTCGTTGGAAATCTTTGGACTGTACATGTCATTTCCACATTCAACTAATGTTACGATCAATGGGTGTTTTGTCAACCTCAAACTACTGTCAATCTTTGGCTTCTGTTTGGAAAATTCGTAAAAAAATCTGAAAAGTTCATAAAAAATAAAACTCTTTTCTCCCATGCTTCCACGCCTATTTAACAGGGAAAAGAATTAGTTGGGGGCGAACCTATAGGTCAAATCGATATCATTTCAGGTCCCAGTTAACTAGAATCATCTCAGATTTATAAAACGCCAAGTACAATCCTCTAATTTCCATTATAGGATTTAAAGCATACCAGTGGCCTGCTAGATCGGAGTTATATTTGTTTATTTAATCTAACAGTCAGTTCCCATGAATAAAAATGAAATGTTAGGCCAAACCTCTAAAGCCTGCGAATCAAGCAAGGGCTCTAGATATCATTAAGATTGATCAAAATGGAAACCAGACAGCAGATCGAGTTAAAGAATTTCAAATACTTCCATTATTTTGAGATGAAGTTTAATTAGTACTGAGAAGGTTTGTGGCCAAAGCTTGTGGAACCTGAATAGCTTGACTGCGCACTAATAATGGCAAAGCAAAGGGAAATGACATACCTGCAGGTTATACTTTGACCGTAGCGCCCTACGGTAGCCACAGGCATAACATGCAACAAAACATCCAGGTAACCCAAGAAGAATGCCTTCAGTTAACAAGCAGCAAATTGTATTGACAAGGGTCCACAAAATAAAATGGGTCATGCACGATCCCATCAAAGTTCCGGATCCCAAAAAATTGGCATTCTTTCCAAATAGAAAGCAGGGGCAGAAAAGACCTATATAACCTGAGCAGAATGACAGACTGTATTTAGCTGATAAGTTCCAGGTTTTGAGTTGATAAAAGCATCATTTTCCACACCAAAATGAAAAGAAATGATAGATAGTCTCTCTGGCCCTTAGTAATGGTCCACATTTCCTTGTTTGCCATGTCCCAACAATAGTGTTAGACGAGTCAAGCATCATTTATTGCTACTTTTTCCATATACTTTTTTTAAAATGCTAATTACAAGTAGAATATAATAATTCATCAAATATTTCATTTCTCAATGTCAGGAGACGAGATAGTGTCCCTAAATCACTATAGACACAAAAGTTGACATTATGCAACTTTGTTCAAAAAAGTACCCAAAAAGCAATTAGCCTCCAAAAAATATGCCATGACTGGAAAAAAATATACTCAACTCGACAAAGCCTTTTCTCAATTATTTGGGGTCGGCTTCTGGACAAAAATATGATAAAAATAAATAAATAAATATTAATAAGGAAGACATATAGTACTTGACCCCAAACAGAGGACAGGAGCTTAATAGGGAAAGAAAAAGTACTTTATCAAAGCCAAAAAAAGGAAACTAAGATACAAGCACCAGGAGCTTAATTTTTATAGCAGAAAATAACTCATCTATTAACTTTCAAAGATATGATCTAGAGGCTATAACCAGTTAATTCTTGACTCTTCATTTACTGGTCTAGGCACTATACAAGATCAAAGTCGCATGTGAAGATCTGGCACCAACTTATTTTTACCATAAAGCAGCAGCTAAAGTTATTGTTCCCATGAGAGTCCATCGCTTCTACCACACATCATTTTAATGATGTAAAAACATGATTAATACTTTGTGGTGATAACTAATGAAAAGTCCTCTCTACAGTAGCAATTAACTCATCAGTTGTGGTAGGAGCCTCTTCATGTTGGAGTCAGTGAATTGCCTGAAAAAAGCGAAGAAGATCTAATACATTCAAATTTGCGTTATTTGAAGGTTGAACAGAGAGTCAAACTAAAACGCATCCTTAAATTCTGCGTCAACAAATTAGATATCGTTAGGATTGTAGTGTTTCTCAACTAAATCATTCTTTTTTTCGTAAGAAACAAACTTCTATTGATAACAGAGAGTGATACGAAAATATAGAGGAAAGCTATCCTCTAGATACAACAAAATAAAGAAGAAAAACATTAAAGAAACTACAGAAGAAGAAAAAATGCAATGATGCTATAGACAAAAAAACTCTGCCCAGTGATTTTACACTCCATAGACGGTAACAAACAAACAAAAAAGGACAGAAAAACAGCCTATAACAACTTTAACAGCTTCTGAAATCTGAACTCCAAACAGCAACCTGCCAGCAGGACTGCAAAGTGAAGGAAATTTACTTCCCTATACAGCCAGTGCAATCCCAGTTACATATCAGAATAACCTTATGCAATTAATTCCGTCCAACTGATAAACAGTATTCGAGTCACCCAAACCCAAAAATTCCTTCGAAGTTGAAACCCGAGGAAAAACGACATATCTGATCCCATATCCCAGAACTCCTTAAACTAGGTCTTGGTCATTTATTATGGACTGCTAGCAAAACTTTCTCAACTAAATACGATCGGATTAAATTTCTGGTCACTGATAAAATGGCTTCATATTCACTATCCCCTCAACATTATCTTGAATTGAGGACAAGCAACCGTCATTAAAACAGGAGTCCGTGATTACATAAGTTCATTATCAATAAGAAGGTATTACTTCTCTGAAGCTTTACACTAATTTTTCAGCAATATGTACAAAATTGAACATGTCATAAAACATTGGTGCTAACAAGACTGCTTGGGTTAACTGTTGAGGTCGGATTCACCTTGTTTGGTCGTTTATGTATATATGCTATGTGATTGAATAATTGCATGAAGATGCGATCGAATTTCAGATATTTAACTTGCATCAACTTGGAGTCGTTTATAACCCAGCCTTCTGAGCATGTTGGGTTTATACATCAACAACTATAGACCCATCAACGAGATTGAATTCTGCTTGTTGCCAAATTTGACATACAAATTGGGTTGCCAAAGTATATTTTAACACAACGAACAAGGTCCTACATATTTAGCTAACCCATTTCCCTCCCTCATTATGCACTTCCAAATACTTCACACTTTATGAGAACATACAATATCTCCAAAGCCACATCCCAAAGGTGTTTGGTCATGTATGTATAGATGCTATGTGATTGCATAATTGCATGAAGAAGCAATGGAATTTCAGATATTACACTAACTTCAACTCGGAGTCATTTATAACCCAGCATTCTGAGCAAGTTGGGTTTCTACATCAACTATATACCCATCAACGAGATTGAATTCTACTTGTTGCCAAATGTGACATAATTTGGATTGACAAAACCCAATCCACCATGGGTTGAAGGTAGCAAATTCTAATTTTTAAAAAAAATAAAAAATAAAATAAAAAGTACATTTTAACAACACAACCAACAAGGCCCTACATGTTTAGCAAACTCATATCACTCCCTCATTACGCACTTCCAAATACTCCACACTTTATGAGAACTTACGTCCCTAGTAGTCAAATCACCAAGGTCTCCCATTACTTCCGCTCCACAACCTCTTCCATAAACAACTACTCTTTTACATGATCTCCAGAGCCACTTCCCAGAGAAAGTTTTATTGAAGTCCCCCGATTTGTAACCACCCCATATCCTCACCTATCAACAAAAGACCAAGCCTCATCCAACTCACTAGATGGTATTTGAAATCTTCCTTACATATCCCCCTCAAAGGAAGTCTCTTAGTTCAAGTCTTTGACATTGATCCCAGGAGTGTGAACAAAACTTATACAAAGATCCCACACACCCCAAGCCTTAAAGGATGATCCCAACAGAAACTCAAGAATGAAGTAGGCAAAAGATCCCATTCTGCATCCCAAATTAACTGCATAGTCCGCATCATCCACCTTCCTAACTGTACCCAACATTTGTTTGAGTCCCATTGACAAAACCATATCCAACAAGTAATACACTCTTATTGACTAACCCTCCTCCACCTCCCTATAGTGAAATTTAAACACGAATTATAAAACCTTAGCTATTGTTTTCTTTTCTATATTTTTCTTAGTAATTTTTGCAGGACTCCATGGTCTATTTTATTACATCATATCTCTTCTTATTCAGTAATATTCTTTTCCATCAAAACAAATAAATTAACCATTTCTAGTGTGACTGAATTGAATACTTTTACTAGAGGTAAGTAACAAGGAGGTTGAAAAGTGCAAAGTCAGACGTCAAATGCTTTTATAGGACAGTTAATACTTTTTTTGAGAAAACCAAAAACAGATAATTAATTAAATGGAGTGGTAGAAGAAGAAAATGCTCAGAACTGGCAAAAAAGAGGACAAAGACGCAAACAGCATACAAACTTGAAATTTATATTGGATTACCAGGCTTTCAGCGCTTCACCTATATGCAACCCCTTCCCCCCTCCAACGCCCACCCCCACCCCCAACCCAAAACACCCTACATGATCTGAGTTGCCACCATGTTTTCTTGAAACTAAACATTTGCCCAAATTCCAACTCCTACATGTCCTGAGTGGCCACCAGTGAACAGAGTCCAATGGTTTCTTGAAACTAAACAGTTACCCGAATTCCGACTAGGAATTCCGTTGTACAGCCAACTGCCTCACAATATGGGAAGCCATCCTAGCATCAAAAGCCTCCTTTTGCACTCCAATGTAACCGAAATCTGAACACAAGATCTCGTTGTAACAACCCGCGTAATTTTTGGGTATTTTAATTAATTTCTAGAAAATGGAGGAAAATAAATTTTGAGATAAAATTATTTTTATTGCTCAAATATGTTGGTTATTATTTTTATAGGCGAGAATTTCAAAAGGTTTCGAAAACGGATTTTAAAATGATTTTTAAATGCTTTTAACTCTTGGAGTTGTTTTGGCTTCCAACTCTTCATTTATTTGCCTTATTTAAAGGAGTCTTTTGGATTCCAACTTTTCATTTCTTTCCATTATAAAAGGAAGTCGTGGGCAAGCCTTTTAACCTACTTTTGGCACAAATTTTGGCAGCAAATATATTTTATATTCCTCGTCTTTTTATATACACATTGGCCCTTGAGATTTGTGAGTTCCAACCTTAGATTAGAGGTGTTCTTGGGGCTATTTTGTTGGAGGTTCTTGGAGGAGCTTTTGTAGATCTTTTGTGTTGATCTTGAGGATGTGATCGCTGGTTTCTCATCATGGTTTGAGGTATGGGGTTTTACACAATATGCTCCTTAAATCTCGCGAGTGTCATTCTCGTTGAATTCTTGTTTAATTGAACTCATATTTGAATTGATAAATTCATTGAAATCTAGAAAATAATTGTTGAAATTATTTTGATTCATGTGGTATCATTATATTGTTGATGAGCACGTTGTCATGAGATTTTAATATGGCACGGATGTTGGGCACCCGCCAAAATTCCTGTTTCCCGGGCTATGGCTAGATAAAGCATATACGGATGTGGTGAGGCCTGGTGACCCGGTTAAAGTGTTTTTGAAAAATTATATTGATAAATGATTTGAGATTTGCATTTTGATTTGAATATTCGTACTCGTATTGTTACGTTTTATTCGTTGCTAATCCGTATTTGTTGAGCATAATTCCTGTCGTATTGTGTACTTCCCCATATTTTCTTTTAGTGGCAGGTTAGCGCGGATTTTGGGGCGCTATGGAGATTGATTTTAGCGAGGATTGTTTGGAAAAGATTTGTATTGTTTTGATGTATAGAACTTAATAGATTTATATTTTTATTCGAGTTAGATAGTTGTAATTTTAATTCGAAAGACTTGGTATTTATTTGAAGAAATTGAGATTAGTGGTTTCGTTTATATTGTGGGATTTTTTAGATGCTCTATACCTTGTCACTTGTGGATTTGGATTTATTTTATCGCATTAGCGCTCCGTTCGCTCTCCCCGGGCGGGCGGGGTGTTACACTCGTGCTTAGAAAATGACAGCAATCCCCACAAGCATTGAAATATTGAGTCATAATTAGTAATGGAACAAAATAAACAGCTTGGCATGATCCCAACCTCTGCCAGAGAGGTGAGAAGGTCGGCAAAGACAGCTATCATGCTAGTACCAAAACAACCCCTTTGTTGTATGCTTTAAGTCTGTCTGCAACAGATGCTTGCCAATTATTCCCCCACTTTATCCATTGGCGATCATCATGGGAAGAAAGGCTTAACTTGGTGTAGGGGTTACTCCCGCCATCCTGCCAAAATTGCCAGCTTACCTTACTCCCCATATATAAGGAGGGCTTCCCTCCATTTTAAGGCACCAAAAATCAAAAGAAGGCTACCACTAATACAGATGATTACATAACACCCCATCAAGTAATCTCATGGAGGTTGGAGTACGCAGTTCGAGTACTGGGTTTGTTAGCTCCTTAATGTACAACCTCTTCAAGGCTGAACCACTACAACTCTTGTCACTGTTGAATGATTATCTTTAACCACTTCTCTAAAATCTCGAATTAATTACTAAGCACGATAAGCCAAAAAAAAGGATAATCAATACCTAATTTGTATGATAAAGTATACCTCCTCGGTGACTATATGGTTTTTCAAGTTCATTCAGGGTATACCAGAAGTTTTCCTTGCAACTAATATGCACACTTGTTATTACATCCGCTCTAGCCTAGCAAACTCCAAATTACTACTCCCCCCTTTAGTTATCTTCATTCTCATACATCACCCATTAGTTATCGTCATTCCCCTGCCTCACCCTCTAGAATACACCCAGCTCTTCATCAGCCCAAAATCTATTATTTAACACTGATGATACGAGAAATCGTACATAGGTAGATCTCGTGCCAACAAATCAAGTATGAAGTGTAAAATAAATATATAAAGCAAGCAAACAGAGAGTAGACAAGATATAGAGTGGTTCAGCCCTTAAAATGGGCCTACGTCCACTGTGTTGCTCCCTTCTCATTATGTGCATTGCATTGTACAATATAATCGTGCCTATAAAGGCGTACAAGTATGAGAATAAAGGAGAGTACATGATAGTATTAGAGATTCCAGTGAGCCCGTGAGGTGGCTGTGATGTAGATTCTAGGCCTCCAAAGCTTATGTTGGGGTGATGTAGAGAGAGTCTGTGTTGTAGTGCCTCGGGTGTGTCTGGAAAAACTCTCCATTACTCCCAGGTGTGATCCTTTATTTATGAGGAAGTGTCTTGAGTCACGTGCCCTGAGCACGTGACGTATACCAAGCCTGCAGTAGATGTGGATGAGGGCGTGCGGCCCACAAAGTAGCAGCGCTGAGCTGTTGGAGGGGGTCCGCGGACCCTGAGTTGGGGTGTCGCGGCCTCTGGAGAGGGCCGCACCCTACAGGAGTTCTGGCCGCGCCTTGAGTGAGATACCTGTCGCGGCCTGTGTGGCCTGAATGCGATTGTAGAAGTACTGCCACGGCAGGGTGCTATACTTGTACTATCAATAAGCCCCCAAGCCGTAGTGCCAAGGGAGATATATTGGGACTGCGGCTAAGTAGCCTAGGTGCCGCGGTGCTTTCAAAGCGACGATTCGTCTTCCGCGCTCCCTTATATAAATTGTTTCTAGCCGTGGACTTCATTACGTTTCCAAAACTTTTGAGAGCAAATCGAGAGCGAAACTCTGCACATTTCTTCTTGCATATTCCGGCGACCCTCTGAGGCGGTGTGTGGCAGTTCAAGGTGGTCTGTAGCTGATCTTCGCGATTCTCTTCATTCCCAGGTGATTTTTCAAACACTATTTACAATTTTCTTCCCTTTTTATGCCTTTCTTGGTTCATTTGCTAGAAATCTAGGGTTTTATTTGTTAGTTTTGCTTTCTCCCACATATGCTGCATATGAAATACATATCACTGTTCTTGATGTTCATAGTCGAACCCTCTACATTCTGTGAATTTGATCTTAGAATGGTTAAAAATAGGATAATCAACTGTTTAGGATAGAGGCCGCGGCATGATAGGATTATAATAATCGTCTGAACTTGCAATTCTGCGTCAAACCGTGCTAAATGGCCGCGGTCCCTCAAGCCATCATCCGCGGCATCAAATCACCCCCTTGGTCATCTCGGAACAGCCTTACGACTCATGAACCCAAGACATCCATGTTAAATAACTGTAGTTGCTACTAGAGCATATCGAATTGTCTGAAGAATTAGGAATGGCCGCGATCGGGAATGCCTTAAAGCAATTCTATCTTATTTCCGTGGCAGCGCATGTTCCACAAATATGGATGTGGCCGCGGCCAGTTGGGACCGTACGGTCCCATAAGCAATAGAGTTCGCTCATTAATAACTGTGTTAGGGACGTAATTCCAAACTTTTAATACTTAAAAATACCCTTCTGCGGCTTCTTGAAGTCTTACAAGACATACTGGCTGCGGCGCCTAACTGCGAACTCTGCTTTTCAGGTACTGTTGCAGCCATATGAGCTTTGACCCAGACGAGTTCGAGGCTTTTGGGCAAAGCATTTTGGGACCTCTCCCCCCGAGCTTACTTCCGTGCCCCCTCTGAGATCAGTTGGGCCCTGCAAACTGAAAGATTGCCCGAACTGCGTGATAATTGACTCAGCCTCCGCGGACTCTGCATCTGGGAAGGATTCCCAATCTCAGCCGATGGAAGAGGAAGCCAACTCAAGTACACATCCAATGGGAGTAGGAGACAATGCCGCGGCTGCTAGAAATAACCCAGGAGGCACATCTGGGAGGGCTGAGAGACCATTGGCTGCGCTTGATATCCGCGGCTCAATGACCCAAGATTGGGTTGAGCAGGTTGCTGAGGCTTTCGAATTTCCAGAAAATTTGACGTGCTCAGCCCCTGCCGCGAACCAGAGACCGTGCACGGTTCTGTCCGACGATGGAATTTGCTTCCCTTTGCACGCCTTCATCTATGGGTTGCGGATGCCTGTTCCTGTTCCCATCCGTCGCATTTTCCAGACAATGAAACTGGCCCCAGCTCAGTTAGATCCCAACGGCTGGAGAGCTGTTCTTGCTGCAATTGTCCTTTGGGAGAAGTTGTTCAAAAAGGACATTACTCCCGCGGAGTTCTTTCATTTCTACCGCCCAAAGGAAAACTCAGTAAAGTTCGCGGGCTACTACTATTTTTCTAGCCGCGGCAGGGACGAGACCCTTTACACTGGGAGACCGACCAGTGTGAAAAACTGGAAGGGGAAATATTTTTACATCTCCGGTGAAGGCTGGGAAATGCACCCCGAGGAGAACGAGAGAGATCATATAAAATGCCGCGGCAGTGGGGTTCACCCTCAAAACTAGGTATAAGATTATAGCCGCGTCCTTTAATTTCACGTAACTTCCACTAACTTGAATTGTCTTTTCTTTCTGCAGCCCTTGACAATCTGCACTTGAACGCGAGGCAGGAAAAAAGAGTTGCTGAGGCCGCGGAAGTTCCTGCTGAGCATAAGAAGTTCAGCATACTTGTAACGTCGGCAACTGTATTTGAGGCGGGATTCTTCCCAAACAAATCAATTCCTCAACAGATGGGCGCAGAGGGTAATTAACTGTGCCATTATTTTTATTCCGCGGTCATTTTATTTTCTTGAACTTGTTGAATTCATGCTATTCCTTTTCAGGTGAAGAAGTTGATAGGGAGCTGTTGGCTGCGCAGCTGGCAGAGATGGATGAGGACGCGGTCGTCCTGAATAACACCGCGCGAAGCAGAAAAAGGAAGAGGTCCAGAGCTAAGGTACCTGCCGCGGCCCCTACTGGAGATAAGGCCACTGATCCTGCCGCGGATCAGGCTGGAAATAAGGCCACTGATCCTGCAGCGGATCCGGTGGTTAATGATGAAAACCCTGCGCATCATGAACACTTTGATGACGACATAGGGGAAAATTTAGCCGCGGCTGGCCTGATGTCCGCTGAAGTCCCCTTTCAATCGTCCTCTCCTCCGCCGCCAACTGTAGTGGCGGTTAACGCGAATTTGCCACCTCCCCAATTCCGCGGAGAGTCCGGTCCAGACGGTAGGCCAAGGCCTCAATTAAGGCAGCCTGACCCAAAGTCCTCTTGGGACACTACTGCAAAGGCTGCGCGGAGAATGAAGCGAGCCTTGGATGCCGCGAACCTCGACAGGCTGGTTGGAGAGGACCACGAAGATCTGGAGGACTGTGGCCTCCACAGCCTTCTGAGGGTACGTACTAATCATTTAATCTTTGTATCTCATATTTTCCTGTACTTTTGCTAACGTCCCTTATTTCATACAGGCCGCCGATGTGAGTTGTGGTCCAGAAGAGGAAATATGAGGCTTTGTACAAGCTGAAAGAGGCCGAGAAGAGTGCTCATGCCGCGAACCTGCAGTCTGCACGGGCCTCTTCTTTTGAGGCAAGGAAAGAGTCTGCTGCCGCGGCCCTCCAGGCAGCCCATATGGACTTGGAGAAGGCCACCAAGGCCAGAGAGGAAGCGGAGGAGAACTTCAATCAAGCCGCGGAATCTCTGAAATCCTCACAGGCCCAGACAGCCGAAGCCGCCCGTGTTGCAGAGATTGCAAATGCCAAGCTCGCCCTCCTCCAGCAGAAATATCAAGAGCTAGAAGCCAAGCCTGCTCAGAAAGATGAAGCCCACGCCGCGGCCATACAAAAGATGGAAGTTGATCATGGCGACGCCCTCCAGCTAGCCATAGATCATGCCGTGGAGTCATTCAAAGGCTCCAAGGATTTCTTTCTCACCAATAACAGGGCATACCTCCGCGGCTACCAGGAGTTGCGGCAGAGAATTATTAAGAACTTCCCTGATGCCAAGGAGACGGTCCTCGCTTGGAAATTAAGTGATGCAGAACATCAGGAGTGCATTGCTGAGCTGAAGGCCGCGGCTGAAGAGAGAGCAAGGCTGATAGCCCAAGCAGAGGCAGAGGCAGCGGCTGAGGACGGGGAGACAGAGACTGCCGCGGGCGGAGAGGAGGCTGACGATGATGATGACGCGGCCTCTTAAATTCTCAATTTCTGTTGCATAAACTGTAATCTTAGATTTCCGTTGTGGCTGCGGCCTCCATTTTGTAATCTATGACTATTAATACAAAGGCTGTGACCATATTTTTATCACTGATTGCCTACTTTAATATTCCTTGCTTTTCAATATTGCATGTTTTACATTGCCCGCTATAGCGAATGGTTGGACATTACTGCCTCATATTTGCAACTTGCTTTCTGTATTGAATGAACTTGTAGGACTTGTAGCTAGGTCCGCGGCAGCATAGTATAATTCGATGCAATCTTGGTCTTATTAATCATCCGCGGTGTCCTTGTCACTTTGGCCCTTTTTGTTTTTCCCCTGCACCTCACTGTAGGGTTGTGATCCCCCAAGCCGCGGTGCCAATGAAGTACGATTTTGGGGCTGCGGCTTAATTTCTTCAATTTTTCGTAGAAGTCGCGGACCCTTTGGTTATCTACTCGTTTACCATGTAGAAATAATGAATAGATCGATGCCGCGGTAATTTTGAACGAGGGCAAATATTCTGAATTCAAGTCCACCTCAGCGACTCTCAGTCGCCTTTTCCATTCAGCTGTGGCAGGTTGCCATCCAGTGCTAGGGCAGCGGCGGATGGGGATGCCGCGGCATCTACTTGACTGCTGACAAGATAATGAGGCTGTAGAACCTTGCCCTTGGGAAATCGAGGCCATCCTTCTGTAGGTTTGACATGCTTCATGATCATAGTAACAGAGCCTCCTATAGCCGCTTCGATTGTCTTTCATGGCTTTCCTTTAGTCAATCTTGGGACACTATGAAGCCTCCCCAGGCTGGGTTATGTTATTAAGCCATCCACAGCTAATATGCGAGACACTATCAAGCCTCTCCAGGCTGGGTTATGTTGTTAAGCCACCCACAGCTAATATGCGAGACACTATCAAGCCTCTCCAGGCTGGGTTATGTTATTAAGCCACCCACAGCTAATATGCGAGACACTATCTGGGTTATGTTGTTAAGCCACCCACAGCTAATATGCGAGACACTATCAAGCCTCTCCAGGCTGGGTTATGTTGTTAAGCCACCCACAGCTAATATGCGAGACACTATCAAGCCTCTCCAGGCTGGGTTATGTTGTTAAGCCACCCACAGCTAATATGCGAGACACTATCAAGCCTCTCCAGGCTGGGTTATGTTATTAAGCCACCCACAGCTAATATGCGAGACACTATCAAGCCTCTCCAGACTGGGTTATGTTATTAAGCCACCCACAGCTAATAATATAAAGCCATCCCTGGCTAGATATTGTAAGCCTCTTGGCTCGATGACGAGTCCCAAAAGCTAAGAATGGGCGTTATAAGCCCCCGTGGCTAATGTCGCACTCCGAGAGCAGAGAATTGGCGTTGTAGGCCCTGGTGGCTGATAAAAGCTCCTTGAATCCTCAGATGCTTCTGCGAATATGGTCATCATATGATAAGATGTAGTTGCACATTGCGAGGGGAACTTCTGAGCTAATGAAGGTCGTAACCCATCCATAAGTGCATCCCGAAGTAGAATAATCCTTCGAGATAATTTTGTTATATTTCCTCTGAAATCTGTTTGAGACAACAAGTCCTTTTGTGAGGTTGCAGGTTATGAAACCAAGAGAAATATCAGATATAGCTAAACTTGCTAGTTCATATATTTATATATGTATGCTGCAGCTAATGACTTTATTAACAAAACATAAAGTCTCGAGTATTAAGGCTACAGTGAGCTTCATAAAACATAAACAGAAATAGTTGAAATTAGAAAGACTAAGGATGAGATGCGGTAGGCAGCCTCTGCTAGGTCTGGCTGAATCCCTTATGCATCCTTCAGGAATCGCTGCAGCATCCCTTGCCCGATTAGCCTTTCAACTTCATCCTTCAGAGCACAGCATTGCTCTGTGTCGTGGCCATGGTCCTGATGGAATCTGCACCAGGTAGCTTTGTTCCTCTTGTGGGGTGGAGCTCTCAATTTTTCTGGCCACCTCAAAATCTTGTCCCCTTTGATGAACTCGAAGATCTCTTCAATCGGGAGGCTCAACTGAGTATAGACACCCGACTTTTTCTGCCTTTTTTGGCCTCCGACAGTTGATCCCGTGGTCTCGTTTACTGCCGCGGCAGGCAAGGTTGGCTTTGTTGTTTCCTCCACTTCCGCGCCTATGTTTTTAGATGCCGCGGCCTCCAGCATTAGCACCCTCTGAGTTAGAAAATTGACCTGGGTCTGAAGTGAGGCGTGGCTGTCATAGAGGTGATTAAGGTGATTGTATAGTTGCACAATCTCATCCCTGACTTCTGCACTCCGGCTGGATTCTCCTTCCATCTCTGCTTTTGTTAGTCTTTATAAAGTATACAGAATCTGAGACAAAACTTAACAGAGGTGAGTTACCACAGAAGTATTAGGAAGGAGGGTTTGAATTGCTCCATGATTATGCTGCTGAGGTCGCGGCCAGTATGGCACATAAGTGCACTGCCGCAGCCTTTCAATGTTATTCACCAAGGTCGATCCAAAGGCCACTCAAATCCCTCCCACGATGATTTTGAACTGTTGTGGCAGGTCCGCACCAGTAGGGGTCGCGGCATGAGATACTGCCGACCTTACAGGCCGCACCCCTGCCTGGGCAGGGGAGAGATCCCAAGACAGGAGCTGATATTTTCTCCCCCAACACGTGAAGAAAACCTACTAGGGTCCATTGATGAGAGAATTTCCTTGCGGCGCGCAATATGGCACAACTTCAATGGAAACCCTAGATCATAGGTAGATGACAACAAAAATGGGGTAGATACAATCCCTCCCTAATCATTCATCTTTTTGAGGCAAAAGCCCGTCATGCTTTTTAGCATTATCTAGATGGAATGATATCATAGGGGTATGCAAAATAGATCTAAAGCCATTAAGTGAAGATCCAAAGATAGATCCAGAAATATGAAATTCCCTTTAAAGGGGGCGAATGTGGTGCAGAGTCCAATAACCGGTAACCGACCCGCGAGGAGATGATCCAAAGGACCCTCAGGGATCGAATAAGGTGTTTGAAGAACTCATATATGCAGAGAAACAAGATTGAAGTATCTCGTTCCCACAGACGGCGCCAAACTAATGATACGAGAAATCGTACATAGGTAGATCTCGTGCCAACAAATCAAGTATGAAGTGTAGAATAAATATATAAAGCAAACAAACAGAGAGTAGACAAGATATAGAGTGGTTCAGCCCTTAAAATGGGCCTACGTCCACTGTGTTGCTCCCTTCTCATTATGTGCATTGCATTGTACAATATAATCGTGCCTATAGAGGCGTACAAGTATGAGAATAAAGGAGAGTACATGATAGTATTAGAGATTCCGGTGAGCCCGTGAGGTGGCTGTGATGTAGATTCTAGGCCTCCAAAGCTTATGTTGGGGTGATGTAGAGAGAGTCTGTGTTGTAGTGCCTCAGGTGTGTCTGGAAAAACTCTCCATTACTCCCAGGTGTGATCCTTTATTTATGAGGAAGTGTCTTAAGTCACGTGCCCTGAGCACGTGACGTATACCAAGCCTGCAGTAGATGTGGATGAGGGCGTGCGGCCCACAGAGTAGCAGCGCTGAGCTGTTGGAGGGGGTCCGCGGACCCTGAGCTGGGGTGCCGCGGCCTCTGGAGAGGGCCGCACCCTACAGGAGTTCTGGCCGCGCCTTGAGTGAGATACCTGCCGCGGCCTGTGTGGCCTGAATGCGATTGTAGAAGTACTGCCACGGCAGGGTGCTATACTTGTACTATCAATAAGCCCTAGTCATCTTCCTAGAAGATAAAATAACAAAAGTCCATAACCTCACTCTCACAAAAGACAGATGGTCCTACAAGCCAACTTGAGACTAATCTAACTCTTCCAAGTTGCTTTTAAGTTATGATAAATTCAAATATGATAGAACCTCGGAAACAGGACCTATGAATGACTGAATTGCCCTGGTTAATCTAGTTAGGAGCCTCTATCAGACTCTGTCCAATTGACCTCTGGCTTCCCCAACATTCAAATCAATTCTACCATTCTCATCCGAAATGATTGATATCTTCCGGTCCCCTTGAACCTCGGCCAGGTCACGGCTGTCTCCAACGAGTAGAGATGAACTCTACAATGTTTTGGCAAAATACTTCCTAGCAAGCAAAAGGCCCCAATCAAGTGTGGTGGTTTATGCGGAACCTAATCTCAGTTACAGAACCAGTCACAAACCTTCACTCAACCTCAAACTTGTAAAATGAGGTCTCAGCCTTCACATCAGTCTCGACCTCAGCACCTGATCTCACACCTCGGCAAGAAGATAATTGGGGCAGGAATCCAGAACAGTTCATTACTCGCAGAGAGTATAGAGGCAGCTCAGAAAACTATAAATCCTTCAATAATATGAGATTATGGCCTACCTAACGATGCTCGGGATTAAGACCAACCACCTCTTGACTTTAGCCAGTCAACAAGGCCATATGACCTCCAGAACATGCCGTTGGAATCATCTCAAACTCTACCAGAATAAGTAATAGACTTCCATCATTTCCTTAACTAAGTCTTGTAATCCGAGTTGCAGTAACTCAGCATTTCTTTTAACATGTTCAGCACATCATCTTTTGTTCGTGGTTTTCCTGTACCAACAAACTCACTTGAAACACTCGAATAATGATTTCTCTCACATTTCTATAGTGGAAGTTGCCTTCAAAGGTTAAACCACGTACACACTTGTCTCATCTTCCATGTGTTTTGCCTTGACCTAAGCACAACCTAATCATTTTTTAGGGTTGATACCAAGTTAGGAATCAGCAAGTTCTTTGGATACTCTATATAGTAAATGCTCAATGACTTGCAATTCATTAAGTACTAAAATATGAACAAGTAGCCTAGTTGTTGTTTGAATGTGTAGGAGGGGCTTATTTGTAGAACTACTCAGAGATAAATTGCCTCATAAAGAGAGTAAAAATAACACCAAGGCAAATGGGAGTTCATTCGAAGATTGAAGAAATTTATCAGAACAAACATGTGGATCCAGTCATGTCTACTACTTACGAAAATATAAGTTATGTTATATGGAGGAGGTTATTAGGAACACGGAAAAAACCAAGCCCAGCAGAACCGGGAAACCTGCTTTCGAGAATAGAGGAGCGAACAATTTAACCCGATTGGGCATGCTGCAAAATAGCTTTACCTGATTGAACATGCTGTGAAACAGTTGCCTCCTGATGGAGCATGTTGTGAGCAACCACCGGCTTGCTCGATTAAAGCATTGATGAGTTATAAAAGATGCTGACGTTGAGAGCACTTACCTTACACAAAGCAATATTCCTTTTGCACAAGATCCCATGCGTGCTGACTTATTTATTGTATATTAGGCAGTGCGCTTGAGTCGCATGCTGAAAGCTGAAACACTTTTGACGAGTAATATTGTCTCCATGTTTTAAGGAGTTTTAAAGTAGACATTAACCCATGCCTAACGGGTTTGTTCCCCATTAATCTGATAATAATGGTTTACCAACAGAAGATTTCAAAAGAGGAAAAAGCACTCAAGGTCCCACGGGTTAAAGCTGAGACTATATATGTTGCATTAACTTATTGAAGAAGACAGATTTTAATAAGGCAGAATAGCCAGACACAATAGATTATAGATTCTGAGCTTCTTGAGAGAGTTTAAACACTTTATACACTTGAGAGGAGAAGTTTTATTATCAAGAATCGGTGTTTGTAAACATTGATTTTCATTCTCTAAGTGAAATAAAACTCGAGCTCCTGTGGACGTAGCCCAAATTGGATGAACCACATTAATTATTGTGTTCTTACAGTTAATTTTCCTCCTTTGAGCTTATTATCCTTGCATTCGAGCTTGTTTATCATCATTCTTGCAAAGTATATTTTTCTCATTACCATTAATACGGGTTACGCCTCAGTTTTACAATAAAACACCCAGGCGACGAGAAATTACTACTTCTCCCTATCAAGAAGTAGGGAGATGGTGAATGAGAATATAAACTGTACTCTTGCACTCATTGATGCTCAGCATGAGGACAAGCAGGCTATTGTCACACCTGCTATTCACTGCTGTCACGAGGAATATTCAAGTGGGACAAGCTTCCACGAGTGCTATTATGGGCTCCAATCAAATGGCCAATCTCATGGTCAAATTCATGGAGTTCTTTCAAAGTCAATAAGGAATTGCGATGTTTGGTTTCACGGTAGATCCAAGTTCCTTCGTTGCCCCTGTGGCACAATCTTTCATTCCTTTAACGGTTATACCCATTACACCTGCAAGTCCCGTTGTTCCTGTTATGGTTAATCTTGCTCCTGCTGTAACACCGACCGTTGAAGCTCCAGTTGTAATCACTCAACTACCTGTGGTTACTCCATCACAGTCCAAGACAGTGGAGGCAGCTGTTTCGCCCGCCTTGACCATTGAGGAGGTCAAGAGGGAAATGATGAAGATGCTGGCATCGTCCTCATAAACATTTAGGGAGGCAAGATCTATTTATGATGATTTTCATACTCCTTACCTACAGGAGTTTAACGATGAATCTTACCCTTAGGGTATATTCCTCCAATCTTTAAGAAGTTTAATGGAAGAGAGGGCAACCGGAAGGAGCATTTGAAGAGATTTGTTGAGCACTAAGGTGCTAATTGCAATAATAAAAAGTTGGGTCTAAGGGAGTTTTCAAAATCTCTTAATGACAAAGCTTACACGTGGTACTTTCACTTAGCCCCACACAGTATGGCTATGTGGGAAAATATACCTGTGCGGATGAGTTTACTTCGGCCCAGCATGCTCAAGAGAAGCAAAGGCCAGGTGAAGAATTGATGGCTTACATCAAGAGGTTTAGACAGAGATCTCTAGACGTATGGAAAGCTACATTGAAGCAAGCTCCTTTAAATTTGAGGATATTTGCCACTTGATAAATGAGACTAGAGAAGGCACATTCAAAGCCTTCACGAGATCAGCAAATATTGCACTGGTCATTCGATCCTTCCCGGTCATGACCAACGTCGCACGGAAACAACCAGCTAGCCAAGTAGTTAGAAGGAGCCCAGTTTTCACGAGTTAATTATACTGAGGGAAGCGAAGAAGTAGGCAAAAATGGGAAGAAAAAGAATAACAAGCGGAAGTTTGATCGCGAGGATCCACCTCCATTGCCTTGTAATGTTGAAGAGGCAATGAATTGCTACAATACCATGTTGGGCGAGGGATTAGTTTTTCCTCCCAGAAACTCTCCACCTTATGCTCCCGGATCAATCGTTCAAGATTACCCCAATTACAGCCAGATCCATTGGCGTATATATCGGTCATCCCATGATTTCATGCTTCACCTTGAGGAAGATAATCAACAAGCATATATCAAAGGGGACTTTGCAGATTCCTCAACGCAATGTTAATAGCAATCCATTGCCAGCCCATGGGGCACACATGGTTGTGATGATGAAGAAGAAGGTCGAACGAGAGAAGAGGAGTTCCAGTACAAACATGATAGTTGTTTGCAAGGACTTGCCTACGATGAACCAAGCTGCAGAGATAGCGAATAAGCTTATCAGGCAGTACAATATGAGTTGGATCCAAGCTTGGAGTACCAAGCTGTATCGAAGTCACCAAGTTTTGGGATGCCGCAGGAAAGCATGTTGAAAATTATTCGGGCCATTTTTGGACATAGAAAGAAAAATGTTGTTCCATCATTAAGGTGGAGAGGACCTATAGCTAGGTTGTTACGAAAGTTTAAGTCTGAGATCACTTTCTAAGACTCAGATAGATCAATCAGGTTCCCTCACAAATAAGCCTTTGTATATAACCGCAAGTATCAATGGAACAAGCTTATCGAGAGCTTTGTTGGATGGAGGTGCTTCAGTAAATATCATGCCTATTAGCTCATTTTATGCAGATAATATCTCAGAGACAAGGTTGGTCACAATACCTCTCTCAATCTCAAGCTACGATAACGAAACTTCCAAGTCCATTGGTTATGAGAATGTTGGAATAACAATGGGCAACCTCACTTTATACATCAAATTCCACGTGATTGAGTCAGCCACATCATACCATTTGTTGATCGAAAGAGTTTGGATGCACAACACAACCATGGTTTAGTTCCTTCGAGATACCACCAATGTGCAAAGGCCAATGTTAAAGGAACTGAGATTGTGATATGAGCAACTAAAAGCCTTTTTTCAAAGGAGGAAGCACATTTGGTGGATGTTGGCTTCTACACAGAGTTAAACGAAGAAGCACGTATCCTCACAAGGCACATCGAAGGAGTGCGAGTGCCCTCCAACAAGGATAGGTTGGGACCAACAAGAGATCAAGAGAAAAAGAATTCGAAGAAGCTCTGCAAGTGAAACCTCAAGCGGAGCAATAGGGACAGGTCATTCCCAAAGCTCATTTTATCGCTCAACAACTTAGAGATGGAATGAAACCAAGGATAGATCCAACGGAGCAGGAGGTGAGAAGGCAGAGTGCGTTGAGTAGAGCTAATAGACCAGTAACGAAGCAGCTCGGAAGCTCCAAGAAAGGAATGCACCAACAACCGTCACGCGACAATGCAAAAAGGTGATGCTTAATGATGAAAGGGTGATATATCGCCTTTGAAAGTGTGAGCGGGCAGCCGAAGAACCTGAAGAAGCTGACCCGGAATATAAAAAAAAATTATCGATAATTAAGGACAATGTTTGTCCTTGATAATTCAAATATCCAAGAGTTTGGAAGAAATTGAAGGTGAGCCTGAGTGTATACAAGATCATCCAAAACCTCAAGGACCTCAAGTTCAAGAGCTAGAGAAGGTTGATTTAGCTGAGGGTGGCGATGGACCAAGACCAATTTTCATTTCGAAAGACCTGGAAGATGCGAAGAAGCTGGAGCTAAATTAAAAAGTGAGTTGCCACAAGTTGAACGCTTTGCCTTCAGTAATATCGATCATGCAATCAACCAGAACGTACAAGCATGAGTTGGATCTCAAAATTAAGGTTGAGGTGAAACGATTGCTGGCAGTTGGATTTATCAAGCCAATTCAACATCCAATTTAGCTTTTTAGCATTGTGCCAGTGGGAAAGAAAGATAAAACACAAATTCACATTTGTGTTGATTTTATATATCTTAATAGAGCTTGCCCAAAAGATGAGTTCCCTTTACCTCCAATCGATAGCCTGATTGATTCAACTGTTGGTCATGAGATGTACAGCTTCATGGATGGTTATGTGGATTATAATAAAATAAAAATGGATCCAAATGATGAAGAGAAGACGGCTTTTAGAACTCCTTTGGGCAATTTCATGTACAATGTCGTGCCTTTTCGTTTGAAAAATGTAGGAACTTATCAGAGAATAATGATAGCCATTTTTCACGACCTCTTCCATGACATTTCGGAGTTCTATGCAGATGATCTGGTTATTAAATCTGACGTAAACCACCTGTCAAAACGCTCCTAAAAATTCTAACACACTTTTAAAGAGGGAAATACTCTTTTATATATACAAAATCAAAGTCTAACGCAAATGAGGTTACAAGGGATCTATTTATAAGTGGAGAAGGGGAGCACTGAATGGGTCTCTAACCAATGTGGGACTCCCACTTTACAAATAAGCCTAATACCCATTTGTGCTCACCTATGTCCCAACTTACAAATAAACAACAAAATAAAATTAATAAAAATAACAAAAATAACAAAAGAAAATAAAATGCTATTATGCCCAAAAATAATCCAAAAATGACAATTATGCCCTCGATTCACATCAATCTCCCCTCCTTGGAAAAGAGTTCGTCCTCAAACTCCAAGGGGGAGACCAACTGAATCACCCTTCAAAACTGTAGTCAGAGCATGTTGGGGAAGCTCCTCGGACGCATCCAAATAGTCTGGTGGATGATCCATCGCCAATAATGCGCGGCGTCGCGAGAGAGAGCAATCAGAAGCTCGGTGTCCAACATTGCCACAGTTGTAGCAGTGGAAGGCAGGAGGCCCTGGGAGAGTGGCGGTGGGAGTAACAATAGGAGGAGTTGAAGGTGCCGCTGCAAGAGGAGCTGAGACAGAAATCGGAGTAGGCAGGGGTCGAGAGCGCTGTGAGCGCTGTGTGGTAAGCCTCGACCTTGGGCGCGTACTCGACCGCCTTCAAGAAGGTCGATATCTCTCTGAGACCCAGGTCGTGCTGAATATGCGGCTGCAAATCCAATATATAGCGGCTAATCCGTTGATCATCTGTCTCGGGTAGGGGCGCTCTGGTGCATAGAAGGTGAAACTGCCACGACTGATAAGGTGTCCTGCCTGAGAGATTGAACGCGAGCAAAGAGATCACGCTCGTAGGTAGGTGGAATGAAGGACGCCTGAAAAGAAGCCTTCAACTCCGGCCAAGTCTGAATAGGAGGCAACCCGGCTACCGTACGGCGATAGCAGAGGTCGTTCCACCAAACCCGGGCAAAACCCTGGAACTTGATGGCTGCAAGGAGGACACGGGAGCGGCCTTAGACCCGCTTGTACTCAAAAACAGTCTCCATCGAAGCTAACAGTCGACCATGGCATCTGGAGAGTATCGTCCATCAAACATGGGCACGTCAATGCGGATGTCCCCGTTGAGGTTCCCAGAGGGCAACTGAAGGGCCATTGATAAGGGGCACTGGTCCTGATGAGCATCGAGACCCATCACGTCACTGGGCACAGGTGGAACAACATCAACAGGAGGGGGAGGTATTTGTGCAGGCGGTGGATGACGAGGTGGTCCGTGCTGGGGATAGTGAGGGCAAGCGCCTATCAAATGGCCAAGCTCACCACAATAGAAACAGCGTCGGTCTCGAAGTGGAGCGTGTCGGGGAGCACCGGGTGGGGGTGGAGGTATCCAATCCAAGATACTGGGGTGGCTATCCCCAAACTCGGAGCAGGACGAGGAGGAACTTGAATGTAATAGGGAGAGGATGTGGTGAGAGGGTGCATGGTGTGAAGGCGGGGGGTAAGGGGTGATTAGGAGTGGCCCAAGGGGTATAATGAGGGCTCCGGGGATGTTTTGGGGAAATGTGGGGTGGGTGAGTGGCTCCGGCGGGTAAAACAAGGTCAGAGGGTGTGGGATTGGGTCAACGGGGGCCGGAGGGGCTAAATAGGAGGTGGACGGCCCAAGGGGGTGGGGCGGGCCAAAGCAGGGGTGTGGTAGGGGGTTTCTCGGCAGCGTATCAAGGTTGGCGGTGGGTTTTGGGTGCTGGAAATGAGCAGGTGAGGTTTTGGTGGGCTGATTTGGGTCGGGTTATTGCGATTTGGGTCGAAAAGGGGCTGGGGAGGTGGGGTGTGGGTCGCGGGGTGCTGGGGGTGGAGTGGGCTGCCCCCGGTCTGAATATGACCAGAGCGGGTGGGTTTTTGGGTCGGAACTGCCCCTGACTGATTTTGGGCTGAGGTTTTGGCCATTGGAAGCTGCGTCGGGGCCAAGAGGGTGGGATGGGAGGCTGAAGTGGGACAGCTGGGCAGGAGTAGGGCAGCGCTTGTAGGGGAAGTTGGGTAGGGTTTTTTTAGGGTTTGAAGTAGGGTTCCAAATTTTTGGGTGAGGTCTTGGGTATCTAGGGCTTGTTTTTCAATCATGTGCCTCAAGTCTTGCATCTCTTCATTAAGTTGGTTGGATTTCTTGGGAGCCATTGAAGGTAGTGCACGATTTGAAAAAAAGAAAAAAAAATCACAAATACACTAGAACCAATGTAGAGCTTCACCCGCTCTGATACCAATTTGACGTAAACCACCCAATCAAAAGGCTCCTAAAAATTCTAACACACACTTTTAGAGAGAGAAATACTCTTTTCTATATTCAAAATCAAAGTCTACCTCAAATGAGGTTTCAAGGGGTCTATTTATAAGTGGGGAAGGGGAGCACTAAATGGGTCTCTAACCAATGTCGGTCTATTTATAAGTGGGGAAGCCTAATACCCATTTGTGCTCACCTATGTCCCAACTTACAAATAATCAACAAAACAAAATTAATAAAAATAACAAAAATAACAGAAGAAAATAAAATACTAGTATGCCCAAAAATAATCCAAAAATGACAACTATGCCCTCAATTCACATCAAAATCAAGGAAGGAGGACTCCCATTTGGCTCTCTGAGAAGAGTTCTCAACAGATGCAGGAAGTACAAGTTAAAGATGAACCCACTTAATGTGCCTTTGGTGTAACGAGTAGGAAATTCCTTGATTTTGTGGTGGATCGGCAAGGAGTGCAGATGGATCAAGACAAGCAAAGAGTCATTCTTTATATTATGCCTTATTCAAAAACGCAGAAAGAGCTAAAGAGCTTCCTCGAAAAGATTTCTTACTTCAGGAAATTTATTCCAGATTCATCTTAGGTTACTCACCCATTAATGGAGCTCCTTCGAAAGACCATGAAGTTCAAATGGGAGGAACCACACTGGGATGCTTTTGACAAGCTTAAGAGATTGCTCACTTCTCCTCAAACGATGATTCCACCCAAGACAGGTATACCTTTACTGCTTTATCTAACCTCTACTACAAGGTCCATTAGCGCACTGTTGGAACAAGATGTTGATGGACAAGAGAGATATGTCTACTACTTGAGTAGAATCATCCATGGTCCTGATGCAAGATATACAAGTATAGAAAGATATTGCTTGGCCTTAGTCTTTGTAGCTCAAAAACTTAGATATTATATGCTATCATTTACCATCGATATAGTGACAAGATGTGATTCAATTAAATTTTTGTTGGCGCGAACAATATTGATTAGGAGAATAGAAAGGTGGTTTCTCATTCTTTCGAAGTATGATTTGAAGTGCACGGTTCCTCGCGCCATTGTGACACCCCGCTTATTCAATATAACGGGTGGCCAGCCCTATACTAAAATAAAACAGGAGTCTCAAGTGTATCATTCTCAGTACCAACTGTCGAATATAAATATACCAACTGTCGAATATAAATATAATTCGGTAACCACCCTATATAAAATAAACGGGAGCCAAAAAAATAATTCTTTTTATAAAGTGTACTGACAACAAATCATTCACATTACGGAGCATAAACATAATAGACAAATAAGAGACTAGATCATTAACATGCGATGTTTAGACATACAAAAGAATATTCCCGAATATACTGTCGGGCAACAGACCATACAATATCAATAGACAAATATATAAGGGATATACATATACGACACTTGGGTATACACACCCGATTTACAATTGTGGATTCTTAACTAGATTACAAAAAGAGTTGCGTCTATAACAAAAGTCCTGTAACATCTTGCACATGCTACAGCTCCCAAAAACTCTGAATCAGATAACCATTATTGGCGTCCTTGCGGTGGAACACCTATAATATATCACAATATATTGCAAGAGAAAAGATATAAACGGGTCAGAGCCCTGGGTTTGAAAATAGTTATAGCAAGTGAATTAAAATGCATAATAATTATAAATGCAAGATTTCATAATTGAAGTGAAGTCGCACTCTCTTGAGACTTAACCTCACCTCTCGGCTATAGCGCGCACCTAAACGTATGCATTAAATCTTAAGTTAAGATACCCCACTCAAACTACGGATAATACCCCCTCAAACCTACGTATAACTCCCATTAGCGTGTCTATATCTTAATATTGTTGTTAAATGTCATTCTCCTTGATTGTACAAATTCATTTATAATATCTTTCTCTAATTATAAGTTGATATATCACACGTCATCTTTAATGCTTATATAATATTCCCTCATCCTTGTACATGACCCCATATACTGATGACCATATATCTCCCCACTTCCAACATTGCGCTAGATTTCGTGCGTGGGACGTCTCGCAAGCGAAATCCAAACAAGGAACCCCCTCGATACACTACCACCTAACATTGTCAGTCATGGAAATCCGTTAGGCCCTCAGTCCATAACACGTACTCCTAAATTACTGTCTACTGGCATAAAAGTATCCAATCTCATGCTAAAAAAGGGCAATACATAACACATATCATACAAGTATACTAACAGTCTCTACAATGCTATCATCTTCCAGGGAGTTACTCACATATCATCCTGGGTTACCAGCGGTCGGATTCTCACACCGACTTGTATTGAACCAATTCACAAGTGTATGGGAAGGGGCCATAGTTCGTCACCTAAAAGGCAAAAAGAATCATACCCAAGACGTCTTACCCCCCCCCCTCACGCACCGTAAAATACTGGACGCTATGACCTGGGGACTATACTCTCCCTGCTCCTCACGCCAGGGGGATTCACCCACATGGCGCAACTTCCCATGATAGCACTAGAGGGGTATGTACCACGTAATATATATCATACACACCCCAGATATATATGCATATCATATATATAAAACATCACATATTAGAATGCATATATTAATAATCCCAGCTATATGTATATATCGCACCTTACATTAGCTAATAATCCACAGGATAATTATAAATTCATTTTATAATTCAATCGTTTACTTAAATATTGATAATCAATCACACCTATGGTTTTTCCTCAAATTTGTCATCATTAAGGACCCACGAACTCTCACTCATTAGCCCGTAACCCCCCTCGAAAGAATCGCCACTCCTTGGAGGATTTACAAAAAGGAAACAACATAATACACTCTACCTCTATTATAGCCCCAAAGTAGCCCCTCCATTGTGTCATGACATAAACCCACATTATATTCCATAAACATGTTTACCACATTATATTAGAGGGTTCCTAAGTATTAAAACCAACTGGAGAGGAGTAAAACACGAGTTAACAAACTGTAGTGACCGGAGCGGACCGAGGGTCCCCGAAAACGAACCGGTCGGTTCCTTATGGCCGGACCGAACCGATGGCCCTTAAAAACGAACCGGTCCGGCCTGTTCAGTTTTTTATTCCTACGAGATTTTCCTACATCTCAAACAAACCCTTCTTCTACCAAATTTTAACATCATAAATCCTCCAAAATATGAACTCCACCATTTTTACACCTTCAAACCCATATACACACAACATCACATGCTAGACTTCAATACAAAAATCTAAGGTCTATCATTTATACCCAATACTACCATAGTTTTTTCACAAATTATGAAATAAATCACACCAATAAGCCTTTAGCAAGTTAAATCACTTGCCTCAAAAATGTAGGGTCTGATTCTTCCTCAAAGTCACGGTTTCTCCTCCCCTTCTTCCTCACGTTTTTCTCTCAAAGGGGTTTTCTCTCTAAATGAGATTAATTAGCTTCTTTTAAGCCTAATAACCCAGATTACTATTTATCCCAACTTTAAATGATAATAATACACACATAAAATGACTCGTATACCCCAATTCGAGTCAAACTAGCCAAAAAGCTCCCGAAACCCAAATAAAAACCCCGAACAGTCATTTTGACTTTCTCGGCCCATCCCGGACCAACCGTACACTCCAAATTGTCATCCGAGACTCCGAATATAAAAATCATCTCCCAACCTCAAATTACTCACTCAAATATGCCCCGGTTGATAAATAATTAATTCCCGCCGCTAATACACACATACGACGTAATATCAATTTATATGATTTTAACTACTTAAATCACACTAGTAATTTAACAGTTCGCATAAATATTAACTCTTTTATCCAAATTAATATTTATGTTAATTCTCATTTTAAAATTCTCAATTAGATTAAATCACTCGCGCACAGGTAATTTAATATATAAAAATATACACGAAAATAAGGGGTATTACAGCCATCAAGAGTCAAGCCTATGCAAATTTATTGGTTATCTTTCCTTCAAGTTTGTTTGAACCACCTCACGAAGATATACCTGGTGATGATTTACAAGCCAACATTTGTGAGGCAGATTTGGAGGAAGGTCCATGGAGTATGATGGTTCATCAGCACAATTCAAAGGAGGAGCTGGAGTGATTTTGTCTAGAGTAAAGGAGGAGATTTCTCTGTCTTTAAAATTAAACTTTCTTTGTTTAAATAACGAGGCAGAATATGAAGCTTTGATTTTAGGGTTACTTGAGGCCCTTCAAAGAGGCATCCGTTCACTCTGCAATAAACGAGATTCCAACTTAGTGGTCAAATATGTGAATGGTGAATACGTGTTGAAGCACCTCAACCTGGCACTTTATCGAACAATCATACGGAGGTAGATCAACCAACTTTATGAGGTCAAAGCGGAGAGATATCCAAGAACGATGAACCGGCATGCTAATGCCTACGCCACAATCGCATAAAAGATGGTTGTACAAGGTGAGTCTATAAATGTGGTGATCCATTAGAGGACAGCTCCATCGTCTGTACTACAGCTCTTCAAACTGATGATGCCTCGGATTGGAGAGGTAAGATGAGAAAGCAGTTGGAGACAAGAGATGGTTCGATGAAGCTTACTGAGTTAGTACAATTCGTTCTTCTTCAAGGAAGTTTGTACTGTAAGAATCTTGGAGGATGGTTGGCCAGATTGCATTGGCCCAGAGGATGCTCAAAGACGGTTTAAGAAAACTCACGAGAAGCATTGTGAGACCACTGAGATTCCTATATATATATAAGAGTTCAAAGAGAAGGATATTTTTTGCCTTCGGTGAAGCAAGATGCAGCAGTATTATAAAGAGAATGTGCTAAGTGCCAAGCATTCTTACAACCGAATGCAACTTTTTGGACGCTCAAACAAACTGGAGGCAGCATTACATTGTCTTCATCAAAGATGGAATTGTTCCAACAGAGAAAGCAGAGGCGATAGCACTTTGAAGAAGAGCCCCAAAGTTCTAACTTGTTAGAAGAGAAGTTATATCGGCGTGGATATTTCAATGGGCCTTTGCAATGAATCACAATAGAAGAAGCAGAGGAAGTTCTCAAGCAAGGTCACGATCCAGCTCACATTGGAGGAGTCAAATTGTATGATCAACTTACGATACTTGGCTATTACTGGCCAACAATGGAGAAAGATTCGGCTGAGTCCGTTCAAAGGTACAAAGCTTGTCAACTTCATGGTAATCTCATTCATGCTCCATCGGTTGATCTACACTCGTTGACAACACCGTATCCTTTTCATACTTGAGCTTTGACCTTGTGGGGGTAATTAAACCTCCATCAAGGGGCAAAATATAGATCCTCGTGGCAACTACGGGCTTTACAAAGTGGTAGAGACAGTACATTTGAAGAGAGCAACATCAGGAGTGGTGGCGCAGTTCATCAGAGAACACATTATTTGTCAACTTGGCATACCTAAGGTTATTCTGTTAGATAATGGAACTCCATTTATCAACAACGAGGTGATAATGTTAACTGACAAATATTAAATTATCCACTCACCTCAACAGTGGCTTATATCATAAAGGTAATGGTCAAGCAGAAGCTACAAATAAAACTTTAGTCAACATTTCGACAAAAATGCTGGAAGACTTTCTTGGAGCATGGGATAACAAGTTGGCTATGGTACTTTGGGCATATCGAATAACCAAGAGGAAGCCAATAGGTTATACACCT
The DNA here is from genome assembly GCA_949130495.1 of Sambucus nigra. Classification (NCBI taxonomy): domain Eukaryota; kingdom Viridiplantae; phylum Streptophyta; class Magnoliopsida; order Dipsacales; family Adoxaceae; genus Sambucus; species Sambucus nigra. Next base: position 173,956,737 of record OX422222.1, on the reverse strand, counting down.
TTATCTTTAGTTTATAGAGCTAAAGCAATCCTTCCAGTGAAGTTAGAACTACCACCTGACAGATATGTTTTGCGAAGAAATATGCTTCCTCAATAGACATGTTCAACTAAAAGCACTAATTGAACACAGAGACGATGCGAGGATGCACTTTCAAGTCTACACGAAGCAACTCTCCAAAGCATATGAGAACCTGGTGAGACCAAGGATGTTTGTGGAAGGCAGTTTTGATGTGCATGGGATATATAACGATATGTGGCGCGTGGTTGTGTCTCGGGAAGAAGACTATCTTTTATTTTCTATTTTTAGTTTAGGGTTTATTGTCATTTTCTTTTCTTTTTTTGTTTTTAATTAGTCTCCAAACATGTTTGGGGCTAATGAGTCATTTTTAGTTATTAGTTGTCATTTTTGGTCTTATAGGGTATTAGCTTGATTAGCAAGCTAACTCCTCCTATAAATAGGCCCTTGGCCCTCATTTGTAAACACCTTGAATATTGAGAATTGAGAATTGAGAATTGAGAGAGAAAGAAACCCATTTCATTAGTATAGTTTACTTTTTGTTGTTGTTGTGTAGCTAATAGTTGTGTAGTGTAATATTAACGCTTTCGCATTTGTAGATTTAAATCAAATTGGTATCAGAGCTGCGTTTGTTCTTGGTGTTCGTCGTGGTGCGTGAAGCGGATAACGAGTTGTGATTCCAACTCCAGCAACCCTTATCAGGTAGGGGCTGATAAGGGCAGGGTTTTTTGATTTAGGGCTACTGCCAACGACAACCCAGCAGCCTCTAGCCACCACTGACCATCCCTGCCCCTTCTGATGTGAACCGAGGTCAATTTTGTCATTTTGGGACATATTAGTAGTTTTATTTCTTTTTATTATTTTTTCTTTATTTTTGTTATACTATTTTCTTTTGTTTTGTTTTAGTATTTCAAGGGTAATGAGGAGGAGTGGCATTTTTGTAATTAGGACCTTAACTTGACGCCTAAGCTACTCCTCCCCTTTAAATACCCCCGTGTAAGCCTCATTTGAGGTAGACTTGAATTTTGAAATAGAAAAGAGTATTTCTCTCTATATAGTGTGTTAGATATTTTTCTGAGCCTTTTGACGTGTAATTTACGTCAAATTGATATCAGAGCAGGTGTCGCTCCACATTGGTGTTGGTGTATCGGTGTATTTGTATCAAAAAAATCGTATGCTACAATCAATGGCTCCCAAGAAATCAATACAACCATTGGAAGAGATTCAAGAACTCAAGCAACAAATGGAAGAAATGGCTCTACAACAAAAACAGCAAACCCTAACCCTAACCCAAGAATTCAATCAAAAGTTTGAAGCCCTCCTTCAACTCTTCTTTACAAAACAACCTCCCACCACCATCCCCCACCCTTCCGACCAACCTGCTGCCCTAAACCTAGTTTTCCCCCTCTACCACCATCCCTTACAACCCCTACGACCCTACCAACGTAACCCACCCCTACCCAGCAACCCCCACACCCACAAACCCTAGGCCTGCTGCCGCTGCCCTCCCCTGGGCGGCAGCCAACCTCCCAAACCCAACCGCACACTCCCGGCCCAGTGCACCCCCAGAATCAGCCCCCACCCCAACCGACCTGCTTCCCAGCCCCCTCAACCTGCCCGATCGTCCCTGTTCAGCCCCGAGAAGACCCATTTCCCCAACCCGCTGCCCCGAAATTCAACCCCAAGCCATTCAGGCTCCATCCGATCCATCCCCATGCCGACATTCATCCCCAACCCCTCGGCAACCCCAAAAAAGTCCCCAACCCAATTTAAACCCACACCTTAGTCAAAACCAGCCCCTACCATACCCATACCCACCTGATTTTTTTGGTGCCTCCACCTCATTTCAGCCCCCAAGCCTATTTTCCCCACCCACCGGGCCACCCGAGTCATCTCCGTACCCCTTCGGATTGTTTATACCCCGGGAGCCTGGGCCATCATTTTGGGACTCCCGACCACCCTACTGATCCCGGTTCACACTACCCCCACGATCCCACCATTCCCCTTAACCCCCAGCTAGCCACAAACCCTAACCCTCCACCTTTGCATCATACGCCCTCCCACCACACCTTTTCACTACTCCATTATGGTTCCTCTTCATCCTCCTCCAAGTTCGGGGGTAGCCACCCCAGTATTTCAGAGTGGATACCTCCACCCCCATCCAATACCCACCGCCATGCTCCACTTCGAGACCAGTATTGTTTATATTGCGACGAAAGTGGCCACTTGATAAGCACATGCCCTCGCTATCCCCCAACTCCTCCCGGGCCCCAGCATCGCCAACATCTTCATCCACTGCCTGCACAGATACCAACCCCTCCTGTTGATGTTGTTCCACCTGTGCCAAGTGACGTGATGAACCTAGATGCTCATCAGGACGAGGGTCCACTATCTATGGCCCTTCAACTGCTTTCCCAGAGCCTCCACGGGGATATCAGCATAGACTTGCCCATGTTTGACGGGTGATTCTCCCCAGATGCCATGGTCGATTGGTTAGCTTCGACGGAGACAGTTTTTGAGTACAAGCGGCTTGTCGGTGGGGTTCAAAGGGGTGGAGGAGGGCAGCGGAGTGGTGTTTGAAGTGGCAGGGGTGTGTAGGGATAGCAGGGTAGGTCGGTGGGGTTAAATAGGGGTGGGGAGGTCCGGGCGGAGGGGAAAATGGGCGGCCTGCCCTGTTCGGCTGTCGGCAGCCACGGCAGGGGTTTTCGGCCCCTTCTGGGGCAGGTCCGGTTGCGGGTAGTGTTGTTTTTGGGCCGGAGAGGTTGAACGGGGGGGGAATGATTCGGCAGTGGTTTTAGGGCAGTGGGGTGGTGTTTGGACAGCTAGGGCTAGGGTTCTTTGGGCGGGGCAGTAGGGGGGCTGCGATGGTAGTGGGGGAAGAGATGATGGTTTTGGGGCTCCGATGGTGGTGGTTGTGTGGCGGTAGGAGATGGAGGTGGAGGAAGGTGATGGTGGAGGGTGGGGCTGGAGGAGGTTAAAAGGGTTGGTATCCCCCTTTTAGCGGTGATAGAATTTAGGGTTTCCATCCACCCGATTCTCATTTGGATATTTATCAATCCACCTGATTTAAGGGTTGCCCGAGTTGGTATCTCAACTTGATACCCACTTTACGCACCACGACAAACACCAAGAACAAACGCAGCTCAACACCAAGAACAAACGTAACTCTGATACCAATTGATGTGAATCAATTATGCGGAAGCATTACGATTAGACTACACACCAACTAAATACACTAGATAAAACTAAACTAAAAAGAGTTTTTTTCTCTCGATATATTCTTCTATCAATATTCAAAGCTAATTACAAATGAAGGCCAAGGGCCTATTTATAGGAGAGATTAGCTTGCTAACCAACCTAAGATCCAATAAGACTAAAAAGGGCAACTAATAACTAAAATTGACTAATTAGCCCCAAACATATTTGGAAACTAATTAAACACTAGAAATAAATGAAAATGATAATAATATCCTAAACTAAAAATTGAAAAAAATGATAGTCTTCTTCCGGGAGCACAACCACGCGCCACGTGTCACCAATATACATCATAATCTGCACTAACAGGAATGGGATTCATTCTCGATAGAACATCAACTACCATTAATTGCACCTTATCAAAGAGGTCTGGTTTGATCCGGCCACCGAACTCTGGGAGTATTCCAGCCACCTCAGAGGAACCTTAAGTTACTTTGAATTTCTTGGGAGCTTGGGGGGAAACCTTCCCTTTCGAGGGATCTGCAATCAATAGAGCTTTCCTTTTTGTACCAACAGCAACCGAAACACCGCCTTTCTTTCCCCCTTGAGCAATCTCACTGATTGGGGGCAAAGGAGGAAACTCTGTAGGCAGTTGTATTTTAGTGGTACTTAGTTCAAACACAATACCAACAGTTGAGTTATTTTTAAGACCTGAGTTGGGTTGGCTAAAAGTGGCAGAGCTAGCTCATTGAAACATCACCATGCCTTCTCTTGTCAGGACTCAGCTTGCTATTAAATTTTGTGCACAGAGAATATACTTCGTCATGTGAAGTCAAAGCATGAAGCATAAAAAGAATCATCAACCTTGTTATTTAAGCAAATGGGTACGGGGATGCCTTCAAAATTAAATTGCCTAGCACAACGATGAGGGTTATAACCCTCGCTATCTTTATCCCATTCAGTGAATCGAAGACGGCTCAGTATAAGTAAAAGTACCATAGCTAACGAAGGATCTTCAACAACAGATGCTTCAGAGTCGACCAATCGAACTATGTAAGCTTCATCCTTGAGGAATGACCAAGTTTTGGCATGAGTTTTCTCATAATAAGGCATATCAACAAAAGCATTGTGGTCATCAATCAAAGGGAGAAAATCTTTCTTACTCTGTTTTTTGTTCCAACGCAACAATCTTGGGCGCTTGATTAGAAATTTGCTAATTGGGAGCTCTATTGGAGCAAGCTTGGGGAACCTACTATAGAGAAACACCATCAAGAGGACCGTGATGACAAAGTTAGAAACGTCATATCTACCAACAGAACGATCCATGTCGAAATGAGCTCTATCTAACCAAGTGTATAAAGAGCCCAACATTACAGCAGCCAAAAGTATGTTGACACCTCGAGCTAACGTAACTGAGAAGTTTATCAAATCTCTACATGGATGATCGTTGGGCTTGTCAGGTAAGAAGAAGCGAGAAAGCAAGCATAAAATATAGACAGATAGCTCTAAAGGCTGACCTTTACCACCAAAAGAAGTATCGAGCACAACACCCATTCCTCCTGCTCCTTCGTAAGTTTCACAGGAGTCTTATAAAAATACTTTTGATCAATTGACCAAAAGTGGCTTTAGAGGAATCCCTAGTGAGCACGCGGCAAAGTCTAATCAAGCTTCGTTCGAGCTTCAGGTTCTTCGTTATCCAGTGGTTCATCGTCATATGGAACGGCACCACAAGGCTCTATTCCAATCAGTTCACACACATCTTCCAAGGTGATTGTGAACTCACCCCAAGATGCCACGAAATTATGAGACAAATAGTTCCACCTAGAGAGTAGCATGTAGAGCACAGAGTTATTCTTGGAGAGGGTAAAATCTCCAAATCAATAGGCAGCATTGGAAGGGCCAATTTTGAGAAAAGTATCATCGTATTTCTTGTAAATATAGTTGGTCCAAGCAGCAAAGCCCTCAGGCGAACCACCTAATGCCTCGAAATCGATGTTGGAATAAGGAAAGTCTCCCCGGTATAATCGGAGTCTCAAGATACCATAAGGAGGAAGATTACCTCCCTCAGATTGGTTCTCAGATTCATCAGCCATCAATATAGGATCATCTAATCCTTTCAAATGCACTGAGAAAGTTTTACCCTCTTCCCAAAATTTATCCCTATCTCCAAAGAATGGAGCACGACGGTAATGACTAAACAGAGCTTCTCTCTCTGCCATTTCTGACATCGGGGTTTTGCTAGTGTTCTTACCAGAAACCTCCATAGCCTTGCTCGATGACGCCATTGTTACAAAGAAAACAGTATGGTAGAAAAAGGCGATCGGTAACAAACTGAGAAGTGATTGAAGGTTTAAGTAGCAAAGAACACTCTCTAGAACGCTTGGAAGCTAGAGCTTTAATAGCGGTACAAGAGTTGGAAGGTTTTGGAAAAATGCAAGAGACGGGTATTTAAAAAGCTAGGGTAAAATAGACGTTTTAAAATGTTTGGTAGTTCATTTAGCCTCGATCGTTTGAAAATTGAGGGGCAAAATGATGGTGCACAACCCAATTTTCCAGAAATCTTCTCTTGGCTACACGTGGCAAAAGGTGACGACGATGTCAGAACAAATGATCTTAGCATCTAATGCCAAAAATACATAAACGATCAGTTTACATGTGTAAGACGCAAGTGGACCTAAATTGACATGTGTAAAGGCAAGGTTCTTCGATTTGAGATACTTCGACTTGAGGATTTGTCCGTTCAAGGCGTTTTTTACGGTTCATCTGTATGAGGTGTTTCGTACATAAACTTATTGTTTACACAACAACTTTCTCTACGAGGAGGCAAATGTAGAAGGGGCTTATTTGTAAAACTCCCTACTCAGAGATAAATTACCTCACCAAGAGAGTAATAACAACACCAAGGTAAATGGAAGTTCATTCAAAGATTGAAGAAATTTACCAGACAAAACATGTGGATCCAGTCATGTTTACTACTTACAAAAATATAAGTTATGTTATATGGAGGAGGTTATTCGAAACACAGGAAAGACCAAGCCCAACAGAACTGAGGAAACTGCTTTCGAGATACAGGGAGCGAAATGGCTTGCCCGATAAAGCAAGTTGCGAAACAACTTAACCCGTTTGAGCACGTTGCAACACAGCTTAACCTGATTAAGAATGTTGCGAAATAGCTTTACCCGATTGAACGTGTTGCGAAACAGTTGCCTCCCGATGGAGCATGTTGTGAGCAACCACCAGCTTGCTCGATTAAAGCATTGATGAGTTGTAATAGGTGCTGACGTTGAGAACTCTTATCTGACACAAAGCAATATTCCTTTTGCACAAGATCCCATGTGTGCAGACTTTTTTATTGTATATTATGCAGTGCTTCTAAGTCGCATCCTAAAAGCTAAAACACTTTTGACTAAAGTAATATTGTCTCCATGTTTTAAGGTGTTTTTAGGTAGACTTTAACCCGTGCCTAACGGGTTTGTTCCCCATTATTCTGATAATGGTGGTTTACCAGCAAAAGATTCCAAAAGCGGAAAAAGCACTCAAGGTTCCACGGGTTAAAGCTGAGACTATATATTTTGCATTAATTTATTGAAGAAGACAGATTTTAACAAGGCAGACAAAGACAATAGAAGAGAGTTTAAACACTTTATACACTTGAGAAGAGAAGTTTTATTTAAAAACATTGATTTTCATTCTCTAAGTGAAATAAAACTCGAGCTCCTGTGGACGTAGCCCAAATTGGGTGAACCACGTTAATTGTTGTGTTCTTACAGTTGATTTTCCTCCTTTGAGCTTATTATCCTTATATTTGAGCTTGTTTATCATCATTCTTGCAAACTATATCTTCCTCGACACCATTAATACGGGTTACGCCTCGGTTTTACTATAAACAGTTGGGCGACAAGAGAAATTACAGCTTCTTCTCCCTACCAAGAGAGAAGTACCCTCTTACAAAATGTATCACCCCAAAATGAAAATAAAGAAGTATGTACTTCAAGCGGAGCTAAGTAAAACCCGTGACAAAGAACGGGGAAAGACCAGAGCCCACTAAACCATTGTAGTTTTCTATTCTTAAGGAGTAGGTTGCTAATACCGCGGGGAGAGCTCATTAATGAAGGGTATTTCGAGTCAAAACTTGGTTGCACACAAGGTGTTTGACAAAAGTCCTAAATTTTATTTTGGTGCCTAGTGTTTGAAAGTCTTAGGTTTGTTGTTCGCTTTCAAACATATTCAAAAATATTATTTCACATTGGAAAGTGAATAATTTTAAGGGGCTTTGTAAATTTAGGACTTATTGTAATATGTATTTTGAAAATAGGACAGCAAACATTTTATTTATAGTTTTAGTCCCTATTTTTTAATAAAGCCGCTAGCGCGGACCCATATTCATAAAACGGCAACCAATCACAGCATGTCACGTGTCCCTTTAATTTGAAAATAGGGACTAAAAATGGAAACGAAATGTTTGTTGTCCTATATCCATAATCAATATTATTTTAAGTCCTAAAAGTACATAATCTATCATTTTAATGGAAGTGGTGGCTTCAATTTGTGGCAAGTAGGGTGAAGGAACTACTCGTCCATGACGGATGATGACGGGAAGGATTTAAAGTCAAGGTGCTTAAGCACAATCTGACACTCAATCAGTGATAATGAGAACTCGACGCCAAAGTTGTGGGAGAGGCTCTATTTAGTGACGATTCTCACAACGAAAGCTTTACTGTTTGAAGATGAAGGAGGGCTCATGAATCACATGAGTATTTCATGAGATTGAAGATAAACTCAAGAAAGTTAACGTAAAAATAGATGAAAAAGAGAGGGTATTGTTACTTCTTACCTCTCTTTAGGATTCATATGACAATACTAACCACCATTTTTAATTGGAAAAAATACAGTGAAGATGGATGAAAACGAGAACAAGAATTCCTTAAGGGAGAAGGGTTCGAGCTCGGCTATGTATGCTCATAGTGAAAATCAGGGAAGGAATACTAATCAGGGATCTAGTGGTAGGTCTTAATCACATGGTGATGGAAATTATCGACAATGTTACAAATACAAGTAGGGCACATAAAGCAAGATTGTCCTTTGAAAATGAATAAGTAATGCATTAGTGACATATGCGGATGAAGATTTTGGAAAGGCTCAAACACTCTTTAAAGGTAACTCTTTATATCAAGGTGAATGAATACTGGATTCGGGTTCCTGGAATCATGTTTGCTTTGAAAAAAAATATTTTTAGACGTTCCAAGGGGAGAAGAAAGGTGTCGTTGAGGTGTAGGGATGGTGAAGCCCAAAATATTTAATGGGGTGGAGTGCATTTTGGGGGGTAGCCTATGTCTTAGAGTTGCGGACAAAACTTAATCTATAAGCTAATTGATTCCAAGGGTCGTCGGATATGAGTTGCGAACGAAATCTTGGGAGTCACACAAGGTTTTATGTAACTATCAAAGGGAGAGAAAAGAGGGGTCGTATGGTTTGTCTTGAGAATCACACGAGGGTTCTATGGCCCTATCAAAGGGAGAGGTGAGTAAGACATTGTATTGTCGGAAACAGACTTCGAAGGTGTGACACCCCGTAAAGTCCATAAATATATTGATCAGTTCTAATATAAAAACACAGTAGTCCAAAACAATTAGTAAGATTCTAAGCGTGAACGAGATAAATAAAACGATATTAGTAAAGACAATGCTAAATAACAAAGTGCTGAATAAATTAAATCATCTTTGATACCATCCATATAACAATAAGAAAAAAAAATCCAACTCTGGAATATAATGAATCTCAAAAGTCCAATATCCAACTCTGAATAATTACACCAACATAAATAAATGTACATCGCATAATCTGTGACTCAAGAAAAACTGAATATATATAACTAACAGAATAAACTGAAATGTAAAAGAGTACGGGAATATAAATGAGCTACACGCTCGACACCTACATCTTGGGAAATGATAAATGGAACTAACGTTGGAAAAACTCCTCCAACAAATAGCTCAAGTCTGCGGCGTCGACTACGGCCTAAACCCTGTAAAAATAGTTTCATGGATAGGATTAAACCTAACAAGTCTACGGTGCATAAGAACATAACTACATTTGGGCCACGGTAATAATAACACATCTTCCTCCGTTATTTAAGTTGATTTAAGTTATCCCAACCCAAACAACATAATTACGCATGTGGTACTAATCCCAGTCCCGAAAGGTATTCACATTCTTTGAATTCATCTTTAATTAAGTATTCTTTACTTTAACATTCTTAAGTTCGTCTTTTAATGTTTTGTAGTCTTGGGTCGGTTTTTGTAGATTAAGTAGTTTGTTGTTTGGGCTTTGTTAGATGTATGGCTTGTTCCTTATAGGCCTATTGTCAGCTAGAGTCTTAATCCGATTTGGGTTATTGGTGTTCTTTGTTAATAATTAATGAATCCTTACGTTTCACTAAGACAAAAATCGTTTTTTAATTTAGTAACTCTTACTATAAGAGTAATCTCTTACTTTGACAGTATTCTCTTATGTTAACGGTCTCAAGTTATGTTTCCAAATTTACATCTCTAATGTATCAGACTTTAATATTCCTGAGCCATAATACCGTGTATACGTCTCGAGAATATTTTATTTCAACATTCCCGAGTCATAATCTCATGAGTATACATCTCTGGTATATATCATATTTAGAACAATTATATCAGAGTACAGACTAATGGAAAATCACACAATCCAGAATGCTCGTAAGTATGCTCAACCCACATCAAATCAAATGGGGCTAACCGAAACATAGTGCAAAGGCTTATCCCTATTGCCTTTAGGGATTAGTCGTGACACTAATAGCTATAGCTTTAGGACGTCCCAACCCTATAGCCTCAAAACAGCAACTGCAGGGGAAATCACTACGCCATCACACCAAACGTACGGCCCCATACCCAAACCAATACGAGAAAAAATCTGGCCCCAATGTCCCACTCGGGTGATGGATACCTCAGCACGTAGGATTGGGGTAAATAGGACCTAGGTAGAGCCCGTCTCTATCACCGAGAATACCACGCGCGGTCAACATCATATGCGTCCCATCAAATCCCTACTAGTAGGTTACCCACGACACACAATACACCCCTGGTATGATTCACATAAAGCAAAGCAAAACAACATCGAACCCGACTCAATTGGGTTACACATATAATCTCTTTTATTACATGTTAATACGCACATTTAACATTAATCATTTACGTAAACTTTAGCTCGAACCCTAAGGTTCCTAAGTCTAGGTATCATCTACTTTATCTCGAACATACAACAAACCTACTCGATGGTTTATAAATTCAATCTCGTTTATTATGTCCTACGCAATCGCTAAACATTACCTAGCACTATACACTTCGGTCCAATCTCCAAGGTTCCTAAACGTAGATACTAATCCCTATACATACTTATTTGTAACTATTTTAAATTATCTAAAATATCCCCGAAGGAACCCAGCTTCGAACCCACGTTAACACATTAAACCAACCCACACTGGGCATGTCCACTGGGTCGGATCGATCCAACGGGACCAGTGGGGTATCCTCCTCCTTCTGTCTCCCATGGCGGCCATAGCTCAAAAACTCTAAACCCTACAGCCTCTATACCTCAAAATTTGCCCATCTCCTCCTTAAATGGGCATCTGATACTTATTTAATTTATTATTTTTTTATACATGTGCTAATCTTTTTTATTACTATATTTTTTTAATAATCTATTTTTTTTAAATTCATCAATGTCTTACTAATCTATTTTTTATGTAATTAATTTTTTTTATCAGGTTGTTTCTTTCTACATTAATCAAGTCGATGAAATTTGAGAGGGAATAAAAGGCTCAAACCGATGACATTTTTCCATATTTTTTATATTCAATCAATTGAGATATTTCTAGACTAAAATTATCTATTAGATTCATTGTTAATTGCGTGTTTTATTGTTATTTATAAATTTATAATTTTTAGAAATGTTACCAAAAAAACAAGCATCTGAATGTCAAAAACGGAAAAAACAATTCTTTGCAAGTCGAAATGCTAGAAGAACAATTTTTCAATGAGTTTTTAGGTATTTAATATTTTTGTACAATATTTTTTTAGAAGGGCCCTAAATTAAATATCGCACAGGGTACTACAAATATCAGGATCGGCCCTGTTTCTACAAGTTTTAGATGATTAATAACTCATTTAAAGGTCTAATCACATAACTGATAAAACTAACACTAAGTTTATTTTCTACACAAGATTGATTCAATTAACCTATGAATTCTCATCAATTATTAAAATAGATGGAGGGTGTTTACATATTACAATTAATAAGATTCATATCTAATGATTTTACGATCAGATTACATGGATTCGTGGGTTAATTATTTGATTCATTAACAAAACTTCAATAATTCTTCAATACATAAATTTATATTATGATCAATCTTAATCACGAACTTATGTTTTATTGTTAATACAAATTAGATTATAACATTATATTATAGATTCCAACATATTATTATTATTCCAACACAAACCTAATTACATTCTTATACAAAATAGACTTGCCTCGGGATGATTCTAGAATCAGCCTCCAATCCTCCGAAGCCATGCTTTTTCATCCCTAAATCTCCAGTGTTAGGATTCTCCCTCTTCTCCCTTAGCAGCTAGGGTTCTCCCAATACGTTGTGCATGTTTTAGGTCAAGTCAATTAGGTTAATAAAATCGACAAACCTGAATTAGGCTTAAGCCCCAAAATAACCTCAACTAAAAAGGCTCAAAACAAGTCCCGACTGGCCTAAAACTTGGCCCAACGTATATACCAACTCAATGGACCAATATTCTACTATTATTAGCTCAAACCGGCCATTCTAAACGTCCCAAGAATCAACCCAAAAGTTAACATATTCTACAAGTCAATTATCTTGTTAAATTAATTAATTAGTCAAAACATAGCTTAGGTTTAGATCTTAATTATTAATTAATTAAATAGTGACTCGATGTTATAAGTAAACACCCAAATGGCGTGCACAAGTTATCGAGTGTTCGCGACATGTGCTAGTACAGAGACATCGGTTACAAGTTTTCTGATAAGCAAACAATTGTTGGAGGAAAAGTCCTAGTATTGGAGGGATGGTTTGGGGTCCGACTCCAATCAACATATGATTTTGACCCGGCAGCATAGCTGCACACATGCATTACCGTTTCGAATGGAGGGGTATTAGGAAATGATTTGGGATGGGTAGCTAGTTACAAGAAAGGCCATTTACAAGCAGAAGTCGCGGAATTGTAAAGTTGCGTCAGCATGGTGGAGATTTGTGAGGATTAGTTGTGAAAAACAAGAATAACATGAAAAAAAATAGTCGTCCCAAATCTTAGGTTATGTCCAAAGTAGGCTGATATTCAAAGGTATTGAAGGCATCCAGGATTTAATTAAAAATGAGCAGTTAAGAGAAATAAAAATGTAAAGGGGTGAATGAGGATTGTAAATAAAAGTGGAAAGTTGCGTACAGCTGTGCAAATCGTCGAAACAAGCACATATTCCGGAAGACCACTGGGATGGAAGTGAAGCATGAGCATCGTTAATTGGAGGGTGACTCGAAACCATGTTTGAATCTGAATCTGCATCTGCATCTGCATCTGCATCTGCATCTGGATCCGAGTGTTGTTGTTCCAAGGGAATATAAGGAGGTGGCATGTAACTTATTTGCCCTTTCATCATTCCCCTGATCACTTCACCACCATTCAACCTACGACGCTCCACATCAAAACATTGCTATAACAATCTCAACACTTCAACCAATCACTCAACTTCAAGGACAGTTAAAGCATTCAGGCGTTGTACGCCTCACAACCCTCGAATTTTATCATCCTCGTGGTTTGGGGATTTTATCCAATCTCATCCCCAGCACAAATTCATCCTTCAGTCCTCCTCAAAAGACTTGAGCACTTGTGTGTCAATGGAAGCATAAAAGGTGCCAACTCATTAAATAACCCCCCATTTTATATGGGATGCTTTTATTTGAAACCTATTCAAATATAAGGTTTACTTACAATAACTTATTTCATTTTAAATCTTATCTCATTTAACACCAAATATAGAATGTGATAACATATATCACTTAAAATCATATATGATTCTCCACCACATATGGAATCTCTATCTCTATATCTCTATCTATCTCTATATACTATAAAATGCTAAACAAGCATTTAATGACAGCTTCTTCTAAAGCCATCCACGTGGCACATTCGTATTTGCATATCAACTTCGTTTCTCTCAACCCCATGTTAAGTTATTTATTTTTTTCTATCTCCCTTAATATCTTACAACTTCTTCCCATTCATCTCCTATCAGCGTCCATGTCTCTTCCTTTTCCCAAAACAAATAAATACAAAACAGACCTGCCTCTATCCATTCATCTTTTGTATATCCTTCTCTCTCCCTATATTCATAAGTTAGATGATAAGTATTCTACATAACCAACGAACACAAACAAAATCCCAGCCATTGATAAAACCTTCCCTTTGTTGAACCTCTGCACACACAGTCCTCACTTCAGTCATGGCCGAAACCTAATTCACACCGATTTATTCTTCTTCGCCTATCGCGACTTGATATCTGGGTGATCAGAGAGCGACTTTAGATCTGGGTGTTCTGAGGACCAGCCGAAGAGCGGGGTCCACCAGTTGTTAGGGGGCGAGATTGATCGGGTTTAAAAGAACAGGTGATTGTGGTGGGATGGAAAAGGGTAAATGAGGTTGCCATTACCATTGATGGAGTTCGAGATATAGAATTCTAAAGCAGTATGTATTTGAATTTTTTGTACCTTGTAGTTTTGAAACCCTTAAATCGTTATAGTCAAAGCACCTATTTTATTTTTCCAACCATGCATTTCTATATTTGGTGCTCGACCATAACAGGGACGACGATGGCCTTGTGAAGGAAGGATAGTGCCCATAACGACGCACGATGGACAAGGCACCAGATCTAAGGAAGACATTGACGAACCGAGATGGCAAAACCCATTTTCGAATGCGTATATTTTTGTTGGCAGACTGAATGAGGTCAACAACAAATTGTAAGTTTCTTCAGCAACAAATTGAAAAATGAAAAAGAGAGGACAGTACGGTGGTTTTGTACAAGGTCAACAACAAATTGAAAAGTGAAAAAGAGATGACGAAATAATAGAGCTTTGCTTTTGTATGTTTCTTCGGCATCTTTTTAGTCTTTTGAGTGACTAAATTACAACAGCAGAGGAGAGGACATCAGATATTCAAAGTTTAACCAGGGGTTATTCAGGTCCTTCCTTGACAAAAGAATAGTATAGTGGGCGATGGAGTTGGACAAGCGGTCAGCATTTTTTAGATTTTCAAGGTGAGTGTGTATTTAATATTTGGGATGTTGTGGTTGAGAGTATGGGTGACAATTCGGGTTAGTCGTGTCATTTTTTAGTCGCGTTGATTTTTATTTGAGTATAAGTTTTGGATATTTTTAAATCTATACAAGTTAATCGTGTTATATTCGGGTCATTTCGGTTTATTACCATAAACGGGTTATCGTGTTAAAAATTATCAGTCATAGTTGAGAGAGAAGAGAGGCTGCCATTAGATAATAATCCATTTAGGTTTTCTTTGTTTTGTGTTATTTAATGTAAACAACAAATAAAATCTCATCTCACATTGTACCCCAAAATAAAGCGGCAACAAGATGTATAATACAAGAGTTTACCCCAAAAATAAAAAAAATTATGTAATTCAACTAATTATTATCATGTCTTAAAAAATTAATCATTATTCAATTTAATATGTGTTATTATTTAATATGATATTATGTCCCAAAGTATATTGTACAAAAAAAATTACTAAAAGTACCAAAAATAATAAAATTCTATCAAACTATTTAGAATTTTTTTCATTAAATTTTATTGGGTTAAAGTTTGCCACTCCAAGTATTTATTTAGTGGTATGGTGGTAGTGATTTACAATTGTGCAATGACTTTAAGTATGTTATTAGTTGTGAAATTTAAGCATGTTACAAGTTGTTATTAAGCGATGTGTTTTTAGTATTCGATTAAGTAATAAAACACTTTTATGTGCTCTAATACTATGTAATGAACCCACATATTAGTTAAATTCAACATTATATAGTCAAAATGAAAGCATCATTTCATTTTATGGTATTTGTAATTGGTAAAAAAAAATCACACTTATTGTGACCTATTCCCGTTACATTATGTCCTATACTCCTGATACCGTTACACCACTACCGCAACCGTTATGTTACCCGATACCGTTATTTAAAACCATGACAACAATGGCCTTGGTGATTCGTATTTATCATTTCATTTTATGTTTTATTGTATAAAAATGTTAATCCACCATAATTAAGATTTTACTCTGGACCAACCAAAAAGAATGGCTTGGGGTGTTTGAAAGTATATTTTTTAATATAATATTATATCATTTATGACATGGACTTCTTTAGGTCATGTTACGATTTTTGTCATATAAAACTTTTAAATACAAATAACTTTTCAATTTAGTAAAACGACTAAAATTTCTGTACCATTAATTTTTTATATTTTATTCTGTTTTCAAAATAAACTTTGTTCCAAATAACTACTCACAATTGTAAACCATAATTGTATAAATTTAATTTGCGTATTTATATATCACGCCCACGCATCGCGTGGGTTTACAACTAGTTATAGTATATACCTAAAGTTATCATTACAACAGAGCGTCAACATTTGTCGCGTCCACATGACGACACGTATACACTTCATATTTATTCCAATTATCTCTCACGTATATAGAGAGGATTATGTATGCTTGAGACGGTGTATTCAATTTAGAGACTAAAAGGTAGATGGCTTTACGTTTTCCTACTATGTGGAGTCGTTGCTTACATTTGTAAAAAAAATGGAATTCCATAAATACGATCTCATACCACTTGTGAGGGTAAAATTCTATGAATATGCTAATATGCTAGGCAATGGCTCTCGAAAAATTCAAGATTAAAATTTCTTTCAAAATTTTTAATTTTCACCTCTTTTTACACAAAACTTCAATTCAAGTTCTAAATTATGCAAATTGAAACAAACATGAATTTTGCCAAATTAATAATTCCGACTTGAATTAAAGTAAATTAAAATTACCCAATTTAATTAAGCACCAATTAAACAACTTTTTGTGGTAAACCAAATTTTATCTTTTTAAACCTAAGCATGCATCTAGATGAATTTGCAAAATAAAATAAACACAACCACAACATCGTGATGTACAAGGAAAACCCACAACGGAAAAAACCTCAAACAACTCGGCCACAAGTCCACTAAGTATAGTATTACAAAGGACACGACATAATACTTACACAAAGACTCGACGCCCTCGCAAGCCTTGACACTCTTTGTTCCTTCCACCTCCTCCTAGTGACAACGCAAGAGTCCACCTACGTCTTGGAGTCCACCGATGGGGCAATGCTACCGTCAAACACACGGAGTCCGCCGTATGTACACCATTGAACACATAATTCTCCGCAAGAAATAATCCGTAGAAATGTACGGAACAAACTCGGTGCCAAAAATGATCTCAAAACATATATTATGTAAAAACTTGGATCATACAAACAATTGGGTGTAAACTTGATTTTTGTTTTGAAGATTACACAATTAAAAATTCACAAAAACTCAATGGACTTTTCTTAAAGGTTTCTCTCTTTCGAAGTTGGAAAAGGTCATCTGGAAAAATGCACTCCCGCACTACATAAATGGGTGGGGAAAATGTAGTGGGAAGTTAAGAAAAAACTGCTGAAAAACTAGCCATTTTCGCAAAAGCTTCCCGCTCGTTCGAACGAAATTTCAGGGCCATTTGGACGACAAATCTAACGAGAAAACAACGATCAAAAAAATATCTCGTTTGAATGGGTCGTTCGAATGACATTTGAATCTTATTTGAACGAGATTGTTCGAACGAGATTTCAAGCCATGAATTTAGTAATTTCGACACGAATGCGTGGCCGCCAATTTCGCATTTTTCGTATTTTTTTAATTAGTTATTATTTTTTTACTGAACAATGAGAACAAAATCTTTAGATACTATGAATTAAAAAAAAAATTGACTAAAATTCTAACACCCAATAATAAATTTCCATGTCTCGGCATAATATAAGCATTCATACCTGAGAAATCCTTGGGTTGTTGATGACGAACACAAGGCATGAAACACGACATATGATGTGATATTCTTTGACTTGACCGTTATGTCTTCGACATTAATATCATAGGCTTAAAAGCTCACAAATAACTTATATCTTGTGACTTAAAGAGTTTTGTCCGGAATTAAGCCAACACATACAAATTGACTCAATTGGAAATTTATAATTACAACATTAACAAGCATACTTTGGAAGTTATGATTCTTCGAATGTGTCTCAGTGGCTCGATGTGGTGGTTTATTTCTTTTTGCGATTTTTGAAAGCAAGGTTTGTAGTCTTTGATGAATAATAAACTTATTATGCTTGCAGATACAGGAAAAAAATATATAAGCTTGCAAAGACAAGATTTGAAAAGTCTGATGACATAAGTGAGGTAAATGATTAATTGCTTACATTAACAATCATACTTTGGAAACTGTGATTATTCGGATGTGGCTCAGTAGCTCAATGAGGTGGTTTGTTTCTTTTTGCGATGTTTAAAAGCAAGGTATGTAGTCTTAGATGAATAATAAACTTATTATGTTTGCATAAACGAGAAAATAATATATGAGCTTGCCAATAAGAGTTTTAAAGTGTCTGATGACATAAGTGAGGTAATTAATTAATCCATTTTCCAACGTTATTGTAAACTTTCTTTTTCATTTTCTCCCGTGTATTGTGTTTAGGTCAAAATATAAGGGTCGTAAAGGGCAAATAGTTCAGCAAGTATGTCGTTTCGTTCTCCTTATTTCCACATCCACGACATGGTGCCGATTTGTATAAATTTTTAAATTTGTGTCTGATGGGTATGTTACGTTTCAGATGTGTATGTTAATTTCTAAGGTGACAAGGACAATATTTATTATCACTGTATAATTTGTTCTCTTGGCACAAAGGGATGTTTTAAATCCATATTCAAACATGGTAATTCATCACTTGCTCTCTCACTATCTCCACATACACGGTCAGTTATTGTATCTTTTTTGTCAAGCTTTTAAGTTCATTTATGTGGATGTAATTTATGTTGTCAATCGTGTTGACGACAAATAGATGACTATTATTCAGTTCAAGTTCCATAATACAAGTTTTGATTATAAATGTTTATTTTAATGGATTTTTTTAAGCTTGAGTTGCTTTCAAGTATCTGTAAATTGACTTTTGTATTCATTTTTATCAATATAAACCAAATACAACTATGGTATACGTCCTTTTCTCTCTATACATGGATGTAGTTTATGTTTTTATTTGGTTTTATTGATTGGATTGGTAAAGTCTTTTTGGTACTTGACAGTAAGTCTATTACAGTGTATTTTCTTGGATGCTAAATCATTTATGCTTCTTCTTCTTATTCTAACCAGATTTGTTCCTAAATATTTTTATTTTTTTCAGTTTTCTTTTTCTCTCTTTATATATATATATATATATATATATATATATATATATATATATATAGAGAGAGAGAGAGAGAGAGAGAGAGAGAAACATTCTCTAAAGCGGAGTTTTTAATTAACGGACTTTGTCCTTTTCCCAACGTGGTCCCCTCATGGTTCCAGAGTCAATTTTGTTATTTTCCCTTAGTGATCCCCTCTTGTCTTATAGTAAAATCCTTTTCAAGACTATAATTATAATAAATTTATATTTTAGACCACAAAAAGATAAGAAGATAAGTAAAACCCTAATCTAGTTACGGAGCTTTAGAAAGAGAAACCCGTCGAATTCTGACCCAAATTCAAATCTGGTATCAGAGCTAAGACGCTCCTTTCAGACCTGTACTAGTAAAAGACTTTAATGCCCTTGAAATTTATCCCTCGCATTTACAAAGATATTTTTAGAATCCATTCAGACTACCAACCCATACCTATAACTGATTTAGACCCAAAAGGTTGTTGAACCTCACACATAAGCGGTTGTTCACATACTAAACACATCCCAGCCAAACACGCAGACAGTAGACAAGTTACTGTCAGTGCTATCAAGAGCATATTAAACCAAAATAAGTATATCCTACTTGTTTTAAGACAATTATTTAAAGACATCCAACCCTTAGAAACAGAGATAAAATAATATCTATAAACAAATACAAGAAATAGACAATCAAATCCAAATAGACCTTGTACAAGTATTACAAGATATAAATATTAAGACTAGTCACATAGAAATCCTTAACAATGAAATTTCATACCTTAAGATTCTAACTAGAAACCAATAAAGTGAATTAGTCAAACTCATTAAAGAACAAGCTAAACTTATCCCAAGATTAAACAATTATCTTCCTAATGGAAATAGTTAGATCAGCTTGGAATGAGGTATCTGAAAACCTATCCATTCAAACTTTAACATAGTTTTACTAAAGAATTTTTGAAAAGATAAATGATGAAAGATTTCATTACCAGATAAATGAGAATGATATTGCTAATGTTGCTAAAGCAACAAGACTTATACTAGAGAGATTAAATTTAATCTCAACATCAATAGCAGTCACACAAGACTACAGTAGTAGCTTTGTTAAAGACTTACAATTGGATTTAAAGACTACAGTAATAGCAGTCACATACTAAAGGATTAACCACCTTCTATACAGAATTTGTTAAATTTCAACAAAATTTAGCCAATTATCTTAACAACATGGAAAGCCATAACCTATCCAGAATCGATAGTATTGTTAATGAACTTAGATTTAATATAGCCCAAACAAAAGAAAAATATGAAGAAATTATTAAGGGAATTAAGTTTATATATAATAAACATTCCCAAGCATAGTTATACTCTCCATTTATTCTAACACGTGTAGATAAAATAGAAAAAACTGTAGAATCTATAGAAGCTAGAATGACACAAGAATTTGTGCAACAACAAGAAAAAGATGATGAGGTAAAAGACTATATTGCAAAAGTTATCAATTCTCTTGTTAATTCTCGTGCTAAAAATAATGAAAAAATTACTAAAAATATAAGAAAAGTGAATAAGATCTTTAAAGAAGAAATCCTTAATGAGATAAAAAGATAAAAAGATTATTCAGACTCTTAGAAAGAATTGAAAAAGACTTGAACAAAAATAGGTAATTACTTGGAAATTTAAAGAATCTCCTCCTATAAGAACTATGGAAGGAAAAACCATAGCTAGAATAATCATGAATTATGGATTAGATAAGACCAGTAAGATAGCTAGTCCTATCCCAATTATTAGACATAATAATGTTATTCTCCAAAGACTTAAAAACTCATCCTCTAATGTTAAAACATAGTGGAAAGAAAGAAACTTCACCAATCCTCTTCAATGGAAAGAATGGGGTGAAATTGACTGAAAAATTGTAGAAGATTCCATACATAATGGACAACTTCCAGCAGTTAGATACATAGACTTATTTAGAGAATGAGTCATTCCTAAGACTTCAGATTATAATATTACTTACCATTGTAGAAACCATGTGTTAGAAAAGTCATATACTGAGCTTCAAGTTTTTTACTCAGATTGGCTAAAATCAAGAGGAACTGATAGAAAGTTCCAGTTCCTAACCTTTGGACTCTTTCAAGCAAGAATTCAAGGTTTTTATAGACCTCAAAATAATATCAACATACTTTGTTGCTTAGTAGACAAAAGATGGAAGGATTTTGAGAAAAGCCTTGGGGTACAATTAGAAATGTCAAACAATATAGGATACTTTATTGTTGTTCCGGCATTTACAGTAATCGTAAACACAAAGAAACATTTTAAGTTAATCTTATATGCTAGTAGATACGAAGACTATATTATCCCAAATGCTAATATTAATATAGAATTCCAAAGCTATGTGAAATTCTCCCAATTCCCCTATGAAGGAATACAGTCGGGAATTCCTAGCGGTAGACTTAATGAAGAAATATTGGTTAGAACCAATAATTTAGACTTACTCTATGGCAATTGCCAAAATTTCAACAAACTAAGACTATACAAAATAAACCCTTGTTTATTAATAAAGAAGATGTCATTGGAAAATGTTGCTATCCAATTTGGCCCCCCTAAGATTACTAGTAAGAATGTACACACTGAATAAACTAAATTTAAAAATATGGGAGAAGTTGTAATACCCCGTATTTTTACGGCATTTAATTATGGGATTAATTAAATTAAATTGGGATAAATTAATTTGATAGTAATCCGGATTTTAAAATAGATATTTACTAGCATGATGAGAGTTAGTAATTACCGGTGAGAATTATGTTAAATATTACTTATTGAGTAAAGTATTATATGAGATTGAATTTATTAAAATTGTTGCGAATGAATAATATGACTGTTATAGAAATTAAGTCAGGACGCGTGTGTCGGTCGCGTCGGGACTAAAGAAATGGGATAAAAAGTAAATTAATTATAAGTCCTCATATGGTCATTTCAAGTGCGTCAATGTGTCCGGAAGGGTCGAGATAGTCATAAAAGTGTACTCGGGGGTTTAGTTTTGATCTCGGGACATTTTTAGGCCTAACCGGCAACCCGGGAGGGCATTTTAGTAATTTTCCATTTTAGGCCTTAATTATGGATGAAAATTGAAGGGTTATATCTGATGGGAGTTAGAGTCCTCAAGAGTTAAAAACTTTGGAGTTGCAGAGAGACTAAGTAAGAGATAAGAGAGAAGGCTTCCAAGGAGGAGAGCCGCCAACCCTACACCACTCTAACCAATTCCACCACCAATGCGTAGATCGGGGAACGAGGAGCAGGATCATACCCATCATTCTCTACGATTAAGACTTTGATTTTCAGGCAAGTATCTAACCTGTTGTTATTTAGTAGATAACACATCCATGCTAGTGTAGGAGTTAATTAATTTATGTCTTTATGAAAATATAATGTTGTTGGGAGATTATTATTGCAATTTTGGAGTAGAAACCATGTTAGGATGAATATCTTGTTATATGTAGACTATTATCCACGAAATTTGATGCCCAGTAGAGATAGAAATCTGGAAATTAAATGAATTTTTGAGAAAATTTGATGAACTAGGGTTAAATGTTAATTTATTGAATTAACCCATTTGCTGACGAATATTGAGGAATTAATGGTTGTTTTATGTTAGAAATCATCCATATTGGTTTGTATAACGTTCATGATGTTTGGTTGGAAGTTTGGGACATGTTAATGGAGTTTTGATGATTTAAGTTGGAAGAAACCTGTAGGCTTAATATGCAGAATTTTGGGTAAGAATTGCTTGGTCGATCGATTGACTCAAGAATGTCGATCGATTGACCCCCTTTCATCGATCGATCGACTCCTCCTGGACATGGAAACTTTCCCCCTTTTAAATGTTAATCAAATCCCAATGTATAAGGACCTTTTGGTCATAATTTAAATATTATAATGGGACTTGAGGAGGACCAGTAGGGTATAAATAGGGTCCGGGGAAGACGATTTTATATGAGATTTAACCGTGGGATTTCAGGGGTATAAATTGAACGGGAAATCATGTGTACGTTAAATTAGGTCTTGCAAGCATTAAGAAGGACTTAGACCAGTAGGGTAGTGAGTGTACACCTATTGATTTTATAATTATCAAGAGGATACACTTCGAGAGTCAAGAAGTACTTAAGGATTTGCGGTAATTGAGAAAATAAAAAGAATGATTTAATTATACGTACAACTCAGGCGTTATGTGCCACGCATGGTTCGAATGTATTATGGGTCTGGGCGTACCTAGCTGAATAATGTGAATATATATATATATATATATATATATATATATATATTGTATTTTTGTGTGTAATCATGCTCGTGCTACTTGTTATCACGGAGGTTTCTGCGTCAGGACAGTTTTATCTCGATTGGACCTTATGGGGGATATTAACTTGTACCTTAGAACATATCATCCCTGTATACAGGCTATCTGAGAATGATAATCAGACGGTCCTAAGAGACGTGACGGTATGTGCTGACCTCTTAGTGACCGGGAACTATGCTTTGCCTCCAATATGTGTGTTTTGTGTTAATATAGTTCGAGAGTGGTTCCGGACTAGTATTTCCCTTTGTACGAGAGATACGGGGGCTTGATAGCAGAGTATGTCAGCACCATAGATTTATGTGGGGTGCCCTATTAGTATATATATTATGTGTGATAAATATATATACTTGTGACTAATCTACTGTGCTTGTAAGTATATACGAATTGAATAATTAATATTAAATGAATTAAGTGGTTGCGAACTTAAGTCTGTATTAAGATGTATATAACTGGCTTAATATATCCACAAGAAAAGGTTATCTGATATAAACTATAATCATGTGATTACTTGAAACAGAATTTGGTGAAAGGAAATTGGGCTAGACTAGTGAATTGGGTTAGCTTTATCTAGATTAGTTCATTAGTACGTTAGGCGTGCACACTAGTTGAGGGGTGAGAATTCCCAAGTGAGTGACGAGGTACTAACATGTATGTAATATCAACTGGTAAGCATTTTAAATACTTGCTAAACTATATTAAAGTTGTTTTACACTCGGGCTCTGATCCGTTTCCTGTCATCTCTTCCTTCTCTTGTATATATATATATATGTATTACAGGTGCTCAACCACATGGGCGTCAGGCGTAGATCTTTGGACTGTTGACGTGCTACAGCTAGTGTGGGAGTTGCAGGTCATTCTAGTAGACGACTTCATCCTTGTCTTCTCAGTCTTCTATTTAGTCATCATTAGATAGGGCACGTGTCGCCCATTTCCAGTTTTATCTAGTTCAGTGAGATTTGTACTCTTGATTTATTTCAGTATTCTGTCTTAGTTGGGATTGCTTTTTATTATTACATTGTCCTGCGATTTGGGATAATTTATTTGGATTGATTTATTTAGTATGTTTCTTTCATTTGGATGGTTTGGTATTTAATATTATCCGTGTTCATGAGAATGGTTTCGTATAATAAATCATAATAATAGGACTTAATCTTTAAAATGAAATGTTTTTACACTTAAATTATTATTTATTAGGTGAGTAATAAAGAAAAATTATTTTCGACAGTGATGCTAAGAATGAACAAACTAAACACTTTGATTTAATTTAATAAATGACTGATCACCCGGTATTTAATTACGCGGGGTGTCACATAAGTCATACTTAGTGATCCCTCAGAAGGAGAATGTACTAGTAAGTCTAGTTATAGCTTATTAAGACAAGCTCCAGTAATTAGACCTAGAAGATCATTTGAACAAAAAATTTAGTTAGAGAAAAAGCTACAATCCAAAACTTTGGACATGAACCCTCAGAATTGGACATGGAGACATTTAAAAAACATCTTAACTGAAGTCATTTTGTTAGGTTCCAAGACAAAGATAGATATAATATGATATCCCAATACCATATATTAAAACTAAAAGAATCTAAGAATACTAAAGAACTTCTTAGAAACTTAAGACTAATGGAAGAAGGAGAAGAAAGATTAATGTCATTTACACAGGTATGTCCTAATAAACAAGATATAGGAACCAATAGTAGGCTAAATGATGCTCCTAGACTCTTAGTAAACCAATAGGAATAAATATTCATAATTATTCAAACACCTTGGTTGACCAAATCTGACTATATAACAGACTTTTCAACTAGTGACAAGAGTTTTAATCCTGTTAAGACCATGGTAAGTCAAGCCATAAATCTAGTTGGGATATACCTTAATTTAGACAATGTCCAAGATAGGAAGAAAGCCTTAGATGAGTGGCGTAATCAAATGAATATGTGTTTTGCATCTAATGAACAATGGGATGCAAGTTCATGTAAGAAATACGTTGACCAATCCATTAAAGGTATTGCAAAAGATTATTTAGACAATTTAAGATAAGCTACAAATATAGAATCCCTATCTAAGATTGAGAAAATGAAAGAAAACCTAGAAGAAAGACCAATTGAAGAATATATTCAATTATTTACTTCAAAATTCATTGGAGCTGGACATTTATCTCAAATCAATGAACAAGACTTAGCAAAAACTAAGTTAGCTCTTCTTAGTATTGGCAAAATAGACAAGATTTATGAATATAACAATAATTATGAACAACTGTATTACCAAATTAAAGAATTTGGTGAGATCTTAAAAGATGAATATTTTTGAAAAATACCAATTATTGGACAAATTATAATTAATGAATACAGGAATTATCCGGGAGTTGTTGGAGTTAAGAATAACTCCCTTGGTGAAAGAATAAATTTTTCCAAATACTATATCATATCTAGAAGGCGAGATATAACTCAAGGAAAGTTAATTAAAGAAACTTTCAAACAGATCCCTCCAATTAAAGATGAAAGAGACATTGCTCCAATCCAATGGGGACGTGCTAGTGAATATAAAGACGAGAAATTCAAAAAGAATAAACCAGATTGGAAACAAAAGGCTAAGTCTTTAAGATTTCCAAAGAAATATAGATTTAGACAATCAACTACCTTCAGAGGAAGAAATTTTAGAGCCAATAAAAATAGATTTAACCAAATATGGTATTTTAAGAAGAATACCAATAAAAATAAAAAGGTTCCTAATTATAGGAAAGAAAAAAAATCAACTCAACCTAAGACTTCTACTAAAGAATGTCGGACTTGCGGAAAATAAGGACACTTTGCTAAAGATTGTCCAAACAAGAAAGATAAAGAGAGTATGAAGAGATATTTTATATGCTCAGACATAGAAAATGTGACAATGTCAGCATCTATAGTGCATATACAAATAGTAATTCAGAAGACTATAATTGTGATACCAATGAGTATAAAGACTCTCAAGACAATCTAGACTTATATATGATGCAAACTGATCAAGAAGATGATTATATATATTTTGAAGAAGCTTGGTATAAATGTATATTAAGTCAATTTTTAAAGAAAAGATGGACAATTACTAATCCTGAGTTAGTAACATATATACCTAGATGTTACTATGACGAAGAACATTATTGCACATTCCAAATGAAACATAGGAAGAAAGACTTTAGATGTGTAGAATGTTGTAAGACTATACAAACATCATTATTTATGATTTGTGTTATTTGTCAATTACATTACCATGAAAACTATTGAAGAACAAGATTTAGAGAATTTTATATTGCCCAGTATGATGTTCAAATAGACCAAGATATTAAAACATATTATCAAGACATTGATAGAAATGCAGCCATGAGATTACAAGAAAATGAAGACTTAAAAGGAAAGGGAATTGCCTATGATTTAGAAGAAAACTGCTTTGATAGTAGTATAGAAGGCGTAACACCAATAGATATTTTAGATAAATCTTATAAAGGAATATCTATACTAGAAAAGAATAATTTAGGAATTTCTACTAAACCTATTGCTTGTTTTGTAGAATTATTCATACAACACAAAGATTATCCTAAAAGACTTTTAGCTTTTATCGATATAGGATGCTCTTAGAGTATTTGCAAGGCTAATGCCTTTCCTGAAGATTATTTTTTAGACAGTAATCAAGAGATCCGTGGTAAGGTAGCTAATGGAGAACCATTTACCTTATTTTCTTTCAGACTATTCCTATTTATTTTAAATTAGGAAATCGGACAAACAAAACTATAAACCATCGGTTTTGGATTATGGATCCACGTCCTAGTTTCACATGAAATATTATTTTAGGACAAGACTTTATTAGTAAATACCATCCTTATACTCAGTATAATGATGAGATATTACTTAGTAATAAAGAGGAATTTAACATTAAAGCTCCTATAATTGATCACAAGACTGCTTTTAACCTTATGCAAGTCAAGCCTAATTATAGGCAAATATCCCATCAGAGTTCTTTAGCTGAGCATGTTGGACCTAGACATACAAACCAATAAGAAGCCCTAAAAATAACTAAACCATTACAAAATAATGTAAGTGTCCGACCAAAAGTGTTATCAGTAAATAGCGCTTATACAATAAGATATTTTAGATCAAGCTCAACAAACAAAAGAAGATGGATATGAAAGTAGAAAAGGAAAATATCAGGCAATTAGTAGGGCCTACTCTAGGAGAAAATTCCATTACTATAAGTGGGATAAAGACCAAAATTATTATGAAATTATCCCTATTAACCCAGATGCCACTATTAGTGGTGGAACCTATAAGAAAGGATATTCACGAGAAGATAGAGAAGAATTCTAAAAAGACAAAGATGAAATGCGTATGCTAGGCATTATTAGGTAAAGTAAAAGTAGACATAATAGCCTTGCCTTCTACGTCCAAAATGAGTCTGAACGAAAGAGAGAAAAAAGACATACATAGACTATAGAAACCTTAATAAGAATTGTGAGTTTGATTATTATAAGATGCCAGACAAGAATCGATCTAATTGAAGACAAAATTATATTCAGTGAGTTTAATTGCAAATCGGACTTCTGGCAAATGAAGAGGCATCCAGATAGTATAACTTGGACAACCTTTAGTGTGCCCCAAGGAAAATATGAATGGTTAGTACTGTCATTTGGATATTTGAATGCCCTCAAGTATTCCAAAAACACATGTATAATATTTTTAGACCTTATTCAAAAATTTTGTCTTGTTTACATAGATGATATTCTTATAGTTTGCAAGACTGAGATATAACATGTAGACCATCTTAAGAAGATTATTTTAGAATTAGATAAACATGGAATTGTTATTTCTGAGAAGAAAATGCAAGTATTTCAAGCTAAAATAGACTTTGTGGGAATGCATATCAATAAAGGAAAAATATCTTTAGCAAAACACATAACCAAAAAGATTCTTGAATTTCCAGACCAACTCAAAGATAAAAAACAATTACAATCATTTTTAGGATTGTTAAATTGTGCTGCAGACTTTATTAAAAACCTAGCTTCAAAAAGACAAAATTTAACTTCCAAATTAAAAGGAGCAAACAAAACCGATCATTTTAAATGGATAAAAGATGATTTCGAAGTTATAAGACAAATCAAAGAAGCAGTTAAGAATATTCCTTTACTTGAACATCCTAATGCTGAAGACCAATTTATAGTAGAAACAGATGCCTCTGATAAACAATGGGGAGCAGTGTACTTTGCCATTGATTATCAGAATAAAAAGAAAAAACTTTATAGATATAGTTCTGGAACTTTTACTGATCCAGAAATAAGATATATAGCCCATGAAAAAGAATTTTTAGCTATAGTAAGGGCTATACAAAAATATACATTTTTTCTTATACCTAAACAATTTACTGTTTATACTGATTCTTCTTATGCAGTAAAATTCAGAGACTTAGATTTATCCAAATTGATAACTAATAAACTTATTAGATGGAAGCAATTGCTTAATGGTTATGGCTTCTCTGTTATACATACTAAGGGAAGCAAAAATACCATTCCATACATTATATCTAGAGAACCTATGTTTTCTAACCCTAATATTATCTCTTATTTTATGTTAGAAACAAAAGACTTAGACATCATGAGTTCCTCTGGAACAAATAGACTAAATAGAGAAGACGTTGTAGACTATCTTAAATGCGTAAGGGGCCAAATTCTGGTATAACGCAAAGACAGACTCATATTCAAGACTCGCAAGAAAGATCAATTATGGAAAACCTTGATGATATTCTAGTACCGCCTGAAAAATCTAGAAATGATATTGTTACCCAAAATAGAGTTATCGGGAAAATGCATTTTCCCCAATATAGATCAGACTAGAGATACCCAGACTTAATAAAATTTAGACAAGAATTTTCAGATAACTAATATACTTTTATAGACGCCCTATGGTGGAATGCAAAGAACATGATATGGGTAGAATTCAAATAGAATTTAGTAGCTGTTGCCAGATTCATGAGAACTCAAAGACTCGCAGTCACTCAACTTAGTAGTACTGCTATTCTTAGACCGTAGACTCAAACACATGCTCAGACTCTTGGAGAATCCTCCAAAACTAGACCAGTTGATAATTTTTATTATCAGCAAAAGACTTTTAAGACTAAGATTGTTATACCATTTGGTAATAATAATCTGTTTTTTTCAGAAGACTGTCAGAAAGAGGGTGATAACATTATCGAACATTTTAATACGTTATTATCACAGATTAATGGAGATGCCTTAATGATTAGGGGTTTCTTAAAAGAAGTTCTAAAAATTTATCTTTTTCAAAAAGTAGAGATGGCATACATCACCCTTGCAGGCCATGGGTTCATTGGACTCATCCAGATAAAGACTATAAAAGACTCTATTGCTCTTGGAAAAATAATATATGTGTGACACCCCGCTTAATTAAATATCGGGAGATCAATCCTTTATTAAATTAAAATCAAGGTGAACAGTTGGTTCATTCTTAGCATCACTATCGCAAAATAAAATTTCCCAATTTAATCACCCTAAGTAATTTAGCTAAGTGTCAAAACAATTTAAAACTTTATTTCCATTTTTATTAAATTCCAATTTGAAAACCTTCTTAGTAACCAACGGTTTAAGAATCACATAAGTGCTACGAATAGCAATCAACACAAAAGAATAAATCCACCTAGATTAATCAAACCAAATTTAAACTACAAATGAAATCCTCCTGATAAGAGTTAATACCCAAAGAGTACTGAATACTGAAAATAAATGAACATGCATCTATGATAAATCTACACTGAATGGGAAATGGGCGACACATGCCCTAACTATGAAGAACTATAACAAGAACTGAATCAATGAAGAGGTCGTCTAAAACAAAGGCCTGCAACTCCCACATAAGCTACAACGCGTCTAATCCAAAGAACCTATGCATGACGCCCCTGTGGCTGGGCACCTGTAATATATACATATATATACAAGAGAGAAGAGATAACAGAAAACGGGTCAGAGCCCGATTGTAAAACAGTTTAAAAAATAGTTTAGCAAGTATTTAAAATGCTTACCTGCTAATGCAACAACCATGTTAGTATGCGACACTCTCTTGAGAATTCTCACCTATCATCTAGTGTGCACCCCTACCATACTAATGAATCTCATAAGTCTCTCTAACTTATTCTCCATAAGGTTTTATCACTTGAAAATAAGGTTATGATATTCACTTTAGAAAATCAATCTCTTCAAGATTTATTACGTTATTTAGAATAACTCCGTACCGTTATAAAGTTTTCGAATACTTATAGTGAAGTTGAAGAATTTATTCATTACTTATCTACTATTACACACAGTAGAAAGTTCTCATATAGATATACGTATATATAATAGTTACACGTATAGTATATATACTAATGGCACCCCACATAAAATCTATGGTGCAAAGTTTCCATATATAAGTATATATATATACCAATCACTCATATAATATATATATATATATATACTATCTGCACCCCACATATAATCTATGGTGCTGGCATACTCTGTTATCAAGTCCCTGTATCACACATATTTAGGGAAATGCTAGTTCGGAATCACTCTCGGACTGCAGTAACATGAAACACATACAAATGGAGGCGAAGCATAGTTCCAAGTCACTAAGAGGTCAGCACATACCCTCACGTCTCTTAGGACCGTCTGACTATCAACCAGATAGCCTGTACCAAGGAATCTTATATTCTAGGGTACGACTCAATATCCCCCATAAAGGTCCCATCGAGATAAGACCGTCCCGGCGCGGAAACCCCCGTGATAATAAGTAGCCCGAGTATGATTTTTATACAGATATAATGTATGCACAATCACTCAGTCATATATATATATATACACATCCACATTGCTAAATTAGGTGCGCTCACGACCCATAATTATAATTATCCGTTATTACACATTTTACTCAATTATTTCGTATAACGGACTCGTTATTTGTATTCTCATTTATTATTCACTTCATACTCACTTCTCCTCTCTCGAAGTATTCTAAGTATAATTTCAGTAGGTATTTACTCACTTACGTTCCGGTCCAACTCCCTTACGAGTCCCGATCTTTTATTAAATATACGCATGATTTCTTATACACATGAATCATTCCTCGTTAACCCAAAATCTCATCGGGGTCTACCTAGGCCCTACTGGTCATCTCTATATCCCATTATACTCCAACAACAACAATCAAGGGTTCCCATACATCTTAATCGGATTCAACTAACGAATGAGAAATATGCAGTTTTCCAGGAGGGGTCGATCGATCGAAGAAAAGGGGTCGATCGATCGATCAAGCAGTTCTTGTCCAGAAACTGCAAATTAAACCTACGGGTTTCATCTTCCAATTCCTCCAAAAACGTCATTAACAACTCTATAATTCACAAATAACAATACTACAAGTTCTATATACATATATACAAGGTTTCATACGTGAAACATGTATAATTTCATCAACGATATCGAATTAATGGGGTAAAATTGACATAATCTTTAAGAACCCTAATTTTGGAAGAAATATCCATTCCTCTAATTATTTCCCAGATTTCTTATTTCTAAACTCATAATAATTCATGGGTAATCCTCTACATATGATGTGTATATCCAGAATATATTGAATCTCTCTAATCATGTGATGTAAAGTCTCTTAATTAACAATTTCTTTCATGGGACAAGTCCTAAACAACCCTAGACTAACATGATTGAGACATTAACTAAAAATAAAGCAAGATAGATACTTGCCTGAAATTCAAGGTTCTGATATCATGGATGAAATGGTATGGTTGCGTTCCTCGTCGCGCGATCTACGTTTTGGTGGTGGTGGCGGTGAAAACGGTTGAGTCTTTAGCCTTGAATTTCTTGAAAAGCTTGCCAACTTCTTCTCTAATGGCCCTCCTTTGATTTTGTGTTTGCTAACCCTAGAAGACAACTCCTAAAGGGTGATATATCCTTAGGAAATCCGTGGGTCTAATTCCCCAAAAATATGTCAATTAAGCCTAAAAATGCGTCGAGACTCAAACTAAACCCCCGGGTACACTTTTCTGACTATTTCGACCCTTCCGGACACTTTGGCCCACTCAAAACGACCATACGAGAAACTTATAATTTATTCACTTTGTATAATAATAATTTAGTCCTGACACGACACAGGCGCGTCCCGACTTAAATTTTCATAATTGCCATTTTATTCACTCGTTATAATTTTTAACAAAAATGAATTATACATATTACTTTAATCAATAAGTAATATCTAATGAATCAACAAACTTTCAATAATTACTAACTCTCGTCACGCTAGTAAATATTTAAATCAACAAACTTTCAATAAATACTAACTCTCGCCACGCTAGCAAATATTTAAAATAACTTTCAGGATTAAAATTAAATTAATTTATCTCAATTAAATTTAATAAATCCCTAAATTTAAAAGCCATAAAAATACGAGGTATTACATACTTCCCCCATAATAACGGAATTTCGTCCCTAAATTTGGAAAATAAAGCCTATTTGGTAAAACACATTTTTGGATACCTTAACAGTACGCAACCTATCCACACAGTAAGGCGCTCAATCACTTTAGCCCCCGCCTCACAGCAAGCTTGTTTAACACTCTTCATTAAAGATACTTCACATTATGCTCCTATCCGACAACATTCTCATAAGACAAACATATACACTATTAATTCCCATTATTTCAATATCATTGGGAGGCCGCACCTCACTACATGACAACTACTTGAATTTATCTAAACACAAAACTCCCATTCTGAGAGAAGCCATACGAACATATGACCACTCTTTTTCGCCCAAAATAGTCATGAAATTCCACCATAAACATCGGATTATTCTCTACCAATCCAAAATTATGATTATCCGCTCACCTCTAAACATACGCAGAGGGAGAATAGTTAAGATTTTTCTACACCAAAACTTCAATAAGCACCTCGTTCACGACAAACAGGTACGATTGCTTCCACGGAACTCTACCATTAGGTAATATCCTCCCCCAATTACCGTACTGCTCCACTTGTTAGCTATAACCATTGTGGAAACGAAATGATCACTAAGATTCTAAAATCACCTTCACGCGACTCCACTACTCGTTAATCACCGTGCGCCTGCTCCTCGACTATGGGTGATACCTCCCACTCATAATGAAACGTTATCTCCGTTGTTTCCTGAAATCCCATATTGAAGGTGGAATTAACAAATCTCTTCCTTATTCAGAAAATAATATTGTGTAGGACCATGTACTGGCGCGATCCCTTCCTTTCAAGGAAGACTGGGGCACACTAGTTAATATTGTAAATCACCCCAAAGGAATGTCAATCACTTCCTTCTTGGGCGACTTACTCCACATGTTCGGATGAACCCTTGATCTTGCCTTGAGGGTGGCAACCCATTCAAGAAGCTTTACCGACTTTATCTCCCTCTTCCGTTACAGGAATTGTTGATAACCACAAAATTCTCTAGTTGATCCCCTTATTCCAACCAATCTCTATCTATGAGTAATGCATGCATAGACTACTCACTATGTCCCGCTCAACATCAACTTTCCTTGAAATGTCACACATTAAGTGGCACTTAGTACTCCCCTTCTTCTTTGTTGTATACCGAAAGTTCCGACCCGTGCACTTTTCTCCACGATGCGCACTTCTAGATCTTTTATACCATACTAACATCATCGCTCTTTGTATGCGCCAGTCGCTATCACATTTAACTAATTACAACTCCGCTCCGAGTGTTCTCCATATAGTTAAATTCTGCCCTTTTCAAGGAATATCCTTCTGTAAATGGTTTCCCACA
Source organism: Sambucus nigra (assembly GCA_949130495.1). Taxonomy (NCBI): domain Eukaryota; kingdom Viridiplantae; phylum Streptophyta; class Magnoliopsida; order Dipsacales; family Adoxaceae; genus Sambucus; species Sambucus nigra. The sequence goes on along the minus strand of OX422222.1, from coordinate 173,922,749 downwards.
GCTTTTCAACCAGATTCGGCGTGCTACTCTGATCGTACACGTATATATGGATTTATCGTTCTTCTTGCGATGCTTAATCCACTCTACCACCTCCACCTCGTAATGCTAGTCCCACAAACATATATTCCACACGTCCATTCCCACGTCCCCCTCAACTCGGACGATTTTATCATCAGATAGCAAGGATGCCCACTCATCCTATAAACGGTGCATACTAGCGCAAGCATCACATACGCTACACACCTAATACCCAATTCTTTAATTTCCCTAGTGCTCGCAATGTGATTGCAATACTTGGGTACTCTCGCTCACCCTAGAAATCGAAATTCTAAATCCTCCTTATCATCGTTCCACCCCTCAACTCGTGGTGATAAAATAAAACTTTCAATGCTTTCTTACCACGCAACCGGCTCCACTGGCCTAAAATCATAATTCAACTACCAACTCACAGATATAATTATCTGCTCCTATTACGACCGAGGTACTAAACTCATGGACTAATGACCAAACATCTCCCTATTTCCAACCTTACGCTAAGTTTCATGCGTGGGATGTCTCGCAAAGCGAAATCTAAATAAGGAACCCTCCCGATACACTACTACCTAGCATTGTTGGTTATCGAAATCCATTAGGTCCTCCGTCCATAGCATGTACCCCTACTTTTCTTGTTTCTTGGCAGAAAATTACATCTCCTCCCGAAATTACACTTAACAAAGAATATTTTGCCAATTGCACTATCATACAGTATTGGTGGTGATTGCATTCCATAAACCTCGAATACATACAATAGGGATTCTCGAAATCCCTTTCCCCCCAATCAGAGGGGTATAAATCTTAACTCCCACATCTCTAAAGGATAGATATAACAATGCACTCTTTCTATCACCAAGTACTGAGCGCTAAACATAATACTGAGTTAAGTCTTTTTGCTCAACAGTAAACCCGATATATACGGAATCATAACACCAAAGTCCCTACACACACTAGAATCGAATATCTCGAGCCCACTATTCCCTCCGAAGTCCCTAAAATAGCTAATATAAGTGCGAGTCTGACCCTCTCGCAGGTGAGGTCTCGCCAGAACAAAATATATTGCACTAATGCAACCATTCTGATAGACTTGTAATAACTGCCTACTATCGTACTGAACATTTCTATAAAGTTGTAATCAATACCATATTATACTCGTATATCACATCACTAAAACGAGTAACCTCAATAAAGTATATAACACTATTAATATACTCATTCATCCTCCGTGGATAGCACTGAGGAGAATCCCATTACACTAGGGAAAAATATTCACATAATAATATCATTTGTAGTTATACGCATTAAACTCGTCTCACATGCTAATATAGCAATGAACAAAACATAATGACTCGCTCGTGTCACAAAAAACACGCCTCATCCTCTGAGGATAAAACTTATACTTCTACCTTGCTTATTGCCTTGACAGCACAAATGGTCTCCGGACGTAACACGCCTGCCCAACCAAAATAAAATTACTTTAATCGTTGTCTTTTACTAGGCACCATACTCTTATCCCTTTACTCACTTCGGGAAAACATCAGGGCGTGCGATTTCACTCTCCACAAAATACCTCTCCACATAATTCCCTTATCACCTGTCATACCAACCATATTAGGATTGTCCTTCTCTCGGACTTTGGTAGGCTCAATTCATGTTGGCTATCCCCCGTGGTTCCCTTAGCCTTGTTGGCCCTAAAGAACATGCTACTGGCTACAATAGTCCTTACTGAATTCGCCATCACTTTGGTAAGAATTCAGCTATCCGAATCATTTAAATGGTTCCCTGACGTGTATCCCCACCCCCTTGTGGTGCTACACTACCATTGTTGTATCCAGTCTTATTCTCGATTAACTTCTTCGATTCTTTTAGCTTCCCACATAAAGAAGCATTAACATCTCTATTGTCAAAGCACGACATTGATAACTTTTGAATCGACCGTCGAGCAGAATTTCCTTTTTGGTGTTATTAACTATTTTTACGAGTCGATCTCCCACTTGGAGTCCTCTCCTCCATTTGTATCTACATCCTCGGATACAAGATTCGCTAACGGATTAGATTCATATTCACAAATGGACCTCTGTCAGGTCCTCCTATGATGAGTTCAAAACTATGTTCACTTATTATCCTGAACATCTGATGAAGGAACATGCGGTCACACTGTACCTAAGATTCTCCTATAGGCATAGCATTCCACTTCTAAAAGTAGTGGCTGACTCCCACCATGATAACTTTGTTCCGACATGTCAAGAAAATTTGTTTCCAAAAATTCACTTCCAGTTAGCCGCACTCCATCCTATGTCCAAGCCTTTGGATACTTTACATCCTTGGGCTAACACACACAATTTTGCATTTCTAGAATTTCCACTCACAGTTCTCTATAATGCTTCGTCTGACTTTTTTCCCGTCGCGCCACGTTGGGTAAGTCTCCTCTTGCACCTCTTTTGACTATAGCAGCTCTTGGAAATCATAGGTTGCGCCCTAGTCACCTTTTTGATCTTGGTTTCTCATGCCATAATAGGGGTGACCATGACTACGGTCATCATCCTCGAATATGCTCTACAACCTCAAGTAAGTCTTGCTTTCCGCTGTCGTCCAATGGCGCTTGTCTGCCATATTTTATTATTCGGACACGCCCGAACGTAAATAAGATTCACTAATGTACATACGTTATAGTAGGAGAATGGAATCTCACCATAGAAAACAACAATCCTAAACATAGGGCTCTATATCAAACAAAGTAACGCTGGAAGCATAACAAGCCGTACAGATCCTAAGGACACTAGAACCTGATGCTCTGATACCACCTGTGACACCCCGCCTAATTAAATACCGGGCGATCAATCCTTTATTAAATTAAAATCAAGGTGAACAGTTGGTTCATTCTTAGCATCACTGTCGCAAAATAAAATTTCCCAATTTAATCACCCTAAGTAATTAAGCTAATTGTCAAACCAATTTAAAACTTTATTTCCATTTTTATTAAATTCCAGTTTGAAACCTTCTTAATAACCAACAGTTTAAGAATCACATAAGTACTACGAATAGCAATCAACAGAAAAGAATTAATCCATATAGATTAATCAAACCAAATTTAAACTACAAATGAAATCCTCCTGACAAGAGTTAATACCCAAAGAGTACTGAATACTGAAAATAAATGAACATACATCTCTGATAAATTTACACTGAATGGGAAATGGGCGACACATGCCCTAACTATGAAAAACTATAACAAGAACCGAATCAATGAAGAGGTCGTCTAAAACAAAGGCTTGCAACTCCCACATAAGCTACAACGCGTCCAATCCAAAGAACCTATGCATGACGCCCCTGTGGCTGGGCACCTGTAATATATACATATATATACAAGAGAGAAGAGATAACAGAAAATGGGTCAAAGCCCGATTGTAAAACAGTTTAAAAAATAGTTTAGCAAGTATTTAAAATGCTTACCTGCTAATGCAACAACCATGTTAGTATGCGACACTCTCTTGAGAATTCTCACCTCTCATATAGTGTGCACGCCTACCGTACTAATGAATTTCATTAGTCTCTCTAACTTATTCTCCATAAGGTTTTATCACTTGAAAATAAGGTTATGATATTCACTTTAGAAAATCAATATCTTCAAGATTTATTACGTTATTTAGAATAACTCCGTACCGTTATAAAGTTTCCGAATACTTATAGTGAAGTTGAAGAATTTATTCATTACTTATCTACTATTACACACAGTAGAAAGTTCTCATATAGATATACGTATATATAATAGTTACACATATAATATATGTATACTAACGTCACCCCACATAAAATCTATGATGCAAAGTTTCCATATATATAAGTAGATATATACACCAATCACTCATATAATATATATATATATATATATACTATCTGCACCCCACATACAATCTATGGTGCTGGCATACTCTGCTATCAAGTCTCTGTATCACACATATTTAGGGAAATGATAGATCGGAATCACTCTCGAACTGCATTAACATAAAACACAAACAAATGGAGGCGAAACATAGTTCCAAGTCACTAAGAGGTCAGCACATACCCTCATGTCTCTTAGGACCGTTTGACTATCAATCAAATAGCCTGTACCAAGGAATCCTATGTTCTAGGGTACGAGTCAATATCCCCCATAAAGTTCCCATCGAGATAAGATCGTCCTGACGCGGAAACCCCCGTGATAACAAGTAACCCGAGTATGATTTTTATACAGATATAATATATGCACAATCACACAGTCATATATATATATACACATCCACATTGCTAAATTAGGTGCGCTCACGACCCATAATTATAATTATCCGTTATTAGACATTTTACTCGATTATTTCGTATAACGGACTCGTTATTTGTATTCTCATTTATTATTCACTTCATACTCACTTCTCCTCTCTCGAAGTATTCTTAGTATAATTTCAGTAGGTATTCACTCACTTACGTTCCGGTCCAACTCCCTTACGAGTCCCGATCTTTTATTAAATGTACGCATGATTTGTTATACACATGAATCATTCCTCGTTAACCGAAAATCTCATCCTACACTAAAATGTTACTCATCGGGGTCTACCTAAGCCCTACTGGTCATCTCTATATCCCATTATACTCCAACAACAACAATCAAGGGTTCCCATACATCTTAATCGGATTAAACTAACGAATGAGAAATATGCAGTTTTTCAGGAGGGGTCGATCGATCGATCAGTCGATCGATCGATGCTCTTGGGTCGATCGATCGATCAAGCAGTTCTTGCCCAGAAACTGCAAATTAAACCTACGGGTTTCATCTTCCAATTCCTCCAAAAACGTCATTAACAACTCTAGAATTCACAAATAACAACACTACAAGTTCTATATACATATATACAAGGTTTCCTACGTGAAACATGTATAATTTCATCAACGATATCGAATTAATGGGGTAAAATTGACATAATCTTTAAAAACCCTAATTTTGGAAGAAATATCCATTCCTCTAATTATTTCCCAGATTTCTTATTTCTAAACTCAGAATAATTCATGTGTAATCCTCTACATATGATGGGTATATCCAGAATATATTGAATCTCTCTAATCATGCAATGTAAAGTATCTTAATTAACAATTTCTTTCATGGGACAAGTCCTAAACAACCCTAGACTAACATGATTGAGACATTAACTAAAAATAAAGCAAGATAGATACTTGCCTGAAATTCAAGGTTCTGATTTCATGGAAGAAATGGTATGGTTGCGTTCCTCGTCGCGCGATCTACGTTTTGGTGGTGGTGGCGGTGAAAACGGTTGAGTCTTTGGCCTTGAATTTCTTGAAAAGCTTGCCAACTTCTTCTCTAATGGCCGTCCTTTGATTTTGTGTTTGCTAACCCTAGGGTACACTTTTCTGACTATTTCGACCCTTTCGGACACTTTGGCGCACTCAAAACGACCATACGAGCAACTTATAAGTTATTTACTTTGTATAATAATAATTTAGTCCTGACACGACACTGACGCGTCCCGACTTAAATTTTCATAATTGTTATTTTATTCACTCGTGACAATTTTTAACAAAAATCAATTCTACATATTACTTTACTCAATAAGTAATATCTAACGAATCAACAAATTTTCAATAATTACTAACTCTCGTCACGCTAGTAAATATTTAAATCAACAAACTTTCAATAATTACTAACTCTCGTCACGCTAGTAAATATTTAAAACAACTTTCAGGATTAAAATTAAATTAATTTATCTCAATTAAATTTAATAAATCCCTTAATTTAAAAGCCATAAAAATACGGGGTATTACACCATGAGTATACTAAAAAGATAGAAGATTTTCCCCCTATTTGCTAGAATTTACCAGATTACTCCAAGTTTCTGTAGAGGAATGAGAGTTGAAGGATTTAGAGTCATTAGATTCTCCACTTTTTCATTTGAAGACATCGAAATTCTAGCTGAAGACGAGACTAAAGACCTAACTATTGACAAGACCAAAATCCAGATTGCCCATGCCATGGAGACAATAAAAATTATGGAGTTATTGATAAGTCAAGAAAGATAGTACATTGTGTACCATAAGGAAGACCATATCATCCAAGAAGATGAGCCGTTCAGTGGAAGGCTAAAAACAGAATCCAAAGAAATGGTAGAGATAACTTTACCATCCAGCATTAGAGTGATGGGCCTCATTGTCAAATACTTCAACAAAAATAATGTTCTACCAGATAAAGACAACGCAGAAAAGACAACGGAAGAAACATATGGGATAGAGAAGGGTCCCGCCATATTCAATGAATTATTAAAGACGAGGGATGTAATTATATAGACTTCCAATTATTAGCGTTCCTTTTATAAAAGAAAAATATTCATTCAAATAATTAGAAGACGATGGATTTGTAGACTTGTCCTACATAGGGCACCAGAGACTCGGATGAAGACGACCAGAATAATTGAAGAACGATTGTTTTACTATAGACTTTAATAATTTGTTTATCCGATTTTAGCAGTCGGTAGCCTGTCATTTGTATCCTCCCTTATACTATAAAAGGGAAGTTTGTATGTTATAATAGATCATCGAAAATCAGAGAGAGAAAGAGAGCTCAGTAGAGAGTAAGAATAATATGTATATGAGTGAGTAAACCTCTCATAGTTAGGGGAGAGTTGTATGTACTAATGTTATCCAATAAAAGTATTTTATTTTCCAAAAATCTCTTTTGTTATGTTGTTATTATTCTCTAAACATCTCAAACTTTCTGTTCATAGAGAGCTATTGTGTGGAACCTCTAGTGTAACACGTAGGTTTTATACTGTTGAATCACCGTCAGGTGCCGATTTACCATGAGCCATTAGCCAGGTGGGCATTAGGCGTGGTGGCGTACAACCAGGAAATACGTCCAACGCCAAATTAGTGGATTGAGGTACAACACATAAAGATAAAGCTATAAGAGGCACAAACCGGAGAAATAGTAACAAACTGAAGAGAGAAAGGGAAGAAGATAAAGGAATTGCAGAGCAAAAGAAAGGTATAAAATCAAACCAAACCTCTAACTATTTCAAATATTACTGTTAAATTTTAGAGTTTCATGAGCCTTTAGATAACCAAAGACTTTTTAGCATTTGTTAATCAAACAAATCAAGATTTAATAGGAGAAATCCACGAGCGGACTCTCATAGACCCCTCAGATAAACAATTATGGAAACTGCATTGACATATGCATGTGGTACTTATAAATATATGGACCCAATTATTGAATGGTTAACACGAGAAGTACCTAGAATAGAAATAATTAGAACATGGATTCGTGATCTATTTAAACAAGAATTAAGACTTGAAGATTTCGCAGAAGAACTTTAAAGACTAGAAAAATATCAGGAATATAGTAGAATACTTGAAGATACTATAAATATATTAAAATATATTAGACGCAAAAGGTTAGCCAAAACAAGAACTACATTAATTAGATCAGGGGGAATCCGTCCTCTTCTTAAATACGTAGAGACAGTTGCCCCTAGAACGTATCGAAGATTTTTGTCATCCTATGGTGACAGTGATTTAGACGAATTCATAGAAGACGACATAATTTACATTGTTAATCAAATATATAAAGAAACTAGACTGATAAAACCCCAATCCTGCATAAGGTATTTAAGACTAGAGTATTTCCCTCCAAAACCGCCTGAAATCTCTAAACACCCTGAAGAAAATATTTATAGATAATCCTCACTATTCTGAATTACTGTATGATAATGACGGAAGAAGCCGGAGAAGTAGCCCTGAAACTTCTATGCTTAGACTTTAAAATAAATCCAGAGACACTAGCAATTGTGGGGGTAGAAAATTTTATTCCAAAAACTTTAGAAAAGACAATAATATAGAAAGACGAAGCGATCACTAAAAAGACAAAAGTTGTCCCAAAATTGCTTGGACGATAGCTAGTCCGTCATTTAAGCTCGCTAACTTAGTCCGTCGAAGAGCGACCGGGATATATATATATATATATATTCTTTTGTAATGGACACTATTTAAGGGTCAGTTTGCAAGTTTATTTTTAAAAAATAGTAAAAAATATTTTTTTGAGATTTAATTCATCTATCAGTTTAAAATTTCATTTCAAACTCAGAAATATATGGTATATCAATCAATAATTTATTTATAAGTCCATCATTAAAGGCTTAGCTCATGAAAATAATTTTCCACATTTATGTATCAAAACAAGGTAAAAATATTACATGCACCAGCGCATCGCGCGAGTTGCATGCTAGCGGAATAATATTATCATATCTCATTTCCTTATCCTCCACTTAAGAGGACCAAAAACTAAAAACAAAAAGCATGAGATCATATGAAATTAAATAATTTCATATGGAACTAAATATTTAAGATCTCGATCGATCCTAGAATCGGATGTAGATCTAATTTTAAAACCCATTTGTTTGAAACTCCCTTCAACTTACACCACTTTAAACCATAAAAAGTGTTACATCATTCGTTTACTATCATGAAATTTGGTTCGTTGATTATATCTAAAAAATGTGTATTATTAATTTGGGACAACTTAAAAAGGAATAGTGGACTCTTAATATGGGACGAAGGGAGTATTATATAATTAATGAAATTTAGAAAAATATGAGCACACCGATTGAATCCTTGTCAACATCTGATTAACATGATATTTTATGTGCATATTGTAAACATCTCGAATGTCAAATCTAGTGGTTATTTTCTCAAATTATAGAGATAGTGCGAATCTCGATAGTAAAAATTGATTTCTTTACGATTTTTTAGATGATCTCCATAGCAAGAAGATCATATACATAAAAGCCTCGTCAAAGAATTCAATCTAAAAATGGGTGATATGGCCATAAAAAGTATCAATGGCCAAAAATACACTTGCCCACCAATTTTGCATCTTTTTTTAATAGTAAACAACTGAATGTTTTGACGATTTTTTATAGATGATCTCCTCACTATGTAGATCCTCTACAAAAAAAATAATCAAAAAATTCAATTGTTTAGTATTTTTAAAAAATAGTTTGTATTGGGGTATGTATATATGAGGCATTTATATGAGCCTCATTAATATATATATATATATATATATATATATATATATAGAGAGAGAGAGAGAGAGAGAGAGAGAGAGAGAGAGAGACCTCCCTATAAGAACTCCTTATGGTGCATACCCTGATATATACCATTTTTTTAAAAATAGTAAAAAAATATTATTTTTTATGAAAATTTATGAATATGATCTCCACGGTGAGAAGACCATCTCCAGTTATTTTCATAAAAAATTTAATAAAAAATCATTGAGATGAAGTGATATGTTAAAAAATGGTATAAATATGCATTTTCGACCGTTGAAATTTTGATTCACCCACTTTTTAATTGAATTTTTTGATGGAACTTCATGGATATGATCTCGACAATGATAAGATCATATCCATGAATTTTCATTAAAAAATTTAATCAATCAAGTGGCTGGCGCATACCCAAAATTTCAACGACTGAAAATGTAAATTTATACCATTTATTGACAGTATACCTCATCTCAATGGTTTTTTAATCGAGTTTTTTAATGAAAAAAATTGGAGATGATCTTCTCACCATGGAGATCATATTCATGAAGTTTCATGAAAAAATTCATTTATTTACTATTTTACAAAAATAGTATGTATCGAGATCTGCACCATAAGGAGCCCTTATATGAGACTTTCTGAATGTATATATATGTATAATGAGTCTCTCCAACATACCTCTTAGCAACATACCTATTTTTAAAAATAATTAAAAATATATAGATTTTTTAACCAAAGTTGATATACATGCTCACCACAACGAGAAGGTCATCTGGAAAAAAAATCATCCAACAATACAACTTGAAAGTTGGTGAGATGATGACCACAAGTTTCAACTATTAAAAATGCACGTATTCATCTATTTTTTATCACTCGCTTACATGTTGTATTTTTTATATATAATCTCCTCATTATGATGATCATGCACACCAAATTTGATTAAAAAATATATTTCTATTTTTAAAAATTGGTATGTTCATAGGTAGCTAGGAGGTATGGTGGAGCGTCTCACTATATATATGGATATATATACATATTTTTATAAAATAGAGGGTTGAGATTAACTATCGCAACTTTAATTCCAATTTTGAATTCTAAATTTTCCCTATACCCACTTTCAGATCCTCAAATTATATATCCCGCTCAAACTTTTACATTATTTCAAATTAATAGCGCACCCCAGAGTTCACCAGATCCCACATAATAAACCATTTATACACAAAGCCTTCTCTCTCTATTTGATTTTCTTTATACGGACATCCCTATTTCAATTCTCACCAAACCAACAGGCGGTCTCACTCAAGACTCCATCTCTTCCATAACCACTCCCCAACTCTCCCATCTTGGCTGATCTCATCCCTCCCGCTGCCTCATCCCATGTTTCCGCCCAAAATAGGGTAATATCTCTCCATCTCTCTTACATACACACACGCGCGCATACATTATTTTGTTGTTGCATTTGTACACTCTAGATCAAACTTTGAGCCCTTATTTCGGATGGATTTTTTCTATGTTGGTTGATTTGTGAGATTTGTGAGTTTTTTTTAATTGCAGTAGACATTTGTTTTTAGGATTGGGGGTTTCAAGTTGCCACCGAAAATAAGGTAATCTATTTCTCTCTTACACACACACATACACAAGCACGCATTGAAACGAGGCCCCTATTTTTATGTGTTGCATCTGTACAATTTTTCCAATGTTGTTTTGTGAGATTTGTGAGGGTTTTGATTTCAGTAGACATTTGTTTTTTGGATTGGAGGTTTCAAAGAGCGTTTTATTGTTTGTGAGGGTTTTGGATTGCTACAGATGATAGTCTATTTTGGTGAGTGTAAAGTTATTAGACTTTATGTTTTAGGGAGTGTAAAGTTATTAGACTCTATATTTTGTGAGGGTTTCGAATATATGTTTCGGATTTTTTCTATGTTGATTTGAGAGGTTTGTGAGGGTTTTGATTGCATTAGGTATTTATTTTTTAGATTGAGGTTTTCAAAGTGGGTTCTATTTTTTAGATTGAGGTTTCAACCCGACCTATCACCTTTTTTTCTCTAATTCCCAAATGGTTATACCGGAATAAGGATGGATTTTCTATTTGAGTATGAGTTTTTACCATTTTATCTATATTTTTATGCCCAAATAGAAACGCATTTAGTGTAGATTTTCTCTCATTTATCTAATTTGTGGTGAAATTTTCATAAACTATGTTAATAGAAATTATTTATTTTGTATATGGATGTTACTTTCATGGCTAATAAGGGTATTTATATTTTGTATTCACATGGTTGGTATTTTATAGAATCGTGGCTACTACAATTCAATAAGTTGAGTTTGGCATTGGCATAGCACCGATTTTTATAGAAGGCATGTCGATAATATTTCATTTTGAGAATTATCAAAATGGGTTTGTGTTAAATTTGAAAGACTTTAATCCTTTTTTTTTTTCATTTTCTGTCCCATTATATATATATATATGCATTAGTGGTTTAATGGTTGTTTATAAATTAAGTCCTAACATGAAATTAATGGGTATTTATTGGTTATATATTTTGTTATCTTGATCGAATTAACATGAAATTAATTCATTTTATTTTGCAGTGTGCCACTTTATGGTATTAATAGTCTTTTGAAAATAAAAAGGGCTACTAATCAGGTGTTGACTTGCTACTCAAATTACAGAACTTAAGTTCCCGATCTCAATGAGCAGGTTGTCAATTATAATAATTATTTTGTGAGGCTTAAGTTAAGACCCTGACCTTGGCACTCAATCTGCTTTTAGTTCTCGACTTAACTCACTCTCAATTATTTATTTTTGGCATTTTGTTATAATTTTCATGTAAGGTTGCTATAAATAGTTTGAATGAAAAAAATTCAAATTAATAAAATAACTGGACTCACCCTGAAGAGAGCCTTTAGCCTGACACTGTACAAATATGATATATATATATATATATATATATATATATATATATATATATATATGGCATGGTACTTTACAAATGCTTATATGGTCGAATGGTAATATTTATCGTTGCCAAGGAGAAGACGCGAGTAGAGTAATTTATTTACTATGAAAAAATGATAGAACATTTGATATAGTTAGCCATAATAGTGTAGTGATTTTATTCGCCTCTTCTTTTCCTTCTACCACAAAATAAAAAGTGGTAATAAATTACTAGTTAGTAGAGAACATTGTTGATAAAAAGATATTGTGGAGACAGGATTTGAACCTGTGAGCTCAAGGTTACGAGTCTTGCGAGCTACCAAATTGCTCTACCCTTCGCTGAATAGAAGTATTGAAAACTAATAAACAAACAAGGATTGAATGCACCCTCTACCATATCTGTCCACATTGTCAATATGTCAACCAGTATCTTATGATAACTCTGATTTTCTAGACTAATGATCCCTAATTTTATTGCAAAATATTTTTGTTAACACTGTTCTTTAAATGATAATAGAGTTTATACACTATTAATATTCCCTCTGTGAACTTTTTAATCCAATTTTTTATTGTTCAACATCTTGGAACTGTGAATTATCGGTTTGTTTTGTGATACATATGCACTATTAAATTTTGTAAAGGTCTAGTACACGTTGAATAGTCTTATTATAAGTTTATGAGTATTTATCACTATGTGCAAGTAATTCATTCTAATAGTTTGTTGCCTTAATATGTTATTTTCTTATTCATAAAAGGTATTAGTAGTTATAAAATTGATTCATTGCCATATATAGTGTGTTTCCATGATATAAGAGAGGAAACTTAGGTACACTGAATTTTGAATTTGAAATTTCATATTGTAATTTTATTGGAAAGCATTGTTAATCAAATTGTACTTTTTGTTACTTATACATATCCAAATTTACATCTAACAAAATTTATAACAATTACTCTCGCTGATGTTCCAGTTGTGTCTAAAAATTCCATTCGCAACAATGTAAGCTGATGATACGTAAATATTCCGTATTTCATCCTCCGAACCTACGCATTTTAGCCCCATCGGGTATCTTATTCCCTATATTTATGCTCGTTAACCAGACAACCTCGGATTTCTACGTTAACATGTTTTGCAGGGGTTAATTGAGCTTTTATTGGTACTTGGATGCTCAGTATGAAGTTCGGACACATTCCGCTCAATTTCTGTACGCGATCGCATGTTCAAGGGCATTTTAGTCTTTTCAAAGCTTGGGCACCTGACCCAATATCTTCACGGAAGTTTTAGCCATCCTCGCTAGCTTCGCGTGGCCGTGAACGGTACGCGATTCCGAGTCCGTATGAAGAAGTTACGGCAATTTCAGCGGAGGGAAAAACAATGAAACCAAAAGAGGAGGAGAAGAGGAAGAAAAGGCAACGCAGTAGGCTGCCTTGATTCTGCCCTGCTTGATCGATCGATCGATCCTCATCGACTGTGGGATATTTGTTCACCATCGATCGATCGATCGACCGACCTCAGGGGTCGATCGATCGATCCCCTGTTTTCAGCAGATATTTTGGCCTTTATTTTCTTTTCTCTTTTATTTTGTTTACTTATTCCAACTTAATATAAAAAGCAATTTTGATGTAATAAACAGATATATACGTTTTTAGGTTAGTTTATCTTAGAGTTTGGGGTTTGAGAGCTCAATCTTCATTTCTCTCTTGGTTTGACACCCTTGTGGGTTTGTAATCGGTGCTTTCATCTCCCTCTCCATTAATATAGCTTGCTTTTCCTTTATTCTTGCTTTGTCAATTAGTTTTACAAGCTTTCATAATTAGTTTACATGCCTTGATTTACTCGCTTTCTAGTATAAATTTATCGCGTTTATTTACTCGCTTTATTTACTGTGTTTTTAACATGCTTTCTAGGTAATCTAAATTAGGTTGTGTTTGAATTGAACTCACTCGGGTTAACGTGTTGCTTTGCTTTGGTGATAGTCTTTACGGGTTTATTTCGGGTTCGTTGTCCTAGTTATTGCGCCTAGGAGATTTGACGGGGCATATCATGTATGTCCCGTGCTTACGACCGTTCGTGCGCAATTTCCGTGATATTTGTTGACGCCAAAATCTTATTAGGCTTTTATGAGGATTTAGGGGTGTGACAACCCTTGATTTAATTAACTGTCGAAACGAGACGCATTTGTAATAACTCGTCAACCCATGCAACCATTTTATACAAATTAACCCGGGTGAGGGATATTCGACGCAACATATAGTTTTACTCGCTTTGTTAGTCTAGTTTCAATACACTTGCCTAGATTAACATTTCCCTTTTATGCATCTTTTACTTTTTTTAGTTTGTAATTCATCTTTTACACTTTTATTTCAAAACATTAAATCAATTAAATTCTAACAACTCGTCTCAGTGAATCTTTCGATACCCGACTTACCGCTAGACTTGCCCCGCAAGTGTAGTCATAATTTAGGTTTTTTGTATTGAGTTGGCGAAACGAAAACAACGATATACGTCTGACACGCGCCGCGCTTTTTGCACTAGATCAAAATGGCACCGTTGCCGGGGACTTGTTTGTTTTAGACTTTATTTGATTTAGTATTTCATAGTATTTTCTTTCTATTTGTATTATTTTAGTTTTTTTTCTGTTTGTATTATTTGCTAACCTTTTTGCAGGACTTCCACATTTGAGCACTTAGGAACGCTCGAATTTTTCCCGCGCGCACTTACTTTGTGGAATCGGCCACTTCGAGCCATTTTTGGTGTAAGCATGTCTTATTCCAATTCTTTCGGTACTCCTTGTTATAATTCTCAAAATTCTCGCAAACCTATGACTTTCGGTGAATACTTAGAATCCCAAAGTATAACAAATTCAAATATGACTTTGGGCGAGTATAACGAATGTCAAAATTTAGGTTATTGGAATTTTGATGACGATGACAATGATTTTGGGCCTTCACCTCCTTATAATAGGAATTTTGAAACGAATTCGAATAGTTTTCCAAAATTCCTCTAATAATGAGTTTTCGGCTAAGTCCGATTGTAATTTTCAAAGTTCCCATTTTCATGCATCCGCACCTCGACCTATGACATTCGGTGAGGGCTTGCGTATGTATGAAAATGAGAAACTTGAAAATCGTTATCGGGAAGAAAATCGTTCGTGGGAACATGACTTGGATTTACTTTTTATGAGTCCGACGACGATTTTGCTTTCGAGACTTTCGAAGTCGAAGAATGTTTTGAACAAAATGAGGTACTTGTGCCTACTTTGGAACAAACCATTCTAGACTTTTCCCATTGTATAATAGATATTTAAAGTGAGGATGAAAATGACGTAATATCTATTTGCAATGAAATGATTTCTTATTTGGCCTCCAAAGAAGAACATTTCATTGAAAATGATATTATTTCATTCGAAACTCAAACTTCATGCGATGATGATTCATCTCATGAATTTGAATTTCTTTCATCCCCATTTTCATGCTCTATTATCACACCGTCACAAGTACCCGATGATTCGGTTTCAAACTTTAATATTTTAAACCTTTTCGCCGATGAGGAGTACTTGCACGAGTCACCTTCCATGATCACATACGTGCCTTCGTGTGCGCCTCCTCCCATTCCAATTTCAAAATCCTTGGGAGGATATTCGGATTTTCTCGTCCCCACTTTGTTTTTCGCTCGTTCAATCCAAACCCCCCATCGTCCCACCAAAACTTTTAATTGGCAAAGGTTCATTTCTTACGCCTTACACATACCTTCCGTTGTTAAAACATAATCCATATTTTTTGGAGGGCATGCTTGTATGTGATGGTACACCGATTCTCCTCCAAAGTCAAATCATTTTTACGGTGGACCCTCAGCTATTTAAACTTCTAGTGTATAGTTAGCGTGATGCCTAAATAGTAGGTTGTATATAGTTAGCTTTTTATTCTTTCTTTCTTTTTATTATTCTTTCTAGTGTAATTAGTTAACTTTTTGTTATTTGTTTTTGCTATGCTCGGTATTAACTTGTTTTGTAGATTCTTTTGACTTGTTCTTATGGGGATCGCTCCACTTTTGGGTAATATCGCTCTTTTCCTCTCTTAACTTTGTTCTTAATTCACATTGAGGACAATGTCAAGTTTTAAGTTAGGGGGTGTGGGATATTTTATCCATTTCTTTATTTAGTCCATGTTTTTGCTCACATGTTAGCTACTTAGTATGCTTTTCTTAGAAAAATAAAAAAAATTAAAAAAGATTTTATTTCTTTTTTCTCCTTTTTTGGGCATTTTGCCTTTGTTTTCGATGATAAATTTCAATAATTGCCCGATCCAATAAACAACCCATTGATGCATGTTCTCGATTTTAGAAGTTATTAGACTTTAGTCTCGATTATTGATATTATGAATAACTTCATGAATTAAACTTTAATCCTATGAGCACATGCACTTTTATCGTTTTATTGATTCAGTTTAAGATTTTTATAACTCGGTAATCTTTTGTTGCATTGTATATACTCACACCGGGTATCGAAAATTCACAAGGACGAGTTGTTGGAATTTGTAAGATTTAATATTTTGAAATAAAAGTGTAAAAGATGATTACAAACTAAAAGAAAAGATGCATGAAATGAAAATTATTAATCTAGGCAAGTGTAATGAAACTAGACTAACAAAGCGAGTAAAACTATAGGTTGCGTCGAATATCCCTCACCCGGGTTAATTTGTATAAAATGGTTACATGGGTCGATGAGTTATTACAAATGCGTCTCATTTCTACAGTTAATTAAATCAAGGGTTGTCACACCCCTAAATCCTCATAAAAGCCTAATAAGATTTTGGCGTCAACAAATATCCCGAAAATTGCGCACGAAAGGTCGTAAGCACGGGACATACATGATATACCCCATCAAATCTCCTAGGCGCAATAACTAGGACAACGCACCCGAAATAGACCCTTAAACACCATCACCAAGCAAAGCAACGCGTTAACCAGAGTGAGTTTCATTCAAACACAACCTAATTTAAATTACCTAGAAATCATGTTCAAAACGAGGTAAATAAAGCGGTAAATAAACGCGATAAATCTACTTAGAAAACAAGTAAATCAAAGCATGTAAACTAATTAGGAAAGCATGTAAATTTAACTAGAAAGCAAAAATGAAGTAAATACAAACTATATTAATGGAAATGGAAGATGGTAGCACAAATTTCAAGCCCAAATGGGTGTCAATCCAAGAAGAAATGAAGAAATGAGCTCCCAAACCTCCAAAACCCTAACCTGTCTAACCTAAAACGAATTCTCTCTGTTTATTACACCAGAAATGCTATATATAGTAAGTGGGAATTAAAATAGAAAAGAAAAGAGAAAAGAAAATAAAGGCTAAAATATCTGCTGAAAACAGGGGATCGATCGATCAACCCCTTTGGTCGATCGATCGATCATGAACAAAAATTCCACTGTCGATGAGGATTGATCGATCGACTCCTTTGGTCGATCGATCGATCAAGCAGGACAGAATCAAGGCAACCTACTGCATTGCCTTTCTTCCTCTTCCCCTCCTCTTTTGGTTTCATTGTTTTTTCCTCCGCTGAAATCGCCGTAACTTCTTCATACGGACTCAGAATCGCGCACCGTTCGTGGCCACGCGAAGCTAGGGAGGAGGGATAAAACTTCTGTGAAGATGTTGGTCCAGGTTTCCAAGCTGTGAAAAGACTAAAATGCCCTTGAACGTGCGATCGCGTACAGAAATTGAGCGAAATGCGTCCGAACTTCACACTTAGCATCCAAATACCTATAAAAGCTCAATTAACCCCTGAAAAATAAGTTAACGTAGAAATCCGAGGTTATCTGGTTAACGAGCATAAATATAGGGAATAAGATACCCGAGGGGCCTAAAATGCGTCGGTTCGGAGGATGAAATACGCAATATTTGCGTATCATCATAAGCCATTTTGCAACAAAATATTTTGCAAAATTGATATGTCATGAATATTACATATTTGCGCCCATTATCTTTATGCATTCTAGCACTTTTGTATTCTTAATGCCTATATTTATGCTCGTTAACCAAACAATCTCTATTATGTATGTTTATATGCTTTGCGAGGTATAATTGAGCTTTTGTAGGTGTGGGAATGCCTATTGTTTGAATTGGTTGCTTTTCGAGGAAGTTTCGTCGGCTGACTCAACTTCAAGGGCATTTTAGTCATTTTATACTTCATCTACAACTCAGCGAAATTCCATGAAAGTGTATTTCACTGAGTTAGCTTAGAATGGCTACAAACGACACGTCGTTTCGAGTCCGGATGAAGAAGTTTGAGCCAATTCCGTAAAGGACTTTCCCTCCTCATGTTGGACCAAAGACCACTCATAATAGAGCACCGGTCAACCGGGGCTTGGGGAAGATCGACCGTCCATTCAATTTCAGCCTATATATGATTCTAGTACGCAACATACTTGACCCGCGATCGACCGGGTACTACAGTTTTGGGGCATTTTCTCTTTTTTTTTTATTTTCTTTTTCCTTTATTTCTCTTATGACTTAGTATATAAGTTATTTTTTGTCGTATTTGTATATATCGTTCATTTTAGTTTCGTTTTAGGCTTTCTCTTTGAGGAGCTTCTCTCTCTAGGATGTCAATCCATTTTGTTTATGTAAGTACTATTCATTGTCTTCTTCTCTTTTATTTACGTTGTATTTTCTTTATTTCATGCTTTGTTCTTCATTTACTTAGTTTGTATTTAGTTTTTGTCGGTTATTTAGTTATTTTCTTTGGTTAATTAGTTTTATTTCCTGCTTTAATCATGTTTAGTACCTAGTTCAAGGGTTGGGGTCATATTTCTGCCATTAATGAGTGTCGAGCTTTGAAATTTAGATTTTGGGTAAAAACGCATTTAATTGAAACCTCGTGTATTAAAGTTGGAATATTGGGCATTTAATTTTATTTGTCACCAACGTTGGTGTTTATAGCAATACTCCGAAATTAATCCATGTGTGACCATTTTCGATTAAATGTTTAATCTTTCATTGTTGAATTAATTTTCTTTATATTTGATGTTTATAATTAATCCTTTTGATTGTTCAACCCGTGGCGGGGATATGCCTTTACCCTCGTTTTATCAATCTTGTTTACTCTTATTATTTTTCCCTTTTCCCCCTTTACACCATAATCACCTTTTACACATTTATTTGAGAAATAATAAACCAATTAAAGTATATCAAACATTCCCTGCGGATTTTCGATACCTAGCCTAGCCTCTACACTCCATCTGAGAGTGTAGTTAAAGTTTTTTTCATTGTGATCGGAGGCCGATAACAACGTCTACATGGACGCTCGGTTTTTGCCTCATCAAAATTTTTTTGAATGATAACCAAAAATCTGTTCAGGATTTACATCTAATGATGTTCTAGTCATGTCCAAAAATCTGTTTTGGATTTATATCTATAGTATTACATTGGGCATACCCTAATATTTATGGTTTAGATTTGTATTAAATCGTGCCAATGGTACATATGAAGGCCCTATATAGAGCACACCTAGGGTTTGCTTTTCGTGCTTTAGCTATATAGGACTTCATCTAGTTGGACTTGAATTTTGACAAAATATTTTTGTAATTTAGGATTGCGTGTCCCCATATCGACGCCAAGCTCTCCTTGTTCATCTACATCAAATGATCACTCAATTCAGTCTGCCGTCTCAGAAAAAGGTATTTTTCATTTTCTATGGCTCATAGGAATTTCTGTCACATACGACACGACACCACATTGCATTTGCATTGTGTTTATCATATCTTATGATGGTGCATAATATTTGTCATAATAAATTTATTTTTGAGTTCAAAAATTTTAATTTGGAATTTTTATAAGAAAAATATTTTTGTGAAAAATAAGTTGATGCTAAATATTTTTTTTAATAAAAGTTGCAGAATATTTTTTTTGAAGTTAAAAATATATATATATATTTTTAATATATGTGCGTGGCTTTTATATGTATATATATTAATATATGTTGACATGTGCGCATGATAGTATGTTATATAGTATGTATGCTCCTATGTGCGTGGCACTTAAAGGTGATCGATTTTTGACCGTGTAAAGACCTGCACATATATATTATTTATATATGTTAAAGTTCAGTCCCTAGACCTTAGCTGTTGGCTTATTAATTTCGAGTCTTGTGCGGCATCACCCTAGCAGGTCTGCTTGAGCGGCTTGTCCTTTGGCTGTATTTTCGGCCCACGGTTTTACAACAAAACCAATAATGGTTTTGGTCCTACGTCACCGAAACGACGTCGCCCATGCTGCTTTTTTTAAACCGAAAGTGTTTTGTTTTCCTGTTTCGCAAAACCGACGTCGCTACCTCTTTCAGGAAACAGTGTCTTTTAAAACCAAACTATGTTCCAACGCCCACGGTTTTATTTAAAAACCAAATCTGTTTTTTTTTTAAACGACACCGTATGTGTATTTTACATAACGGTAACTTTGTTAATACTTTACAGCTGGAACCTTATCCTTTTTCTGCCCACTGTTTTTGATAAAAATCAGAACTGGTATTCATTCCTTTTAAAACGACGACGCACTGTTTAAAACGAGAATATTTGTTTGTTGCGTTTCTTGTAGGCAAGTTGATTACAGTTGTACACTATGTGTCACATTTATAACTGTGCATTTTGTGTTTCTTCTTTGACCGTGCGATCATATTTTTATCAATGGTCTGTGTTGATTTAAATCAATCCTTGTGTCTTCTTTTTCACCAACCAGACTTGTTCTCTCTGGTTATAAATACAATCCTTATGTCTTCATTTTCACACACCGAGAAAATTCATTTTTGTGCCAAAGTTCTGCCAAAATTATTTTTGAGAGAGAGAGATAATACACCAATACTTTTCAGAGATAAATTTGTGTGTGTTCTTCAAAAGCCATTGCTGAGTCGCAAAACCTTGTTGTGGATTCAAGCATGGACAGTTTCTAAACTCAGAATCTCTGCATCTCCAAATCGGTTGATTTTTCTTTTTGAAAAATCATGTTGTGAGTATCTCTATTATTGTTATAGTTTTCTTATAATTTCAGACCTGCTACCTGTTAGATCTAAAGTGTTTGTGTAAGTATTGTGCTGATATATATTTTATATAAACACTACACACACAAGAACAACTAGTAGTGATCTTATATCAACTAAAATATTTTGTTTTAAATCCAGTTCTCAGGAAATCTGATTTTCAATCAAGAACAACTGATTTTAGGTTTAGATAATTAAATCTATTTTATTTTCTGGACCTTTTCCTATAATAAGGATAACCTGAACAGAACTACCTGAACTTGGAAGTGTGACCTTGGACTAAACAAATTTATACCTGCATATTTGACCAAAGACTTGGACTGAGAACAAGAACACATTGGACCTAATCAAGAATCTGAACCTATCGGACTGATTGAAAGTAATATAATAGATTAAAACATTTTTAATTTAACTACTGTTATAAACAATTGGTTTTAATTCTGACTGCATGCTTGATATGTTTTATTTCTTTTCAGTCTAGAATATCTTTGTGAGTATATGATATCTTGCTTGTTTAAGTAATATTCAGGAATTGTTTTATATCATATCACTCACACATTCTATCACGTTATAATCACGGAGACACATTTTTGAATGTGAATATCTGAACAAGTCTAGTGTTCAAGATATGAAAGAAAGAAAAGAAAGCTTTTCAAAATTGAAATTGAAAGTCAAGAAGACTTGACTTGATTTGAATGACATAAGACTTGCAAAGATATATAGGTGATATAGTCTGTTGCATTGCATTATGCGTGTATTCATTTAAGTGTGGGTGTGTATTCATATAGGATAGTACACCACACACTATCACTTCACTAGAAAATAAATAATAGGCACTGAGCCAACCTGCGCTTAAAGAAGTTAGAGGGGAGGCTGAGAAGTGAAGAACGCAAAAACAAGTGAGGACAGTTTAAAGAGAGAACATAACAAGCAACCGGGCAGGGGTCTTGGTCGAGTGGGGTAATAGCTAGATTATTCTTCTTTATTTGTCGGGTTTGTTGTTTGTAAATCGTCCCTATTGATTTATTGTTTTAGTAGAAGTAGATTAGGTGACTCCTAGAGGAGTCCGTCGTTTTTTCCGGGGAAGGGTTTTTGCGACGTAAAATAAACACAGTGTGCTGTATATTTTTTGTATATCACCTCACATGAAAAAGTAGGCTTAACTAAATAGAAACTCGCCTAAAATTGAATTGGTTATTATTTTTGTAAATCACTTTGATTTAACAAGATAATAATTTTGTATGTTTATTAACTTTGAAAATCAAATTCATTTTCATAAAGTTAACAAATTAAGTAAAAGTTTAATTTGGTCCCCTTTGCATCATACATCGTTAACTCGTAGGTATTAGGGGTTTATTCGGCATATAAGTTTACTTCCGCACGTAAAGTCTATTGCAGTCGCACTCTCAAGTGGTATCAGAGCTAGACTTTAAAAAGATTCTTTTCCTAAAACTTCTGTCAAACTCGGTTTACCTTGTTAACTATGGATGATTCAAGTCAATTACTTAGGCTTGGAAATTTTAGTAGACCTCCGATTTTTTGTGGCTCAAATTTTTCATACTGGAAAATCATAATGGTTGCATTTATTCAGGGCACTTTAGGAGATGACGTGTGGGATTTAATTGAAAATGGTTATTGTTAATACCAAAATTAGTATGCTGATGTGGACGAATAATAAGAAGACACGTGTCAATCTACGTGGCACAATAGCAACGAGGAAGTTCATTCCCCCGTCCTAGTCATACTCATTCCGAGCAACAGGTGTATTCCGAGGAACACCAGTCCTCCGAGGAACACCAATCCTCCGAGGAACTCCAACGCTCCGAGAAACTCTTAAACGACGAGCAACTAAGGCGGTTCGAGCTGCATCTCGACCACAACATTGATTGCCAGATAATCAACAGTTCAACTATTCATTGAATGCTTATCATCTTGACGTACACGCTTGAAGAGCATTAAATGAATTACCCTTTCATATGTACATCATTTAATGAATCACTCTTTCAGATTATAGCCTCAAGGCTATAAATACATTGTATTACCCTCATTCAAAGGGACCGGAATTTCTTAATAGTACTTGTAATCGAGAATTCTCAAACACTCAGCAATAACATAACAGTGGACGTAGGCCATTCATATAAGGCTGAACCACTTTAAAATTCTTTGTCTCATTTATATTTATCTGTGATTGAATTATTAGAGTAATCTAGTTTTTTACATCAACAAATTGGCACCGTCTGTGGGAACGACTGTTGTTATCGTTTTTCACCAAAAATCATTCATCATCAATGGCAGATAATTCGAAATCCAGCAATCGAAATGCTGGAAATGCTGGAAATCCTCCAAATCCCTCTGCACCTCCAGATTTGGCTGGAATTATGACGAATCTGGCTCAAGGACAAACCGCCATGCAAGAAACAATGCGGCAACTCATACAGACCCTTCATGGCGGTGCACCTGCACGTTCGGGACAGCGAAGTGGTCAGAGGCAAACCTATTTACTTTCTTCACGATCCAGGCATACTGAGTCATATCGTAATGAGGAATCTGATGATTTCTCTTATCAACCTGGGTGATCTTTGTCAATAAGGGCTACAGATACTGATCAACGTATCACTCTCTCTCCAGAAAGACCCAGTGCCTTGGAAAGATTGAGTAGGGTGTCTCCTTTCAGTCGATTAGGCCCTAGGAGGAATAGGAGTCCACCTAAGACCATGTCGAGGAGTTTTCGACGACCATCAGATCTAAGAGAAGGATCAGCACAATCACGACCAGTTGCTCGTCAAGATAGATCTCAGGAGGTCACTTCAGAGCAATCAATTGCTCGAACTAACAAGCCCGAGGAAGGAAATGATGCGTGGAAGGGTTCCATTCAGCGGTTGGAGGATAGATTGGGAGAAATGGCTAAGGCGAAGAATACCTTACAACGAACTTTTGTTCAAGGGACACTTTTTGTCCAGGCCATTGTGGGCTTTCCTACCCCGTCAAAGTTTAAAGCACCTATGGTGACCCCCAAATATGATGGAAAGACAGATCCTGTTCTACACATAGAGCAATATCAAGCTGCCGCTGACATCTATGCTGTCCCCGACGAGATGAGATGCAGAGCATTCTCTGGAACTCTTACTGGATCTGCCCAGATATGGTACAACAATCTTCCTCGGGGTAAGATTTCAACTTTCTTTCAGTTAGTCGAGTTGTTCATTGGCAATTTCTGTTTTGGAGCAAAGCCAGTAAAAAGAGTAGCACACTTGTTAAGTGTTAGACAAAAATCTGGTGAGAGTACTAGAGATTACATAACTCGTTTCAATAACGAGAAGCTGGAAGTCATAGATTATGAAGAAAAGACAGGAATCACCGCCTTGATGAGTGGATTGTTGCCTAATAAGTTGTATTACACTTTGGCCAAAGATCCACCTACAACTATGTCAGAGTTGATGGCAAAAGCGGCCAAAATCATGAATGCCGAGGAGGCTATGGCTGCAAAGAAGAATATGGATAAAGAAACCAAGGTGGAAGACGACAAATCCAAGAAGAAAGAGCATAAGGGCAATGGCGGTGACAAGCATTCCAAGAATAATAAATCGTCATGGGAAGTCCTGAAGAAATTCGATAATTATACTCCTTTGAAAATGGGTATTAATCATGTCTTGGAAGAAATCAAGAATAACGAGGAAGTAAAGTGGCCAAAGAAACTGAGGTCAGACCCTGACATGAGGAATAGGGAGAAATATTGCGAGTTCCATAAGGATCACAGCCATATAACCAAAAATTGCATAGCTCTTCAGAACGAGATTGAAACACTCATCCAAAGAGGGAAGCTAGCGAAGTATGTTGATCGGGGAGGCGAAAGAAGAAATAATGACCGAACTAGAGAAAGGTCTAGATCTCCTCGTCGAGCAGAGGAGAAAAAGAAGAGAAACCATGAAGACGATCCAGATGATGACCCCGATCTTCCCAAGAAACCAAGGCAGCTAGAACGAGAGGTATTTTCAATACGCTTTGGGTCATTTGATTGTAACGTCATTACAGGAGGAGATGCAGGAGGAGGAGACCTTACTGCAGAAAGAAAAGCTTACCTCGGTGAGGCTCAGGCTTGCTCATACATTCAACGGATAAATTTGGCTGAAGAGGATCGCCCGAGGAAGGTAAACAAAGAGAAGCTGGTCATCGATTTTTCAAAAAATGACCTTGCAGGTGTTCTTTACCCTCACGACGACCCTTTGGTGATCAAAATGAGGATGAAAGAAGTAGTGATTTCAAGGGTTCTGGTAGATAATGGTAGTTCGGCAGACATCATGTTCTACTCATGTTTTGACAGTTTAAATTTAAAGTTATCTCAATTGGAGCCTTATCACAGACCTCTCCTAGGTTTTACTGGCGAGAAGGTTTTTCCACTTGGGACGATCAAGTTGGATATATTTATTGGAACTTGGCCTGCTTGTCGAAAAGAAAGAATACGCTTCTTTGTGATGGATAAAAATGTGCAATCAGCTTACAACATCATCATGGGAAGAGTTGGCTTGAAGAAGTTCGAAGCAGTTCCATCTACAGTACATCAGTGTTTGAAATTCCCTATAAATTTTGGAGTAGGAGTTGTGAAAGGTGATCATAAAGTAGCTCGGGAATGCTATTATTCGTCTGCCGAGCAAGAGGAGCTTGAAGAGTCAAGGAAAAAGACTACTACCTACCAGGTGGATGAAGGTACAAAAATTGAAACACTGGATCCCAGAGATGAATCCCAACTTGTAAAAGGATAGGTGGTGGAATCTACAGAAAATGTCATTCTGGACGACGAGCACCCTGAACGAATAACCCAGATAGGTTCGACGTTGGATGCTTCAATAAAACAGGAGTTGATAACATTCTTGAGAGACAGAAAGAAAACTTTTGCATGGAGTCATGAAGACATGCCAGGAATAGATCCAAACTTCTTATGCCATGAACTCAATGCGAATAAGGAGATCAAGCCTGTAAAGCAGAGAAGAAGAGTGTTTAGTCCCGAGAAGAATCAAGCCATACAAGAGGAGGTCAAGAAGCTCCAGAAAGCCCAATTCATTGAAGATGTGAAATATCCAGACTGGTTAGCAAATGTGGTGATGGTGAAGAAGAAAAACAATAAAGGGAGAATGTGTGTTGATTTCACTGATCTCAACAAGGCCTGCCCAAATGATCACTTTCCATTGCCCAGAATTGACCAACTAGTAGATGCTACCTCGGGACACGAGCTGCTCAGCTTCATGGACGCTTACTCTGGATACAACCAGATCAAAATGAAACCTGAAGACAGGGAAAGCACTTCTTTTATTACCCCTAGGGAAACTTATTGTTATAATGTTATGCCTTTTGGTTTGAAAAATGCAGGAGCGACATACCAGCGGCTGATGAACAAGGTTTTCGTCGAACAAATCAGTTGCAATATGGAAGTCTATGTCGATGATATGCTGACAAAGAGCAAGAAAGCTGCTGATCATCTAGTTGACTTAGGTCAGACCTTTGATCAACTGGATAAATACCAAATGAAGCTCAACCCGACGAAGTGCACCTTTGGAGTACGAGAAGGAATGTTCCTCGGGTACATCGTCAACCAGCGAGGCATTGAGGCGAATCCAGCAAAGATCAAAGCTCTTTTAGGGTTGCGATCTCCAACGACGAAGAAAGAGGTGCAGAGTCTTACAGGACGAGTTGCAGCGCTCAACAGATTTGTATCCCGAGCAACTGATAGATGCCTCTCATTCTTCAAAACGCTTCGAAAACTTTCGAGTGGAATGATGAATGTGAAAAAGCCTTTCAAGACTTGAAGAAATATCTGGGAGCACCTCCACTGTTGTCCAGGCCAGTAATGGGAGAAAAGTTGTACTTGTACCTGGCAGTATCAGAGAATGCAGTCAGCTCGGCATTGATCAGAATGGAGATGGGGGCCAGAAGCCAATTTATTACACAAGTAAGGCTTTCCGAGGTGCGGAGATCAGGTACCCAAAGCTGGAAAAATTGGCATTGGCATTAATTGAGGCAAGTAGAAGAATGAGGCCATATTTCCAGGCCCATACCATCGTCGTGTATACCGACATGCCATTGAGACATGCCCTTCATAAGCCAGAAAAATCAGGGAGACTGATGTATTGGGCAATAGAGCTCGGTGAATATGATATTGTGTATGAACCCAGATCATCACTAAAAGGGCAGGCTGTAGCAGACTTTATAGCAGAATTTACATATCCTGATACCCCCGAGGAACAAAAGTTGCTCGCTGACCAACCTGTGGATGTTACAGGATCAACAGACATAAGTCCAGATCAACTCCGGTTGGTAAAAGGGCTTGTGGATGTAGAAAGATCATCAAATTCAAACCCAGACCAACCCCGGTTGGTAAAAGGGCGAGAAGAGATGGTCGACGAAGAGCGAAAAATACCAAAGGAGGATGAAAGGAAACAACAGATATTTCACCGAGGAACTCTGTCAGATAAGAAATTTGAAGACGAGTTACCTATATGGAGATTATATGTAGATGGATCATCTTGCACAACGGGTTGTGGAGCAGGGATTGTTTTGAACACCCCAAACGAGATTGACGTGGAATATGCCTTGCGATTCCAATTCAAAGCCTCCAATAATGAGGCTGAGTATGAAGCCTTGATAGCAGGTCTTAATTTAGCAAAGATTATGGAAGCGCAACAAGTGATGGTATTCAGTGATTCTCAATTAATTGTGAATCAGATGATGGGAACATATGCAGTTAAGGGAGAATTAATGTTCAAGTATCATGCAAAGGCGATGGAGTTGTTGGCAAAATTTGATGCCATTCAGTTGATCAGAATACCAAGAATGGAGAATGCACAAGCAGACGCACTGGCCCGACTAGCATCAGCTACTCGTACCGAGCTGCGAAGAACGATACCAATTGAGGTGTTAGAAAGTCGAAGCATAGATGAAGACCTGACGATGAATATTATTACTCTTGATTTAGGACCATCTTGGATGGATCCCATCAGGGCATATGTTGAGGAAGGAGAATTACCGGAGGATAAGATCGGTGCCAAGAAATTGAAGTTTAAAGCTGCTCGGTATGTACTAACTAATGGTGTTTTGTATAGACTAGGAATTATGGCAGGTTTGCAAAGATGTGTACATCCCTTCGAGGTGAAGGAATTGATTGAAGAGATCCATGAAGGGTCCTGTGGAGCCCATGTAGCAGGTCGGACACTTTTGCAAAGGGTGATGACACAAGGATACTACTTACAAAGATGAGGGATGATTGTATAGCCTATGCTAAGAGATGTGATAAATGCCAACGTTTTTCCTCAATCCGACGAACTCCACAAGCATTGTTGACACCCATAACTTCCTCTTGGCCTTTCGCCATGTGGGGAATGGATTTGGTTGGACCACTGCCAACGACCCGAGGAAGATTCAAGTACCTCGTCGTCGCAGTGGATTATTTTACTAAGTGGGTAGAAGATGAGCCTCTGATTGATATGACATACGAGAAGGTGTACCAATTCGTTTGGAAGAACATCATCTGCCGATATGGTCTCCCTTATGCCTTCATCACAGACCATGGAACACAATTTGATAACGAGGAGTTTGCCACCTATTGTCATCAGTCAAACATTTTGAAGGTTCATTCAGCACCAGGCCATCCTCAAAGTAATGGAAAGACTGAAGTGACGAACAGAACAATACTAAATGGTTTGAAGAAGAGGCTAAGTGAGGCTAAAGCTAATTGGATTAATGAGCTACAGCCAGTATTGTGGGCTTACCGAACAACTCCCCGAGCAGCAACTGGAGAATCACTATATATGCTGGCATTTGGAAGTGAGGCTGTAATACCTGCCGAGTTGGGTCCTCCAACACACAGAGTGCTGAATTTCAATTCCCCAGTCAGCGACTTGATGAGGAGATTAGATTTGGACATGCTCGAGGAAGTTAGAGAAGAGGCAGCCATTAGGAATGTTGCTTATCAACAGCGAACATCCCTGTTCTACAACAAGAGGGTGAAGAAATGCGACTTAAAAGAAGGAGATTACGTGCTAAAGAAAGTCATTCAGAAGCACAATAAGTTGGAAGCAAACTGGCATGGACCTTACCGAGTTACTGCAGTTGTCCGACCAGGAACTTACCGAATAGCGACTCTAGAAGGAGAGGAATTTAATAATGCATGGAATGCTGAACACCTACGCAAGTATTATCAGTGATGTAAAATGTAAAGCAGTTCCATCAATATGAATAAAACGATGATATTTCACAATCTTCTCTCCTTTTATTGAAAGTTTTTCGGGGAATACTAGTGTGTTTAACACTACGCTGCTCGGCACACAACGCTGCTCGGCAGTAAAAAGAAGACGATAGTTCGAACCCAGACCAACTCCGGCTGGTAAAAGGGCGAGAACACCCCATACTCCTTTGGTTAGGAGGCGTACATTAGCTCAGACCAACTCCGATTGGTAAAAGAGTTAGTGGACATGATAGTTCGAACTCAGACCAACTCCGGTTGGTAAAAGAGTGAGAACACGATAGTTCGAACCCAGACCAACTCCGGTTGGTAAAAGGGCGAGAACACCCCATACTCCTTTGGTTAGGAGGCGTACATTAGCTCAGACCAACTCCGGTTGGTAAAAGAGTTAGTGGACATGATAGTTCGAACTCAGACCAACTCCGGTTGGTAAAAGAGCGAGAACACGATAGTTCGAACTCAGACCAACTCCGATTGGTAAAAGAGCGAGAACGCGAGATGATCGACGAAAGGCCAATCTCGGTTGGTTAGGAAATAAGATATGCTCTCAAATGCCAACTTATGTTGGTCGAGAAGTAAGATTATCTCAAATGCCAACTTATGTTGGTCAGAAAGTAAGTTTATTACATAAAAGTTCCTCTAAGAACAAAATATTCCAAACTGAATCAAGTATGGTTGGCGGAGATAAAAATCCACTAACTGTAGTTGGTCGACGAGGAGAAAATATTTTGAACAGTACCAAGTATAGCTGGTCGGGGATAAAAACCCATTAACTATAATTGGTCGACGAGCTCAACTTAACAACCTTGGTTGGTTGGAAGAATTTTTAACATTTTTATACTCATTACTTTATTATTAAGTGATCGAGCAATATTACTAATACTTGTAACTTTTTATTACTAAGTTGGTCGATGAACCACACAATATTGTTATGCAAGCACGAATATAAAGTGTTTGACAAATATAAGAGCAATACAAATTTGCAAACAAAAATGAAATTCTTTCATTAAAGTCGAAATGAATTACACAAGTTTATTACATTGATATTAAATTGTGTACTAATTATTACATCAGAATTTTCTATTCTATTGGCCTTTTTCCTTCAGCTTTCGATATAGGCTCCTCGCCAGCAGGAGGATCTTCCAAGCAAAGGGGAGAATTAATGAAGTTAATATCTCGGAGCATTCTGACGTTCATTATTGAAGGGGTGTCCAGTAGATGCTCGGGACGAGATACCTCGATCTGAGAATGAAGATTGTAGTCACCGAGGTATTTTGCAATTAAGTTTCGAGGAATGGCACGAGCTGGGATCCATTCCATGTCCAATTTATAAGGTGGCACAGGCAAGTCTAATACCCCAGGATCATAATAGTCCCACAGGTAGTGCCCTTGTTCGAGCTTCAGCACGCCCAAGGCATTCAGCCAACCTTGCTTGTAGCCCTCATTATTGGCATTCTGGATACGATCATCTAAATGGAATAAAGCTTCGTTGTATCCAGCCATCCAAAACTCCCTGGGCTGTTTATTAAATTGAAATGTCAACCTTGCAATCTTCTCGTTAAGACTCTGGATGAAAAGTTCATTAGTCTTCAAAACTGATTCCTTTGAAGAGAGTTGTTGTTCCAATTCTCTAACTTTCTTGGACAACTCAGACAAGGCTTGGTTTTTAGCCATTAATTGGAATGCTTGATTTTCCAATGTTGATCGAGTACGAGCTTCCTCAACATTACGACTTAGAGCTCTTGATCCTCCCCGAGCAGGTCGAGAACTTGTTTCCTCGACAACATTCTGAGCAGCTCTTCCTCGTCCTCGAGTAGCAATAAAGGCATCCGACCTTCTCCAGGTACCCAACTCTTGCCTTAATTTGGCATTCTCAACCTCTAAAAATGAAAATCCCTCGTCAATCACTGGGATTACAGCTGTTGAAGAAGAAGCTGCAGACTTATACTGTGCTAGCTCTTTCTGCAAATTATTATTCTCTTGCTCCAGCAGCTCGGCAATCTGTCTACATGCTTCAACTTCACCCCTTAGGGTTTTCTCCCTGACATCGTACCCAGCAAGGATCTTTTTGTGGCCTGCCTCGGCAGAAAGCTGTTGATACCTCTTTTCATACCCCTCGTGCAAAAGGGCAGTTGATTCCTTGTACTGAGTCTGAAGATCTTCTAAAGTATATTGAAGATCCTCGATCATTTCATAGTAAG
Source organism: Sambucus nigra (assembly GCA_949130495.1). Classification (NCBI taxonomy): domain Eukaryota; kingdom Viridiplantae; phylum Streptophyta; class Magnoliopsida; order Dipsacales; family Adoxaceae; genus Sambucus; species Sambucus nigra. Next base: position 173,891,228 of record OX422222.1, on the reverse strand, counting down.
CTACGTTATTGGCCACAGCTCGATTAAGTAAGTCTTTCAAGTACTGATAAGCTTCTACTGCCTGCTCTGAAGCATCATGACCGTGGATGTCAGCAACTTCTGATACACTCAATTCTGTGTGACCAGCCTTATAATATTCATGACATTGCTGCATCAACTTTGTATCATTAGCAGATAACATATTCATCCTGGCCAGAAACTAGCAGAGAAAGAAAAAGTAATCATCAAAAAGAAGATCCAGACATAATGCAGATAGAAAAGAGACAGTCATATGGAAGAAAAGAACTCAAATTTTATTAGATCATAAGGCAAAGTTACAAAGATCTGGGTTACACTTGAAAAAGAAGAAAAATAGAAAGAGAATACCGAACAACTTCACACCTTTTCCTTGTCTCCCAAGACTTTCTCGGGAGGCTGGGATGAGGAGCTCGGTTGCTCGGTGGGAACAACGAGTTGGTCGGCAGGAACTGGAACTTGTTCAGGAGGAGCAGGCCGAGATGAAAGCTCCTCGTCAGCAGGCTGGGTAAGGATGAGATCACCCTCTACCATTGAAGATTCTTCGGAGGCAACTTCATCCTCTTCTTCATCCTCAATAGCTGGGGGAGGACCAGGCAGATGTTGTTGAAACAGTTCTGAGTCCTCGCTCACCTTCAATTCTTGCAGGGCAGCAACCCAACCATCTCGGAAGTATTTCAAACTCCCATACTTGACCTGGGTCATCATTTCCTCTACCCCCTATCCCATCCTTTATCCCAACCGGTGCGGAAAGATTTTTTCACAGCCACTTTTCTCTTCATTTTCTCCGAGGAGAGCTTCCCGGATAGAAGATCCTCGGAGGCTTTCAACTTGGCCTCCACCTCCTCCTTCTGGCGATTTACTTCTCGCAGAAGGGTTAGCTCTTCCTCAGCCGATTTTAACTTATTTTCAAGCTCCCCAAAGTTTGTGAGCTTCTCGGCATATTTCTTATTCTCTCTCTCCAAGTCTTTTATTTTGTTTCCCAACTGCACCTTCTCTGCCTCAGATGCAACCGACTTCTTCTCCCATTCACCCCTATCCTCGTCATATTTTTGACGGGAATCCTTCAAAGATTGGGCCAAACCCAAAAAAGCATCCTCTACTCCAGACGAGGAGCTAGAAGCCTTGAGTGCTTCATCTTTCTTCACTATGGTGTTAAAACAACTCACCAGCTGAAAAAGAAGGTAATGATAAGTCAGTGCCGAGATACATATATTGACTGAAAGAAAGAAAAATTCAGGATAAGAGAAAACTTACTGAAGCAATGTGACGAGTAGCTAGGGATGTCAGCATAACCCTAGACATGTTTTCTTCAACTCCTTGGACTTCAGGAATAGTCCAAGTCTTTACCGAGCTCATTGCAGAACTCGGGGGAATAATGGTTGGAACACCAGCTCCACTAGCTTGGAGCTGGGGAATGGTTTCAGAAAAACTGACCGAGGAGGATTTCTTCAATCTCCTCAGTGTCACTTCAGCAGTTTCAACCAAAGAACTTTTGGTGGGGGAGATGGTGACCACTTCCACAGAAGCACTTTTCTTGCTCGGAGCCACTGGGGGATTCTCGGCAGCCTTCTGAGGAGCAACAGAAGGGGCAGCATCTACTATCTTTGTCCCCTTTGGGACATCAACCTTGTTTCTTTTTCCATCTCCAGCAGAGGAAGTCTCCTCGAAGATAGCAGGAACTCTTCTTTTGCCCATTTTCTGACTTAGAGGAATGTGAGATTCTGGTGAAGAATCCTCAGAAGCTGGCAATGGTTCACTAATGCTGGACGAGCAGTAAAGGATGATGTATAGCTCCTGTACTGCAACAAGTATGAAGCAGACCTGACGTGCTCGTCTGCAACTTTCTGATGCAAACTCCAGATATGTTTTAAATGCTTGATATTAACTTCTGATTCTTTTGGAGTTTTCCTCTTACTGTTAACTGCAAACAAATACATTGTGAAATATCAGTCATACATTTTATCAAACATAATGAAATCATAATTTCAGAAATAAAATAAGATGAAAATAACCTATCCCATTGCCATATGGAGGGCATTTGGGACCTTCATATACTTCGTCTCCAACCAAAGGGGCATGTTGCCAATTTTTGATAACTACCCCATGTTCAAAATAATCCCTATTAGCATCAGGGAGATTGACTACTAAAGCTCTATTCAAAAATCTAGTTTATAAATAATAAACATTGTCCAGAACAGCCCATCTATAACAATACATAATCTCAGGAATTCCTATACGAGTTCCATGAGTTTGATTTAACCTATGCACCCCATTAACTATTCTCCATGTGTTGGGGCTATTTTTGCAGGAACAAGATCGAAATACTGACAGAACTCTAAGCACAGAGGGTTTGGTGGAAAAGAAAATCCACATTCAGCAATAAAGAGACTGGGGAACCAATGTCCCTCAGCCAAATTAAAATAATTTGAAGGCTCAGAAAGATCCTCCAAAATTACCCAAGACGGAATAGAGAAATCAGAACGGAGTTTCTCAAGAGATTCAATAGTATAAACCATGGTGAATAAAAGAAATGAAAAAGAAGGAACAAGATCTTACAGGAAAAAGGGAGATCTGTTGACGACGAACGAAAACAAGGATGAACGCACAAGAGAAAGAAAGACTATGGAAAACTCGAAAGCAGAAATTGGAAAAGGTAGAAGACGGTGATATTGTCTACGAAGTTTAAATACTTTGCCTTGGGAAATGGCGAAAGAAATGATTACAAAAAGGAAACTATTACGCTACCGGCGGCTAAAAGGACAAAAAGCGCACGAAGATCGAAGCGCTTATAAAAATGCAAAAAGGCGGATTCTGCGAATTTGGAAGGAAATTCAAATATGAAGAAAAGACTCCTAAAACCCAGGAAGGTCATTTAATATTTCCATATACCGAGAAAGAATGTTCCATACTCCTCAAAGTTCGAAATATGAAACATTGGGGGCTTCTGTTAATACCAAAATTAGTATGCTGATGTGGACGAATAATATGAAGACACGTGTCAATCTACGTGGCACAATAGCAACGAGGAAGTTCATTCCCCCGACCTAGTCATACTCATTCCGAGCAACAGGTGTATTCCGAGGAACACCAGTCCTCCGAGGAACACCAATCCTCCGAGGAACTCCAACGCTCCGAGGAACTCTTAAACGACGAGCAACTAAGGCGGTTCGAGCTGCATCTCGACCACAACATTGATTGCCAGATAATCAACAGTTCAACTATTCATTGAATGCTTATCATCTTGACGCACACGCTTGAAGAGCATTAAATGAATTACCCTTTCATATGTACATCATTTAATGTATCACTCTTTCAGATTATAGCCTCAAGGTTATAAATACATTGTATTACCCTCATTCAAAGGGACCGAAATTTCTTGATAGTACTTGTAATCGAGAATTCTCAAACACTCAGCAATAACATAACAGTGGACGTAGGCCATTCATATAAGGCTGAACCACTTTAAAATTCTTTGTCTCATTTATATTTATCTGTGATTGACTTATTAGAGTAATCTAGTTTTTTACATCAACAGTTATAGACACCCCACTACTCCTATAGCAGAAGGTAGCACTATCTTAAGAAAACTTAAAACCACTGAATTGAATGTTGATCAGAAAAAGATAAGCAATTTCAATAATAAGGGCAAGAATGCGATTTTCATGAGTGTGAGTGAAAATGAATTGAAACGTATATGTCACTGCACCACTAGTAAGGATGCTTGGGATACTTTAGTAATAACACATGAAGGCGATGCTGGGTAAAAAGATGTAAAAATCAAATGCTTATTCAACAATACAATATGCTAGTTATGAAAGATAACGAACCATGTGATGATCGCTATATGCATTTGATTGATATTATTACCCAATTGCATGATAATGATGTTGATTATACTGATCAGGATGTGTGTGTTAAGATTTTGAGATCCCTTGCTCCTAGGTTTGATCATAAACGTTATATCATTGAATAAATGAATGATCCTTCTCTCGTGCCTGAATTGCTTAGCTCTAAATTGAGAACTATGGAACTTGAAACAATTTTTAGGAAGACTCTTACTTCTTATGCTAAAAATGATCTTACTAATTCTTCTAAAGTTGCATTTAAAACTGCCTGTCCTAATAAATTCAAACATAAGGTAGTTAAGCAACAATCTGAGTCGGATAATGATTCTGATGAGGGGTCAGATGACATTGATAAGATTGACAATCAACTTACACTTATGTCTTCTCAATTTAAGAAACTTTTGAAGCATAGAAATTTTATTGCTAAAAGACGTATGCAAGAGAATAATCAGTCTCGTCAATACAATCGACCCCATAACAGAAATTCTAAAGTAAAGGCTGATCATGATAGTTCTACTAGTAAGGTTGATAAATCGAAAATGGCTTGTCACAATTGTGGTAAACTTGGACATTTCATTGCTGAATGTAGATCCATACCACCGTCAAAGTATCCTAAAAAGCTCAAGGCAAACCTTACAAAAACTTAGGATGATTCCTCTGATTCTGAATCAGAAGAAGACCAAGCTGAATCTGGATCAAATTACCTTGCGTTTTTAGGAGAAGTTTATGACTGTTGTGGAGATATATATCTAGCTGGAATGTCTGATTCTGAAGATGATTCTGATTCTGATGAAGTGCTTGATTTAATTGATGCTGCTAAATCTTTATTAGCTGGTCAACCTTCTATGCTAGAATTAACAGCTCCATTTGATGCTAAACGTGCATATTTGTGTGACACTAAATTTGAAGATTGCAACAATTCACACACTGACACGGAGAATAATGATAATTTTGTTGCCTATGATGATTATGCTGAATTGTATGTGAGGACCTTGCAAAATAGACAAGAATTATCTAATCTGGTTAAATTGCTTAATGAGTCCCTAGAGAATCAATATAAGATAACTCAACAAAATTCTGTGGAAATGTGAAATGTCAAAATTGATTTTGAAAAACAGTCACTTGAATTTAAAATTCAGATTACGACTTTAAATGAAAATCTGACTTCTTTAGAAGACAAATATAATGCTGCACTTTGCAAGTTGAAAAGTCTAAAGAAGTTTGTGAAACTGCTTTTAAAATGTGTCGTAGTCGTGATACAAAATTCGTTGACGTTGAAGAATTGATTGCTGTCCAACGTTATCATGGTGATACGAGAGGGTTTGGTTATGATGGTCCTATTATGAAAATAAATGAATTTTCCAAACCAGTCCTCTTTGTTAAGGCCAAAGAAGAAATGGCTCTTCCGTTGGAAAGCAAGTCAAATGAAAAGTCCAAAGGAAAACAAGTTTTAATCAAAAATGATTTTAAAAGTGATATTGATTACTTCATTGAAAATTTTGTTGATGCATCTTCTTCTAGATACTGTCCCCGTGCTAAGAGACTTTCTAGACATGTTATGTCCAATTCTTGTAAGCAATCTGAAACTTGCTTTGTTAGAAACCATCGTAATTCTGGCCTTCCTACATCTAATAAATTATGTACTATTTGTGATGTTTTTGGACACCAAAACTTTGAGTGCCAAAGGTTTCCAAAGAAAAATGACAATTTTTACTTTAACCCCAAAAGTGGGAGATTTGGTTATAAAACCTCAAACCGCAATGGATCATTTCGTTATTTTAGTAAGCCTAGAACTTGGACCAATCACAAATCAAAACCATTTGGAAAATCCTTTTTCAGATCCAATATTTTGGTACAAAACAAATTTAAAACGGTGCCTTTTTGGATCAGATCTGATGATCTAAGTCCCCAGCTAAAACATTCGAATTTAAAATCTTTTGTAGTCTTAACAGCCCTACGCTGTGAGATGCATAGTGCTGGTTGGTACTTAGACAACGGATGTTCACGTCATATGACGGGTGATATTACCAAACTAAAGGATGTTGTTCATTATAAAGGTGGCAACGTGACCTTTGGAGATGGTAAGACCTCCCAAGTCATTGACAAAGACATTCTTAGTGAAGAGGGTTTACCCAATGTTAATGATGTGTTATTAGTTCAAGGAATGAGAGCTAATTTGCTTTCCATCACTCAGTTTTGTGATAATGGTTGCCAAGTTAAATTTTCAAAAACCTCATGTGATGTTTTGACTAATACGGGAGAAGATTACATAAAAGGCAATCGAACCACGGACAACTGTTACAAAGCTTCTGGCTCTTTGTCTTGTAATGTAACTCTTTTAGATGATTCTAACTTATGGCACAATAGGTTGGGACACATCAGTTTTGATACCTTAAATCAGTTATCATCACAAGACCTTGTTAGAGGCCTACCTAAAATAAAGAAATGCCCCTCTGCTGTTTGTGGTCCATGTCAAGTGGGTAAGATCACCAAATCCCCTCACAAAAAGGTTAAAGACATTAACACCACTGCACCTCTTGAACTTCTCCACATGGATTTAATGGGTCCAACTAGGACTGTTAGTTTAAATGGAAATTCTTATATCCTAGTTATTGTGGATGATTTCTCTCGTTTTACTTGGGTAGCTTTCATGAAAGCCAAGTCAGAAACATTTAACAATTTTTTGAAAATTCTGACTCGTATAGAAAATGAGAAAGACACCCAAGTAACCCGAATTCGAAGTGATAGAGGTGGTGAGTTTAAAGAAATTGGTATCATTGAGTATTGTGAGGCTAATGGTTATTCTCATGAGTTTAGTTCTCCTAAAACTCCTCAACAAAATGGGGTTGTTGAAAGGAAAAATAGAGTCATACAAGAAATGGCTAGAGTCCTTATTCATGCTAAAAATATGCCTCTATAGTTTTGGGAAGAAGCTTGTTGTATATCTTAGGAAGAATACCAAAATGACCCCTTATGAATTTTGGTTCAACAAAAATCCCAATGTTAAATATTTTCGTACTTTTGGCTCCACTTGTTATGTTTGCAATGATCGAGATAATCTTTCTAAATTTGAAGCCAAAGGTGATAAATCCATTTTTCTTGGCTATTCTCAGAATAGTAGGGCCTTAAGAGTTTTCAACTTAAGAACCAAATCCATTGTAGAGTCCATTAATGTAGTTGTAATTGATAACACTATTGAACCTGTTAGTAAAGATCCACCTGTAGAAACTGAGTTGGATATAAACATTTTAAATGATTCAGTTTTGACAGAAGATGAATGTTTACCAGCACCAACCCTTGCCGTGCCTAACTGCGTTTCAAAAGATCATCCCTCCACCATAGTTATTGGTGATATTCGTGCGCCCATGAGGACTAGAAATCAATTACATCAAGTAGCTCATATGGCTGCTTTTGTATCCCTCGTGGAACCAAAATCAGTAAATGAGGCACTTAGTGATTCATATTGGATTGATGCGATGCAAGAGGAGCTAACTCAATTCACGGATCATGACGTGTGGTATTTAGTTCTGAGGCCCAAGGATATCAAAGTAATCGATACCAAATGGATTTTCAAATATAAGACCGATGAAAAAGGGATAGTCATTCAAAATAAGGCTAGACTTGTAGCACAAGGTTATTCTCAAATAGAAGGAATAGGCTGTGACGAGGCATTTGCCCCGGTAACCCATCTTGAATCAGTGAGATTGCTTCTAGATGTTGCTTGTCACTTACAATTTAAGCTTTTTCAAATGGACATTAAATCTGCTTTTCTTAATGGTATTCTTTCCGAAGAAGTATACGTTGAGCAACCCAAATGTTTCCAAGATCCCAAACTCCCTAATCATGTTTATAGACTTAAAAAGGCTTTATATGGGTTAAAACAGGCCCCTCGTGCCTGGTATGAATGTTTGACTGCTTTTCTATCTTCACATGGGTTTATTAGAGGAGGTGTTGACCAAACTCTTTTTGTTAAGAAATCTAATAAAGATGACATTTTGATTGCTCAAATTTATGTAGATGACATTATTTTTGGGTCAACCTCACCAAATGAAGTAAAACAGTTTTCAAAAGACATGAGTAGTGAATTTAAGATGTCGCTTATGGGGGAGTTACAGTATTTTGTAGGACTTCAAATAAGACAGCGAAGTGATGGCCTTTTTATTTCTCAATCCAAATATGCTAAGGATTTACTTGTTAAATTTGGACTTGAAAATGCTAAAATTTCATCTACACCTATGGCTCTAAAGACTAAATTGTCTAAATCTGATAGTGGCCTAGATGTAGATCCCACATTATACCGTAGCATTATTGGTAGTTTATTATACTTGACTGCTTCCAGACCTGATATTCAGTATGCTGTTTGTATTTGTGCGCGGTTTCAATCCAGTCCAAAAGAGTCTCACCTTACTTGTGCTAAAAATATTTTGAAATATGTTCAAGGCACAATTGAGTTTGGACTTTGGTATACCAATGACTCTTCTTGTGAGATAGTTGGGTACTCGGATGTGGATTGGGGCGGTAGCACAGATGATTATCATTCCACCTCGGGTGGTTGCTATTATTTAGGACAGAATCTCGTTGGATGGTCTATTAAAAAGAAAACTAGTGTAACTTTATCAACTGCTGAATCTGAATATGTTGCTGCTGGTGCATGTTGTGCTCAACTAATTTGGATTAAACAAATGCTATCTAATTATGGTATAAATCAGTCCAAAGTTCACCTTTATTGTGATAATGAAAGTGCAATTTGCATTGCTAAAAATCATGTCCAGCATAGTAGGACTAAGCACGTTAACATTAGAGAGTTGGTTGAATCAAAAGAGCTTATAATTGAACATATTCCTACTGAAAATCAACTTGGGATCTGTTCACAAAACCATTAGATAAATCTCGTTTTGAAAAATTGAGACATATGATAAGAATGACGGTACTTGATAACTAACTTGTGTTCAATCTGCATCCTGTTTACTAGATCTCCGAGGTTTTAGGATAAAGGTCTCTACTAATAACCGATATCTCTTAAAGCCATGTTTAATGTAGGAGATGCTTATTTTGCAGATTATAAACACTTATTTTTTTCGTCTTACCATTGTCTAATTTAGCCAAAATGGGGGAGAGTTGAGTACATATTCTAGTCTTGTGTTGTTGATATTTTTCATACATATCCTGTCTTATAATTTCTTCACATTTAATTCTGTCATGTTAATATTTTGGTAAAGCAAATGCTACTAACTTGATTTCTCGACAGAAAGTGTATTTATGTTTTGCAGGTTTTCATCAACTGTGCATTCCAGTTGTGTCTTTTCTTTTTTAGGATGGGTGGATAGTTAGATATTTTTTGTATAGGACATAATAAGAATTATTTTTCCTTCGCATATCATTTGATGTACTCAAGGGTTTTGTCAAAATTAGTCCAATGGGGGAGTTTGAAGGCCCTATATAGAGCACACCTAGGGCTTGCTTTTCGTGCTTTAGTTATATAGGACTTCATCTAGTTGGACTTGAATTTTGACAAAATATTTTTGTAATTTAGGATTGCGTGTCCCCATATCGACGCCAAGATCTCCTTGTTCATCAACATCAAATGATCACTCAATTCAGTCTGCCGTCTCAGAAAAAGGTATTTTTCATTTTCTATGGCTCATAGGAATTTCTGTCACATAGGACACGACACCACATTGCATTTGCATTCTGTTTATCATATCTTATGATGGTGCATAATATTTGTCATAATAAAATTATTTTTGAGTTCAAAAATTTTAATTTGGAATTTTTATAAGAAAAATATTTTTGTGAAAAATAAGTTGATACTAAATATTTTTTTTAATGAAAGTTGCAGAATATTTTTTTTGAAGTTAAAAATAATTTTTTTTTGTTGTTAATATATGTGCGTGGCATTTATATGTATATATATTAATATATGTTGACATGTGCGCATGATAGTATGTTATATAGTATGTATGCTCCTATGTGCGTGGCACTTAAAGGTGATCGATTTTTGACCGTGTAAAGACCTGCACATATATATTATTTACATATGTTAAAGTTCATTCCCTAGACCTTAGCTGTTGGCTTATTAATTTCGAGTCTTGTGCGGCATGACCCTAGCAGATCTGCTTGAGCGGCTTGTCCTTTGGCTGTATTTTCGGCCCACGGTTTTACAACAAAACCAATAATGGTTTTGGTCCTACGTCACCGAAACGACGTCGCCCATGCTATTTTTTTTTAAACCGAAAGTGTTTTGTTTTCCTGTTTCGCAAAACCGACGTCGCTACCTCTTTCAGGAAACAGTGTCTTTTAAAACCAAACTATGTTCCAACAGCCACGGTTTTATTTAAAAACCAAATCTGGTTTTCTTTTTTTTTTAAACGACACCGTATGTGTATTTTACATAACGGTAACTTTGTTAATACTTTACAGCTGGAACCTTATCCTTTTTCTGCCCACTGTTTTTGATAAAAATCAGAACTGGTATTCATTCCTTTTAAAACGACGACGCACTGTTTAAAACGAGAATATTTGTTTGTTGCGTTTCTTGTACGTAAGTTGATTACAGCTGTACACTACGTGTCACATTTACAACTGTGCATTTTGTGTTTCTTCTTTGACCGTGCGATCATATTTTTATCAATGGTCTGTGTTGATTTAAATCAATCCTTGTGTCTTCTTTTTCACCAATCAGACTTGTTCTCTCTGGTTATAAATACAGTCCTTATGTCTTCATTTTCACACATCGAGAAAATTCATTTCGTGCCAAAGTTCTGCCAAAATTATTTTTGAGAGAGAGAGATAATACACCAATACTTTTCACAGATAAATTTGTGTGTGTTCTTCAAAAGCCATTGTTGAGTCTCAAAACCTTGTTGTGGATTCAAGCATGGACAGTTTCTAAACTCAGAATCTCTGCATCTCCAAATCGGTTGATTTTTCTTTTTGAAAAATCGTGTTGTGAGTATCTCTGTAAATCACCTTGATTTAACAAGATAATAATTTGGACTGTTTATTAACTTTGAAAATCAAATTCATTTTCATAAAGTTAACAAATTAAGTAAAAGTTTAATTTGGTCCCCTTTGCATCATACATCGTTAACTCGTAGGTATTAGGGGTTTATTCGGCATATAAGTTTACTTCCGCACGTAAAGTCTATTGCAGCCGCACTCTCAACCTATTTTTCAATTTAATTTTCAACTTTTCTTTTTCATTTTGACACTTATTTTCGCAACAATGTAAAATAAAGAATTTGCGAAATAATTTGAATGACATAACCGAAAATTCATTTCGAATTTATATCTAATGATGTTCCAGTCATATCCAAAAATCCATCCAGGATTTACATCTATAGTATTACATTTGGGCACACCATAGGATTTATGGTTCAGATTTGTATTACATCGTGCCAACGGTACCTCTTTTTTATTCTAATTTTTAACTTTTGCCTTTTATTTTGATAGTTATTTCTTAATATTATGCTTATATAATTAACTTCATATGTAACCACTTTATTCAATATTTTCCTTGCTTATATAAATGGCTTCATATGTTTTAGGTTAGTTTATGAAAATACGAATATAACATTCAACATTATGAGCTTGGGGTTAAATCATATCAAAGATTGAATGGAAATGTATAAAGTCTTTTTGTATTCAAATACCTTCAGTTAAACAAGCAAAGTAATTTCCTCTTCTTATTTAGCAGAGTAGAGTAGAAGAGTAGAAAATGAAATTACTTTGCTTATATAAGTGTCTAGATTCACTTATATGTTTGCTTTTAAATTTGAAAATATTGTTCTCTATAAGCTATGATTTGGGGACTTTACCTTTGTGTGTGGAAATAGAACTCGTAACTTGAATCAGATTTCCAACACTAACTTCATTATGATTTCAGACACGAGTTTTGAAATTTGGACTTCTTTAAAATGATATTTAGCGATTTTCATTTTCTTGATATATCTCAACCTTAGATTCATATTTTATAATTATGTTTACAGTTTTAAATTTCAGCCTTAGATTCATTTTTTTGGTATATTTCAACCTTAGATTCATAGCACTCTTTAAAGTTTGGTATCCACCCTGTTTAAAGTTCTCCATTTAAAGTTTGGTACCCTACAAGTTATGAATTCTTAAGTTGAAAATTATTGTGAGTATGAATTGTATTATACGTGTGCATTTGTTTTTAAGCATTAAGTTCTTATTTATTTTTGTCAAATTTGGGTTTGATCAATAAGTGTTTTGTTCTTTTTAGACATTATATTAGTAATATGATCTTTCCCCACCCATTTTATTTATATAGGTTTTGAAGCATTTTGTGGGGAGTTAAAATTATTGTGTAACTTATGGTCAAAATTCACTAATTTTGTGTATTGTTTTTTTTGTGCGTTAGAGCTACTTTCGCTCCTATCTCTTATACTCTAAGGTCTACCAAAGTTCTATTTATTCTTTTTTTTGTTATTTTTTAATGTATGAAATTTACGATTCTTTTTTATAATTTTGGAGGTTTTAAGAGTATGCAACTCTTTTTTTTTGGGGGGGATTTATGATTTGATATGGTGGGAAAAAAATGATTTGAGTAAGGAAAAAATAACCTTTATTTGATCAGATTGTCATTATTGGGAGATTGCAAATGTTATTGATTGGACTGTCATTGTTTTCTACTGTTAGTTATATGTGATTGTGAAATATTTGTTTTAGTTCAATTTAATATGCTTTTAAGTTGGACCACACACACAGACACACACGCACGCACACACACAAAAATATATATATATATATACCCATTGTAGCTCTAGCCTATCAATCTCGAGTCTAAACCTGACTCTCAAATCTATAAGTAGTCACTTAATTATGTGTATAACACTATTATATTTTATTCCGGACAGTAAGCCCATATCACGCCATCCCGTATAGAATCGCATTCAAAACTTTCGTTCAACTCCATTCATGCATATTCGAGTGTCATTCGTCCCAAACACCATTAATTCGTACCCCAAGCCTATCCCGACTATCCCAAGCTATTTAACAATATCTCTAATTATTTTTCATAAGTCCTAATCTCATCTACGGACCTCCTAAATAAATTCGGACTCCAAACGGTTTAATTACAACCCAAACAACAAAACTGGTCTAACCAGCAGGACCAAATCGATTCGACTTCCCGGCCCGAATCGATTCAGCCCTATGGCCTAATCGATTAGATTCTGGGCACTGATCTTCTCAATCGCTACGAGATTCTTCATCCTACCTTTAACCCAATCAATATCCATCAACAATCTAACCCATAACTTGTAATTTCTAATGACCCTCCACGTGAATATACTCGTTTTCATATTTGAATTCATCCAATAACAAATAAATCTCATGGGATTCTATATCCTGGTTACAAATCATGTACTTTCTTAATTTTCATTCAATATTATGAAATCCTTCCTAGGTACCATTAAAGATCACATCTTTTTTTTTTAAATTATCATTCCATCTCAGATTTCATATGGGATGATAATTAAATCATTTTCTACGAATCACTCCAAAAAATCCCACTGTTTTATCATGCAAATTCCACCCAAAATTCATATTTTGTTCACTAACTTTAATATGAACTAAAACACACATAAATTATCAAAGAAAGTAAACACTCACCTTAGATTAAGGGAGAAATCTGAATTCTTTCTTTGTGGATCTTCTTCTTGCACGAGAATTCAAATCCCGGATCGTCCTAATTTCCTTCTCGGATTATCTTTCTTGGATCCTTCTTGGTTTCTCCCTTCTCTTTTCTCTTTTCTCTCAATTTTCGTCTCTCGGAATGGGGATTGGCTGATCCCAAATCCTGAAATTAGGTTATAACCTAAGTGTAAAATGACTCATATACTCCTGAGCGGGTCTCGACTTGTCTAAAAAGCCCATGGAACCCAATTACAACCCCTGGGTACTTAATTTGGAATATATCGACCCATTTCGGATCATCCGTTAAATCTAAATTACCATCTGAGTCACCTATTATCAAATTACCATCTTCTTCCTAACACGACTCTAGACGCACGTCCTGAATAAGATTCGGTCAACTCGTCGCTTGTAAATGTAATAACATATAAATATTAATACATTATTCACTAATTAATATTTATTCACTTCACTTTATTTATTTATTTATTTATTTATTTTCAATTTAATTGGATTTCTACAACACGTGTAATTTATATATTCCCAAAAATACAAGGTGTTACACTTTTTTTCTCTCTCCATTTTTCTTATATTTGTTAGAGTATATTACGAATTGTTTTATTTTGGCTGATGAAAGAGGGTTAATATTTGACCAAAATCATGAGCTTTATGGTTATTTGCATTGGTGGTTTTAACATTGGTTTTAACAAGTGTCTAGAAGTTAGACAATTGTAACTCGTTTCTTCTATTTTCTTTTTCTATTTTTTTGTACAAATTTTGAATTACGACACCTTCTCTTGCCTCATGGACAAGGCCAGCGCCGACCCAACATTTACCTTCCACCTGAGATGCAAGGAGGTTGGGCTTCACCATTTATGTTTTGCGGATGATCTGATTATTCTATGTTGGGGGGGGGGGGGGGGCATAGCCTCATGGTCAATTGCGAAGAAAGTTCTGGATGATTTTTGTAGCATCTCTGGACTCAGTCCTAACCCCAATAAGAGTAGTTTCTTTTCTTCCGGCATTGATGAGGGGGCATTAGTCAGATTGATAGCATCACGGGGTTCGTTTATTGCAGGCCCTCCTTCCAGTACCTTGGCGTGCCTCTCATCATTACTAGGCTCAAGAGTGATGATTGCAATAGGTTGATTGAGAGGTTACTGCTAAGATCAAGTGTTGGACCAACCATTTTCTCAGCTACGCCAGGAGACTTCAGCTCATTAAGTCTGTTCTCTTTGGGATAGTAGTGTATTGGACTAGTTTTTTCATCCTTCTTAAAAGAGTTATCCTTCTTATTGAGCAGCTGATGAAGGACTTATTACGGACTGGGTCTGACTTGAAGCACACTGGGGCTAAAGTTACGTGGAAGGACCTATGTTGTAGTCTTAATGAGGGGGGACTGGGAATCAAGAGCATTGAGAGATGGAACGTAGCTGCCATTTTTAAGCTTATTTGAAATCTTTGTAGTAAGAAGGATTTTTTGTGGGTCAAGTGGTGCAATTTTTATAAACTAAAAAGGAGGAGTATATGGGCAATCGATATTGCAAGTGACACTACATGGAGTTGGAGGAAAATGATGCAACTGAGACACCTAATTAGGCCTTACATCAAGTGCATCATTGGTAATGGTAAAGGGACCTTCATATGGCATGATAACTGGCACCCCTTAGGGAATTTGCACTCCTGTTATGGGGATAAGGTTATTTATGATGCAACCAGCAACCATAGGGCTAAGGTGGCAGATTACATTATTGGGAGTAGATGGAGGTGGCCTACCTCGGTTACTTAGGAACCTTTTGAGATTAGGAATGCTGAGCTCCCTGGCATCAGACATGACTCCATGGATGAGATGGTTTGGATCCCCAGGCACATCGGGTTCACGATTGGCTTAGTTTATGATGCGTGGAGTCTAGGTCTTCCTCCCACCAGATGGCATAACTTAGTGTGGAACAAGAATAATATCCTTAAACATGCTTTTATTTTCTGGTTGATTTGCAGGGATGCTTTACAAACGAAGAATAAGCTCTTCTGTTGGGGCATCTCTGACAACAACCTCTGTTGTAGCTCTTCCAACGGGGTGGAGACTAGAGCTCACTTATTCTCCGTCTAGGAGGAGGTGAGGTTCAGGAATCAGGAGTATGGAGAGGCTAGAGACTGGGATGGGGAGTTGGAACGTGTCGTTGCCAACTATGGGGGTCCTAAGTTATATAACCGTATCAGATGAATTTCTTTCTCCACTACTATCTACTGCATGTGGCTGGAGAGAAATAATAGACTATACCAGAAGATGAACAAAAATACTGGGGCTATTATAAAAGAGATCGAGGAGATGATCAAAGCTAGGGTGATGACTTGGGGGAAAGGGAGAAGAAGTTACGTCAACTTGATGGCTTGCATGAACTGGGGTATCCCACATAGTGCTATGGAGTAGTCGCTTTATGTGACACCCCGCCTAATTAAATACCGGGTGATCAGTCCTTTATTAAATTAAAATCAAAGTGTCTGATTGGTTCATTCTTAGCAACACTGTCGAAAACAATTTTCATTATTAATCACCTAATACTTAATTAAGCTAAGTGTCAAAACATTTTCCCAAATTAATTATACCCAATTAATCCATTAATAAATAAGCCAATTCCATTCCACAAGAATAAATACTGAACATGAATTAAATACTGAAATAAATGAGACCGGACAAAATAATCCAGTTCAAAGTCTAAAACCAAAGTATCATAATACTCAATCCAATAGTAAGGAAATACTAATAAAAATAAAATGCCTGAAATAGTTAATCTGGAAGCAGGCAACACATGCCCTAAATGAAAGATATGAACTAGGAATAGAATGAAGAGATCACAACGTCTAATATCAATAACGTACAGCTTCCACAATAGCAGCAGCTCGTCGAATGATTCACAGGTCCAAGTCTGGCGGTGACCCTGTGGCTGGACACCTAATATATATATATAGCAAAAGAGAAGTGAAATAACAGGAAACGGGTCAGAGACCAATTTGTAAAGATATTTGTTTTAACAAGTATTTAAAACTGCAAAGATGCAATTATTATGTACATGTTAGTTCTGAACTCTCACTTGAGATTCTCACTGCTCCACTAATGTGCACACCTAGCGTACGTCTATCCCAACATAGTCGTCTATAATATTCCCAACTAGTTACTGACATGAACTCCTAAATATATCTCATAGGAGTAACCCGTATCGCCCATACAATACGCAAATAATATTCTTTGATGCGAGTTACCCATTTTATATTCTCTATTTTGATAGGAAGTCTTTTATCCTCTGGAATTACTTTACTTATCCATATTTATACATTTTCTAATTTCACACATTAGAATCATTCATTCTCAAGTATATTTATATATATATAAACATATAGTCACATCATCCCTATATATATATATATATATATATATATATATATATATAAAACCCGCGCCCCTTGGTTAGGACCACTTGGCGCAATGCATACTCTGCCATCGTGTCCTGGTGCATCACTCGTTGCATAAAGGACAATTGGTTCGGCATCTCTCACGAACCGTAAATCTCATAACACAAATATTGGAGGTGAGCATAGTCACCCGCTAAATGGGTCACGCACATACCTACGCTCCCATTCAACCGTTGAAACATTCCTATGTAACAGATAGAACATATCTAAGTTGATATGATATGGGTACAAGTCAATATCCCCCATCGGTCACCCAGGATAAGACTGTTCACTGCGCGAAACCTCCGCTCTATAGCAAGCATCGTAGGTATGCTATACACATAATAAATCAATACTTAGGTATACACACAACCTATTATAATATCTTGGTATTCACACAACTAAGTATCACGTCCTATTCGCCGTATTACTTTCACTTAACACTCTCGATGTATTATTAATTATGATTATGATCCCCCTCCTGATTTTCCAAGGGTCATTCATCCCACTTATGCCCAAGTCTTAAATCACACTTGTCTTAATATATCATCACTTTAAATCTCAGTGTACTTCATTAAAGTTCTTGCATTTCAAGTACTGAAGGATGTCCTAGAGGTCCATAATTCAATTCTGGAAAATACAGCAGGGCGGTCCGGACCTATTAAGGAAAACGATCCTGACCCGTTTTTTATGAAAAACGGTCCGTACCTTTTAATGAAAAAATGATCCCGACCTTTTTATGAAAAATGGTCTGCATCTATTAAGGAAAACGATCCAGACCTATTAAAAAGCGGTCTGGACTCCTACCTGTAAATAGGTAGCCCTACCCAGATATTTCTCTTCACCATTTCAACACCTCTAACCTCTACGGATCATTCCCAATCACCAATTAACCATTCTAAATCAGCTTCCTAAATTTCCATGAATATAACATCCGTAAATCATCACCCATCATCATTATAATTCAAAATCCCCAAATTTAGATCATAAGAACCCTAGTTTCCCAATTTTCAATTAAAGAACATAACCAACCTAGATTTGTTCATCGATATAATTTTCCAATTTCGTGATCCTCTACATACACGAAGGAATTACACTACTAATCAAATCAGTCCATAATCATAAATGAAACCTCCAATTTTCACCCAATTTCATATGTAATTCATGATCAAATTCACCTTCACTAACATGAAAATGATTATTGCTAAAGGAAAGTAAGTAATAAACACTTCCCTCAAATTTGAATGTCTAATCCACTGGTGATGTTGGTATAGATGCGTTCCTCACTTTCCAATCTACACGATGGTGGTGGTGGTTGTGCAAGGTGGTGTTAATTGGCCTTCCTCCTTTGGGATTTGCTCTCCCTCACCCTCTGTGGTTCTCTCTTGATTTTTATGTAACTTAACCCTAATGGAACTCCCATAACTGATATAACAATTATCTAATTTCATCCATTTTAATTCCCTAAAAATTAAAATGACAAAACTACCCCTACGGGGTACTGGTTAGGCCTAAAATTACCCCAGAGTCCAAATAAAATGTCCGGGTGGAGTTTTTCAACTATCTCAACCCTTCCGAACTCAATGGCACACTCGAAATTACCATACGAGTTATATAAAAATAATTTACCTTTTTATCCCATACAATTAGTCCTGACACGTCCTGACTTAAAATACCAAACCGCCAAACTGTCGTATTTCGCACTCCGATAATTTATAAAAATTATATAATTCCATATTATGTATACCCATAGTAATAATCCATGATTTCCATCAATAAGTATTAACCCTTGGCACGGTAGTTAATAATTATTTTAAATTCGGATTAATTAACACTTAAATTTCTCGACCTTTTTAATTTAATTAATCCAACAATAATAATTAATCCCATAATTATTTAATATCATAAAAATGCGGGGTATTACATACTTCCCCCATAATAAAGGAATTTCGCCCCAAAATTCAAAAAGTAAACCATACCTGGTAGGAATAAGTCTGGATATTTCTCGCGCAGATCCTCCCATCGCTCCCATGTAGACTCCTCTACGTTATGATGCTCCCACTAAACCCTCACCAGAAGGACTACCTTTGACCTCAATTTACTCTCGTTACGGTCTAGGATAGCCACATGCCTCTCCTCATATGAACTGTAGGGCAGTAAATCAATCTTCTCAATCACAATGTGGGTATGGGTCAACTCATCCCTAAGAAACCGCCTCATTGATGAGATGTGGAACACATCGTGAATACGGTGCAAGTGCTCTGGCAACCCAAGTCTGTATGCCACCAGTTCGATCCTCTCGATAATGGGAAATGGTCCTATGTATCTTGGAGCCAATTCCCCTTTTTCCCGAACCTCATCACCCCTTTCATAAGTGACACCCACAACAATACTTGATCCCCCATGTTGAACTCCCTAAAGAACCTTTTTGCGTCCTCGTAGCTTTTCTGCCTGTCCTAGGCTACCCGAATACGGTTCTTGATCATCTCAACCCTGACTGACGTTTCCTGAATTACCTCTGGCCCGAGTAAATTATTGTCCCCCACCTCTAGCCAACAAGTAGGAGAACGACAAGGTCTATCATATAATGCCTAGAATGGGGCCATGTCGAACGTAAACTGATAGGAGTTATTATAAGCGAACTCCACCAGTGGAAGATACGGCTCCCAACTCCCTCCAAAGTCAAGGACACACATGCACAAAATGTCCTCCAACATCTGATTAGTACGCTCAATCTGCCCATCTGTCTGTGTGTGATAAGCCGTACTCAACCACAGTTCAGTACCCATAGCCTCCTGAAAGCTCTCCCATAAGCGTGATACAAAAGTCTTGTCTCTGTCAGACACGATGTTCAAGGGTACCCCATGCAATCTCACTATCTCGATAATAAATATCCTGGAATACTGTCCCATAGTGTAATTCGTACGTACCGACAGAAAATGAGCTACCTTGGTCAATCGATCAACCACCACCCATATAGAATCATGACCTCACTGTGAAGTAGGCAGCCCAGTGATGAAATCCATGGAAATGCTATCCCATTTCCATGTGGGTATCTCTAGCGACTGAAGTAACCCTGGCAGCATTTGGTGGTCCACCTTTACCAGCTGACAGGTGGCACACTTGGACACGAACTCCGCAATGTCCTTCTTCATCCCACTCCACCAGTACTGTCGCGTCATATCCTAGTACATTTTATCCTCTCCAGGATGTACATCAAATCTGGATCCATGAGACTGTGTCATCACTGCATGACGAAAATCTTTTCCTTTTGGGACTACTAATCTCCCATTAAATCGTAGTCCCCCATTTGAGCTCACTGAGTAGGACTCTGCGCCCTCCACTAGAAGTCGTACAGTCTGATCCTGGAAAAAATGAATTAGCAGCCTGGGCCTGGATCACTCTTGTAACAATCTCTGGAGTGACTGTCATAAAGGATATAAATGATCGAGCCACTGCCTTCTGAAGTCCCCATTCTTTCCACTTCACCTTGCACACCTCTTCCACCTCACATACTGGCCTATGGCTCAACGCATCAGCAACTACGTTGGCCTTCCCCGGGTGGTAATGTATCTCGAACTGGTAATCTTTCACACACTCCAGCCACCTGCGCTGACGCATGTTCAACTCCCGTGGAGTGAACAAGTATAGCAATGACTTGTGATTTGTGAAGAGGCGAAATTTCTTCCCCAACAAATAGTGTCTCCAAATCCATATGGTAAACAGGACTGATGCTAACTCCAAGTCGTGGGTGGGGTAATTCCTCTCGTGAGGCTTAAGCTTGCGAGAAGCATAAGCTATAGCCTATTCCTCCTGCTGAAGTACTCCACCAAGTCCCTGTAGAGAGGCATCAGTGTACACCAAGTACTCCACTGCTAGCCTGGGTAAAGCAAGAACTGGTGCTGACATCAACTTATCCTTTAGCTCATCGAAATTTAACTGGCAAACATCATCCCAAATGAACTTCACCCCTTTGCGAGTTAAATTTGTCAATGGGACCGCAATCTTCGAGAACCCTCTGATGAATCTCCTATAATATCCTGCTAACCCCATGAAGCTATGCACCTCCGTCGGTGTCGTGGGTTGTCCCCACTCCCTCACTACCGATACTTTGCTCGGGTCCATTGATATCCCTAATTCTGACACAACGTGCCTAAAAAATTGTACCTCTCGTAACCAGAATCCTCACTATTCATACTTGGGCATAAAACTGATTCTCTCGTAGCACCTGAAGAACTCGTCTCAAGTGTCGGCATGCTCCTCCTCAATCTGGGAATAAATCAGGATGTCATCTATGAAGACAGTGACAAAGTGATCTGAGAACTCTCTGAACACTCGGTTCATTAAGTCAACAAATACGACTGGAGCATTGGTTAAACCAAGAGGCATAATCCTGAACTCGTAGGAATTTTATCTCATCAGGAAGGCAGTCTTCGACACATCATGTTCCCTCCTACGCAACTGATGGTATCCTGATCTCAAGTCAATCTTTGAGAGGAAGTCAACTCCTCTAAACTAATCGAATAAGTCATCGATTCGGGGTAACGGATACTTATTATGTATCGTGACTTTATTCAACTCCCGGTAATCAATACACAACGGTAAAGATCCATCCCTTTTTCTACACAAACAACGCGAGAGCACCCCAAGGTGAGGTATTCCTCCAGATGAATTCTTGACCTAACATCTGAGCAGTCTGGTCTTATAACTTCAAATATTCGATTAGATTAGGCTCAAATACCCTAATAATTGGAGCTATAACATTCTCCCTTATTACACCGATTTATTCACGATGTAAGATATTTAACAATGCTTCTTACGTCGTATAATACGACTCTACTGGTCGTGAGTAGTAACATAATAAATCTTAAGGTTATCGTTTCCTTTACGGATGACAACCAGGGTACCATCCCGTGTACTAAAGACCAAACATTTCCAACTTTCGACGGTTGCTAGGTTTCATGCTTGGGATGTCTCGCAACGTGAAATTCAAATAAGGAACCCCCCTCATACACTACTAACTAATATTGTCGGTCAACAAGGTTTGTAGGCCCCCAATACCTGGCTTGTACCCCGCATCCCTGCTTCTTGTTATGTGATTAACTCACCTACTCTCATGATAAGAGAGACGATAAAGAAATGTGAATCGTGCCTTTAGGCATGAGTTACATATATAGGTTATTGGTGCTACGTATTAGTGTCGTTTACGGAATTAAGTTTGTGTCTTGGCATTATTGCATGAATTGAGTTAAATCGATGATGCTATTTTTACGAGGTTTAGGACAGACTATTAGTATTGTTGAAGGAGTATTTTTTGTTTGTTAAACAAGGTGGATAGTCTTATAAATAGAGAAAACCTTGTGTAAATTTTTTAAATTGTTTACAATTATTTATGTTATATAGAAAATATTTTCGACTTATATATATATATATATATATATATATATATATATATATATATAGAGAGAGAGAGAGAGAGAGAGAGAGAGAGAGACTCTTGTGCACACTAAGTTTGCACAGTGCTAGCACACACCAATTTTTTTAAAGCATTAAAAAAAATATTTTTGAGTTTATTTTTTTATGTGATATTTAAACATTTCAACGGACCCATGTAAAAAAAAATCAGCTCAAAAAAACTTTTTTTACTATTTTTAAAAAATCGGTCAAACTTTCGCAGCTTTTAAAGTGCTTAAAAGTAGCAAAAGTTTGACCAATTTTTTAAAAATAGTAAAAAAAGTTTTTTTGAGCTGATTTTTTTACATGGGTCCGTTGAAATGTTTAAATATCACACAAAAAAAACCAACTTAATTTTTTTTTTACTATTTTAAAAAAGTGATGTGCAAACTTAGTGTGCACATGAGCCTGACTCTCTCTCTCTTTATATATATATATACACACACACACACACAAAATAAGATGTTTTTTAATATGATGTGACTCACTCTCAAATTCACAATAAAATTTCCATAACTAACAAGATAGATCCATCAGTTCTAATATAAAAAAAATGAGAGTTAAACAACTAATAACATTCTAATCATGAACGAGATAAATAATAAATAATGACAATGATATATAACAACAGTGATAAGTACAATTGCAACTCTCATATCATATAAACAATAATAGAATACTATTCCACCACTGGAATATAATAAACCATAATAATCTAATATTCAACTCTGAATAATATTACAAGATAATTAAATAAATATTCTATAAATATTTGACTCGGAAAAACTGAATAAATACAGAATGTCTAAATAATCGAAGATAAAACAATATTGAAATGTTTTTTTTGGTAAATAAGAATAGCATTAAACAAAAGAAAACTGTACACAAGGAGGCTAAGGAGGGGCATACCCCTAGTTCAATTTTCGTAGATGAAAAGGACCTAAAGCAAACAGCTGATAGTAAAGTACATTACACCGAAAGTAACAATCTTTCATCCAGACCCCAATTCATGCAGGCTATCCAGTTGGTGAAATTCCTTTTCGATTTTTTCTAGCTATAAGACTTGCATCTGACAAAGAGGGTGATTTCGTTCATGACACCAGCATGGTTGGATATAGTATTATTGAAAATTATGTTGTTCCTTTCCATTCAAACACAGCATATGGTAGCAGCAAAGGATGAGCACTTAATTCTATCAATAAGGGATTTCCCAACGAAGTATTTTGCAGCATCCAGAATGATGTCTTCCCAATTGTTAGAAACACTAGAGACAGAATTGTTATATTTTATCTCCTCCCAGATCTTTTTAGTGAAGTTGCAGTTAAAGAAGAGATGGTCACGGTTTTCTTCAGCATTATCACAAAGCACACAAATGTTATCCTGAGTTATACCCCACATAAAGGTTTTATCCTTTGTGTTACTGGCATTCTTGCATACCATCCAAATAATGAACGCACATTTAGGGATATTGATTTGTTCCACACCACAGGGGCCCATGGGGGATGTTGGTGATGCTGCCTGATGGAGTTCCACGCAGAGTTTATGGTGAATATGCCATTTCCCATGGGGAGTCAGATGATGTTGTCCTCTCTAATGATATTGATGGGAGGTAAACTTGCATGTTTTATCTCATTGAGCTCCCATTTAACCGAAGAAGGCCACCCCCATGCACCATTTCTAATGAAGTCAGCTACCTTTGCTTTATGATTGCTAACAGCGTCATAAATCGTTCTTTCTCCATATTTTACCCATAGAGGACCGAGAGGGTGCCAATGATCATGCCATATGAAAGTGTTCAGCCCATTACCAATGATGGTTTTGATGAAATGTCTGATTTTGTCTCTCAATTTCATAAATTTTCTCCAAGTCCAGGCCGCATTAGATGGGTTGTGGATGTGCCACACACACCTACCTTTCAAATCATATATATGGTACCATTTAACCCATAAAATGTCCTTCTTGCAACATAAATTCCATAAGTGCTTGAACATGGTAGCTTTGTTCCATTCAGTCGTGTTTTTTATACCAAGAACCCCTTCATTTTTTGGAATGCAGACATCACTCCACTTAACCTTAGAATCAGAACTCTTCATTTCAATACTTGACCAAAGAAATCTATGAAGCTTGGTGTTTATTTCCTCTGTTGTTCTTTTAGGTAAGATAAAGATACTTGACCAATATATATGAATGCTGAATAGGACAAATCATAAGGTTTAACCTATCACCATAGCTCAAGAAGCGATTAGTCCAGCTCATGATTATGTTGGTAATCTTGTCAATGAGCGATAGACAATCATCATGTTTCAGCTTGGTAGAAATAAAGGGCACACGCACCCCAAGTACTTGATGGGGAATTGGTCTAGTTGATAGCCTAGAAGATTAGAGAAAGCAGCTTTCTCGTTGTTGGTAATACCCGCAGCATGGAATGAACATTTGAGAGGGTTTGGATGAAGCCCAGATAACACACTGAACTCCTGGATGGCAGTGTTGATGTCAGCACCTGCTAAGATGAAAAGATCATCAGCAAAACATAGGTGGTTTATATTCAACTCTTTGCATTTTGAATGGTAAGTGAAATGGGGGGATCTTGTGTGAATATTAAGGATACCAACAAAAGCTTACATAATGAATAGGAACAATAAAGGAGATAGGGGTCTCCTTATCTTAACCCTCTCTTAGAAGTGAAAAAGCTATGAGAAGCACCATTTAGGATTATATATAATTTTGCAGTAGTCACACATTCTTTAATCCAAGTGATAAAGGTTGGGGGGAATCCCATGTTGTTGAGAACATGAAAGAGGAAGGTCCAATGAACAGTGTCACGGGCCTTTAGAATGTCCACTTTTAATGCACATCTAGGAGGCCCCAAGTTCTTATGAGAATTTCTCATGAGCTCCTACATCATTAGAATGTCCCAAAGGATCTTCCTTTCACAAAGGCAAACTATCTTTCATTAACAATGAGAGGAATGATAGGTTTCATCCTATTGACGAGGAGTTTAGATATACATTTGTATATTATATTACAACAAGCAATAGGACGAAAATCCTTCATGGAGGTAGGGGGTTAGTTTTGGGAATTAGAACCAGGTTGGTGCAATTCCACTACTTAAGCAAAGAATTAGAATGAAAAAAATGAAGCAGCAGCATGGGTGGTATCATCCCCAACCGTGTCCCGGTTGTTAGTGAAGAACTCAGTATTAAAGCCCGGGCCTTATCTTTTCCAAGATCAAATATAGCCTTCCTGATTTCTTCTTTAGTTATAAGAGCAATGAGACTATTTGCTTGCTCATCAGTAAGCTTCTTGGTGATAGCACGATTAAGAATATGATGAACTGGCCTAGAAGAAGTATATCCAAGGTGGTTTGTGAAGAAACTAACTGCCTCCTCAGCAACCTTCAAATGCCCCTCCACATTTTGACCAAGCTGATTCTGGATTATAAGGATTTTATTTTTGTTCGTGTTTCCCTTTATTTTAGAATGGAAAAACTTTGAGTTCATGTCTCCTTCTTTTAACCATCTATTTCTGGACTTTTATTTCATGAAGGCTTCTTCAGCTAAGCAGCATTCCGCGTAGTCAGTTCTTGCTTTCCTCCCCTCCACCTGAATATTGGAGCTGCTATTCCCATGGTTAAGTTGACTTTAAATATTAGTGAGCACGTTCAAAGCATCAGCGGTTCTTTGGCTTATGTTGCTGCAGAATTTACGATTGAATTCATTCAGAGCATGCTTTACCATCTTGAGATTTTTAGATACCTGATACATAGGATTGCCTTGAACTGGTGTCTCCCAGGCCTCAGTGACTGTATCTTTGAAGTCCCTATGAGCACTCTAATAATTGAAGAATTTGAATGGTTTGGCTTTGGGGGGGCAAGGCATGATGGTGGTAATGATAGGACAATGGTCAGATAGGCCTTGACTAATGATCTCAGCCTGAGAATCAGGGAAATTGGACTTTCAGCCATCATTTATGAGCACTCTATCAATTTTGGTTTGGATTAAAGGCTCATTAAAGTTGTTTATAGTCCAGGTTTACCATAATCCTCGCGTGTTAATATCATCCACTTGAAAGTTCTAAAGGCATTGGTTGAAGTCTTTTACAACATTCACATCAATATCAAGAATACCTCTCTTCTCATTTCGAGTTCTGACAACATTGAAGTCCCCTATGAGGATCCAATTTTGATTCTGGGCAACATGGTAAACATCTTCAAGGTAAGTCCAAAGGTTTAATCTTTGATTAGGAAGGTTTAAGGCATAGACAGAGGTGACATAGAAGGATTTATCTAGGCTCAAGGAAGTTATAGGGCAGGTTATTGCTTGATTATTTGAGGAAAGATTGGTTACCTCGAAATGGTTTGGATTCCATCCAATTATGATTCTGGCCACACTCACATCACTTGGGCAGTTGTGAATGGAATCCCATTGAGGCAAACTACTACTGATTGCATTGTTTAGGTTATTTCTTCTAACCTTAGTTTCCATAAGACATATGAGGGATAAATTTTGGGTTCTAATGATTTTTCGTACCTCTTATTGCTTTAGGGGATTATTGAGTCCCCTAATGTTCCATGTCACAAGCTTAATCATTGAGATTGATTGGTATTGGTGGGGAGGTCCCCTGTACATATGCCTTTCCATGCATTTTCTTCTTGAGTTTCTTCTTCTGATTCCTGGATAATGTTGGATCAGGTTTTCCCCCTTTGCCATCTATATCAATGATATTTAGAGCTAAGCCATAAAGTGTCGGAGTATTGTTAGCTTCACTATCCTCCTAGAGGTCTTGGAGAGCTTCAAAGCTGTTAGATATGTCAGGTTTTCCCATAGTAGTCTGCATGAAGGGAAGCAAAGGTATGGGTTCGATTGGTGCAATTTCAGGCTCCTGCTCTATCTACTCATTTGGACCAGAACTAACACCTTTTTTTTTATCTTTATGTCCACATAATTCCATTCATCGTATTTAGGTTCAGTAATATCTTCAGTGGTTTTAGTGACTTTGGGTATCCACACTCTAGTAATATGGGGACATTTGGTAATTTTATGGCCAAACACAAGGCAGTGGGAACAAGATAAAGGCATTCTTTGGTATTCCACATAAATTTCTGTAGTATCACCATTACCATGTTGTAGGTAAATGGTTTTAGGGTATCTTTCTTTTTCTTCAACTTCTATATATATCCGGGCATAACTGATGTTATTCATTTTCTCAGCGACAAAATCTTCATAAAGAGGTTTTCCTATGGCACTTCCAATGTAGAAGCCCATCTTTCGATCATAACTGGATAGGTATGTTATGGAATCTCACCCATATAGGAACCGTCTTTGTAAGGTCTTTGTTGGTTTTGAAATTTGGTTGCCATTTTTTTAAAATGATAGGGTTTCTAGCGAAGTGCCATGGTCCATTTGAGATAATTATTTTTCTCTCTTCCTAGCTTTTGAATTTTAACAAGAAGAAACCATTATCATTGTTGATGTAAAAAACTAGATTGCTCTAATTATTCAATCACAGATAAATAAATAAGACAGAGATTTTTAAAGTGGTTCGGCTAGGAATAAAGCCTACGTCCACTGTTATGTTATTGCTGAGTGTTTTCAGAATTCTTGATTACAAGTTCTCTCAAGAAATTCCGGTCCCCCTGAATGAGGATGATACAAGGTATTTATAGCCTTGAGGCTGTACATGAAAGGTTCGATACATTAAATGACATACATATGAAAGGGTAATACATTTAATGCAGAGTGCGTGCCAAGAATATAAGCATTCAATGAATATCTGAGCTGTTGATTATCTGGCAATTAATGATACGACCGAGATGCAGCTCGGACCGCCATAGCTGTTCGCTGATCAGGAGTTCCTAGGAACATTAGAGTACCTCGGTGCCATAGAGTTCCTCGGTGTGTTAGAGTTCCTCGGTGTGATAGAGTTCCTCGGTGTATTCTCGTTGCTCGGAAAGAAGCATGGTTGGTCGGGAAATGATCTTCCTCGATGCTATTGTGCCACGTAGATTGACACGTGTCTTCGTCTTATTCGTCCACATCAGCATATTAATTTTGGTATCAACAGAAGCCCCCAATGTTTCATATTTTGAACTTTGAAGAGTATGGAACATTCTTTCTCGGCATATGGCAATATTAAATGTCCTTCCCGGGTTTCAGGAACATTGTATTCAAATTTCCTTCTTATTTCGCAGTTTCCGCCTTTTTTATAAGCGCTTTGATATTCGTGCAAATTTTGTCCTCTTAGCCGCCGGAAGTTTAGTAGTTTCTTTTTGGTAATCATTTCTTTCGCCGTTTCCCAATGCAAAGTATTTAAACTTCTTTGGTAACCATACCGTCGTCTACGTTTTTCATTCTCTGCATTCAAGCTTTCTCTTCTCTTCTTCTCTTGTGCGTTCATCCTTGTTTCCGTTCGTTGTCAACACATCTCCTTTCTTTCTGTAAGATCTTCTTTCTTTCTTCTGTATCTCTTTTATTCAATATGGTTTATATTGTGGAGTCTATTGAGAAATTCCGTTCTGATTTTTCCATTCCTTCGTGGGTAACTCTAGAGGTTCTTTCTGAGCCTTTAGATTACTTTCGATTGGCTGAGGGACATTGGTTCCCCAGTCTTTTTGTTGCTGAATGCGGTTTTTCCTTTCCACCAAACCCATTATGTCTTGAGTTTTGTCAATATTTTGATCTTGTTCCTGCAAAAATAGCCCCCAATTCATGGAGAATAATTAACGGGGTGCATAAATTAAAAGACAGAGATTTTTAAAGTGGTTCGGCTAGGAATAAAGCCTACGTCCACTGTTATGTTATTGCTGAGTGTTTTCAGAATTCTTGATTACAAGTTCTCTCAAGAAATTCCGGTCCCCCTGAATGAGGATGATACAAGGTATTTATAGCCTTGAGGCTGTACATGAAAGGTTCGATACATTAAATGACATACATATGAAAGGGTAATACATTTAATGCAGAGTGCGTGCCAAGAATATAAGCATTCAATGAATATCTGAGCTGTTGATTATCTGGCAATTAATGATACGACCGAGATGCAGCTCGGACCGCCATAGCTGTTCGCTGATCAGGAGTTCCTAGGAACATTAGAGTACCTCGGTGCCATAGAGTTCCTCGGTGTGTTAGAGTTCCTCGGTGTGATAGAGTTCCTCGGTGTATTCTCGTTGCTCGGAAAGAAGCATGGTTGGTCGGGAAATGATCTTCCTCGATGCTATTGTGCCACGTAGATTGACACGTGTCTTCGTCTTATTCGTCCACATCAGCATATTAATTTTGGTATCAACAGAAGCCCCCAATGTTTCATATTTTGAACTTTGAAGAGTATGGAACATTCTTTCTCGGCATATGGCAATATTAAATGTCCTTCCCGGGTTTCAGGAACATTGTATTCAAATTTCCTTCTTATTTCGCAGTTTCCGCCTTTTTTATAAGCGCTTTGATATTCGTGCAAATTTTGTCCTCTTAGCCGCCGGAAGTTTAGTAGTTTCTTTTTGGTAATCATTTCTTTCGCCGTTTCCCAATGCAAAGTATTTAAACTTCTTTGGTAACCATACCGTCGTCTACGTTTTTCATTCTCTGCATTCAAGCTTTCTCTTCTCTTCTTCTCTTGTGCGTTCATCCTTGTTTCCGTTCGTTGTCAACACATCTCCTTTCTTTCTGTAAGATCTTCTTTCTTTCTTCTGTATCTCTTTTATTCAATATGGTTTATATTGTGGAGTC
This sequence comes from Sambucus nigra, assembly GCA_949130495.1. Lineage (NCBI taxonomy): Eukaryota > Viridiplantae > Streptophyta > Magnoliopsida > Dipsacales > Adoxaceae > Sambucus > Sambucus nigra. The sequence continues at coordinate 173,861,089 of OX422222.1, read as the reverse complement.
TATTGAGAAATTCCGTTCTGATTTTTCCATTCCTTCGTGGGTAACTCTAGAGGTTCTTTCTGAGCCTTTAGATTACTTTCGATTGGCTGAGGGACATTGGTTCCCCAGTCTTTTTGTTGCTGAATGCGGTTTTTCCTTTCCACCAAACCCATTATGTCTTGAGTTTTGTCAATATTTTGATCTTGTTCCTGCAAAAATAGCCCCCAATTCATGGAGAATAATTAACGGGGTGCATAAATTAAAAGACAGAGATTTTTAAAGTGGTTCGGCTAGGAATAAAGCCTACGTCCACTGTTATGTTATTGCTGAGTGTTTTCAGAATTCTTGATTACAAGTTCTCTCAAGAAATTCCGGTCCCCCTGAATGAGGATGATACAAGGTATTTATAGCCTTGAGGCTGTACATGAAAGGTTCGATACATTAAATGACATACATATGAAAGGGTAATACATTTAATGCAGAGTGCGTGCCAAGAATATAAGCATTCAATGAATATCTGAGCTGTTGATTATCTGGCAATTAATGATACGACCGAGATGCAGCTCGGACCGCCATAGCTGTTCGCTGATCAGGAGTTCCTAGGAACATTAGAGTACCTCGGTGCCATAGAGTTCCTCGGTGTGTTAGAGTTCCTCGGTGTGATAGAGTTCCTCGGTGTATTCTCGTTGCTCGGAAAGAAGCATGGTTGGTCGGGAAATGATCTTCCTCGATGCTATTGTGCCACGTAGATTGACACGTGTCTTCGTCTTATTCGTCCACATCAGCATATTAATTTTGGTATCAACAGAAGCCCCCAATGTTTCATATTTTGAACTTTGAAGAGTATGGAACATTCTTTCTCGGCATATGGCAATATTAAATGTCCTTCCCGGGTTTCAGGAACATTGTATTCAAATTTCCTTCTTATTTCGCAGTTTCCGCCTTTTTTATAAGCGCTTTGATATTCGTGCAAATTTTGTCCTCTTAGCCGCCGGAAGTTTAGTAGTTTCTTTTTGGTAATCATTTCTTTCGCCGTTTCCCAATGCAAAGTATTTAAACTTCTTTGGTAACCATACCGTCGTCTACGTTTTTCATTCTCTGCATTCAAGCTTTCTCTTCTCTTCTTCTCTTGTGCGTTCATCCTTGTTTCCGTTCGTTGTCAACACATCTCCTTTCTTTCTGTAAGATCTTCTTTCTTTCTTCTGTATCTCTTTTATTCAATATGGTTTATATTGTGGAGTCTATTGAGAAATTCCGTTCTGATTTTTCCATTCCTTCGTGGGTAACTCTAGAGGTTCTTTCTGAGCCTTTAGATTACTTTCGATTGGCTGAGGGACATTGGTTCCCCAGTCTTTTTGTTGCTGAATGCGGTTTTTCCTTTCCACCAAACCCATTATGTCTTGAGTTTTGTCAATATTTTGATCTTGTTCCTGCAAAAATAGCCCCCAATTCATGGAGAATAATTAACGGGGTGCATAAATTAAAAGACAGAGATTTTTAAAGTGGTTCGGCTAGGAATAAAGCCTACGTCCACTGTTATGTTATTGCTGAGTGTTTTCAGAATTCTTGATTACAAGTTCTCTCAAGAAATTCCGGTCCCCCTGAATGAGGATGATACAAGGTATTTATAGCCTTGAGGCTGTACATGAAAGGTTCGATACATTAAATGACATACATATGAAAGGGTAATACATTTAATGCAGAGTGCGTGCCAAGAATATAAGCATTCAATGAATATCTGAGCTGTTGATTATCTGGCAATTAATGATACGACCGAGATGCAGCTCGGACCGCCATAGCTGTTCGCTGATCAGGAGTTCCTAGGAACATTAGAGTACCTCGGTGCCATAGAGTTCCTCGGTGTGTTAGAGTTCCTCGGTGTGATAGAGTTCCTCGGTGTATTCTCGTTGCTCGGAAAGAAGCATGGTTGGTCGGGAAATGATCTTCCTCGATGCTATTGTGCCACGTAGATTGACACGTGTCTTCGTCTTATTCGTCCACATCAGCATATTAATTTTGGTATCAACAGAAGCCCCCAATGTTTCATATTTTGAACTTTGAAGAGTATGGAACATTCTTTCTCGGCATATGGCAATATTAAATGTCCTTCCCGGGTTTCAGGAACATTGTATTCAAATTTCCTTCTTATTTCGCAGTTTCCGCCTTTTTTATAAGCGCTTTGATATTCGTGCAAATTTTGTCCTCTTAGCCGCCGGAAGTTTAGTAGTTTCTTTTTGGTAATCATTTCTTTCGCCGTTTCCCAATGCAAAGTATTTAAACTTCTTTGGTAACCATACCGTCGTCTACGTTTTTCATTCTCTGCATTCAAGCTTTCTCTTCTCTTCTTCTCTTGTGCGTTCATCCTTGTTTCCGTTCGTTGTCAACACATCTCCTTTCTTTCTGTAAGATCTTCTTTCTTTCTTCTGTATCTCTTTTATTCAATATGGTTTATATTGTGGAGTCTATTGAGAAATTCCGTTCTGATTTTTCCATTCCTTCGTGGGTAACTCTAGAGGTTCTTTCTGAGCCTTTAGATTACTTTCGATTGGCTGAGGGACATTGGTTCCCCAGTCTTTTTGTTGCTGAATGCGGTTTTTCCTTTCCACCAAACCCATTATGTCTTGAGTTTTGTCAATATTTTGATCTTGTTCCTGCAAAAATAGCCCCCAATTCATGGAGAATAATTAACGGGGTGCATAAATTAAAAGACAGAGATTTTTAAAGTGGTTCGGCTAGGAATAAAGCCTACGTCCACTGTTATGTTATTGCTGAGTGTTTTCAGAATTCTTGATTACAAGTTCTCTCAAGAAATTCCGGTCCCCCTGAATGAGGATGATACAAGGTATTTATAGCCTTGAGGCTGTACATGAAAGGTTCGATACATTAAATGACATACATATGAAAGGGTAATACATTTAATGCAGAGTGCGTGCCAAGAATATAAGCATTCAATGAATATCTGAGCTGTTGATTATCTGGCAATTAATGATACGACCGAGATGCAGCTCGGACCGCCATAGCTGTTCGCTGATCAGGAGTTCCTAGGAACATTAGAGTACCTCGGTGCCATAGAGTTCCTCGGTGTGTTAGAGTTCCTCGGTGTGATAGAGTTCCTCGGTGTATTCTCGTTGCTCGGAAAGAAGCATGGTTGGTCGGAAAATGATCTTCCTCGATGCTATTGTGCCACGTAGATTGACACGTGTCTTCGTCTTATTCGTCCACATCAGCATATTAATTTTGGTATCAACAGAAGCCCCCAATGTTTCATATTTTGAACTTTGAAGAGTATGGAACATTCTTTCTCGGCATATGGCAATATTAAATGTCCTTCCCGGGTTTCAGGAACATTGTATTCAAATTTCCTTCTTATTTCGCAGTTTCCGCCTTTTTTATAAGCGCTTTGATATTCGTGCAAATTTTGTCCTCTTAGCCGCCGGAAGTTTAGTAGTTTCTTTTTGGTAATCATTTCTTTCGCCGTTTCCCAATGCAAAGTATTTAAACTTCTTTGGTAACCATACCGTCGTCTACGTTTTTCATTCTCTGCATTCAAGCTTTCTCTTCTCTTCTTCTCTTGTGCGTTCATCCTTGTTTCCGTTCGTTGTCAACACATCTCCTTTCTTTCTGTAAGATCTTCTTTCTTTCTTCTGTATCTCTTTTATTCAATATGGTTTATATTGTGGAGTCTATTGAGAAATTCCGTTCTGATTTTTCCATTCCTTCGTGGGTAACTCTAGAGGTTCTTTCTGAGCCTTTAGATTACTTTCGATTGGCTGAGGGACATTGGTTCCCCAGTCTTTTTGTTGCTGAATGCGGTTTTTCCTTTCCACCAAACCCATTATGTCTTGAGTTTTGTCAATATTTTGATCTTGTTCCTGCAAAAATAGCCCCCAATTCATGGAGAATAATTAACGGGGTGCATAAATTAAAAGACAGAGATTTTTAAAGTGGTTCGGCTAGGAATAAAGCCTACGTCCACTGTTATGTTATTGCTGAGTGTTTTCAGAATTCTTGATTACAAGTTCTCTCAAGAAATTCCGGTCCCCCTGAATGAGGATGATACAAGGTATTTATAGCCTTGAGGCTGTACATGAAAGGTTCGATACATTAAATGACATACATATGAAAGGGTAATACATTTAATGCAGAGTGCGTGCCAAGAATATAAGCATTCAATGAATATCTGAGCTGTTGATTATCTGGCAATTAATGATACGACCGAGATGCAGCTCGGACCGCCATAGCTGTTCGCTGATCAGGAGTTCCTAGGAACATTAGAGTACCTCGGTGCCATAGAGTTCCTCGGTGTGTTAGAGTTCCTCGGTGTGATAGAGTTCCTCGGTGTATTCTCGTTGCTCGGAAAGAAGCATGATTGGTCGGGAAATGATCTTCCTCGATGCTATTGTGCCACGTAGATTGACACGTGTCTTCGTCATATTCATCCACATCAGCATATTAATTTTGGTATCAACAGAAGCCCCCAATGTTTCATATTTTGAACTTTGAAGAGTATGGAACATTCTTTCTCGGCATATGGCAATATTAAATGTCCTTCCCGGGTTTCAGGAACATTGTATTCAAATTTCCTTCTTATTTCGCAGTTTCCGCCTTTTTTATAAGCGCTTTGATATTCGTGCAAATTTTGTCCTCTTAGCCGCCGGAAGTTTAGTAGTTTCTTTTTGGTAATCATTTCTTTCGCCGTTTCCCAATGCAAAGTATTTAAACTTCTTTGGTAACCATACCGTCGTCTACGTTTTTCATTCTCTGCATTCAAGCTTTCTCTTCTCTTCTTCTCTTGTGCGTTCATCCTTGTTTCCGTTCGTTGTCAACACATCTCCTTTCTTTCTGTAAGATCTTCTTTCTTTCTTCTGTATCTCTTTTATTCAATATGGTTTATATTGTGGAGTCTATTGAGAAATTCCGTTCTGATTTTTCCATTCCTTCGTGGGTAACTCTAGAGGTTCTTTCTGAGCCTTTAGATTACTTTCGATTGGCTGAGGGACATTGGTTCCCCAGTCTTTTTGTTGCTGAATGCGGTTTTTCCTTTCCACCAAACCCATTATGTCTTGAGTTTTGTCAATATTTTGATCTTGTTCCTGCAAAAATAGCCCCCAATTCATGGAGAATAATTAACCGGGTGCATAAATTAAATATAACTCATGGGACTCGTATTGGGATCCCTGAAATTATGTTTTGTTATAAATGGGCTGTTCTAGATAATATTTATTATCTAAAAACTAGGTATTTGAATAGGGCTCTTGTAGTTAATCTCCCTGACTCAAATAGGGATTATTTTGAGCATGGGTTGGTCATAAAAAATTGGCAACATGCGCCTTTATCTGGGAATGAAGTATACAACGGTCCCAGATGCCCCCCATATGGCAATGGGATAGGTTTATTTTTCATTTTATTTTACTTATGAAATTATGCTTTCATCATGTTTGACAAAATGTATGACTGATATTCCATTACGTATTTATTTGCAGTTGATAGCAAAAGAAAAACTCCAAAGGAATCAGAAGTGAATATTAAGCATCTGAAACTTATCTGGGGTTTGCATAAGACCATTGCTGACGAGCATATTAGATCTGCTTCATATTTACTACAGTATAAGAGTTACACAACCTCTTATACTGCTCGTCCTGTTGAACCAGCTTTAACACCAGAAAGTTCATCTTCAGATTCTCAAAGAATGGGCAAGAAAAGAGCTCCTCCTGCTCTATTTGGTGACACTTCTTCTGCTGTTGGAGCCCAGAAAGGCAAAATTGATGTCCCAGAGGGGATTAAAAAATTAGATGCTGGTTCCTCCCAAGTTGCCGAGAAGCCCCCAGTGGCCCCGAGCAAGAAAGATGCTCCTGCTGATGTAATTGCCATCTCTCCGACCAAGACTTCTTCCTTGGTTGATGCTGCTGACCGTCCTTTGAAGAGATTGAGGAAATCATCCTCAGTTAATCTTGCTGGAACTGCATCTTCTCTACCCGCTGGTGGTAGTAGTGTCTCAAAAATCATTCTTCCGAGTTCTTCATCGAGCTCAGTTATACCCGAGGTTCTCGGGGTTGATGAAAAAATTCCTAGGGATACACTGACATCCCTGGCTGCTCGCCATCTTTCTTCAGTAAATTTCTTATACCTTTGGTCTATCTTTCTTTTTCTTGAATTCTTGTATTTGTGTTGACTTTATTGTTTTTCTTATCTTTCAGCTGGTGAACTGCTTCAATACCATTGTGAAGAAAGATCAAGTTATTAAAGCTTCCAGTTCCTCGTCCGATGTTGACGATGCTTTGTTGGGTTTAGCCCAATCTGTGAAGGAATCTCGCCAACAGTACATCGATGAGAAAACTGTATGGGAGAAAAAGCTGGCTGTGGCTGAGGCTAAAAAGGCGAAAATGGCGGAGACCTCCAAGAACTTGGAGGAGAAGGTTAAAGTTTTGGAGGTTAAACATCAGGATTCTGATGATAAGTTGAAAAAGGCAGAGGAAGAATTATTTACTCTGCGAGATATCAAGGTTAAGAAAGAGGAATTGGAGGTGAAGCTTTCCTCGGAGAAGTCGAGGAGAAAAGTTGCAATCAAGAAGCAATTCAGCGTTGGTTGGGAGAAAGGATGGGAGAGAGGGATAGCTGCAATGACATCCCAAGTCCAATATGGGGAGTTGAAATACTTCCATGATGGCTGGGTGGCTGCTCTGCAAGAGCTAAAGGTCCAAACCGATTCTGAACTATTCCAACGGCATCTCCCTGGTCCTCCTCCACCAATTGTGGAAGAAGAAGAAGATGAACCTGCCTCAGATGAATCTTCTATGGCTATGGGCGATCAAGTTTCTGCTTCTCAACCCTCTGCCACCGAGGATGTCTCTTCCATGCCTCCTCCTCCCGAGAAGATTCCTAGCGATCAAGCTGTTGTTACCACCGAGCAACCGAGCTCCTCGTCCCAGCCTCCCGAGAAAGTCTTGGGAGACAAGGAAAAGGTGTGAAGTTGTTCGGTACCATTTCTATATTTCCTTGTAATCGAACAATGTAACTTTTTGATGATCTAATAAAATATATCTTTGCTCATCTCTGTTGTTGATAACTTGTTTTTGTTGATTGTTGTCTTTTTCTCGTCTTTAGTTTGTTGCTATAATGGAATTGATCTCTTCACATGATACTGAGCTGATGCAGCAATGTCATCAATACTACAAGGCTGGTCATACAGACCTTAGTACATCGGAAATTGCTGATATTCTTGGTCATGGTGCTTCAGAGCAGGCTATTGAGGCTTATCAATATTTGAAAGATTTACTCGACCGAGCTGTGGCCAATAATGTGGCGTATTATGATCTGATCGAGGAACTTCATAGTTCCATAGAGGAACTTCAAGGTCAGCACAATGAATCAATGGCTTTGTTACACAAAGATTATGAAAATAGATACCAACAACTTTCTTCTGAAACAGGCCATAAGAAGATCATTGCTGCATATGATATTAGGGAAAGGACCCTAAAAGGTGAAGTTGAAGCCTGCAGACAAATTGCCGAGATCCTGGAACAAGAAAATAATAATTTGCAGAAAAAATTGGCTCAATATGAATCTGCTGCTTCATCCTCTACTGCATTAATACCAGTTACTGATGAAGGCTTCTCGTTCTTAGAGGTCGAAAATGCCAAACTGAGGCAAGAGCTGGAGGACTTAAGAAGATCTGCCATTTCTGGAACTGCTCGGGGATGAGGAAGAGGTTCTCGGGGGCGAGGAAGAGTCAACCAAAATGTTGAAGAGGCTCGCACTCAATCTACTCTGGAAACTCAAGCATTCCAGTTGAAAGTAAAAGACCGTGCTCTGACTGAAATGTCCAATAAAAATCTGTCTCTGGAAGATCAGCTTATATCGACGAAATCTGCCTTGCATAATAAGGATCTTTTTGCCAAAAGCCTTCATGAACAATTGGAGAGATTAACCTTCCAATTCCATAAACAGCCAAGGGAATTCTGGATGGCAGGATATAATGAAGCTCTCGTTCATCTGGATGCTCGCATTGAACATGCTAATAATGAAGGTTACAAGCAAGGATGGTTAAATGCATTGGGTGTATTAAAGTTGGAGCAAGGGCATTTTTTATGGGACTATCATGCTCCATCATTATTAGACCTGCCTGTACCACCTTTCAAATTGGATATGGCATGGATTCCAGCTCGTTCCATTCCTCGCAGCCTAATTTCAAAATATCTTGGTGATTATAGCCTTCACTCCCAAGCTGAATTATCTCGTCCTGAGCATCTTTTGGATACACCTTCTGTTATGAACGTCAGAATGCTCAGAGATGTTAATTTCATCAATTCTCCCCTTTACCTAGAAGACCCTCCTGCCGGCGAGGAACCTGTTTCTAAAGCACAGGGCAAAAAACCAATAGAATAGTAATATCCATGTAACAATTTAGTACATTCTTGTACTTTGTAATTTATTCTAGATTAATGAAAAGATTTTCATTTTCTGTTCGCCAAGTTTGTTAGTCTTGCGTTTATCAAGCACATTTATATTTGTACATATGTATCTATGTATCTGTTAAAAAGATAACAATATTATTGTTCAATAAGCAACTTAATAAAAAGTTACAAGTATTAGTAATGTTTCTCGATCACTTAATAATAAAGTAATGAGTAAAAACGTTCAAACTGTTTCCAACCAACCAAGGTGGGTGAATAATGTTTGTCGACCAATTACAGTTGATGGGTTTAATTATAAAATGCGTCCGACCAACTAAGAATGATAATTTGTCCTCGCCGACCAACTACAGTTGAACATTTTGTTTTTCAAAAAACTCATTGTAATAATATTACCTCCCGACCAACATAAGTTGTAATATGAGAGTATATTTTTATCTTACCAACCGTAGTTGATCCTGCTGGTGTACACTTTCTGGCTCCTTAAAGCTTTTGGCTCCTTAGAGCATGTCCTCCTAACCAAAGGAGGTTGGCTACTTATAGCACTTTTTGCTCAATAGAGCTGTCCTCCTAACCAAAGGAGGTTGGCTCCTTAGAGCACTTTTGCTCCGTAGAGCTGTCCTCCTAACCAAAGGAGGTTGGCTCCTTAGAGCACTTTCGCTCCGTAGAGCTGTATTTTTTGGCTCCTTAGAGCATGTCCTCCTAACCAAAGGAGGTTGGCTACTTATAGCACTTTTGCTCCGTAGAGCTGTCCTCCTAACCAAAGGAGGTTGGCTCCTTAGAGCACTTTTGTTGTGTAGTGTATTACACTAGTATTCCCCGAAAAACTTTCATCCAGAAAGAAAAATGGTGAAACATCTTCGTTTTATTCATAATGAAAGAAATGCTTTACATTTGACATCATTGATAATACTTGCGCAGGTGTTCAGCATTCCATGCATTTTTAAATTCCTCTCCTTCTAGAGTTGCTATTCTGTAAGTTCCTGGTCGAACAACTTCTGTAACTCGATAAGGTCCATGCCAGTTTTCTTCCAGTTTATTCTGCTTCTGAATGACCTTCTTTAGCACATAATCCCCTTCTTTTAAATCACATTTCTTTACCCTTTTGTTGTAAAACAGAGCTGTTCGTTGTTGATAAGCAGCATTCCTAATGGCTGCCTCTTCTCTGACTTCCTCGAGCATATCCAAATCCATCCTTCTCATTAGATCACTGAACGGAGAATTGAAATTTAACACCCTATGTGTTGGTAGGCCCAACTCGGCAGGTATCACAGCCTCACTTCCAAATGCTAGCATATATGGTGATTCTCCTGTTGCTGCTCGGGGAGTTGTTCGGTAAGCCCACAAAACTGACTGTAGCTCATTAATCCAATTTGCTTTAGCCTCACTTAACCTCTTCTTCAACCCATTTAGTAATGTTCTGTTCGTCACTTCAGTCTGCCCATTGCTTTGGGGATGGCCTGGTGCTGAATGAAACTTCAAGACGTTTGACTGATGACAATAGGCAGCAAATTCTTCATTATCAAATTGCGTTCCATGGTCTGTGATGAAAGCGTGGGGGAGACCATACCGATAAATGATATTCTTCCATATGAACTGATACACCTTCTCGTACGTCATATCAATTAGTGGTTCAGCTTCCACCCACTTAGTAAAATAGTCTACTGCCACGACGAGATACTTGAACCTTCCTCGGGTCGTCGGCAGTGGTCCAACCAGATCAATCCCCCACATGGCAAATGGCCAAGGTGATGTTATGGGCGTCAACAATGCCTGTGGAGTTCTTCGGATGGAAGAAAAACGTTGGCACTTGTCACACTTCTTAGCATAGGCTATACAATCAGCTCTCATCGTCGGCCAGTAGTATCCCTGTGTCATCACCCTTTGCAGTAGGGTCCGACCTGCTACATGAGCTCCACAAGATCCTTCATGGATTTCTTCAATCAATTCTTTGACTTCTGATGGATGCACACATCTCTGCAAACCTGCCATAATTCCTCGTCTATACAAAACACCATTAGTTAACACATACCGAGCAACTTTATACTTCAATTTCTTGGCAGCTAGTTTGTCCTCCGGTAGTACTCCTTCTTCAATGTATGCTCTGATAGGATCCATCCAAGATGGTCCTAAATCAAGGGTAATAATCTTCACCGTCAGATCTTCTTCTATGCTCCGACTTTCTAGTACTTCAATTGGTATTGTTCTTCGCAGCTCGGTGCGCGTAGCTGACGCTAGTCGGGCCAATGCGTCTGCTCTAGCATTCTCCATTCTCGGTATTCTCACCAATTGAATAGCATCAAATTCTTTCAATAATTCCATCACTTTTGCATGGTACTTCACCATTAACTCTCCCTTTACTGCATATATTCCCATCATTTGATTCACAATTAATTGAGAATCACTGAAAACAATTACTTGACGTGCCTCCATAACTTTCGCCAAATGAAAACCTGCTATCATAGCCTCATATTCAGCCTCATTATTGGAAGCTTTGAATTGGAATCTCAAGGCATACTCCATGCCAATATCATCTGGAGAGTTTAAAACAATCCCTGCTCCACAACCAGCCATGCAAGATGATCCATCTACATATAATCTCCATGTATGTAACTCGTCTTCAAATTTCTTATCTGTTAGAGTTCCTCGGTGAAATATCATCTGTTTTCTTTCATCATCCCCGGGTATCCTTCGTTCCTCGTCGGTCATTTGTTCGCGCCCCTCTACCAACCGGAGTTGGTCGGGGTTTGAATATGATGATTTTTCTACATCCACAAGTCCTTTTACCAACCTTGGTTGGTTTGGATCTGTGTCTGTCGATCCTATATCGTCCACAGGTAGGTCAGCAAGCATCTTTTGCTCCTCGGAGGTATCAGGGTATGTGAACTCTGCTATAAAATCTGCCACGGCTTGCCCTTTCAACGATGATCTGGGTTCATACACAATATCATATTCACCGAGCTCTATTGCCCAGTACATCAATCTTCCTGATTTTTCTGGCTTGTGAAGGGCTTGTCTTAACGGCATGTCGGTATACACAATGATGGTATGGGCCTGGAAGTATGGTCTCATTCTTCTACTTGCTTCAATTAATGCCAGTGCCAATTTTTCCAGCTTTGGGTATCTGATTTCCGCACCTTGGAAGGCCTTGCTTGTGTAATAAATTGGCTTCTGGACTCCATTCTCCAATCTGATCAACGCCGAGCTAACTGCATTTTCTGATACTGCCAAATACAAGTACAACTTCTCTCCAGTTATTGGCCTAGACAACAATGGTGGGGTTCCCAAATACTTCTTCAGATCTTGAAAGGCTTTCTCACATTCATCAGTCCACTCAAAACTTTTTCGTAGTGTTTTGAAGAATGGGAGGCATTTATCTGTTGCTCGGGATACAAATCTGTTGAGTGCTGCAACTCGTCCGGTAAGACTTTGCACTTCTTTCTTCGTCGTCGGGGATCGCAGCCCTAAAAGAGCTTTGATCTTTTCTGGATTTGCCTCAATACCTCGTTGGTTGACGATGTATCCGAGGAACATTCCTTCTCGTACTCCAAAGGTACATTTCGTCGGGTTAAGCTTCATCTGGTATTTATCCAGTTGATCAAAAGTTTGACTCAAGTCAACCAAATGATCTGCAGCTCTCTTGCTTTTGGTGAGCATGTCGTCGACATAGACCTCCATATTGTGGCTGATTTGCTCGGTAAAAACCTTGTTCATCAACCGCTGATATGTTACACCTGCATTTTTTAAACCAAAAGGCATAACATTATAACAATAAGTTCCCCTTGGGGTAATAAAAGAAGTACTTTCCCTGTCTTCAGGTTTCATTTTGATCTGGTTGTAGCCAGAATAAGCATCCATGAAGCTGAGTAGCTCGTGTCCCGAGGTAGCATCCACTAGTTGATCAATTCTGGGCAATGGAAAATGATCTTTTGGACATGCTTTGTTGAGATCAGTAAAATCAACACACATTCTCCATTTGTTGTTCTTCTTCTTTACCATCACCACATTCGCCAACCAATCTGGATATCTCACGTCTTCAATGAATTGGGCTTTCTGGAGTTTCTCGACCTCCTCTTGTATGGCCTGGTTCTTCTCGGGACTAAACACTCTTCTTCTTTGCTTCACAGGTTTGATCTCCTTATTCACATTGAGTTCATGACATAAGAATTTTGGATCTATTCCTGGCATGTCTTCATGACTCCAAGCAAAAGTATTCTTCCTGTTTCTCAAGAAAGTTATCAACTCCTGTTTTATTGAAAAATCCAACGACGACCCTATCTGAGTTATTCGTTCAGGATGCTCGTCGTCCAGGATAACAATTTCTGTAGATTCCACAACCTGTCCTTTTACGAGTTGAGATTCATCCCTAGGGTCAAGAGTTTCAATTTCTGTGCCTTCCTCCACTTGGTAAGTAGTAGTCTTTTTCTGTAATTCTTCAAGTTCCTCTTGCTCGGCAGACGAATAATAGCATTCCCGAGCTACTTTTTGATCACCTTTCATAATTCCTACTCCAAAATTCGTTGGGAATTTCAAACACTGATGAACTGTAGATGGAACTGCTTCGAACTTCTTCAATCCAACTCTTCCCATGATGATGTTGTAGGCGGACTGCACATTCTTATCCATTACAAAAAAGCGTATTCTTTCTGTTCGACAAGCAGGCCAAGTTCCAATGAGTATATCCAACTTGATCGTCCCAAGTGGAAAAACTTTCTCGCCAGCAAAACCCAGAAGGGGTCTGTGATAAGGTTCTAATTGAGATAATTTTAAATTCAAGCTATCAAAGCATGAATAATACATGATGTCTGCTGAACTACCATTGTCTACTAACACCCTTGAAATGACCACATCCTTCATCCTCATTTTGATCACCAGAGGATCATCATGAGGGTAGAGAACACCTGCCAGGTCGTTTTTTGAAAAACCAATCACTAGCTTCTCTTTGTTTACCTTCCTCGGACGATCATCCTCGGCCAGGTTTATTCGCTGAATGTATGAACAAGCTTGAGACTCTCCGAGATAAGCTTTTCTTTCTGCAGTAAGGTCTCCTCCTCCTGCATCTCCTCCTGTAATAACATTACAATCAAATGACCCAAAACGTATGGAAAATACCTCTCGTTCAGGTTTCCTTGGCTTTTTGGGAAGATCGGGGTCATCATCTGGATCCTCTTCATGGTCCCTCCTCTTTTTCTCCTCTGCACGACGAGGAGATCTAGATCTCTCTCTAGTTCTATCATCATTCTTCCTCTCACTCCTGCGATCTACGTACTTTGACAATTTTCCTCTTCGGATGAGTGTTTCAATCTCGTTCTGAAGGGCTATACAATTTTTGGTCATATGGCCATGATCTTTGTGAAACTCGCAATATTTGGTCTTATTCCTCAGGTCGGGATCTGTCTTCAGTTTCTCTGGCCATTTGATTTCCTCGTTATTCCTGATTTCTTCCAAAACATGATTAATACCCACTTTCAATGGAGTATAATTATCATACTTCTTTAGGGCTTCCAACTTCATCCTGTTATTCTTGGAATATTTGTCACCACCATTACTTTTCTGATCTTTCTTCTTAGAATTGTCGACCTCCACTTTAACTTCTTTATCCATATTCTTCTTCGCAGCCATAGCCTCCTCGGCATTCATGATTTTGGCCGCCTTTGCCATCAACTCCGACATATTTTTAGGTGGATCTTTGGCCAAAGTGTAATACAGCTTGTTAGGCAGCAAACCACTCATCAGAGCAGTGATCGCTGTCTTTTCTTCATAATCTATGACTTCCAACTTTTCGTTATTGAAACGAGTTATGTAATCTCTAGTACTTTCACCTGATTTTTGTCTAACACTTAGCAAGTGTGCTACTCGCTTTACCGGCTTTGCTCCAAAACAAAAATTGCCAATAAACAGTTCGGCTAACTGAACAAAAGTTGAAATCTTTCCCCGAGGAAGATTATTGTACCATATCTGTGCAGATCCGGTAAGAGTTCCCGAAAATGCTCTACACCTCATCTCGTCAGGGACAGCGTAGATATCTGCAGCAGCTTGGTACTGTTCTATATGAAGTACGGGATCTGTCTTTCCATCGTACTTGGGAGTCACTACGGGTGCTTTGAATTTCGACGGTGTAGGGAAATCCACAATGGCTTGCACAAAAGGTGTTCCTTGAACAAAAGTTCTCTGTAAGGGGTTTCTCGCCTTAGCCATTTCTCCCAGTCTATCCTCCAACCGTTGAATGGAACCTTTCCATGCTTCATTCCCTTCCTCGGGCCGCTTAGTCCGAGCAACTGATTGCTCTGACGTAGCTTCCTGAGATTTATCTCGACGAGTGGTTGGTCGCGATTGCGCAGATCCTTCTCTCAAACCTGGTGGTGGTCGAAAACTTCTTGATGGAGCCCTAGGTGGACTCATGTTCCTCCTTGGTCCTAACCGACTGAAAGGAGACACTCTACTTAACCTTTCCAAAGCGCTAGTTCTCTCCGGAGAGAGAGTGATACGTTGATCTGTATCCGAAGCCCGTATCGATGAAGTTCGCCCAGGTTGATAAGAAAAATCATTAGACTCCTCATTGCGATATGACCCAGTACGTCTAGATTGCGATTGCCTATGATCACTTCTTTGCCCTGAATAGGTAGGTGCACCGCCCTGAAGAGTTTGAATGAGTTGCCTCATAGATTCTTGCATGGCGGTTTGTCCTTGAGCCAGATTCGTCATAATTCCAGCCAGATCTGGGGATGCAGATGGATTTGGATGATTTCCAGTATTTCCAACATTTCGATTACTGGATTCTGGATTATCTGCCACTGGTGATAAATGATTTTTATGAAAAACGATAATAACAGTCGTTTCCCACAGACGACGCCAATCTGTTGATGTAAAAAACTAGATTGCTCTAATTATTCAATCACAGATAAATAAATAAGATAGAGATTTTTAAAGTGGTTCGGCTAGGAATAAAGCCTACGTCCACTGTTATGTTATTGCTGAGTGTTTTCAGAATTCTTGATTACAAGTTCTCTCAAGAAATTCCGGTCCCCCTGAATGAGGATGATACAAGGTATTTATAGCCTTGAGGCTGTACATGAAAGGTTCGATACATTAAATGACATACATATGAAAGGGTAATACATTTAATGCAGAGTGCGTGCCAAGAATATAAGCATTCAATGAATATCTGAGCTGTTGATTATCTGGCAATTAATGATACGACCGAGATGCAGCTCGGACCGCCATAGTTGTTCGCTGATCAGGAGTTCCTAGGAACATTAGAGTACCTCGGTGCCATAGAGTTCCTCGGTGTGTTAGAGTTCCTCGGTGTGATAGAGTTCCTCGGTGTATTCTCGTTGCTCGGAAAGAAGCATGGTTGGTCGGGAAATGATCTTCCTCGATGCTATTGTGCCACGTAGATTGACACGTGTCTTCGTCTTATTCGTCCACATCAGCATATTAATTTTGGTATCAACAATCATGAGGTAAAACTTGTAATAGTCCATGTTTATCCCATAGTATGTGAAAGAGGTTGTTGACCAAAGAGTATGGCAATTTTCGACCTAGAAAATATCCAACCGCACTGTTATACCATATGGCATTTCTCGCTGCTGCTATCTCCGAAGGTGGTTTGACCGTTGGTTTACCATTTACCATTTCTATTTTATGGTATTTTAGTTTTAGGTTAGGAGTACGTTTGGGGCTCCCACTGTACTCCAAGATTTTAAAGTACTCGTAGTTGGAGGATTTTGTTCAAACGTTCTGACATCTTTAGTGGCTAGGTATACCTCGAATGTCCCTTCACATTTAAGTGGAAGTTGAGTTTGGCTTGTACGAAGGACAATATTCTTGCAGGATTCACCTCGGTTGATGGGACACTGGCTTTTCCCCTCTTTTGCACTATTCCTTGTGGTCGTACCATGGAGCTTCGCCACCTCCCTATGTTGGTGGTTCACAGTTACCACCTTTGTTTTGCCATCCTCAACCCCTTAGTTATGGCCAAAACCTATTACTTCCTCACGAGAGAAACCTTTGTTGAGGAGAAAATTGAGATAAATGGCATTTTCAATGTTAAGGTCTTTTATTCTCTGTTCATCAGAGTAGTCAATGGGTTTTCCCGTGACTATGTCAACGACTTGACCTTCCTAAATAATCTCATGCTCTGGTGGATCATGAAGGACAAGGCCGGCATCATTTTCTGTTATGTTAACCTTGTCTAAGCACTCTTCCATAGTTGATTGTTCAGGTTGTAGGGTAGCAGTAGGCACATCAGAAGACGGAGGCGCATTTTCAGCCAACAAGAGAGGAGGGGTTTAAGAAACAACTTTCCCATGTGTAGTAGAGGGTAGGGAGGAGGAGGATGGGGGTGGCAGAGGTTTGCAACCAGTGGGCTTGGAAGCCATCGAGTCACTAAGCGGAGGGAGAGTAGGTAAAGGTGGCTGTCTTTGGGTGGTAGACATGGTTAGTGAGAAGAGATGGTGTAGAGAGAAGGGAGAGCATTTCTCTTTTTTTGTGTCGATACTTTAATTTGTCTCAATACTGAAATGTAAATGAGCTACACACTCGACACTTACATTATAGGAATTGATAATTGCAATTAATTCTCAAGAAACTCCTCTGACAGTTAGTTCAAGTTCGTGGTGATGGCTGCGACCTAAGACCAGTAAAAATAGTTTCACGGAGAGGATTAAACATAGTAAGTCTACAATATGTAAAAATATCATTATATTTGGGTCATACTAATACAACCATATCTTTCTCTGATATTAAATTAATTTAAGTTATCTCAATCCAAACAACTTATAAACATACGATGTTAGTCCCAATCCCCAAAAATATTTATATTCTCTTTATCCATATTTTATCTAAGCATTCCTTTACTTTAATATTCTCGAGTTATATTTCCAAATATACATCTCTAGTACCCTACTTTAGCATTCCCGGGTCATAGTTTTGTTTAATGAACACAATGTTTAAGCAAATAGGCCTCACACAATCCATAATCCACATGAGTATAAACTCATTTCCAAATCATATAAGGCTACTCACCACCTAAATGTAAAGTACGGAGTCCTATCCTTATGCCTTTAGGGATAACTCGTTCCACTACTAATTAAAGCTATAGAATGCCCCAAGCCTATAGCATCAAAATAACATCCAAGGAAAATCACTACACCATTAAACCAAATGTACGACCCCATACCCAAGGCTATAAAAGAGGATCTAGACCCATTGTCCCAACTCAGGAGACGGGTGCCTCATTACGTAGGATTAGAGTAATAAGATAGGTAAAGGCCATGATCTTACTGGGATATCGCGCGCAGTCACATCGTATACGCCCCATCAGAATCCTTAGTAGTGGTTATCCATGAGCGCGTACTCACACTCTTGGTGTGATATAGATAATTCAAATAAATCAACAACGAAAATCTCTTTTATTTATGTTTTTACACACATTTAACATTAATCGTTTAAATAAATTTTAGCCAGAATCCCAAGGTTCTTAAAAATAGGTATCGTCCCTCTAACCTACTGTTTATGAATTTCCTTAATTTAGCTAAATTCATCGAGAAAGTTATAAATTTAACCCATACTTAAAAGTTCCTAAATCATCCCCACACTCGACTAGCCTACAGGGTCGGATCAATCTGAAGAGCCTAAAAGATGCTCATCCCCAAGATTTCGTTCATGGCGGCTCCAACCCAATTCAAAATTAATCTTAAAGCCTCTATAAAGCAAAATAACCCATCCTCCCAACATATATTTAACATATAAGTGTTTGAAGAAACTTATATAAGTTTTTGCATGATTATAATAAGACTGGGGGTTCAATTTCATGATTAACTAATTAAACCTAACTTTGTCTTCTTCAATCACAAGGGTTGAGTAAACTTACATTTTTTGTCCACTTATGCAATTAACTTATGGCTTTTAGAATTACGACATGCATAAAATAGATCTAAGGATTCCTGTCACAAATTATAAGAATTTCTATATTAATTTGTTCATTCATTAACCAATTTCGTGTTTTCATCAATAACTTGACTAGGGTTCTTAATTTTATTAAAATCTAATTACTAAATTAAGTTCAATAATTAAGGAAATCAGATTACACAATCATGTTTATAAATTTCAACATATAATGACTGCTACAACACAAATCTAATCATATATCTACACAAAGTAAACTTATCTCAAGGATGATTGTACGAATCAACCCTCTAAATCCCCAAATCTCAAGAGCTAGGGATCTTTCCTCTTCCTTGTTAGCAGCTAAGATTTCTCCAATGTTTTTTTTTTTGGGAAAGATTGAGTATATATAAAAACTAAGAATTTACAGAGGAAAAAACCTTAACAAAAGAAAGGAAACCCCAGGGCATACCCCAAAGGCAAACAAAACAACAAGAAGAGCCAAAACTAGACTAATCCTTAGTACAGAAGCCTATCTTCAGGAATGTTCCAGTACATACAAGCCATCCAGTTTGCATAGTTCCTTCTGTCCTTCTTCCAAGTAAGCACTTTTGCTCGAACCATGTTTTCAATGCCCTTCACAATGGAGTCAAGGGAATTGGAGACATGCTTGAAGCATCTAGCATTCCTTTCCATCCAAATGCAGTAGATAGTAGTAGTAAAGGATAAGGATCTTATCTTATCGCATAGAGTCTTCGAAGAGTGGTTAATTGTAGCCATATCCAACTCACTATTTAAATCCAGGGTATCCCTATAGCATTGGTTTCTTAGCCACACCTCTTGCCATATACTTTTACTAAGGCTGCACTGAGTGAACAAGTGGTTATATGTCTCCCTCTCATTCCCACATAACTCACACAGGTCATCCATAGAAACCCCCCACTCATGTAGATTAACTTTAGTGTTGATGGCCCTCCTAACCACCAACCAGGTAATGAAAGAGCATTTAGGGATGCACACCTTACTCCACACAAACTTTCTCCAGTTAACAAATGCTTAGCCATAGCTGCTCCAGTTAACAAATGCTTAGCCATAGCTGTCCTTCTTACTGCATAGATTCCATAAATGCTTAGCCATAGCTGCTCTGTTCCAAGTCTCTAGACACTTGATATTTAGCCCCCCCTCATCCAGAGATACACAAATATCCTTCCAAGCAACTTTTTCCCCTTTGCTATTAGCCTCATCCCCTTTCCATAAGTAATTCCTCATAATCTGCTCAATTTTTTTAATGATGCTCTTGGGCAGGATAAAAATGCTTGCCCAATACACTTGGATGCTGAAAATCACAGTCTTCACAAGGAGGAGCCTACCTGCAAAACTCAGGAATTTATTAGTCCAACATCTGGTTCTCATAGTTATCCTTTCCACCAAGTGAGAGCAATCCTCCTTCTTCAACCTAGTTGTGATGAGAGGAACCCCCAGATATTTGAAAGGAGGGGAGCTGTGCTGTATTCCCAGAATAGAGGAGATCTCCTGAATCCCATCCACATTAACCCCAGCAGTGAAGAGGCTGCTCTTCTCCAAGTTGACCGTAAGCCCAGTTAAAGAGCTGAACTTTGATATGGCCTCCTTCACAATCCTGCAAGACACTCTGTCCCCACCAGCAAAAACTATCAGATCATCAGCAAAACTAAGATGAGTTAGGGCCATCTCCTTGCACCTGGGGTGATAACTGAACAGGTCTGATTCAGCAGCTTTAGAAATAATCCCAGAGAAAGCCTCCATCACAAGCAGGAAAAGATATGGAGAGAGAGGGTCTCCCCGCCTGAGCCCTCTTTTCCCATGAAAAAACCCATTCAGTTCCCCATTCAGATTAATGGAGAACCTGGTAGTAGTCACACACTTGGAGATCCACCCAATGACTTTGGGGGGGGAAGCCAACATGAGTCAATAGCTGCATCAGGAAGTCCCAGCTCACTGTATCATAGGCTTTAAGAATATCTATCTTAATTGCACATCTAGGAGGGTTAGAGTCCCTATGATAATTTCTCATTAACTCTTGTAATAGCAGGATGTTATCAGCTATGGATCTGCCTTCAACAAAGGCAGCCTGATTATTACTAATGAGGTCTGGCATCATCTTCTTAAGCCTGCAAGTAATAACTTTGGAGATGCACTTGTACAAGGTGTTGCAGCACGATATAGGTCTGAAATCCCTCATACTTCTAGGGGATGCAACCTTAGAAATCAAAGCCAGGCTGGTACAGTTCCACTGGTTGAAGAAACTCCCATTATCGAAAAAGAATTTTATAGCCTCACACACCTCTTCCCCCACAAGCTGCCAATTCATTTTAAAGAAATAGCTGTTAAAGCCATCCGGACCAGGGGCCTTGTCAGACCCAATTCCAAACATTGCCTCTTTGATTTCATCATGTGTGACCTCTTTCTCCAATAACTCAGCTTGATTAGAGGTGAGCTTATTCTTAATCACCTCCCCCAAAACAGTGTTAGCATCAATTCATCGCGACCTATTCCCTAACAAGTTCCCAAAAAATTTCACAGCTTCTCCAGCCACCTGCTATTTCCCTTCAATTCTCACACCATGATCATCATCAATGCTCAAAATTTTCCTTCTAGCCACATTTTGATTTACTTTCTTATGAAAGAAAGTATTATTTTGGTCTCCCAGCTGCAGCCACTTAACTCTAGCCTTCTGTCTAAGGAATGACTCCTCCTCATTCCTAAGCTTAGCATATTTGATTCTCATCGCCTTAGCAGCATCCTGCTTCTCCCTATTAGCACCATCTCTGTCCAGCTCACTTTGGATAGCATCAAGCTTAGACTTGGAATCAGCAACCATTGCTGAAATCTTGTTAAAGAACATCCTATTAAAGTGCTTCAACGAGGCCTTGACTCTATTCAGCTTCTTGAAGAGCTTCTGCATTGGGTTCCCATCCACATCAACATCCCAAGCTTCAATGATAGTAGGCATAAACTCATCGTGATTCATCCAGAAGTTGAAGAACTTGAATGGCTTAGGTCTCCAAGTAATAGTGTTATCCATAATGGTGATAATGGGACTGTGGTCCGAAATTCCACAAGGAAGGGAAATAGCTTGTGAATTAGGGAAGAGAGCAGCCCACCTATCATTGTGTATGACTCTATCAATCCTCGATTGAACATTATTGTCACCCCTCTGATTCCTATTCCAGGTGAACCATAACCCACTATTGACCATATCATCCGCATTTAGCTCATTCAGACAATCATTAAACTCCTCAGCAGCAGCTCTGTCAATACCCAATACCCCCATTTTTTCCTCCTGGCATCTGACCACATTAAAATCCCCCATTAATATCCAAGGCCCATCATTAACCACCAATTTATTTTCTCTAAGGAAAGTCCAAAGGCATCTCCTCTGCTCAAGAAGGCTTTCCCCATATATGAAGGTAGCATGGAAGGAGTAGCTGGTACCAATGATATTTACAAGGCAGAATAGGGCCTGTCTATGAGTGTAAATCACCTCAATCTTCAGAATATTTGGGTTCCAGCCCACAATCACTCTAGCCACACCCCCATCCGTGGGGCAATTATGGATATACTCCCAATGATAGAAGCAAGAACTTTTAATAGTCTCCATATTGTTCCTTCTAATCTTAGTTTCCACAAGACTGATAAGGTCTAATCTATTATCCTTTATTAGTTTAACCACCTCCACCTGCTTATGGGGAGCATTAAGGCCCCTTATATTCCATGTACCCATTCTGGTCATCTAAACTTCTTAACTTTGTTACCTGATTTCTTCTTCCCTTTCTTGTTACTCCCAGGTAACTCATTGCCTCCACCTTTGTCTCCTCCCCTTTCCAGCCCCTTGTCAAGTTCATCAACTGCCTTAATCTTAAGAACCAAGCCAGCTGGTGCAGGAGTGGACATTAGAGGATCTTCAATCTCAGTCTCCAAAATATCAAATGGATTAGGGGAATTTATGCTCTTATCCACTTCTTCTAACACTGGCTTAGTAACTACCTCAGGCTGCCCTGCTACTGGATCATTCCTGGCATTAGGAACTAGATTGATCCCTACCTCGGCCTGAACTTCTTTTGGTTTTGTTGCCCTCTTGTCATTATGATTCTTATTGGTTGTGTATTGCACTTGGGTCCATTCCTCTTCTAAGGCCTTCTGAATCTCAGTCTGACTTTTGAAAGGATACATCATCTCTTTGTTGTTAGTTGCCACCCATGCCTTCTTGGCCTTCTGACAATTGAGGAGATCATGACCAAAAATGCCACATTTGATACACGATGGAGGTTTTTCTTGGTACTCAACTGCAACCACAACAATGGACCCATCCTCCATTTTAATATCAATGGTCCTTGGGTATTCTCCCATGACTTTTAACTCCACACATATCCTAGCAAAACTGATTTTCTGCATTCCTTCAGTTATAGTATCAGCTTACATTGGTATTCCAACAGAGCTAGCCACATAGCTCAGCCCCTCCTCTGTCCATAACTGGACAGGAATGTCATGAAATTTGACCCAAACAGGAATCACTGAAGTTGAGTCTTTGCTGAAAGAGAAGTTTGGAGCCCATTTTTGGATGATAATTGGGTTCCCCACAAAATGCCATGGGCCATTGTCAATTACCTCATCCCTCATATTAGCATTATCAAACATAAAGAAATAGAAACCATTGTTGTGACCCACAATCTGTTTGAGGTCAAACTTGTTCCATAACTTATGTGCTATATTGCAAACTAAGGTGTAAGGTAATTTCCTTCCCAGAAAGCAACCCACCATGATATTCTCCCATTTAGCATATCCATTAGCTGCTATCTCCACTGGAGGGGCCACAGTGATCCTGTTATCAGAAATAGAGGGGGGATGATATGTGAGTCGAAGCTTGGGGCATCTTTTATTGGCAACAACATCCTTCCAAGATTTCTCCACAGCTACGTTCTTGGGGGAGCATGGAATAGGTCCACTACCAATACAATTCCCTGCTTCTTGCCTTATCCCTTTCTTATCTCCATCCCCAGAATAGGTGGAGTCCGTGCTTTCGTTTATGGATCTTCCATGTTGCAGTACATCCTCATATGAGAACCATTTATGCTTCATGAATTCCTTGTACATCTCTACAATCTTAGAGTCCTGAATCGTATCTTCTAAGGCAACAATTTGTCCCTCTTCATTTTCTTCCTTGTCAATTGAATCTTGAATATCAATCGGACCAGACTCCATTCCCAGGCCGCTATCTTGATTGGAGGGAAATCGCACTGCATCAAAAGGAACGAATCTAGCAACTTCCAAAGGGGGGGTACGCCTCTGGGAGTTCCCATCCGTGTTCGAGGACGTTTGGGAAGGGATAGGGTTACGAGCCCACCCACCACGAATGGCCGGAGGTAGTTTGTTCATGGTAGCCTATAGGTTAAGGTGGCCGGAGGTAGATTGGTAGGGTAAGGCGGTGGTAGTTTTAGGGTTGTGTTTGGCTGATGGTTTTTTAGAGAGAAGCGGGAGCATTTTCAAAACTTTTTGGCTTCCCCCTCATTCTGTTTTTTCTCCAATGTTTGTTAAGTGTTTTCGATTATGTTAATTTGTCTATAATAATAATGAAATTCGTAATTAACCGTAGGCCTTAAATTGACATAAACTTAAACGGCCCAAAACAAGCCTGAAATGTTCTAAAACTTGGCCAACCCCATATATAAATCCAATGGAACATTTTCTCACTATTTTTAACTTAATGTGTGCTTTTTAAACACCCCACGAACATATGCAAGGGTTAACATAATTTGCGAGTTAATTATTTGATTAAAATTATTAATTAGCCAATATATGTTGCTTATTATTTTAAATCTTAATTATTAATTAACTAAATATGACTCGATATTATACAAACCTACTTCAGTGGGACCCGAGGGAATAATCCAAACAAGGAAACTCCTGACACTTTGCCATGTGACCGTTCCATAGCAACCCATAATACTAAGTCATTTAAATATTTTACTTAATAAATTAATAAGAGTTAATCAAATACTATAATCATACATATCCAATCAACACACAACTAAATTACGTAACACTACATAAATAACATGTAAATCTATTGAATGACATACCGAATGTCATATATAATATATAATTATAAAATAACCAATAAATAATTAAATAATTAAATAAATGCCATAAAAATATGAGGTATTACACTATATTATAGCAGGATAATATCTTAATTGATTTGATAGCCGAGTTACAGCCCATATCACCTGGTGAGGCAAAGTAACCATCCATATACGTATATATGTGACACCCCGTAAAATCTAAGTTAGATTGATAATGTCTAAAATAAATAATACATGAGTATAAAATAATTGAATATCATTCCAAGCATGACTGAAATAAAACTAAATTTCATAATATAAATAACTAAAACATAATAAGAGTAAACCATATAATCTTTAACATTAACCTAACAATAATAAACCCAACTCTGGAAATACAATTATCTCAAATAAATTCAACAGCAACTGAAATAGTAATATTGACTCTTATTAAACTAAATACCAAATCTGATACGACAAGAATGTAAAGGAAAGTAAAGTGAATGAGCACCCATGCTCGACACCTACATCCTAATAGATCGACAACTTGAGAGAATACAAAGAGATGAATAAGGGCTGAGGCTGCACCGGAGGCCTAGAACCTAAAAATTAAGTCCAATAACAATATTAATAGCAAGTTTACGAAGAGTAAAGATTTAACCGAATTTAAGCTACGATAAATAACTACGCATCTTCCTCCCTTATTTTAGTTTTTTGAAGCTTTCCCAATCCAAACAACCCTACATATCACATATATCTAATTCCTACCCCAAGTTAACCCAATATTTAATTATCATTCTTCTCATTTAAATTATATTAAAAAGGTCCTATTATAATGCCAGTGTACATATCTTAAGTATAGTACTAACAAGAATAAGACAATCTCAAGTCTAATATCTAAATAAGTACGGTCCTCGACACGCACACATAAATGTATTACTCTTGAGTTCGCATATAAAAATATATAAAGGCTTATCCCTATCACCTTCAGGTATCACTTGTGCATACTAGGTATAGTTATAGGTCGTCCCGAACTTATAACCTCAAAGCCATCAGCAAGGGATAATCACTACACATTTTGTCATAACGCATGGCATCCATATCGAAGGCTATATATAATAACTCCCCACTTATTCCCCTTCGGGATACGGGTACAACATTCTTAGGATCGAGGGAAAGAACTAAGGTAAAGCATGTCTCTATCATTGGGGAAGCCAAGTGGTCAACATCGTACGCGCCCCATCAAAATCCATACTAGTACATCACCCACGAGTACTCTGACATAGTATGCTTACACATAAGAGCAATCCTAATCACTCACAGATTACTAAGCCATAAATAAAAAATCTTAGTTAATTATTCCTATTTAATTAAAAATTGTAAAACCAATATGACCCAGAGTCGTTCTAACAAGGTTCTTAACTATTTTTAACGAGTTTACTAAAGTCGTTCGAACGACCTACTTCTGTCGTTCAAATGAGAATCCCCATCTCATTCTAACGAGTTACCAACTCGTTCGAATGAGAACCCCCATTTCGTTCATACGAGATACTAATCTCGTTTGAACGAGATGAATGCAGTCATCATATCCAAACCTCCAAAATCTGTCATCATTAACCCCAAAACCTATCTCAAAAGTCTTTAATTTACACCAATCCCATCTAATTTAGATTTATGTTACATAAAAGCATTACTAACCTATATCTACGTATTCTACTTAATATAACATGTAATTGAGGACAAATTTTAAGATTATAAGTTATGAACCCTAGTTTCGTAATTTGTCCAATTAATCTCATATTTAGTTTAATTATCGGATTACACAAAGGTCTTTCTATTTATTTGTGAATATGATTCCAAATCTAATTAAATTCATTTACAACCTACTTCAATTAATGAGATTCAACATTAATATTCTCTATAACATTAAGAAAGGATTAAGGTTTAAATTTCTAGATTAAGATAATTTCGAAATTAAGACTTTTTTTAATCAATCAAAATCAGATTATTAAACATGAAATGTACATATTCCAATGAGAAATTATCATTATAACACAAACGCTAAATTAAATCCTTAAACTATAAAACTTACCTTAGCAAAAATGGTTGAATCCAAGCCAATAGACATACAAAGCTCCCTCTCTCCTGAGTGCCTTTAGGGTTTTCTCAGGTGTTTAGAATGAGTTTAGGTCAAGCCTAATCACCTCCAAATAGTATTACCCATGAAATTAACCTTAGGACTCATATGGGCATCAACCCAATTAGCTCAAATACACCTCGAAATGGCCGAGAACACTACCCAAGGGATATACCAACCCAAAGGACTTAAAACCCATTAATTTAAGTCATACATGGACATCTAAATGTCCCAATATCCAACCCAAGCTATGATACCAAACTATTAACATTTTATCCGGTACGAGTCCTAATATCAATTATTTATTAGTTAAGCGCAACTCAACTTGTAAAAAACTACTTCACGATTGGTGGAACTCGACACCGAAGGGATCATACAAACAAGAAAACCTCGATACCAAATCCCCGACCATTCCATAGTCACCCATAATACCAAGTCACTTCCAAATATTTTGTTAATGATTTATAGTGTATTAAGTCCGATTTTAGATACGAATAATATAACGCATATAAAATATTAATAGTGACATCACATGTCACCTCATGCAAATATAATAATTTCACAATTTAATTAATGAAAAAAAATATGGGGTGTTATAATATTTATAAACTCTTTTAACACCAAGGCCTTTTCAGCTTAACTTATAAGGCGTGTGGTGAATGATATTACATTTTAGGGACTCAAACCTCGTTGGCACCAGTTCATAGATAAGAATTGAAATAAAACCCTGTAATGCTTTGTGTGATCGTTAAATTGAGGACAATATTGATTGTGTAGAGTGGGGTATTACATAATCCTTTAATTGAGAGACTAAATAAAGTGTTGATTGTTGCCAATAAAAAACCTCCCTCATTTGGAAAAGGATCTCAAAACCTAACATTGATTATGTTTTCTAAAAAACACCTTTTTCAATCCCATTTTTGAGCATCCCAGGAATTAATCTAACTGCTTGAAAGCTACTTTTAGGCCCCCAAAAAATTCCCTCTTCCACTCCCTAGCCAAATATTTAATTCACAAAACTAGGTCCGCATCCCATACGCTTTCTTTTTTCGTTACACCCATTGAAAATGCCAAGTAAATATATATTATTATGGTGCCACCATTCTAGTCCAACTCTAATAGGATAACGGTTACATAATATGTGAAAAGTAACTAATTCGCATTCATTAAAACATGATCCTACACCATCCACTTGCACGTAAAAATCAATTATGACACTATAAATAAATTTTTGGTATAATATACTTGTCTAGGATCCCCAAAGCCTGGTACCTTTGCATGTAAATGTTTTCTTGTCAAAATCTTGTATAAAGTTTATTAAACCATCTCACCATGCATACTTATTAGTAAAATCCACGTAAATGGACTTATAAAAATAATAATTTTTTTTGTTAAAGTAGATTAAGAATGATTTTTAGACTATTTTAACTCTTTATCCCGACTTTATTAGAAGAATAAATGTATACTATATAAAAGACTACATTCTTTTAAACCCAACCCTTATATAATAAATCCTCATTTAAATGCGTCATTATTCCCTACCCTAATTAAGCATTGTCGTAATGAAAGAAATATTCAAGAAAATGTATTTTTCTTTTGCATATAAACATGTATACGATTATGAGTCTGCCCTGTAAGAGTATAGTATACTCCTTACCCCCTGATTAAATGAATCGTCTTATTCTGGTTTCCAAAGCACATGTTGAGTATCCGTCCAATAGGTCTCTGAAATAACTTCATCAACGCTCAAGATCTTGAAGATGACTTAATTTATCCCATTATCACATTGATTACCTTAGGATGAAGGTAAACATGACATAACTAACTTAGATATTGTGCTTATGAAAAATAAAATTATGTAATCTTTTTCAAAACCTTGTAGCGTGTTTTTATGTGTTTATTGTCACCAAATATGATAGTGTTTTTGTTTAGGTCATTCTGACCTGAAATCTAACTCGATGGGGTTTGTAAAAAATTTCTTCAAAAGGCGATATCATTTCACTAAAGCATTGCTGTTTTTAGAAAAAAGTGCACCTTAAGGATTTTACCAAGAATAAGGCGTAAATTTTTTAAATTGGGGCGTTTCTCTCGAGCCTCAAGCCTAGACGGATTTTTTAGAACAGTGGTCCTAACCATTTAATGAATATCTCAGTTTGCTAGAAAAATTTATCATATTGCATATGTTTAGTTTATTTTGTACTTTAAAACCTAAAAATGTTGTGGTTTTGGTCTATTATGCAAGCATGTTTTTCTACTGGTAGTGTCCCCACCAAATCAAGTGAGCGTGTGGGAGTGTCCAAATAATAACTTCTTGTCTTTCGTTAGAATAATCAAATTCCATAAATGTACAACCTTTGCTATTTCTACTAACCAATATATTTGGTTGTATTGAAATTCTTGTCCCTTGTTTTTAGTTTTTTGGGGTGCTAATGAACTACAAGTCTAATCATGAGTGTTTTTAGCTGAATGTACTAATAAAGGTGCTTTATAACCTGTTTTATTTTTCCATAAGCAGTACCTTTGGCAGGAAATCCTTATAGGCAGGTGTCAGCTTTTTTGCTTGGTACTCGAGTGGTGTTGTAAACGGTCTTTTTAAGTTGTTTAAAACTTGTCTTTTGGCTTTAACGCTCTTTCTCAGTGTTCATTTTCTCTTTTCAATCTTCTTGCAACTTTTTACTCAATTTTCTCGTCCCTCTCGTCTTTTTCACAAAAATGGATTTTAGTCCAGAAACTCTTATACGGTCGATTTGAAGATTTATTTCTAAAAGCATGGTTAATTTCTCCATTGTTGTTGGAAGCATTGTTTGTCCTATAAAATTATCCTATCGGGATTCCCATTTTGTTACGGGTACCTTATTTAATAATAAACTTCCTCTAAAGTTCTTGGTCTATTATCCCAAGTCTGGGTATAAAACTTATTCTATTCAAAACTCTGATTCCATTAACGCACCCTTTTATCTCAAATTTAGAGTTTTGGCCTAGGCAGTTGGATGACAATGATTGGGCTAAATGGGTAAATTCTCCAGGAGAAGACTGGCTTGATGCAGAAGACTGGAATTCTTGATGAAGTCAAACTTAGTTTGGGGAACAATAAGTATGACTCCTTCCTTATTTCCAGTGTTATTCATATTTAGAACCCCACTTTCAATTGTTTAGAATTCAATTTTGGGATGGATGGACCCATTGTGTTGGATGTTGGACAATTGGTGGACTTTAAAGCCACTATTGATGATGTTTATCCTTATATGTTTCCATCTGATTGCCCTATGATATTGAAGTCTAATAATACATTCCTGGTTTATTCCAATTTCATGAAGAGCCATAAGCGGACTACTATCACTGTGACTGATGCAAATTATTATTGTTTCCTCATGTTTTGGTTATTGAGGCATGCGTATTGTGCCAAGTCTCAATATATGTTGCTGGATTAGTCGTTCGTGGCAGTAACTTTAGTAGAAGGCATAAAATGGCCGTTATCCCTTACTAAAGGGCTCTCTTTACAGAATTTGTTATGAACTCCAATCTGGCCCATTCAATACCAATCAAGGTGGGCTATTGTGGGTCCTTCAAATATGTCTTCGTGCACAATTTCTTGAGATTGGTCACCTACCTGACAATTTATGTTTCAGTCAAACCCATGCCTATTACAATGACAAACCTGTTAACAAGAGCTTCGAAGCTATTCTAGCCATATTCAAGGGTCTAAAACTTGATTGGTCTCGATTTTCCTTCAAACTTTGTTAAATGCTATCAAGGCTCCTCGGTAGCTTGACCCTATTTTGAATAAGACCTACCCTATTGAGGAATAATACTCTTGCTATTTTTTTTATTCCCATGGATTTATTTTGTATCAATTTGCCTCTTGAGACTTTTGGAACTAAGTCATATGGTGAGATATACTCACTTGCTCTATTTACAAGACAATTTAGTTTGTTCCATGCTATTCATATTCCTGGGAGGAGCAGTGCAAGTCCTTTTCTTTTTGTTAGATCTTCCAATGTTACTTTGGAATCTATCTTGACTCGATTTGCAAATTATTTTAAAGTTTGTAGGACTTTTTGCATAAAAGGTATGGAAATTTATATTGGAGTGACTGATGCTTTTAAATTATGGTGGCCACTCCATCTTAAGCATCACTTGTATCAATAATGCCAATCCAGTGATCCATATGTACCTTCTCCCTATGGGGGTAAGGACATTTTTTTATCCTTATATTATATTTTTAGTTGTTCTTTGGCTTTTTACTAACTCATTTTGTGTTCCAAGTCCAGGTCTAGGCAGGAAACCTATTAAGTCTGTTGGATATTTGCATAGAAATTTACTGCATGTCGGTTCTTCTTCTGTTGCTTAGCTTTTTTTTCGAAAGAGGAATCTTGTGTTTATTATAGAAAAGGATGATTAAGAAGAAGAAAATTATGATGTTATATCTCTTAGTCGACATTAGATGAAGAATTCTTCTTTTGAGGCTCCCCACTAGTACTTCTACACCCATTGTTGAGCCTATAGAACTTTCGCTAAAAGACATGTTCAAGGTTCCTAGGAAGATAAGGGTGAAAACCATAGGCATAAGATCACCTTTTAAGGTAAGGTGATATGTATACCAATATTTTATTCCCTGGCAATATTTGTTATCTCTTGTTACACTTTGGTATTATAATTTGCATTTCTAACTTCAAAGTTTTCTTCTTTTTGCAGTCTCAACTGCTACTTTTACTGGAGTGAAGGACCCTTCTCCAATTGAGGAACCTATTTCTCCTTCATCTATAACTCCAAATCATATATTAGTTAGGACTCCGTTCAGGCCTGCATCCTTATTTTGAATCTAGTTCCTGCTATGGATTCTTCTCTTATTAAGGTTAATTCCTTGCTCTCGGTCCTGACTACATAAAAGAGGTTGTTTATACTCCACCTCTTGTAACTGAGGAGAAAAATAAGGAATCCAACCCTCTTGAGTCTACTACCAGGGCATCTGTTACTCCTAATCCTCCCGAGGCTATTCCAGAACAACATGTTATCCCTTCAAAGTGTGTTCATCCATTAACTGAAACCATTTCAATGGATGTGGGCATCCTTGAGTTAATATCCAATGACGAGTTTAATTATTTCACGAGGAACTTCACTAAGTGATGTCCCAAGCCACTTCTCAAGCACCAATATAATCTCCCTCCAGTGTGGAGCAACAATTGTAAGTTCTCCTTCAGACTCAATCAAATCCTTCCTTTTGGCACTCTGATTCTTCACAAGCTTTGAAAATTCTTCAAAGTTATGCCAAGGTTCCATTCGAGGCTTTAAATTATTTACTTTTGTCACCGGACGGATATCAATTTGCAGAGACTTTCCCAACTTGGGGACATTGGAACAAATATCCTTAAGGAGTTGGTGACAAATGTATCTTTTATTTAAGTTTACCTTGAGATGAGCGCCTAAGTTGATACGAAGGAAGCCAATTTATATACTGATCAAGCCCAATTCTGTCAACAGAAGGCCGAGAGGTGACCAGTGATCTTAATGAATTGCGAACCATTAAAG
This sequence comes from Sambucus nigra, assembly GCA_949130495.1. Classification (NCBI taxonomy): domain Eukaryota; kingdom Viridiplantae; phylum Streptophyta; class Magnoliopsida; order Dipsacales; family Adoxaceae; genus Sambucus; species Sambucus nigra. Next base: position 173,829,044 of record OX422222.1, on the reverse strand, counting down.
CTAGGGGGTTTCTCTTCTTGAGGATATGGAAGAATTGGAGAATAAACATGCACGAGTCAATGTTGAATTGGAAGTGAATGTTCTGGAGGAGACGGAGTTATAATAAAGGTTGAATATGCTAATGGGCGAGATACAACTATCTGCTAGGAATGCAACTTTATTTGAGGAGAGGCGAATTCAAATAAACACAAGGAGGGCAATGTATCAAGATTATTGGACCAAATTTAGGTCTTTTCAAATCAAGAATTTTAACAGTACATAAATGCAAATATTGCTTAGTATGTTCTTGCGTCTTTATTGCCTTGCTTCCTATATGGTTCGATAATATTCTTATAGGAACCTAGCATTTGTTTTCCACATGTGCACATGACCATTCATATCTCTCAGGTGGTAATATCCACCACTGAACTTACATTGTCGGAGGTTATAGTTTGTGGAACTCCAACCATATACACGATGTCTTACAAGAAGTCTACTAGCTCATTTTAGGTGATTGATTTTAAAGCCTTAGCTTATACCCATTTGGCAAAATAATCTGGGGCTTCTAATATGAAGTTGTTCAATGTTGAAGATGGTGGGTAGAGTTTACCAATGACATCTATTTCCCACCCCCTAAATGACCAAGGTTATACTACATATCATAGATCAATAGCAGGCATATATTTTAAAGGGCCACAGTGTTGGCGCTTTTGACACCCTTTAGCAAAGTCCATGCAATATTTTAGGATGGAGGACCAATAAAAAACATGTCTCCTCAATAACCATCTCATTTTAGGTTTAGCTTAGTGGAATTAGCAATGATTGTTAAGCCTTCTTCTTTACTTAGGCATTCTAGGATAATTCCATCAACACCTGTTTTGAATAATTTCCTCGCATACATGACATAATTGGTTGCTTGAACATGATAGCCCTATCAGTTTTTATATTTGGGTCAGCTAGATATTCGATCAATTGTTTTCTCTAATTCTTATGAACATTTATATTCCTAATTTCCACCAAAGGCCATTTGTCATAGAGTAGTGGTAGGATTCTAATAATAAAGCTTAATTATAATTTATCTTCGAAGCTATCATCAGGTTTAAAACTCGATGTTTTCATTTTAATAATCTCTAGGCTCATTATGAATGCTTCATATTCCACTAGGTTGTTAGAATATGAATTTGCTTCCAATATATATCCGTGTTTCATTTTATTATGTTCAGTGGATTCAATGATTACCCCTATTCCTGGCCTTATTTCGGTCTTTGAACCATCAAACCATAATTTCCATGGACTTAAGGATACGTATCATATATCATTTTGGCCTACTGGCTCATATTCACATGGATGAACTGCCAAAAATCAACTAGTGCCTGACCTTTTATAGCCCATCGAGGCACATAATATAGGCAAAACTCAAACAGAGCTAACACTCATTTTCCGATTCTATGTCGTAAAGTAGGCCTGGTGAGCATGTACTCAATTAAATAAAACTTTGTAATAACCTACACCTCTCTAGGCAATAAGTAATATTCAAATTTCATGACCGCAAAATACTAAGTCAAACGTAATTTTTCCATTATTGAATATTTACATTTAAAGTTATTTGGAAAATTACTTAAGCAGTACACAACTTGTTCTTTATTCTTCTCACTGTCTTATTCGAGCAAAACTCCAATCTAAGTATCAACAGCAGCGATGTAAAGCTTTAGCGACCTGTCATCCCTTGGAGGTGCCAATATAGGTGGCCTAGCCAAATATCTTTTGAGCATCTGGAAAACGAACTCGTGTTCCTCCTTTCAATCCAACTCCTTCAATCTTTTAGCTTCAAGAATGGATATTATAATTTAGTTTTTCTTGCAGCATTGGATAGAAATCTTCGAAGGAAATTAACTTGTCCCAAAAACCTTTATACTTTTTTTTAGTTTTGGTTGTTGTGCTTTCAATTATGGACCTGGCCTTGTTCTTACCTAATTGAATCCTTTTTTAGTGCCCTAAATATCATAGGAAATTTCCTGTAGAAACTCCAAAGGCACATTTTAAAGGATTTATTTTGAGCTGATAGAATCTCCTCCCTTCGAAGGACTTTTGTAGTTGCATGATATGATCAGTTATAATTTTTTATTTGACAACTATATAATTAATGTAACACTCCAAAAAAATGTCAACCATATCATGGAAAATAACGTTCATTCCCCTTTGATAAGTGGCTCCTACATTCATGAAAACAAATGGAATTTCACCCTTTGAAGGTTTCCAGGTTGCGATACGAGATGATATATTAAGGTTTGGAAATAGAGTCTGTATACCTAGTGATGCCCAACTAAAGAGGCGGATTTTGGAGGAAGGTCATTACTCGAGATTCACAGTTCATCCCGAAAATAACAAGATGTACAGAGATCTCCGATAAGTGTTTTGGTGGAATAACATGAAAAGGGAAATAGCAGAGTTTGTATATTAGTGTTTGATCTGTCAACAAGTAAAAGCTGAACATCAGAAACCATCAGGATTATTACAACCTTTACCAATCCCTGAGTGGAAATGGGAACATATTACCATGTATTTTGTGACAGGGCTACCAATGATTCCAATGGTAATGATTCCATTTGCCATTCCTTAGAAAAGCTAGCTAAATTGTATATATGGGAAATCATTAAGCTTCATGGAACCCCAATTTCAATTGTTTCTGATCGTGACCCTAGATTCGTGTCTTGCTTTTGGAAAAGCCTATAAGTAGCCATGGGAACAAAATTGAATTTCAGCACTGCTTTTCATCCTCAAATAGACGGACAATCTGAGAGAACTATCCAAACCTTAGAGGATATGCTCAGGGCATGTGTACTTGATTTAAAGGGGAATTGGGACGATCATTTACCGTTAGTGTAATTTGCATATAATAATAGCTATCAAGCAAGTATTCAAATGGCTCCGTATGAGGCACTCTATGGTAGAAGGTGTCGTTCTCCTGCATGTTGGGTAGAAGTTGGAGAAAGAAAATTATTGGGACCAGAATTGATTTAGGTCACAACAGAGAAAGTGAAATTGATACAAGACAGACTTCAAATCGCTCAAAGCCGTCAAAAGAGTTATGCTGACAATCGGCACCGACCGTTAGAATTCCAAAGAGGAGACTATGTTTTCTTACGAGTATCGCCGACAAAGAGAGTAATCCGATTTGGGAAGAAAGGAAAGTTGAGTCCAAGATACATAGGACCTTTTGAAATCCTTGAAAGGATAGGTGTTGTTGCGTATTGAATAGCCTTACCCCCTTAACTCTCTAGTGTGCATAATGTGTTTCATGTTTCAATGATGAAGAAATACATCCCTGATCCAGCACATATCTTAAGTCACGAGCCTCTTCAAGTTAGAGAAGATTTGACATACATTGAGCATCTAGTGGAAATCTTGGACCATAAAGATCAAATATTACGAACCAAGGTTATTCCACTAGTCAAAGTATTATGGCGGAATCATTCTGTTGAAGAAGCAACATGGGAGCGGGAAGATGAAATAAAAGAGTGATATCCACACCTTTTTGGAAATTAATGTAAGTAAAGTTTTGGGACCAAAATTTTATAAGGAGGGTAGGATGTAATGACTCCATTTTCTTGTGCCAATATATAATTGTCTTCTTTCAATTTCGTCACACTTACTATCTAATAATGATATATTATTACATATATAATATTTCGAGTTCTTAATATGACAGATCCCGTTTTTAAATTTGAAGAATCAACGATAAAATGGGTCAGATTGAGATTTTATGGCACATCCTAAGCTAAGTGATAAGTTTTGGGGTAGAAAATGTAATTTTATGAAACTTTAGGGACTTGGTTTTAATAAAGAAAGTTTCAGGGATCAAAATGAAAAATAAAAAGGGGCCTTTTATAAATTAAATATTTTCAGGGATCTATAAGAAATATTGAAAATATATGGTGTGAAATTACCAAAATGCCCTTCAGGTTCGAAATGACCCTTATACCCTTAATACCTTTCCACCTCGTGCTCAACACCTCGTGCTTGGTTTTGACACCTCCACCGTACACGTGTCGTCATTAGAAGAGAAGCTAAAACACGTGTCGTCGTTAGAGGAGAAGCTAAAACATGTGTCGCAGTCCAGTGAAATAAGACTGCAAGATTCCTCCGTTATGCGACACGTCAACGCTGACTCCCATTGTAAAAGCTTGGTCAGCATGGACACATGTCAATGCCGTGATATCTTTGGAAAACTATAAATAGGGCCTTTGAGGATCATTTGAAACTCACACCAATTCCTTGAGAATTATAGAAAGAAATAGTGAGAGAAAGTGTGAGAAAGTTTAAGAAGAAGTTCTTAGGGATATTCATCTTAAGGTAATCTTAATGTTATAATGCATCTTTATAGTTTTAATTTATTGTTTTATAGCTTTACTTAGTAGTTATGCTGGTAAAATACAATAAAGAATTCACTAATCAAAACTTAAAATTTAGAACAAATCCAAGTTGATTTTATAAACTTGTTTGAAATTTTACGCTTTTAAAAATGATTCTTTTTAAAGAAATTGCTCGTTATTATGGAATCCCATTTAAGTAATTCCAAAGTCAGGCCCGGTGAAGTTCTGTCTAGATGAGATGGTATTTAAGTGGTGCCCCTGTGATCTCTACTGGGAATGAAATCGAAAATGTTCCATTTAGATGAAATGGTATTTAAGTGGTGCCCCTGTGACCCTCCATCTCTACTGGGAACCGACTGATGAGGAAAGACTATGAATTGAATTCTTCAATTACGATCAATGAGTTTTAAAAGTTAACAAATAGGGATTCAGTAATCCTTTAAAAGAAGAGGTTAGTATAGTATAAACTGGACCTTAGAATGTGTACTTAAATCTTTATCAGTGATAGTACAAGTATAGCACCCTGCCGTGGCAGTATTCTTCTACAGTCGCATGCAGGCAATATAGGCCGCGGCCGGTACCTCACTCAGGGCGCGGCTAGAACTCCTATAAGTCGCGGCCAGAACTCCTATATGCTGCGGCCTCTCCATCAGAGGCCGCGGAACCCCAACTTAGGGTCCGTTGTCCCCCTCCAACAGCTCAGCGCTGCTACTCTGTGGGCCGCACGCCCTCATCCACATCTACTGCAGACTTGGTATACGCCATGTGCTCAGGGCACGTGACTCGACATACCTCCTATAAATTAAGGTTCACACCTCGAAGGTGGGGGGTTCTTTTGTTCACACACACCGGAGGCACCACAACACAGATTCTCTCTACACCAACCCAACATAAGCTTTGGAGGTCTAGAATCTGCATCACAGCCACCTCACGGGCTCACCGGAATCTCCAATACTGTCATGTACTCTCCCTTATTCTCATACTTGTACGCCTGTATTGGCACGATTATATTGTACAATGCAACGCACATAATGAGAACGGAGCAACACAGTGGACGTAGGCCCATTTTAGGGGCTGAACCACTCTATATCTTGTCTTCTCTCTATTTACTTACTTTACTTGCTTAACACACACATATAGCTTTTGATCTGTTGATATGAGAACGCCCTATGGTCGATTTCCCGTATCATCAGTTTGACGTCGTCTGTGGGAACGAGGCATTTCAATCTTGTTTCTCTGCATATATGAGTTCTTCAAACACCTTATTCAATCCTTGGGGGTCCTTTGGATCATCTCCTCACGGGTCGGTTACTGGTTATTGGACTCCGCATCATATTCACACCCTTAAGTGGGTATTTCTTACATCCAGATATACTCTATCTTATGGCTTTAGATCTATTTTGCATACCCCTGTGATATCATTCTATTGAGATAGTATTGGAAAGCATGACGGGCTTTTGCCTCAAAAAGATGAATGATTAGGGGGGGATTGTATCTACTCCTTTTTTGTTGTTCTTGGCCTATGATCTAGGGTTTATCATTGAAACTGTGCCGTGTTGTGCACCGAGAGGTTATTTACTCATGGACAAACCCTAGTAGGTGTGCTCTCTATAAGTTTCGGGAGAGAGACTCAGTTCCCGAGCTTCAGGTTTGGGATTGCTCCTTGCTGCCTAGGAGGGGATGCGACCAGACAGTAAACATGTCTTATGGCCGTGGCCTCCACTAGGGTAGCTGTTACAAAAGCTTCAAACGTTGAGGAGCATAATTAGTTGGGCTCTAGCTCTGCCATGGTGTATCATATGAGGCTGCGGCAGTGCATCTTACTACGTGCCTTATGGCCGCGGCCGCGGTGCCCCGTAGCAGTGAAAATACTGCATCCCCATTTCCTACTTGATTACTTCAGTATCTCTGAGATTGCTCACTTCTGTTAGTTTGTTCTCAGATTATATATATACTTTGTAAAGACTAACAAAAGTAGAGATGGAAGGAGAATCCAGCCGGAGTGCAGAAGTCAAGGATGAGATTGTGCAACTATACAATCACCTTAATCACCTCTATGACAGCCACGCCTCACTTCAGACCCAGGTCAATTTTTTCTCAGAGGGTGCTAATGCTGGAGGCCGCGGCATCTAAAAACATAGGCGCGGAAGTGGAGGAAATAGCAAAGCCAGCCATGCCTGGCGCGGTAGTAAATGAAACCGCGGAATCAACCGTCAGAGGTCAAAAAAGGCAGAAAAAGTCGTGTGTCTATACTCAGTTGAGCCTCCCGATTGAAGAGATCTTGGAATTCATCAAAGAGGACAAGATTTTGAGGTGGCCAGAAAAATTGAGAGCTCCACCCCACAAGAGGAACAAAGTTACCTGGTGCAAATTCCATCAGGACCATGGCCATGACACAGAGCCATGCTCTGAAGGATGAAGTTGAAAGGCTAATTGGGCAAGGGATCCTGCAGCGATTCCTGAAGAATGCATAAGAGATCCAGCCAGACCTGGCAGAGGCTGCATGCCACATCTCATCCTTAGTCTTTCTAATTTCAACTATTTCTGTTTATGTTTTATGAAGCTCACTGTAGCCTTAATACTCAAGACTTTTTATTTTGTTAACAAAGTCATTAGCTGCAGCATACATATATAAATATATGAACTAGCAAGTTTAGCTATATCTGATATTTCTCTTGGTTTCATAACCTGCTATCTCACAAAAAGACTTTTTGTCTCAAACAGATTTCAGAGGAAATATAACAAAATTATCTCGAAGGATTATTCTACTTCGGGATGCACTTATGGATGGGTTACGACCTTCATTAGCTTGGAAGTTCCCCTCGCAATGTGCAACTACATCTTATCATATGATGACCATATTCGTAAAAGCATCTGAGGATTCAAGGAGCTTTTATCAGCCACCAGGGCCTACAACGCCAATTCTCTGCTCTCGGAGTGCGACATTAGCCACGGGGGCTTATAATGCCCATTCTTAGCTTTTGGGACTCGTCATCGAGCCGGTAGGCTTACAATATATAGCCAGGGATGGATTTATATATATCATTAGCTGTGGGTGGCATAATAACATAACCCAGCCTGGAGAGGCTTGATAGTGTCTCGCATATTAGCTGTGGTTGGCTTAATAACATAACCCAGCCTGGAGAGGCTTGATAGTGTCTCGCATATTAGCTAAGGTTGGCTTAATAACATAACCAAGCCTGGAGAGGCTTGATAGTGTCTCGCATATTAGCTGTGGGTGGCTTAATAACATAACCCAGCCTGGAGAGGCTTGATAGTATCTCACATATTAGTTGTGGGTGGCTTAATAACATAACCCAGCCTGGAGAGGCTTGATAGTGTCTCGCATATTAGCTGTGGGTGGCTTAATAACATAACCCAGCCTGGAGAGGCTTGATAGTGTCTCGTATATTAGCTGTGGGTGGCTTAATAACATAACCCAGCCTGGGGAGGCTTCATAGTGTCCCAAGATCGACTAAAGGAAAGCCATGAAAGACAATCGAAGCGGCTATAGGAGGCTCTGTTACTATGATCATGAAGCATGTCAAACCTACAGAAGGATGGCCTCGATTTCCCAAGGGCAAGGTTCTGCAGCCTCATTATCTTGTCAGCAGTCAAGTAGATGCCGCAGCATCCTCATCCACCACTGCCCTAAGCGCTGGATGGCAACCTGCCACAACTGAATGGAAAAAGCGACTGAGAGTCGCTGAGGTGGACTTGAATTCAGAATATTTGCCCTCGTTCAAATTACCGCGGCATCAATCTATTCATTATTTCTACATGGCAAACGAGTAGATAACAAAAGGCTTCCGCGGCTTCTACGAAAAATTGAAGAAATTAAGCCGCAGCCCCAAAACCATACTTCATTGGCACCGCGGCTTGGGGGATCACAGCCCTACAGTGAAAAGTGCAAGGGCAAAACAAAAAGGCCACATTCTAAAGAATTAATTATCCGCGAAAAGGAACTTGTTCCAATGTTAGACAGTACGAATGCTCGTGATATAGTCAGCTAGAAGAACAAAAAGGGGCCATAAAGTGACAAGGACACCGCGGGTGATTAATAAGAGCACAAGATTGCATCAAATTATACTATGCTGCCGCGGACCTAGCTACAAGTCCTACAAGTTCATTCAATACAGAAAGCAATTTGCAAAAATGAGGCAGTAACACGCAACCATTCATTATAGCAGGCAATGTAAAACATGCAATATAAAAAAGCAAGGAATATGACCGCAGCCTTTGTATTAATAGCCATAGATTACAGAATGGAGGCCGCAGCCACAACGGAAGCTTAAGATTACAAAAAGGAGGGACGTAACCCTATATTAAGAGTTTAAGAGGCTGCGTCATCATCATCCTCAGCCTATTCTCCGCCCGCGGCAGTCTCTGTCTCTCCGTCCTCAACTGCTGCCTCTGCCTCTACTTGGGCTCTCAGCCTTGCTCTTTCTTCAGCCGCGGCCTTCAGCTCAGCAATGTACTCTTGATGTTCTGCATCACTTAATTTCCAAGCGAGGACTGTCTCCTTGGCATCAGGGAAGTTCTTAATAATTCTGTGTCGCAGCTCCTGGTAGCCGCGGAGGTATGCCCTGTTGTTAATGAGGAAGAAATCCTTAGAGCCTTTGAATGACTCCACGGTATGATCTATGGCTAGCTGGAGGGCGTCGCCATGATCAACTTCCAACTTTTGTATTGCCGCGGCGTGAGCTTCATCCTTCTGAGCAGATTTGGCTTCTAACTCTTGATATTTCTGCTGGAGGAGGGCGAGCTTGGTATTTGCAATCTCTGCAACACGGGCGGCTTCGGCTGTCTGGGCCTGTGAGGATTTCAGAGATTCCGCGGCTTGATTAAAATTCTCCTTCGCTTCCTCTCTGGCCTTGTTGGCCTTCTCCAAGTCCATATGGGCTGCCTGGAGGGCCGCGGCAGCGGACTCTTTACCTGCCTCAAAAGAAGAGGTCCGTGCAGACTGCAAGTTCGCGGCATAAACACTCTTCTCGGCCTCTTTCAGCCTGTACAAAGCCTCGTACTTCCTCTTCTGGACCACAATCACATCAGCGACCTGTATGAAATAAAAGACGTTAGCAAAAGTACAGAAAAATATGAGATGCGAAGTTAAATGACTAGCACGTACTCTCAGAAGGCTGTGGAGGCCACAGTCCTCCAAATCTTCGTGATCTTCTCCAACCAGCCTGTCGAGGTCCGCGGCATCCAAGGCTCGCTTCATTCTCCGAACAGCCTTTGCGATAGTGTCCCAGGAAAATTTGGGTCAAGCTGCCTTAATTGAGATGTTGGTCTACCGTCCGGCCCGGACTCTCCGCGGAATTGGGGAGGTGGTAAATTCGCATTAACCGCCACTACAGTTGGCGGTGGAGGAGAGGACGATTGGAGGGGGACTTCAGCTGACATCAGGCCAGCCGCGGCCAAATTTTCCCCTATGTCGTCATCGAAGTGTTCATGCTGCGTAGGGTTTTCATCATTAACCACCTGATCCGCGGCAGGATCAGTGGCCTTGTCTGCAGAGGGGGCCGCGGCAGATCCCTTGGCCTTGGACCTCTTCCTCTTCCTGCTTCGCGCGGTATTATTGAGAACCAACGCGTCCTCGTCCATTTCCGCCAGTTGGGCAGCCAGCAGCTCCCTATCAACTTCCTCACCTAAAAAAGAGAAACAACTGTAAACACAAGTATTTGAACAAAAATTGCAGAAACATTTTATACTCCGCGGAATATTAGTGTTACCTTCCACGGCCATTTGCTGGGGAATTGAATTATTGGGGAAGAAACCTGCTTCGAATATGCTCGCTGATGTAACTAGTGTGCTGAACTTCTTGTGTTCAGCAGGTACCGCCGATGCCTCAGCAACCCTCTTCTCTTGCCTTTTGTTTAAAGTCAAGTTATCAAGGACTAAAGAAGAATAAATCCAAAGGTTAGCAGATATTTAACAAAATATGCAGAAGGGACACGGACATTTAAAAATTACCTAGTTTGGAGGGAGTTCCCCATTGCCGCGGCATGTGAAACGACTTTTCCCTCTCATTCTCTTCAGGGTGGAACTCCCACCCTTCTCCATAAATGTAGAAGTACTTTCCTTTCCAATTTTTTACACTGGTCGGCCTCCCAGTGTAAAGGGTTTCATTCCTATCGCGGAGTGAAAAGTAGTAGTATCCTGCGAACTTTACGGAGTTATCATTTGGGCGGTAAAAAAGAAAGAACTCCGCGGGAGTAATGTCCTTTTTGAACAAGTTCTCCCAAAGCACGACCGCGGCAAGAACAGCTCTCCAACTGTTGGGATCTAACTGGGCTGGGGCCAGTTTCATTGTCTGGAAAAGACGATGGATAGGAACTGGGACAGGTAGCCACAACCCGTAAATGAACACGTGCAGGGGGAAATAAATTCCGTCATCAGATAGAACCGTGCACGGTCTTTGGTTCACGGCAGGGCATGAACACGTCAAATTATCTGGAAATTCGAAGGCCTCAGCCCCCTGATCAACCCAATTTTGGGTCATTAAGCTGCGGATAACAAGCGCGGCCAAGGGTCTCTCAGCCCTCCCTGATGTACCTCCAGGCTTATTTCTAGCAGCCGCGGGAATATCTCCTTCACCCATGGGATGGGTACTTGAGTTGGTTTCCTCTTCCATCAGCGAAGAATGGAAGACCTTCCCAGATGAAGAGTTCACGGAGTCTGAGTCGAGTATGATGCAGTTTGGGCAATCTTTTAGTATGCAAGGGCCTATTGACCTTAGAGGAGGCACGGAAGTAAGCTCGGGGGGAGAGGTCCCAAAATGCTTTGCATAAAAGCCTCTCAGGAACTCGTCTGGGTCAAAGCTCATATGGCTGCAGCAGTACCTGAAAAGCAGAGTTCGCAGTTAGGCGCCGCAGCCAGTATGGTTTGTAATACTAAGAAGTCGCAGAAGGGTATCTTTAAGCATTAAAAATGTCAATGAATTGCCCTAGTTAGGCCGCGGCAAACTCCATACCAGCAAAAGGAGCATAGGCTGCCGCGGTAATAAGACAAAATTTCTTTTAAGGCATTCATGGACCCGTCCATTCCTAAATTTTCAGTACACTCTGCTCTAGCAGCAGCTATAGTTACTTAACATGGATGTCTTGGGTTCATGGAAGTCTTAAGGCTATTCCTAGACTACCAAGGGGGGGTGATTTGATGCCGCGAAAGGTAGTTTGAGGGACCGCGGCCATTTAGCACGGAACGACGCAGAATTGCAAGTTCAGACGATTATTAAATCTTAACATGTCGCGACATCTATCCTAAACAAGTGGTTACCCAAATCTCATCATTTTTCGGATCAAACCCACAGAATACGGAGTGTTCAATTATGAACATCAAGAACAGTTATTTGTATTTCATCAAGAACATCAAGAACAACATATGTGGGAAAAGAGAAACTATAGCTGAATCCCTAGATTTCTAGCGAATGAAACAGGAAAGGCATCAAAAGGAAAGAAAACTGTAAATGGTAGTTGAAAAAATCACCTGAAAATGAAGAAAGCCGCAAGGATCAGTTATAGACCACCTTGAACTGCCACAAACCACCTTGGAAGGCTGCCGGAAAATGCTTGAGAAAGTAAGAACAAGAGTTTCGCTCTCGATTTGCTCTCAAAAGTTTTAGAAACGTAATGAAGTCCACGGCCAGAAACAATTTATATAAGGGAGCGCGGAAGACGAATCGTCGCTTTGGAAGTACCGCGGCACCTAGGCTACTTAGCCGTAGTCCCAATATATCTCCCTTGGCACTACGGCTTGGGGGCTTATTGATAGTACAAGTATAGCACCCTGCCGTGGCAGTATTCTTCTACAGTCGCATGCAGGCAATATAGGCCGCGACCGGTACCTCACTCAGGGCGCGGCCAAAACTCCTATAGGTCGCGGCCAGAACTCCTATAGGGTGCGGCCTCTCCATCAGAGGCTGCGACACCCCAGCTTAGGGTCCGCGGTCCCCCTCCAACAGCTCAGCGCTGCTACTCTATGGGCCGCACGCCCTCATCCACATCTACTGCAGACTTGGTATACGCCATGTGCTCAGGGCACGTGACTCGACATACCTCCTATAAATTAAGGTTCACACCTCGAAGGTGGGGGGTTCTTTTTGACACACACACCGGAGGCACCACAACACAGATTCTCTCCACACCAACCCAACATAAGCTTTGGAGGTCTAGAATCTGCATCACAGCGACCTCACGGGCTCACCGGAATCTCCAATACTGTCATGTACTCTCCCTTATTCTCATACTTGTACGCCTCTATTGGCACGATTATATTGTACAATGCAACGCACATAATGAGAACGGAGCAACACAGTGGACGTAGGCCCATTTTAGGGGCAGAACCACTCTATATCTTGTCCTCTCTCTATTTACTTACTTTACTTGCTTAACACACACATATAGCTTTTGATCTGTTGATATGAGAATGACCTATGGTCGATTTCCCGTATCATCAATCAGATTAATGTGTGATCGAAGACCAATACCAGTAAATTTGACCTCCATTTTGGGTGAGTACTCTGACACTCCTTGTGTATTTTGATTATATGATATTATGCAAACTATATATATTTTGTGAACTACTTTTATTCTCAAAATTCATGTGATACCGATGACTGATTCAATTGTGATATGTTTATATTTGTCCATATAAACATACCGATTAAAATGATTATTGAAAAGGATATTGAATATTGAAGTTATGATTCGGCCTAAGGGACCTCTTTACTGACTGACGTTCCCAGTTGGGTTATCGGTGGTGTGCCCTAAATAAGGCGTTGTGACGAACTAGTTCGATTGACCCTCAACTACCGGGGTATAATACGGTATTAGAGTGTACTTGGCCATTAAAATGATATGATTGAAAGAAAAAGATATCACATTTGATTTGTTGCATTCTTCTTATTCTGAGCTATCCAATTGTGATATATATATCATTTCAAAATATATATCTATTTACTGCAAGTTCCTCTCCATATAGGTATATGCCTTCTCTTTTGACTTGAATAGGTATCTATTTTCTGAAAACCCTAGAATGTTTGGAGATTGAACCTCATTCGGCTTTTAGCTGATGTTGCATAAATAACCATTTTTCAGGAAACGTTTAGGCTCATGGACGGAACTAAAATGGACTATATTGAAGATTTAGCTTTTAAAGCTCTTTTTGTAAAATGTTTATTTAGAGCATGTCTGGCTCACTTGTAATAAGGTTTAAATTTTCTCTTAAGTTGTAACTCGTTGTTACTTTTAATATATATGAAGTTTCCTTTAGAAAGCTCTGATGACGTAATTCCTTTACTTTCAGTATTTTACGATTCATAACCATGTGATAATACATCCGTTGCATTTATTTAAGGAAATAATTAAATCGGAATATTTTTTGGCTTTGTGGCATGTCAAGACACTCGTTCCTTAATACTATTTTGGGTCGGGGTCGTGACATAGGTGGTATCAGAGCATAGGTTATGAACCCGTAGACTATTGAACATAAGTTTCGAACGTTATAGATTTTAAGTTTCCATACATAGGATACAGGATTAAATATCCGACTTATGTGATAACCCTCCACATGTATTAAAATATATATAATTATTTATATATCATTGTTCTTCTAAATTGCAATCTTGGGCTAGTATAATACATCTTACGTTTGGCCATGACTGTAGAAAATGACCAAGGCAAGATCAACTCCAGGAACTAGTGGTTCGAGTATGGAAGGACTGGAAGGTGCATACAAGGCAATTGAAAGTCTAGCAAGAATTGCAGAGCATCAAGTGAATAATGGAGCACCAAGGAATCTTGAACTAAGTAGTTGTACTATTGAACAGTTCAAGAAGTTGAATCCGCCGTCTTTTAAAGGGAATCCTAACCCCACTGAAGCAAAAAACTAGGTGATGCAAATGGAAAAGATGTTTGATGTTCTTAAGTGTACAGATGAACAACGAGTTTTATTTGGAACATTCATGTTAGAAGGTGAAGCCGAACATTGGTGGAGAATGACTAAGAGAATGCATGGGGAAAGGAATAATCCCATAGGTTGGAATGACTTCTTAGTGATCTTCTACGAGAAATACTTTCCCGAAACGGTGCAAGACCAAAAAGCAGCTGACTTCATGGGTCTGGTTCAAGGAAATATGACGGTTAGTCAATATGAGGCAAAGTTTACTGAGTTATCCCGTTTTGCACCTCATGTTGTGATAACCGATGTTTTAAGAGCCAAGAAGTTTGAACGTGGGTTAAGTTTGAATATTCGTAGCCGAATTTCCATCCTAAAGTTGACATCATATAATGACGTGGTGGCTAGGGCAACAATAGCTGAGAAGGATAGTGAAGAATATAATCAGGTTAGAGAGGGAAAGAGGAAGTTTGGAGAACAAAGAGGAAGGAAACCCAATAACAAACCCTTTAGGACTATACCTAATATAGGACAACCTTTAGTAAACAAACCCTTTAATGTTGATAAATGCCAATGTTGTGGTAATATTCATAGAGGGTGACCATGTTACCTGGAGACGGGGAGTTGCTTTGGGTGTGGCCAAAAGGGACATAAAATGCGAGATTGTCCTAACAAAGGGAAGGCGGCAACAAAGACTTCTATGACAATAAGGATCAGGGCAGACAAGGTAGAGTCTTTAATCTTTTCGATGCAAAGGCTTCTAATGCAGTAGTGTCAGGTACACTTTCTATATGTGCACAACCTTTTCAAGTTTTAATTGATCCTAGTTCTACCCATTCATTTGTGTCTGTGCGTTTTGTTAATCGCTTTCCTAATATTCCTAATATTCCTGAATCCTTGAATCATATCATACACGTTTCTACTCCTTCAGGTGAGTTATTGACGGGAACATTAGTATATAAGTCTTGCCCTATAAATGTCAGTAGTCATAAACTATTCGCTGATTTGATAGTTTTAGACATAAGAGATTTTGAAGTCATTTTGGGGATGGATTGGTTAGCATCATATCATGCTAGGGTGGATTTTTTTGAGAAGAGAGTTATTTTCCAAATTCCAAACCAACCAGAATTCAGTTTTAAAGGAACTAGCATCTTATCTCCCATGCGTATTATCTCTGCAATGCAAGCTTGTAGTTTTCTTAAGAAGGGATGTCAAGGATTCCTTGCCAGTGTTATTGATTTGCAAACAAAAGAGCCTAGTTTAGAAGATATTCCTATAGCTAGGCTTTTTCCAGATGTTTTTCCACATGATTTGCCCAGTCTACCTCCTAGTAGAGAAGTAGAATTTACCATTGACCTTGTTCCTGGAACCACACCAATCTCAAAACCACCTTATCGCATGGCACCTTTAGAATTAAGGGAATTAAAAGTTCAATTACAAGATCTGTTAGACAAGGGTTTTATTAGACATAGTATATCCCCTTGGGGTGCTCCAGTGTTATTTGTTAAAAAGAAGGATGGAACGATGAGGTTATGTATAGATTATCGTGAACTAAATAAGGTGACCATTAAGAATAAATACCCCTTACCTCGTATAGATGATTTGTTTGACCAACTGCAAGGTGCGCAAGTATTTTCGAAGATTGACCTTAGGTCAGGCTATCACCAATTGAAGATTAGGGAAGAGGATATTTTGAAATTAGCTTTTCGTACTAGATATGGTCACTATGAATTTCTTGTGATGCCATTTGGATTAACTAATGCACCAACCGCTTTTATGGATATGATGAATAGAGTGTTTAGGAAATATCTGGATCAGTGTGTGGTTGTTTTTATTGATGACATCCTTATTTATTCCAAAGGTATTGAAGAACACGAGAAGCATTTGGAGATAATATTACAAATCCTTAGGAAAGAGAAATTATATGCGAAATTAAAGAAGTGTGAATTTTGGTTGCCTAGTGTTTCTTTTCTAGGACATGTCATATCCAAGGAGGGAGTTTCGGTTGATCCTCAAAAGATTGAGGCTATACTAGATTGGCCAAGACCAACTAATGTAACGGAGATTCGTAGTTTCCTGGGATTAGCAGGTTATTATCGAAGATTTGTTGAAGGATTTTCTAGTATTGCCAAACCTCTGTCTAGGTTAACACAAAAGATGGTGAAATATGAATGGTCTGAGGAAGTTGAGAATAGTTTTCGAGAACTTAAGAATCGATTAGTAACTGCCCCAATTTTGACTATTCCTTCCGGTACAGGAGGATTTGTGATTTATAGTGATGCTTCTAAAAATGGTTTGGGATGTGTGCTAATGCAAAATGGAAAAGTAGTAGCTTATGCCTCGAGACAGTTAAAACCCCATGAGCAAAATTATCCAACCCATGACTTAGAATTAGCAGCGGTAATTTTTGCTCTTAAGATTTGGAGACATTATTTGTATGGTGAGACATGTGAGATTTATACCGATCATAAGAGTTTGAAATATACCTTTACTCAGAAGGAATTAAACATGAGACAAAGGAGGTGGTTAGAATTGATGAAGGATTATGATGTAAATATTCACTATCACCCGGGGAAAGCTAATGTAGTTACCGACGCTTTGAGTAGAAAGTCTACACCAAATTTAGCATGCCTTATTACCAACCAGGAAGCTCTATTGAAAGATTTGAGAAGTATGGAAATAGATGTGCGTATTTATAGCGAATGAGGAATAATCGCAAACTTGCAAATACAACCCACGTTGATGGAAAGAATTAAAGTTGCACGAGTAAATGACCCACAACTGAAGAAGATTAAAGAAGAGGTTATTGAAGGGAAGAGAATAGAATTTGCGATACGAGATGATATATTAAGGTTTGGAAATAGAGTCTGTATACCTAGTGATGCCCAACTAAAGAGGCGGATTTTGGAGGAAGGTCATTACTCGAGATTCACAGTTCATCTCGGAAATACCAAGATGTACAGAGATCTCCGATAAGTGTTTTGGTGGAATAACATGAAAAGGGGAATAAAAGAGTTTGTATCTCAGTGTTTGATTCGTCAACAAGTAAAAGCTGAACATCAGAAACCATCAGGATTAGGGGTGTAAGCGGTACGATTTGGTCGGTAAATAGTAGATACCAATACCAAAACCAAACTCTGGATGGTAAAACCAAACCGTACCAGTTTATCACCCGGTACACCAAAATCAATACCAAAACCAAACCGGCCGGTATTTCGGTTTTTTCGGTAATTTCGGTTTTTTCTGGTTTCGGTAAATTCAGGTTTTTTCTGGTATCTCTGGTTTTTCTGGTTTCGGTAAATTTTGGTTTCTGGTTTCGATTTTTTTTTTGTTTTCGATAAACAGCACTAAAAGCCCTAAAAAACCAAAAACAAAACCAACTTTTTTAAATATTAAAACCAAAACCAAAACCAACTTTTTTCTAGTTTCGGTAAATTTGGTACGGTAATTTTGGTAATTTCGGTACGGTACGATAATTTCGATACGATTTTTTCTGGTTTCGATAAATTCGATACGGTACGGTAATCCGGTACGGTTTTTCGGGTTTCGATAAATTCGGTACGGTAATTTCGGTAAATCGGTTTTTTAAATATTAAAACCAAAACCAACCAACTTTTTTCGGTAATTTCAGTTTCGGTAAGACCGGTTTCTGGTATTTTAATATATGAAACCAAAACCATTTTTTTCGGACCAAAATGGTACGGTACGGTAAAAACCCGTACCGCTTCCATCCCTAATCAGGATTATTACAACCTTTACCAGTCCCTGAGTGGAAATGGGAACATATTACCATGGATTTTGTGACAGGGCTACCAAGGAGTTCCAATGGTAATGATTCCATTTGACATTCCTTAGAAAAGCTAGGTAAATTGTATATATGGTAAATCATTAAGCTTCATGGAACCCCAATTTCAATTGTTTCTGATCGTGACCCTAGATTCGTGTCTCGCTTTTGGAAAAGCCTATAAGTAGCCATGGGAACAAAATTGAATTTCAGCACTGCTTTTCATCCTCAAACAGACGGACAATCTGAGAGAACTATCCAAACCATAGAGGATATGCTTAGGGCATGTGTACTTGATTTAAAGGAGAATTGGGACGATCATTTACCGTTAGTGGAATTTGCATATAATAATAGCTATCAAGCAAGTATTCAAATGGCTCCGTATGAGGCACTCTATGGTAGAAGGTGTCGTTCTCCTGCATGTTGGGTAGAAGTTGGAGAAAGAAAATTATTGGGACCAGAATTGATTTAGGTCACAACAGAGAAAGTGAAATTGATACAAGACAGACTTCAAATCGCTCAAAGCCGTCAAAAGAGTTATGCTGACAATCGGCACCGACCGTTAGAATTCCAAAGAGGAGACTATGTTTTCTTACGAGTATCACCGACAAAGGGAGTAATTCAATTTGGGAAGAAAGGAAAGTTGAGCCCAAGATACATAGGACCTTTTGAAATCCTTGAAAGGATAGGTGTTGTTGCGTATCGAATAGCCTTACCCCCTGAACTCTCTAGTGTGCATAATGTGTTTCATGTTTCAATGATGAAGAAATACATCCCTGATCCAGCACATATCTTAAGTCACGAGACTCTTCAAGTTAGAGAAGATTTGACATACATTGAGCATCCAGTGGAAATCTTGGACCATAAAGATCAAATATTACGAACCAAGGTTATTCCACTAGTCAAAGTATTATGGCGGAATCATTCTGTTGAAGAAGCAACATGGGAGCGGGAAGATGAAATAAAAGGGCGATATCCACACCTTTTTGGAAATTAATGTAAGTAAAGTTTGGGGACCAAATTTTTATAAGGAGGGTAGGATGTAATGACCCCATTTTCTTATGCCAATATATAATTGTCTTCTTTCAATTTCGTCACACTTACTATCTAATAATGATATATTATTACATATATAATATTTCGAGTTCTTAATATGACAGATCCCGTTTTTAAATTTGAAGAATCAACGATAAAATGGGTCAGATTGAGATTTTATGGCACATCCTAAGCTAAGTGATAAGTTTTGGGGTAGAAAATGTAATTTTAAGAAACTTTAGGGACTTGGTTTTAATAAAGAAAGTTTCAGGGATCAAAATGAAAAATAAAAAGGGGCCTTTTCCTAAATAAAATATTTTTAGGGATCTATAAGAAATATTGAAAATATATGGTGTGAAATTATCAAAATGCCCTTCAGGTTCGAAATGACCCTTATACCCTTAATACCTTTCCACCTCGTGCTCGACACCTCGTGATTGGTTTTGACACCTCCACCGTACACGTGTCGTCATTAGAAGAGAAGCCAAAACACGTGTCGTCGTTAGAGGAGAAGCTAAAACATGTGTCGCAGTCCAGTGAAATAAGACTGCAAGATGCCTCCGTTACGCGACACGTCAACGCTGACTCCCATTGTAAAAGCTTGGTCAGCATGGACACGTGTCAATGCCGTGATATCTTTGGAAAACTATAAATAGGGCCTTTGGGGATCATTTGAAACTCACACCAATTCCTTGAGAATTATAGAAAGAAATAGTGAGAGAAAGTGTGAGAAAGTTTAAGAAGAAGTTCTTAGGGATATTCATCTTAAGGTAATCTTAATGTTATAATGCATCTTTATAGTTTTAATTTATTGTTTTATAGCTTTACTTAGTAGTTATGCTGGTAAAATACAATAAAGAATTCACTAATCAAAACTTAAAATTTAGAACAAATCCAAGTTGATTTTATAAACTTGTTTGAAATTATACGCTTTTAAAAATGATTCTTTTTAAAGAAATTGCTCGTTATTATGGAATCCCATTTAAGTAATTCCAAAGTCAGGCCCGGTGAAGTTCTGTCTAGATGAGATGGTATTTAAGTGGTGCCCCTGTGATCTCTACTGGGAATGAATTCGGAAATGTTCTGTCTAGATGAGATGGTATTAAGTAGTGCCCCTGTGACCCTCCATCTCTACTGGGAACTGACTGAGGAGGAAAGACTATGAATTGAATTCTTCAACTACGATCAATGAGTTTTAAAAGTTAACAAATAGGGATTCAGTAATCCTTTAAAAGAAGAGGTTATTATAGTATAAACTGGACCTTAGAATGTGTACTTAAATCTTTATCAGATTAATATGTGATCGAAGACCAATACCAGTAAATTTGACCTCCATTTTGGGTGAGTACTCTGACATTCCTTGTGTATTTTGATTATATGATATTATGCAAACTGTATATATTTTGTGAACTGCTTTTATTCTCAAAATCCATGTGATACCGATGACTGATTCAATTGTGATATGTTTATATTTGTCCATATAAACATACCGATTAAAATGATTATTGAAAAGGATATTGAATATTGAAATTATGATTCGGCCTAAGGGACCTCTTTACTGACTGACCTTCCCAGTTGGGTTATCGTTGGTGTGCCCTAAATAAGGCGTTGTGACGAACTAGTTTGATTGAACCTCAACTACTGGGGTATAATACGGTATTAGAGTGTACTTGGCCATTAAAATGATATGATTGAAAGAAAAAGATATCACATTTGATTTGTTGCATTCTTCTTATTCTGAGCTATCCAATTGTGATATATATATCATTTCAAAATATATATCTATTTACTGCAAGTTCCTCTCCATATAGGTATATGCCTTCTCTTTTGACTTGAATAGGTATCTATTTTCTGAAAACCCTGGAATGTTTGGATATTTCATTCGGCTTTTAGCTGATGTTGCATAAATAACCATTTTTCAGGAAACGTTTAGGCTCATGGACGGAACGAAAATGGACTATATTGAAGATTTAGCTTTTAAAGCTCTTTTTGTAAAATGTTTATTTAGAGCATGTCTGGCTCTCTTGTAATAAGGTTTAAATTTTCTCTTAAGTTGTAACTCGTTATTACTTTTAATATATATGAAGTTT
The DNA here is from genome assembly GCA_949130495.1 of Sambucus nigra. Lineage (NCBI taxonomy): Eukaryota > Viridiplantae > Streptophyta > Magnoliopsida > Dipsacales > Adoxaceae > Sambucus > Sambucus nigra. Next base: position 173,807,886 of record OX422222.1, on the reverse strand, counting down.
CCTTTAGAAAGCTCTGATGACGTAATTCCTTTACTTTCAGTATTTTACGATTCATAACCATGTGATAATACATCCGTTGCATTTATTTAAGGAAATAATTAAATCGGAATATTTGTTCCCTTGGTGGCATGTCAAGACACTCGTTCCCTAATACTATTTTGGTTCGGGGTCATGACACTTATACCGATGTAAAAGGTCCACAACAAATTATTCGTCTTCTTTGCTAAGTTTGGCACTAATGTATGATACATGTACAAACACCATTATAATAATCTAGGAATGACAATTTAACCTGACCCGACTCGACTCGACCGTTCCCTAATGGGGGGGGGGGGGGGTAAAATAATAGGGGCGGGTTTAAAAACCCGTTTAAAAAAATGTTTATTCAGTAGGGCGGGTTCGGGGTTTATTAAAATAAGCTTGACACGCCCCGCTCTGCCCCATTTAGTAATTAAATTTACTTATATACCCTTTTATATTTATCTATTAACACTCCCACCACACACACACACACATACACACACATACACACACACACACACACACACACACACACATATATATATATAAACTTATAAACCCTAATTTCATTTATTCTAAACACACACACTCTCACCCTCCCTCTCTCTACATCTGAGAACATCCATCCTCTCTCTAAACACAAACTCTCCCCCCATCCATCTGAGGATAGCGGTGACACCGGAGGACAGGTCCAACACAAACGCCGTACTCTAAGCGATAACTTAAACAGAAGATGTGGCAGCGGTTTACTCCTAGCGGCGGTATAAACTTCTAATCCCTTATTTTTTTTAATCTTTGGTTAGTAGATCTAACACAAATACGTTTTATGAATCTTTGGTTAGTAGATCTGAATCGATTTGCTGTGGATTTGTTGGCCAATGTTTTGTGGTAATTTTTTCACCCATCCACTTGTTTTGAATTCCTATTTGTTTTCCTCTTATGGTTTCATATAAAAGAAGTGAAATGTGTGGAAATAAGCTGATAGCAGTATGCCCATAAATTAACTGGGTACTTATGAACTGAATCAAAAGGAAGATACAAATTATAAATTTTAATAAATGAAACAACCACATCGAATTTGGAGATATAGATAACAATAAAAGATGGTGATTGCTACCATAGCATAATACTTTAGGCTAAGTAAACTTCTTTCATATTTAGCTCAGGGAAATATACAACCTTTTTTATTGGAATAATATATTGAACTTTTGAGGTCCTATAATATCCAAAAATTATAAAACTGAAAAGACAAGAAGAAGTTGCCACCACAACCAATTCCTAAACCAGATAGATGAAAACTCTATGTTGTGTTTTATCAGCACCTATGTAAGGATTAATGTTGATCACATCAGCTCACTAGCATGAATACAATCAAAAACAAAAACAACAGTAAAAAACAATAACAGCAGAACAAATTGTTGTGGATTTTTTGTGGATTTGCAGTGGTTCGATTTGGTTGCTCACTTCTTTTTTGTAGATGATGCTTCTTTTTTGCAGTGTTATGAAACATTTTGCAGTGTTATGAAACTTATTTGGGGCTTGCATCAATCTATTGCTAGGGAGCACATTAGATCTGCTTCTTATTTGTTGCAATACAGAAGCTACACTTCATCTTTCATTGCTCGTCCTGTGGTGGTTGATCTTGATCAGACACCGAGCTCCGAAACCAGTGTGAAAGGATCTTCTTCTGACTTAAGCATTCCTATTACTGATCTGATGAAGAAGAGGAAAGCTCCTGCCTTTTTTGACAAGTCAGCCTTTGCCACTGAAGAGGCAAAGAAGAATAATCAAGATGTCCCAGATGAAGAGATAAAGAATATAGATACACCCCCTTCTACTGCTGCTAAGGAAGCTAGCAAGAAGCCCCCTGTTCCTCTAAAAAAGACAGTACCTTCGAGTGAGACTGTTGTCATCTCACCAATAGATACAACACCTTTAATTGAAAGTTCTCCTGCTTCTCTGAGGAGATTGAAAAGTTCTTCTGAGAGACCTTTTGATCCTATCTCTCCACCTTCAAATGTTGAAGGTGATGCTCCAGCTCTTATTCCTCCGAGCTCTGCTATGGGCTTGATCAAATCTTGGACTGTCCCAGAAGTCCAAGGCATTGAAGATACCTTTTCTCGTGAGAGAATTACTACTCTGGCTGCTCAACACATTGCGTCAATAAGTATTGCTAGCATGAGTCCTTTATTTTCTAGTATTATATCCATATATTGACTTAATATTCTTCCTTTTTTCAGCTCGTGACGTGTTTTAATAATATTTTGAAAAAAGATGAAGCTATCAAGGCTTCCACCTCCTCAGGTGGGGTAGAAGAAGCTTTTGCTGGATTAACCCAGCCTTTGAAGGAATCTCGTCAGAAGTACGAGGAAGACAAAGATGCTCGGGAGAAGCAATTCAAGTCTGTTGAGCTAAATAAAGATCAAGCTGTGACTGCCTCCAAAGAGTTGGAGAAAAAATTAAAGGAGGTCGAACAACATAATACTGAGCTTGAAGTCAAGCTTAAGTCTGCCGAGGAAAAGGTCGCCATGCTTCAAGATATTGAGCGACATAAGATAGAGGCAGAAGAAAAACTAAAGTCTGCCGAGGAACTCCTTAGATAAAGGACCTCCTCGAAAAGAACAAAAAGGAAAGCTTCTGTTAAAAAATCTTTTAGTGCTGATTGGGACAAGGGTTGGAATAAGGTCTTGGCTGTTATGTCTTCACAAAGGGAGTATGCCAGTGTTAAATATTTTAGGGATGGATGGATAGCAGCCTTGAAGAAATTGAAGGTTGCTGAAAATTCTGAGTTGTTCCAGGAGCATACTCATGGCCCTCCTCCCTCTCCTAGAGAAGAAGAAGAAGATGAAGCTGCATCAGATGAGTCTTCTATGATGACAGGAGAGCAGGTCCCTATTTTTGTTGTTGTCCTACCCTCAGAGCAAGTCCAACAAGTTAGCACCTCTGTCGAATAACTACCTTTGCTCTCCGAGCAACCAACCCCTTCATCCAAACCGTTCGAAGAAGTCGTAGGAAATAAGGAGAAGGTGTAGAGTTGTTCGGGTCTTTTTATTTTGTTATTTTCTTGGATGTAACCTTGAACTGTGTTTTCCTTTATCGTGATGAATAAAACATGAACTTTTGTTGTTCGTCTGGAATTTCTCTTTTACTTGCTCTGCTCACATCATTATTGATTTTGTTTTTCATTTTTTCTTTGCTAGTTCGGGGCTAGGATGGAACTCTTATTAGCTAATGATACAGAGTTGATGAAGAAGTGCAATGACTATTTCAAAGCTGGTCATGCAGACCTTATTGAGGATAAGATAATTGACATCCTCGGATCAGGTGCTTCTGAACGAGCAGTTGATGCTTACCAGTACTTGAAGTGCCTACTAGATCGTGCTGTGGCCAACAACGTGGCCTATTACGAAATGATTGAAGATCTTCAAGGAACGATCGAGGAAATTCAACAGTAGTACAAGGAATCCACTACACTTTTGCATCAAGGTTATGAGAAGAAGTACCAGCAATTGAGTGCTGACAAGGGATACGAAAAATACATTTCAGCTTATGAGAAGAGAGAAAGTGTGTTAAAGCTTGAGATTGAAGAGCACAGACATATTGCCAAGTTTCTGGAGCAAGACAACATCACATTGTAGGAGGAAATAAAACAGCTCAAATCTGCTGCCTCTTCTTCTTCGGGAGCCTTGGTCCCAATTAATGATGATGGTTTTTCCTTTTTGGAAGTAGAAAATGCTAACTTATGGGATGAGTTAGAAACTTTAAAACGAGCAGGATCTTCCACACCTGCTCGTGGCAGAGCAAGGTCTTCTTCTCGTGGACGAGCAAGGGCTGGTCGGGTTACTATTGATGAAACGAGAACTCAATTGGCCTTAGAGAATCAAGTCGTTCAGTTGATGGCGAAAAACCAAGCCTTGGCAGAAATGTCTAAGATGATTCAGAGTTTCAACGACCAACTCTCCAATCAGAGTTCTGCTCTGGAAAGTAAAGAAATTCTTGTGAAAAGGCTCCACGAGCAACTTAAGAGATTAACTTATCAATTTCACAAGCAGCCCAGGGAATTTTGGATTAATGGGTATAATGAATCTCTATATCATCTTGATGCTCGCTTGCAGCAGTCGAACAACGAAGGATATAAGCAAGGGTGGTTGAATGCCTTATGCATCCTGAAATTGGATCAAGGTCATTTCTTATGGGATTATTATGAACCTGTAGTTCTTGATTTGCATGTACCTCCCTTCAAACTTGACCTTAATTGGACTCCAGCCTGTGCTATTCCTCGGATTTTGATCTCCAAGTGTCTCTATGATTATAGTCTTCATTCAAACTTTGAGATATCTCGTCCAGATCACTTGCTTGATCAACCATTCATAATGAATGTTAGAATGCTGCGAGATATAAACTTTATAAATTCCCCTTATGCATTAGATGATCCTCTAGCTGGGGTAGAACTTGTTTCAAAAGCAGAGGGAAAGAAACCCATAGAATAGGATATTTTTATGTAATGAATTAGACTCCATATCATATGTAATCTACTGGGTTTTAATGAAGAAATTTTTAGTCTTTTGCCATTTCATTTCTTTGTAGAATGCCTTTGTTACTCGTTAGTGAATATATATATATATCCTGTTTTGTTTTTAGACAATGGAACTTGTCCCATTTGTTGTTTGATTATAGTGACTTGTCACTCTTTGGGCCAAAGCAATGGAATGATTTTCATCCCATGTTCCTGCTTAGTTATAGTAATCTCATCTGGATTACCTTGTTGCCTAGACAGTGGATGCCCCGGGAGGTCGTCCATCTTATTGCCTAATTTGGTACCAACCAACCGAAGTTTGTGGTTATTGAATTACCGACTAACCGGAGTTGGTGGTCAATGAGTTACCGACCAACCGGAGTTGGTGGTTAATGAGTTGCCGACCAATTGGAGTTGGTGGTCAATGAGTTGCCGACCAACCGAAGTTGGTGGTCAATGTGTGTAGTGTGTAGCACTAATATTCCAAAAAAATTCAACAAAGGAGGAAATATGGGCGAAACATCCTTTTATTCATATTGAAAGAAACTGTGTTACATGTGGACTTTAATTACTGATAGTACTTGCACAGATGCTCTGTATTCCATGCATTCTTGAATTCTTCTCCTTCCAAGGTTTCAATTCTGTATGTCCCATGACGAATAACTTCAGTTACTCTGTAAGGTCCATGCCAGTTGGCGCCTCCAATTTGTTATGCTTTTGGATCACTTTCTTCAGCACATAATCCCCTTCTTTCAAATCGCACTGCTTCACCCTTTTATTGTAGAACAAGGTTGTTCATTGTTGGTATGCAGCATTCCTAATTTCTGCCTCTTCCCTAACTTCTTCGAGCCTATACAGATCTAAACGCCTCATCATGTCGTTTATAGGAGAATTTAAATTTAGCACACCCTATGTGTAGGTAAACCCAATTCAGCAGGTATGACAGCTTCACTTCCAAATGTCAACATGTATGGAGATTCCTCAGTTGCTGTTCGGGGTGTAGTTCGATAAGCCCACAACACAGAGTGTAGCTCGTTGATCCAATTTCCCTTTGCATTATCCAGTCATTTTTTCAAACCATTCAATAGGGTTCTGTTCGTCACTTCAGTTTGCCCATTGCTCTGGGGATGGCCTGGCGCGGAGTGGATTTTCAGTACATTGGATTGATGACAATATGCAGCGAATTCCTCGTTGTCAAACTGGGTTCTATGGTCAGTAATGAATGCGTGTGGGAGACCATATTTGCAAATAATACTCTTCCAAATAAACTGATAGACCTTGTCATATGTCATATCAATGAGAGGTTCAGCTTCCACCCATTTAGTAAAATAATCCGCAGCAACCACGAGGTATTTGAATATTCCTTTGGTCGTTGGAAGTGGCCCGACCAAGTCTATCCCCAAAATTATAAATGGCTAAGGGGACATAATGGGCATTAACAGTGCCTTGGGAGTTCTTCGGATGGAAGAGAAACGTTGACATTTATTGCACTTCTTAGCATAAGTAGCGCAATCAGCTCTCATCGTTGGCCAATAATACCCCTGTGTCGTTATCCTTTGCAAAAGCGTCCGACCTGCTATATGGCCCCCACAGGACCCTGCATGAACTTCTTCAATCAATTCTTTCACTTCGGAGGGATGGACACATCTTTGTAGTCCTGGTATAACTCCTCGTCTATACAAAATGCCACTGGTCAATACGTAGCGAGCAGCTTTAAACTTCAGTTTCTTGGCTGCGAGTTTATCAGGTGGCACAATCCCTTCTTCTATATAGGCCCTGATGGGATCCATCCAGGATGGTCCCAAGTCAAGGGTAATGAAGTTCATCATCAAGTCCTCGTCTACACTCCGATCTACCAGGATTTCTATTGGGATTATTCTTCCTAGCTCGGTGCATATTGCTGATGCCATCCAAGCTAGGGCGTCGGCTCTTGCATTCTCCAATCTCGGTATTCTGATTAACTGAACTTCAGTAAAATTCGATATAACCTCCATTGCCTTTGCATGATACTTGACCATTAATTCTCCATTTGCTACATACACCCCGAGAATTTGATTTACGATTAACTGTGAATCACTGAATACAACGACATACTCTGCCTTCATGGTTTTGGCCAGACTTAGACCCACAATCATAGCTTCATATTCAGCCTCATTATTAGAAGCCTTAAATTGAAAACGTAGAGCATACTCTATATCAATTTCATCAGGACCGTTTAAAACAATTCTTGCTCCATTGCCACTGGCACACGAAGAACCATCCACATACAGATTCCATACAGGTGCATCATTATCAAACTCTTGATCAGACAGAGTTCCTCGATGGAATATTTGATGCTTCCTTTTGTCTTCCCCCAACATTTCTCACTGCTCGTTGATTATCTTCTCTTAATCGTCCACAGATGGAAGTTGGTCGGGTGATGATTCCGTAACATCCACGGGTTGGTCTGTATTAAACTCCTGCTCTTTGGAGGTATCAAAGTGAGTAAACTCTGCGATAAAATTCGCTACTGCCTGCCCCTTGAGCGATGATCAAGGCTCATAAACTATGTCATATTCACAAAGTTCTACTGCCCAGTTCATCAATCTTCTCGATTTCTATGGTTTATGCAGAGCTTGTCTTAATGGCGTATCAGTATACACCACTATAGTATGGGCTTGGAAGTATGGCCTCATCCTTCTGCTCGCTTCGATTAATGCCAGTGCCAACTTCTCCAACCTTGGACATCTGATCTCTGCTCCTCGAAAAGCCTTGCTGGTGTAATAGACCAGTTTTTGTACTCCGTCCTCCACTCTTATCATCGTCGAGTTGACTGTATTCTCTGAAACGCTAGATACAAGTATAGTCTTTCTCCCATTATTGGTCTGGATAACAATGGAGGTGTCCCCATATATTTTTTCAACTCTTGAAAGGCCTTCTCGCATTCATCATTCCACTCAAAAGTTTTTCGGAGTGTTCTGAAGAATGGGAGGCATAGGTTTGTTGCTCATGACACAAACCTGTTAAGTGCTGCAACTCGCCCTGTGAGACTTTTCACTTCCTTCTTCGTAGTTGGAGATCGTAGTTCCAATAGGGCCTTGGTCTTTTCAGGGTTCGCCTCAATACCTCGTTGGTTAATAATATATCTGAGAAACATACCTTCTCGCACTTCAAATATGCATTTGGTGGTATTCAACTTCATTTGATATTTTTCTAGTTGATCAAAGGTCTGACCTAGGTCAACTAGATGATCAGCATCTTTCTTGCTCTTCGTCAGCATATCGTCGACATAAACTTTCATGTTATGACTGATTTGCTCTGCGAACACCTTGTTCATCATCCGCTGGTATGTTACACCTGCATTTTTAAGTCCGAAAAGCATAACATTATAGCAATAGGTTCCCCTTGGGGTGATAAAAGAGGTACTTTCCCTGTCCTCGGGCTTCATTTTAATCTGGTTGTAACCAGAGTAAGCATCCATGAAACTTAACAATTCATGCCCTGAGGTAGCATCAACCAGTTGATCGATTCGAGGGAAAGGAATATGATCCTTTGGGCAGGCTTTATTAAGATCAGTGAAGTCCACACACATCCTCCACTTATTGTTTTTCTTTTTCACCATCACTACATTTGCTAGCCAATCAGGATATTTGACGTCCTCAATAAAAAAGGCTTTTTGTAGTTTCTTTACTTCTTCCTGTATAGCTTGGTTCTTTTCAGGGCTGAACACCCTTCTTCGCTGCTTCACTGGCTTGACCTCCTTGTTCATGTTGAGCTCGTGGCACAGGAAACTCGGGTCTATCCCTGGCATGTCTTCATGACTCCATGCGAAAGTCTATTTTTTGCACCTTAGAAATGCTATCAGTTCCTTTTTTATCGAGTCATCCAATGACGCACCAATTTCGGTTGTTCGTTCTAGGTGTACATCGTCCAGAACGATATTTTTGGTAGCTTCCATGACCTGGCCCTTCACTAGCTGAGACTCGTCTCTAGGGTCTAATATTTCAATCTCTGCATCTTTTATTTCATCCACTTGATAAGTAGTAGTCTTCTTCCTGGATTCTTCGCGTTCCTCCTGTTTGGTAGATGAATAGTAGCATTCCCGAGCTACTTTTCGGTCGCTTTCACCACTCCCACTCCATAATTGGTTGGGAATTTTAAACATTGATGTACAGTAGATGGTACTGCTTCGAACTTCTTCAGACCTACCCTTCCTATAATGATATTGTAAGCTAATTGGACATTTTTATCCATTACGAAAAAGCGTACTCTTTTTGTTCGACAAGCAGGCCATGTACCAATAAGCATATCCAACTTGATCGTCCCAAGGGCAAAAACCTTTTCGCCAGTAAAACCGAGGAGGGGCCTATGATAGAGTCCCAACTGGGCTAACTTCAGGTTTAGACTATCAAAACATGGGTAGAACATGATGTCTACGGAGCTACCATTGTCCACCAGTACTCGTAAAATCACCACTTCCTTCATTCTCATCTTGATTACCAATGGGTCATCATGAGGATATAGAACACCTGCCAAGTCGTTCTTAGAGAAACCGATGACCAGTTGGTCCTTATTCACCTTTCTCGGGCGATCATCTTCAGCCAAGTTTATTCGCTGTATGTACGAGCAAGCTTGAGCCTCATTGAGGTAAACTTTTCTCTCCGCAGTTAGATCTTCACCTCCTGCATCTCCACCTGTAATGACATTACATTCAAATGACCCAAAATGGATTGAAAATACCTCACGTTTTGGTTGTCTTGGTCTTTTGTGGAGATTGGGGTCATCTTCTGGATCATCTTCGTGATCTTTCTTCTTGTCTTCTTTTGCTCGACGAGGAGATTTAGATATTTGCCTTCCTCGATCGCTGGTCTTTCCACCATTGTGGCGATCAACATACTTAGCTAATTTTCCTCGCCCGATGAGTGCTTCAATTTCATTCTGAAGAGCTATGCAACGTTTGGTCATGTGAACATGGTCTTTATGGAATTCACAATATTTGGACTTGTCCCTTTTGTCAGGATCTGCCTTCATTTTCCCTAGCCAGGCTAACTCCTCGCTGTTCTTGATCTCCTCCAGAATGTGATTTATATCTACCTTCAAGGGAGTATAAATTTCATATTTCCTCATCTGCTTCAGCACTTGCTTACCTTTCGATTGCTTGTTGCCACTATTATTCTTCTGATCCTTCTTCTCGATTTTACCAACCTCAACCTTGGTCTCCTTAGTGTCTGTATTCTTCTTCGCAGTCATGGCTTCCTCAGCGTTCATGATTTTGGCTGCCTTCGCCATTAGTTCTGCCATGGTCCTAGGCGGATCTTTGGCCAAAGTATAGTACAACTTATCTGGTAGCAGTCCACTCATCAGAGCAATAATTGTTATTTTCTCCTCGTAATCAATTACCTCAAGCTTCTCGTTATTGAAATGAGTAATGTAGTCCCTGGTACTTTCTTTTGGCTTCTGTCTAACACTTAGTAAGTGTGCTACTCGTTTAACTGGTTTCGCTCCAAAACAGAAATTTCCTATAAAAAGCTCTGCCAGGTTAAAGAAAGTCGAGATCTTCCCCCGAGGAAGGTTGTTGTACCATATCTGAGCTGATCCGGTAAGAGTTCCTGAAAACGCTCTGCATCTCATCTCGTTTGGAACCACATAGATATCGAAAGCAGCTTGGTATTGTTCTATATGAAGGACTGGGTCAGTTTTTCCATCATATTTAGGCGTCACTATAGGAGCTTTGAATTTTGATGGTGTGGGAAAATTCACAATTGCCTATACGAATGGTGTCCCTTGGACAAAAGTTCTTTGTAGAGGATTCTTGGCCTTAGCCATTTCCCCTAATTTGTCCTCCAACCTTTGAATAAAGCCTTTCCATGCATCGTTTCCCACCTTGGGCCTATTTGTTCGAGCAACTGATCTCATTGAGTTTTCCTCTTGGGATCTTTCATTATGGGCAATTGGGCGTGATTGGGCAGAGCCTTCCCTTAGATCAGATGGTCTTGGAGAGTTCCTCAACGCAATTTTAGGGGGACTTATATTCCTCCTAGGGCCCAAATGATAAAAAAGAGAGACTCTACTCAACCTTTCTAGAGCACTAGTCCTTTCTGGAGTGAGAGTGACATTTCGGTAGGAATCGGTAGCTCGTACTCATGAAGTCCGGCCTGGTTGATACGAAGGATCACTAGATCTTTCAGTACGATATGAGTCACTACATCTAGATTGAGAGACCTCCGGGAATAACGTTCTTCTAGTTCTTGAAGATGGCAAATGGGTATTTCTCTAAACATTTCGTTGTCCTGATTGGGCCGGCACTCCACCTTAAATAGTTTGTATAAGTTGACGCATGGTTTCTTGCATGGTCATTTGGCCTTGGGCTAAATTAGCCATTATGCCAGCCAGATCTTGAATATTTGGGGGAGTAGAAGGGTTTGGAGGGACTCCAGTATTTCGATTACTGGACTCCGAATTCTCAGCCATAGATGATGAGTTATTTTGGTGAAAAACTCCAAGTACAGCCGTTTTCCATAGGCGCCAATCTGTTGATGTAAAAAACTAAATTATATCTAATTAATTAATCATAAATAAAAAAATGAATAAACAAGACAAAGGGTTTTTAAAGTGGTTTAGCCTTATGAAAATGGCCTACGTCCACTATTTTGTATTGCTGACTGTTTGCCTTGAATCTTGATAATAGGTTTTTCAAGAGATCCAAAGTCCCCTTCTTATGAGGAGGTTACAACGTATTTATAGCCTTGAGGCTGTACATATGAAAGGATAATGCGTTGTTATCTAGTAGCCATATACATCTGTACGATAATAATGCGCATTTAATGCGTAGTTGTCTTTTGACTCTCTTGATTTGGATGCTCTGCACGCTAAGTAGCTCGGACCGCTTAAGTTGCTCGGCACGCTAAGTTGCTCGGTATGCTTAAGTTGCTCGGAGCGCCTGAGTAGCTTGGTGACAATATGCTGTTCGTTGGAAGTATTTATATTTACCACGTAGGTTGACACGTGTCTTTAAGTGATTGGTCCACGTCAGCAGACTAAATTTGGTATCAACACTATGATAATCATGTTATTTGCAAACCGTTTGATGCTTTAATTAAGAAGGCTTTCCAGTGATTGTCAATCATGTTTGTAAATTAAATAAACTAAAACTGAAGAAGCGTTGGAAAATGAAAACTAAAGGTAAAAACAAGGTTCAAAATAACCAAAATAGTGAAGTGAAATAATTTAACATTAAAGACAGTAAAACAATTTAAATATAATGGAAGTAAAACAATTTAAACCAAGAAATTTAAAGCATTTTAAAACTAAGGAACGTAAAGACAATTAAGAAGCAAAGGAAATTTGCATTAAACTAAAAGAAAGTTACATTAAATTTATTTTTAAAATTACTTCGAAGAAGAAACTGAATGACTGAAGGCTAAAATATTCTAGAAAACCTAAAAGAAATGAAATGAAATGAAAAGAAACGATTTAATGAGGAAAAAGTTGTGGGTGGAGATTCCTTCCTTGGATTGTCCTTAAGTCACTTATTTATTGAAGAAGCCAAAATTTGGTGAGACTTGGGCTCCACCTAAATGTGAGGTGTGTGAGTTGGAATTAGGAAATAAATAACAATAAATGAATTTGACACAAGTGTTTAACAGGGTTCATCCTGAGAGGCTGGGCCTACGTCCACGGTTGGAATGCTCGCTTTCTATTTTTGTATTAATATGGGGCCAAAAGGCCAAATTACAAATGCTTGGAGACAATGCTCGGGGGCCAAATACAAAATCTCGGGAGGTTATGTGTAAAGAGAGAGAGATAGAGAGAGTACAAGTGTCTAGTAAATGAGCTACACTATTGACTTGGTTTGCATTAATGAAGTGTTGGATATTTATAGCCTTGGAGTGAACTTGTTTGAGCTTTACGCGGGAAGGATACACTAATTGTGGTGGTTGGGAGCCATTAATTCTCACCTTCTACGAGGACCTGTCATAGCTATAAATGCTTACCTTCTTCAAGGGCCTATCATATCCATAAATGCTCACCTTCCCTGAGGACCTATCATGAATTAGTTACGTCACCTAGGGCTCTACTACAACGTTATGTTCAAACATTCTCTTTTGCACTTGCATTATAGGTTTTTGAATTTTTTATCACCACGTAGGAAAGATCACAGGGGTGAGTGTGTTATGGGTTTTGTAAGTGAGGCCTTGGATAAGTGATCTTGGATCCCCTTACAGAGTTGGGCTAGTCATGGAAAGATATGGTCATTTGTAGGACATGGTCATGTGCAAAATATCATCATTTATTGGATATGGTCATGTGCATGAGTATGTCATGTGCAGGACATGATCACTTGCAAGACATATAAGGAGTAGGTCATGCACATGGCATGCAAAGAGTAGGTCATGTGCAAGAAATGGTAAGTTGTAGGACATGATCATGTGTAGGACAAGCAAGGGTCATATGCAGGACATGGAATGAGTAGGTCATGTGATAAATTCCTCAGTATCATAGTTTCATATCCATGGTCTTCCATTCTAATTGGAATCTTGAGGTGGTATAGGCCTGGAATAAGTCTAGTGCCAAATTTATACATACTGGTTGCTCCTAATTTCCATGGAATGACCTTTATCGCGTGGAAATTTAAGATCAAGCCAGCACTAAGCGGGAGTATTCGAACATTGTCAATTAAAGGAACAATGTGTAAAGTTTACCAAAATATCAAAAATAGAGTCAATACAATATGTTAATCTAAGGATAGTTTATCTATGGAGAGAGTTCATGGGTGAACAAAAGTAGTCCAGGAAATATTTGTGCAAGGACTGAGTAAAAAATAGTCCAAGTGAAATTTTCCAAAGGACTTAGTACAAAATAGCTTGAGGAAAAAATTATGCAAAGACTGAGTAAAAAAAATAGTCCAAGGGAAAATTTCCAATGGACTTAATAGTTTGAGGAAAAAATTGTATGGAGATTAGAAAACTAATTCCGAGGACTAAGTAAAAAATAGTCCGAGTAAAATGTCTGAGAACTGAGAAAATTCGTCTAAACACTTGGGTTAAGTAAAAAATTCAAAGTTTAGATCGTGTGGGAATTATACCTCATGTTTATTTGAAGATCAATTGGAGGACCCAAAATTTTTAAAATCGACATTTAGTTCCAACTACGTAGAGTTTTTAGTATTAAGTATACATATATTCACATTCCAGGGACCCACGAATTTCGGAGAAAGAATTAGGTTTTTTGTTTGCGTACTATTGGGGTCCTAAGCCCCTTGATAAATCGGTTCTTATTTATGTTTTCATAGACCCAAAGATTGAAATTAATGAGTTATTTCTTGATTTATAATGGAGATATTTTGTGGCGGTCCCATGCTCTCACCCATTCAAGACTTACATGGGTGTAAATTTTACCATGAGCTTTTACAGGTGATAAGTAATATGGGCCCACGTTGAAGCACATTTAGTTGTTCTCCTTTGTGGATAATGTGGTGACATATGTTTTCAATAAGAACTAAGGGGCCCCATGTTGATATCAACCTGCAGCAACCCCATGTTTAATCCTCTCTATAATATTAGTAAAGAATTTTAAAATAATTATAGGAGTTATCATAGTGGGACCCACATTTCTCATTCTTTTATCCCATATATCATAACAAAAAGGAAATCATAAATAGTAGCCAATCCTTACTTCCTCCCTCAACTACCTACAAGTACAAATTTGTTGCTAACATTTCTTCTTTATTTTAGCAGTAGATATATAATGAGGATCCTATGACCGCCCTTTTTTATTCATACATGAACTAAATGCAAGGGGACCCACGTTGCATCTTCAATTAAAATATCCCCTTCCCTTTCATTTTTTTGCATGTTTTAGGAAAGCACATACTAGGGCCACACCATCATCATGTACAAGAGATAAATGGTGGGGGTCCATGTTAGGATCTTTAATCTCAACTATATCTTCAAAAAATAAATTAGAGACCTTGGTCATAAAATAGGCGACATAACGTTTAGGTTGGTACACACACGTTAACCACATTATCTTGTTATAAAACCCTACTTCCCTGTCATTTTCTTCATCCACTGACCCTATTGTTCACTGGGTTGAACATGGACCCAACTAGAGACAGCATAGATTAACCGTTGATCCGTCACTACTTTCAAACTAAAACTTCAAATTTTTATAATGGTTGTTAACTTTTGAATCCTCCACATATCTCAAGATTTGGGATACACCGAACATATCCTATTGGTTGTTTGCGTCACTGACTTCTATCATCCTTGTGGACTATTTTTTTTTGCTATGGTTTGTCTCATTCTGGATTTACTGCACCCCATTGTTGGAGGAATTTGTATAGCATATATATATTTGCATTAGCTCCTTTTTGTCTCTTCAGATGTCTTTGGACATTTTTCACTCGATGCACCATATCTACGGGTGTTAATGGCATATAAGAGCCAAACTTTAGTTACCTCAGACATTTATCTAGGATGCCTTTGTAGCTATTGAGGATGGTGGCCAAGATTTTTTTTACTCTATTATAAGGACAATATTAGGAAATTAAGAATACACAATTTTAGTGCTCCATTATTTTGATTGCTATTGATTTTATTTTGACATGGGAGAATAATTATTTTAAGGTTTTTAAGACATATGTGTACCCTGCCCCCATTTTTCTTGTGTCAGACTAAATTTCTATCAAATTTATTCATTTCTTAGTATGCTTACAAAGATTGGGATCGTACACTTGTAACTTGTCTAGACAAACTAAACTTGTAACTTGGCCTTCCGACACGGAGCTATGTGGTTTTTCATGGCAAAAATTTGGTGTTTGCACAAATTTAGTGCCAATATCCCTAGGGTTTTGTCTATGACAAATTAACCCACTCTCTCTCTTGCTCGACACTGATTATTTTTCTTTGGACTAAGGGTATATATTTGACTTTTAGGACATTAACTTTGCACACCATGGCCATGGACAGTTATGGCATTGAGGATGGGGGTTTCAAAATTTTGTTATGTTTATGGCATTGAGGAAGGGGAGTTTTTCCCATTGTGGAAAAAAGTGTCTCCCTACTAACTATGGTAATAAAATTGGTTCACATTATCTTTGACAAAATTGAGATGGGTCGTAGATTTAGTCTAAGCACTTTGGACCGTGGTGAATAGCCTTTAGTTGGTCACTCGGACCGTGGGTAGCTTTAAGTTGGTCACTCGGATCGTGGGCCATTTTCTTAAGTTGGTTACTCAGACCGTGGATTATAGCCTTAAGTTGGTCTCGTCCACTAAGGGTCTTAGCCGTAGTTTTAGCCTCTCAGACTATGGGTCGTATCCTTGGTTTGATAATTTATATCACAAGTCGTAGCCTAGTTATGGTCTTGGGGGACTGTGGGTTATATCCATTGTTCTGTCTCCATAGCAAATCAATTTAATAAATGGAACTACTTTCAGAAAAAAGAAACTTTTCATTCATTTTTGGAATCTTAATGCTATATTCAACATAATAAAGTGATAAAAAGAGTGTCTCTTACTACTGATAGTAGTTTTTGAGATATTCAGCATTCCAAGGGTTGGGGAGATCCATTCCTTCCATAGTCTATAGATGATAGGTTCCTGGCCTTGTCAACTTGAATACCACATAAGGTCCTTCCCAGTTCAGACCTAATTTTCCATCGTTTAGGTCTTAATAGTGATTGTGACCATCCTAAGGACCAAGTCTCCCACAGAGAAACTCCTGGGACAAACTTTCTTGTTGTAATACTTCGTCATCCTTTACTTGTAAGTTGCTTCTCAGACTTGAGCCTCCACCCTATTCTCTTTAATGATCTCCAATTCAACCTTCATTTGCTCGACATATAAGTGTTAGTGAAGGGAGTTGGGGTTCGATAGGATGGGAGACCAATTTCAACTGGTATGACAGCTTCAGTTCCAAAGACTAAAAAGAATGGTGTCACCTCTATTAGGCCATGCACGGTAGTCCGATAGGCCATAGGATGCTAGGGAGTTGTTCTGCCCATAGCCTATTTGCATTGTGTAGCCTCTTCTTCAAGCTTTGGATAATGGTTCGATTGGTTACTTCAATTTGACCATTGGCTTGTGGGTGGGCAGGTGATGAATATTAATCGTGAGCAAAAGTTTTAAAAGATGTCATTGTTATACTGAGTGCCATTATCACTTATCATCACCATAGGGATGCCAAACCTACAATTATTTTTAGATAAATTTCTCAATCTTCTTCCCGATTATGGGGGTGAGGTGTTCTGCTTCCACCCATTTTGTGAAATAATGTATTGCCACCACCACAAATTTATTCTATCCTAGAGTATGAGGGAAAGAACATACTAGGTCTATTGCCCACTGAGTAAATGGACAAGGAGAGCTTTTGGGGACTAGCTGAGTTGGTGATTTCCTTGGGACATTAGAGTACCTTTGGCACGTGTCGCATTTTTTACAGGTTCATGAGCATCCTTAAGCAATTTAGGCTAAAAATATCCCTACCTTATCACACCATGAGCAAGGGACCTTACCCCTCGATGCTCCCACATATTCCTTCATGGACCTCTCTTCGGACATAGTTGTCCGCTTTTGGGTGGTGGCACCTCAAGAGTGGCAAAATGTAAGCTATTTTGTAAAGGAATCTATTTATGAGAGTGTAATGAGTATCCCTCTACTTGATTTTCCTAACCTCTTTTTCTCCTCCGATAATTTTCTCCTCTCCATGTATACTTGGATGGGGTTTATCCAACATTGACAATTCTCTACAGATGCTATGAGAGGAGGCTCTCCTCTTGGATCTCAGTGAACATTTGGTTCAAGAATTACATATAAGTGGAATTGGGATTTTCTTCCATGGAGTCGAATTTTCCAAGTGAGTATGCTCTCTCATTTTCTTCCCTTGGGATTTTTGTGATCATCAAATTTTACGAAATCTACCATAAGATTCTTGACTTTACCCATGTAGGAAGCCATATGTTCCTCATTAGCTTCATATTCTTATATAATTTGGTTCACTATTAATTGAGAGTTACTACGAACTTTAACTTATTTGCACCAAACTCCTTAGCTAGCCTTAACCCTACTATCAGTGCTTCATATTCCGCCTCGTTGTTGGAAGTCTTAAAGTTGAACCCGAGTACCTACTCAATTAATATGTTATCTAGGGCTTCAAGAATTAGTCCCACTGCACTTTCGAACTGGTTATAGGATCCATCCACATGTAGGATCTAGAATGGAATTATTGGATCCAAGATTTGAGCACCCATAATTTTTGTGCATTCTTCCTTTTGTTCTACATGCTTTGGTATGGCTTCTCTTGTGGATGTGAATTCGCTATAAAGTTTGCAAGGTCTGCCCTTCGAGAGAAGGCCTTGGCCGATATTCTATGTTAAATGACCTAGCTCCACATACCAAATAATTAAACGCCCAAACTTTTATAGTTTGTGAAATATTCAACGACGAGGCTCGACGATCATCATAATGATCCGATGTCCTTCGAAATAAGGGTATAATTTTTGTGAGGCAATGGGTACACAAGCGTTCCATAATTTTTTTCATAGTGGAGACCCCAAGGATGATGTTGTAGCTTGGTGATTTGTCCAGTACCAAAATCTTGGTCATGGTGGAAGTTTGTAATAGTGTAGTGCCTAAGATCACTTTGAGTTCAATATAACCTAAGGGTTATTCTTTTTCTCCTGAGAAGCCAACCAAAGGGCCTCTCATTGCTTTAAGGATTTTTGTCATCAAATCCATCCTTTTAAATGCATCATAAAATAATATGTCGGATACTCTTCCCATGTATATTAACACCCGATGGATTAGGTGTGATGCCATAGTCATTGTAATGATAAAATGATCGTCATGTGGATCATAGATATTACATACATCCTCATGTGAGAAGGATATCACGGTGGGAGTTATGCGCGTCACTTCAACTTCTCTTATTGTGTTTACATCTGAACACTTTGGAGACCCTTGAATGTTTATGAGATGTGACTTCTGAGTAGAGCTACATTTTCCTCCTCCTATAAATCCCCAGGTGATAATAAATAACTCCGCATTTGAGGCCTTTGCTTTGCTCACTTTAGCTTTGTCTCGATTTGGAAGTCTATGCTGCGGATCTCTAGGGATGAATTGCCTCAGGGCCACCTGCTTAATGAGTTGTTCAATCTCCTTATTAATCTTTACACATTCATTATTTTCATGGTCGTGATCCCAATGGAACATGTAATACTTTTATTTATTTATTTTCTCATCTGGGGTCTTCATTTTGGTTAGAGCTCTAAAGAGGCTGGTACCCTCGATTTGGGCGAAGACTTCCGTCGTTGGAGCTGTTAATGGAGTACACCTATGGAATGCTGGAGGTCCAGATCTTCTTCTTCTTCTTCTTCTTCTTCTTCTTCTTCTTCTTCTGCTTCTTCTTCTTCTTCTTCTTCTCCTTTACTGATTGGGTTTATAGGGTGGGGCTGGATCTCTTATGTCATCTATCTCCCTTAGTCGTGGACTTTGTGGTCAACGCATCTTTCACATTTATTTGATTTTTTGTGTCATCCAAGAGTTGGGCCATGGTGGTTGGAGGGTTCGTGGCTAAAGCCATAATGTACCTAGTGGACTGGACCTCAGTTGTGAAGGGAGTAATGGCTACTTGATTAGTAAAGCCATCCACTTTTATAGATTCCTCATTCAATCTTTTCACATAGTCTTAAAGAGACTCCCCTTTTTGTTGCTTCACATTTAACAAGTAGGTTGGGGATTTTATATGCTTCCTTCCCCCAATGAAATGTGTCACAAATAGGGTGCTAAGTTCTTTAAAGTATGTGATAGACCCATGTGAGAGCTTATTGTACGACTGCCTTGCAGATCCTTTCAACGTGGTGGTAAAATCTCTGCATTTTATGGTATGAGGAACTTCTTGCAAACTTATTACCACGTTATACAGCTGGATGTGGTTAACATGATCTTTAGTCTCATCGTATCTCTAAAGGTTAGGGAGTTTGAACTTCCTGGGTACAGGACACTGGCACACCATCTCAGAGAAGGGGGACTCGAGACATAAGATAAGTGCATCGACATTTGGGGGCTAAAACCCAACAACCTTTATATAATCTGAAATTATGTTTATCATTTCCTGACGGAACCTCTCATCCCTAGCACTCTCAGTCGGCCTACGGGAGGCATGTGAGTGGTTGTCCGGGTATGTCAACCTTTTTCAGATTGAGATGAGAGTATGTGAATACTCAGACCGTGCCTAAGAATAGTCTTTTTGTGGGACTTAAGCTCTTGGGGGATATGGTCCTCCAGAGGCATAAGAGAGCGCTTGGTGGACGGATACCCATTACCTTTGTGAGGATCCCTCCACCTCAGCCATACTCTCTACATAGTTTTCCCCTTTGGTGGAGGTCCTTGGGCATTATGCCTGGGTAGTTCTGCCAAATGGACTTGTAAGCATTTTTTACGTCCCTTCAAACATTATTGTGGGATCAATGGGGAAGGAGTCCAACTCAGTAGTTAAAGGGGGGTTTAGGAAAATGATAAGTCTTTCGACATACGATGCCAGTTGATAAAGCCAAAATCTGGTGAGGCCTGGCTCCACCTAAATGTGAGGTGTGTGAGTTGGACTTAGGAAATAAAATACAATAAATGAATTTGACACAAGTGTTTAACGTGGTTCAGTCTGAGGGGTTGAGCCTACATCTACAATTGGAATGCTCTATTTATCTCTTTGTATTAATATGGGGCCGAATGGCGAAATTGTAATTGCCCGGAGGCTGTATTGCAAGACTGGGTTACAAAATGCCCGAAGGCCAAATACAAAATGTCGGGAGGCTGTGAGTAGAGAGAGGGAGATAAAGAGAGTACAAAGGTGTAGTAGATAAGCTCCACTATTGACTTGGTTTGCATTAATGGAGTCTTGGAATTTATAGCCTTGGAGTGAACTTGTTTGAGCTTTATGTGGGAATGATGCATTAATTGTGGTGATTAGGAGCCACTAATGCTCACCATCTTGGAGGACCTGTCAGAGCCATACATGATCACTTTCTTTGAGGACCTGTCATAGACATTAGTGCTCACCTACTCCAAGGGCCTATCATAGCCATAAATGCTTACCTTCTTCGAGGCTCTGTCATGCATTAATTGTGTCAGCTAGTGCTTTGGGACTCTATAATAAAGTTATGGTCAAACATTCTCTTTTTCACTTGCATTATAGGTTGAATTCTATATCACCACATAGGAAAGATCATTGGGGTGAGTGTGTTATGGGCTTAGTAAGTGCGTCCCTAGACAAGTGATCCTGGATCCCCTTACTGAGTTGGGCTAGTTATGTGCAAGACATGGTCATTTGCAGGATATGGTCATGTGCATGAGTAGATCATATGTAGGAGTAGGTCATGTGCAAGACATGGTCAATTGCGGGACATGTAAGGATTAGTCCACGCGAAGGACATGTAAGGAGTATGTCATGTGCAGGACATGGTCAGTTACAGGACATGTAAGGAGTAGGTCATGAGCAATACATGGAAGTAGTAGGTTATGTGATAAATTCCTCAGTATCAGAGTTGCATGTCCATGCACTTCCTTCCTCCTTGGGACTCTTGATGTGGTATGGGCCTAGACTAAGTCTAAAGCCAAATTTATATATATCATTTGTAGATTCATTTGCCTCTGCAACTACCACTTTAACACCTGGATAATTATATATTTTAAATACTTTTGCCCTAGTTGTAATACCCCATTATTGTTGAGAATGTAATTAAATAATAATGATTTAAATAATTAAGAAGACAACCGAATTTAATTTCAAGGAATTAAAGTTAATTACGTGTCAATATGTTAAAATGAATTAATGTGGTGAATTTATAAAGTTAAAAGAAGTCAAATTGGAATTTTAATGCAACTTAGACTAATTGTTAAAGTTGTGGGAGTTGAGATTTAATAATATAATTATGGTGTTAATGTGGTAAATTCTAACTTAATGGACTTATTTAGGATTTTGGATTGAGTATAGGGATAATTTAGCCTTTGGACTTTCTCTTGGGAGACATGCTTAGAAAACCTGGGTTTAATTATTGGGGGTTTTGTCTTTGGGTGTTTGAGGGGTTGGAGGATATAAAAAGGGAGAAGGGTAATTTACTTTTGGATTTTGACCGGCGCTGGAAATTTGGAGGGGATTTGGCTATTTGGAAATGGATGCCTTGGAGAAATAAATTAGCGGCTTTATTAATAAAGGAAAGGGCGATTGGGAAATTTCATCTAGATTTAAAAAGAAAAAAAGGCGTCTCTAGTGGGTCTTTTTATTTGCGGCGCCGGTGGGTTTTAATTAAATGGGGGAAACATCTTTTAATTTCCAGATATTGTCCTAAAATCAAAGGCCATTCCCTATTTCTTTCCACGCCATTTTCACAAAAATCACCCAATATTCCCAAATCATTTCACCCTCTATTTTCAGCTCTCACCCCAACTTAATATAAGTTGCCAAATCAACCCAAGCTTTTATATGTAAACTTAAAAACAGGAGTTTTGAAAATGCTCCCGCTTCTCTCTAAAAAACCATCAGCCAAACACAACCCTAAAACTACCACCGCCTTACCCTACCAATCTACCTCCGGCCACCTTAACCTATAGGCTACCATGAACAAACTACCTCCGGCCATTCGTGGTGGGTGGGCTCGTAACCCTATCCCTTCCCAAACGTCCTCGAACACGGATGGGAACTCCCAGAGGCGTACCCCCCCCTTTGGAAGTTGCTAGATTCGTTCCTTTTGATGCAGTGCGATTTCCCTCCAATCAAGATAGCGGCCTGGGAATGGAGTCTGGTCCGATTGATATTCAAGATTCAATTGACAAGGAAGAAAATGAAGAGGGACAAATTGTTGCCTTAGAAGATACGATTCAGGACTCTAAGATTGTAGAGATGTACAAGGAATTCATGAAGCATAAAGGGTTCTCATATGAGGATGTACTGCAACATGGAAGAGCCATAAACGAAAGCAAGGACTCCACCTATAATGGGGATGGAGATAAGAGAGGGATAAGGCAAGAAGCAGGGGATTGTATTGGTAGTGGACCTATTCCCTGCTCCCCCAAGAACGTAGCTGTGGAGAAATCTTGGAAGGATGTTGTTGCCAATAAAAGATGCCCCAAGCTTCGACTCACATATCATCCCCCCTCTATTTCTGATAACAGGATCACTGTGGCCCCTCCAGTGGAGATAGCAGCTAATGGATATGCTAAATGGGAGAATATCATGGTGGGTTGCTTTCTGGGAAGGAAATTACCTTACACCTTAGTTTGCAATATAGCACATAAGTTATGGAACAAGTTTGGCCTCAAACAGATTGTGGGTCACAACAATGGTTTCTATTTCTTTATGTTTGATAATGCTAATATGAGGGATGAAGTAATTGACAATGGCCCATGGCATTTTGTGGGGAACCCAATTATCATCCAAAAATGGGCTCCAAACTTCTCTTTCAGCAAAGACTCTACTTCAGTGATTCCTGTTTGGGTCAAATTTCATGACATTCCTGTCCAGTTATGGACAGAGGAGGGGCTGAGCTATGTGGCTAGCTCTGTTGGAATACCAATGTATGCTGATACTATAACTGAAGGAATGCAAAAAATCAGTTTTGCTAGGATATGTGTGGAGTTAAAAGTCATGGGAGAATACCCAAGGACCATTGATATTAAAATGGAGGATGGGTCCATTGCTGTGGTTGCAGTTGAGTACCAAGAAAAACCTCCATCGTGTATCAAATGTGGCATTTTTGGTCATGATCTCCTCAATTGTCAGAAGGCCAAGAAGGCATGGGTGGCAACTAACAACAAAGAGATGATGTATCCTTTCAAAAGTCAGACTGAGATTCAGAAGGCCTTAGAAGAGGAATGGACCCAAGTGCAATACACAACCAATAAGAATCATAATGACAAGAGGGCAACAAAACCAAAAGAAGTTCAGGCCGAGGTAGGGATCAATCTAGTTCCTAATGCCAGGAATGATCCAGTAGCAGGGCCGCCTGAGGTAGTTACTAAGCCAGTGTTAGAAGAAGGGGATAAGAGCATAAATTCCCCTAATCCATTTGATATTTTGGAGACTGAGATTGATGATCCTCTAATGTCCACTCATGCACCAGCTGGCTTGGTTCTTAAGATTAAGGCAGTTGATGAACTTGACAAGGGGCTGGAAAGGGGAGGAGACAAAGGTGGAGGCAATGAGTTACCTGGGAGTAACAAGAAAGGGAAGAAAAAATCAGGTAACAAAGTTAAGAAGTTTAGATGACCAGAATGGGTACATGAAATATAAGGGGCCTTAATGCTCCCCATAAGCAGGTGGAGGTGGTTAAACTAATAAAGGATAATAGATTAGACCTTATCAGTCTTGTGGAAACTAAGATTAGAAGGAACAATATGGAGACTATTAAAAGTTCTTGCTTCTATCATTGGGAGTATATCCATAATTGCCCCACGGATGGGGGTGTGGCTAGAGTGATTGTGGGCTGGAACCCAAATATTCTGAAGATTGAGGTGATTTACACTCATAGACAGGCCCTATTCTGCCTTGTAAATATCATTGGTACCAGCTACTCCTTCCATGCTACCTTCATATATGGGGAAAACCTTCCTGAGCAGAGGAGATGCCTTTGGACTTTCCTTAGAGAAAATAAATTGGTGGTTAATGATGGGCCTTGGATATTAATGGGGGATTTTAATGTGGTCAGATGCCAGGAGGAAAAAATGGGAGTATTGGGTATTGACAGAGCTGCTGCTGAGGAGTTTAATGATTGTCTGAATGAGCTAAATGCGGATGATATGGTCAATAGTGGGTTATGGTTCACCTGGAATAGGAATCAGAGGGGTGACAATAATGTTCAATCGAGGATTGATAGAGTCATACACAATGATAGGTGGGCTGCTCTCTTCCCTAATTCACAAGCTATTTCCCTTCCTTGTGGAATTTCGGACCACAGTCCCATTATCACCATTATGGATAACACTATTACTTGGAGACCTAAGCCATTCAAGTTCTTCAACTTCTGGATGAATCACGATGAGTTTATGCCTACTATCATTGAAGCTTGGGATGTTGATGTGGATGGGAACCCAATGCAGAAGCTCTTCAAGAAGCTGAATAGAGTCAAGGCCTCGTTGAAGCACTTTAATAGGATGTTCTTTAACAAGATTTCAGCAATGGTTGCTGATTCCAAGTCTAAGCTTGATGCTATCCAAAGTGAGCTGGACAGAGATGGTGCTAATAGGGAGAAGCAGGATGCTGCTAAGGCGATGAGAATCAAATATGCTAAGCTTAGGAATGAGGAGGAGTCATTCCTTAGACAGAAGGCTAGAGTTAAGTGGCTGCAGCTGGGAGACCAAAATAATACTTTCTTTCATAAGAAAGTAAATCAAAATGTGGCTAGAAGGAAAATTTTGAGCATTGATGATGATCATGGTGTGAGAATTGAAGGGAAAGAGCAGGTGGCTGGAGAAGCTGTGAAATTTTTTGGGAACTTGTTAGGGAATAGGTCGCGATGTATTGATGCTAACACTGTTTTGGGGGAGGTGATTAAGAATAAGCTCACCTCTAATCAAGCTGAGTTATTGGAGAAAGAGGTCACACATGATGAAATCAAAGAGGCAATGTTTGGAATTGGGTCTGACAAGGCCCCTGGTCCGGATGGCTTTAACAGCTATTTCTTTAAAATGAATTGGCAGCTTGTGGGGGAAGAGGTGTGTGAGCTATAAAATTCTTTTTCGATAATGGGAGTTTCTTCAACCAGTGGAACTGTACCAGCCTGGCTTTGATTCCTAAGGTTGCAGCCCCTAGAAGTATGAGGGATTTCAGACCTATATCGTGTTGCAACACCTTGTACAAGTGCATCTCCAAAGTTATTACTTGTAGGCTTAAGAAGATGATGCCAGACCTCATTAGTAATAATCAGGCTGCCTTTGTTGAAGGCAGATCCATAGCTGATAACATCCTGCTATTACAAGAGTTAATGAGAAATTATCATAGGGACTCTAACCCTCCTAGATGTGCAATTAAGATAGATATTCTTAAAGCCTATGATACAGTGAGCTGGGACTTCCTGATGCAGCTATTGACTCATGTTGGCTTCCCCCCCAAAGTCATTGGGTGGATCTCCAAGTGTGTGACTACTACCAGGTTCTCCATTAATCTGAATGGGGAACTGAATGGGTTTTTTCATGGGAAAAGAGGGCTCAGGCGGGGAGACCCTCTCTCTCCATATCTTTTCCTGCTTGTGATGGAGGCTTTCTCTGGGATTATTTCTAAAGCTGCTGAATCAGACCTGTTCAGTTATCACCCCAGGTGCAAGGAGATGGCCCTAACTCATCTTAGTTTTGCTGATGATCTGATAGTTTTTGCTGGTGGGGACAGGGTGTCTTGCAGCATTGTGAAGGAGGCCATATCAAAGTTCAGCTCTTTAACTGGGCTTATGGTCAACTTGGAGAAGAGCAGCCTCTTCACTGCTGGGGTTAATGTGGATGGGATTCAGGAGATCTCCTCTATTCTGGGAATACAGCACAGCTCCCCTCCTTTCAAATATCTGGGGGTTCCTCTCATCACAACTAGGTTGAAGAAGGAGGATTGCTCTCACTTGGTGGAAAGGATAACTATGAGAACCAGATGTTGGACTAATAAATTCCTGAGTTTTGCAGGTAGGCTCCTCCTTGTGAAGACTGTGATTTTCAGCATCCAAGTGTATTGGGCAAGCATTTTTATCCTGCCCAAGAGCATCATTAAAAAAATTGAGCAGATTATGAGGAATTACTTATGGAAAGGGGATGAGGCTAATAGCAAAGGGGCAAAAGTTGCTTGGAAGGATATTTGTGTATCTCTGGATGAGGGGGGGCTAAATATCAAGTGTCTAGAGACTTGGAACAGAGCAGCTATGGCTAAGCATTTGTGGAATCTATGCAGTAAGAAAGACAGCCTATGGATCAAATGGTGCAACATTTATAAGATCAAGGGAAGGAGCATCTGGGCTCTGAGTATCCCAAATGATTCTTCATGGAGCTGGAGGAAAATCCTCAAGAGCAGAGAGAAGTTTAGAAGCAAAATAAAGACCATCATTGGGAATGGAAATCATGCTTTTATGTGGTTTGATAATTGGCACCCTAATGGCCCGCTGCACCCCTTATATGGGGGAAACATTGTGTATGACTCTGCTAGTAATCTAAAAGCAAAAGTTTCTGATTTTATCCACCACTTGGAGTGGAGATGGCCTTCAACTGTGACTTGGGAGCTGAATGAAGTTAAGAATGCTATTCTTCCTACTATTCAGGATGCAAATGATAATGTTGTGTGGCTGCCCTCTAATAATGGGAAGTTCACCATAGCTTCTGCTTGGGATCTTTTAAAGGCACATAAGCCTATGGTTAACTGGAGCAAGTTTGTGTGGAGTAAGGTGTGCATCCCTAAATGCTCTTTCATTACCTGGTTGGTGGTTAGGAGGGCCATCAACACTAAAGTTAATCTACATGAGTGGGGGGTTTCTATGGATGACCTGTGTGAGTTATGTGGGAATGAGAGGGAGACATATAACCACTTGTTCACTCAGTGCAGCCTTAGTAAAAGTATATGGCAAGAGGTGTGGCTAAGAAACCAATGCTATAGGGATACCCTGGATTTAAATAGTGAGTTGGATATGGCTACAATTAACCACTCTTCGAAGACTCTATGCGATAAGATAAGATCCTTATCCTTTACTACTACTATCTACTGCATTTGGATGGAAAGGAATGCTAGATGCTTCAAGCATGTCTCCAATTCCCTTGACTCCATTGTGAAGGGCATTGAAAACATGGTTCGAGCAAAAGTGCTTACTTGGAAGAAGGACAGAAGGAACTATGCAAACTGGATGGCTTGTATGTACTGGAACATTCCTGAAGATAGGCTTCTGTACTAAGGATTAGTCTAGTTTTGGCTCTTCTTGTTGTTTTGTTTGCCTTTGGGGTATGCCCTGGGGTTTCCTTTCTTTTGTTAAGTTTTTTTCCTCTGTAAATTCTTAGTTTTTATATATACTCAATCTTTCCCCAAAAAAAAAACCCAAGCTTTTATTCTTCAATCCAAAAGACTGTTTCAAAGATTTCACAAAAAAGGATTTAAGAGGCTTTTCAAGACTTTTTCTAAGCGAGCTTCTCATGGGTTTGCTTTAGCAATAAGAAATTAAATTTTAGACACACTTTGAAGGAAGTTGATTTCCACTCTTCTCCTTTTATATGTGTATTTTCTATGATTCACACCGAATTATAGTGTAAAAATCAATTAGGAACCTTTAGGAAATTGTGTATTCATAACTCATGGTTGTAATTTCATAGATTCTAATATCCTCATATGTTGAATTTAAATGTTGAGCCCAAATAAATTATGAAAATTGAATATTAGCCCCAAAGTATGAAAATGGTATTTTAGGGTTTGGGTTCAGGTAGGCTTGGCAGAGCAAGACAAGAGGTGCCTCGTGTAGCACCTCGGTCGGTCGACCATATTGGGATGAGATAAGGCATGAGGAGCCTTCATGAAGAACAACCCATTGACTTTTACAAGTTTTACCGATCCCATTTTGATGTAGTAGTTGTGCTAGGATATTGGGAGACATTTGAGGTTGTTAACTTGTATGGAGGTACATAAGCATGTTTTAGATACCTTCAACTTGATTGGGGACACTCTCCAGTGGTGGGAGAGTTTGACTTATGTGAAGGATAAGGAGATGATGACTTATTATAAGTGCATGGTCCACTTTGATGGTAAGTATTTCCCGTCATTAGTCATACAGCCGAAGAAGGCATAATTTATTCTACTTTTAAGCATGAATATCGCATAGTAGCTGAGTACGAGCAGAAGTTTACTAGTTTATCCCTGTTTGCACAAGATGAGGTTGACATTGATAAGAAGAAGTTGAGGGATTTTATAAGAGGGCTAGTGTGGCCTATCAGACAGGTTCTCACAGGGAACCCAACCTTTATCACCTACACTTAGGAGGTATACATCTTGATAATGCATTGTCAGGATCGTAGGGACCACAAGAGAAAGTGGGTCAGTTTAATGGGCAAGCTCAAGTGGAGACAAATGTGGTGTGCCATGCCAGTAGGGACCAGGGCATTGAAGGTATTTCAGGCCCTATCAGGAGAGATGGAACAAAGCAACAAAGGTAATATGGGGCACCCCATACCCATTTGATGTAGTGTGATTTAGATGTGTAGGCAGGGGACATAGATCATGACTTTGCCTAAGTGCAGAGGTTCAAGGACAACTGCGTTAGGGCCAGTCAGGCTTGGGCTTTTGTAAGGACATAGATAGGGGTAGGGACACTAGGGCTTTTGTAAGGACATATTTTCACATAGATTCAATTTGTATATATATTATCTTTATTCCATTTGGACAAAATTTGCTTGAGTTATAGATTAGAATTTGAATTCAGTTTATCCTTCAAGCCTATGATGCATTTTTAGGACCGTAGCGGTCAAATAAAGTGATGATCACATTGTTCTGAGTTTGTGCCAATTTTCATCTTCAACATCCATGGGATCTCAATAAAGTATGAATACATATTATGTTGGAATCCCGAATACGTTTGGGTGTTTTATTTTAACATATTTTTTAGGCTATTTTCGAAAAAGGTTTTTCAATGAAAACAATATTTTTTGGTTTTAATTCGTTCGAATGAGTTTTATTAGTTCCCTCAAATGAGTTAAGTAGATTCGTTCGAACCAATTTTTGTCATTGTTCAAACGATTTAGAATGTTCATTCAAACGACCTTCAAACGAGATGTTTCTATTTTATAGAATGTTTTCGCGCGAAGCTTGATAAAATTTCCTTCAAATAATATTAGCGATGTCATTTGAACAAGATAGCTAATGTCATTTGAATGAATATATGGTTTTCGTTAGAACGACTTGTCTAAAAGTGCGTGCCGACTTAAAATTAAGAAAATCTATATGTAGGAGGGGCTTGTTTGTAAAACTCCCTGCTAAAAAATAAGTTATCTGACCAAGGAAAATTGGAGTTCATTCGATGTTATATGGAAGAGGTTAATCAAAACAGTCGAAAGACCAAGTTTAGAAGAACCGAGGAAGCTCAATGCACCATCGATCGACTTGGTGGGAAGGTTCCTAAGGAAACTGCTTTCGAGAATATAGGGACTGAAACAACTCTACACGATCAAACATGTTGTGAAATAGCCCACCCGATTGAACATGCTGTGAGTAACCATCAACTTGCTCGACTAAAGTATTAATGTGTTTTAAAAAGATGCTGACGTAGAGGATACTATCTGACATAAAGGAATATTCCTTTTTCACATGATCCCTGGCATACAAACTATATATTATGTATTGGGCAGTGTGCTTAGCACTTTTAGTTAAAGTAATACTTTTGCCCATGTTTTACGAGAACTTTAAGCCACACTTAACGGGACTGTCACCCATTGAATGACTGATTGTGATTTACCAGTAGAAGATTCCAAAATAAGAAAAGGCACTTGAGGTCCCACGGGATTAAAGTTGAGACTGTATTTTCGCATTATTCCGTTGAAGAATGGCAAGAAAACACAATGCAAGAGAAAGGAGACTTAAGGAGACTAAAAGAGATTCTGAGAGAGTTTAAACATTGTATACAATTGAGAGGAGAAGTTTTATTGTTGAGATTGAGTGTTTATAAATATTGATTTTCATTCTCTAAGTGAAATAAAACTCGAGCTCCTGTGGACGTAGCCCAAGTTCGGTGAACCATGTTATTTGTTGTGTTCTTACTGTTGATTTTCTCTTTTGATCATATTTTCCTTCACTATTACTGATCACCATCTTGTAAAGTATATTTTTCCATCACCATTAATAGGGGTTACGCCTCAGTTTACTATAAATGCCCAAGTGACAAGAGAAATCACCACTTCTTCTTACGACCCAAAGAGAAGTGTTCTCTTACATTTGGCGACTCCGCTGTGGAGGTATTCTCTTAGAGATGGTGAATGAAAATATAAATCTTATTCTTGCATTCGATGATGCTCAGCACGAGGAAGAGCGAGTTATTATTACACATGCTACTCAGGTTCCTCAAGTCACTACTGCCACGAGGAATGCTCATGTGGGGCAAGCTTCCACGAGCTCAATTTTAAGGCCCAACCAAATGACCAATCTCATGGTCAAATTTGAAGATTTATCCAAAGTCAATAAAAAATGACGATGTTTGGTTCCACAATGGATCCAAGTTCCTTCACAATACTAGTGGCACAAGTCGTTGCTCCTTTAACAGGAATGCCCGTTACACCTCCCAGTCTAATTGTTCATGTTACGATCAATCTTGCTCCTGCTATAATGACAACCGCTAAAACTCGAGTTATCATCACTCCTTCACTGGTCATCACTCCAATAAAGGCAATAGAGGCAATTATTTTTCCTTCTTTAACCATTGAGGAGGTTAAAAGAGAAATGATGAAGATACTATCATCATCCTCATAAACATTTATTTACGATGATTTTCATACTCCTTACCCAAAGGAGTACAACGATGAACTTTATCATGAGGGGTATATTCCTCCATCCTTTGATAAGTTTAATGGCAGAGGGGGTAACCCGAAGGAACATTTTAAGAGATTTGTGGAGCATTTAGATGCTAATTGCAACGTAAAAAGTTGCATTTAAGAGAGTTTTTGAAGTCCCTTACTGATAAAGCTTATACGTTGTATTGTCACCTAGCCCCAACGAGTGTGGTTATGTGGGAAGATAAGCATGTGCAATTTCTCCAAAATTATTCTTGGTGGATGATGAGTTTACTCTTGCCTAGCTTGCTCGAGAGAAGCAAAATCCAGTGAGAAGTTGATGGTTTACATCAAGAGGTTTAGAGAGAGGTCTTTATATATACGGCAAGATGCAAAAGAGAGATCCTTCAAATTTGTGCACAAGGATCATTTATAATTATCCTTAGTCCAGTCAGACGCAGGTTTAGGAGAAGTGGCATTTTCAACGGTGACAGTGGGAGGAGTCCACCCTCTTTCACAAACAAACCAGACACGTTCATCAATAGACTTTAAACCATATTTTATGTGGGCTTTCCAATAGGCATAATATGTGCCATCAAAGACGGGCAATCGATTATATAAGTTCTCCATCGAAAAAATTGCGAATTTTTTCAAATTTAGATTTTTCAAAAAAAATCGATATCACAAAAATTTTACGGAAGAAGAAACACTCAGTAAATTAGAGTAAACTACTCTGATACCAATCTGTAAGAGGTAAAAATCCAGAGTTAAAACTGTGATACCAATTTGAGAATGCGTGATATCGATTATTTATTTAATTCATAAATTTTCAATTTAAAAATTATTTAATTAGAGTCAATCTTTGATCCAAAATAATTAAACCCTAATAATGCATCTATGTGATATAAATCAATTATGCAAATAAAACAATCACAAATCGAGGGACAAACAATTTCAAGAAAAAAAACCTTTCAGGTAAAACCATTATTTCACTTTATAATGCAAATCGCAACTTACAATTACACATATGAAATCTGCAATGAATTTCCCATAGCAAATTCACATAGATCGTAACCTAACACTAGAAAATATCCCCTCTAGAACCTCAATGATCGTAGTCGTCAGCAAGCAGCTCCCGCAAGAACTACCAATCCAGCAGTAGAGATGGCACTCCACAAAGACAAACTTCCAAGAAGTATTTGGGTTCCACAAATGATTCACAAAAGGATTGGGATGTTTTGGTGAATTAAAAACTAGGTTTTTAACCCTAAAAGATGAAGACTACAAGTCTGCAGATATGCAGTTTTCGTGTATCATAAGTCTTAACGAAAAATGTCTCCAAAACAGGTATTTATAACAAAACAAACTTTTTGAGGCGGCGGAGGTCATTCGAACGACATTGGATGTCGTTACTAACGAACTAAGAAACGACCTTTAAAACACACAAAACAATATGTGGTTGTTTGATGCAACAAAGAAACAACCCTTCAAGAGACCTATCATATGACATATGACGTCATTAGAAATAGTCGTTTGAACGACTTATCAATGTCGTTTGAACGTCATTGCTATGTCGTTTAAACGACGTAAACGGAAAATTTTTTATTTTAAAAATCTCGCCTACAAGTCTTTCAAAATTTAATTTGACGTAGAAAAAATGCCTTAGTTTGATAAAAAAACAGTTTCAAAAAATATCCCAATACTCAAGTAAAGTATTTACGAAACTTAAACACATTATATATGAAATTGTACGTTATGTCGTGCATAAGTTGAAGATACTTGAGATTCGGATCTGTCGTCTTGAATAATGAGTGTGAACTTCTTCGACGGTTGTAGTGGTATACGACATACTCTATGTAAACTACAGACTATGGAAATTATGTCCTTACATTATTTCATCACCTCGCTTGTTTGAACCCTCGAACTTAGTTATACCTATGTCCAATGAGATTAGCTCCTTTTATGGGTTCTGGGTTCTTTCAAACTTGCAAGCATTTCGCTATTAACATTATACAATGTAATGGTCGACCACACTTAAGAAACCTCAACCAAGTTACTTAGGAATTTCTTAAGCTATATAGCCTCTTTAGTTGCCTCTGAGGTGGAAACAACTTCGGCCTCCATGCTGGAGTCATTAATGCATGATTTCTTCATACTCCTCCAATTAACAAGTCCGCTTTCTAAAGTAAACACTTAACCTGACATAAAAATCCTGGAATCCTTATCTGACCAAAAACTGAGTCTTTGTACAAAAAATAAGACTATTTGTTGAGTAAACTAGCACATAATCTCTAGTCCTTTTTAGGTACTTAAGAATGCACTTATTGCAGTCTATTGCTCCTCGTTTGGGTTAAGCTGAAATTTGTTGACCTTTTCAATGGAAAAATAGATATCTGATCTTATACACAGCATATCGTACATGACATTCCAACCGCCGAATCATAAGGTATATTTCTCATCCTCACTATCTGATTGGGAGTATCATGACACTAATCCTTTGATATAGTGATTCCACGCCTGAAAAGAAAAAAAAATCCTTTTGTGGAATCTGTGGAATCTTGATGTTAAACTTGCGAGCACAACAACGATATAATTTGATTGGGATATCATAACATCTTATTTATTCGATGAAGCAAAAGCTTGATCCTAAGGATGTTAATGGATTGTCCTAAATTCTTCATATCAAGTTACTTAAACAACCACACTCTTATATAAGATAAGATAACCCACCTTGCTCCCTGTTAAGAGAATATCATCCATAAGATATACCAGAAATACCACTACATCTCCATCATACTTCTTATAAAAAGAATTATTATTTAGTTTTGATCAAAATCAAAAATTTATTGCTTGATCAAACCAAACGTTCCAAGACCTTGATGTCAGCTTGAGTCTATAAATGGACATCTTAAGCTTACACACTTTGCTTACTTGACTTTTTACTATGAATACTTTGGGTTGCACCATAAGTATACACTCGTTAAAGCAATTGTTCAAGAACGCAGTCTTAATATTAAAATATTCATAATAAGCTTTAGCACAACAATGGGAGAGAAGGTTTGCTCAAAGTCAATCCTTTTCTTTCGGAGTAAACCCTTTTTCAATAAGCCTAGCCTTGAAGTTTCCACCTTCCCATCTATCCATCTTTTAAATTCTTATAAATACACTTGCACCCAGTGGGTTTTATCCCATTAACAAGTCTACAAGATCCAAAACATGATTCGAATCCATCTTGGTATCCTTAGTCTTAACTCATAGATAAAATTCCTTGCCTTGGAGTACCTCATTGTCGTTCCTGAGAACCAGTTTTTGTTCTCTTAGGATCTCACCGAAATGTTCACCCAGAATATTAACATGTCAGGATGTCTCATGAACCTCCCACTATGACCTAGCACCACTTGTGATCTAGTATATGTGACACATTTTACTTGATCATCAATACTCCCACTATGGTCAGGTAATATATTTTCGATATCAACTTTTATTTCTTCCTCTATGGATGGTCTCACAACATCAATAATATGATGTTCCGTGTTCTTTTGTATTACTTTCTTAATCTTGGGCACGTGGTTCATTACATAATCATCTTTCAAGAATCGAACAGTGATACCATTAATGACCTTTTTTGTGCTTAGCAATATAACATAAAAACTTTTATAACATTTGGGATAACCAACAAAGAGATATACTTTTGCCATTGATTCCAACTTCCTTAGATCCTTCCACAACACACATATTGACATTCCCATATCCCAATATGTCCTAGTGTGGACATGTGCCCGTTCTGCATTTTCATGTGAGTTAAATACTTCAATTTAGATGGAACTAAATTCATAATGTATATACCAACCTCTTAATGAAAAATCCCAAATATAATGTAAAAGGCCTGTATAACTAATCATAGACCTTACCATATATAAACGATTCTTATTCCTTCTTTCCTCTACACCATTTTGTAGTGGAGTACCTTGTGTAGACAATAGGGATACAATCCTCACCTTCAATAAATGATTTCTAAACTCTCTCAAAAGGTACACACTCATATGATCAAATCGTAGGGTTTGGATTAGTTTACCTCCTTCATCCTCCACATTATCCTTGTACACTTTGAACTAATCAAAGGCTTCAGACTTGTGGTGCATAAGATAAATATATCCATTCTTGAGGACATTAATGAAATCGATGAGATAATCACAACCACCTCTTGACCGGACAGCCATAGGACCACATTAATCGAAATGAACTAATTCTGATGCATTTTTTATTCTTTAGCTTTTTGGAGTGAAAGGCCTCTTGGTAATTTTACCTTCCAAATGTGATTCACGGATAAAAAGTCCCTCCACTTCTAAGAAACTTAATTATCTATTTCATACCAGTATTGAAAATCCTTTTTGGATTAAAATGATTACTAAGTGTAATTGCTAAAATTGTGTTTGGTTCAAGTGAGAAGGATACTTTATCTTTAATGACGGTGAATTATTATTTATTGAAGTATTTTACAATATTGGTGAGACGAACCTTATAATGTATAAATTATTTTCTACTGTACCAGAACACATAAAAAAATTCCATTTTGATAAAAGAATTTTATTAAAATAATCAAATATCTGTTCAAAATCGATTTTGAAAGGAAAACAACTTTTCTTCAAAAACCAGATATATGATATAATTTTCCAACATTTTATTTTTGTCTCTACAAAAATATACATGTAAAACGTAATCTATAAAAGTGTAAATAACTAGTGAAAATGTTAAAATACACAGGGGATTAGTTAAGTATAATGAGTAGATAATGGTTAACAATATGTGATTTTGGTATATTCTTTATGATGGTTTTATTTAGAGTAGTGACACTCTTTGTATGGATTATATGTGAGGCATGAGTTGGGCTATCGCTCGGCCGTTGGACAATTATATGTTTGTATGACATTTATGAGTTGGATGATTACTCTTTATTGGGTCTATCCAGGATGGGTGATTTCACTGGATCGAAGGAATATATATATATATATATATATTGGGATATATATG
This sequence comes from Sambucus nigra, assembly GCA_949130495.1. Taxonomy (NCBI): domain Eukaryota; kingdom Viridiplantae; phylum Streptophyta; class Magnoliopsida; order Dipsacales; family Adoxaceae; genus Sambucus; species Sambucus nigra. The sequence goes on along the minus strand of OX422222.1, from coordinate 173,771,864 downwards.
CATATATTATAGTTTGTGTTAATGTTCCTTGTTAGTTTGGTCTAGGATGGTTGATTTCGTTGGATTGATGTAATAAGATTTACACCATCATCATCATATTTCTCCTCATACGAATCACAAAAAGATTTGCTATGGTATTTTATTTTAAGCCCTAGGTTTTTTCCTGAAACCTAGCTCTTGTTTTTTTTCCAATGCATGATTAATAATAGATCTTAGGGATGAAATTTTTCCGCAATTTAAATATAAATCCTGGTTCCCAAACACTTGAGTGATAGTTCATTAATATTAAATGTGTGTTTGTTCGCCCCTAAATGGGGAAGTTTGATACGAGCAGATTTAATATTAAAGAATGAACGAATGGCATACACTTAAACACAATTAATTATATCCTGTCACTATCGGTAATTGTGGTACCAAGGCCAGCTCCCAAAATATGGGGGCCTGAGGCGATATTTCGAAATGGAGCTCCATGAATATTTTTTGTTTTTAAAATAACAAATGAGGTCATTAGTCATAATCAACATAAAAAATAAAAGTTCCAAATATAAGTACAAATACAAACTCCCTTGCAACAAAAAAATGGCATCAACACAACCTTTGGTAGATCGAGCAAGAGACATCATGTTCCTTTTTTAGCGTACAACCAGCTTGTCTATGAGCCCTTTTGGCTAAATGGTTGCACCAATAATTATAAAAAAATGACATAACAAATAACACATATTTGGGGGTGCCTAAAACTTGCCAAAATTTGGGGACCCAAGGCAACCGCCTCCTCCGCCTTCCCTTAGGGGAACTAAAAGATGCTGACTATTCGATTATGTTGGATAAAGGCTTTCTGGACTGTCCGGATAACATAATTGAACGATGAAAAATCTATTTAGTTTAGAGTGAGGTGATTTAATCTCCCAATGAAAAATCTCATTTCACAATGGAACTACGATACTCTACTGGATTAGTTCTAACTGGAGGTAGAGGGATGCCAAACTAGAATTTAATCAAACGTTAATACTCACATATGTAATTGGAAATCAAGTCTTTCAATTATGATTATAAGATTTCAAAAATGAACTCAACTTATTAGCCACTTGTTTAGTTTTAAAAGTAAAATATTTTAATTGGAATAAATTTTAAGTACTAGAAATATTTTTTGAACAACTAAGAAGGATAATAAAAAAAATTACTCAAAATTCCTATAAGTATTTTAAAATTATGATGTGATTAATTCCTCGCGTTAGAATAGGCTTTCCTCCAAAATGGAGGTAATTAATCTGTGACAACCCGCTCCAAATAATAACGGGTGGCCATCCACTACATAAATCAGGTATCTCAGATGGTACTGTCTCAACATCAACAACTAAACACCATAATATAAGGCTAACTACCCGGAATCATTAAGTGTGAATCGTCAAAATTTAAAACTTTTATAATAACATCAATAATAACACCAATAATGCACACAACCAACAATATACACCTAACTATGATGTGTGAAAAGTGCGTGCTCCAATAATATGAAAGAGTACAATACGTTGTACAACAAAATCTCAGCAATGAAATACCCGAATATGCTGTCGGGTAACAGACAATACAATAATGAGAGAGATGAAATAGGGAAGTGTTAATCTACAACACTTGAATACTAACTCAATATACAAACTGGATCCTAATCTAGATATACAAAGATAGGAATCGACTAAAGCAAGTGTCGCAACAGTCCGCTACTGCCACAGCTCCACAAATACCCTGGATGGATAACATCAAAGGCGTCCTTGCGGAGGAACTCCTGAAGTAATACAATATATACAAGGAGGAGGAAAATATAAACGGGTCAGAGCCCGAGTTTGGAAAATATTTTATAGCAAGTGTATTAAAATGCATAATAATTATAAATGCATTATTACATGATTTAGTTGGAATCGAACACTCCATAATAATTCAACTCACCTCTCATCTAAAGCGCGCACTAAACGTATGCACGTGATCTCCAAAAGGACAATCAATTCTAAATAGGTAAGAGGATCCTAACTTAAACCCAAAAGAAGTATTTAAGCAAAATCATCTAACCTATTTCCCAATACATTCGCTCCCGTACTTTAATGTAATAGTTATAGTTATCTTTATAATGTTCATTTATTGAACATATAAAGTTACATGATCCAATCATGTCCACATCATCACAATATATCGACAATCTCATTTACTAGAATTTATATTCTAGTAATGCCCATAAAAGGCATGAAACCATATATATAATTATTATAGATGAGTTATTAGCATCAAGAGTTAAGGACTAAACTCCTCCCGATTCTCAACACGGTACTGCGTTTCGTGCGTGGGACGTCTGGCCGAAGCGAAATCCAAACAAGGAACCCCCCCCCCCCCCCCGTTACACTACTCCTGGCCGTATCGATCCTCGGGGCTCATTATGCCCTCAATGCAAGCTGCATGTAACCCAAATGATTATTATCAAATTTTAATTAATTAATATTCCCAATTCTCAACAGTACACGACGTTTCATGCGTGGGACGTCTCGCAGAAGCGAAATCCAAACAAGGAACCCCCCCCCTCCCCCCCCGTTACACTACTCCTGACACTGTCAATTGTCGGGATAGGTGATTTAGATATATATATAATTATGAGCATTAAGGACTAAACTTATTCCCAAGTTCCAGCATTACACTGCGGTTCGTGCGTGGGACGTCTCGCCGAAGCGAAATCCAAACAAGGAACCCCCCGATACACTAATCCTGGCAATGTAGGTCGTTGAGGTCCATTATGCCCTTGACACCCAAGTACAAACACAAGCAATAACAACCATCCAACCGAGCTATAACTCAAAGGACGCAGGCTCACATGCTATCATCTTCCAGCAGCCCATATACGTAGCAAACTGGGGCCACCTGGTGGGGTTAAACGACACCCACCTCGTGATCAACTCATGCACACAACGTCCCGGGAAGCGGTCATAGTTCCTAACCGGCAAGTGAGAGCGACACATACCCACGACCTCTCACCCCCAAAATAAATAAATGTATATATATGTCATTTGATGACCACAAGGACGACTATGACCTGGGGAATATCCACATCCTGCTTTTCTAGTCAGAATGCTCACCCTCTATGCACGAAACTTCCCAATGATAGCAAGGAGGGGGTATGCTTAACATGTATATACACCATCATATAAGGTATACATACATCCCACTTAACAAAGATATACCACTTTATAAGGTATACATGCAACAACATATTTATTATCATTATACGCTCTTAGGCGTAATTTGATTAACATCATTGTTTAGTATATCCCTCTCTTGATACACTAACCGTCAATGCTCACACATTTACCCCACTTAGTATATACTATACTAATTCTCGCTTGAAGCTCTCATGTCGCTTCTAGTATGAATTGTCTTTCAATTCTATTTAAGTTAAGGATATTCTATATCTTATTGCTCCTCAATTAACATTTCTCATTGTGTGAGATATCTCCCAAATCAATCATCAATAAGGATATTTCTATATCCATATGCACATTAAATAGCATTTATTATTTTCCATTCATAATAGGGTTCAATTCATTTTATGAACCTTTTTAAAGTTATCCCATTTGGGATTTGGATCCTAAGATCCGGCATCTCTAAGTTATTCTCATTCTCAGATCGCGAAATTTATTTATTATCACCAAATAAAATCCCAAATAAAAGTGGGCTTCCCCACTTAGAGAAATCCCAAAATCTCCAATCGGTATTCTATATTCCTCAAATACTAACCTCGATACTTAGAGGATTTTTCCCAAAATTGATATACTCTTTAGATCCTCACTTCTCAACATTAATCACTAAAACTCTCCGACATTTACATTTAGTCTTTTAATTATCAATTAGCCTCATATATCGTCTTTTGACTCTAAGGTCTATAATCCCCTTATATAATCACTTAATCCTTTATGATACTCTGATTATGGAAGTCCATCTATACAAACCCAAAGAAGAAGGGGATAACTTAAATTCTCAAACTTGAACCCAAAACAGGGGACCGGTCGACCGGTTCCCAAACCGCGGTCGACCGCGTTTCTTAATTTTGCCTATAATCAGTGTGCCCAAATCTGGAGGCGCGGTCGACCGGTCCTCTATACGCGGTCGACCGGCCCTAACAGGTACCACGGCCAACACCATTTTTATACAACTCCAACTTCTCAAAAACTCCATAAAATTCCATTCAACCACAAATCTTCAACCCAAACATATTCCTAACATTTATATTCATTCTAGAATACTTATAAACTGATTTTTATCATTAAATCAAAGATCTACATACTAAATCTAAGATTATACCCAAAAGTTAGGTTTTGTTAAACTAAACCTAAAACCCAAAATATCAATCCACAAATCATGCAATAATTGGTACACAACAATTATTTAGCAAGTTTAATCGCTTGCCTCGGGTTTGTAGGGTCTGAATCCTCCTTGAGATCGCGTGGAAACCGTAAATCTCCACTTTCTCTCCTTTTTCTCCTTCTTTCTCTTCTTCTTTCTTCTTCTCTCTTTCTTTCTAGGGTTTTCCTCTTTCTCTTAAGTGAGAATGACTTCTCACGTGGCTTTTAAGCCTTAACCCACAAGACACACATCTTTAAATGATAATACTACACACTTTAAATGACCCGGTAACTTTAATTCGAGTCAAACGGTCCTACATTATTTCGGAACCTAAATAGACCCCAAGTACAGTCATTTCGACTTTATCGACCCTTCCGGAAACGATGGTACCCTCAGAATCGACATTCAACACTCTTTCTAACGACTCTAAATTTTGACCTCAATTGCCAATTTAATTATTTCTCCCATAAAATATTATTTATTTCTCCCCAAAATAAATAAATTGTCGACTCCAAAACCTCGGGTTGTTACATAATCATGGTTTCATAATATTTTGAAATTAATGGTAATTCTTTTAAATTAAGTGTAAGTATGTTCGGTCCCCCCAACGAGAAAGCTCTATATGAACATTTTTAATTTTCAATAATGGACCGACCAGAATTTTCTAAACATCAATGTTGGTTAATGACGCTCCGGTAAGGATCATGTTCTTATGATGTTTGTCATCTTGGTTGAACCAAGGATCCCTTGGATTAAAAATTGATGGGAAAACCCGAATCAATTTCATGATCCAATAATGAACATCATTTGAAGATGCGACATGGTGTTAGTTGTGGTTAAGAAAGTTCATAATCAACGGGTGGAGTGAAAAAGTCGAAAGGCAGGTGTTTTCACTACAAGTAGCTGGAACATTGATAACAATGATGACCGATTTTCCTATCAGTATTCAAATTAGCCTCATAGATATAATCAAATCCCACATATACCTATACGCGTACACATATAAATATACTAACTATTCATGACCAGCGAAGTACACAATACTCAATGTTAAACTACCTACAATCCCAACACATAGGTAGTTGAAATTTACATATTTACATTGTCCCTCACAAACAAACTAAATATTCACACACACACACACACATACACACATATACCCCGAGACTAAACCCCATATTCGAATAAAATTATACCCTAATATTTTAGGTATACAAGAATAAACCAAAACGTAAGCTACTACACCCCGATACAACTAATCACACTTGATCTAAACTCAACTCAATCATGTGGTCCCACCGAGTGCCCAAACCCCACCATGAATAATACATACATATGCATATCACAGTTCACATATAGGCTATAACTGACATTGATATACACATACCCATCCAAATCCTCAAAACTGGATTACGTTAACAATAATAGGTTTAATATATTCAAAACCTGATTAAAACTCGCCCTTATGTTCTCTTAGTTTATCTTGTTATAAAAATTATATATATCATATTAAATATACATAAACAACAAGAAATTAACCATTCCAACCGAATCCAACCTATAAAACCCATCTTAAAACCAAACTATCGACCTTCTACAGGGTTGGATCGATCCGACGGGGCCAAAGTGTCATGCTTCACCCAATTTTACTTCCATGGCTGCCCCAAAAATTACCAAACTTGACCTAGGGTTTCTAAAACAACTAAAAACCATTCTTACATACATAAAAGTCACAGATTAACGTATATAACAAGTTCTTCTCAAGATTTAACAAGATTCTAAAACAATTCAGGGTTCAATTACAAATTTTTCATCTTCTTCATGCAATTAGGCCAAATTGAGACGTGATTAACATCAATTATTTCATTAAACATGTGATTATGCATAATTCAATCATTCAAACAAATAAATGAATCAGATTTACAACATACGGTGATTCAAACATAAAAATTAATGGTTTTTCACCATATTATCCATTTAGTTTAACATAAGCAATGGGTTTAATATTACGTCATATGGTGATTCAAACATCAATGCATTCTATATAAGCATGGGCTTAATCAATTACTCAATTAGAATCTATATTAAACATGCTTACAATTCAGATTATTCAAACTAAAATCATATTTTAAAACTTATTAACATGTTTATAACTAATCAATTCATACGCAATGATGAAATCATAAACAAATTACATTAATAATAAGAAAGATAGTATTTCTTGCCTTAAACTAATCTTTATCTTTGATTAGTTCCTCTTAAGTGTTCCTCCTCGTCTCCCAAAGCTTGTCTCTTGATTCTAGGTTTTAAATATGATGTATTAATGTTTAATGAGGGTTATTAGTCTATTTAAAACTCTAAACCAGGAAGTCTACTTTGGACCCACTTTTACATCCCCAAATAAGCCCGAACAACTAACCCAATACACTTAAAATTTATCCCAAAGGTGTACTTACCCACGAGCCCAATTTTTCCCAATAAAAATACTATTTCGGGCCTCTGTACTCCCCCAAATTCCCATCCCATCGTGTCAACCAAAAATCTCAAATTAATTACGACCGAATAAATTTAATTTTCACGAGCCGTTCCCCAATTATTTAAAATTCTCATTTTAGATTCCAGTTAATAATCCAAACTAATTAAACCTAATAAATTATTCGCTAATATACCCCAGCGAATATTAACTCATAATTAAATAATGATTTAATTAATTCCTAAAACCGATCGTCCTCCTAGTGCGATAGTTGTTGTCTCCCCGACTCTTGAGGTGTCAGCTGAGCCAACTAAACATAATCTAGTATTGGCAATTGTGGTGCCGAAAAGTCATTTAAAGAGGCATGATCATATTGACCTACTTATTGAAATCTCTCGGGTTAGCCTTCGAACACTTCTTGGCCATATGACCTTCCTCTCCGCAACTATAGAAAAGTCCCTTAAAGATACCATTGTGAACCCCTTACTGCTGACCAACTTTCTCCTTTCTCTGTTTCTTCCATGGTTGGTAGTCTCCTTACAGATCCTCACATTGTGACTGCTTGCCCTCTCGGCGATGCAAATGCCCTCCTCAATTGTCCCCACACTTATTCTCTTAAGTATTAGTCCCTTTGTATGTAGTCTTCTCTTTCTTGGACTTATAAAGTCTGAGTGCTCCTGGTAGTGCAATAATGTGGCATTCACCACCTACATATACGTCGTGTATGTCGAATTCCTCAATAATACCTGCTTGATCCTCCAAGTAAATCCCCTAATGAAATAATCCATTTGTTTCTCCACAATGTCCACCTCATCGGGTGAAAAGAGAGAGAGAGAGAGAGAGAGAGAGGTGAACTCTTACTCATACTCATACTCGGCCACTATGCGGCTCTTCTGAACCAAGGTTAGAAAATCTCTCTTCTTTACATCTCTAACTATGTAATGGTGTAACTTATTTAATTAGATGTCAACCCACAAACAAATTTTTATTATTTTAAACCCTAAAACATTCAACTGGGTGATTCAAGACATTAATTAGTTAAATCATGCAATCACAAAATCATTCAACACAATATTTCAGGAAAAATCTCCAAAGGGGTAAAACTTTTTATTTCACTAATACAGTTTGCAAATCGCAACCTAAAATCTTATGAGTGAAATGCATCCCAACGAATCTCCTGCAGGTGACCTTTGTCTTTTTTAATAGTGGTTCTCTCAAGTACCACAAATACCGTAGTCTTCCTTCAGCAATAACTCTCACAAGAATCACAAGAGCAACAGTAGAGACTCATTCTCTACAAGATTATCAGTGAAGACTCCTTCCTGACAATCGTAACTTCAATATATAAGTGGTTTAGGGTTTCAAAGATGATTCACAAAAGTATATAGAAGATATATGTGAATCAAAAAGTGTTTTTCCCCTTTTAAAAGTGAAGACTTTATGCAGCAGGTCTGCAGTTTACGTAAATGAAAAGTCTTATAAAAAACCCTACAAAAATAAGATATTTATAGGGAAATACGAAAATCAAGATGGCATGGGATCGTTCAAAGGAAACTTGAACTTCGTTCTAACGATATTATCATCTCGTTCGAACGAAGTAGATCTTTCTTCCAATGACCTATAAAAAAAAACAAAACAGTACGCCCTCATTCGAACCTTGTTTGATCAAGGCTTCAAACAACCTTTGAACAAGGCACAAATTCGTTCTAACGAGATTGCCGCATGTTTGAACGAAGCAAGCAAAAATTAAAATATTTTAAGTTTGAAAAACTTCCTCATTTTGTAAAAAAATATTTTATAAAAATCTCCCAATACAATGTAAAAAATCCATGAAATCCAAAGCGACAAATATACCAATATTACGTGATGTCGTGGAGCATGTTGAAGATGAATTAGTGCACGTTAGAGATACACTACATGATTCTTGATAATCGGATCGGATCCGTCTTCTTGAACATGTGAACGTGAAGTGCCATGACGAAATTAATGGGATATGCCATATTTGATGTATCCTAGATTCTATGGACAAGTCCTGGATATTAGGGTGTAATACCCCGTATTTTTATGCTTTCTAAATTTGGGAATTTATAAAATTTAATGTGAGATATTAATTTAATATAAATCTGAAAATTAATTATTTTTATAATTACTAATGAAACGAGAGTTAGTAATCATTGGAAATTTGTTGAATATTATTAATGAGTAAAGTAATATATGATATTGGTTCTATTAAATATCACGAGTGAATAAAATGACAATTTTGGAAATTTAGGTCGGGACGCGCTCGTGTCGTGTCGGGACTAAATGTGATTAATAAAAGTGAATAAATTATAAATCACCCGTATGGTCATTTCGAGTCTGCCAAAGTGTCCGGAAGGGTCGAGATAGTCAAAATAATGTACCCGGGGGTTTAGTTTGGGTCTCGGGACGTTTTTAGGCCTAATTGACCGGGAGGGCGTTTTGGACATTTTACATTTTTAGGCTTGAAAACCCACGAAAATTTTAGAGTTATATCAGATGCTTAGGGTTGCCTTCAAGGGTTAACTCAACCAAAAATAAGAAATGGCCATTGGAGAAGGAAGGAGAGCTTGCCCAAGAGTTCTAGGCCAAGAACCGCTCCGTTTGCGCCGGCGTCGCCGCCAAACGATAGATCGCGTAACAAGGATCACCACCACGCCGATTTCATCCACAAATCAGAAACAAAAATCCCCAGGCAAGTATTTATCTTGCTTAATTTCGTTAATGCTTCATTCATATTAGTTTAGGATTGATTAGGATGAGTTTTTATCGAAGAAAACCCATATTGGTAATTAGAAATCGCATGTTGTAGTGATATAAACATTATTCTGGAAATCCCCTTCACATGTAGAGGTTGAACCACGGGTTTATGATGGATTAGAAGTAGAAATTCTGGAAAAGAATGAATTCAATTAAGTTAAAGAAATTTTTAGGGTTCATGTGAATTGTATAAATTTTGGCACTTTAATCCATGATTCTTGATGAAAACTCACATGCCTTACGTTGAATATTATCCATTCGGGTTTCGAACGTTAGTGGTATGAATTTCTGGGAGTAAAAAATTCGGATTTGGATGATGTTGGATGATAGAACCCATAACTGGTTTTCTGCAGAATTCGCCATACCTGCTTGATCGATCGATCGATCATAGAGCATCAATCGATCGATGGTTTGATCGATCGAACACCTGCCCTCGATCGATTGACCCCTCCTGGCAGACTTATATTTCCCCTTCTAAATAGTTGAATTCAATTTAAATGAGTAATAATCTTTGGACATCCTTATTAAAATATTTGGGGGATAAAAGAAGACCAGTAGGACTTATTAAAAATATGAAACCTTTAATGTAAGACGAGATTTACATTTTTCGGGGATGTTTACATATAAGGGACGATGGGACTATGTATTAAAGTGGGGAGATGCGTAGGGTAGTTATGTTGGAAGATAAATAAGTACTTACTGAAATTCCACTTTGGAAAGATAAGAATCCATGAGTGTTACGTAGTAAGTTGGAATAATCCAACAAATTAAAGTAAGAAACGAATCGTTACACGTGATAACTGAATAATGAGAAATAAGGATAAATATCATAATTATGGGTTATGAGATGTACCTAAATTTGATATGGTAATAGTAGTATATTCATATGACTGTGTTTATGCATATACTATATACGTGTGAAAATCATGCCCGCGCTACTTGCTATCCTTGAGGTTACCGCGCTGGGACAGTCTTATCTCGATGGGCCTTTATGGGGGGATATTGACTCGTACCCTAGAAGATAGAAATCCTTTGGTACAGGCTATCGGATCGATAGTCAGACGGTCCTAAGAGACGTGGGGGCATGTGCTGACCTCTTAGAGACTTGGAATCTATGCTTCGCCTCAATATTGTTTGTGTTTGTGTTAATACAGTTCGAGAGTGATTTCGAACTTGTATTTCCCTTAGTACGAGTGATACGGGGACTGGATAGCATAGTATGCCCGCACCATAATTATTATGTGGGGTGCTGTTAGAATATATATATATTATATGAGTATTTAATATATATATTTTAAATCAGGGATTTGGGAACTACCTGTTGTGTCTATGGTAAGTAAGAATGGAATAACTATTTCAATTTGAGAATAAGTGTTTGAAAAGTATAATGTATTACTGAGAAACTTTATTAGTAAATAAGGTTTAAATGAGAACTTTGTTGTTAAATGAAATTAATCTCTTAAACAATTGGAATTTGTCAGTTTAATCTTACGAGTAACCTAAGATAAGATAAGTTAAACCATTGGGAAGTTTAGTGCGATAGGCGTGCACATTAGAAGAGAGATGAGAATTTCTCAAGGGAGTCGCACGAATATGTTGTTGCATTGACCAGTAAACAATTTAAATACTTGCTAAACAAATTTTAAATCGTTTTTATAATCGGGCTCTGACCCGTTTCCATTTTCTTTTCCCTCTTGTATATATATGTATATATTACAGGTGCCCAGCCACAGGGGCGTCTTGCATATGATCCTTTGGAAGGAAACGCGCTGCAGCTTAGGTGGGAGTTGCAGGCCTCTTGCTTAGACGACCTCATTTGTTGATTCCACTTCTAGCACTATTCATTCAGTTGGGCATGTATCGCCCTTTTCCATTATTCAGTAGTTTTATTGGATATTGAAATTCATTTATTTGTATTTGCACTTTGGGATTTATTATTGTCAGGATGTTTTCCTTTAAGTTTTAATGTTGGAATCAATTGGTTGAATGTTTAATTAATTGGATTATATGTTCCAGGATAATTGTTGTGTGATTATTTAACTATGAATTATGTGAAGTTTTAAATGTTGGTTTATAAAATAAAATTCGGGAAAGTAATGTCTAAAATGGTTTTGACACTTAGCTTAATTATTTAGGGTGTTTAATTGCAAAAGTTATTTTTCGAAAGTGATGCTAAGAATGAACCAACCGTTCACCTTGATTTTAATTTAATAAAGGACTGATCACCTGGTATTTAATTAGGCGGGGTGTCACAGGTAGTATCAGAGCATCAGGTTCTAGTGTCCTTAGGATCTGACGGCTTATTACGCTTTCAGCTTAGCATTTTTGTTATAGAGCCCTATTTTAGGATTATTGTACTCCTGCTTTTACGATTACGTCTTCAGCTATTTGAGATTTGATAATAACTGTAGACTAATAAATTTCTTCACGTTTCAGATGCCTCCGAGACGTGCACCAAAGGATAGGCGTGCCCAACCCGAGCAGCAAGTAGCTCCGGCTCAGGGGACAATGAATGCTAATGAGGTAGCCGCTATTATTGCTCAGGCGGTGAATGTCGCGCTAGCGGTAGTACAACAGGCTCCACCCCAAGTTCAGGCAGTGGCGCCAGTACCGGCACAGCTTCCATCAGCATGGGAGCGGGTTAGGGATGCCTTTCAGAAGGCGCATCCTCCTGAGTTCTCGGGTAGTTCAGATATCATCATTGTCAGCCAGTGGAAGAAAGATATACAGAGGCATCTGCGTATGTATGAGTGCACAGACGTGCAGAAACAGTTGTTGGCTTCATTTAAGCTAGTGGGGGCCGCTTTGCAGTGGTGGGAATCCACCACCACCTTGGAGGAGAGGGATACCATCCCGATTCAGTCATTCTGGGATTGACCGTAAGTATTTTCCATCCGCCGTGAAAACTGAGATGAGGCAAAAGTTACTGAACTTGAAGCAGGAAAATTCTACTGTTGCTGAGTATGAAAAGGAGTTCACAAGACTTCTCACTATAGTACCAGATGAGGCACCCACTGAGGGGCAAGAAAATACTATTGTTTGTGGACGGGTTAGCTTGGAGGATCCGTCAGCACCTTATAGGGAATCTGTCTCTGAGTACCTACACACAGATGTACTCAATTCTGCTTTGCTACACTGCTAGGATCGACGCTTCCATCTGCAGGGAAGCAAGCGAGTGGGAGAGTCCGGCCAGCAGGGCAGGACAGGGGGTAGTGGCACTAGTGGAGCACCGACATCCCAGGGGCATACTCGTCAGCATGAGCAGAGTTCCCATCAGGGGGACCCTGCCAAGCTGTTCCGATCAGGTGATTCCAGGCAGGGATTTGGGGGATTTAGGCAGGGCCAGCCTAATCAGCAGGGCCAGCAAGGCCAACACCGTCAGCAGCAGGGCCAACAGCGCTTTCATCAGGGCCAGTGGCGGGGTGGTAACGGCCAACAGGGCCGTGGTCAGCAGGGTCAGAGGGGAGGTAATTTCAGGGGCCGATGTTTCGTGTGCGGCAAGAATGGCCATAAACGCCAGGATTGTCCAGTGGGTGATAAGGCCCCACAGCAGCAGGGTGCCCGTAATGAGCCACAGAGGCCACTTTTTTCAGCAGCCCTCCCAGCACCAGCTCAAGTACCAGTCCTACCAGCCATTCCACCCGCTCCGGTGCAGCAGGGGCAATTACAGTAAGGACGTGTCTATAACGTCCACCAGGCAACAGCTCCACAGGCACCACCTGCGATTGAGGGTACGTTTCCTATCCATGGTACTATGGGTCGGGTTTTATTTAATACTGGGGCAACGCACTGTTTTATAGCTACCCATTTTGCGAAGGCCTTAGGGTTATTAGCCATAGCAGAGAGCACTGTAACGTGTGTAGACTCACCACTGGGAAATGGATCGCTAATTTTCTTTATATGCCGGGGTGTGGGGGTAGAGATTGGTAGCTTGGTATTACCAGCAGACATGTTAGTCATAGATATGCATGAGCACGACGTTATTATTGGTATGGATTGGCTCGCAGCTTACAGAGCCATGATAGATTATTTCGGTAGGAGTATTGTCTTTGCCATTCCGAGGCAAGAGATGTTTGTAGTGGCGATGCCTCGCCCAGAGGGAGGCTCAACCGCTCATTTGTATTACATAGCGAAGGGTACCTCTAAGGAGGTTGTGATTCCCGTAGACTCGATCCCAGTTGTTCGTGAGTTTTTCGATGTATTTCAGGAGATACCAGGCCTACCCCCCAGTCGAGAGAGATATTTTGTCATACATTTATTACCGGATACTCAACTTATAGCACGTACTCCATACCGTATGGCTCTGGCGGAGATGTGAGAGTTACGAGATCAGATAGAGCAGCTGTTAGATCAGGGCTTCATTCGCAGGAGTACCTCACCTTGGGGCGCTCCAATTTTATTTGTGAAAAAGAGGTATGGTTCACTGAGGCTATGTGTGGACTACCGGGAGCTGAACAAGGTCACGATACGAAACAAGTATCCGTTGCCTCGAATCGATGACCTGTTCGACCAGCTGAGGGGAGCAACTTTCTTTTCGAAGATAGATCTGAGGTCAGGGTACCATCAGTTACGTATTAGGGAGCAGGATGTTTCAAAGACTGCTTTCTTGACGAGATATGGGTCTTATGAGTTCAGAGTGATGCCATTTGGACTCACAAATGCTCCAGCCGTACTCATGGACTTGATGAACCGAGTGTTCAGAGAGTTCTTGGATCAGTTTGTCATCGTCTTCATAGATGACATCCTGATATATTTACACTATGAGGAGGAGCATGTCGAGCACTTGAGGCAGGTTCTTCAGACTTTACGAGAGCATTAGTTGTATGCTAAGTACGAGAAGTGTGGGTTCTGGTTACGTGAAGTGCAGTTCTTGGGGCATGTTGTTTCTGAACAAGGGATAGCAGTTGACCCGAGTAAAATGTCAGCGGTGAGGGAGTGGGGACAGCCCACGACACCGACGAAAGTATGTAGTTTCTTGGGATTAGTCGGATAATACAGGAGATTCATCCGGGGGTTCTCCAAAATAGCGGGTCCATTGACGAACCTGACTCGCAAGAGAGTACCATATGTTTGGGACGATGCTTGTCAATTGGCTTTCAACGAGCTGAAAGACAAGCTTACTTCAGCCCCGATCCTTGCTTTACCTAAGTTAGGCGTGGAGTATTTGGTTTACACGGATGCCTCATTACGGGGACTTGGGGGAGTACTTCAGCAGGAGGATAAGGCTATAGCTTTTGCCTCCCGCAAGCTTAAGCCGCATGAGAAGAATTACCCCACCCACGACCTAGAGTTAGCAGTGGTCGTTTTTGCATTGAGGATATGGAGGCACTATTTATTGGGGGAGAAATTTCGCTTGTTCAGAAACCACAAGTCACTGCAGTACCTGTTCACTCAGCGAGAACTGAATATGCGTCAGCGCAGGTGGTTAGAGTTTGTGAAGGACTACCAGTTCGACATACAGTACCATCCGGGGAAGGCCAACGTAGTTGCCGATGCGTTGAGCCGTAGACCGATTGATGATGTAGCGGACATCTGGAAAGCAAAGTGGAAAGAGTTGGGTCATCAGGACGCAGTAGCCCGTTCCTTCATATCTGTCATGACAGTGACACCCGAGATTGTTACGAGGGTGATACAGGCGCAGACAGCAGACCCATTTTGCCAGGAGCAGATTGTACGACTTTTAACCGAGGGTGCTGAGTCCTATTCTGTTAGTTCTGATGGGGGTTTGAGGTTGAATGGGAGATTGGTGGTCCCAGAAGGAGCAGACTTACGTCATGCAGTGATGATCCAGTCTCACGGATCCTGATTTGCGGTACATCCTGGGGGAGATAATATGTACCAGGATATGAGGCGGCAATACTGGTGGAGTGGGATGAAAAAGGACATTGATGAGTTCGTGTCCAAGTGTTCGACCTGCCAGCTGGTAAAGGTGGACCACCAGAAACCATCAGGGTTGCTTCAGCCATTGGAAATACCCGCGTGAAAGTGGGAGAGTATTTCTATGGATTTTATTACTGGGTTGCCTACATCACAGCGGGGCCACGACTCCATCTGGGTGATTGTGGACCGTTTGACCAAGGTGGCTCATTTTCTGGCGGTGCGGACAGACTATACCATGGGTCAGTATGCTCAGTTGTTCATTGCTGAGATTGTCAGATTACATGGGGTGCCCCTGAATATTGTGTCAGATAGAGACAAGATTTTCGTGTCGTGGTTCTGGGAGAGCTTTTAGGAAGCTATGAGTACAGAGTTGAGGTTGAGTTCAGCTTATCACCCACAGACAGATGGACGAACAGAGCGTACTAATCAAATGTTGGAGGATATGTTACGCATGTGTGTCCTTGATTTTGGAGGAGGTTGGGAGCCACATCTTCCACTGGTGGAGTTCGCTTATAATAACTCTTATCAGTTCACGATTGACATGGCTCCATTTGAGGCTTTGTATGGCAGGCCTTGTCGTTCCCCAACTTTTTGGCTAGAGGTGGGGGATAACAAGTTGCTCGAACCAGAGGTGATTCAGAAAACTTCTGCTAGGATTGAGATGATCAGGAGTCGCATTCGAGTAGCCCGGGACAGGCAGAAAAGCTATGCCGATGCAAAACGGTTCTTCCGGGAGTTTAATGTGGGGGACCAAGTATTACTACGTGTATCTCCTATGAAAGGAGTGATGAGGTTCGGGAAGAAAGGGAAATTGGCCCTGAGGTATGTCGGACCATTTCCCATTATCGAGAGGATTGGGTCGGTGGCATACAGATTGGGACTGCCAGAACATTTACATCGCATCCACGATGTATTCCACATCTCGTCGTTAAGACGATACCTTCGGGATGATATGGCCCACACCCACATCGCGATAGAAGAGATAGACTTACAGCCTGGCAGCTCTTACGAGGAGAGACCAGTGGCTATCCAAGACCATAGCGAAAGGAGATTGAGGTCGAAGGTAGTTCCACTTGTACGGGTCCAGTGGGAGCATCATAATGTGGAGGAATCCACCTAGGAGCGCAAGGCAAATATGCGCGAGAGATACCCAGATTTATTCTTTCCAGGTATGCCTTATTTTCCGAATTTCGGGACGAAATTCCGTTATTAGGGGGGAAGTATGTAATACCCCATATTTTTATGCTTTCTAAATTTTGGGATTTATTAAATTTAATGTGAGATATTAATTTAATATAAATCTGGAAATTAATTATTTTTATAATTACTAACGTGACGAGAGTTAGTAATCATTGGAAATTTGTTGAATATTACTAATGAGTAAAGTAATATATGATATTGGTTCTATTAAATATCACGAGTGAATAAAATGACAATTATGAAAATTTAGGTCGGGACGCGCTCGTGTCGTGTCGGGACTAAATGTGATTAATAAAAGTGAATAAATTATAAATCACCCGTATGGTCATTTCGAGTGCGCCAAAGTGTCCGGAAGGGTCGAGATAGTCAAAATAATGTATCCGGGGGTTTAGTTTGGGTCTCGGGGCGTTTTTAGGCCTAATTGACACCCCGGGAGGGCGTTTTGGACATTTTACATTTTTAGACTTGAAAACCCACGAAAATTTTAGAGTTATATCAGATGCTTAGGGTTGCCTTCTGGGGTTAACTCAACCAAAAATAAGAAACGACCATTGGAGAAGTAAGGAGAGCTTGCCCAAGAGTTCTAGGCCAAGAACCGCTCCGTTTGCATCGGCGTCGCCGCCAAACGATAGATCGCGTAACAAGGATCACCACCACACCGATTTCATCCACAAATCAGAAACAAAAATCCCCAGGCAAGTATTTATCTTGCTTAATTTCGTTAATGCTTCATTCATATTAGTTTAGGATTGATTAGGATGAGTTTTTAAGGAAGAAAACCCATATTGGTAATTAGAAATCGCATGTTGTAGTGATATAAACATTATTCTGGAAATCCCCTTCACATGTAGAGGTTGAACCGCGGATTTATGATGGATTAGAAGTAGAAATTCTGGAAAAGAATGAATTGAATTAAGTTAAAGAAATTTTTTGGGTTCATGTGAATTGTATAAATTTTGGCACTTTAATTCATGATTCTTGATGAAAACTCACATGCCTTACGTTGAATATTGTCCATTTGGGTTTAGAACGTTAGTGGTATGAATTTCTGGGAGTTTGGGAGTTAAAAATTTGAATTTGGATGATGTTGGATGATAGAACCCGTAACTGGTTTTCTGCAGAATTCGCCATACCTGCTTGATCGATCGATCGATCATAGAGCATCGATCGATCGATGGTTCGATCGATCGAACACCTGCCCTCGATCGATCGACCCCTCCTGGCAGACTTATATTTCCCCTTCTAAATAGTTGAATTCAATTTAAATGAGTAATAATCTTTGGACGTCCTTATTAAAATATTTGGGGGATAAAAGAAGACCAGTAGGACTTATTAAAAATATGAAACCTTTAATGTAAGACGAGATTTATATTTTTCGGGGATGTTTACATATAAGGGACGATGGGACTATGTATTAAAGTGGGGAGATGCGTAGGGTAGTTATGTTGGAAGATAAATAAGTACCTACTGAAATTCCACTTTGGAAAGATAAGAATCCATGAGTGTTACGTAGTAACTTGGAATAATCCCACAAATTAAAGTAAGAAACATACCGTTATACGTGATAACTGAATAGTGAGAAATAAGGATAAATATCATAATTATGGGTTATGAGATGTACCTAAATTTGATATGGTAATAGTAGTATATTTATATGACTGTGTTTATGCATATACTATATACGTGTGAAAATCATGCCCGCGCTACTTGCTATCCCTGAGGTTACCGCGCTGGGACAGTCTTATCTCGATGGGCATTTATGGGGGGATATTGACTCGTACCCTAGAAGATAGAAATCCTTTGGTACAGGCTATCGGATCGATACTCAGACGGTCCTAAGAGACGTGGGGGCATGTGCTGACCGCTTAGAGACTTGAAATCTATGATTCGCCTCAATATTGTTTGTGTTTGTGTTAATACAGTTCGAGAGTGATTTCGAACTTGTATTTCCCTTAGTACAAGTGATACGGGGACTGGATAGCAGAGTATGCCCGCACCATAATTATTATGTGGAGTGCTGTTAGAATATATATATATATATATATATATATATATTATATGAGTATTTAATATATATATTTTAAATCTGGGATTTGGGAACTACCTGTTGTGTCTATGGTAAGTAAGAATGGAATAACTATTTCAATTTGAGAATAAGTGTTTGAAAAGTATAATGTATTACTGAGAAACTTTATTAGTAAATAAGGTTTAAATGAGAACTTTGTTGTTAAATGAAATTAATCTCTTAAACAATTGGAATTTGTCAGTTTAATCTTACGAGTAACCTAAGATAAGATAAGTTAAACCGTTGGGAAGGTTAGTGCGATAGGCGTGCACATTAGAAGAGAGGTGAGAATTTCTCAAGGGAGTGTCGCACTAATATGTTGTTGCATTGGCTAGTAAATAATTTAAATACTTGCTAAACAAATTTTAAATTGTTTTTACAATCGGGCTCTGACCCGTTTCCATTTTCTTTTCCCTCTTGTATATATATGTATATATTATAGGTGCCCAGCCACAGGGGCGTCTTGCATAGGATCCTTTGGAAGGAAACGCGCTGCAGCTTAGGTGGGAGTTGCAGGCCTCTTGCTTAAACGACCTCATTTGTTGATTCCACTTCTAGCACTATTCATTCAGTTAGGCACGTGTCGCCCTTTTCCATTATTCAGTTGTTTTATTGGATATTGAAATTCATTTATTTCCAGTATTTGCACTTTGGGATTTATTATTGTCAGGATGTTTTCCTTTAAGTTTTAATGTTGAAATCAATTGGTTGAATGTTTAATTAATTGGATTATATGTTCCGGGATAATTGTGTGATTATTTAACTATGAATTATGTGAAGTTTTAAATGTTGGTTTATAAAGTAAAATTTGGGAAAGTAATGTCTAAAATGGTTTTGACACTTAGCTTAATTATTTAGGGTGTTTAATTGGAAAAGTTATTTTTCGACAGTGATGCTAAGAATGAACCAACCGTTCACCTTGATTTTAATTTAATAAAGGACTGATCACCCGGTATTTAATTAGGCGGTGTGTCACATAGGGGCAATGTCAGAAAATTTACCCTTAAACTAACTACTTGTGGATAATATTTTTCCCCAAACCTCTTCCAGAATTCATCAATGTCCATGGTGCTCCTCTCCTCGATAGTGATAATAGACTCACACCATTATAGCAACTCCCCCACTAGCTAAAGTTGTTAAGCATCTACTTATGAACCTCTATGCGCTCTATCATCCTTAAGTGCCTATGAATACTTGCCTCCACTGGTGTGCCAACAAAACATCTGTGGTCCCTATAAACAGTGACGGTTACTCTTATAAAAATCCCCACGCGTTCTCTCCGAAATTGATAATTACGATTGGGCTAGCACAACCACCTTTGATTGTGGTTGTTGGGGCTACTGAAAGTGTTACAGCATATCACACATCGCTGTTGTGATTGCTTAGGTAATGATGGCCATATACTCAGCTAGTACTTATTGTAAAATGACATCAAAGGCCATACCTTTGCTGACTTCATAGCAGAATTTAGCAACATTGAATAGGTTGAGGAAGAGCCCCATAACTCAAAAGTAACAGTGCCAAAGAAGCCCAAGATCCCCTTATTCCAAGAGATAAACCCTAGTTTCCCAACATGGGTATTGCACGTGGACGGGTCCTCTAATAGCTTAGGAACCAGTGTTGGTCTTCATCTTCTGATTATAAAAGGGTTTATAATCTCTATTGCCCTCCACTTTGAAGTCAAAGTCTCAAATAATGAGTCGGAGCATGAAGCCCTAACCGCTAGCCTAAGCTTATATAAACACTTAAAGGTGGAGAAGGTTGAAGATTTTAGTGATTCCCAATTAGTGGTTAATCAGGTCATTAAGGTCTACGAGGCTAAAGGTGATGGCACATCAGGGTATTTGATGATTTTTAGACATTTCATCCACAAGATACCAAAATTCAGCATCAAAAGAGTCCTCAAAGCAAAGAACTTAGATGCTGACCATCTAGCAAGAGTTATCTACTCAGACAAGGTCGACCCAAGTGTCTTAGTGAGCCCATTAGACCATATAAGCATTACTAAACTCTAGATCAACATTCCGATAGAGAATCTAAGCACCAACTGGCAACTCCCAATAAGGGATACCTCAGAGATGGAAGTCTACCCAAAGATAAGCTCCAAGTCAGATGGCTAAAGTCTTAACATCAAAATACTACTTGGATGATGGGGTTCTGTTTAAAAATAATTTTTTTCTTAGCACCTCAGCTATGTTTTGGTCCAAAAGAAGACAAATATGTTCTCATAGATCTCCATGAAGGTGTCTATAGTGCCCACATAGGACTCGAGACTTTAGTTTACAAGGTCTTGAGGCTAGGGTAATTCTGGACCACCTTAAGAAAAAAAGGCTAAAGATATAGTGTCGTGTTGTGATAAGTATCATCGGTTTGTTTTCATCCCAAACCAGCCAATAGAGAAAATGACCCCAATACTAAGTCCATGGCCCTTTCCTCAATAAGGAGTGGACTTGGTAATGCCCCTGCCTCTTAGCAAAGGTTAGAACAAGTTTTGCATTATAATGATTGACTATTTCACAAAGTGGGTTAAATTTGAACCTTTAGCCACCATCACAGATATGAAGACCACTAATTTTGTGTGGAAAAAATAATTGTTATATTTGGCCTACCAAAGGTCGTTATCTCATACAATTGGAAGCAGTTTGACAACCCAACTTTTAAAGAATTCTGCTCATATTATCAGATTAATAATCACTACTCTTCGTGTAGCCATCCACGGGTAAATGGGACGGTGGAGTCAACGAACATAAACATATTCCAAAGTCTAAAGAAGAAGGTAGAAAAAAACAAAGGCCTATGCGATGAGGAGTTACCGAGCATATTATGGGCTATAGAACTATTGTCAGAGGTCCTACTGGAGAAACTCCTTTCTACTTGACCTATGGTAATGAGGTCGCAATTCCTACTAAAATTAAGATCCTAAAGCAAATGGTAACTCAGTTTGAGCCAGAAACCAACAACGAAGGTCTTAATAGGACCTTAGATGAACTAAAAGAACACCGAGAAGCTGCCTTGATAAGAATGGTTACTTATAAACAAAAGACAACTTCTTGCTTTAACAAAAAATGTACCATAGACAATTCCAAGTAGGTGGTTTGGTTCTAAAGGAGGTCATCATTATAACCATAAAGACAAGCAAGGGGAAATTAGGCCCCAAATGGGAGGGCCCCTATGTGGTTACCAATATCGAAAGGCCTGGTTGTTATTACTTAAATAATATGGAAGGATATGAGCCCCCCCACACTTTGAACATAGAACTCCTCAAGATATATTTCTAATGATTTAATTTTTTGTTAAGGTGGAATGAGAAGAACCTTTTTTGCTTTCTTCATTGTCTCTCTATAGTGTGATAAAGAGTTACAAAGTTCCAATCCTTGCCTTTAAGATAAACCTAGGGTCTCAGGACTCAACAAGAGTTTCAAGGCATTCATCCTTGGTTCTAAATAAAGTGGATAAGGATTAAGGACCTCACCATATAACTATAAGAATTACAAGGCTTTTATCCTTGGTTCCTAAGAGATCTAAGGTCGCAAGACCCAATAAGACTTTCAAGGTATTCATCCTTGGATCCGACAAATGGTCTAAGGATCCCAAGACAAACCAAAGGAATTACCAAGGCTTCTGTCCTTTATTTCGCCAAAAAAGCCTAAGGTCTAAATATCCAGAACAATTATTTTAAATGACTTTGAACCGGATAATTTTTTTTTTTAAAAAGATAACCAAAAGTTGTGAAAAAATCCTTCAAAAAAATTCCAAAATTTTCAAGCCCCCACTTTAAAAGATTTTTAGCCCGATCGAGCATTAAATATGCAAAAAATCTGTTCAACCCATGGCTGAAAAGCCAAATTTTAAATTCTATGCTCTTATAATATTTTTGGGGTGGGTGGGGTGGGGTGGGTGGGGGCTAAGAGTTTGTACAAAAAATATCAGACTTGCAATGCTAAAATAAAGTACCGGGCATATCCTAAACCTTTAAGGCTTTCATCCTTAGTTGATTATAGTTCTGAGGTCTTATGACCTTTGGGAGAACTCCTTTGTAAACCTCTAAGGCTTTCATCATTAGTTAATTATAGGGGGTTTATTCTTTTCATCAAAGCCTAAAGCTTCAGCAAGTCCACCTTCACTACTGCTCTCACTATCAGAGGCATCTCCTTCAGAGGACAAATCTTAAATGAGGAGTCTGAAAACATCAACATCAGGTAAGAATGATTGAACTCTAGACTTAAAAGCCTCAAAGACCAAGTTGCCTCTCTAAAAAAGGAACCTCCTATAGGAGTCAGAGCTCAGATAACCATCAATCTAATGCTTAACCATGTAGAACTTCTCTAAGATCTCAGAGTGTTTGACCTAAAGTCTGTATAACTCCTCTTGCAGCTTCAGACCTTAGGCAAACGATCTCTTTCTTCACTGAAGTCAAATACTTATTTTTTCTAATAACTCCACATTCTCAGCCTTATGTCGAAGTATGTCAATCTCAATTCGGAGTGTCTGTATTTCATCTTGAAGGGTTTTCAGGGTCTCTTTATATCGGGTCAGGTTCTTAATATAGGACTTCCCGGCCTCTGATAAAGACTTTCGAGAAGTAAAAACAAGAGCCTTTCTCTCATGAAGGGCTTATTATAAAGGAGACATATTTGATCTAAATAAGAAGTTTGAGCTATGAAGCTCTTCCTTTCATCCTCTATGGCAGCCACTTCAATCAATAACAGCAGACCAACTTATGAAGCTCCATTTCTTAAAAGGTCCCATTTTATGTCATCGCCAAGGCCTTCCTCCATGCCCTCTGACCCTCAATGGCATCAGTCGTAAGGGCCTTAATGAGATCCTAGGCCTGAAACATGAAAGAATGACATCATCATAAAGTAACCTCGGTAAAAAGATTATTCTTAAAAGGTGCAAAAGTGAAAATTTATACTGCCACAGATATGGGCAAGATCCTCAGAGTTGGATGAGGTCTCCCTACCCCGCAGCGTTGATACCATTTCTGAATAATTCGTTCTGCTCAGCATCGTCAGATCCTCAACAGCTGAGGCATAGAAGTTCCTCTCTTTAAAAGACCTTAGCGTTGAATATTTGTCCCCCATATATTACCTCAGTTCAACTCCCTTTTCTTTATCAATATATTATATGGCTTGGTCAGAGGTCCCATGCTAATAAAATTATTTGGGAAAGACCCCCAGTATGTTTATCTCTTTCAAAGAAGACCCCTCGTACAATTTCATATGAGTCCATGCAACTTTCTTCCCCTTTAAAATGGGGACACCATACTTGTACCAGGGGTTACAAATCCACTGGAATAGAAGATGCACTATAGGTTGCCACAAAGACGTGCCTCTAGTGGTGCTTACAGCAAAGATAGGGTTTTTTATGATTGTTTCCCCAAAGATAGCTATTTTTTTATCAAACTTTTGAAAAGCTTAGCCACCGATTTCACTACGGAATAGGTATCTCCATGGGGTCATTAAAGTTAATGCATTTAGTGGCCTTGGATATCTTTCCCTCGCTATAAATGGAGGGGTGGAGGTCTTCTTAGCCTGACATCTGGTCATCCTCCTCTATTCACGCTCATCAATTATGCCCATGAGCAAAGAGTTAGCAAAATCAAAGTTCAATAAAAAAAATGAAAAGTAGAAAATGGGGAAGAATTCAATAATATTACTTAGTGAGAAGTCGGAGTTAGGGATAACGAAGCCCTTTTCAGGGGGCAGAACGTCATCAATTATAGGTAGAAGCTCAACGTCATTCTTAGCTCTCTTTTCCTATCCCTCACTAACTTTAGGTACCTCAAAGGCAATAATCGGACCCTTCGAAGTATCAATGTTCGTCACCTTGCACAATTCGTGGATCAAAACGAATGCCTAAGCCTCTTTTACCTCTCCAATAATGATACGTGGAGACTCAGATACTGTAATACCCCGTATTTTTGACGATTTAAATAATTATATGATTAATTATTATTATGGGAATAAATATGCAATTAATTGTTGTTGTTGGATTAATTAAATTAAAATGTGAGAAATTAATTTGTTATTAATCCAGATTTAAAATAATTATTAACTAGCATGCCAACGGTTAATACTTATTGTTGAGAATCATTGGATATTACTGTGTGATATGTAATATGGAATTATGATACTTGATAAATTGTCGGAAGTGAGAAATACGGCAGTTTGGTAATTTAAGTCTGACACGCGTGTGAGTCGTATCCAGACTAATTGAATGGAATAAAAAGAGAATTTATTTTTATTAACTCTTATGATCATTTTGAGTGCACCATTGAGTCCGGGAGGTTCGAGATAGTCAAAATAGTATACCCGGGTGTTTAGTTTGGGTCCCGGGGCGATTTTAGGCCTAACCGGCACCCCGTAGGGGTAGTTTTGTAATTTGGATTTTTGGGCTAAACTAATGGACGAAAATTGGGATTAATTATATCAGCTAAGGAAAGTCCATT
Source organism: Sambucus nigra (assembly GCA_949130495.1). Taxonomy (NCBI): domain Eukaryota; kingdom Viridiplantae; phylum Streptophyta; class Magnoliopsida; order Dipsacales; family Adoxaceae; genus Sambucus; species Sambucus nigra. Next base: position 173,746,637 of record OX422222.1, on the reverse strand, counting down.
TTGACAGGAAGTTAGAACGGCCATGGAGGGTGTGAGGGAGAACCAAGTTCCAAGAGAGAAGGCTCATTTGGCATCACCTTGCACAACCGTGACCACCAACGCGTAGATCGCGAAGAGAGGAACGCGTATATACCAACATCACCAACGGATCAGACCGTCATATTCGAGGCAAGTGTTTATTACTTGCATTCTTTTAGCAATAATCATGCTCATGTTAGTATAGGTGAATTTAATCATGATTTATATGTTAATTGGGTGAAAATTGGAGATTTAAATTATGATTAAGGATTGGTTTAATTAGTGGCTGAAATCCCTTCATGTATGTAGAGGATTAATCACAGAATTGATTATATATTGATGAACGAATCTGGGTTGATTAGGTTCTTGAATTGGGATTTTGAAAATTAGGGTTCATGTGAATTACATTGGGGGTTTTATGTAATTATGATGATTAAAGACGAATTAAGGATCCTAAGATGATAGAAATGATCTATAACCTGTTAGAGGTTGATGGGTATTGATGATGAGTTGTTGGGAATTGAATCTTAGAGGTTTTTAGGTTCAAAAATGGTGAAAAACGTTGAAGTTTGGTGAAGAAGACGAACAGTGCAATCTCGCGCGATCTCGCGCAAAGTGGTTCAAACGAGATGGAGATCTCCCGCGAAGTCGTTCGATCAAGATGGCATCTCGCGCGAAGCCGCTCGAATGACACGTGGAAGTCGTTCAAACGACAACCCTTCTGGTTCGAGCGACAGAGGGAATTTTTAGGGATTTTTCTCAAAGTCTAGTTTTGAGTTTGTCGATTTATTGGAGTGAGAGAAACTGCCAGATAGTAAATTTAAATAAGATGGAATTTTGGGAAAGTATGTGAGAATAAATACTTTAATTATTTCGGTATAGAGAGAGAGTATACCTTGGAGATTACGAGAGAGATAGTAATCTAAATATTTATACAATACGTAGAGATGGGATTAAAATACGTATGAAGAGTATATATGTAGGTTGGAGAAATACCTATAATTTATAATAGGATGTGTGTATGCCTATTATGTGATATTATTGTAAGAGCACTAATGGGTGATAACCCGGGGGTGCAAGAACCTTATAGTTAAGCGCACTAATGAGTGATAACTTGGGGGTGCTGGATTATTATTGATAAGTGCATTAATGGGTGCTAACACGGGAATGCAATATTCTATTATTAGGGTCACTAATGGGTGATAACCCGGGGGTGCTGAATTATTATTGATAGGTGCATTAATGGGTGCTAACCCGGGGATGCATGATTTTCTGTATATGTGCACTAATGGGTCTTAGCCGGGGGTGCAGGATTAGTATATATATATATATATATATATATATATAGGGATGATGTGACTATATAAATATATATGGACTTGTGAATATTGCTACTGTGTGAAATTAGTAGAATTGGTAATAATAATAATCATTACATTGCACCAAGCGGTCTTAACCTAAGTGTGCAGGATTGGTGTATATATATAGGGATGATGAGACTATATATATGTATGAGAGTACTTGGGTAACCTTCTACTTTATGAGACTAGTAGATAAAATGAAAATGAGAAGTAAGATAATCTTAGTGAATAAAAGATTAACCATTCAAACGATGTATAATGAAACTTAGTATGTGAGATAAACTGTCTTAATAGCGTATTGGATAGGTGATACGGGAATACTGCTAGTGAGCATAGTTAGTATTAGTATGGTTTCTGACTAGTTAGACTGGGATGTATAACTAGGTGGAGATTAGATGTACGTTAGGCGTGCACAATAGACGAGAGGTGAGAAACTTATGTGAGAGTTCGATAACTAACATGCATATAAGACTTGTTTTAAGAACCAGTTTTAAATACTTGCTAAAATATTTTTACACATCGGGCTCTGGCCTGTTTCTTATATCTCTTCTCTCTTTTGCTATATATATGTCTTATATCAGGTGCTCAGCCACGGGAATATCAGATTTAGAGATTTGGATTGCTTGACGTGGTGCAGCTGTTGTGGAAGCTGTAGGTCCTTGCAGTAAATGCATTTATCCTTTCCATTCAGTTTCATCTAGACTTCTTGTTTAGGGCATATGTCGCTCACTTCTAGTTCTTTCATCAGAGATATTGTATTCAGTTTATTGTATGGAGTTTTGAACTGAGAGTTTTACTCAGTCTTATTTATTGCAGTATTTGATTCATGTTCAGTATTTATTTACATTCCTATGTGTGGTGAATGGTTTATATTTTAAGATGGAAAGAAATGGATTTACTTGGTTTTATTAAATTGAAAATGTTTTGACACCTAGCTTAATTTTATATTAGGGGATTAATATGCGAAAAAGTTTTTCGACAGTGATGCTGAGAATGAACCAACTGAATATCCTGTTTTAAATTGGTAGAGGACTGATCACCCTATATTTAATTGGGCGGGGTGTCTCAGATACCCCTTAATATAGGGCCAACTGGGGCTAAGGGCACGTACTATTTTTAAACAGATGGTTAGGAATAACTGGTATCTCGAATATAGTAGTCGTCAACTTTTGAGCCACTTTTAGTCTCTCAGTTTATTTGTGACTAGGATTAATGGATTTTATAAATAAAGAGACAAGAAGACAATTAGCTTACCAATGGACTAGAGGTAAAAAACAAAAGTGAACTTACCAAGGGCTTGGGGAGTGCACTATGAAGTAGGATAATTAAGCTTCTCAATGGGGTCTGGGGTAGCCCAGGCCCAACAAATAATGAAGAATATATTATTCCATTGCTTGGGGGAATTGTGTTTTTCCCTAGTAAAGACCATAGGAGCCGTGGGAGAAAAGTACGTCAAGCCCCTATCCTTAAGCTTACTTTGCTCTTGGGCTCAATACAAATTGAAGAATTAGGGAGATATCGATCTTACCTCCACTAGCCTCTCTATAATCCAAAATAATGGCCATCAATAGACTTTAGGCATTGGAAATGATTTAACTGGGGGCTACCCTAATGAACTTCAAGATTTCCACCATCGAACAAGGCAGCAAAAACTGGTCTCCATAGCCCAAGAGGCATCCATTAAAACATGCATGTTAGGTGACCATAGAGCAGGCCATCTTTTCAAGCATAATGAACCTCAAAGTCACATTGTCAAGTATCTGATACCTTAGACAAATAGACTCCTGATCGTTTTTAATAATTCTCTAGGCTAGAAGAGCCTCGTGAGAGAAGTTAGTATCCTTAGGACCCAAGTACCTTATTATTTGGTTCCCAACAAGAAGCCCCAAATTAGGGGGCTTGGCAAAAATTCTAGCTCATTGTTTGAAGGTGGAAGGCAAGGGGACATGTGGAACTACGACTGAAAGATGCATAGGGTTCAAAATTTTTAAAGGGTGACTATCATCGAAAGACATGATTCATGAAAGGGAAATAAACAAATTGACTAATTATAGGAGGAAGATTAAGCATGCAAAGATCTCAGAGATTGCAGAAGTGAGTGGTGAGAGTTTCAACGAGCCCAAGGGGTTCATTTATAACCACCCAAGGCCTAACACACTACAACTCTTCGCCTATTACACTCAATGCATGCTCCTTCCCAACTCAATCTCGTGATGACCCAAATGTCACTTTATAGTTACGTTCCTACCCGTTTCATTTAAAAGGATAAGTATTGCCCCTTCTAATTCTTACCATAAGCAATAGGGGGATTACGAGGATATCGCATTTAACTACTTGAGTATTCCAAGAGTTTTTAGCCTTTTATTATCTCCCACGTAGAGGATAAGGTCATAAGGTTTGCTAAAGACTCTACCGGGTGGTTTTAACCATAGTTTCCTCAGTAAATGTTTGGCTTATTTTCACTGGCTTGATAATTAAAGTCAATTAGGATTGTGAACATACCAAGCAAGATTTATGGTCATGCCAACCAAAGATTTTAGCCCAGTGATAATTACAGGCGATTGTGTTGCATTCGATGCCTCAATTAAGAGGACGTATGCTTCTCTTAGGGTGACTTTTATGCGAGTGCTAAGAAGTGGTAATTAACTAGGACAAAAGAAAATGCAAATTGCATTAATTAAAGAAAAGTTAAGCTTCGTAAATAAAAGAAAAAGAAATGCGATTGAAGTAAAAGATTTCAAGAACGTAAAGTACAAGTGAAGTAAAAGATTACATTAAGTAACGGTAAAGCATGAAAGTAAATGACAATAAACTTGAATGCAAACTTTAAATAAACTTTGAAAGAAAAGATTACAAACTACTTTACAATCTACTTACATAAAGAAAGAAATGTTGTAAATAAAAGAAGAAGAAAAAAGAAAAAAAGGAAAAAGAGGATAAAAGTAATGTAAATGCATTTTTAATGAGGGAGTCATCTCTTCCTTATTGGTCTAGTTTCTTATTTATAGTATTTCTTTCCCATGTAACGTAATTGTTATGGTAATTGTGGGTTGGTTACTCACCCATTTAAGTTTTTCCTATTTGGTGCACTAATGTCCCAGTTTGAATTGGAGTAAGTTACCACTTTATAACACGTCCCAACTTATGACAAATGTCAAACATGCATGTTGTTCGCTATTTTATATTTTTACATAATAATCCGACTATTTTTGTGGATTTAAATATTATGTGGAAACACCCATTGGTATGAACTAATATAGTGTAAACAAACCCCATGCACTAATTGATTTCAGGAGAATATTAATTAGTAGACTATTAAGATTATCAAAGCTATAATCCCTTATCGATCATCATTACACTCTTAATAAATACGTGTTGAGTGGTTGTTAGCCGTCACTGCTTCTAAATCAACCGTCGTATCTTCCATCAGCTCTAAGCTATTTATCTTCTTCGTTCTTCTTCTTTCTTTCTTCTCTCATACAAATGGACCTTTTTGGTAGAGTGCATAAGATCCTTTGAATATGGCTCCACCTACGATCCCCGTCCTGCGCTTGAGGGCCCTTGGGCTTCTTCTGCGAACCCTTCTACAAGTGCCAACCATAATAAGGTTGACGGTTGGGGCTCATGGAATGAAATTGAGCCAAGTGCTTCTTCTCCCGAGTCTAGCGTTCCCTTTGTACCCATACTGAATGGGTTTTATGCTGTTGAATCCTCTAAAATCTTTGCTTTTGAGCCTGTGTGTGATATGACTTTTATTTTTTATCTTTTTAAAGGTTTGGCTTATCGTTTATTTCCTTTCCCGATATTTTATACGGCTCTAGAGTCTTTTTTATTGATTAACATTCTCGAGCTGAGGATGGCATGTTCGAAGTGGAGGGGACTGACTTAGGCCTTGATGGACCTTTTGACTTAGGGCCCCCTATCTCTATTGATAGCAAGTCTTTTTCATCTCCCCCCATTGATGAGTTGGTTATTCATCATATAAAAAAATGCGCTCGCTCCCTTTTGATTGAGGTATATGCCTCAAGAGGGGTATCCCATATGATAGAGGAAAATGCCACAATTGAACGGCTTCCTGGCTTGATGACCCCGAATGAAGTATTTTATTTTCACAAGCAATTGAAAGAAGTTATGTTCAAGGCTCCAGTTCATGCTTTGAAGATTATGGATAACGGTTTGTAATAATAATTGCGAAGTCTCATCCAAGCTCGGCCCATTCCTCCTTCTTGGCAGTTGGAGACTTCACAAGCCTTGGTATTGCCTCGAAGATTTGTTAGACTGCCATTTGAAGAGTTGGCTAACTTTACTTTTACTAGTGGGTTGAGAGAAATCTGTTCTTGTGTCTCTTAAATGCAAGTCTTAGAGGGTTATGAATGTTTTACATACTGGAATTCATTCACGTTCATACCAACTCTCAATTATGGCTCGGGAAGAGGTTGAATAAAACACTTTATCTGTAAATCAATATCACTTCTTGAGCCAAAAAGCTGAAGATGGCAGAGGTTTGAAATTTTTGGGATCCATAACCTTATGTTTGAGAATGAGGAATTTGAGAGGTAGCTGGCTAGAGTTAACATTCCCCTGGATGTTTTCTTTGAAGAAGATGCAGCTTGCCAGAACAGAATTGGCTAAATTGTTGGGAGATGTATGTCTTCATTAATAAAGCTATTCAGTTCAAAGTAATAGAAGCACATATTAAATCCCAAAAGTTAACTTACGGACCAAATTTAGGTCTCTTGTATTTAAGATTTTCCATTAGACTGGAAATTTGCCAATGATTTATTAAAATTATGCCTTTTATTCCAGTTGCCTTGATTCCCAAATAGTTGGATAATAAGACTTCAAGAATCTGACATTAGTCTTTCTCATGTGAACATAACTATTAATGTTTCTTAAATGGTATTATCCTCCTTTAAATGTTCTATGAATCTAGAATGACCATTCTCATTGTGGAGACCATTTCCACAAACAGGATCCCTTGAACCTATAGGCAAGACATATTTCCAAACTAAATCCCCCTCACTAAAGGTTCTTTGCTTTACCTTCTTATTATAGATATTGGCTACTTTCTTTTTTTGGATCAAGATGTTATTCAAGGCTCTCACCCTATCTCCATCTATGTTTTCCAAAATTATGTATATTGCTTGATCAAAGCCTTCAACTGTTAGATTATTGTGGCTATAACTCTTAATGAATTGAGAGTAATTTCCAATGGTAGCACAACATCATTCCCATAAGTTATAGTATATAGATTTATCCCAATGCTCGACCTTTTGGAGGTTTTATATTCCCACAAGACTTCTGGCACTAAATTATGCCAATTTTTTATATTTTTCTCATTCACTTTGCTTAAATTATCTTTAATTACTTTGTTAGTGGCCTCAGCTTGGCCATTTTATTGAGCATAGTATGATGCTAATTTTTTAAAAGTTATGCCTAACCTTGCAATGAATTCCAACATCATTTCTAATTCGAAGATAGTTGTATTATCTGAGGTTATGGTTTTGGGTATCCCAAGCCTATATATAATAATTTGTAAGAAATCTATCAATTCATTTTGGATAACTGATTTCAAACCTTAGCTTCTATCCACTCATAAAGTAATTAGTTGCAACCAAAATAAAACCATATAGCTTCGAAGATGGGGGATAAATTTTTTTAATTACATCAATTGCTTATCCTTTAAATGGCCAAGGATTAACCACATATTATAGGTGAACTGCAAGCTTATGTTTTAAAGGAGCATGTAGCTGGCACTTTTGACATATTTTTGCAAATTCAATGCAATCTTTCAAGATGGAAGGCCAATAAAATGCATGCCTTCTTAATATCCCCCTCATTTTAGGTCCAACTTGATGGGCCCTACACAGGCCTTCATGGACTTGGATTATAGCTTTTAAGTCTTAGTTTTTCCTTAGGCACTGTAAAATTATCCCATCAATACCTCTTTTGAATAGTTTGTTAGCATACATAACATAATTGGTTGCTTTCAACCTGAAAGCCCTATTTATCGTTATGTCTAGATTATTTAGATAATCAATTGTTCGTTTTCTTCAATCTTCTTGAATACTAATGTTTCCAATATTTATCACTAGCCATTTGTTATGTAAAAGAGGTAAGAAGTCATCAATAACAATAATTTTTAATTTGGCTTCGAAATTAAAATCAAGTTTGAAACCTAATGCCTTTTGAGCCATCTCATTGGCTTCTTCATTCAAAAACTTGGGGATATAATATAAACTGGCCTCATCAAATTTGTATAGAAAATTTAATGTCACATAGTTAATACTTCATGAATGCATTTATATTCACGAATCAACTGCCTTATAACTAGTTGGGAATCACCAAAAACTTCTATTACTGAGACATTATAGCTTCAAAGAATTTTCAATCCCATTATTACTGCCTCAAATTCTGCTTAGTTATCGTTACATCTATTTTCTTCCAACATATAACTATGTTTTGTTTTAGTGTGTGTAGGGGATTCAATAATGACCATCATACCTGACATTATTTCAGTCTTCGAACCATCAAACCAAATTTTCCAAGGGCTTAGAGACACATTTCCCATCTCATATTCCCCGTCAGGTTCATCCTCACTTGGATGATCTTATAAGAAATCAATCAAAGCTTGGCCTTTTATTACTTTTATAGGTACATAGTAAAGGAAATATTCATACGGGGCTATAACCCATTTTTCAATCCTAATTATTAGAATGGGTCTTATTAGCATGTATTTAATCAAATCAAACTTCGAAATGGCCTAAACCTCTCTAGGCAGCAAATAATATCTTAATTTCATATCAACAAAGTATAAGGTTAGACGTAGTCTTTCCATTACAGAATACCTACATTCACAATCATTTTAAAACCTACTAAGGTAGTAAATAACTTGTTCCTTGTAATTTTCAGTCTTGAGCCAATAACACTCCAATAGATGCACCAGAGGTTGAAATGTACAACTTCAATGGCTTATCTTCTCTTTGAGGAGACAAAAAGGTGGCTTGACTAGGTACTTCTTAAGTGTTTGGAAATCTTACTCATGCTCATCCTTCCAATGTAGTTCTTCTTGATCTTTTAGCTTCAAAAAGAAAAAAATACTTTAGTCTTTTCTGCAGCATCATAAATAAATCTTCTAAGAAAATTAACTTGACCCAAAAATGTTTGTAATTATTTTTTGTTTTGTGGGGCTTCAATCTCAATAATAGCTTTAGCCTTATTCTAATGACCCTGAATTGTTTTTTAATGCACCAAATATCTAAGGAAATTCCCTGTAGAAACTACAAAGGCACATTTTAAAGGGTTCATTTTAAGTTGATACAACCTCATTCTATCGAGGGATTTTTTAAGGTGTGCTATATGATCAAATATTAATTTTAACTTCATAGTGATGTCATCAATTTTAACTTAACCCATTCGAAGGTCCCTAAATTACCAGGACACTTGAACGCAGTCTTATGCACATCTTTTTCAGCTATGCAAATCTGGTTATATCCAAAATGACCATCCATCATAAATATGATAGTATGATGTGCTGACCTATCAACCAGCAGATATACTATTGGCATTGAATATTCATCCTTAGGAGCGGTTGCATTAAGATTCATAAAACCAATGCATACTCTTAATTTGGCATTTTTTTTAATGCAAACTCTTAATTTTCCATTCTTTTTAATTACTGGCAAAATCCATTCAACATACCTGAAAGTTTGAATGAACCCGACTTTTAGTAGTCTTTCTACTTTTTCTTTAGTTTTAGTTGTGACCTCTAGAGTTATTTGTCTTTGGCAACTGCTTAATAGGTTTATATCCCTCTTTGATTGGCAGTCTATGCTCCACCAACTTTCTATCTAAGCTAGGTAATTCATCATACTCCTATACAAAGAAATCCTTATACTCATATAGAAGGTCTATGACCAATTGTTAGTCTTCTTTGTTGAGATTTGCATTGATATAAGTGACTATTTGTTTTATTTTGTCCTCAAATTGATTTTCATTGGGTTGATTCACCATCATTTCCTCATACTCAATTGGTGAACTTGCTAAATCACCACTGTCTTGAGTAGTTTCATTTTATACCTCTTCTTTCAAGACATAGTCTACCCATCTAATGGTCTTTTCTTCACCAAGTCGAGTGGTTAATTTTAAATCTTTAAATTTATACACAACTATGGCCATGATTTCATTGGACTCTTGAATGTTAATGGGTGTATAAACCATTAAATAACTATTTTATTTTCTTCAGCTAGCCCCATTAGGCCAAAAACCAAATCATTCCAACCCTCATCTGATACTTATCCTTCTGATGCCTCGGGCACCAAAGACTCTGCCTTTACTGGCCCCACATTCTCCTGGTAGAGCTCTGATTTAACACAGTTGAAACTAGCATGGGAAGGTAGTGGATCAGTTTTTACTTTTTGCATAAGCTCGTTTTCCTTTATCAAAAGAAATTTCTGATGCATAGAAGAAGCGTTTTTTTAATAATTGGTCCAATCTCTAACTAGTAATGCATTAAAGCTAGTTTTGCCTTCAATAATAAATAAAGTAGTTTTAGATTATTGGTGCCTACTTCAATGTCAACTGGTAGTACACCTTTAGTAGACTTCTTATCTCCAGCAAAACTATTGATAATGATCTGAGTTTGTACCAATTTAGTATTTTATTTGTTAATTTTAGATAACATGGAAAATGGCATCAGGTTAACAAATGCGCCATTATCTACCAATATTTTATTGACAAGGACACCATTTATCCAAGATTTTATAAATAAAGGCTTTATGTGGTGAGCCATATGTTTAGTAGGTTCTTCGAACCCATATACAATATCAAATGCAGAGATAAATATATCAAAATTGTCTACCTCTAATTCATCTTCTTCATCCACTTCCATGGCAGTTACCTCTTGGTCTCTTTAGCTTTGAACCTATCGGGAAGGATCACAACCATATTGATTGGCATGTGCTAAGGTAGAGAGCTAAACTAGATGAGTTGTTGTTCAACCTCTTGAACATCAACTGCCATCATTTCTCATTTCTTTTCTTTATTTGAAGAACTTCTCTCAGACTCTCTTTATCCATGGTCATAGTCTTTTCCAATTCCTTCAGTCTTTTTGCTAACAGGAGAGGTTTGACTCCATCTAGTTCCCTGTGAATCCTTGGATTTGGCTTTTAGAATGAAGAAGAAAAGCCTTCTGATCCACTATTTCGAACTAACTCAAATTCCTCTTTTCGGGCCATGTACTTTCTTTGGATCCTTCTTTGCTGAGTTTGAGAGATCACCATTTTTAGCTCTCTTCTCTTTGATTTAGGCTGCTACTCCACATGTCATATGTTAGGGGCCATTTTCTTAGGTTTGATTGCCTTTGGTTTCCTTGGCATATCATTGAATTAATGAGTTAACTTTGAGTCTGAGACATAAACTAGTTTGGTTCACTTTTAACCATTAAAACATATTTTTGAACCTTGGTTGACCCTAAATTGCCCTTGTGTTGGTGAGATTTGGCCTCTCTAAATCTAAGCATGATGTAATGATTATTCCTTGGTATATTAACATTCCATGCGAATGAAAAGGACTAAATAATAAACTTACTTTCCTAAAAGGCTTTCTTTGAACCTCTTGATCTTGGAACATCGGGGACTTGGTTGAATTGCCATGATTCCCATTGTTGTTCTTTTTCTGTTGATATTTATTCTTTAAATCCACCAATTGGCACATTTCAGCGTAGTATGTTATCCACATCTAATGCATTGGTGTTTCATCACCTTTTGACTAGGGTCTTCAATGGTTTCAGGCTTCGAAGTCTTGAGTTCAGCCTTAGTTTTCACTCTGAACTCCACATACCCTTTGGTTTTAGGAATTTGGATTGATTGCACATTTGTCCCCAATTATTTGATCTTGGGAAAGGGGTCATCATCTTCCCTTATTGTGCTTTCCTCTTTTGTGGGGAATTTGATTTTCCCCCACCCTGATCAACTCTTGCACCCTATCATGAAACACAGAGCAGGCATTAGTTGAGTGAGAAAATATATTATGCCATTTACAATATTTTTTTCCTTTAGTTTCATGTGTTTATTTAGCATTATCAGATTATTTTAACATCTTGGACTTTAAGAGAAAATTCAAAATCTTATTAGCCTTAATAATGACGAAAGAGTCTTCTATCCATTCCTTTTGACTTTAATGCAAAGGATTCTGCTGCAATATCCTTTTGAACCAATGGTTCACATATTATAGTTTCAGTTCCTATAATTTCAGCAGCATCAATTTCAAAATTAGGATTATTATAATATATTTTGACGGAAGAAGTATTTCGTCCATGCTCTTTTTCAAGAAGAGCCTGATACTTTGGCAGTTAATTATACCAAATCTCTAAATTCGGTGGGATCAAACTTCTTTCTAAGCCTAAACTACAAACTATTTTGCATCAATTTTACAAATCATGACTCATGCAAGACTATTTTGCACTTATTCCTAGCCCTTTTGAATTTATGTATGAATATAGTAGCCTTTCATCAGGCTTTTGGGTTAATTTAGCCAAGTCAACAATCAAAACCTCTGGTTCATTTTAGAAGAATTAAGTATGAAACATATATTCCATTTGTTACCAAGATTGAATAGAGTTGGGTGGAAAACTTATGAACCATGCAAAGGCTGCCTATGTAAGGAAATTGGAAAACAAACGTAGCCTTAAGTAATCATTTCTTCCAACATCAACACATTGACTAGTGAACCTAGCAATGTGTTCCACTGTAGAATGTCTCTCATCCCCTGAGAAGAGGATAACGATTGGGAATTTTAAGACCTTAGGAAATTCAATCCTATTTACCCATTCTAGATAGGGATTTCTATAAACCGGGGTATACACCCCCTGGGTAAATGTGGTCCACATATTTCATGTATCAAGTCCAAAATTCCATTCCTTCCCACCTACCCACGCAATTTCCTATTTATGGGGCAATTACTTGGTTTACCAAAGGAGTTGGTTTCCACAAAGGTGGTGGAATCTGTGGAGGCACAGTTTGTTGTGTTTGGTAAGGCATAGGATGGGATACTTGAGGAGTTTGGTTATTCATCTTCCTAGGGTGCCCTACCCCCCCCCCCCCCCCTTGAGTTTGGGTTGGAAGACTGGGTTATTGATAACTCCATAGATTGAAGCATTTTGGAAGTGTAAATTGGTCTCATTTGGGTAAGGTCCAGTCCTTCCTACCTCTGGGAGAGGTGTTCTCCTTATTGGGTTATTGTAACCCAATTGTTGATAGGTGTTAAATGGTCGTACTTTTTCCACTGGATTGCTTACATTTAGACTATCAGTATTAACATATCCTCCTATCCTAAGGTTATTTCCAAAATTGGTTTCACTATTATTAGGTTTATAATAGAGAGGATGGTAAGGATTTGGTTGATTAGTTATATTTGCTTCAAATTGTGGTGCATAGGTTTGACTACTACTAGTTGTCATCCCATTAGTTAAGGAAAATATACTACTCACCGTGGTGATCATATTGATAAGATTTTATACCATATTCCTAAAGTGATTAAAAATCAGGTTTAGTTAGTTAATAAATTGGTCTTGTATATCTTTGGGTACACCAACTACTAGTGTACTTTGAATATTGCTAGCTCTGGGAGCCATTGGAATATTTAACTATTGATTACGAGTCACTAGTCCCAACTCTTGAGTTATTTCGATCAATAGTTGCTCTGAATTGGCAATATGTTGTCTAATGAAGTCAACTTCACCAACATTTTCAGTTATATCTTCGCTTCGACGTATCCTAGCCATTTGTAACGTTCACACAACACTGGGGGTGCAAAAATATGTTTGAATTTTTTTCACTCGCTTAATAATTAAAGTTAATTAGGATTGCGAGCGTGCGAGGCAAGATTTGTGGTATTTCCAACCACAAATTTCACCCTAATGATTATCAGGCAATTGTTTTGCATTTGATGCCTCGATTAAGAGAACTCATGCTTCCATTAGGTAAGACTTGGATGTGAGGGCTAAGATGTGGTAATTAACTAGGACAAAAGAAAATAAATATTTCATGAATTGAAGAAAAGTAAAGCTATGAAAATAAAAGAAAAGGAGTTTCGATTGAAGTAAAAGATTGCAAGAAAGTAAACTACATATAAAGTAAAAGATTACACTAAGGTAATGTAAAGCATAGAAGTAAATGACAAGAAACTTAAAGGCAAGAAACTTTTAAAAAAAATTGAAGGAAAATGCTACAAACTACCTTACAGTCTACTTGTGGAATGAAAGAATTATTGTAAATAAAAGAAAAGAAAAGGAAAAAGAGGGTAAAAGTAATATAAATGCATTTTTGGAGAGGAAGTCCTCTCTTCCTTATTGGGTTCATTGCTTATTTACAGTGTTTCTTGCCTATTTATAACGTTTCTTGACCATGCAACGTAATTGCTATGGTAACTGTTGGGTGGTTACTCAACCATTTGAGTTTTTTGCTTTGATGCACTAATGCCTAAGTTTGAATTGAAGTAAGTTCCCACTTTAAATGACACGTCTCAACTTGTTCCAGATGTCACACATGCATGTTACCTACTATTTTATATTTTACATAATAATATGACTATTTTTGTCGATTTAAATATTACATGACAACACCCCATTGGTCCGAATTAATATGGTGTAAACAGTAAAGGATCCTCAAATGGGTTCAAGACCATATCAGCATTCTCAGGGCTATACCAAGTACTCAATCCTAGATTCAGACCTTAAAGACTAAGCTTAGAGACGTCATAGTGAATGACACCAAGCCTCAGACGAGTTCGGCAGACCCTCGCCTAATAAAAGCTGACCTATGCCTAGTTCCTATATTTTTATTCAAGGGTAAACTCCCCCATTTATAAAGGGAATAAGCTCAGACTATCCAAAAATGGCCATAACCACATCATGATAATTCAGACGTATGGTAAAGCTATCATAACTTCTCTATCGGGTAGATAGAAGGTACAAACACTATTCTACCTGCCGCCACCAATTATTTCCATTAGCATTGAATGATCTAATCCAAATTTAATGCTAATATTTATTAAAATTTATATTTTATAAGTTGATAAATAATTTTATAAATCAATAATACAATACATGAACATAGAAACTGCTATGTAAATTTAGGATCTTTATCTACATAATTATCACATGTGTTCTAAAAAATAAGGGTTGAAAATCATACCTAAATCAACATTAGATTTGTTGAAGGAAGAGGTTGCCATTTGTGCCTTGAACTTGAGATCCAAAATTGCTATGGATTTTCTCCCCTAACCTGATTATATTTTTATTTTAACCACAAGTATCTAAATAATGGATTTTAAGCAACAAGTTATAGGCAGGGAGAGGTCTTAAATTCCAATAGTCATGCAATTTGGACCGTCCATCACGGTTAGATCAAGAGTTTACTTTTATATATTTGTAATCAATAATTGGTTAATTTAATTAACCAAAAATGAAATTGACTATTGGATTTACTAGGGTGACCTTTTATTTACCCATTATGACTTATTATGTAATTTAATAATGAACCACTCAACAGGCTTATGAATTATTTGATAATTCTAACATTCTCCCACTTGATTCATAATTAACATAGGGCGCGCTTTTAAACTTGCGGTCATCTTTAATGGTTTTTCATGAAAACATTGATTAAACAAAACATCAATGTGAGTCATAGTGGTTCCATACTAATTCATGAGTAAGGTTCCTTCTATGTACTACTCCACTGATGATCTATTTAATAAGGTTTATCAGAATGGACTAATAATTGTCTTATAAAAATTATTTCTCTCACTTTAATAAATAAACATGCATGTAACCAAATATTGCAAGACATAAATTGAAAAATTCAGGATACAATTTATTGATATCAAAATTATGTCAAATACATAATAAGCACTCTGCTAATCATTATTTCATCGACTAATTTTTAAGACCCATCCTTTCAATATGTTGTAAAAAGGTCTTCATAACTACTGGTTTTGTCAAAGGATCTGCCGCATTATCATTCGTACTGATGTGTTTTATTGACACTCTTTTTTCCTGAACTTCTTCTTTGATCGATAATTATTTTATCTCGATGTGATTTGTTGCTTTAATATACCTATCATTCTTTGAAAAGAAGACTGTTGCGACATTATCATAATAAATTTTTAGGGGCTTAAATATGGAATCAATAACCCTAAGTCCTGAAATAAAGTTTAATAACCATAATCCATGATTTGTAGCTTCAAAACATGCTACGAACTCAGCCTCCATGGTGGAAGGTGCTACAACACTTTTCTTGGAACTTCTCCACGAAATTGCTCCTCCAACAAGAAGGAATACATAATCAGAAGTTCTCTTCCTACTATCTTCACACCTTCTGTAGTCAGAGTATGTGAAACCAATCACTTCAAGATGATCGGTCATCTTAAATGTGAGCATATAATCTTTAGTCCCTTATAAATATCTTAACACTTTCTTCCTAGCTTTTTAATGCTTTAGTCCCAAGTTACTTTAATATCTTCCTAACATCCCAACAACAAAATTAATATTTGCCCTTGTGCAAACCTTTGCATATATTAAACTTTCCACAATGGATACATAGGGAATGTTTTTCGTACTCTTTCATTCTAATTTATTTTGAGGACACTGCTTGAGGCTAAACTTATCACCCTTATGAATTGGAACAACGTTTGGAATACAACTTTCCATGCTAAACCTTTCCAAAAATTTGTTAACGTATATTTTTTGAGAAAATCCTAGCCATCCACGTGATCTATTATGGAATATTTCTCTCCCTATCACGTATGATGCCTCTCCCATATCTCTTATTTCCAAGTTTTGAGAAAGCAACTCTTTGGTTTTCTTTAATAAATCTAGATCATTACTTGCAAGTCATCACATATAAAACTAAAAATGCAAACTTACTCCCATTGATCTTTATATATATACACTGATGAATATTGTTTTCCTTAAACCCAAATGAGGTAATGGTACGATGAAACTTAAAATACCATTGGCGAGAAGCTTGCTTGAGTCCATATATTAATTTCTTCAATAGGCAGACCATAGCATCTTTCCCCTTTTCAATGAAACCTTATGGTTAGGCTATGTAGACTTCTTCTTCCAAATTCCCATTTAGAAGATCTATTTTAACATCCATCTGATGCAGCTCTAAGTTATAATGAGCCACCAGCGTAAGAATAATTCTTAAATAATCTTTCTTAGAAATACGTGAGAAAGTTTCATTATAATCAATGCCTTCTAGTTGATTAAAACCTTTGGCTACAAGTCTAGATTTATGTCGTCCAATTTTGCCTTTAGAATTGTATTTGGTCTTATAGACCCATTTACATCCGATTCTCTTGTGCCCTTGAGGCAAGTTGACTAACTATAGACTTTATTAAAGCTCATGGATTTTATTTCGTTATTCATGGCATTAATCCGTTTAACAGAATTATGACTATTCATGGCTTGTCTATATGAATCTTGATCATCAATCTTTCCAATGTTAAATTCTAACTCTTGCAAATACACCACATAAGTATCTGAAACAGTTGATTTTCTAGTCCTTTGATACCTTCTTGTTATGACTTCTTATGGTGTTTCTATAATGGGTTCATTAGTGATGATTTCCTTATGGGGTTAATTATGTGATTCTTTATTAGTTTGTTGATTATTTATTCGTTGTTCATTGTTGCCATTTGGGGCAACTTCTTAAGGAACAAAAATATCATTATGAATTTGAGATGTGGTAATTCTCACTTCTCGAATTTCTTGAATAATAACATCCCTAATTTCACCACTCCGACGAATTACACCATTCTCAATGAATTTAGCATTGTAGGTTTTTACTATTCGAGTTTCGTGGTTAAGACAGTAAAACCAATACCCTTTTGATTTTTTTGTATATTCAATAAAGAAACCACTAATGATTTTAGGATCCAGTTTATTTTCTTATGAATTATAAACTCTTGCTTCGGTTGGGCATCCCCAAATGTGCAAGTGTCTTAAACTAGGTTTCCTTCCCGTCCACAATCCAAAAGGTGTCTTTGAAACTGCCTTACTAGGAATCTTATTTAAGATGTACACGACGATTTTAAGAGCATATAACCATAATAATTTAGGTAAATTAGTTCCATTTATCATACTCCTAACCATATTCATAAGAGTACGGTTACGCCTTTCAGCCACACCATTCTACTGGGACGTGCCCGACATTGTGTATTGCGCACAAATACCCTAACACTCTAGGATTTTAGCAAAAGGATTGGGATATCTACCATAGTATTCACTACCTCTATCAGACCTAATGATTTTTACCTTCTTTCCTATTTGTCGTTCGACTTTCATTATGTATATTTCAATAAAATCTACAAATTGAGATTTACCTTTTAAGGTATTAAGGTAACAATAATGGGAAAAATCATTTATGAAGGTGATGACATATTTTTCTCCACTAAATAATGAAACATCAAAAGGTCCACTAATATCAGTATGAATAATTTCATGAAGCTTTTTACTTCTTGTGGCTCCTTTTTTGGATTGTTTGGTTTGCTTTCCTTTAATGCAATCCAAATAAATTCCAAAGTCATTAAATTCAAGTTAGGGATAATTCCTTCTTTCACAAGTCTTTGGACTCGTTCTTTAAGTATATGACCCAATCTTTTATGCCACAAAAATGATGAATTCTCATTAATTAAAGTATATTTAATACCTACATTATAATGCAGATATATAAGGGATTCAACAAAATTATAATCTAAATTAATATGGTATAATCCATTATCATAAATCCCAGAACCAATAATATTGGAATCTTTAAGCAAATCAAACCTGTTATTGCCAAAATCCCAACAAAAACCTTCCAAATCCAGTTCTGAAACGAAAATTAAACTACGAGAAAAGGAAGGGACATAAAGAGTTTTATTGAGATATAAGCAAAATCCAGTGTCCAAAATTAGGCGATAAGTGCCTACTACCGAAATTGGTGCGTCTTCTTCGTTTCCCGTATATATTAGGACTTCACCTTCTTTTGTGTTCTGTATTGTAAGGTATCCCTGTATTGAATCAGTTATATGAGTGCTAGCTTTAGAATCAATCCACTAAATATTAGAAGGTACATTAATTAGATTTGACTTGAAACATACGAAGGATAAAAACTCACCCTTCTTTTCTAACCAAGGTCTACGCTTCATTCAGTCTTTCTGAAAATGCCCAGATTTCTTACAAAAATGGCATTTTCCACTTTCTTTTCCTTCTTCTTGGCAGCCTGATTCCCATTATCCTACTTCAGTGGGCCATGCTTGATGCCCTTGCCATTTTTTCTTGTAAGAGGTACCCTTGCCAGATGCTTGAGTGGTCAAATTAGCTACTAAACCCTTGCCCTTCTTATTAAGCATTTCTTCCTATTGGATCAATTTTGAGATAACTTCATTTAAATTTCGCTTGTCTTTAATCGCATTATAATTAACGATATAAGGGGAATATCTGGTAAGGCGTTGATGACAAATTAGACAAGGAATGGATCTTTGATTTTTAAGCTAAGAGTTCCTAGCGTCGTGGTGATGCAAGTCATCTCACCGATATGTTCATTCATGGTGCGGTTGCCATCAAAACTCATTGTGGTAAGATTCGATATAAGGGCTCCAATAAGATATTTGTATGCTTATTGGAATCGTTCTTTAAGATTGATAAAAAATTGTTTCGCACTATTAGTTTTTGCTAAGGAGTTCCAATGTTGGGAACTATAGTTAACACGATGAAGGTGATACTAAGTTTGTTAGCCCTATTCCATGCTTCATAAAATGTTACTTTAGTGTCATTACTTTCATCAGTGAGTTTGGAAGGCAGGTCACATTCCAAAGCTGTGTCAAGGTTCAGAAGGACTAATTGTAAACTTATATACATCTCCCATTCTTTTAGGTTTATTCCATCAAGTTGCGGAACATCAGACGTTTTTAGATAATGTTTTTTCTATTCAAATATTACATCACCCCTTAATATTTATTTAATCGTTAAAATTATACCTTTTGGTGATAAATTTAGAATGATTAAATAAAACATCTTAATTAATATTGACGGTCGAGACATTATAATAACAATTGTACCTTTGGGTAACTAAATATTTATCCACTTTAATCTTATATACGCTAACATAGGATATGAAACTTTGATGGACTCTTATCATATCTTTATGAGAATATTAGCAGATGAGAAATATGATACAATGATTTGGAATGCCCTAAAGTGCATAATGATGTCCAAATAATATAAACATTAATGATGTAGTGGAAAAACTCAAAGAATATAGAAAATTTAAAAATTCCAAAAAAAAATGAAAAAACGAGTTATCACCACAAATATGCTTAGAATTGCATAAGAATCACTCTCCAATTCGCGGAATCAAAAAACTAATTTTTATGAGAGAGATATAAGAGTAAACATTGTTTCCAAACCTTTTTTTTTTATTTCTATTAGGGCTTAATTGGTGACATCAAGAAAATTTTGTCGATGGAAATACAAAAAATCCAGCATTAAGCAATAAGTAGTTTTTACGGACAAAATTTTTCAAAATGTCACATAAATAAATCCCGGCAGAAAAATAAAACGTCACAAAAAGTTTTATACATAAATCTTAATAGATTCAATGACAACAAAATAAAACATCGCATAAAGTTTAATATATAAATCGTAACAGATTCAGCGATAGAAAAATAAAACGTCACAAACAATTTATTTCATAAATCTTAATTGATTTAGTGACATAAAAATAAAATGTCCATCAATCTTAACAAAATCAGCGACAAAAAAAATAAAACATCGCAAATTTTTTTATATAGAAATCCTAACAAATTCAGCGACATAAAAATAAAACGTCGCAGAAAATTTTATACATAAACATAAGCGGATTTCTAATTTAATCCAAATTTGAGTCGTAAAAAAAACTAAGTAAAACATCATAAAGGACTCAAATCCAGAATACAAAATCTGTTTTAAAACATGATTTTCATATTTAGACATAATGGATAATTATGTGATCTAAACCATGCTATGATACCACATATTAAAATTTACATTTTATAAGTCGATTAACAACTCAATAATACAATACATGAACATAGAAACTGCTATGTAAATTTAGGAATCATCACATGTGTTTTAAAAAGTAAGGGTTGAAAATAATACCAAAATCAACAATAGATTTGTTGAAGGAAGAGGTTGCCATTTGTGCCTTGAACTTGAGATCCAAAACTGCTATTGATTAAAGGTTTCTCTCCCCTAGCGTGATTTTATTTTTGTTGCTAATCATAAGTACCTAAATGATGGATTTTATACCACAATTTATAGGGAGGGAGAAGTCCTAAATCCCAATAGTCATGCGACATGGATAGTCCGTCACGATTAGATCAAGAGTTTATTTTAATTTATTTTTTAATCAATTATTAGTTAATTTAATTTACCAAAAACGAAATTGACTCTTGGAAATACTAGGATGACTTTTTATTTAGCCATTATGGCTTATTATGTAATTTAATAATGAACCACTCAAAAGGCTTATGAATTATTAGATAATTATAACAATATAAACTACCTTACACCACTTGTAAGCCTTTCACCAACACTCCACCATGTTATTGTAGCAGTCAGACCACATGACCACTCCTCCTATGCCGCTGCAGTCCACTCATGCCCATTCTGATGAGCTGTTTATATATATTGGAGACTTAGGGAAGGTTTAAGACATCTATAAATCATCACGCAACTACCAGAACAACAAAAGAACCTTTCTACCCTAGTTGTTTATCATTTAGCATTTGCTAACTCACTGTTGGCTATACACTAAAAAAGGATTGGACCACTTTTATCCTCCCATGCTTGTATTTTCGTTGAGTCCTAAACTAAGCTAAGAAACCCTTTGAGGAGTCCATCAATTACTCCCAAGTGGATCTTTGGCTAGTGAGGAAGAACCTTAGATTCGCTTGGCTAAAGCATAAGAAGCCTCTAATTTGTAATACTCTTGCTTACAACTCATTATAAAGAGCAATGATGTTCATAGTGGACATAAGATCCTTAATGTAGTCTCCTTGCCTCTCACTTTGAAAAATCTCCTCACTATGTAGTCTAAGGACCTGTGAGGAAAACCTGTTGGAGCTGAGGTCTCTAAAGAGATTTCCAACACCATCAATAATCACGTGAGTTAATAGCTAGCAGCAGACTTTTCCTTAGTGTATGAGATTATATGATGTAGCGAGAATGAATGGTATGGTTGTTGGGTAAATATATGAACTGGACTAACTTCTCTTTTATTTTTAAAACTAGTTGTGATGGAGTGTAGATGTGAGGTTTAGGCCTCGTTTGCGAGTTTTATTTTGGAGAGAAAATAAAGGAAAGGAAGGGAAAGTGTGTTTCCTTTCCTTCGTTTGTGAGTTTAAGTAGGAAAGAAAGTGACTTTCTCTCGTTTGGGAGTTTAAAAGGAGAGAAAAGAAAGGAAATTTTTTAAAAAACTTTCTCTTCCTTTCTCTCCAAAACTTTCTTTCCGAATCGGAAAGAAATGGAGAGAAAAGGAAGTTTTTTAATGAATTGTTCATTCTTCCTATTAAAAAAATTATTTTCCTCCCAAACGCAAGAAAGAAAATTATTTTATTTTCTCTCCCAAACTCCTTTCTCGTCTCTTATCTTCTTTTTTCTCTTATTAACTTTCCCTTCTTTTCTTTTCTCTCATAATAAAATTTTCGTTTCCTTTCTCTTCTCTCCAAAACTCCCAAACGAGCTCTTAGAAACAAGAAATAACCAATATTGACTGTGAAAGAGCGGTGTGAATGTTCTACAATGATTGATGAGTTGTTAAGATGCTCTAGTGGGATTTAGGATGTGAGGAACCATAACCAATGCTTGTTTAATGTTTATGCGTTTATTTATGGAATTCTTGAATATTGATGTATTACATTGGGAATGGTGAACCCTATATGGAGTATCATATTAGCAGGCACTCGTTAGTAAAGAGTGTGGGGGGACATATTAATTATTGTGAAGACATGGAATTAGAATTGGATTCTCTACTATGTTTAGAGGTGTAGTAATTATAATCTTTGTTAAGAGATAATTGTGATTAGATGAGTAATTTGGAGACATTTTTTGTATGGATAAAAATAATTTATAAGGGCAAACCGCATATACATACAAATGACGGGTGAAAGTTAATATGAGATATTTTTTGGGACCCTATCTTTGTTGGTATAATTCATATGATATGATTTGATAATAGGGAAAATGAATTCCGAAACACAATTGAAGTCGAGAATGAGATTATAGATGAGTCGGTGTGGATTTTGATTGGGAGAATGATAGTAGTTGGTGGTATGATTGGAAAGAGGGATAGGGAGAGAGGAGACAATGAGTAGAGGGTCATCAGGGAGTTATGGGTCATTGCAAACGACGCAGTCCCGCAAGGGCATCTGTAAATTGGTCCCCCGCAACAACAAAGTTGGCAATGCCGTGCTGCTCTTGTGTCTCCTTTCCGCTGCGGTTTTTACTTGGGTATTGTTTGTTGCCAAAGGTTTGCTTGATTGCTTGCTTTTCTATCCTTTTTCTTAACCAACTCATGCAACCTTACAACATACTCATGTAAATTATACAACCCCCCACCCCCAAATGCCTACTAAAATTTTTCATTCTATATTATAGGGTGCTATTAATTGAACCCCACAAATCTGTCTAGCAGCCCCTCCGTTTAATTTGTAACTGATCAAGTAAACCAAATAAAAAGGGACTATTTTAACCCTGTTATTAAACCCACACATAACATAAAACAAAGACGGCAGTTAACAAAAAAACATAGAAAAAACTAAACGGCAGTTAACAAAAAAAAAACGTCAGTTAACAAAAACAGCAGCTAACACCTCAGAGTTCTATCTCGGATAGAACTCTGTCATACCAGATTCCTATCCTCAGTCTAAGATTTCTGTGAGTTGTAACAAATATTGAAACCCACACATATGACTCAGAAATTAATCTGGATTGATGTCACGATCTCATTAAAAGGGGGTGGGAAAAATCCAAACACTCCATCAAGATTAATCATCATCTGAATTATTTTTCAAAAAATTTCGTTCTCCTCCATATGAGAAAATGGGTTGCTTTCTGTCGCCAGCAAAGTAACAACAACAGGAAGACACTAACGCTTGTTCGTGGATGATTTAGGCATTCGTGTTGAGCTCGAAGTTATTTTTTTACCGGAGATTGTATGTGGGTTTTGTAGGGTTCGTTTCTTCAGGAAGATTGGTGAAAATCTTTATCTAAACCCAAAACATGGGTGGGTTAAATGTTTTTATGCCGATTTAGGTGGGTTTAAATAATGTTGGGGGTGGTAGAAGGAAATATGGGATAGAATAAAAATACCCATATTATAATATTATAACATGACAGGCATCTTCTCTTGTCGTTTAAATAAAAAACTAAAATTTGAACTTTGATTTATAATCAACTTCTCCAATCTATTATTATATATTTACAGTTCAGCTTGCCAATAGAAATCTGAACATCACCTCCCTCATTGTAAAACAAGTTCATCATAGTTTGACACATGATTTAGAGACAACTGTTTCCTGGCACGAGATGCTTACAAAAACCAGAGGCGGAATGCCTATCCATTTTGGAGCTGACATAATATGCATCAGTGGAACATGCTCCATGACTTGAGATATCTTACAATATACTCCACTCCCACTCCCTCCCACTCCACTATTCTATTTTGGATTATTACAAATTAAGAATCAACTTTTCTTTTCTGGACATAATCAACCAACCAAATTCCACAAAACTCAACAAGTGCTATTTTTCACCATTGATTGGGACGGAGGGAGTAATAAGCAATGCCCATATGACCCGAGCCAGGTGGATGCCTAACTCACCATACTAAATACAAAGGTCAAATTAGGCCTTATGTTGTTGGTCAACTAGATTAGTAAACCAACCAAACACTAGTATAACCAAGGATTTGGGAGTAAGTCACCTGACTCGGTGTGAGTTTAAGGTCCGAGTCCATTGATGTAGAATAGGGCCAACAACCAAGCATATTAATATCTTCAAGAAGGTCTAAGGTTTATTTCCATTGAGATAAGGAAATCCCATGACGAATTTATCCTAAGGAAACACCATTGAAGATCTCCTCAATATACACCAATAATATGATACAAAGACCATCAGAATGACGCTGATACGTGAATATCTTTATATGACAGACTTTTCTAGTATACTTTCCTTTAGCATGAAAACCTGGTGGTGGATCCATCTATATAGTCTCAAATAAATCTCCATTAGGTATTCTTGATTCAATCGATGAAGGGGCCAAGAATGAGAAGAAATCAAGGACGAGCAAAGCTCGTTCCTGGAATATGTGTAACACCCTTGGCCACCAAGCAACCCTTATATCGATCAGCAGTGCCATTAGTCAAGTATATGATAGTAAAGACCCATTTACACCCAATTCCCTTCTCTTCGGTAGGTAAAGGAACAAGTTCCCATTTATCTTAACGATGTAAGGCAATGCGTAGAAGATATCCAATTGGAATCCTACAGATTATCAGGCACTGATCGAGGAATAAAGACAGACTTGAGGTTGCTAAGAAATTTTTACAAAGACATGAAATATGATCATGTGTTATATGCTAAGAAATATGGTGGTTAGCACTACTAGAGAAACAATATGTAGAAGGGGGTCTACACACACACACAAAGGATAATAGGAAGAGGGATTAGAAGCAATTGGGACTAAAGGGGCAACCGAGTTACCTGAACCTTGTTCAATAGAGGAGTCCGGGGAGGCTGAGCGTGATGTCGTTGAGAATAGACTTGCAAAGGTGGAGCCGAAGACCTTGGCTCAATAGGTTCATCAGATATAAGGAGAAATCGAACAAGGGTGGTAGTGTCCTCCTTTAAGACAGTAGGTCTAGGATCTTCACCATAGAGTTGTTATCAAGAGAATGATACGATATCATAGGGTCATAGCATTGATAACCCTCATATATAGCAAAATAACCGCCCAAAATACAACGATCAAATACATTATTAAGTTTGCTGCTTGAAGGATTATGATTATTAACAAAGAAAGTACACCCGTACACACACGACAAAAAAAAGACAAGTCGTTTTGAGCTGGAGAAATCGGAAGGAGGAGTACCATCCAAATTTCTGGTTGCAATAATACAATTAATTAAAGAAACAGTTGTGTACTTACAACTGAACAACCATATGCCAATAAAACCTAAGAACATGCATACCATTCAAAAGACATTGAATCACATACATGAGATGTTGGTTGGTTTTAACATTTTGCCCTCCCATTGACAAATGAGTTGATGTGAAATGCTCTTATAATTAAGTTCCGAATAAAATTCATTAGACACGTACGCATGCCCATCATCAAATTGGATTATTATGCACAATGGTGTTTTAATGAGTTTGATCATATGAATAAATTGTGATAGCATCGGTTGAGGCCAGCCAACTAGAGGGAGAGAGATTATTTCCATTTATTTTTTAATCTAGTCTTTATCTTTTAAATTGAAATTTGTCTCTTTATTTGATTAGGTCACAATTGTTAGGTTTCCTGGTTTTATCTTTATACTTTTATTCCTTATCCTTAATAAGGCTTGCTCCCCTATTTTAGGATTTCATTGCATTTTAGGTTCTTTTGTATTTTCTTTTCTTTTGTTATTTATATTTTTCTTTCTTTTGGTGTATTACTTAGAGATAAGGAGTAGTAATGGCATTTTTGTAATTAGGGCCTTAGCTTAGCCTAAGCTACTCATCCCATTTAAATACCCCCATGTAAGTCTTATTTGAGGTAAACTTGAATTTTGAAATAGAAAAGAGTATTTCTCTCTCTAAAAGTGTGTTAAATATTTTTAGGAGCCTTTTGACGTGTAGTTTACGTCAAATTGGCATCAGAGCGGGTGTCACTCCACATTGGTGTTAGGTGTATTGGTGTAATTTTTTTTTATCAAATCGCACACTACTCTTCAATGGTTCCAAAGATATACAAACAATTTTTAGAGTGGGAACAAGAGTTGGAAGAGATGAGACAGCAACAAACCCTAATTCGATCCCAAATACCCAACTCCTCTCTACCTTAGGGCAAAACCCTAACCCTAATCTTCCCACCACCACCCTTCCCCAAGCCTTACCCCCTGTCCAAACTCTAGCCTCTAACACCAACCCTGCTGCCTTAACCCTAAACACAACCTTCCTACCCCAGTCGCCGCCCTCCGCCGGCGGCGACGGCACTCCTCATGGCCCAGGTGCAGACCCTCACGCCGGCGCCCTGAAAAAAACCCCTCCCGCCCACGAAACTCTAACCCGCTGCACCTGTGACTCACATAGCCCCAACCATAAACCTTTCCACCCTTTTTTCGACCCCGGTGCCACCCCAACACCTTCTGAACCCCCACCCAGTGCCGCCCCATTCCGCCGACCTTCTTCCGAACCCTCCCGCCGCCTGTCGACCACCCCTACCCCCTTTTCTCCCAACCCCGATACCACGCGACCCCTTGAACCACTCCTGCCCTAACCCAATCCTTACCCGAACCCGAAACCCAACCCCCTACATACCAGCCCTACTCCACCCCCATTTTTGGGGCCATACACCTCATATCTTCCCCACCCAGTCCCAAATCCTTCTAACCGCTCCCAAACCATGGTTTTTGATCCGGGTGGAAGTTTTAGGGTTGTTTTGGAAGAGAAGAAGAAGAAATGAAGACCAATATTTGTGGGACGTGCGCTCCTCAAATTTCAGAAATTCCTTTTTGGCCCCCACAAGTTTTTGGCACAATTTTTTTGGAATTTTCTCACGAATCCCCAATTTTTTTAGCGCTGAGGACGAGCTTAGTCTTAAGAGGGGGAGAGTGATGGAAATAGGCCCTATTTTAGGGTTTCATTGCATTTTAGATTCTTTTGTATTTTCTTTTATTTTGTTATTTGTATTTTTCTTTCTTTGGGTTTATTATTTGGAGGTAAGGGGTAGTAATAAATTTTTTATAATTAGGGCCTTAACTTAAGGCCTAAGTTACTCCTCCCCTTTAAATGTCCCCATTTAAGCCTCATTTGATGTAGACTTGAATTTTGAAATAGAGAAGAGTATTTCTCTCTTAAAAAGTGTGTGTTATTAGATATTTTTAGGAGCCTTTTGACGTGTAGTTTACGTCAATTAAGTTTCGAATAAAAATCCTTAGACACGTACGGATGCCCATCATCAAATTGGATTATTATGCGCAGTGGTGTTATAATGAGTTTGATCATCTGAAGAAATTGTGATAGCGCCGGTCTCCCCTTTCTTTCTTGAGGCCGGCCAACTAGAGGGAGAGAGAATATTTCCATTTATTTTAATCTAGTCTTTGTCTTTTAAATTGGAATTTGTCTCTTTATTAGTTTATTTGATTAGGTTATAGTTGTTAGGTTTCGTGGTTTTATCTTTGTACTTTATTCCTTATCCTTAATAAGGATTGCTCCCTAGATTTGTATAGAAAAAGGCCTATCTTCCGCATTGTAATCATTCAATTATGAACTTGTGTTTAATCTATATTGTTTGATCACATCAAACAGTGTAAACAATGAAAACACCTTAGACTTCTTTTTAAGTAAATGAACCCAAGTGCAATGAGAATAATTATCAATAAAGGTGACATAATATTAGTACCCAAATAAAGCGGTAATCAAGGAGACCCGCACATATGAGTAAATCAAATCAAACAAGCTAGAAGCCTGATGAGTACGAGAAATATTATTAGTTCTAATATTATATCCCAAACTACATATTGACTTTATGATCTTTGCAAATCTTAACCAAAAAGGGAAACAATAAGCACAAATATTGAAAGTGTGAAATGTTCCAAACGGGAATGCCATACTTTAAGGTACGTAATGAAATATCATAAGAACAATAGATGCTTAAAAATTTGAGGCTAGCGGTTGCGAAGGAAGTGGATCACAAAAGTAGTAAAGTTCATCACACTCGTAGCCCCTCCCAAAAATCCTATTCGAACTCATGTCTTGTAAACATGCGGATTTGATTTTAACGGCTCAGTGAAGATTTTAGCTAGGCGACGAACATATAACAGGTAAAAGGCAAAGTTAGGCACATGGAGACAGATGACAAGTTAATATCACGAGATAGATACACATCCCTCTTATCGTGAATGTATTAACAGGCATGACATGAAATGGAAACACTTATAACTCACTGTCACTCCCACATCTAATTCTATTGCTTTTATGTTGGGGTAACATATGTTGAAGGTCAATCCTCTTAACAAAATTCGATCCAGCCTCTATAATAATGGCTCATGCTAAGCCAATTCCTCCCGACGCGACAATAAATACCTGAATCCATAGATTAATTTGTTTTGGATTATCTTAATAGAGAAAAAATACGGGTGTCATTGTGAGAAAGTGCATATATATTTTCATTTGATGTCTTCCAAAGATCGTAAAAAGTAGCATAGAACAAACATATTATAGAATTTTTTTTCTGTCCATGTGGTTAAGTATCCACACTAGTATAGTGCAACTATCTATTTCCCACTGGACATATTTAGGAGTTTCTTATGTACCCATAAGTGTTTATGATCGAGAATGCGCATATAACCGGAGGAAGCGTGATCAAGAAGCAAAGTTACGTCCATTCAATAAAACACTCGTGACTCGTTGTGATGGGGATCTATTTTATCTTCCTTTTATTTTCATTGTATTTTCTAATTTTAGTTCTTTTTAGGTCTTTTCCTTCCTTAATTAGTTGCCAAGCATGTCTGGGACTAATTAGGCATTCTTTTATTTCTTAATTGGTCCTTTAGTCATTTTTGCTATTACTTGGTTAACAAGTAATATCTCTACTATAAATGAGCTTGTACTCTCATTTTTGTATTCATTCTCCATTCTTGAAATATAAGAACTCTTTTGTTTCTCTCTCTAGAAATCATATTATCTTGATTTTTAGGTCATTGACGTGTAGTTCACGTCAAATTGGTATCAGAGCGGGTGTCGCACCAAAATATTGGTGTTCGTGTGTATCGGTGTGTCGAATATCAAATCGTGCCCAACCCGAATTCAAGATGAAATTAATGAAGAGTTTAGGCAAAACAATCAAGAATTGAGACAACAAATGGATGAATTAAAAAACGAACATCGAGAACAATTTGAAACCCTAATGTTGCAACTCTCCAAGGTCGGGATAAGCATCAGCAGTGTTGGACCACCTAGATGGGGGCCGACACCCCTCCAACAGGTCAGCTACTAGTCGACAGCCACCTGCGACAGGCCCTAGCCCCTCCACTGAGTCGGACCACCGTTCGGGTGGTCAATCCATCTTTTTTTGACAGGGATCATCCCGAGCCTGGTCTATATGCCACATATCCAAGAACATGTTTTAAACCCTCTAAACGTCAATTGTTGTCCAACCATCACCCATAAAACCCTAATGCCTGTTGTCCCGTTTGAGACGCTAATCGGTATGGATTTAATCAAATCATTGCCCCAATCCACTAACCATTTCCCCTACCCCAACCGTAAAACCCATGCTGAACCCGGACCTCACTATAATTTTCCTGACCAAAATTCAGATCCAAATAACCCAAGAAACCCAATTTTCATGCAAAAAATAATCCAATCGGAGTTGACCAAAATCCTTAACACCATTTCCCTCAACCATCCACCCAATCTCAACCCCATTCCACCACCCGAACCACCCAACCCATTTGATTTTGGTATCTTTGAATATCAAAACATTGACCCGTGTTTGCATCCGCATGCATCACCATACATACCACCTCCCCCATCTTCCCATCATATCCCTTCACATCATGACCTCTCTCTACTCTATATCGATTCTTCTTCATCCTCTGACACTGGGGATACTCGCCGTAGTATTTTTGAGTGGATTCCTCCACCTGGTGCCCATCATCCCATTCCACTATGGGATCGTCAGTGTTTCTGTTGTGGAGAACGTGGTCACCTAATTTCCACGTATCCCCACTATCAGTGATCCCTGAGCACCTCCCATGGCCCCACACGATCATCCTCCTCGCCCACCACCTGTACAGATGCCACCGGACCCAATTGATTATGTTGCACCTGCACCAGGTGATGTGGTGGGCCCAAGAGCTCATCAGGATGGAGACCCACTCTCTTTAGCACTCCAGTTACTTTCACGGAGTCTCCATGGGGATATTCGCATAGATATTTCTATGTTCGATGGCATATTCTCCCCGGATGATATGACCGATTGGTTTGCCGCTATGGAGACAGTTTTCGATTACAAGTGGGTTCAGAGCCGCTCATGTGTTCTTCTAGCTGCCACCAAATTTCAGGGCTTTTCCCGCGTTTGGTGGAATAACCTTTGTTATCGTAGGACGGCTGCAGGACTCCCTCCTATCCAGAACTGACTCGATCTCAAGGCTGCTCTTCAGGCCTCCTTTATATCCCCGACGTACGAGCGAGACCTCTTTATGCGCATTCAGTCTTTCCAGCAAGACACGTCTTCGGTAGTAGAGTATACGGAGCAGTTCCAGACTGCACTAGAGCTCGCCTACCCGAAGCAGAGGATCAGCCGCTTCATTCTGGAGGTCCAGCCACATATTCACCGCGACCTTGGATTGAGAGAGATACCGACCTTTTTGAAGGCGGTAGAGTATGCTACTAAGGTCGAGGTCTATCATGCCACCCTAGCAGCTTCTCCAGCATCCCGACCTACATCTTCTTTGAGTTATGTTCCTCCTCCAGCATCAGCTTTGGCATCTTCGGTCATTACTCCAGTTACTGCCACTACCGCTGCGACCCATACAGTCCCTCCCATATTTCGATGCTTTAATTGCAGCATCGTGTGACACCGAGCTTCCGATTGCCCTCAGCCACGTCGACGGGCCCTGCTAGCGATGGATTAGCCCCCAGAGTATCTCGACGAGACCGAGCAGTCCCCTGGCTATGCATTGATTACAGTTTTAGAGGGTGACTCTGTTGGTCTTCCCCTTTGAGTTCGTGGACGAACTCTTTTTGAGGGGAGGGGGGGGAGCGACGGGGATCCATTTTATCTTCCTTTTATTTTCATTGTATTTGATATTTTTAGTTCTTTTTAGGTCTTTTCCTTCCTTAATTAGTTGCCAAGCATGTTTGGGACTAATTAGGCATTCTTTTATTTCTTAATTGGTCCTTTAGTCATTTTTGCTATTACTTGGTTAGCAAGTAATATCTCTACTATAAATAGGCTTGCACTCTCATTTTTGTATTCATTCTCCATTCTTGAAATATAATAACTAATTTGTTTCTCTCTCTAGAAATCGTATTGTCTTGATTTTTAGGTCATTGACGTGTAGTTCACGTCACGTTGAGCTGGTGTGTGTTGTGAAGAAGAAAAAAAAGTCATTATTGTTTCCCGAATCAACCATCAATATAAAAACTGATGTAATCTTGGGTGCGAAAGTGTAAAAGAATTATTATCTACACAGCAACAACAACAACATAAAAAATGTAGCCTCTCTCTAGTCTCTCAATATCAAAATGGCAAAAGTATTACAAAAGAGGGCGCTTAGGCTATTTATACTAAAGATACAAAAGGTTAAAAAAGAACAAAATAAAATAATGATAAAAAGGACGCTCATGTCCCTATGCTTCTGCATCACTCTCCCCCCTTGAGAAGACTCCATATACTCCGTTTATTGCCGATAGAAATCGGGGTCGATGTGCTGGAGGGTGGCCTGTGTAATCCATGAATCTTCGGCCTCGGAGCGGCCAACTCAACGAACCAAGTGACGCGTATAATCACCTGAAGATGTAGACACGAGCTTGGAGTCTAGAATCCCCTCAATGCGAACTACGTGAGAACGAACCAGGTGGCCAGTGGTCGAACGAATGGGAATCGGCGGAGCATGAGTGCCTCTAAACGGAGAAAGGTTCGCCAAGTTAAACATGCGTTGCATGTGGAACTTCTCGGGGAGATCAACCTCATAGGTATTCGTTCCACAAGCTCGGATAATCGGAAAAGGCCCAAATCGACGCATAAAAAGCTTGGTATCCTTGACCTGTAGGCGCGCCTTCTGGAGGTATACCATGGCTAGATCACCCGGAAGGAAGGAGACAAAGCGGCGGTGCTCATCAACACTCTTTATAAGAGGTATACATGGTCTGAAGTCGAGCGCGAAGATCGGCCAGAATGGAAGTCAGGCGAGCAACAAACTCCTCAGCTGAAGGGCAAGTAGGCACCGTCGGGTGTAGCTCGGCGAGATCAATGGGCATCGTGGGAGACTGACCCAACACAATCTGAAAGGGAAAGATACCTGTAAAACGGGTGGCGGCGTTGTTGAAGGCAAACTCGGTCTGTGCAATCACTATATCCCACCTACGGGGATGCTCCGATGTCAGACACCGTAAAAGGTCACCCACACTCCTATTGACCACTTCAGTCTGTCCGTCTGGGGTGAAAGGCAGTTGAAAACTGAAGCTCAGTCCGTAATAGACGCCATAGTTTTCACTAAAAATGACCCGTAAATCGCACATCCCGGTCAGACGTAATGCTGCGGGGAACTCCATGCAAATGGACAATCTCACGGAAGTATAAGGATGCGACATGAGATTCATCTGTTTTTTGAGCACACGGAATGAAGTGAGACATCTTAGAAAACCGATCCACGACGACGAGGATGGAGTTGTGTCCACAATAAGTACGGGGGAGACCAACAATGAAATCCATTGAGGCATCCTGCCACGAGCGCTCGGGAACTGGTAGTGGAGTGTATAAGCCGGCATTGGTTGGCCGTCTGGCAAGTGTAGCAACGCCAAATAAAGGTGTTAGTATCCCTCCTCATAGTTGGCTAATAAAAACGGTCTCGCAACATCCCGTGAGTGCGTGCCTGTCCCAGGTGCCCTGCTAGATCGCCTCCGTGAACCTCGGAAATAATCTTCTCCCGTAAAGAGGAAAAAGGAATACAAAGAGTTGTCCCTCGATGTAAACAGCCATCTTATAATAGGTACTCACCCGACGCCCCATTGCTCTGCTGGCATGCGACATAAATGGGGCCCCAATTCCACGTCGGTCGGGTAAAGGTCTTGAATCTCATCAAACCCAAAAACTTGACTCCGCAAAGTCACCAAAGCATGAGCTCGCCGGCTAAGTGAATCTGCTACCAGATTGTCCTTACCGGGCTTGTACTGGAGGTGAAAAGTATAACGCTGAAGATAGGCGGTCCCTTTGACGTGCCTGTCACTAACATGCCGCCGGCTATGAAGGAACCGCAAGGCCTCATGGTTAGATTTGATCACGAACTCCTTATGTAGGAGGTAAGGTGACCAAAACTTCACTGTCTTCACAATCGCATAGAACTCCAAGTCATACGTAGAATAGTGTAATGCAGCTCCCATCAGCTTTTGGCTAAAAAATGCAATGGGCTTCCCATTTTGACTCAAGACAGCCCCCACCCCTGTCTTGCAAGCATCGCAAGACAACTCAAACAACTGATCAAAATCAGGCAAGGAGAGAATAGGAGCAGTTATCATCATCTCCTTGATGCGTGTAAAGGCTCGCTCGGCCGCCACAGTCCACCTGAACTCGACACTCGAAGAAGTGTTTATTAAGTCCGTGATCGGGGCCATAACGGTACTGAATCCCACTATGAACCGTCAATAAAATCCGGCAAGTCCATGAAAGTTGCGAACCTGAGTCACAAAAGTAGGATTAGGCTAGTCCACTATCGCTTGAATCTTGCCGTCGTCCACCCGAACGCCATCTCCCGATACTACATACCTCAAGAAAGTCACCGATGGAACCATGAAAGCGCACTTTTTCAACATGAGGAAAAAACGCTTGGCTCATAAAATCTCCAAAATTTGAGTCACGTGTCCAAGATGCTCCTTCTCGGACCGGTTATAAATCAAAATGTCGTTAAAGTAGACCATGGTGAACTTGCCCAAGAAAGGGCGCAAAATCTGAGTCATCACCCTCATGAATGTGGAAGGAGCGTTGGAGAGGCCAAAAGGCGTCACCGTCCACTCGTAAAGCCCGTCCTTGGTCTTAAATGCCGTCTTCCACTCATCTCTCGGTCTCATACGTATCCGATGGTAGCCACTCTTCAAGTCTGGCTTAGAGAAGTCCAGCATATCCTCAAGTCTCAAGTCTGGGAATTGGGAACCTATATTTCACCATGATTTTATTAATGGCTCGACTATCCGCACACATACGCCGACTCCCATCATTCTTGGGTGCTAATAATGAGATATGCTCTCTCTAATATAACCCTTGTCACACAACTCGGTGACCTGTCTCTGTAGCTCAGCGTCCTCCGTAGGTGACATGCGATAGTGGGGAAGGTTGGGGAGCTGCGCCCCAGGGATTAAATCAATAGCATGCTGCATATCCAGGAGAGGGGGAAGATCATCTGGGGTTTACACACGTCGCTAAAAGAATCCAACAAACTCTGAACACGCGGTGGAACAGACGCCTCCAAATTATCACTAGCTCCCCCGTCAATAATCACCGTGCGTAGCCTTCCCTTTGCAGTGCAACGAGTAAAAAAATAACTCGATCGGATCCATGTATCATCTATATGTGGAGATGTTTGAAGATCTACGGGCGTTGTTATCATCACGGTGTGCATATAAGCGGTAGAAACTCCCGCAAGCTTCACTTGATCGTGGCAAAATGAGTCCCTTCACCGACAAATAGATTGAACGGAAGATACTGGAACGTGGGGTGGAATAGGAAGGATCCCTAGGGAAGGACATCCTTTGTATATGGCGTTGGATTGATCATTTGGCTCCTTAGTGTTTGGTTTAGGGTTGTGGTAGGAAATTGGGTTGGATCAGAGGTTTTCGGGGGTGGATCAGGTTCGTCGGGTTTAGCAGAGGGAGAATTGGGTTTGGTCGGTAGGTTTTGGAGGGTCGGTCGGCCTTGTTGTTCACTGGAGGCAGCTCCTGGAAGGTTTCCGATAGGGGTTAGTCTCGGTCGGCAGCCACTATGGCTGTTCGACCCTTTTTTACATGTCTGGAGCGGAAATCATCATTGGACGGGTTGATCGGAGGGTTTGGGCAGTGCGGTTCATGTCTGGGTAGGGTTTGATTTGTTTTGGGTTTGGTAATATCGAGTTTGAGTGGTGAAAGGTTAGGGTTTCTTGAATTCTTGATTTTTAGGGTTAGGGTTTTGTGGAAGAGTTTGAGAATGTTTCGTGATTCGTCCGGATGAATCCAATCCGAGTTCCAATCTTTGATGAACATTTTTTAATCCAAGAGCAAACGAGGCTCTGATACCAATTTGATGTAATCTAGGGTGCGGAAGCGTAAAATAATTATTATCCAAACAACAACAACATAGAAAATGTAGGAGGGTTTCTTATTTCTCTCTAGTCTTTCAATATCAAAATGGTAAAAGTATTACAGAAGAGGGCCTTTAAGCTATTTATACTAGAGTTACAAAAGGCAAAAAAAGAACAAAATAAAAGAATGATAAAAAGGACGCTCATGTCCCTATGCTCCTGCATAAAAAACAAGACTACATAGGTCATCAAAAAATAAAAATACATGTAAATCTGGTTATTAATCAAACTGATGTAGATAGGGGGAAGTGAGATGTAAATAATAAAATGGGTATATTTGTACTTCTCCTTTCTTTTGTCTTTTGTCACACTTGTCTTATTTTAGTACTTAGATATTGTAGTTAAGATAGAAACTTCTAGAAGGTTCTACCCGAAGTCTCTAAAGCCCTGAAAACTCTAGGGCTGCGATGAAAAAGAACAAAAAGAAAAGGAGAGGGAGGGTGAAATCTGAGAAATCACATCCCCCATCAGTCCTTCAGAAAAAATCGGAGAAAGGGAAGAATAAGAGGATGAAATTGAAAAAAAATCGAATGACTTATTAGCAGACTGATTTAACTCCAGCTGACCTCCATGCTCTCTGAAGACCTGTGATGGTGTGCAAACAGATTGTGCATCTAGGGTTTCTTGACCCTAGATTGATTTTGACCCCGGTGGCCATGAACCTTGACGAGATCGGAGAGAAGACTAGAGAACATGTCGGCTGTT
The DNA here is from genome assembly GCA_949130495.1 of Sambucus nigra. Taxonomy (NCBI): domain Eukaryota; kingdom Viridiplantae; phylum Streptophyta; class Magnoliopsida; order Dipsacales; family Adoxaceae; genus Sambucus; species Sambucus nigra. The sequence goes on along the minus strand of OX422222.1, from coordinate 173,710,209 downwards.
GGGGTTTCCTGCAAACCCAAAATGCTTCATTGGACAGCAAGGGGTAACAACTTGGCCTCTGGGCCTCTTTTGAAGCTTTAAGCCTGTTTTAATTAGCTTCTTTATTCTAGCTGATCATGGGCCTCTTAATTAAGAGTTCATTTCACAAATAAAAAAAGCCACAGATCATTTCTTCCCCAACTATTTAAACAATTATTTTTGGGATTCCAAAGTTTTTCTCTTCTTTTCGGCTGCATATTTTGTAATTTTTTGCACTTGGCTCCAACTTCAAGTTAGAGGATGAACTCTTTCAAAAGAGGGGTGAATGGCGTAGATAGGGGAAGTGTGATGTAAATAATAAAAGGGGTATATTTGTACTACTCATTTCTTTTGTCACACTTGTAATGTTTTAGTACTTAGATATTATAGTTAGGATAGAAGGTTCCATTAGTGTTGTCATGGATGACACCATATGATAACTTATCTCATGACAACTCATACTTAGCTAGCACCTTCTAGAAGCCTCTTCAAATGCCTATAATTGTACTTATTCCCCATTGGGAAGCAGAATTCTTTGGCTTGTTAATACAATTTTTAGATTTGTGCTTATTTTGTCTCTCTTTTGGATCCAGTTTTTGGTGTTTGCATCATAAACAATTGACGACACGGGGAGATCCCACACGATGCTGCTGAACACACTGGCGGCCTAGAAACATCAGAAAATAGCATCAAACTCTTATGTTAATAGCTTGAAAACTCACCTCCCGATAAGGCTCTGCAACTTTCCCTAGGGTTTGCAGGGTTTGTGGGAAGGTCGCTGAGGGGAGACACAAGCTAAGAGAGGGTCGCCAAGAAGAAAGAGAGGGATCAGAGGTCTGGCGAGGCTGAGAGAGGGTCAGCGAGAGATAAGTACACGTGAGGGCCAGATGGTTGGGGAGAGAGGGTCGGCTGGTTGGCTGATATAAAAAAGGTTCTTATTTTTTTATAAAAGGCTACCTCAAATATGTGATTTATATATTTACAATAGGGTTTAAACATTAGAGAAAGAAAAAAAATATTCCCTCGATAAAAGAAAAGAAAAAGAAAAGTATTAAATCACATAATTACAGGATTACTAATAATTGTCGTTTCCAACGGTGACAAAGTACAAAATAATTAATTATAGTAGTCTAAACTACTATGCTTTCAACTAGTCATTTCCTCAGCAATTAAATATTGAAAAATAAACTAGAATTGGACACCAAGTATATGACTGTTGTCCATTGTTGACCTACTTCCTACTTTTGCTTTCCATTTTGATCAATTTCATAGGGAAGGTGGTAAAAAGATGGACCTGAATGGTGCTTGGTGTTCATAACAAAACCTTCTCGTCATTCTGCATTCGTCTATGTTAACTGTGAATAAAATGTATAGTAAGTGTATAATGTGTTGAATTTAAGTGCATGTTTGGTTTGAGCTTTAGAAGACTAATTTGGGGTTACACTATAATTTTTTTCACTTGAGTCATAAATGAGGGGTATCTGGTATTCCAGAGAAACCCCGAAACATGAGCCAAACAAGCTCTTAGCAGTTAGCTGCAACTTGAGGTCTTCGTGGTCAAATTTAACAAAATGATTTTGATTGTTATAGTTAAGAATTTGAGAGAAGATATTACCTCTTCGCATCCTGATCTATGTAGTAATTTGATTAACTACTTGGAATTTCCACATTATGTGTATATACCAATTATGAAATTCTAATGAACAGACCTGACACTTTCTTGGGAGAAATAAAATTTTTGGGAGAAATAAAATTTATTTAATTTGGAGAATTTTAAAATTTGAAAATTGAGGTCCAAAAATTGAGGACATTTTAAAGTATTCCGAATGATAATTCTGAGTGCGCCATTGGTTCCGGATGGGTCGAGATAGTCGAAATGACTGCCCTTGGGTTTTATTTCGGTTCCGAAATATTTTTAAGTTAGTTGGCTCGAATTGGAGTAAACGAGTCATTTAAAGCGTGTATTAACATTTAAAACTGGGATTATTGTTTTAAAGGCTTAAGAGGCTTACGGATCAAACCATTCTCATTTGTGAGAAAGAGAGAAAGAGAAAGAAGAGAGAAAGAAGAAGAAAGGAAGAGAGAGAGAAGGGAAACTTGGAGATTCCGGCCCAAACGCGATCTCGAGGATGATTCAACCTCTACAATTTCGAGGCAAGTGTTTAATCTTGCTAAATATTTCATTTGTGTATTTCATTTCATAATTTGTGGATAAAATAATTGGATTTTGGGTATTAATAGCAAAACCTAGATTTTGTAGATTAAATCTTGAAATTGATGTTTATATATGGGTTGATGGTGTAGAAATGGTTGGGATCAACTTTGGGTTGATTTATTGGCTTAGAATCATGTTATGATGAAGGTTAAAGGATTAGAAGTGATAATTTTAGGGTTTAAAATTCGTGGGTTTTATGAAGAAGAGACCTTTTAGGTTCTGCAGACCCGAATCGATTCGCCCCCCAAGCGAATCGATTCGGTTTAGGCAAAAGTGGCAGGTCTGCATGACCGAATCGATTCGGACCCAAGGCGAATCGATTCGGCTTGAGACGGAGTCCCAGGTTCTTGGGACCGAATCGATTCGCAGTTGGAGCGAATCGATTCGCCCCTTGAGACCGAATCGATTCGGGCCAGGCCGAATCGATTCGGAAACAGGGCTGTTTTGTGAATTTTCTCTAGAATGATTTCTAACCCTTTTTGGTTGGGTTTATTGATTTGGGACATGGTTGTATGATGTAAGAAATATGTTTTGGAGATTTATTGGAAGTTTCTCGCATGATGAGATCGCGGGTACGTATCGAGTTATTTTGGGGACTTATATACATATGTATTGGAGATTATTGTATTGGTGTAGTGTGGGAATTTCTTTACAAACGGTAGTTCTATTTAGAGGTCATAAGTGAGCTTACATACGACGTAAGGTTTAGGACTCTTTGAGAGAGAGTGGTGAGGGCATGGCTCGAAATCGTAGGCCGAGGTTTGTGCCGAATCCTTATAGTGATAGGATTCTATTTAGGTTAAGATTGGGGACCGACGAGAGAGAGAGAGTGGTCGCGTATCCTTAGTGATGATAAATTTTGGGAATATATCGTTAATGTTAAGGGTTCATAGGGATAATTGAACCTTAGTCGGAAATCGGGAGCGATTGGATAGTACTACCAACTAGAATAGGTTGTGTTGAAATTCTAGTCGGGATAGTTCCCATATATAATTGTGTGGGAGTAACAATGGGAATTCCAACATGTGATGGAATCTTGGAATGAATTTTAGATTGAACTCGAGGTTTGTAGACTATTAGTTATGTGCATACCAATAGTCGAAATTAGTACTGGAGATATTAATGTACTTTCGGATATAAATGAGACGTGTAGTGATTGTTTCCTACACTATACTTTGGGTGATAACCTTAATGTTGGATATATATATATATATATATATATATATATATGTTGGAAGACTATTCATATCATAGGAGAAATGGATGAATATGATTCAAGTGAGGGATCGTATTCATATATTGAGGTAAATTAAATACGTTGGGGACGACGGCTAGTATAAAGGGGATTATATACACGTATAGCCGAGTTTATAAATTTCATACATACGAACGAGAGAGGGTATGTATATATATGTATGTAGATATGCATATATGTGTATACTCATGTTGTGAATATCTAAGCCGTATGTGATGGTTTAATTATATGATGTAATCATATGGATGGATATATATTGTGTATGTGAATGATATATATACTTGTATTGTGAAGCATACCCCGCACATGCTATCATTGGGAAGTTGCGCGATGAGGGTGAGCACCCTGGCTCGAGGAGCAGAGTGTGGATATTCCCCAGGTCATAGCGTCCATTGTGTTATTACGTGATATACATTTTTTTGGGATGAGACGTGGTGGGTATGTTTCGTCTCATTGCCGGTTAGGAACTATGACCGCTTCCCGGACGTCGTGTGTGTGTGTAGGCCGCGATGTCGGTGATATTGACTCCGACCGTGGTCCCCAGGATGGTATATGAGTAATGCCCTGGAAGATGATAGCATGGTGCAGTATATTGGCATTCTATAGCCGGTTATATTATGTGTATGACCATTGTACATTATATGTATTATGTACACGTGGCTATGAGAATGAATGGTTGTATATATATATGTTTAGAGTAAATATATATATATATATATATATATATATATATATATATTTATTATATCCTATAGGTGAAAAGGATATGAAATTTCTATGGTGTACATCTTGGGTGATTATGGTGTACCAGATTGTTGGGGGTTGATATATCGCACTTAAGGAAAATTTCGGTTATATCAACCCAAGGATTTAGTGGAGATTTTGGAGTTACTCTTAGATAGTAATCCAAATTTTAGTAGTTGCAGTAATAGAATTTGTATAGATGACATAATGGATCCCTACGATCAACATTGTCAAGGAGTAGTGTATCGGGGGGGTTCCTTGTTTGGATTTCGCTTTGCGAGACGCCCCACGCACGAAACGCAGTGCCATGTTGAGAGTAGAGAGAAGTTTTGTCCTTTGTAATTGTAGGTATCAGTAGTATGATTTGTGTGGATGACAGAATGGATCCCTACGATCGACATTGTCAAGGAGTAGTGTATCGGGGGGTTCCTTGTTTGGATTTCGCTTTGCGAGACGCCCCATGCACGAAACGTAGTGCAATGTTGAGAGTAGAGAGAAGTTTTGTCCTTATTAAATTGTATGCATGTTATTTAGAGATTAAATTATATTATTGAAACCTAATGTTAATGGGTAATGTATTAAGAATTTTAACTGGTATAAGTTAATAAATCGGAATCAATAAAGCCTAGTATGGCCTATTTGTGTATATATATTTAAGTGAGATTAGACTGGGAAGGATTCTTGGGTTCTGTTTGGATGGCAGGTCTGGTGGGTATATGCCGTGCCTATGGTAAGGTAGGTTGTCCTTAGAAGAGGGGTAACTTAATTAAGATTTTAGGACGCGATTAGGTGCGCGCTGTTAGATGAGAGGTGAGTTGGGGTTTCATGAGAGTGCGACTCCACTTTAATTATGAAATAGTGCATTTATATTTATTATGCACGGTTAACACACTTGCTAAACATTTTTACACCTCGGGCTCTGACCCGTTTATATTTCTCTCCTGCTATATGTATATATTACTATAGGTGTCGTACCGCATGGATGCCGGATGCCCTTCTATCCAGAGTCGTGGGAGCCATAACAGGTGCGGACTGTTGCGGGATTTAGATTGTAGTCGCCTCTTATTTCTTTGTGAATCTAGATAGGATTTATTTTGTACATCGGGATTATACTTTCGAGTTATTTATATTTGTTTATATTTCTTCCCCATGGATGTTGTACCGTCTGTGACCCGACAGCTTATTCGGGTATATTTGTCCTTATGTACTCAGTTCATTTTATTCTAGCACTTCTTTTATCATGGTACTTGTGTTCATGTTACCTTTGCTAGATATCTATATTATTGGTTTGTTGTCTGTTGCATATTTTATTTAAATTTTGGCATCTCGCTTATATGATTCCGGGTAGTTAGCCTTATATGTTATTGTATAGTGTGTTGGTGCGGAGACTGAGCCATCTGAGATTCCTGATTTAAGGTAGTATAGGGCTGGCCACCCGTTATTATTTTAAGCGGGTTGTTACAATTTGGTATTCCAGAGAAACCCCGAAACATTAGCCAAACAAGCTCTTAGCAGTTAGCTGCAACTTGAGGTCTTCGTGGTCAAATTTAACAAAATGATTTTGATTGTTATAGTTAAGAATTTGAGAGAAGATACTACCTCTTCGCATCCTGATCTATGTAGTAATTTGATTCACTACTTGGAATTTCCACATTATGTGTATATACCAATTATGAAATTCTAATGAACAGACCTGACACTTTCTTATCTTCTACTCTCATTAATTACAACAGGAGTTAACTTTGATCCCACGTGTGTTATATGATGTGTCTTAATATTGGATATTGAGAGGTAGATTTTTACTTTGATTGAGAATGGAAATTATTAGTTTAATTTTGCTTGTTTGCAGGTGAAGATGCACAGGTAGGTAACCCAATTCTAAGGATTGGCATTAACACTACTTTGGATTTAAGCAACCGTGGATCTTCCCCAGCAAATCTAGGTCAAAATATATTTGGGAACTTCAATTCTTCTGTACTGAATAAAACTGCAATAGTTATAAACCAGCCTCCTCCACCTCCTGCATATTTTACTGGATACACCCTTCCTCCCGGGAATCCGTGTGAAAGTTTCACATTGCCTCCCCCACCAGCGGATAAAAAAAGGACTGGACCACGTCGTAAGTCTTAGTTACTATATATTTTGGGTAAATTACAAGACAACCTTTGAACTATCACTCTAATTGCAAATGCATCACTGAACTGCTAATTTTGAAAGAACTACAGGATTATTCTCATTATTTGTAGCTTCTTCCCTATGTGTCCCAAAAATAGTTTTTAGTGACACATAAGATCAGAGTATTAGTTTGAGTGGTTTATTGCATTTTGCGTAATATTTATGCAGCTTAGTTGTTGCTACCTTACTTGGACAAACATATGTTAAGTGCATGGTTCAAAGTCTCGGCCGAGTTGACTCGGTCTCAAGGGTAGCGGAACCGATTCCGTGTCACGATTCAAAAATAAAAATGACTTTATCTTGGCGATATCTCGTCCGAATCCGAGATAATGACTTACGCTTGTTTTTGGTTTTGCTGGCTGTGAAAGGGTCGGCCACATGTTTTTTTTTTCTTTGATAGCTTAAAAGCCACGCTTCTAACCCTTAATTGTATCCACCCGCGTTTTTTGACAGCAAGTCATATGTTTTGTCCGCCCTAAGCTATCGTGGGAGGAAATTATTAGGAGAGATGCTAAGGAGTGGAAATTGAATGATAATATTGCATATAATAGATTAGAATGGAAAAGGAGAATCCCATGTGGCCGACCCCATATGATGGGATTAAAGCAAGGATGATGATGATGAAGAAGTCATATGTTTTGCACAAAATTCCTTGAGTATCTTATGTTTTGTACAAATAATATTTAAAAAAAGTGAACTTTTTTGGTAAGAAAAAAGTGAAATATTTTGTAAAAAGTATTAAAAGGTGGTTGTAAAAAAAAGTGACTGTCAAAAATAATATCTGTATCATCTTTGGAAAAATATAACGTACTATAAAAATAACATTTGTATCCTCTTACTAAAAATATAACATTTGTATCCTCTTTGTAAAAAATAACCCACTAAAAAAATAGCATTTGTATCCGTTTTGGAAAAAAATAACATTTGTATCCTCTTACTAAAAATATAATATTTCTTTGTAAGAAAAATAAGATTTCTATCCTCTTACTGAAAAAATAACATTTGTTTCCTCTTTGTAAAAAAATAAAATTTGTATCCTTTGTGGAAAAAAAACATTGATTTATTATGGAATATTGTATAAAAATAACCTATTAAAAAATAACATTTGTATCCTCTTACTAAAAATATAATATTTCTTTGTAAAAAGACTAACATTTCTATCCTCTTACTGAAAAAATAACATTTGTTTCCTCTTTGTTACAAATATAACATTTGTATCCTCCGTGAAAGAAAACATGGATTTATTATGGAATATTGAATCTGACAAGTCCGCAGCGTGTCAGTATAATCAATTGTACAGTGCTATGCATATTAAAGGATGGTTGAACTTATCTGATTAGTCTACATTGTTAATCTTATTTTTTTTAAATTTCCTATATTTTTTTCGGAATTTTTTGAGCTATCTAAATAGCGTATCGCTCGATACCGCGACCGAGTTGAAAATCGGGAGCCCGATACGGCGACCGATACCGAGACTTTGAACCATGGTGAAGTGTATAGTTATCACATATTTATACTCTATAGGAATCAAGTTGCAACTATACTAATTAAATATTTATATAACCAAATTTGGGTAATCAATCTTTTCTCTCTCTCAGCATGTCCAGTATGTTACCTTCCTGTGAAAGAAGCCATTGCCTTGATGCCAAACGCTCCATCATTTTCTCCTGTGCTTAATAATTTAGCCTATATTCATAAAGAGAATGCAAGGAGAAGTGAATTTGGAGGCTCAGAGTTTGGTGGATATCCGTCACTGAAGCAGAGAACTGATTCTTATGATATAAGAGAGTCAATGAGTGTGCACTGTGGGTATGATTTTCCTGGGGTAACTTTATCTGAGTTTTTCTGTACCTATGAGTAAAGATAATATGCCTGTTCATTTTCGCCCTCCTTTAGTGTCTGTTTAGTTTGGTAGGAGAATATTGAAAAGAAAGGATTTATCTAAGAAATGAAATGGATAAAATTGAAAAGAAAGGATTTGTTACTAAGTAATGAAAAGGAAAAGACAGGAGATGTAGGGATGGTGTTAATATTAATATTTATTGTTGTTTGGATAGGAAAGAAAAGGAAGGATTGTGTTTATGTTAGATTACATGAAAATTCATAAGATTTGAAAGTTTTTATATATTTTACTCACTATTAAGAAGGTATTTTTGGCACAAAAATTTCATTAAAATGTCTTTCCTTTCCTGTCCGTTCTTTCTCATTTGTGGAAGGAAATAAAATAACGGTTTACGAGGGATTAGGTCTTCTTCCCTTTGCTTATTATTCCTTGCCTTTCATTCCCATTGGTTAGTCGAAATATATTAGAACTAATCCATCCTTCTCCTTTCCTTTTCTTTCCCTACCCTTAATCTAAATGAAATATTATTGTTAAACTACTACCCACGTGTGATGATTCGAAGTTCTATCGCTTTCCTCTAATTTTTTTTGTTTTTTGTTTTTTGTTTTTTTCCCTGTTTGTTGCATAACTACACAAATAGATTTGTTAGAGGAAAAAAGCCAGGACGCAACACAGGATTTGATATTGACGATTCTGACCTGCTTGAGATGGACCAGTGTCGAGGGGTGGTCGTTGCATCAGCAATATTTGGTACGGTTATTTACAATGCCATTTCGACATTCCAGCCTTATGTGTAAGTTTGTGGGTTACTAGTCTAATGAATTCGTTTTTATGAACAGGAGCTTATGATTTGATGCAGCAGCCGAAGAATATTAGTGAAACTGCTAAGAAAAATGTTTGCTTTGTTATGTTTGTGGATGAAGAAACAGAGCAATTTTTAAGAAATTCAAGTGATCTGAACATTAGCAAGAGGCTGGGTTTGTGGAGAATTGTTGTTGTTCACAATCTACCTTACACTGATCCAAGACGCAATGGAAAGGCAAGATTTCTTACTTTGGCCTGTTCATTTACGGATCTATATGGTTCATGCCAATTTTATTCATTATTTTGTCCAAAAATTTATTGCTTGCACTTCTTTATAATTTTACGTAAACAAAAAATTAAGTTTTTTTTTTTTTTTTAGTTTAATACATTACTAATTTTTTATTTTAGACTTTGATACAACTTCATCAGTTTATTAAAACTTAGGTACATTATCCGTCGCTAAATGTGAAAATTTCGCCACTAAAAGTGAGCTTTTGGTGACATTTTAGCGACAAAAAATGTACTAAAGTCTAATAAACTAATTAAGTTGTATTGAAGACTAAATCGAAAATTAGTAATGTATTAAAGTCTAAAAAACCCAAAAATTAAACCCGAAAAAATGAAGAAACTTTTTACCATTTGCTTTTACCCAAATGAAAAATATTTTACCACAAACCAAATGAATCCTAAAGTTTAAATAATAGTTTTGCTTGTGGGTAATCAGTTTGCTTGTGGAGCATTGACTGTAGACTAGTTAGTGTGTAGAAAGTTCATTCTTTATGTTCATCAACAATTGTTGAATCCATGGGAAAAAGACTGTTGTCAAATATTGTCACTCTTTACGTGCTTTTAAATATGAGAAAGCTTAAGGTATCAGTTAAGACATCCTTTTGTCAGCTATCTGGATGCATGCAGTTAAAGTGAAATCTCACTAATTTTAGAAATAATTACGTGCTTACTTTTATCCATGTCATGTGGTTTTTCCATCTTATGCATTTTAGCCTGAAAAACTAATGACAAATGTAATTTTTCTACTTAGGGTCCGTTTGATACAAATTGGGCAAAAGTGTTGGCATGGCAAAATTTGCCAGCGCAAAATTTGCCTAAGCAAATTTTGCCAAGACAAATATTTTTTTCTCACATTAGGCTATCAAACACCAAATGAGGTAAAACAAGTTTTTTAGGCAAAACATTTTATTAACACATTTTCGTCCATGTTATCGTATATAATAATAAATTTCTTTTTTATTTTTATTTTCGTCCCAAATTTTATTTAATAAAAAAACAATTTTTTCTTTTCTTTTTACTTCTCGTTTTTATTTATTAAAAAAGTAACAAACTATATATAAAAAAAAGTTTTTTAACCCCAAAATTATTTATTAAAAACAGTTTTTACATTAAAACAGTTGTTAATTTTTTTACATTAAAACAGTTTTTATATTAAAACAGTTTTTACATTAAAACAGTTTTTACGAAAAAAACAATTTTTTACATTAAAACAGTTTTTACGAAAAAACAAATTTTTATATTAAAACAGTTTTCACATTAAAACAATTTTTAATTTTTTACATTAAAACAGTTTTATTTAATAAAAAAATAGTTTTTTTTTTCTTTTTACTTCCCGTTTTTATTTATTAAAAAAGTAACAAACTATATATAAAAAAAGTTTTTTACCCCAAATTATTTATTAAAACAGTTTTTAATTTTTTACATTAAAATAGTTTTTACATTAAAACATTTTTTTACATTAAAACAGTTTTCACGGAAAAACAGTTTTTACACTAAGCAAATTTTTTACATTAAAACAGTTTTTACATTAAAACAATTTTTTATATTAAACAGTTTACACATTTAATTTTTTTTTAATTTTTTACATTAAAACAGTTTTTACATGAAAACAAATTTTTACATTAAAACAGTTTTTACGGAAAAACAGTTTTTACATTAAAACAGATTTTAATTTAAAACAGTTTTTAAAATATTCATAACAGTTTTTTTAATTATTTAAAACAGTTTTTAAATTATTTTTTAAAATATTAAAAGCATTTACGAAGTTAGCAAATTTGTTGGCAAATATTTCTCACCCATATAGCAAAGCAAAATTTGCCAACATGTTATGCATAGGAGGTGTTGTACATTGGCAAATAGCTTATAGGCAAATTTTACTATCAAACACACCAAATTGTAGGCAAATACCATATTTGCCAACTTATTTGCATTTGCCTACCATTTGCCATGGTATCAAACACACCCTTAGTTACAGTATTAAATTGTGAAACCAAGTTTACAAAGGGTTAAGCCTTTATCCTTCATTTGCTATGTGTATTAAAAGTTTGGCACCTTGAGTTTAACATATTATAGGGTTGACTCTATATGGAATTCGTCTGGTCAATTGGCCAATTATGTTGTTTTAATTTTTTTCCTTTTTGAGTTGCCCTTAACCCTTACATATAATACTCTTGCCACTTCAAATTCACATATATATAGGGACCCCATTTGGGAAATGATGTGATTAAGAGAAATGAGAATGAGAGTTCGATTAGTTCTTATTATGAAGTTGTTGTATTTACGCTTCCGTATCACTTCGAATTGGTATTAGTGCGACATTCACTTATGATATGGTAGTTGAACCATTAATTGACGGGGTCGAGTTGGAGTCCCTATTGCTTCCTTTATACCACAGCCACCTTATTCACCATTGACATGCCACTCACCATTGCTGACATATTACCCCTCCTCCCACCGGGCTCTACTACCTAATCCCAACCGCTATACAACCACCAAAAGAGATTTTTGTCTAGGAGCTACTCCGTAACCTTGACGACGTCCCTCAGGTTAGAATAAGGGAATATTCCCGTAAAAAATATTCCTGTAAGTTAGGGTTATTTTATTAGATAGTGAGGGGATTATAAGAGTATTTTGTAAATAAAAATATTCTAGACTATGTGATGTCATGGAGGAGACCATCTTAAGTGATGTAACTTATTCCCGATATGGTTAGGTTAACTATTTGTAGAATCATTCCTCACCCATATATATAGTGTAACCACATGTGAAGAATGATCTCTAATTATTAAGTTGTTGAATTTGCGTTTTCCCGTCACATCACATCAGTTTATCCTTAATTTTTTAAATGATGTTGTTGCTTTCGTATCCACAACAAGTGGTATCAGAGTGACTTTCGTTCTTGATATAGTCATTCGTTGTTGTATGAGTCATAGGTAGGTAAGGGTTGGAGAAGCACTATTGCACCACTCCAAAAGCTACCTTGCCGTCCGTGCTCAAGTGGCACCTTCACTCACTCTCGGTAGTACATTGCTAAATCACGCACCTTACTAGAGAACTTTGCCGAAGTCACAATCTTCCTCTGCTCACTCACTGCCTCACAATCCTGACCATTATGTGAGAAGACCCCCTATTGCTGATCCAAACCCCAATCCCTCTTCCGATCCATGTTCCTCCACAAAACCCCTAGGTTTTCGAGTCTGTCCAAATCCAGGTCACAAAAGGATTCAATGGTCCCACTCTGAGCAAGGTCCTCCACTTATAAGGTTTTCCTAGAAGGTTCTTGAGTGACCTTAAGAATAGAGACCTACCGCACCTCGAGACTTTCAACTTTGCGTTGATAAGCTATCCTTGGTTCCATACTGAGGGAACCATGCACACACAAGTTTTTCTCTCAGCATAGGCCCCATGTGACTTGAAAGACCTACCGCATAGCGTACCAACTTTGCGCTAATGACCCGTTTCTAGTTCCATACCAACGAGACCGCAAACATTTAAAGTTTTCTCTCACCACAGGTCCCGAGTGATCTAAAACATAGACATACCTAATCTCGAACTTCTTAACTCTATATTGAGGACCCTATCCCTTGTTCTTTACCAACAAGACCACACACACGTAGTTCTCTCTTCTGGTCCTCGAATTGCCTAAAACAGAGACCTACCGTACCTCGAACCTCGCGAGTCTGTGTTAAGGACCCCATCCCCAATTTTGTACAGATGGGACCGCACATCCATAAGTTTCTCACTCATCTTAGGTCCTGAGTGACCTGGACAGAGACCTACCGCACCATGAACCTCTCGACTCTATGTCGGTGATTCACAGGTGGATAGCATGTCCCTTTTATCCCCACCGCCTGTCCAGCCCTAACATTGTTTCCATGTCGAGCACTCGCAAGCGAACGTTCTTTGTCGAAGAGCTCTCTATGAACACCCCGAAATATCGCCCCTGCACCCGCCATCCCGAGAAGTCTCGCCTAGACCGAAGCTCTTGAAATCCATGCCAATAAACCCCTAGCCAAACCCAAAATGTCCAGAAGTCCACTCACAACAATTGAAAGCAAGTCTAAAGCCCCAAAAGCCCATTCTTGAGGCCCAACTCAACAAGCCGAAGTGGTTCACTTCTGCTGCACGGCAGAAGTATGTATCATCCCATTAGGCACTTGCATTACTCAAGTGTCATCATCACTACACCTTTACCGCACGACAAAATGGTCCATGTTTTCCTAATAAATAATGTTGACAAAGAAACAAAGGCAGTGTTAGGGTAAAATCTGACTAACTCCATATCATACATCAGAAGAGTAGATAACATGACCTTCTGTAATATCAGAAAATAAAAAATCAGTGGAAATTTATCATCTCGAGCATCTGAATTCTATAATATGATTAATTGCATTTTCTCTGTAAGAACCTACTTTTGGGTGCAGTCAAGGGTACAATATGCAATACTAAGACCAAAACAAATGAGATGATCATATCACTTGTTAAAAAACTCTTGTAGTTGAAAGCTTAGTTTAAAAGTACCCAAATACAAAGGCAATATAAATAAATCATAATTAAAATATGGTAATTTTTTATCTTTTTACTCAATACAATAGTCGTATCACCATTATTTATCATGAAATAGAAACCTCGTGAATTCTATCAACTAAAACCTTGAATGCTATGAATTAATATAAATTTAATATGAATCATGTCCTTGAGGAACTTATGAATTAATATGAATCATGCTATGAATTACCTTTTCTTTGCTGCCACACCTGCACATTTCGAAGAATTAATATGAATCATGCTATGAATTACCTTTTCTTTGCTGCCACACCTGCACATTTCGAAATTTAAAATTAAGGAAAGTATAACTTACAAACTTTTTAAAAACGCCTCCTCAACTCAAATTGACAACATAAAGCCAAAAGTTCAGCAACTAATCAATTAATCCATATAAATTAAATAAAAAGCATAACCAAGTTCACATGTGTATATATATGAGTCAGTGTATCAATCACAATGCAAAGTGTATACACAATTTGCAAAGAAAAATAAATGAAAAAATATATTTCTGCAGGCCAAACAATAGACTACACATAAAACAATCTTGAACCTCCCTGAAAACATAACAGTTAGAAGAAAAGGATAACTTCAAGGTACGATAAATATTGATCGTGATAAAAACTTAAAATTTTTGAGAGATGCCTCTACACATGCCATGTAACCTACATGAAAATGAGGAAATAGTCATTAAATCTCAAATTCAAAATTGACAATCAGAGACTACTTGAAATACATTGCCTTTTAGTTTAAGTCAAATATTTAAGATGTATAAACTTTATCCGCCCAAGTATGAAATGGGAACATATGTTATCTTGTGGAAGAAAACTCACTAAAAAGGATTTACCATAAAAACTTAAAAATTTGAGAGATGCCTCTGCATATGCCATGTAACCTACATGAAAATGAGGAAATGGTCATTAACGCTCAAATTCAAAATTGGCAATCAGACTACTTGAAATACATAGCCTTTTAGTTTAAGTCAAAATATTTAAGATGTAAGAACTTTATCCACCCAAGTATGAAATGTGAACATATGTTATCCTGTGGAAGAAAACTCACTAAAAAAGATTTACCATATTATTAGTTGTCCTATCAAATTAAAAAGATTCCTTGTACTTTGGTAAAAGATATAGTTATAAAACTATCCTCGTAGAACACTCTCCTCGTAGAAGAATCCAAATTGGTATAAAACTCCATACGAAGCTAAATATTGGTAAAAGATATAAAGTTAAAAATTATATATTTGAGCACTAACTGCACCACCACTTCCAATGCCATGTTAGCACATGTGCATTATAACCAATTAGCAAGGTCAAACCAAATAACGATCTATACATGACAAAGAAGATATATATGCTCTGAACATTGACTCTAATTTGGTTGTTTGAATCCATATTCAAAGATCGCAAAAATCAATTTCATGGAAAAGAAACATATAGAACTCGTAAGGAATGCTCAAATTATACCTCAATCTGGCAAGTGTTCACTACTAGTCACGATATACCTACAAACTAAGACAAATAATCTGTTGGGAATATTTAGAAAGTAAAAATTAACATTAAGGGAGTTAACACATTTGCACATTCATATCATATTTAACAAATAAGAAGAGAGATGTAGTAATGGAAAGGTAATACAAAACAAACCCAGTTTTGAATATCCCAACAACTATCTTTGACTAAACAAAAAAATGATTTTTGAACAGAACTTTTCTCACAACATGTGGTGGTGATTGTTTACGGAAAAATCATTTCAAAACCAAAAATTCCCCAAAACAATTTAAAAAACCCCCATTTTAAGTCTATTTATTCCATTTAAAAATATGAAACCCTTAGATTGAACCCCTAATATCAATAAAGGAGAGAGTAAACATAAAGAGAAAGAGACAAGGTGTACCTTTAGGATTTGTTAGGGTTCTCTACAAAATAATACATGCGGATCATAAATACAAAACCCAAAAATGCTCCATTAACATTAGTAGCTCCATTAACAGGTAGGTTTTTCTATGGAATTCCTGGATCAATAAGATATGGTGTTTCAAACTTTTGAAAACCTACCCTAGTACGGGTTGCTCTGCACAAAAAATAAACAATAAATTAGATAGCATGAACAGAAAATAGCAGTGTTCTAGAGGCTTTTTAGATACGCCAAGTTTTGGCCCTAGGTGTGGATTAAGGCGTGGTCAACGTTTTTTGGGGTAAGGCGTGAAAAAACACGAGTTTTTTAGAAGTAAGGCGTGAAAAAACAGAGTTTTTTTTTTTTTTTTAGTATTTTAAAAAAATAGTATTTTAATTTACAAATATTTTGACATATTTTTATGGTATGTACCATTTTAGTAATTTTAATAGCCTTGTCATAGTTAAAAAATATTAAAATATATTAGAAAAGGCCTAAACACCTTTTTACGTCTTTTCACGCCTAGGCTTCTAAGGCTTAACGCTTGGCTTCCACGCCTCGGTCACGCCCCACGTTTTTTAGAACCTTGGAAAATAGTATGTGTGCGTGTGTGTGAGTGCGCGAGCGTAAGAGAGAGAGAGACTACCTACCTTATGTGTAGAACAAATTATAATGCTGAACACAAAACCTCTTATTATTATTTAACAACAACAGAAATTATTAATCAACAACAGCAGAAATTATTAATCAACAACAATAAATGAACCAAACATGAACCTACGATTCAATCAACAATAACAAAATGAGCACCTACGATTCAATCAATAACAACAAAATGAACCAAATATATGCTGAACACGTGAAGTTTTCGGATGGAGCTGAAGTTAATCATCAACAACAATGGAGATGTAAACGGAAATCGTACCTCAAAGATGGAGCTGAAGAACTGAAAAATGGAGACGGAGATCTCACTTTTGAGCAGAGAAAAACGGAGATGAGTATTTTCGA
Organism: Sambucus nigra; assembly: GCA_949130495.1. Taxonomy (NCBI): domain Eukaryota; kingdom Viridiplantae; phylum Streptophyta; class Magnoliopsida; order Dipsacales; family Adoxaceae; genus Sambucus; species Sambucus nigra. The sequence goes on along the minus strand of OX422222.1, from coordinate 173,693,415 downwards.
GCAGAGAAAAATGAAGAACCGTAAATTGGAGAGAGAGAAAGACGGGTCATGTAAGGGAAATCTGTACTTCCTAGCAGAGAATAAGAAATTACTCATTCAACCCTGATTTTGAATTAAAATAAGAGTGGGAAAGCCATTAGTGGTGAGGTAAAAAAGTGGGGGGAAACCAAAAATAAAGGGGTAAAAGAGTAAAATGGAATAAATCAATCTCAACCCTCCATTTGTAGCCTTGTTGGCACAATCCTCGCCCCAAATTAAGTTATCATCTTATTGAATAGTAAAAACCTTTTGCTCCTTATATTATATACTAGCGGAATGCCCGTGCCTGAAGGCACGAAGAAAATTTCCAATGTAAGTAATCATAAAACAACAAACGATAAAAATTTCGTTCCCCAACAAACGAAACGTGTTCGTGCCATGTTAAAAAAATAAGATTTTTTGTTTTTGTTTAAATATGATCGCATCCATATTTCGTTTATAAGAAAGATCTCATGTAGCGCTGCCTTTTATTTGGGATGCGTTCATATGCCTAGCTTATGTTTCGAGATATCATTTTAACTAATCATACAATCGATTAGTCACTGCATCCTTTAAACTCGAATTTATCTATTATATCAAAGCTTTTAAACAGAATTTTCTCATTAATTTTCATTAAAATTAAAAAGAACTATATGGGTAATATCTATCCATATGCAAGTGCATTGATACTAATGGACGGTATAGGGCAAAATGACTGCTAGTATAACAACAATTAGTATAAACACTAACCCACAAAAAAATCAATTTTATAACGAAACATGGATTCACAACAGAAAAACAACATACGATTGTTATACTTTGGTGACGGGATACATAGTTAGATTTATCAAAAATAAATAATGAAAACTTCCGAACAAATCCTCCTTTGTGTATGTTGTCTTCAAATAGGTGGCGGTTTCAACTGTGAACATGTAAGTTCATACATTAACATTCAACATTAATGAAAAAATAAAAATGTGGAAACATTCAACAATACCTATCTTATGTTGTTATTTAGACCTCCATACCTGTTCCGTGAAAAATTATAATTTATCGCTTCAAAGCCTTCAATGTTGATCAGTCAAATAACCATATAATAACAGCTACATGGATACAATCAGTAAAGACTAATATTAGTAGTGGTACTCCCCTGTTGATTAACTCATTGGTGTTCACGAACTAATTTTAGTCTTTATTGATTACAACAAAGACTAAAATGAAAAACATGGAAACAATCAATAAAGACTACTATTAGTAGTGCTACTCCCCTATAAAATATCTATCGATGTCTGTATTTAACAGTTTGTTGTTTTTAGAATAACAATTTACTATATTTACTACATAAAGAATACATATGAAAACATAAATAATAACAGTTCACTGTTTTTACCATCTACTGAACACTCCTAATGCAATCATAAAGAATAATAGTTCACTGTTTTTACCATCTATATAGAACTGATAAAGGAGCATTTCTATAAGTTTCCAATGACCAAATGGGAACCACCAGATATATACAAATGGGAATCACCATATATATACATGAGCCACAATTTCCTCATACATAAGACCAAATAAATTAGTGAAGTATGAGGAGAGAAACATCGAAATAACATATCATGTCATTTGACGTTGCGACATGATCATATAGATAACATAATTGTTGAATAAAAGATAAAATTGATTAGTTATTTTTCAGTCAATGGAACTAAAAATTATATCAATAGAGTTGTACCTTATTACATATCTTATTCTACTAAAATATATATTAGTACTCTTAATTTCCCTATTATTAATTGGGGAAAACTAAAAATAAAATTCAAAAACATATAACTAAGAAGTACATATAATTATTTGAAGGAGATGTCTTTGTGTAAGATTTTTTCGAATTTCAACAGCTCTAGGATAAGAAGAATTAGCTCCAGATAAGAAGAATGATTTGCCCTAATAATATTCATCCATTATGTAAACTGGCATGAATTTGTCCCAAGAGGCGATAGGTGCCTGTTGGCTGCGCGTCGAGCCTTGTTCCAAGCTAACTCGAGTTTTCCTAGTGACAGACCCCTATTAAAAATACACTAACAGGCACCCGTCCTTTTTTTTGCCGCGCAATTTGTGAATAATCCCCCACAACATTGAATGTGGGGATGTTGTTCAGCAGGTAAGAATACCTGCATCCCAGGTTCGCTGAAGGGGGCGGGGGGATGCTATGGTCTGGGCACTTTTATGTGGGTATAACTTGTTGTAAATCACATTTGAAGCCAAGATAACATAACATTCACATATAGTGAGAGCTTGAGAGGCTTGTATGAGAGCTAGAGGCTTGTATGGATGCATTGATTTCTATTGGTTGTGGGAATTTCTTCTTAAGCCAATTCAAAGTACTATTAAGGCAAAACTTGCTCTATTACTTAACATAGAACACTACTAAATGAGTAGTAAAAGTCAACCTGAGAGTAAATAAGTAAAAAAGGCGAATATGGGGTCGAAGCAGCTGTAAATTAGGAAAGGCGAATATGTAAGAATCCCCCAAAAATGTACTCTTTTCAAATGTTTTCTTAAAAATTTAATAAATTAGGAAAGAAAACTACTACTTTTAAACCTGGGTAGGAAGTGCAGTAGATCTGAACACATATACAATAGAAATCATGTCGGTTGCCTTTCAAACCTACGTAAGACAAATCAGAAACTGTTAAGAGTTGAACATTATGATAATTTACCAAACATATAAGATGCAATAAGAGTTCTAATTGAAAGACGACATGTAGAATTTGGAAAAAAAGTCATTTCTCCCAGTTTTAAATTAAGTATGGTTATTAACTTGAGAATAATAACTAAAGCACAACAAAAGTTTCACAATTTTAAAAATAGAAAAAATGTTATAATGGGGTACGGGCTCGCAGCAACCAAAGTTTTACCTTGCAGAGATCGTCGAACATGCCATCTAACGATCGCCTTATGCAGCATACGATGGCTAAGTCAGGCTACCCATCACTTCATCGCATACAGCAGACATTTCATACAGCAGACATTTCCGACATTCACGGATTTCTGTAAAGAACAGAAGGTACAATGGTTACTAATTTCCAGCCTAAGGTACAGTTCTTAATTTCCAACTAACAAAAATGTACAATAAGAATAAATGTAGGTGGTTTCATCACCATAATATCAAATGGATTGATATACATAAACTTAATATGATCCGTAAAATGCGCATTTTATCCTCGCATTTGATCTGTAACTTATCTTTGGATCTGGCAAAATGCACCAACACACAATTTAATGAGCATTTTATCCTCGCATTTGATCCGCAAACCACGCAACCCATGCATCTGATAGATCGGAAGTGCCTGTAAATATTATCATCAATACTGTTAACTATTGATCGCCATTAATTCATATTCAATGTTTAAAACTAATGACCAAAAACAAAAACAACCATAAAATGGGAAACAACCCAGTTCAACTATTGTTTTAGTGATGATATATTTGTTAAGCTAATCAAAACTCATTTTTTACATGCCAAAGCGCAATCAAGACAACTAATTGACATACCTTAGTTTTTTTTTATATCATCAATACAATAATAAAAAAGATCAAAATTAACTTAATATGTATCGATACATCAATCAAGTAAGTGTCGGGTCAGTGAAGTCTCAAAATAGCATATAGAGAATGAATCAACCTGAGTCAACTATTTAGAGAAATAAAACTTACTCCATCTGAAAACTCCAACAAATAGAGAATGAATCATTTGATTGTCTGGTATTTGGAGACATGAAAAATTACTCGATCACACAGATTCAATAAAAAATCTACTTGTGTAAAGACATTAAACACCAAAAAGTTTTTTTTAAAAGGATAATAAAATAGATGAGATGCAAACAGAGGCAATTATAATCAAATAATAATAATCACTTCCACCCCACAAAATCTTCCGAAACCATTTGACTAATAAAATCAAGTACAGTAAAATGAAGTTTCGTGTATTTACATATGAAAATTACTTTGAGAAAATAAATAAATTTGGTTTACACCATCTCTTAGTTAAAATGCAAAACAGAGGATCAAAGATTAGTATGTAGATTATGGTGAAACTTACCAATGAACTATGAACATTAAACACAATGAAACCCCAAAACATCAAAACACATCAATATCTCCAACAAACTCATGCCTTTTGTTTACCTCAACCTTAACAGACTTCCATTTCAAGAATGAATCATCAAACCATCTGTTATTCATTTTAACAAACATATACTTTAACAAACCATCTCTCACCTCAGTGTTTCCCTTAATTTAGCAAACCTTCACTGTTTCCCGTAAATTACCTTAATCAGCTCAGTAAACCTTCACAGTTTCCCTTAATTTAGCTTCTCGACATTGGGCATCAAAATACTTTACTCTAATAACAAAATTGCTAATACAATATTCATTTTTTTTTATCACAAACTCACACGAATATGAAATGCACATAGTTAAAAAATTAAAAGCTAATAAAAAACTAAAATTTCAAGTAAAATAAGTGATAATCAAGTAGTTAAAACATCACCCAAAATAAATAACTAAAACTTCTTGTGCAAAAGCATGTCTATAAAAAAGTCACAGTCGCAGGAGATCTAAGTAGCACTACTAAAAAAATTATCATATTCAAACACATCTGTAAGGGAAACAAATATACATGTATTTCTTTAGTTCATCGTCTGCAACCTCATACTTAGAACGACTTAGTACCTTATGAACTCTCAAACATTAAAGACATCATCATCAATCCTGACAAAAACAAAACAAAGACGCAAATAATAAATGACTTCAAATAAACCCCATAAAACTAAGTAGCAGGGCCATCCATCCAAAAAATCCAATGCATCATTATATATCGCAACACCACCCAAAGTTTTTGAACAATCACAATAGATCAAGTCAAAAAACACAAATATAGGAATATGTCGGAGTAAAAAAAATCAAAAAATGTCTATATTGGACAAAATACTTCTAATTAAAGCTAATGTGAGCTTGTGAAGAAAGTAATACCTGTGACTCGTGAGAAGATGCATGGCTATAATCATCACTAATCTAACCAACTACTCCAAACTACTTTTAAAGTATTATCAGATCTAACCAACTACTCTAAACTACTTTTAAATACATAGCAGTAGCCACAAATGTATTTAAAAGAGCTCCATAATCTTCAAACCTCATGAATGATTCTTATGTGAAAAAAATAATTACTAACTCAGTAGTTGTATGATACCTGCTACTTTACTGATACCTGCTACTGTCCTGATGTGCTTAAGAGCTGCATAATCTTAATATACTAACTCAGTGGTTGTATGATACCTGCTACAATCTCAAGACACTAACTTAGCCTTGCTCCTGCATAGCTTGGACAATATATTTCAAGTTCTTGGGTGTTTCCTTTATCCATATAACCTAGCAAACTACTTAACTAAACAGGTAGAACATGATGAATGTAAAAATAAGACTCTGAAAACAAATACTAAGGTACACCAACAAAAAGTTTGAAACCACAACAGATAAAGGGCAATGGCTCTATATAAGAATTTAAATTAAAAACAACTACAATATCATTCATCTTTTACCCCGTGTAAAATATTAGATGACTAAATAATGGTTCAATTGCCTTTGTTTGGTACTTAATTGCAATGCTCGATCATCATTTTGTTTCTATTTAACCCAAAATGATGCATTGATGGAACGATTAAGGCCACTAAATAATCTTTGAAGAAAATGAATATGATACATAAAAGTGTGGAGTAACACATACCCTCAATTGAACACGGACAAACATATATATTCTAATTTTTTTCATTGAAAGTCGGAATATACTATCATAGAAACTACTCCGGCCAAATAAGAGCCAGCAACACAAAATATATCAACATATCTGCCATTCATCCTAAATTAAAAGAACACCAATGAACAAATACAAAAAATACATATCAGAAGATACAAAACTCAAAATCTTAACCCACAATAGGAAACTATAAATCTGCAAATATAAGAATCATAAATAAAATATTTATGAATTAAAATATGAAATAACAAATTAAAAATACTCGAATTAAAATATGAAATAAAACAAAGTATACTTGATATTCAAATTCGGCTGTGATTTCGGGGTTGATCTGCAAAACAAACATACAAACTTTTATAATTATAAGCACAAAAAAATAAAGATAAAAAGGAGATCAACGATCAGATAATTAAAGGGGGGGTGTTGAGACTGTGAAACCAAAAAGTCATAAATAAATATACCCCCCAAACCCAAAATTAATATCCAATATGTTGAAGTTGAAAAAAAAAATCAGTAAACTCGTAATCCAAAAAACCTTCATAAAAATACTCATAATCCCCAAAACGACCTCAAATATGGGGTGATCCTATGAGTAAACAAAAACCACTATTAAATATGTATAAATGAAATTAAATACCTAATATCAGAAGGTTAAAAGCCTCAGATCACTAAATGATACCCAAAACCTTTAAATCTGTGTGTTTATTAAAACTATCCCAGAAACCCAATTTTTTTCAAAATTCATACCCAAAACTAAAAGCTCTAAAACAAATATACCTAAGACCCTAATGTCTGAATAAACAAAACAAAAAATTTTGAAATAAAGAAACAAAATTTGTACAATTCGTAGAAAAAATATAAAATCCATATACCCAAAACCATGATCGTTGGGAAAAAATAAACCTTAACCTAGTCAAATCCGTAAAAGAGAGAGAGATAGACTTACCTGGTTAGAGGAACGGAGAGATGGGAAAATTCAGATCTGTAAGCTGGCCGCTTATACAGCAAGAATGTCTTCTTTTTCATCTCCTCTGACACCGCCCTTTTCACCTTCAAATGCAATTCCTTAGCTGAATGAAACCGACGCCTTCCTCCTCGCGCTCGACACAAAACTCGAGTTCTTCACATCTTCACACCAAACAGTTTCATTGTAAAGATTAAAAGAGCAGCAACACAGTGATGATAAAATAAAGTTCATTGGAAAGGAGAAAATTTGCAAAATGAAAGAAAAATACCACTCCAAAGTTCCAAAGTGAGCAAAAATTTTATAAAAAATTCCAAAGAATAAGTTTCTCGTCCCGGATCTGCTCAAAATGGCACCTCTCGTACCAGATCTGCAGCGGAGATGAGTTCTCCGGTTTGGTCTCGTACCAGATCATCAAGGGTCTTTGTGTTGAGTTCTCTAGTTGGGTCTCGTATTAGAACAAATGTGGGGTTGGGTCTTTGTGTTGAAAGAGTAAGGAATGTGAGGAAACGGATACATTTTGCATAAAAATCCTTGAACAGAAGTGGATGAAGATGACGGGATAAAACCATCACCGATTTTTAGAGATGGAAAGCTTCGTCGGTGAGGAGATTTTGGGTGGGTGAGATTTTGTCCAGGGATAAGAGGGGGGGTTTTCAATTAAAGTGATAAGTGATTTTGGGGAGATGTGTAATGATTTAAGTTGGTGACTCAATTTTAACAATTATCCAAATTTAACATCTTAATTACGAAAATGCCATGTATGTCACAAATTTCAACTTTCATTTTGAACCCTTGGATTGTCATGAATCTTCAAAGTTGACTCAATCCTAACCCCTACTTAGCTTATCATCTTATTGAATAGTAAAAACATCCTACTCCTTATTATATATATATATATATATATATATATATATATATATATATATATATATATATTCTGAAAGCAGGCTTTTATCACTCCCCATGTGTTTTCTAAACAATTTCCTTGCAAAAATATGCTCCGACTCTTTGAGAACCAAAGTCGAAAGTCGAGTTAGTCAGTACATTTTCTTAAACGAACAAACAATGCAAGCCTTAATGAAAGTTTAGCATGCAGAGGAACCAGTAGTTTTTATATCAAGGGAAGGCAGCCCAGTGTGACTATCCCTGGAGAAGTACAAAATGATGATTCTGGACCCTTTCAAACGAGTACCATTCACAACCAAAAATAATGTCTTCTCATAAATTACCTCCCAGGATGATTCCAATTATTTTCGTACAGAATGAGCACAAAAAACGCACTTATAAGTGGAATGCTATGTCAAGAGCCGACTATGAAAAACATAGAAGTTTTATATTCTATACACCTGTTCACCGCGACCACAAACTACGTAGGCTTTAAGCTTGTAACTACACGAGTACATAGGTGCATCCGGGGGACTTGACGTTGCAACTCACGATTTTTAGGCCCTCAATGCCACAATTATCTATTATTTTAATAAATTAGATTAGTATTTTTATTATCTAACCTATCAATAAAGTCGTTGGCCACAATTATTAGAAATTTTCTAAGATTGGAGCTTTGGCTTAAATATCGTGTTTTGCTTTCGTGTGTATACTTCTGGGTAGTTACATGTTTACATCAGATTTATTCTACGGTAGACTTTGAAAAATCGATGAGGTTGGCATTGTATTATATTTCGACTGGTTCGATAGAAATATTTCTCCATTAACACTAATATGATTGGGTATTATCCTTCTGGTTTTTGGATTTCTATTAGTTTCTTAGCTCAGTCTTTCTTCTTTTTGAAGGTAATTGAGGGATTATCTGAAGCTCAATAACTGGTGGTTTAGTTGATTTAAAATCTCATGCCGTTAAATTCTTATATGCTGTTATTCCGGTTGTGATTTGCTGGAATCTGTGGAGAGGTCGTAACAGTTTAATGCTTAACAATTGAGCTTGATCCTCAGCGAAAATAATTAAGGAAGCTGTGGGATGGGATGTATTCAAGAGACTTTTAACCTTTATCGTAAGCCCCATAATATCTCATGGAAAGATCAATGACTTAAAACTTTCTGCAGCTGAGAATTCCGGATACGACTTGTCACCAAATGGTTGGGACCAATTAGAGGATGGTGTAAACCAAATCACGAGAGATGCATGAAAGGGAATCCAGGATCCCTGCTGCTGGGGTGGGCTGATTTGAGATGAACATGGGGCCCATTTGGTGGCATTTACTCAGTTATATGGTTAGGGAACTAATATGAAGGCTGAAACAATTGCTTTATATGAAGGCGTATTAACTGCTAATGCCTAATAGATATAATTAGAAATCTTCAAATTGAATCTGACTCAGAAAGTTTTGATTGATAATATCAACATCAACCTTCCTTTATTGTTCGAAATAAACATGCTATGTTAGACATGAATTGGTCCGCAGCCTACATTTTCCCCGAAAGTAACACTTCAGCAGATCTATTGGCCAATTGGGGGGTGTAGCACACTAGGAGCTTCAGTGTTCCATAGCTTTTCAGAGTTACCGTTAGGGAGCGGTAAAAATGGATTAGATTGGGTTTGCTGGCCTTCACAATTTGTTAATAAGCTGTATAGGAGTTAGATATATCCCTTGGCTGTATAGATAGGTTGCGAAATGCTTAAGTGAATTTGTAAATGGAGGTTACAGTACGGCCTTCTCCCTCCAACTAACCAGGTGGCAAATGTGTTAAAATTTAATTTCGCAGGGGTATTTGGTAGTTGCCCCCCCCCCCCCCCCTCTCCTTAAAATAAAAATTGAGGGCTTATCTGGTTTGAATATCAAGATCTTGTCAAAAGGGCCTTTTTTTTAGTGTTTCTCATTCATCTCAGTGTGTAGTTACGACACTTTCTTTTGGTCATGAAGTAAATTCCTTCCATTTTATATGATTAAGTCTGAAGGATTTGTTACGTATCCCACAATGTTATTATTAAAGCTCTGGTGTTTGTAGCTATAATACCAAAAGCAAAGGTGCTCGTAGAGATCGCATTATTTTTGTGAAGTAGCTTATCATAGACACAAAACCGTCCCTTTAATGCTTGGTCCCCACGCTTTTGACATTGTATTAACACAGGCCTCTTCACAACACTATTGGTCGTGAACATTTTAATCTATGGCACTTTGGCGAGTTTGGTTCGAAGTGTAAAAATATTCATCTGGGTGCAAAATAAATTGGTGAAAAGTATTTTCACAGATTAAAAGTTATAATAATAATAATTTTTTTAGTTTTTTACTTTAATACATTACTAATTTTCGATTTTAGACTTTAATACAACTTAGTCGGTTTATTAGACTTTAGTACATTTTACGTCGCTAAATGTGAAAATATCACCACTAAAAGTGATCTTTGGTAATATTTAGCGACGAAAAATGTCATTTAGCGTTGAAAAATGTACTAAAGTCTAATAAACAGATTAAGTTGTATTAAAGTGTAAAATCGAAAATTAGTAATGTATTAAAGTAAAAAGAACTAATAATTATTATCGATTTATATTAAATTATGAATAAGTTTACAGGCTGTAGTTACGATTTTGGGTAAAATTGATAACAATATTTTAATGCTGAATGGGTGAAATTTCTTTTCCTTTTCACCCTGAATCAAAATGGAGCCATAATAGCATTGCTCTCTACATTTTTAAGGCAATGGTGTTACGTTTTAGATGCCTTCTTTCTCTCGTCTCGAGGTTGTTTATTTTGTGTTATTCATTTATTGAAGAAATTATGTATGTCACGGGCAACGCAATATTAGCATCTTCTCCTAAATAGATCCTTCAACCGTGGTTATATTTCTGGCAGATTCCGAAGCTACTACTGCATAGACTTTTTCCCAATGCCCGCTACTCTCTATGGATTGATGGAAAACTTGAGCTTGTGGTGGATCCATATCAAATCCTTGAAAGGTATACTTAATTTTATTTTTTATTTTTGGTGTGTGTTGGGGGGGGGTGGTGGTGGTCTGGGAAGGTGGGGGGGGTGGTCTGGGAATGCGAAATTAGCCCTGAAATTTTTGGTCAATTTCAATTTTAGACTTGATGTTTAAAGTTGCAATGTTAACCTTGAATTTTAATTTTAATTATTTTTAGCTATCATCCGTTTAGAGGCTTTAACGTAAATTACCTCTTTTGTGGAAAAATTTAATAAGTGTACTGTTAAGTAATTGCTACGTGACTTAATAAGATAATTTTTCTAAAAGATAATACTTATTTTCACTTATTAATATTAAAAACTTAAAAATCCAAAATAAGAAGAATTCTTTTTTTAAACATACACAAGCAGATCTGCCATTTCTCCCTCTCACTTTAACTGTTCACCTCACCCTCATCCCTCCGCCTCTACGGCTGTTTCCCTTCTCCTCTCCCTCCCACCACCACTCCGCCACCCACAAAACCTCCCTCCCTCTTGTTACATTCCTCCTGCCGCCTCTCTCTCTCTCTCTCTCTCTCTCTCTCTCTGCACACACACAAATGAAAGTTTATATACACAGATGTGTGTATATATACACTTGATTTTTGTGTATAGAATCAACACATAAAATCCATAACCGCCGAATCAAACCAATGTACGATATAAAACTTGTGGTCCTTGATTTTCAGCAGATCACCAACTTAGAGATATATGGTATATATACAACATATGTATACCGAGATCCACCATTACTAAAGGAGATATATACCCATATCCACCATTCACGAACTAAAATTAAACGACATATATGTACAGAAACTCACCACCCAAACCCTCTTTTTATGCCGGAACCCCCCAAAACAGCCGACATCCGAAACAATAGTTAATGAAATTGTGCTATGTTTTATCCGAAGAATGGCAAGCGGAAAGATGCACATGCGCGAGGGGGGGGGGGGGGGGGTAAGTCTAATTATTTAAAAAGCGGGGGTTTATGTCTAGTTACGGTATTATCTCAGAGGCGAAGACATAAAAACCCATTATTTATTTCGTGAATTCGTATTTGGATGAGGCAATGACATAATTGATTTTTTGCGTAAAGCATATGAGAGATTTGTTTGTACGCAATAGTTTAAATGTCACTGATACTTTAAAATTTGTTAGTCTATGTATTTTAATTTTTAATTATTGGATTTTTATTTTTTTTATAGTATTCATTGGTGGAAATTTAATAAGTATTTATCTTGTAAAGCCATGTTGCAATCACTTATTGGTTCACTCAATAAATTTTATTTCCTAAATTGTGACGGAACGGTTAAAATTGTACAAATTAAAACTTTATAGTTCACATTGCAACTTAATATCGGGTCTAATATTGAAACTGACCCCAAACTTTAGTGTTAATCTCGTAGTTTTCCCTTCTTTGTTTATTTGTTTGCCTGTTTAATATTGTAGTTTATCTTTAAATAGAAAGAGTATTAATTGAAGCTGACGATAGTTTTTGCGAAAGCACTTGGACCTGGCAGTTGGGAGGTCTGTCCCGTTGATGGGTTAGGCTGCAATTAGGTAGGTTATAAACGGGAAGATCCAGGTTGAATTGACCCATTTGGGATCCCCCCCCCCCCCCCGCTTTTGAAACACGTTATGTGGGTGGTATTAGTATGTTACGGTTCGACCTTGGGGTTGTGTTTTCAGACAAAACTGGATGCAGTTTGATCTCACCTGAAGCCAGCAAAGGCGGGAGATATCCGAATCTTGAGTTTTGTGAAGAGTTATGCAGTTTTAAGGGCTGATGGGGCTATTTGGAGCAGCGAGTTTATGGGGAAGCTTGGTCGGTATTGGTTGGCTGCAACTAGGGTTTTGGTTGAAAAGTGAAATGGCTAGGCCCACCCTTAGAGGTCACTGTTGTGGGGACTCCACTGTTACCCAAATCGAGCTTCGCCCTTGAGAAAGAACAGGGTTGGCTGCCCATCCACCATTCCTTTCGAACCACATAATTTATCATACTGACACATTTGATTACATGCTCCAAGAGCGAAGATGACTCTGATGGAACTTTATTGTAGGGATGTGGAATGAAAACACACATTCACATAATAATTCAAGGAAATTTTCTCTCGAGTCATAACTTTGTAAATCATTTTTTTTGGGTACAAAGGGTTATCCATCCCGGGAAACTTTATAAATCATTAATTCAATAGTAAGTAAGAAGCCATTACAATTCACGGCCAATGGCCTATTATTAGGCTAACTAACTAGAGTCCTAATTCTAACAAATAACTAAAAGATCTACATAAATTAGATAAATCCTTAAGTACATCTAATACCTAAAATATTATCCCAAGTAATTATCTACTAATTCTGCTACTACTAATAATAAATTATCCTTGTACATCAGGAACGAATGGGTTACGTTTGTCCAATCCCTTGCAGCATCTTCCAACAGTAATATATGGTAGGATACCAACAAACAGATAAAATAAAGCACAAGTTAAACAAGTTATTGCTGAAATTTAGAAAAGGGAAAATAAAGGCCAGACGGCAACCTCTTTGCCCTGCAGTTCAGTATGCATCAGACGGCTAAGCTGATTGGTGCCAACTTTTATTTTAACGATGTTGTAAACATATCAGCAGCACCTTGTTCCTCTCACCTTCTTGTTCTACCACATTTACATAACAGTAGCCTTTGCTCACCTTCATAATTAATCTTCTTCAAGAGGTCCCTATTTATCAAGTGAATCTTCTTTTCGAAGATCAAATGCATGCCCTATGGAGCCAACATACGCCTGGCATGATTATGTGAGCGTTGAATTCCTATGATATGCCTTCGATCTCCCTAAAAACAATTCATCTTGATAAATGGGGACCGCTTGAAGAAGATTAATTGAGAGGAAAAGGTTGAGCAAAGGCTAGTGGTCTGTAAATGTCACAGAAGAAGATGATGAGAGGAACAATGCGTAGTTGGCATGTTTATATAGTCGGAAGAAAAGGAGGCGTTGGTCCGTGAGAAAACAGACAACAACAGCGTTAAAATAGCAAATGTATGGCAACCAGCATGGGTGGATCCATGTGTTAAAGTATGGTGGGTAATTGCCCACCTTAAGTTTATTATTTTTTTAAGATTAGTAATATAAGGTGTGATGTTTTTAAAAAGAAAGAGCAAAATTTGAAAAATACAACATCTTTGCCCACCTTAATTTTAGATTAAATGTTGGTATTATAATTTGCCCACCTTACCTAAATGTCCTGAATCTGCTCCTAGCAACCAGGTAGCTGCTGATGCATTTTGAACCGCATGGCAAAGAGATTTCCTTCTGTCCTTTTTCTTATGACAATTTACTTTATTATTTGTGTGCAATCGTTATACTAAGGCACCTTTGCACTAATGCATGTCACAGACTGCAACAAAAGTATTGTAAATTTTCCCATTGAGATAGTAGTCTTCGGTAAGAAAGAAGCTGTGAGGAAGGCTTTCAAGATTCCCAATGTTAGGGTGATTTTACCGACTGCATTTCCATTATTTGGATCATATCTTATAAAAGTACCTCCAACGCTTGGTTGTAGTAACTTACAAAAATATCTTATGAACTTAATTTATTTTATACACTGCCGGTCCCGAGCCCGAATAAAGGAGGAGGGTTGTGTCAAGAAGCTAACATGACTATAATGCGCTCTACCAAAAACCGCAGTGAAGAAACACACACATCTACAAACACAAACACATCTCTTGATTCAAACCTCCCTCTTCCATAAATCAAAAACCTCAAAAATAAAAAACAGTCAAAATCAAAAGAAAAAGTGATGCAATTCAATTCCCACTCAAAATCGATTAGTATAGGGAGGGGAATGCATATACATTTAAAGGAGCATCTAATATATTTTTATCAAGTACTAAGATCTTAACACCACCTACCGCCATTGTAACCATCACCACCATCTCTAATCCCCTTATGTCAGATTCATATAAAACAGGACACCCAAGGAATATTGTTGTATTTTCTGGGAAAATGCAACATTTTGTTGCATTTTCCTGGAAATGTAACTTCTTTCCCAAAAAATTGAACACCAAGTACATGGAGACAAGAGGAGATGAAAAGAGAGAATGAGAAGAGATGAACAGAGATTAGAATTTTTTTCATAGAAAAAAAAAAGCAGATCTGGATCAAAACTTTAATTTAGCCTTCAAACAAACCTCGGGCCATGATCCTTGTTTAAGGATTGTGAACCTCTAGTTCTAGGGCTCCAGGAATATGTTACATGTATCCTGAAACTAAGGCTTCATTTATTTGTTTTAGCCTTAAAACACTAGGCTTCGAACTTTCGAGGAGAGAGAGAGAGAGAAGAGAGTGTTAATGTGTTTGATTTAGAGAGAGAGAGAGAGTGGGTTTGATTAAGGAATGGGATGGAGGGTTTTTTGTTAGCGAGGTACGTGTTTTTGTGTTTGAGATTTCTTTGATTTTGTGTGTTTTTGAATTTATTTGGATGTATTTTATTTTGAGTGGTTTTCGGTAGGGGCATTTTAGTCATCTCAGAATCTTAAACAACATTGGGGCTTACTTTAGTCATTATAAACCTGAAAACCGGGAAAACCTAATTTTTTCGGTCAGTTCTCACTGGTCTGCAAGTTTATGGGGCATCTTGTCGGGCTTTTTAAACTCGTAAACCATAAATAGTTTAGGGGGTTTAGTGTACTTTACCCCCAAAATAATTCCAATCAAGCACAGATTTTAATAATTTGACGTAAACTACACGTCAATGGCTAAAAAAAAATATCAAACCCTATGACGTAAACTACACGTCAATGGCTAAAAAGAAATACCAAACCCTAATTTTAGAGAGAGAATAAAAAATTGTCTTATATTCCAAGAATAAAAAAAGTAAGTACAAATGAGATTGCATGGGGTATTTATGTAGGATGGATTACTTGCTAATTAAGTAATTAGCTAAAATGACTAAAAGGACCAACTAAAAACAAAAGAATGCCTAATTAGTTCCAAACATGCTTGGAGATTAATTAAGGAAAGAAAATGCCTAAAATGAACTAAGAATAAAAAATAGAAAATAAAAATGAAAAAAAGAAAAGAAAAATAACAACGGATTCCCATCACTTTCCCCGGCTTCGAAAAGCTCGTCCTCGAGCGTAGGAGATGAACGATCAAGAAGCAAGACAACCATCAAAGAGATCTCCCACTAAAAAGAAGAGCCGTCCTCGGACACGTCTTTTATACTGGCTTGCGATAAATCCAGAGAGAATAGGATCACCATCCAAACATGGCCGATCAACAAAATCTTGGCCCGAGATTCCCGTGATGAACCCTTTCAATGCTACACTGCGAAAAACATCCTCCAAGCGTATATCAAATGTTACCAAAAATGGGTCCACATACCCACCATCAATCGCATCACCCAAGATCACCACCTCGTCCTTGGTAGAGATAACCATCGATCCATCCTCATCAAAATCATCATCCCCATGCTCAAAGATTGGGAAGAAATCTCCCAAATTAAATATTTCCGGCTTGCGAAAGTGCGTGCGAGTCACCCAACCATCCTCGATAAAAATGTAAAAAAAATCCCCAATACATAATCCAATTTCATCGTTTTGATCTTTCTTGCATTTAACCGGCTTGGGAGGGGAGTTTTTATCATTGATTTGACCCGATTGGGTGATTGAGGAAGCAAGAATGATTGGGTGAAGCAACCAATCTTGAACAAGCCGCCGATAATCTTGAATTGAGCTTTGGGAGTCAATCGGGGCGGAAACATACTTTTTTTTATGTTTAGGGTTTGAAAAATGGGTGGTGGGTTGGAGGGTTCGGGGTGGTGGTGGAGGAATTTTGTAGGGTTGGAGGCTAGGGTTTGTAAATTGTGGATTGGATTATAAAATGATAGGTGAAACCCTAGAAGTGGGTTGTCTTGGATCTTGAATGGAGGGTTTATGGAATGGATTTGGGTTTTGGGGGAAACTAAGGTTCAAGATTTGGGTTTTCGGTATGGTGGGTTTTATGGTGATGAGGCGGAAGTGAGAGTCAACATCCTTGATGAGATCTTGAATGTTTTTTCTCCATTCTTGATCGACTTTCTTCAATTTTTGAATCCCCCATTGTCGTTGTTTGGATTTCTTTAGAGTCATCGAGAGAGTAGCGTACGATTTTGATAATCTACACACACCGATACACACTAACACCAATGGTTGGAGCGACATCCGCTATGATACCAATTTGACGTAAACTACACGTCAATGGCTAAAAAGAAATACCAAACCATAATTTTAGAGAGAATAAAAAATTGTCTTATATTCCAAGAATGAGAAAAGTAAGTACAAATGAGATTACATGGGGAATTTATATGGGAAGGATTACTTGTTAATTAAGTAATTAGCTAAAATGACTAAAAGGACCAACTAAAAACAAAAGAATGCCTAATTAGTCCCAAACATGCTTGGAGACTAATTAAGGAAAGAAAAGGCCTAAAACGAACTAAAAATAAAAAATAGAAAATAAAAATAAAAATGAAAAAAAGAAAAGAAAAATATCAACGGATTCCCATCACTTACTTTTGGAGAGAGAATCGAAAGATATCTTATATATTAAGAATGAAAAAGTCCCCTTCAAATGAAGACTACACGGGGTATTTAAAGGGGGTAGTAGCTTGGACTCCAAGCAATGACCTATTTACAAATATACTCCTATTAGCCTTTGCTACTTCCTTCCCTAAATACCAAGCAACTATTTACTAAAAAAAAAAAAACCAAAAAAAAAAAACTAAACAAATAACAAAAATGCCATGGAATCCTAAAAATACTAAAAATGGCCCAAAAACTTCTAATTCCCATCATTCTCCCCGTTTTCGAAAAAGCTCGTCCTCGAGCTTGAAAAATTTGGGGACTCATGTGAAAATTCCAAGAAAAACTTGTGCCAAAACTTGTGGGGGGCCAAAAATTTATTTCTGAAAATTAGAGGAAGAGGCCATCCTTTAATTCTTGCTTCAATCTTCATCATCTTCCTCTTGCCTCTCATGTCAACCATAAAAAATAGCGTCCACCTGGTCAAAAACCAGGTTTGGGTTGCCAAACCCTAGTTCTTGACTTTGTTGGAGGGTTCCAATTAAAACCGGGAGGATAAGGCCTACCGGCAGGTAGTTCGAAGAGCTGGAGGTGGAGTTGGAGGAAATCAAGGGTTTTCTGGCGGCTAGAGGTGAATTTCGGCCTGGGCCCAATGGCAGTGGGGCTTGTTTGGTGGGTTCGGCTGCTGGAGATGAAATCCGGCCAAGGTGGGCAATGAGGGGATTTTTTGGGTTGGGAGTGATGCGGGTGAGGGTTTGATTGGGACTGGGATGGTCCGGGAGGTTTTCGGCATCGGGGTTGGGGGAAAATGGGGTGGAAGGGGTTGGTCAGTAGTGGAAGGGTTTAGGGGGTTAAGGGCTAGGGTTTGAAGCGGGGGAGTGGCATAGGGGTTAGGGCAGATGGGGCTAGGGTTTTGCAACATAGAAAATTATTGCAAGAAAATCTCGAATTGTTCTTGTTGCCTTCGAACCACCTCTTCCATTCTTCGGTCGTTCATTTCCTCCATTCTTGCTAATTGACCCTTCAATTCTTGAATTTCTTCCACTTGTGGCTTAGATTTATTTGGAGCCATCGAGTTGGTAGCGTACGATTTTGATATTCTAGACACACCGATACACACCAACACACAAATACACCAATGTGGAGCGACACCCGCTCTGATACCAAATTTGACGCAAACTACACGTCTATAGCTAAAAAGAAATACCAAACCCAAACTTTTGGAGAGAGAATCAAAAGATGTCTTATATTTCAAGAATGGAAAAGTCCCCTTCAAATGAAGACTACATGGGGAATTTAAAGGGGGAAGTAGCTTAGGCTCCAAGCAATGACCTATTTACAAATATACCCCAATTAGCCTTTGCTACTTCCTTTCCTAAATACCAAGCAACGATTTACTAAAAGAAAATACAACCAAATAAATAAACTAAAAAAATAACAAAAATGCCATGGAATCCTAAAAATGGCCCAAAAATTTCTAATTCCCATCATAATTATTGTTCTTTATTTGCTTAGCAGCAATATGTTCTTATTGTTTCAGCTCATACTTGTGAAATACACTTAATATTTTTTTTTCTCAAGTCTAACCGATAAATTAGTATCTTTAATAACAGTTCCTAAGATTCCATCCAAGGTTTCCAATATGGTGATATAACCGTAATATTGAGATTGGTATATCATTTTATGTATATTTTATTCTTTCATCATACTTAAAATTCTAGTTGTCCGTAGCACAAACAAGATCTCTTTGAAAATTCTGTGATGAACAAGTTACGAACGTCGAGGCTCAGGGCAGCCAAGGAGATATGTTTTAGGACACCACGGAATTACTTTTTATCCAAACTACAACCTGAATGTAAATTGGCCTCTCCAGGAAAACTTCAAGCTAATTATTTTTATTTATTATTTTTTAAATCATAGTTATGTTGAGCTTATTTTTTTATTTTCCAGATTCTTGTGGAGGAAGAATGCCAGTTTTGCGATATCTAGGCATTATAGGCGCTTTGATGTGTTCATAGAAGCTGAGGCTAATAAAGCTGCTGGCAAGTTTGATAATGCCTCCATTGATTTCCAAATTCTTTTTTATACAAGAGAGGGTTTAACCCCATATTCTGAAGCCAAGCTTCCCATTACAAGTGGTAGGCGTGTGTTTCTTTTTTATGTTTTTTTTGTAGCTCTCATATTTGATATAATAGTGTTGAGTGACTTGTTTATGCAGATGTTCCTGAAGGCTGTGTAATAATAAGGGAACATATTCCCATATCTAACCTCCTCACTTGTCTTTGGTTCAACGAAGTTGACCGATTTACTTCCAGAGACCAGCTTAGTTTTTCCACTGTAAGGGACAAGATTACGTCCAAGACAAATTGGACTATCGGTATGTTCTTGGACTGCGAAAGGCGCGACTTTGTAGTTCAGGTAATCATTTTAATTTCATTTTGGGCTTTCAATTGATACCTACGAAATAATGGGAACTTTTAGAAGGGGAGAAATTGAGGCAGTATATTTATCTCTAATAATCTGGGTTAAAATATTTTCTTTTATTCAAGTTAATGTTATGTTCTAAATTGTAATAAAATTGTAGATTTGATGCCGAGAGGTAATGGGTCCTCCCCATAGGTTTGTCAATATCATGAGGGATATTCTCCAAGTTGTTTTGAGTTTAGGACTATTTTTAAATGACATTTTAGGTGACAAGAGTATCATTAGGAATTTCTTTACTATTTAGTCATTTACCTTTTCTAGATGTCTTGGCGAGCAAGACTTGTTTTAGCTATAAATTATGCCCTTGCCCTCCCTTGGGGACAACTTTGATTTAATAAATATGAGAATGAGATATAGAGAAATCCAATTTTGCTATTGTATGCAGTGTGCAGTAGTCTTCCCGTAGATCTCATTATAAATAAGTGAATACATTGTACTTATATGATTTTGACAAATAGTGAACACACCTGAATCCCCAATAGATGAAAATGTTTTTTACCATTTATTTTCACAATGTGAAAAATATTTCACTCTGGACCAAATGGGGCTTGCTGTTGGTCCAAATGAAGAATAATTTCTGGATTTACATGCAGGGGTACCATAGAGATGTTTTAGAGCATTGGGCTCCTCCTCCTGGTGTTGTTATTCTTCATTCTCCACCCCCTTCTGGAGGAACACATAACAAAACATCACTTGAGATCTCTGAAGAAAATATTGTAGGTGCTCCAAACAAGAATACCCCACCCGAACGTGGGAAGCCCAGTTCAAAGAGCCACCGCAAAGTTGGAGCTGGCAACAGGATCATCATCCGTTCAAATTAGATTATTATTATTTTTTTTTGACAAACTCTTATTCTTTCCTTCCCAAATTTGAAAATCATTTTTTGCGGAGCTAGGAATTCCCAAATTAGATTATATATATTTGCTCTCATTTCTTCGCATGCAGTACACCATATTTTCCAATTGCCATGTTCAACGCTTTAAAAAATTAGATATGGAATTTCCTTACTATTTCTTCATCTTGTATAGAAAATAACTCGGGCTGCTACGAACTTTTTGAGTGATAGAGATATCCATTACTCTACCTTCCTCCTCCCAACGCTAACTTAATCTGGGCTTCAGGGTGAGGGATGCCAACCATCTCTGATTCACCACCTGTTATAACTCTTTTTTTTTTCTTTTTCTGAAATTCCACCTGTTATAACTCTGTGCGGCAGTATTGTTGTCCCAATCTCCCCGGATAAGGTCAAGGCCGTTATAAACCACAATTGATATTGCTGCAATAGATGCATCCTCGGGTAATTGTGACAGTTCAATTACTACATTTTCGGTTCCCTTGTTGCAGACGATCTCATAGTCATAACCACGTAGTTTCAAGATTAAATTAACTGACCTCTCACGACTCAAATGCTGCCCTTAAAATTTAAGGGGTCTATTATTAAATGCTAAACTAATAACGTTTGAGAGTTATATATAACCTTATGAAATAAGGGTCAACAAATTTGAGGTCCTCTCCTAATAGGTGATTCAGACTGAAATGTACTTAATGAGTCTGTCTAGTTCATGGTGAAATATTATTAAACGTGAAATCTATTCACACATAATTAAATTAAAAAATTTAATTTATGAATAAGTGCACACTATTATTATAAAACTTTGAATAAAAATATTGAGCAAGTATAAACCCATATAAGTGAAAATGTATTTCATCAATTTACTTTTTACCGCACTAAAAAATGTTTTACCTTCAACCAAACACACCCATAAAGGTAGAAAGGTCAGTAATAAGCAATAAGCAATTATAATGTTTCAATTGGATATAAAATGATTAAAAAAAATGAAACATTGATTAAGAGTGCTTACCAAAATTCAAAGAACCAAATTTCATAGGCAATGTACAAAGTGGCTCTTAAGAGCTATTTGCTTGCCATTTTATTTTTTGTAGAATCGTCTTTGTTGGGGTTTTTATTCTTAAAATCATGTTTATGATGTTTATGTACTCTTCAGTGATAAATGTTCATCGTAACCCAATTGAAATAGAAAATCATAATTGTAAAAATTTGTTTGTATATATATTGCACTGTTGCTCAATTATGCTCAGTAAGAATTCTAGTGTGGGCACAAAAGATCAGGATTTCAATTCTAGCATGATTGAATAGTTTACAACCTAGATAGGAGGTTTGATATCCTATCGGTAAGGCTGCGAGTACAGTCTTAGTAGTTTATCTTGACTACGAGAAATTGTTCGATAGTTCAAAGGAAGATTGTACCAATACTTTAGGGAAGTATTGAATATAACCAAGGATGAGATTTGAGTCTTGATAAGACTTGCACAATTTCATTGTTTGGATCGGGTCCATAGATTCTTAATGAGGGATATGAGGATTGGAGTATTTGCATCGTCATTGCTTTGATTTGCTCATGGTTGCGATTCAGTTTTATACTGGGCTAATAAACCCTGTAAGTTGAGCAGTGATCCTGTTAGTATATTTGAGATCATGTTTTGGAAGAATACGCATCCAGGAAATATCCTGCAATGTGATACACCTTGATAAACTTATAGGTTTTGACTCTACCAGTAAACCCGACCGGTGGATTTTATAATCCGATAGAAATGTCAAATAAGTTAAGTTTGAGATCAATGAATGTTTATAAGATGTTGGTGAATATCAATTAGCGAAAAATTGATTTTACCAAACGGGCATTGTACGATTTATGCGGGGAATCATATTATGTGTCATAATCATTTGCAAAGTTGAGAAGACCACTCTTCTTATCACATCAAAGGATCATATATTGGAAGACAAGTCGCTATTTTAGATCAGAATTTACATCAACTCGACTCCGCTTCATGGATCGATAACATGATTCGCAAAGGTGTAGACTCACAAACCCTACTTTTCATGTATAGAATTTTCTATGCATTTAGTTGCTTCTGATTTACTCAAGATGGATCAAGATCCTTAGGAAATATTTTTCAAAGGTCAATCTCATCATTTGGTATCAGAGCACTTAGTTTAGGGATCAATCTTGATTGAATCGAATTGGGTTTGTCCGTATGAATGCAAAACTCTAGTTTGTATAAAATAACATGTATGTGTGGATTTTCGTACTAACTTTGTTTTATAGGGTTCTTCTGATATATTACCATCTATCATGGTCATTTATTTTATTTATATGATGCATGGATCCTACGATTAATCATAGTTACTCGTATTAAATTCGATTGGGTTGTATAATTAGGGTTTTTTCAATCTTTGCATTGATCGATCTATGTATATGAGTATTGGGAGGGTGTGTGTATTGTTTCGTGGTTGTTTTTATTTACATTTGGTCGATTATCGTTAACCATGGCAAGATCAAGAAGCTCTAGATCCGAAAAGTCGAAGATTAAAGAAAGTTTTTCTTTCAGCCCACATCCGTTCGAACGGACATTCTAGCCATTCAGACGGTGATCTTCATTTCAGGATGAATTTCGCACGGCGGGAAGGATTGAACACGTCTCCGTTCACACGCCCTGTTTAAACGACTCATTATTAGCTCGTTCGAATGCAACCGTTTGCACGACGCTTTCTCTAACCGTTTGAATGACCCATCCGAATTTTGCCTGGATACACGAGGGGATCTTTTCGGGTGCTGATCTCGAAATTTCCAGATTTAGGGGACACCAGGAGTCATGGAAAAGGCATATTGTGATCGGATAAGGATGTGTAGAGGTGTCCCATTGGGACTCTACATCTTCCAGTTTAGGCCACGATGGAGAGATAATTTGTTTCCTTCTTGTTTTATGTTGCATGTTTTTTATGATTTCTTTATAATTTTGCCATCTAATTAATTATGTTGACAATTGCATGAGGTAATTAATCTCATCAATTAGGAACCCACAATTGTCACACGTATATTGTTTTTCTTCAAAATTCTCCGGTGAGGCACTAAGTTTTTCCCACAAAACCTGATCAGCCAACTAATACACGAGGTTCACTAGAACAACCTGCTTTTAACACGATTATAGCAAGTAAAATAGAAAACCCAATCACAATATATGAGGCACACACACACAAAACACGAAATTATAGGAACTCAATCCCAACCTTTATTAATCACTCAACGATTACAAAAGAACACTCAATTTCGGCCTAAGGCTTCCGGCCTAAAATACAAGAGGCAAATGCTTATAAATAGAGTAAAAAAACGCAGTTGACATCCCCAACTGCTAGGACATGTGTCTTAATTAGATGTTGCCAGGTTTCTCCACGAAACTGCCTTCAAAACTGCTGTATTTTCCTTCCAACAGGTGTCTAGAGAGTTATCCCATGATCTCCAAGTGCCCAATTGATGCAATCCCGTTTTTACTTCTGTTCTAACCCGTAACTGCCATAGAACTGCTGGATTAGTATCCTAACAGGTGTCCAAGGAGTTATCCCATGATCCACAACATGACAATTAATTATATGACCTGGCCTAGATCACAATTTTATGGAAAATAAAAAATGTTTATTCCTTCAAAATTGAATTGATTCATATAATTAATTTATCGTGGAATTAATTTTGGTCTCGGATTTTATTTCAAATAAGTGAAGTGATTTCTCCTTGCGTTAAATTTTGACTTTTCTCCACAACAGAGGGATTTTATCACTGTATCACAAAGTTTTTGAATAATGAGACCGCTCTTCGATTTATTTTAAATAGTGATGTGATTTATTCCTCCTGTTAGCATGGGCTATCCTCCACTATAGAGTCCATGGTATCACGAGATTTTAAAATTAATATAGTGAGACCAGGCATTTTGATTCGGATAGTTAATTAGGATATTATCATTGATTTATTTTGGCAAATTTGAATTGAATAATTATTTTTCAATACCCTCAAGTTTTAAATATTAAATGGGAGAAGGGTTTGAAAACAAACCATGCGGTCTCCATCGGTATTTTAAAACTGTGATGTGATTGTTCCTTGTATTAACATTACTAGATTTCCTCCCCCATGGAGGGAGTTTATCACAACATCACAAAAATTTTAAAATTCTTAAATGATAATTCTCTAAAATTAATATTAAGTATGTTCGGTCCTCCCAACAAGGAAGTTCTATACGAATTTAATTTTAAATGGAATGAACCGTTGGTTTACACTTAAAAGCAAGTAATGATATCTTCCCTAACGGAGTCACTGTCATTAATTGTGGGATCAAATGTTATCGACTAATTAAGTATATTGGACAAAAGAGTTCCTGGACTGTCCTAATATAATTAAAAGACGTACAGTCTATCTAATTTAAGGTGAAGTAATTTAAGCTCCCATCCCAATGAGAAATTTTACTTTCACAAGAAATTAGGATGTTGGCAGGATTATTTTAAAATAATAGTAGAGGGAAGCTAATTTAAAATTTAACCAAAAGGTTAATTGCTACATATTTAATTGAAAGTTCCTTTTCAATAATGATTATTATATTTCTAAATGGGTCAACAATTCAACCACATGTTTTAGTCTTAATGACATTAATCAAATGGAATAAATTTCAAGGACTTAAAATGTAATTGAAAATTATTCAAACTTAAGGGGATAATAAATTTATTTAATCCTCAATTCTCATCAATATTTTAAAATTGTGATGGGATTGGTTCCTCGTGTCAGCTTGATTCGTCCCCTATTGGATGGTTATAATCGCGGAATCACGACATTTTAAAATACATGGTAATTCTTCATCACATGTGTTCGGTCCTCCCATCTGTAAAGTTCTACATGAACGTTTTAATTGACCGATGAGAATTTGTTGGCACTTCTGGTGTTAGTTGTTTGAGAAGAGTTTTAATTCTCGGTCGAAAGGGAGGTAGGGCGGCTAAGTCTCAAGTACAAAATAATTAGGGCTAAGAAAAGTTCATATTCCTTAGTAGTAGTGAAGTAGCCGAAATGGAGGTTTTCTCACACAGGTAGTTAAAACTTTTATAGCAGCGTTGTACAATTTTCCTAGCTCCATGTAACACCCCGTATTTATGAGTATTTAGGATTTAATTAATTCGATTATTTTTAAATTACACGTGTGCCGTAATTTAATTTAATTGACTACTATATGTTTATTAAATATTGATCGGGAGAGGTTATGAATAATATTTAGGGGATAAATATACTAAGTGTGTAGTAAATAACATGTTGTAGTTATTATACGTCGTAGCGGGTTATATCGACGAGACTACGTCATATCTTAATCGGGAGTCGCGTGTAGACTATAATAAGGTCGAGATAGGAAATTTATGTAGAGTGACTCGAATGGCGATTTCGAGGTCACCGTTGATTCCGAATGGGACGAAATAGGTGGAATAGAGTCCCCCAAGTGTATCGATTGGGTCCTGAGGCATTTTTAGACCAACTCGGCACCACACAAGGGCATTTTAATCATTTGGGAGTTTAGGGTTGAAAGAATTCCGAATTTTAGAGTGTTATATAAGTCACTTTGTGATAGAGGCTAGGGTTACAATACTTGGGAGAGAGGAGAGGCTATAGGAGAGGAAGAAGAGAGGAACCCTAGGTTATTCCACGCCATATTTCTTCACTGTAGTCACCGAAAACAAGATCGGAGCAATGGAAGAACAACTCCATCACGAAATATACCTGCAAATATAAGGCAAATGTTTATCTTGTAAATTTTTAAGCATGTTATAATACCCATGATAGTGTAGGGTTGAAATTTCATGATTGGGTGAATTCTTAGGATTTATATGGGTGGTAATTCACGATATGGGGTAGGATTCATGTTAGAAATAATCCCTCTACATTGATAATACAAAATCTGAGATTACATGACGATAAACCTTAAAAAATTTAGAAATCTTGATGAACATGCATGAAGAACATCAAAACTAGGGTTTAATGATTTATGGACATTAAACCTGTTTGTGATTAGATTTCTTAAAGATTTGATATGTTATTTTTGTTATAAACTGGTAGAATACTCCCATGTGAGGTTTAGTTGATTTAGTTGGGAGTTTGGGGCATTTTATTAGAGGTTTGATGGATAAAAAATGGTGAGAAACGAATCTGGGACAAAGCTGTCAATCAGGTGTCGATGGATCGATCAATTTTTATCGATTGATCGACCAAAGCTAAAAAAAGGGTTCTTTGTTTATTTGCATAGTTTTCCTTGCCGAAGATTGTGGGGGACTTTGGAAATGTTATATTAACTATATGAGGACTTAGAGAATATCAGTAGGCATATAGTTAAGGCCCGACTTATTAGTGAGGGTAAATTGGGATTAGGACCAACGAGAGTTAAACGATTGTTTTATGCATCGGGAATTTACAAATCGGGTTATGGGAAGTATAAGTGATAACCCAAGGTTTATACCAGTAGGTTAGTGATGTCATAACTACTGAAATTACCTGAGGGATAACTAGGTACCTTCGGGTAGTGAGTGATACTCGAAAAATACAAAAAGAACAATAAGTGTAAATTTTTAGTACATTGATTATTCGATATATATATATATATATATATATATATATATATATATATATATATATATATATATATATACTCGATATGTTGTGGGTTGTGTATATACATATACTAGAGATATAGGTTGTGTGAATACATATTATGTGCTTTGTTACATGTGTGAACATACCTACATTGCCTGCTATCACAGGAGGTTTCGCGTAGTGGGCGATCCCACCTTGGTGATTTCAGCGAGGTCCGGATGTGTGCCCCAAAAGATAGAACTTAGGGCGACTCACTGTTTGAGAGTGTATTAGTGGGAGGTCATTTGGGTATGTTGAGTATGTGCATACCCTAAAGGCTTAGAACTATGTTTGCCTCCATTGTGTGTTATTTGATTTATGGTTCGAGGTAATATTCCGAACCGATAGTCCTTGATTTGTTACGAGAGGTACATGGACTTGATAGTGGAGTATGCATGCATCGCGGTGGCCATTCCGGGGGATGCTGTAGTTGTATATATAATAGTGTGACATATATATACAAGTGCTTATTCTACTTTTGTGTGATGGTAGAAAAGATAGATAATGTATATCTAAAAGTAACTTAAGTAAGAGAAACTTAATTAATAGTTCAATGAAAATGCTTGGTTAATATTAATTATTGGTTTTACGGTAGCGTATCATATGAACGGTAAGGGTGGGATAAAATTATTATGGTTGGTTAGATACTTGCGTCTAGTTAGGTTGGGTAGCATAACTAAGTGGGTAAAATAGGAGACGTTAGGTGTGCACTATAGTTAAGAGGTGAGGAACTCAAGGGAGTGTACGTGAAACTAACGTGTGTATCTAATAACTACTTTTAACTACAATTTAAATACTTGCTAAATGTTTTTCAAAGGTTTTGGGCTCTGACCCGTATCAAATCTATTTTTTTAAAAACTTTTAGGGGTCCAGCCATAGGGATGCCAGACTTGATGAGCCATTCCAGGGATGCGTAGCTGCAGAACTTGTGGAGGCATGCAGGATTTGTGTAGACGCTTCAGTTATTTTATTCCTAGATTAGGATTCATGATTAGTTATTTCATTTGGGCATGTTTCCTATTCATTTTATACATTTATTTAGTTTTATTTATCAGACTCTGTATTTAGATTTATTTTCGTTTCAATTAGACTTACGACTTGGATGTTGGTTTTGGAGCTGATGGTTTATTCGACATTCATCATTTATCAATTTATCTTGCGATGGCTCCGACTTCTATTATTGTGTGTATGGATGATATTATTTTATTTCAGCTTGTTTCTATGTTAATGAAAGATAAAATTTGGCATCGTCTTAATTTAACATAGGTGATTAGTAACTTAAAATTTTTCGACAATGATGCTAAGAATGAACCAGATGAGATTCCTATTTATTTGGAAAAAGGACTGATCACCCGTGATTAAAATAGGCGAGGTGTCATAGATGGTATCAGAGCCTCAGGTTCTAGAGTCCATAGTATCTGTGCGGCTTACTACGATTTTAGCGTAACGTCCTTTGATATGGAGCCCTATTATTAGGACTGTTTCATTTACTTTTACGCAAGGTTCTAAAAAACGCGGGGCGTGATTGAGGCGTGGAGGCCAAGCCTTAAGCCTTAGAAGCCTAGGCGGGCCTAGGCGTAAAAAGGCGTGAAAAGGCGTTTAGGCATTCTTAATATATTTTAATATTTTTTAACCATAACAAGGCTATTAAAATACAAAAATTTCACATATCATAAAAATATGTTTGAATATATGCAAATTAAAATACTATCTGATTATTTTGGATAAGATAATGGTCCGGCTTGTAAACAAATTCTTTAAAAGGCGACATCGTTTCACTAAGGCATTGTTGTTTTTAGAAAAAATTGCGCTGTAAGGATTTTACCAAGAATAAGGCGTGAAAAGCGTAAGACGAGGCGTTTTTCGTAAGCCTTAAGCCTAGGCGGGTTTTTTAGAACAGTGCTTTTACGTATTCGAGATTTCGTTCTTTTGATATTATTTTTGTATTGACTGTGGACTCATACAATTCGATTTGTATTTCAGATGCCACCTAGGAGAGGACGACCGATTAGGGCAGCGTCGAGAGCCGATAAGGGAGAGGCTTAGCATGAGCCACAGGCACCACAACCACAACCACCGCAGAGGACAGTGACGATCGCAGAGGTGGCCGTTATTGTAGCACAAACAGTTAATGCCGCTATGACAGTCATGTCACTTCATTTTCCTCGGGTCCAGCCACCACAACAACAAGTGGCGCCAGTTGTCCCGGCCCATCGGGGCTGTCAGATTGGCAGAGAGTGAGAGAGGTATTTTGGAAGGGCCACCCACCAGAGTTTCAGAATAGTTCTGACGTGATCATGGCTTGTTAGTGTAAGAAGGAAATTCAGCGCCACCTTCGAATGGTTGAGTGTAGCGACGTTGAAAAGAAGATGTTGCCCACGTTAAGCTTGTGGGAGTAGCTTTACAGTGGTGGGAGTCCATTACCACTTATGAGGAGAGGGATACCATGCCTATTACTGAGTTTTGGGTGCGGTTTGATCACAAGTACTTTCCAACGGCTGTTCAGATAGAGATGTAGAAGAAGTTTAATGAGGTGGTTTAGGGTGAGGGTTCTGTAGCAGAGTATGAGGAGGAGTTCACCCTCCTGGATAATTTTGTGCCCGACGAGGTGAAGAACGAGGAGAGGAAAATGTCAAAATTTATGGATGGACTCGCCTGGAGGATCAGGCAACACTTAATTGGAAACCCAATGTTGAGGATTTATACCGAGATCGTTAATGTCGCACTTCTTCATTATCAGAACCATCACTTCCATCTGAAGGGGAGCAAGAGAGGGGGTGAGACTAGCCAGTCAGGCAAGGCAGAAGGGAACGATGCTAGTGGAACACTGCAGCAACAAACGAGTAGACATCAGGGGCAGCATTCCCGATAAGAGGATTCGGCTAAGAGATTCATATCAGGATGTTACCGACCTGATGGTAGTGGTTTCAGGCAGGGCCAATAGGGTCCCTAGCAGCAGCAACATGTTCCCCAGGGCTGTTAGGGCCAAAGGAACAATGGGGGAGGCCAGCAGGGCCAGCATCAGGGGCAACCTCGACATGGCCATCAGGGCCAGAGGCAGAGAAACTTTTCGAGTCGTTGTTTTAGTTGTAGACAGATGGGCCGCAAGAGGAGAGACTTCCCACAGCAGGATAAAGCACCACATAAGTACGGTGACCAGCAGGGGTAGCAGACATAGTTACCCCTACATACCAACACCACCAGCCCCACTGCAGCAGGGGCAGTTAGAGAATGTATGTGTCTATAATATCCGAGATGCAGTCTTACAGAAGGAGCCGTAGGCGCCACCAGCAGTAGAGGGTAAGTTTCCTATTCATGGACTTGAGGGTAGGATTTTCTTTAATATGGGGGCGTCACATTCATTTATAGCTACCATATTTGCATGCACAACCGGTTTATTAGAGACAACTGACAGTCTCCTTATGTGTGTAGAGTCACCTCTGGGTAGTGGGTCGATTATACACTCGATTTATAGAGGTGTAGGTATTGACGTTGGCAGTCTATGTTTAACCGCATACCTTTTAGTGTTAGATATGGAGGGTTATTATGTCATCTTGGGCATGGATGGGTTAGCAGGGATAGGGTGATGGTGGACTGCTTCGGTAGGACCATTTTGCTTTTTATTCCGTGACAGGAGTTGTTCCTTGTGGTGATGCCTCTTCTCGAGGGAGGGTCGAGTACACACATATACTATATTAAGGAGGATACCTCACAGGAGGTGGTTGTCTCTTTGGATTCGATTCCAATGGTGAGGGAGTTTAAGTATGTGTTCCAGGAGATACCCGGACTGCCGCCCAGTCGGGAAATTGAGTTCGTTATTGACTTAGCACTGGGTATGAGGCCAATTGCTCGAGCGCCTTATTGCATGGCTCCTTCAGTGATGAGGGAGTTGAGGGAGCAGATTGAGTAGCTTCTAGGGAAGGGTTTCATTCGATGGAGTACATCACCGGGAGGTGTGCCGGTGTAGTTCATCAAGAAGAAGGACGGGTCGATTCGTCTGTGTATTGATTATTGGGAGCTGAACAAGGTCACAATTCAGAATAAGTATCCATTGCCTCGAATCGATGACCTGTTCGACTAGTTGAGAGTAGCAACGTACTTCTCCATGATAGATCTAAGATCGGGGTTTCATCAGTTGCACATTAGAGAGGAGGATGTTCATAAGACCTCTTTCAAGACACGGTATGGATTGTACGAGTTTAGGGTGATGCTGTTTGGTCTAACCAATACGCCAGCAGTGTTTATGGATCTTATGAACTGGGTTTTCAGGGTATTCCTTGACCAATTTGTGATCGTATTCATAGACTATATTCTTGTTTACTCTCATTCTGAGGATGAGCACGCAGAGCATCTGCGTATGGTGTTGTAGACATTACGAGACCAAATTTGAGAAGTGTGGATTTTGGCTATAGGAGGTGCAGTTTCTGGGCCACATTATGTCTGATAGTGGCATTGCTGTTGATATGAGTAAGGTATCGGCGGTGTCTGATAGGGGAATTTATGGGGTTGGTCGGATACTATCGTCACTTCATTAAGGGTTTCTCGAAGATTGCGAGTCCATTGATGAACTTGACTTGCAAGGGGGTGCTATTTATTTGGAATGACCACTATCAATTAGCTTTCAATGAGCTAAAGCACAAATTGACTTCAACACCTGTTCTTGCATTGCCTAGGGGAGGAGTGAAGTACCGTGTTTATATAGATGCATCCTTGCAGGGACTTGGGGGTTTACTACAGCGGGAGGAGAGGGCTATAGCTTATGCATCTCGCAAGCTTAAGCCCCATGAGAAGATTAACCCCACGCATGACCTTGAGTTACCAACAGTTGTGTTTTCCTTGAGGATATGGAGGCATTACCTTCTGGAGGAACAGTTTACCTTATTCATGGACCATAAATCACTTCAGTATCTGTTCTGTAGAAGGATCTTAATATGAGGCAGAGGATATGGTTAGAGTTCATGAAGGATTACCAGTTTGATATTCAGTATCATCCTGGGAAGGCTAACGTGGTGGCAGACGCATTGAGCCGACGGCCTGCTGGGGAGATAGCAGAGGTTTGGAAGGCGAAGTGGAGGGAGCTTCGACATGATGACAAGGTTTCCATAGCTTGTATGTTTCTATTGGCTGTCACTCCCGAGATTGTTATGCGGGTGGTGAAACCACAGGTCGAGGATCAGTTTTCTAGGACAGACTACGCCAGTTACTAAAAGAGGGGCAGAGTCCTATTCGATTAGTTCTGAGGGAGGCTTGCGCTTTAATGGGAGACTCGTTGTTTCAGAGGATGAGGTTTGGAGACATGCAGTGATGACAGAGTATCACGGGTCAAGGTTTACGGTACATCCCGGTGGGGATAAGATGTACCAGGATATGCCTAGGCAGTATTGGTGGTCGGGGATGAAGCGGGACATAACGTAGTTTGTCTCGAAGTGTGCTACCTGCCAGCTAGTGAAAGTAGACCACCAGAGACCGACAGGGATGTTGCATCCACTAGAGGTCCCAGTGTTAAAGTGGGAGAGTATCTTTATGGATTTCATTACCAAATTACCAATATCGCAGGGAGGTCATGACTCCATCTGGGTGATAGTGGATTGCTTGAGTAAGGTGGCCCATTTTCTACTGTTTCGTACAGATTTTGAGACGAGGTAGTATGCATAGTTGTTTATTGATGAGATAGTGAGGTTGCACGGGGTTCCGATTAATATTGTGTTGGATCGGGACAAGATTTTTGTGTCTCACTTATGGTAGAATTTTTAGGAGGATATGGGCATGAATTTACGTTTGAGTATAACGTATCATCCACACACAGATGGGCAAATGGAGCGGGTTAATCAGATGTTAGAGGATATGATGAGGATGTGTATACTCGACTTCGGGGGAGGATGGGAGATGTACCTTCCATTGGTGGAATTTGCGTATAATAACTCCTACTAGTTCACCATCGGCATGACACCATTTTAGGCACTGTATGGATGGCCTTGTCGTTCGCCGACTTGCTGGTTAAAGGTGGGGGGTAACCAACTGTTGGGGCCAGAGATTATTCAAGACAATACTGCCAAGACTGAGCTAATTCGAGGGCGCATCCGTATAGCTCAAGACAGATATAAGAGTTATGCCAACGCAGATAGGAGGCACATAGAGTTAGAGATTGGTGATCAGGTTTTGGTACATGTGTCTTTTATGAAAGGAGTCATGAGGTTCAGAAAGAAAGGGAAGCTATCACCGAGATATGTGGGACCCTTTTCGATTATCGAGAGGGTGGGACCAGTTGCATATAGGCTGGGCTTACCAGAGCTCTTACAGTGGATTCACGATGTGTTCCATGTGTCGTCACTGAAGAGGTACCAGAGGAGTGAGAGGGATTTTTGTCACGTTCCATTAGAGGAGATAGACTTACAACCAAATATTTTGTATGAGGAGAGACTAGTGGCTATACTTGATCATAAAGAGCGAAAACTGCGGTCTAAGGTAGTACCCTTGGTTCGAGTTCAGTGGGGGCATCATAATATTGACGAGTCCGGGAGCAGGAGGATGATATGCAAGAGCAGTGTCCAGAGTTATTCATTGTAGGTACGTCCGAATTTCGAGGAAGAAATTCCTTTATAAGGGGGAAAATATGTAACACCCCGTATTTCTAAGTATTTAGAATTTAATTAATTCGATTATTTTTAAATTACATGTGTGTCGTGATTTAATTGAATTGAATATTATATGTTTATTAAATATTTATCGAGAGAGGTTATGATTAATATTTATGGGACAAATTTACTAAGTGTGTGGTAAATAACATGTTGTAATTATTATACGTCGTAGCGGGTTATATCGACGGGACTATGTTATATCTCAATTGGGAGCCGCGTGTAGGCTATAATGAGGTCGAGATAGAAAATTTATGTAGAGTGACTCGAATGGCAATTTTGAGGTCACGGTTGATTCCGAATGGTCCGAAATAGGTGGAATAGAGTACCCGGGTGTATCGATTGGATCTCGGGGTATTTTTAGACCAACCCGACACCACACAATGGTGTTTTGGCTAGGGTTACAATATCAGCCACTTTGTGATAGAGACTAGGGTTACAATACTTAGGAGAGAGGATAGGCCATAGGAGATGAAGAAGAGAGGAACCTTAGGCTATTCCACACCATTTTTCTTCACCGTAGTCACAGAAAAGAAGATCGAAGCAAGGTCAGAACAACTCCATCCCAAATAACGAAAATCAGACCTGCAAATATAAGACAAGTGTTTATCTTGCAAATTTTTAAGCATGTGATAATACCCATGATAGTATAGGGTTGAAATTTCATGATTGGGTGAATTCTTGGGATTTATATGGGTGGTAATTCATGATATGGGATAGGATTTGAAACACCCTAAATCTTTGACTTACTTGAGTCTATATCATTTAGGAGTTTCAAATAGTTTGGATATTGTGTCAAAACATATTTTTAGTCCGATCCCACTCTATGGCATTTCATGCAACGCTACTCAACTATCCAAGATGCCTCGACTCTACTCAACGTAAATATTAGAGTAAAGGTATATCACGTGTGGATGCACATTTGCACTTGACACATTAGACACTCATGCATTATTATTTGATATTATTGATTATGTGCCTAAACATTTTTTAAAAGTGAAATTAGACTAACTGATGTTCAAACCAGGTAACAGTTCTGTTACCACCAAGGTACGTAATAAATATTGTTTTAACTCCCTTATAAGGCCTCACAGTTGCGCTCCCTCCCACTGTGAACCCCTTAGCTCCATTACTATCACCATCGACCCTCCTCCTGACCCCTTATTAGATCCCAATGGAAGCCCCCCCATTCCCAATAGCAATGATAGGCAACCTCCAAATACAATATCTAAATCTAACTGAGGGGAGGGAGGAATTCACTTTAAACCTAGAGACGGAAATGGTAATCATCATGAGGATAAAATGTAGTGTAGCACAGACACGAATATTATTCAGAACCCTAGAAGTGGAGGGGGCAGACATGTAGATGAAAGGGAGGCTGGTGGATATGTCTTCAGCCAAAGAATCTATCATTAGGATTAAAAACTTCCTTCCCTGGCCATCCACCGTAGACTTCACTATTACTAAAAACTTTACGTCTATGTCTGTGATTTCATGGAACTGTAGAGGGGTAGGGAGATCGCTATTTAAACCCACCTTTACCTAACTCTGCAATAATTTTAAGCCAAGTGTGGTCATCATTATCGAAACTCAAACTGCTTTTTCTAATTTCTCTAGCTATTTTGAGGGGATGGGATTCACTAACTGGGAGGTCTCTGAGTCCAGAGGCCGCTCCGGTGGTATCTGGGTTTTATAGAACCAAAGCACCATCCAACTTCTCTCTATCAATGTTTTCGACTAGGCCATTTATCTCCTTGTTACCCTCAAGGGTTACGATGACTGGCTCTTATCCGCTATCTATGCTAGCCCGCTCTACACCTTACGTCAAACCCTTTGGAATAATCTCAAGAATCTGGCCCAAGACCTTGATATCCTGTGGTTAGCCACGGGTATTTTAACGACCATTTCGATTCCTCTGAAAAGAGAAGCTATTACAGATATAATAAGGAGTCTAGGTGCAATAAATTTGTGGAGAATGTTAATAATTGCAACCTCACAGACCTCGGTAGCATGGGTCCATGCCTCACTTGGACTAACAATAGGGATGGTTTTGCCAATAACCTTGTGAGACTTGACCGGTCGCTGGACAACCCTGCTTGGCGCTTACAGTTCCCAGATGCTGTGGTGGAGAATATCCCCCGCACCGCATCTGATCACTGCCCTATGCTCATCCGTTTCGAAGGTAAAAAGTCCAATGTTTTCATTCCCCGCCCTTTTAGACTTCTTGCTTGTTGGTTTGAACGTATTGATTTTCAGAACATTATCTTGAACAACTGGAATAGAAATCTTAGTTTCCAACACAACCTTGATAATTGTATCCCTATTATTAAACACTGGAATCATTCTGTTTATGGCCACATTAATATTAATAAAAAACATATTCTTCATAGAATTAATGGTATTCAAATTGCCCAAGAAACCCACTTTTCCCATAACCTTAACATACTTGAAAAGCAACTTAAAAACGAGTATAATAACATTCTTTGTCATGAAGAACTCCTTTGGAAACAGAAGTCCCGCATTAAGTGGCTTAGTGAGGGAGATAAAAATACCAAATTCAATCCTCACGGGCATTACACTCATCAAGTGAATTCACTCGAAACAGGGAGTTAACACACGGAACATGCGGGCATAAAGAGTAAATGTAAATGGAAACTAGGCCGCACACATGTCACAAATGAAGAACGCTATATATAAACCGAAAAATTGTAATCTGAATGAAAGATACCGCACATTAAAGGAGGCAAAATGTATTTTCACAGATTATCAAAACTATTATGACTTTTGAATTACATCAACCTAAGATCACATAGGACTTGTATAGGGTTGTAATGTAGGTTTGGCTAGGGTACGAAACAAAGGATGTTTATACGGATTTAAAGCGTTCGGGATGAAAACTCTGGATAATGGGAAAATACGGGAAATATCAAAAGGTGGAAAACAAGTTCTCTTTTTTCACATCTTTTTTCATTACTTTTCTCACTCTCATATGCCTAAATTGCAACAGCAACGCAACAACATCATTCAATCCCAAGTAACATTCTAAACAAAGGTGTGGAAGGTGTATGTATGGGTTAAAACTCCAATGTGGAGTTGCTATGGGATTTAGGTTATGAAACGAAAGGCTAAAATTTAGGCTCAAAGGGGTTGACGAGGGTAAACATATAAGGTGAGGTCAAGGTCAATATGGGTGATATAACAAAGATGGCCTATGATCATTTCACAAAGTTTACGCAATTCTCGAGTGAAAATAATATATGAAAATCATGATCAAGTAACACATTTCAAGTATGAACTCAATTAATAAACGATCAAATGAAAGAATAGAGAGATTTTCGATGAATTCAACGTTTTCAATGAGAAAAGAATAGTGTATACACTCACAAACGACGAAAGGTGCAAAGCTTACTCGGTGTAAGTATATACAATGTAACAAAAGATTACCGAGTTATAAAAATTTTAAACCAAATCAATAGAACAATAAAAGTGCATGTGCTCATGGGATTAAAGTTTAATTCATGAAGTTATTCATAATATCAATGATCGAGGACTAAAGCCTAATAACTTCTAAAATCGAAAACATGCATAGTTGGGTTGTCAATTGGATCGGGCAATTATTAAATTTATCATTGAAAATAAAGGCAAAATGCCCAACAAAGGAGAAAAAAGAAAGAAAATCTTTTTGAAATTTTTAATTTTTCTAAGAAAAGCATACTAAGTAACTAACATGTGAGCAAAAACATGGACTAAAGAGCCAAGTTAAAGAGAACCAAGTTATCCCACACCCCCTAATTTAAAACCTGACATTGTCCTCAATGTGAATTAAGAACCAAGTTAAAGAGAGGAAAAGAGCGATATTCCCCAAAATTGGAGCGATCCCCATAAGAACAAGTCCAAAGAATCTACAAAACAAGTTAGTACTGAGCATAGCAAAAACAAATAACAAAAAGTTAAGTAATTACACTAGACTAAAATAAAAAGAAAGAAAGAATAAAAAGCTAACTATATTCAACCTACTATTTAGGCTCCACACTAACTATACACTAGAAGTCTAAATAGTTGAGGGTCCACCGCAAAAATGATTTGACTTTGGAGGATAACCGGTGTACCCTCACTCTCAAGCATGCCTTTTGAAAAATATGAATTCCGTTTGAACAACGGAAGGCATGTGTAAGGCGTAAGAAAGGAACCATCGTCAATTAAAAGTTTTAGAGGGACGATGGGGGATTTGGATTGAACGGGTGACAAAAACAAGTGGGGACCGAGAAAAACTGAATATCCACCCAAGGATTTTGAAATTGGAATGGGAGGTGGCGTACACAAAGGCAAAGATGCGATTGTGGAAGGCGACTCAAACAAGTACTCCTCATCGGTGAAAAGGTTTAAAACATTAAAGTTTGAAACCGAATCATCGGGTACTTGTGACGATGTGATAATAGAGAATGAAAATGGGGATGAAAGAAATTCAAACTCATGAGATGAATCATCATTGCATGAAGATTGAGTTTCGAAGGAAATAATATCATTTTCAATGAAATGTTCTTCTTTGGGGGCCAAAGAAGAAATCATTTCATTGCAAATAGATATTATGTAATTTTCATCCTCACTTTCAATATCTATTATGCAATGGGCAAAGTCAAGAATGGTTTGTTTCAAAAGTAGGCACAAAGTCCTCATTTGGTTCAAAACATTCTTCGACTTCAAAAGTCTCGGAAGAAAAATCGTCGTCAGATTCAAATAATAAATCCAATTCATATTCCCACAGACGATTTTCTTCCCGATAACGATTTTCAATTTTCTCATTCTCATACACACGCAAGCCCTCACCGAATGTCATTGGTCGAGGTGCGGATACATGAAAATGGGAACTTTGAAAAGTACCATCGGACTTAAACGAAAACTCATTATTATAGGAATTTTGAAAACTATTGCAATTCATTTCAAAATTCCTATTATAAGGAGATAAAGGCCCAAAATCATTATCATCATCATCAAAATTCCAATAACCGAGGTTTTGACTTTCGTTATACTAGCCCAAAGTCATATTTGAATTTATAATTTTTTGGGATTCTAAGTATTCACCAAAAGTCATAGGTTTGCGAGAATTTTGAGAATTATCACAATGATTACCGAAAAAATTGGAATAAGACATGCTTACCCCAAAAATGGCTCGAAATGGCGAATTCCACAAAGATATGCGCGTGCGAGAAATTCAAGCGTTTCTAAGTGCTCAAATGTGGAAGTCCTGCAAAAATATTAGCAAATAATACAAATAGAAAGAAAATACTACGAAATACTAAATCAAATAAAGTCTAAAACAAACTCATCCCCGACAACGTCGCCATTTTGGTCATCACGTGAAAGGTGTGCACGTGTAAGGACACGGTAGTTGTTTTCGTTTCACCGCGATAATACAAAAACCTAAATTACGACTACACTTGCGAGGTAAGCACCATGGTAAGTCGGGTATCGAAAATCCATAAAGACGAGTTGCTAGAATTTATGGAATTTAATACTCGAGAAATAAAAGTGTAAAAGATAAATTACAAACTAAAAAGGAAAAGATGCATAAAAGGGAAATATTAATCTAGATGAGGGAAAATGAAGCTAGATTAAGAAAGCGAGTAAAAACTATAGGTTGCGTCGAATATCCCTCACACGAGTTAATTAGTATAAAATGGCCACATGGGTTGACGAGTTATTACAAATGCGTCTCATTTCGACAGTTAATTGAACCAAGGGTTGTCACGCCCCTAAATTCGCATAAAATTACGCACGCAAGGTCGTAAGCACGGGATGTACATGATATGCCCTGCCAAATTTCCTAGGCGTAATAACTAGGACAACGCACCCGAAATAGACCCGTAAACACCATCACCAAAGCAAAGCAATGCATCAACCGGAGTGAGTTCCATTCAAAAACATCCTAGACTAAATTAGCTAGAAAGCATATTAAAAACGTGATAAATAAATGCGGTAAATAAATGCAATAAACCTACCTAGAAAGCAAGTAAAGAAAGCAAGTAAACCTAATTATGAAAGCATGTAAATTAACTAATCAAAGCAAGAATTAATGAAATACAACTATATTAAATGGAGAGGATGATGAATAGTGCAACATACAACCCAATTGGGTGTCAAACCAAGAAGAATTGAAGAAGAACTCTCCAAAAACCCTCAAACCCTACGCTAAACTAAGCTAAAATGAACTATATCCAACTATATCTGATATTTACACAAAATTGCTATTTATAGTAAGTTATAAAAGAAATAAAGGAAAAAGAAAAGAAAAGGAACGAATTGCAAAATATTTGGTATGATCGATCGATCGATCGATCAAAGACCATTGATTGATCGATTGAACAGGTCCCAACCCATTGACTCAATTAGTAGGCTTAATCCGAAACCACGGTCGACCGGGGACCCAATCCCGGTCGACTGGCACTCTGTTTTTGGCAGCCCTTGGTCCATGAAGAGGGGAAAAGTGGTTGCAAACGAAAATGGTCATAACTTCTTCGTTCGAACTCGAAACGACGTACTGTTTATGGCCACACGACACTAACTCAACGAACTATGCATCCGTGGAATTTCCAAGAGCTGGAGAAGAAATGTGAATTGACTAAAATACCCTTAAAGTAGCGTCCGACGACGAAACTTCTTTGAAATGTAACGGATCCTCACTTTTAGCATTGCAATACCTACAAACGCACAATTAACCCCTGCAAAGTATGTATATATCCAAATATAAGGTTGTCTGGTTAATGAGCATAAATATAGGCATTAAGGACCGTAAAAGCGCTAGAATGCATAAAGATAACGGGCGAAAATATGCAATATTCGATACGAATCACCTCGTAAGAGAACTAGATCTTATTGCAAAACCCAAATTTAGTCCACACCATGTCCCGAGTAATATCCCTAACACTTCTTTGAGTGTTTGTCCTTTTACAGGCTACGAGATTTTCATGGATGGTAGCTATGACCCGTTTAGCAACCTTGGTGGCTTTGGTGGCATGGTCAGTAGCAACGATCAGCGGTGGATTCTTAGTTTTAGTGGCAAGATCATTGGAGATAGTAGTCCCATAAAGGCTGAGTTAGTGGGCATTCTACATGGTCTGAATCTCGCCAAAATCAAGGGTTGGACTGGATGTTTATTACGCAGCGACTGCTTAGATGCTGTACAACTTCTCAATAGATAGGGACACTAGAACCATCCTTTGACTAACATTATCGAGGAATGTATGGCTATCATGGCGAAGATGGAGATAAATGTCTCACATATTAGGCGGTCGAACAATATATGGGCTATGGCTTAGCCCGACTTGGGAGACGACAGGTGCACGATTACGCTGAGTATGACGAGATCCCAGAGTCCCTCTTATGCCCCTACTTGAGCATGTTGATCGGGGTAAGACTAAGGTGGCCCTCCAAGCTTGTACTGACCCAACCTACCGCATAGCCACCTTTGGGGGTTATGTCCTTGATGACCGGGGTCATTGGAAGGTTGGCTTCTACGGACGGCTCAGGGCACCCCTTCACTTCTTCGCGCCCTGATGGAAGGCCTCTTTCACTGCCTTAATATGGCCAAGATGCGCGGTTGGAAGGACATTCTTGTGGAAACCAACTCTCACGAGATTATTGAGATTTTCAAAGGTGTCCAGTACCGTGAAACTGACTTCGAGAATATCAGGATCGAGTGCTATGAGCTCATGAGGATGGTGGGGGTTGACTTCATCTTTGTCAATCCTGGTATGATTCGGGGTGCGGATTGGCTGGCACGGGAGGCTGAAGTCCAGGAGGAGGCTTTTGTGGAAATTGAGGAGGTCCCCATTGCCATGCGGTGGATCCTAGCTAACCCTATTATGTTGTCAGGCTCTTCCTATTTTTTTCTATCCTTATACTATTTTCTTGCGTTTTCTCTGTTGCCTCGATGGCCTATGTTTATGCGTGATGTAACCTTTATGTAACCGCTTTCTATTTCACTGTTTACTAAAAAAAAGATTTCAATTGGTGTAGTACCTGATTGATATAGTTCGATTTATAGTTGTGTTTTTTAGCCTTTGTGATTTTGACCGAATATGAGCTAAGATTTAAACCTGCTACTTGATTCGACCTTTAGTCACATGAACAATCTTCTAAGATTTTGTCTTATATTTGTTATTAGGATATATTAGAATTAGTTAGGCCAGCTATCCCATTTTAACTGTTGGATAAAATTGTTAGGTATAACACCTGTTGTTGATACCAAATTTAATCTGCTGACTTGGATCAATTATATGAAGACACGTGGCTATCTACATGGCAACCACAAGCACCTCCGAGGAACGCTTACTCTCCGAGGAATAGACCTTTCCGAGGAACTCATACGCTCCGAGGAACATACCTCTCCGAGGAACTCATACGCTCCGAGGAACAGACCTCTTTGAAGAACTCTTGAATACCAGAAAGCTTAGGCGGTCCGAGCTACTCAGGCGGTCCGAGCTGCATCTCGAACAGAGCATTAATAGCTAAATAACTAACAGTTCAACTCGTTCATTAAATGCTTATCATTTAGACGCACACGCTTAAAGGGCATTAAATGTGTTACCCTTTCATATGTATATCATTTAATGTATCACCCTTTCAGATGACGGCCTCAAGGCTATAAATACGTTGTACAATCCTCATTGTAGGGGACCGAATTCTGAATCCAAACCTTGGGATCCAGAATGCAATTTCTTGTAATCGATAATTTCCA
Organism: Sambucus nigra; assembly: GCA_949130495.1. Lineage (NCBI taxonomy): Eukaryota > Viridiplantae > Streptophyta > Magnoliopsida > Dipsacales > Adoxaceae > Sambucus > Sambucus nigra. Next base: position 173,650,766 of record OX422222.1, on the reverse strand, counting down.
AACACTCAGCAATAAAACAACAGTGGATGTAGGCCATTCACATAAGGCTGAACCACTTTAAAAATCTTTTGTCTCATTTATTTATCTGTGATTGAATAATTAGAGTGATCTAATTTTTTACATCAACAGATTGGCGCCGTCTGTGGGAAACGACTGGTAATATCATTTTCTCACCAATAACAATCTAATACCAATGGCTGATGTGCCGGAATCCAGCAATCGAAACGCCGGAACCCCTCCAAATCCATCTGCACCACCAATCATTCCAGATCTGACTGGAATAATGGAAAATTTGACTCAGGGCCAGACCGCCATGCAAGAAACAATGCGACAACTCATCCAAACCCTCCATGGCGGTGCACCAGCCCATTCCGGATCACGAAACATCCAAAGAAATACCCGTGCGCCTTCTACGCGTACTAGGCGTGTTAATTCATATCGCAATGAGGAATCTGAAGATTTTTCTTATCAACCAGGACAAACTTCGTCAATGCGAGCCACAGATACTGAACAGCGTGTCACCCTCTCCCCAGAAAGGGCCAGCGCATTGGAAAGATTAAGCAGGGCCTCTCCTTTTGATCGATTAGGCCCTAGGAGGAACAAAAGTCCTCTTAATGCAGCGTCGAGGAGCTTTCGACGACCATCAGATTTAAGGGAAAGATCTTCCCAGTCACGACCAGTTACTCGTCGAGATGTATCTGCTGACCGATCAGTTGCTCGCCATGATAAATCCCAGGAAGCCACTTCAACGCGATCAGTTGCCCGAACCAATAGGCCCGAGGAAGGAAATGATGCTTGGAAAGGATCTATTCAAAGGCTGGAGGATAGATTAGGGGAAATGGCTAAGGCTAAGAACCCCCTACAACGAACCTTTGTTCGAGGAACACCTTTTGTCCAGGATATTGTTGATTTTCCAACACCATCAAAGTTCAAAGCACCTGTTGTGACTCCCAAGTATGATGGGAAGACTGACCCTGTCCTTCATATAGAACAATATCAAGCTGCTGCCGACATCTATGCTGTCCCAGACGAGATGAGATGCAGGGCATTCTCGGGAACTCTTACCGAATCTGCTCAGATATGGTATAATAATCTTCCTCGGGGTAAGATTTTAACTTTTCTTCAACTGGCCGAGTTATTCATTGGGAATTTCTGCTTTGGAGCAAAGCCAGTTAAACGAGTAGCACATTTGTTAAGTGTTAGACAAAAATCTGGTGAGAGTATTAGAGACTATATAACTCGTTTTAATAACGAGAAGCTCGAAGTCATTGATTATGAGGAGAAGACAGCGATTACCGCTTTGATGAGTGGACTGCTGCCAAACAAGTTGTACTACACTTTGGCCAAAGATCCACCTCGAACCATGTCGGACTTGATGGGAAAAGCATCCAAGATTATGAATGCCGAGGAGGCTATGTCTGCGAAGAAGAATATGGACTCCAAAGAAACCAAGGGAGAAGGTGATAAAGCTAAGAAGAAAGAGCATAAGAACAATGGTGGTGACAAACATTCCAAAAGTAGGTCGTCATGGGAGGTCTTGAAGAAATTTGATAATTACACGCCTTTGAAGGCAAATATCAACCACGTCCTGGAAGAAATTAAGAACAGCGAGGAGTTAAACTGGCCAAAGAAAATGAGGTCAGACCCTGACACGAGGAATAGGGAGAAATATTGCGATTTCCATAAGGATCATGGCCATATGACCAAAAATTGCATAGCTCTTTAGAACGAGATTGAAACACTCATCCGACGAGGAAAGCTAGCAAAGTATGTTGATCATGGAGGCGAAAGAAGAAACAACGACCGAACTAGAGAGAGGTCTAGATCTCCACGTCGAGCAGAGGAGAAAAAGAAGAGAAACCATGAAGATGATCCAGATGATGACCCCGATCTTCCCAAGAAACCAAGGCAACCAGAACGAGAGGTATTTTCAATACGCTTTGGGTCATTTGATTGTAATGTCATTACAGGAGGAGATGCAGGAGGAGGAGACCTTACTGCAGAAAGAAAAGCTTACCTCGGAGAGGCTCAAGCTTGCTCGTACATTCAACGAATAAATTTAGCTGAGGAAGATCGCCCGAGAAAGGTGAATAAAGACAAATTGGTCATTGGGTTTTCAAAGAATGATCTTGCAGGAGTTCTATATCCTCATGACGACCCACTAGTGATCAAAATGAGAATGAAGGAGGTAATGATCTCAAGAGTGCTGGTCGACAACGGTAGCTCGGCAGACATCATGTTCTACTCGTGTTTCGATAGTTTAAATTTGAAGCTATCTCAACTGGAGCCTTACCACAGGCCCCTCATCGGTTTTGCTGGCGAGAAAGTATTTTCACTTGGGACGATCAAGTTGGATATATTCATTGGTACGTGGCCTGTTTGTCGAACAGAAAGAATACGCTTTTTCGTGATGGATAAGAATGTCCAGTCATCGTACAATATCATCATGGGAAGAGTAGGGTTGAAAAAGTTCGAGGCTGTACCACCTACAGTGCATCAATGCCTAAAATTTCCAACAAACTTTGGAGTAGGAGTTATGAAAGGTGACCAGAAAGTAGCTCGGTGTGACACCCCGACTAATTAAATACCGGGTAGCTACTCCTTTATTAAATTAATTCAAAATGCCAAGTTGGTTCAGTTAATAGCATCACTGTCGAAAACATTTTAATAATTACTAACCACCTAGTATTTAAAAGTAAGTGCCAAATTTTAAGTTAAGTCTGATTAACAAGCAGTAAAAGAATAATGGAAGAGTCAACATAATCCATTCACCATAATGAAGTAATGAAATAACCAACAATAATACTAAGAAATTCGGAGGAAAACTCCTCACAATAATCCCAACAAATGGAAATAATACTACAAGTCTGAATCCTGAATAATTACATGCCAAAAGTCTGAATAACTGAAATAAATGCAAAGTCTCTAAAAGAAATGGGCGACATGCCCTACAACTGATAACTGATGAATATCGAGTCAAGATCGATGAAGCGTCTACAAGCAAAGTCCTGTAACTTCCACAAACAGCTACAGCTCGTCACCTGAATGAGAATCCTATGCATGGTGTCCTTGTGGCTGGGCACCTAAAATGGTTTTTACAAAAATAGATTTGAAAGCAAATGGGTCAGAGCCCGAAATTGGAAAACATTTTGAAAACAACAAGTGTTTTAATAACATTAAAACATTAAATGCAAAATACATGTTAGGACGTGCACTCACATGAAATTCTCACCTCTCGACTACATGTGCACTCCTAACGTACATTACCCATTTAAATGACACATATATCTAACCAAAACGTAATAAGTTCTACCTCTTACTACTCGATTCCCATATTACATTCTAACGTTACCAAAGAATAAAGGGCTTTACTTAAACTCAGATTCTCAATATGTAATACATTTCACTATTGGTTAACCCGTTATGTTTTCTCAAAACAATACTATAATTTTATTCACAATATTAACATGAAAGTTCCCATTAATTAAGTGTATATTATTCACGTCATAAATATACAATACAAGCACCCCGAGACTAGCTGCGGTGCACACATACTCTGCTATCCATCCCGGTACATCACGTACATAAGGATCACATATTCCGAATCTCTCAGGAATAGTTCACAGATAACAACATCACAAATAATGGAGGCGAACACAGTCACATCACATGGGTCACGCACATACCTGCGCTCCCACGATCAGCAGACTTATTAACATCCCAATAAGTCCTTCTCCGACCTATGTTCATCGAGGTAACCAGTCTAAATCCGGGCAACACAAGGATTAGAGGGCCCTAAGCGAACGCAAACCTCCCGTGATAGCAAGTATGGTAGGTATGTCATACACATAAAATCAATACATATATACTAAGTATGCACACGTCTTAGTAATCACCATAATATATTGGTACGTATCTCTTCTCGTACTGACATATAATACTACACCATTTATATGTTCCCGGTTAATATAATAAGCTAGGTCGTCAATAGTTCTCGCATCGTAATAGACACTCACGTCCTACTCATATTTTCCTTTAGGTTCAAACTACACTTCTAGGTTTGAATCCTCATTATATCCCAAACATCCCAAATATATCAATTACTAATCAAGGAAAGGCTATCTCTACCTATACACAAGGTTACGGGGCACTCGGGATCAAAACAGGCTAAAAAGCCTAAAATGTCAACTCGTTCGAAGTCTCGTTCGAACGAGGCTGTTCGAACGAGACTTCGTTAGAACGAACTGAGTCTTCTAACGAGATCTCGTTCGAACGAAGTGGGCTTTCTAACGAGATCTCGTTCGAACGAACTTCACCCTCCTTAGAAGTCAATGGTCAACTCGTTAAAAGCTCGTTCGAACGACCTGGGCAGGTCTTCTAACGAGTGGCCAGTTTCAAGCCCAGAATTCCTTATTTCGTTTTTTTCCTCTTTTCTTCACTTCTAATCTTCTCTAAACATTAGTCCAACAATATATCAAGGTTCCTAATCGTCTATAAACATACATAGGTCACCTACTAACGTTTTTGTGGGGATTAAATCATTATAACCATCATCCAAATATCAAATCTCTACATATTTTTCCCCAATTTCAAACACATGAACCCTAGAATTTATAAGTCATCTAGAAGTCTAATTAAATCCGTTTTTGGTTTCATACTAATTGTAATATCATCAGAATAATCATCAACTACAACTCTACATGCAATTTCCTCATCAAGAATGTAATCTCTATTTCCAATTTAATGGGTTTTCCATTTACTCCCAAGAACAAATCAGATTTTTAACAATTCCTACACATGGAAGAAACATTCTCTATAAAAACGAAATTAAATCACTTGCCTTAATGGTAACTCTGGATTTGATGACGAATTTGATGAATGGATCCCTCTCCTCTGCAGATTTCTCCTCTCCTCTCTTTCTACAAGCTCTTCTCTAATGGTGGCTATGGAGGCTAGGGTTTTGTCTTAGGAAACTTTCAATAACCTCCGTAGTCTATTTGGGTATTAGTGGGCTTAGTGGGTTAATGCCTAATCTGATATTAATTCCCAATTTTCGTAGCTTTTAATTCCTCAAAATTCAAAATTACCAAACTACCCTTATACGTTGCCGGTATGGCCTAAAAATTCCCCGGGACCCAAACCAAACCCCCGACTAGTGTTTTCTGACTATTTCGACCCTTCCGGACGCGTTGGCGCACTCAAAACGACCATACGGATAATAGAAATAAAAATCACTTTTTTAATTATCATAATTATATACCATGACGCGACTGTCACACGCGTCTCAACAAAATTTCCAAATTGCCGTATTTCAATCTCACGACAATTTCATAATTCAAAATTCATATATAAACATATATGCACATATAATCAAATACCAACTCGCATCTCGCTAGTATTTTTAATCCGGATTAATTTCCAATTAATACGCATTTAATTAAATTAATCCCATAAAATAAATATCACAAAAATACGGGGTATGACATACTTCCCCCCTAATAACTGAATTTCGTCCCGAAATTCGGAACTAGAAAGTACCTGGTAAGAACAACTCTGGATAACGTTCGTGCATCTCATCCTCGCGCTCCCATGTGGACTCCTCGACATTATGATGTCGCCACTGAACACGCACTAACGGGACTATCTTTGACCGCAGTTTCCGCTCACTTCGGTCCAAAATAGCAATCGGCCCCTCCTCGTAGGAGCTATCCGGCTGGAGATCGATGTCCTCCAAAGCAATATGAGAATGAGCCAAATTGTCTCTAAGATATTTCCTTAGCGAGGAAATATGAAACACATCGTGAATCCGATGTAAATGCTCCGGTAATCCAAGCCTATACGCAACCGGTCCAATCCGCTCAATAATAGGAAATGGTCCCACATATCTCGGTGCCAACTTCCCTTTCTTCCCGAAATGCATAATCCCCTTCATAGGAGATACTCTGAGCAAAACCTGGTCCCCCACTTGAAACTCTCTGAAGAACGTCTTCGCATCAGCATAGCTCTTCTGCCTATCCTGAGCTACCCGAATGCGACTCCGAATCAATTCTATCCTCGCCGAAGTATCCTGAATCACTTCCGGCCCAAGTAGTTTGTTGTCCCCCACCTCCAACCAACATGCTGGGGAACGACAAGGTCTACCGTACAACGCCTCAAATGGAGCCATGCCAATGGTGAACTGGTAGGAGTTGTTGTAAGCAAACTCCACCAGTGGAAGATACTGCTCCCATCCACCCCCAAAGTCAATGATACTCATACGTAGCATGTCCTCCAACATCTGGTTTGTACGCTCGGTTTGCCCATCGGTCTGCGGGTGATACGCCGTACTCAACCGCAATTCCGTGCCCATGGCCTCCTGAAAACTCTCCCAAAACCGTGAAACAAATATCTTGTCTCGGTCAGACACGATATTTAAGGGCACACCGTGAAGTCTCACTATCTCTGCAATAAAGAGCTGGGCATACTGTCCCGCAGTGTAGTCTGTCCTTACGGGTAGAAAATGGGCGACTTTGGTCAACCTGTCCACAGTCACCCAAATGGAGTCGTGACCTCTCTGTGACGTAGGCAACCCCGTGATAAAGTCCATGGATATGCTCTCCCACATCCACATCGGTACCTCCAACGGCTGTAGCAGTCCTGCCGGTCTCTGATGATCCACTTTTACAAGCTGACAAGTGGCGTATTTAGAAACAAACTCGGCAATATCTCTCTTCATCCCGCTCCACCAATACTGACGTCTCATGTCTTGGTACATTTTGTCCCCTTCGGGATGTACCGCGAACCGTGAGCCGTGCGACTCTGCCATCACCTCGTGCCGCAATTCTTCCCCTTTCGGAACCACCAATCTCCCATTGAAGCGTAATCCCCCGTCTGAGCTAACGGTATAGGACTCGGCTCCCTCTGCTAGTAATCGAACTATTTGCTCCTGACAGAACGAATATTTTGCCTGTGCCTTTACCACCTTCGTGAAAATTTGCGGCATAACAGTCATTACCGACATGAATGATCGGGCCACTGCATCCTGGTGTCCCAATTCTTTCCACTTGGCCTTCCACACCTCTGCCACTTCATCTGCTGGCCTACGGCTCAACGCGTCTGCTACCACGTTAGCCTTCCCCGGGTGATACTGGATATCAAACTGATAGTCCTTCACAAACTCAAGCCACCTTCGCTGCCGCATATTCAACTCTTTCTGCGTGAATAGGTACTGCAGGGACTTGTGGTCTGTGAACAATCGAAACTTCTCCCCCAAAAGATAGTGTCTCCATATCCGAAGGGCAAATACAACTGCCGCCAACTCCAAGTCATGAGTGGGGTAATTCTTCTCGTGAGGCTTTAGCTTACGGGATGCATAAGCTATGGCCTGACTCTCCTGCTGCAATACATCTCCAAGTCCTTGCAAGGACGCATCGGTGTAAACTAAATACTCAACTCCCGGTCTCGGCAACGCTAACACAGGTGCTGAGGTCAACTTATCCTTCAATTCATCGAATGCCAACTGACAGGCATCACTCCAGATGAATGGCACACCCTTACGAGTCAGATGTGTCAAAGGACCTGCAATCTTCGAGAATCCCCGAATGAACCTCCTGTAGTATCCTGCTAGGCCCAAGAAACTACGAATCTCCGTTGGTGTCGTGGGCTGCCCCCACTCCCTCACCGCGGATACCTTCCCCTGATCAACAGATATTCCCCGGTCGGAAATAATATGTCCCAAAAACTGGACCTCCTTCAGCCAAAACCCGCATTTCTCATACTTTGCATACAACTCGTTCTGACGTAGTGTCTGCAAAACTTGCCTCAAATGCTCGGCGTGCTCCTCCTCTGTCTGGGAGTAAACCAGAATATCATCGATGAAGACAATGACAAACTGATCTAGGAAATCCCTGAACACTCTGTTAATCAAGTCCATAAACACTGCTGGAGCGTTGGTCAAACCAAAAGGCATAACCCGAAACTCGTAAGAACCATATCTCGACAAGAACATAGTCTTCGAGACATCCTCCTCCCTGATACGCCACTGATGGTATCCCGATCTCAAATCAATCTTTGAGAAGAAAGAAGCTCCTCTCAACTGGTCGAATAAGTCATCGATTCGAGGCAACGGATACTTATTCCGTATCGTGACCTTATTCAACTCTCGGTAGTCCACACACAATCTCAGTGAACCATCTCTCTTCTTCACGAACAACACAGGGGCACCCCACGGTGAAGTACTCCTCCGAATAAACCCCTGACCCAACAACTGCTCAATCTGATCCCGCAACTCCCTCATCTCAGCTGGAGCCATACGGTACGGTGCGCGTGCTATAGGTCTCGTACCTGGTAATAAGTCTATAACAAAGTCTATCTCTCGACTGGGGGGTAGGCCTGGTATCTCCTGAAACACATCAGAATACTCCCTGACAACTGGGATCGAATCTAAAGGAATCACAACCTCCTTAGAGGTATCCTCCTCTAGGTAATACAAATGAGCGATCGAGCCTCCCTCTGGGCGAGGCATCGCCACTACAAACATCTCTTGCCCCGGAATGGCAAAAACAATGCTCCCACCGAAGCAATCAATCATGGCTCTATAATCAGCGAGCCAATCCATACCGATAATCACATCGTGAACATGCATATCTAATACCAACATATCTGTAGGTAATACCAGACTACCAATCTCTACCCCCACTCCCCGGCATATAAAGAAAATAAGTGACCCATTCCCCAATGGTGAGTCTACACACGTCACTGTGCTCTCTGCCGTAGTTAACAACCCTAAGGCTTTCGCAAAATGTGTAGCTATAAAGCAATGTGTTGCCCCGGTATCAAACAAAACTCGACCCATAGTACTATGGATAGGAAACATACCCTCAATCACGAGTGGTGCCTGCGGAGCTGCTGCCTGGTGGACGTTATAGACATGTCCATACTGTAACTGTCCCTGCTGCACAGGAACTACTGGAATGGCTGGAAGAGCTGGCACCTGGGCTGGAGCTGGGAGGGCTGGTGGAAAAAGTGGCCTCTGTGGCTCATGTCGAGCACCCTGCTGCTGCTGCGGGGCCCTGCCCCTATCAGGACAGTCCTGGCGTTTATGTCCAGTCTTGCCGCAAACAAAACACTTCCCCGGGAAGTTCTCCCCTCTCGGTCCCTGCTGCCCCCGGCCCTGGTGGCCGTTACCATTCCTCCACTGGCCCTGCTGACCCTGCTGAAACTGATGCTGACCATTCTGACCCTGCTGGTTCTGATGGCCGTTCGGACCCTGATGGCCCTGCCGGAAACCTCCCTGTCCGTGCCTGAAGTTTCCTGACCTGAACCTCTTGTGATCCCCCTGCTGAGTACCCTGATCACCCTGCCTCTGCCCCTGCTGGCACCATTTCCTCCAGTCCTACCCTGATGGCTAGACTCTCCCGATCGTTTGCCCTCAGCCATGTGAAAGCGATGATCCTGACAATGGAGCAATGCAGCGTTAACCACATCAGAATAAGTGGCTAACGAGAGGTTCCCTAACAAGTGCTGACGAATCCTTCATGTCAACCCGTCCGTGAATTTCTGTATCTTCTTTTCCTCCGTCGGTATCTCATCCGGAACAATGTTCAGAAGATCTGTAAATTCGGCCTCATACTCGGCCACAGTCTTACCCTCTTGTCGAAGGCTCATCAACTTCCTTCTCATCTCCGTGTGAACAGCTGACGGAAAGTATTTGCGGTCAAACTGCACCCAGAACTCCTGAATAGTGAGAGTATCCCTCTCCTCTACGGTGGTAATAGACTCCCACCACTGCAGTGCAGATCCCACTAGCTTAAAAGTAGCTAGTATCTGCTTCTGGACATCTGTGCACTCATACATCCTCAAGTGCCGCTGCATATCCTTCCTCCACTGACTTGAAAGTACCACATCGGAGCTACCTACGAACTCCGGAGGGTGTGCTTTCTGAAAAGCATCACGTACACGTTCCCAAGCAGACGGGAATGCATGAGCCTGAACTGGCGCGGCTACTGGCGCCTGAGCTGGTGCCTGCTGAACTACAGCTAGTGCGACATTTACCGCCTGAGCCACAATGGCTGCAACCTCGGCGGCATTCATCGTGCCCTGAGCTGGTGCGGGCTGTGGTTCTGGCGTCGCATCCTTGGGAACCCTTCGTGCACGTCATGGAGGCATCTGAAATAAGAATGAAGTTTATAAGTTCGCAGTTATTAACTTAAAAAAGCTGAAGAACGTAGCATATACAAAAGAATACAACAGTCCTAAAGTATAGGGCTCTACATCAAAGGAAGCTCAGCGGAAACATAATAAGCCGTTCAGATCCTAAAGGACACTAGAACCTGATGCTCTGATACCACCTGTGACACCCCGACTAATTAAATACCAGGTAGCCACTCCTTTATTAAATTAATTCAAAATGCCAAGTTGGTTCAGTTAATAGCATCACTGTCGAAAACATTTTAATAATTGCTAACCACCTAGTATTTAAAAGTAAGTGCCAAATTTTAAGTTAAGTCTGATTAACAAGCAGTAAAAGAATAATGGAAGAGTCAACATAATCCATTCACCATAATGAAGTAATGAAATAACCAACAATAATACTAAAATAATCCGGAGGAAAACTCCTCACAATAATCCCAACAAATGGAAATAATACTACAAGTCTGAATCCTGAATAATTACATGCCAAAAGTCTGAATAACTGAAATAAATGCAAAGTCTCTAAAAGAAATGGGCGACATGCCCTACAACTGATAACTGATGAATATCGAGTCAAGATCGATGAAGCGTCTACAAGCAAAGTCCTGTAACTTCCACAAACAGCTACAGCTCGTCACTTAAATGAGAATCCTATGCATGGTGTCCTTGTGGCTGGGCACCTAAAATGGTTTTTACAAAAATAGATTTGAAAGCAAATGGGTCAGAGCCCGAAATTGGAAAACATTTTGAAAACAACAAGTGTTTTAATAACATTAAAACATTAAATGCAAAATACATGTTAGGACGTGCACTCACATGAAATTCTCACCTCTCGACTACATGTGCACTCCTAACGTACATTACCCATTTAAATGACACATATATCTAACCAAAACGTAATAAGTTCTACCTCTTACTACTCGATTCCCATATTACATTCTAACGTTACCAAAGAATAAAGGGCTTTACTTAAACTCAGATTCTCAATATGTAATACATTTCACTATTGGTTAACCCGTTATGTTTTCTCAAAACAATACTATAATTTTATTCACAATATTAACATGAAAGTTCCCATTAATTAAGTGTATATTATTCACGTCATAAATATACAATACAAGCACCCCGAGACTAGCTGCGGTGCACACATACTCTGCTATCCATCCCGGTACATCACGTACATAAGGATCACATATTCCGAATCTCTCAGGAATAGTTCACAGATAACAACATCACAAATAATGGAGGCGAACATAGTCACATCACATGGGTCACGCACATACCTGCGCTCCCACGATCAGCAGACTTATTAACATCCCAATAAGTCCTTCTCTGACCTATGTTCATCGAGGTAACCAGTCTAAATCCGGGCAACACAAGGATTAGAGGGCCCTAAGAGAACGCAAACCTCCCGTGATAGCAAGTATGGTAGGTATGTCATACACATAAAATCAATACATATATACTAAGTATGCACACGTCTTAGTAATCACCATAATATATTGGTACGTATCTCTTCTCGTACTGACATATAATACTACACCATTTATATGTTCCCGGTTAATATAATAAGCTAGGTCGTCAATAGTTCTCGCATCGTAATAGACACTCACGTCCTACTCATATTTTCCTTTAGGTTCAAACTACACTTCTAGGTTTGAATCCTCATTATATCCCAAACATCCCAAATATATCAATTACTAATCAAGGAAAGGCTATCTCTACCTATACACAAGGTTACGGGGCACTCGGGATCAAAACAGGCTAAAAAGCCTAAAATGTCAACTCGTTCGAAGTCTCGTTCGAACGAGGCTGTTCGAACGAGACTTCGTTAGAACGAACTGAGTCTTCTAACGAGATCTCGTTCGAACGAAGTGGGCTTTCTAACGAGATCTCGTTCGAACGATCTTATCGAACGAACTTCACCCTCCTTAGAAGTCAATGGTCAACTCGTTAGAAGCTCGTTCGAACGACCTGGGCAGGTCTTCTAACGAGTGGCCAGTTTCAAGCCCAGAATTCCTTATTTCGTTTTTTTCCTCTTTTCTTCACTTCTAATCTTCTCTAAACATTAGTCCAACAATATATCAAGGTTCCTAATCGTCTATAAACATACATAGGTCACCTACTAACGTTTTTGTGGGGATTAAATCATTATAACCATCATCCAAATATCAAATCTCTACATATTTTTCCCCAATTTCAAACACATGAATCCTAGAATTTATAAGTCATCTAGAAGTCTAATTAAATCCGTTTTTGGTTTCATACAAATTGTAATATCATCAGAATAATCATCAACTACAACTCTACATGCAATTTCCTCATCAAGAATGTAATCTCTATTTCCAATTTAATGGGTTTTCCATTTACTCCCAAGAACAAATCAGATTTTTAACAATTCCTACACATGGAAGAAACATTCTCTATAAAAACGAAATTAAATCACTTGCCTTAATGGTAACTCTGGATTTGATGACGAATTTGATGAATGGATCCCTCTCCTCTGCAGATTTCTCCTCTCCTCTCTTTCTACAAGCTCTTCTCTAATGGTGGCTATGGAGGCTAGGGTTTTGTCTTAGGAAACTTTCAATAACCTCCGTAGTCTATTTGGGTATTAGTGGGCTTAGTGGGTTAATGCCTAATCTGATATTAATTCCCAATTTTCGTAGCTTTTAATTCCTCAAAATTCAAAATTACCAAACTACCCTTATACGTTGCCGGTATGGCCTAAAAATTCCCCGGGACCCAAACCAAACCCCCGGCTAGTGTTTACTGACTATTTCGACCCTTCCGGACGCGTTGGCGCACTCAAAACGACCATACGGATAATAGAAATAAAAATCACTTTTTTAATTATCATAATTATATACCATGACGCGACTGTCACACGCGTCTCAACAAAATTTCCAAATTGCCGTATTTCAATCTCACGACAATTTCATAATTCAAAATTCATATATAAACATATATGCACATATAATCAAATACCAACTCGCATCTCGCTAGTATTTTTAATCTGGATTAATTTCCAATTAATACGCATTTAATTAAATTAATCCCATAAAATAAATATCACAAAAATACGGGGTATGACACTCGGGAGTGCTATTATTCATCGGTCGAGCAAGATGAATTGGAAGAATCAAAGAAAAAGACTACTACTTATCAAGTGGATGAAGGTGCAGAAATTGAAGCCTTAGATCCTCGTGATGAGTCGCAACTCGTGAAAGGTCAAGTGGTGGAAGCTACTGAAAATATCATTCTGGACGATGAACTCCCTGAACGAACTACTCAAATAGGTTCATCATTGGAAGCCTCACTAAAACAAGAATTGATAACTTTCCTTAGAAGCAGAAAACAAACTTTTGCCTGGAGTCATGAAGATATGCCTGGGATTGACCCAAACTTCTTATGTCACGAGCTCAATGTGAATAAAGAGATCAAACCTGTGAAGCAGAGAAGAAGAGTATTCAGTCCCGAGAAGAATCAAGCTATACAGGAGGAAGTCGAGAAGCTCCAGAAAGCTTGTTTCATTGAAGATGTAAAATATCCAGATTGGTTAGCCAATGTGGTGATGGTAAAGAAGAAAAACAACAAGTGGGGGATGTGTGTAGACTTCACCGACCTCAACAAAGCATGCCCAAAAGATCATTTTCCACTGCCCCGAATTGATCAACTAGTGGATGCTACCTCGGGACACGAGTTGCTGAGCTTCATGGATGCTTATTCTGGTTATAATCAGATCAAAATGAAACCTGAAGACAGGGAGAGTACTTCTTTCATTACCCCTAGGGGAACTTATTGTTATAATGTTATGCCTTTTGGTTTAAAAAATGCAGGTGCGACATATCAGAGGCTGATGAACAAGGTCTTTGCTGAACAAATCAGTGACAATATGGAAGTCTATGTTGACGACATGCTGACAAAAAGCAAGAAAGCTACAGATCATCTAGTTGACTTAAGTCAAACTTTTGATCAACTAGATAAATATCAAAAGAAGCTGAACCCGACGAAGTCCATATTCGGAGTACGAGAAGGCATGTTCCTCGGGTACATTGTCAATCAAAGAGGCATTGAAGCAAATCCTGAAAAGATCAAAGCTCTATTAGGGCTGCGATCTCTAACAACGAAGAAGGAAGTACAGAGTCTCACAGGACGAGTAGCAGCACTCAACAGATTTGTGTCATGAGCAACTGATAGATGTCTCCCATTCTTCAAGACACTCCGAAAAACTTTTGAGTGGAATGATGAATGTGAGAAGGCCTTTCAAGACTTGAAGAAATACTTGGGAGCACCTCCACTGTTGTCCAGGCCGGTGATGGGAGAAAAATTGTATTTGTACCTTGCAGTATCCGAGAATGCAATTAGCTCGGCGTTGATCAGAATGGAGAATGGAGTACAAAAGCCAATTTACTACACAAGTAAGGCCTTCCGAGGAGCAGAGATCAGATATCCGAGACTGGAGAAATTGGCACTGGCGCTGATTGAGGCGAGTAGGAGAATGAGGCCGTACTTCCAGGCTCATACTATAATTGTATACACCGATGTGCCATTGAGACAAGCCCTTCATAAGCCAGAGAAATCAGGGAGATTGATGTACTGGGCAATAGAGCTCGAAGAATATGATATAATTTATGAACCCAGATCATCACTAAAAGGGAAGGCTGTAGCAGATTTCATAGCGGAGTTCACCTATCCTGATACCCCTGAGGAGCAAAAGTTGCTCGCTGATCAACCTGTGGATGTTACAGGATCGACAGACACTGGCTCAGACCAACTCTGGTTGGTAAGAGGGCAAGTGGATGTTACAAGGTCATTAAATTCGAACTCAGACCAACCTCGGTTGGTAAAAGGGCAAGAAAAGATGATCGATGAGGAGCGAGAAAAATCCGGGGAGGATGAAAGGAAGCAGCAAATATTTCACCGAGGAACTCTGACTGATAAAAAATTTGAAGACGAGTTACCTATATGGAGGCTATATGTAGATGGCTCATCTTGCACTGCAGGATGTGGCACGGGGATAGTTCTGGGCACTCCGGACGAGGTCGACATGGAATACGCCTTGCGTTTCCAATTTAAAGCTTCCAACAATGAAGCAGAATATGAGGCCATGATTGCAGGACTTAATTTGGCAAAAATTATGGAGGCACAGCAGGTTGTGATCTTCAGTGACTCTCAATTGATTGTAAACCAAATGATGGGAGTATATGCAGTTAGAGGAGAATTAATGATCAGATATCATGCAAAGGCAAAGGAGCTGTTGTCAGAATTTGCCGCTATTCAGCTGGTCAGAGTACCAAGAATGGAGAATGCAAGAGCAGACGCCCTAGCTCGACTAGCATCAGCTACTCGCACCGAGCTACGACGAACAATCCCAATTGAAGTGTTAACTGGCCGGAGTATAGATGAAGATCTGAAGATGAATTTTATCACCCTTGATTTAGGACCATCTTGGATGGATCCCATCAGGGTATATATCGAGGAAGGAGAACTGCCAATTGACAAGCTTGCAGTCAAGAAATTGAAGTTCAAAGCTGCTCGGTATGTATTAACTAATGGTGTTTTATATAGACGAGGAATTATGGCAGGATTGCAAAGATGTGTACATCCCACCGAGGTGAAAGATTTGATTGAAGAGATTCACGAAGGGTCTTGTGGAGCACATGTAGCAGGTCAGACACTTTTACAAAGAGTGATGACGCAGGGATACTACTGGCCGACGATGAGGGCAGATTGTATAGCCTATGCCAAGAAATGTGATAAGTGCCAACGTTTTTCCTCCATCCGAAGAACTCCACAAGAATTGTTGTCACCCATAACTTCCCCTTGGCCATTTTCCATGTGGGGAATTAATTTGGTTGGACCACTGCCAACGACCCGAGGAAGGTTCAAGTACCTCGTCGTCGCAGTGGATTATTTTACTAAGTGGGTAGAAGCTGAGACACTCATTGATATGACATACGAGAAGGTGTACCAATTTGTTTGGAAGAACATCATTTGCCGATATGGTCTCCCTCATGCCTTCATCACAGACCATGGGACACAATTTGATAATGAAGAGTTTGCCGCCTATTGTCATCAGTCGAATATTTTGAAGGTCCACTCAGCACCAGGCCATCCTCAAAGCAATGGTCAAACTGAAGTGACGAACAGGACGCTGCTGAACGGTTTGAAGAAAAGATTGGATGATGCGAAAGCAAACTGGATCAACGAGCTACAATCAGTACTTTGGGCTTACCGAACTACTCCCCGAGTAGCAACTGGAGAATCATCATACATGCTGGCGTTTGGGAGTGAAGCTGTCATACCTGCCGAGTTGGGCCTCCCAACACACAGGGTACTGAATTTCAATTCCCCTATCAACGACTTAATGAGAAGACTGGATTTAAACATGCTCGAGGAAGTTAGAGAAGAAGCAGCCATTAGAAATGCTGCCTACCAGCAGCGAACAACTTTGTTCTACAACAAGAGGGTGAAGAAGTGCGACCTGAAAGAAGGAGACTATGTGCTGAAGAAAGTAATTCAAAAGCATAATAAACTGGAGGCAAACTGGCATGGACCATACCGAGTTACAGAAGTTGTTCGACCAGGAACTTATCGAATAGCCACTTTAGAAGGCGAGGAGTTTAAGAATGCATGGAATGCAGAGCATCTGCGCAAGTATTATCAGTGATGTATATGTAACACAGTTTCCATCACTATGAATAAAATGAAAATATTCTGCAAGTCTCTCTATTTATTGAAATTTTTCGGGGAATACTAGTGCTATGCACTACTACTCAGCAAAGCTCGGCAGACTACTCAACAAAAAATTCCAAACTGTACCAACTTAGTTGGTCGACGAGGAGAAAATATTCCAAACTGTACCAACTTAGTTGGTCGACGAGGAGAAAATATTCCAAACTGTACCAACATAGTTGGTCGACGAGGAGAAAATATTCCAAATCGTACCAACTTGGTTGGTCGACGAGGAGAAAATATTCCAAACTGTACCAACATGGTTGGTCGACGAGGAGAAAATATTCCAAACTGTACCAACATAGTTGATCGACGAGGAGAAATATTCCTAAAAATGCCAACCTGTTTGGCTGGGAAACGAAATATTCCAAAATTTACCAAGTATGGTTAGTTGGGGATAAACTCTCACTAACTATAATTGGTCGACGAGCACAATTTAACAACCTTGGTTGGTTGAAATTTTTTTTAAACATTTTTATACTCATTACTTTATTATTAAGTGATCGAGCAACATTATTATCTTTTTAACAGAGATACATGAATATAAAGTATTTGATAACTACAATAGCAATTGAGATTTGTAAGCAAGAACTTTCATAAAATTCAAAATAAATTACAAGTTACATTGATAATGAAAATTACATGTATACTAACTGTTACATCAAAAATTCCTATTCTATTGGTCTTTTCCCCTCAGCTTTCGATACAGGTTCCTCGCCAGCAGGCGGATCATTGAAAGACTGAGGAGAATTGATGAAATTCAAATCCTTCAGCATCCCGACGTTCATCACAGAAGGTCGATCTAAAAGATGCTCGGGACGAGATACCTCAATTTGAGAATGTAAATTGTAGTCTCCGAGGTATTTTGCAATTAAGCTTCGAGGAATGGCACGAGCTGGGATCCATTCCATGTCCAAATTGTATGGTGGCACAGGCAAGTCGAGCAACCCGGGATCATGGTAGTCCCACAGATAGTGTCCTTGTTCGAGCTTTAACACACCTAAGGCATTCAGCCAGCCTTGTTTGTAGCCCTCATTGTTGGCATTCTAGATACGATCATCCAAGTGGAATAGTGCTTCGTTGTATCCAGCCATCCAAAACTCCCTGGGCTGTTTATGGAATTGATATGTTAGCCTTTCAAGCTTCTCGTGCAGATTCTTGATGAAAAGCTCCTTACTCCCCAAGACTAATTTCTGTGCAGAGAGTTATTTTTCCAGTTCTCTAATTTTCTTTGACATATCAGACAAAGCTTGGTTCTTAGCCATTAATCGGAAGGCTTGGTTCTCTAAGGCAGATGCTGTCCTCTGTTCCTCCAAGAACCCGAGCTGCTCTTCCTCGTCCCCGAGGTCCTCTTGCTCGTCCCCGAGGAGATGTGGAAGTGCCTGACCTCCTCAATGTGTCCAACTCTTGCCTCAATTTGGCATTCTCAACTTCTAAAAATGAAAATCCCTCGTCAGTCACTGGGATTATAGCTGTTGAAGAAGAGGCTGCAGACTTCAACTGTGCTAGATCTTTCTGGAAATTGTTATTCTCTTGCTCCAGCAGCTCGACAATCTGTCTACATGCTTCAACTTCACCCTTTAAGGTTCTCTCCCTGACATCGTACCCAGCAAAGAGCTTCTCGTAACCCTTCTCGGCAGAAAGCTGCTGATACCTCTTCTCATACCCTTCATGCAACAGGGCAGTTGATTCCTTGTACTGATTCTGAAGGTCTTCTAGGGTACATTGAAGATCCTCGATCATTTTATAGTAAGCCACATTATTGGCCACAGCTCGGTCAAGTAAGCACTTCAGGTACTGATAAGCTTCGACTGCCTGTTCTGAAGCATCATGACCAAGGATGTCGGCAAATTCTGATGCACTCAGGTCTGTGTGACCAGCCTTATAATATTCATTACATTGCTGCATCAACTTTGTATCATTGGCAGATATCATATCCATCCTGGCCAGAAACTAGAAGAGAAAGAAAAAACAATCATCAAAAAGAAGATCAAGACAGAATACAAATAGAAAAGATACAATCGTATAGAGGGGAAAACTCAAATTTTATTAGATCATAGTGCAGAGTTACAAAGATCTTGGTTACACTTGACAAAGAAGAAAAATAGAAAGAGAAAACCGAACAACACTACACCTTTTCCTTATCTCCCAAAACCTTCTCGGGAGGATGGGAAGAGGAGGCAGGTTGCTCGGAGGGAATTGTGACTTGCTCGAAGAGCACCAACTGTTGCTCGGAAGAAGAAACTCCTTGCTCGACAGCATGTTGACTGGTTAGGGCATTCTCTCCCATTACCATTGAACATTCTTCAGAGGTAGATTCGTCCTCTTCTAATTCTTCTGGAGTAGGAGGGGGACCAGGGATGTGTCTTTGGAAGAGCTCGGATGACTCGTCAACCTTCAATTCCTGAAGGGCAGCAACCCATCCGTCCCTGAAATACTTTATGCTGCCATAATCCACTTGAGAGACCATGGCAGCACATCCCTTATCCCAACCTTTGCCCCAGCCAGAGCTGAAGGACTTCTTCACGACAGCTTTCCTTTTGGCCTTCTCCAAGGCGAGCTTCTCGGACAGCAAAACATCAGCAGCTTTTAATTTTTGTTCAGCTTCCTCCTTCTGCCGATTTACTTCCTGGAGTTGGACCAACCTCTCCTCAGCATGCTTGAGTTTATTTTCAAACTCCTCAGCAGCCTTGAGCTTCACATCAAGCTCTTTATTAGCCTTCTCAAAGGCATTCACTTTCTTCTCCAAATCCCTGGAGGCCTCAGCACCCCAAGTTTTCTCCTGCTCGGAGGAAGCAAGTTTATTCTCCCAGACTGCCTTATCAGTAGTGTACTTCTGGCGAGATTCCTCCAAGGACTTGGTAGCTTCTTCCAGAGCTCCCTCCACACTGGACGAGGAGCAAGAAGCCTTGATTGCTTCATCCTTCTTGAGGATTATGTTGAAGCAGCTCGTCAACTGTAAACAGAAAAAGAAAGCAAAGTCAGAAATAAATATGAGAAATAACAAAGGAAAATATGAAAAGTTCAAAGTAAAGGTACTTACTGAAGCAAGATGACGAGCAGCCAAAGAAGTAACCATATCCTGAGTAAGGTTATCTTCATTACCTTGCACCTCAGGAATGGTCAAGGACTTTACCGAGCTCATGTCAGAGCTCGGGGGAACAGATGTGGGAACCTTAGTCCCAGCAGCAGGGGGCTGAATGGTGGCGTCAGCCAAATTAACCGAGGAGCTCTTCTTCAGTCTCCTCGGGGGAACAGGTACAACCAAGGAAGAATCCTTGGTCGGTGATATCACAATCACCTTTCCAGGAGCAGCAGAGCTGCTCGGAGCCACTATGGGCTTGTCAGCAACCTTCTCGGAGACTTTGGCAGGAGCAGTTGAAGGAACTATACCAGTCTTCTTTGTCCCCTCCTTTGGGACATCAATCCTGACCCTTTTTACCTCCCCAGAACCGGAGGCAGTTTTCTCAAACAGAGCAGGAGTCCTTCTCTTCTTCATCTTTTCGCTCAACGGAACGTGAGATTCTGGTGAAGAACTTGCAGAGGGTGGTACTGGCTCTGCTTCACTGATCACTGGACGAGCAGTGAAAGAAGTTGTATAGCTCTTGTATTGGAGCAGATAGGAGGCTGATCGAATGTGCTCGTCAGCAACCCTTTGATGTAGACCCCAGATAAGTCCCAAATGCCTTAGATTGACATCTGTTTCTCTTGGGCACTTTCTCTTACTATCAACTGCAAATAAACATACATTGTTATCAGTAACACATTTTATCAAACACAAAACAAACATGATTTCAAGATGAATAAAATAAATAAAAACAACCTATCCCATTGCCATAAGGAGGGCATCTGGGACCCTGGTAAACCTCAACTCCGGTTAAAGGAGGATGTTGCCAATTTTTTACAACAACTCCATGTTCAAAATAATCCCTGTTGGCATCAGGGAGATTGACTAATAAAGCTCTATTTATAAACCTAGTTTTTAAATAATAAATATTATCATTAACTGCCCATCTATAGTAGTACATGATTTATGGAATTCCTATACGAGTTCCATGCACTTGATTTAATTTATACACCCCATTAACTATTCTCCATGTGTTGGGGGCTATTCGTGCAGGAACAACATCAAAGTACTGACAAAATTCCAGACACAGAGGATTTGGTGGAAAAGAAAATCCACACTCAGCAAAAAAGAGATTGGGGAACCAATGTCCCTCAGCCAAATTGAAATAATTAGAAGGCTCAGAAAGCTCTTCCAATACAACCCAAGAAGGAATGGAAAAATCAGATCGAAATTTGTCAAGAGACTCAACTGGGTAAACCATGATGATAAATTAAAAGAAATGAAGAAGAAGAAAGAGGATCTTACAGAAAAAAGATTGAAGCTGTTGACAATGAACGACGGAAGAGACGAACGCACAAGAGAATAGAAGACAATGAAAAACTCAAAGATGAAAATCTGAAAAGATAGAAGACGATGGGAGTCTCTGTGAAGTTTAAATACTTTGCCTTGGGAACTGGCGAAGTAATGATTACAAAAAGGACGATTACATTACCGGCGGCTAAAAAGGCATTAAATATTGGCACGGGAATCAAAGCGAACAACAGCGGCTAAAAAGACGAAAAGTGACACGGAAACCGAAACGAGCAGAAAAGTCCAAAAAAGCATGATTCTACGAATTGGGATGGAGAAATAAATACAAGGGAGATGATCCTAAAAATCAGGAAGAATTATTTAAAGCTACCGTATTCCGAGAAAGAATGTTCCATACTCCTCAAATTTCGAACTATGAAACATTGGGGGCTTCTGTTGATACCAAATTTAATCTGCTGACTTGGATCAATTATATGAAGACACGTGGCTATCTACATGGCAACCACAAGCACCTCTGAGGAACGCTTACTCTCCGAGGAATAGACCTTTCCGAGGAACTCATACGCTCCGAGGAACATACCTCTCCGAGGAACTCATACGCTCCGAGGAACAGACCTCTCCGAAGAACTCTTGAATACCAGAAAGCTTAGGCGGTCCGAGCTACTCAGGCGGTCCGAGCTGCATCTCGAACAGAGCATTAATAGCTGAATAACTAACAGTTCAACTGGTTCATTAAATGCTTATCATTTAGACGCACACGCTTAAAGGGCATTAAATGTGTTACCCTTTCATATGTATATCATTTAATGTATCACCCTTTCAGATGACGGCCTCAAGGCTATAAATACGTTGTACAATCCTCATTGTAGGGGACCGAATTTTGAATCCAAACCTTGGGATCCAGAACGCAATTTCTTGTAATCGATAATTTCCAAACACTCAGCAATAAAACAACAGTGGACGTAGGCCATTCACATAAGGCTGAACCACTTTAAAAATCTTTTGTCTCATTTATTTATCCGTGATTGAATAATTAGAGTGATCTAATTTTTTACATCAACACCTGTATTGATCAGATTATCTTTGAAGCGACGAATTTTATTGCCAGCTCTGGCTTGTGAGGTTTTAACCGTTTGTTTACTAAGGAGAGATTTAACTGAATATGACCGTCTGAGGTTTGTTAGCAAAACCCTATATCTTCCGTGGTATCTTTGAAATGGTTTTCAACATAATGGTTTTAGGTTTGTTATCAGTTTAAGTTTTTCTAAACAGTTAAGCTGTTTGGATTGTTGATATTTGTCAATTTGTTATACTGGAATTAATATCAATATTAAGATTAAAAACTTTTAATCTCAACCCTCCATATTATATTTTCTAGAATAATGTTTTCTCACCTATATAAACATCATTAAAGAGTTGATTGGAGTTAGGCTTTTTAGATCACATTTTCTATAGTGAGAAACACAAGAGGGTTATATTTTGTAGAAAGATAAATATAGAGAATTAGAGAAAATATTTAAAGAGAGAGAAAGGGTTACTTTACACACATTGTGTTAATTTCTATATTTCATCTCATTTCTGTTTTTGTTTTGAATTCTCAATGATCTTACACATCATCTCATATTTGAGAGATTGAAATATTGTGTTATTGTAGAGAGAATTTTTGTGCTTTAAATGTTCAAATATTTTTACAAAAACTAGAATTTTTTAGATTTTTAGGTCTGAAATTTATTGAATTTTTTTATGATCTAGGTATTTTGATTTTTGTAATAAATGCTATATGTTGTTAGAATAAGAATTTTCTCGGATCTTGCATGTTTATTCAAAACCTTTTATAGATCTGTTTTCTCATATTTGTGAAATATTTTTTTTAAAACACTTCTCTCTTAAAAATAAATTTTATATTTTTAAGAGATTGAGAAAATATTTTTGTATGAGAATAAAATATTTGTCTGTCTTCGTGTTTAGTGTTGTATATATTTCTTAGAAATAATACTTGTACGATTAATGATGATATTATTTGAATTCTTTCTTGAAAATTGCATGTTGTTGGTTTATGCTTAAAATGACAATTTCTCTAAATAATGTTTTGTAGAAATATTTTGTTTAGACAAATGCAAGTTAAATTTTCTTTTCTAAAATTTCTTGAAAACATTTTTATGAAAAGAAAATGTTTAAATTGATTCTTTCAGATTTATATGCTTGAATGATAATATGTTTTGAAATCTATGTGAATCAATTATATGAATATTGATGATTGGAAATGTAGTTTTTAGGTTTTTAGAGAAAACTTATATGCTTGTGTTATGAGTTAAGTCCTTGCATGGTTTGCATTTAGAACATATTCACTTACACATTTTGCACAATTCAAAACATAGAAAGTATGTTATTGATAGAGAGAGAGAGATTTTGACTTTTAAGTCGACGTGGAACAAAATGGAGAAGGAAGCAGAGCTAAAGAACGGACAAAGGAAAAGTTCAGAAGCCTTAAAGAAGTCAGACTTAATACCGAGGAGTATAGGTATATCTCTGGACTTAGAATAGGTTCTAATTGTATGATCTGTTGAATGCTTGTAACCTTTATTGTTTTTAGTGGAATTTTATTTTGAGGTGTAAAGACCTTCGTGGATGTTTTCCCCATTGGGTTGGATTTTACCACGTAAAAAAATCATGCATGTTATTCTTCTTTGCCTCCTTTTTCTTCTATATGTATGATTTGGAATTAAAATTGTTACATGATTTAATTATTTGGGAAAATAATTCATCATATTTGATATATTGTATTGTAACGTATTAAATCAGATTGTTATTAATTTGACTTTAGAATAAATCAATTTTAATTGATTTTAATTTTCGCATGTATTAAAATCTGATTAGTTGAATAATAAAGTTTTTCTTGATTTAATTATATATATGTTATTAGAAAAACTTGCATGAAATCATAGTATGTTCATTTGCACGTATGGAGTTTGTTTCATGGACGCTCATTGTTTTTTTAGGATTCATGTTAGAAATAATCCCTCTGCATTGATAATACGTAATACCATCATATGATGATAAATCTAAAACAAATCTCGAAATCTTGATGACATGCATGAAGAACATCAAAACTTGGGTTCTATGATTTACGAAGATTAAACCTGTTTGTGATTAGATTTCGTAAAAATTTGATGTGTTATTTTCGTTAAAAACTATTATAATACTCCCATGTGAGGTTTAGTTGATTTGGTTGGGAGTTTGGGACATTTTCTTGGAGGTTTGATGCATCAAAAATGGTGAAAAATGAATCTGTGACGAAGCTATCAAATAATTCGATCGAGGGATGTCGATCGGTCGACCAAATATGAAAAAGGTTCATTTGTTTATTTACATAGTTTTCCTTGCCGACGATTGTGGGGGACTTTGGAAATGTTATATTAATTATATGAGGACTTTGAGAATATCCGTAGGCATATAGTTAAGGCCCGACTTAGTCTTAATGAGGGTAAATTGGGATTAGGACCGATGAGAGTTAAATGATTGTGTTATGTATCGGGAATTTCCAAATTAGGTTACAGGAAGTGTAAGTGATAACCTAAGGTTTATACTAAAAGGTTAGTGATGTCTTAACTGCTGAAATTACTTAAGGGATAACTAGGACCCTTCGGGTAGTGAGCGATACTCAAAAAATACGAAAAGAATAATAAGTGTAAATAGTTAGTAAGTTGAGTATTCGATATATATATATATATACTACGTACTAGATATGTTATGGGTTGTGTGTATACCTATACTAGAGATATATATAGGTTGTGTGAATACCTATTATGTGGTTTGTTACATGTGTGAACACACCTACACTTCCTACTATCAGGGGAGGTTCTGCGCAGTGGGAGATCCCACCTTGGCGATTCCAACGAGGTTCGGATGTGTGCCCCAAAATATAAAACTTAGGGAAACTCACTATTTGAGAGTGTATTAGGGGGATTGGTAGGTCATTTGGGTACGTTTGGTATCTGCGTAGCCCAAAGGCTTAGAATATGTTCGCCTCTTATTGTGTGTTATTGATTTATGGTTCGAGATGACTTTCTGAATTGATAGTCCTTGATTTGGTACGAGAGGTACATGGACTTGATAGCAGAGTATGCATGCATTGCGATGGCCATTTCGGGGGATGCTGTAGTTATATATATAATAGTGTGACATATATATACAAGTGTGATTATTCTACTTTGTGTGATGGTAGAAAAGATAGATATTGTATATTGAAAAATAACTTAAATATGAGAAACTGAATTAATAGCTCAATGAAAATGTTTGGTTAATTTTAATTATTGGTTTTACGGTAGCATATCATATGGGCAATACAAGTGGGCTAAACTTATTGTGGTTAGGTATATAATTGTGTCTAGTTAGGCTGGGTAGCATAATTAGGTAGGTAAAATAGGAGATGTTAGGTGTGAACTACAGTTAAGAGGTGAGGAGCTCAAGGGAGTGTACGTGAAACTAACGTTTGTATCTAATAACCACTTTTAACTGTAATTTAAATACTTGCTAAATATTTTTCAAAGGTTTTGGGCTCTCACCAGTATCAAATCTATTTTTCCAAAAACTTTTAGGTGTCCATCCATAGGGACGCCAGAGTTAATGATCCATTCCAGGGATGCGTAGATGCAGCACCTATGGAGGTATGCAGGATTTGTCTAGACGCTTCAGTTATTTCGCTTCTAAATTAGGATTCATGATTATTTATTTCATTTGGGCATGTTGCCCCTTCAGTTGATACATTTATTCAGTTTATTTATCAAACTCTGTATTTAGATTTATTTTCATTTCAGTTAGACTTACGACTTGGATGTTGGTTTTGGAGCCAATGGTTTATTCAGCATTTGTCACGTATCTATTTATCTTGAGATGTCTCATACTTCTATTGATTTGTGGATAGATGATATTATTTTATTTCAGTATTTTGTTATGTTAATTAAAGATAAAATTTGGCACCAGCTTAATTTAACATAGGTGGTTAGTAATTTAAAAAGTTTTGATAGTGATGCTAAGAATGAACCAGATGAGATTCCTATTTATTTTGGTAAAGGAGTGATCACCCGTTATAAAAATAGGCGGGGTGTCACACTCTATAAGGAAAATAAGACAGGGTAATGGATTTATCTCATTAAGGTAAAATCATGATTTATGGTCCGGTCTACAGTAACCTGGTATGTAGATTCAGGAACCACAAATCAAGAATGCAACTTATTGCAAAGGTTCGAGGTAATCGGGAAATTATTTAAAAGAAAGATGATTCGAATAATGGGTAATTAGTAGAAGGTAACGGTATAAAGCAGTAAGCTATCTATTTTAGATATTTGGTGGAGAAGAAAAGATAATCTCGAAAAATTATTTACTGTACCTATTTTTGTAAGAAAATTTAATTTTCGATTTTGAGTTTGTTTGGAACAGATATTCGATTTATTTTGTAAAATTGTTTTATCTAAATTGGGATATATTTTATCTGTCCTGATACATTCAGAAATAATTTACATATTATAAATTTGTCTCAACATTACTACTAAATGCTGATATGAATAATTTTAATGGACAATCATTAAAAGATAAAGTTTTCTTCTACACTGAACCAAAAACAATTTTGGCACTCATGCTTAGGAAATTTTGTTCTAATAAGAATTCTATGACATGTTTAGAATGTACATTTATGTTCATTGGAAGTGAAGGAAATTCGAGTCTATGAATCCCAATTAAAGGTAAAATGGTCGTGTAGCCCTTTACGTTCATAGGCTCAAGCACCAAACAAGTGTTGGTAATGGTTTTTTCCTATTTTGTGATTTTATAACAGTCTGATCAAGAGGTTACGAGTATTTCATCGATTTCATTGATGATTACTTGAAGTATGGATAAGTGTGGCTTATGCACCATATGTCTGGTGACGCGACTAAGAATGTGTCTCAGAAGTGCGTACTCTCTAGGCTCAAGTGCAAGCCTGTTGCGTTAGTAATAAACTCGGTAAGTCGGGATCGTATCCACAGGCAAAATAGGACAATGGAATTGTAACGACGTTGGATAGATGAATGAATCCTAACTCTGACTCTAAAGAAAAAGAAAAAGATTATTGGTATGAGAATTTACTACAACTACATGCAATTATGAAAATAACTATTTAATGCACGAAAGTATGAATAAAATGCAGTTACTCTAAATTACTGATGATAATTGACTTGAAATTGTAAACTATATGATGAAGAAGACAGGACGGGAATACAATCCCCCAACCCTAGTGTATTGATGATATAAAACTAATCGTAAATTTAAATGATTAATTAGACCCATAATTTAGTACTCCCAAGCATTACGTATATGAGGTTCAAGCCCGCACCATACTTAGTCAGAGGACGAGTAAATCGGTATTGCAATAGTTACACTCGAATTGCATTCTAAAGCATCCCGATTACCCGGAAGCAAACGAGATCCAAAGATCTACAATTGTCGCGTTCCTACGCAATACGGTCGTAATCAAACCATTAAATTTAGAGGATTAATTTTATACACATACAACTACCACATCAGGTTGGGTTCATGCATCCCGACCTTTAAAAGTCTAGCCTACCATGATAAACTTAATGAAAACAATTTTGGAATTGCAGGAAATCATTATTAAACTAAGGAAGAATTGTGGAATGATGTAAACAGAAAATTAGACAGAGGAAACTAACCACTAATCTTACCAAAGCGCTCAAAATATTAACTACAATTACTTGTAATCACTGAAATCTGAATAATCTTCAATCTTGTAATTAAAATAATAAGCTATCTGCAAACTAGGGTTTTTCTGAAAAGAATGGAAAATTAGCTAAATTCTCCGTACTAAGAATGATAATAAAATGGGTTTAAATACCCTACAAAACTCCAAGAGTTTTAGCTGCACTAGGACTCTCCATTAGAGGAAGTTTAGAAAATTAAAATTCGATAGTCGGACCGGTCCGATCCTCCCTCGGTTCGGTCTGGATGGAATCCGGATAGGTTCTTTTATTTCTTGGACGGATCGGTCCGCACTGATCGGTTCATTTTTTTCTTTCAGCTTCGATCCGTCTTCGGTCTGGGGTTCTCTGGAATTTGACATTGCGGATCGGTTCGGACCATACCGGTCTGAATTTCCTTTGACTTTTCTTCAAACTTTGACTGCTCATAGCTTTCACACGGGGACTCCGATTGAGGTGCCGTTTCTTCCTACGTGCTCATGAACTTGATATCTTCAACTTCTCTTTAGATGCCTCATCCGAATTTCGGGTAGAAATTACAATTTTTCCCTTTTGACTTTTCCTTCTTTTCTTTCTTGATTCTCCCGATTTCTTTCTTTCTTTATTGACATTAAATACCTGCAAAATTAGTACAAAATACCAGAAACTCAGGGTACTCATTAGAACAAGCCAGTAGCAAGATTATGAGATAAAATCAAATCGATTATATTGTTCGGGGTGCTAAAAGTTATTAAATTAAAGGATAAATTGGGAAAAATTTATGCCTAATCAAACACCCCTAACATAGAACTTTGCGCGTCCCGAGCAATGTAAAAGAATCCTAGCAAGGCTTAACTCTTGAAAATTATTTTATTGGGATAGAATACCTTTTTCGCTGTCAAGCGATTGGATTTAGCGTATGCAACAAGCCTTTAAACCCCTACGTTACCCTAGTAAGACGAGTTGTATCTCGTGAGGGTTTGCAGTGAATATACCCATAAAATTCGACTCAAGGAAAATTCAAAATACGCAAAAATTGTATAATTCAAGCTTTCCCAGAAAATAGTCATCATCAAGTCATATGTACAAGTCTCAAATCGTAGTACATGTGTGCGAAGCCAAAAATTTAACCGCGGATTTCCACCGATTGACCATTACCTTACTTATTCGAAAATTTGTTTTTATTCAACTTCTCACGGAATGCTCTCTGAAACGAATCACTCGGAATGTGGCTATTCTCTCGGTATGCCTGATATAAAGAGTAAATATAATGGACGCAAAGTCACGCACACAAGTAGAAAGACGAAAATTTTATGGTGATAGGATCTCATCAATGGATTACAGTTTTAAAAACGGGAACATTGGCTCTTATTCACGCATTCAATCTTTTTTATTATCTTTTGGTGTATTAGCTCTCCACGCGATAACCAATTTTGGACTTTAGACTCGGTTAGAATTTTTTCGGGTTTTAAGGTATATTGGGTAAAATGAAAACGGTAAGGAAGGTTGGAATTGGAAGGTCATTTATGATGTCCATTTGTACTTTTTCCGGGCTTTTGCTCATTTTCCCTTATTTTTCTCTATTTTTTTTTTTATGTTTTTCACTTCTTTTCTTTTCTTGCTATTTTTGTTGAGCATATCTATTTTTTTCCTTGCCCCTTCTTACGCACTTTTCGGACTTTATTAAATATTCTATTTTCGCAATTTCGGGTTACTTGGGTTTTTCAGGGTACCAAACAAAAAGGATAACTGTTATTCGGCTCAATTTGGGTTATCAAAGGGATAATTTTTCACATCTTTTTATGGTTAATGTTTTTGGCTGACAAACGAGGGCCTACTTCATTGTCCGAATTACTAATTGCGTTACTATATGTGTCTCGAGATCAATTAAGTTTAGAGATTTGTGGCGCATTTTTCAAGGCAATATCACACATTTTTCATAACCGATCAAAATGAAAGAATTGAGATCCTCGACGACTGTTTAGGCGCTGAAAAAAACTTTGAGTTAATAATTAACTCGGATTGATTTATAAATTCAAAAAGATCAATAGGCATGAAATCTCACCGGGTTTTGTTAATCTCCACATTTATTCGTTAAGTCGTTAATTTTCGCTCAATTTCCATCTTTGGTCAATTTCGGCTTTGTGTATGTTGAATTTTACAACTTGAGACTTCAATCCGACTTTTAATGATATTTTTGAAAAATTTGAATTCCAATTTTTATTTATTTCGAACAAAAATATTTTTGGATTTTTCAAAATTTTATGTTTTTTTTGAAATTTCTGGGCATTTTTGAAAATTTGTGAAGTTTTAGAAATACGCACTTGTGACCCCCCTAACTTAGACTTTTGCATTGTCCTCAAGCAAAAAGGACTAAAATCTAAACAAGGCAAAATAAGAAGTGCGATAAATAAAACAAACAAATGGAGAAAATGCAGATTTTTATAAAACAGGATTGTGGTACAAAAACAGCAAAGAGCATACAACATGTGGACAAGGATAACAACTTAAAACTGTCACAACCAAATAAAGCTTCACTGGGGTGATCGTTGGGAAGAGCTGGGCGCGTCGAGGCTATAGGGGTCATAGAAGTAGGATGGCAATGGCTCGTTGGGATCCCCTTGGCGTCGATACAAGTCCGCTTGGAAATGAAACATCATGCTTGTATCGCGATGGTAGTCGATCAAAAAGCTGCTGAATCTCGTCTCAAGGGCCGACATACGATTAGTGAGGTCGCTACCCGCCCATTTTAAATTCGGGTCTTCTTCTTCTTCGGCCGACTCTTCATCCGCACCTACGTCACCCATCTCCACATCAGCACCTGCTGCTTCTTCTTCCTCTTCCTCTTCCTCACTCGAGGCAGCATCGTCCTTGTCATCACTTCCCCGTCTCGCCCGGAGGATGGCTAGCTGTTTGGCGCTTCGCGTGCGGGTTCCCTGTCCAAAAGGATCGGGGAGGCGAGTACGATCAAGCGCGGCCTCAATGCCAGCGTCCTTGAGGATGGATGTAATCAAACGTGCATATGGAAGTGGTGCTGCACCTTTCTCATCCATGGCTTCGACGAGGATGTCGGCGTATAGGGTGCGAGCCAGGTTAATGGACGTGTTGGGATCGAAGAGGTGGTAGGTCAATGTGGCCTGACGGGGATGCATCGCTGAATCGTTCACACGATTTGGAAGGTGAGGCTTGCTTTCTCGTTAAGACGGCCAACGACGACAGTCTGCCCCCTCCATGCAACATCGGGGGCAATGCACTCCATAATCAGTTCTTTGGCGACTGGAGCGACATTCCTTGGGTAGGTGAAATCTTGAACATCGAGAACGTCGTATTCGGCCAACTTAGCCGTGAGAAGGACCAACGAAAAAGGGATGACGGTACCATCAACATATGCTTGAGACTCAAATTAGCCCGTTCAAACAAGGGAGCCATAGAAAGATCGGACCTTGGCTGCCCAAATCGCTTCGTACGGTTGATTAAGGAATCGGCACCAACCCCTAGGCATGAAGAGGGCGGTGACGGAATTGTCCAGACCTGACCATTGGATAACGCGCCCCATGTGGAGTTTACGATCCGGACCAAAGAACCGATTGCACCACCGCTCCTATTGGCGGGAACGGAATTTTCCATGGCTGGAGGGAAGGATTTCGGTGGAGTCGTATTTGGCGGGGCGGATCATTGGGCCATGAAGACGGGGAGAGTTTGCTGGAAAATTAGGAAGAGAGAGAGGAGAGGAGGGATGTGGTTGAAGGTGTGAAGAAAAGTGGAGGTTGTGGGTCGGTATTTATAAGGGAGGGGTGGGTAGGGTTTTGGAGTTGGAGGGAAAGGGTTTGGAGGGAAAAAGGGAGTGTATTTGGGAGGAAAATTGAAGGGTTGGTTATAGGGGAACGAATTGGGAGGGAAGGGAAGTGATTGGGGAGAAGGGGGTGCACCTAAGGAATAGGGGAAATCCATTTCTGCAGAAAGCGGACCGATCCGACTGGGGACCGGACAGGACCGATCCGGTCCTTTAATCTTCGAGTTCTTAAATTATCGGATCGATCCAGCTTTAAAAAAAAGGAACCAATCCGGGACGGACCGGTCCGTCTAAAAAAGAAAGGAAACGATCTGATTCTTTGACTGAGCTGGATTTCCCCCTAACTTAATTGCGATCGCTCTTCTTCGAAAGTTTTCAATTCTCATCATGCTCCCTATCAGTTTGGACTCAAAATCCTCTCGATATCTATGGTCAACACAACTTGACTCAATTTCCTGAAACATGTGAATGCTCTCACCTTATTGTACCCTAATCCTATGGACTCTCACTACTCTCGTCTATTATACACAACAATTCACCCCATACGCGTCGGGGGTGCGATGACCTCACTGTAGCAACTCACTCTACCCCCTAAATGGAGTCCGACAACCAAACGGTGTCGACTTCTTCCGCACACGCCTCTAGATATGGCTTTAGGCGTTGTCCAATTACTTTGAATTTATTTACCCCTTTCAAATCGTCTAACTCAACAGCTCTGTGAGGGAAAACATTCTTCACAACGAACGGGGCAGACCATCTTGACCGCAACTTGCCCGAAAAGAGATGAAGCCGAGAGTTATAGAGAAGCACTTTTTGTTCGGGAAGAAACTCTTTGCGTCGAATGATGTTATCGTGAGCGAGTTTCATCCTTTCTTTGGAAATTTTTGCATCCTCCTACGCATCATTGCGTATCTCTTCTTACTCATTTATTTGAAGCTTGCGAGCTTCACCGGCCTTATCCATGGCATAGTTTAACTCCTTAATTGCTGAATACGCCTTGTGCTCTAATTCCACGAGAATATGGCAAGGTTTGCCATACGCAAAGCGAAAAGGGGACATGCCGAGCGGATTTTTATATGCGGTACGATAGGCCCATAGAGAATCGTTCAGTCTAAGTGACCAATCTTTTCGGGTAGGATTGACGGTGTTTTCGAGAATGTTCTTGATTTCCCGATTCGCTAGTTTGGCCTGCCCATTCGTTTGTGGGTGATAAGTCGTTCCAACCTTGTGAATGACACCATACTTTCTCATGATCTTCGCGAATGGCCTATTGCAAAAATGCGTGCCATTATCGCTGATTATCGCTTTCGGAGCGCCGAAGTGGGAAAGTATGTGTTCCTGCAGGAACTTAATCACCACTTTGTTGTCATTTTTCTTGGTAGCTATAGCTTCCACCCATTTAGAAACGTAGTCTACCGCGACAAGGATGTATAGGAAACCAAAGAACGGGGGGAAAGGGCCTATGAAGTCAATACCCCAACAGTCGAAGATCTCAATAATGAGTATGGGGGTAAGAGGCATCATGCCTCGTCGGGTAATAGCTCCCATCCTTTGGCTCCTATTGCAAGATTTACAAGCATTGTTCACATCCCGGAATATTATGGGCCAATAGAGGCCGCATTGCAGAATTTTAGCGATCGTCTTTTTCATCGAAAAGTGGCCTCCACAAGCTTCCAAATGACAGAATTGGATGACTTTCGGGATCTCGTCATCCGGTACACATCGTCGGATGATTTGGTCGGCGCAATATTTAAACAGGAAGGGATCGCCATAGAAAAACATGCGCGACCAAGTAATAAACTTCTTCTTAACTTGCGGTGTCCAGTCGGGAGGGACGGCTCCCGTGACAAGGTAGTTCACTATATCCGCAAACCAGGGAAAAGAAGAGGTAGCAAAGAGTTGCTCATCCGGAAAGTATTCGTCTATGGGAATTGGATCACTAGGTACGTCGGACGAAAGTCATGATAAGTGGTCGACAACGGTGTTTTCTACTCCTTTCTTATCTTTAATGGATAGATTAAACTCTTGTAGGAGTAGGATCCACCTTATGAGGCGCGGCTTTGCATCTTTCTTTGCAAGTAGGTATTTCAATGTCGTGTGGTCGGTGAAGCAAGTAATGGGAGAACCGATAAGGTAGGACCGAAATTTGTCAAGGGAAAAGACTACCGCTAGCAACTCGTTCTCGGTAGTGGAGTAATTGAGTTGTGGTTCGGTAAGAGTCCGACTAGCGTAGTAGATGACATGAGCCTTATTGTCTTTCCTTTGGCCCAAACAGCCCCTATCGCATAATCTCTAGCATCACACATAAGTTCGAATGGTAAAGACCAATCTGGAACTTGAATGATGGGAGAGGACACAAGCATGGTTTTCAGTTTTTTCAAAAGCGCTTTGGCATGCTTCTGTCCACTCAAATGTGTTTTCCTTCATGAGTAGGTTGCTTAAGGGTCTAGTGGTGGCACTAAAGTCCTTAATGAACCTTCGATAAAACCCCACGTGGCCCAAGAAGGAGCGCACGTCTTTGAACGATTTTGGTGGGGGTAGATCGTTTATGACATCTATCTTAGCTCTATCAACTTCTATCCCTTTGGATGAAACTATGTGGCCAAGAACTATTCCCTCGGTGACCATGAAGTGGCATTTCTCCCAATTCATCACTAAGTTCTTTTCCACACACCGGGCAAGTACCTTTTCCAGTTTTTCAAGACAGAGATCGAAAGAGGTGCCAAAAACGCTGAAATCGTCCATGAACACTTTAAGTCCTCTCTCGACCATGTCGCTAAATAGGCTCAACATGCACCTTTGAAAGGTCGCGGGGGCATTACACAAGCCGAATGGCATACGTTTGTAGGCAAACGTACCAAAAGGGCAAGTGAAGGTTTTTTTCTCCTGGTCAAGTACATCTACCTCAATTTGGTTATATCTGGAATAACCATCAAGGAAGCAATAGTAAGGGTGGCCGCTACTCTCTCAAGCATCTGATCAATAAATGATAAGGGGAAATGGTCTTTCCTAGTTCTCGCATTGAGTTTCCAGTAATTAATGCAAACGCGCCACCCGGTGGTGGTACATTGGGGAACTAGCTCTCCCTTAGCATTCTCAATCACTAGCATGCCCGAATTCTTCGGGACAACTTGAATAGGGATCACCCACTTGCTATCCGAGATTGGGTAGATAATCCCGACATCCAGTAGCTTAATTATTTTGGTCCTCACCACTTTTTTCATATTAGGGTTTAGCCTTCTTTGCATTTCTCTCGAGGGATTGATATCCTCTTCGAGATGGATCTTGTGGGTGCAAATCAAAGGACTTATCCCTTTCAAATCAGCAATGCACCAACCAAAGGCACTTTGGTTCTTCCTCAGAATCTTTAGCAATTTACCCTCCTACTCTTCGTCTAGGCTAGAGGAGACAATAACAGGAAATGTCTCATCCTCTCCTAGGTATTCATATTTAATATGGGTGGGGAGTTTCTTCAACTCGAGTGTTTGAATTTTTCATTGGAGGGAACCATGCATGTATCCCTCGGTGGTAATTCCTCGAATCTCGAAACCCAACTTACATCTCTCGCATCCTCGTCCGACGCTCTCTCATCAAATAACTCTCTCAACTCCTCAACCTCCCTCTCTAATGCGGTGTCCGTACCCTCACTCCCGTGGTTTGACACTAAATAGGACCCTAAGGCGTCTCCACAATAAGTTTCCTTGAAATAATCCTCTACGATCTTGTCTATTAGACTCTCTGCGTGAAGATCATCTTCTTCCCCCGTCTGTTGGGCGATATGGAAGATGTTAATCTCTAAAGACATGTTCCCAAAAGTGAGTTGCTTTTGCCCATTCCAAGTATTGATGATTGCGTTAGCCGTAGCTAAGAACGGGATCCCAAGAATGATGAGAACATGGTTGCTCGAGGTGAAGGAGGGCTCCGTGTCACTAATGACAAAGTCTACCGGGAAGTAGAAAGTGTCAACTTGGACGATCACGTCCTCAACTATGCCTCTTGGGATCTTCACGGTTCGATCCGCTAATTGGAGAGTGACCTTTGTGGGCTTGAAGTCGCCCAAATCAAGTAGCCTATAGATGGCGTAAGGGAGGATATTGACACTTGCTTCCAAATCAAGTAAGGCTTTCTTAATTTTATTTTCTCCAATGATGCAAGAAATGGTGGGTGCACCGGGATCTTTGAATTTGGGCGGGAGATCATTGAGTAGGATGAAACTCACGTTCTGTGCTAGGAAGACATTTTTCTTTACCTTCATCCTCCTCTTTACCGTCAACAAGTCTTTGATGACTTTTGCATAAGCTGGAATTTTCTTAATAGCATCGAGGAAAGGTAAATTCAGCTTCACTTGTTTTAGTACGTCTAGCACTTCATCACGGGGATTTCCTTTCTGGGATGGAACCAACCTTTGATGAAATGGTGCCGCGACGGGTGGTTTCACTACTACCTCGGGCTCACTAGTGTCCTCTTTATCACTCTCATTCAAGGGGACATCTTAGGCCTCTTTCGTGCCTGGAAAAATCTCCTTGTCTTTGGTTGCGTCGTGTGGGGGAGGTGATAAATCAATGACTCTCTCACTACGAAGAGTGGTCATAACTTGACATTGCTCCTGATGTTCTGTCGAGGTGGAGCTAACACTAGTTTGACCTTGGGGAGGTCTTTGGCCCTGGGCATGAAACTTTCCCTTCTCCTGGATACTCAACGATGATTGTAACTGTGAGATGTTCGCATTCATGTCGTTCATCATGCGCTCATGCCTAGCATTGGTTGTAGTCTGGGTATTGATAAAGTGGTTGATCGTATCCTCGAGACTTCTCCGCGGTGGAGGGATGTATGCTCCTTGAGGTGGTGGTGCTTGCACATTCCCTTGCATGTGTGGAGCTTGTTGAAAATGCGATGGTGGAGGAGGGGAAACATGTGAATTAGGGTTCATCGCAACATGTTGTTGCCCATAGCTAAAACCAGGGTAGTTTTCCATGAAGGGTTGTAATAATTCCCGTGCGGTGCACCGAAATTACCCTTAAATCCTCCTATGCCACTGACTTGCTCTTGAAGCATCACTTTGTAGGGGGGTATAGTCGGGCATTCCTCAGTTGAATGACCCGCCTCACCAATCGCACACACCTTCTCAATAGGGTTTGGGATGGATCCAGTTGTTCCTCTTCCACATACCTCACGTAGGTCTCGCAATCCTTTCTCAAGCATATCAAGTTGACTGTCCGCTATAGAATTCTTTTCTACATGAAATAGGCCGAACGCCGATGGAGTGGTGGTCACTTGAAGATTTCGATTTTGAGCATTAGGGTCAGATGTATCCCAGGATTGGGTAGTCTCGGCAACATACCTCAGGTGAAGCTCAGCATCGTGGGAGTCTAAGTCGACAAACGGACCACTATCCATGGTTTGAACGAGTTGCTTGGAATTAATGTTCAGCCCATTATGGATCAAGGAAATGATTTGTGTTTTATCAAAACCATGACGGGGACACGACGCAATTAACTCATTGAAACGTTCGTAGCATCGTTCGAATGACTCATTTTCTAATTATCGGAAAGTTTGAATTTAAGCCTTGATGGAATTCGTTCGATGTGGAGGAAAGAACTTCTTGAGAAATTTGGATTGTAATTCGTTCCATGATGAAATCAAATTTGGAGGTAAAGACCATAGCCAGGTCTTAGACTTATCCTTTAGCGAGAATGGGAAGAGTTTGAGGCGGAGTACATCTTTTGTGCAAGTTTGATCACTGAGAGTCTCGCACGCCTCCTCAAATTCCATAATGTGGGCATATGGCTTTTCTGAATCCAGTCCATGGTAAGTGGGAAGTATCTGGATCATCCCATTTCTGAAGCAAAATTGCCCAGCATTGTACGGGAGTAAAATGCATCCCGGAGTTACAGTGCGCTCGGGATATAAGACGTCTCTCAAAGGGCGATACGGGGCCTCTCCCTCGTCGGTAGTTGCACTACCATGTTGTGACATGTCTCTCTCTCTCAAAGACTCCGTGTCCTCACTTGGTATACTAGGAGTGTGCTCTGAAGTGTGTCCGAAGAAGGAAAACGACGTGTTATTTGAGATTGAGTGTGACGGTGTGGGAGGTGGAACCCAGAACTGTGGAGCATTAGGAATGTGAGGGCTATCAGGATCGTACTCAACAATCGAGTTTTTGTGCATATGGGTTGGAGTATTATGGGGAGTTGGAGTGAGCTCATAATTTTGCATGAACAACTTATGAGAGATGATGATGAATCTTTTTGTGCTTTTTGAATTTTTATATGTTTTTGGATTTTTGAACAAAGTTTTAGATTGACTCGATCTAATCCTAAATCTACCTAAATCCCCGACAACGGCGCCAAAAACTTGACGCGACTAAGAATGTGTCTCAGCAGTTCGTACTCTCTAGGCTCAAGTGCAAGCCTGTCGCGTTAGTAATAAACCCGGTAAGTCGGGATCGTATCCACAGGGAAATAGGACAATGGAATTGTAACGACATTGGACAGATGAATGAATCCTAACTCTGACTCTAAAGAAAAATAAAAAGATGATTGGTATGAGAATTTACTACAACTAAATGCAATTTTGAAAATAATTATTTAATGCATGAAAGTATGAATGAAATGCAGTTACTCTAAATTACTGATGATAATTGACTTGAAGCTGTAAACTATATGATGAAGAAAACAGGACGGGAATACAATCCCCCAACCCTAGTGTATTGATGATATAAAACTAATCGTACATTTAAATGATTAATTAGACCCAGAATTTAGTACTCCCAAGCATTACGTATATGAGGATCAAGCCCGCACCATACTTAATCAGAGGACGAGTAAATCGGTATTGCAATAGTTACACTCGAATTGTATTCTAAAGCATCCCGGTTACCCGGAAGCAAATGAGATCCAAAGATCTACAATTGTCACGTTCCTACGCAATACGGTCGTAATCAAACCATTAAATTTAGAGGATTAATTTTATACACATACAACTACCACATCAGGTTGGGTTCATGCATCCCGACCTTTAAAAGTCTAGCCTACTATGATGAACTTAATGAAAACAATTTTAGAATTGCAGGAAATCATGATTAAACTAAGGAAGAATTGTGGAATGATATAAACATAAACTTAGACAGAGGAAACTAACCACTAATCTTACCAAAGCACTCAAAACATTAACTACAATTACTTGTAGTCACTGAAATCTGAACAATCTTCAATCTTGTAATTAAAATAATAAGCTATCTCTAAACTAGGGTTTTTCTGAAAAGAATGGAAAATTAGCTAAATTCTCCGTACTAAGAATGGTAATAAAACGGGTTTAAAATTCCAAGTTGGACAGGTCTACAAAACTCCAAGATTTTTAGCTGCACTAGGACTCTCCATTAGAGGAAGTTTAGAAAATTAAAATTCGACAGTTGGACAGGTCCGGTCCTCCCTCGGTTCGGTCTGGCTGGAATCCGGATCGGTTATTTTATTTCTTGGGTCAATCGATCCGGCATGGAACGGTTCGTTTGTTTTCTTTCAACTTCGATCCGTCTTCGGTCCGGGGTTCTCTGCAATTTAACATTGCAGATCGGCCCGGACCGGACCGGTCCGGATTTCCTTTCACTTTTCTTCAAACTTTGACTGCTCATAACTTTCACACTGGGACTCCGATTGAGGTGACGTTTCTTCCTATGTGCTCATGAACTTGATATCTTCAACTTCTCTTTAGATGCCTCATCCGAATTCTGGGTAGAAATTATAATTTTGCCCTTTTGACTTTTCCTTCTTTTCTTCTGGTTTCTTTCTTTCTTTATTGACATTAAATACCTGCAAAATTAGTACGAAATACCAGAAACTCAAGGTACTCATTAGAACAAGCCAGTAGCAAGATTATGAGATAAAATCAAATCGATTATATTGTTCGAGGTGCTAAAAGTAATTAAATTAAAGGGATAAATTGGTAAGAATTTATGCCTAATCATCCGGAGATTTTGATTAGTTCAAAGTGTACAAGGCTAAGGTGGAGCATTAGGATAGTAAACTAATCCAAACCCTATGATGTGATTTTGTGGGTGTGTACCTCTTTGGAATGTTCAGGAATCATTTATTAGAGGTTGGGATTACATCTCAGTATCTTACACCAAGCGCTCTAATGCGGGATGGTGTATCGATAAAAAGGATAAAGACTCTTTTAGGTATGATAAGGTCCATGGGAGGTTATTCAGGACTGTAAATTTCTTTTTGGGATTTTACATAGGGATGACTATATACATTTTGTACTGAATTCCATCTAGATAGGTCTTTTTCAACTCTCACGAAACATTGGAATGGGCAAAAGCCCAATCTAAGGCATGTTCGGTTCTGGGAGTACCCAACACTTGTGTTAAGATGGAATCCAAGGTAGTTAGAATTAAGCACGAAAGTGTGTCTTAAGGATGGATATCCCAAAGGTTCTTTAAGTTCTTTGTATTGTAATCCTGATGCTCATTGTAAACACGATATACAATTCTTGAAAAAGGATTATATGGTACACAACATGCTCTGGAGTAAGCCAACCTTATACGAAAAGGAAGGTTAGATTACTTGTGTTGCTGAACCACTTGTACGAAAAGGAATACAACTTGATATCAATAATACATCACCTTATAGTAATGGGTGTATTACCAAGGATCGGGATTCAGGTGTAATTATAATGGAACACAAGTGGAGCCACATCATAGTGGGAGCGTCAGGATTCATCTAACAAGTTAGTGTTTTGGGTTAACACGTTGGTAGTGTCCCAAGGAAACATAAACCAGATCCCAAGAATTATAACGAGGAACTCCAAGACAAAGACTCTTAGCTTTTTGTAGAGGCCCTTTTCTATATGTGCTAGGACCCAACCACTTTTGTTCATTTTTTATTTCGGTTTGAGGGCTCCAGTTCCATTGTTGTGCGTGGACCAATTCGCCCTTAGCCTTGAAGTCTATTGGGACCAATTCTTAATAGTTAGTATACAGAAGAAATAGAAAGGAGAGACGTGAATGGAAAAGTCTTGATTTAGTTATAATGTTTAGAGCCTTGAAAATGGGGTTTTAAGGTATATTTTTATTTAGACACTGGGCCAATAAAAATAATTGGAACATGGTGACATAAATTCAAAGATTCAAATATGGTTCAAGTGAGGGAGTCCTAGCATTTTTGTTGGGTGACACTACGTGATAAAAAAAATCAATAAAGGTGAAATTAGTTAAGAGGCGGGGATTGTGACTCGAATATTTTCAAGCTAGTGCATTGGGAGTTGGACACGGAGTAGCCGGTTAATTTATTATTGGAGATATATAATAAATTATCATATACTGAATTTAACGAGAAGTGCTAAACTAAATCGTGGGATTTTGTGTAATAAATTCTAATAGACGAAGCTCAGGACCGAATGATAGAGGCGGGGTAATGTAGTTGGGTGAGAGTACTTAAATGATAAATAATTAATATGTGATTTATTAAATTACAAGCCCGGATATATACTTGGGTATTTTGGGCTAGTGCTACGGGTGTTGGGCACGGGTTAGCCGGACTTTATTTAAATATATGTATACAGGTAGTGGGATAGTGTATATATATATATATACCTGTGTGTGTGTGTGTGTGTGTGAAATCATGCCCCTCTAGTGCTATCGTCGGAGGTAGCGTGATGTGGGTGAATCCCCTGGCTTGAGGAGCAGAGAGAGTATAGTCCCCAGGTCATATCGTCCAGGATTTTATTGTGTGATTTATTTTCAGAGGTGAACCACTTTGGGTATGATTCGATTTTACTTTCGGTGAAGGAAATATGACCGCCTCCACTACGTTTGCGATATTTTTTCCCACGTACAGTGTGAGCTAGTCCGACTTGAGGTGGTCGGGATAGAGTGAGCATGCCTGGGACATGGTAGCATTTTAGAGAAAGCATCCTAATGTTATTACTCGGGAACGGATGGTTATTATACGTGACATGTGTGTGAATGTTGTAGTATACTAATACGTATATAATATGAATATATAATTATATACGGGATTAATACATAAGTGTAAATGTATTTCTTATATAACTAATGTGAAAGTTATATGAATTAAATAGGGGATTTCATATATAACTAGTGTGAAATTTATATGAATTAAAAAGGGAATTTCTTATATAACTAGTGTGAACGTTATATGATTTAATATAGTTGAACCGATTAATAAGTTAATGAGTATATGACTTAATAATCAAGATAACAATACTCGAGTTAGAGTAGTGGGGCTAGAAAAAGGTGTGATACAACTAGTTAGATGGGCTAGCTTAACTAGGTTGGTTAACAGGCAAACGTTAGGTGTGCACTTAGATTAGGGGTCAGTTATACCTCAAGATAGTGCGACACTAACTTAAATATGAAACGTGTGCATGCATATTTAATTATTGCAATTTAAATGCTTGCTAAATATTTTCAAAATGTTTTACTTGGGCACTGACCCGTGTCAAAATCTTTTTCCAAAACATTTTAGGTGTCCAGCTATAGGGACGCCCAGTTTGAGGATTCTATCCAGGGATGCGTAGCTGCAGCGCATGTGGAAGTTGAAGGACTTTGTTATGGATGCTTCGTTCAATTATTCCTAGTGTAGGATCTGTATTTCAGTACTGGTATTCAGTTATTTATTTGAACATGTGTATCCAGGTTGTGGTTCCAGCTTACTGTAGTATTCTATTGTTGAACCGATAATTGATTCAGTCAGCTTTATTTATATTATTCATCTGTGTTGGATTTAGTTATTAGTTGTGTTGATGGTTTAATTATTGTTTAATTCCTCATGTTGTTAATTAATGAAAGATAAAATTTGGCACCAGTTTAATTAAATTATTAGGTGGTTAGTAACTTTAAAAAAAAATTCGACAGTGATGCTAAGAATGATCCATATGAGACCAACGTTTTATTTTGATCACGGGCTGGCCACCCGGTATTTTAGTAGGCAGGGTGTCACAGATGGTATTAGAGCATCAGATTCTAGAGTCCTCAGGATCTATTAGGTTATGACGTTTCAGCGTATCATTATTTGATATAGAGCCTTATTATAGGATTATTTTATTCATCTACGTATGCGACTTACGTTCTCCTGCTATTAAGTATTATTGGTTTGATTCATATACGAGTTCAGTTGGGATTCGCACACCGAATAACTTTAGATGACTAGCGAAGGCCGTTAAAAGTACTCCAGGGGTAGAGGATCAGCAAAGGCTTGGAATATTCTGGTAATGGTGATCGTGGTAGGAGTCACTATGGTTACGAATATCGACGCTTTCGTGAGAAGGAAGCCAAGAGAGTTAGAGAATCTAAATGAAGGGCTAGACTGGATTTAACAATGCTAGGGAGGAACCATAGGAGGGTATACCCAGTATAGGACCCATGTTAATAATTGAGATCAATAGAAGGTGATGGTGGATTCAGTCTGGGCCGTCAAGGACAACAACGAATCCTATAGGGCCAGTGGACCCAAAGGGACAACGGGAGTAGCAATCAGGGTCAAGTCTACTAGGTCCATGAGAAGGACAACCCCGACATGGCCAGTAGGTCCAAAGGGAAGGGAATGACATAAAGAGGTGTCTTATGTGTAAAGAGTAGGAACACTGGTTTGGATATTGTCCGCAGTGAATTGGGGGATAGAAAAGAGATGCTTAGTAAGGGTAACGGTTATAAGAAGTTTTGGTTTGGTTGGGAGGGGAGTGTTATGTCCAGGAATGATTTGAATTGCGAGTGTTATTGACTATTGAAAGTATGGGTTTTATCCCTGGGTGATTGGGGACTATTTTGTGTGACACAAGCGAGTCACGGTAATTTACTAGTACTAAATTCGCATGGGAAACGGGTTTAGTATACGTATCGTTTATATTACTTTAGTGTGTGTATATTTATCGTCAAGTTAGCGGGGCTCTTTTTCATTCCAATCCGTAGAGGCGCAGGTGTGGACACTGAGAGGATATATGTTATGAAGATAGCTCGTTTTGAGAGGTGATATTCGATGTATGGTTTTATCCTAGGTACAGACTATTGAGCGATGGTGGGCGGTTATAGCAAGACTATCGTGTTCGTTGTTCCAGGGCAGGACGTATACTTTTTCGATGTCTCACTTGGAAGAGGGTCGAGCTCGTAGTGATATTCTTATGAAGTAGACTTCAGAGAGTATGATTGTCTATTTACATTGGATCCCGGTGCATGGGGACTTTTACTGATGTGATTCAAGTTATATCGGGTTAGCGTTGAGCGGAGAATGCTCATTGTTGTTTACACGTTGAGAACTTAGTGATAGTGAGAGCGTTGCATCGTGTGACGCCTTGAGAGACATGGGCATAAACGATTTGATTTATGTGTCAGGAGACATAATTGGTGACATCTTAGTTGTGTGTTTTGGACCCACGGATTTTGATGATCTACAATGCTAGGGGATAGTACTGATAGGTAGGGTTTCGCCGCAGCGCGAGACTCACCTGCGCGCTGGTCGTTTTGAATTCGGCTCACCTGAACTATACAAAAGCCTAAATTACGACTACACTCAACGGGTGAGTATAACGGTAAGTCGGGTATTGAAAATCCACAGAGACGAGTTGCTAGAATTTATAGGATTTAGTACTCCAGGAATAAAAGCAAAAAAGATGAATATACACAAAAAAGGAAAAGATGCAGAAAAGGGGAAATATTAATCTAGGCGAGTGTATTTAAACTAGATTAAGAAAGCGAGTAAAAACTATAGGTTGCGTCGAATATCCCTCACCCGAGTTAATTAGTATAAAATGGTTACCTAGGTCGACGATTTATTACGAATGCGTCTCGTTTTGACAGTTAATTCACGCCCCTAAATCCGCATAAAAGCCTAATATGACTTTAGCGTCAACAAATACCCCGAAAATTATGCACGCAAGGTCGTAAGCACGGAGCATACATGATATGTCCCGTCAAATCTCCTAGG
Organism: Sambucus nigra; assembly: GCA_949130495.1. NCBI lineage: Eukaryota > Viridiplantae > Streptophyta > Magnoliopsida > Dipsacales > Adoxaceae > Sambucus > Sambucus nigra. Next base: position 173,606,015 of record OX422222.1, on the reverse strand, counting down.
TGTAATAACTAGGATAACGCACTCGAAATAGACCCGTAAACTCATCACCAAATCAAATCAACATGTGAACCCGGAATGATTTCAATCCGACACAAGCTAGACTAACTTAGCTAGAAAGCATATTAAAAACGTGGTAAATAAATGCACTATATCTACACTAGAAAGAAAATAAATGAAAGCATGTAAATAAAGCATGTAAACTAAATTAGAAAGCAAGAAATAAAGGAAATACAAACTAAATTAATGGAGAGGGAAGATGAATAGTCAACTTACAAACCCAATTGGGTGTCAAACCAAGAAGAAATGAAGAAGAACTCTCCAAACCCCCCAACCCTAAGCTAAACTAACCTAAAATATATTTCTCTACTCTATATTTGATTATTACAATAAAAAACCTTTATATAGTAAGTTGGAATAAAATTAGAAAAGAAAAGGAAAAAGAAAAGAAAAGGAAAAATATCTGCAGAAAACAGGGGATCGATCGATCGATCCCTTTGATCGATCGATAGATCGATCAGATATGAGGCCACTGCTTCCCACGATGAATGAAAATTGGGGGATCGATCGATCGATCCCTTTGATCGATCGATCGATCAAGCAGGTCTGCATCAATCTTCCTCCTGTTTTGGCTCACTTGGAATTCTCTTCCACTAAAATCGCCGTAACTTCTTCATTCAGACTCGAAATCGTGCACCATTCGCGGTCACATGAAACTTGTGAGGAGAGATACATCTTTCGTGAGATGTTGGGCCAGGTTCCCTAGCTATGAAATGACTAAAATGCCCTTGAACGTGCGATTGCGTACGAAAATTAGCCGGAATGCGTCCGAACTTCACACTTAGCATCCAAATACCTATAAAGGCTCAATTAACCCCTGCAATGCATGTTAACATAGAAATCTGAGGTTGTCTGGTTAACGAGCATAAATATAGGGAATAAGATACCCGAGGAGGCTAAAATGCGTAGGTTCGAGTGATGAAATACACAATATTTGCGTATAATCAAGTACATTGGGGAAATTTCTTTTGAGCTTTGTTGTGGGATGTTATACGCATGGATCTTAATAAACATTGGGAGTAATGAGACGTAGTTGTATGCTATTGCATCAGTTTTAAATGTTAAATTATGGAACATGTAGAGGAAACACTTTAAGCTGAGAGCTATTACGATATATGGCTAGCGGAGTCGGGTAATTCTGCAAAGGAAGCATTGAGAAAACTTATGTACCATAAGTTAATGGGTGGGGCAGTATCGAGAAGAATTAAATTTCAAATTATTGGGTAATCGAGAATACCTGTATGATATAGCCATGCCGAGAGTGTGGAGATGAGTTTGAGATAAGTATGTTACGTAAGAGGCGTTAGTGATATTTATGCTGGGATGTTTGGGCTATAGTATATAGAATGGTGAGACATTGTGTTCGTTATTCCGAGGTATGATTTACCTGTGCTAGTTATTACCTGAAAGAGGGTCTAGCCTATATATAGGTGTATATGTGTTATAGTGTGTTGCATGATAGACTTATATAAATGTGTTTGTATTGTTATATTTAATCCCATGGAGTAGGGATGGTTTCTGATGGGATTCAGGGTGGATAGGTTTATTATCGACCGAGAAAATATAGCTCGTGATTGATTCGCGCTAAGAAACTACTGATAGTAAGGGGCGCCGTATTGTATGATGTCTTTTGTAACATGAGAGTGGACGAGTATACTTTTATGTCAGGAGCCGGGAATTTGGGGGTATGGGTTATGGACAGGGGGCCTAACAAATCCCAATGACTGACAATGTTAGGTAGTAGAGTATCGAGATTTCGCTTTGCGAGATGTCCCATGCATAAAACTTAGCGCAACATTGGAAGTGGGGAGATGTTTGGTCACTAGGACATATGGGTTTGTTACCTGGGTTAATATACACATATGTGGTTATAATGATGAGTTGAAAGTTATATTATAATTTAAGGCTAGTAGAGTCGGGTAACACTCGTACAAATGAGCATGGGTACCGGGTGTATGGGAGCCGTGGGTAATTAATTTAATTTTAATATAATTCTTGATTAGAAGGGGTAGAGATATGTGTAGCAATCTTAAGGGCATGTGAGTAGGGAAGTATTCGAGGCTTGGAGTACTAGACTCATCTGAATTTCGAGGACGAAATTCCTTTGTAAGGGGGAAGTATGTAACACCCTATAATTTTGAGGACTTGGAATTAAATTATTTTGGTGAAATCGAACTTATTTAATTTGGAGGAATTCAAATTTATGATTTGGAGAATTCATTTAAATTAGAGGATTTATTCAATTTGGTGAATCGAGATTTAATTAATTCAGGATATTTTTATTTGATTACATTTGTCGTAATTTGAAGTCAAAATTTGAGAATTTTAGTAAAGTAACTCAGATGGTAATTTTGAGTGCACGTTTGATTCTGAATAGGTCGAGATAGTCGAAAAAGAGTACCCGAGGTAGTAATTGAGTCTCCGGGCATTTTTAGGCATAACCGGGGCCACACGGGCCACACGGGGGTGTTTGGGCCATAATTTAGCCCACAAGCTTAATTTCGGGATTCGCATAATAAAATCTAAGTTAGAGAGTTTGAGATAGTCAAAACTCAAATAAGAAAACCCAAGTGGAGAAAAGAGGGACCAATTGGGAGAGCTTTTGAGAGCCAAACCAAGAAGAATTTGATGTATTCTTCGTCAAATATTCATCTACAACAAAGGAAATCAGACCCTACGAATTTATCCAGGGAAGTAGTTAAACTTAATTTCATTTAATTTGTAATATTACAATTCATATCATAGTGAGTGTAAACTGCGTTCGTTTTTGGGTGGGTTATTGTATAAAAATATTAGTTTTGAGGAATTGAACATTTTTTGTTAGATTAAATGTTGAATTAACGATGTAACACGATTCAAAGTTTATGGAATCTGATTTATACTATGGGTCCGTTTGGCAATTCAATTCTACGGCTTGGAATTGGAATTGAAAGGCCAATTTGAATTCCACGGAATTGAAATTGGCCTTCCAATTCCAATTCCAAGCCTTGGAATTGGATTGCCAAACGGGCCCTATAGGATTTTAATTGAGAAATCGTTTTAACGAAACCCATTTCGGAGATTTTAATCTTTACTAAGAACCTATAAAATGTTTAAGGGTTGGGATAATGATTAGAAATCTTTTAGAGGTGAGAAATACAGTAGCTCCGCTTGGGGAATGTTCTGGGCGGAAGCCACGAAGCTTCGGTATACAAAAATGGTGGAATCAGTGCGGGGAACAAGAGATAACCCAAATTAAAAAAAAAAACTGTTGGAACTTGAAACCGTAGGAGATAATTGATGTTGGTAGTGTTGGTAAACCAATGGAACCTGAAATAAGCTCGGAGATGAATTTCGTGTTTAAAAAAAAAGCTTGCTGAAGTCAGCAATGGCGGAATATCCTGCTGAATAGCGAAGCAGGGAAGGAGAAGGGAACAGGTCATTCGAACGACGTGGGGCGTCGTTCGAACGACCCAACGACTTTCGTTCTTTTTTTATTTCGGTTTGAGTGCTCCAGTTCCATTGTTGTGCGCTGACCAATTCGCTCTTAGCCTTGAAGTCTATTGGGACCAATTCTTAATAATTAGTGTACAGGAAAAATAAAAAGGAGAGACGTGAGTGGAAAAGTCTTGATTTAGTTATAATGTTTAGACATTTGAAAATGGGGTTTTAAGGTATATTTTTATTTAGACAGAGGGCCAATCAAAATATTTGGAACACGGTGACATAAATTCAAAGATTAGCATTTTTGTTGGGTGACACTACGTGATAAAAAAAATCAATAGAGATGAAATTAGTTAAGAGTCGGGGATTGTGACTCGAATATTTTCAAGCTAGTGCGTTGAGAGTTGGGCACCGAGTAGCCGGTTAATTTATTATTGGATATATATTATAAATTATCATATACTGAATTTAATGAGAAGTGTTAAACTAAATTGTGGGATTTTGTGTAATAAATTCTAAGACACGAAGCTCCAGACCAAATGAATGAGTCGGGGTAATGTAATTGGGTGACACTACTTAAATGACAAATAATAAATGTGTGATTTATTAAATTACAAGTCGGAATATATACTTGAGTATTTTGGGCTAGTGCTACGGGTGTTGGGCACGGGTTAGCCAGACTTTATTTATATATATATATATATATATATATATATATATATATATATATATATATTTGTGTGATTTATAAATATTGGTGTGAATGATATTTATGTGAAAGCATACCCCTCTAGTGCTATCATCAGAGGTTGCACGATGTGGGTGAATCCTCTGGCTTGAGGAGAAGGGAGAGTATATTGTGTGATTTATTTTCAGAGGTGAACCGCTTTGGGTATGATTCGGTTTCACTTTCGGTGAAGGAAATATGACCGCCTCCACTACGTTTGCGATATTTTTTCCCAAGTTCGGGGTGAGCTAGCCCGACTTGAGGTGGCCAGGATAGAGTGAGCATGCTTGGGCCATGATTGCATTTTAGATAAAGCATCATGTGAGTTATTACTCAGGAATGGATGGTTATTATACGCGACATGTGTGTGAATGTTGTAGTACACTAGTACGTATAAAATATGAGTAAATAATTATATACGGGATTAATGCATAAGTGTAAATGTATTTCTTATATAACTAGTGTGCAAGTTATATGAATTAAAACGAGGATTTCTTATAAACTAGTGTGAAAGTTATATGAATTAAAAGGGGATTTCTTATATAACTAGTGTGAACGTTATATGATTTTATATAGTTGAATCGATTAATAAGCTAATGAGTATATGACTTAATAATCAAGATAATAATACTCGAGTTAGAGTAGTGGGGGCAGAAAGAGGTGTGATATGGCTAGTTAGGTGGGGTATCTTAATTAGGAAGTTTAACAGGCAAAGGTTAGGTGTGCACAATGGATGAGGGGTGAATTATACCTCAAGAGAGTGTGACACTAATTAAAATATGAAACGTGTGCATGCATATTTAATTATTGTAATCGACTTGCTTGCTAAATATTTTCAAAATGTTCTACTTGGGCTCTGACCCGTGTCAAAAAAAAATTCCAAAATATTTTAGGTGTCCAGCTACAGGGACCCCCAGTTTAAGGATTCTATCCAGGGATGCGCAGCTGCAGCTCATGTGGAAGTTGCAGGACTTTGTTATAGATGCTTCGTTTAATTATTTCTAGTGTAGGATCTGTATTTCAGTACTAGAATTCAATTATTTATTTGAACTTGTATATCCAGGTTATGGTTTCAGCATACTGTAGTATTTTATTATTGAACCGATAGTTGATTTGGTCACCTTTATTCATATTATTCATCTGTGTTAGATTTAGTTATCAGTTGTGTTGATGGTTTAATTATTATTTAATTACGCATGTTATTAATTAATGAAAGCTAAAATTTGGCACCAGTCTAATTAAATTATTAGGTGGTTAGTAACTTTGAAAAAAAATTCAACAGTGATGCTAAGAATTAGCCATATGAGATCAACGTTTTATTTTGATCACGAGATGGCCTTCCGGTATTTTAGTAGGCGGGGTGTCACACCTTCCTACCACAATGAGTGCGAGTGAAAACACAACGAGGAATGTTACCTAAATGTGGACCTCTCCTAACGTTCATAGTTAGCTCTCTCACACGATTGGTATTGACTTTGGGAATGGAAGTAATACGATCATAGAAGCCTCTATTAAACCTATTATCCTTGATTTGGATGGTGCCTAACATCTTATCCAACTTTTCTAACCTAACCTCCAAATAAAACTTCACCTTACTCGAGTCTCTTAATATCTCCTCAAGCTCATTACTCCTAGACTCAACAAAATGCCTAGACTCCTCAAACTCTTGAATATTTTTCTTCAAAGCCTCCATCAAACCTCAAAGACTATCTCTCTCACCCTCAACATATTATAGTTTCTCCCAAAGAGTCTTCTCACATGCCCTAATATCATCAATCGTTGAATCGTTATTTTCTATGGCACGCTCTTTCAACCTAGCTTGCAACTTCAAGTTAGCCTTTTTCACCTTCACCATTTCCTTATACAAATCATTGAAGGCAACTTGCAACTCTCTCGCATCTATCTCCTCATCCTCACTAGCTTCCGCCTCATTCATTTGGGATTCACACTCAGCAGCCTTGGAAGTGTCATTCACATGAGTATGTTCAAGAGAAGATATATCATCGTCACTCACATGACATGCCATGAACGCTTCAAAGTTGCGCTTAATGGGGGAGCTCTCTCCCTCTTCCGGTTCACTATCACTTAAGGTGGAATTATATGTTATCGATTTCTTGTCCTCCTTTTAAAGTCTAGTGGGGCACTCTGTACCTTATAGCCATACCCTCACAACCAAAACACCTATGCGACTCATCCCTCTTATAATTCTCACTTCGATTCTTAGGGACGTGATCGGCCTTATTGTTCTTGAATTTCTCAAGTCTTTTGGCATCTTTTGATTACTTTTGAAACTTAAGAAAAATTTTGAACTTCTTTGCCAATAAGGCTACATCTTCGAATTTGGTGTCAGAATCATCATTCAAAACTTTTGTTTCCTCCTTTCGGGCTTTCAAAGCAATGTCCTTTTTTTTCTTTGGCAGTTGCTTGGAGGTAAACATGCTAAGCTCATAGGTTTGTAAGTCACCTACAATCTCTTCTATTTTCGCTCACTTAAGCATACCCACGGAGTTTAAAACGATTAGTTTTTGGTTAAATATACTAGGCAACTGTAACAACTCGGATTTTTTTAAATGGGAGTTTTTAAATTAATTTTGGAAATCAGAGAAAAATGAAATTTTGGATCTTATAAATTTTATAATTTAAAATATTGGTTTTTATATTTGAAAAATAAATTTTCAAATGGAATTGGAATCATAATTAAAATGGTGTTTTATTTGAATTTTTATTATATAGAAGAGTCCTCAAAACAAAAACTCTCTAAGATTCCTCAAAACATAAAACTCTCTAGAAAAAAATATTTAAAAATATTGGACCGTCCAATTGAGCTGACTTTTTTTGTGTTTGTATCTAAATTTTGTGTTTGTATCTAAATTTTTTGGACCGACCGTTCGATCATCAGGATTGTTTTTTTTAGTGTTTATATCTAATTAGAATTCTTTTCTTAATCAAACTCTTAATCCTTTATATATCACAATTAGTTCGTGGATGAACTTTTTAAATCACTTTTTCTCAAACTTTTCAACCAGAAGACCTCTCCAAAACTACTCCCTTTCATCTACAAATCATATCCCCAAACTTATTCAAGATTTTAACCTTAGATTATAAGGCTTATTTGGTGTTTTCTCGAGTTTGGGTCAGAATGAGATTTGATTATTTTCGCGAGAGGAATGTGATGGCGCGATCTGATTTTTCAGGCTGAATATATGTGATGATTAATGTGATGATTTTGAGGTACGGTACTAAAACAATATGCTTCTAAATTCTCTCGACAGTATTCCGTTTATTTTCTGTGTCAATTGCATTCATGTTGAATTGTGATATTCATTGGAATCGTGAAAAATTATTGGAATCTATTATTTGATTCGTTGAGATATATTATATTGTTGATTTGAGCACAGTGTCATGAGATTTTAATATGGCACGGAGAATGATCACCCGCCAATAGTTCAAAAATCGTTATATGGCTTTGAGATGCCTATGAGAGGTGAGGTGAGGCCTGGTGACCCATTGATGTGTTGTTGAGAAATTAATATTAATATAATGCTTGAGTGTTGCATTTGATTTGCAAATGTGCATTCGTATTATTGCGATTTATTCATCGTGCTAATTATTTTTGAGCATCTATTACTGTCATATTGTGTACTTCCCCGTATTTTCTTTTAGTGGCAGGCTAGCATGGATTGGGACGTTATGGACTATTTTGGAGAATAATTTTGGAGCTTGGATTGAAAGATTTTTTTTTATGTATAAATTAGTCGTGTAATTTTTGTTGGAGAATTGTGTATTTTGAGAGAAACATTATTGTAAATCATTATTGTGGAAATAGAAGAATTGTGATTTTGTTATATTTAAATTGTGGAATTTAGATGCTCTATATTTTTGTTGATGGTTTTAGTGTAGTTTTATCGCAGTAGCACACCACGTGTCAATTTTCGAGCGTGCGGGATGGACAAATGGTATCAGAGCTTAGGTATACGACCAGGGGAAGAGGCAGAGGCAGAGGCAGAGGCAGGTGGGGGCTTGAGCCCCCACATTTTTTTTAAAAATAATTTTGTAGGTAAAAATATATTTTTATAAAAAGTAGGGTAAAAAACGTAAATATCCTAAAGTTAACTTAAAATCCTATTTGAAACCTTCCCCTTCTTTCATTTCTTTTTATTCCACGTTGCTGCTCTTCTTCTCTCCACAACAAATTCTTTCCACTCAAACAAAAGTATTTTGAAGCAAAGCAACGTTTGTAACTTGTAAGAAGCACTGCTTGCATCATTTGTAAGCTGAGAAGAAGCCTCATCATTTGTAAGAAGCAGTAAGCAGCAAGCATCATTTTGGTAGGTAAGTAAGAGTTTAACTTAATTATTTAATTTTTTATATATAAATATTATTATATGATTGTTGAAATTTATTAATTACTGAAATTTAGTGCTTATTAATTGGTGTATTAATTGCATATTAATTGCTGAAATTTTGAGATTTAATTTTAGGGTTGAAATTTTATTGTTCAATTTTAGGGATAAAATTGCTTAATTTTATGGTTGAATTTTGGGGCCGAAATTTTTATGGTTGAATTTTGTGTTTTAACTGTTAATTTTGGGACTGAAATTTTATGGTTGAATTTTGAGGCTGAAATTTTTTAGCCCCATATAGAATAATTCCTAGCTACGTCCCTGTATACGACAACCCTCGGGTCTTTGTGTTTTGGGTCTAGCATGCGGGTTAGACGAGTTCTCTTTAGAGATAGAAATTTTGTTGAGCAGGCATCGTGGTGAGGATGTTTAGAATTTATTTGAGGACTTTAGTGTTGTGATTTTTGGGAAATAGAATTGAGTAGCACTTTATTTTCGAGCTTTAGGCTACGTCGAATTTCGAGGGCAAAATTCCTTGTTAGTGGGGAAGTATGTAACAACCCGAATTTTTTTAAATGGGAATTTTTAAATTAATTTTAGAAATCGGAGAAAAATGAAATTTTGAATTTTATACATTTTATAATTTAAAATGTAGGTTTTTATATTTGAAAAATAAATTTTCAAACGGAATTAGAATTGAAATTAAAATGAAGTTTTAATTGAATTTTTATTATATAGAAGAGTCCTCAAAACATAAAACTCTATAAGAGTCCTCAAAACATAAAACTCTCTAGAAAAAAAATATTTAAAAATATTGGTCCGTCCGATCGAGCTGAAATTTTTTGTGCAGGTTTCTCTCATCTTCAGTACTAAGTTCCCTAATTTCATCCCATTCCAACGGACCGATCGTCTATAATGTTTTTTTAGTGTTTGTATCTAATTAGAACTATTTTCTTATTCAAACTCTTAATCCTTTATATATCACAACTAATTCGTTAATGGACTTTTCAAATCATTTTTTCTCAGACTTTTCAACGAGAACACCTCTCCAAAACTACTCCCTTTCATCTACAAACCATAGCCCCAAACTTATTCAAGATTTCAACCTTATATTAGAAGGCTTATTTGGTGTTTTCTCGAGTTTGGGTTAGAACGAGATTTGATTATTTTCGCGAGAGGAACGTGATGATGCAATCTGATTTTTGAGGCTGAATATATGTGATGATTTTAAGGTACGATACTTAAACAATATGCTCCTAAATTCTCTCGAGAGTATTCCGTTTATTTTCTGTGTCAATTGCACTCATGTTGAATTGTGATATTCATTGGAATCCTGAAAAATTGTTAGAATCTATTATTTGATTCATTGAGATATATTATATTGTTGATTTGAGCATAGTGTCATGAGATTTTAATATGGCACGCAGAATGGGCACCCGCCAGTAGTCCAAAAATCGTTATATGGCTTTAAGATGCCTATGGGAGGTGAGGTGAGGTGAGGCCTGGTGGCCCATTGATGTGTTGTTGAGAAATTAATATTGATATAATGCTTGAGTGTTGCATTTGATTTGTATATGCGCATTAGTATTGTTGCGATTTATTCATCGTGCTAATTATTTTTGAGCATCTATTCCTGTCATATTGTGTACTTCCCCGTATTTTCTTTTAGTGGCAGGCTGCATGGATTGGGACGCTATGGACCATTTTGGAGAATAATTTTAGAGCTTGGATTGGAAGATTTATTTTTGATGTATAAATTAGTGGTGTATTTTTTGTTGGAGAATAGTGTATTTTGGGAGAAACATTATTGTAAATCATTACTGTGAAAATAGAAGAATTGTGGTTTTGTTATATTTAAATTGTGGAATTTTGATGTTCTATACTTATTTTGGATGGTTTTAGCTTAGTTTTTATCATAGTAGCACGTCGCGTGTCCTCTCGAGCGCGCGGGGTGTTACATCAACGACCTTAAGATATTCTTTATGACGTGGTTGTCGGGTATTTTTACTCCCAAGTTAAATGACGAGTTGACAATATGGGACAATCTAGTGTAAAACTCATCAAATGTCTCACTCTCTTACATTTTAATCATCTCAAATTGGGTAGTGAGGTTTTGAAGTTTAGACGCCCTAACCGTACTAGTTCCCTCGTGAGTAAGTGCAAGAACATCCCAAGACTCTTTTGACGTCTCACACATCATAATACGATTATACTCTTCCGGGGTGACAGACAAGGGAATAACATTTAAACCTTTAGAATTATAAAGTATAAGTCTATGCTCATCTTCGGTCTATGACTCAACAGGTTTAAAACTAGTGGCCTCTCCATCTCTCGTGACCGGTGGTGTCCACCCGCTTTCTACCACTAACCAAACACGTTCATCTATGGCCTTAAATGCACTTTTCATTCGCATTTTCCAATAAACATAATTGGTGCCATAAAAAATAGGAGTTCTAAAAGCATCAAATTTTTTTAAATTCATACCTACAAGCACACGGGATCACACCCAATAAAATAGTGTTTCTAGCTCTGATACCAATTTGTAGAGACCCTTTTCCATATGTGCTTTAGGTGAAAATAATTTTTCAAAAAAAACTTTTATTAATTTTAATTTGTACCAATTTTCTGAACCAATTTTACTTAACCCAATTTTATCTTGTTAATCCTAAACATGCATCTACTGTGATTAAGCAATTAAAATAAATTAAATCCACAAAATGCACAATGCCGATGTACAAGGAAACCACTAAGGGAAAAAATCTCAAACGGCCTAAGCCAGACAATCACTATGATATGGTTTTACAAAGTACAAACAATACACTTACTCAACAACTCGATCCCCCACAAGTCTTGACGCTATTCTATGCTTTAACCGCTCCTCCACAGGGCAACGCAGGAGTCCACCTACTCCAGTTCCATAACACACGATTCCACGTGTGCCTCGGTATCCACCGATATAGCTACGATAACTATCTACGATTCAGAAATCAGAGTCCACCGCTTCTTCACCACAAAATTTAATGAAATAATTTTATTCAACAGAGATTATCGAACTCCAAATGGTGCTAAACACAAGATCTCTATCGCATATGTATATGAAAGATCGGATCTTGAAACACAAAGGATATTTTTAACTTTGGAAACCTTTATAAACAAGTGTAAAAAAATGAAAGGGTTCTGTTATGTAATTTTGGTTCTACACACCTCGAAATTCTGAGCAAAAAATGCCTTAAATAAAAAATATTAAGTCGAAAAGTCGTTTGAATGATATCACCATGTCGTTAGAACGAACCTTCAAATCTCTTTTGAACGAGATAAGGATGTCGTTAGAATGACCTGCTGATGTCGTTTGAATGACAGTCAATATTATTTGATCCTTCTAAACTTTAGGGAAAAATCTATACGACTCTAAAATGTATTTATCTCACAATAAATGAAGTTAAAATATTTTAAAATCATTTTTGAATAAAATAACATCCTTAAGACATATTTACCAAGTCCCATAAATATTATGCGTTCATACCTGAGAGATACTCATAATACAATATGATATGAAGACGTGAAACGTGCACCAATAAATACGGCATGATCTATCTTTAAAGCTTGGCCGCTACGTCTTCAAAGCAATGTCATAGGCTATGTGGGAACCGTGACAAGATAAAATCTATATATGACTCAAACTGGTTTTTGTCCGGAATAATACCAATACATACAAATTGATACTATTTGGAAATCTGTCCTTACACTTTGACTTATGGTTGTGGATACTGAAATCAATTCGGTGTACTCGAATCAAGTTTTGTGTCTTGTAGAATTTCTGGTGGGATAAAACCCATTTTGTGCAAGTGGGCCTACTAGAAGAAAACTATGGATAAATAGGAAGGTACAAACCTTCAAGGCAAGGCTTGTTGCGAAAAGTTTACTCAATAAGATAAGGGACTGATTATGAGTAAATCTTCTCGCCAATAGCCATACTGAATTCTATCGAGATTCTTTTTCATAGCAAGAAATCAAGAAAGCAAAGTGCAAGAGCCTAAGAGATCCATTTATGAATTTAAGCAAGTATAATGGTCTTGGGACATCCAGTTTGATCAAGAAGTCAATTATTTTGGTTTTGATAAATATGTTGGATACAACTTATGTGTCTAAGAAGTGTGATGGAAATGTGGTGGTATTTCTGATACATTGTATGGATGTTATTCTCATAATCAAGAACGAGGTGGGTGTATTATCTTTACATGAGGGTTTGGTTGTCTAAGTTATTTAATATTAAGGATTTTGGACAGACCAGTCACAACCTAGGATCAAGATTTTGATAGATCGCAGATATATAGGATGCTTGACTTATTCCAAGATACATATATCGAATTTTGTGTTCACGAAGTTTAGCATGTTAGATTTTAAGAAAGGATTTACCCTCTTCAAACATGGAATTTGTTTATCTAATTATCAATGCCCTACATAGAGCATATGAGGAATATAACTAATGCTGCAGATGTGGTCAGTCTCATGAATGTTATGGTGTGTATAGTTTAGTACCTTCGCGGTACATAGACTTGGATTTTCAGTTAGATGTGGTTTCCGAGGATTCCACTTCTGGAAATGTTAAAATTCTGGGAAGTGTAGCCATTGGATGGAGGATTATCACGCAATCATGTATTGTTGATTCAACCATGAGAGCTAAAGGTGTTTCATAATAATATGCAACAAATGAGGTTGTATGGCTAGGGAACTTCATAAAGGACATCGGGGTGGTTGTTCTTTTGCAAGGGGCCAAGACCAAAAAGGAGTAAGACATATAAGAGTGTAGATTTCACATGTTACAAGAAATTATATGGAAATATGATCACCTTTATAATCTTTATGCATCAAGGACTTTGTCCAACATGTAGATGGATTGGTGTTAAGTGTTTGGACACATGGCTTTAATACTAAGTGGGAAATTGTTAGGGTTTTTATTCTTAAAACCATGTTTATGATATTTATGTACTCTTTAGTCATAAAGGTTCATCATAACCCATTTGAAATAGAAAATCGTGATTGTAAAATGCTTCATATTTATTTGTAAATATATTGTAATGTAAGTCAATTATGCTCAATAGGAATTTTGATATGGGCACAGAAGATTATAATTCCGGTTCTAGTATGATTGAATAATTCACAACCTATATAGGAGGGTCGACATCCAATCGGTAAGGCTGCTAGTACAATCTTAGTAGTTTGTCTTGACTACGAGAACTTGTTCGATAGTTCAAGGAAGATTGTACCAGTACTTCGGGAAACTATTGAACAGGACCAAGGATAAGATTTGAGTCTTAATAATGACTTGATAAGACTTGAAGAATCTCATGGTTTATTTAGGTTCTATAGATTCTTAATCCCGAGGTATATGAGGATCACAGTATTCACATCGTCATTGATTTTATTTATTGATGGGTGCGATTCAATTTTATATTGGGCAAATAAACCCTCTAAGTTGGGCAGTGATCATGTTAGTGTATCTGAGATAATGTTTTGGAGGAATCCGCATATCCAGGATGTATCTTAGAATGTGGGACCCCTTAATGAACTTATAGGTTTTGACTCTACCAGTAAACCCAATCGGTGGATTTTATAATCCGATAGAGATGTCAAATAAGTTAAGTTTGAGATCAAGAATGTTTATTAGATGTTAGTGAATATCAATTAGCGATAAATTGATTTCACCAAGCGGGTATTGTGTGCTTTATGCGGAGAATTATATTATGTGTCATCTAACTGTGCAAACGTTATGCCTCTCTATTGTGGTGATTTTAAGTAATTAAAATTGGAGTGCAATTGTAATAATTTAGTGGAATTAATTACGATTAAATGGAAAAAGAAATAAATTACGGGAGAGTAATTTGGAATTTTATTTTTCTATTTTTAATCCAATTTTAGTTATTAGCCTTAGGTCCCCGATAGTCCTTATTTATCTGTGAGCCCTCTTTTGTCAGTTTCCTCTTATACTCTTAATTATTCTTAAGCCCCTTTAAGTTGGAAGCTTAAGGAGGGCTCTTATAAGTCTTATGACTTAGTCTACCACGAAATTAAGGTGGGAGGTTGAGTAAGTCGGCAAAGAGTGGGTTAGAGGAGAGAGAAAATATGTGTAGTGGAGAGAGGAAAAGAGAAGAAATTCTCTGGAAATTCCTCAAGCTCTTCCAAGGAAAAAGTAGAAAACTCTTCTTATCACATCAAAAGATCATATATTGGAAGACAAAATGTTGTTTTAGATGAGAATCTACATCAACTCGAATCCTCTATGTGGATCGATAACAAGATCCCCAAAAAGTATGGACTCACAAACCCTAGTTTTCATGTATAGAATTTAATATGCATTTAGTTGTTTCCGATTCGTTCAATATTGATTAAAATCCTTGGGAAAACGTCTTTCACATGTCAATTTATGTCCCGTGGGATTTAATGTGTAGGGAAAACCCCCACATTTTTTTATTAATGGGGAGATAAAGTTATTTGTTCCGGAGATGGAGAAAATTAAATTTCGGTAGGTATGTGTGAGTGAGTTAAGAGTTGGTGATTAGGTAAATAGAGCTAGTGGTCTTGTTTTACTTTGGTAGATGCGGTCAAGGCATTATGGAATTTTTTACATGAGAATGTGATGTTAAAGAGACGAACACAAACACTCGCCCTAACTAAAAATTACGAGACTACAATAAGTTTTTTATGATTGCTTCTTAGTTTTATGCTATAAAGGGTATAAATACACATGGAATTTTTCTTCAGGATGTTTGAATACAACTTGGGCATGTTTTGAAGATTATAATTAACATTATTTCACATGAGAGTGCGATGCGATGTTAAAGAATAAAAATAAAATTAATTGAAGACGTAACTTGCAATTGCGAGACTACCATAAAGTTGTTGATGACTGCTTCTTAGATTTATGCTATGAAGGGTATAAATACACATGGTAAGCATAAGAACGCATTATGGATTTTTTCTTCAGGCATTAAAAAGACATTTAGATACACCTTGAGCTCGTTGTGAAGATTCTAATGAACATTATTTCACACGCCCTAATTAGCAATTGTGAGACCATAATAAAGTTATTGATGAATGTATATTAGATTGACTCCATGAAGGGTATAAATACACATGGTCAAGCATAAGTGGTGGAGGAGTTTTGGTGTGGGAAAGATTAGATGGGTCGCACAACCCATGAGTGGAAACAATGTTTTCTTCAAAATCATGCGTCGAATAGTTGTTGCCATGCCAAATAAGACTCATCAACTACAACACTTAAATGTACAAATATCACAAGGGATGAAAGATGAGAAAATTCAAGTTTAAAACCCCATGGGTGAGGGATTGATCTTATGCAAACATTTTAGGGAGGCTCTGTAATACCCCACATTTTTGATGATTTAAATAATTATGAAATTTTTTATTACAGAGGGATTAATTAAATTTACATGTGAGAATTAAATTGTTAATTAATCCGAATCTAATAAAAATAAATATTAACTAGCGTGCTAAGGGTTAATACTTTTTAGTTTAATATTACTGTGCGATATGTAATATGGAACTATACACTTTGATAAATTGTCGTGAGATAATAATACATCAGTTTAGTAAATTAAGTCAGACGCGCGTGTGAGTCGTGTTGGGACTAAATTGATGGAATAAATATATCAATTATTTTCAGTAACTCGTATGATGATTTCGAGTGTATCGTTGAGTCCGTAAGGATCGAGATAGTCGAAATAGTATACTCGAGTGTTTAGTTTGGGTCCCGGGGCAATTTTAGGCCTAACCGGCACCCAAAAAGGGCATTTTGGTAAATTGGATTTTTAGGCCTAATTAATGGACGAAAATTAGGAGTTAATTTATCAGCCAAAAACAATTGTATTAGGGTTAGAAAGCTACAGAAAGAAGGAACGGCCATAGGAAGTGTGAGGGAAAGCTTTTGCCAAGAGAAGAGGGCTAAATCGACATCACCTTGCACAACCACCACCACCACCACCGTGTAGATCGGGACGAGGGGAACGCACCCATATCAACAACATCCAGAAATCCGACTACTCACTCAAGGCAAGTGTTTATATAACTTGTTGTATTTCGGTATTGATTTGATTCATGTTAGTGTAGGATTGTTAGGATTATGTTATAGGTTATAAAAATGGTGAAATTGAGGAATTTGAATGTGTAAATAAATTCTGTGATTTATTAGATTGAAACCCTTAATGTATGTAGACTGGAAATCACGTTTTAAGGAATTTATATGTAGAACAAATTTGGAAATTATGGCTTCTTGAACATGTATTGGAAGAATTAGGGTTTTGATAAATTTAAATTGGGGATTTCACATTTTATGAATGATTCGTAATGAATTGATGATTCTAGGTTGTTAGAATTCATATGTTATTGATGGGGTTCGATGTAGAACTGTTTATTTGGAGTATGGAGTGTTGAATGAGAAGATTTGAGGTTAAAAATGGTGGAAAACATTGGAAAATCTGGGCAGGGAATGAACAACGAATTCTCGCGCGAAGTCGCTCAAAGTCGTTCGAGCGAGATTGCAATCTCGCGCGAAAATTGTTCGAGCGACATGTGGCAGTCGTTCAAACGACTTGCCATCTCGTTCGAGCGACAGAGTGAAGTTTTGATAATTCTTTTAGGGCCCAGTTTTAAGTTTATTAGTTCAGAAATGAGAAATATATTTTCTAATAATAAACTTAAGTAAGGCAGAATTTCGAAAGAAGTACAAGAAGCTAAATACTTTAATGAATTAGGTACGGAGAGGATATGCCGTGGAGATTACGAGAGGGATAATAATCCTAATAACTATTACAGAATGTTAAAATTAAAATGCGTAAGAGAAGCATATATGTAGGTGAGGAAAAATACCTATATATTATAATAGGACGTGTGTATGCCTATTATGTATTATTACTACTAAAGGCACCAATGGGTGATAACCGGGGGGTGTGAGAATCTTATTATTATAAGTGTACTAATGGGTGATAACCCCGGGGTAAAAAAATATATGGTAAGTGTACTAATGGGTGATAACCCGGGGGTACAAGATTATTTAAATAAGTGTACTAAAGGGTGATAACCCAGGGGTACAGTATATTGATTAGGTGCACTAATGGGATATAGCCCCGGGGTATAGTATCATGTTATATATATATATAGGGCAGATGTGACTATATGTATATATGTATGAGAGTTGTGAATCAATCTAATGTGTATAATAATGAATGTGGGTATGAAAATTTGTTAAGAAAACTCTAATCGTATACTTGAATTTTTATGAAATTGGAAAATGTATTAATTAGCTTTTCGCCATAGGCTAATTGGATAACGTATTGTATGGGAGATACGGTTTTACTAATAGTGAGAGTAAATACTATTAGGATGGATTCAGACTAGTTATATTGGGAGGTATAGCTAAGGAGAAAATTTAGATACGCGTTAGGCGTGCACAATAGAAGAGAGGTGAGAATTTCAAGAGAGAGTTCGAACTAACATGTACTTGATACTTGCTTTACTGCAAATTTTAAATACTTGCTTAAACAAATATTTTTACACATCGGGCTCTGACCCGTTTTTTGCATCTTCTCTCTCTCTTGCTATATATATGTATTATATCAGGTGCTCAGCCACAAGGACATCAGGCTTAGAGTTTCGGATTGCGTGGCGTGCTGTAGCTGTCGTGGGAGCTCCAGGACTTTGTTTAGACGCTTCGATTATTTCATTCCTATTCATTATGACATTTTCATTAGGGCATGTGTCGCCCCTTCTTTAGACAGTTTCAGAGATTATATTACTCTATTTCTCGTTCATTTTCATTTAGATTGATGGCTACTATTGTTTTGGTTTAGAGTTTTGAACTGGGATGTTTTATTCAGTCTTATTTATTTCAGCATGCGATTCTGATTCAGTATGTGTATTAATTAATTGTGCGTAAATAACTTGGTTTGGTAAATAAATGGTTTTTAATTAATAAGAAAAATGTTTTGACACTTAGCTTAATTATATTAGGTGATTAAATAAGTTATTGCATTTTTCGACGGTGATGCTAAGAATGAACCAACCGAACATTCTGTTTTAAATTCTATAAAGGACTGATCACCCGATATTTAATTGGGCGGGGTGTCACAGGTGGTATCAGAGCATCAAGTTCTAGTGGCCATTAGGATCTGTACGGCTTACTATGTTTTCAGCTTTGCGTCCTTTGCTATAGAGCCATACTTTTAGGACTGTTGTGATCTTATATTTTGCGATTACGTCTTCAGCTATTTGAAATTTTGGAATAACTGTGGACTAATAATATTCTTTCTTGTCTCAGATGCCTCCTCGATGTGCACCAAGAGACCAACAGGCCCAACCAGAACAGCCGGCCATACAGGCTCAGGGGATAATGAACGCAACAGAAGTTGTCGCGATAGTTGCACAAGCAGTAAATACAGCCCTAGCGGTGGTGCAGCAGGCCCCACCCCAGGTTCAGGCAGTGGCACCAGTTCCAGTGCATCCATTTCCCACTGCATGGGAGAGAGTTAGAGAGTCCTTTTGGAGAGATTGTCCCCTAGAGTTCTTGGGCAGTTCAGATGTGGTTACCGCGAGTCAGTGGAAGAAGGACATACAACGGTATCTTCGCATGTATGAGTGCACAGAGGTTCAAAGGCAAATTTTGGCTACCTTCAAGATGAGAGGGGCAGCCTTACAGTGGTGGGAGTCCACTACTACTACCGAGGAGCGAGATTTGATGACTATCAATGATTTTTGGGTGCGGTTTGACCGCAAGTATTTTCCTTCCGCCGTCAAGACTGAGATGAGACGAAAACTTTTAGACCTCACCCAAGAAGGGAAGACCGTTGCGGAATACGAGGAAGAGTTTACACGATTGACAAACATGGTACCGGAGGAGGTTCCTACTGAAGAGAAGCGCATTCAGATGTTCATGGATGGCTTGACTTGGAAGATACGACAGCATTTATTGGGTAACCTTTCCCTACAATCATATACCGACGTTCTGAATGCAGCCTTATTGCATTGTCAGGACAATCGCTTTCATGCTAAGGGAAGCAAGCGAAGGGGAGATCCCAACCAGTTGGGAAAGACAGGGGGAGGAAATGCCAATGGAGTACCAGTTGAGTAGAGTCAGAGGCAGGGTTCCCAACAGGGGGAGTCTACTAAGAGGTTCCGTTCTGGAGGGTTCAGGCATGGTCATGGGGGTTGGAGACAGGGCCAGCCACAAAATCAACAGCAGGGAGGACATCAGGCCCAACAGGGCCAAGGTAGAGGTGGTAACGGCCAACCAGGCCGAGGCTACCAAGGGCAGAGAGGAGGAAACTTCATTGGGAAATGTTATACTTGTGGCAAGACTGGCCATAAGAAACAGGAGTGCCCGGATAGGGGCAGAGTTCCTCGACAGCAGGGTGCTCACCAGGAGCCCCAGAGACCCATTTTTCCCGCCGCCCTACCAGCGCCGGCTCCAGTTCCATCTTTACTTGCAGTTTCAATGCAGCAGGGACAGTTGCAGTATGGACGTGTCTATAACGTCCACCAGGCCGCAGTTCCATAGGCACCACCCACAGTGGAGGGTAAGTTTTCTATCCATGGCACTTTGGGTCGCATCTTATTTGACACGGGGGCATCACACTCTTTTATAGCCACTAGCTTTGCAAAGGCCACTGGGTTGTTGAGCACGACAGAGAGTACAGTGACTTGTGTAGACTCACCACTTGGTAATGGGTCATTGATTTTCTTTATATGTCGGGGAGTAGGCTAGAGATTGGCAATTTAATCTTACCGGCTGATATGCTAGTATTAGATATGTTCGAGTACGATGCCATTATTGGTATGGATTGGTTAGTCGAGTATAGGGCCATGATTGATTGCTTCAGTAGGAGTATTGTGTTCGCCATTCCGGGCCAGGAGATGTTCTTAGTGGCAATGCCTCTCTCGGAGGGAGGGTCGTCCACCCACTTATTTTATATTGAGGATGAGACCTCTGCGTCGTAGTTCCACTCAATTCGATTTCGGTCGTCTGCGAGTTTGCTGATGTATTTCAGGATACGCCCGGGTTACCTCCGAATAGGGATATCGAGTTTGTGATAGACTTAGCACCAGGCACTCGTCCGATAGCACGTGCACCTTACCGTATGGCTCCGACAGAGATGAGGGAGCTACGGGATCAGATAAAACAGTTGTTGGGACAGGGCTTCATCCGTAGGAGTACCTCGCCTTGGGGTGCCCCAGTTCTGTTTGTAAAGAAAAGGGATGGGTCCCTACCGCTTTGTATTGATTATCGGGAACTTAACAAAGTCACGATACGGAATAAGTATCCGTTGCCTCGGATCGATGACTTGTTTGATCAGCTGAGAGGAGCAGCCCACTTCTCGAAGATAGATTTGAGATCCGGGTACCATCAGCTACGCATCAGGGAGCAGGACGTGGCCAAGACTGTTTTCTGACGAGGTATGGATCGTACGAATTCAGGGTTATGCCATTTGGGCTAACCAATTCCCCAACAGTATTTATGGACTTAATGAACAGAGTATTCAGAGAGTTCCTAGATCAATTTGTCATTGTCTTCATAGATGACATCCTGATTTATTCCTGTACTAAAGAAGAACATGCCGAGCATTTACGTATGGTTCTACAGACCCTACGAGAGCATGAGTTGTATGCCAAATACGAGAAGTGTGAGTTTTGGCAGTGGGAGGTACAAATTTTAGGACACATTGTATCAGAAAGGGGTACCTGTAGAACCTAGTAAGGTGTTAGCGGTGAAGGAGTGGGGACAACCCACGACATCGATGGAGCACGACATCGACGGAGGTGCGGAGTTTTCTGGGATTAGCCGAATACTATAGACGATTTATTCGGGGATTCTCGAAGATTGCGGGTCCTATGACAAATTTGACTCGTAAGGGCGTACCGTTTGTTTGGGACGATGCATGTCAGTTGGCTTTTGATGAGTTGAAGGACAAGTTAACTTCAGCACCCGTTCTAGCACTTCCCAGAGCGGGAGTGGAATACCTGGTTTATACTGACGCATCATTACAGGTGCTTGGGGGAGTACTCCAGCAAGAGGATAAGGCCATAGCTTTTTCTTCCCGAAAGCTTAAATCTCATGAAAAGAATTACCCCACCCACGACTTAGAGGTAGTTGTGTTTGGGCTTCGAATTTGGAGGCATTACTTATTGGGAGAACAGTTTCGCTTATTTACGGACCAAAAGTCACTACTGTACTTGTTCACGCAGAAGGAGTTGAATATGCGTCAATGCCGGTGGCTTGAGTTTGTAAAAGATTATCAGTTCGAAATACACTATCACCCGGGAAAGGCTAATGTGGTTGCTGATGCATTGAGCCGCAGGCCGGTCGATGAGACGACCGAGGTGTGGAAAGCAAAATGGAAGGAATTGGGACAATAGGATGCTGTGTCCCGGTCATTCATGTTTGCGATGACAGTTACGCCTCAAATCATTACGCAAATAGTACAGGCACGGGCAACGGATTCGTTCTGTCAAGATCGGATTAGGCAGCTTTTAGCCGAGGGAGCCGAGTCTTATTCAGTAAGTTCTGAGGGTGGTTTGCGCTTCAATGGGAGGCTCGTCGTTCCAGAAGGGGAGGACCTTCGATATGCAGTAATGACGGAGTCGCATGGGTCCCGATTTACGGTGCATCCCGGTGAGGACAAAATGTACCAGGATATGAGGCGGCAGTATTGGCGGAGCGGGATGAAAAAAGATATCGCAGAGTTCGTATCCAAGTGTACCACTTGTCAGCTAGTGAAAGTGGACCATCAGAGACCACCAGATTTACTTCAGCCATTGGATATTCCTACCTGGAAATGGGAAGGCATTTCTATGGATTTTATCATCCGGTTGCCCACTTCGCAGAGGGGGCATGATTCTATATGGGATATTGTAGATCAATTGACGAAGGTAGCCCACTTCTTGCCCGTCAGGATAGACTACACAGCTGGACAGCATGCTCAGCTATTTATTGCAGAGATAGTGAAACTGCATGGTGTACCTCTTAACATCGTGTCAGATAGAGACAAGACATTTGTATCTCATTTTTGGGAAAGCTTCCAGGAAGCTATGGGTACCGAGTTGCGATTGAGTACAGCGTATCACCCGCAGACTGATGGGCAGACTGAACGCACTAACCAGATGCTCAAGGATATGTTACGCATGTGTATCCTTGATTTCGGGGGAGGTTGGGAGCAGTATCTTCCACTGGTAGAGTTTGCTTACAACAACTCCTATCAGTTTACGATTGGCATGGCCCCGTTCGAAGCATTGTATGGCAGACCTTGTTGTTCCCTAGTTTGTTGGCTAGAGGTGGGAGACAACAAGCTACTCGGGCCAGAAGTAATTCAGGAGACGTCGAGCAGGATCGAGATGATTCGAAATCGCATACGGGTAGCCCAGGACAGACAGAAAAGCTACGCCGATGCAAAAAGGTTCTTCCGTGAGTTCGCAGTGGGGGACCAGGTTTTTTTGAGAGTATCTCCGATGAAGGGGGTAATGAGATTTGGGAAGAAAGGGAAGTTGGCTCCGAGATATGTGGGACCATTTCCTATTATATAGAGGGTAAGACGAGTGGCATACAGATTGGGATTACTGGAGCACTTGCATTGTTTCCATGATGTGTTCTACATTTTCTCAGTGAGGCGATACATTCGAGATGAGTTGGCACACACTCATATTGCAATTGAGGAGATTGAACTACATCCAGATAGTTCATATGAGGAGAGACCGGTAGCTATTCTAGATTATAGTGAGAGGAGGCTAAGGTCAAAGATAGTTCCACTTATTCGGGTGCAGTGGCAACATCACAATGTGGAGGAGTCTACTTGGGAGCGTAAGGCGAATATGCGTGAGAAATATCCAGATTTATTCATACCAGGTATGCCTTATTTTTTCGAATTTCGGGACGAAATTCCTTTATTAGGGGGGAAGTATGTAATACCTCACATTTTTGATGATTTAAATAATTATGAGATTTTTTATTACAGAGGGATTAATTAAATTTACATGTGAGAATTAAATTGTTAATTAATCCGAATCTAATAAAAATAAATATTAACTAGCGTGCTAAGGGTTAATACTTATTAGTTTAATATTACTGTGCGATATGTAATATGAACCTATACACTTTGATAAATTGTCGAGAGATAATAATACGATAGTTTAGTGAATTAAGTCAAATGCGCGTGTGAGTCGTGTCGGGACTAAATTGATGGAATAAATATATCAATTATTTTTAGTAACTCATATGATGATTGCGAGTGTACCGTTGAGTTCAGAAGGGTCGAGATAGTCGAAATAGTATACTCGAGTGTTTAGTTTGGGTCCCGGGGCAATTTTAGGCCTAACCAGCACCCAAAAAGGGCATTTTGGTAAATTGGATTTTTAGTCCTAATTAATGGACGAAAATTAGGAGTTAATTTATCAGCCAAAAACAATTGTATTAGGGTAAGAAAGCTACAAAAAGAAGGAACGGCCCTAGGAAGTGTGAGGGAAAGCTTTTGCCAAGAGAAGAGGGCTAAATCGACATCACCTTGCACAACCACCACCACCGTGTAGATCGGGACGAGGGGAACACACCCATACCAACAACATCCAGAAATTCGACTACTCACTCAAGGCAAGTGTTTATATAACTTGTTGTATTTCGGTATTGATTTGATTCATGTTAGTGTAGGATTGTTAGGATTATGTTATAGGTTATAAAAATGGTGAAATTGAGGAATTTAAATGTGTAAATAAATTCTGTGATTTATTAGATTGAAACCCTTAGGCCCTGTTTGGTTGTTCCAAAATTGTAAATTGGATCATTAATAAATTGCCCCATTTACAAATTGATTCATTAATTGTGTTTGGTTTCATTAATGAAATGATTCATTAATTGTCCCATTTTAGCTCATGTGCAAAATCTGAAATTGGATCATTTCACAAAAAATGTGAAATGAATCCTTTTGAAATAGGAGCCACATTAAGTGCGTGTCCCCTCTCCCCCTTCATCTTCCCCTCCCCCTCTCCCTCTCTCTTTCCCTCCCCCTCTCTCTCTTGATTTGTTTTTATATTTTTTTATAGAACCATAACATCAATTTCAAATTACCAAACATCGTGTAAAATTGAATTTAACTCATTTCAAATTCACTAATTTATAATTCACTAATTCACAATGAAATAATTTACATAATCAAACAATTTGCGCAACCAAACTGGGCCTTAATGTATGTAGACTGGAAATCACGTTTTAAGGAATTTATATGTAGAACAAATCTGGAAATTATGGCTTCTTGAACATGTATTGGAAGAATTAGGGTTTTGATAAATTTAAATTGGGGATTTCACATTTTATGAATGATTCGTAATGAATTGATGATTCTAGGTTGTTAGAATTCATATGTTATTGATGGGGTTCGATGTAGAACTGTTTATTTGGAGTATGGAGTGTTGAATGAGAAGATTTGAGGTTAAAAATGGTGGAAAATATTGGAAAATCTGGGCAGGGGACGAACAACGAATTCTCGCGCGAAGTCGCTCAAAGTCGTTCGAGCGAGATTGCAATCTCGCGCGAAAATTGTTCGAGCGACATGTGGCAGTCGTTCAAACGACTTGCCATCTCGTTCGAGCGACAGAGTGAAGTTTTGATAATTTCTTTTAGGGCCCAGTTTTAAGTTTATTAGTTCAGAAATGAGAAATATATTTTCTAATAATAAACTTAAGTAAGGCAGAATTTCGAAAGAAGTACAAGAAGCTAAATACTTTAATGAATTAGGTACGGAGAGGATATGCCGTGGAGATTACGAGAGAAATAATAATCCTAATAATTATTACGGAATGTTGAAATTAAAATGCGTAAGAGAAGCATATATGTAGGTGAGGAAAAATACCTATATATTATAATAGGACGTGAAAAAAATTA
Organism: Sambucus nigra; assembly: GCA_949130495.1. Classification (NCBI taxonomy): domain Eukaryota; kingdom Viridiplantae; phylum Streptophyta; class Magnoliopsida; order Dipsacales; family Adoxaceae; genus Sambucus; species Sambucus nigra. Next base: position 173,580,529 of record OX422222.1, on the reverse strand, counting down.
AAAAAGGTAAAAACCCAAAAAATGCTCCAACTTCTCTCTAGAACCACCTTCTCCAAAACCGCATCCCGTTCCTTTCTAAACACCCTTTACTACCCAACCCACACCAGCTAATCCTCCATGGCAACCACGGTGAAACTTTCAGGTGACCGACTTACCATGCCTGCGCAGATGGGGGCTGAGATCGAAGTGTTAGAAGACGACCAGTGTTCTGGTGACCTCATTGACAACCCAGGGGGGTTAGAAGCAGTGAAGCCCCTCCATCAGCCTCCCATATCATCGCCCGACCTTCGTCCGGTCTTGACTTCCATCGCCGGCACCGGGGGTCAGGGCCAGGCCATTTTGACTGATGTTACGGGGAACGATAACATTAGAAAAGGTTACGTGGCCGAAGAAATTATCCACCGCCAGTCTGACGGTTGGAACGGAGGTAAGGTGCTGGATTTGAGTGTTGCTGACGTAACTAAGGAGCGTAGATCAGACGTAGGGGTTGGTTCAGGCTCTGGGCTCAATGGTACGGAGATTGGAAAGTTTTCAACTGACACGGGAAAGCTGTCAGTTAAACAGGCGAGCGCCCCTGCTTCCCAACAACTGACGAGTCAGAATGATAGGACCTGGAGCTCTGTTGCGACTGTGAAGAAACAACCTAGGATTCGTCTCACTTACCACCAACCCACTGTTGTGGATTCTATTGTCACGATAACGCCTCCCGCTGCAGTTGCTATCGGTGGCCATAAGAGGTGGGAGAATAGCTTGGTGGGTTATTTTTGGGGGAAAAAACTTCCTTTCTCCTACGTGAATAACGCTGCCAATAGAGTTTGGAGCAAGTTTTGGATGACAAAAGTTGTAGCACACGATAATGGTTTTTTCTTCTTTCTTTTTGATAACCCCTCACAACGGGACGCAATTCTTGACAACGGCCCGTGGCATTTTGCGGGGACGTCCATTATTCTGAAGAAATGGGATGCTAGCTTTAGCTTTCACAAGGATACAGTGAAAAAGATACCCATCTGGGTGAAGTTCCACGACATTCCCGTTCAGCTGTGGACGGAGGAAGGACTCGGTTACATTGCGAGTTCGATGGGAATTCCTTTGTTTGCCGATGCTGTCACGAAGGAGATGAATAGAATTTCTTACGCTCGTGTTTGCATTGAGGTGGAAGCTAAGGAAACATATCCCGATTGCATCAATGTTGTTATGGAGGACGGTGCAAGTGCACCGGTGCGTGTTGAATTCCAAACCAAACCACCATCGTACCTTAAATGCCTTGTTTTTGGCCATAATACCAGTAAATGCACATTAAGCAGTGAACCAAAAACGATTGTGGAAGATGGTGCTAAGACGACCAAATCCCATGCAGGTTCTGAATGGACTGAGGTGAGGAAGAAGCCTACCCCAGTTTCTACCTCTGTTCGGGAGACAGGAGAAACGTCGGGTGTGATGATTAAGGCTCAGGAGGAGGTTAGGAGTACTAAGAAGGAAGGGGAGATAGCCCCTAGCGTGGTCTCCCCCACGATACGGTTATCCAACCAATTTAGCGCCGAGGACAATGATAGTGAGTTTGAGGTAACTCCGGAATCTTCGGCGCTTGCTATGAGAGTAATGGTCGTGGATGAGCTTGCCTATAAGCATAAGGGAGAGACGACTAAGGTGAACCACTCCGGTGGAAAGAACAGGAGAAAGGGGAAGGGGAAACTTGATGTTGAAGATAGGGTCATCGAACACTAGGGGTCTCAATTCCCCTCATAAACAAAAGGAAGTTAGTAAGTTAATATTTGACCAGCAGCTTGATATCGTTTGCTTGGTGGAAACTAAAGTTAGGAAGGAAAATTTAGGAAATGTCAAAAATAATTGTTTTTTACATTGGGATCTCTTGGATAATTGCCCTTTAGGGGGGGGGGGGTGTTGCCCGGGTGATTGTCGGTTGGAATCCTAGTTGTGTGGTGGTTACGCTGGTCCAGTCTCACCCTCAAGCCATGTTGTGTAGGGTGGAGGTTTGTGGTAGTAATAGCGAGTTTTTTGCGACCTTCTTCTACGGTGAAAATTTAGCACATGGGAGAGAGCCTCTTTGGGAGTTTCTCATGCTCAATAGGGGTAGCACTGATGGGCAGCCTTGGATTCTTATGGGGGATTTCAACGTTGTGAGAACCAGTGAGGAGAAGAGCGGAATGCATGGCATTGACGTGGGTGCTACGGAGGCTTTCAACCAGTGTATTAATGATATCCAGGCTGACGACATGACGATGAATGGGCTATGGTTTACGTGGAATAGGCGACAGGGGGTAGGGACAATGTCCAATCGAGAATTGATAGGGTTCTTCATAACGACACATAGAGTACCTACTTTCCGAAGTCTCAGGCGACTGTTCTTCCTTAGGGAGTTTCGGATCACTGCCCGATCATTATCTTGCTTGCTCCCAGGGAGCCTAATAGGCCCAAGACGTTCAAGTTCTATAACTTTTGGATGGGCCATGCTGATTTCCAGGATGTTCTGACTGAGTCTTGGTACGGGGACGATGTGGGTAACCCCATGGTGAGATTGAGCAAGAAGATGCGTAGATTGAAGATTAACCTCAAAGACTTTAATAAGAAGTTCTATAGCCAGATATCTCGGAGGGTGGAGGAGGCTAAGAGGCTGCTCAATGACGTGCAGACTAGACTTGACAATGATGGGAGCAACGTAAGCCTTCAATTGGAGGAGAGAGAAAAGTTAACGGTTTACATGGATCTCAGAAACGCCGAAGAGTCTTACTATAAGCAGCGGTCTAGAGTCAAGTGGCTACAGTTGGGGGATGGGAATAACTCCTTTTTCCATAAAAGGGCTAATCTAGCTACCACTAGGAGAAAGATCATCAGCATTGAGGATGAGAACGGGGTGCGGGTCGAGGGCTCTCAGGGGGTGGCTAATACGGCAGTGGGTTTCTTTCGCAACCTTCTGGGCTATAGTAGAACATGTGCGGACCCTGCTCCCATTCTGGATTCTAATGTTGAGAAAAGAGTCAGTGATGTGGATGCCGCGACTATGAGTGCACCCATTGATGATGACGAGATAAAGGGAGCTATGTTCGCCATTTGGTCGGATAAAGCCCCAGGTCCTGACGGGTTCAATGCGTACTTTTTTAAGCAGAACTGGGAGGTGGTGGGGAATGACGTCACTGAGGCTGTTAAGTTCTTCTTCAGGTGTAGCTATCTTCCTAGGCAATGGAATTGTACTGCTCTGGCTCTTATCCCAAAGGTTACCACCCCAACCGGTATGCATGATTTTAGACCCATATCTTGTTGCAATACCATTTATAAGTGCATCTCGAAGATTCTTCCTAACAGGATTAAGCCTATCCTCCCCCACATGATCAATCCGAGTCAGGCTGCTTTTGTTCAAGGGAGATCTATTTCTGATAACATCCTTCTTCTCCAGGAGGTTATGAGGAATTACCATTGTGAGCTTAGCCCGCCGAGATGTACTTTGAAGATTGATTTGATGAAAGCGTATGATACGGTGGATTGGGGTTTTCTATTCACCTTGCTGACTCATCTGGGTTTCCCTGCCATTTTCGTACGGTGGATTAGAGAATGCATGACTAACACAAGGTTCTCTATCAGTCTGAATGGGCACCTGCATGGCTTCTTTGAGGGAAGGAGAGGGTTGAGGCAAGGTGACTCCCTTTCCCCCTACCTTTTCCTCCTGGTGATGGACTCTCTCTCGTGCATCTTGGATAAAGCCTGCACCAACCCTATGTTTACCTTTCACCCTAAGTGCAAGGAAGTGGGGCTTAACCACTTGTGTTTCGCCGATGATGTGATAATTCTGTGTGGGGGGGGGGGGACATTCCCTCCTGTACCATTGTGAAGAAGGCGGTTGATGATTTCTGCAGCATTGCGGGCCTCACGCCCAACCTGGGCAAGAGTAGCTTCTATAGTACGGGTTTAAAGGAGGATCAGATTGCGCAGATCGGGGATATTCTTGGTTTTGGCCACTGCAACCCCCCTTTCTTGTACCTCGGGGTTCCTCTCATCACCATAAGACTCAAGAAGGAGGATTGTAGTAGGATTATCGAAAGGATCACTGGGAGGATTAAATGTTGGACTAACAAGCTTCTCAGCTACGCCGGTAGACTGCAGCTTATTAAGTCAGTCTTGTTCGGGATCCAGGTATATTGGTCCAGTTTGTTCATTTTGCCTAAGGGGGTTATTCTCAAGATTGAGCAGCTGATGAGGGATTTCCTATGGACGGGTTCTGATCTGAGACATTCGGGGGCCAAGGTGGCTTGGAATGATCTTTGCAATAGCTTTGAGAGCAGCGACCTGGTTATCAAAAGCATCGAGAGGTGGAATGTGGCGGCCATCATGAAGATGCTTTGGAATCTCTGTAGCAAGAAGGACTGCCTATGGGTCAAGTGGTGCAACGTGTATAAGTTTAAGAGAAGAAGTTTGTGGGCTATTAATTTAGCCAGCGACTCGTCTTGGAGCTGGAGGAAGATGATGCAGTTGAGACATCGGATCAGACCTCTCATTAGATGGAGTATCGGTAATGGTAGGGAGACCTTTTTCTGGCACGATAACTGGGATCCTCTGGGGCCTCTTCATCCTTTGTTTGGGGACCGTGTTATCTATGATGCTGCTAGTAACCATAAGGCTATGGTAGCTGATTACATTATTGAGGACAGGTGGAGATGGCCTACGGTGGTTACCTGGGAGCTCTTGGATATTAAGAATGTGGTTTTTCCCGGCATTAGGCATGATAATGCTGATGAGTTGGTTTGGATTCCCAATCAGAAGGTTTTTTCTATCAGATCGGTTTATGAGGAGTTAACCCCCACCCTCCCACCTGCTCCTTGGCATAAAATTGTGTGGAATAAGACTAATATTCCAAAATGTGCGTTTGTTCTTTGGATGATTTGTAAGGATGCTATTCACACTAAGGACAAGCTCTATAACTGGGACATCTCGGAGGATAACGTGTGCTGCAGCTGCTCCAATGGGGTCGAGTCCATACCACACGTGTTCAATGCGTGTCCAGTTGCTAAGGAGGTTTGGGAGGAGGTTAGAACCAGGAACCAGGAATACAGAGAGGCTTTGGATTGGGATGGCGAGATGGCTCATGCTATTTCATGTTACAGTGGGACGAGTTTTTATAATCGTATTAGGAATATTTCTTTCTTTTCTACTGTGTACTGACTTTGGATGGAGCGTAACGCTAGACATTTTAAGCGGATGGTCAAGAGCAAGGATGTCATTGTCAAAGATGTCGAAGTTATTATTAGAGCGAGAGTCTCAAATTGGAGCAGGGGGACGAGGAGATTTGAGAACTGGATAGCTTGCATAAATTGGGGTATCCCGGAGAGTGCTCTTGAATAAGGGACCGCCGGGTGTGGGGCTTCTCGCACTTGTTTCAGTTGTTTTTTGTTTTTCTCCCCTCTGGGGCATACCCCTAGGGGAGATGCTGGGTTTCTTCCCTATGTGTACGTGTTGTAGTTGTAGTTGTTGATATATATACATAATTTCCCCCCCCCCAAAAAAAAAATAATAGGACGTGTGTATGCCTATTATGTATTATTACTACTAAAGGCACCAATGGGTGATAACCCGGGGGTACAAAATTGTATGGTAAGTGTACTAATGGGTGATAACCCGGGGGTACAAGATTATTTAAATAAGTGTACTAAAGGGTGATAACCCGGGGGTACAGTATGTTGATTAGGTGCACTAATGGGATATAGCCCGGGGGTGTAGTATCATGTTATATATATATATATATAGGGCAGATGTGACTACATGTATATATGTATGAGAGTTGTGAATCAATCTAATGTGTATAATAATGAATGTGGGTATGAAAATTTGTTAAGAAAACTCTAATCGTACACTTGAATTTTTATGAAATTGGAAAATGTATTAATTATCTTTTCGTCATAGGCTAATTGGATAACGTATTGTATGGGCGATACGGTTTTACTAATAGTGAGAGTAAATACTATTAGGATGGATTCAGACTAGTTATATTGGGAGGTATAGCTAAGGAGAAAATTTAAATACGCGTTAGGCGTGCACAATACAAGAGAGGTGATAATTTCAAGAGAGAGTTCGAACTAACATGTACTTGATACTTGCTTTACTGCAAATTTTAAATACTTGCTTAAACAAATATTTTTACACATCGGGCTCTGACCCGTTTCTTGCATCTTCTCTCTCTCTTGCTATATATGTGTATTATATCAGGTGCTCAGCCACAGGGACATCAGGCTTAGAGTTTCGAATTGCGTGGCGTGCTGTAGCTGTTGTGGGAGCTGCAGGACTTTGTTTAGACGCTTCAATTATTTCATTCCTATTCATTATGACATTTTCATTAGGGCATTATTGCCCCTTCTTTAGACAGTTTCAGAGATTATATTACTCTATTTCTCATTCATTTTCATTTAGATTGATGGCTACTATTGTTTTGGTTTAGAGTTTTGAACTGGGATGTATTATTCAGTCTTATTTATTTCAGCATGCGATTCTGATTTAGTATGTGTATTAATTAATTGTGCGTGGATGCTTTACATTAAATAACTTGGTTTGGTAAATAAATGGTTTTTAATTAATAAGAAAAATGTTTTGACACTTAGCTTAATTATATTAGGTGATTAGATAAGTTATTGCGTTTTTCGACGGTGATGCTAAGAATGATCCAACCGAACATTCTATTTTAAATTTTATAAAGAACTGATCACCCGATATTTAATTGGCCGGGGTGTCACAGGCTCAGTCCAACATTATTTACCTCAATGAGGAAAGATCATAGATTTTTGTTGGCAAAACCAAACAGTGTCGGGTTTTTTACCAATTAGTCCCGTTTACTAAGTATGTAGTTCAATAGGTCCTAACATTTTTCTTTTGCTCCATCAGGTACCATGAAAAAAGATTTTTCTTCCAATCGTTCCTATTTGTAAACATACAGTGAATATTCACTCTATGCAAAAATAGGACCTACTAAGGAAAAAATGTTGCGATAGGACCTATTAGGAAATGTTTTATGTAAATAGGGCATAATAGGAAGATCCCCTTTTTTTATTTACAAATACACTTTATTGAGAAATACGATGATGAGAAAGTAGTGGTGGACGTTAATGCACTAAATATGTGGTCATAGATAAATAACGGATTCTCAATACCCATGATATGATCATCTTAGGGTGATCCTTTTGTCGACAGATTCCCTTATTACACTTGTATTCTCGGAAGGATAAGAACCAACTACGTAGCATCTGCACAGAGAATTCAACTTTCCCGCAGTAGTGTATATTTTGCAGCATACTCAATCGATGTTATTTCGCACTCAAAGCAATACCCATCCCATTATTTGAAGATTTCTTCGGACAAACACAAAGGGTCGTGGATGGTTAAGGGATAATCAACTATGAGGTCACCTCTCGGAGTCTAGCTCAGACTATATCAATTGTTAGTTGTTTTGATGTGACACATTCCATGATCAAGATGTTCTTCTACTTCATTTTTATTTAATATGAACTTTCATCTAATTCTGTGGAATCGAGAGAAAATCAACTCAATGTCGAGGAAACAAAAACACCTTGTGATGAGTGTTGATTCGTTAAAGAGGTAGTCAAGGGTGTAACACCCGCCCCACGATTTTATTATACTTGTAAGATTTGATATATTAGTATGACCAATTGGGCTTAGGACTTGGGGTGGACCATAAGCCGAATTTGGGTAACTTCGTGGCCTTCGTGCTCGTCGAACTGGAATTTTTAAGGCACAAAGTTGGGAATGAGGAAATTAGAGGTCGTTCGAATAATGGGATGATATCGTTCGAGCAACATTTGAACGAAACTTCTAATGACTTAGGTCTTATCCATTTATTGTGCGTGTTGTCATCTCGTTAGAATACCCCATTGGAAGGGTCGTTCAAACGAGTGAGCAATCTCGTTCGAACGAGACTCTGGGTATTTCGAACGACCGGAGCTGAGTTTGAAAATTTTATCCTTTTTAATGTGTTGTCACAATGTGGATCGTCAGATTTAATGGTGTGTCGAATTCTCAGCGGCTCACGTCAAAATGTGGGATAAAATATTAGAAACCCTTGGCCTAAAGGGCTACGTGTGAGGGCATTTGGGAAATTTAACCACTTAGGTTTTTTGAAAGTATATTATGTGTGTTTGGCAAATTTGGGAGACCCAAATCAGGTTTCCTCTCTCTCCCTCTCTAGGTCTTGAGAGCTTCTCATCCACCAAGCACCACAAACCACCCTACACCACCATACCTTCACCTTAAGCCACCATATTTTACGAATTTCCAACATATTTAAGCCTTATACACCCATTTCCATCATGGTTGAGCAAAGCTATGAAATTTGGAGATGTTGTTACGAAATTTTGAGGAAGAAAAGTAGAAGATTAATAGAGTTTAAAGGGGTGTTTTACTTAGGGCTTTCATGGAAGCAAGATTTATGGAGCTAGACAATATCTTTAAGGCGACCTTAGGAAGTGGGAGGTTACCATCTTCCTCTACACTTTATCCACCATTGTTGGAGCTTCATTTGAGGTGAGAAAAATTCTACTCTTTAAGTTTGAGACTTTATTTTCCTGGTATTTGGTTTTGATTTAGAGTTTAAGAGTAGGATGCATATATGATTTTAAAATGATATTTCTTATGATTTGTGAGAATGGGTTTACAAAATGTTTCAATGATTTTGAGCAAAATGATATATTTCAAGAAAACTTGGTGTTTAAACATTTTTATGGAATAAAAATATTGGGAATGTGTTATGAACACATAGTTTCAAAGTTTTCTTGTAAAAATTGGGATTTTTGTATAAATAGACATTTACTCAAGTTGTGGAGAAATAAAAATATCTTTTATCTTGAAAATCATGTTTTGCCATTATTGTGAAATTTCTAGAATTAACCATATGTTAGATCCATTTAAATAGGATTTTTGGGCTTAAAATCTATATTCTCATGTGCATAAACTTGTAGTATTTTTATGATGAATATCTAAATAAGTTTAATGAGGGTTCTAGTGGGTATAAACATGTAATAAAGGAAACAAAAAATTTAACCTTTAAAGTGTGTAAAAGGGGTGAAAATGTGATAAATGGATATTTAAGACTAGGTGTGGAAATAAAGGGATAATGACATTTTCTGTAAAGTAATCTCCAAAGCGTAAAAGAATGGAGTTTCTTAGTAAAGAAATAAAGAGATTTTTAACTTTAGATGTATGTTACTCTAAAGTGTTAATGAGTTAAATATATTTAAGAAGTTAATGCGTGTAATCTTATAATGATTTGAAAAATAATACTTGTGAAAATTGAGAAAATGATAAATTTTGACACAGATGGATAAAATGGTGATTTTACGTAAAATGAAACATTATTTATAAAATAAAAATATTAGAAAGGGTGTTACACAATTTGTGATAATGTGATAATCAGAGGAAACCACCTCAATTTGAGGTTCTGGTTACGAAATATGCAATCGCGGTGTTGAACAGAGTTCTGGATTTCTCTGTTACCGGTAGATAAATAACAACACAAGGAACCACCTCAATCTGTGGCTCCGACAGATCCACAATAACATTGGGTGGAATCAAATTCACCTGAGCAACACGCTCATATCTCAACTCTTCGCCAATCACAACTCTGAGTGTGAAATCAAAAATCTCAAATCACCGGATTTTTTCACTCTCCGATCGAGATCCACCTACCTTGAGTAATCTACAACTACAAACTTCTCATGATCGGTGAGAGGACCCCAGGGTAATATTGTCGGAGGTCGGCGACCACCATATTACAGCAACATGTACGGAGGGAGATCGGCCATGGAGGTCGGTAGCATAGTAAAGAAAGATACCAGTTTTCTCAACTTAACGTCTAATTTCTGAATTTAACTGGTCGGCAGTTCTCCTCTAGCTTTTGGTTGGCGGGTGTTGGCTAGGAAGATATTAGTTGACCAGCCATTGCAGATCGCTACATCAGCTGGCAGCGGCCGAGCTTCACCTTTTACGCTTACTGATTTGACTTTCTCTATCATGAGATCAATCCATAATTTTATTTTGGGGTATTGATTTTCAAGTCCCACTGATCCACGAGATTTTTTTATTCAGTCAATGGTGTCAAATGTCTTATTTTACCAACTCAGCACATTAAAATGACAAATACACTCTCAAAATACATCCAACCAACTCTTACGTCGTTTTTTTTTAAAAAATCACCAAATCTTTAAAAGCCCATAACTTCTAATCTACAAATCTAAAATTCACAAAATTTATATATTTGGAATCTACTCATCAAGATCTATCAAACAACACTCATATTCGATATTTTTTGACAAAAAAATCGAAACAGATAAATTTACTGTTTCGGTAAAACCTCCATTTTTTTCGACGAAAACTCCATTTTTTCGGTGAAAACTCTTCTTCTCCAGCTCGGGGGATGATGCCGCTGGTGCGGACCAGAAAAATAAAGAAATACACGAAGAGAGAGAGAGAGAGAAACGAGGAGAGAAAAACACTCCGGCGAGAAATCTGACGAGATTTTTCGGTGAGTTGTTTTCGGTGAGTCTCGGATGGGGTGGGGGTGGAGGTAGCGCTGTTATAGAGAGAAAAAGTGTGAGATTATGTGTTTATTTTTAGAGAGAAAGAGTAAGTGGGTTTAAAATGGGTATATGTAAGGGTATAGTTGTCTAAATATATGTAGTCTATAATGAAAAAGGACTTTGTGCATTATAAAAAAGTCAATGAGGTTTGATGCATCTTTGACCCAATAAATAGGACTAGCCTTGAATTATCCCTTTTATTTTATTAACTGTCGCCGACCATATATATATATATATATATATATATATATATATATATATATATATATATATGTGTGTGTGTGTGTGTGTGTGTGTGTGTTATCTCTTTATTGAATAGTGTTATCTCTACTTGTGTTATCATCTCTTTATTGAATAGTGTTATCTCTACTTGTGTTATCTCTTTATTGAATAGTGTCAAAACTTTTACTCCTTATATATATATATATATAAGGATTGAATCATCAAAATCATCCATAGCAAGATGCAAGGTTGGATTTTCACTCACACACTAATAGAATGTACTATAGTACACCCCAAATTTATTTCACCTTTATTTTGAAATTCTACCCACTTCTATCATAATCATCCATCACTAAGGTTGGTCGACATATCAGCAACCACCAACTACGGTTGGTCGACATATCAGCAACCACCAACTACGGTTGGTCAGCATATCAGCAACCACGGTTGGTCGGCACTAATAAATTTAACCAATAATGTTGGCATAACAATCATACAAGGCAAATCCTGTTTGATCAGGGGTGACCTCAAGGGGCATTTTCGGTGGTTAAATAATGAAAAAGATGTAAATATCCAAGCGTCTGTCGCAAATTCAAAATATTTACAAGTTTACCATTCGCGCTCAAATGACAAGACCAAAGAGAAAATTCCTAAGTGTTGGAGATCTGTAATTAATCAGGACGTAAAAAGGTGCCCGAGCAACTTTCGGGTAAAATATTCTACACTCTCATATCAAAACTCAACTGTGAAACATTGGGGGTTCTGTTGATATGAAAATTAGTCCACTGACGTGTACCAATCATATGAAGACATGTGTCATCCTACGTGGAAAATGCTTATACGCACCGAGCTACTCAGCCTCCGAGCTACTAGCATACCGAGTTATTCAGCCTCTGAGATATTAGCATACCGAGCAACTCATCACCCCGAGCTACTTAGCGTGCCGAACTGCTCAACATGCAGAGCATCTAGTCAGGAAGATTAAGTGACAATTGCACATTCAGTGAACATCGAATTTAATGAACATTCTTATTGTACAGATGTGTATGCCTATTAAATAACGACATATCATATATTCATATTGACAGCCCCAAGGCTATAAATACATTATAACACCCTCAATAACGGGGTAATTGATCATTAGCAATTGTGATCGAGATTAAGGCAAAGACATCCAGCAATACAAAACAGTGGACGTAGGCCATTTTCATAAGGCTGAACCACTTTAAAAATCATGTGTCTTATTTCTTATTTCATATTTATCTGTGATTAATTAATTAGATCAAACCTAGTTTTTACATTAATAGTCACTACAACAGCACAACTGTTTGGTTTACTACAAGAGTTGCAGATGGTGTAGTCATAGTATGGAGTACTTTAAGCTTCATATCATTTTTTGATAGCTATGAGCATTGCCTGTTGTGTAGTTTAATTAAATTTACTTGGGGTTCTTACTGATATTTTAATTACAGTTTCTCCTGCTTTTGTATATTGCAATCATGTTCGAGTGTGCTTCAAAAACCACTACGTTCACACCATCATTTCAGTAGGTGACTGTTTCTCATTGATTGAGAACCTAAAAGGAGGTGAACAGTTACTAAGTTGATTTGTCGATTCCCATATTTTTAGAATCTGTTTTCACAATATATTTTTTTGTCAGCTTATTTTTAATTGAAAGAAAGTCTCCTACATAGTCTACATTTAATTACATGTATTTCGTTTATGTAATAATACACTTAATTATATGTTAGATGATAACATCATTGAGTGCCTCATATTATGGGTTTACAGTTACTCTATGGTGCGTTTAATTTCCTAATGTCTGACTCTACTCAGATGGTTGCCCAAGCCTCAATTCAATGTTCGAGGAAATCACAACCTTATTCACAATATCATCTTCCAACAGTTGAGGGCACATATGACATTAAGGTCATATATGATGTTAACACTAGAAAATAGAAACAACATCTGTATTTTTTGCATTCACTGATTATACAAGTACAATGACAGCAATATATGTCTTTTTTTCTCCTTCTAATGGCATCATATTTCTATCTTGTTGTATCCATAAGCACCTGCAACACAAGTAATTCAATCATATCCATTACGCAAATATATATTCTCTCTGCAGAAAAATTTCAGGTCTATTTAAGTTGAATTTCTATACCATAGTTGTAAGAAATTAACTCAGTGGTGATAACTACAAGAATATAAATCTTAGGTGTTAACATATTCTCAAAGGAGTATCTATTTGCAGTAAGGCTAAAAATAGACCTTTTGGCATCCAAGATTATATAAATCTTGGGTGTTAACATATTCTCAAGTTTTTCAATGTTTTCGTATATGATTTATTTTAGAGAAGTAATCATTTTTTTAGTTTTGGTGAAGCTACTGAATGTTCTGATATGAGTATTGACAGTATGTTAGACAATAGACACGTCAACTATTTTCTTGCAATATCATTTGAATGACACTATGAATTCTTGCTAACACTAAAGTATTATTTAACACCATCAAGATTATGTGGTTTTGCAATATCATTTGAATGATGTTATGAATGTCTACTAACATTTTGTACAAATTTTATTATATATATTGGGTGTGCGTATACATATCCGGTGTAAAAAATTGGATGTGTGTTTTAAATGTATTATAATGGTTATGTGTATGGGTGTTATTGGGTTGGTATGTATGCCTAAGCATTGTTAAACAGAATATAGGGGCCCGAGGGCTCTGAATCTCTGGTGACATATCGTGACCTCTTTTTCTTTCATTGAGACTTCCAGGTAAAGAACTTCTCTATCTCATTTGTGTAGGTTTTATTTTTATCTTCAAACATCTCAGATTTATTGTTGTATGGTAGCATTACTTTAGTTATAACATTTTATTCATGGAAAGAGGTTTAGTAATGCTAAATTACCTTGGTAATTTTTTCAAATTGCATACGCCTTTGTATGAAGTGTTTCTCTCAATGTGAGTGTAGATTTGATCGGATAAGGATCTGAATAAGATCTTTCTTTCTACGGTTTGTCGGAAATTGAATTGATAGTAGTAGGTTTTATACGGATTTTGTTGGTTGTCTTGCTTTTAGTTTGGGTTAATTGTCACTCTTTTAACTATTTATTTAATTGTTGAACTACTTTGTGTTCTAGAGTTCAAGTTATTAAAAATACAATTCCAAATATGATATCCTTATAAAAAGTTTGTTCAAGGGCAGTGGAGCCGACATCACAACAGGTGTAGCACAACGGGGGGATTTTTTTTATGTTTCTTCTTTGTATTGTAAATTTCCCTTTTTTATTATGAATGTTTGGGATACTGAATGCAGGGAACTCCAGCGAGTGGGTGACGTTGGTGGTGAGGGAAGAGGAAGAGTAGAATGGGTTGGGTCAATTCCCCCCCCCCCCCCCCCCTTTTCCAAACCTACGTTGCAGATCTGGTCCTACTTTGAATAAGATTTATGAATAAAATTTTGACTTTGAATAAGATTTATGAATAAGATTCCTTGCTGAGTAACTATGAATACATATATATTAATAAGATTTGTTGCAAGACTTGAGTTTTTGGGGAGTTCTATAGAGGCCAGTAGGGTTTTTGTTCTGATTTGAGGGATTTTTTCTTTTCTATTTCATATCAAGCATAATGTTAAACTTGGAGGTTAAGAGTTGATGATTGTTGATATTTTTTCTCTTCAGGTTATCTTCTCTCCATCGTGACTGTAAAGGCATCGTAACTTTGGAGGTGAGACAGGTGAGGCAAGTCGCGTTATCGGCGACGATGGTAAAATTGGAGTCTCAGAGCCTCAAATTTATTGGTCTTCACTTACACTTATTGACTTTTTAATTTTTCTTTTACTGATTTTTTTTAGGGTGTCCTCTACACTGCATCAGCAAATACCATGGATGAGAACTCATCTACGCTACCACCGAGCAGATCTGGGATGAGAAAGTATGATGGACGAGATCCGGTAACTCATCTCTGCCACTACCGAGCATTTACCCTCAATGAGTTCTGGTATGAGAGGTGCCACTACCGAGTAGATATGGGACGATAAACCATCATCATGGCCATGGAGCTCGCAGACTGCCATATCCATAACCAACCACGTTGCCACATTAGTTGTTCCAAGGTTTGACAGCTCATCCAGAGGATTTTTTTGCAGTGCTCTAAAGATATGTAAAAAATTTAGGGAGACCTCTTCTTGGTATTCCACCCCTTCATCAGATACCTTAAAGGTAACATCTTATAATCCATCAACAACTGTCATTTGAATAGCTGGTGAATTATTGTCTTCACTAAAGACTTAAGGTGATTTACATGGTTTCTACTTAGTACAGGTTAGAGAATTTGGGTAGTTGATCTAATTTGATTTTGTTGCAAATTAACTTTTCTTATAAATTGGGCTTTTATTTTTATTTTTTTTCCTTTTATCCTTTTGACATCCAGCATAACTGCCTAATTTTCTTCTATATAAGTGACTACAAAATAAATAAAGATACCACTATTTATATATTTCAAGACCTCTGCTTATATTTCTTTAGTGGTTTTATTTTAAGACGTTTGGTCGATTACAATTTCAGTAGCAGGTTATTGAAGAAAATGGGGAAGAGTTTACATGATGAGCTTACGAGGCTTAATCGTATAATTTTAATGTGGTAAACATTGTCTCCCATGTTATTGCTTAATTTTAATGACATCTATGTTTTCAGGTTGTAAGTAGAGCAATTTTAATAAGTACTAGGCAAATTTTACTGTTTTTGGTACAATATGGTTTAATTCTCTTTATCCCCATTGTTTTTGCATTTCATTATTTTAGTTGAATTCGGCGTTTAGAAAATATTCGCCCCGCCTTCATCCATTTAAAGTTTCATTGCGACTATACGAAAATTTCCAATACTCATACGTGTTTGAGGATTACTATATCTTCCAATGTTTTTTAAATATACTTATTTTGATTGTGTAGGCATGTGATTCTCTGGGAATTGGAGATTGAATAATACGTCATCCAGCTTATTGCAGTGTCCAAGCAGCCTGTGTTAGAAGCATCTCCAAAGGCGTTGGCAGTGGATAAACCACTTGATACGGCATTGTATGATGGGACAGGCTAACATATGTTTATATAATGGATTATGAGGTAGATCTGTCCTTTTTTTGTATTTTCGTATCTCGAATGAAAACTGAAAGTATTAACTTCTGTTTATGTATAATGGATTATGAGGTACAAAGCTGTTGGGCAAGGCTGGAGCTGAATATGGGAGTGGAAGTTCTCGAGACTCGACTGCCAAGGGCCCAATGCTACAGAGAGTAAAAGCGGTGACTGCCAAAAGCTTTAAGAGAATTCATCGCAGTTCAGCATGTAAAGGACCTTAGCATTGGACATAATTGGACTTGTCGTGATGGTTGGTGGCGACTCTACTATACTGTGTGGATCAGATAACAGAGGCAGCATCGTGGTGAGTGAGATCCGCTATGATGCTGATTTTTATCTACTACAGTTACAACTTAGGACTGAATCTTCCACCTGATGCTACCCTTGGCACAACAGATACCTGCTTGCTAGATTGGAGGTCCAACATGCAGTAGAACTCGAGCGACAACACCTTATTCTCTCTGCTCCCAGTGTTTAGACAGACCATCGTTGGTACCAAGCCTACCATTTCCCTTTTGGCTCGGCTCCGCCTTAAGTCGACATCATTGCACCCCGACCAGATCACATGTATGCTTAGTTGATAGTTTTTAATTAAAATTGTTTCACAGGAATATATGCTTTGTTGAATCCGATAATGCATTGGTTAACAACTTATGATCCGGCAATGCAGCCCTGCTATGCTGCCCTGTCTTGCATTGCACAATAAAGAAGATTTCTAATATAATGGATATTTTGGGGGGACAATGCTTAAACCAAATAAACTTCCAAGTATTTCTGACATATCTGCTAGACCTATATATGTATCCCTTGCGTTTTAAGCATGATGAACATCACGCAAAAATTAATATGTTGCTCGAAGACACAACTTGGCACCATGTTCGCAGAGACGAGTTTGATTCGTACCCATACTTTCGAAAGGCAATTATATATGCATACGGCCCTTTACGACCTTTGATGTCTATCTCACTGGGTGGTGTGGCATTTTGGTATGAAAAAATTTGAACCAAATGAAGAAAAAATGGTGAAGATAAAGCAGGTGTTATTGGAATTCATTTAAACAAGAAGCTTACCATGCACTTAGTAAGAAAAACTCATTTGATGCACTATAATGTTATTATAATAGAGTAGTTTTTCAATTTAGACTCCTATTTTATTCCTATAACCCATGTCTCATAGTTTAATTGAGATAATTTTCACATCCATTTAGATATTGGGACAAAGGTCTATTGTTTTTCTTTAATTCCCTTAAAATTTCGTACTTTGGTTGGGGGGAGCAAAATTTTTACTGTTTTGTGATTACGTATTATAGAAATTTTCATCGTTTTGCGGTATACATTTTGGGTTCCTTTCAAAATGTCAGGTGAAGGTATACACTGTTGGTTTAAGATACAGGTGCCATGTTTAAAGTATGCAGGCGTACTGTCATTCTTTATAGTATGCATTATTAGATTAAGTTAGATTGCCATTCTTTAAAGTATGCAGGTGCCCTGCTTTCTATTATTTGACATTTCTCACAATTTGTGATCTCTCTTTGTATATATTTATAATTTATATCACATCTATTTATAGTATCTTGACATGGAGTAATTAAATACAGTAGATTTCTTAGGTTGGTGACTTTCTATTTACCCATTATTTTTTCTGCCATATACATAAATTCATTAGGCTGCCATATACATGGACAGATAGTGAGGCTGCCATATACATGGACCAAATGGGGGTAATAGTTTACTTTTAAATTTCCTTTTAGTTTCTTTTGAATCACTGGTGTTATTAGGACTACTTGCCTGTGATTTATATAGCAGACTATTTTTTACGACTTTTGTGTCAATGAAATACTATTAAATTACTCTGTTTCTTATTCACTGTTTTGACCAAATGGGAGAACAATGGTGTTTTCTAAAGATAAGTTAGTGTTGATCTTAAAACTTGCAAGAAAGCTGATTGAAAAGCAAAAAGTCCTGATACTTGATATGTTCTACCTGATACCTAATATGCTGATACCCGATCAACAAAATACCTGGTACTGATACTAAAATGGAACTCAAATATGTTGTTTTTCCCTCCATATCCATGTTTTACCTCAGATATGAGATCCAATTTTTAGGCTTTAGTGTTGCGTCTATTTTCTCTTTTATTACTAGATCACTCCATTTGTGTGAATTTCAGTAATATTTATATTCTAATTTGAAATTAAGTAATTTTATTTTAAGATCATTGATGATATGTTTTAAAGTCACGAGAACACAGTTAGCCATTTCATTTAGAACCGTGAAGCAATACTAAGATAGTATATCCATATTATAATTTGAAGATGTTTTGTATTTCAATCGTATCATTTAGGAGGGCATGGACTACAAATATTTTGGATGTTTGTGATTAGCATCTTAACAATAAGTATTTTAGGTTTTATTTTTCACATCTTTGATTCACTTCTCGAGGCTATGATTAAGAGTCTTGGTCCTATTGTAGTTAGAGTAGTACTCAGCTTATATGGTCTTTATATGCGCTTTGCTTAGTTTATCATTGTATTATGTCACAAGGTTTCATGTTTAATTACCTCACTGCTTTTACAACAAATATTCTTACCTATTCCATGTTTTAACTAGAAAGGGTTTCATTAGAATTGGGTCTGCTAATCGCAAAAATTTGTATCATGGGTCTAACAAAGTTGCCACTATTAGGTATTATTTTAGGTATGGTAACCTTTTATCAGTGTTATTGTCTTTTTAACTGTTGATTTGATATGACTTCATGTCTTTTTAACTATTGGTAACATTTTCCTATTTTATGAAGTGTCGCAGATGTGGTAGAATTTGCAATACTTGTTGTTGTCTTGCAACGAAAACTCTCTCGGACCATTGGAAGAAATTGTTAATGACAAATTCAGTGTATTGAACTAGATGTTCATTTGATTTTTTTCATATAATTTTGATAGTAGTGTTGGATTATTTTGTATATAATTGTGATAGTATTTGAACTAAATTATTGGATTATTTTTTTAACATGGTGGGTAGTTCTATCAACAAATAAAACTCAACTTAAATTTTTTTAAATATTTACACTTTTGTGTTGTAAACAAAATTTTTGTATTGTTGTGATGTTTCATAATGGTTTCACAAGACAAATTATTAGTATTGTTGTTGTGGATTATTTTTATTTCTTAACAGGTGGATAGTGCTATAAACTACGAAAATTTTGTCCAAATGTTATAAATTGTTCACATTTGTGTTGTAATAAAAATCGACTTAAATTGTTTATACGTTTGTGTTGTAATAAAAACTACGAAAATTCTATCCAAATTTTTGCCGTTTTGCAATTATGTACTTTTGGAAAATTTTGTTGTTTTACAATTACGTACTTAAGAAATTTTCGTCGTGCCTTTAGGCACGGGCATTCCGCTTGTATATATATATATATTTGGGGTTGTCTTGTAAGTTTTCAAACCCTGTAACAAGAACCGTGTTTAGAGATCCACTTTTTCTTCAACGTAAAAGCTATGAAAGGTTACGATCAACCTAGGCGACAACAAGCTTACAAAGGCACTGACTCTTCCAGGCGACAATTATTACGTGCCATTATTTAATCATGTGGAACGATTTTTACCACAATTTAGTCCCAGTGGGTGATCACGCACATTTATTGGGCATTATTCTTTTTATTTGCTCATTAATTATGCTCACAAATTTTACTATCACAAATTTATCAGAGCATAGGTCTACAATATCATTTCCTTGTATGCAGGTCTGGTCGGTGGTTGATGTTTCCCCCCAGTGGCATCCCCTACCAGCACGGCGATAGTACCAGAATATTCATTTGCACGGGTTTAGTGCTTCCCGACCACCTATTACCAGTCGGCGGTAGGTGTGGCCAGAGCTGAAATATGCAAACATTGGTTTTACCCATTTTGACTTTGTCAAAATAAAACCTTTGTTGTTAAAAAAATTTGGTTTCTTACACCAACTCTCTCATTTCATAGCCTCATGCGAACCCAACTTATAAATATTTTTAAACCAACTTATACTTGATTACTTGCTGGATTTCAAATAATTCTGTAAAAATTCTAGAGTGATCAATTAGCCTTTATATCATGTACATATTTGATAAAAATATGCTCATTTGTCATGTATTCAACATAAAATATTTTATTTCATATTTTGAATTTTTTAATGCTCGAGCAAATACATATCATATATTATTTGGCTGAATAAATTATTCTCATGATAATTTCTAGTTGACTTATCCTCCACAGATGGTCGAGCAATTTATTAATTTTCACAGGGACAAGATTCGCTTCCGACAGATGCTCGTCCACAATCTTAATCTCCTGGAAATCTTATCAATGTTCCGAAAGATGCTCGAGCACGATATCTACTCGGTACTATACAATTTTGCCTTAACATATTAACTTGGAACCATTTATCTATTAATGCTACGACTAATACTTGAGTACGCTGCAACATTTTAAGACCTAACAAATGGTTGGGCAAGATTATTTCTTATAACCGACGAATCCTCGGGTATTGATATTTCTTCAAATATATTATTAATTATCTGACTCTCAACCTGAAGGATGGTTATTCGAGATTCATCTCCGCAGAGGATCGGCAAAATATTTATTGTCATATAATTGGTCTTGAAAATATCTGCCATGCAAGTTGTATTTTATCCCCAACGGATAATTGGTCGGAATAATCTTCATCTAAATACAGTCCCGACAATTGGTCGGCGTAGTCTATTATTTATCAACATTACATTTATTATTGATATTCAACCCTAATGAATGGTTTGGAAATCTATTTTTCTCTAACAATGAAGGATCATTCGTAATATTTACTCGTTCCCTTCAAGCATTATTTAAAGGCCCCAACAGATGGTTGGCACTTTCATTATCTAGATTTCTCACTAGCCATAGATATTCGATGCAAATCATATATATTATGTGAATCATCGTAATTTAGCCCCAACGAACTGTTTGGCATTACCAAATGCATGTTCATCCTATAGTCAACATTATATTAGCAATTCACGTTCAGATGCTTGGGCATACTCATTATTTTATCGCTCTCTATATATAATTAACATTATACTGCAACAAAGTTTCGACAAATGGTTGGGCCTTATTATTATTCAGTCTCCTCTTCATAAGCCCATCTAGGGTCTCCATAGATATGTTGACTTGAATGAATTCACTACAACATTAGTCAAGCAAGAAAGTAAATAAAACTTCTCAGCAAAAGCATCTCAGTTGCACAGCTAAAATCAAACTTTATGTATGGCCTCGTCTCCGGACAGATAATGAACAAGAGTTTTTACCCGACTATGTTAAATATAAGAATACATATATACATTCCTAACACACTTGTTTGACGATGATAACTACTTAATGTATGACTTTGTATTTAACAAGTCAAGAACAAGAAGCCTATAAAACTTCATGTATAAACACAAGAAGTTTTACTCGACTGGGTTAAATACAGGAATACATGTATACATTCCTAAACATGGTAATACATACATACATTCCTAATACACTTCGTAGCCACTAATAACTAATGCTACAACTTAGATCAAGAAAACGATTTACAGTTTTATCTAAAAATATCATTAATAGAATCTAAGGAATTACAATCATCACTGATCCGACTAACTAGTCTATATGGATTACCTAGTCGACAAGCTGATTAAAAACTAATCACAAGATTAAATATATATCAACTAATTATTCAAACATCAATGGCTTCAACAAGACAGTACAACAGTAGAAACATTCATTACAAGGAAATAGCAAAGCTTTTAAGAGTCATTTCATGGAGAATTTCTCCTTCGCCTTATCCACCACCCCAGCAAGAGCGACATCAAGGGAAGAAAAAACACACTACCTTTTGGCGATTTGCAATTTTTCAAACTATCCACGAAAATGCCACCCAGTGAAATGTTTTACAAAGTTCAGTAAGTTGGCTACTGGCCACCAGCATACTTAAAGGCCGAGAAAGTATTCAGCTCTCATAGTCTATCCTTTCAACAAATCTTCAAACATTGGAGGTTTTTATTGCAGATTAAATTGTTCATACCACATGGATTAATGATACAAAAACATTTGTCATATGTTGCTAAGAAATTCCAAATGACGCATTATGGAAAGAAGAATTGATGACATCAAGCAGTTCCAGCCGAGCATCAGAACACCTATCCTCACATCACAAGGAGACATCTTAGCATTTCATCTCCAACATCTCCAGACTTAGCGTTTCATCTCAACAGATTACTTGAGATCATCTAGGATTACTTTTTACATCCATTAGATCATCCAAGAGTTATTTTTACAAATGTTGTTGAAGATCAACTGTCACATCCATTATTATAAACATGTTGTTGAAGAATTATTATCACATCCATTGTTGTAAATGCTTGAATTTATACACGACATTCAAAAAATACTTAGGATCTCCACCATTGTATCCCGACCAATACTGGAATTCGTTGTTAGCTTGACGCTAATCAGACTGGAGAATGGGGTTCAAAAGCCAGTATATTACACCAGTAAAGCCTTCAGAGGAGAAGAAATCGAAAAAATCAGGCGGGTTAATGTGTTGAGCCATGGAACTTGAAGAGTATGATATCATTTATGAGCCAAGAGTTGCATTAAAGCGACAAGTTATGGCAGACTTCATTCTTGAATTCACATACCCATAAGTGATTCATAACCCAAGTTTGCCTACCGAGCATACTTCCTCGAAAGAGAGCTCAACTCCAAAGTTATCGATCATCCTGAATCATCCATTGTCTAGAAAATGGCCTAATTATATGTTGAACAAAGCAAAAAGATATTCAAACAAGGAACTTTATTTGAAGAAAGTTTTGACAAGGATATTCCGGTATGGAAATTATACGTGGATGGATCATCATGTGCAATTGGAAGCGAAACTAGTCTAATCATCAACATTCTCAGCATCTCATCCAGAAGACTTTCTAACCCTTAATCGGCGTATTGGCCGGCCATTTTAAGAAGACATTCCAACCCTCCACTAAAAGATCGAGGGTCGAACTCTACCAAATTTGGGCGTCAAGCAACTTTTCGAAATAAATGCTCCATACTTTCACTAAATCATCAAGCATGAATCACTGGGGTTTTTTATTGATTCTAAAAATTTTCCATTTATGTGGACCAATAAGAAATGGACACCTATTCTCCTACGTGGCGGTATTCATCGTACTTGCTCATTTGGTCGAATCCCAAAGATAATTAGTCGACCAACTTAGATAATATGAACCATCACGAATATCAAAAGCCATTTGTATGTATGGAGTCACCAACAGTCATTGTACCCGAGAATATTAACAAATCAACAGTTATATTTATTATATACATATGTAAATACCTGAATATATAAACACATTTAATCTCTTAGACTCCCAAACATTATAAATACATACTCTCCCATAGCTCAAGGGGACAATTTTAATCATTCTCAAGCACACCCAACTGTGCTATTGTAACCCTACTAAATAAAACAAATAGTGGACGTAGGCTTTCTTCATAGATGAACCACTTTAAAAATTTGTATCTTTCATATTCTTGCTTGGATTGTTTATCTTCATTTTATCTTCATCTTCATTTTTATCTAAAAATGGTCTATCATTTGGTAAATGTCAACAACCAGATATAACAAAGTGGAATAATGTGAACATTTGAAAAATATTAAAACACATTAATATGACCTCAGATGACATCGGGATAATTAAGGAGGGCCCGGAGCCCTGGGGTGAAAGACCCAAAAGTACTGGTCAGAGCTTATGGTAGCATAGCTGGCGATGTGGATCCCGTTAAATTATGAGACTATTTGAAGATTTGGAGAAAAAGATAATGAAAACGGAACATGTCAATAAATGGGTCGTGCGGGGAATATGTGAAAAGATAACCTAACTTGAATGAATTAATAAATATTCTGGTAAAGGATAAAGTGGACAAGTAAATCTAAAAATTTATTAATGTCCATAAAGTTAAGGAATGGAAAAGTGAAGTGATTAAATGGGTAGTTAAGGAACCTAAAGATGTTTAACCCATAATTAACACAAGAGTGTGTTTATGAAGGTTTTCAAAGAAAATAAGTATTTTCTAACACTGTGCTTGTTGTGTTGAAAGATAATTTTCAATGACAATACTAAGGTAAATTTGGTATGAGTAAGAAGAAAATTTCGATAAAATAAATGACTTTCCTTAAACAAAGGGTATATGTTTAAAGTATTTAATCGGGTGCGTTAAATCAATAAATAAATGGCAAGCTAAGTAAAAGAGGTTCTTTTATTAGAATAAAGAAAATTAATTGGATTAAGTAACGTTTTTGAAATAAAAATTGATAAGGAAAATATATCACCCTGTCGTGGAAGGAGTACAATAGTCATGCGCTGACACTTTGCCACCGCAGCCTATCACCTACAGACTGCGAACTCACCTATACATGCCTTACTGGTCTACTGCCGCAGCAGGTCAGACTCAGGATGCAGCCCTTACATCTCACAGGGCGCGGCCCTTACCAATTACAGTGTGGCCCCAATGTGTCACTTAATAGGCCGCAGCCCCTTTCACCTTGCAGCATCAATACAGCATCTACACCTATAAATAGAGGTCCACACCCCGAGATAAAATGCGGGTGATTCATTCCTCATCCGGAATCAGGTTTATTTCTAGTACCAGTACATAGATCAAAGATCACGACACTCTTCAGACCACTCAGTCTAGCTTGAGGGCTACCCTCTGGCATCGCAGCCTTCTCTCCGACACACCGGAATCCTCATAGACATGTATTATCTTATCTTATCTCATCTAGATTGTACGCCTATTATGGCATTGTAAATAAGGACTAGAAATGTATATAATGAGAGTGTGGCACCAAAGTGAACGTATGCTCATTTTTATAGCCGAACCACTCTATATCTTGTCTTTTATCTCTATTTACTTGCTCTATTCGCTTATTATGTACTTTATACTCGACTTGCTGGTACGAGGACGATGAGTGGATGATTTCTCATATCATCAATCTGGCGTCGTCCGTGGGAAACGAGGTATTTCAATCTAATTTCTCTATGTCTTGAGTTCTTAAACACCTTATATTATTCATGGAGATCTTTTGGATCATCATCTCATGAGTAAAATTTGGTTATTGAGCTCTATTTTATATTTACACCCTTAAATGGGGATTTCGTATATTCAGATCTGCTTTTGGGTCTCCATTTTATGACCTTAGACCTATTTTACATACCCATGTTGTCACAACCCCATCCCAAAATAGTAGTGGGGAACGAGTGTCTTTGACATGCCACCAAGGCAATAAATATTCTGACTTAAATTGTTTCCTTAATTAAATATAACGGAAATTCAATTACATGGTTATGAATCGTAAAATACTGACATTAAAGGAATTACGTTATCAGAGCTTTCTAAAAAGAAACATCATTTATATTACAAGTAACAACGAGTTAAAACTTAAGATGAAATTTAAAACTTATTACAAGAGAGACAAACATGCTCTTTTTGATATAACAAACTTTTTTATTAAAATAACAAAAAGAGCTCTAAAAGCTGAATCTTCCATATAGTCCTTTTACGTTCCCTCAGAGCCTACTTATTTCCTGAAAAATGGTTAGTTATACAACATCAGCTAAAAGCCGAGTGAGGTTCAATCTCCAGACATTCCAAGGTTTTGTTCAGAAAATTGATACCTATTCAAATCCAAAGAGTAGACATATACATATATGGATAGGAATTTGATGTATAAAATTTGAGATGACAGTATATAAAAATGAATAGCATAGAATACAACAGATACGACAAAATTTAATTGTATATAAAAATGGAATTCCCTTGATTCCATTATCAAGGGTATTGAAAACATGGTTAGAGCAAAAGCTCTCACGTGGAAAAAGGACAGAAGGAGTTTTACTAACTGGATGGCTTGTATGTACTGGAACATTCCTGAAGATAGGCTTCTAATTTAGGCTTTGATTGGTTTCTGCCTTGTTGGCCTGTTTGCCTGTTTGCCTGTGGGGTATGCCCCAGGGTTCTTTTGTTCTGTGGAGGGTTTCATCCTTTGTATATCCTTTAGTTTTTTTTATATACAATTAAATTCCCCAAAAAAAAACAGATACAACAAATCAATTTGCAATATCTTTTTCTTTCAATCATATCATTTTAATGGTCAAGTACACACTAATATTGTATTCATCTATCGTATTACTCCCCGTAGTTGAGGGTCAATCGAACTTGTTCGTCACAATGCCTTATTTATGGCACACCAGGGATAACCCAGCTGGGAAGGTCAGTTAGTAAGAGAGGTCCCTTAGGCCGAATCTTATTTCTAATATTCAATATCATTTTTAAAACTCTTTTTAATCGGTGTGTCTATATGGACAAATATAAACATATTACAAGGAATCAATCATCAGTATCAAATGAATTTTGAGAATAAAAGCAATTCACAAAATATATATAGTTTGCATAATATTATATAATTAAAATGCACAAGGAATGTCAGAGTACTCACCTAAAAACAGGAGTATGAAGTTACAGATATCGAGTCTTGGATCACTAACACAAAACTTCTTCTTAAATTTTCTCGTACTTTCTCTCACTATTTCTCTATGATGTTTTGGATGAATTTCGTGTAATAATGATCTAAAGGCCTTATTTATAGTTTTCCAAAGATATTAGGGCGTTGACACGTGTCTAGCTGACCAAGCTTTTATAATGGTGAGTCAGCATTTACGTGTCGCACAACGGGGCGGTCTTGCAGTCTTAATTCACCGAACTGTGACACGTGTTTTAGATTTTCCTCTAATGATGACACGCATTTTAGCTTTATCTATTTAGATTACATGTGTAAGCACGATGTTTCAAGCATGAGGTGGAAAGGTGTTAGGGGTATAATGGTCATTTACACATTAAGGGCATTTTGGTAATTTCACACGATATGTTTTCAATATTTCTTAGAGGTCCTTGAAAATATTTTATTTACAAAATGGTCCTTTTTATATTTTCATTTAAGTCCCTTAAGCTTTCTTTATTTAAAATCAAGTCCCTAAAGTCTCATAAAATTACGTTTTCTACCCTAAAACTTATCATTTAGCTTAGGATATGCTATAAGACTTTGATTTAATCAATTTTGATGAAGAAGGAGGTTATTTCAAAGTGTTTAAGTCGTCAAAAATACCCTCCCCTTCCAACCAATCAAAATATAACACATGGTGTTGTAATAAGACAAAATACGACTTAAAGGATGGACATATTTGCCCTTATTTCGTAATTTCGGTATAACTTCTTTGCTCGAACCTCCGTTTAACACACCGTTTGTTGTGCTACAAACCTATTTCATATATCTACAACTTTTTAGTTTTTACCTCAAGTCAATTATTATATTATAATGGTCAAAACTAGTCTCTAATATGAACATTCCTACCGAAAACTTTAAAATTCTATGTTTGTAACTAATTTGATATTTCATGATTTATTAAGGGAGGATTAGACTAAAAATAATAAATTAACATTATCAATATCACATATGAAATAATACAATATTTAAAACTATATATGAACATATAAAAATGGAGTCATTACATCCTACCCTCCTTATGAAAAGTTTGGTCCCCAAACTTTACTTACATTAATTTCCAAACAAGTATGGATATTTTTCCTTTGTTTCATCTTCCCACTCCCATATTGCTTCTTCAATGGAATGATTACGCCATAACACTTTGACTAATGGAATTACCCTGGTTCGCAATATTTTATCTTTATGGTCCAAAATTTCTATCGGATGCTCAATGTATGACAAATCTTCTCTAACTTGAAGAGGTTCGTGACTTAGGATATGCATTGGATCTGGTACATATTTATTCATCATTGACACGTGGAACACATTATGCACACTAGAGAGTTCAGGGGGTAAGGTTATTCTATATGCAACAACTCCTATCCTTTCAAGGATTTCAAAAGGTCCTATGTATCTTGGACTCAATTTTCCTTTCTTTCCAAATCGAATTACTCCCTTTGCTGGTGATACTCGCAAGAACACATAATCTCCTATTTGAAATTCTAGTTAGCGGTGTCGATTGTCAACGTAAATCTTTTGACGGCTTTGAGCGATTTGAAGTCGGTCTTGTATCAATTCTACCTTCTCTGTTGTGATTTGGATCAATTCTGGTCCCAACAATTTTCTTTCTCCAACTTCTACCCAACATGCGGGGGAGCGACACCTTCTACCATAAGTGCCTCATACGGAGCCATTTGAATACTTGCTTGATAACTATTATTATATGCAAATTCCACTAATAGTAAATGATCATCCTAATTCCCTTTCAAATCAAGTACGCATGCCCTAAGCATATTCTCTAAGGTTTGAATGGTTCTCTCAGATTGTCCATCCATTTGAGGGTGAAAAGCAGCGCTGAAATTCAATTTTGTTCACATGGCTCTTTGTAGCCTTTTTTTCAGAAGCGAGACACGAATCTAGGGTCATGATGAGAAACAATTGAAACTGGGGTTCCATAAAGCCTAATAATTTCCCGCACATACAACTTAGCTAACTTTTGTAAAGAATGGGTAATCTTAATGGCAAGAAAATGAGCAGATTTAGTTAACCTATCAATAACTACCCAAATAGAATCATTACCATTTGAACTCCTTGGTAAACCTGTCACAAAATCCATAGTAATATGTTCCCATTTCCACTCAGGGATATGTAGGGGTTGCAGTATTCCTGGTGGTTTTTGAAGTTTTGCCTTTACTTGTTGACAAACCAAACACTGAGATATAAATTTTGCTATCTCCCTCTTCATGTCATTCCACCAGAATACTTCTCGAAGATCCCTATACATTTTTGTACATCCGGGATGAAATGTGAATCTTAAGTAATGATTTTCCTCCAAAATTTGCCTCTTTAATTGGGCATCACATGGCACACACACTCTATTTCCAAACCTTATCTTACCCTCGTATCACAAATTCAATTATCTTACCCTCGATGACTTTTTCTCTAATCTTCTTCAGTTGTGGGTCATTTACTTGTGCAATTTTAATCCTTTCCATCAACATGGGTTGTACTTGTAAGTTTGTGATTATTCCTCCTTTGCTATAAATACATACATATATTTCTATACTTCTCAAATCCCTTAACAAAGGTTCCTGATTTGTAATGAGACATGCTAAATTTTTTGTAGACTTCTTACTTAAAGCGTCGACTACTACAATAGCTTTCCCCGGGTGATAATGAATATCTAAATCATAATCCTTCATTAATTCTAACCACCTCCTTTGTCTCATATTCCATTCTTTTTGTGTAAAGATATATTTTAAACTCTTATGATCGGTATAAATCTCACAAGTCTCACTATAAAAATAATGTCTCGAAATCTTAAGAGCAAAAATTACAGCTGCTAATTCTAGGTCATGGGTTGGATAATTCTGCTCATGGGTTTTTAACTGTCTCGAGGCATAAGCTACTACTTTTCCATTTTGCATTAGCACACATCCCAAACCATTTTTAGAAGCATCACTATAAATCACAAATCCCCCTGTCCCAAAAGGAATAGTTAAAATTAGGGCATTTACTAATCGATTCTTAAGTTCTTGAAAACTATTCTCAACTTCCTCAGACCATTCATATTTCACCTTCTTTTGTGTTAACCTAGATAGAGGTTTGGCGATACTGGAAAATCCTTTAACAAATCTTCTATAATAACCGACTAATCCAAGGAAACTACGAATCTCTATCACATTAGTTGGTCTAAGACAATCTAGTATAGCCTTGATCTTTTGAGGGTCAACTGACACTCCCTCCTTGGAAATGACATGGACTAGAAAAGAGACACTAGGCAACCAAAGCTCACACTTCTTTAATTTCGCATATAATTTCTCCCTCATAAGGATTTATAACACAGTCTCTAAATAATTTTCATGTTCTTCAATACTTTTGGAATAAATAAGGATGTCATCAATGAAAACAACCACACATTGATCCAAATATTTCCTAAACACTCTATTCATCATATCCATAAAAGCGGTTGGTGTATTAATCAGTCCAGATGGCATCATAAGAAATTCATAGTGACCATATCTAGTACGAAAAGCTGATTTCGAAATATCCTCCTCCTTAATCTTCAATTGGTGATAGCCATACCTAAGGTCAATCTTTGAAAATACCTGCGCTCCTTGTAGTTGGTCAAACAAATCATCTCTATGAGGTAGGGAATATTTATTCTTAATGATCACCTTATTTAGTTCATAATAATCTATACATAACCTCATCGTCCCATCCTTCTTTTTACCAAATAACACCGGAGCACCCCAAGGGGATATACTTGGTCTAATAAAACCCTTGTCTAACAGATCTTGTAATTTAACTTTTAACTCCCTTAGTTCTAAAGGTACCATGCGATAAGGTGGTTTTGATATTGATATAGTTCCAGGAATAAGGTCAATCATAAAATCTATTTCTCTACTAGGAGGAAGACTGGGTAAACCATCTGGAAAAACATCTGGAAAATGTTTAGCTATAGCAAGATCTTCTAACCTAGGCTCTTTTGTTTGCAAATCAATAACACTTGCAAGGAATCCTTGACATCCTTTCTTAAGAAAACTACAATCTTGCATTGCAGAGATAATACGTATGGGAGATAGGATGCCAGTTCCTACAAAAATAAATTCTGGATGTTTAGGAATTTGGAAAGTAACTCTCTTCTCAAAACAATCTACCTTAGCATGATACGATGCTAACCAATCCATCCCCAAAATGACTTTAAAATCTCTTATGTCTAAAATTATCAAATCGATAAATAGTTTATGAATACAAACATCTATAGGGCAAGACTTATATACCAATGTTCCCGTCAATAACTCACCCGAAGGAGTAAAAACGTGTGGAATATTAGGAAAGTGGTTAACAAAATGTACATACACAAATGAATGGGTAGAACCAGGATCTATTAAAACTTGAAAATTTTGTGCACATATAGAAAGTGTATCTAACAGTAGGCATTAGAAGCCTTTGCATCAGAAAGATTAAAAAATCTACCTTGTCTGCCATGATCCTTGTTGTCATTAAAAGTCTTTGTTGGCACCTTTCCTTTGTTCGGGCAATCTCTCATTTTATGTCCCTTTTGGCCACACCCAAAGCTACTTCCCGTCTCCAGGTAACCTCTATGAATATTACCGCACCGTTGGCATCTATCAACATTAAAAGTTTTATTTACAAAAGGTCGCTATGTATTTGGTATATTCCTCAAGCGTTTGTTATTGGGGTTCCTTCCTCTTTTTTCTCCAAACTTCCTCTTCCCCTCTCTAACCTGATTATATTCTTCAATATCCTTCTCAGCTATCGTTGCCCTAATCACCGCGTCATTATATGATGTCAACTTTAAGATGGAAATTCAACTACGATTATTCAACCTCAACCCACATTCAAACTTCTTGGCTTTTAAAAAATCGATTATCATAACATGAGGTGCAAAACGGGATAACTCAGTAAACTTTGCCTTATATTGACTAACCATCATATTTCCTTGAATTAGACTCATGAAGTTAGCTGCTTTTTGGTCTTCCACCATTTCGGGAAAGTATTTCTCGTAGAAGATCACCAAGAAGTCATTCGAACCTATGGGATCATTCATTTCCCCGTGTATTCTCTTAGTCATTCTCCACCAATGTTCGGCTTCACCTTCTAACATGAACGTTCCAAATGAAACCATTTGTACGTTCCAAATGAAACCATTTTTTTCATCTGTACACTTAAGAACATATAACATCTTTTCCATTTGTATCACCAAACTTTCTGCTTCAGTGGGGTTAGGAGTACCTTTAAAAGATGGTGGATTCAACTTCTTGAACTGTTATTCACCTGATGCTCCACAATCCTTGCTAGACTTTCAATTGCCTTGTATGCACCTTCCAGTCCTTCCATACTTGAACCACTAGTTCCCGTAGTTGATCTTGTCTAGGTCATTTTCTGCAGTCATGGCCAAAGGTAAGATGTATTATACTATCTCAAAATTGCAAATTATAAGGACAATTTAATATAAACAGTTATATGAGATGTAAAACATATGGAGGGTAATCACATAAGTCGGATATTTCATCCTATATCCTATGTATGGAAACTTAAAATCTATAACGTTCAAAACTTATGTTTAGTAGTCTACCGGTTCATAACCTATGCTCTGACACCACATCTGTCACGACCCCGTTCCAAAATAGTAGTGGGGAACGAGTGTCTTTGACATGCCACCAAGGTAACAAATATTCTGACTTAAATTATTTCCTTAATTAAATGTAACGGAAATACAATTACATAATTATGAATCGTAAAATACTGAAATTAAAGGAATTACGTCATCAGAGCTTTCTAAAAAGAAACTTTATTTATATTACAAGTAACAACGAATTAAAACTTAAGATGAAATTTAAAACTTATTACAAGAGAGCCAAAATGCTCTTTTTGATATAACAAACTTTTTTTTAAATAACAAAAAGATATCTAAAAGTTGAATCTTCCATATAGTCCTTTCACGTTCCCTCCAAGCCTATTTATTTCCTGAAAAATGGTTAGTTATATAACATCAGCTAAAAGCCGAGTGAGGTTCAATCTCCAAACATTCCAAGGTTTTGTTCAGAAAATTGATACCTATTCAAATCCAAAGAGTAAACATATACATATATGGATAGGAATTTCCTGTATAAAATTTGAGATGACAGTATATAGAAATGAATAGCCCAGAATATAACAGATATGGCAAATCAATTTGCAATATCTTTTTCTTTCAATCATATCATTTTAATGGCCAAGTACACTCTAATATCGTATTCTTCTACCATATTATTCCCCGGTAGTTGAGGGTCAATCAAACTTGTTCGTCACAACGCCTTATTTAGGACACACCAACGATAACCCAGCTAGGAAGGTCAGTCAGTAAGAGAGGTCCCTTAGGATGAATCTTATTTTCAATATTCAATATCATTTTCAAAAGTCTTTTTAATCGGTATGTCTATATGGACAAATATAAACATATCACAAGGAATCTATCATCGGTATCAAATGAATTTTGAGAATAAAAGAAATTCACAAAATATATATAGCTTGCATAATATCATATAATTAAAACGCACAAGGAATGTCAGAGTACTCACCTAAAACAGAAGTATGAAGTTACAGATATCGAGTCTTGGATCACTAACACGAAACTTCTTCTTAAATTTTCTCGTATTTTCTCTCACTATTTTTCTTTGATGTTTTGGATGAATTTCGTGTAATAATGATCCTAAAGGCCTTATTTATAGTTTCCCAAAGATATTAGGGCATTGACACATGTCTAGCTATCCAAGCTTTTATAATGGCGAGTCAGCGTTTACGTGTCACACAACGGGGCGGTTTTGCAGTCTTAATTCACCGAACTGTGACACTTGTTTGAGCTTTTCCTGTAACGATGACACGTGTTTTAGCTTTATCTATTTGAATGACATGTGCAATCACGAGGTGTCAAGAATGAGGTGGAAAGGTGTTAGGGTATAATGTCATTTTACACATTAAGGGCATTTTGGTAATTTCACACGATATGTTTTCAATATTTCTCAGAGGTCCTTGAAAATATTTTATTTACAAAATTTTCCTTTTTATATTTTCATTTTAGTCCCTAAAACTTTCTTTATTTAAAATTAAGTCCCTAAAGTCTCATAAAATTACGTTTTCTACCCCAAAACTTATCATTTAGCTTAGGATATGCTATAAAACTTTGATTTAATCCATTTTGATGAAGAAGGAGGTTATTTCAAAGTGTTTAAGTCGTCCAAACTAGCCTCCCCTTCCAAGCAATCAAAATATAACACATGGCTTGGTAATAAGACAAAATACGACTTAAAGGATGGACATATTTGCCCTTATTTCGTAATTTCGGTATAACTTCTTGCTCGGACCTCCGTTTAACACACCGTACAAACCTAATTCATATATCTACAACTTTTTAGTTTTTACCTCAAGTCAATTGTTATATTATAATGGTCAAAACTAGTCTCTAATATGAACATTCCTACCAAAAACTTTAAAATTTTAGGTTTGTAACTAATTTGATATTTGATGATTTATTAAGGGGGGATTAGACTAAAAATAATAAATTAACATTATCCATATCACATATGAAATAATAAAACATTTGAAACTATATATGAATATATAAAAATGGGGTCGTTACACCTGTGATATCGCCTCACCTAGATAATACTGGAAAGCTTGATGTGCTTTAGCGTGGGTGATTAGGGAAGAGTTATATTTTCTTATTTTTGCTATTCTTTGCCCATAATCTAGGGTTTATCACTAGAATTGTGCCGTTTTTGCGCACCGAGAGGTTGTTTTGCCCTGAATAGGCCCTAGTTGGTACGCTCTCCACGAGTTTCGTGAGAACAACTCAGTTTCTGGGACTATTTCCTTCACTGTCTAAGACGGGGTGCGGCGAGGTAGTTTAACTACCCTTCTTGTCATAGCCCCTATAAGTGCAGTCTGGTTACAGCAGCTTCAAATCATCAAGGAATGGACTCATGTGGTTTGAGGCTCAACCTTGGTAAAATTCCCTTCAAGGGCAGCGGCAGTACACATATGTGCCACACTTGTCGCAGCCACAATAATAAGCCCCCATACAATAGCTGCAAGGTTGCCCTCCCGCCATTGGGATCTAATTCGGTTTGGGCTAACTTCATCGTTTGGGAAATTCTTCAAACTGCAACTGGAACATGTAGCCACAACCCATACACAAAGGCATTAAGGGGTAAGCAGATTCCCTCATTAGTATGGTGTCGTGAAAACCACATTGTCAGTAAATTCAAAGTCCTCAGCCACCTGATCAACCCACTCTTGGGTCATAATGCTATGGACACTAAGTGCAGCAATAGGTCTCTCAGCCCTCCCAGACGTGCCAGCAGGTGCGTCCCTAACCTCATACCCACTACCGCGGCATCTATATCTATTGGTTGGTTGCTTGAATTAGCCTCTTCCTTCATGATCGCGGAGTCTGAGTCTGAATATATCACTACATAGTTTTGGCAATTTCTCAACTGGCACGACCCTATTGTCCTCAAAGGACGCACTGAAGGAAGCTTAGGAGGAGAAACTCCAAAGTGTGTGTTCCAAAAGTTTATGAGACATTCGTCAGGATCAAAACTCATATGGCTGCTGCAACACCTGAAAAGGAGAAAGGGTTCGCAGTTAGGTGTCGCAGCCAATATAGTCATATAGGCCTCTTAGAGGCCGCGGCAGGAATAATGATATATTAAGTTTGAAGGATTAAGTAGAAATGTTAGCAAATTTGGTTAACTACACCAAGTGTTGGGCTCTAGAATCCTAGAAATCAACTTCTACCGCGGCATATTATTTCGGGGAAGGAGATATGGTATAATCTTACATGCCGCAGCTATTGGGTTATTAGCAAAGCGCCGCGAACACTAACCCAAGGCCAAGGTAAAAAATTTATATACAAGAATTTCTTAATGATGTCGCTGCCATTCATACACAGGATATGGCCCCTCATATGTTATAGGGTGCGGCCCTAGTTTGTTTACTTAACAAGCCGCATCCCCTTTCATTCATGCGCCTAAGATAACCCTAAGGGTAAAAGTTAATATTTATCGTACAAACATTTTTATGAGGCCGCAACCAGACATGCCACATGTCGCATCCAAATTATTTAACAGGTGAGTATTTATGGTTGCCTAATTTAAAGATCGAAGCCTAGAATGTGAAAGATTTGCTCAAGAACACCAAGAACTGAGTAAAGCCCAAATATTCCAATCCAATCCAGCAAAATGTTCATTAATTGGGTTAGCATGGGTGTTAGCAACTTATTTTAACAAGTGAAGATTGATTCAAATACAAAAGCAATCAACTACTATGATCCCAACAATCAAAAGAATTCAAATGGGTTCAGTGCATTTTGGAATTAACAGACATGGGTTCAAGTGTTAATCAGTTCATTACAATAAGTCCAAATGGATCATTTATAATTAAAACATCCTCTATTCACATACACAATTCAGTCTGCATCCCTAAAATACCCAGAAACATCAAGTTCAGATCAACAGAGGGTGGTATTATCGATTAATTAAGGAATCTCTTAGAGAATTGCGTGTATTACACAAAGTATCAGGTATAAACCATAAGCTTCTCTTAAATTAGAAAAAGGGAATCATCTATAGTAGGAGGCCTGAATTGGAAGCATCATTTGCAGAGATACGGTAGAAAATGAGAAAACTAGTCGAAAGATTACCTGGAAATCGAGAAGTGAGGTTGCTCAGCTTTAAACCACCTTACGCCGCCTCAGAACCACCACACGCTGCCTTAGAACATTTTCAAAAAATCAAGACAAGGAATTAATAGAATTTTTCTTTCGATATGCTCTCAGAGATTTGGGAAACGTAATGAAGGCCACAGCCGAATCCATTTATATAGAAGGGCGCGGGAAGACGAAATGACATTTTTTAAATAACCATTGCAGGGATAACATACCATGGCACCCTAGTATCAATACGCAGCACCAATCAATCCCTTGGCACTACGCCTTGGGGGCTTATTGATAAGAAAAATATATCTCCCTACCGCGGAAGGAGTACAATGGTCATGCGCCGACACTTTGCCACTGCAGCCTATCACCTATAGGTTGTGGCTATACATGCCTTACAGGTCTACTTTC
Organism: Sambucus nigra; assembly: GCA_949130495.1. Lineage (NCBI taxonomy): Eukaryota > Viridiplantae > Streptophyta > Magnoliopsida > Dipsacales > Adoxaceae > Sambucus > Sambucus nigra. Next base: position 173,543,851 of record OX422222.1, on the reverse strand, counting down.
GGAGCAGGTCAGACTTAGGATGCGGCCCTTACATCTCACACGGCGCGTCCCTTACCAATTACGATGCAGCCCCAATGTGTCACTTAACAGGTCGCAGCCCCTTTCACCCTGCAGTAGCAATACAGCATCTTCACATATAAACAAAGTTCCATACCCCGAGATAAAAGGTGGGTGATTCATTCCTCATCCGAATTCGGGTTCATTTCTAGTACCAATACATAGATCAGAGATCACGACACTCTTTAGACCACTCGGTCCAGCTTGGGGGCTACTCTCCGGCATCACAGCCTTCTCTCTGGCACACCAGAATCCTTATAGATATGTATTCTCTTCTCTCATCTACATTCTACGCCTATTATGGCATTGTAAATAAGTACTACAAACGTATATAATGAGAGTGGCACCAAAGTGGACGTAGGCTCATTTTTATAGCCGAATCACTCTATATCTTGTCTTTTATCTCTCTTTACTTTCTCTATTCGCTTATTATGCACTTTATACTCGACTTGCTGGTACGAGAACAACGAGTGAGCGATTTTTCGTATCATCAAAAATAATTTCATGCATTAAAGCACACACACACACACACACACACACACACATATATATATATATATATATATATATATATATATATATATATATATATATATATATATATAGAGAGAGAGAGAGAGAGAGAGAGGCAGGCTCCTGTGCACACTAACTTTGCACACTAACTTTGCACATTACCTTTTAAAGGTGGTAAAAAAAATATTTTTGAGTTGATTTTTTTTTGTGTGATATTTAAACATTTCAAGGAACCCATATAAAAAAAATCAGCTCAAAAAAACTTTTTTTGCTATTTTTAAAAAATCGGTCAAACTTTCGCAGTTTTTAAGCCCTTTAAAAACTGCGAAAGTTTGACCGATTTTTTAAAAATAGCAAAAAAAGTTTTTTTGAGCTAATTTTTTTTATGTGAGTCCGTTGAAATGTTAAAATATCACATAAAAAAATTGGTGTGCGCCAGCACTAAGTTTGCACACTTTTAAAAGGTAATGTGCAAAGTTAGTGTGCAAACTTAGTGTGCACAGGAGCCTGCCTATATATATATATATATATATGCGTGTGTGTATGTGTGTGTAAGGTAGTTGAATGTGCAGTAGATATAACGTGTTAGAGTCTCTATTCTGCCATCCGATTTGCATTGTTGTAATTTCCATCGGGCATTCGGCTCATTCCCTCATCTTTGTTATGGCAGGTTGGGTGCGATTTCGCATTTTGATAGCATTGTATAGGTAAGTAACTTTTTATTTTTACGTTAGTAGATCTATATGCTCGGATTCAGGGATGTTTCCCAAGGTTCCTTCACGTGGTTTGACTTAAGTTGGAATCGCATGCTAAACAAGTGAAATCTTAATTAAATAAAACTAGACTAATAACATTATATAGATTATTTCATTGCATTTCACACCTAATGCTCAGAATTGATCGAGTTGACCACGTGTAATCCATAAATCCAGGTTGGGGTGTTACAAATGGTATCAGAGCTCTAGCTTCAAGGTTGACATGTTGAGGTCGGTAATGGATCTTTTAACGTCAGTATTGATTTTGGGTCAATCACGCTAGATTGGTGACGATTTCAATTCGTGTTCTCGACAATAGAGTCAAGGATATTAGCATGACGGGTAATTGAGTGTCAAGTGGCATGCGACCAAGTCATTTGTAATTAATCGCTTCTGCGCTTCTGATTGGACATGTTAGTGATTTACGAATGTCTGTGCGAGCCAATAATGGTGATATCATGATTTTTAGTGTGAGGAGATTGTGTATAAATCCTTCATGATGTGAGAGGTCTATTAAGATGTTAATAGATTAAAATGACGTATATTGAGTTAAGGACATGGATTTTGTAAAGTCAACTAAAAAGATTGGGTAACTAGAGCGTCATACCTAAGCAGTGTTGACTTCTGATAAAGATACAATAAGTTCTTGGGTGCAGTACTTACGGGTAGTTAATGCGGATGATGTGATTAGGTGAACTTGATCCTTGGGCTAGTGTCATATCGTAGATAATTGATGATTCGGTAGGAATGAGGAACCGTGTGGGTCAACACTTGGGGATGTGTATACAGTTTGGGTCGGTAAGATGCTATGGTTATAAGTAAGTGCCTTGGTGGCTATTGGTTGAAAGTTGTACCTCGCAAGATATGATGTGAGCTACGGGCAAATAGTGGTAAGTGTGTTACATATGCAACAATGATGATTAGAGTGACTTAGGATTGAACTATAGACAGTATTCCACGAGTGGGTTTTAAAAGATATGATGCAATTTTAAGGAATAAGATCCCTAATGATGTTGGTGATGTAAAACTAGAGGCTTATAGGTTATATACGATGTCCCATATCCTGCTAGAATCCTTATTAGTGTCAGCCCGTGGGTTGATACGTGGTCTATAGCTTCAAACGTTTGGAAGAAGGTTTTCAGACCTTTATTGGATTTCGAGAAGTGGTTCATAGGTTAGACATATGTCGATGTTTTGGACAAAAGGGAGATGAGATTATCTATCTAAATACCGTATGCCATTTTAGAGGCCTAAATAATGGATGGATGCGAGGCAGTTTCAGTGTGAGTATAATTTAAGGAATTCCTTGGAGTATCCTTAGAACTACTAGCATATGGCACCCTTGAAGGTAGAAATCGACTTCTTAAGATTCCTTGAGGTGTTTAGTGGTTAAGGTGGGCCATGTGAAGAGGCTTGGGGACTAATGTCTTTGCGAGTACCAGATAGTCATGACATGAATATTGAGAAATTTGTGGAGCATACCTACGATGAGAAAATAATAGGTGACAAAATCTTATCAGGTTTTTTATGACTTTTACGTGGGGTATGCTTGGTGTCCTTAAGGAACCACAGGTTCAGTATTATGAAATGATAGTATTCTGGTGATGATCATATTGAGAGTCATATGATGATCTCTGAATATTGGTCAAAGTTTAAGAGAGTCGAATGGTATACGTTACGGGTCCTGTCATTCAAAATGGAACAGATGAGTGATGTAACCTTCTAAGAGAAATTGGAAGCTTGTGTCGTGATTGGGCATAATGACTGTCATCATAATATGACTAATGTAGGTAGTGTAATACTTGGTTTAGAGGAGTACTAGGAAATGCATTCGGGACTTAGATGGATGATGTCATGTTAGAGACTTAAAAATGGCACCCCAGGAGGGATATCGAAGCATGATTAGGATGTTGACTTGTATCGACAACATAAGCTAAAATAGCCCTGGCAAGGAAGGGACTAGTTCTTGGCATGTCCTGCTAAACTGATAAAGATTAAGAGGTGTATCCCTATGTGGTACTTACTACCCTTAGAATGATAATGGCGACCAGTGTGTCCGTCACATAAATTCAATTTGGGTAGAACCTAGAGATAAGCTCAGTGATGACCTTGCATAGTTAGAGGTTATAATAAGGTGAATGTTTCTCTTAACGGTGGTATGATAATGTCGACAATGACCTAAGTTTATTAGGTTGGTCATGATTTCACGTTGACTACAGGAGAGGACAAGGCAGTCTTTGGCATTAGTAATTCGTCGATCAAAATGTTTCGCGTATGTCGAGGGTGTGAGGAGGAAGCCTTACTCCTAAGGAGGGAACTCCAGTGTTGACTTTCCAAAGGACAATAGGTTTGTATATTACTTTCGTCTTATGGGGATGGATGGTTTGTGATCCAATTCGTTAACGTGACTCGAGCCAGGGTGTGTGGATAGGTTAGTACCTTATGAGAATATCTGGGAGTAGTAGTAGACTTCAAAGAGTGGCATAGATTTGCCTTTCGTAAACCATAGTCCATTGCATACGAATAGAAGTTTCCTGAAACGGTTATTTATTCTTTCTGATCCCCTGTGTCCCTTTCGGTACTGGTGATCGAGGATTGTGTTCCCACGGTTGTGGCAGCCCGGATATGTACCATGTCATGGTATGGCCCGATTTGGCTCAATAGAGTCTAGTTGGGCGTAGCATGGTCAATGTAGCTCGGTAACTGGGTGCACCCTTGTCTAAGGTATCCTTGTTATTTCACAAAGTTCTGTGTATGGGTGGATGCGCTTTCGGCCACACAGTTTGTTCATAGTATCCATTCACCTTAGAATTAGCGACCTTATGATTGGCCGGGATGGAGATCAGTGGCTCTGGTTATAAAGAGAAGAATGATGACTTGAGGACATCGTATAGTATTAGAACTCGAGGAAATATAGCACTAAGTGTTGTTTGCCACGATAGGTGGATTGGTTTAATGACTGGGCGAGTGTTCCCTAGTAGTACACTTAGAGTGGCGTAGATTCTTGGAAGAGTTCTACGGGATGGTAATGATTGAACGCATGATTTCAAACATAGTGGCATGTCCCCCCCCCCCCCCCCCCCTATATGAGGGACTTGCGAGGTGAGGTTAGTATCAAGGCTAAGTGAATTTTCTTGGCCAGGAAGACCCGATAATTTGACGAGACTCAGTATAGGTATTCCCAAGAATTGAAACAATTTATGACAATCGATTGGGTGGTCAGTTACACGTTGTTTGCCCTTGGGTGATCATTGAACCTTAAACAATGTCACCGGTAGAGGCACCGGTATGCTCGAGTGTTAGCAAAGAAGCCTTAGGGATTGATTTAACTTTATAATTGAGTGAGTGGTGACTCAAGGACTATTATGTAAAGCTTAATGTCTAGCGTGATGAGTGAGCATTAGAACATGTAGTGTATCAGGTTCTTTAGTGACAACCCCTTTTGGAAGGGCGTATGATGACTTTTGGTGATTGAGGACTTCGATGACTTAGCCCTAAAAGATCCGTGTGACTTAGATTAAGGATTGATAATCCTGAGAGTTTGTGGAATCAATGGATTAACAATTTTGAGGACAAAATTCCCTAAGGAGGAAATAATGTAACACCCGCCCTGTGATTTTATCGTACTTGTAAGATTTGATAAATTGGTATGACCAATTGGTCTTAGGACTTGATGGTAAGGACCATAAGATAAAGTTGGGTAACTTCATGGCCTTCGTACTCATTGAACTGGAATTTTTAAGGCACGAAGTTGGGACCGAGGAAATTAGAGGTCGTTCAAACGAGGGGCCAATCTCGTTCGAACGAAACTCCTAACCACTCAGGTCTGATTCATTTATCGCGCATGCTAACATCTTGTTAAAACACCTCGTTATAGGGGTCATTCGAACGAGTGAGCAATCTCGTTCGAATGAGGCTCAGGGTCATTCGAACGACCGGAGCTAAGTTTGAAAATCTTATACTTTTTAATGTCGTGTCACGAAATGGGTCATCGAATTTGATTACATGTCGACTTTTCAGTGACCTGAATCAAAATATAGGATAATAAACTAGATTACCCTTGGCCTAATTAGGGTTAAGTGTGAGAGCATTTGGGTAATTTAACCACTTAAGGTCTTTGGAAGTATAAAATATGTGTTTGGCTCATTTGGGAGACCCAAATCAGATTTCCTCTCTCTCTCTCTAGATCTTGAGAGCTTCTCCTCCACCAACCACCATAAACCCCCCTCCACCACCATCACTCCACCTTGTGCCACCATATTTAAGAGTTATACACCCATTTCTACCATGGTGGAGCAAAGCTACGAAATTTGGAGATGTTGTTAAGGGTTTCTGAGGAAGAAGAGTTGAAGATTATTAGAGTTTGAAGGGGGTTTTGCTTGGAGCTTTCATGGAGGCAAGCTTCGTGGAGCTAGGCCACCTTAGTAGGTGGTAGGTTACCATCTTCCTCTGCATTTTATCCACCATTGTTGGAGCTTCATTTGAAGTGGGAAAAACTTTACTCTTTAAGTTTAAGACTCTATATTTCTAATATTTGGTCTTGCATGTAGAGTTTAAGAGTTGGATGAACATATGATTTAAGAATGATATTTTTTATGGTTTGTTAAAATGGGTTTACAAAAAGGTATCAATGATTTTGAGCAAAATGATATATTTCAAGAAAACTTGGTGTTTAAACATTATTATGGAATAAAAATATTGGAAATGTTTTATGAACAAATATTTTCAAAGTTTTCTTGTAAAAATTGAGATTTTTATATAAATAGATATTTACTCAAGTTTTGGAGAAATAGAAATGTCTTTTAGTTTTAAAAGCATGTTTTTGTCAATATTGTGAAATTTTTAGAATGAACCATATGTTAGACCCATTTAAATAGAATTTTTGGACATAAAATCCATATTCTCACGTACATAAACTCGTAGTATTTTTATGATGAACATAAAACCAAGTTTAATGAGGGTTCTAATGGGTTTAAACATGAAATAAAGAAAATAGAAATTTCATCCTTTAAAGTTTATAAAAGGGGTTAAAAATATGATAAATGAAATTTAAGACTATATGTCAAAATAAAGGGAAAATGACATTTTCTTATGAAGTAGTCTACAAAGGGTAAAAGAATGGAGTTTTCTTAGTGAAGAAAGTAAAGAAATAAATAGATTTCCAAATTGAGATAATGTTACTCCAAAGTGTTAAATAAGTGTTAAGGAGTTAAAACATTTAAGAAGTTAGTGAGTGTAACTTAATAATTATTTGAAAAATAACATTTGTGAAAATGGAGAAAGTGATAAGTTTGGAAACAAATGGGTAAAATGATAATTTTACATAAAGTGGATCATTTTTATGAAATAAAAATGTTAGGAAGGGTTGTTACACAAAATGGTCCTAAATGAAAGTGATTTTTGGGATAAAATAAATGCAAGTGTACAAAGAATAAGAAATGACGATTTTAAAGTGTAACCTGAGTTAGGGTAAAATCCCAGATTTTGGCTTCGACCGATAAAAGAAAGTGGAATAATGTGGACATTTGAAAAATATTAAAACACATTAATATGGACTCGGATGACATTGGGATAATTAAGGAGGGCCCAGAGCCCTGGGGTGAAAAATCAAAAATCACTGACTGGAGCATTTTGTAGCATGGCCGACGGTGTGGAGCCCGTTAAAGTATGTAGATATTGAAAGCTCGAGAAAAAGATAATAGAAATGGAACATGTCAAGAAATGGGTTGTGTGGTGAATATGTGAAAAGGCAACCTAACTTGAATGAATTAATAAATGTCCCGGTAAAGGGTAAAGTGGACAAGTAAATGTGAAAATTAATTAATATTCATTAAGTAAAGGAATGGCAAAGTGAAGTGACTAAATGGGTACTTAAGCAACCTAATGAGGTTTAAGCATAATTAACAAAAGAGTGTGTTTATGAAGGTTTTCAAAGAAAATAATTATTTTCTAACACGGTGCTTGTTCTGTTAAAGTAATTTTCAATGAAAATACTAAGGTAAATTTGGTATGAGTAACAAGGAAATTTCGGTAAAAGAAATGACTTTTCTCAAACAAAGGGTATTTGTTTATAGTATTTAACCGGGTGCGTTAAATCAAGAAACAAATATCAAGACAAGTAAAAGAGGTTCTTTTATGAGAATAAAGCAAATTAATTAGATTAAGTAACGTTTTTGGAATTAAAACGGTTTCATGCATTAAAGCATGTGTGTCTATATATATATATATGCATGTGCATGTAGATAGAACGTGTTAGAGTCTTTCTTCTTCCATTCGATTATATATTACGTTGTTGTAATTTTTCATTGGGCATTCGGCTCATTCTCTCGTCTTTATTACGGCAGGTTTGGTGCAGTTCCACATTTTGAGAGCGTTGTACAGGTAAGTAACCTTTTTTTTATTTTTACGTTAGTAGCTTTGTATGCTCGAATTCTGGGGATGCTTCACAAAATTCCTCCACGTAGTTTGACTTAAATTGAAATCGCATGCTAAACAAGTGAAATGTTAACTAAATAAAACTGGACTACCAATATCATATAGGTTGTATCATTGCATTTCACATCTAACGCTCGGGTCGGACCGGTTTGACCACGAATAACCCATAAATCCAGGTCGGGTGTTACAAAGGGAAAATACCTAGACAAAAGGATCTAGAGCTAAAAAAATCATATTTACGAGTCATTACGAATTGAAGAGGTAAAGTGGAAGAAAAGAGAGAGAGTTCAATAGAGGAAGGGAGGATACTAACACACCAACTTGTTCCATGCCAAAGCTAATTAAAGTTAGAAATTCAACTTGATAAAGTCCTTAAGCAATCGTGAAGGTAAGTGTACAAAGGTTATATGGGCTTTTTAAAACGTGTTATCAAATCTGATCATATCTAAATAATCCATCATTGCTTCCAAATAGTATGTTATTTTGAAGATGGATCAACAAGTAGCGAGGGAGATGAGCATGCCTCTCTTATAGCGATTTGACTCTTTTGAGATATGACTTACACTTGACAAAATGGCTCATTTAACAGTGTCTAGATGAATTTTTTTTATTTAATTAAAAGTATTGAAACATTGTTTGGCCGAGTGTCACTAATATCACCAGTGCTCTTTCTTGAATGAGATTAAATAGTTAAATAAAATAAAATGCACATAATTATATCTTTCCTATTCTAAAGATAAAAAAAAAAAATTAAACGGGACTTTTTTTTAGATTATTAGATTACGTTACGACCTCTACAAGATAGAAATAAAAGTTTAGCTAATAGGTTAAAAATAGTCCTGGCTTTCATAATTTGAACAATTAGAGTGTATTTATTTGGTTCATCTAATTGTAGATAATATTATATATGCTTATGTGCGGGATCATTTTCTTAAGAACCCAACTCATGGAAAGATGGGGCATGTTTCTCTAAAACTTGACATGATTACGCTTGAGTGGAATGGGATTGTAAAAAGTCATGCTTCTTGGTCAGTAATGGGTCGATCTCATCATGATGTTGTTTTTTGTGAGTGTTACTCTATATTATTGTGAATGGTGAGCATAAGTCTATGTTTGGGAGTTTAGGAGAGAAATTATTAAGAGAGAAACGAAAAGAAGTGATGTTAATAAGAGAGAAGAGAAGAGAAATTAATATTCCTTCCTTTGTTTGGGAGTTTAGGAGAGAAAGATAAAATAACTTTATCTCTTGTTTCTTGGGAGTTGAGAGAAAAATAAATTGTTGTGAGAGGAAGAAGTAAAATTCATTAAAAAAAACATTCCCCTCCCTCATTTTCTTTTCGATTTGGAGAGAAGGTTTTTTTAAAAATCATCCTTTCTTTTCTTACCTTTTATATTCCCAAATGAGAGAATGTGTATCATTTCTCTCCTATTTAGACTCCCGAACATGGAAATTGAACACTTTACCTTCTTTTCTCTCCAAGATATGACTCGCAAACATAGACTAAGGGCTTTTATAATCTTGTGAAGGGTATATGACATAGATGCCCTCTACCGAAGGTTTTTTTAAAAAATCATCCTTTCTTTTCTTACCTTTTATATTCCCAAATGAGAGAATGTGTATCATTTCTCTCCTATTTAAACTCCCGAACAAGGAAATTGAACATTTTATCTTCTTTTATCTCCAAGATATGGCTCACAAACATAGCCTAAGGGTTTTTTCAATCTTGTTAAGGGCATATGACATGGATGCCCTCTACCGCCCCATATTCTTCTTATATGTGGAGAGGGTTTCTTATATATTTTCGGTAACAAAAAACTACTGAAACATAGTGGGAGTTTTGTTCAACAAACAGTGTTTAAAGGTTTGTCAAATTATTTTTCCAAGTTGATAGACTTACTATTTAGAGAGATTTGCGTGAAAAGGAAAATCATGTGAAGAACTTTGTGAAGAATTATGAGTAAGGCTTAGGAAGAGGATAACCCTGACCAAAAATGCCATTTTCTTAGGCAAAAACACTCCGCCAGTTTCCCACCTCAAATATCTAATATGTTTATAATTAAAGAAATAAAATTTTGTAGCAAATATGTTGGTTCCCAACTATTATTGGCAGATCTAAAATATAATTTACCGTTATTAAATGGAGAAGGTTTGGCATAAGTTATAAGGATGGAAGGATAAATTTTATTTCAAATTCAAAATATTCGGTTCTTATTAAAGTGGTGGACCAAGCTTGTCAACCTATATTATGAGCTATTTTAAACTACCTAATTATCTCTGTGTATCTATTATCCATGACTAACAGGTTTTGGAGCAGAAACAACCAAATTGAGTCTAATTACACTATGCATGGTGGAAACCATTGTACCTTCCAAAGGCCAAAATATGGGTTAGATTTCTAAGATTTTATAGCATTTAACCTTGTGCTCCTCGCTAAACAAGGATGACCCCTTATTCAACAACACAATTTCGTAGTATTGAGGATTCTAAAACCAACATACTACCTTAATGACTCTTTATGAGAAGTTTCTAGGACATAATTCTCTAATATATATGGAATATCATTTAACAAGGTTGCTCCTTGAACACTTTATATGATTGCGTATTAGGATGGTTACAAAGTTCGAGAGTGAAATTATAAGTGGGTGTTCTTTGCCTGAAAATAACCCAAGAGGGGGGTTAATTCGGTTTTTTTATAAAATATTTTTCTTTTTATTAATTTCAACCCTTTTTTCTTTCAAATCATTTTTATTTTATAAATGTTTTTTCCTTCAAAACTTAATTAACCATGTTAAAACATTTTCTTTATTAAACGTCAAAAATCATTTGTTTATTTTCTCAAATCATTCTTGTATAATGATGGTTTTTATTATCTTTGAAAACTTGTTTGATCATTTTGAAACATTTTTCTTGTTGGGTCAAAATCATTTATTCTTTGTCTAAAATCCCATACAAATAAACATCCACATAATATTAGTCATACATATAATATAAGTAGAGCAAGAAAGTAAAGTGTAATGGATATATAAATGGACAAAAACATTTCTCTCATGGTTAAGTGATAACTTTCCACCTGTGTCCCGCTTCAAGATGACACTTATAAAAATTCATTATCTTCTGGTGCCTTGTGGTCGATCCAACACTTTACAAGGTAATTCGAACCTCCTTTCAATTGCATCTAATAAGGGAATCACTGCCTCCTTTCCAAAGAGAACCACAAAGGAATCAATAACTGTTTGGAAACTCATAAATGAGGAACTAACAACCCATAATATAAAATTAAGTTAAAGAAAAGAGGTTTGAAGTTCGAGAAAAAATAAAAACTTTATTATGAATGTCATAGCACTTAAATGGTGGAGTTGTTATTGTAGTCTTAGAACTTTGTATGAAACATTATTTAATGTTTTTAGGAGCCTTTGATGTTATTGTTTGAACTTATCTTAGAATTTAGTTTTATGACTGTTGAATTGTTGAGGATGTGGTTGTAAAAGATCTCTTGTTTCAGTGTTTGAGCCCTTGATTGAAGTTAATCTTGTTGTAACCAACACCTTGTATTTGTTGTAGTACTTGAGCTATTAATTTAATTTCGTTTGTTATTGCAGAAACACACTGTATTTTAAGAGTTGATTTTTGTAGTAATTTCACATTGATTGTTGCAATAAATTAAGTCCTTATTATTGTAGCATCCACACTTCCTAACCGAGCTAAATACTATTCATTATTACCTTCAAATCCCATTATACCCCTTATAGAGTATTCAAATTCAAAAGCATCCTAAACAAAGATGAAACTACTTTATCAAACCTATAACTTTACTTAATTATCCAAAATGCCCCTTGATCTTTTCAAACAAGCATAACTTGACCACTACTCAACCTTTAGACCCAAGCCTTATATCAAATCAAACCTCTAGACTTCAACTAACTGAAATTCACAGTCCTAACCCCTTTATTTACCTAAAATTTTAGAAACACCCCTCAAACTTTTAAAAAATACCATATTTAATACCAAATAAATATAAAAACTTCAAATCAAGGACTAAAACTTAAATATTTCACAGTTACACATAGTCCCCTCACCACATCAGCCTCCACATGGGCAGTAGAGGCCAAAAACACGTGACTATACAATATAACCATGTGAAGTTAAAGTTTCCACATTCTTATGTTCTCAAACAATGGAAGAATCCACCTTCAAATTACTCCAATAAACTCTCCTTACCTCCCACTTTAAATCCCCCACGACCAAAAGCAATAAAACTTACCTCTTGAGCCTGCTCAAAGTTCGAAATATTCTTTTAAACTGGTATTCTATTATTTTATGTGTCAAACTTCATTCTTTCAATTCCAATGGTTTTCTGTGTTATTAGTAAGCTCATATCAATCCAAACATCTAAGCTTTTACGTCCAAAATAGCCTTTGTTCAAAGAAACAAGAAAAAATTCAATTAAAGCTTGAGCTTTAATGGTGAAATTTTATTCCTTAGTTTGAATCAGTTTCAAAGTGGGGAAATGGTTGCTTTTGAACTTAGAAGCTCCAGTGCATTGATCATTTTTGAAAAATCATAACTTTTAAGCCTCAATTGCTCGAAGGTGTCTTCTGTTTCAGAAAAACAAAAACTTTAAATTCTCCACAACCAGACCACCTCAATCCTTTAAACCAAATCCAAAATGCTTCCTTAGGATAGCAGAAACACAACTATATTGATAAGACCCCCTTCGATATTCAGTAAAGTTTCGAAAGTTTGGTCAATATTTATTTAAAACACACAGTTTTTTAACTCGATTAATATTAAACCTCAATCCACAAAACTTATATTTTTGGATTCCTTGTGAAAAAATAGGTTGGATTGGTTCAGTAATCATCTCAAATGGTTTAGAAAATCAGAAGTTATGTAAGGTCAAAGTTTTTTCAAACCCTAGGTCAACTGTAGAGAGGTTGAAAATGAACTTTTCAACCACAACCGTTGACTAGACGCGTGAGGGCGAGTGGCCAATCAAAAAATTTTGATTTTTTTTCAATATTTTGATTTTATTTTTCTAGTCAAGATTGTAGAAGGTAAGACCATGTTTGGTCAAGCCTAGCCAAAGTTATAAAAAAAAATTAGGGTTTTAGGTAGAAATATTTTCTTTAGATTGCAAATTGACCCCTCCTGGCTTTTCCAAGTTATTAATTTTAACCCCAACTTTTTTCTACAAGTATTTTGATAGATTTTATATCAAAAAGTCTTATGTCCCAAGTTTTAAATTTTATTGTAAGCCTTAGATTATAAAGTCCCAAAATATTTATAAATTTACGCCTTTAAACTTTAATAAACACAGTTTTTGTTATAATTTTATCGAAACCAACATTAGTATCCACTATAATTACTACACAAATGTTTGTGTATAGATAATCAAGTATCATCCCCTCCTGATCTCCTCTTTTGATCATACTTAGACCGTTCGATATATGTACAAGTAGGTTTTTACTTTTTTAATAGTAAAATTTTGCATACTTGTTTAACTGCTATTGATATCATTTCATGATAGCCCTATTTTATTATAAGTATGTGTAAAAATTATCATACTCATATGTTATTATATCATTGGTTATTTTGTATTATGATCAATCGGATCAAGTTTAACCCTTCTCATCTAATAGACGATTTCATAAAAATCATTATCATGATTGAATCAGTTCACCCTGCACCTCTGTGCATATTTGAAAGAAGCACCAATATTAATTAGGAAGTAGACTGTCGTGTTATCCCACGAAATTTTTCTACTTGTCCTAAGGTCTCAGCTATTGAGAGCCTGGATTTTTAGTTACGTACGTATGAGTGTCACTTCAATTGTGTACCTAGACGGTTACTTTTCCCCAAAGGTTTTGGGTTGATTATAAATTGGTTATATTATCGGCGCTTCACTTAATTCTATACCCCCTTCATATGATAAGTATGATATTATCAGCTTAAATTCCTTGACTTTCTTATTATTATTTCAAAACATGTGATTTTATCCAAACAGGAGAATTCTATACACGCTCCAACCTTCTATCAATATATAATTTGTTATAAAATTGGTTAGATCTACTTAGCATATATGTGCTAATTTCATTTTCCTCTAGATGTTACAAGAGAAAAAGGATAGTCCCCCCTCCCTTTATGATATACACGGGCTGCATGTTTGTTTATCTAACTACATGGGTGGAGACTAAAGCATATGGGAGCAAGCAGTGGTGGTTTTCAATGACCTACTTTATTTTTTGTATTGAGAATAAAATGTAATTCAATCCTGTGGTGGTAGTATAATAAGTGTGCAACACAATTTAATACTACGAAGTTCTATTTTTCGCCTTAACTTTAATTCATTGATTATATACTCTTTTGTACACTCATACCAAAACACAGGGTGTGACAATTATGTTGGAGTTGTGATTGAGATGGGACTTTGTGTTTAAATCTTTTTTTACATTATTGGAATACCATGAGAATTTTGGGAAACAGGATTGCCATAAACTTATAAACATATATGCCCTAAGAACTTTGATCGATCCTTTAATGGAAAGTACAAAATAAGAACTAGGTTTAAAGCACAAACCTAGGGTTTTGAATACAATACGTTGAGGATCTTATTATCTTGTTGTGATCCATATGAGGAGAAATATATATTGATGACGATGATGGTTTTGTTGCCCTCCCAAGGTCCCCCAAAACCTTTCTAGATCCTACAAGCATCTCTAATTTTAAAGTATATGATCCATCTAAAGTAAGACTTGTGTGTGGGAACTCTTGGAGATGAGAACCTACTGATATATGAGATAAATAACTTTCTCTCTCCTCAATACTTCAAAAAAATATCAGTAGTATTTTTCCTCTCCCTCTTTAACCCTTCATAATAGATCATTACTTAAAACCCTAGCTTATACCAATATATATAGGTATAAGTCATGGGCTTGGTCTAAACTAGGCCTCCAGGGAGTTTTGAGCCTCCTACTTGGGCAATGGAGTATATTAGGGGTCCAAGACAAATAATAAAATTGGCTTCCAAATAAAAAAATCAAAAATCCCAAATTACATCCCCGTAATTTATTTTATTTTCTTATTTAATCACAATTAATTCCACTAAATATTTAGGACTACACTCCAATTTAATTATCTCTAAATCACTTAGAATAAATAGGTCTTATTTATAAAGTAGATTTGATACATAACATAATTCCCCTCATTAAGTGTCCGATGCCCGCTTGGCCAAATTAATTTATCGCTAATTGGTTTTAACCAACATCTAATCAGTTGCTTGATTCTCACACTTAACGTTTTTGTTAGTCTACTGGATTACAAAATATTACATCGGTCGAGTTTAACTGGTAGAATTAAAATAATAATTCTACTAGCTTGGTCGAGGTCATCCTCCTAAAACCAAGACTGAACTCATGGCTAAGGCAGGAAAAATCATGAATGCCGACGAAGCCATGGCCGCAAAACAGAGTCCAGACACTAAGCCCGATAAGAAGGACCAAAAGGAGAAGAAGGAGCAGAAGCCAAAGAAGGATGGTAAGCTCAAAAAGTATGGAACTTACACTCCATTGATTGTTAGCATTAACCATATCCTAGAGGAAATCAAACACAATGAGGATTTATGATGGCCTGAAAAGTTGAGGGTACCTCTTAATAGGAGGGACAAATCCAAATATTATGAATTACATAAGGATCATTGCCATATAATAGATAACTGTATAACTTTGAAGAATGAAGTGGAATCTCTTATTCACCGAGGAAAACTAAACAAGTTTGTTGATCGACGAGAAGGCAGAGAAGTAACGGGAACGTCAAATTCTCCAAGCAAGCCCAAAGATGACAGGAAGATAAACCATGAAGATGGTTATGAAGATGATCTCGACCTGTCGAAGAAGCCTAAGCAACCAGAGTGTGAGGTAGCTATGATCAATTTTGGTTCATTTGATTGTCATGTAATTACAGGTGGCGATACAGGAGGAGGATATCACACTGTCGAAAGAAGACCTACCTGAATGAAGCACGGGCTTTCTCTTATATTCAGAGAATCAATCTGAACGAATATGATCCACCCAGAAGGTCAATAAAGACAAGCTAGTGATCGGCTTTTCCAATAACGACCTCTTTGGAGTACTTTACCCCCATGATGATTCATTAGTCATCAAGTTCAGAATTCAGGATATCATCATCGCCAGGGTTTTGATTAATAATGGGAGTTCGATCGATATAATGTTTTACCCATGCTTTCAAAGCTTAGACTTGAATCTCCACCAACTGGAACCTTACCATATGCCACTAATTGGTTTCTCAGGTGAAAAAGTTTACCCATTAGGCACAGTCAATCTAGAATTATTGTTAGGCACCTGGCCAACAAGCCGTACTAAAAAAATACGTTTTTTTTGTGATGGATAAAAACATTCAATATACCTATAATGTGATCCTCAGTAGGGTAGGATTGAAAAAGTGTAAAGTTGTACCATCAATAGTCCATCAATGCTTGAAGTTGGTGTTGTTAAAGGTGACCAAAAGGTAGCCAGAGAATGTTATTACTCCTCAGTCGAGCAAGAAGACTTGGTTGATTTGAAGAAGAATAGCACCAATTATTAAGTAGATACCACTAAGCCGAATAGTGATTCTAAAGTTAAAACTTTAGATCCCCGAGATGAGACAGAGTTAGTATAAGGGAAGATTATGGAAGCTACTGAAAGTATTATCCTGGACGACGACTAACCAGAAAGGACTACACAGATCGGTTCAACACTGGATCCAATCCTTAAACAGGAATTGATTATGTTTTTGAGACAACATAGAAATGCATTTTCTTATACCCATGAGGATATGCTTGGGATTAACCCCAATTTCCTTTGTCATAAGCTCAACATCAATAAGGATGGCAATCCGATCAGGTAGAGGCGCAGGGTTTTCAATTCGGAGAAAAATCAAGCTATTCAAGAAGAGGTGGAGAGACTTTAAAAAGCCCAATTTATTGAAGATGTTAAGTATCCAGCTTTCTTGGCCAACGTTGTAATGGTTAAAAGAAAAATGATAAGTGGAGGATGTGTGTGGATTTTACCGATTTAAATAAAGCTTGTCCAAAATACCACTTTCCCTTGCCCGGAATCAATCAATTGGTCGATGATACATTAGGACATGAGATTTTGAGCTTCATGGATGCTTATTCTGGGTATAAACAGATAAAGATGAAACCAGAAGACAGTGAAAGCGCAACTTTTATCACCAACGGAGGAACCTATTGATACAACGTAATGCCCTTTGGGCTTAAAAATGCTAGAGCGGCATGCCATAGGTTGGTGAACAAGGTAATTTAAGAGAAGATAGGCAAAAATATGGAGGTTTGTGTGGATGATATGTTAATAAAAATTAAGAAGGCTTCAGATCACATCAGCGACCTCGGTCAGACTTTTGATCAGCTGGAAAAGCATCAGATGAATCTGAATCTGACCCAAGTGTGTGCTTGGAGTACAGGAAGGAATGTTCTTTGGTTTCATAGTTAATCAAAGGGTAATTGAAGCTAATCCAACTAAAATCAAAGCTTTGATAAAAATACATTCACCAATTTACAAGAAAGATGTACAAAGGCTCACTAGTAGAGTGGCAACTTTAAACATATTTATTTCCCGAGCAGTAGATAGATATCTACCTTTCTTCAAGGTGTTGAGAAACCCTTTTGAATGGAATGCAGAATGTGAAGAAGCGTTCCAAGAATTGAAGAAGCACCTGAGATCACCACTTTTACTATCCCGACCTATTTTGGGAGAAAAATTATACTTATGCTTAGTTGTTTCTAAGTCTGCAGTTAGCTCGGCCTTGGTTCGCTTAGATAATGGGATCTAAAACCAGTTAACTACACCAGAAAGGCATTCAGGGGTGCCGAGATCAAATACCCATGCTTGGAAAAGTTAGCTTCAACACTCATTAAAGCCTCTAAGCACATGAAGCCCTATGTTCAAGCACATACTATAATTGTGTATACTGACCTACCTCTTCGATAAGCATTCCACAAACCTGAAAAGTTAAGAAGATTGATGTACTGGACAGTAAAATTGGAAGAGTGTGACATTGTTTATGAACCAAGGTCCTCATTAAGAGGCCAAGCTTTAGCGAATTTCATCGCTGAGTTCACCTATCCAGAAGTTCCTGACTAATAACACTTGCTTGCCGAGCAGACTTCTAAGGAAGAGAGCTCAACTCAAAAGCAAGATGAAGTTGCAGCCGATCAACCTAATTCATCCAAAACTCTGGAAATGGATCAAAAATATGCAAAGGAGAGTAAGAAAGTATTTCACCATGGAGTTCTATCAGAAGAAAGCTTCAATAATGATATCTCGTTATGGAATTTATACATGAATGGATCTTCATGTGCGAATGGAAGTGGAGCGGGTATCATACTCAATACTCCTGATAATATTAATATTAAATATGCACTAAGGTTCCAATTCAATAAGTCAAACAATGAAGCAGAGTACGAAACTTTGATAGTCGTATTAGGGTTATCCCACTCATTAGGAGCCAAGCAGGTAGTAGCACATAGTGATTCACAGCTAGTTGTCAACCAAGTGCTTCATTTATATGGAGTCAAGGGATAATTGATGACAAGATACTTTGCTAAAACCATGAAGTTATTTCCAAGTTTCCAATCGTATAAATGAACAGGATCCCCAGAATATCAAATGACCGAGCTAATGCCCTTGCTCGATTAGCGTCGACAACAAGAATTGAGCTCAGGAGAACAATTTCAATAGAGATCTTGGCTAACCGGAGCATTGATGAGGACTTAATGGTTAATTTTATTATCGTAGTTTTGGTACCTTCTTGGATGGACCCAATCAAGGCCTATATTGAAGATGGAATCCTACCACCTGATCCTAAAGAAGCCAAAAAAGTCTGATACAAAGCACCACGATATGTGTTGGACAAAGGGGTTTTGTACCGAAGGGGATTAACAATCTCCTTACTACGTTGTGTTCATCCATTGGAAGTGTAAGATTTGATTAAAGACATGCACGAAGGTTCTTGTGAAGCTTATTCAGCTGGACGATCACTACTTCAAAGAATCAACACTCAGGGGAATATTATTGGCCGACGACGAGGGCAGATTGCGCAACCTTTGTAAGAAAGTGTGACAAGTGCCGCAAGTTTTCTGTCATTCCTAAAAAAACCAACGCTGCTCTAGCACCAATAACTTCACCTTGGCCCTTCATAATTTTGGGAATTGACTTGGTCAGACCACTACCAACCAACAAAGGCAGGTTCAAATACTTGGTAGTTACTGTTGATTACTTCACCAAATGGGTGGAAGTAGAGTCATTTATTGAAATGTCATATGAAAGGTGTATCAGTTAATTTGGAAGAACATCATATGTAGATATGGGTTGCTCTATGCCTTTATTACGGACCATGGAACCCAATTTGACAACGATGAGTTTGAATCATATTGTGTCCAGTCCAAGATCTAAAAACTCCATTCTACGCCAGGCCATCCTCAAAGTAATGGTCAAACCGAAGTGATAAACGAAACTTTGCTTAATGGAATGAAAAAAAGGCTTGATGTTGTTAAGGGCAACTGGATTAATAAATTACATTCTGTTCTTTTGTCTTATCGAACAACACCGAGAATAGTAACTGGTGAGACACCTTACATGCTTGCATTTGGGGTTGAAACCATTGTGCCAGCTAAGATAGGCTTACCTACTCATAGAGTTCGGAATTTTTATTCTTCGAATAGTGATTTGATGAGATGATTATATCTAGATATGTTGGAGGAAGTCTGAGAAGATGATGTTATGAGAAATGTTGCATACCAACACAGAAAAGCTCGCTTCTTTAATAAAAGGATCAAGCTGACCGATTTAAAATAAGGCGATAATATCCTTAAGAAGTTCATCCGGAATAACAACAAGCTTGAGGCTAATTGGCATGGCCCATATCGCATTTCAGCTGCCATCCGACCAGGGACATATCAGATTGAGACACTAGAAGGTAAAAAGTTTAAAAAAACCTGGAACGCCGAGTACCTCTGGAAGTATTATCAGTGATTCAAGAGGTTACAACTATTGTATTTCTTTTGCTTCATGTTCAAAATAACTATTAAACAAGTTTCAATAAAATTTTGCTTTCAGTCCCTTCAATTTTTTCGATTATTTTTTTCGAAGTACGGCGATATACATCCCCTAGAAACAATAACTAGCAATAAGTAAAAATGTCTCTTGGTCTTCACCTCTTACCGATCATAGCACATGCATACTTAATCAGGTTGAATTTATCAAATTCCAGATACACCAACAGCTTAAGGCACAATCGTTGTTCGCCCAAGATTAAACTTCATGTATGACTTCTGATAAGTGCATTATTTTTTATGAATTATACCCAAATATAGACCTTGTTAGACCCATTGTATCATAAATAATGAGTTTTTAGAGTCGTTTTCATAAAAGAAAAGAAAATTGCAAGTTTGAATAAAATTCGAAATGCAATTTTAATAACTCTGGGGGTGAAATAATAATTATCAAATTTTATGGGCCTAAAAATAATTTTAAATGTTTATCTAGGCAAAATAAAGTTCCCTCTGAAATTTGGTTGAATTCTGAATTAAAACGAGCAATTAATGAATTTCGGGGGATAAAATGCAAAGAGGGGTAATTTTGTAAATTTTAAATATCTATGATCCCAAATTTGAATTAATTATTTTTATTTTTTTTGTATTTTTATAGGTACCCCAAAAATTTGTTCTACAAAGGAATCGATGTGCAAAAATTGTCAGGATGCGACGCGACACGACACCGCTGACATAGCTGGACTAAATATTTTTTATAAAATCGCTCGAGTGTCCGTTGAGGCCGTGCCATAGCTTTTCGAAAAGGTCTTGACAAGACTCACAACTTTGAAGTTCGGACTAAAATGAGATTTTGAAGTTTTGGAGGTCAAAAGTACGATTAAAGTTGGTGACGTGAATAGTAACGAATTTGGGGATAATTATCTCCAACTTTTTTCAAGACTCCAAGAGATCATTATCAGGTCAAATACAACCAATCAGGGAGAGTCCCATCTCATCCAAATATCCTAACCCTATAAATAGAACCCTTGGGTTCTTCATTTTTGGCACAAAGAGTTGTAGAGAAAGCTTTATGTATAGTGTTTTGTTCCTTATTGAGGGCAATAATTATTTTGTGAGTGAAATTTTCGTCAAGAATATTTGTGACACATCAATTGTAAGTTTGTTTATTTAATAAAATTGAGTATTCATTCTTGCAATTTTATTATGTCTACAATTATGCTAGCATAATTTCCTCACTAGGACTAGGTGAAATTTATCATGTGTGATTAATATTGTGTGTGATTTAATTTCGTCTTTACTTCTCGATATGTGCTAAATGTTTTAAAAATTCGATATTCATTTAAAACGACACTAGAGTGCGTTTTAAACCTTCGGCATTATTTGAAAAAAAAAATTATTTTTTATTTTAAGTATGAGTACTTTTTGATGGGTTATACTTTTATTAAATTGATTAATAGTCCATGCTTAAAGACTATTTGTTGAAATTTAAAAGTGAAATTTTTAAGAGAATAGGGATTTTAGGTGTCTAAATTTAGAGACGCTAAATTTTATTTTGAACTTGTAACGTGTTATTTTTTCGAATTAAATACGACGAGAGTCGGTTTAATTTGAGTTATAAAATCGGGAATGACGAATTTAAATTATTGCACAGTGTTAGTTTAACGTGATAAATGGATCCAACGTCCTAAGTTTCACGCTACCTTGATTATATCTCTCGTACTCCTATTTCTTGTTTGTGTTGCTTAGTTTATAATATTACATCTCATTTTCAATCCAATTTAGTCTAGTTGGACAGTCACGATAATTTTTAACCAAAAAAAAATTAATAAATCTCAGTGGGTTCGACCCGTACTTACACTAGCTATTCTATAATAGTCCGTGCACTTGTCGTATTTTATAAAATTGACAACAAGTTTTTGGCGACGTTGCCAGGAATTTGTTTGATTTTTTTTTTTTAAAAAGTTGTGATTTTCGGACTAGTTTTTTTTTACTTTTCGCATTTTTGTTAGTAAAAATTCATTAAAAAAAACGTAAAATTTCTGGGAAAAAAAAATTCAACAACAATATTTTTATTTTAATGTCTAAAAAAAATAATAAATAAAATCCGATTTATGTTTTTTTTTAATAAATAGCATTTTTTGCACTAAGTTTATCTTAAAATAAATAAAAAATTCGAAAAACTTGAAAAAAAAATAATTTTTTTTCTGGAAATTTCCAGATTCGTTTTTTCAGTAGGTAGACCCTAAAAAAATGTAAAAAAAAATACAATTTTTTTTCTCCCCCTGAAGTAATTCTGTTTTTTTATCAAGTATATTAAAAAAAAAATTGTTTCATAAGTGTGCTTTGTTTTTTTTGTTAAATACACCACTAGTGCGTGTGTCATTTTTTTTTTGGTGTATGTGTCGCACTTTACGTTTGGTGTAGTTTTTTTTCTTTTTTTCAGGAGCATATTCATTCTTGCAAAAAAAAAAAGAAAAAAGAAAAAAAAAAGTGAAGAAAAATCGAAAAAGTGTTCAACGGTGCGCGAACGCGAAGAAAAAAATTGTGCAATCTTGCCACGAGCACAAGGAACTCTCGGGGACGACTGAAACGTAGGCGGCGTTTCCCTCCGATCGAGGTCAACTTAAACTTCGGCCCGACATAAACTAGTGACCGTAAAAAGTCCACGCTGGAGGTACGTTTTTTTTTGTGCTCCTATGTGGTTTAATTTCGCATTTAATTTAGCACGTTGCATAAATTGACATAAGGGCAAAACCCGTGTGAAAGATAAGGTGGGGATTTCATCACCCTTCCTTGCCCCGAAAATCACGAATTAACCTAGCATTTGCATATTCCGAGCCATCACATTTAATTTAAAATCAATTAGATATTGGCCTTAGGATATCACGTAGCTCATAGGAAACCTCTTAACAAGGCTAGAATTAAAAGCTACTCCAACGCGAACTTGTCAAATCGATCCCGTATCACCTTGTCTAGGATTGGTTGTTTTTAATGTGTCTTCGTACCGACCACCTACCTGGAGGAAAAAGCGGGATTTGAGGCGATAACCGTAGTTGGTCGTCTTTTAAATTCTCTCTTGTCAAAGAGTAGGAGTTTTCTAATTAGGGAGATTAATTCGGAGACCCCCGTTATCGTCGATTAATCTCGGGAAAACTAGATTTCACTACACCAAATCTGCCCATTTGTCACGGTCATTGACCTTGACAAATTCACCTTGTCAAGGTCAATGACCGTGACATTTCGAGGCGAGACAACTTTTTTTGTCACGGTCGTGTCACGATCATTGACCTTGACAAAAAACTCGCGTTTTGTGTCACGGTCGTGTCAAGGTCAATGACCGTGACACGTTTGTCACGGTTATAAACCGTGACAAAGCCGTGGCCCTTTGTAAAAAAATTGTCACAGTCATTGACCGTGACAATTCTGGGCAGAATTAAAAAAAAAACTGCTGGGCAGTATGGCCACTGCCACTGCCCAGCAGTATATTTGTACCTGTTATAGCAACGTTGTACCTGTTCCACACATCATATATCCGAACAAACTAAAGATAATGCAAATATATATTCAAATAAGAAACTATTTAAAAAGAAACAACATCACCATCATTTTATCTCAAATCTACAAACTATTTGCATGGAAAAGAGATTTTGTACCGCGACGCTCGGGAACACCTCCTTATCCTTCCCTTCTCGTCCGAGTAGCCACATAAGTATAGAGCATATGTGGCCTACCCTTAGGGCCACTCCCTGTCCCCTGAATTGAAATAAAGTAAAATTAGTATCCGCCCCTCAAATATAGATAAATATAAATTGTAATTGAAATCGAAATCGAAATTGACATATAAATATAAATACATTACCTGTAGTGTCACTCAAACAGCTAACTTGAGCTCATATGGCACCTCCTTCCAACTAATGTACCCCGGGCAATCGTGTCAATTATAATTATCTTCATATCTAAAAACTAAGAAATACCATAATCCTATGGAGGTATGCGTTGCAAATTCCTTCCAACCGTTGTGTAGCCAAAAATCAGCAGTTGAAGTTGTCAACTCCACCTTTGAATGGGGTATGGAAAGTGGTGGGGTATGGAAAGTGGAATTGACAACTTCAACCGGTGATGTTTGGCTACGTAACGGTTGGGAGGAATTTGCAGAGCATCGCTCCATAGGATTATGGTATTTCTTAGTGTTCGGATAGACGAAGAGATTCAGTCTCCTCTCCACAATCACCTATTAAAGGTAAGAAGCGTATATTCATGGATTAGTATAAACAAAACTTAGATGTAGTTGGAATATTTATGTATTAATCTCCTCTCCACACACGCACACTACACAAGAGTGAAAATGATAAAGTGCAGATCAAGTAAAAGCATTAAAAATGGATGTTTCGGTACAAATTGAAATAATTATTACAAATTGAAAAATTGTTTCAAATTCGGGTTATCATCAAAAATGGATTGATATTCGGTAGGAGCAGCCAAGTCATCCACACTACTATTTAGACGCCTTGGCGCGTGTTGGACAATTGACCACGGCTCGTTGTTGATATACTCCGAGTAAAACACTTGCTTAACCTTTTGAAATGCACAAACAAACGGCTCATCGCTCACGTGGTCGTTGCTCTTCAACTTGGACAAGTCAACCATGATCAAATTGGTGACAGGATCAACTTTAGAAGCATTTTTATCCTCAACTCTTACCCATTCACAGTAAAATACAACCTCTTTGAAGCTTATATAATCCAATTCAAATATATTTTGAATTACACCATAGTAAGTCATTTCAGCTTCAACGAGGTTTTTATCTTTTGCGCTTGCTCGAAAGAAAGTAAGAGCCTTGTATGAAATACCCGAGTTCTGTACATTTGTACTTTCCTCGTACACTTTAGCGCCGAAAATGTAACCGTTCAATCGATATTTTTTGTACTCTTGTGCCACGAACAAGGGTCCAGTGGCTAGACGAGCAAGCCTTGATGTCGCATCACCCATCTTTAGGAGCTGAGAATATAGATAAATTAATTATATTAGTGGTAAAATATGAGTGTAATGTAACGTTATATAACGACTGTTTTCATTGTAATTACCTCTTGTGTCAACCATAGCCTAAATTCGCTGTCTGATTGTACCACTGTTTTTCGTCTTTTATTGTTCTCACAGGCTTCATATTTACTGCATATTACAAAATTAATCATGTATAAAATAATCTAAAATAATGTTAAACATTATAATATTCGAAACTTACTTTTTCCATTCTTCGACATCTTCATGT
The DNA here is from genome assembly GCA_949130495.1 of Sambucus nigra. Classification (NCBI taxonomy): domain Eukaryota; kingdom Viridiplantae; phylum Streptophyta; class Magnoliopsida; order Dipsacales; family Adoxaceae; genus Sambucus; species Sambucus nigra. Next base: position 173,518,751 of record OX422222.1, on the reverse strand, counting down.
GTGTCAAATAGATAACGAGCTACTTGTTCATGTTGCAAACTCGTTAATTTCACTCGTTTTCCCATCACATTACCACCATCATCGAGGAATTCATCAGTGTCATCAACGCTGGTAGAGTCAGTCATATATTCCCGAGTATATATTGATGACTCCACGGTGATGTATTCCTCTGCAATTGATCCTGCAATGTATCGCGTATTCTTGACGTAATCTTTAAAAACTTTCATCAATCTTTCAAACGGATACATCCACCGATATCTAACTGGACCACAAAGAAGTGCCTCGTCGCATAGGTGTACCAACAAGTGAACACTTATGTCAAAGAATGCTGGGGGAAAGTACTTCTCCAATACACAAATCGCTTCGTTCACAGCCAATTTTGCGGCCACTATGTGTTCTCGATTCACTACCTTCTCGATTCACCGGGTTTTTATTCCAATAAGGCAAGTCAAATAAAATTGACCTCCGAGACCATGCCTTTCTTATCTCAGTTTCATTCCCAGTTGGGGTCTTCTTATGCTTGACATTCTTAAATTTGGGATTCTTACCTGGCATATTTGGGCCACATTGAGAAGATTTACTTTCAATTTCTGACCCCGAAAGTTGTCTCGGCGGTAGCCTATGTTCAACTCCGCCCAATAAAAAATTGGAAGCTTTCTCAAATCTGAAACTATGAGCTGGGGGTAAAAACCTCCTGTGGCAATGGTATACATTTTTTAAGTTGGAGGATAGACGAAGAGATTCAGTCTCCTCTCCACAAATAGGACACCCCAAATAACCATGTACTACACATCCGGATAATGTCCCATAAGCTGGAAAATCATGAATTGCCCACATCAACATAACTTTCAGCGTAAACTCTTCTTTTCTAAAAGAGTCAAATGATTGCACACCATCTTCCCACAACTCATTTAATTCTTCTACCAAAGGAGCCAGGTAGATATCAATGTCTTCACTTGGTGCCTTTGGCCCAGGTATCAATAAAGCCATCATCGAAAATTCAGGTCTCATACACTGTGAAGGAGGGAGGTTGAGTGGGGCTAGGATCACTGGCCATACACTCTGATTGGTGCTTAGATTTCCAAATGGATTGAAACCATCCGTTGATATAGCCAAACGAATGTTGCGTTGTTCTCGAGCAAAATCGGGATACTCATAATTCATCCTCCGCCAGGCAGTAGAATCAATAGGATGACGCATGATATTACCCCCTACTTCTGCCCTAGCATGCCAAGTCATTGCCTCTGCAATCCATGGTACTGTGAAAAATCGCTTTAATCTAGGCCCAACGGGAAAATATTTCAATACTTTTTGAGGCACTTTTGAGCTTGTGCCTTCCTTACTAGTAGATTGGACATATCTAGGTTCATCGCATACCGGACAACGATCGAGATTTTCATACTCCTTTTGGTATAGTATGCAGTCATACACACAAGCATGAATCGATTTATACTTCATTCCCAAACCTTTCAAACTGTTCTTCATAACAGGATAGCTATTTGGAAGTGTATTCACCTTGGGTAATAAGCCCTTCACCCATTTCAGAATTCCCGTCACGCTATTGCCAGACAAATCGTACTGCGTCTTCAAACTGTGCAAACCAACCATGGCATGTAAAGTTGTTTGATCTTTCTCACAGCCAGAGTATAACGGTTGGGTCGCCTTAAATTTTAAACTTTGGTAGTCATCGTCAAGTTTTATCGTGTTATCTTCACGAGCACTTGAATCTTCTACATCATCAGTAACCTCATTCTCCTCAGCTTCATAAACTCCGTACGCATCATCAACTAAATCCTCTAACATATTATGATCTACGTCGTCCCCTTCTTCATCTATTCTACTTGTTGAAGGATGTTGTGAAGGTTGGTCAGGAACAAAAGGAACTTTCAATTCACCGTGAAAACTCCAAAATCGATAACTATCTTGCATACCCGATCTTAACAAATGTAGTTCAACTGTTTTCCACTCAAACACCTTACCATTCTTACACCTAGCACACGGACACGGAAACTCTTCATCATTACGACATCTCTTTGCATATTTCACAAATTCGTTAGCACCTCTGCGAAACACATCCCCCATTCTATTAGTCTCACCCATCCACTCTTTGTATTTCGGATATCCCATCACAGCTACCACAACTAAACACCTATTAAAGGTAAACAAAACTTAGATTTATAGTATGTTTTTTTTAATTATCCCATCATTTAATTATCCTATTAAAGGGTATGTGGTCCTATCCCATTCAAGAATGCATTTTTCTGTAATATACTTAACAGCTCATGCACATTGTTACGATTTGAAAAAAATTCGACAGCATATCCCCTTAGTTCTCCAAGTACACGACGTAGATTGGCAGGTGTGAGTGTTATTTCAATTGGTCAATTAAAATAACAGTCACACTTGTCAATCTAGTATGTACCCAGAGAACATTAAGATACGACTGCAGAACTTCCTCCAAAAGTAACAACTTTAAGCCAATAAGAATATTATACAAAAATTATACAGTCTCAAACTGTCCAAACGGGACAATTCGAGAGATCTCATTACAGGGGTAATGACTCTCGAACGGGTCTAAGGGTTATTGAATGCGTACGCATAAGAACTAGAATGCTAGTATCTATGCGCACTATATTTAATTTCAAGTATGTTTCATATAATGGGTTAATTCAAATACACAAATAAATTCATGGGATAATTCAAATACAAAAATAAATTCATGGGATAATTCAAATACAAAAAGAAATTCATGTATTGACCACATACACACACACACACACACTATCTAAGCTGTTCTATAGGTATAAAAACAATTATTATCCAATTATTATCCAACTATTATCAATTATTTATTTTGAATGTAAATAATATTCAAAACCCCACCCACCCCCGCCCCCACCCCCACCCCCTCAGATTAATTCAAGACATAAGACCCTAAAGGGAATCCAAATTATTTCTTGGACGTGAATTCCTCCAAATTATGATCTCATACCTATTCACACAATGATGGGGGAGGGGGTGGTGGAGGGGGGCAGGGGGTGGGGTGGGGTGGGGTGTGTGTGTGTCCGTAGGTGCGTAGGTGTGCGTGTGTGTGTGGCGTAGGTGTGCGTGTGTGCGTAGGGGCGTAGGTGTGCGTGTGTGTGTGGCGTAGGTGTGCGTGTGTGCGTAGGTGTGCCCACCCCACCCCACCCCCTCCCCCCCTCCACTACCCCCTCCCCCACCCTGCCCCATCCCGCCCCACCCCCACCACACACCACACACACACACACACACACACCCCACCCCACCCCACCCCCTCCCCCTGCCCCCCTCCACCACCCCCTCCCCCACCACACACCACCACACACACCACTCTACCCCACCCCCTGCCCCCCTCCACCACCCCCTCCCCCCCTCCCCCAAAACACACCACTACACACACACACACACTGCACCCCACCCCACCCCCTGCCCCCTCCACCGCCCCCTCCCCCACCCTGCCCCACCCCGCCCCACCCCCTGCCCCCCTCCCCCACCCCCTCCCCCACCCTGCCCCATCCCGCCCCACCCCCCACACACGCACACACATACACACACACATATATATACACACATACACACATAAATATACAAACAAAGATATATATAAATGGAAGAGAGAGAGAGAGAGAAATTGGACCTGAGAGAGAGAGAGCAGCGTCGAGTCGAGAGAGAGAGAGAGAGAGGGAGGGAACGGTGGGAGGGAAAAAAGAAGGGGGAAAGTGATTTTGCTGGAAAAGTTGTCACGGTCGTGTCAAGGTCATTGACCGTGACACGAATTGTCACGGTCAATGACCTTGACACGACCGTGACAAATTGAATTGTCACGGACTTGTCACGGTCATTGACCGTGACAATTCGTTGTCACGGTCGTGTCAAGGTCAATGACCGTGACATAAAACGCGTGTTTTTTTGTCACGGTCAATGACCTTGACAAGGCTGGCCGGCTGAAAGGTGACAATTTGCCCATTTTGGTGTAGTGTTTTAACATTGAAATTCCCTTGACCTAATTTAGATAATTCAAATTGTTGTGTATTAGCTAGGAATTACATGGTTTGAGTCTAATTGTTTTTTTTCTTCAACAAAAGAAAAAAAAAATCGAGTGAGTTGAGTGTATACGAAGTTGGTTTCGAGATCATACCGGTCATTTGTCGAGTGTGGGGTCTAGCGTTCCCGATACTTACGTAGATAGATTTTCGATTTTCATCGAGATGGGAGACGAGTTAGTGCCACGTTCCCTTAAAGATTACCTTTATCCGACTAGGCCGAGTCAACCTTCGTGCATACGTCTTCCCGATCACACTGCGAATAATTTTCTATTCCATCATGGAACAATCCAAATGTTGCTCGTGTTTCGAGGTACCGACAAAGATGATCCCTACCTTTATATTCTATAATTTGAGGAGATATGTGGGACTATTAAGTATCAAAAACTCACTGATGAGATTGTCAAACTTAAATTGTTTTCATTCTCGTTGAAAGACAAAGCCAAGAGTTGGTTTAACTCGTTAACACCCGAATCGATCACCACTTGGAACCAAATGAGTATCTCCTTCCTGCAAAAATTCTTTCCCAATCAAAAGACGGCGTCGATACGTCACGCCATCAACACATTTAGCCAAAAGGAGGGAGAAGCCTTGTGGATGTATTTAGAGAGATTCAAGGACTTGCTACTGCAATGTCCGCACCATGGGATTGAGATGGGACGCCAAGTCCAAATTTTGTATGAGGGATTTGATTGTAATACTCGAACCATGATCGAGTCATTATGTAACGGTGATTTCACCGAGAAAAATGAGGTTGACGCGTGGTTATTCCTAGAAGTCGTAGCGAAAAAGTCCCAGCGATGGGCACCCAATAAAGAATCTAGATCCATCACCTTCAATGAGGGTTTCGTTCACCAACTCGAACAAAGTTATGATTTAAATGCCAAAGTGGCCACATTGGCCCGACGTTTAGAAGCTTTAGAGACGAGCAAAGAGGGCAATAGAACCGCACCTGTGATCGTTCAACATGTAGGTTCCCCTATGTGTATACTTTGCGATGCATTCGACCACTTAGTCAAAAATTATCCCGCCCTTCCGACCCACAAGGCACGTACCGAGCACGCCAATTCCCTTTATTAAAATAGGCCAAAGTATGACCCATATTCCAATGTATACAATCCGGGGTGGCGAGACCACCCCAATTTTTCATGGTCCAAGGTTCAATACCAAGAAAGTTGAGGTCAATCTTCTGGTAATCCACCTTCGGGTTTCCAAAAGAATGCCCCCGAACCATCGTATCCTTCTTCCAAAAAGATCCAAGCTTTAGAGGATACGATGAATTTGCTTGCTCAAAGTACCCTCCAATTCCAGCAAACCACTCAAAATGTCCTCCAATCCACCCAACAGGGCTTGCATGCAAACACTCAATCCATAGCCAAACTCGAGGTTCAAGTGAGTCAATTAGTGAACGTGTTGAGTGTGAGAAATAAGGGAACATTCCCGAGTTAACCTGAGCCTAATCCTAAAGGTAACTTACCTAAAGGTCAATATTTTATGCAAGATAACGTCGGTTCATCACAAACCCAGGAGGATATCAAAGCAATCATCGCGCTTAGGTATCGTAAAGAAGTCGAAAAGAATATCTCACCACCCATCGAGAGTGAATTCGAGAAACTTAAGGAGAATGAAGATCCACATGGGGATCTAACTTCCTCCCCACCCTTATCTTTCGAGCCATCTATAGAAACCTATGTTCCAAAAGCTCCATTTTCCCAGCGATTGGTTCCCCAAAAGAAAAAAGCACAAGTTGATAAGATGTTGGAAGTAGTCAAGCAAGTACAAATCAATATCCCATTGCTTGACGCTATACAACAAGTCCCATCCTATGCCAAATTTTTGAAGGAATTTTGTACCTTCAAGAAATACACCAACGTGCCCAAGAAAGCTTTTCTCGCCGAGCAAGCTAGGTGTTTCATTTCCTATAGAACTCCCGTCCCGAGACACCGACGATCTCTATCAAGATAGGGGAACATCACTTTGAGAAAGCTCTATTAGACTTAGGAGCAAGCGTGAACCTTCTGCCGTACACCGTGTACGAGAAACTAGGTTTGGGGAAGCAAAAGCCTACCAAGATGACCTTGTCCTTGGCCGATCGATCCATTAAGATACCTAGAGGTTTTGTAGAGGATGTATTGATTAAAGTGTGTGAGTTTATCTTTCCGGTAGACTTTGTAGTCTTAGACACGCAACACGTACTAAACTCATCCACACAAATCCCGATCATCCTCGGTCGACCCTTTTTGGCCACCTCCGACGCTGTCATTCGATGTCGTAGTGGGCAGCCAAACCTATCGTTTGGGAACATGACCATGGATTTGAATGTTTTTAATTTAGAGAGGTCATCGTCTGATGAGGGAGAGAATAAAGTCAAGTATATTCAAAAAGTGAACGATGTCACTACTCCACAGGATAGTGACCCAACTGATCTACGTGCTCGTCTCTAGATATGAGTCTTGAATACTTTGAAGAAGAATTTGGTTCGATTGATGAGGATCTTACTGTTGAAGTCCGATCATTGTTGTACTCATTTCGTTACTTAGAGGAAAGAGACTGGGACGATAGAATAAACCAATTCCTTCTCTTTGAACAAAAGCCCGATCCTTTTGAGTGTATGCTGACATGTGAGATTTTATCTACTAGTGATGAGATTGAAAAAATCATTCAAGCATTTCCACCTGGTGATGCATGTTTTGTGGGGCCGTATTGTCCTGTTCCACCACGTTCACCTGTGTCATTTGAGTGTTTAGGTGAGATGGAGGAAATGAGTAGAGGATCGTCCGATTTAGAGCCAGATTTATTCATTCTCGAGTTTGAGGGAAACCTCGGCTTAGCATGTCATTCGAAATTTCATTATGATAATCTCCGCGAGACTAACCATCTTTGTTATAATGTGATTGCGCATTTCGATAATTTCACTCACAACATTCATTATACGCATTTATATGTATACTTTGTCGATTGGGTTGACTCTCAATTCTTCAAACTTTTGATTTATGATGAAAGGAATGTGAGATTGGTTGGAAGTTGGTAACACAAGGGGAAATTCACGGGTAATATCGTCCTTTTACTTTTGTACTTTATTTGCTTTGTCCATAATTCTAGTTTGAGCATACATTGAGGACAGTGTAAAATTTAGGTTTGGGGTAAGGATGGAAAAAAATCAGAAAAATTTCAAAAATCCAAAAAGATTTTCTATATAATTGAGTTTTGAAACGATTTCTTAATATAGAATTAATTCATGGATCTCTCAACTTATGAATTTTTTTTACACATTAGCCATACAATATGATCGAAAATGGATCTTGAGGCGAAAGTTAATATGCTTAACGAATAAATGTGAAGATTTTAACCCGGTGAGATATTGTGTCATTCATCATTTTTGAGATATTTAAATCAGTCCAAGTTAAAATAACTCAAACTTTCCTTCAGTGATAAATTCGTTGATGATCTCAAATTCTTTGTTTTGTTCGATTACTGAAAACAAAAAGTCAAAATATGAATCTAAAGCACTAGAAGTCTTAGTAAGTCCTCTTGAGACACAAATCACCTTAATGAAACTTGAGAAATGAGATTAGGCCATCATTTGAAAGGCCAAAAATTATGCCCAAACTCCAACCTTTTTACATTATTCCATTGCAAGCCCATTTGAGCCAAAAAGAAAATAAGCCTTTTGTTGAAAACTCATTGTCCTGCCCAACTCCAACTGGGAGTTTAAAGCCCATAAAAAGAAGCCATACCCATTTTTTGAGAATACTAGGGTAAAATTACGATAGGAAAAAGGCCAAAAGAAAAGAGGTTGCAAAAATAATGTGTGAAAAGAAAAGAAAAAAAATGAAAAAAAATGTGAATTTGAAAAAAGAAAAATGTAGGTTAAAAGAAAAAGGGCCTTAAAGTCAAAATACTGAAAAACCTCTATATTCTCAGAAATTTTGAACTCCAAAAACCCATTCTTTCTAACCAAATCTGAGTCTACAATACAACCAAAGAAAGTCCTAATCGATCTCAAGTGAAGTTAGTTATAGTGTGGAGAGAAGATGAATAGGATCTATGGTGTATTTCAATGTTTTCAATAAGTAATCGATTTTCCATTCATGAGATCGTATTCATCCATTATTAAAAAAAACGTTTTTGATCATGTATATGTGAAATTTGTTCATATAAATTTACTCTTTTACTCACATATACTGAGAGAAAATAACCCATTTTTGAGTGTTCGATTGAGAGTGAATTCCGTGAGATTTTGAAATCAAAATGAACTTTCAGAAAAGAAATGTAACTATTAAATCTTTTGAAATGGACGGTTATATTGGCTATGCACACACACACGCTAAGTTGAGATTGAGAAGTGAAGTTCTACTATATTTATGAAGTTTGCATTCAAACTTGATTATATTACTTTTGAATCTTTTGTATTGAGTCAAGTTTTTGAATTTTGTGGGTATATTCACTGCAAACCATCACGAGACAAAACTCGTCCACTAGGGTAACCTAGAGGTTTAACGGCTTGTTGCACATACTAAGTGCAACCGTGATTCCTACAAAAGTGAGTTAGATTTTAAAGTTTTGATTTTTGCTCGAGGACTAGCAAAGTTTAGGTTTAGAGGTATTTGATAAGTGCATTATTTTTTATGAATTATGCCCAAATCTAGACCTTGTTAGACACATTGTATCATAAATAATGAGTTTTTAGAGTCGTTTTCATAAAAGAAAATAAAAAATAAAAATGCAATTTTAATAACTCTGGGGGGTGAAATCATAATTATCAAATTTTATGGGCCTAAAAATAATTTTAAATGTTTATCTAGGCAAAATAAAGTTCTCTTTGAAATTTGGTTGAATTCTGAATTAAAACGAGCAATTAATGAATTCCGGGGGCTAAAATGCAAAGAGGGGTAATTTTGTAAATTTTAAATATTTGTGATCCTAAATTTGAATCAATTATTTTTATTTTTTTTTGTATTTTTAAAGGTACCCCGAAAATTTGTACTACAAAGGAATCGATGTGCAAAAATTGTCAGGATGCGACGCGACACGACACGGCTGACACAGCTGGACTAAATATTTTTATAAAATCACTCGAATGTCCGTTGAGGCCGTGCCATAGCTTTTCAGAAAGGTCTTGACAAGACTCACAACTTTTAAGTTCGGACTAAAATGAGATTCTAAAGTTTTGGAGGTCAAAAGTGCGATTAAAGTTGGTGATGTGAATAGTGACGAATTTGGGGATAATTATCTCCAACTTTTTCCAAGACTCCAAGAGATAATTATCAGCTCAAATACAACCAATCAGGGAGAGTCCCATCTCATCCAAATACCTTAACCCTAAGCCTATAAATAGAACCCTTGGGTTCTTCATTTTTGACACAGAGAGTTGTAGAGAGAATCGTAGAGAGAGATTTATGTACAGTTTTTGGTTCATTATTGAGGGCCAATAATTATTTTGTGAGTGGAATTTCTGTCAAGAATATTTGTGACACATGAATTGTAAGTTTGTTTATTTAATGAAATTGAGTATTCATTCTTGCAATTTTATTATGTCTACAATTATGCTAGCGTAATTTCCTCACTAGGACTAGGTAAAATTTATCATGTGTGATTAATATTGTGTGTGATTTAATTTCATCTTTACTTCCCAATATGTGCTAAACGTTTTAAAAATTCGATATTCATTTAAAACGACACGAGAGTGCATTTTAAACCTTCGGCATTGTTTGAAAAAAAATCATTTTTTATTTTAAGTATGAGTATTTTTTTATGGGTTATACTTTTATTAAATTGATTGATAGTCCATGCTTAAAGACTATATTTTGAAATTTAAAAGTGAAATTTTTAAGGGAATAGGGATTTTAGGCGTCTAAATTTAGAGACGTTAAATTTTATTTTGGACTTCTAACGTGTTATTTTTCCGAATTAAATACGACGAGAGTCGGTTTAATTTGAGTTATAAAATCGGGAATGACGAATTTAAATTATTGCACAGTGTTAGTTTAACGTGATAAATGGATCCAACGTCCTAGTTTTCACGCTACCTTGATTATATTTCTCGTACTCCTATTTCTTGTTTGTGTTGCTTAGTTTAATATTACATCTCATCTCCAACCCAATTTAGTCTAGTTGGACAATCACAATAATTTTTAATAAAAAAAAATTGAAAATCTCAGTGGATTCGACCCGTACTTACACTCGCTATTCTATAATAGCCCATGCACTTGCGGTATTTTATAAAATTGACAACAACTTCGTGTGTACAAGTCATGAATAAGAAATAAACATTACTTCATGTATGGCTATGTATTAACAAGTCACTAACAAGAAGTATTGTCCGATCAGGTTAAAAACAGGAATACGATCGTAACACACTTGGTCGGTAAGAACAATTTACTTCATGTATGACTTCATCTTTGCAAGTCAAGAACAAGACATTTGTAAAACTTCGTATACAACTAAAACAGTTACAAATAAGTTTTACCCGACTAAATTAAATGCGGGAAGACATGTAAACATTCTTAATCATTGGAATACAAACATATATTCCGCATACACTTGGTCACCACTGATAACTAATATTAAACTTGGATCAATAAATCTAAGTGCATTAGTAGAATCTATGGCCTTACAATTACAGTTTAATAATTCATTGTTAGACAATAACTCGGTTGACTGATTGATTAAATAATCAAAAATTGACAACACAAAGATATGGATTTGTATTCATTAACTGTATAACAATCTAGGTTAAATGAATAACAAAATACATAAAATCTCTACAACGGGACGTTTTCCTTGAGCTTTGGAAGTTAGCTGAGTTGGTCACATTCTCTCATCCCCAACAGGAGGATCATCTAAAGTATAAGGAGAGTTAATAAAGTTGAAATCTCTTAACATTCTTCTATTTTTACTGCTCGGCTCATTGATCAGATGTGGAGGATGAACTATTTCATGAACATGATGTAAATCATAGTCTCCCAGGTATTTAGTGATTAAGCACTCGGGAATGGCATCAACAGGGATCCATGGTGTGTCCAACTTGAAGGGAGGATCTTCACAATTTGTAGACCAGGCTCATTCCAGTACCACAGCTCGCTATTACGATCATGTTTTAGCAAAGTCAAGCAGTTGGTCCATCGTCACTTATAGCCTTCACGATGGGTCTGGGCAAGGTGATCATCTATATGGCCAAGAGCTTCATTATAGCTTTCCATACACACCTCTAAGGGTTGTTTATGAAATTGAAAGGTTAACCTTTCAACTTAATGTTGAAGTTTCTTCAAAATATTACTCTTCACCTTCAACTGCACAGATTGGTCGGTAATGGCCTTATCCTTAGCTTCCAGTTTTATAGATAAATCAATAATAGCTTGACTCTTAGCTTTTAACTAGGCAGCTTGGTTGGCTAATGTTTTCTTAGTCCTGGCCTCATTAACAGTTGGTCGACTCGTCCTTTATTGTCTAGAAGTTTGTCCAGGCTTGGATTTATTCAAAGCTTCATCCTCCACAAGCCTGGCATTTTTAGTCTCAAAGAAATATGTCCCTTTATCGGCACCAATAGCAGAAGAAGACTGTTGGGACAACCCGCTCAAAATAATAACGGGTGGCCAACCCTATACTACATTCAATCAGGTATCCCAGATGGCACAGTCTCAACATCAACAGACAAAACTAATGATATAAGGCTAACTACCCGAAATCATTAAAAGCGAATTGTCAAAAAATTTAAACTTTTTATTTAACAACAACAACAAAACCAATAATGCACATAACCAACAATATACAGATACTATGATGAGTGAAATGTGCAAACTCCAATATATACAAGAGTACAATACAATGTACAACAAAATCTCAACAATAAAATACCCGAATATGTTGTCGGATAACAGACAATACAATAATTTGAGAAATGAAATATGAAAGTGTTAATCTACAACACTTGAATACTAACTCAATATACAAACTGAATCCTAATCTAGATATACAAGGTAGGAATTAACTAAAACAAAGTGCTGAGACAGTCCGCAATGCCACAGCTCCACGAATACCGGATGGATGAACATTAATGGCGTTCTTGCGGAGGAACACCTAAATTAATACAATATATACATGGAGGAGAAAATATAAACGGGTCAGAGCCCAAGTTCAAAAATATTTTATAGCAAGTGTATTAAAATGCATAATAATTATAAATGCATTATTACATGATTAAGGTGGAATCGAACTCTCCATAATAATTCAACTCACCTCTCATCTAAAGTGCGCACTAAGCGTATGCACGTGATCTCCAAATGGATGCCCGATTCTATTTAGGTAAGAGGATTCTAACTTAAACCCAATTGAAGTATTTAAGTGAAACCGTCTAACCTATCTCCCAATCTACCTTATCTTTCTATGATCTATAATTTATATACATTAACTTCAATGTAATAGTTATAGTTATCTTTATAATGTTCATTTGTTGAACATATAAAGTTACATGATTAATCTCATAACCACATCATCACAATACATCAACATTCTCATTTACTAGAATTTCATATATTCTAGTTATGCCCTTATTTGGCATGTAAACAGTATATATGTATTTTTATATGAGTTATTAGCATCAAGAGTTAAGGACTAAACTCCTCTCGATTCTCATCACGACACTGCGTTTCGTGCGTGGGACGTCTCGGCGAGGTGAAATCCAAACAAGGAACCCCCCCCCCCCCCCCCGTAACACTACTCCTGACCGTATTGATCCTCGAGGCTCATTATGCCCTCAATGTAAGATGCGTGTAACCCAATTTATTATCCAAATTTTAATTAATTAATATTCCCAATTCTCAACAGTACACGGCGTTTCATGCGTGGGACGTCTCGCCGAATCGAAATCCAAACAAGGAACCCCCCGTTACACTACTCCTGGCACTGTCGATTGTTGGGATAGATGATATATATATAAGTATGAGCATTAAGGACTAACTTACCCCCAAGTTCCAACATTACACTGCGGTTCGTGCGTGGGATGTCTCGCCGAGGCTAAATCCAAACAAGGAACCCCCCCCCCCCGATACACTAATCCTGGCAATGTAGGTCGTTGAGGTCCATTATGCCCTCGATACCCAAGTACAAACACAAGCAATAATAACCATCCAACCGAGCTATAACTCGAAGGACGCAGGCTCACATGCTATCATCATCCAGCAGCCCATAAACACCGCAAATTGGGGCCACCTGGTGGGGTTCAACGACACCGACCTCGTGATCAACTCACGCACACGACGTCCCAGGAAGCGGTCATAGCTCCTAACCGGCAAGTGAGAGCGACACATACCCACGACCTCTCACCCCCAAAATAAATAAATGTATATATGCCATTTGCTGACCACCACGGACGACTATGACCTGGGGAATATCCACACCCGGCTCATCTAGCTAGGATGCTCACCCTCAACGCACGTAACTTCCCAATGATATCAAGGAGAGGGTATGCCTAACCATGCATATATACCATCATATAGGGTATACATACATCCCACATAATAAAGATATACCATCATATAAGGTATACCTGCCACATCATATTCATTTTCATTATATGCCCATTGGCGCAATTTGATTAACATCATTGTTTAGTATATTACTCTCTCTTGATATACTATTCGTCATTTCTCACACATCTTCCCCACTTAGTATACATGATACTATTTCTCACTTGAAGCTCACATGTCGCTTCTATTTATGAATTGTCTCTCAATTCTAATTTAGTTAAGGATATTCTATATCTGAATGCACCTCAATTAGCATATACAGTTCTCCATCCATAATAGGGTTCAATTCATTTTATGAACCTTTAAAATCATCCCATTTGGGATTGGATCCTAAGATCCAATGTCTCTAAATTAATCTCATTCTTTCATATAATTATAATGATTATCTGCAAATCGAATCTCCAATCAAGGTGGGCTTCCTCACTTAAAATACACCATAATATCTATTCGATATTCCTCAAATTTAGTCAATAAGACTCCAATAATTTCTTTTAAGGGAAACTCTCTAAAAGTCTCCAAAGCATACTCCAAACAACTCCCATAGAGGTTAACCTCGAACAAAACGGGATGAAATTCTTCTTAGAAAAACAATCCCCCAAAAGCCCTGTTTTCGAATCGATTCGGCCAGGAAGGCGAATCGATTCGGGTCATCAGGCCTGGGATTCTGTCTCAAGCCGAATCGATTCGGCTGGGGTCCGAATCGATTCGGTCACTCAGACCTGGGCACCTGCATATTTCTGAATCGATTCGGTAGGAGACCGAATCGATTCGGCCCTTCAGAACTCTCGAAAATGGCTACTTTTTAGTAAGCCAAAAATCCCAAAATTTGTTTTAATCATTTTCTCTTCATTTATCTTCAACCCAATCACAAATATATCATTAATATTCATCCTAGAATACATATAAACCAATTTCTATCCTCAAATCAAAGATCTACATATCAAATCTAAGATTATACCCAAAAGTTAGGTTTTGTTAAACTAAACCTAAAACCCATAAATTTCATCCACAAATCATGCAATAAATGGTACACAACAATTATTTAGCAAGTTTAATCACTTGCCTCGGGTTCGTAGGGTCTGAATCCGCCTTGAGATCGCGTATTGGCCGAAAATCTCCACTTTCTCTCTCTTTTCTCCTTCCTTTTCTTTTTCTTTCTTCTTCTCCCTTTCTTTCTTTCTTTTTCTCTTTCTCTCTTTGGAGAACTATCTCCCGTAGGCTTTTTAAGCCCTAAATCCCAAGGTACACATCTTTAAATGATAATACACACTTTAAATGACTCGGTGACTTTAATTCAAGTCAAACGGTCCTAAATTATTTCGAAACCTAAATAAACCCCAAGTACAGTCATTTCGACTTTCTCGACCCTTCCGGACACTATGGTACCCTCAGAATCGACATTCGACACTCTTTCTAACAACTTCAAATCTTGACCTCAATTGCCAATTTAATTATTTCTCCAATAAAATATTATTTATTTCACCCAAAATAAATAAATCCTCCTCTCCAAGACCTCGGGTTGTTACAACTGTTTCAAAGTATCCAACTCATTTCTGAGTTTGTTATTTTCCTCTTCAAGCAATTTGGCAATTTCCCTGGCTTCATCTATTTCTTGGTTCAGCAAAAATTCTTTTGTTTTGTACATGAAAGCATATTCTTCCAACTTCTTCGTAAAGCCCCAGCCTTCACTCAAATCTTTGTATAAGCTTTATAGTCAAAGTGAAGTAAAGCCGGAGAAAATTTATGGTCTTTCTACAAATCTTCAATCATTTCGTCGTAAGCTACATTATTTGCTACAACCCTGTCCAGTAAACAGTGAAGATGAATATATGACTCTTTCTTTTGAGTGGATGTTTATAGTCCAAGCAAGCCGAACAAGTCTTCTTCAGTTAAAGGAACATGGCCAACTTCCAAAAGACTTCTACTCCGCTTGAGTAGGCCGAATTCAGCAGAAACTATTGCCGGCTTCCTAGCATCAAACTAAAAATTGCAAGTGTAAGTAAATAAGTATAACTACTGAAAAATAATGACACCAGTATGGGAATTCATTCAACCAAGAAAGAAAGGCAGAAAATATGATAAGCACAACACACATAGCAGGAAAGATGAAATGATTTCATTGATAACAAAAAAGGTGTTACAACTTGTTAAAACTGTTGGTCCTGTTACAAATCAGAGAAACATTAAAACAAAAGAATAAGGAGTTAAATCTCTCCTTGTCCTGGACACTGCGTCTAGAAGGTTGGTTGACAGAAGGGGAAGCTTTATTAATGTTCTTTAAAGCTGACCCAGTAGGTTGAAGGGAAGATTCCCCAAATCCTTCCTTATCATCAAACTCTTCCTCCAGGTTGGGAGGAAATCCTAGATCATGCCTCAAAAATAATACAGATTATATTGGGGTGCCAACCTCCTTAAGTGCCTTTGACCAGCCATCCTTAAAAGAATTCTTCCTCATGAACTTAATCTGAGCAGAGGCTGCCAAAATTGTTTTATCCCAGCCCTTATTGAAGAAGTCCTCTTTAATCTTCTTATTTTTAGCCTTCTCTGCGACCAACTCAGAGGATAGACTAGCAACTTTCTCCTCGGCAGACTTCAAGAGATCTTAATCTGTCGCTAATTTTTCCTCGGCCAGCTTGGCCTTATTCTCAACAGAGGATAAATTGGCTTCAGCATTGGCCAACTTTCCTTCAACAGTTGTCAAACTGGTCTTGATAATGACCAGCTTTCCCTCAGCAAGAGTGGCCCTACTAATAGCCTTCTGCATCTCATCATCCCAAGCCTTTTTCTTGGACTCTAACAATTGCCTTGAAGCCTCAACAGACTTCCTCGGACCCTTAAGGGCCTCTTCCATTTCTCCACCAGAAGAATGGCCCCACTCGTCTTTCTCAACCATTTGACTAAAGTTTGCTAAAAACTGCACAAATAATAACATCATATTAGAAGGAGAACCAAGAGAAAAATACATCAAGAGCAATTAAAAAAGAAGAAATAATTACAATTGCCAAACTTTGGCAAGCATTTTCTGCCAATTTTAGTCTTGGCAGAGGGGCAAGAGTTGCTCTGTCAGTAAAGCGAGTACTAGCCTTGATTAATTTCCTGGTAACACCAGGATGAATAGCAATGGAGGATGACTCGTCAATAGTCAATTCCTCTTGAATCTTCTCCACCAACTCCTGGTAGGTAGAGATTTTTTTAACTTGCTTATCAGGCAAGCCTTTTTTCAACCTTTTATATTGAGAAGCAGCAACATTCACTTCCTCAGTGGTGATGACCTAATGGACTTTCTCTGTACCAATAACCTTGGATGCCTTATCCTTCTTCTTGGCATCCCCACCTTTACTACCTTTCTCGATAGCTTTCTTGGCAGGTGGAGACAAAGCTCCAGTAATCAAGTCAAGGATTTTTCTCTTTCTCATAGCAGCAAGTGGAGAAGAGGGAATGGTTGAAATATCCAACGACTCAAAAGAGGAATATGTTATAAGATCCTTTTCTGTACCAGCATATTCTTCAGCAAAGGAAGTAAGGACAGGTTATTCCTCAAGATTGATGGGATCAACATCTATAGAACTGGTGGACCGAGCAACAAATGAAGTTATAGAGCTCTTGTACTGCAGTAGATAAGAGGAAGCTCTGGGGTGTTCCTCGCCAATTCTTTAATGGATGCTCCAAAGAAACTTCAATTCTCAAATATTGATGTCCTCTTATATAGGACACTTCTTCTTGCTCTCAACTGTACAAAAATAGAGACAAGACAAGAAATTATGGGTTAGCATATCTTTAAACGGTTGGTAAATAAATACAGAGGAGTACAATAATAAACTAAACAACCTATGACATGACCCACTTGAGGGCACCTGGGCCCATCATATACTTATCTTGTTTATAAAGGATAATGTTTCCAACATTATCAATGACTCCATAATCATAGTAATCTTTATTAGAGTCTGGCAAATTGACAACTAAGGCCCTGCTGGCAAACCTTATTTTCATATAGTATGTATTGTCACTGGTAACCCACATGTAACAAAACATCAGCTCTGGGATACCAATGTGGTTTCCATGTATCTGATTCAACTTATGAATCCCATTGACCACTCTCTAAGTATTGGGGGCTACCCCTACTGGGACAACATTAAAATATTGGTAAAATTCTAAACAAACATATTGGGAGGAAATGTGAAACCACACTCAGCAATGAAGAGAGAGGGAATCTAGTGACCCTCGGGCAATGACAATACCTTAACAGGTTATATGGGCATTTTTAAGTCTACCTAGTCAGGAATATTCCTTTCCCACCTAAACTCATCTAAGCAATCCCCATGTACGATATAAACTATGGCTACAGTAAAGAAATAAAGAAAGCAAAGTGAAAGGGAAAAAGAAAGTTTACAACGAAAATAACGACTGAAGCAAACGAAGAACACAAAGAAAAGCTCAGAGATAGAGAACTTGGAGAAAAAGAAGAGTTTGAAAGCTTAAAAAAGGTTTGGTATGAAAATTCGACAAAATCTTGCCTTTTATAGCTTACCTGCGAAATCGTGTATGAAATGATTACTTTCTTCGACGATTGACATTCTGACGGCTTTGCAGTTTTGATAACACAAAAATACCAATTTACCCTTTGGTAGTTCGCTAATTTTCAAATTATTTACAAAAATGCCATTACAGAATCAAAACATGGAAAAATTTTACAAGTCCCATATCTCGGCGTGCGCCGACCAACACTGAAGAAAATATACTTCATCGTTTTAACAAAAATACCAAGAATGAAGTATTGGGGGCTTCTGTTGATACCAATTATTATCCACCTATGTGGACTAATCATAAGTGGACAAGTGTCTCCCTATGTAGCATAAATCCTAGTCAATAGATAGTTGCTCGACAAGCATGCCGACCAATGTGAAGAATGCAGACCATCAACATAAGTGAAAAGCCATTGCACGAGAAGTACAATCAAAGGTCTTTCCACACGTGGTTCATATAATCAACCATCACATTTATTATGTACGGGTGTAAATGTTTAAATGTATAAGGCATTTCAACCCTTGATCTCCGGATCACTATAAATAAATTGTATTCCTTTCATCAAAGGCAAGATAGAACGGATTCTAGGATATTCTTATTAACAAGATTACCTAGCTTTCTGTAATCACTGAAATCAATACAACAACAGTGGACGTATTACACAGCCGAACCGCTTCAAAACTCTTTGTCTTTTATTTACTTATTTCATCGCAATCATATATTTTATCTGTGATTAGAAAAACGGATCTAGTCTAATTTTTTACATCAACAACCATAATTCCTAAATTAAATTTTTCTCACACTTTCACCACATCTCACACACTTTTTCATAAATTAAAGGAGAAACTCTCATTTCAAATTATGGGTTAGACCCCCAAAGTCATTTTAGGATTCGAGCCCCCCTTTCTTTATCTCATTTTTATTAATGTTCATATATTAGCACTTCATCCATATACTTAGAATGTTTTATCAATGTAATTAGTTTTCTTTCCCTTATTACTTATTTAGCGGTCCCATGTATTGCGCATTCACTCTTCTATAGTGACATTATGATTTCGGGATGCTGCTCATATTTTAGTTATTTTCACACACTTTTTTGCTAGTATAGTTCCTTAGAATGATTCATCCCCATCTTTTCCATGGCGTGGATATGCTCATTTCATTTATCACACATGTACAGACACTTGCACATTCATGTATATTTTCACTTTGTACATCTCGCGCACATGAACACATTTCACACATATACACATGTCCATTGCACTTAGGAGAAAAATAATATTTTATAGCATATAAAGGTTGAAAGGGACGAATGGGTGACCAACACCTTCCCACTCCGTAACATAGACTCCGAGCTTATATCTCATTTAGTTTCTCATGTAGTAGTAGCCATTATATTGTCTTTACGAAGCTGGCTAGCCCATTTTCCTTTTCAGAGTAACATAAGTTGGTGATTATGATCTCTACACATCGAGACACCTCACATTGTCGCTGACGACCATTTTATAATCCTTTTGGGATTCCATGACTATATGCACATATATATATTAAGGGTTCGAGATAGCCCCAGTGGAGACTTTATTGGGGAGCTACATTGTTAGGACTAGACTCTATTTACATGGGTTTTGTTTTCTCTATCCTTTATCATTTTCTACATTTGTATATATTTTCCCACTTGTATATCATTTTCTCTCATTTTTTCTTATGCTAACATCTTCCACATGCCATGCTTATATTATATCATCCATGTATATTTCTCCCTATATTATGTACATACTTATTTCTTCATCACATGTATATCCCACTTTTTCTATCACTTGTATATATGACATGATCCATTCCACTTGTATATATTCACATGCTTCATATCATTTGTACATATTCACATGAGGCACTTGTGAAGTTAGCTCTTTATTAGATGTCACTTGTATATGCTTATCTTCTTTCATGCTTGGTAGTTGTACATATTCCTCCTGGCATACATAATACTTTCCATTTAGATATTAATTAAGAATTGTGCATTTGCACACTAAATTGCATGAGTATTGAGTATTGACCCTGTATTTATCCTAGTTGGTGAGTCACTTTGTGATGGGTTGTCGGTCCTGCGGAGTGCGGTTAATTTAAGCAATAGTCTCCCACCTTCCATTGGCCAAGTACACTCGACATATATCAAGTAGTTTCCTCATATCGTACCATTGACCGAACTCACTACGGGAGGTATATAATTTGGATTCGTTCATGTATATCGAGTATATTGAATTCTCTCTCACATACACTCAAGTGTATCAAATAGCTTCTCCACACATACTGATGAATGATTGCCCTAAGAGGTAAGAGGTATATCGTGGAAGTTATACCAAACGGGGGAACCCTTACGCTCACATCCCATGTATAACCGTCATATAGATGTTTTCCCTATGACACTCATATCTAGACTATCGGTTCCAACATAAAACTCTGCCAAAATTTTTAGTTGCCTTACTGTTCAATTTTGTTCTCTTTCGCCCATTTTTAAAACAAGACTCTGGAAAAAAGTTGAGTCGTGTTTTGCATTACATACCCAATTCTCTCCCAAACTCGGGTCCTACTTGATATTTCACTAGCATCCTAGGTGTGACAACCCGGATATAATTATGATAAATCATGGTTAGAAGAGGCATACTCATATAATATATGTGTTGTTTACATTAGATGTTAATCGAGCGTATGATTGGGGAAAACATGTTTAGAGCATATGATTAGTCACGTGGTTAAATGCATCTTGAAAATATGTTTCTAATGCGTCATTATGTTTATAAAATTAAACTAGGGTGTTTCTGCGAAATTGACGATGTTGGGTCACCAAATGTGAAAGTTATGAAATTTTGAGTAAACTATTAGTCTTCTGTTCAAGCCCAAAATTAGACGTATTAATGTTATGATTATGGGAAAACACAAAATATGAAAGTTGTACATATATAAGATATCTACTTTTAGACGCAAAGAGGGAGTAAATCGGGGACTGTAACAGTAAGTTATGGTGATTTTACCAAGGTGGGATAAATCTGTTATTAGTGGAATTGGACCTTTCGTCCAACCAATCACGCGTTACCACGACCTCTATTTCTATTGGACCCCTTTAAAACGTATTTCTGATCTTAAAACCTATTTATAGCGTATTACTCATAAGAAATAACAAGTTTGGAAAGATTTGCCTAAGGAGAGAGAAAGGAGAACTTAAGCAAGAAAATCCATTGAAAAATTTCAATATCTCGAGGAATCCTCGTAAGGTAATTAATTTTTTGTTAACATTGGTCACATGAATGAGTTCTACACTTATTATATTATTGTTTTTTTATCTTTATGAAGATATTAATGATACCCATATCGTCAAATTGTGTTAAAACAAGGATGGCTTAAGAACATACATAAGAACATGTGTTAGGATAGTAAATGTTTACTTTAAAGCCCTAGATTTGAATTCCCTTCTCGTGATGCTTTCTGATGTAGTAAATTCTTGTATATGATGTGTTTGTATATTAAAAACATGTTTAGTATATGAGTCCACGATTGATGCCCAGGGAGAAGGTTATGTATGCTTAAAAATGTTAAGTTATGCCTTAATGTTCTATTACGACCTAGTTGTTGTAAAAATGGAATAAATCATGGAATACTTATCGAAATCAAGATATTCTAGTTGCAGATGTTATACAACATATATTAGTATAACATATCCAAAAAATATATAAAAATACCAAGAAATGAATCTTGGGGGATATTTGAAGTGTAGGTATAGAATATGCCCCGAAAGTATAAGTATGCATACCAGGTGTTTGATGATTTGCTTGACATAGAAAATGAACACTAAAAATTATGAAGCTTTAATTTCATATTATTTAATATGTTTATTGAAATATGGGTGGAATATCAAGGAAATTTATGATATAAAAAAATTATGAAAATTCTTGGAAGTTGACTAAACGATAGAGGAGCCTATAGGGACGATTTGTTTTGTAATAAAGAAATGGGCATATCTTGCTCTAGGAAACTTGAAACTATGTGTCGTCTTTTGTATTGGGAACCTAATATGATAAGAATTGTATTTCCAAGAATGAATTAAAGTATTTTGGACTATGAATAGGATATGTTAAATATTTTAACATGAAATAGGATTAGACCTCATTTATGATAAACGATTTGAATAAGATCATATGATGCTTATGAATCGAATTACATTTAAGTGATTCTTTAGATTGGTAATATTCTTATAATGACACTAATATTGCAAGATTTATAGGAAGGGAAGTATAACTGGTTGAACAACTTCCAGATAAAGGCAAGGGGGAAAACCCATTAAGTGGCCAAGGTGAGTGTACTCACTAGTAAGATGCACTTGTACATAGCTACGGATAAGATCAGAATATTGTTCACTAGTAAGATGTATTTATGCAAAGTTATGGATAGGTTCATAATATTATTAATATGAAACTGTTCATTTTGATTTACTGAAATGGGATGTTACTCCCCGACCCGAAATGTGGGAGAATTGTCTATTGCAGACAGGATATGTGAATCATTATTCGGATAAGTTGGTCATTCTTTATGAATGAACTGGATAAGTATATAATTGGTCATTCTTTATGAATGAGCCAGATAAGTATATAATTGGTGATTCGTTATGAATGAGCCGGATAAGTATATAATTGGTCATTCGTTATGAATGAGCTGGATAAGTATATAATTGGTCATTCTTTATGAATGAGACAGATAAGTATATAATTGATCATTCTTTGTGAATGAGTCGGATAAGTGTATAATTGGTTATTCTTTATAAGTGGACTGAATAAGTATTCATATATCATCACGGGGATATGATTTATTGCATTTAATTTTATGCAATAGTGTAGTAGTGATGCATTTGCTGAGCTATTTTGCTCATAGTTCCTATGTTTATATTTTTTAGGTATTGTGATATCACTGCCAAATCTAGGAGATTGTTGGGGTTAGCCACGTATGCATAAAATCATGATTTTGGTCAAACATAAATGGGGTAATTTAATCATACTTACCCTTTCAGTAAGTTTGAATAAGTATAATTACTTTAAAATTGTGAAAGGTTCTAGTTTTATCGATTCATGTTAATAACTGGAAAAAAAAGATACTCGTGATTATGGTTTGGTTAAGGTAATTATGATTTGACTCAGTTTGACTTTCAAACTTAATTATAAGTAACTGGGTTGGGGTGTGTCAACTTTAGTATCAGAGTGTAGGTTTTAGAGGTTCAGGGGTAAGGAGCGCCTAGATTTAGCAGTGGAAGTAGAACTTGTTTTGAGTCATAAGTAAGTTGGCTTTATTGACTAACATTTGTTAGTTAGACATATATATTGTTGTACGGGATATGACATGTACGGATCTTGCAAGAAAGGTAATGAGATGTTAAGGTTTTTTCAGGGATGACAACGAATACAGGTATTTTAATATGAATCGTTGCATTATTTTATTTGTGGTATTGACAAACATGTCATTGTAGGAAAAGATTTAAAGACAAAATGTGGTATACGAAAATTGTGAAGTATTGGGAGTAATCTCTTCTTATACTGTAATATGTAGACCTGAGTTGTGTCACTTATTATGCCATGTTTTGGTGTGTGCCCATTTATGTGGGAGAGTGAGGTACGGGAAGCCATATTCCATTAAAGGTTGAGATGGTAAATTATTAGAGTGTGAATAAAATTAAGATTCACTTGGTAAAAGTGAAGTGAGAAGATTAACATTTGTATATGTTTAAATTTAATATATGAAATGGTCTGAAATTAAATTACTAGTCGATATATCACAATTGATCTAAATATGGGTTCATATTGAATTATGATAAGTAGAAGAAAAGAATAATAAGAGTTGAGATGTATTTCTTTAATAGCATGAGTATATGTAGTGGATATTACCCTTATGATGTTTTGAAATGCTAATATGAATAACAAAGTTGAGACAAAGTGTTAAAGAGTTGGAAGTTTAAAAATATTGGGGAACCCTTTTAAGAGTATGTGTTGTGTATGAGTATGGGAAAGATGCTAATCGGGTTGGAATATCGGCAACTACTTTGGGTGGATATTGAGTTGTATTTATCATTGTATGTACGTGTTATCACTAAGAGTATAATATATAATGATTATGATTGACATTATACAGACTCACCAAGAAGTATGTGTAAGGATGATGTGCTATGTGAGATACCATAATATGGTATATTAAGGTATTTGTACAGGTTATTTGAAAGAAATACGACATATAATAGTTTGAGAAGTATTATGGGTTTGGTAAGTATAGTTAAAGTTTAAGTGGTGATGTTATGTTTAACATCCATGTTACCAAACGGGCATGATAAGTGTATTAATGATATTGTATAAGAATATCATGTTGAAAAGGATCGGGATAAGATTATAATTGTAAAGTTATTGTGTTGGATAAATGACTTATTAAGGTAGTTGTATGCTTAGTTAAAGAATAATCAAATGATACTGAAAAGGGGAATATAGTGAGAAGTTATACTGAGATCATAATGCATGAATGTACAATATACATGAAGGTGAATATGAAATCCTGGTTAAGAATAAACATTTAGTGAATGATTATTCGATTTCGATATATGAAAAGTAGTGAGGCTGTATTTAGATTAAGAAATCGTAAGGACAATATTAAACATACTCTTAAATTTCAGAAATGATATGGAAATTAATTATCAAACACATGTATTTCGTGTTGGATGGAAGATAAAAATATTATGTGTAATAAGTTAGTCTGGTAATATGATAATTATGATTTCAAATATTACACGATGATAAGGATAGACTAAAGGAATGGAGGGAGAAATGTAAAGAATAATACTAGGTTTGCTAAGAATGTTCACTCATTGTGAATATATGCTGATAAAACTGATCATCTATTATATGTGAATGTTCGAAAAACATATATAAAGGTATGAAGTAATATGAGTGTTGGAAATTAGTTTTCATGGATAAGAAATCATTAGATGATTATCCTTACGTGTAAATGATAAAGAAAGTGAAGATATTATGAATGAAGATTTGTCGTACATCGAGGAACCGATGGAAATTATTTATCGAAAGGAGCAAGTATTAGGTAATTAAGTTAGTTCCATAGTTAAAGTGTGGTGGAGGATCCATGAAATTAAAGAAGCAACTTGGGAAAGGAAATATAGCATGAGGAAACAGTATCCTCAATTGTTTGGTAAGTGAAATTCATACTAAAGTTCGGGGAAAAAAATTTCAAAGGAGGGAAAGTTGTGACAACCCGGATATAATTATGATAAATCATGGTTAGAAGATGCATACTCATATGATATATGTGTTGTTTACATTAGATGTTAATCGAGCGTATGATTGGGGATAACATGTTTAGAGCATATGATTAGTCATGTGGTTAAATGCATCTTGAAAATATGTTTCTAATACATCATTATGTTTATAAAATTAAACTACGGTGTTGGTGCAAAATTGACGATGTTGGGTCGCCAAATGTGAAAGTAATGAAATTTTGAGCAAATTATTACTCTTCTGTTCGAGCCCAAAATTAGACGTATTAATTTTATGATTATGGGAAAACACAAAATATGAAAGTTGTAGATATATAAGATATATATACTTTTAGACGCAAAGAGGGAGTAAATCGGGGACTGTAATAGTAAGTTATGGGGATTTTACCAAGGTGGGATAAATTTGTCATTAGTGGAATTGTCTGATTGGACCTTTCATCCAACCAATCACACGTTACCACTACCTCTATTGCTATTGGACCCCTTTAAAATGTATTTCTGATCTTAAAACCTATTTATAGCTTCTTACTCATAATAAATAACAAGTTTGGAAAGATTTACCTAAGGAGAGAGAAAGGAGAACTTAAAAAAGAAAATCCATTGGAAAATTTCAATATCTCGAGGAATCCTCGTAAGGTAATTACTTTTTTGTTAACATTGGACATATGAATGAGTTCTGCACTTGGTATATTATTATTTTTTATTTTTATGAAGATATTAATGATACCCATATCGCCAAATTGTGTTAAAACAATGATGGTTTAAGAACATACGTAAGAACGTGTGTTAGGATAGTAAATGTTTACTTCAAAGTCCCAGATTTGAATTCCCTTCTCGTGATGATTTCTGATGTAGTAAATTCTTATATATGATGTGTTTGTATGTTAAAAACATGTTTAGTATATGTTTCCACGATTGATGCCCGAGGAGGAGGTTATGTATTCTTAAAAATGTTAAGTTATGCCTTAATGTTCTATTCCGACCTAGTTGTGGTAAAAATGGAATAAATCATGGAATACTTATCGAAATCAATATATTCTAGTTGCAAATGTTATACAACATATATTAGTATAACAAATCCAAAAAATATGTAAAAATACCAAGAAATGAATCTTGGGGGATAGTTCGAAGTGTGGGTATAGAATTTGCCCCGAAAGTGCAAGTATGCATACCAGGTGTTTGACGATTTGCTTGACATAGCAAATGAACTCTAAAAATTATGACACTTTAATTTCATATTATTTAATATGTTTATTGAAATATGGGTGGAATATCATGGAAAGCTATGCTATAGAAAAATTATAAAAATTCTTGGAAGTTGACTAAACGATAAAGGAGCCTATAGGGACGATTTGTTTTATAATAAAGATATGGGCATATCTTGCTCTAGGAAACTTGAAACTATGTGTCGTCTTTTGTATTGGGCACCTAATATGATAAGAATTGTATTTCCAAGAATGAATTAAAGTATTTCGGACTATGAATTGAATATGTTAAATATCTTAACATGAAATTGGATTAAACTTCATTTATGATAAATGATTTGAATAAGATCATAGGATGCTTATGAATTGAATTACGTTTAAGTGATTATTTGGATTGGTAATATTATTATGATGACACTAATATTGTAATAATTATAGGAAGGAAAGTATAACTGGTTGAAAAACTTCCAGACAAAGGCAAGGGGGAAAACTCATTAAGTGGCCAAGGTGAGTGTACTCACTAGTAAGATGCACTTGTACATGGCTATGGATAAGATCAGAATATTACTCACTGTTAAGATGTATTCATGCAAAGTTATGGATAGGTTCATAATATTATGAATATGAAACTGTTCATTTCGATTTATCGAAATGGGAGGTTACTCCCCAACCCGAAATGTGGGAGAATTGTCTATTGCAGATAGGATATGTGAATCATGATTCGGATAAGTTGGTCATTCTTTATGAATGAGCCGAATAAGTATCTAATTGGTCATTCTTCATGAATGAGCCGAATAAGTATATAATTAGTGATTCGTTATGAATGAGCCGGATAAGTATATAATTGGACATTCGTTATGAATGAGCCGGATAAGTATATAATTGCTCATTCTTTATGAATGAGCCGGATAAGTATATAATTGGTCATTCTTTGTGAATGAGTCGAATAAGTGTGTAATTGGTTATTCTTTATGAATGGACCGGATAAGTATTCATATATCATCACGGAGATATGATTTATTACATTTAATTTTATGCAATAGTGTAGTAGTAATGCATTTGCTGAGCTATTTTGCTCATGGTTTCTATATTTATGTTTTTTCAGGGCAAATTAGATAAGATAGAAAAGATGCTGAAGCAGGGCAAATTAGAAAGTACATGGATAAGAGGGGTGGTCGAGATGACACCCGAAAGAGAAGAGACAACAAGATTAAACTGGATGGTCCAGTGAACAAGGATGATGATGCATCAAATGATGATGAGGAGGCCGACCCTGACCTCCCACTGAAGAACCTGATCCCAAGGTTCAATTGCATTGTATCTCCTCTCATGATGTGAGGTAGTAAAGAGATAGCCGACCGTAAAGCCCATGTTGCAGAAGCCAAAACTCTTCCCAAGCCGAAGGTGGTAAACTCGGGCGCTATTGATTCAAATCCAGGTAAAAGAAAGAAAGTTAATATGAACACCTTGGTCATCAGCTTCTCAAGGTTAGAATTCAAGGGGATCTTAGCCCCTTATAACAATCCTTTGGTGATCACCACGAGAGTGCACAAATATGATGTCCCTAGAATATTGGTTAATGGTGGCAGTTCGACTGATGTAATGTTCTGGGAGTGTTTCCAAGGCTTGGGATTAAGTAAGAAGAGGGTCATCCCGTATCATCAACCACTAATTGGCTTTGGTGGAGAAAAAGTTCACCCTCTTGGGATCTATGAGATGGATGTCAGTATGGGGGAGACTTGGCCGAGATGTCTCACAAAGAAGATCAACTTCTTCGTGATGGACGAGAATATTTATTCAGCCTATAATGCCATTATGGGACGAGTAGCCGTCAAAGAATTTGAGGTCGTGCCTTTGACCATCCACCAAATGATAAAATTCCCAACTCCTTATGGAGTAGGGGAAGTTCAGGGTGACCAGGTCGAGGCTCATGAATGTTACTTCAATTCGGCTGAGGAAAGAGAAGCACACAAGAGGCTGACTACTTCTTATAATATTAACACTCTCGACCCTAGGGACAAGACGAAGCTGAAGAAGGGAGAGGCCACCGAGGAGGTATAATCCATTGTCCTCAATGAGGACGAGCCAAAAAAACCATCTAGATCAGCAAAGCCTTGAAAGAGGAGATCAAGGAAAAGTTTATCAAATTGATGAGGAAGAGACAAAGTATTTTTGCATGGAGTCATGCAGACATGCCAGTAATTAATCCGGATTCCTTTGCCATAAACTGAATGTAAACAAGGGAGCCAAACTAGTTAGACGGAGGCGGAGGATTTACTCCAGGGAGAAATAAGAAGTCTTAAAATAGGAAGTAAAGAAGTTAGAGAAGGCAGATTTTATAAGGGAGGTCGTCTATTAAGAATGGTTGGCAAACACGGTTATTGTGACTAAGCCCAATGGCAAGTGGAGAATGTGTGTTGACTTCACTGATCTAAATAAGTCATGCCCAAAAGACAACTTCCCCCTGTCGAGAATAGATCAAATGGTTGATGCCATAGCTGGGAATGAACTGATGAACTTTATGGACGCCTACTCAAGCTACAATCAAATATTCATGGACCCAACCAATGTCAAGAAGACTGCGTTTATCATGGATAAAGGTACATACTGCTACAAGGTCATACCCTTCGGCCTCAAGAATGTCGACGCTAGATACCAGAGGCTGGTAAATAAGATGTTCAATGATCAAATAGGTAAGGCCATAGAGGTAGATGTTAACATGCTAACCAAGAGTCTCAAGGCCGAGATGCATATGGACAACCTTGAGCATACTTTCAACACTATGGACCAGTATAGAATGAATCTAAACCCCTCCAAGTGTGTATTCGGGGTCAGAGCAGGCAAGTTTTTAGGGTTCATTTTCAATCAACGGGGGATAGAAGCTAACATAAAAAAAATCAAAGCTTTGGTGGATATGAAGACTCCAAAAACCATAAAGGATGTCTAAAGGCTGACTAGACGAGTGGTAGCACTGAATAGGTTCATGTTCAGGGCAGATAAGTGTCTGCCCTTCTTCAAGGTGTTGAGAAAAGCCTTTGAGTGGAATAAGTAGTGTGAAAGAGCATTTCAAGAGTTGAAGGTTTACCTCGGCTCCCCACTCTTATTATCTCGACTTGTTCACGGAGAAAAGATTTATTTGTACCTGGATGTATTTGAGTCGGACATCAGTGCAGCTATTATATGAGATGATAAGGGGGTGCAGAAGCCAGTATATTTCAATAGCAAGGCCCTTCAAGGGGCCGAGCAGAGGTATCCAAAAATGGAGAAATTTACTTATGTTCTCATACATGCATCCAGAAAGATAAAACTCTACTTCCTATCTCACACAATGGTCATCCTTACTGACTCTCCGCTCAGACAAGTCCTTCATAAACCCGAGAAATCGGGTAGGTTGATGGCCTGGTTGATAGAGTTAGGAGAGTATGACATTGTCTATTAGCCGAGAGCAGCCATCAAGGGGAAGGCTTTAGCCGATTTTATAGTCGAGTTCACATGGGATGAGGACGATACAGAGGAGATTACAGATCCAGCAAATGAGATAGAAAAATAAGTGATAGCCCGGTTGAGGCTAAAACGAGTGCGGCCAAGACAGTGGTGGCCGAGAAAGAAGAAGAGAGATTTCGGTTCAAAAGTGGAATGCTGGATGAAAGCACTTTCTCCAAAGAACATTATATTTGGAGCCTGTTTGTGGACAACTCTTCTTACGATAATGAAAGTGGTGTGAGCTTAATATTGACGGCCCCAGGTGGGATCGACATTGAATATTCTCTAAGATTCAATTTTAAGGCCTCCAATAATGAGTCAGAGTACAAGGCTCTTCTAGCAGGACTTTCCCTCGCCAGAGCATTGAATGTCAGTCGATTACTGGCTGATAAAGATTCCAAACTGGTGGTGAATCAGATCTTAGGGGTGTATGTGGCAAAAGGTGATAGAATGTCCAAGTACCTAGCCAGAGTGAAAACAATGTTGAATTAAGTAAAGCTAAAAAGAATCCCTCGACTAAACAACAGTCGAGCCGATGGATTAGCTAGATTAGCGTCTGCGATAAGAATATGAATTAGAAGGTTGGTGCCTGTGGAGATCCAACATCGCCCAGCCATTAAAGAGAATAGTGATAATACAGTGGAATTGTGCTTGGTCTTAAGCCGAGGTGCATCTTGGATGGACCCTCTCATCAGATACATCAAGGATGGTGAACTACCAGAGTCAAAGTTGGTGAGAAAGAAGCTGAGGTACAAGGCAGCTAAATTCTCAATCATTGGGGATATTTTATACAAGAAAGGGTCCCTCCTCCCTCTACTTTAATTCTTCCATCCAATAGAGGTATAATACATCCTGAAAAATGTACATGAGGGTTCTTGCTCTAGTCATATAGGTGGGAGATCGTTGGCAAATAGGGTAGTCACGCAGGGGTATTGGTGGCTGACCTTGGCCAATTATGAAGCTAGCTATTTGAAGAGATGTGACAAATGCCAAAGATATGTCAACATCCCTCACCAACCTCATCAACCTCTAACATCTATTGCTTTCCCCTGGCCATTTGTAGTTTAGGGTATTTACTTGGTGGAACCCTTACCCAGGGCAATAGGTAACTACAAGTAGCTTATTGTGGCGATCAACTATTTCTCTAAATGGGTTAAGGCAGAGGCCATGATAACCATCACCGAGACGAATACCTTCAAATTCATTTGGAGGAACATTATTTATAGGTATGATCTACCCCATTCACTGATCTCGAATAATGGCAAACAGTTCAAGAACTCATCTCTGGCGGCCTACTAAAAGAGCAGGAATAATTGGCTGCTTAAGACCGGAATTTATCTAACGCTTAACAAACAAGGGATTCGCGCCATAAAAAAGACTAAAATGGTCGTACAGAGCCTGAGCCTATTCTCATCAGACAGAAGACCGACCTCTGGAATCGATCTATTATTTCATAAAAAAATGCGTTTATCGCCCATGCTTGTTATATGAATTGGATATTAATATCTATTCTTTATTATCTTACGTTTATGCTATATTAGTTTCATTTGGGAAGTAGCCTAGCTCAGCTGGGGGAATCTCCTAATGGAAAGATTACTCTCATTAAAGCAGGGTGACATATTACCGTTGACCTCAGACCTCACACCAGATTTCCTCTTCCCGATCGCCATCAAGTAGTTATTCTCAGCTCCAGTCCGACCTCAAGCAGACGGCCAAATCGAGGTGACAAATAGAACCATTTTAGAAATGATCAAGAAGAAACTAGAAGATGCAAAAGGTCTTTGGACAGAAGAAGTGAATGTCTTCCTGTGGGCCTAAAGGATGATAGAGAGAACGCCAATGAGGGAAACCCTTTTCATTCTTGCCTACGACTCAGACGCAGTCATACCTACAGAGATTGGCCTACTAAGTCACATAGTTCAGACATACAGCCCAGAAGCAAATGTTGTGGAACGAAGGTTAGACCTAAACCTCATTTAAGAATGAAGAGAGGATGTAGAGATCAGGCACGCAACTTATCAGCAGAAGACTGTTAGTGACACACCCCAACCCAGTTACTTATAATTAAGTTTGAATGTCAAAGTGAGTTAAATCATAATTACCTTAACCAAACCATAAACATGAGTATCCTTTTTTAATTATTAACATGAGTCAGTAAAACTAAAAGCCTTTTACAATTTTAAGGTAATTACGCTTATTCAAGCTTACTGAAAAGATAAGTAGGCTTAAATTACCCCATTTACGTTTGACCAAATCATGGTTTTATGTCTCCATTGCTAACCCCACAGACCTCCTAGATTTGGCAGTAATATCACAATACCTGAAAAATACAAACATAGGAACCATGAGTAAAATAGCTCAGCAAATGCATCACTACTACACTGTTGCATAAAATTAAATGCAATGAATAATATCCCCGTGATGATATATGCATACTTATTCGGACCATTCATAAAGTATTACCAATCACATACTTATCCGACTCATTCATAAAGAAGGACCAATTATATACTTATCCGGCTCATTCATAAAGAATGACCAATTATATACTTATCCGGCTCATTCATAAATAATGACCAACTTATCCGAATCATGATTCAGATATCCTGTCTGCAAAGGGCAATTCTCCCCCATTCCTGGTCAAGGATTAACCCCTTGTCTTTAATAGACAAATCTCCCCCACTCCGGGTCAGGGAGTAACCTCCCATTTCGATATATCGAAATGAACAAATTCATATTCAATATTATTCTGATCGTATCCGTAACCATGTATAATACATCTTACCAATAAGTGATATTCAAATCATATCCATAACCATGTATAATACATCGTACTAGTGAGTGATATTCAGATCGTATCCATAACCATGTATAACACATCTTACCAGTGAGGGATATTTAGATCGTATCCATAACCATATATAATATATCCCTTTTCGGTGAGTACACTCACATTGGCCATTTTATGTGTTTTTCCCTTGCCTTTGTCTGGCACTTGTTCAACCGATTCTTCTTCCCTAAGGGACATTTACATAATTTTCTAAGGATTTTTCTCCAACTTCTCCTTGTCCTTCTCTTCCTAAGACTTTCGGTTCTCTCTCTTTAGGCCAAAATCTTTAATGGATGAATTTGGCTGAAGGAGAAGGTTATTTAAGAGTTTTTAAGTCGTCCAAGCTTGCACCCACCTTTCGACCAATCAATTTAAGACATTTGTTGTACATAAAGGACAAAATACCATTTAAGCAGATGGACAGATTTGCCCATGTTTTGTAATTTCAACATAACTGCTTACTCGGGCCTCTGTTTTACACACCATTTGTTGTGTTGCAAACTTAACTCATATATATACAACTATGTAGTTTTCACCTCAAGTCAGTTATTATATTATAAGGGTCAAAACTAGTCTCCAACTTGAACATTCCTACCGAAAACTTTAAAAATTTGTGTTTGTAACTAATTTGATACCTTATGAGTTATGAAGGTAAGATTAGACTAAACATAATAACTTAATATTATATACACCAATAACACATTATCCCCATCCCATAATATAAGCATGATTTAAACATAATATATCATAATTATATTCGGGTTGTCACAACTTTTCCTCCTTAGAAAATTTCGTCCCCGGAATTTAGTATGAATTTCACTTACCAGATAATTGAGGATACTATTTCCTCATGCTATATTCCCTTTCCCAAGTTTCTTCTTTAATTTCATGGATCCTCCACAACACTTTAACTACGGGACTAACTTTATTCCTAAATACTTTCTCCTTTCGATCAATAATTTCCACTGGTTCCTCGGTGTACTACAAATCTTCTTTCATACTCTCTGCAGTTTCTTTATCATTTGCACGTAAGAATAATCATATAATGATCTCTTATAAATGAAAACCAATTCCCAACACATATATTACTCCATGCCTTTGTATATGTATGTCGAACATTCACATATAATAGATTATCGGTTGTATTAGCATATATTCACAATGAGTGAACATTCTTAACAAACCTAGTATCATTATTTACCTTTCTCCCTTCATTCCTATAGTCTATCCTTATCATCGTGTAATATTTCAAATCATAAATATCATATTATCATACTATCTTATTACACATCACATTTTCATCTTCCATCTAACACCAAATACACGTGTTTTGACCTTAACTACTTTCTGTATCATTTTTGAAGTTTAAGAGTATGTTAAATATCATTCTTAAAATTTCTTAATTTAAATATATCCTCACTACTATTCATATATCGAAACTGAACAATTATTCACTAAATGTTTATTCTTAACCAAGATTTCATATTCACCTTCGTGTATATTATGCAGTCATGCACTATGAACTCAATCTAACTTCTCACTATATTCCCCTTTTCAGTATCATTTGATTGTTCTTTAACTAAACATACAATGACCTTAGCAAGTCATTTATCCAACACGATAAATTTACAATCATAATCTTATCCCAATGTTTATTAACATGATATTCTTATGCAATATCATTAATACATTCGTCTTACCCGTTTGGTAACATGGATGTTAAACGTACCATCACCACTTAAAACTTTAACCATACTTACCAACCCCACAATACTTCTCTAACTATTATATGTCGTATTTGTTTCAAATAACCTGTACAAATACCTTGATATATCACATTATGGTATCTTACATAGCACATTATCCTTACATATACTTCTTGGTGACCCCGTATACTATCAATAATATTCATTATATATCATACTCTTAGTGATAGCACGTACATACAATGATAAATACAACTCAATATCCACCCAAACCAGTTGTCGATATTCCAACCCGATTAGCATCTTCCCCATACTGATACAAAACATATACTCTTAAAAGGGCTCCTCAATATTTTCAAACTTCCAACTCTTTAAAACCTCGTCTTAACTTTACTATTCATTTAAGCATTTCAAAACATCATAAGGGTAATATCCACTACATATACTCATACTATTAAAGAAGTACATCTTAATTGTTATTACTCTTTTCTTCTACTTTTTATAATTCAGTATGAACCCATATTCGGATCAATTGTGATATATTGACTAGTAATTGAATTTTCAGACCATTTCACATATTAAATTTAAATATATACAACTATTAATCTTCTCACTTCACCTTTACCAGGTGAATGTTCATTTTATTCACACTCTAACAATTTAAGTCTCATCATAATCATGTAATAGTAATTCTCCTCACATCTTATCCTTTAATGGAATACGGGTTCTCGTACCTCACTCTCCCACACAAATGGGGCACACAGCAAACCATGGCTTAATAAGTGACACAACTCAAGTCCACATATACCAGTATAAGAAGAGATCACTTCCAATACTTCACAATTTTAGTATACCACATTTTGTCTTTAAAAGTTTCCTTCAATGACATGTTTGTCCATACCACAACTAAAACAAAACAACTATTCATATTAAAATACTTGTATTCGTTGTCATCCCCTAATAAACCTTAATATCTCATTTCCCTTTCCTGCAAGATCCTTACATTTCATACCCCGTACAATAATATATATATATATATGTATAATTAACAGATGTTAGTCAATAAATCCAATTTACTTATGGCTTAAAACAATTTCTACTTCTACTGCCAAATCTAGGCGCTCCTCACCCCAGAACATCTAAAACCTAGGCTCTGATACGAAAGTTGACACACCCCAACCCAGTTACTTATAATTAAGTTTGAAAGTCGAAGTGAGTTAAATCATAATTACCTTAACCAAACCATAAACACGAGCATCCTTTTTCAATTATTAACACGAGTCAGTAAAACTAAAAGCCTTTTATAATTTTAAGGTAATTACGCTTATTCAAACTTACTGAAAAGATAAGTAGGCTTAAATTACCCCATATACGTTTGACCAAATCATGGTTTTATGCATCCATTGCTAACCCCACAGACCTCCTAGATTTGGCAGTGATATCACAATACCTGAAAAACACAAACATAGGAACCATGAGCAAAATAGCTCAACAAATGCATCACTACTACACTATTGCATAAAATTAAATGCAATAAATCATATCCCCGTGATGATATATGCATACTTATTCGGCCCATTCATAAAGTATTACCAATCATATACTTATCCGACTCATTCATAAAGAAGGACCAATTATATACTTATCCGGCTCATTCATAAAGAATGACCAATTATATACTTATCCGGCGCATTCATAAATAATGACCAACTTATCCGAATCATGATTCACATATCCTGTCTGCAATAGACAATTCTCCCCCATTCCTGGTCTAAGAGTAACCTCTTGTCTTTAATAGACAAATCTCCCCCATTCCGGGTCGGGGAGTGACCTCCCATTTCGATAAATCAAAATGAACAAATTCATATTCAGTATTATTTTGATCATATCCATAACCATGTATAATACATCTTATTAATAAGTGATATTCAAATCATATCCATAACCATGTATAATACATCTTACCAGTGAGGGATATTCAGATCGTATCCATAACCATGTATAATACATCTCTTTTCGATGAGTACACTCACATTGGCCATTTCATGTGTTTTTTCCTTGCCTTTGTCTGGCACTTGTTCAACCGGTTCTTCTTCCCTAAGGGACGTTTACATAATTTTCTAAGGATTTTTCTCCAACTTCTCCTCGTCCTTCTCTTCCTAAGACTTTCGGTTCTCTCTTTTTAGGCCAAAATCTTTAATGGATGAATTTAGCTGAAGGAGAAGGTTATTTAAGAGTGTCTAAGTCGTCTAAGCTTGTACCCACCTTCTGACCAATCAATTTAAGACATTTGTTGTACATAAAGGACAAAATACCATTTAAACAGATGGACAGATTTACCCCTGTTTTGTAATTTCAACATAACTCCTTACTCGGGCCTCTATTTTACACATCGTTTACTATGTTGCAAACTTAACTCATATATATACAACTATGTAGTTTTCACCTCAAGTCAATTATTATATTATAAGGGTCAAAACTAGTCTCCAACTTGAACATTCCTACCGAAAACTTCAAAAATTTGTGTTTGTAACTAATTTGATACCTCATGAGTTATGAAACTAAGATTAGACTAAACATAATAACTTAATGTTATATACACCAATAAAACATTATCCCCATCCCATAATATAAGCATGATTTAAACATAATGTATCATAATTATATCCAGGTTGTCACAGTTAGATTCTATAACAAAAGGGCGGAGACTAGGCCATTGGCCATCGGAGACTTGGTTTTGAAGAAGACTTGGAAAAATCCTAATACACTCCATGCAAACTATCATGGACCGTACAAAGTTACAGAAGAAGTTGTTCCTGGCACGTATCGACTCGAAAATTTAGAGGGAGAGCCGTTCTCCAACCCTTGGAATGCTGATCACTTAAAAGAAATATTACCAATAGGACATTGTAAAAGTTTTTTATCATTGTATGAGACATGTATTAAAAAAGTGATGAATGAAATATTACAAGTGTTCTCTCATCTTTTTTTTATATGGATTTATCAAATTATATGTTTCATATGGTGCAATGGTACTAAGTCACTCTCGGTGACATGAGAATCCAGATGGCGCTAACCTTGTCCTGGCATTCTCAATGACACCGAGAAGGGGGAGAAATGTGGTAACATCATCTTTTATGGTTAAAAACACAAAGTTTATTCAAACACCATTAACTTGGTGATATGAGGGTCAAAACTCTCTCGGTGAGACGACACTCGTTCCTAGTCTCTCAAAACGACGAGAGGGGACTTATGATTAAACACCATAATTTGGTGAATTCAAATTCAGAAATCATTTAATTATGGATTATCCAAACATCATTAACTTGGTGGAATTATAATCAAAACTCTCTCGGATGAGACGATAATGTAGGACGAGACGACACTCGTCCATTCACTCTCAAAACGATGAGAGGGGACTTATTATTAAACACCATAATTGGTAAATTCAAATTCAAAAATCATTTAATTATGGTTTATACAAATATCACTAACTTGGTGGAATTAGAGTCAAATTATCTCGGCCGAGATGACAGTGTATGATAAGAGAGGACTTCTTGGCTAAGGACGAGAATATATTGATAATCAGAAGGTTGTAGACAGCAACGGAGCAAGAATATGCATAAAAGTAAAAAACAAACACTTTCATTCACGGTATTACAAATTAAAAATGATTAGAAAAGCAGATATTGTCAAGATGTAAAAGACGAGAGTGATTATACTGAGATTACAGACATTAAAAATTAAATGTTCACAGATTACATCATAGAAGGGCATCGGGCCACAGGCGTCCACCCTAATAAAGGAAATGAGAAATCAAGTTGCTAGATCTTTCTCGAACTCCATGCGAGCCAACCTGCCTAATACATCATCTTTCTCGGCCACCACATTCTTCTCACCAAAGGTTGTCTCGACCTCGTCATCACCAAGTTCATTATCTCCTTCATCATTTCTAGTCTGGATCGTCGGCTCATGTTGGGTCGATCCCTCAATCTCGGATAGAGCGGTCATAGATAGAGGGTCAAAAAAGCTAAAGGCCTCAAGTTGCTCTGACACGTGAGAGATATCTGGGAACTTCAAGGTCATCCATCGACAGGCCGTTCTAGCTCCTCACTCTATATATTGCATGTTGTATCCCAAAAACTCTTCTGAAGATTTAAAATCTTCCATATCCTTTCTCTGAGCCTCTTCAAGAGCCTTATCAATGGCAGTTTTAACCTTCACGTCAACCTCAGTCGCATGCTTCTCGATCAAGGCCTTAATTGCTTCAGCATTGTCAGAGTTCAGCTTGTCAATAGCACTTGTGTGTTGACTCTTCAAGTTGTCCATCTTTGTCTTATGTCCAATTTCCAACTCCGAGATTCGTTTCTTCAAATTCTCCTTATTTTTTTATAGCCGAG
Source organism: Sambucus nigra (assembly GCA_949130495.1). NCBI lineage: Eukaryota > Viridiplantae > Streptophyta > Magnoliopsida > Dipsacales > Adoxaceae > Sambucus > Sambucus nigra. The sequence goes on along the minus strand of OX422222.1, from coordinate 173,479,697 downwards.
CTAGCTTGTCGAATCTTGGGAAGTTTTTCTTTAACCCACTGGTGGATCTTTTGGAGACATAGGGTAGACTGCATAAAAGACGAAACATAAGTATGATACAATACTACAGATTAAAATAGAACGTCAAATGAAGGCATAAAAGTTCACCTGAATGACTCTGTGAAAGAAAAAATCATTTAAGAGTGAGACCTTCATAGATTTTAAAAGGCAAATATCAACCTCAGGGGTTATTGAAGCCAGAGCCTCAAAAGCTTTCTTTTTATTCCCCATCAGGGAATCTGGTATTATCTTAAGATTATCCAGACGAGTCGCAAGGGCATCTTTAGAAGAGATTGGTATGGCCTGTGCCGACGTCATCTTGGACGAGGTTTTTTATACTTCTTCTAATGTTGTTATTGGTGATGTTAACATCCTCAGAGATGTCTTTTATCTTTTTACCTCCCTCGACCTGGTTGGGATTACCAGTCGTGGACTTCTTGGTCTGAGGCTAGGGCACAGACTTTTTCTCAACGTTCTTCATCAAATTAAGAAGGTTTAGAGCCACCATTATCCACACAGCCCCTGATGTATTTGGTGGTTAGTCTGCAACATAAAGACGAGGTGAATAAAAAATATAAATAAGGTACGACATAATTCAGTTAGGGGGTCTACCCCTAAATCAGTCTGCTCCGGGAAGTAGGGGGTCATCAACTACTCAAATTATACAAGACCCCCTCCTTACCGTGCTTCCTAACCTTCTTCACATCCTTGGTGGCATTAATTCTCAAACCCGGATATAACTTGGCTGATATTGGAGACTTTGCCCATCATTGAGGAATCCTAGGCTCAGAGGCACTACAGGAAATGTCAGGGTCAAACTCCCAGGCTCCGAATATAAAAAAATAATGAGGCTTCCAGTTATGGTTAAATGTGGTTCACGAGTAGAACTTTCCTTATTGGTTTCCTGGCTACGAGATGATAGTAGCTAGGATGAGTTTTTAGAGACGAGACCGTATAACATCCCTTGAAGACGCTGACTAGAAGATCGATATGATGAACCAACTTCCAGAGTGAAATAAATCCGAGAATAGTCCTCCAGGCGTTTGGGGAAAGCTGAGAAGGGTCGAGACTTAAGCTTACTAGAATAACTCGTATAGTTGGGCGTACAGGTAGCTTGAAGTCGACCTTAAACATCTGCTCATAAACACAAATCTCGCCCTCTCGGCCCTGAAATGCTCTCTCCTCCTCAGAGGGTACCTGTAGACACCCCATTCTGTTACCCCCTAAAACTCTCCTTAGGTCCCTAGAACCTCCCTTCATCACTACCAACCCGGGTCATACCCCGGGTACTGACCTATAAGCCATCGGGCACTCTTAGGCTCCGTTTGACCAAAAGTTAATATCTTCAGCTCGACCGAGGCTGGACGAATCTCCGAAGGGCATGAACGACCTATTTCCTCGAGACTCAATAAGGCAGCCATTGAGCACTCCCAGGCTCCGTTGACCAAAATTCAAAGTCTTAAGCTCGACCGAGGACGAATGAATCTTCGAAGGGCACTGAATCCCCTTTCCAACGGTCCGAGAGGTCACCGAATGCTTTCAGGGATTGGTTGACCAAAGTCAACTCCCCGAACCAGATCAAACTCTTTGGAATGTCGAAGTACATCTCCTAACCTTTCCAACGGTCCGCCCCATGCAAGATTCGGACTTACCATGCGGACGAACATTCTGTTTGCGTCCGATAATTCCCCGTCCAATGGACTCACGAATGATTCCGACCCATATTTGACCCAAAGTCAACCCCCGAACCCGGGAGCGATCCAAGGGACTTTCGAAGGTATCTAAATTACCTTTCCAACGGTCTACCTCGTGCGCGATTCTGATCAACGGTTTGCGTTCTGCGGCCGATTTACCAAAAAGGCCTGAAAAATATTATCAAACGGCATGTCTCAGACCCTGCCTATCGGCAGTGTGCCTAAACACACCTGCCGAATGGCAGGAACATGTCTATACCGATCGGCAATTCCCTGGGCCTATAAAAAGGAGGCCCTGACCTCACTTGCAAGGGGAGCCCAGATCAGATAGAAATCACTCTCAGCAAATCCTGAAAACCTCTCTCGAAGTGAGCGTGATTTCTACACCCAAATCCCTTTCCAACCTTCACTTTTTGTCATCCTTTTCATCAAACTTGATGAATTCACTACCCTCCATCATCATCCAAGTCTAAGGGTTGCTCTCCAACATTCAAGGTCAAGCTCGAGATCTTCAAGAAGGTCCAATTTTCTCAACTCTCTCCTTAAATTCTCATAAAATTGCAATAACTTGTTTTATTACTTAGTACCTTTATTATCTCATCTCACACATCCTAATATACTTTTTATTTAGTAGTATTGCACATCTCTTATTTTCATATAAATAAAAACCCAAAAAACAAGAAAAATAGGGTTTGCTCATAAATTCCAAACGAGAATTCTCATACTTTTCTTACACTTTCCTCACAACTAAAACACTTTTTCTACACATACACACACACAAAAATAAGAGAATCCCCGGTTGAATTTATGGGATAAACCCCACCCCTCGTTTTTTATGCGAACTACATGGGCTTTGATGCCTCTATAGGCTACGTAGGCGTTTCGGGGTAAAGCCCGAGACTCGAGTCCTATTCTTTACTTTTTATCTCATTTTCCATTTTCTCTAACCTCCATTCTCTTACACTATATATATACATATATTTTTTGTTCTTAGGGGCGTATCATTCCGTGTGTGTTATCGTCCCCTCATAACGATTAACGTAAGGATGATCGCGTAAGTCTTATTTTCTAATATTATTTTTAAACCTTCCTATGGATGACTCGCTTTACCTCTTCCATGGTACAAGTCGATGATTCCTATATCAACTATATATACACATGCACACATATCACGGGGAAAATAAAAAAGAAAATAACAAAAATCCATGAGAGACCGAAAGGGCGGAATGGGTGCCTAACACCTTCCCATTTCGTAACTTAGTCTCCGGACCCTTCTCGAATCATTTTGATTTCGCATGCACTAGTATGTCTTTGGATGTTGTCCTTCGGGATGGCTTCCCCTTTTCTTATGTCTGTTTTGAGTAAAATAGACCGGCGACTCTAATCTCTCTACATTCTTTCACCTCACCTCCAAATGACGCCGACCGAAGCGCTCCCGAGAGGGACACGCGGGACTTGAGGATCCTCCGTCACGCGGCGAGGATCGGGGATGGCCACAGTGGCGACTCTGCTGGGGAACTATTGCATGTTTACTTTTTAGGGCTAGACTCTATTTACATGGATGTTATGTTTGCTTATATTTTCCCCCTATTTTCATGTTCCCCCTTTATTAATCATGTGTATCCCATGCTTATGCTTCTATTCACACACTTGTAGAAAATTCTCCATGTACACTTCGCACCACGTGCACCTAGGGTCACATATATCCACATGTTGCACGCCCCATCTATACTTAGTGTACCATTGGTACTTGCACTTTCCTCCCTGTTTGGCATAATCAAGAAAGGCATTTTCATAAGATACTAATAAGAGGATCATGCATGATTCACACGACATCACCAAAGAGCATTGCTATTGACCAAATTTTACCCAGTAACTGAAGGGTCACTTCGTAATGGGCGCTGGTCCGGCAGGTTGCAGCTAGCCTAAGCGATATGACTCTCACCTTCCATTGGCCAAGTACCTTAGACATATATCGAACGGTTCTCCCGCATCGTACCACTTGACCGAAGTCATGACGGGAGGTATATCGCAGGGAATTCATTTGCGTACGTTGAGTATATCGAATTCGCTCTCATACGTACCGTCCCTACGAGGTATATGGTGAGGCAATTCACGTACACTAAGGTATATCAAATGGCTTGTCCACACGTACCGATTTCCTGCAAGTGCAAGACGTATAGTCATGCCAAAGGGGGGAACCCATTCCAATTCACCCAACCAACTGCATATTCGCATATAGGTGTCAACCCTAGGACACACATGTTAGATTGCCGGTTTCAACCCGAAATTCTGTCGAAATTCTGGGTCGGCCTGTCGATCGAATTTTTTGCGCATTTTTTTAAAACGGAACCCTGTCCGTGAGCCTGGTCACAAGTCCAGCCATAGCTTTGCATATATTAAAACACAAATTTTCCAGGCTCGGGTCCCGTCCGGCATTTCATTTTGCATTTAGGAGAATTAATACAAGTGAAAACATAAGAATTATAATAAGCATGCTGAGACCGTCCCTAAAGGGGGAAATTCCTTTCTTTTCTTTATCAAAAATCCAAAAACATTTCTTTCCTTATCAAAAATCCAAAAACATTTCTCCTCTCTTTATCAGAAATCCAAAAATACTTTGTCTTTCAATCTCGAAAAAAAAATGTGCCAATTTTTTTTCATCCCTCTTTCTAAAAAATAAATCCCACTTTGCGCCTTCTCAGGTTGATCGCAAACCCTTGGCCTGGCTCCCTATTGGCTTAGGTCTTCAGTCAAGTCACCCCGGAGTTTCGTCCGTTCCCCTATTACTCCTTCTGAGTCCGAAATCCATCCGTTTTCCATGGAGAACACTGATCAAGTACCCGTTGCGGAGCCGAATCTGACGGCAGTTCTAGCTCAGCTTGTGTCCGGGATTGACAATCTCCAAACCGAGGTCCGAGAGATGCAACGAAATCAGGTTCCCGCTCCTCAAGAGCCTGAGGCCCTATTTCCTCGCGCTATGGATCCACCCGAGCCCATCTGGGTTCCCGAATAGTATCAGCACGCTCCACGTGCCCCTCCTGGCAATGGGTCGCCTCCTGCCCAACTTCCTATGCCAAATATTTCCCAGCATGGGGTTAACTTGCCTGTGATCATTGATCCGAAGGAAGAAGAGCTGAACAAAGTCAAATAAGACCTCAAGATGCTCACCAAGAAGTTCGACCAAGTCAGAATCTCAGGAAATTACATGGACTACACCCATATGTCGCCATATCCTAAAGCAATGTTACTCGAGAAGTTCAAGATGCCAAATATCGAGAAATTCAGAGGAAGTGGACCCCCGATTGTTCATCTCCGAAGTTATCACCGTTCCATGACTCTACTAGGGGCTTCTAAAGAAGTGATCGCGCAATTATTTCAGCAAACTCTGAAGGATAGCGCCCTCCGATGGTTTTTATCTCTCGAAGAATCCAGAATTCGTAGCTGGGAAGATGTGGCTCCAGAATTCATGTCGCAGTACAAATACAATGAAGAGATTTAAGTCACCCACCGTGATTTAGAGTTTCTCAAACAGAACCCTGCTAAATCAATCAGTAACTTCATCGTCCGATGCAGGGAAAAAGCAACAACCATGACTAATCGGCCTTCCGAGGAAGAACAAGTCAGCATAGTGAAGAAGAACTTCTTACCCCATGTCCGAGCAACGATGGGAGGACAATACTATCCCCATTTTTTAGATCTTAGAGAAGCAGGAGTAGAATTCGAGAAAGGTCTTGCCAAAACAGAAGTTGACCCAAAGAAGTTGTCCGGACAGTTCATCCCCAGAAAATATGATAGGCCCGCTAGTGCCACAGTCTCAACCATCAACAACATCTCTCAACTAACCACATCATGGGCACCAGAAAGTCGCCATGTCCTGATCCGAAAGGAATACACCGAGCTCCATGCTCCCCTATCCAAAGTCTATAAAGCCCTCCTAAGCCAAAACCTTATCAAACCGTTGGATCCTCGTATATTGCCAAATCCACTCCCAAGAAACTTCAAGGCAGATGCCCATTGTGCCTATCACCAAACAGCTGGCCATACCACTGACCAATGCTTTCACCTTCGAAACATGATCCGAGGTCTAATTGACCGGGGTACCATCGCCCCACCAGCCAATCCTAAGCCAAACACTACTCACAACTCACTTCCAAATCATACCAATGCCATCTTCTTATAAGAGAACCCAAAATTTGATACCTAAACTCAAATCACACCCATATACTCTCCTAAACCTCTCCAAATTTGCCCATATTTCCTCCTATATCCTACTAGCCTCACTGATCAGGCACTGTCACTCCTTACCAGAGCATGCATCGCTATCCGTACCCGTTCTGAAAATGGAAGTATAGAATTGTCAGAAGTATTAAACCAACTCCTAGAGTTCGGGCTGAAATTTCCCTCATAGATGGTCATTGATTGCTAGAGGTTCAGTACGCTGTTCTTAGAAGCACGGAAATGGGCCCGAGAATCAGATAGATGGGTAGTACCAACCGATGAAGTCAGCTTGGATGATGTCATCCAGATTATGGCATAATATTTCGGGTAAACCAACAACATTTGCAGTATCACCAAGTTGTTCGATGCTTTGAAGCTACAAGGGCGCCTGGTCCCTTCACCCTTACACATCCCCGCAGATTGGGAAGACCTATATGAAGAAGCCATTGAAGTTGTGGAATGTATCGACTTTACACGAAAAGACAGAATTATTGCCACCGGATGGGGGGAAGAATTCAGAGATTCGAATAAAGAGCAAGCTTCAGAGAGAACTGGCCCGGTAGCCGACATGTGTGGAATGATATCATTTGAAGAACTCCTCGGAAAAATAAACAAGGTAGCAGAACAACCCGAGATCGATGAGGAAACAGGATTCACATTTCTCTCTTCTTCAGTAAATCACATGACCAGATCAGGGAGGCATTACCAGATCCCAAACTCACTACCAGCCAATAACAAGGGGGAGGGTGTGGAAAACCTTCCTATGCCAGAGATAACCCTCGAGGAGAGCAAGATCCTTGATCAATTGAAGAAAACTCAAGCTAACATCACTCTATGGGGGCTTTTCATGTCTTCTCAGCTACACAGAAATGCTTTGAACAAGTTGCTCACTGGACCCACAGTTCATCCTTCTACCACACCAGAAGAAGTGGTAAATTTGGTCGGATCCTTGACCTCTACCCTAATGCTATCCTTTTCCGAGGAGGAAATCCTCAAGATTGGGCCAAACCACAATCATGCACTCAACATCTCCGTCGAAGTTAGGGGGAAGGTTGTGCCACTCTCTCTTGTCGATAATGGATTCGCCCTGAATGTCTGCCCACTGAGAACCTTCAAATGTTTAGGACTGAAAGAAAGCGATCTCGCTCCAACCTCCGCCATTGTGCGTGCCTACGATAACACCCGTCGGGAGGTGATGGGATCCATAAAGCTTGTAATAGGGGCTAGCCCTATAAACCCTGTCGTTAAATTCCAAGTTATTGACATCCCAACCTGTTTCAACCTATTGCTAGGACGGCCTTGGATCCACAATATCAAGGGCGTGTCTTCCTCACTCCATCAAAAATTAAAGTTCTTCGTCGGCGAACGGGTCATTACTATCTTGGGCGATGACGACAATGCCGATGGTGCAAGTACCAGCAGTCCAATCCTTGAGATACAACACGGGTCAAATAATATGCTCCTATAAGGATTTCGAGCTAAACCACTTCTACTCCCGGCAGGGGATAACTTCAAAGAAAGTGTTTGTCCAGAATACGACCCTCATAGCAACGTCAATGTGATTCAGATGTTCAAAAACATGCACTTCATGCCCGAACTGGAGCTAAGACAAAGACAGCAAGGGATACTTGAGACGATTGAACTTAAAAAGGCTTTCCCTCCTTATGGTTTGGGGTATCAACCATCAGAACAAGAGCTCAGAATGATCCGCCAGTTTCGATCAAAGAGGAGACTAGACTGCGTCCAGACTATCCCAGGTGATTTCTTGAATTGACGATTCATCAAAGAAGGTGAGGACTTCCCCTTTTGCGGCTTCCCTGAACCATGGATGACCATGCAGACAAGAAGATGAAGACTGGAATGGAGATCTTCTTCCAAGACAGCTACCCATGGGCCGAGAGTTCCCAACACCATGTACAACCACTCATCAAAGATACCGAAGAGACTGAGGAAAGTGACTCCGAAGATTCCTTCAACTTACAGACACTGGGGATGGCACTCTATATGGTTCACTCGGGCACTACATCACTGGATCCATCCCACCTGATTAAAGCTGCTGATACACCTCTCCTCAACTGGCATGCTGTGCCAGTTCTGCCAGCTGAAATCTCCCCTAATCCAAATGTTTACCCTATTTCTTCTTATATTGTCTACCCTTGTTCAAATGTAATCGAGTCCTCTTTTGACGAGGTTCTCAGTGTTGTTTTTCCTATCAATGAAATAAATGAAGATTTTGAGTATCTTGATGTGCCTTACATTAACTGTTTGGATTCTTATCAAACTTTTGATGATGATGATTTTATAAATGAACAATTCATAACTGATCTAAATAAGGTTAATAATAAATAACGTAACCGCGTTCAAGTTAATGAATAAGAGACTGTTATTATTAACCTTGGTTCTAGTAACCAACTACGCGAGATTAAGATAGGGGCTACCCTCGACGAGCATGAGCGTGCACAACTTAAGAATTGCTAAAGGAATTTGTAGATGTCTTTGCATGGTCCTACGATGATATGCCCGACATTGATCCTGAAATAACTCAGCACGAGATTCCTACTCTCTCAGATAACAAGCCAGTTAAACAAAAGTTAAGAAACCTCCGCACCGAATGGTCGCTCAAAGTCAAAGAAGAGGTGGTCAAACAGTTAAACGTAGGCTTCATTGATGTGATCGAATATCCTACATGGCTAGCCAACATAGTGCCCGTACCGAAATCAGGAGGAAAAGTTCGGATGTGTGTAGACTATCGGGATTTAAACAAAGCCTCTCCAAAGTATGATTATTCGTTACCCAATATCGACATGATCGTGGACAACACAGCCAGTCATGCTCTCAAGTCCTTCGTCGATGGGTTTGCCGGATACAACCAAATCAAAATGCACCCAAACCACCAAGAAAAAACCGCATTCATCACCCATGGGGAACCTTTTGCTACACCGTTATGCCATTTGGTCTCAAGAACGATGGGGTTACCTACCAGAGGGCTGCCACAACCATCCTGCACGATCTGATTCACAAAGAAGTTGAGATCTATGTGGATGATATGATTATCAAGTCCAAAACTAGAGAGGGTCATGTTCCTGCTCTCTGAAAGTTCTTCGAGCGATTGCGACAGTACCAGGTGAGACTTAATCTGCAAAAATGCGTCTTTGGCGTTACAAAGGGAAAACTCTTAGGATTCATGATCAGTGAGAAGGGGATAGAAGCGGATCCTGCCAAGCTGAAATCCATACTTGAGATGCCACCTCCCCGAACAGAGAAAGAAGTCTGAGGTTTCCTTGGGAAATTGTAATACATCAGTTGGTTCATTATCCAGTTAACCTCCATCTGCGAACCTATCTTCAAGCTCCTCCGAAAGGATTCAACTAAGATTCGGAACGAGGCCTACCAAGAAGCTTTTGATCGAATCAAACAATATCTGACCCAACCCCCAATACTCATGCCACCACAGCCTGGTCTCCCCTTGCTTCTATACCTAACCATAACCGACATTTTAGTTGGGGCTTTGCTAGCCCAGTACCTTAAAGATTCTCTCAAAGAAAGAGCCATCTACAATGCCAGTTGCAAATTGGTTGGGTATGAGGTTAACTACACCGCTTTGGAAAAGGCGTGTGTCGCACTTGTCAGGGTCACCCAAAAGTTGTGGCACTACATGCTCGCCTTCCCCATCAAACTTGTATCCCGAATGGACCCCATCAAATACCTGCTCAAGAAACCCGCTTTATCCAGTCGAATGGCCTGATGGCTGATGCTCTTAGCCAAGTTTGATATCGTGTACGTCACGCAGAAAGCCATGAAAGGAAGAGCCATCTCTGGCTACCTCGTTGATCACCCCGTAGAAGAAGCCGATGTTTGGATCTCTGAATTCCCAGATGAAAACATCCTTTGAACTGCTCAAGACAACCTCTAATGGCAAATATTCTTTGACGGTGCTGCCAATAAAAATGGACATGGCATTGGGATACTCCTGATCGCCTCAGATGACTCCCACACTCCCATCGCCATCAAGTTGGATTTACCTTACACCAATAACATGACTGAATATGAGGCATGCACAGTAGCCTTCAACGTTGCTCTCGAGAAAGGTATTCAATGCCTAGATGTCTACGGGGATTCCACCCTCATCATCGGTCAAGTGCTCAGAAAATGGAAAGTCAAGAACGAGAAACTCCAACCCTTCCATGCCCACTTAGAAGAACTAGCCTCCCAATCCCAAGATATCACCTTCCATTACCTACCTCGAGCAAAGAATAACCTAGTACCCTGGCCTCCATAGTGGACATGCCCGAAGGAATAATAATGACCCCCTTCCTTATTCAAAAGCAAGACAAACCAACCCACTGCTACCACATTGAGCTCATCACTACAGAAAATCCCGAGCTAGCCAATTGTTGGTACTATGATATTTGGTGCCTTCACAAGCATGGCAAGTATCCCAAGGGTTTCAACAAGAAAGATCGAGCAACCCTTCGAAGACTGGCCACCCAGTACATCATCTGTCACAAAGCATTACTCAAATAAAACTTCGATGGAACCCATCTACATTGCATCGCAAGGGCTGACATTGAAAAGATAATGCAGAAAATCCACAGCGGGGAATGTGGACCCCACATGAACGGTCACATGCTTGCCAAGAAGATCATCCGATAGGGATACTACTGGACCACTATGACCCAGGATTGCACCGCTTATGTCCGAAGATGCCCCAAATGCCAATAATTCTCCAACCTTCAGCATCTGCCTCCGCACGAATTATACAACATGACATCTCCCTGGTCGTTCTCCACCTGGGGCATCGACATTATAGGGAAGGTTATACCGAAGGCTTCTAACGGGCATGAGTTCATCCAAGTTGCCATCGATTACTTCACCAAATGGGTCAAAGAGAAGTCATACGCAGTACTGAATGCCAAGAAAGTGGCCAAATTCATTAAGAAAAACATCATCTATCGGTATGAGGTCCCATACGAGTTAGTATCAGATAACGGGTTACATTTTGAGGCAGAAGTTACAGAAGTGGTCAATGAGTATAGGATTCAGAGACACAAATCTTCCCCTTACCAACCTCAGACCAATGGTGCAGTTGAAGCCTCCAATAAGAACCTCAATGTCATCATCAACAAGATGATCGAAACCTATCGGGATTGGGCCGATCGGATCCCGTACGCCCTCTGGGGCTACCGAACCTCAATTAGAACCTCTACTGGGGCTACCCCTTATTCTCTGGTCTACAGCATGGAAGTAGTCGTACCCGTGGAGTTGGAAATACCCTCGCTACGTGTCATGCTTGAAAGCAAGGTCAATAAGGAGGACTGGCATCAAAGCCGTCTTGGCGAGCTGACCCTCCTAGACGAAAGGAGACTAAAAGCACTATACCACATGCAAGGGTACCATTATCGAATAGCACGCTCATTCAATAAGAGAGTCAAGGACCGCGGTGTCCGAGAAGGGGACCTAACCCTCAAAGAAATCATAGAACCCACCTGGGACCCTAGAGGGAAATTCAAGCCCAATTAGAGCGACCCCTACATTGTCAAGAAGATCTTGTCCGGCGGTGTCTCCCTGCTCACCGACTTGGATGGGGAAGAGATGGCCCGTCCAGTCAACCTGGACCGTCTCAAGAAGTTCTACCCCTAGTCTAAAATCTCGGCGCGCTATGACTCTTCTCATCCCCTTTCTATTCTAAAAAAAGGCTCTTCATTTCCCCGTTACCCAGAACTACGTGGTCTTGATCCTCTGCAAAAATCGTTTTCAAACAAATTAAGACCTTTCAAAAATTCCATAGGTACGTAGGCAGCTCATACCCCTTACATGAGCACGGCCAGTTCTTTTTCACAAAATACTATTCTTTTCTTACCTCCGAGAATGACAGTCAATTCCAACATATATTTTAACAAAAGGATTATATATGCCTTAGCGATCGGTATAAATAATTCAAACAACACAAACTCATCAAAGGCACAGCTGGATGATCAGAAACTTATTTATTTCCATAATAAGAAATTACGGTACAGATTACATAAGAAAAGGAACGGATAACTCCCTTCCACCCACCTTCCTAGAAAGCCATAATAAAATCCCCACATTTATTTCCCATTACAAAATAAATCATTCTACCCACAGCTACCGGAGGAGCCTGCTCCGTCATTATCATCTGCATCCTGGGGTCCCAAAGTTTCTCCTACCTGAATAGAGTGTTGCAGACAATCCATGGACCGATAGGCTCGAACCAGCTTCGAAAAGACCACAACACCTCCTTCCATGGTGTCAAAAGAAACAAACCACTTTTATCCTGTCTCCACTGCCAACATCTTGCTAACTACTTTCCTCCACAACCACTTCATATAATCCCCAGGGATATGCCAAACTCTCCCAACAAACTGAGAGGGACGGGCCGATGGACTCCGATGCTCCCACAGAGAGCCAAGCAGCAAACGCGTACACTTGGTCAAATCTTCTACCGAAAAGAAATTTAGTGTTCGAGGTGGCACGACCTGTGCCTAACCAAAATAGCGCAGAAGCCGCCAAGGGAAATAGAAGGAGGTCTTCCTGAGACCAATCAATCGCACATATGAGTATTCTCCTAGCTCCAGAATAGGCAGCAGCTGTCCCCACCAAGGCACTGACCAGTATAAATTCTGAGCCCCATGCTCTATAAACCAATTCTCTCAGCTCACAATATCCAGGCCAACATAGAAAAAGTGACGCAAAAAGAAGCTGGGTACAACCGACAAAGGATATTCTGGAGGAGTCACCAGGCGGAGTCTTTCAGACAACCACATGAATAGCATCATGGGTCTACCCCGCAGGAAGTCAGAACGACCTTCTCGCCAGGCATCCAGACCATTCAGGGTCTCCGCCAGTATCACCACCGCAGGATTGCGACGGTATGACATCCATGAAGTAATGGTTACAAGTTGCGGGTCCACCAGCAGTTCCCCAGTCACCAGCAGCAATTTTGAAACCAAACCCAGAGCAACGGCTCCAGCATATCCAACATCGCCAGCTTCCTGCAAATGCACGGACTGCAACACCGTCGGGAAGGAAATCATTCCTCCAGTAACCAGTGATCTAGCCGCCAAAGGCAAAATGCGAAGAAGCCCAGCCAGTAAATCCCTGGGAGAACGGGAAAATTCGAGTAAAGCCGCAGCAACACTGGAATTTACCCCCAACATGACAGAAAATTCCTCGTAGGTAGGACAAACTTCATCCAACCCAAAGCGAAATACATGGTCTTCGAGGTACCAGAATTGTACCGCCGCCATTAGCATGTTCCACTCAATGGGCCGATTGCGCCATAAAGAAACTCGACGCATGTTGAAAGCATCATAGTTGACGTTATAAGAGCACATCGCTTCCAAGGCTTCGAGGTAGTTTGCAAACTCAATGCTACCAAAGAGAGCCATCTTGTAAGGCTAAGAGATAGTAGGCAAGTAAGTAAGAATGTGAAGGTGTGGGGGAAACACCCCACCCCTGCCCTTTTTATACATGAGAACCCTCACCAGCGACATAATCCCTGCAAAAATCGAAGGGAATCCTACCCCACAAAGTACCAAAGGCTGAAGAGGGCACTAATCAAAGCTTTGAATTGATGGGACTGGACTTGACTGCCGATAGGCAGGACAAGGTGCTTGTCAATCAGCAACCCCCTACTCTTGGAAATTTTCCTTTTTCCTCTTTTGTCAAAAATCAGAAAAACCCAATAAAAATAAATTGATATTCTCAACAGAATTTCAAAAATCCTCTTACATCCCTATATGATTTCCCATTTTTTACTTTCCTTCAAAATCGCAAAAACACCACTTTTTACGGTCTCAGCAGCAAAGTAAAAAGTGCATGTGCATGTGCATACATTCATCATTAACAAAAGATAATAAAAACTCCTTTGCATGGCTTAAATATTTGTTCTTTTGTGTTACATCAAATTTTGCAGGAAATAAAAGAAAAGCAAATAACAAAGGGACTCAGCCCAAACCCACATCCTCTCTCTCTCCCTTCACCCCTCTCTCTAAAAGCTTCCACCCCTGCGACGTGCTCTCTTTCCCCTATGGCGAGATGATGCTCCACCGTTAACCGAGCTCGAGTCCTCCCCGGATGAAGCAGACAGCACCAAGCAAGAAGGAACGGGGACCGCATCCCGAATATGGGCAGTCACCGAAGTTATCCAGTCTCTGATATCCCTCAGCAAACTAGTCGACACCCGAACTTGCTGCAAGTAAAAAGCAGAATCAGTATCAAAAGAGGGATCAAAACAAAAAAGGAACCAAAAAAGAGAAAGAAGGTATACCACAGGATGAAGAACCTCCTCGGTCAAACCCAACTCCTCCAGATCCATCGCATGAGGACGGTGCAACATAGGCACCATCCCTCCATCAGCTCGTCGAATGTTGTACGAAGGAGTGTGCAATCGCACGAAAGGAACCTCTGAAGTCGTCGTCGCCGCTGTCACCGGACCACCGCCGCTGTAGGAGGACCCCATCGCCCGACTCAAACCCGCAGGAGGAAAAGGCAAGGCATCATATATGCTGGGCGCCATCAACCAACTCGTCACAAAGTGCATATAGCCATACGGCGCAGTCGTATCAGTGTACAACAAGTAGGACTCGTCGACCATCGCCGCGATCCTCGCATCCTCCGGCATTAATCGCTCCCGCCTCATGGACATAGGAGGCTGCGCGGGTGGCACCACCACCTCCTCCTCAGAAATCTGCTGAACCACCCGCTCCCCGAGATACCAAGAATGGCCAAACTCATGTGCCAGTAAGTGCCGCATCTGCGCATTCACCCCGGTCATCCTCGTACCCTGAATGGTTGTCCGTCATGGATAAAAGGTCACCTAAAAATCCCCGAGCAAGCATAAGTCAATACAGAATCAGAACATGCCAAAACCAAGACTGAAAAGGAAAGAGTCTTACCCTACCACTGGTCAGGCCATTCAAGACCTGACGCACTACCTCCAGAGAGAGAGATCCTTTCGACTACCGATTGGCCTTCCGCCATCGATACAATCGGCAGAAGTCCCCAACAGTCCCGTCCTTCGAGCGATCAGCTGGGTATTGCACCCAATCACCTCATAGAACCACGTCTGCCAAAGACAGAAATTCACAATAAAAAAAAGAGACGCATAAGGAAATTGCGAATGCATGAAAGGAAAATGCGCAAAATTAAAGGATACCTCGAGTAGATACATGGCTCCAGTAAAAGTTTTCCGGCAGCACCGGGTGAATGCATCCAAAGAAAAATAGAGGGTCGCCAAAGTCAGGCTCCCCCAAACATAGAGAGAGATGTTTGAAAATATCCTCAAGTACGGCAAGAACCACAAGTGGACGACGTCGCCGCTTGACGCCACCATAAAGCCTCCCAACACCAACAAAATGAACAACCGGGCCATCTGCCTCACCTGCAGCCCATCCTCCACATCGACCACCCTACCCAGCAGGACATCCTTCAGCAAGGACAGTCGGATGGAATCCCCAGAGACTATCCTCCCTACGTCACCAAGTGCCGCACGCACTGCCTCCGGCCTCACCCGTAAAGAACGATCCACCTTTATCTTCTCTCCATCACAATCCAACCCTAACAGTTGTTGCACGTCTATAGGAGTAACCGTCATCACCCCGAAGCCGAAATGGAAGGTGTGGGCACCATCTCTCCCCCAAAGTGCACAAGACCGCTGTCGATCGAGACGTCTCATCCAACGCAGATGCTAACCTCCCAAAACCTGCTGATGATACCACCCAATGCACCACGGGTGGAAGATGCTCCCAGACATCCTTAAGCCCCGTTGTCTTACGGGAACGCATGTTCTTCAAAGAGATATCAGACTATCAAAAGGAGAAACCTTATCAAAATTCAAGAAAGAAAAAATCACCAAAAAGAGAGAGGAATGCCAAAAGTGAGGTTACTTACATAACCACCAGGGCTCACCACCTTAGAAGACCGATGACGCGACGGCTCCCGTGGCAAAGTTCGCTTCATCCGCAAACAGCTCGAATGCATCAAAGGAGTTCTCTCTCCCCAAAGCAAGAGGCGCCCTGGCCCTCCACTCCACGTTCGCCCAGTCATCAATAGTCAAAAATTCCCTATGCACTGCAGTGCTCACAAAGACAGCCATTTCTTAGAGATCGGAATGCTAGAACGATTTGCTGAGGAAAATCGCAGAAAGAAAGAAAGCAAAAAGCTGTGAAAAATGAAGGGAATTTGCCCCTTTTATATAATATGCTAAGCGTCATGCCGATCGGCATTAACCCCTCACCCACCGATCGACACTGTCTCCTTACCTTCTCGAGGCAGTCCAAAAGTCTGCGCCACTACCGAATGGCACCCCCTGCACCATGCCGACCGTCACCCTCTTGAAATTTCGTACAAAAATTCCCAGAAAATACAAGAAAGCCCTGAAAAATACTCAAAAAATTCCTAAAAATCCAAGGAAGGATTTAAAACATTTTCACCCAAGAAAATTTCACACTCCCTCACGCGAAACCCCCATTTCCCCAGCTGAACTCTTAAAAAAACAAGTAAAACTCCTCCTGGCGACGCCCCATGAGGATCTCTAAAGGTCTCAAACCTCCTCGAGCAATACGTCCAATACCTGGACCACCTAATCACTTCCCTAGTAAAATTTACGACATCAAACTCTCCTCTCCTCTGCAGATAACAAACACTTCCTCGGCAATCAACTCCCCGGCTCAAAACAACATCACGAGGTAATTTCCCCAGCGGAACTCCAGAAAGTCATTTTCAAAGTCTCCAAAGGACACACTACGTTTTCCCCAGCGGAACCCATAATCCAATATTCATCCTCTCTTAGGTCAGAATTGACCTCGGTCTTGGATCGTCACCTTAGTTAGGTCAGAATTGACCTCGGTCCTCGATCGTCACCTCTTTTAGGTCAGAATTGTCCTCGATCTTGGATCGTCACCTTAGTTAGGTCAGAATTGACCTCGGTCCTCGGTCGTCACCTCTCTTAGGTCAGAATTGACCTCGGTCTTGGATCGTCACCTTAGTTAGGTCATAATTGACCTCGGTCCTCGATCGTCACCTCTCATAGGTCAGAATTGACCTCGATCTTGGATCGTCACCTTAGTTAGGTCAGAATTGACCTCGATCCTCAATCGTCACCTCTCTTAGGTCAGAATTGACCTCGATCTTGGATCGTCACCTTAGTTAGGTCAGAATTGATCTCGGTCCTCGGTCATTACCTCTTTTAGGTCAGAATTGACCTCGGTCTTGGATCGTCATTTTAGTTAGGTTAAAATTGACCTCGATCCTAGGTCGTCACCTCTCTTAGGTCAGAATTGACATCGGTCTTGGATCGTCACCTTAGTTAGGTCAGAATTGACCTCGGTCCTCGGTCGTCACCTCTCTTAGGTCATAATTGACCTCGGTCTTGGATATTCACCTAGGTCAGGTCAGAATTGACCTCGGCCCTTGGCCGTCACCTCTCTTAGGTCAGAATCGACCTCGATTTTGGATCATGACCTTAGTTAGGTCAGAATTGACCTCGGTCCTCGGTCGTCACCACTTTTAGGTCAGAATTGACCTTGGTCCTGGATCGTCACCTCCACTTAAGCTCGCAGAATTGGCTTCAACCGACATAATTGGTCGTCTCAACTTAAGCCCTTAGAATCGGCCTCGACCCTCTGAATTGGTCATCCTCCTTCAAAGCATCATGCGGTGTCTATTCGACGGCTATTATTTGTTCCAAACTCACCCGTCGAGGGGCTCTGTAGACACCCCATTATGTTACCCTCTAAAACTCTTCTTAGGTCCTTAGCACCTCCCTTCATCACTACCAACCCGGGTCATACCCCAGGTACTGACCTATAAGCCATCAGGCACTCCCAGGCTCCGTTTGACCAAAAGTTAAAGTCTTCAGCTCGATCGAGCCTAAATGAATCTCTAAAGGGCACTGAAACACCTTTCCAAAGGTCTATCCCGTGCATGATTCTAACTTACTATGCGAACGAACGACCCATTTCCCCTAAGACTCAATCGGGAGGCCATCGGGCACTCCAAGGCTCCGTTTGACCAAAAGTCAAAGTCTTCAGCTCGACCGAGGCTAAATGAATCTTCGAAGGGCACTGAATTCCCTTTCCAACGATCCACTCCGTGCGTAATTCTAACTTACGGTACGGACGAACGATCCATTTTACTCCGAGAGGTCACCAAATGCTTCCAGGGCCCAGTTGACCAAAGTCAACTCCTCGAACCAGATAAACTCATTGGAATGTCGAAGTACATCTCCTAACCTTGCCAACGGTCCACCCCGTGCACGATTCGGACTTACCATGCGGACGAACGATCCGTTTGCGTCCGACAGTTTCCCGTCCAATGAACTGACGAATGCTTCCAAGCCATATTTGACCCAAAGTCAACTCCCGAACCCGGGAGCGGTCCAAGGGGCTTTCGAAGGTCTCTGAATTTCCTTTCCAACGGTCTACCCCGT
This sequence comes from Sambucus nigra, assembly GCA_949130495.1. Classification (NCBI taxonomy): domain Eukaryota; kingdom Viridiplantae; phylum Streptophyta; class Magnoliopsida; order Dipsacales; family Adoxaceae; genus Sambucus; species Sambucus nigra. The sequence continues at coordinate 173,461,292 of OX422222.1, read as the reverse complement.
GCATGATTCTGAATAACGGTTTGCATTTTGCGGTCGATTTATCAAAAAGGCCTGAAAAATACTGCCAAACGGCAGGTCTCAGATCCTGCCTATCGACAGTGTGCCTAAACGCACCTGTCGAATGGCAGGAATAGGGCTATGCCAATCATCAATGCCCTGGGCCTATAAAAAGGAGGCCCTGACCTCACTTGCAAGGGGAGCCCAGATCAGATAGAAATCACTCTCAGCAAATTCTAAAAACCTCTCTCGAAGTCAGCATGATTTCTACACCCAAATCCCTTTCCGACCTTCACTTTTCATCATCCTTTTCATCAAACTTGATGAATTCACTGCCCTCCATCATCATCCAAGTCTAAGGGATGCCCTCCAACATTCAAGGTCAAGCTCAAGATCTTCAAGAAGGTCCAATTTTCTCAACTCTCTCCTTAAATTCTCATAAAATTGCAATAACTTGTTTTATTACTTAGTACCTTTATTATCTCATCTCACACATACTAATATACTTTTTATTTAGTAGTATTGCACATCTCTTATTTTCATATAAATAAAAACCCAAACAACAAGAAAAATAGGGTTTGCTCATAAATTCCAAACAGGAATTCTCATACTTTTCTTACACTTCCCTCACAACTAAAACACTTTTTCTACACACACACACAGAGACAAATAAAAGAATCCCCGGTTGGATTTATGGGATAAACCCCACCCCTCATTTTGTATGCGAACTATGTGGACTTTGATGCCTCTATAGGCTACGTAGGCATTTCGGGGTAAAACCCGAGACTCGAGTCCTATTCTTTACTTTTTCTCTCATTTTCCATATTCTAACCTCCATTCTCTTACGCTATATATATACATATATTTTTTGTTCTTAGGGGCGTATCATTATGTGTGCGTTATCGTTCCCTCATAACGATTAACGTAAGTATGATCACGTAAATCTTATTTTCTAATATTATTTTTAAATCTTCCTACGGATGACTCGCTTTACCTCTTCCATGGTACAAGTCGATGATTCCTATCTCCATTATATATACACATGCACACATATCACGGGGAAAATAAAAAGAAAAATAACAAAAATTCATGAGAGATCGAAAGGGTGGAATGGGTGCCTAACACCTTCCCATTTCGTAACTTAGCCTTCGGACCCTTCTCGAATCATTTTGGTCTCGCATGCACCAGTATGTCTTTGGATGTTGTCCTTCGGGATGACTTCCCCTTTTCTTTTGTCTCTTTGAGTAAAATAGACTGGCGACTCTAATCTCTCTACATTTTTTCACCTCAACTAAAAATGACGCCGGCCAAAGCGCTGCCGAGAGGGACGCACGGGACCTTGGGATCCTCCATCGCGCGACGAGGATCGGGGATAGCCACAGTACCCTCACGGTGATAGAAGGTCCTATACAATAAAGATGTATCCAGACTAGAAGATCTACTTCAGTGACTGTGCTAACAAAAGATTCAACATAAGAAGTGTCAAGTGTATCCTCATCTATATCATCATCATTATCTCGGTTTTCAGTCGGGACGTTACCTGGAAAACTTTGAGCAAATTGATGACCTAGAACGGTCGATAACGGGACTGCCATGATAGGGGTAGGAATCGCAACTTTAACCCTCAGATCAGTATGATTAGAGATGATTTTTACAAAAGAGTCTGACTGATTAGAAAACTCAGCATGCTAAGAGGACGAGGCTCAAGAAGAGTCTTCAGTTTCTTCAGACCCATCAGAAAGGAGTCTCACAGCCTCATTGTAAGAATACACACTCTCGTTCGTGTAGGAGACAGACGAATTATTGTCTACAGAGGCAGATTACTCAAACATTGAGTCACTAAGTTCTACAATGGGAGGGCGTGTGATAGCTAAAGGAAAAGGATAGATTGGACACATAGGGAAGGCCTCGGCTTTACGCTTAGTGGCATCCTCGGCTTCGTACTTTCGTATCTCCCTAAAACACCTCTCCCTGAGGGTGGGAAACTCTTTGGCTAATTTGTATAAGGGGCTTAACATCTAGAAATAAGTTTTTGGGTTTACTAAATTGACTACAAGATCAAAAGAGAGAACTTAATTATTTTTAATGAAGTTCCTCAAGAACAATGCAAGAATAAGGAAGAAAACGGTGATAACCCCACCGGAGATGATGGTCAGAGACTCACCGAAATCCCTAAACTCAAATGATATAGACCCAAAACACCTAACCCTATGACAAGAACACCTCATACTGCCTAAAAACCTCCTAAAAACTAAAGGCTTGGCCCTAAACCACCACACTCACTGCCAAAAAATGTAAAACTCGCTGAAGTTTGAAAATACAGTAGAATTGACTATAATATAAGGAGAAATAGAAAAAAAGTTATGGAAATGGTTTACATGGTTGAAGAGGAACACTTAAAAGCAAGAAATTTCCTAGAAAATGTGAAGAACAGTGAGGATCAAAGGAAGTCAAAGGACGTCAATGACGATTTTGGCACAGAAGAGTTACAGGCGAGAAATAATGGTTTTGGCGAAGAAGAAAGAGAAAGGGTAAAAGTCTTGGTTTTTAAACCAAACAATTATTATGCACACTTCTTAAGAAGAGTTATCATTTGGGCATGCTAAACCCTAAGCGTTTAGCCGTCACTTATACTTAGGGCGGACGCTACCCAATGAAGACTGAGACATGTGACCAATTAAGCCTGATGAGCCACTCATTAACTGCCAAGTGCCACTTCAATGACCATTATCAACTCAGACATGACATTATAAAGATTACTAAGTCGATAGTCAAAAGTATATCGTCTAGCTTCTCATCCTCAAACATTCTTGCCCCTCAGCCTCCTCATAATATTATAGACTAAGGGCTAAGGGTGATTGATATACCTAAGTGTAACCTCGTCTGAGCATAGCTCTTACTCGGCCTAGCCGACCATACTGAGCACTCTGCTTATGAGGAACCTGGCATCAGCAGTAATAGTCTTGGCTATGTCTCAGGTCGAGACTCTCCAACATATCTAACCACTTACTTATCTCGTCTTGTCTACCATCCCTAATAGCCGAGACATCACGGGTCATGCTACAAGCCTGTTTCAGCCATAATGCGCATATGGTCGAGACTCCACTCTTCCAATATAAGATCGAACAGGACTTTAGGGGTCTTATACTCGACCCGACCAGGACCCCACCAAACAATATCTCCACCACGTGTGATACAAGGCTCCAACATAATCAGTCCACGTGGACAGATAGTTATAACCAAATCATATGTGCACGTGGGGGAAATATTTCGTCATCATGATTTACATGCATAAGTGACAGTGGCTACAACATATTGGCTATTACATGTTGCACACGCCTATTACATGCTTAGGGTGCACATTGCACCACCCCAACACTATATATACTTATCTCCTTTAACCTTAGAAAGGATCCCATAATTCGAAACACTAGCAAACTCTGTTAAAATTATTGTACAAAGATAAAGTTGAGTACATTGTATCACAAGGCTTTTTTAGGCCCATTTTCATAGTGAAACACACTCAACCTTTCACAGTGGAGTAAGCTTAAAGGTCGAACCACTTATATTACTGTATTTCTCCCCTTTTCCTCACTTCCTGCTTCATTTATATTGTTGTATTTTCTCTATTGTTGCACATTTGAGGTTTTACTAGTTTGAGCTCTTACCATAAGCGGTAACATCACATACCATTATCATCCTAATTGGCTACCTGCTCAGACAAGTCCTCTATAAGCTATAGGTCTCTGAATGACTGATGAAATGGTAAGTCGAGCTTGGGAAGTTTAACATACACTAGAAGCCAAGAGTGGCAGTTAAAGGACAAGTCATCGATGATTTCATTGCAAAGTTTACTAATGCTTAGGGGAAGAGTTCCCCTAACAAGCTAGTGAAGGAAAACCGATATGGGTAGTTCACATGGATGAATCCTCCAATAAAGAAGGTTGTAAACTAGTAGGGTCGATAGTGGAAATGCCCGAGGGGATAAACATGGAGTACTTATTGATATTCAGCTTCAAAGCTTCTAATAACAAACCTGAGTACGAAGCTCTAATCACTACAGCAAAACTTACATTATCCCTCAAGGATGACTAGGTATAATTCTTTAGCGACTCCAATGTGGTCATTCAAAAGGTAATGGGTGAATATGAGGCCAAAAGGAAGAACATGATGTCCTACCAAAAATAATTCCAAAAGATAACAAAGCAGTTTAAGAGGTTCACTATCCAACACATTCTGAGGTAAAATAACACCAAGGTCGACCACTTAATGAGGATAGTGTCAACAAACAAGGATAATCCCCTCATGGAGACCTTGGACCGACTTAGTATTCATATCGAGAAAGTGAAGACAGTCAATATTGTAGAGCAGGTACGTCTGATAAATAAAAGAGGGGATCCTTCCAGATGATCAGTTGGAGGTAAGGATGGTGAGAGTAAATGTGACAAAGTACCTAATATATGATGGTATTTTGTACCAAAAAGGTTACCGCCAACCCATCCTACATTGAGTTCACCCTATGAAGGCAACACACATCCTAAGAAGACTCCACGAAGGTATGTATGGAGGGCATCCTGACAAGATAAGCTTAGCCCAAAGGTACTTAACACGAGGTTATTATTGTCCGATAATGAGGAGGGATGTTGAGCACTACATCAGAACATGTGACTGATGTCAAAGGATTGTTAATAACATCCATCAACCATCTAAAGATTTATCAACAATCATCTCCTTCTGTTTGTGGGGGATGGACATCTTAGGTCCATTTCTCATCGATAATGGTCAGTGTAAGTTCTTGTTGGTAGGGATTGACTATTTTACAAAATGGGTAGAGGCCCACTAGTTAGGATCCCTGACTAGAAAGTGCACTTATTTGTCTAAAAATTAATTATCAGTAGGTTTGGTGTTTTACGCACCAACATCTCAGATAATGGGAGACAATTTGACAATGTAAGGATTGATAAGCTATGTGACAAGTTTGGAATCAAGCGCTACTATTCAGTCCCAAGGCATCCTAAGTGTAACGGTCAGGTAGAGGCAATAAATCGAATGCTCCTCCATGAGATTAAAATAGAGCTCACTAACTCCAAAGGACTCTAGGTAGAGATATTAATCTCCATCATATAGGCCTACTGAATAACAATGAGGGGATCGACACGATCCACATCTTTTTGCCTTGACGTATGGAACTGAAGTCATGATATCAATCGAGCTAGAAGTACCGAGCTTGAAGGTGAATTGCTTCAATGAAGAACAGAATGATGAACAACTTTGAACCAACCTATACCTCTTGGATGAACGTAGGGAAGAATAAGGATTGAGGGTAGCTATTACACAACAAAAGGTGGACCGGTACTACAATCTAATAGTGAAAAATCGACCCTTTCAGGTCAACGATCTTATCCTTAAAAAGATGATGAAATCAACCAAGAATCCAAGCCATCGAAAGTTAAACGGTAACTGAAAAGGCCCTTATGTGGTGGCACGCGTCATATGATAAGTAACATAAGGCCTACGAGACACGAGAACCACTCCCTCCCTCATTCGTGGAAGGTTAAAAATACCAATCTCTACTACCAGTGAAAGCAAATGCCCATTACATGTCCAAAAGCACTCCTTAATTTCAGTTTTTTAATCATTCTAGTTGTTTAATTCATGTATTTCCTTTTTCTATCTTCTACAATATATAACTCCATCGACACTGCAATTAACAAAAGGATTATATTCTCCAATTGATGTATTTTTCTCCAACAACTGGCTAATGTCCATCAACGCATCTTTTCTAATACCCGCCCCACTCGGAGCATACATGTTATGCACTAGTGCAACGGTCGAATGCCCACCTAAGCGTTTGGGCCATACTAGATTATGAACCAACAACTAGGTCGAAAGAATTCTAACACCAAGCCACATCTTGGTACTCCTTTTCCAGACTCAAAGTCTTCGTAAGAACAACTTGGTTGATCCCCAAGTTAACTTCCGCCCCCCTCATATTTGATCTGATCTGCGTAGCATGGTTGGGCGAGTATAAATAGGGTTAACTCTAAGTCAATAAGGGTAGACTCTGATCACTCAGTTATTTTCAAATAAAAGAGGGGGTGTATGTGGGTAACAAGGGAGGAGTGATGAAATTCGAAGCGAAAATTTTATTGTAACAAAACTAATAATCGGAACATAAATGGTCATTTGCACCATGCCAATTGACCATCGAAGTATAAACAACTCGCCAACCGATTAAAAACAATAACTTGATTCATCAACTAAGTATAAACAATCTGCTCAGCCACATTCGGCATCACATCAGATAAAGACAGCACAATAGTTCGGTTTCCACCGATCAAGCTACCAGCATACATTCAAAGACTAAGAAATCAAACCAGACAACAACTAAGCACATATATAAAATTAACATGATTTTCCTCATGTAGGAAAGTAGTATACTCATAAAAAAAATTGAAGCACTCAACCTGTATGAATGACTTGGTTCGTCAATCGAGTATAAATAACCCAACTCGGTTCATCAAATATTTACTAAGATGATTGTACCTATATCATTCCGGATTGCATATTGTACAATGAACGTATTATTGTATTTGATTATGTATGTAACACCCCATACTTTTGTGGGTATTTAAATTACACGAGTGCTTATAATTTAATAATTTGAGAAATAAAGTGAATGGATTAAATAATAATTGGCGAGTATCAGAATAATATTTATATGTATTATATTTACTTGTGGGGCAAGTAAATGAAGTTGTGTTATTTTTATATCACGTCGTGAGTGGGTAAAAGCGACAAGTTGATAGTATCTTATTCGGGACACGAGCGGTAGTCGTGTTGGGAATAAAATGGTGATTTTTTATAAGTGACTCGGATGGTGATTTCGAGTGGACGGTTGATCCGGAATGGGTCAAAATAGTCAGAATTAAGTACCCCGAGAGTAGTGTTTGGGTTCCGGGGGCTTTTCAGACTAGTCGGGACTCACATTTGGGTACACGAGTCATTTACAATTGAGTTAATACCCAATTTCGGGATTTATAACAAAAGAGGGGTTGGGGAATGGCTTAAGGCAGCCATTTCATTTCTGAGAGAGAGAGAGAGAGAGAGAGAGAGAGAGAGAGAGGGGAGAAGGAATAAGAAGAGGAATTAAGATGCTATTTTTATAACTAATTCAACACACAAATAGGAGGATCAAATCATCTACAATTTGAGGCAAGTGTTTATATTGCTTTGATATTATATGTGTGTTTTTATTCATATTGTATTTGGTGATGGATATGAATTTTTGGGTTGGGATTTATGTTAGAAAATGGGTTTCTGTGAAATGATTTCATAAAATTGATTGATGAGTATAACCCATGAAATCTGAAATTAAACCCTATGATTTGGATATATAATTGATGAATTAAATCAAGAAACATATATCCTTATGGTGGATTTTGATAGGGTAGGATTATATTGTGTTGGGACGATTTTTGGGAGTGATTTTGGTGGAGAAATTGGTTGAAAAAGAGATATTCAGCAAGAGCGAATTGATTCGACCTATGGACGAATCGATTCAGATCACCTGCTTAGCCCAGATCATGAAGTTATATCTTTTCGATATGAACGCATGGCCGCCGACCTCATATTTTTCTGATTTTTTTAATTAGTTATATTTTTTACGAAAGGGTGCGTGACCAACATCTTTAGGAGGAAATAAAACTCAGGTTATTTTAGGATGTCCATATATTAGCGTAGAACTCGATAAAGTATTTAGGAAAATTATTTTATCCTTGGGTTAGATAGGAATGAATCTAGGGTATGAATTTGGAGTGTTTAGGATTAACAACATTTGAAAATGAATGTTGAAAATATATGAACGGGTTCGAGTGGGAATTTGGGATGGATTTGTGATACGGGTTAGTATGATAAGCATTGTAATTCATGTAAAAGGCATGCACTCGCTTTTAATAAAGCTCTGATACCAATTTGAAAAGTGCAACGGTGTGATAATTGATTAAATTCGCAAATATCCAATTAAACCTTATTTAGTTAGGGTCTACTTTTAAATCAAATAAATTCAGCTATTAAATATGCAACTAAATCAAACCACCAAATATAAAGCATGCGACACAGTAAATATGATGAGACGCAGATTTCAGGAAAGAAACCTTTCGGGTAAAACCTTTATTCCACTATGAATTTATAAATCGCAACTTACAATTACATAGAGAAATTTGCAATGGATCAACGTGCAGCCAACCCATAAAGACACGCAGTCTTGAACTCAGAAAGAGAATACACACAGCATCTTCGAAGGACTCACAGCCCAATCTTCAGCAAATAATCTTCACGCAAAAAGATCCTCAATGACACGCAGCCATACGGTGTAGAGACGCACTCCATGAAAGATGAACAAAAGCAAAGTGTTCTATGTGTTCCAAAAGATTCACAAAATTATATAGGAATTTTGGTGTGAATCAAACATGAGTTTTGGGACTCAAAAATATGAAGACTTGGTGTATTTGGTCTCTCAAAAACGTCTTTTAAAGTCTTACAAAACAACTCCCCCGAAGTTGACTTTTATAAGGAAACCAAAGAGAGTTTTAAAATTCTAGAACTCTGCCAGCGTACAGGTACCCCGAACCGGTTCGGGTGTATCGCAAATTGGTTCGCCCCCCTAATCGGTTCGGGTGTATCGCAAATTGGTTCGCCCCCCCTAACCGGTTTGGCCTTCAGTTCGCAAAACTTTACTGGCTTGGGACTTAAAAAATGCAGCAATCTTCATAAGGTTTTTCTCCATTTTCAAAAGGCCATAACTTCTTCATCGTAGCTCAGATTGAGGTACCGTTTCTTCCAGTATCTTTATGGCGGCGAGCTCTTCAACTTTTCAGTTGATCGGTCTTTCTTATAGTGGCTATAAAATTACCAAACTTCCCTTGAACATTGCTATCTTGCCTTTTTTTAATGTTTTGACTTCTCTTGCGTACCACTTGCATAAAGTCCCTAAAATCATGGAACGTGAAGTCATTGAGGCAGATGTGAGACACATTATGCAGATGTTGAATGCTTGATTCCCGAAATTTGGATTGAAGCCATCATGTGAGATCATGAAGTGACGTGCCTTTTGTAATGGCGTATGACATACACAAATGTAACAAGTTGGACATAAGAAAAATATCCTTACAATTCAGAATAAAATGTAATGAGATATTTATATAAATAAGTAGGTGAATACATATGAAATTGAATTGGACTTATATTCGGGATGGACATGCTAGTGCTACGAGCGATATGCACGGTTAGTCGGATTTTGATATACACGGGTATAGAGACAGTATACATGTATATTAGTTGCTATCTAAAGAGTGTTTGATTCAAGTGCAAATATTTCGCAATAAGTAGTAACCGGGCAAGACCAGGATCGTATTCCTTAGGGATTGAACGCTCCTAGGAAAACAAGATTAGGATAAAGGATATTCTCTAAATGTCAAAAAGTTAAAGTGTAAAAGATGATTTGACTGTTTGAAGAGGTAATTGTGATTAACCGCTAAACTAACATGCGTAAAATTGATAAAGAACAAGTCAATAATAAATATATACCGAAACGAACTAAGTTAAGCTTAAGTTCAAGATATCAAAGGGATTGAGGATCATTCTCCCACCTTGGATTTGCTAATAAACATGATAGGACTTGGTTTAAATTAATTCTAATCCAGCATAACTAATTAGATCCGAACATCAGCCACGTAGAGACTAAACTCATCGATGGAGGATTAGGGGTTAACTAGTTATTGCCAAATGGGTTGGGGTTGTAGTAAATCATCAAATACTACCCCTTGGATGACAAGGGACGTTAAAAGACTAGGATACTCTAATACCAACACATGAAGTTCAATTAGAACAATTCCAAACCAAACTCTAAATATGAAGTTCAAGCATCTGAGGTGGGATTACGATCCCCACCCTTAAGTTTATCTACTCATACTATAAACTAGGCTAAACATGCAAAGGAACCACATATTTAAGCAAGGCATCAAGTGTAAACACAAAATAATACTAAATATAGTAATAAATGCAATTTAAAACTATGGAACACAAGTATATATGGATTAAATGAACGAAGCTTTCAATAACAACAACTAGCTTGTGAGAATTCAATGCTTTTATAAGAAGAGTAATAAAGTACACTTGACCTAGGAGAGAGAAGAGAGTATTTTTGTGTATTAAAACCTAACAAAAGTAATCTATATCTTTAAAATGAAGGAAAACAAGGGATAAATCCCCAAAAATCTATCCAAAAGGAAGAAAGCTGAGAATGCATAACCGAATCAATTCGGCTGAGAGCGAATCGATTCGGATAAGGGAAGCTGGTGAACTGTTTTGAACTGAATCGATTCGGTTGAGTCCAAATTGATTCAGACCTGCTCTCAAAATGGGGATGGGGTGGAATGGCTTCTAATGGGACAACCTCTACAATGAACACATAACTTCTTCGTTCGAGCTCGGATTCATGTGTCGTTGGAGGCCATACAAAGATAAATCGAATGGCTTCAACTTCTGTGAAGATATTGGGTCTAAAACCCAAATGCTGAATTTACTAAAATTCCCCCAAAGTTTCAAATGTCGACCAAATTTTTTCGAAACTCAACCAAACTTCACAACTTGCATTCTCGAGACCTACAAAAGCTCAATTAAGGCACACGCAATATATATATATATATATGAAAATAGGGGTTAATCAATAAATGAGCATAAGAACCAGGAATAGCATGTACGGGAATACTAGAATGTACAAATTAACGGGGTTATAAATACAATAAACGTGACTTATCATATATATGTGTGTGTGTATATATATATGTGTGTGTGTGTGTGTGTGTGTGTGTGTGTGTGTGTGTGAAACATACCCCTCTAGTTCTATCATGGGAGTTTGCACGATGTGGGCGAATCCCTTGGCTATGTGAAATATACCCCTCGAGTTCTATCATGGGAGACCATAGCGCCATATTTATGATTGTTTGATTTATTCGCAGTGAGGTAATTGTGGGTATAGTTATGACTCAATGTCGAAGGACTATGGTAGCCTCCAATACGTTTGTGATTTGTTTTACCAAGTCAGTGTGAGAGTCCGACCACTGGTAACCAGGATGATGTGAGTATACCCTGGTTAATGATAGCATTGTCGAGATTCGCATCTAGTGAGATATTACTCTGAGGGATGGCGGTTATACTTATATTAGTGCATAACATATAAGTATAGATATACTTGATGTGATTAGTATATTGTATATTTATGTGTGTGAAAATATATATACGGACAAGTTAAGGAATATAATGAGAAATAAATTATATTCATCCGGGAGGATAAAATTTGGAATGCTAAATGATATACGTATATATATAGAAAGATGAAAATATATACGAGTTAATGACACTAATGTGTGAATAATAAATAACTAGTGAAAGTTATTTGAAATAAATTGATAAATTATAAATAAGATTTATGATGAATAAGTTGAGGCGAATGCTTAAAATAAATTCTAAGTATATAATAATATACGTGGGGTATAAGGCGGCGTATGGGACTTAGATGATGGATGATGTTAGTTAGGTTGGGTAGCGTAACTAGGGTGTTTAAAATACATGCGTTAGGTGTGCACTTTAGATGAGGAGTGAGGAGTATATAATGGGAGTGAGACACCAGTTTAAATAAGAAAGATTGCATGACATATTTATTAATGTATTTTAAACACTTGCTAAATATTTTTAAAAGGTTTTGGGCACTGAATCGTATGCAAAATATTTTCAAAACCTTTAGGTGTCCAGATACAGGGACGCCTGGATGAATTAGTTTTCTAGTCAGACGATGCTGCATCAACTGTGGATGCTTGCAGGGATTGATTAGTCCATTCTATCAATGAGATCTAGATAAGATGTATTTAAGAGTTATATTCGGGCATGTTGCCCAGTTGTTGTTATTTATTTTATTTTCGTTGTTTTACTTTCATTTATTCAGAGTAATTGTAATATGAATTTTACCGAGAGTTATCGGTTAAATTTTATTTATGCTAGTTGTGTGAGTTTATTAATTTCATAGTTGGTGTTGATTAATGGAATTTTGTTTACGTAAGTTAGAAGTTTAAAGTTTTGACACCAGGCCTAATAGGTTATTAGTAATTAATTGGTTTTCGACAGTGATGCTAAGAATGAACCATATGAGATTCTTGTTTTATTTTAGTAAAGGATTGATCAACCGTGATTAAAATAGGGGGTGTCACATATGGTATCAGAGCATCAGGTTCTAGTGTCCTTAGGATCTGTGCGGACTTACTGCATTTTCAACATTGCTTTCTCTTTGATGTTGAGCCCTATGCTTAGGATTGTTTGGTTCCTATTATGAATTACGTTATTTTGCTATTGTATGATCATAGCGAATCGTATACGAGTTCGGTTGGGTTTCATATGCCGAATTATGAAAGACGACTAGCGAGGGCCGTTGGGATGGCAGAATGAGGTGAGGCTCAGCCGGAGTCGCGAAGTATATAAGGGACGATGACCATAGTAGAGATCACCAAAATTGTTGCTCAAGCAGTTGATGTTGCGATGACCACTAGGCCGCAACAGTTTCCCCAAGCACCGCCACAGCAGACGATGACGCCAATTTAGACTCACCCATTGCAGTTAATAATGGAGAGAGTCAGAGGGGCCTTTGAAGAGGGCCATCCGACATAGTTTTTAGGAAATACGAATGATGTATTAGTTATCCAATGAAAAGACGACATCCGAAGGCATTGGTGAGTGCATGAAACTCGAAAATAAATTTGGGAAAAAAATTTAGCTCATGGGAGAAGTGTTATAATGATGGGAGTTAGTGAACACCTATGACAAGAGAGATATTATTATAATCGAGGAATGTTGGGTGCAGTTTGACCAAAAGTTCTTTCATCTACTGTATAGGCAGAGATGCAAATGAAGTTTCTAAACTTATCACAGAAGGGATGGACAGAGGCTGATTGTGAGAAATAATTTACTTGTTTAACGAACTTTGTACCCGATGAAGTAGGTATAGAGGAAAAAATAGTCCTTAAGTCAGATAATGGACTCACGAGTAGAAGTTGACAACATTTATGGGAAATTCGGCTTGGGCGACTTATGCAGATAACATCAATGATGTGCTTTTACAATAATAGTATCAACGCTTCCATGTGAAGGGATCTAAGAGAGTTGGAGAATTTAGTCAGAAGGGTAAGACTGGATGTAACGGTGCTAGTGAGGCACCACAAGGGGTTACCCAGCAAGGGACCCATTTAAATGATCTAAATCAAGGAAATTATGAGAAAGTGACGGTGGATTAAAATAAGGCTGTCAGGTCCAGCAACGTGTTCTATAGGGCTAACGGAGCCAAGGGAACAACAAGGGTAGCCATCAGGGTCGAGGCTACCAAGTTCGAGAGAAGGACAACCCTAACATGTCCAGCGGGGCCACAAATAAGGTAATTACACAGGGAGATATTATATATGAGGAGAGAAATACCACATACGCCGATCTTATCCATAACGAGTAAAAAGGGACAAAAGTATGGTGCCTAGCAGGGGAAACAGTTAAAGCAGTTTTTGGTTCAACTTGGATGAGAGTATTATGTCCAGGAACCATTTGAACGACCAGTGCTATTGGCAATTGAAAGTATGATTTTTATCCTCGGGCGAATAGGGTAAGTTTTGTGTGACACGGGCGAGTCACCGTATTTTTTTAGCACTAGATTCAGGTGTGAGACGGGTTTAGTGTAAGTATCGTTAATATTACTATAATGTGTATATAGTTACTGTTGAGTAGCAGGGCTCTCCTTGGTTCCATCCGCAAGGGAGTGGGTGTAGACACTGAGAGAATATATTTTAAAGGATTTACTCGTTTTAAAGATATACTATGCGAACATTATGTTATCTTGGGTATGGACTGGCTAACGATGGTTTGAGCGATGGTGGGCTGTTATAGCAAGGCTATCGCATTCATTGTTCCAAGGCAGGATGTGTTGTTTTGCGATGTCTCGTCTGAAAGAGGGTTGAGCTCGCGTATATATTATATTGTGGAGGATACTTGAGAGAGTATATTTGTCTTGTTATGTTTAATCCCGGTGCATAAGGACTTTACTGATGTGATTCAGGGTATATCGGGTTTATCGTCGAGCAAATATATTGAGCTCGTTATTAATTTAACGCTAAGGACTTAGTGATAGTGCGAGCATGGGATTATGGAACTCTTTTAGAGATGTGGGAGTTTATATTTAGACTTACACATTTGGGGACATGATTTTGAGTGTCCTAGTTATACACTTTGGGCCTATGGAACTCGATGACCGATAATTCTAAGGGATAGTGCAGTGGAGGAGTTCCTTGTTTGTGTTTCGTTGCGGGACATTACACGCACGAACCTTAATAAATGTTGGGAGTGGAGAGACGTTGATGAATGTTAGGGCATTAATTTTGAATGTTAATCATTGAACGTGTAGAGAAAATACTTTGAACTGAGAGCTATTGTAAGATATAAGGTCGATGGAGCCCATAATGCCTCGTAAAAAGCATTGGAATTTTTTTTTCTCACCACGAGTTGATGAGTGGGATAATATCAAGAAGAATTAAGTTTGCAATTTGTGGTACGATCGAGAATACGGGTATCATATAGTCATACTGAGTATGCGAGGCTAAGCTTAGGATAAGTATGTTACGTATGTGACGTTAGTGATGTTTGTACAAACATGGACGGGATATAGGGTGTATGGGCGCCCTGATTGGTTTGATTCTAAACATCGTCCGAGATAAGGGAAAGTGGTCATAATGTGTTGTGAGTATGCATGTGGGGTAGTAGAAATTGAATTAAGAAGTAAAACGGACTGAACTTCGTTTGAGAAAGACGATGGTCTGAATATGTATGTGCAAGGAGAACTATCACACCCGAGATGGGTTCAAAGATTGTGGAAAGATATGTAAAAGATATATCTTGACAAGAGAAGACCCAACTATTGTGGGAAAGTAGAGCGAAGTCTTACTCAGGTTGAATGGAGAGGGTGGTTTGCGCATAAGCATAATATTGATTACTACAAGATGAAAAGGCCCCAGGAAGTGAACAGTTTTATAGAAGATGCACTGGCCATAGTTTTCGTATACCCCTAAAAAGGGGAGTAAGATGTACCACATAATGTGAAATGTTGAACGTGGGGATCGATGTTGAGTGAGACATAGTGAAGTTTTCTTCGGGTGCACCACATGCAGATGGAAAAAGGTTGGTCTGAGGTGATCAACCAGATTTTTTTTAACAAATTGGCAATCCAGTGACTGAATGGATATGCAGACTGATAGATTTCATTGTTAGGTTACCAACATCAGGAAATGTTAAGATTTCCTTCGGTTTTATGAAATGGATTTACCGAGAAGGAATAGTTGTTACTCTTTTGGGTGAGTTATATTATCAGATAGTGTGCCCAACATTTCTTTGAAAAAGGGAATTGCACCGGTGCAAGGTGTCGCCTAACATTGTTGTGAATTAGGAAAAGATCCTTGAATCCCTCATATGATAGGGATTATCAGGAGGCGATGGGGATGGAGTTTTATTTTGAGTAAGGCGTGTCACTTGTAGCCCGATGGTTAGGCGGGGGGTGATTAAAATGTTGGTGAATGTGAGGAATGCGTATTCTGAATTTTTGGGTAATGGGGAGGAATAATTATCATTGGTGGAGTTGTGTGAAATAACTCATACCAGTTTATCTTTAGCAAGGAGCCTTTTGAGATTTTGTGAGTGAGGCCTTGTCTTTTGCCCTCTGGTTGATTAGAAATGAGGGGATGATAAGATTTTCGGGCCGAACATGATTTAGAGTCCGTCGGCAAGGATTGAGTTAATCGAAATCTATTTCGAGTAATTCAGAAATGTCGTAAGAGTTACGTCACCACGAACCGAAGTTTTAAGGACTGACATGAGTGGTCAGGTGTTGTTGTGGGTTCTCTCATGAAAGGAGTTTTGTGGCTTGGTAAATAAGGGAAGTTGGCACATAGGGATATGGGGTCTTCCATCAGTATTGAGACGATAGAGCCAGTAATGTGTAGGCTCATTTTATTGGAATATTTTTAGCAGGATCACAATGTGTTTATGTATCGTCATCAAGGTGAGACCTTAGGAATGATGGAGTATATCAGTATGAAGTGAATTGAACGGACATATCGCTAGACTTGGGCCATATTAAGTAGACCTTTAGACAGGTAAGTACCACAAGCGTGCACATAGTGGGGCACCATAATGTTATCACTATTTGATTTTGGGTACTAGAGGATGTCCTGTGGTTAAGGATCCTAAGTTTTGGTACCAGGCATATCCGAATTTCGAGGACGAAATTCCTTTGTAAGGGGCGAAACACGTAACACCCCGTACTTTTGTGGGTGTTTAAATTACACGAGTGTTTGTAATTTAATACTTTGAAAAAAAAAGTGAATGGATTAAATAGTAAATACTAATTGGAGAGTATCGTATTAATATTTATGTGTACTATATATAATTGTGGGGCAAGTAAATGAAGTTGTGTTATTTTTATATCATGTCGTAAGTGGGTAAAAGCGACTGTGACACCCTTATTATTAAAATAACGGGTGGCCAACCCTCTACTAAAATAAATAGGAATCTCAAATGGCTCATTCTTAGCATCACTATCACACAAATCAAAAATGCAACTAACCACCCAAATTAAAAATAAAGCGGATGCCAAAAGTTCTAATAATTTAACACATTACAATTAAATTCATTAACAAGAAGTACGGGCATGAACTTATATACATATAACAAATTGTACAACAAAAAATTAACTGAATAAGTTGTCGGTTAACATACCCATACAAAATAAAAATGACTGAAATGTAAAACATATACATCAGTACAACACTTGGGTAACACACGCTTGATTAACACTGATGGCTCTTAACTAGATTAACAAAAAATGAGATGCGACTATATCAAAAATCTTGCAACATTCCACATATGTTGCAGCTCCATAGGCTCTGGGATGGAAGCTCATATATGGCGTCCTTCTGGTGGGACACCTAAAAGATATAACAAAGAAGAAGCAAAAGAATAGATATATACGGGTCAGTGCCCGGTTGTAAAAATTATTTTAGCAAGTGAATTAAAATGCATAATAATCATGAATGCGAGATTCCATAAATAAGTTGGTGCTGCCCTCTCTTGAGACTCATTCTCACCCCTCATCTACAGCGTGCACCTAAACGTATGCATTTTAAATCTTAGTTAAGTTACCCGACTCATCTGTGGATAACCCAACCCCATGCTTAAGCGTTAACCCACACTCGCGTATCTAATTCATACCAACATAACCGCTTTTAAATGTCATTCTCAATGATTATATATTAATTCATTATCAATAACTTTCACTAGTTGTAGACATATTGATTCACACATTAATTATTAAAGCCTGTATAATATTACTCTCATTATTATACATTACTAGGTGTAAGCCTGCGCGATGCGCGTTTGAGGCGCGACATGTAAGTACGAAAAATATGAATCGAAAATTTAAATTAAGTAGACATTTTTTCAATATATTTTACCTAGTGCAAGTGGCAATAATTAGCGCTTTTCAGAACACTTCACTTGGTAGGTAGATAGAATTTGATTTATCTCTTACATATTGTTCACTAATGAGATTAACTTAAATTAGAAAGTGCTAATAATCCTAGGATAGAATGTATTACAGGAGGGTACAACATAAGTAAATGCAAACAATGTTATTTCTCATTGTTGATAATGAGAATGGTCCAACAGGTCACGTGGTTAATTAAATTGCTCAATCCTTAACTGTCCATGTGTGATATATATAAAGAGAGAGAGAGAGAGTTTGCCTACTATCTCACAATTATCTATAGGATTGTTGTTTGAATTTTAGTTCTGTTTTCTTTCTTTTTGATGGTTTGACTATCAGTATTGCCAAGCCAGCAGAAGACAAAGATGGCAATGCTAATGATTTGGGTTTTTTGTTTGATAAATTCATGTTTGTGGATGCGCACATTTCTATCTTGCTTGTTCGTAATGAAATGATTCTGATTCACTGTTTGTCTCTTTTAAATTTAAGAACATCGAATATCTTATTTGGTAACACATTATATATCTTTTAATCACTCTTAAGTATTTACTTCGAAAGATCAAAGGTCTAAATAAATAATAAATTGAAATACATGTAAAATGCTCTATGAAACTTTACCCACTGCTTGAATCCGAATAATTTTGGATGTTGTATAAATCATAAATGTGCGAGCATCACACTTCTATAAGAAAAACCAGACATCGCGCTAATATTACACAGTTCATTTGTCTTCATTAGTCCAACGCCTATGGCTCCATTTAATTTCTTCAAGCTATCACTTAGGTTGAGCCTCTTTTTAAACTCAAACTTGGGGATATGGCAGGAACATCGTAGTCACGAAAACGCAGATGTATTTTCGATTCCAGCAGCGTGCAACCACATCGAGTACCACACCAGCATAATTAAACATGTGCATATATAAATGATAGTAATACATACATACACATTGCATTGCCAATAATCAAACTCCTAATTTACAGCGCAAAAGATAGAATTTTTGTCAAACCCTTAAATGAAAATGTATATAACCTGGATGGCCACTTCTCTGGTAGGGCAAATACAAAGCACTTAGGGAGCATTTAAGTTGGGATCCACATTGCTCAACATTCTAAGAAACTTCGTCGACTCCTCCAAGAGCTTTTAAGTCATCTGGATCACAATCCTCAATATATTACACACAATCTCCGTGATAGCAATATGTCCCGACTCCTTCAAAATGGCATCAAACAATTTGAGCTGAGCATAAATCAGGTATATGTTATAATATTAAAATCAAAAGAAAATTCACTATACTTACACAATAACATATACTGACCTTTAAACCCTTTTTCCCAAACATAGCATCCAACTCTTTCAATGAGACAATTGTTTTTTCTTTTATATAATTCAAAGCCAAGTTCTCTTGCTGCAATCACAAAAGCCACCTCATCCGGTAACTCAGTTTCATAAGAAAACTTCCCTATTTTTTCCCTCAACTTGGATATATCTGTGTGACAGGCTACCAGTAAATGAAAGAACTTATGTATTAACAGTTGAATGCTCGTCATCAACCTAATTCTCGCTCGTGATCCTCTCATCTTTGAAATTGAACCCTTTGGTGAGAGAATTCTTATCACTATCCGAAGAGTCCATAAACATCAATCCTACCGTTCAATAATGGAAACCCGTTCCTTTTGGCCATTTCCCTCTTCACTTTCGTGCTCCCACGCCCATAAGAGGTGCCCGCCACTGAGCACATGATGAACTCAGTCGATTTGCATGTCAACATCCTTGTCTGATCTACAAGTATTGTGTCAATTTGGTTGATTTCTTCGGTTAGATTTGAATGCATGTCATTCACTAACCCAAAGTGAAAAAATATATTTATTTCTAAGGGTGCTACTTTGTATAACAAAAAAGAAAACTAATAATAGTTCAGATAATTAGGATATCTTCATGAACCCCTCATTTCTTCGAAATCCCTTCCATTTTTGCAAGCCTTTTAAACATGGCACTGGATAATATCACAAAGATGAGAAACAAAAATAATTTGTCACTTATAAATTAGCCAACAGTAAAAAAGAAAGAAATATATATAAAATTTCAAACTCATGGAAGCTGAAAATTTACTAACCTGTCAGCTCCTTTACAGATTAACAATAACTTTCCCTCGTATTTTACTGTCACAGACAGTTGCTTCATTTAGTTGTTAAACTCTAAAACATTTAGAAGTGTGTATACACTGCAAAATCAGTAGTATGATTATAAATGCAAGCTAACTTGTTGACTTGTTTGAGCTGAGCATAGATTAGGTATATGTTATAACATTAACATCAAAAGAAAATTCAATATACTTACAGAATAACATATACTGGCCTTTCAACCTTTTTTCCCAAACAGAGAACTTTTTGGAACAATCGACAAACAAAAAAATGAATTCAATAAATTACAAGTAGAATGTAATCAACAAAATACTATACTTGATTCTCATTAAGAAAAAGGGATAATCAACATATTACAACATAATAGAGCACAATTCAGGGCAGAGACATTATATTTACCATTTGTTGCTTTATTTAAAGTATGTAAAATATTGAGAGAAATACACATACATATATAGATAGATTTGGGGGAAATGGATTGTAGAGACTAAATCAAAAGATAAAAGTAAAATCCTTGAAAAATTAAAAATGTACCTGTGAAAGTAGACGATGGCAAAGAAGAAGAATGGGGTGAGAAGTTGGCATAGCCAAAACCCTATAAAATTCATTCTGAAGGGAGAAGGATCATCAAATTTTATTCTGGAATGAGATGGATCATGAAAAAGGAATATAGAGAGGCGGTGGGAGATTTGGAAGGAGATAATGTGAGGGTGGATGGGTAATGGAGGGATGAAAGAGAAAATCTTATCATAGTGGAGAGATGGGATCTATTCGAGGTTCGACCCTTCATTTGGTAGAGAAGGTGTGCATTACTTTATCAGAGAATAGTATAGTGCCACGTGGATAGGTTTATTGAAGAAAAGACGAAAAGTAAGAGTAATGACGTGGATAGGCTCATGGTAAGGAATCATAAATGCCTTGTTTTGCATTTTGTAGTATATAGAGATTCATTATTTCACACAACAAGTACACATACATATCACTCATTATATGTATATTAACCATCCCTCAGAGCATTTGCTCACTGGATGCAGCCTCTAAGTGCTACCATCTTCCAGGGGATACGCACACCATCCTGAGTACCAACCGTCGGACTCTCACAACGACTTGGTAAAATAATGCACAATCGTATGGTAAACGGTTATTGTTTCTCACCTAAAAGTCAGACGAATCATACCCAAGACGTCTCACCCATGATAAAAGTCACATTGTAAAAATACTGGATGCCTATGACCTGTGACTATACTCTCCCTGCATTCACTAGCCAGAGGATTCACACACATCGCGCAACTTCCCGTGATAGCGCTAGAGGGGTATGTTCCATATAGTATATCATACACACAATATATATATATATATATATATATGAACCCAACTACCAGTGTATAGTAGTAGCCCGGATGTATTCAGAATATAATATAGAAAATAACAAAAGTCCATTTAAGGCTGTTACTACAGTTTATGGTAACAAAGTTACTCTCATCACACTAGCTGATGATTCCTCACATGTATTCCCAATCCGCTTTATTACTTAATCACTCACTTAAGCCTTAATAATCAATCACACGCTTGATTAATCCACAAGTTGGATGTAACTCAGGACACACGACTTCTCCCATCTAGCCCCTATCCCATATCCTAAATGAGAAATCGGAGTAGTAATCTCACTAATATACCTTCATAATTGTCCTGATGTCTCCCTATATCGCATAATATCATTATCCCACTTTTTACATCACAAATATCAATATCATTTCATATAAAATGTTTTTCACTCACTAAACCCAATTGGAAAGGATTTAAGGAAGAGTTAGAAATCAGTGACATGCGAACCAAGCCGATAGGTTCAAAAACGAACCGATCCGCTGCACTGAGTAAGGCAAACCGAACCGATAATTCTAAAAAACTGGTTCGGGGACTACTAACCGAACCGGTCCGGCCTGTTCAGATTTTTCCTTACGAGATTTACCCCAAACCTCTAAAACCCATTTCTAACCTAACTCCACCGATATTTCCACCATCCAAATCGTATATATATAACATCAAACTCAAGTAACAATTTCTAACATCAATTTCAAGGGTTTTTGAACAAAAATTAACCATTAAACCCAAAACACAACAACCCAATAATTTATTATACAATTATTCACACACGAGAATTATTTAGCAAGTTTAATCATTTGCCTCGAAGTTTTAGAATCTGAATCCTCTTCGTAGTTGCAGATTTGACAAAAAAATTCCAAGATTCCCTTCACTTTCTCTCAAGTGGGTTTCTCACAAATGAGATTGGCTAACTCACTCTTAAGCCTAATAACCCATATATCCATTTATCCCAACTTTAAATGATAATATACACATAAAATGACTTGTATACCCCTAACCGAGTCCAACTAGCCAAAAAGACCCCCAAACCCAAATATAACTCCCAAGCACTCATTTTGACTATCTCGACCCATACCGAATCAACCATGCACTCCAAATTGACATTCGAGATCCTAATAATAAAAGTCCTATCCCAACCTCATATAACTCACACATATATGCCCCAATTGAGAAATAATCAATTCCCACCGTATCTACTCACATACGACAAAATAGCATATCGTATGATTCTATTTACTTTATCACACTAGTAAATATACAATTCACATAAATATTAACTCTTCTACACAAATTAATATTTATCTTAAATTCCCATTTTAATTCTCAATTATGTTAAATCACACACATAGGGTAATTTAATACTAAAAATAATTGCTCAAAAGTAAGGGATATTACATACTCCAACATACCTAGTAAAAAGAGGTAAGGATACTTGTCTCGCATATCGTCCTCTCATTCCCATGTTGACTCGTTGGCGTTGTGGTTCCCCCACTGGATTCAAACTAATGACACTACCTTCAACCGCAGCTTACGCTCACTATGGTCTAAAATGGCAGCCGGTTGCTCCTCATATGAGATATCGATTGCAAATTAATTTCTTCCAACGGAATATGCTAATGAGCCCTCTCACTTCTTTGATACTTCTTCAACGACGAGACGTGAAACACATCATGAATTCTCTGTAAATGTTCCGACAAAGCGAGTCTATATGCCATAGGCCCTATCCTCAAAATAATTAGAAAAGGCCCTAGATACCTTGGCGCAAGTTTGCCTTTCTTCCCGAATCTCATCACGCCTTTCATAGGGGATACCTTTAACAACACTTGGTCTCCCACTTCCAGTAATACATGCCTACGATCCGCATCGGCATAAATTTTATATTGATCTTGCGTAACTCGTATGCGATTCCGAATAAGCTCAATTTTAGCAGAAGTATCTTGAATTATCTCAGATCCAAGAAGTTTATTATCCCCCACTTCCAACCAACAAGCGGGTGAACGGCATGGTCGACCATATAATGTCTCGTAAGATGCCATACCTATAGTGAACTGGTAAGAATTATTATATGCGAATTCTACCAGCGGAAGGTATTGCTCCTAACCTCACCTAAAATTAAGTATACACATTTTGAGCATATCTTCCAAAATTTGATTTACTCACTCAGTCTACCCATCAGTCTGTGGGTGAAATTCCGTATTCAACAGCAATTCAGTTCCCATTGCCTCCTGGGAACTCTGCCAAAAATGGGACACAAAGATTTTATATCGGTCGGACATAATATTAATCGACACCCCCATGTAACCTCACAATCTTGGCTATAAAAAGCTGGGAATACTGTGCCATCGTGAGATCTGTCCGCACTGGTAAAAAGTGTGTCGCCTTGGTTAAATGATCCACGATAACCCAAATGGAATCATGACCTCGCTGCGACATCGGTAATCCCGTGATAAAATCCATTGATATACTTCCCCATTTCATATTCAAAATTTCTAACGGCTGCAACATTGCGGTAGGTCACTAGTGGCCCACTTTCAGTAACTGACAAGTGCACATTTGGAGACAAACTCAGTGATGTCCCTTTTCATGCCAACCCACCAGTACTGTTGATCCATATCCTGGTATATCTTGTCTCCACCGGGATGTACCACGAATTTCGACCCATGGGATTCTGGCATAACAACATGCCTCAAATCCCCATCATCCGAGACTACCAACCTCCCGTTGAAACGTAACCCACCCCATAACTGATAGAGTAGGATTCCTCTCCTTTAGTTATTAATTGCTGCACCCTGGACTTGAAATCTTTATCCCCAGCTTGCACTTTTACCACACGCATTATAATCTCGGGTGTGACAGTTTGCACTGTCATGCATGCCCTGGCAACTGCATCGTCCTGACAAAACTCATTCCACTTACCTTTCCATACTTCCGTTAATTATCCGGTGGGTCATCGGCTACCATGCTAGCCTTTCCTATGTGATATTGGATATCAAGGTGATAATGTTTCATGAATTCCAACCACCTATGTTGCCTCATATTGAGATCCTTCTGAGTGAATAAATATTGCAGTGATTTGTGATCCGTGAAAAGACTAAACTTCTCCCCCAGGAGATAATGCCTCCATATTCTCAAGGAAAAGACTACTGTAGCTAGCTCCAAATCATGTGTGGGATAATTTCTCTCTTGGGGCTTGAGCATACGAGACACATAAGCGATAACCCTGTCATCTTGTTGTAGCACACCCCCTAGCCCTTGGAGGGATGCATCAGTAAATACTAAGTACTCCACTCATACTTTAGGCAATGCAAGTACGGGTGCTAAAGTTAACCTGTCCTTTAGCTCATAAAATGTTAACTGACAGTGATCATCCCACACAAACTGCGCTCTCTTCTGGGTTAAATTCGTCAAAGGGCCAGTAATCTTCGAAAAGCCCATAGTAAAACGACGATAATACCCCACCAATCCTAAGAAACTTCAAATTTCTGTCGGGGTCGTGGGATGATCCCACTCCCTCACCACTGCAACTTTGCTTGGGTCCATTGAAATTCCCTTCTTTGACACTAAATGACCCCAAAATTGCACTTCACGCAACCAAAACCCACATTTCTCAAGCTTGGCGTATAATTGATGGTCCCGTAGTGTCTGCAGAACCAAACGCAAATGCTCAGTGTGTTCGCTCTCTGTCCGAGAATAAACTAGAATATCATCAATGAACACAATCACAAACTGATCTAAAAAGTCTCGAAAGACCCTGTTCATCAGATTCATGAATGCTGTAGTTGGTTAACCCGAACGGCATAACTAAAAACTCATAAGATCCATAACGGGTCAAAAATGCAATTTTAGAGCATCCTGCTCTCTAATACGTAGCTGGTGATACCCCGATCTCGAATCTATTTTTGAGAAATACGCTTCCCTTCTCAATTGATCAAATAGATCATCGATACAAGGTAACGAGTATTTATTCCGAATCGTCACCTTATTCAGCTCTCGGTAATCCACACATAACCGAAGAGAATTGTCCCCTTTCTTCATAAAAAAACACGGGGGCACCCCATAGTGACGTACTTCGCCGAATAAAACCCTTCCCCAGAAGCTGCTAAATTTGGTCCCGTAACTCCTGCATCTCCAAATGAGCCATACGGTAAGGCGCTCTTGCAATTGGCCTAGTCCCAGGCACTAAGTCAATAACGAACTCGATCTCTCGACTTAGCAGTAAGCATGGTATCTCCTGAGAAATATCTGTAAACTCCCGGACAATCGAAATTGAGTCTAAAGAAATAATTACTTCCTGCGAGGTCTCCTCCTCGATATACTACAAATGGGTACTCGAACCTCCCTCCAGAAGAGGCATGGCGACTAAAAATATTTCTTGACCTGGAATGGCAAATACAATGGATCTCCCAAAATAATCCACCATCACCAGGTATTGTGCCAAACAGTCCATACCCAAAATAACATCGTACCCGATTATATCTAATACAACTAAGTCGGCTGCTAAACTCAATCTTTCGACATCTATCTACGCCCCCTCTACATATGGAGTGGATAAGCACCCCACTACCCAAGGGAGAATCTACACACATTAAAAGGGTATCGACCGACTCTAACAATCCCGCTGCATGTGCAAAATGAACATCTATGAATGAATGCGATGCTCCCATATCAAATAACACCCGACCCATATTCCCATGGATAGGGAACGTACCATTAATTGCTGGTGGAGGTTACTGTACCTGGGATAACATCGCATTTTGGACAATATAAACTCGCCCAAACTGTATTTATCCCTGTTGTTGTGGGATAACTTGAACGGGTGCTGGAGGTGGTAAAGGTGCTAAAAGCACCTGCTGTACTTGCTCGGCTCCTGGTATCTATTAGGGGTGCACAACGAAACCGAAAATCCGATAAACCGAACCAAACCGACTGCATTGGTTCGGTTTGGATCGGTTTTTTTGCTCAATGGTTCGGTTCCGGTTTGAAGAAAAAAAACCGATACATCGGTTCGGTTCTCGGTTCCAGGGTAAAAAAACCCAATCCGATCCGAAAACCGATCCGATCCGAACCAATCCGGGACCGAACCGATTTATAATTACATATATATATTTATTTAATATATTTACACTTGTAATTTATATTTTTGTGATTATTTGAGTTTCTAACTTAAGTTATTGAGGTCAAAATTAATTTTGACCTTAAAAAAATTAGTTATGAAACACATTAATCTTAAAAAAAATTAGTTATGAAATATGATTTTGGAACCGAAAACCGATCCAATCCGATCCGAGAACCGCTGGTTCGGTTTGGTTCGGTTCTGTATTAAAGTCGGTTCGGTTCCGGTTCCAAAAATTTGGAACCGACCCAGGTCGGTTCGGTTCTCGGATTAGTACCAAAACCGATCCAAACCGAACCGTGTGCACCCCTAGTATCTATACCCTGTTATGCTTTGGGCACTCTAACTTCCTATGACCCACCTCCCCACACCGAAAGTAATGGCCCACAAAATTCTCCAGCCTCTGGCCCTGTTGGGCAATACGCAATTTCCCTTGCCGTTGGCCTTCAAAACCTCTACCCTATTGGCCTCCCCCATTGTTCACTCGGCCTGCTTGGCCTTGGGGAACGTTCTTCTGTTATTAAGAGTCGTGATGGGTCTGCCGAAAACCACTGCCATCGGATCTAAATCCTTCGGGACACTGTCTTTTAGCTAAATCCCCCGGATGGAGATCCCGCTCTTTCTGACGGTTACCCTACTGTAGATACTGTTGTGCCCCACCGGTACCATTTCCTCCCGACCTACTCGATTGGGTAGAATCCCCAAATCGCTTACTCCCCTTCAGGTGAACACAGTGATCCTGACAATGCAATAATGCAACATTCATCACATCTGTAAATGTTAGCAGTGTTGGGTCCCTAACAAATGCTGTCAAATCCTCCAATTTAAACCACCCATAAACTTCAATATTCTCTTCTCCTCAGTATTTACCTCATCGGGCACAAAATTTGCCAGCTGGGTAAATTCTTCTTCATATTCGGCCACCGATCGATCCCCTTGAGTCACATCTAACAGCTTCATTCTCAATTCTATCTGAATCGCAGGAAGAAAATATTTACGATCAAATCAAACCCAAAACTTCTATATGGGCATCGTGTCCCTCTGCCCCGAAGTAGTAATCGACTCCCACCACTAGAGAGACTCACCCACTAACTTGAAGGTGGCGAGTATTTGCTTCTGAACATCACTACATTCAACCATACGGAGGTGACGTTGGATATCCTTTTTCCACTGACTCGCCACTATCACATCGGCTCTGCCTGAAATTCCGAAGGATGCCCTTTTTGGAAGGCTTTCCAAACTCTCTCCCACGCAGATGGCCCCGTGTGGGTTTGAACTACAGGTGTTGCTGGCTACTGCTGAACCTGAGGAAACTGTTGAGCCATAGTGGTTATGGCTGTATTGACTGCTTGAGCCACTATATTGGCAACCTCTGCTGCAATTATAGTTCCTTGCGACAATTGGGGCTCCATATTCTCTACCCCTCTATTTGCCCTAGCCGGGAAACCCCTCTTTGACGGAATCTGAAACAATAGCAAACTGTATCAGACTACCGTTAAAGTAATTTCTCATAGTAGAAGATCATAAATGCACAATGAACACAATAGACCTAATAATAGGGCTCTATATAAAAAAACGCTACGGTAGAATGTAAAAAGTCCGAACAGATCCTATAGACACTAGAACCTGATGCTCTGATACCATCTGTAACACCCCGCTTATTAAAATAACGGGTGGTCGACCCTTTACTGAAATAAAATAAGAATCTCAAATGGCTCATTCTTAGCATCACTGTCGCACAGATAGAAAATACAACTTACTACCCAAATTAAAAATAAAGCGGATGCCAAAAGTTCCAATAATATAACACATTACAATTAAATCCATTAACAGGAACTACGAGCATAAACATATATACATGTAACAAACTGTACAAGAAAAAAATAACCAAATAAGTTGTCGGTTAACATACCCATACAAAATAATAAATGCTGAAATGTAAAACATATACATCAGTACAACACTTGGGTAACACACGCCCAATTAACATTGACGGTTCTTAACTAGATTAACAAAAAATGAGATGCGACTATATCAAAAATTCTGCAACATTCCACATATGTTGGAGCTCCATATGCTCTGGAATGGAAGCTCATATATGGCATCTTTGTGGCGGGACACCTAAAAGATATAACAAAGAAGAAGCAAAAGAAGAGGTATATGTCAGTGCCCGGTTGTAAAAATTATTTTAGCAAGTGAATTAAAATGCATAATAATCATGAATGCGAGATTCCATAATTAAGTTGGTGCCCCCCTCTCTTGAGACTCATTCTCACCCCTCATCTACAGTGTGCGCTTAAACGTATGCATTTTAAATATTAGTTAATCTACCCGACTCATCTGTGGATAACCCAACCCCATGCTTAAGCGTTAACCCACACTCGCGTATCTAATTCATACCAACATAATTGCTTTTAAATGTCATTCTCAATGATTATATATCAATTCATTATTAATAGCTTTCACTAGTTATAGGCATATTGATTCACACATTAATTACTAAAGCCTGTATGATATTACTCTCATTATTATACATGATTCATTATTTCACACAACATGTACACATACATATCACTCATTTTATGTATACTAACCATCCCTCAGAGCATTTGCTCACTGGATGCAGTCTCTAAGTGCTACCATCATCCAGGCGATACGCACACCATCTTGTGTACCAACCGTCAGACTCTCACACCGACTTTGTAAAATAAGGCACAATCGTATGGGAAGCGTCCAAGACGTCTCACCCACGATAAAAGTCACACTATAAAACTGGATGCCTATGACCTAGGGACTATACTCTTCCTGCATTCACTAGCCAGGGGATTTACACACATCGTGCAACTTTCCATGATAGCACTAGAGGGGTATGTTCCACATAATATATCATACACACAAGATATATAAACCCGACTACCTGTGTATAGTACTCATTACAATAGCTGATGCTTCCTCACATGTATTCCCAATTCGTTTTATTACCCAATCACTCACTTAAGACTTAATAATCAATCACACACTTGATTAATCCACAAGTTGGATGTAACTCAAGACACACGAATTCTCCAAAATAGCCCGTATCCCATATCTTAAATGAGAAATCGGAGGATTAATCTCACTAATATACCATCATAATCGTCCCGATGTCTCCCTACATCGCATAATATCATTGTCCCACTTTTTACATCACAAATATCAATATCACTTCATATAAAAGGGTTTTGTCTCACTAAACCCATTTGGAAAGGAGTTAAGGAATAGTTAGAAATCAGTGACATGCGAACCAAATTGATAGGTTCAAAAATGAACCAGTCCGCTTCATTGAGTAAGGCAAACCGAACCGATAATTCTAAAAAATGAATTGGTCCGGGACTACTAGCTGAACCGGTAGATTTACCCCAAACCTCTAAAACCCATTTCTAACCTAAATCCACCAACATTTCCACCATCCAAATCGTATATATATATAACATCAAACTCAAGTAACAATTTCTAACATCAATTTCAAGGGTTTATGAACAAAAATTAATATTTAACCCTTAAACCCAAAACACAATAACCTAACAATTTATTATACAATAATTCACACACAAAAATTATTTATCAAGTTTAATCACTTTCTTCAAAGTTGTAGAATCTGAATCCTCTTCGTAGTTGCGAATTTAGTCAAAAATTCCAAGATTCCCTTCTCTTTCTCTCACTTTCTCTCAAGTGGTTTTTTCACAAATGAGATTCGTGTGACACCCCGACTAATTAAATACCGGGTAGCAACTACTTTATTAAATTAATACAAAATGTCAAGTTGGTTCAGTTAACAGCATCACTGTCAAAAACATTTTAATCATTACTAACCACCTAGTATTTAAAAAGTAAGATGTCAAATTTTAAATTAAGTCTGATTAACATACAATAAAAGAATTATGAAATAATGTCATAACCATACACCATGAAGTCTCAATAAAGTAACCAACAATTAACAATAAGTCCGGAGGAAAACTCCTCACGACAATCCCACCACTGAAATAAATAAAACAATATATCCTGAATTAATTACATGCCAACAATCTGAATAACTGAAATATGAAATGTCTCTAATAGAAATGGGCGACATGCCCTACAAATGATGAAAACTGAATAGAGTCAAGACAAAAGAAGCGTCTACTAGCAAGGCCCTGTAACTTCCACAAACAGCTACAGCTCGTCACCTGAATGGAAATCCTATGCATGGTGTCCTTGTGGCTGGGCACCTAAAAGGTTTTTACAAAAATAGATTTGAAAGCAAACGGGTCAGAGCCCGAAAGTGGAGAGTATTTTAAAAACAGCAAGTGCTTTAATAACATTAAAACAATGAATGCAAAATACATGTTAGGACGTGCTCTCACATGAAATACTCACCTCTCGACTAATTGTGCACTCCTAACGTACAGTACCCATCTAAGTGGTATTCATATCTAGCTAAACCGACATAAGATCTAACCCATCTACTCGATTCACAATATAAATTCCCAATGTTATCACTTGAATAGATAGCATTACTAAAACTCGGATTCTCAACTATTAGCATTACCATTCACTGAAGGTTATCCCCTTATTTATCTTCTCAAGGAGTTACTATAAATTATTCTTATAATTAAACATGACAAGTCTGTTCATTTAACCGTATATCATTCACATCATAAATATATAATACGAGCACCCCGAGACTAAGCTGCGGTGCACACATACTCTGCTATCCATCCCGGTACATCACGTACATAAGGATCACGCATTCCGAATCTCTCAGGAATCGTTCTCAGATAACAACAATCACAATCAATGGAGGCGAACACAGTCACATCACATGGGTCACGCACATACCTACGCTCCCACGATCAGCAGACTTATTAACTTCCCAATAAGTCCTTCTCTGACCTATGTCCTCGAGGTACCAATCTATATCCCCCCGTAGGCACACAAAGATTAGATGGTCCTAAACGAACGCAAACCTCCCGTGATAGCAAGTATGGTAGGTATGTCATACACATAAAATTATATGCATATACTAAGCATGCACACATCTTAGTAATTACCATAATTGATTAGTGGTATACTTCTCATTCTCATACCAACTTATAATTTTACACCTTTCATATGTTCGGTTCGTATGTATTTAAGTCATCAATTATTCTCACCACGTGATTAGTCACTCGCGTCCTAATCCACAAATATTATTTGGTTCCAATCACACTTCTATATTTTACTTCGCAATATATCCCAAATATCCGTTAATACAAATATTTAAGACGTCACTTGTTCTCACATATAACATCATTATTCTTAAGATCCTTACTTCTGCCCCAAACCTCATTTCATCAAATTATTCAAATTTACTCCTTTAACCCTAATATTATCTCACTCATCGAATTTTATTAGATTTCATAATAATTCCTCAAATTGAATTCTAACGTAGGTCCAAATTTTATAACCATACCTACTGGCCTTCCTTAAGTCTAAGGATATTCATAAAATCTCCATTAATAATTTTCTAAGGGTTAACATCATTAAAATTTAACTAGGGAAAATATTTCTCATTCTGGGAAGGTCGATCGATCGACCTTGAACATCGATCGATCGATGGTGGTCGATCGATCGATTGCACCAGATAAGTTACGGACTGCTTCGTTTTGCAGTCCTCAAATCGTCCCAAAAATCCATTACAATGCATGAGACTTCATTCTAACGTTATAATATCATCAAATAATCATCCTACAACATTGTTAACGTTCTAAAACTAATTAATCATCACCCAAAGGCCTTATTTAGATCAAAATATCATCAAGAACCCTAGTTTTCTATTTCTTTCAAAATCAACAATAATCCTCTTCTTAAATCCGTTTTTTGAATTATCAAGGGCTATAGTATGAATTCATAATTCATCCAGAATATGTCTACATGCAATTTCTAATATATTCTATAGTTTTAATCCTCAAATTCATGGGTTTTCATCAATCTCCCAAAACAATGCAATTTTCATAAATAGAAGCATGGAAGAAACAATCGTTGCAAATAATGTAATTAAACCACTTGCCTCGGATTGTTCTCTGAATTTGATGTTGGATGTTGGATGTTGCTCTCTTTTCCTCTACAATTTCTCCCAAGGTTGAAGGTTGAAGGTTGAAGATGATGGTTATGGTTTTTCTCTTTTGGGAACCTCTCCTAACTTCTCCTATAACTCCCGTAGCCCTCTAATTAGTTAAGTGCTGGTAATGGGTTAGTGGGTTCCCAAATACCCTATTTTTAATTCCCAAAATTCGTTGGTCAAAATTCCCCAAATTCCAAAATTACCAAAATACCCTTTTAAGTTGCCGGTATGGCCTAAAAATGCCCCGGAACCCGAACTAAACCCCCGGCTAGTGTTTTCTGACTATTTCGACCCTTCCGGACTCGTTGGCGCACTCAAAATGACCATAAGGTTGATAAAAATAAAATTTACTTTTTAATTTAAATAATTACATTCCTGATGCGACTGTCACACGCGTCCCAACAAAATTTCCAAATTGCCGTTTTTCTATCTCGCGACAATTTCAATATTTTCAATATTCATATATTGCCATATATACACGTTATAATCAAATACCAACTCACATCTCGTTAGTATTTTATCCGGATTAATTCTCAATTAATTCACATTTAATTTAATTAATCCCATAAATAAATATCAATAAAAATGCGGGGTATTACATACTCCCCCCCCCCTAATAACAGAATTTCGTCCCGAAATTTGGAAAAAAATAAGGCATACCTGGAAAAATTCGGTACCCTCCAGTGTTCCAAACAAAATATAAAGAAAATCCCAATCACTAAAGCCCTTGTTCACAACAAGATTGTTTAACATACTTGATACTTTATCAGAATAATCTTCGATAAATGCACCTCACGCCGTGCTCTTATTAAACAAAATTCGAATAAAAATAGCCTATACATCATTAGCCGCATTATTTTTATTAGTATTGTGAGTCCGCACCTCACTACTAACTCCCGCGTTTATCAAAACACCAAACTCCCATCCTGGGATGAATCAATAACACATCTGACTACGCTTGTCCATTCCTTGAAATATCCCGACGTTGTGACTTTTACACAAGGGAAAACCACTTCAGCCTGTTGGTGTCACACAAACCTTTGTAAGCACCTTGTCCACCATAAATAGATACAGGTGCTTTTCCCCCAACTCTACCATTAGGTAATATCTCCTCCTCATGACTACAATATTCCTCACTAGTTATACCCGATTTGGAATTGAAAATATCGCAATGAATCCAAAATTTCTTTCATACAATCCATCAGTCGTTAGTCACCTTGCGCCTGCACCTCGGGTTATAGGTGATACAACCCTCAGTTTGAATCGTTATTTCCCACTATTTATTGTCATCCAACCTGAATGTGGATTTCGGGGATTTCATCCCAGTTCTAAATAGTACTACGTCGAACCACGTACCGGCGTGTTCACTATCTAATAGTGTAAATCACCCCAAGTATATAACAATTTCTCTCCTTCTGGACAACATCTCCCACATAATCGAAGGAACTCATTACTTATCAATAAGTTGGCTACCTCTAAAGAAAATTCTCCAACTTGACCCTCCCATTCTTGGAATCGTCGTCTTGATACAAAATTATTTGGTTGATCATCTAACCCCAACTGTTCTACTACTTACTATACCTCTTTCAATGTCGATATTCACATAAAATTTTCCCCGTTAAATGATACTTAATGATCTTATTCTCCCGACGAATACCAAAAGTTTGGACCTTTGCACTTTTCACCACTTTGTGCATATCTGGACTTTATACCTGATTAACATCCTCATTTTATTTACTCTTGAGTCACCCTCAACATTCGATTGATCGGAACTCTACTCCAAATTTCTCATAATAATTTATTCGCCTTCTCAAGAGATATCCCTTTATTAAATGGCTTTCTATTGCCCTTTCCTCCAAATTTGAACGTGCTACACTGACTACACATGATATTCACTTACACCTTTTCTTATGACGTTTAATCTCATAAGTAATAATCTCACCCGTCTATGTTCCCTCTTCCTTTGATTTGCACTTTAGCAAATCAAGATGTCTACGCCCCTTATAACCCAACCATACGGTTTTTAAACATTATATACGCTTCATACAAATCCCAAACTCTTTATTGTCACTGTAAATACAACAGTGCTATACCACTTGGGTGCTCAATCGCTTATGAATTAGAAATCCTAAATCCTCCTTATCCTCAATGCGTCCTTCAACACGTCGTGACAAAACCAACATTATTAGTACTTATTCTTCATTTACTAACAACTGGCTCTAATGGTCGTACATCATAATTTACTCCTTGTAACTTCCCGTTATAACTACGTACTCCCATAACGATAGAGGTATCCAAATCATGAACGAAGGGCCACACATTTCCTTACTACCAACCTTACGCTAAGTTTCATGCGTGGGGTGTCTCGCAAAGCGAAATCCAAACAAGGAACCCCCCCGATACACTACTACCTAACATTGTTGGTCATCGAAATCCGTTAAGCCCCGTCCATAATATGTACCCCTACACTCTCGTCTCTTAACAACAAAGTTACATCTCCTTTCTCAATTAAACATAAACAAAGAACACCTTCTGAAAGACACTTTTCTCTTTACAGTGATGGAAATCACATTTCATATACAACATGCGAGATATTTGGGACCCTCAAATTCCCGTCCCCAGACACACAACTATGAGTATAAACTTCCAAATCTCTAACGGGTGATAAAACAATGCACTCTTTTTGTTACGACCTCTCTATCGTTAATTATAAAAACCAACTAACTCTTTGTTGACTAGTAAATCAATTACATACGACTCATAATAATGAAATCCCTACGCATACTGGGATTAAATATCCGAGACCATTATACTTTGAAATCACAATATATATATATATATATATATATATATATATATACATATATGCACGAAAGTACAATTACGAGCCCGGCCCTCTAACAGATGGGGCCTCGCCAGAACAAAACATGCTACCCCGATGTAGTTATCCCAATAAACTTGCAATACCAGCACACTATCGGTATAATCATATATATATAACAATAATTAAGATCATATCATAGTCGTATAACACAGCACTAAAACGAGTAATTTCGATAAAGCATAAACCGCTATTAATATACCCATTCATCCTCCGCGGATGACAATAAAAGTAACCCCCACACTATCAGGGAAAATGTTTTTATATATAATAAACTTACTGATATACTCACTAAACTCGACTCTCAGGTGAAAATACAATTGTAACAAATGTAGTAACTCATTCATGCCACAAATAACATGCATCCTCGTTTGAGGATATAACTCATACTTCTATCCTAATAATCGTCCCGGCTGCTCAAATGGTTCCTGGACTTACCACACATGTCTGTCCCAAACCGGATATTTCAATAACTGTTGCCCTCGCCAGGCACAATACCTTGATCCCTACTCTTGTATCGGGAAAAATTTATAATGTACGGGTTTTCACTCCCACAAAGTACCTCTACACATACTCCACTTATTTCCGGTCACCCTGACCATGTTAAAGTGGTCCTTTCCTCGGACGTTGGTAGTCTCAGCTCTGAAGACTATCTCCATTGTTCCCTTAAGATGTACCTAAGGAACACACTACTAGTTTTCCACCTCTCTTACTGAGATTACCATCTCTCGGTAGTAATTCCTCTATCGAATTATTTTAACGGTTTCTCCGTTGGGTCTTCCTCCTTGTGGTGTTTCTCCAACACCCTTTTCCCAGTCTTATTCTATAAAAATTCTTCGATTTTTGTATCTCCCTACCCAAGGGAACATTTACCTCCAAATTTACACCACGTGATATTATTACTATCTGTATTTATCATCCAAGCAGAATTCCCCATAAGAGCTAACAATTCTTCTTGTATGTAGATTCTCCCTTTAACATCCTCTTCTCCATACCACCTTCTCCACCCGGTGTAAGGTTCGCTACAACATTAAATTTCTCCTCACAAGTAGACCCCTGTTTGGCCCTCTTATGTGAGTTCAGAATAACATTCGCCTTTCAACCTAAACATCTGATCAAGGAAATTATGGTCAAACCATTCGTGTACGCCTTCTCTCGACGTCATATTCCACTTATAAGTGTGGTGATTGTTTCTACCCATTGAAACTCCGCTCTCACGAGACAAGAAAAATTTTCCTCAAATTTTCACTCTCGATTGGCCATATTCCGACACAAGTCCAAGCCTTCGGGTGTATTATGTTTGTTTGGCTAGCACACGCCATCTCTGCCTTTCAAGTATTTCCACCGCTGGTTTTCTCGATGTCCCACCCAACTCTTTCTCTCTCAATCCAACCTTGTTGTGTCAGTCTCAATTGACCCTACCTTCAACTATTGTTGTGCTTGGAAGTCACAAGTCGCGCCTTGGCCGTCTGGACCGTCCAGGACTTCCGTACCCTGACATGGGTGACCTTGACTACGGTCTTCCCTTAATTAATTTATTAATCTCAACTGATCCTTGCCTCATGTTGTTCGTCCAACTGTCTTCACCAGACGTACTACATCGTTTGGTACACGAACACACCTGATTGCAAATAAGATTCACTATCATATATTTCGAAGCAGGAGAACGAAATCTCACCAAAGATATCAATAATCCTAAGCATAGGGCTCTACATCAAAGAGAATTACGCTGGAAGCATAATAAGCCGTACAGATCCTAAAGGACACTAGAACCTGATGCTCTGATACCACCTGTGACACCCCGACTAATTAAATACCGGGTAGCTACACCTTTATTAAATTAATACAAAATGTCAAGTTGGTCCAGTAAACAGCATCACTGTCGAAAATATTTTAATCATTACTAACCGCATAGTATTTAAAAAGTAAGATGTCAAATTTTAAATTAAGTCTGATTAACATACAATAAAAGAATTATGAAAGAATATCATAACCATACACCATGAAGTCTCAATAAAGTAACCAACAATTAATAATAAGTCCGGAGGAAAACTCCTCACGACAATCCCACCACTGAAATAAATAAAACAGTATATCCTGAATTAATTACATGCCAACAATCTGAATAACTGAAATATGAAATGTCTCTAATAGAAATGGGCGACATGCCCTACAAATGATGAAAACTGAATAGAGTCAAGACAAAAGAAGCGTCTACTAGCAAGGCCCTGTAACTTCCACAAACAGCTACAGCTCGTCACCTGAATGGAAATCCTATGCATGGTGTCCTTGTGGCTGGGCAGCTAAAAGGTCTTTACAAAAATAGATTTGAAAGCAAACGGGTTAGAGCCCGAAAGTGGAGAGTATTTTAAAAATAGCAAGTGCTTTAATAACATTAAAACAATGAATGCAAAATACATGTTAGGACGTGCTCTCACATGAAATACTCACCTCTCGACTAATTGTGCACTCCTAACGTACAGTACCCATCTAAGTGGTATTCATATCTAGCTAAACCGACATAAGATCTAACCCATCTACTCGATTCACAATATAAATTCCCAATGTTATCACTTGAATAGATAGCATTACTAAAACTCGGATTCTCAACTATTAGCATTACCATTCACTGAAGGTTATCCCCTTATTTATCTTCTCAAGGAGTTACTATAAATTATTCTTATAATTAAACATGACAAGTCTGTTCATTTAACCGTATATCATTCACATCATAAATATACAATACGAGCACCCCGAGACTAAGCTACGATGCACACATACTCTGCTATCCATCCCGGTACATCACGTACATAAGGATCACGCATTCCGAATCTCTCAGGAATCGTTCTCAGATAACAACAATCACAATCAATGGAGGCGAACACAATCACATCACATGGGTCACGCACATACCTACGCTCCCACGATCAGCAGACTTATTAACTTCTCAATAAGTCCTTCTCTGACCTATGTCCTCGAGGTACCAATCTATATCCCCCCGTAGGCACACAAAGATTAGATGGTCCTAAACGAACGCAAACCTCCCGTGATAGCAAGTATGGTAGGTATGTCATACACATAAAATTATATACATATACTAAGCTTGCACACATCTTAGTAATTACCATAATTGATTAGTGGTATACTTCTCATTCTCATACCAACTTATAATTTTACACCTTTCATATGTTCGGTTCGTATGTATTTAAGTCATCAATTATTCTCACCACGTGATTAGTCACTCGCGTCCTAATCCACAAATATTATTTGGTTCCAATCACACTTCTATATTTTACTCCGCAATATATCCCAAATATCCGTTAATACAAATATTTAAGTCGTCACTTGTTCTCACATATAACATCATTATTCTTAAGATCCTTACTTCTGCCCCAAACCTCATTTCATCAAATTATTCGAATTTACTCCTTTAACCCTAATATTATCTCACTCATCGAATTTTATTAGATTTCATAATAATTCCTCAAATTGAATTCTAACGCAGGTCCAAATTTTATAACCATACCTACTGGCCTTCCTTAAGTCTAAGGATATTCATAAAATCTCCATTAATAATTTTCTAAGGGTTAACATCATTAAAATTTAACTAGGGAAAATATTTCTCATCCTGGGAAGGTCGATCGATCGACCTTGAACATCGATCGATCGATGGTGGTCGATCGATCGATTGCACCAGATAAGTTACGGACTGCTTCGTTTTGCAGTCCTCAAATCGTCCCAAAAATCCATTACAATGCATAAGACTTCATTCTAACGTTATAATATCATCAAATAATCATCCTACAACATTGTTAACGTTCTAAAACTAATTAATCATCACCCAAAGGCCTTATTTAGATCAAAATATCATCAAGAACCCTAGTTTTATATTTCTTTCAAAATCAACAATAATCCTCTTCTTAAATCCGTTTTTTGAATTATCAAGGGCTATATTATGAATTCGTAATTCATCCAGAATATGTTTACATGCAATTCCTAATATATTCTATAGTTTTAATCCTCAAATTCATGGGTTTTCATCAATCTCCCACAATGCAATTTTCATAAATGTCTAAGCATGGAAGAAACATTCGTTGCAAATAACGTAATTAAACCACTTGCCTCGGATTGTTCTCTGAATTTGATGTTGGATGTTGGATGTTGGATGTTGCTCTCTTTTCCTCTACAATTTCTCCCAAGGTTGAAGGTTGAAGATGATGGTTATGGTTTTTCTCTTTTGGGAACCTCTCCTAACTTCTCCTATAACTCCCGCAGCCCTCTAATTAGTTAAGTGCTGGTAATGGGTTAGTGGGTTCCCAAATACCCTATTTTTAATTCCCAAAATTCGTTGGTCAAAATTCCCCAAATTCCAAAATTACCAAAATACCCTTTTAAGTTGCCGATATGGCCTAAAAATGCCCCGAAACCCAAACAAAACCCCCGGCTAGTGTTTTCTGACTATTTCGATCCTTCCGGACTCGTTGGCGCACTCAAAATGACCATACGGTTGATAAAAATAAAATTCACTTTTTAATTTAAATAATTACATTCCTGACGCGACTGTCACACGCGTCCCAACAAAATTTCCAAATTGTCGTTTTTCTATCTCGCGACAATTTCAATATTTTCAATATTCATATATTTCCATATATACACGTTATAATCAAATACATCTCGTTAGTATTTTATCCGGATTAATTCTCAATTAATTCACATTTAATTTAATTAATCCCATAAATAAATCTCGATAAAAATGCGGGGTATTACAATTGGCTAACTCACTCTTAAGCCTAATAACCCATATATTCATTTATCCCAACTTTAAATGATAATACACACATAAAATGACTCGTATACCCCTAATCGAGTCCAACTAGCCAAAAAGACCCTGGAACCCAAATATAATCCCCGGGTACTCATTTTGACTATCTTGACCCATCCCGGATCAATTGTGTACTCCAAATTGACATTCGAGATTCCGATAATAAAAGTCCTATCCTAACCTCATATAACTCACACATATATGCCCCAGTTGAGAAATAATCTATTCCCGCCGCTTCTACTCACATACGACGAAATAGCATACCGCATTATTCTATTTACTTTATCACACTAGTAAACATACAATTCACATAAATAATAACTCTTCTACACAAATTAATATTTATCTTAAATTCCCATTTTAATTCTTAATTATATTAAATCTCACACACAAGGTAATTTAATACTAAAAATAATTGCGTAAAAGTAAGGGGTATTACAATGACGAGTTTATAGTATTTTATTCGGGACACGTTCAGTGATCGTGTTTGGAATAAAATGGTGATTTTTTATAAGTGACTTGGATTATGATTTCGAGTGCATGGCTGATCCAAAATGGCTCAAAATAGTTAAAATTAAGTACCCGGGGTAGTGTTTAGGCTTCAGGGGCTTTTTAGACTAATCGAGACTCGCATTTGAGTACACGAATCATTTTACAATTGGGTTAATACCCAATTTCAAGATTTATAATAAAAGAGGGGTGGAGAATGGCTTAGGGTAGCCATTTCATTTATAAGAGAGAGAGGGGGGGAGAGAGAAGGAAGAAGAGGATTTAAGATGCCATTTTCGGAACTAATTTAACACACAAAGAGGAAGATCAAATCATTTACAATTTGAGGCAAGTGTTTATCTTGCTTTGATATTGTATATGTGTTTTAATTCATATTGTAGTTGGTGATAAATTTGAATTTTTGGGTTGGGATTTATGTGAGAAAATGGGTTTTTGTGAAATCATTTCATAAAATTGATGGATGAGTATAAACCATGAAATCTGAAACTAAACCCTATGATTTGGATGTATAATTGATGAATTAAATCAAGAAATATATACCCTTATGGTGGATGTTGATAGGGTAGGATTATATTGTGTTGGGATAATTTTTTGGAGTGATTTTGGTGGAGAAATTCACTAAAAAAACATAAAAGCCATGGCAGTCCGTCTTGGATATTCAGCTAGGGCTGAAAAATGGTCCGAGCGGCTCGATATCGGCCCGATTCGCATTCGTTCAAGATCGCTCGTATTAGCAAGCCGAATCTGATTAAAAATCCAAACTCGTTTTATTTTCGAGTCGAATTTGAGCATTGCATTATTCGACTCGTCAAGCTCGCGAGCCTATGCGTTAAAGTGTATTTGATGTAAAAAAATATGATATCTAATCAAATAAATAATAATGATGTACAGGTACAGCCTACAACTGTGTTCCGTAAATTGTGTCGATATGTTACCTACTAACATCTGACTAACTTCTTTATTCTCATCTCAGAGAGAGCCTTTTTGTTTTGTCAATTCTCTTTCTCATCTCATTATCACTTTAGAAAATTGATGACTTATCCTCCTCACACAAGAAACTTAAACGGTTAAGGCTATTGACAATATTTTATTATTTAGAAAATCTTTTGTGTTTAGCTTGGATTCAACTTCAGCATTCATACGACTGCTTTTTGTCAAATATGACGACGGTGTGTGATACCGATTAATTCGCAAGTTTCTAATTAACCCTTATTTATTAGAGTCTATTTTTAAAACAAATCAATTCATCCCCTAAACATGCAACTACGTGTGTGCGTGTGTCAACCCATAAATAAATAAAGCATGCGACACAAATTTCAGGAAAAATCCCTGCATGGCAAAACCTTTTATTTCATTATAATAAGTAAATCGCAACTTACACGGATTACAATGAAATACAGTGACACACGAATACCCGCAGGCATCGATCAGTGTCGTCAACAATGAATCCACGTACAGCGAACCCACATGGACCACAATTCAATCAGCAAAGGAAGAACCGCATCACTCCTAGATGGCACGCAACCATAAAACTTCGTAGAGACTCCTTCAGCAATAACACGCAGCCCTCGGTTGCAGAGATCTCCCCACAAAGATGAACTAAAGCAAAGTAGTGTTCTTGGGTTCCAACAGGATTCACAAAAATATGGGAATGATGTGTGAATCAAAACATGAGTTTTTGGGACTCAAAAATATGAAGACTTGAGCTAATAGAACTCTAAAAAACGTCTCTCTAAGTCTTAAAAAATAACTCCCCCGAAGTTGACTTTTATAGGAAAACCAAAAGAGTTTTGAGTTGGTGGGAATTTTGTTGTGCATGTACCCCAAACCGGTTCTGGTGTACCCCGAACCGGTCCCCCCCCTCCCCCCCCCGAACCGGTTCACTATGCGATTCGCAGTACCTCTCTAGGTTGGGGTTAAAAAAAACTTAGCATTCTTCTATGGAATTTTCTCCATCTTCAAAAGGTCATAACTCCTTCACCGTAGCTCGGATTGAGGAGTCGTTTCTTCCAGTATCTTCGTGGAGATGAGATTTTCAAATTTCTAGTTGACTAAACCTCCAGACTATGGCTGTAAAAATTACTAAAATGCCCTTGAACTTTTCTATCTTGCCTTTCTTTCATTGTTTTGACTTCTCTTGCGTACCACTTGCATAAAATCCATAAAATCGTGGAACGTGAAGTCGATGAGGTAGATGTGGGACACTTGATGGAGATGTTGAATTCTTGATTTGGATAGAAGTCGTCACGTGATATCTTGAAGTGACGTGCCAAATGTAGCGGCGTACGACATACACAAATGTAACATATCGGACTTGAGAAAAAATGTCCTTACAAATCTCCCCATATGTCTATGCCGGTACAAAATAAAAAATTCGAATTATTATCATTCAATTGACCTATACAAATCTACCCTCCCATGAACCCAAAACTGGAAAGATACAAATGATTAAGTCTTCATCGTTTGTTCTTCAAATCTTCAAAATCTTAAACCTTTTCTCATCAGGGTGTGCAACATATGATCATAAATGTAGTACCTACACACATGATAAAAAAGAAAAATACCAAGTGACGTATCGAGTTTGAAATAAGATAAACACACATACCAATTTATGAGAAAATCATAAGTCAAATCTCAAAAACTCCCCCAAAATTCAAACTCCCCCATAAATTGATAATTCTTTCTCCCCCTTTTTATTATGTCCCCAAATAGACAAATGAGAAGAATAAATCAAACAAGAAAAGTCGGGGTGTCACCGTATTCGAAACAAGGCATCAATCTAATGGCAAGTGCACTCTTGCAAAGAGATACTCAAAAAATCTTCACAAACTATTTTTTATTTTTCAAATTTTTTTATACAAAAATAATATACCAAAAAAATCACACCATGGATTTAAACTCAAATAACCGAAGTCATGGAAATGGAATGAATGGGTATGAACACATTCGATAGGTAAATAAACTCAATCAATCATATGTGCATGATGAATGATAGAAAGAAAAATTGTCTCTAATGTAGATTTGTCGTTGTGCAACTTCTCTATCCATCAAAAATTCCCTTGAACCTACAAAATTATAACAAACTAGTGTAGATGGTAAGTAAGGGAGTCAATCCATATCTAAGGGTGAAACAAAAAATTGGAGAGGACATATATATAGATTCATTTGCATTTTATTATATTTTTCTATTTTTACTTTTTTCTATTTTTTATGAATTTTTCAAGGGAATATTAATTAACTAACTATATACTAATTTTTAAAGTACTACTAAGATGTAAAAGTTAATAAAAAATGAGGTAAATAAAATTGTGCTAAAAAGTAAACTAACTAAATTGGATTCATGAGGGCTTCAAAATTTCATCCCATTAATGGGAGATTAGCCCTCAATAATCATCATCCAAAAATATAAGATAAACAATTGAAAGTATGAGATGATTAAAATAAAAGTAATAAGAGAGGAATAGATCAAACCCATTTAAGCCTTGAATTAGAATGGAATCTTCAATTACATCAACAATCTCTCAATTATACATCAAAAATACTCAATCATGATCACTCATGTATTTATTGAATCTAAACTAAAAATAAAAATTAAAAAAAAAAGATAGTGGAGAATTCATAATGGACAATTAAATAATAAAAGAGATTTGCTAAAAATGCAAATTCTAAAATTATAAAATTGTACATTAGAATTCACCCAAAGAAATA
The DNA here is from genome assembly GCA_949130495.1 of Sambucus nigra. Classification (NCBI taxonomy): domain Eukaryota; kingdom Viridiplantae; phylum Streptophyta; class Magnoliopsida; order Dipsacales; family Adoxaceae; genus Sambucus; species Sambucus nigra. The sequence continues at coordinate 173,416,993 of OX422222.1, read as the reverse complement.
AATTGTAGATCATTACTTTATATTGAGAAAATTGCTAAAAATGCAAAATCTCAACATAAAGGAATGGATTAGAATTTACCTCCCATAAGGGATAAATTCAACTACATCAATCTATAATGAATTAATGGCTAAAAATGCCAAAATTCATAATAGAGGGGTGGGGTGAAATTTATCCTAGAGATAATTTTCACTACACACCTCTATATTGAGGTATTTGCTAAAAATGCAATTACTCAACATAGAGGGGTGGAGAGAATTTTATCACACCAGGCTTAAAATTAATTTTGAGATCTTTGCAAATGGGTTTTCATCCTCTTTTAATAGTAGGTGCCATGGAGCTAGAGGTAATTGGTATAAGTGTGCCTGTGGGGTGTGTCATGTGAATGAGAATAAAAATCTGATATGGTGAGGGGTAATTTTGGGTATTGGGTAAAAATAGGTAGTTGGGGGTATTGTAGGAAAAAGGGGTAAATGGTTTAATTAACATGTGGGTTTTTATTTGGTTTTATCTTTGGTTTTGTTGGCTTTTGGCTTATACAGGTAGAAGTCGTGCAAGGAGAATGAAATGGGTTTTGAATGGGAAATGGGTTTAGGTATGGGCATGGGAGGAAATGGTGTGGAATGAGGGTCGGGTTGGATCCGTGTAGAGAGAAGAGGGTGTGGGGTGAGACGTGGTTAGTCCGCCGTAGGCTTCCGCCGGAGTTAGGGGCGAAGGGGGTAAGGCGACGGGCTAGGTGGGTCGAGGAGAGAGAGAGGCCGGATTGGGGCAGAACGGGTTCGGGTTGGAGGTACGTTTTTTTCGGCATTGGGCTGTCGGAGCAGCGGCGTCAGGCCGGTTGTGGTCCGATTTGGGGCTAGCCTGGGGTTGGTTCGGGTATGGGGGGGTGAGTCAGAGGGTAGATAAGAGGAAGAAGAAGGTGATGTTTGGCTATGGAGGGTTGGTGAGAGGAGAGAGAAAGAAGTAGTGGGGTTTGGGGAAGAAGAAGTTGGATGTGATAGGGTGTGTATGAGGTGTACGGAATATGGGTGAGGATGAGGGTGTAGGATAGATTAGGGTGTAGGATAGTGTGTAGGTGTAAATAGGTGTATGGGAGTGTAGGATGAGGGGGTTGTGTGTGTGTTTAATTAGGACACCTAAAAAAAATAACACTAATAAAATAACATTAATAAAATAAAATAAAAACCTAATAAAATCTAATTCTAAAATAAAATAAAGACTCAAATAAAATTGAAACTAAAAAGAAATGAAAATAAAAAATAGAAATCCATTAAACTAAAACTAAGATCCTAAAAAGAAAATGTAAAATCAAAATAAACTAAAAATAAATAAATCCTCAAAAATCTAATCCTAATAAAATAAGATAAAATAAAATAAAAAATAAGACTAAAAACTAATAAAAATCAATATAAAATAAAATTATATTAATAAAAATAAAATAGAAAAATAGAAAATCAAATCTAAAAATTCTAAAATAAACCTAAAATTAAAATGACACAAACTAAAAATCTGAAAATTGATAAAAGGGCACAAACTCAACACACACATGGTTTAGGCTAGGTTTAGGCTCGGTTTGGGTAGGCTGGGATACGGGACAAGGGTATTTAGCTCCATAAAATGCACTATTGCCTTGAAATACGCATTTGAACACCACAACGTGCATTCGGCCTACAAAATAAATAATTAAGCACATAAGACCCATATTACCGAAAATTAGCAACAAAAGTACGTCTATTCGGAGTATAAAATGTACAGTTTTTGGTGCTTATCAATGAATACGTATTCTCCTAACGAATGAACATCAAAAGTGTCCTTAGGTGTAAAAATTATTGAATATAGATGACATCGTCTTATGCAAATCAACAAATCAAAGTCAAAGTGATTTCCACACCAATAACGTCCAAAACTATTTAGCGCTTTCTCAAGATTGTTAAGGACGTACAAACCCGTTATTAAAATCTGCAACCAAACTCCCTCATATATATTTTCTTTGAGAGGTGTTAAAATAAATTCTCAAACTTTGGAGAATTGGTGCAAAAACCTAAATGGTCCATAATTGGCATGAATTTCTTTTTATTGCCTTTAAATTTTTTCGGGCTCTTTTAAACCTCTTTGGACCCCGGATAATAAAATTCCTCAATTTTTTAGGTCCAATTTAAACGGAGGCTTAGTCGCAAAGGATAAATGATAATCTTCCGTAGCCCTTCGCCGTTTTTAAACAAAGCACACAAACTTGCAAACGGCTATTACATGCACAACTTTCTTATCAAATTTTATCGCGCTTGGTTCGTTTATGGACAGGATTTAAGTGAAAATACGCAACCAACATGTGATAAGACAAGCACAATAATCAAACAAATCCGTGCACGTGTGCAATAAAGGAAATCATGACCTGTGTGAGTTATGTGGGAATGAGAGGGAGACTTATGACCACCTGTTCACTCAGTGCAGCCTTAGTAAAAGTATATGGCATGAGGTGTGGCTAAGAAACCAATGCTATAGGGATTCCATGGATTTAAATAGTGAGTTGGATAAGGCTACTATTAACCACTCTACTAAGACTCTATGCGATAAGATAAGATCCTTATCCTTTACTACTACTATCTACTGTATTTGGATGGAAAGGAATGCTAGATGCTTCAAGCATGTCTCCAATTCCCTTGACTCCATTGTGAAGGGTATTGAAAACATGGTTCGAGCAAAAGTGCTTACTTGGAAAAAGGACAGAAGGAACTATGCAAACTGGATGGCTTGTATGTACTGGAACATTCCTGAAGATAGTCTTCTGTACTATGGAGTAGGCTAGATTTTGGCTCTTCTTGTTCTTTTGTTTGCCTTTGGGGTATGCCCTGGGGTTCTTTTTCTTTTGTTAAGGTTTTTTCCTCTGTAAATTCTTAGTTTTTTTTATATACTCAATCTTTCCCAAAAAAAAAAGGAAATCATGAGTCAACCATGTAGGAAGTAATACTCAATTACATCTTAATGACTCCAAACATTATAAAGCATATGGATGAATTGACCTATTGTCTCAAAACACTATCAAATAGTCACATGAAAAATGGAATGATGTTGTGACTCGGTCATCCTAAGTGTCAATCCATAAACGGTGCAAACAAAATACAAAAATCTTTTTGGATTTTCTCACAAATTTTATCAAAAATAAAATCTTTTTGTATTTTTCAATTTTTTTCAAAAAGAGAAATAAAACATACAAAAATGATACATACTAGCAATAGGCAAATAATGCCATCATAAAAAACATCCTATGCTAGTAAGCAAGTCAGACCTCAATCGTTAGGTACGGAGGGGTTTTCCAAAGGTGGTGCCAACTTATGAAAAACCTCCATCAAATCTTGTGAAGTTTTGACCAAAAACTTAACTTGCTCACCTAAATGTGCAAACTCTCTCATATAGTCTCCGAGAGCATGTAAAGTATCATGTGTGGCAGAAACACGTGTAGTAGCAAAACGTGACACATAACCCAACTTAAAACAAAACTCCCTAAGGTGTCATTTCCTTTTGCAATGGGAACAAACCTATATAGTCGTAGGAACGCCTTTCTCAAAAACTCTAGGACGCGCTCTCCTAATAGGAATAGGACGCCTAGGTGGGTTAAGGTGAGACTCACGTGAATCTAACATTAAAGTGGGAACCGGCTCGGGTGCTAATTAGGAAGTAGAAGCACCATCATGACTTATTCCTAACTTCTCACCTTTACCCTTAAGAACCACCTTTTCAACCTTCTTAAGTGCATTCTCAAAATTAACTTTGACCTCCCTGGCACGTTCGAGATCACTCTCGAGTTGGGATACACGTCTCGTCAGACTAGACAACGTGTTGGTCAAATCACACTTCTCCTTTCTTAAAACCTCCTTCTCTCTTTCCAAATCTAAAACCCGACGTCCTAAATCTCTATTATACTTCTTTGTTTTCAAGGTCTCGGTGTACAAATCTCTAAACGCTTTTTGGAGCTCACTTTCACTCGCTTTCTTCCTCACTTGAAGCGCTCAAATCATCACTATCGCATTCGTGTGCAATATTGTGGGACAAAGTGGGTGTGCTCACACGACTCTAAAAAGCTACAAACTTCTCACCACTAGTCTCATCACCCTCACCTTCACTACTATCACTAAGTGTGGCGGGCATGGCTACTTTCTTTCCTTTCTTTCTAAGCCACGTAGGACACTCAAACGACTTATGCCCCTTACCCCCACATTTAAAGCAAGTCACGTTCTCAAACTCCTCTTCACACTCCTCATCCGAATCATTCTCTTTTTCCCTCTCACCGCTTTCTTTGGCCTTTCCTTTCTTTTTATTTTTCTCAAAAAAGCTCTTTTAATTGGAAGAATTTTCTTTAGAAATTTTGAGAAACTTTTTGAAATTTTTCGCAAGTAAGGCCAAATCATCAAAGTCTCCCTCAGAATCGGACTCACAAACTTTTTCTTTCTTTTTCTTAAAATGAGTCTTTAAAGTAACGCCATTATCCTTAGCTTTAGTGGTTTTGGGAAACATGTCAATCTCATAGGTTTGAAGATCTCCTACAAGTTCTTCCAACTTAAGTGATTTCAAATTTCTCAAAGAGTTCAAAATAGTGACTTTAGGAATAAAGCGTTTTGGAAGAGATCTCAAAATCTTTTCAACGACACGCGTGTTATTAATCACCTCATCCAAATTAAAACTGATGTTAACAATGTCCGACAAACATGCATAAAAATCATCAAAGCATTCAGACTCAGACATGGTGATAGTCTCAAATTGGGTGGCCAAAATTTATAATTTTGATTCTCTAACCGCGTTTGTACCCTCATGTGTCAATTTCAAAACATCCCAAGCCTCTTTAGACGTGGTACACGTCATAATTCGGTGAAACTCATTAGGAGTGATAGCTCCAGAAATAGCACTCAGACTACGAGAATTAAAATTAGACATTTTATAATCATCTTCAGTCCAGACTGACACGGGTTTTAAAGAGGTGATATTATCAACGGTGACCGTGGGAGGATTCCATCCATTTTCGCAAAGCAGCCAAGCACACTCGTCAATAGCTTTTAAACTAGATTTCATGCGAGCTTTCCAATAGGCATAATAGGCACCTTATTAAATGAACGCTCCATTGGAAAAATTGCGATTTTTCACAATTTTTTTTTTAAATCAATATCACACAATTTTGCGGAAAATAAGAATACGCGATAAGTTAGCGTAACCTGCTATGATACCAATTTGTAAAATATGATGACCGTGTGTGATACCAATTAATTCGCAAGTTTCCAATTAAACCTTATTTAATTAGAGTATAATTTTAAACCAAATCAATTTAGCCCCTAAACATGCAACTACGTGTGTGCGTGTGTCAACTCATAAATAAATAAAGCATGCGACACAAATTACAGGAAAAATCCCCGCAGGGCAAACCCTTTTATTTCATTATAATAAGTAAATCGCAACTTACACGGATTACAATGAAATACAGTGACACACGAATACCCGCAGGCGTCGGTCGGTGTCGTCAGCAATGAATCCACACACAGCGAACCCACATAGACAACAATCTAATCAGCAAAGGAAGAACCGCGGCACTCCTCAATGGCAAGCAACCATAAAACTTCGTAGAGACTCCCTTAGCAATACCACGCAGCCCTCGGTTGTAGAGATCTCCCCACAAAGATGAACAAAAGCAAAGTAGTGTTCTTGGGCTCCAAAAGGATTCATAAAAATATGGGAATGATGTGTGAATCAAAACATGAGTTTTTGGGACTAAAAAATATGAAGACTTGAGCTAATAGAACTCTCAAAAACGTCTCTCCAAATGTTAAAAAATAACTCCCCCGAAGTTAGCCTTTATAGGAAAACCAAAAGAGTTTTGAGTCAGTGGGACTTTTGTTGTGCGTGTACCCCGAACCGATTCCCCCCCCGAACCGGTTCACTATGCGATTTGCGGTACCTCGCTGATTTTGGGTTAAAAAAAAAGCTTAGCATTCTTCTATAGAATTTTCTCCATCTTCAAAAGGTCATAACTCCTTCACCATATAGCTCGGATTGAGGTGTCGTTTCTTCCAGTATCTTCGTGGTGACGAGCTCTTCAAATTTCTAGTTGATAAAACCTTAGGACTATGGTTGTAAAATTACCAAAATTCCCTTGAACTTCCCTATCTTGCCTTTCTTTCATTGTTTTAACTTCTCTTGCGTACCACTTGCATAAAATCCATAAAATCGTGAAGTCGTTGAGGCAGATTTAGGACACTTGATGGAGATGTTGAATGCTTAATTCGAATAGAAGTTGTCATGTGATATCGTGAAGTGACATGCCAAATATAGCGGCGTACGACATACACAAATGTAACATATCGGACTTGAGAAAAAATGTCCTTACACTTTTTTTAATTGTTTATTTATGTATTTTTATATGGAATCAACTCAGAGATCACAAAAGTGCTTGTATTTATTTGGACTCAATGGGTATTGCGTAAATCTCTATGCAAGGTAAAAAATCTTAATCTTTATCTCATCTTTTCTTGTTAATATCTTCTTAGAGTTTGTTTACATTTTTGTATTAAGTAGATAAATGAGGATAATTATTTTTGTAGGGAGTTGAAATACTCTGTATCCTCCCACATCTATATCTATATATACGCAGTTGATTCAACTTGAGTTAATCATAATTTTCTTTGGTGTTTCATGTGCATTATTCCCCCTTCTTGAGTTTATTACCAGTCCCATCATTATAGGTATTCTTATAAAATCAATATATGAATACTATGTCCAGTTTATCTCAAATTTGATTTTGTATGTGTAAAATATTCACTTTGATTCTTATTTCTACTTATGTTGTAGACAAGTACCAATTTTTTAAAATATATCATAAGACTAACTTTAATCATTGATGATCTTTAATTAATCATTTGGATTTTATAATATGGATTTTATTTTCATCATTATGTTATTAATATTTCTAATACTCACTGATTTTTTTTTTGACAATTAGATATGTCAAGTATTCAATCTACACAAGAGTAGATTGCTTCTACATAACCTAATTCTATAGTTGTTGATAAAAGCAACGAAGTCCCAGTGGTTGATCCCTAAGGTGATGAATGGGATCCCTTACACAAGAAAAGTTAAGAAGAAGACGTCAAAAGTTTGGGATGATTTTCGATAATAACAACTGAAGATGGCACCCAAAAGGCACAATGAAATTATTGCCACTCAAAGTTGCCTCTTGTAGAAGGGGGTCCAAAAACACATCTACATAGACATTTTGTCAGTTGCTTACCTCATAAAGCTGCTAAAGCTGATAAAAATGGTGGTAAGAGGCAAAAACTATTATCTTTACAACCTACTGGCCCTGAAGGGTTGTCTTAACTACTTTTAAATATGATAAAGATAAAGCAAGAGAAATTCTTGCAAAAATGGTTATAGTACATGAGTACCCCTTTATGATGGTTGAACATGAACTATTTATTTTCCTTCTAAAAGCACTTAACCCATGATATGATAAATTGTATCGTGCCACCGTGAGGAACGATTGCAAGAAAATATATGCACTTGAGAAGAAAAGGTTAAAGTCACTATTTAAAAGCATTGATAGAATTAACTTAACTACAGATTTGTGGACATCTAATTAAACAATTGGTTATATGTGCCTTACGGGACACTTTTTGGATTGTGAGTGGAGATTACAAAAGTGCATATTGAACTTTTTTTCCTTGGCACCTCCACACAGGGGTTATAATTGCGGATAGTAGTTTTCATTGTCTCCGTGATTGGGATGCTGAGAATAAGGTGTCTACAATTACATTAGATAATGCTTTTGCAAATGATGTAGCCGTAAGAAATTTGAGAGATAATTTTTTAGTTAAAGGTAAGTTATATTTCAAAGGTAAAATATTCCATGTGCGATGTTGTGCACATGTTTTGAATCTTATGGTACAAGATAGATGGGTTGGTTGAGATACGAGATGTGATTCAAAATGTCCGTAAAAGTGTGAAATATTTTAAGATGTCCCCCTCCCGACTTCATAAATTCACTGACTTTGTGAAACAACTATAACTACCAACATCTAAGCGTTTGATTCTTAATGTGCCAACTCGTTGGAACTCAACACATGATATGTTGGAGTCGGCATTGGTGTTCAACGAAGTGTTCCCAAGATACAGAAAGAGACCCTTACTATCAATGGTTACCTTACGAGAGTGATTGGGCATGAGCTACAGAAGTTTGTAAGTTTTTAGAAGTGTTTAGTGAAGCCACAAAAGTTTTCTTAGGTTATTATTATCCCACTTCAAACTTATTCCTCGTTGAAATTTGGAAGATAAAACAAAGCTTAAATGAAAAGGATTTGGATGAGAGGGAATATATAAAACAAATGACTTCTAAGATGAGTGAGAAGTTTGATAAGTATTGGGGGGAATGTAATTTGTTGATGGCCTTAGCTGTTGTCTTAGACCCTCGTTATAAGATGAAACTTGTAGAGTTTTGTTTTCCAAAAATGTATTCATTCTTTGAAGTTGAAAATCATATTTCTATTGTTCGTGATTCTTTATATGAGCTTTATGGTGAATATATTACCGCTCATTCTTCGAGCTATATTGCATCCAAAGATGCGAAGGGTGTGTACCGCCTCTATTAGCACGATCACAACAATAAGGGGTTTTTAAAGGGAAAACTAAAAGCAGGACAGAGTTTGATACTTGGGCTAAGGAGTTAGATATTGTCCAACCAAAGATGTTGAGTTTGATGCTTTGGAATGGTGGAAAGCAAACACTTTAAAGTTTAAGATTCTATCCAAAACAACCCGTGTAGCTTTTGAGTCTGCCTTCAGTGCCGGAGGTAGAGTTCTTGATCAATATCGTAGATCATTAAAACTAGAGATAGTGGAAGCTTTAATTTGTACAGGAGATTGGCTATGCCATGAACTTGAAGTTGACGAATCATCAAAATCAAATGTAAGAGTATATTTTATAAAAATAAATAAATTTATATATCTTTTTGTTTACATTTTACACGTGATGTCGATATTTAATACTTCCTTTTCTTATTTGTAGAATGATGATGAGTCCATGCAAGAAATTTGTTTGGAGTAATGATGGATTGTTCTGTTCATATCACATAGTATGCAAATTTTTTATAGTTGTTTCTTTTTATGGGATATAAATATTATTGAGATCATGGAAAAATTGCTTAATCTCTTCATCTTTTTTCAGGTGTATCTTTAATTTCACCTTCAAATGAGAATTTGGAGCAGCATGGACAGAAGGCCCACTGGACTCATAGCATTTTATTTCTAGTTTTTTAGGTAAAAAAGTTTTATTTTTAATTTCAGCTTAGTTTATAGTTTTGGTTGGATTAAAATTTAAGGATTTAGCTTGGAAATGATGGTTTTGACATATATTCATTTGGTATTTCACTGTGTGGAGATTGACTATGAAATTGCTTTATTTTCATCCACTGTTTAGTTTGAAGTTTTTGTGGTTTTGATATATTATCTGCCAAAAAATATATATATTATTTTCCCTTGCGTGTGAAAATAAGATTGGTTTGTTGTTGAATAAACTTTTACTCCGTGAATGATTGAAGGGAACACGGCTACTACAGTGCATGTTTAGAAAATAAATAACACTGGTCAGTAAATTAACTATACATAGCCTATCCTAGTATATTGCGTGTGAAAATAATATTATCGATTGTTAAATAAGCTTTTGTTATGATTGAAAGTAAATAAATAATATAGTATTAGTGTTTGTACTTATTGATTAAAGTACTGCTCTATGAATTTAACAAATAAATAATATAGTGAATTGATTGAAAGTAAATAAATAATATAGTATTAGTGTTTGTACTTATTGATTAAAGTACTGCTCCATGAATTTAACAAATAAATAATATACTAGATCTGGTGTGAGTACTTGATGGATAAAGTTCTCTTTTGAAACTTATCAATGTCAGTGGCCATTGTATTGTAGCCTGTAAGATGTGTTTTATAATTAATGTGATGTTCATAGTTTGTTTGTACTGTTAACTATTTACATTTAATATATAGGTCAAGCTTGAGCTCGATTTTGAAGCTCGTGTTATAAACAAGCTTTATGAACTGAATCTGAGCACACTATTCTCAAAATGATACGAGCTTGAGCAGGTATTCTAAAATTATAACGAGCTCGAGCCCAAGCTTTCTAAACCCATAACATAAATGAGTTGATCTTGAGCAGTAGAGTATTCGGCTCGGCTCGGCTCATTTTCAGCCTTGTATTCAGCAGGAGCAAATCGATTTGCCCTATGGCCGAACGAATTCGAATTACCTGCTTAGCCCAGATCATGAAGTTAGATCTTTTCAATACGAACGCATTTTCGCCGACCTCGTATTTTTCTGATTTTTTGAATTAGTTATGATTTTTCTACGAAAGGATGCGTGAGACAGACATCTTTAGGAAGAAATAAAACTCGGATTATTTTGGGATGTCCGTATATAAGAGTAGGGCTCGGCAAAGTATTTATAAAACTTATTTTATCATTGGATAATATGGGAATGAATCCGGGGTATGAATTTAGAAGTATTTAGGACGAACAACACTCGAAAATATATGTCGAAAATATATTAACGGATTCGAATGGGAATTTGGGATGGATTTGTGATACGAACTAGTGTGATAAGATTTGTAATTTAGAATAAAATGTAATGAGATATTTATATAAATAAGTAGGTGAATTTTATTTATGCCAGTTGTGTGAGTTTATTAATTTCATAGTTGGTGTTAATTCATGGAATTTTATTTACGTAAGTTATAAGTTTAAAATTTTGACACCAGGCCTAATAGGTTATCAGTAATTAATTGGTTTTTACAGTGATGCTAAGAATGAACCATATGAGATTCATGTTTTATTTTGGTAAAGGATTGATCAACAGTGATTAAAATAAACGGGGTGTCACAACGTACTCCTTATCTTTGCTCCGGGCTATAGGATTTTTATATGTATTGTTTGTCTAAGTCCCGTATAAATAAGCAGTTATAATATTCATGAGTCTCGTATATAATATATTTTAAAAGTTCCAAGATATCCAGATGTTTGAAAAGTATTTATAGCCATGACGGCCTTATGCCACAAGTTGTATGATTCTTAGCGATTTTCTCACTTCGCTTTCTTATAAACATCCGTTCATAACCTCCAGGATTAACATCTCATGGGGTTTGTACTATAGGTCCAAATACACCACGTATATTAAGAGATTCGAATTATGCCATCATGGCATTTTCTCATTTTTGGCCAATATATTATTTGTCGACATTCATTTATAGTATGTGGATTTATATTATTTCCCTTTGATTTTTGTGTAGCTACAACATATATAATTATGTCATTGATGATCATCTTTGGCGACTCCACTTTTCTCTTGTGTATCAATGGCTTTATAGTCACTTCAGGGATCTTGTGTCTTTTCATAGACAACAACCTCTTCTAGAGATTTAGAGAATGTGGATATTTTGTTCATAATCTTTTCTCGAGCGTTATGTATAACCCCTTTTGGAACGCTATCTGAGCATTTTGTTTAACCTCCACTGTTAGGGAGTTAAGTAGTTGGGACCTATAGGTTTGCCATGCTTCTGGCGTGCAATAAATTTATTTACTGCCCATTTTTTTGTCCTTCCCGGACAATGATTTTGTCAATCACATTTGCAACTAGTCCATGTGACTACATCTAACATTTTGAGTTTTGTAATAATTTGAAGTTGCAATATCATTATTCACTTCGTTTTCGCATTTAGCGATACAGGAGATTGGATGAGACAAAGTTGAAGAATTTCTCGATAATTCTCTCCACTCTTCAAGAACATACCGTTCTTTAGGAACAATTTGTACTTCAGGTACTTTTGATCCCCCTAATGGCAGGAATAATGTCTTATCAAAATAAAATTGCACACCTACGAAAAAACACTATATTTGTCAATGGTTCAATTAAGAGTGAATCACAAGCACCATATTAAACAATAGTAAAATATATATATATTAAAATTATAAATATTTGTAACAACTTAACAAGATATCATTTGCAATTTTAAAGGCTTATGAAAAACAAATGATGTGATCAAAATGGTTATTGTATAATAATAAATAATTGAACCATGGAGCTTTAAGCTCATGGCAAAGTATAATTTTACAATAATAAATATTGTATTGTATTGTACAACCCCTTAAAAATGAATTAATTGTTTGTTAATGTAAGTTTTTGGCTCACAACACTAGAAATAATGCAAAATTACTTTCCATTATTTATTTCAATATGATACCCATGTATTCTTATGGCCATAAAACGAAGTGATTTTCTTGAGGAATTGCTTTCACATGCCCCATCGCATATATATGGGCGGGTACAACATAACAACATCATTTAGGCTCTTTTTGGATCCTTAGGTTTAAAACTATGGTTGTCTTAAAAAACTTACGAGTTTTTAAAATAATGCGAGTTGTCGTTGTTTGCTAGACAAATGTCATTAGATAATAACAATTCAAAATTATCAATTACAACATTCAATATAGATTGTGAAGCGCGTGAGTCCAAATATATATATGAACAATAATAATTTATATTACGGTCAAGCATTTGGTGACCAAATCTAAACAAATGTAGTAATTATGAAATATTCAAAAGATGGGTTGGATAACAAAAATTTCCATTTTTTTTCTCATCGTATATTAGTGAAAATCTCAAAAGGATTTCAAATTTCAAAATAGAGATAAATATCATTTGGTTAATGAAAAGTCATCCAATAAATATATATATCTAAAATAAAAATCATGCACATTATTGGCGTTGTATTATGGACTGCGTACTATAAGGCATTACCGTTATGCTTTTCTATTATATAACTAGGACCACTAAAATAATAATTATTAATATTTTCGTTCGGAAAGTGACGAGAACTTCAGGTTCTCAATATAGTATTTTGGAACTTCATGTAATTTGGAACTTCAGGTTCTTTTGATTGCATCATGTTTATAAATTGATCCATGATTGTACAACTCTAAGTTTTATTTAATATAATATATACATGAATCTTCGAATTCATAAAAGATATAAAATTATAACCTAGGGCTTCGGGTCATAAATTAAAATAATTCACAAAACACCTAGTGCGAATTATATATAAAACTTTAAGTTTTATCATGTGTGTGTGAGAACTTCTGGTTCCATACAAATGCTTGGATTGCAAGTTACATATTATTAAGTCAAAGAACATTTAATTCTTCACCCTTTTATATCAAAACTTCTGGTTTTATTAGGGGGTAAATATGTTAAATAATCTTCCAAATAAGTGCCAAATATTTTTATTAACTCTGACCACCAATAATCCATCTTCTTAATTTAAAAAAGAAATGAGGGACTTAATTTTTCATATTCTCAACAAATTTTCAATACTCTAATGTATAGTAAATGATTGGAATGTGAAAGGGAGTTATAATTAAGTGTCATTACAAAGATAATTGAATACACAAATTAAGTGAAAAGTCAATAGACAAATGTTTGATGGTGAAACCATTAATATGACAGTTAAAGGGATATCTACCATTAAAAGAGTATGTAAAAAGTTTTTTCATTTAATATAGAAAATGTAAAGATAATAAAAGAAAAAAATACATGATTTAATGTTTGATTTATTTGAAACTAATAGTAAAAATAATATTTGAAGCTTCAATTCCAATTATAAATAATTTTTTTGAGAACTTTCAAAATTCACATCTCATGAATAATCAAAACTTGAAATTTTGAATTATGGTATATTTTGCTAGCACGTTGGGTCGAAATATTTTTTAATAACACGAGAGCTTCAAACCTCATATTTTCAGTAGTAATTAGGAAATACTATATCCCAATTATAAATAATATTTTGTGAACTTCTGGTCACAACAATGATTATGAATCTTGATATCACAAATTAATGATAATTGGGGGACTCTTGGTCTATATATTTTCAATTAGGCAATCAAGATTTTAGGGTTGATTGTGATATATTTACTTTGACACTTTAGGTAAAAAATAATTTAGGAACTTCAGGTCTCATAATTTGAATGGAGAAAAGTGCATGTTCCAAATCTGAATAATTATTAGGGAACTTCAGGTCTCAATTGTAAATAACTAATGGAATTTCATATCATAACATTAAATTTTGAGAGTTTGACGGTCATATCCCATTGTATCCAAACTTCAAGTTTGATAAGGAGTAAAATTATTTAGAACTTGAGGTCAAAATTACAAATAATCATTATGGGACATTTAATGTCCTTATCCTTATTATGGAAAGAATTAAAATTTGTTTATTTAAATTATATTTCATTGAAACTCCGGGTCTAAAATTTAAGTAGTAATTGAGAACTTTTAGTCCTAATTTTAATTGATTTGAGAACTTTTGTCCCCAAATTAAAATCTCTACATAAGAATTTCAATACCCTTTTCAAATTAAATTAGCAATATGTGAACTTCAAGTGCCAACACTACACCAAAATGGGCAAATTGTCACCTTTCAGCCGGCCAGCCTTGTCAAGGTCATTGACCGTGACAAAAAACACGCGTTTTATGTCACGGTCATTGACCTTGACACGACCGTGACAACTTTTCCAGCAAAAACCCTTTCCCCCTTCTTTTTTCCCTCCCACCGTTCCCTCCCTCTCTCTCTCTCACTCTCTACTTTCAGGTCCAATTTCTCTCTCTCTCTCTCTCTCTTCCATTTATATATATATTTGTGTGTATATTTATGTGTGTATGTGTATATATATATGTGTGTATGTGTGTGCGTGTGTGGGAGGTGGGGCGGGGTGGGGGAGGGGGTGGTGGAGGGGGGCAGGGGGTGGGGTGCGGTGTGTGTGTGTGTGTGGTGGTGTGTTTTGGGGGAGGGGGTAGTGGAGGGGGGGAGGGGGTGGTGGAGGGGGCAGGGGGTGGGGTGTGTGTGTGTGTGTGGTGGTGTGTGGTGGGGGAGGGGGGAAGGGGGTGGGGTGGGGTGGTGTGTGTGTGTGTGTGTGTGTGTGTGTGGTGGGGTGTGGTGGGGGAGGGACAATTCACGGGCTTTAGCTAAACTAGGGTTTTATAGAGTTTCGCTCCTACTACTTGGGCAATGACTATACTAGGGATCAAAGATAAATAAATAAACTGGATTCAAAGTAAATACTAGGAAATCCCAATTTATAACCGTCTAATTTATATCCTTTATTTATTTAATCACGATTCATTCCACTAAATAATCATGATTGCACTCAAATTTAATTATTTATAAATCACTCGAAAGAATGTGTTCTTATTATTAAAGTTGATTACGGTATATTATGATTCCCCACGTTATGTTTTCGATACCCTCTTGGTTAAATAAATTTTCTACTAACCGATTTTAATGAATATCTGATCAATTCCTTGATTCTAAAACTTAATTCTATAGGATTATAAAATAGTTCATCGTTCGGGTAAACAAAACATATAAGTCTATCAAGGGGTATCACAATCCAAATTGTTTCTTGGACGTGAATTCCTCCAAATTATGATCTCATACCTATTCACACAATGATTGACCAACTTGCGAGGATCTATTGTTCTAACATATAATTGAACTTCACCCATCGCAATCGAAGAAATAATTGTGAAAGAAATTTAATATCCATAACCCTAGGGATTAAGAATCTATGAACTTTTTGCAAACGATATGAGATTTCCCATGTTTAATCAAGAACATCCTTAGACTTGTAGGGGGTGGGGTGGGGTGGGGTGTGTGTGTGTGTGTGGTGGGGGAGGGGGTGGTGGAGGGGGGCAGGGGGTGGGGTGGGGTGGGGTGTGTGTGTGTGTGTGATGTTCAATTTAGTTGGTGCACAAACTAACGGTCAAAGTAATAGTATATAATTCCAACATTTCAAACTACTTGAACATCACAAATGGATACGAACTTAAAATATAAATTGAGATAACCTTAGAATCTAATTAGGGTAAAAATATAATGGCATCAACTAACATATATACACAACACTAAAAGTAGACATCAATTTTATAAATAATTGATAATAGTTGGATAATAATTGGATAATAAACATCGGGAGGGGGTGGGGGTGGGGGTGGGTGGGGTTTTGAATATTATTTACATTCAAAATAAATAATTGATAATAGTTGGAAAATAATTGGATAATAATTGATATTTTCATTAAAAATAAATATTTCATTCAAAAATATTGGATAATAATTGATATTTTCATTTAAATTGATAATAATTTTATTCATGAAATTAATTCAATTAGGTAAAACCCATGATAATGAAATTTATGCTACAATTATAATTATCTCATGTAATAATTTTATTGATAAACAATATATGCAGTTGTCACGGTTGTGGTGGGGGAGGGGGAGGGGGAGGGGGTGGGGGTGGTGTGTGTGTGTGTGTGTGTGTGTGTGTGTGTGTGTGTGTGTGCGCGTAGGTGCGTAGGTGTGCGTGTGTGTGTGGCAGTGGGTGGGGGTGGGGGCGGGGCACCCATTTAATAACTCTTTAAATATTTGGAAAAAACATAATATTACAAAATTGAAACGAAATGGTATTGACGGAACTTACACATACGTTATAATATAGACGGAACATTTTTTTATCTGTACTATTAATTCAATTAGGTAAAACGAAATGTGTACTATTAACATTTTTTTTTATCTGTACTAATAACATTTTTTTTACAGCAAAAATGTCTCCTTCAGATGTTAAGGCGAAGATGATGATGCTGTTTATGATGATGTCGTTTGGGTTCGGTGGTAGCGGAGGCGACGAGGGCTCCTCCGCCGCTAGGCTCCCCAAATATGGAAAATTTGGGATTACCGTCGAAAACAAGTCGGAGCTTTTAGCGAGATCCCTCGAGCTGCTAAAGACGGTCATCGGCCCGGGGTTTATGAGTTTGAAGGAGGTGCCGTATGAGCTCAAGTTAGCTGTTTGGGCGGCACTACAGGTAATATTTATATGAATATTTCAATTTATATTTATATTTATTCGCAACTAACATTGTATTTGTTGGACATGAACAATTCAACTTGGATCCAAAGCTACGCGATTCCGTCTTGGAGCAGTTGAGGGAGCAACACAAGACGTGGAAGAAAAATATGCGGACACGGTACTTTGAAAAAACACGAGAGTCCATTTTACAATGGCGCGGATCCGTCTCGCCCAAGGAGCCGATCTCATTGGCACAATGGCAAAAGTTCATTGACAATGAGATCGAGGATCGACAATTGGCATCTCGCCAATCGGGGAGGGAAAATCGGGCTAAAAAGAGGGACGTGCACTACTCCGGCCGGACCTCTTACGCTGAGGTGGAGCATAGGATGCAGGTAAGATTTAATTTATCTATAACTACAGAAATATATTATTGGATATTATTTTACTTTGCGGGCCGATACTAATTTTACTTTACTTTATTTTATTTCAGGGGGTAGGGAGTGGGCCAGGGGGTAAGCCACATAGGCTCGATACTTATGTGGCTCTTCGGACGAAGAAGGGGAAGGACAAGGAGGTGTCCCCGAGCGTCGCGGCCACGATTGTAAGTAATCCGACAGTTTAATTATTGTTAATTACGTTATAATTTTTTAGTTTACTTATTTTACTAATCATGTGCTTTTTGTCGTTTCAGGCAAAGCTTAAGGAAGTGCATGAGTCGCAGTCTGATGCCGACAAGGCATCTTTGTCCACAGACGCACTCAGCCAAGTGCTTGGCTCTGATCGCAAAGGGAGGACAAGGGGAGTGAGCTCGCGGGTGGCCAAATCTAGGATCATCGGATTGGAGACGAGCGACACCGGGTTGTCTCGAACGGTGGATTCACACGACGCGAAGCTGTCCCGTTTGGAGGCGACGGTCCAAGATATGTACGCATTCATGAAGCGTACGTTGGGTGGAGACCGTAAAGGGAAAGGGAAGGAGAAGGCGGTGGAGGAGGAGGTGCGGGAGGACGAGGCGCAGGATGACGAGGATGTGGACCTCGCTGCTTCATCGCCGACACGTTCGTACTTCGACGATCCACTTCCCTATTTGACGCCCTCCAACAGACCATTGTCGACAATTGGTTGGCCGAGCGTGTTCATATTGGACATATTTGATGGCCAGCGAATAGGGCGGGGGTTGAGGGACCCGAATATCGTCGAGGGTGGAATAGTCCATGGACGTGTGCTTCAAGAGATGGAGTCCAGGGTGCTCGTCACGCATGTCATACCCGGGAAGGAGAACTCCCTATTGTGGTTGCGCGAATAATGCGGCACGACGTATATTAGTGGGTGCGTCAATTCGTATGTCGTGTGGCCTACTCACCTCCTCAGTTTTATCCAAGACATGTAGTAACATTATTTTTAAGTTTGTCCATTTTAATTATATTTGGATTATATCGTCATGTATATTGTTTTTACTTAAAATATTTGGATTATATCGTCATGAATATATATTTGCATTATCTTTAGTTTGTGTTGGATATATGATGTTTGGAACAGGTACAAGGTTGCTATAACAGGTACAAATATACTGCTGGGCAGTGGCGGTGGCCATACTGCCCAACAGATTTTTTTTAAATTCTGCCCAGAATTGTCACGGTCATTGACCGTGACAATTCTGGGCAAGAGGGGTCACGGTTATGTCACGGTTTAGAACCGTGACAAACGTGTCACGGTCATTGACCTTGACACGATCGTGACACAAAATGCGAGTTTTTTGTCAAGGTCAATGACCGTGACACGACCGTGACAAAAAAAGTTGTCTCGCCTCGAAATGTCACGGTCATTGACCTTGACAAGGTGGATTTGTCAAGGTCAATGACCTTGACAAATGGGCAAATTTGGTATAGTGCAACTTAAAAAAAAACAAGTGGGAACTTCAGGTCCCAGATTTTAGTTATTAATTGAGAACTTCGGGTCCCAGTTTTAAATAATTAGGAAACTTCAGGTCCCCAAATTGAAACAATTAGTAACTTTAAGTCCTAAATTAGGATGGATATTCACATTTTTTAACATTATAATTATTAATTAAAAAAATAAGGCCAAAAATTGTAGTTATTAAAACACAAGACCAATCATAAAAAAATAAGAATCATATTGCAAATACTTAAACTGACATTATAAGGTCACATACAATTGTGAATATATACAAAAATATTATCTTTCTTGTAGCCCTTTAATTATTCAACAAAAAAACTATTTTATAATATGAGAAGAATGCATTATGTCACACATATTTGCCAAAATTTTACCTTCCAAAGTCTTTTGGTAATTGAACATTAGTTCCATCATATATATATATATATATATATATATATATATATATATATATATATATGTGTGTGTGTGTGTGTGTGTGTGTGTGTGTGTGTGTATCATACCATGCATACATATATCATGTGGTTGTAATAGAATTCAAAGATGATTACTTACGTGAGATATCCAGATAATTCAGTTAGAGGAGATAAAGCACTTCTTATTTGAGTTTTATAATGTAAAGTCATTGGTGAAATTAATCGGGTGGGCCAATACTCACCACACGATTTCCCTAAATACGTCCCCATCACTAAATGGTTGTCGACGAGTATTTGTGACTCACAAATTGGAAAGACTCGTGCTGATAACGTGTTGTAAACTAATTGGAACAGAGAGAAAGTTTAGAAAGATATAGTTTTTCATTTCATTATGTTATATACTTGTAGGAGGGGCTTAATGATAAGCCATTCATTTAAATTATTAAATGATATTAGAGATGATTAAAATTGATAAAAGTCCACGTGTTTATGCAACTGAAGTATTATTATGCGCGTCGAACATATCACGCATATTTGTGTATTATTTATGCATTAACTAGACAATATTATAGTGTTGAGAGTTTGGCATATGTTATGGGACACATGCCACTTAAAATAGGGCATGTGTCACCACGGGTTATTTGACATGTGGCGAACCATTTGTGTTGGTTTTAGCTATAAATATGCCTCACCCCCATACATTTGAGAGAGGGGCTTCCTAAGAGAAGAGGAGTTTGAGAAAAGAGTTTTGAAAAAGAGATTTGATATGAGTTTCAACGCCTCCCACCTCTCCTAAAAACCACCAAAATGAGTTTTTCGACGAATAGTACGAGCCCACGAACTACGTTGACTTTTATTCTGAGTATAATGGATACGTAGGCGCAACCAAAGTTGCTCGAGTAAAACACGTACAAAAATCGAGTATTTATCCATATTAAACTCCCCTCTTACATTTAGCGACTCTGTTGGGGAGGTATTCACTGTTTTTATAGTGTAACACCTCATTCGTGCTCAGAAAAAATTACGAAGATGATAGAAAGGGGATGGCAAAAAAAAACTTTATGTTCCTATATTTATGAAAAAAAATCTGCCTCTTCATTCCAGATAAGTATCTGATTTTTCTACTTGTGTCAAACATTAATTTTGATATTTAACCGATTGATATCTTTACCAGGGATTGTATATTATGTGATGGCATAAATTTTATTGGTAGAATGTTTCATATTTAAAACCATTATAAATAGTTAGCTGAATAAATTACGAAGCACCTTGAAGATTGTGGGTTGTCAAATAGCCTTTTATTATTTAAGAAACTATTCATAACTGTTTTGAATAAGAAAAAAAATAATAAAGGCTATACGGAGACACTCACTATTGTATTTGATGACCATGTGCTGACCAACAATGGTAAATTGGAGGCATAAAAACTTGTTTTTCCTGCTAAATACATTAAACACCGAAGCTTTCTCCATTTTTTACATGCGATATCTTGGGTGTAGATGCGATATCTTGTGTGTAGACAGATTTGATTGGACTGAGATTATTATTTTTCTAACAATCAAAATGACCAATGAGAATATCTTAAATACTTTGGGTCAAGGCCCGCTAATGTCGAATCATTTATTACTCATGTTAGAAATAACGTGTGATTTAGTGGGAGGAATAGAGCTATGTACCAAGTTTCTTGAGTGTCAGGTATATTAAATACATTTTGCCAACAACTGTGCAGTATGGCATTGAATAACGAGACTTATTTTAAGTTTCTTGAGCCACACGATTAGATCAATCACTAGCCGTGTTTTTCACTTTCGGCTGGCAGACAAAAGAAACCGCCCCACTTCGTCATTGATAACGGACCAAACCTCCGGTGATTTATTTACCATTGAGATTTTTTTCGAACAAAAACCGTGTCTTCTATGTGCCAACCCACCTCAGATTTCACCATGACGTCTCATCCGAACCAATTGAAATTCTGAGGATCGTTTTAGCTAAGAACCAAAAAGAGATTCGCCATATATTTTTCTATGCGTTTGACTGTTTGACCGAGTGATCTCAGATTCAAACAGAGTGAAAAAAATGGTTCACTAGTGATTTTTTTTCCCGGAATCAACTCACCTTTCCTGTTTAACCCAAGCTCGATATGGGTCCATAGCAGGGTTTAGATCGACTCATCATGATAGAGCCATGATATATATATTTTTTTCAAAGTAAAACCCATTTAAGTGTAAGCATATTATAAAAGCCTATAGACAAGGGCGGAGCTAGGATTCCTCGGAGGGGTGGGCTAAAATTAGTAATGAACCCGATAATTTTTGTCAATGGAGCAGAAGTCCCCGCCAATGTCCGGGGTTCAGGGCGATTTTCCAAGAGGAGAAATTTATTAAGTTTTTGTATCTATTTATCTATGTTATTTTTTATTTTCCAGCAATTTTTTAACCTTTACAAAATTTGAGATTATTTTTCAATAATATTTTAACTACAAATAGCAATTTTTAACCCTTACATATTTTTTTTTCCAATTTGGGAGGGGTGGGCTACAGCCCTGGTGGGCCCACCCCTGGATCCGCCCTTGCCTATAGAGTTGTGGTTAACACGTCATATCTATTATACAAGTATTTGAGTAATATTAAGGGATTGGTATGGTTGGAGAACAGAGAGAGATTTGAATTTTTTTGAAAAATAAATTAAAGTTGAGATTATTTGAAAATTTATGATAAATCGTGTTGTGAGCATATTTTTAATGCCATTTATTAAAAATGACGAGTGACTGATTGGAAATTACTTTTTTGGGTGTGTATTCTATGCTTGTAAGAATTACCTTGTGATTCGTGCTATCTTCTTGTTTGAGTTGAATTTCTTCAAACGTCAAAATAAAGGTGAAACATAATGAGTTATTCATTCGAATATTTAATGGCATCCCATAAATATTTACAAGCGTTATTTTAGGACTTTAAATCATATTGAACATGGCTCGTCATTCTTGAATTTATTTACGATACACTTGGAGCCTGTGTACACGATGAACTGCGCCACCAGAGAAATAATTATTGATGTTTGCTATGAGATACAACTATGGGGTTTCCTATGAGATACAATTATATTGGTTTGCTTGTATGATTTATCGCATGATATATCTATATGCTATGTTATAACATAAAGCTCAAAATGAGTTAGAGGGAGCGTAGTGAACCTTTATCTAAATATTCAGATTTTAGAAAATATTTTGTAAATGTTATTTTATAGTGGGGGACCATATTGAACATGACTAATATATTACAAAATAACTTGAGTATGTTTCACAATTTAGAATTCGCCTTGATATTTTACACTATCGAGTTTGATTGGACTTGTGCTTAAAACGACATTAAATTGTGCATGACACACCTACGAGTATGGGTGGTTACGATTCATTGCATAAATATCCCCGGAATTTATTTAAGTTTTATTATATCAAATAAAATCAAATAAAAGGGGCATAGTGAGAACTGAGTTTTACTAACCATTTGCAATGTTATATAATTGGGTCAGAAAGATATTATTTTGCAGAGGCTTCTGAATGAGAAGGTATTGAGCGATGCAAATATCAAATCATTGTTCAAAGATATGATAGTTTGAGTTACACCCCATGAAATGCAATAATTAGGTTGATTTCATTTTTTTCGGGTGAAAATTGTAAATGATATATGTAATTTATTTTATTTTATTTTATCTTGAGATAAAATAAAATAAAGCGGGCAGATGAATATTATGATGTAACATAGCTTGTAGTCTAAAGCTTCTTTGACATCCTCCATGACAAAGTTAGATTAATGAACCTTCAGAGTATAGTAAATGTCTAAGCATGTCATTACAAAAGCTTCTTCAGTTTCTTTCACAAAGAGTTCAAATGGGTTAATTAGTTGTTACTCATAAATTGACAAAGTCATAGTCATCCTTTAGATATGACATCATATTACGAGAACTTTGCGAGTATTGAGATAAGTCTTATATATGGGTGTATTATATTCCTAAAAACTTTATCAAAATTGGTTGGTAGTTGAACCACGATCGTTATGACTTAACTCGTCCGAAGAAGTTGGTAATTAAAGCAAACAGACGAAGGATTACGCTCAGTTTGTCATTCGGCAGGTATGGGCTCCTGTCCTGAAAAGCAATACAGAAGAATGAGTTTACGAAAAATCTTAATAAGTTGTTTTTATTATTAAGTCACCGTTATTGGTGGAGTTTGATGAAAAATCTTAACAAGTGGTTATCATTGTTAAGTCACCGTTATGGGTGTCATCGTTTATCGGTGGAGTTTCACAAAAATCTTAACAAGTGTTTTCATTGTTAAGTCACCGTTATTGGTGGAGTTTTACAAAAATCTTAACAAGAGGTTTTCATTGTTAAGTCATCGTTACTGGTGGAGTTTAACGAAAAATCTTAACAAGTGATTATTATTGTTAAGTTACTGTTATGGGTGTCACCGTTATTGGTGGAGTTTTACAAAAATCTTAACAAGTGTTTTCATTGTTAAGTCACCGTTATTGGTGGAGTTTTACAAAAATCTTAACAAGTGTTTTCATTGTTAAGTCACCATTACTGATGGAGTTTAATGAAAAATCTTAACAAGTGGTTGTCATTATTAAGTTACCGTTATGGGTGTCACCGTTACTGGTGGAGTTTTATAAAAATCTTAACAAGTGTTTTCATTGTTAAGTCACTGTTATTACAAAAATCTTAACAAGTGTTTTCATTGTTAAGTCACCGTTACTGGTGGAGTTTAACGAAAAATCTTAACAAGTGGTTGTCGTTGTTAAGTTACCGTTATGGGTGTCACTGTTATCGGTGGAGTTTTACAAAAATCTTAACAGGTGTTTTTTAATATTAAGTCACCGTTACTGGTGGAGTTTGACAAAAAATCTTAACCAATGTGTTTTCATTGTTAAGTCACCTCTAACGGTGGAGTTTATCAAAAATCTTAACAAGTGTGTTTTCATTGTTAAGTCGCCTCTAACAATGGAGTTTACAAAAAAATTTAACAAGTGTATTTTCATTGTTAAGTCACCTCTAATGCTGGTTGACAAAAATCTTAACAAGTGTGTTTTCATTGTCAAGTCACCTATAACGGTGGAGTTTACAAAAAAACTTAACAAGTGTATTTTCATTATTAAGTCACCTCCAACGGTGGAGTTGACAAAAATATTAAACAAGTGTGTTTTCATTCTTAAGTCACCTCTAACGGCGGAGTTTACAAGTTTACGAAAAATCTTAACAAGTGTGTTTTCATTATTAAGTCACCTCGTAGGTGAGAATTTGCAAAAAACATTAAAAAGTGATAATTTGGGCGAGTCAATAATACGTACATGCACAAGAAAACTCGTCATAATTTGGGAAAAGCAATAACACGTACATGAACAAGAAGCCTCGTCATGATTAAAATGAGCCAAAAACACGTGCATACACTATATGATAATAGACAACAATGAAGTAGTTGTTATGGGATCATAATATACTTCCAAATAGCTTTGTTGAGAATAATGAAAGAGAATGATGAAGTAGTTATCATGTGTCCATGATAATACTTTTTTACAAAAGCGGAGTTACGAACAACCACAATAAAATTGTGGATGGATGTTCATTCAAATAGGAATGGGGGTAACACTCATAGTATATCATTTGTATGGAAATAATTATCACGAGGCCCTTCACAATAACCCATGAGATCAAAAACCTAAAATATGATATTTAAGATATGAAATATGAGATAGAAGTATATCATTGAGATGAAATTAGATATGAGATTATTACCCACGATTCACAAGTTGATCTAAAATATCAAAACCGATTAAAGGTGTTTCGTACACACAGTCGATATATTTAAGACATGCATCAATATATCAACTATATGTACGAGGGGGGCAAATGTAGGATGGGCTTAATGATAAGCCTTTCATTTAAATTATTAAATGAGATTAGAGATGATTAAAATTCATAAAAGTCCATGTGTTTATGCAACTGGAGTATTATTATGCGCGTCGGACATATAACGCATATTTGTGTATTATTTATGCATTAACTGGACAATATTATAATGTTGAGAGTTTGACATATGTTATGGGACACATGCCACTTAAAATAGGACATGTGTTATCACGGGTTATTTTACATGTGGCGACCCACTTGTGTTGGTTTTAGCTATAAATATGCCTCACCCCCATACATTTGAGATAGGGGCTTCTTAGGAGAAGAGGATTTTGAGAAAAGAGTTTGAAAAAGAGTTTTGAGATGAGTTTGAACACCTCCCACCTCTCTGAAAAACCACCACAATGAGTTTTTCGGCGAATAGTACGAACTCACGAACTACGCTGACTTTGATTCTGAGTGTAATGGATACGTAGGCGCAACCGAAGTTGCTAAAGTCAAACACGTACAAAAATCGAGTATTTATCCATATTAAACTCCCTTCTTACAATACTGATACCCCTATTTATACTACAAATAATGGTATCTCAAGAGACCATTTAGTAATGAGAAATTCCAGTGGACATCCACTAAAAATACATAATTCGTCTTTTTCAAATTAATAGTCGTGCTCTGTTTTTTGGACCGTCCCAAATTAATAGCCGCTTTTCTTTCTTGAAAGTAATCAACAGACAAAATTTCACAATAGTGGACAGTATTTATCTTGACCGTTGATTGAGTGAATCCTCAGAAGATGTTGTTTTCAAATAACGCCTCTTAATTTGGGACAAAGATTATATTTTATAATAATAATCTCTATACTATTATAAAACTCTATACATAACATTCAAGTATTCTTAACAGAAAAATCATCCACGTATCATATCAAAGCTCCATCCTGTTTTTCTGCCACGTGTCACCTCAATTATCCCTCTCATTCCAACTCATTTACATCTAATAAGTCTGATAAATTTTAAGAAATGACGATTCACTCTCTTCGGTGGGATTTCAAGAGCCCTCTTTAATTAGCCAACCTCTCTTATATTCTTGAAATGACGATTTACTCTCTTCGGTGGAATTTCAAAAGCCTTATTTAATTAGTCAACCTTTCTTATATTCTCTCCCTTCCACGATTCATCTTCTCCCAAACCTTAATATATCTTTAAATATAGTTTCTCAAATAAATATTCATACATGAAGGCATATTAATATACCGTATGCTATGATCAAAAACTTAAGACCTACAAATTGGAATAAGTAAATTTTCAACATGTTTGCCCACGAGACCATCCTCCTTGACAGATTCGAAAATAGTGCCTACCAATGATATCGAACCTCCTTTTAAACACCGGTGATTTTTGTGAGGCTCTAAACATTTTGATGAAATTCACTTGGTGATTGAACAACTTCAGAGGTTTCTCTATCTGGATAATTTTTTTACTCCTTTAATTGGGATATCGTATCTGTTGTAAATTAATGATGTGTATAATTATACCTCCTATTTTATATTTAAACGGTTTTGTAGTTTAAAAATTGGGGTCATTTTATTGTCTGCCTTAGGGACTTTTTGTATCTTATGGTTTACTGCCAAGGATCTAGTTGGAGTTCAAATTTTTTTATTGAATAGTGATATTTGAAATCAAATCTCAGAGACTCGTGAGCTTCTCATTATCATTTAGGTGGGAAAAGCTAAGTTATGATGAGGATGACACAAAGGTTCTTCATGGACTCAATGTTTTATCAATGGATTGTTACTGTTGAAAAAAGAATTTTTAATATTGTATATTTTTGTTATTTTCATAACTGTGATAAAATTTAGTTATTTTTTGTTTTACTCTCTTTTCAAGAACATACGAGTTATAAGTTTACATTGATTAGCTATTGTAAAAGTTTTTGTAAAAATTTAGGTCATACTGATAGCTTTGTTTACTACAGGTTGAGCTTTAGTTTTGTGAAGATGTCTATCTGAAAAGCATTATTGGGTTTGGATAGACAAAGGGAGGAGGGATAAAGGGTTTCATAAATATTAGTATGTCTATATGAATATTAGTATGCCTATGGTGTGGTTTTGTTTTGGTATTGTACTGTTATAATTTTGTGAACTGTTTTGTGCTTATTAATAAGATTCATGGGCATGCTTTATGCTTAGAAATTATAGTCAAACTTCTTATTAGCTTAAGAGGATACGAGAAGAGAGGTTAAAAGATTAATATATATGTAACTATATTTTATTTGAATTTGGTTCCAAGTGTGCAGTTAGCTTGTTATTCTTTGTTGTATTTTAAATGTCTTCTAATTGCTACATTCTATTTGTATTTTGTTTATCAAAAACTTTTTACCCTTTTGAAAATTGTGGTTTTCACAGTCCTATAAATTTCTTTAATAGAAAAAATGAACTCTAAATTTTATTTTGCCAAAAAAATAACATTTCCTTTTCTTACATGCAATATTTTTATATTTTATATTTTCATACCTATAAAGATGTCATCACTTGTTACATAATATATATAGTTCACAATAAAAGTTACGAAGCGTCATGCATTGGATCCTTCCATTTACTTTCGTTTGCGTGCTTATTTATATAACTTATTTTTTCTTCAAACTCCATTACTGAGTTGTACTATTTGATTATTTCACGTGTTACTATTATATTTTCGGCAACATTTAGGAATGCAGGGACATAAAATACGAGTTATATTATCACGAGTTATATTGTCACCGATTTTGAGATAAATAACACTTTAATAATTTTTAATTGTAATTTAGTTGCATTTACATTTGATTTTTTTTAGATTGGAAAAAAGTACAAGGGAAAGAGTTGAAGGAAGATAAGGTACGTGAAAGAAAAATCAATAAGGTCCCAATACTTCGAGGCCGAGATTGTTGCAAGAGCTACTTGTTGTTTGTTGTTTTTGAATCTGTATCATGTTAATAGTTGAGTTATTTTACTGTAGTCAACATTATTAAATAGTTGGTGGTTCATTTTGGACAATATAATTTTTTTTCCTAAAAAAATGGTCTACTGAATAACTATATTATTTTGTTCAACATATTGTTTGTTATATATTTTGTTTAATAGGTGCTGTCATATGTTCTAATTATTTTTTGGTGAGATCTTGAAACTAATGACATGATTTTACATTCAAGTGTCATTGCTACACTAATGTGTAATGCCCACATATTTGTGCTATTTTACTTAACTTCTTTCGCATTTTCATTTGGTATATTTATCAATTTAAGGTTACTTGCAGACTTCATATTTATGTTATAGTTACTTTATGTTACATTATTATTACCTCGCTTTGATAAAACTCGAAAACTCACGAGGAAAGTAATGTAATATTAATTCATCTTTTGTATGAGTTCAATTGTTATTTCCAAAGATTTATTTTTACGTGTATTTTTTTATCCTAGTTCCATATCGTGTTTTTGTTATTCGTACTTCGTTCGCAATTCCACATCGATCTATTTTTCAAATTAAGTCTACTAATTCGCGTAAATACACATATAATATAAACATCACTACAAAACGCACTACAGAGGTATTGCGAACGAAGTCTACTTATCTATATAATACAAAACGCACTATAGAGGTATTAAAAGCACGTCCACGTGACACCCTACTTCTCCACCTTTGCTTTCTCTTTTTTCAATTTCATCTGGCCTTTTCATTAAATATTTATCCTTCTTATTTGCATTTTCATAAAAGTTAAAAAGTGCTTAAATTATTTGGAAAGGTAAATGAAATAAAATAAAAATTATTTACACTCTTTAAAAAAATAAATAATAGTTTTAACTATTTTTCATAACAATTTTTTTTTACAGTTTTTTGCAAAGATAAAAATTATTTAATAAAATATTTTTTTTAAAAATAACTATTTTTATAAAAACATTTTTAAGTATATTTTTTAATTAAAAACTTTAGAAATGCTATAACATTCATTTCTCTATTGAAACCAAACATTGTTAACCAGCAACATCGGATTTCAATACATCTTTTCGACTCACGACGTTGTAAATCAAAAGTTTCCTAGACCGGTTCATCTCGTAGACTCCATTTATAAAATATTTTTTCCTCTCTTTAATTTTCAATCTTTTTCATCATTTCTTATTGAGAATTTTATTGTAAAATTTGAGATATTTATTTTTTATGATTCGCACATTACGCCTCGATCGTGCGGACCTTACAACTAGTGTATATATAAAACGATTTCTTGGGATGAGCGTAATTTAGGTTAATCACATGTAATGTTGGAATTTAGTATTTTGAGTGAAAGTGAATTGAATTTGGAGTTGTGGGTGGGTTGGTGGACCCAACTCTATAATAAGGTTCCACTTCCACATTGACTTAAGACCCGAAACCCCGAGAATGCACAATCTGCAACATAAACCCTAGAGTAGCTTGGAAATAAATGGCGAACAGACGTTATGTTGAAACCCTAAGGCGTCACTGCACAGCCATTCTGTGTTCAAACGCATCACTGAAAACCTTCCCTCCACTCCTCCAGAGTCTAAACCTAAGCCTAAGACTACCCACCCATCATCCCCTCCAAACCCTTCCCCCCCCCACTCGTGCCCACATTTCCACCACTTTCTTCACTCGACATTTCTCCTCTCATCACAATCACACTGATGATGAGGATGATGCCGATGAAGATGAAGAAGAGGATGAGGATGTTTGTGGTGGTGGGACACACACACACACACACACAGAGAGAGAGTATACAGCGGAGGAGAAAGAGGAAGAGGCTGCCGCTATTGGTTATAAGGTCCTTGGACCTCTCCAGCGTTCCGACCGCCTTTACAAACCTTATGAGCCCCTTTTTGCCGTTGTTCAGATTGGCTCCCACCAGTTTAAGGTCAGCAATGGGGATTGCCTTTATACAGAGAGACTCAAGCACTGTCTAGTCAATGACAAGGTACACTATCAAATTCAATACCCTTCCTATCTCCTCATTACAACCCACAACTATATTCTGCTTCAAACTCATTTATTTTCTGCTAATTAATTTTCTCACTTGTTCCACATTAAATTGTTTTCCAACTTTTTTAGATTTTGAATGCTCGCACTCGTTTCCATCCCACTCTCATTTTTTCTTTACCCACAATTGCCATCCCACTCGCCTATCTCCGCCATTAGTTTCTACCATATTCATGTTATCTTAAAGTTTAGATAGTTGGGTTTAGATTTACTTTTTTACAACTCTTTGTTCCTAAGGATCTGGTGTCAGCTACCTAACAAGGACGAAGAGTTTAAACATGGAAAAATGATTTCAAGAGGTTATTGAATAACGTTAATGAGAGCATATTAGATACAGAGGAGCTTAGGAACACTCCAAAAAATATATTTTTTCGCAATATTAAGCAAGGTTCTAAAAAACGCGAGGCGTGATTGAGGCGTGGAGGCCAAGCCTTAAGCCTTAGAAGCCTAGGCGGGAAAAAACGTGAAAAGGCGTTTAGGCTTTCTTAATATATTTTAATATTTTTTAACCATAACAAGGCTATTAAAATACAAAAATTGCACATATCATAAAAATATGTCTGAATATATGCAAATTAAAATACTATTTGATTATTTTGGATGAGATAATCGTCCAGTTTGTAAACAAATTCTTTAAAAGGCGACATCGTTTCACTAAAACATTGTTGTTTTTAGAAAAACGTGCACCTTAAGGGTTTTACCAAGAATAAGGCGTGAAAAGCGTAAGGCGAGGCGTTTCTCCCAAGCCTTAAGCCTAGGCGTGCCTAGGCGGAGCCTAGGTGGGTTTTTTAGAACAGTGATATTAAGATCATAGATGTTAGGATTGCTCTAAAAAAGATAAAAACAATGAAGACTTTAGGACCAGATGGTGATGGTATCCTTATTGAGTTTTTTTTTTAATAACTCTGAACATCCATACGAACAAGCCCGTTGGACTCCCCCATACAAGCTAGACAGGGGTGACACTAAGCTAGAGCCACCCTAACACACGCCTCGCTTAAAGTCTGGTATCTTTTTGGGGGGTTTCGAACTCGAGACCTATGATCTTTTTCTGTTTGTGGACTTATCAGGTGGGCCGTTATTGAGGTTTGGAAGTGCTCAGGGGAGGAAGGAGTGTCTTTTTTTTTTAATAAAATTATAATGAATAATAGGATGCTCGATGAATGGAGAAAGAGTGTTTTGTTACTTTGGATGAGAGTGATTGGACGTAAATTGAGATTAGAAACACTATTTGAGAGTCGGTTCAGGTTTATGCCCGGGAGGTCAATAATGGAAGCTATTTTATTATTGAGGATATTAACGGAGAGACATATGGAGAGAAATAAGGATCCTTATATGGTTTTTATAGGTTTGGTGAAGGCGTGGGATAAAATACCAAGGGATATGATATGTTGATATGTTGAGTTTTACATAAAAATGAGTGACTCATATATACTGGGGTGTGATTAAGGATATATATGATGGGCCCGTGACTGCAGTACGAACAATAGTTAGAGAAAGTAGTGAATTCCTAATTAATGTAGGCCTACACTAAGATGCAATACAAAGTCTTTATCTCTTTGCTCTTGTTAGGGATGAATTGATTGGACAAATACAAGATGAGGTGTTCCATGGATGTTATTTGCAGATGATGTTGTTTTAGTGGATGAAACTAATGGAAAGATTAATGTTAGATTAGAATTGTGGAGAGAAACTCTAGAAACAAGAGGGTTTAAAATAAGTACGGGGAATGCATTTTTAGTAATAATAGTAAGAAAAATGAGGATGTGGTGAAACTTGAGGATCAAGTGGATAAGTGCTACCGACGTATTATGTGATTGACACATACCTTTTAACTTAAAAGGGAAGCTTTGTATGTCTATCATTAGACCTCCATATTATATGTGACGGAGGGTTGGGCAACCATGAAACAAAATGTCCAGAAAATGAGCGTGGAAGAGATGCGGCGGTAGTTAAAGATGGATTTGTGTTATAGAAGACATTGAGATAAAAATAGTCTTTTATGGTTTGGATATGTCAAAAGTAGACCAATAGATGCCCCTTTAAGGAAGAGTCATTTATTTAGTATTGATGGCAATGCTAGGGTAGAGGTAGGTAAATCGACTTGATGGGATGTGGTAAAAAAAGACATGATATTATGTGGTTTAACCGATGATATTGCGCTGAACAAGCATAGTGAAAAACAGGATTCATGTAGCCGAGCCGAAATAATTGGAAAAATACTTTGTTGAGTTGAGTTGAAAAGTGTTCAATTTTTTTATTTGTGGCGATTATATGTACATGTTTGGCTTAAGCAGTTAATAATTAGAAACACCAATAATAATAATAATAATAATAATTTCAAATTTTATTCATATGATAGTAAATATTTGAGAATTTAACTACCGGTAGTTTACGAGTCTTAAAGACTTTTCAAATAGCACATCATTTCCAATTCCGGTCTAATTACTAATGCTACTTCTGATATGAATAATACCCCCACTCCTAATAACTCTTTAAACTCTAATAAATAATCGACTAACTAAATAATAGAAGGTGAAAGTGAACTCAAAACTTGAAATAGAGAAGGGTTTGGAGATGTCCATGATCGAGTAAGAGAGAAATTGGTAAAAATTGAACTTGATATCTCAGCCAATGGTATGAATGAGGCTAGCTTCAACAAGGAAGAAGATTTGGGCCTCAAGGATGCTTTGGAGGTTAATGAGCTCTTCTTGAAGGACAAAGCTAATGTCAAGTGGCTGGATGAAGGGACAAATGTACAACCATTCTTCACTCATATGCTAAGACAAGAGAGCAAAGGCTGCTATTCATCAAATCAAAGATGGTGAAATTGTGATTATTGATCAAGATAAAATTGAAGCTCACATCCTTTGAGTTTATTTTAAATTGTAAAATAAGAGGAGGTTGGTAGAGGGCACAATATTGAGAGGGTAGTACTGACAAGGTGCGCAGTACCATATCTCATGGTAGATGAGAAAGATAAGGAACTTCTCATTGCTATCCTCACTGCCCAGTTGATGAGAATAAGAATGTAGTATGGATGGGTGTTGGCCTCTATTGGCTTCCTAGGGTCTTTTTAATGAGGAATGTTGTCAGATCTTTGTGATGTGGCAATTGCCACCAAGTTATATGAACAAAATTGGATTTATCTTAATCTCAATTTGAACTTGATCAGTTTGATTCGTAAGATAGTTAGGCTGACAAGATATCTCAATCTTGGCCAGTTGCTCTTGCAAACTGTGTTCAAATTGATTCCTAATATCCTTCTGGATAGACTGAACCCTATAGTTGTTAAAATAATATTATTGCCGTAGAAGTCCTTTATTCAAGGAAGGAGCATTGTCAATAATGTTATGGAATTTTTAATTTGATGGATAAAAGTCTCTTGGTGCCCTTTTTCATGGAAGATATACAGTGTCTGAAATGTTCGGTTATGTAGAAGGGTGTTTCAAGCTTCACCACTATATTTGTGAGTGAGGGTCCCTCAAAGACCCCCCCTTCTGCTTACAGAAAATATGAGGTTGAGGGAATCCCCAGGGTCCCTCCACCGCAGAAATGACATTCGAGAAGTGCCATCACAAAGGTCACTGCGGAAATGACATTTGGGAAGTGCCCCGCAAGGGCCACTGCAGAAGTCCAAGATTGTGAAGGACCGCCGTAAGGGTCACTGCGAAAATGACATTTAAGAAGTGCGACCGCAAGGGTCACTACGGAAATGACATTCGAGAAGTGCCCCGCAAGGGCCACTGCAGAAGTCCAAGATTGAGAAGAGCCGCCGCAAGGGTCACTGCAGAAATGACATTCGAGAAGTGTCATCGCAAGGGTCACTACGGAAATGACATTTGAGAAGTGCCCCATAAGGGCCACTGCAGAAGTCCAAGATTGAGAAGGGCCGCCGCAAGGGTCACTGCAGAAATGACATTCGAGAAGTGCCACCGTAAGGGTCATTGCGGAAATGACATTTGAGAAGTCCCCCGCAAGGGTCACTACAGAAGTCCAAGATTGAGAAGGACCCCCGTAAGGGTCCCGACAGAAACTCATATTGAGAAGGAACCACCCTAGGGTCTCGGCAGAAACTCATATTGAGCAGGGAACCCCCCAGGGTCCCGGCAGAAACTCATATTGAGAAGGAACCATCCTAGGGTCCCGACAGAAACTCATATTGAGCAGGAAGAAACTCATATTGAGAAGGAACCACCCCAGGGTCACGGCAGAAACTCATATTGAGTAGGGAACCCCCAGGGTCCCAGCAGAAACTCATATTGAGAAGGAACCACCCCAAGGTCCCGACAGAAACTCATATTGAGCAGGAACCCCCCAGAGTCCCGGCAGAAACTCATATTGAGAAGAAACCCACCCAGGGTCCCGGCAGAAACTCATATTTAGCAGAAACCCCCCCAGGTCTCTGCAGAAACTCACTTTGAGAAAGAACCTCACCCAAGGTCCTTACAGAAACTCATATCGAGAAGGAACCCTCAAGGTCCCTTAACAACAGAAAATGTCAGGGCGAGGAGCAGTCACGCCTTGCCCTTTCCAGTTATTCATAGAGAAGGTAAAGCCCCTTTCACATATCTAGGAGTCCTTAATTTCTCTGGCAAGCCTAAGAGTAGTTTTTTGCAACCTGTTAGAATATATTTTCTTCAGGGATCAAAGATGCAATATTTGCGAGAAGCAAAAACTCTCCCGCGTGGACATAGTTTTGTACGGACTATATTTTTTTTCAAAGCTTCGTATCAAACAAAAATGGGTTCCCCTGGCTGACAGCCATTGCCGAAATTGCTAGTTGGAAGGTCAAGCTTCTCACTCTACCTGCGAAAATACAATTGGTGCAATAAGTTTTTCGGAGCATGCTTATCGGACAACTTTCATATTAAAAAATGACCTTCAACTCTTAACAAATTAAATAGACGTGCAAGGAATTTTGTGTGATCAAGTGACATCAAGATAAGGAAAGTACAAAGAAATAGTGGTTGTCTTGGGAGAAAGTACTTTCTACAAGGAAAGAAGGTGGCTTGGGTCTTAGGGGTGCTATAAAGTTGAATGAGGTTGCTTTGTTCATATCAACTTGGGAATGTTATTGCTAAAAAAATCTTGGCGGGAATAGGTTCAAGCTAAGTGCTTCTTCCTCCATAGGATGTTATTGTAACTCTTCAATTTGGGCAGGGATCAAAAGTGCACTACTTTGGATAAAACTTCACTCTGGATGGATGGATTACTGGGAATGGTCAATCAACTAACATACTATTGGCTAGGAAAGACCTTGATTTTGAGCATAACACATCCCAACTCAAAGCTTAGGTGTGCTGTATTTTTTCAGAAGGCTAATAGTGTAAATTTGAATGTTTCAACTTGTATCCTCGTATTGTCTAGAAATCAATAACCTAACGTAATTTATTAGTGATTGTGATGACAATTTAGTTTGTGAGTCCCATAGTGAGAGGGAAATTTGTTGAATCGGGTGTGGTCTGCTTCACCCTCCTTGAAATGTATTATGCTAGCTCGGAGATTTTTACACAAAAGGTTGCTCACTAATGACAACTTGATACTTAGAGGCATCACTATTGTATCCTGCTGTTCTCAAAGTCGTGAAGAAGATGCAACTCACTTATTCATATCTGACTTTGTCAAGTTGGGTTGATTCTTTGTTTAACATGAGCATTCTAATTGTTAGTGATATTTCAAACTTTTGGGATTACATTTTGCTCAATAAAGAGGGGGGCCTTAAGTCACCAACCTTTAGCATGCTGTTGTGTTTTGTAGGATCTACAAGTTGTGGTGTGCTAATTCAAACTAAGATTGTTAATGTGATTATTAATGTTGCTTATCTTACGGTAGCATTAAAGCCTAGTTACACCTCACCAGCTTCTATGTTAGTGGTTATTGTAAGGGTGTCTGAGGACAAACATTAATGAGATTAATGAGATTTCTATTATATCAATATATGTTCATATTAGTAGTACTCCTATTCTAACTGGGAAAGCATTAAAAGACTAAGATATTCTTCACTTATTCTAATATATCCTAAAGAGGATCAAACCTCAACTATTACATTTAATACTAACAATTAACAAAGCCAAACAATAAAGCCTATCTACATCATTCTCCTTTCCTTTGAAAGAGTTCGCCCTCGAACTCAAAGAGTTGTGCCCTTGATGTCCTAGTCAAGTTGAAAGACAAGTGCTTAGTGGCACTTCGGCATCTGCATATTCTATCTTGTCCTCTGTGTTGATCAAGCCAACTTCTTCTTCCACTTAGGACAATTCGCCATCTTGTAGCCGAATTAAAGTCAACTCATAGAACTTTATTGGAAGGTGAGGGACTTAATTGTCATTTGTTTTGAGGGTGGCAACTGTGTTGGGAGGAGATTTTCCATTCGGAGATGAACTTCCACTCGCATAGCATATTTGACAGCCTTTGAAATTTCTCAAGGTGAGCTCATACTTGATCGGTGCTTGCAAGCCGTGGATATAACGATCAATTTTCTGCTCTTTGATCTCCATCAAATCATCTTGGGTACACAATAAACGAAACGTCTCCGCGTAGTCACTCATGTTAAAGTAGGATTGGTGCAAGGCTTGGATGTGGGGAAAAATATTGCGCTCATATAAAGATGGAAAAAATTTGGCCATCATAGCTATTTTCATTTGGGACCATGTATGAATCAGGGGTTAGTTCATGCTAAAGTAGGATTGGTGCAAGGCTTGGATGTGGCGAAAAAGATCGTGTTTATATGAAGATGGAAAAAATTCGGCCATCACGACTATTTTCATCTAAGACCATTTATGAATCAGGGGTTTCTTCATAGGGGGTTCTTTTTCTCACGAGATCATTCTTTTTTACTTTGGCAAGACTTTGTAGCTTAGTCGATTTGTGGCCTGAATAATTCTTTAGATAACATACTTATTCCATTGTATGCATCTAATCGACAAAAGCGTCCACATCCTTTTCCCATCAAACTTAGGAATATCAACCCGTAAATCTCCTTGCACAGTATTCTCTAGTAGCTTCAATATAAGTCCTAAATGGCTAGAATCATCCCCACATTGTGTGGCAACTTCGTAATCTCCAGGTTCTTTATAAGGGCCTAATTTACACGAGTGATGGGAGCTCGGACGGGACAATAAAATTTGAGGTGCCTTTTCTTTCCACAAGCAAAACAATTTCGATTCTCAAACGGAACTACATAGGGATTTACATTACGTTTATAATGAATTTAACCCTAATTCCCTTCAATTGGGAGGTCAGAAGGATTACCAGAAACTTGACCCAACGGAGGGGGTGGACGTTGTACCACTGTGGTGGGACCTTGCGATGGTGTGGTTTGATAGCCATTAGAGGTTTGCGTTTGTCTTGATTAGGATCAGGGTCTGGCTGGAGTTGGCAGCCTACAAGGGGTTTGGGGGTGGGTGGTCGAGGGGTGGGGATGTGACAAAAGGGGCTACACCCTTGGGTAGGATAGTAGGCTGGGCAAGGGTTATTGGGGGTTGGATGGGCGTTGGTCAGGTGTCATGTCCCTAGGGTTTTTATTACCTAGGGTTTGTCATGAGTTTGGGCAATTATGGGTTTGAAGATTTGTAGCGAAAGGGTCTTAGGGGTGTTCTTGATATTTTTTGTTGTAATTAAAAGTTTCGGTGAAATCTTTGCGTTTGGGAAATTCGATGTGGGTTGATGGCTAATTTTAGGGTGGTTCTTAAAGAATTTCAGAATTAGAGCTCAAGATTGGGATTAGGGTTTGTATTGGAGGGGGTATTGATGGAGAACGAGAGAAACCCTCCAATCTTCACAAGATTATGGCTATGGATCCTTCGATGGCCGCCAATTTATCTTCAAAATTGGAGTTTTGATTCCTCTACTGGGTGCCATTAATGGAGATGCAATCGGAGGACCCACATGCACACACATCCCAAGGAGCTCACCCCGCTTTGATACCAATTTGATGCATATGCCAAAAATTGGATCCAATGAAGAGAAAACACATTGATTAGGTCTAGGGTTCCTTTGCCGACTAGTAGGCTAGATTATATATATTTTTTTATTTTGAAAATATACTCTTGTTTTTATGGAAAATGTTAGGTTGAAGAACGCTTGTTTAGGAACTGAAGTTTAATCTCTTTTGTTTTTTATATTGATTTTTTTTTTGGAATTTTATTTGTGTTGGGATTATGGAAATGTTTGGTTTGAACACCCTTATGCATTTTAAATAAGTATTATGCATTTTAAATATGTTTATCTTTACTTATAATTATTACATTTAATAATTTATTTAATAAAAAACAGTCTAGTCCTTGCTTCTTGAATATCCCTCGCCTAACGCCTTTTAAAACACTTTAAATTATCATTTGAGAGAGATTGTTGGGGTGGGTCCTACAAATTGTAATTCGAGAGATAGCGGGGGTGAAGTTGCTCGGGTGCCGGCGATGATAACGACCATCGCTAGTCCAATTTATTAGCGCTTTATTGCATACTTGAACTGATGAACCGGAACATGAGGGGTATAATTGTTCCTCATGTCATGCAATGTTAGATATGATACTTTACCTCCCAAATATATCGCCATGAATCATGGACATGCGTGCCGCGTCCGACACGCCACGACAAATTCAAAAAATTTAGGACACGACGACAAATAAATATTTTTTTATGTTTAAAAAGACATTAAACAACACAATAATTCTAAATCCCATAAAAATTACAATCATAATGCGAAAAAACTTATAAAGTATCAGTATTAAATTCATTATAAACATTGAACATCACGTTAATCATACTAGAATATACAAACCATTAGAGTCTTATACTTTACAAACAAATAAAAAAAAGATCATTCAAATGTTTGTCCTAATTGTTAACAAACATTTGATGTTAACACTTAATACTTTATTGATATTAAAGTGTTAACCGAGAAGCTGTGTTAATACAACTACGAGAGAGGGAACAAATTAAAAGAGGGGGAGAAGAGTTACTTGTGAAGTGTAAAAAAGGGTTAAAAACCTACTAACTTATGAAAATAATGGACCATTAAAAATTTGATTTCGTAAAATTTCCCCTATTTTTTTAGTGTTATTTTTTTTTGCCCCTGCTGTGTCCCTCCCGTGTCCAACCTTATTTTAATTCCATTTGTCCGACATCATGGTTCAAAATATAGGCCGATATCGAGACGATACGACCGAGTTGACTAGGTATCGGTATCCACCGATCCGATTCCACGTTACGAGTTGACTTTTAGAAGTTTTGTACGAATCGGGCCATATCGGTGATATCTCGGTAGTATCGGGCCATATCGGCTATATTTGGGTACTATCGGGCCATATCGGTGATATGTCGACAATATCTCGGTAGTATCGCCCATATCGGTGATATATCTCGGTATTTATTTATTTTAAATATATTTTAAAAAAAGCATAATTATTCACTTAAAATATATTAATTATTGTTATTTACTTAATTAATAATAAGTACTATTATTGCATATATGAAGAATAGATTACTTCAAATATATTGATTAAATTTAATTATTTACATAATTAATAATAAGTATTATTCCATTTATGAAAAATATAATATGTAAATAATGTATTATTATTTTTTACTTTTGTCCTTATAAAATCATGTGTAAAGTTTTATGCAAAATTGTTTTGCTAACCCATTATTGAACTATTATGGGATATTGCAGCTGACAAGTGCGACACAATATTAGTATACGAAATTAGACAATTTTATGCATATTAAATGATAATTTTATACTTATC
The DNA here is from genome assembly GCA_949130495.1 of Sambucus nigra. Lineage (NCBI taxonomy): Eukaryota > Viridiplantae > Streptophyta > Magnoliopsida > Dipsacales > Adoxaceae > Sambucus > Sambucus nigra. The sequence continues at coordinate 173,377,048 of OX422222.1, read as the reverse complement.
CAATTGAGTCATATCATTATTCTTATTTTTCTAAAATTTTCTATATTTTTTTAATTTTTTGGGTTAACTTAATAATATATCATTGTGTATCGCCTGATACCAAGACCGATATCGATATTGAGTTAAAAATTGAGCGTTCGAGTCATAAACCGATACGACGACTTTGAACCATGTCCGACATGCAACGTGGCGCGTAGGACACCTGTCCGTTTGAGTATCCGACACTCGTATGGGGCCTTCGGGGAAGTGTTCGTGCTTCATAGGTGTCGTCATATGACAACTTATGTCGACCTTCTTAGTAGTCGGAGCCTTCCATGAGTTGGGAGCTAATGGAAAACACATCCAACTTTTAGTGTGTGGAGTGTTTTGTTGAACCCACTTTCAAACCCGTGTATCTTGTGGGGATGGTATTGTTGAATTATTTTTTTTGGTGGGGGCGGGGCGGGGCGTAAACCTTCAATGAAAGAGTTGTTTTTTAATATCTGGAACTTTGTTGAAAGTTAGTGTAATTTGGGAAACTGGGTTGAAGAATTTAAGAGGTAATTTTTTTTTTGAGTCGTAACTATATGAAGTGAATGAAGTTTTAGGGTGGGTGGGTGGGTGGGAGGGTTGAGGGCGTAAACCTTCAATGAAAACAACTTCATGCATTGTTTTTTAATATCTGGCACGTGGTTGAAAGTTAGTGTAATTTGTGAAATCGGGTTGAAAATTTTAAAGGGGACGGACACTGAGATCGTAATTTCTCACCTTAAAACCCATTGTCATCATTAAGAAACCCACTCATCTCCCTTTGGGCATTGGTGGCTTCATAGACGTTGACTAACCGACGCCTAGTTACGTGCAACAAGGCATGTTCGCCGGCCTACGCCCAACGATCTTGCACGTCAACCGGCCTACGCCTAACTCCGTTTAGCCAACGCCCCACATTAAGGCAACGTCAGCCAACCGATGCCTATCAGTGGTGGCATCATAGATATTGACGACAAAGTTTTGAATCAGCAAAAGACGTGGTTCAAAGTCAAGGTCGATTACGCGACGATACGACCGAGTTGACTAGGTATCGGTGCCCACCGATCCGATTCCGAATTCCGAGTCGAGTTTTCAATTATTGATGTGAATCGACCCTATATCGGTAATTTCTCGGTAGTATCGGTGATATAGCGGTATAATCGGCCCATATCGACGATATCGCAGTAGAATAGGCCCATATCGGCGATATCGCATTGGAATCGGCCCATATTGGCGATATAGCGATGGAATCGGCCCATATCGGCGATATAGCAATAGTATCGACCCATATCGGTGATATATCGGCTCTCTCCGGTGTTGTGTTGGTAAGCGTGATTTTTTGGGGGGTTACGAAATGCTAATTGTTTTTTTAATTTAGTGTGCTGTGTGGGGGTTATTTGGTCATCGTGTGGGTTTAATTTAGTGCGTTGTATATGTGCCAATTTTTTTTTAAAGAATGCAAATGATCCAAATGTTATTTGTTATTATTTTTTATAAAATGTTCCCAATGTTATATTTTAATATGTTATTATTTATAAAAAAACGTAAATGTTATTCTTTTACAAATGAATATACAACTGTTATTATTGTAAAAATAATATTTGTATCCTCCAAACATTTGTAAAAATAATATTTGCATCCTTTTATGTAAAAATAACATTTGCAACACAAGTAAAAAAGAAATATTTGCATTCTCTTTGTGAAAAAATAACATTTCCATCAATTTAAAAAAAAAAACATTTGCAACCGAACAAAAAAAAAATATAACATTTACATTCCTTTTATAAAAAAATAACATTTGCATCATTTTTTTGTAAGAAAATAACATTCGCATCCTTTTTGTAAAAAACGATTGTAAAAAAAATGTAGTGCTTTGTCAAAATCACTATTTGTGTCCTCTTTGTAAAAAAATAACAATACTAAATAATAAACATTTCTATCATATTTAGAAAAATACAACATACTTAAAAAACACATTTTGTATCCTCTTACTAAAAATAATACTAAGAATATAATAGTTGTATCCTCTTTGTAAAAAAAAAATTATCCTCTTACTAAAAAAGTAATATTTGTTTTTCTTTGTAAAAACATAATATTATCCTCCGTGAAAAAAAACATTGATTTATTATGGAACATTGAATCTGACAAGTTCGCAGCACGTCAATATAATCAATTGTACAATGTTATGCATATTAAAGGATAATTTTAAACTTATCTGATTGGTTCACATTGTTAATCATATTTTTTTTTTTAATTTTTAGATTTTTTTCGGAATTTTTTGCTCTCTCTAGTGTATCTTTGCGTATCGCCTGATACCGTGACCGAGTTGAAAATCGAGTGGCCGATACCGGGACCGATACCGAGACTTTGAACCATGGCAAAAGATAAGGCCCCTTGTCTCCTTTGAGAAGCTCATCGCGAACAAGAATTTCCAATTTATGACCTCCTCTATTGTCCACCTTTGATGAGCTTAATTGTTGTGGCTGAGCAATGTAACAACCATAACTGACGCAAACAACTCGCACTAAACAATTATCACAACACAATTGAAGTGAAAGCTCCCTCCAATGCATACCACTATCAAATAAGGAGCTATTGCATCAATATATATATTATGGAAAGTCCAAGAAACCCTAAAGGGTCGAAAGGCCCAAAAATGACAAATTATCGGAAGTTAATCTTATAAATTGCAATTATCAATGCAGGCAAAAATCCAAATAAATATATATTCAGTTGTATGCATTAGAGGCAAAGGTCATCGACGGTGGCTGTGACAGCTGGAATTAGTCATTACCAGTGGCAGTATTCAAAACCCTAAAGGGCCGAAAGGCCCAAAAATGACAAAAATTATCGGAAATTAATCCTATAAATTGCAATTATCAACTCAGGTAAAAATCCAAATAAATAATTATCAACTCGAATCTGCTTCGGACTCGAGGACTTTTTAATAAAATTGGTGTTTCATAAATGTGTACTTTTGGCCTCTTTTTTTTTGTCCGACAGAGTTGAGCAAGGCAGCTTAACTTTCCACACACTTTTCAAGGCAACTTTTTTGCTCAACACTCTGTGTCCTGCCCTTCACATTATACATACATGTGGATTCCCACGTTCCACCTATTCGGGGAACATGGAGGTAGTGGGGAACCAAGGAGGTTTGGCTATATTGCTGTAAATACTACGCCTTAGTATTCGCTTAAGGCATTCATTGTTGTGCGGAAGCTTGTGTCAACAAATATTATTGGTGATTTTGATCGCACACAACCACCGCAAAAAATAAAATAAAAATATTGAGAAGAAATAAGAACACCAAATTTGACGTGGATGGGCAAATTGCTTAAACCACATGCCACAAAAGATCAATTCATTAATATTCAAATATCCCGAAGGGATTGCAAGTGGCTCTCACAAAATCCTCACAAAGCACTCTCCAAAATATTGTAAATTTTCCTACTCTTCAAGCTCCTCGGTTATCAGGTTATCAGTTGTGTTCTCCTCGTATGAAGGGTGAAAAACAAACAAAACGAAATAATAATGTAATTAGGAGACCAAAACCTTACAGGAACAAAAAAACTCATTACTTATCTAGTGAAAAAACTAAATCTAAATGAGTAAGATAATCCTCCTGTCCGTACAAGGTCAAAACCTTATTCATTTAGGATACCAACACATTTGGTAACTTTAGTTACCTAATTTGACTTGAAAAACAAGTCTTCAAAGCTGATAAAAACACCCACGTGAGAGGGCCTCCAAGCAATGCAAACTCTCATGAAATCCAAGTCCAACACAAACTCTATATATCACATGCACCGACTTAATCAATTACGAGAGCTGAAACAATTCGAGCCAAAACTGTTACAAATCTCCACGCTGACGAGATATATAGTCCAACTCCAAGTAGTTTCAATGAAAGATAATTCTCCACCTTGGCATGATGAAATCTCACACCATCCAAATGATCTTTGTAGTTTCCAAATACACTTGCCCAAATATGCATATGTCAAAAAATCGATGCAACCTCTGAGCTATGCTAGATGGAGCTTCACCGTAACCTCATTTTCCTTGAAGAAAATATAATTTACCTTCCTGAAATCATTTTATCACAATTAGAGCCCACGAGATGATTTTTATATTTTCTCCCCTCAAAGTAAGTTTTGTTGCTCTTTGAGGGAGATAAGATTTTCATTAAGTCCGGCATATACTGAACGTCTTTTAATACTCTGACCGTTCCATTATTCAACTTCAAACGAATTTGTTGGAGCGGGGTCCATTGAAAATGCGTATAGATCGAACTACATAAAAAACTATACATACGTGAAATCCTCCTATAAGGCAGATTTATGATTTACCTGCGAGATCTCTTTGATTTGATCTCGTTTTATCATAAACAGAATATGTGATGGCTCGATTCGCCTGACGATACTGTATTCCTGATATAGACAACCATGAGTAGAGGGTGGGCTCCTATTTCGCGACCACCTTCTTGTCTCCTCTTTCTTCTCCGCTGTCTCTCGTTCTCACAAGTATGAATTCGGGTCTTTTGTGTATCCAATAGTGACGGCTAGGTTAAGAAAGAATGAGACTTAGGTGCATATATATAGGCTACAGTAGGGACCTTAAGGAGAGATAAGGATGTGGCTCCAAATGGGCCTGAGAAAATCTAATCCTTCCCATGAGTCCCTTAATTATAATTAATACCACTAAATAATTATAATTGCAACTCCCACTCCTTAATTCAAAATTATATTTCGAGTTCCTCATTATTATTTACTTAATTCTCCCCACTTTAAGGTTACAGATACCCGTTAATAAAATAAATTACTGATAATTTATTTGATTAATTTCTTTAAGCCCTTGAGCAGTCCAACTTAACTTATTTGTATTGTCGGATTAATATAATCCACCTGCAGGGTTTGACACTTACAAAACTTATAAGTATCTCAAAGGGGGTATCACCCGTCTCTATACCGAGACTTGGATTCCATCCATAAAGGACTTTCCCCATACATTAATCACCATTACCCAATTTATCAAGATTACTGATCCAATAATGAATCTCATCCGATAAGTCAAAGTAATAAATAACTAGTGCTTGTGTCCATCAATCATATCCGGATTAAGAGCCTTAAGTAAAACTAATAATCACGAGATGTACATTGTCTTATAAAATCAGTATAAAAACAATGACCTCAAATTGGTCCCGTTCAATACACAGCGTACTAGCACAATAAGTTGAAATACAGTTTCCTGTAATCAAGATAGGCCTAAAATATTGTGTTACAGTCATACTGATGATGTGTCCAGTCCCCATTTAAGACTGTGAACGATGAAACTTATATTCCACTAGAACTGGTGATCTGATCTTCTGTGTGTAAGTCGTACTCCACACACCAGAACACCTACTTGGCAGAATAAAAGACATGGCAATATATAAAATACTGCAAACATTATGCCCATACATGATTCTCATTAAAATAGGAATATCTAATTTTATTATAATAATAAATCCATAACTAAAATTATTACATAAAGCATGGTTTTAGTCTACTTCTCTAACAATCTCCCACTTAGACTCACAGTCATGCTGCAATGCATTTCATTCCCATCCCCTCTACGTGACTTTTGAGCTCTTTTTGAAAGGGTATGTCAGGTTCTCTGATGCAATCTTCATAACTGTGACATCATCTCGCTGCACAAATTTTCGAATGAGATGATACTTACGCTCAACGTGTTTACCTTTTTTATGGCTCTTAGGTTCCTTTGAGTTAGCAACGGTACCGCTATTATCACAATAAAGTGTAATAGTTGATTGAACTAAAGGTACCACTCTTAAATCCATTACAAAGTTTCTAAGCCATACTGCTTCCTTGGCTGCCTAGGAGGCAACCACATATTTAGCTTCTATGGTGGAATCAACAATGCAAGATTGCTTGATACTCCTCCAATTAATGACTCCACCTCATAGGGCAAACACATATCCAGAGGTAGACTTCCTGGAATCTCTATCAGACTGAAAATCTGAGTCAGTGTACCCAATGGGTACTAGACTCTCTGACTGGTAGACTAGCATATAATCTCGTGTTCTTTTCAGGTATTTGAGTATATGCTTTACTTCAGTCCAGTGTTCTCGCCCAGGGTTAGACTGATATCTATTAACCATGCCAACACTAAAGCAGATATCATTTATAGTGCATATCATAACATACATAAGGCTCCGAACTGCCGAAGCATAAGGGATGCCTTTCATCTTCTCTATCTCATCAGGTGTCTTAGGACGCTGACCCTTGGAAAGAGATATTCCATGTCTGAAAGGAAGGAACCCTTTTTTGGATCTTTCATGCTAAATCTGGCAAGAATGGAGTCGACGTAAGTTGCTTGTGATAAACCCAACATCCTATTCTTGCGATCACTCATAAGCTTGATCCTAAGGGTGTGACTAGCTTCTCCCAAGTCTTTTTTATCGATTTAATCGAAGACAACACTCTAACATCGTTTCCAATGAGAAGAATGTCATCCACATATAATACTAAAAACACCACTACGTTTCGTTGCATTTCTTGTACACACAAGACTCATTTAGACATTGATCAAAACCAAAAGATTTGATTGCCTGGTCAAAACAAATGTTACAAGTGCTAGATGCTTGCTTAAGTCCATAACAAATGTTCCAAGTGCTAGATGCTTGTGTAAGTCCATAAATGGACTTCTTAAGCTTTCATAATTTATGCTCTTGGCCATGGGTAATAAAACTCTGCACCATATAGATACATTCGTCAATATTCCCATTAAGAATTGCAGTCTTGACGTCCATTTGCCAAATTTCATAATCGAAATGAGCCGTAATAGATAAGAGAATTCGGATGGACTTCATCATAGCTACCGGCGAGAAGGTTTCCTCATAATCGATGCCTTGTGAGTACATCCTTTTGCAACAAGTCGTGCCTTAAAGGCCTCAACCTTTTCGTCCACCCCTCTTTTCCTCTTATAAACCCACTTGCATCCTATGGGTTTTATCCCTTCGGGTGGATTTACAAGACTCCAAACCTGATTAGAATACATAGATTCCATCTCAGAATTCATAGCTTTAAGCCAAAATTCTGCATCTTTATCTTGGATAGCCTCGTTGTAGTTACAGGGATCGGCTTCGAGTTCAGCGGGGACCTTGTCATATGACTCTCCCAAGAACATAAACCGTTCAGATTGACGTATAACCCTCCCACTACGACGAGGTAGTCTCTGTGCTGTTCAGATTGTCAACACGTGTTATTTCATCCTGTATTGGTGGTGTTGAAGAATCTTGTTGGTTCCCTTGCAATTCTTTAAGAACAACTTTACTTCTGGGTTTATGATCCATCATATAATCCTCTTTCAAGAATTGGGCATTGGTGCTTACAATGACCTTCTGATCCTTAGGATCATAGAATAAATAACCCTTAGTTTCCTTAGGATATCCTACTAAGAAACAAACTTTTGATCTTGATTCAAACTTACTGGGATCTCTCTTTAGCACAAGTGCTGGACTACCCCAGATCCAGGGCTTGCGCCCAATCCACAATTCCTTGGGTGTAGTAGAGACCGCCTTTGAAGGTACCAAGTTTGGTAAATAAGTGACCGTTTCTAAAGCATGTCCCCGAAAGGAATCTGGGAGATCTGTATAACTCAACATGGACATAATCATATCTAAAATAGTCCTGTTCCTCCTTTCCGCTCCAAGGATTTCAAGCTCATTGAGAAGAGACGTCATCCTAAAACATGCTCCCTCACTGGGGTTCCTTCAGTCATGTTTGTATTCAGGAGTTCTTTCATGGCAACTTGCCTTGCAGAATGATTCTGATCTCCAAACATATCTTTGAGATTCAACATCATGCCATAGGCAGTGTTCATCGATTGATGCTGATGTTGCAGAACATTTGATGTAGATGCCAAAATGTAACACCGCGTCATCTCATCAGCCTGGGTTTCTTTTTTAGTTGCCCCCTCACCAGGTTTCTCAGGATAGATCTCATAAAGCACAAACTTGTACCCTTCAACAGTCAACACAATATCCAAATTCCTTTTCCAATCAATGTAATTAGGTCTCGGTTAATTTGTTTTCCTTGAGAATAACAAGTGGATTGAAAGAGTTTCCCATCTTAATACTGAGAATCAAATAATAAAATGAATTATTATATGGCATAAAACTTTTTGAATTCTAAATTAAAATTAATGTACCGTTTATCAATTTTAAAAGAATTCGTCGGCATCCCAATTACCATTTGAATAGTATTCCTCTTTAAAGAACCTACTTTCCCCAAAAAAATTAGGCAGGCTTATTCCTTTTAATTTTATTATTTAGACAAAACTTATGTTAAATAAAATTAAATAACAGAGACTTTGGTCCCACAAAATCATAGCATTCCTCTTTGGAGAACCTACCATTATTTTATGTCCAAGTGTATACCACTAACTAATTTTAGATTATCTCATATCACATAGACGCCTCCTTCGGGGGCCACCTATATGAATAATGAATCCAAAATTATCCTTAAGGAAATTTATACCGACTACTACAATAATTAGCATTATTCGTTGGAGGGCTTGCTTATTATTGAAAGTCTACAAATTGTTGATGGAGACCATGGGATTTTTTCTTGGAAAATTCCCTCTCCCACTTAGTAATTTAAAAAACTTTGTAAGGTTATAAAAACAGATGTGTCCAATTCGTAATTAATTTGAAAAATCTAGGACATTTGATATATTTTAAAAAATACCGAGATATCCCTATTTTAATATATCAAGCAAATGTGTGATAAATAAAAAATTTCAAATACCCTTGATCGTTAAAAAATGAATACTCAATTTTTTTTTATTCTCTAACCATGCATATTAATGTCCACAATTCAAAATAATTATGAATTATTCACATTTAGCATCTACATGATTTAAGTCGGGTTGGTATTCCATGTTGTCCATAATTCTAAGGGAACCGTTAATACATATTAACAACCCAACAATTAAGACATGAATAATAGAGATATAAATCAACGTAAATAAGAAAATTGAGATAAATATGGATTCCTGACTATTATGGTCAAGATATAACTCTGTCGTAGTCATCCTTGAACTCAACGCTTCATGTTGCCACTACGCTTGGACGGCACGGGGTTCCACCTGCCCGATCAGGTGGCGGGGTCGAGGGGGCCCGCCCTCGCGAGGGCCTAGGGGCAGCGCCCCCGCCTCCAAGCACTGCTTAACACTGTCGAAACTAATTTTTGTGCCAAAAACTGCCTCCGATCACCGATCTTATTTCACACTCCATTGACAATTACAATAAAAAACAGTAACAATTACAGATGTCCTATGCCTCCATGAAGGCGTTCACATTCTACATAAATATTACATTAATCCGGCATAAAAAATAACCACGAATAAACCATCGTGGGATCTAATCACATAAAATAAAAACATAAATACATGACCATAATAGTGGGATTAGATCGCTGCAAAACAAAAGTTAGCACATATCTATATTCTACCCAACATCGATGCACATATGCGATTGTTTTAATTGGACAACATGGCTGAAGTCAACCTATACGCGGTATTCTGATACCAATTGTTGGTGCGGAAGTTCGAGGGTCTATTGAAAACGCGTATAGATTGAACTACAAAAAAAGCTATACACACATGAAATCCTACAAGGCAGATTTAGGATTTATCCGCGAGATCTCTTTGATTTGATCTCGTTTTATCACGAACACAATATGTGATGGCTCGATTCACCTCACGATCTTCTACTGTATTCCCGATATGGACAGATACTACCTGTTAAGGTTACTGATAATTTATTTGATTAACTTCTTTAAGCCCTTGAGCGGTCCAACTAAACTTATTTGTAGTGTCGGATTAATATAATCCACATGTAGGGTTTGACACATATAAAACTTATGAAGTATCTCAAGGGAGTATCACCAGTCTCGGGACGTGAATTCCGTCCATAAAAGACTTTCACCATACATTAATCACCATTAGACAATTTATCAAGATTATTGATCCACTAATGAATCTCAACCGCCAAGTCAAAGTAATAAATAACTAGTGCTTGTGTCCACCAATCATATTTGGATTAAGAGCCTTAAGTAAAACTTACATTATCTTATAAAATCAGTATAAAAACAATGATCTCAAATTGGTCCCGTTCAATACACACAAAGTGTAGCACAATAAGTCGAAACTATACAGTTTCCTGTAATCAAGATAGACCTACTAAAATATTGTGCTACAGTCCTACTGATGATGTGTCCAGTTCCATCTAAGAGTGTGAACGATAAAACTTATATTCCACAAGAACTGGTGATCAGATGCTCTGTGTGTAAGTCGTACTCTACACACCAGAACACCTAATGGGCAGAATAAAAGACATCGGCAATATATAAAATACTGCAAACATTATGTCCATCTCATTGAAATAGGAATAACAAATTTTATTATAATAATAAACCCATAACTAAAATTATTATATAAAACATGGTTTTAGTCTACTTCTCTAACATAATTTTCCCTATCCCTTTTATTTGGCAAGTATTATCGCTGCTCATCAAAACTACGCCATATGACTTTATAAAGTTGGAAAACCAATCCCTATTGGGACATATGTGATGGGTAACTCGAATCCAAAATCTACTCATCTACTCAAGAGTGGAAATGTAACGGACAAAGGAACGTCGAAAGTTCCATAATCTTCGTCATCACTGCAAATCACATTCACTACAGTATCTTTTTTTTTTGACAAAGGACACATTCATAATTTTCAAGAATCGTCTTCCCCGACAAAGATGACCCTTCTAAATTTGATCGAGATTTTTCCTAGCTGTCAAATTTATTATCTGACTGCGCACAAACTGTCAATAGCTAAATACATGGCAATTGAATCATAAGACGAAATCATAAAGGAGCAAAAAACTTATCTATCCAAAAAACCCAAACCAAATGAGTAAGAAAATCATCTTGTGCGTACTATGCCAAAGCCTTATTGATTTGTGATACCAACACATGATGTAATACTTGACTTGAAAAACATGTCTTTAAAAGGATAAAATAACCCACACGACAGGGTCTCCAAACAAATCCAAACAAATCCAAACTCTCATGAAAACCAGGCCCAACATAAACTCTATCTATATATCACATGCACCGACATAATCAATTATGAGGGCCCAAACTAATCAAGCCAAAACTGGTACATTCACAACCATAGTCATACTAGCTCTGTAACGACTTTGCTCTAAACTCTCCGTTACAAGAATTGCTTTGTGCTTTCACCCTCAATCTCCAACCCTCTTTGGTCCTTCACCTCATGTGATTGTGTGTAACACCTTACCAAACTGTAAGGACCATCCCCAAACCAATTCCCACAAATGCCAGTACTTAGCTTTCGGTAGAGAATTCACCTCTTACACATACAAAAATATGAATAATAGTGTACGTGTCCTATCCGTCTCCATTTTTTTAAAATAAATTTCACGTCGACGTGTCGAGTTGTGAAGGTGAAGTGTTATAGAATATGCACTTATCTATGATTTAGGATATTTTTTATGTTCCCACTAAATTATGCACCTCACCCCTATTTTAAGGAACTGGCAACTTACCCCACATTCCTTCCGAACTAAACGCAATTCATTCTAAGTGGGGTGAGTTTCTTAAAATTTAAATTACAACAAATATCTGATTCTCAGTTTGCCTCAATCACCTAGACCGTCACAACCATTGTCACCCCATTACGGCCTCCACACTACCACCGCCGCCACATAAGCATACCATCATAGATTCTGCCGCTCAAAAACAATTACCACACCTACCTTTACAAACGGATGGTGTTGGCGGAGATGATTATAAATTCGTGGCAGCATTGCTGCAGAGATGTGGGCGAATGGTGTTAGGTGGATTGCCGGTGTTGATGGTAAAGATGGTAGCTGATAGTGGCAAAAAAGCCTGCCTTATTTGACAAATCACCTAAACATTAATTTTCTCAATGTCCTTTTGACAACTTAAAACCAGTGAACATCACAACAAACATTGCATCATGTGCGGTATTTTTGCACATCACAAAGCTGTGTTTTTGACTGGTGGTGGTGGAGCAGTAGTGAAGTTACTGTGGTGGTGGGGGGCAGTACAGAAAAGGCAGGCAGTACAAAAAGGTTAAGAATATAAGTGCCGTCAGTAGCAAGAATTGATAAGGATTTTGGATTAGTTTAGTAATCGTGTTTAAAAATTTTAGATGGGGGTGAGGTGCAAGATATAGTGTGCGCACGAAAAAATTCTCTTAATTTAAGCTTATCCATGAAACACATGCGAGATTGCAAGTTTGCATTTATTAGGGCTCAGTCTAACTGCTTAGTTCAGTTCACTTGGAGAACATCATCATATTGTTTTGAATTGTGTAGCATATTATGACGTATAGAACCGGAGACGAAACCACGGTTTGTCCGGGGGGCATGGCCCCCTCCAAACCTTTTCACATCTTTACTGTAATGTTATACAAAATGTGGAGTTAAAAAGTTTTTGTTTAAGAATCAGTGGAGGTATGGAGATATTTTCTACCTGGTCAACCTGTGAGTAGGTTATATAGTAGTAACACTCACCTTTTTAGATTGTATTTTAAAATCTAATTTGTTTATTTATTTTTTCACTATTAACTTAATTTCTAGCCTTTATATTCAATCTACACTTTTAATATAAATTTTAATCTAAGCGCAAAGTAACCTTTTGCCCTGAGTTTGTATTCCAATTACATATGCAATTTTAACCATTAAATCAATTTTAATTGCAAAATTTGACATAATTGTAAATTTAATTTTTTCTACTAATATCTATAATGATGCATTTACTATTTTTGACCCTAAATAGAATCTAATTGTAAATATGTACTTTTCCACTTTTTTTTTTTATCTTTTCATTTAAGTATGTTTGCACTGACTTTAACACCAATTAAGTTTTATAAAAGGTCATCTAATCATACAAAAATTCATACAATACTATATTAAAAGATGAAATAATAAATCGGACATATGTTTATACACAAGCAATTAAACTGGTTCTTTTGTGTCATTCTTGAATAATTTGTGATTGCCATTAATTCAACATGTTCATTATTTGTGTTGGTTGATCTTGTCAATTTTGGTTTCGTGTAAAAAACTGGTCAACCTTTAGTTCAAGGACTTAGGGTCGATTTTGAGTCGCATCACCATGTTTATTACTAATTGTGAAATGCGCTAAACTCAAAATTATCTCACTAATCGTTCTAAAGCTGCTCAACATCAGTGCAATAAACCAAAACAGTTCCGTTCGGCTGCTCCCCTTAAGTTTAGTTTCTGGTTTCGTCCCTGTACAGAACCAGCCTGTCTTAGCCTATTGTGTATCAATTCGGAAAGCACTTCATCATGGAAGAGTATCTTTGTGAAATTTGATCCGAATTGCTTGCTGATCATGGAACAGTGTATCTTTGTGAATTTTGAACCGAATTGCTTGCTGAACTACCTGGCTATGGACCATGCATTGGCGTGTTTTACCAATGCTAATGTCATCCAAACAATAAAATAAAATTGACAGCTCAGGAACTTTTTTTGTGTGGGTGGGGTGGGGGGACAAATGACCCAAGCCTAGACGAGCATTAGGTTGTCCAAACTTGGCTTATCTGCAGTATAACTCGACCTGAGGTCGTCTAAGCCTGATCTAAGCTCGAACTTGGGTCAGTATGGTTTAAAAACTTGTAAAAGTTCAGCCTCAGACTATTTGCATTTCAACATGGCTTGAACTTGCTCGAGCCTGAGCTAGCATTAACTCTAGCTTGGTCAGTAAAATCATATCAAATGAAAAATTCAAATGCTAAATTAAATGACATCTAAGTTTGACAAAATTATATTAAATGACATAACTTTGATTAAAAGTACAGCAAGCGACTTCAACAGTTTACATAATATAAACACCAAAGCATAAATATCCATCAAGCTAAAAAACGAGCTTAGAACAAAGATTGAGTTGATTTAATTTAGATAATGAATGTTTTGCAATGCTAGTTAAGGCGAGAGAGATTCATGAAATTCAGTGTTTAGTATGTCTATTGTAAATTTTTTTTGATGATGGCTCATCATATGAATGAATATTTATTGTCTGTGTTGTGACACGTTTTATTGCAGTTAATTCTAAACAAGGTTCTTATGCTTGGTTCCGGGACTCAGACAATCATTGGACGGCCTATATTGCCTGAGGCAGCTGTTCATGCAGTCGTTGAAGAGCATGTAAGAGTGACATCTAATATATTTTATTAGTGCCTGCTACCTGTATACGAATCTTACCTATATATAGTAATCACCGAAGATATATGATCTGGCTTATTTGAAATTTTAAAGTAAAGGCCAAACATAAAAGCTTGATATACAAGTGGGAGTGGTGAATGTAGCGTAACGTGTTACGACACTCACTTCTCTCTCTCTCTCTCTCTCTCTCTCTCTCTCTCTCTATCTATCTATCTATCTATCTATCTATATACGTGCGTGCGTGTGTGTGTGATGAGAATGGCTTTCATATTAGGACATATTAGTCATTTTAATATTTGTTATTAGTTGTCCTTTTATTTATTTTAATTGGCCTCCAAGCATGTTTGGGACTAATTAGGTATATTTTTGTTAGTGATTGTCCTTTTTAGTCATTTAGGTAATTACTTGGTTAGCAAGTAATTCCTCCCATATAAATATCCATGCACCCCTCATTTGAGGATCATCTTTATTCACCGCCTGCAATGATACCTCCCCTTCCTGTTGGTGTTGTTCCACCTGTGCCAGGTGACGTGATGGGTCTTGATGCTCATCAGGACGCGGGTCCCCTATCTATGACCCTTCAGTTGCTTTTCCGGAGCCTCCACGGGGATATCCGCATTGACGTGCCAATGTTTGATGGACGGTTCTCTCCAGATGCCATGGTTGACTAGTTAGCTTCGATGGAGACAGTTTTCGAGTACAAGCGGGCCCAAGGTCGCTCCTGTGTCCTCCTTGCAGCCATCAAGTTCTAGGATTTTGTCCGGGTTTTGTGGAACGACCTTTGCTATCGCTGCGCGGTGGTCGGGTTGCCTCCAATTCAGATTTGGCCTGAGCTCAAGGCCGCTCTCCAGGCGTCCTTCATTCCACCTACCTACGAGCGCGACCTCTTCACTCGCGCTCAGGACACTTTATCGGTAGTGGCGTATACAGAGCAGTTTCGGCTTCTATGCACCAGAGCTCGCCTACCCGAGACAGAGGACCAGCGGATCGACCGCTATATATTGGGTTTGCAACCACATATTAAGCACGATCTGGGTCTGAGAGAGATACCGACTTTCCTGAAGGCGATCGAGTACGCGGCCAAGGTCGAGGCTTACCACACGACGCTCACAGCTCTCCCGACCTCACGGGCTCCGCCTACTCCCATTTTCGCCCCGGTGTGACACCCCGCCTAATTAAATACCGGGTGGCCAGTCCTTTATAAAATTTAAAACAAAATATCCGGTTGGTTCATTCTTAGCATCACTGTCGAAAATCAATTTTCGTTTTAACCACTAAATAATTAATTAAACTAGTGCCAAAACATTTTATTGAATTATATTAAGTCCATTAATTTAAACTATTAAAACATTCACCATTTTCATGCATAAATCACTAAAGAATAAAACATCATCCAACTGAATATAATAAACTGGAATAATCGTCCCAGTCGAATAAAAATCCAAACCAACAATAATAAATCCAACTGAAATGGAAATGCTGAAATAAATAAGTACAATTTTCCCCGGACATAAATAAAGTGAGAATGAGCGACACATGCCCTAACTGAGAAGTTTAAATACTAGAACTGAAAGGATAGAAGTGGAGGCGTCTAAATGCGAGGACCTGCAACTTCCACAATGGCTGCAACACGTCAAAAGATCCAATGTTTAACTCTGGTGCCCCTGTTGCTGGGCACCTAAAATAATGCACAAGAAAAGAGATTTTTGCAAGAGACGGGTCAGAGCCCGAGTGTAAAAGATTTTAAAACAATTTAGCAAGTAATTTAAAGATGCTGTAAAGCAAATATAAAACACATGTTAGATTTTCGCACACTCGCTTGAGATTCTCACCTCTCAACTAATGTGCACGCCTAACCTATCGCTAAACTTCTCTAGACATAATTCTCATCTAACCAGTTTGTAGATATAAACTATCTTTCTATCATCCGTAGTAATATCCCGAAATCCCCTGTACCATTACTATGCATTGTTCTTATATATACTAGCCCGAGTATAAGTTTCACAAAAGCTGTTTAAGGGTTCACATATTGTCTGAGATAGGTTGGTCAACTCACACATTTTCAAGAGGTGGGATCATTGCTATTGCTGATTTCTTTCCACCTTTTAGAAATGAGGATAATTGTATTGTTGTTTCTTTTGAGATTGAGTTGTTGCCTTAGGTTGATGTGGGTGTTTTTGAGTACGTGAATTTGTCTAGAGGGTAATGGGTGTTCAAGGGACGTTTGGAGGTTGAGTTGCAGCGCCTTGCCTTGAGGGTGCTCATCATGGGTCATTAGGATTGCATTTGGCACCGGTGACACTCCTCAAGACGTTGGTGTGTTGACTTTCAGTGTGGTAAGCTTTGTAGCCGTGTTCGTGTTCGTCTGCCTTGGTTGGGATTCTGATTACACCTTTGCTAGGATGCTTTTGTGGAAGGCTCCCTTTCTCGGTTGGGGCGGGGAGAATGAGACCGTTCATTTGATTATGGTGTTCACCTCTCATGCTTTCATGCTCATGGACGAGTTTTTCTTAGTCGGGGAGAGTGACATGTACGAGAGTCTTGAAGATTTATATTTATTTTTGTGTTTTATGATGTTATTTCTCTCTTCTAGTTGCTATATTAGGTCACAAATTGACATTTCCTTTTAATTTTTATAGTGTGCCTTTTTGTCATTTTCATTTGAAGGTTATTTTGACTAGCAAGATACCCTCACCTATAAATAAGGTCGTTGACCATTTTTTGTTACCACTTTACTTTTGGAGATGATTGTTTGAGAGAATAAATTTTTGTTCTTAATATTGTTGTTATTGTTGTGAAAATGCTTCCGCTAACATCAAATGGAGGTCCAGCCTTTTATATTTATGACTCCCCTATTTTGAGTCATAATTCTGAGTGCTATTTAAATTTTTTTATAGTTACCTTGTTCTTCAGTTCTGACCTGGTTACTTGGATCGTGCCAGGTTAACGAAGTCTCACATGATTAACTATAAATGCCGATTTCTCGTAAGATTGAAATATACTCCACTAATCATGAATTTGGTCCTTATTTTTTGTAAATTGACCATCGATTGGAGGGATGAAATTATCCAAATGGGTTTGTGTTATTTTAAATTGAGAAATATGAATATGTTCCTAGATAGTTGGAATAGGATACATATAGGCAGCTTCAAATTGTGACGGGTTTTCTTGATTGCGATACAACTTGAATTGCTTGTGTTTAATTTTTCCAATTGTGAGTTTTTTCTTCCGTTTTCTTTCCAGGCATTAGATGCAAAAGTAATCATATTCAAGAAAAAGAGAAGGAAGAACTATCGCCGAACAAAAGGGCATCGTCAGGTAAATTGGATTACTTACAAAGGAGGTCGGGTTGATAATCAGATATAATTTAATAAATTTATTAACTTGGTTGGTTTTAAGGCCATCTCAGATGTTTTTATTTTGGGTCAAGGTTGATTTCTATATTAAAAAAGTAAAAGGCACACACTTTTCTATGTGCTTTAGCAATATGATGTGACAGAGCCAACAGAGCATTTAGGTGTAGAAATACTCTTGATAGAAAAGATGGAAAAGACAAATTTTTGTAACTCAATTTTTTCCGAGTCAATATTTCCGTGAATTTTTTTGCCAAGTCAAAGTTCTCTTTTACGTGTTTTGATTGTAGTTATACAAAAATATGGAAAAGATTGAGTTATTTAGGCCTAAACAATAAAAAATTGCCTTACTAATTTTTTCATTGGGTGGGAGTTAAGAAAGTAGAAGTTGGAAAATGCTAAATTTTATGCTTCAATAAGTTGTACATTCTTTATGGGTGGAAAGTCTTTGGAGGAAAATTTGTGCAATCAAAACACTCCTAGAGTTTGAAAGTAATGAATCTTACACACTTGCCATTGCAAATATTGCCAATCAAATACACCCTTGGACAATGTGCATATGACAGTGATAATTTAGAAAGAAACACATCAACTTTTAAAATAAATAAATTGAATTGTCTACAATTTTATTGTTAATAAAATTATTATGCTTTTCTAAATTTTTGTGATCTATAAACAAGATTCATATCAACATAAAAATTTGTAAGAAAACAAGTTAACTGATGAATAGGGTTCTATGATAGTATTGTAGATACATTTTCTTGAGATTTTTTTTTAATCACTCTAAAAAGGGGTGTTATAGAGACTTTTAGAGGGGTTTGACAGATGATAGATCGATTTGTATAGAAGATTCAGTGGCTTTGAAGTTGGATTTATTTTCTTAGTCCGTGGTTGCCTTTTAGGAACTGACGAAACTGAGGATAACTGATATAGAAGGAATTGAAAAGCCAGAAATTACAGAACCGACAAAGACCGAAAAGGCGGCCGTTAAGAAGGCCGAAAATGTAGCAGCTGCTGCATAAAGGAGATCTTTCTTGTAGGGAGTAGTTTCCTCTTTGTTATGAATTTTTTCCCCTTATCATTTTGTTATTATTATAGTTTTTTATTTTTAATTTTTAAATTTTTTTTATATTCATAACTTTAAAGTTCTCACTGAGCCCCATTTTGCTAATTTTCATATTGTACTATCAGGATAACGTTCTAGCAGCTAGGTAACGTGTGTTGTGTTGTAGGTTTGGATATATCGAATTTTGTTGGTTTTTGTATTTAGTGTGATTCACATTGTCCAATATGAGCTCAGATTTTTATGTCCCCTTGCTGAATAAAGCATAAGATTCCATTCTACATGTTTAGCCCGTTTGGGCAGTCCATACCATTTATCAAGCCTGTTAGGGTCAGCCTAACTTGCTAGCCTGTCCCGTTTGAATATTATAAATATCTATTTTTGTTCTCTCTGTGTCTCTCTCATTGGGTCCTGATAGTATTTTCCAAAGGACCCACGTTAAGAACCAAAAAATAGTAAGATGAGGATTCCCTAAATGGCGATAATCATTACCATGCTCTCTTACTTCTTACTATTTGAACCTTAAACATATGCCCCTAGGATTTGTGTTATCATTTTCCATTTTTAGTTGCTAATAATTTCCATTTCATAAATCCCTTGATGTTCGGAGTGCTAGTAGTGCTTTGATCTGGGCTGGACTGACTAGGCCTCTTATCTGTCAACGGCCCTAGTAAATTCACAAGCCGCTTCTAAACAGGACGGGTAAGATAAGACTATTTAAGAGGCCTACCCTTGAGCTTTAACAAGGCTGCCATGTTTCAAGTGCATCCATAGTTTTGTTACTACTATAGCAAACGCCTCTTATATAAATGAACTTGATACACCCAAAGTCAGTACGTCCAAAATTATTCTAATGTACCTAAAGAGTAGACCCATGAACTGGCTTGCAACTTGTCAGACTTTAATTTACCAAAGAGCTTTTTATAGTTGCAGCTATGGGTGTGTTTCGGATGGATCGGATCGGAATAGGGGTGTTCGAAAAAAAATTCAAAATATTCGGAATTTTAAAATCCTTTCCAATTCGGAAAAAATAAAAATCGGAATATTATTTTTTTTCCTATTCAGTTCATTCGGAATATTCTGAATATTCAAAAATTTCGGAAACTTTATTATTCGTAAAAATTTCGGAATAATCAGAATTATCAGTTATAATATTTTTGAAAAAATATTGGAAATGTCAGTTTGGAAAAGGATATTTTTAAAATAAAAATAAAAATAAAAATAAAAATAAAACGTTCCACTTTACATCACCTATGTAATAAACTACGTAATAAACTACGGATCTATGTGAATGACAAGGATATGCATTTCATTTCATTTTGGAAATGCAATAAACTATAGAGCTATGCATCTCATACCATTTTGGAGAAAGATCAATCACGGTTTGACTACGATACTAAGAAACTACAAAGTTATGTGAATGAAAAAAAAAATTACTGTTTACCTACTTAAAAAAAGGAAATGCAAGAAAGGTTAACAACTATAGCAAACTCTCTCCATCAGTTTTTTAGATACAAAAAATGAACAAAAGGAAGACGAGGGAATCTTAATATATATCATCCTTGGAATCTAAATTCGTATAACAATTGAATATAATTCCAATGTTTTTCAATTTAGGGTTAGTGTGATGTAAAAGGTTAATATATATGAGTATATATTAATAGTTGAGATGGTTTTAAATGGAGGGTCAAGATTAAACTAATAAATAATAAATTTTATATATAAATAAGGATAGTAAAAATGTATTAAAATAAACAAAAATATTATTATTTCGAAAAATATTTTGGATGGATTGGATCGGTGTGATATTGGAAATTTCAAAAATTCGGAATCCATATATGATTTCCAATTCCATTCCATTTTTTTTCGGAAAATTAAAATGGTGCCAAAATTGAAAAAATTCGGATCGAAAAACGAAAAATTCAGAAGTTCGGAAATAACTCACACCCTTAGTTGCAGCAGTAAGTAGTTCTAGCAAAAGGAGTTATGGCATGATAACACAATCAATGTAAAGTTATTGATTAATGCGTGAATCCTTAATAGTTTTGGGTCATATCAATGCTTACCTGATAAGACATAATAGGTTTGGTTTTCATCCACTTCACACGTTATAAAACTTTAAGCCCGTTAATGTTTATTAATTTAAGTAAATAAGAGATATTGTTGATGGGCCTTCTGAATTTTTTATGTATTTTAATGTTTATTTAGTTGGTGAATATTAACAAATGAGAGCTTAGTAATGTAACGAGATTCTAATTGAGTTGGTTTGGGCCTAGTAGATACCGGTATAAGATTCAAAATGACTTATTAACTTAATCGATGATAACGGGTGAACACGAGACGACACAATGAGATAATATGTCGAGTTTGATTATGATTTTTTCACTTAATAAAAAGTCATCCATTTAGACACAATCTTGATAAGTCTCGAACACTACAATAATCAACACGAACATGACTCGAAACAATTCATTGGTAGGTCTAGTAGTAAGCCTTAAAAAAGCTTTACAAGATACTTAACCACCAAAGTGCTGACTCAAGCAAGGGAATTTTGGCAGTTGGTCGGTCAAGATCGGGTTAATATTTGGGCATTTTTGCAGTTGGTCGGTCAAGATTTGGTATTATTTCTTTGTTTAATAATGACATGAAAAAGAACCCGAAAAAGGGGAAAAAGAGCTTTTTCGTAATGGATGACCATAAAAGCCATAATCTATTGATATATGGTGTAGATCTGGATGATTGATGGACGATATCCCAAACATATCCCAAACTTCTTGCTCCCACCGACCGATTGAGGTATTTTGGTCGACTTACACCCCTTTTAATATTTAATTTGAGCACTTCAACCTTCAATGTAATTTTTTTAGCTTGACCTGGAGTGCCCAAATTATAAATTGGAAGGGCCCTTTCCAACACTCTAATAAGATGACTATTCCTTTTAATACTTAACTTGGACTTCGACACACCAACCATCCTTTTAACTACTTACACTTTGGTAACAAATAATCGATCCATGTTAGAGTCAACTAATTCCTCCACCCTTTAAGGATATATGCATTCTTCATGTAAACTTTCAGTTCAATGTAAGTAGTTAAAAGGATGGTTGAGTATATGCTTTATTACAGTTCAATGTTCTTGTCGATGATTAGACTAATATCTGTTGATCATGGATATAACAAAGTAGATGCTAGGCTTAGTGCATGAAATATTATACATGAGGCTTCCTACTACCGACTTCATTATCTCCACCTCTTGAATGTCTTAGGACGCTGATCATTGGATAAAAAGACTCCCTGTCTTTAAGGGATGAAACCTCTATTGTAATCTTAGATGCTAAATTTGGCAAGTATTGAATCGATATATAAAGTTTCTAATGAGCTTTACATCCTATTCTTGCGATCCATCAGAAGCCCGATTCCAATAATGTGACTAGCTTCTCCCAAGTCCTTCAGGGCAAAATAGTTAAACCATACTTTAACATTAGATATAATCAAACATTGTACCCTATTGTGGTGTTATGGGCCCAGGACTGGGACCCGGGAGGAGCGGGACTCGCTGTGTACGGGCAGCGGCTTCGCGATTCGGTTGCGATCCCTACGGGGACGCGAGAGTACTTGTCTCTCGTTCTGCCATTTCTCCTTGGGATCGGGTTTATCGGTTAAGTTGGTTCGATGATTGCCCCAAGAATTGTTATGTCTACTATTTTAAGATTAAAAATAGTACATACTTATTAATGAAATAATTATTACAGACTAAAAACGAAATTACAGAAATGAGAATAACTTACTTGATATTGCAGAATTAATAAGAGAAATAAAGAAGATAATAAATTCGAGCCCTGTAGAACAGTCTCCTTAAGGCAAATTTATTCCCTCCAATGTGCACCAAGGTTATTGAATAATTGCCTCCCAAGATAGAACGAATTTCTCGAATAAATTATGTAGCACGACAATAATCAATTCCAACGGACACAAATCTGTGTTAATACTCAACCGGAACAGTAATACGATATGCAGAAATGAAGAAAAAAAATTTCTGGATGAAGGAAATAATGCAGTAGCATTTTCGAAATTTTTTGGAGGGTTTTTTGTTGACTGCCACTAAAACTAGAGGGAATAGTTTGTATTTATAGCTTTGGTTTTGACTGTTTGACTATTGGGAACAGTCAAAATCAAAATTAACTGTAAATAACAGTTAATTTCGTTAACTGTTGACATTTGACAATTAACTGACAAATAGTTAATTAATAAATAATTAATTTCATAATTAATTAATAAAAGCTCAGAAAGTTAATTAAACTCGCCCCAAAAGGATAAAGATTTTTTACAAGCCCAAGCCGAACCGAGCCGGCCGGTCGGCCGATGCGCGCGTGTGGGCTTTTGGCCCAAACCACATGCATAGTGTAGGCCATCTCCCCTTCAAAGAGTTGGGATGCCCCAAGGCATCCAAGCCTTAGTCCATTATTTGGGTTTTATTAACTCGTCATTTTTTCACTACTCTTCCAATGTGAGACAGGAGTTAAAACATACCCAATTCATTAACTTTCATTACTTTGTGAGTCACTTTGGGGACATATTTATCATTCATAACTTAATGAAGTTGTACATGTGAATATATTACGTTAATCTCCTTGCGAAGGAGAACGCGTTCGTATATGGTCCCACAATTATCGTGGTGTGGGTCCCACCTAAATTTGAGCCCAAAGTTGCTCAAAATTCTATCCAGAAAATTTTGGAGAGCTTTTTAAGTCCAATTTTTTCAACAATCCCCCACATGAATGATATATTGCTATTAATAAAAACAAACAGATGCTTATGCAGATGCAAACACAGGTTGAGTAAAACAGAAGATTTATTGCATCGGGAGAAGTAGCCTAGTGGCCTTGAACTTTCCTTAGTGATATACTATCGGATTTACTTGGTTAATCAGTAGACTTCACGTCCTTGAACCGTCAACCATTTCTATAAATCTAGACAACAGTATTCATATAATAATTCTTCAACACAGTTGGTTCTCACGTTTGTGTTCATTTTGGCCATGAACACCACTTAGTTCCATGAGAATTTTAGAGAATTTGCCTTTTATTATTCTCATAGAAGTGGTCCTCTTCTTACTCACGTAGGTGACTTCCATAAAGAGTATCCTGCAATACCCCACATAGACATACTAAGATAAAGATGTCATTAAAAGCATAACTTATCCTAATTTCGCGGCAGATGTGCACTGTCTCATCTTTGGAATGGATATGATTAAATATCCTCCAGTGCTTTCTGAATACAATGTAGTTCGGTTTGCTCATTGAACCAAGATCTTGGGATCTCCAGTCATCTAGGTTGGGTAGCCACTATATTGATTCTTATTTATTTATAGGCTTTAGACTCATTCCTCTCGATGATCTTTCAACTTGCTCTCGGTTTAAACCTTTCGTTAGTGGATCCACAATATTATCTTTTGACTTTATGTAGTCAATTGAGATAATTCCATTTGAGAGAAGTTGTCTAATGGTATTATGTCTACGAGGAATATGTCGTGACTTTTCGTTATACATGTGATTCTGTGCCCTTCCAATCGCTGATTGACTATCACAATGTATACATATTGCGGGCACAGGCTTCGACCAATTTGGAACATCCTCTAAGAAATTTTGAAGCCATTCAGATTCTTCTCCAGCTTTGTCTAGTGCAATGAATTCGGATTCCATGGTCGATCTAGCAATGCGCGTTTGTTTTGAGGATTTTCAAGATACGGCTGCACCTCCAAGGGTAAACACATACCCACTCGTAGACTTAGAGCCTTTTGTATCAGATATCCAATTTGCATCACAATGTCCTTCAAGAACAGCTGGATATTTAGAGTAGTGCAATCCATAGTTTTGAGTGTATTTTAAATAACCCAAAACTCTCAATATTGCCTTCCAGTGATCTCTCCCTAGATTACTCGTAAATCGACTTAGCGTACTTATAGAATATGCTATGTCCGGTCGTGTACAGTTCATGATATACATTAAACTACCGATAATACGAGAATATTCTAGTTGAGATATGCTTTCACCATTATTTCTTGCTAGATGTAAATTTACATCTACAGGTGTCTTGGTAGGACTGATATCATACTTCTTGAATTTTTCAAGTACTTTCTCTATAAAATGAGATTGAGATAACATAAGTCCATTCGATGTTTTAGAAATTTTAATTCCTAATATAACATCAGCAATACCCAAATCTTTCATGTCAAATCGACTACTCAACATTTGTTTTGTAGTTTTGACAATTTCTAGGTTACTTCCCATGAAAGCATATCATCAACATAGAGGCATACAATGACATATCCATTTTGAATGTATTTAAAATAAACACATTTATCGCATTCATTAATTTTGAAACCATTTGATAACATTGCATTATCAAAATTTTCATGTCATTGTTTAGGTGCTTGTTTTAATCCATAAAGTGGTTTAACAAGCTTACATACTTTTCCTTCTTGTTCGGGAGCGTTGAACCCTTCCGGTTGCTCCATATAAATTTCCTCGTCTAATTCACCGTTTAAGAATGTGGTTTTTACATCCATTTGATGTATTTCAAGTCCATTAATAGCAACTATTACTATTAACATTCGAATGGACGTAATTCTTGTTACCAGTGAATATGTATCGAAGTAATCCAACCCTTCCTTTTGCCTATAGCCTTTAGCTACAAGTCTAGCTTTATATTTATCAATTGATCCATCGGCCTTCAATTTCTTTTTGAAGATCCATTTATAACCTAACGGTTTTGAACCAAGTAGAAGATCCACTAGTTCCCATGTGTGATTTTGTAATATGGATTCAATTTCACTATTAATTGCTTCTTTCCAATTAGAAGCATCGGGTAAGGATATAGCTTCTTTGTACGATTGAGGTTCATTTTCTAGCAGATATGTTAGAAAATTCAGACCGAAAGAAGTCGAGGTTATTGCTCTTTTACTACGTCTTGGTTCATCCTCTATTGTTTCAATAGGTTGATGAGTACCACTTGTAGTAGCTTGATTTGTCCTTTTAGAAGGACCAGATTCTCGGGTCATGTTATACGGGAATTCATTTTCAAAAAATGAAGCGACCCTCGATTCAATAACCGTATTTACATGAATATTCGAAATCTCAGATTTACAAACTAAGAAACGATATGCACTGCTATTAGTAACATAACCGATGAATACACAGTCAACGGTCTTTGACCCTATTTTTACCTTTTTAGGTTTAGGAACCATTACTTTGGCTAAGCACCCTCACACTCATAAATATTTATAGCAAGGTCTTCGACCTTTCCATAACTCATAAGGCGTCTTATGAGTTTTCTTGTGTGGTATTTTGTTAAGAATATAATTAGCATATAATAAGGCTTCCCCCCAACAAGTTCTAGGGAGCTCCTGAACTTATCAATATAGAGTTCATCATCTCTTTCAATGTACGATTTTTGCGTTCAACAATACCATTCGATCGAGGAGAATAAGAAGCGGTGGTTTGATGAATAATTCCATTTTCAGAACAAAATTCCTCAAATGGATATTCATATTCACCTCCTATATCACTCCTAATAGCCTTTATCTTTTTGCTTAATTGATTCTCAACTTCATTCTTATATTGTTTGAATGCATTAATAGCCTCATCTTTACTATGTAATAAATATACATAGCAATATTTTGTGCAATCGTCAATAAAAGTAATAAAATACTTTTTTTCACCTCTAGTTTGTACAAATTTTAAATCATAAATATCTGTGTGAATTAAATCTAGTGGTTTGGTGACCCTTTCAATAGAATGAAAAGGTAATCTAGCTAATTTTGTTTCCACACAAATATCACATTTATGATTTTAATCAATATTAAATTTTGGCAAAAAATCCAAGTTAATTAATCTACGCAAGGTATCAAAATTAACATGTCCTAATCTAGCATGCCAAATATTAGAAGACTCAATCAAATAAGTATAACTAGGAATTTCATTCATAGGGGATGCCTTAGGCATCAATGTCATTACATTCATTTTAAAGAGCCCCTCATACAGGTAGCCCTTTCCCACATACACATCATTTTTAGATAATACAAATTTATCAAAAACAAACATAAGATTAAACCCATTCTTGCTTAGAAGTGAAACCTTTTAATGGCTAATTTAACGGCTAATAACTCCTTTTCAAAAATGATATTTAAATTCACTTGGTTCGAATTTTTCGGAGTTGTAACCACAAATATATTCATGTTTTTGAACAGACTTTGGAATATAAGTTTTTCTACTTGTGATCCCAGAAAATTTAGATTGACGTTCGTTCCAAATTCTTGCTGGTATGTCTTTTAACACGCATCCCCAACACGAATCTGAAGCATCGGTTTTGAAAATAAGTTTATGACCGGTTTGAGGAAAATAAACTTTTGGGCAATGTAAGGTAACATATTTTTTAATGTTACTCACAATCATGGAGTCTTTTTTGGTCCCTGAAAAATCATTTTGTTTCTTGAGTTTTTCAAGCTCAAAAACATGAATTGTTTTGTGGTTACAACTTCGGAAAATTCGAACCAAATGAATTTAATTGTATCATTTTTGAAAAGGAGTTATTAGCCATTAAATTAACCATTAAAAGGTTTCATATTTTCTTGGCTCCTGAAGATTTTATTATCCGAACTGATAACCAAGCTGTTCGTGATTTTTTGGTCAACAAAAAGAACATTTTGGAAGGCCGAAGACTAAAATGGTTTAATCAAATTGCTGTTTACACCTTTGAGGTAGAACACTTGAAAGGTGAAAACAATTTCCTTACTGATTTTCTGAGTAGGGAAATATAAAACCCACTAAACCAGTGGAGAATTTTCATACGATATCCATATTCACTAAAAAGTGTGAATATACCTTAAGTTTTCATTAAACAAGTGGAAACTTTCTCTTCTTTGCAGGCATGAGTAAAGAAGTTCTCGAAGGGACAATGCGCTTCATAAATTCCTCCCACGCTTTTATTGCCTCTGGCTCATAATTATATTTTTGAAAACATGCGCCAGGGAAGGCATTTACCTGCAACTGGCATTGAAACCAATTGTGGTAAAGACCGGGTTTTCGGCCACAAAAAACAACATACACACGTCGTGTTTTCGACTGTGTAGAAGATGAAGCAACAGCTTGTTGTTTACTCAGTGTTGAAGGAACAACTGGTTTAGCTGAAGAACTATCCTAGGTTTTTGCCTTTTTAGCAATTGTAACCCATTCTCCGGGAACATCTTTACTCATGCCTGCAAAGAAGAGAAAGTTTCCACTTGTTTAATTAAAACTTAAAGCATATTCACACTTTTTAGTGAATATGGATATCATATGAAAATTCTCCACTGGTTTAGTGGGTTTTATATTTCCGTACTCAGAAAATCAGCAAGGAAATTATTTTCACCTTTCAAGTGTTCTACCTCAAAGGTGTAAACAGCAATTTGAATTAACCATTTTAGTCTTCGGCCTTTCAAAATGTTCTTTTTGCTGACCAAAAAATCACGAACAACTTGGTTATCAGTTCGGATAATAAAATCTTCAGGAGCCAAGAAAATATGAAACCTTTTAATGGCTAATTTAACGGCTAATAACTCCTTTTCAAAAATGATATAATTAAATTCATTTGTTTTGAATTTTCCGGAGTTGTAACCACAAATAAATTCATGTTTTTGAACAGACTTTGGAATAAAAGTTTTTCTACTTCTGATCCCAGAAAATGTAGATTGAGTTTTTCATAACAATAGTTTTTTTACTATCACTAGGTTCATCTTTTATATCTTTTAAAGGGTTTTTTCCTTTTAATTTATTCCATTCATTCTCAGAAAAATTAGTTTTCCAGTCATAATTTTTATTCTTAAAGTAAACCGTGTTTCCTGATACTCGAAGTTCCACATTAGGTTGTATGTTTTTATGTGGAGTGTCCGTAATTTGGGGTAATATCCATTGTTTTGGTATTTCCAAATCACGCCAATTAATTAATCTAGGCTGTATTGCTATTTCAAATGGTCTAGGTTCAAAAATTTCGATAATGTTTTTATCAATATTTTGAATACTTGTTTTAGGTAAATTAGTCAATTGAATGATTGTTTTCCAATTAATTGCCAAATTTTTAGAAGTATCTTTCATCCCTACACCCTTGGTTTGAATTTTAATTTTAACAGTTTCTTCAATATTAGGGTCATCAATAGAGATGAAAAAATTTGGTTTGATGTTAAACCAAATTATTCCATTTACTAGGTTGGATTGGAGTCCTCCTATAATAGCGTTCATTGGATTAGTAAATCTTTTATCTAAACACGAATCTGAAGCATCGGTTTCCAAAATAAGTTTATCACTGGTTTGAGGAAAATAAACTTTTGGGCAATGTGAGGTAACATATTGTTTAATGTTACTAACAATCATGGAGTCTTTTTTGGTCCATGAAAAATCATTTTGTTTCTTGAGTTTTTCAAGCAAAGGCAATTATTTTTGGGAGAGGTTACCATAATTAAAATTCCCCAAAAACTTTGTAATTTCTTTTTATCAAGAATCTTTTCATCAAAATCTCTTATTTTAGAGATAATGTGATCCCAATACATCCAGCACACGCAGTGAGACCCACGTATAATCAGTAGACAGCTGACGCACGCCTACCGAAGACAAAACATCTTCGTCAGGCACCGTTCACCTTTTGACGATTAAAACAAATCGGACAAAAGAATTACTATGCAAAGTTACTGTGCAGGTCTTCATCAACACTATGCAGTCACTAAGCATTACTGTTCACTTTTTGAAAAAATAAAAAGTGATTGAAATCATTTATTTTTCTTGCACGTTTATTTCCTTCTTTCCTTTAATTATTGTAAACGGACGGAAGAAATGTCCTTGTCATTTTATCTTTGATTGTTTTAGATTTTAGAATCGGTTGAGTTATAGCCGTCGCCGGAATAGTGGATTTAAGGCTTTTTAGGACACTGGTTTTAGGCACCTGCAACACCCTAATAGGAGGTCTTGGGTACCCGTAAATTATATAATGGAGGAACAAGGTATTTTAAACGGTTATTTACAATGTTTACCCCCCTGGATAGATAAATAAGAAACTATGTTTAATCATGAACTACATTTTGATAGAAAATCTGAAAATGATATAACTAAAATTAGTAGTACTTTGAATAGTTTAACTGACATGGTGTTTGGATGGGTAAAATGCACAGACAGACACAATATAATTAATCAAAATTATATTGAATGAAAATTAGATGGCATTGAGTTTAATTTAGACAAAATTCAACTCAAACTAGACACTCTTGAACAAGTCTCAAACCTAGATTTAAAAGAGGAAACTAAAAATAAAATCGATGCACTATTAACAAAATAAATGCACACACTTTCACTCCAGAAATAACTGGAATGAATCACCCCGGTGATACAACCAGACAACGGTTGTATTATGGCACCCCAGAAGAGATAAAAACATATCAAGTGGCTGATTTCAATTATAATGAATTTGTTAATGTTAAAGAAATTTTAGATTATTGGAGACATCTATACAAATACCCTAATCTAAATATTTCTGAACGTAATATGCAAATTAACCAAATACAAAACACCTATTTGGAACATGAAGCCTTGTTGTCTCACTTCAACAATGAGTTAAAAGACACTAATTCATCAGAGGAAGAAGAAAATTCTCAAATAGTGAACACTAGTGAAGGTAAACGGGAAATAACGTTAGAATTTGTTAATGTTTCTTATGTTCTTCATGGGTTTTTGAGAAAATAAGAATGTCATCTATATATACTACACATAAATCTTTAAGGTCATGGAAAATTTTATCCATCCATCTCTGAAAGATTTGAGGTGCAGTATTTAATCCAAAAGGCATTCCATTCCATTGGTAATAACCTTGAGGAGTACTGAAAGCAGTCAATGGTTTTGACTCTTAGGTAAGCTTTAGTTGCCAAAAACCAGATTTACAATCAAATTTACTAAAGAATTTTTTCCCTTTAGTTTGATTAATTAAAACATCTTTTCGAGGGATAAAATATCCATCAAATTTAAGATATTCATGGAGCCTCTTATAGTTGATTACCATACGAGCTTTTCCTCGAGCAATTTCATTGTGTTTTTTCACCATGAAAGCTGGACTAATTATAAAAACACTTGGTCTAAAGAATTTTTTTAGACTATTTGGCCGCGACCCTACAAGGAGACGTTCTACAATGGCTCCAACAATGGGAAGAAACTAACTTGGGTAAATAGCAAAAAACTGAATTACTCCAAACCTATAAAACTTTTGATGAAATCTTAAACGGATTTGCCATCTTAATAATCTAATTGGATACCCTGAGAACCCAAAATCCAAGAAGATGCACGTTACATATTATCCAAACTAGAATTATGCAACATTTTCCAATATGAAGTATTTGTGGAAACATATAAAAAATATTATTTTAAAATAAATCCACCTGACAATAAACACTGTTAGAACAATTCTTTCGGAAATCAAATTTTTTCGGAAGTTAAGGGTAAGCTCTTTTCTCGAGGTCTCTTCAGAATAATCTTTCCTTGTTCCACAACCTTAGAACTCGAAGAGTTTCGCATAAAGAGTGTCTCCTCATTTTTGAAAGATTTATAATTAGTGAACATCCATTTGTTTGCACAAATGTAGCGAATAGCCCTAATATCCACCCACCATTCCTTGGTATTTCCTACCAAGTTACATTCAAAGACAACAGCAGAAAGATTTAAGTCCGCGATACCATCAGAAATATTCTCACCCTCCGTGACATTTGCTTGAGCATTTTGCTTCTTAGCGTTCTTTGGTTTGCGACACTCGCTTGAGCGGCGTCTGGGCTTGCCGTAATTGTAGCATTTTCCTTTGAACTTCTTTCTTTGCTTAGATGTTCCTTCCCCATCACACTTACGTTTGGACTTAGGACCTTCAACCACATGAGCCTTGGACTCCATGATGTTCTTCCCACTTTTCTTTTGAGATTCACGGTTGTCTTCTTCGATCCGCAGTCGAACTACTAATTCTTCAACATTCATCTCCCTCCGTTTGTGCTTGAGATAATTTTTGAATAAATTCCAAGATGGAGACAATTATTCAATTATTGCACCCACTTGAAATGTGTCAATGACTGACATTCCTATAGCATGAATGTCATAAAGAATAACTTGAAGTTCTTAAACTTGTGCAATAACCGGCTTGGAGTCAATATTTTGAAGTCTAGAAAATGGCCCACGATGAATTTCTTCATACCAGCGTCTTCTGTTTTGTACTTCTTCTCCAAAGAATTCCATAATTCTTTTGCGGTTTTCATAATGCTGTACCCGTGATACAATGTCTTGTCCAAGCACCTCAGGATGTAGTTACGACACAGATAATAAGAATATTTCCATGCTTCAACAGCAACAACCTTTTCAGTCTCATCACTTTCTTTCAAAGGTGGACAATCCTCATACATGAACCTTGCCAATTGGAAAGTCGTGAGCTAAAAGTACATCTGTCCTTGCCAACATTTGAAATCAGCCCCGGTAAATTTTTCTCGATTTCTCCCCTTGTGGCATTTTTATGGGGGCAACAAAAGGAGCACGTGTCACATTCACCGTAGGTGGAATGTTCACGGTAGGTGGTGGAATGGTGATTGAATTTTCTGATTCCATTTCTGTTACAAAAATAGAATTTTTATCAATGATAGTATTCATTTGTAATGAAGTTATCAAAACAGAATACAAAATTCTGTACACCAATTTCCTCCAAATATAATTAAGATTAACTGAATTCTAACAAGAATTCTAAATAATTTCGGAATTATATAATGTAGAATAAAGCAAAATTTTGACACAATATTCATAATTCTATGTCACAGAATTAGACTAAATAATTAAACACTAGTCTATACTAGTCTAAGTTCAACAAGAAAAAATCTGTGTCAAATAAGTTTTTTAATCTTAAAATTATAATTCTGTTTTCTATGAATTTTTTTTAATATTAAAAAACTTATAGAAACAAATTTAACAAAAATTTAGAAATAATTTTTTTCTTTTTCTAAAACAGAATATATAAACAGTGTAGAAATTAATTTTTTGTAACACTAACTATTTTATTAAATTTCTGTAATAAAACAATATTTTAATTCAAATTTTCCGTAAAAACAGATTTATTTCTACGAATAAATTTTTTGTACACTATACAAAGCAGTAGAACAAAAAGATTAAATTTTCCTTAAGATTGTTATGTCTACTATTTTAAGATTAAAAATAGTACAGAATTATTAATGAAATAATTATTACAGAATAAAAACGAAATTACAGAAATGAGAATAACTTACTTGATATTGCAGAATTAATAACCAAAATTGATAAGCACCCAA
The DNA here is from genome assembly GCA_949130495.1 of Sambucus nigra. Classification (NCBI taxonomy): domain Eukaryota; kingdom Viridiplantae; phylum Streptophyta; class Magnoliopsida; order Dipsacales; family Adoxaceae; genus Sambucus; species Sambucus nigra. The sequence continues at coordinate 173,343,971 of OX422222.1, read as the reverse complement.
AACTGTACATTTTATACCCCGAATAGATGTACTTTAGTTGCTAATTCTCGACAATTTGGATCTTATGTGCTTAAATATTTATCTTGTAGGTCAAATGTCCGTTTGCGGTGTCAAAAGCTATATATCAAGGCAAATGCGCGTTGAATGGAGCTAATTCCCTCCCCCGTAACCTTACCCTAGCCTAACCTACCCCATACCCCGTGTGTGTTTAATTTGTCCCTTTTTAATATTTTTTAGATTTTTAGTTTGAGTCGTTTTATTTTTAGTATTTATTTAGTATTTCCTAGGTTTTGTTTTCTATTTTATTTTTATTAGTATAATTTTATTTTATTTTATTTTTATTAGTTTTTAGTTTTTATTAGGATTAGATTTTTTTTTAGATTCATTAAATTTTAGTTTTATTATATTTTACTTTTTTAGGATTTTAGTTTCACTTTAATAGATTTTTATTTTTATTTCTTTTTAGTTTCATTTTTAATTGAGTCTTTATTTTATTTTTAGAGTAGGAATTTAATTTTTAGATTTTTAATTTTAGTAGTTTTATTTTTATTAGTTAGTTTTACTAGGGTCCAAATTAAATACACACACCCTAAAACCTATACACTAGCCTACACTCAACCACACCCAAATACTCACTGACACCTTAATTTCCTACACCACAAACACACCTAACTAACTTACCTCTCCTTAACCTAACCACAAACCCATTAACCCCTCAACCCCACCGGCGTGACCCTACTCCGGCGGACAGTCATCTTCGGCACTGGCAACCCATGGCCGAACCCGCGGTGACCCTTGCGCTGTCCAACTCAGCCAAACCGCGACCAACCTCCGAACCCACTTGTCCGCCTAAACCCGAGAAACCGTCGACGAGTGTACCGTCGACCCGTGGTCTACACCGGACTCCATACCCATCCCCGTCCCCCTGCCATACTCCAGCGGCTGCCCGTCGGCGTCCACCAGCAGTGATACCCCCTGCCGATCCATAACTCATCTCAACCCACCTTACCTCCTGAACCCGGATGGAACCCGAACTCTCAAATCATACCTGCCACCTAATTTCAACCCATTTCCCAAAAGCACCCAAACCCATTTGTCTTCAAGCCATGAAATCACACCTGCTAAATACAATACCAAACAAGACAAAACCAAATAAGTTTAAATGCCCACATGTTTTATTCCCCATTTAAACCCTTTTTACCAAAATACCCCTCAAACCAAATCTGATTTTATCCTCACCACCACACTTCCCACATGACCTCACCTCTTAACCATGCACATGTGTGCATAATTCCCTAGATACCCTCACCCAAATACCTTCCATATCCCATATACCCTTGTCTTCTCATTTTTACCCCCATGCTCCATGCCTACTATTTAAGGAGAAGAAGTCCATTTTGAAAGGGGACTTTTATCATATCAATCTTAGAGAGAGAGAGATAGGTTAGATTAGAAAATAAATTAGGAAATTATTTTTGTAAATAGTTTTTCTTTTTCTTTTTAGAGATTATTGAGTGATAAATTGTGAGTGATTCAATTGAGTATTATATTGAATTGATTATTATTGGATGCTAAATTTGGATGGATAGTACTTGATTTCAAGGAAATAAGAGTTCAATTTCACTTCAAGAGTTTGGGTTTGATTGTTCTCTTTTCTTCTCATTTATTTTATGTCTTTGATTATTAATTTGTCAAATCTCATACCATGTTAGGCTAAATCCCCTTTCAAGGGGTGGGGGGAAACCCTTATTTAATGTTATTTTAATTTTATTAGTTTGATTACTTGAAAATTCCCTTTGAATGTGTTTTTTATCTCTCACCCTTAAATTTACGCCTCGAGAGAGGGTAAATGATTTTCGAGAGAAAATCGAAATTCTAATTATAATACCTATTTTAGATTCGAACTAGAGATAGGGGTTTCTTAAGACGGGTATTATGACTTGAATTTCAACTCTAAATTTATTTTCTAAGATTTGTGTAAATTTTAATTGATCGATCCTAGCGGGTGATTAATTAAAAGGAGTGTAGGTCTATTTTTCTAGAGTTGTGGGGTGTTAAATTTAATATTCTAAAAGGTTACTATTAAAATTACATTTGCAACGAGAGTTGATTTGTAAGTTTGATATTAATTTGGGAGAATTCATTTAATTCAATTAATTTGTTAGAATTGCTAAAATTTGTGGCGTAATCCCACTCCTTGATTGTTCTCACATTTATTTACCTCATTTATCTCATATTTTAGTGTTAGATTTTATTTTCCATTTTAATTACTTATTTAGTTTGTAATTTGATCTTTCATTTTAGTTTAGTGTTATTTCACCTCCCCTCACCCAATTGTTTTGATATTTGAAAAGATAAAAAAATTAGAAAAAGTAAAAAAGCCCCAAAAGAAAATAAAAGTGAATTACAATTGAGTTTGTCTCTAGCTTCCCCCTTGATGTGGATTGATACCCTTTCTTACCTCTACACTTTAGATTGTTATTATTTTGTAGGTATTTGAGGATTTTGATTAGAGGAGCTTTTCAAGCAATGACGAAAAAAATATACACCGAAAAGTTTTCTTTATCAAATGGCGTCGTTGCCATTCTTGGGAGCGTGAAGCACTCGGACCGGATTTCAACTTGTAGTTCATTTAATTTTTGCACTTTATTTTTTTTTGTACCATTTTTATATTGTTAGAAGGCTTGTATTAGGATTATTCTATTCTTGGCTTGTATTGCGGTGCATAGAGACACCTTTATTTTATTTTTCATTTTAAAAATTATAATAATTGAAGAAAGTGTGATAGGAAAACCGGACAAGGTAGAGATAGGGTGTCCATTGGCGAGGATTAAGAAGCCTCTCTACCTTGGGTCGGTTGGACTCCCGGGGCCGCCTGAGATAGGCGTGATCTCCCCCCGGTCGACTCAAATTTTTCGACACCCCACGGCCTAAAAACCGTGGGAGGTACATTTCTAAACCCTCGCCCCTCTCCTGTTAGCGAGTCAATTATTGTGTGTACTTGTGTGATTTTATTCTCGCATTTATTTTTTGAATGGTGTGATGAATTAAATTACTAAGACCTACACCCTGTCACTCACGAGAAGGGATTTCATCACCCGACTCACTCGCTTACCAATTGTGTGCTACCCTAGCCATCACTAAACTTAAAATCAATCACTAGGTAGCCCACTAGGAGAACATTTTTGCAAAGGCGATCACAAAGAATTCCGTGATTTTTATCGCCCGCGGACTTAATTAAAATTTGACTACCTTTTCATTAAATTTAAAGATAAAAATTGGCTATGTGCTAGTTAGGAATTTTTCTTGACTTGTGTGTGTGTCCAATTATTTTTTCGGTACTCGATTTTAGTTAGTTCGTCCCAAATTTCTGAGTCCATATTTCTCCCCACCTTTTCTTCCAAAAAAATCCAAAAATATTTTCTTCTATTATTTTTATAAAAAATCCAAAAATATTTTCTTTCTTTATTTTTATAGAAAAATTCAAAAATATTATCTTTCTTTCCTTTTAAAAAAAACAAAATCCAAAAATATTTTCTTTCCTTATTTTTAGAAAATCCAAAAATATTTTTTTTCCTTTTGCAAAAATTTTAAAAAAAAAAATTCCAAAAAAATGTTTCTCTCCACATAGCCGAAGAACATTCCTTACGGGACTACTTTGGTCATTTCCCATTGACACACGACACGTGTGAGAGTGATCCCGAGCCGACTCTTTATGATATTCTTAGTGGTTTCACCTCTCGTACGAGTATCGTTGGTACTCTTGGCCCATCTCTGCACTCACCTCCTATTCCATCATCCTTAGTGTCAAGTGTGGACGTGTCGCGTACCTTGTCGTGCACCCATTGTTCCTATGTCGATCACATGTCCCATGAGTGCCCTTACATTCCATATCCATCCGAACCCACCGTGGAACATGTGTATCCATATGAAACCGTTGCGGAATCAACCTCGGCCTACTATCCTGATGTATCTCATCCCGAGTTGTGTAAGTACCCAAGTTATTCGTGGAGTCCTGATTAACCTTTAATGCAATACGAATCCCAACCCGATGTTGTGGATCCTCACACGTTCCAACAGTCGTCATGGCAACCTTGTGCACCCATTCACGATCAGTTCCCTAACTATGCACCCCATGAGTATCAACCAATTGTCCATAACGTAAGCGATCCTTTCGTGTATGATGAACTTGGCCCCACTCCACCCACTTCATTTGAGCATTCTCCGTATAGTCCTGTCCATTGCGCGTTGTGTCCCCCTCAACCACCACCACCACCCGTCACTCCACCATCATCTACATCCGCTCTCGAGGCACTCTTGCAACAATTTATCATCGAGCAAGAGCAAGCCACTCAAATTCAAACTCAAGCTCTCCAAAGGCTTTAACAACGATTAAATGATTTGGAGTGTGCGAGAGAGTCGGACATTCCTATGGATCCACCTATCGTTGCAACCGAGTGTGCTGATGATGTGTCCTCTTGTGACACGGATTTTGAGTGTGATCAACCCTACCACCACTGAGAATCTCAAAGTTGAGACCATCCCATGGTCTGGGTCCCAAGTCGGCAATTGTGTTGACTTACCTTTCGATAGTGAGCCTGATCCAATTCCACCATGTCCACATGAACCCATCATTGCAGTTCACATTCCCTTTCCCGATAAACTCAAAAAAATGCTTTAGTCTACACCTATCGAGATTCACCCTTGTGTTACCGAGGAACACATTTATTTTAGGTTGTGTAAGGACATTTTTCACATGTCCGAAATGTTTCATTTATTTATGTCGTACGCCGCTACATTTGGCACGTCTCCTCACGATCTCACATGACGGCCTCTATCCGAATTCCGGGAATCAAGCATGCATTATCTCCACTAATATGTCCCACATCTGCCTCAATGACTTCACGTTCCAAGATTTTAGGGACTTAATGCAAGTGGTACGCAAGGGAAGTCAAAACAGTGAAAAAAAGGCACAATAGGAGAGTTCAAGGGCATTTTCGTAATTTCACATCCATAGTTCGGAGGTCTGGTCAACTAGAAAGTTGAAGAGCTCGCCGCAACGAAGATATTGGAAAAAACGGCACCTCAATCCGAGCTACGGTGAAGGAGTTATGACCTTTTGAAGATAGAGAAAATTCCTTAAAGAATGCTGTTTTTTTTTGTACGCTGGATAGAATTTTAGAGTTTTAAGAACGTGGGACTCTTCATATTTTTTCCTATAAATACCAACTTCGGGGGAGTTGTTTTGCAAGACTTTAGGAGACGAATTTGAGAGTCCAAATACATCTAGTCTTCATATTTTTGAGTCCCAAGACTCATGTTTTGATTCACACATCATTGCCAAACCTTTGTGAATCCTTTTGCAACCCAAGAACACAACTTTGGTTTGTTCAACCCTTGTGGAGGAGACCGTTCTTCTTCTTCATTGCAGCCCTACTGGAAAGGGACAATTCCAGCCGCGACTACAGAATCCGATACCCGAGGGTAATTCTTAGTCAACTTGTATTTTCATTGTAATCCGATTGTAAGCCGTTCTCTTACAAATTATAGTGAAAATAAATGGTTTTGCCCCTGAGGGGGATTTTTCCTTAATTGCATGTGTTTGAATGTTCTTGCGTAGATTATCTATTTATTCAATCACATACTGCTGCATGTTTAGGGTTTATTTGGATTAAAAGGGTTTTATATATGGTTTGATCATTTGAACGCGAGCACACACGTTTCTCAAATTGGTATCAGAGCAGGTTACGCTAATCTACCGCGTATTCCTTTTTTTTCCGCAAAATTTTTCTAAGATATCAATTTTCTGAAAAAATTGATTTTTGAAAAAGTGCGTGTTCAAATGGAGAAGTCATATTATAAAATGCCTATTTTTGACGGGACAAATTATGCTTATTGGAAAGCCCGTATGAGGTCGGCTTTAAAAGCCATTGATGAACGTGTCTGGATTTTGGTTGAACGAGGGTGGACTCCTCCCACCGTGACTGTTGATAATGTGACCAACTTGAAACCTGACATTTCTTGGTCTGATGAAGAAATTAAATGGTCATCTTTTAATTCTAAGGGTCTAAGTGCTATTTCTGGGTCTATCACACCTGATGAGTTCAAACGCATAATGACGTGTACCACCTCAAAAGAGGCATGGGATGTTTTACAACTCACCCATGAAGGAACTAATGCTGTGAAAGAGTCTAAGTTGCAAAACTTGACAACTCAATTTGAAACAATCACCATGCATGATTCTGAATGCTTTGATGAATTTTATGCTAGACTTTCTGACATTGTGAATACTAGTTTTAATCTTGGTGAACATATTCCGAATGCTAGAGTTGTTAAAAAGATTCTTCGTTCTTTGCCTAAGCGTTTTATCCCTAAAGTCACTGTGCTAAATTCTATGGGTAATTTAAATACGCTAAAATTGGAAGAACTTGTAGGAGATTTGCAAACTTATGAAATTGGTATGTTCCCTAAAAATTCTAAATCTAAAGATAAGGGAATTGCTCTTAAAGCCCAAGAGAGAAGGAGTGAGGGGTCAGCTAGAAAGAGGGTAGAGTCATCTAGAAAGAGAGAGACTGACACGTCAGATTCTGAGTGCGATTTTGACTTAGATGATTTGGCTCTTTTCGCAAAAAAATTCAAGAGGATTCTCAAATTTAAGAAAAATGGCAATTTTAAAGATAAAAAGAAATTTGAGAAAAATAAGTTTGAAAAGAAAAATGAAAAAGTTTCCAAAAATCCTTCTCTGAAAGAAAGTGAGAGATGTTTTGAGTGTGATGGTAGGGGTCATAGAGCTTTTGAGTGTGCCAATCGTCTGAATAGAGAGAAAGGGAAAGCTGTCCTTAATGCTACCCTTAGTGACGACAGTGAGGTCGAGACGGTAGATTCTGGAGATGAGTCACCGCATGAGTGTAACTTCACCGCATTCATGGCCAGCCAAGTGAGCACTCCTAGTTCTCCTCACGACGATGAGGATGATGCTTCACAGGGACACCTCGACAGTGAGATCGATGTGAGTGAGGGGGAGGATGACACAGGTGAGAGCGAGAGTGATATACAACGCGCCTACGCTGAGTTATATTCTGAGTCTTTTAAAACTAAAAAGCGTAACAAATCGTTAGTTCTTAAGATCACTTGCCTAGAGGAAGATTTAAGGAAAGCGAGAGAAAGAGAGTTCTCCACCTGCACCGCCCTGAGAGAGAGAGAATCTACCTGTGTCGAGAATGAGAATTTGTTTAGAGAGAGAGAGAGTACTCTAGAGAAAGAGAGAGGGGACTTGATCAAGAAAGTGGCTAGTCTTACGAGTCATCTCCATTCCTCTGTGGAGACTCGGAAGAAACTTGAAGCCCTTGTTGCCTAGCTGGCTCATGATCTTGAGAAAGCACGGGAAGTCAAGGTACAAATCGAGGACAAATCTGGGAAGATGGGAAAGATGCTCCTCGGCCCCGCTTTAGGTTTTGGTGATCGTCAAGGAATTGGATATGATGGTGCCTCCACGTCCCAAATTGCACCTGGACCAGTTCCTGAGTTTACTACAACTCCTTATGGTCACCGTAAAAAACCTCGAAGGAGAGTTCGACCAAGAAAAGCAAACCAAGGTCCACCTTTGACTGAGCTCTTTTGTACTTATTGCAAAAGAAAAGGCCACCTTAGGGAAACTTGCTATAGCATGGGTTGGACACGACGTACTACTGCTCCACCACGACATACTGATGAGTTTTCTAGTCTGAGAGAGCGAGTTGAGTTCTTAGCTGCCACGACTCAGAGTTTGATGAAAGAATTCCGACGGATGTCTTCGCCGTTAGTGAATGCTTCTTACATTCCAGCTAAAACCAACAAAGGCAAACAAAAGGTCATCTCTGCTTGGGTGCCTAAGAAAGATAAAAAGGCCTTTGTTGTTCATGTTGCTCTCAAAGCACATAATACCTCACAGTGGTATTTTGATAGTGGGTGCTCCAGACACATGACAGGTGATGCCTCATTTTTTACTACTCTTGAGGATTATCAAGATGGCAGAGTCACCTTTGGAGATGGGAGTAAGTCTAGCATTATAGGACGAGGTACTATCGAGTTACCTGGTTTTCCTAAGCTAGAAAATGTTTTGTACGTCAAAGGTTTGAAAGTAAACCTTCTCAGCATTAGCCAGCTGTGCGACACTAACTTTGCAGTAAAGTTTGACCGGGACGCGTGTAAAGTCTACAATCAAGCCGGTAAACTTTTGATGCAAGGGGTGAGGACCGAGGATAATTGCTATGGGACTGAGCCCACATCCTCACTTGTCTGCAGCAGCGCCACGATCACTCCTATGGATCTGTGGCACCAACGTCTAGGTCACGTGAACGTTAGAGATCTCAATCGTTTATCTAAAAAGGACCTAGTACGTGGCTTACCATCTCTTGGAAAGTCAACTTCGACCGTTTGTGGACCCTGTCAGTTGAGAAAACAAATTCGTAGTCCTCATAGGAAGTTACATTCCATTACCACCTCTCGTGTTCTGGAGTAGATTCACATGGATCTTATGGGTCCCACTCGTACTGAGAGTCTAGGTGGTAAGAGGTAAATCCTCGTGATGGTAGATGATTTCTCCAGATACTCCATTGTAGGTTTTTTGAGAGAGAAATCCGATGCTGTAGATTTCTTAACGACCAAGTGCCGTGTCCTGCAAAATCAACACGGTGTCACTATTAACAGAATACGTAGTGACAACGGCACTGAATTCAAGGAAGCAAAGGTTGATTTGTAGTGTGATAGCCTTGGGATCAAACATGAGTTTTCTGCTGTGAGAACTCCTCAGCAAAATGGGATTGTTGAGAGAAAGAATAGAACGATCCAAGAGATGGCTAGATCTATGCTTCTAGGTCGTAAAGTTTCTAGGAGATTTTGGGCAGAGGCAGTGTCTACTGCATGCCACATGGTGAATAGGGTGTATCTGCGTCCACACACACTTCACACTCCTTATGAGTTGTGGACTGGCAAGAAGCCCAACCTGGCATATTTCCGTGTCTTTGGGAGTAAATGCTACATCCTACGGGATAAAGAGCAATTAGGAAAGTTTGACTCCCGAAGCGACGAGGGAATATTTCTAGGATATTCATCGAATAGCAGAGCGTACCGGGTTTTTAACCTGAAGAGCTCTAAGATTATGGAATCAATAAACGTCACCGTGCAAGATGACGAACCTCCGACGGTTATTGATCCTAACCTTCAGTGTGAGGATGAGGATTGTTCTGACAGTGATTTACCTGTTCCTCTCTCACACTCTGTGGACCCTACTCCTGTGTTAGGGGACACACCTGCTTGGGTTCGCAAGAGTCATGACCCTTCTGCCATTGTTGGTGATCCCACTCTAGGGGTCAAGACTCGTGCTCAGCTAGAGAACGTTGTTAGCCATCTTTGCTACACGTCCAAAGTCGAGCCCAAGAACCATAAAGAAGCACTCAAGGATGAACACTGGATATCTGCTATGCAGGATGAGTTACTTCAGTTTAAAAAGAATGATGTCTGGGAACTTGTCCCCCGACCTAGTGAGATTAATGTGATAGGTACCCGGTGGATTTTTAAGAACAAAATGGATGAAAATGGTACCATAATCCGAAATAAGGCTAGGTTGGTCGCTCAAGGCTACACACAGATAGAGGGTGTAGACTTTGGGGAGACATTTGCTCCTGTTGCGAGGCTTGAGTCCGTCCGTCTTCTGCTCGCCATCGCATGTCATCTGCGCTTCAAGGTGTATCAGATGGGTGTCAAGAGTGCCTTTTTGAATGGCATTCTACAGGAGGAGGTTTATGTGGAACAACCAAAAGGGTTTGAAGACCCTCAGCACCCTGAGCACGTCTACTATCTGAGGAAAGCCTTGTATGGTTTGAAGCAAGCACCCCGTGCTTGGTACGAGAGGCTTACTTCTTATCTCATGGCTTCAAGAGAGGGGGAGTAGATATGACGTTGTTTGTCAGGAGAGATGACGGTGCTATTTTGGTTGCCCAGGTCTATGTGGACGACATAGTCTTTGGATCCACATGCTCCCAGCATGCTCACCACTTTGAGGAGGAGATGAAAAGTGAGTTTGAGATGAGCATGGTTGGTGAGCTTACATTCTTCCTTGGTCTCCAGGTTCGTCAGCTAGAGGATGGGATGTTCATCTCCCAATCCAAGTATGCTAGAGACCTAGTGAAGAAATTTGGTTTAGACTCCGCTAAGCATGCACGTACACCTATGAGTACCACTACCAAGCTTAGTAAGGACACTTCAGGCAAGGACGTAGAGCAAACCTTATATCAGAGTATGATAGGTAGTCTCCTCTACTTGACTGCCAGTCGTCCCGACATCGCCTTTAGTGTTGCAGTCTGTGCGCGTTATCAGGCATCCCCAAAAGAGTCACATTTACTTGCTCTAAAACGTATTATTAAATACGTAAGTGGGACTCTCTCATACGGGATTTGGTATTCCTTTGATACCGATGACCGTCTGTCTGCCTACTCGGATGCCGATTGGGCTGGGGATGTAGATGGATGTAGGAGCACTTCTGGTGGGTGTTTCTATTTTGGTTCTGCTCTTGTCTCCTGGCTGAGCAAGAAGCAAAATTCCATCTCTTTGTCCACTGCGGAGGCTGAGTACATAGCCGCCGGGAGTTGTTGCACACAACTCTTGTGGATGAAGCAAATGCTGGAGGATTATGGGATATCACAGGACACCATGACCATTTCCTGTGATAACACGAGCGCGATACACATATCCCGCAATCCAGTTCAGCATTCGCGCACAAAACACATCAGGATACGTGAGCACTTTATTCGTCAGTTAGTTGAAGAGAAAGTCGTATCCCTGAGTTTTGTTCCTACCGACCGTCAGTTAGCCGATATTTTCATGAAACCTTTAGATGCCCTTAGATTTGAGAGTCTTAGGAAATCTTTAGGGATTTGCACAGTTGACTGAGGGGTTGGTCTATGTCTAGAATAGGATGCTTCTTCATGTTCATATCATATGCTTCCTATTGCTAGTCTATTTTATATGTACCATTACTTTGTTGTACAGCTTTGTTTTATTCCTTTTGCTTTTTATATTTCTTTTGAAAAAAATACAAAAAGATTTTCCTTTAAGAAAAATTTTGAGAAAAGCACAAAAAGATTTTATTTCTTTTTTTTTTCCAAATTTTTGAAAAATTCCAAAAAGATTTTTGTATTTTGCTTCTTTTATGGATGAGCATGTAAGATAGCCAAGTCACAACTTCATTCCATTTATCCATGTGACTGTTTGATAGAGATTTGAGAGGCTACATCATTTCATCCATGTGCTTTACATTGATTGGAGTCTTTGAGATGTAATTAGTGATATCTTCCTACATGTTTGACTCCTATATCCTTTATTGCACACATGCACGGCTATATTTGATTATTGCACTTGTCTATCTCATGTTGGCTTGCGTGTTTTCATCTCAATCATGTCTATACAATGTACAATATGCGATAAAACTTGACAAGATTGGAATGCATGTAAAAACCGTTTTGGTGAGACTGTGTGTTTTTGTATAACGGGGAGGGGCTGCGAAAGGTAATCATCTATCCTTTGCGCAAAAGCCACCGTTAAAAAGGACCTAAAAAATGGAGGAATTTTAATATCCGAGGTCCAAAGAGGTTAAAAGAGCCCGAAAAAATTTAAAGGCAATAAAAGGCAATTCATGCCAAATATGGGCCACTTAGGTTTCACCATCAATTCTCCAAAGTTTGAGAATTTAGAATGCCTCTATTCAATACAATATCTGAGGGAGTTTGGTTGGAGAATCTAAACGGGTTTGCACTTCCTTGAAAGTCCTGAAAAAGCATAAAATCATTTTGGACGTTATTGGTGTGAAAATCATTTTGAGCTTTAATTTGTTGATTTGATTGAGTCAATATCTTATATTGTCACTCTTTTACACCAAAGGAAGCATTTGAGTTCATTCGCTAGGAATATCCTATATTCATCGTGCACATATGTCATGTTTGTATGCATTGATTTTCCTATCGAATTTGATCACACCACTTCATTTACGCTATCATTGACTTGGTTGCTTTCTGTTTATTCATGGTGTGTTTTTATCCTAGTGACACCCCGCACTTGCTTATTTGATTTATTTCTCTAATTTGTCCATTTGGGGACATCATAAAAAGGGGGAGAAAGAATTATCATATTATGGGGGAGTTTGAATTCTGGGGGAGTTTTTGAGATGTTGCTTATATTTTTATCATATATTGATATCCATGTTATCTCATTTCAAACTCGATATTTCACGTGGTATTTGCTTCGTCTCATGTGTGTAGGTATGAAGATTGCAGATCTATATGTTGCACACCCTGATGAGAAAAGTTTTGAGATTCCTGAAGAATTAAAGAACAAACGATGAAGACTATTCATTTGTACCTTTTCCAGTTTTGGGTTCATGGGAGGGTAGATTTGTATAGGCAATTTCATATTTGATAATTCAGATTTTTTATGTATGTACCGGCATAGACATAGGGGGAGATTTGTAAGGACATTTTTCACATGTCCGAAATGTTTCATTTATTTATGTCGTACGCCGCTACATTTGGCACGTCTCCTCACGATCTCACATGACGGCCTCTATCCGAATTCCGGGAATCAAGCATGCATTATCTCCACTAATATGTCCCACATCTGCCTCAATGACTTCACGTTCCAAGATTTTAGGGACTTAATGCAAGTGGTACGCAAGGGAAGTCAAAACAGTGAAAAAAAGGCACAATAGGAGAGTTCAAGGGCATTTTCGTAATTTCACATCCATAGTTCGGAGGTCTGGTCAACTAGAAAGTTGAAGAGCTCGCCGCAATGAAGATACTGGAAAAAACGGCACCTCAATCCGAGCTACGGTGAAGGAGTTATGACCTTTTGAAGATAGAGAAAATTCCTTAAAGAATGCTGTTTTTTTTTGTACGCTGGATAGAATTTTAGAGTTTTAAGAACGTGGGACTCTTCATATTTTTTCCTATAAATACCAACTTCGGGGGAGTTGTTTTGCAAGACTTTAGGAGACGAATTTGAGAGTCCAAATACATCTAGTCTTCATATTTTTGAGTCCCAAGACTCATGTTTTGATTCACACATCATTGCCAAACCTTTGTGAATCCTTTTGCAACCCAAGAACACAACTTTGGTTTGTTCAACCCTTGTGGAGGAGACCGTTCTTCTTCTTCATTGCAGCCCTACTGGAAAGGGATAATTCCAGCCGCGACTACAGAATCCGATACCCGAGGGTAATTCTTAGTCAACTTGTATTTTCATTGTAATCCGATTGTAAGCTGTTCTCTTACAAATTATAGTGAAAATAAATGGTTTTGCCCCTGAGGGGGATTTTTCCTTAATTGCATGTGTTTGAATGTTCTTGCGTAGATTATCTATTTATTCAATCACATACTGCTGCATGTTTAGGGTTTGTTTGGATTAAAAGGGTTTTATATATGGTTTGATCATTTGAACGCGAGCACACACGTTTCTCAGGTTGGCTCCGACTACGAGTGCTCACCATTTTCCAGAGATAGATACCGTGATAGTTCCTAACTCTCCGGACATAGATCCTGTTCCACCATGCATGGCTCCCTTTGAGCCTGATATCTCTAGTGATTCCTCTATCTCCGATCTTGGTGCCTCGTCTTACCCACCCACCACATTCCCTGATACTACTCTTATGGAGAAGTTGACCACTCCATCTTTAGAAACCACACTCCCTTGTGAGTATTCCTTTACTCCTCCCAATGAGTGTGTGTCTCCCACGCTTGAGTTAGCTCATCTTCCTCCACCGTTTATCCCACCCGACCCACCCATTATTCTTTCCACCCCACCACCTGGTTTGGATCTTGATTTGACACATTTCAAGTTTCTATATATAGTTTTAGATCCTCACCTAAAACCATCTCCCACCCATGAGAGTGTTTGTGGTGATATTCTCTACCACTATGACACCGAGCTTGTTATTCTATGCCCACCACTCTCTTGTGGGGTTGATTTTTCTTCTCGACAGCTCCCTAGTGTGTTACGGCGCGACCATTATCATCGCCCATTCATAGAACGGTCGTGTGATTTCTATGAGCCCCGTACCATTCCACTTTTCAAACCATTTTGCCTCTCTCACCAACTAGAGCACCATGCTTATAGGTCCCTAGTTTCCCTCACCTTTCGGCTCAATAAGGCCCGTGACCGGTGCCTATTCACCCTCACCTTAGCCCTTTTTCCCACACGCCCATGCTCCACCGATGCTTTGCATCGTGTGATGCACTTTGCCATACAAATGCATTGACCATTTTAGCCTTTATCCAACAAGACTGTCGCTTCAGTCTTATTTGGGGCTGATTCTCATCACCCATTTTTCTGCCGCCTCGTGCTTTTATAGATCCTATGCTTAGGATGAGATCCCTTTGGTCTGGTTGAAGACGTTAAACTTAGTGCTATCGGGAGGCAGCCCGCGATTTCTGAGTATGAGTCTTATCCTGTTTGGGGGTGGTGTTTTACATCATTCAATGATATATCTTGTTTATATACTTGTACAACTTATGTTATCTCACTTCTTATTCAAGTTTATTTTTCGCTTCATTTGTTCACATCATTAGCGCTTGATTCTGGTAATATCTTTCCTACCTTATGCTCTCAATTTTAAAAATCATTTTACTTAACATCAAGGACGATGTTCCTTTTTGTTTGGGGGTGGGGAATTTTATCAAAATCGTACCTCTTTTGAAAAACTTTGATTTTTAAACCTGATTTTGTGCAGTTTCTTTCATCTCACTCATTGATGTGAATTTTCAATCATCCATCTTTCTAAGTCTAGGAATCAAGCTAGAGGATTTATATTTTTCTAATATCTTATGTAATACGTAACAAGGCATGTTGCACCATGAATTTCTAGACTCAACAAAAATTTGCGCACTTATCACGTTACTACGGTTCAGAGTTGAGGATTACCAAAATTCCCAAGAGAACCTTGAGGATCACTAGTAGAGAATTTAGCTTGTGAGATTCGTGCCTTTCACCTTTTAGAGAGTTTTACGCAATCTCCGAGTCACAAGTTGATTCAACTTCGCTTGGGTCCGCATTTAACTCGTTGTATGATCTCATTATTCTTCATTAAATTTTTGGCTTGATCACTGAGAATGACATCTTTTTCGAGTTGTAAGAAACGCGTGTCTTGAAGTTTGTCCCGATCACCAAACTTTCATCCATAAACTCACCCCTTTTCATACCATTTACCATTCACTTCACCCATTATATTCCCATGCTCTTCCATATTCCCACATATCCCACACCATCACCTCTCATCTCTATATCATATTTCATTTTCAAATAAAAGAGTGTTGATTCCAAATGTTAAATATCTTCAGTGTTGAAAAGTGAGAGAGAAACAAAATAAAAAAAAAATAAAAAAAAAATAAAAAAAGAGAAAAATAGCGGAAAAAAAGAAAAAAATAGAGAAAAAGAAAAGAAAAGAAAAGAAAGAGAGTTGTAGTTATTAGTTTTGAAATAAAGACATTTGTTCTCAATCTTATCATTTATCCATCCATTTTACATCCATCATATCACACATCCATCACTCACCATTCTACATCACCATCCTTACCTCATGTCATCCCATCCTACCTCATTTCATTTCCCCCTCACCCATGATCATCCATATTTTTCCCAGGTGTTCGGGCAAATGAAAGTAAACGTGGTGAATAACTCGACGTTCTCACTATAGTGATTAACATTCTTTCATGAGATCAATTTTCTTTCTTATTGTTCGTTATTTCTTATATGTGTGTGAGACGTTTGAACTTGCTTACATTTACTCACCTCCTCACACACAAGAGCGATACACTTTCCCAAATCTCGCGAGTTCGATTGAGAGAGTTATATCCAGTGAGATTTTGAAGTTGAAGCGTTGATTCCGAAAAAGCAATCTAGGAATTACTCTTGTAATAGTCGACCCGTCTTGACTGATTCACACTACACACGTTGAGTTCTAGGAAGGATGTGCCTTGAGTATTTACTTAGCTAAACTTTTTTTACACATTCTAGCTTGTATTTCTGAAAATATCTTTCTTGTGATGGATTGTGCGATTATTCTACGTCTAATAAGAGATTGATTGCCTTTCAATAAATCTTTTTAAATAAAGAATTTTGTGGGTATATTCCATACAAACCCTCACAAGACACAACTCGTCCTGTAGGGCAACCTATAGGTTTAAAGGCTTGTTGCACATGCTAAGTGCAATCGCAAGTGCCCGCAAAAGTGGTACACTTTTGGTTGCTTATCTTTCTGTTTCTCTCTATCTTATTACTCGAGGACTAGCAACATTCTGTTTGGGGGTGGTGTGATAAGCACCCAAAAGTGTACATTTTATATCCCGAATAGATGTACTTTAGTTACTAATTCTCGGAAATTTGGGTCTTATGTGCTTAAATGTTTATCTTGCAGGTCAAATATCCGTTTGCGGTGTCAAAAGCTATATATCAAGGCAAATGCGCGTTGAATGGAGCTAATTCCCTCCCCCGTAACCTTACCCTAGCCTAAACCTACCCCAAACCCCGTGTGTGTTTAGTTTGTCCCTTTTTAATATTTTTTAGCTTTTTAGTTTGAGTCGTTTTATTTTTAGTATTTATTTTTGATTTATTTAGTATTTTCTAGGTTTTGTTTTCTATTTTTCTATTTTATTTTTATTAGTATAATTTTATTTTATTTAGATTTTTATTAGTTTTTAGTTTTTATTAGGATTAGATTTTTTTTAGATTCATTTAATTTTAGTTTTATTATATTTTACTTTTTTAATATTTTAGTTTTAGTTTAATAGATTTTAATTTTAATTTTAATTTCTTTTTAGTTTCATTTTTAATCGAGTCTTTATTTTATTTTTAGAGTAAGAATTTAATTTTTAGATTTTTAATTTTAGTAGTTTTATTTTTATTAGTTAATTTTATTAGGGTCCAAATTAAACACACACCCTAAAACCTATACACTAGCCTACACTCAACCACACCCAAATACTCACTGACACCTTAATTTCCTACACCACAAACACACCTAACTAACTTACCTCACCTTAACCTAACCACAAACCCATTAACCCCTCAACCCCACCGGCGTGACCCTACTCCGGCGGACAGTCATCTTTGGCACTGGCAACCCATGGCCGAACCCGCGGTGACCCTTGCGCTGTCCAACTCACCCAAACCGCGACCAACCTCCGAACCCACCTGTCCGCCTAAACCCGAGAAACCGTCGGCGAGTGTACCGTCGACCCGTGGTCTACACCGGACTCCATACCCATCCCCGTCCCCCTGCCATACTCCAGCGGCTGCCTGTCGGCGTCCACCAGCAGTGATACCCCCTGCCGATCCATAACTCATCTCAACCCACCTTACCTACTGAACCCGGATGGAACACGAACTCTCAAATCGTACCTGCCACCGAATTTCAACCCATTTCCCAAAAGCACCTAAACCCATTTGTCTTCAAGCCACGAGATCACACATGCCAAATACAATACCAAATAAGACAAAACCAAATAAGTTTAAATGCCCACATGTTTTATTCCCCATTTAAACCCTTTTTACCAAAATACCCCTCAAACCAAATCTGATTTTATTCTCACCACCACACGTCCCACATGACCTCACCTCTTAACCATGCACATGTGTGCATAATTTTCTAGATACCCTCACCAAATAACTTTCATATCCCATACACCCTTGTCTTCTCATTTTTACCCCATGCTCCATGCCTATTATTTAAGGAGAAGAAGGCCATTTTGAAAGGGGACTTTTATCATATCAATTTGAGAGAGAGAGAGAGAGAGAGAGAGATAGGTTAGATTAGAAAATAAATTAGGAAATTATTTTTGTAAAAAGTTTTTATTTTTCTTTTTAGAGATTATTGAGTGATAAATTGTGAGTAATTCAATTGAGTATTATATTGAATTGATTATTGTTGGATGCTTAATTTGGATGGATATCGCTTGATTTTAAGGAAATAAGAGTTCAATTTCAATTCAAGAGATTGGGTTTGATTGTTCTCTTCTCTTCTCATTTATTTTATGCCTTTGATTATTAATTTGTCAAATCTCATACCATGTTAAGCTAAATCCCCTTTCAAGGGATGGGGGGAACCCCTTATTTGATGTTATTTTAATTTAATTAGTTTGATTACTTGAAAATTTCCTTTGAATGTGTTTTTGATCCCCCACCCTTAAATTTACGCCTCGAGAGAGGGTAAATGATTTTCAAGAGAAAATCGAAATTCTAATTATAATACCCATTTTAGATTCGAACTAGAGATAGGGGTTTCTTAAGAGGGGTATTATTACTTGAATTTCAACTCTAAATTTATTTTCTAAATTTTGTGTAAATTTTAATTGATCGATCCTAGCGGGTGATTAATTAAAAGGAGTGCAGATCTATTTTTCTAGAGTTGTGGGGTGTTAAATTTAATATTCTAAAAGGTTACGATTAAAATTACATTTGCAACGAGATTTGATTTGTAAGTTTGATATTAATTTGGGAGAAGTCAATTAATTCAAATAATTTGTTAGAATAGCTAAAATTTGTGGTGTAATCCCACTCCTTGATTGTTCTCACATTTATTTACCTCATTTATCTCATATTTTAGTGTTAGACTTTGTTTTCCATTTTAGTTACTTATTTAGTTTTAATTTGTTCTTTCATTTTAGTTTAGTGTTATTTCACCTCACCTCACCCAATTGTTTTAATATTTGAAAAGATAAAAAAAAAATAGAAAAAGTAAAAAAGCCCCAAAAGAAAATAAAAGTGAATTACAATTGAGTTTGTCTCTAGCTTCCCCCTTGATGTGGATTGATACCCTTACTTACCTCTACACTTTAGATTGTTAATGTTTTGTAGGTATTTGAGGATTTTGATTAGAGGAGCTTTTCAAGCAACGACGAAAAAGATATACACCGAAGAGTTCTCTTTATCAGAAATAAAGAAAATAATAAATCCGAGCCTTGTAGAACAGTCTCCTTAAGGCAAATCTATTCCCTCCAATGTGCTCCAAGGTTATTGAATAATTTCCTCCCAAGATAGAACGGATTTCTCGAATTAATTATGTAGCAAAACAATAATTAATTCCAACGAGCACAAATCTGTGTTAATACTCAACCGGAACAGTAATACGATATGTAGAAATGAAGAAAAAAAAATCTGGATGAAGGAAATAATGCAGTAGCATTTTCGAAGTTTTCTTCCCACAATTATCGTTAGGGGTGGACAAAAAAAAGACTGACCTGATTGGACCGAACCGGATCGAACCCACTTTTATAGGCTATTTTATAAATCGGTCCTAATTCGGTCCTAAATTAAGAGACCCGAATATTTTCGATTCGGTATAAATGATCTCCTTTAAATTCGGTCTTAAGACCGGACCGTACCGTTTATTTTAATATTATATAAATTATATTTAGTTTATATAAATATATCATATATGTTTGTTTAATAACTAAATCCTAAAAAGCACAATAAAAAGAAAGCTATACACCCGCACACGCACATATCAGCCTCTCACTTTCCTCTCACTTCACTATCACTTCCCTTCTCCCATTTACACCCCCAGCCACCCAAAGCCACACCTCCAGCGACGCCTTAGCTCTGAATTGCTAGGAGGATCCGACGCACACCCACACCCACACCCACACCTCAAATTTGGTTTGAAAGCCACACCACGCCAGATCCGGCGCACACCTCAACGCACCACAAGTTCCTCAACCCAAGTGGAAATGGCGACTAAAGATCCAGCAGTGGCACACCTCATCTCCACAGATCCGGTGACTAAAGATCCAACACCAACGGTATATGTTTTTTTCTTGATTTTTCTTGTGATTTTTTTGTTATACTATGGTATATTATTATACTTTACTGAAACTATTGTGATGCGTGACTTTTATTTGTTGCGATTTTTATTTGTTGTGATTTTTACTGAAACTACTCTTTTTTTTGGTTTAGGAACTGTAATCTGTCTTTAGTTATCAGCGTGGTCTATGAGTCAGTGTTGGTTTAGGAATTGTAAAAAAAAGCTTAATGTTCAGTGTTGGTTTAGTTAGGAACTGTAATTTTACTCATTGCCTTGGCAGGTTGTTATTAATAAACAATGGGGGCTCTTGATTTAGAGTAATACAATAGAGTTGTGATATATTTTTCTGTTATATATTTCTGTTATAGTTTTGGCAGGTATTATATTTTTCTGATATATTTTTTTCTGTTTGTGGATCGATTATTAAGCGAACTGGACCGAAAATAGCCTAGACCGAATAAATAGGCTAAACCGATTAAATTGGTCCGAATTCGGTCTTCTCAAATATAGGACCGAATGACCCGGTCCGGCACCTAAAATCGCTAAAAATCAAACCGGACCGGACCGCGCCCACGCCTAATTATAGTGGTGTGGGTCCCACCTAAATTTGAGCTCAAAGTTGCTTAAAATTCTGTCCAAAAAATTTTGGATAGCTTTTTAAGTCCAATTTTTCCAACAGGAATCTGTTAGACACCATATCCAGTTTTTATCGCACATCCTTGGTTTAGGCCTGGGCCTAAGTGTATTCCGTGTGAGGGGTTGTCGGTTATTCAGAGTTGGCAGTTTATTTTATATAAAAACAAAAAAAGTGATGCAATATCTAGGATATGGGCGTCATTTTTATTATTTTGAATTATTTTTTCATATTCTTTCTTTTTTTATCCTTTTTTTATCCTTACTATAAATAGCCTTACTCCTTTTGTAGATACTTTTTGATTTTGATAATGGGTACCTAAAGAGAGATTGAGATTTCTTTTAGTTGTCATTATGTAGACTAAATTTTACGCTTTCGCATCTTTTCTTTACATAAAATTGGTATTAGAGCCTCGTTTATTCTTGGATCAAGAACTAACCCTAGAAGCGGCGTAAAATCTCCACCACTATCACGACGGTCAGAGGGATAATTGGAAGAAGCGGTCTTGTTAAAAAAAACCTCGGCTCCACATGATGCTGCAAAATAGCCCTTGTGGCCCACAAAACCCCTATTCGTGGCCGCCGACAGTGGCGTTGGCCTCCCATGGGGCGCAACGGGTCCTTCCCCCTCTCCGATAGCGATTCTATCCCCACGTACTTCCCTTACAACAAATCAACTTATTATTCACAACCCAAACCCTAATTCTTAATTCTGCAAAAAATTCAAGCCCTAACCCTAATACTTCTATACCTAACTTGACAAATAATCCTCTATTTTCCCTAATACTCAAGTTTCCTACCACAAGCCCATAAACCCAAACTATATCCCCATAGATCCTAACCCGAAACCCAACCCTATTTACAAGCGATATTCTTCATTGGGCATCCTTCCTATTCCACCCCATGTACCATTATCCACCGCCCAATCTATTTGTAGACGATGGGATTCGTTTTGCCATATTCAGGCGGAGCTTGCAGGGGTTTCTACTGCCTATGTGCATACTCCGATGATATCGACTTCGGTGGATCCACAATCACCCCCACCTAATGATGATGTGTGGATCCGTACAAGCATATTTTTTACCCGTTGCACCACCCGGGGGCGATTATGTACGATGATTATTGATTGGGGAAGGGGGGCGTATTGATAATTTGGTGGCCCAGGAGATGGTGGAAAGACTGAGGTTACCCACGGAGTCTTTGATCACCCCATGTCATATTGGGTGGTTGGGTAGTGGAACCACACTTGCCCCTAATCAATAGTGCCAAGTTACTTTTTCTATCTGGGATTTTCCATGATGAGATCTTGTGTACTGTAGTGGATATGGGGGTCTGCCACCTTTTGTTGGGGAGACCATGGTAGTTTGATCATCACAGCATGCATGATGGTGGAGATAACACTTATTCATTCATGCATGAGGGGCGATACTTCCCTCTTCATCCTATGAGGCCATTCCTGATGTCGTGACCTTCAACCCTGTGGTCTCACAGGAGGAGATAGCCACAGAGGCCGCCGAGTCAGGATTATGTTATGCCCTTACCAGTCCCATCACCACTGCGGAGATGATCGTTTCCCCACATGTTCAGTGCCTGTTGGACTCCTATTCTGATCCGTGTACTCCCCAGATGAGGTTCCTCCCCTCAGGGATATACAACACGCCATTGATTTTGTCCCCGGGGCATAGCTTCCCAACCTACCCCTTTATCGTATGCCACTTATGAAGCACACTGAGCTACGAAGATATGTCATTGAGTTGTTTGACAAAGGGTACATTCGAGAGAGTGTGTCCCCCTGTGCGGTGCCGACCCTTTTAGCGCCAAAGTAGGATGGGAGTTGGCGGATGTGTGTTGATAGTCGGGCTATTAACAAGATCACCGTGAAGTACCGATTTCCTATTCCTCGGTTGGAGATATGCTACACTAACTCTATAGCGCTCGTGTTTTCTCCAAGTTAGACTAGAAAAGTGGGTACCATCAAATCCGTATGAATCCAGGAGACGAGTGGAAGACTGTCTTAAGACGAATGACAAATTATATGAGTGGATAGTGATGCCTTTCGGCCTGTCCAATGCTCCGTCTACCTTTATGCGGGTGATGACTCAGAGTTTACGCCCTTTCATGGGCAAGTTTGAGGGTGTGTATTTTGAAAATATTTTGATTTATAACCGATCATAGGAGGAGCATATTTATCACGTGGCTCAAGTTTTGACTGTCTTACGAGCGAAGCGTTTCTTCCTCACGTTGAAGAAGTGCGCTTTCAAGGTGCCTTCAGTAATTTTTTTTGGGATATGTGGTTTAGTGTGAGGCCGAGAGAATAGGCGATGCCAAGATTCAGGTGATAGTTGATTTCCCTCCACCCATTTCAGTACCCAGGTTCACAATTTTAATTGTCTGACAGGGTTTTACTGGCGTTTTATAGCAGGATTCAACACTGTTAAATTTGAAAATTTCTATTTTTTTCTAAAAATTTGTGAAGTTTTAGAAAGACGCACTTGTCATCCCCCCCCAAACTTAGACTTTTGCATTGTCCTCAATAAAGGACTAAAATCTAAATAAGAGCAAATAACAAGTGTGACAAATAAAACAAACAAATATTTAAAATGCAAAAAGACACTAAATGACACTAACACATGACTCAAAAATACAACAAAAATCACCCCATATGCGTCGGGGGTGCGACGACCTCTCATCTCTCGACGAACTCACCCGACCCCTTGTACAGGGTTTGTTCCTCTCCAAGTCTCCCCCGTCTTCCTATCATAAGTAAATAGTCGGAACAAATTAGGGCTAGTCCCATAGATAAGGGAGAGACCCTGGGTCGCGGGATGACTCACTGGCTCGGGATGACTCACTGGGAAGGGATCCTCATAGTGCCTAATCGAATCTTTGCTTACGTGCACCGATTTGGAGGGGACATCTCGATTTCTATTAGTTTCAGGAGTGCACGGGTCGGGCTCTAAATCGGACGATACTTGAGACTTTTCCTCAATCGAATTAGAGGACTCAAGTGGTATGGGTGGATGGTCACAAAGAAGGAATTTATCTACCTTATCTTTCCATTCGCTTTCTTCTAAGTGACTAAATGAGTCCAATAAAGGTTGGACTTCGACATTAAGGTTCTCATCCACCGACCCAAATTCTTTCTCAAAGTCCTCTGGACTCATATCGCCTAACTCCATCTCATGATTAATTTTTGAACAGTTTCTCTCACTCTCTTCTAATATTTATGTCCCGCTCATGCCTACGTGCTCGCTCTCGCTCTCAATCGCGGTCACTAAACACACCTCCCCTACTTCTTGCTCACTATCACAATTACCGTTCTTACTTGGTTTAATAAGGCCTACCCCTAACGACTCTCTCAGGTGAATCCCCTCATGCTCATGTACTTCCCTTATAAGATTCGTCTCTCACGGTTTGTTTTCATTACCCTCGAGCTTGGTGATGTTAAAGATGTTCATCTCAAGGGTCATGTTCCCGAACGTTAGTTGCATTTGCCCATTTCGAGTATTAATAAGTGCATTAATAGTAGCTAAGAATGGGCGGCTAAGGATAACGGGAACATGATTGCTCGGGGGAATGGATGGCTCCTTATCCCAAATGACAAAATCCATCGGGAAGTAGAAAGTGTCAATTTGTACGATCACATCTTTGACAATTCCACGAGGCATCTTCACCGAGCGATCCATGAGCTGGAGAGTCATATTCATGGGCTTAAGGGCCCCCAAGCCTAGTTTCTTACCCTCGAGCTTGGTGTTGTTAAAGATGTTCATCTCAAGGGTCATGTTCCCGAACGTTAGTTGCATTTGCCCATTTCGAGTATTAATAAGTGCATTAATAGTAGCTAAGAATGGGCGGCTAAGGATAACGGGAACATGATTGCTTGGGGGAATGGATGGCTCCTTATCCCAAATGACAAAATCCACCGGGAAGTAGAAAGTGTCAATTTGTACGATCACATCTTCGACAATTCCCTGAGGCGTCTTCACCGAGCGATCCGTGAGCTGGAGAGTCATATTCGTGGGCTTAAGGCCCCCCAAGTCTAGTTTCTTATAGATGGGATATGGGAGAATGTTAACATTCGCCCTTAAATCATTTAGCGCTCTTTCGATTTGGTTATTCCCCATGATGCATGAAATGGTGGGTGCACCCGGATCTTTATATTTTAATGGAAGATCACTCAACAATACTGAGTTGACTAACTGTGTTAAAACACATTTTTCTTTACCTTTCGCCTACGTTTCACTGTGAGTAGGTCCTTAAGGAACTCAGCGTAAGCGGGAATTTGCTTGATAGTCTCGAGAAAAGGTAAATTTATCTTTACTTGCTTAAGAACGTCTACGACATCGTCCCGAGAGGTGTCTTTGGAGTGAGAGACCAATCGTTGAGGGTATTGGGTTTCACTGGGAGGTTTCACAACCACTTCCGACCCGCTTGTGTCGTCATTACCACTCTTTTTCAAGGGAACATCTTCGACCTCTTTCGTACCTGGAGAAATCTCTTTTCATTTTGTTCATCGCATGGAGGAGGTGACAACTCAACAACCCTTCCACTACGTCGAGTGGTAATTGCACTACATTTCTCTTAATTTGCGTTGGATGTAGAGCTAACACTAGGTTGACCTTGAGGAGGTCTTTGGCCTTGGGCCGGAAACTTGCCCTTTTCTTGGATACTTAATGATGTTGTCAACCTAGAGATGCTTGTATTCATATCAGTGAACATGCGCTCAAACTTAGCATTGGTTGCATTTTGAGATTGGATGAATTGATTTAAACTATCCTCGAGAGTTCTCCGTGGTGGGTTAACATACGGTACGGGAGGTGGTACTTGCATATGTGCTGGCATATGTGTCACTTGTTGAAATTAGGGAGGAGGTGGAGGTGGTGCAACATGTGAAGTAGGATTCAACGCAACTTGTTATTGCCCGTAGCTAAAACCAAGATGGTTTCGCCACAAAGGGTAGTAAGAGTTCCCGTGAGGGGAATTGAAGTTACCCTTAAACTCTCCTACCGCATTTACTTGTTCATGAAGCATGATCTTGTAGGCGGGTATCATCGGGCATTCCTCGGTTAAATGTCCAACCTCAAAAATAGTGCACACCTTTTATCTCGTTTGATTGGATCCGGAGGTTTCTCTGAGTCGTGCGTTGATTATGTCTCTCATACTTTTCTCAAATTGATCAAGTCGATGGCCTAACAAGGTATCTTTGTCCAATTGGTACAGACTGAACGCAAAAGAAGTGGTGGGTATTTTTAGAGGTTAGTCTTGGGCATTGGGATCGGATGTGTCCCATGCTTGAGTAGTCTCGGCGATATACTTAAGATGAGCATCGGCATTGCTCGCATCTAACTCCCAAAACAGTCTTTCACATATAGTTTGAACAAGTTATTTAGAAGCTATAGTAAGCCTTTAATGGAAGAAAGAGATAAGGTTATGCTTCTCAAATCCATGATGTGGGCAAGCATTAACTAACACTTGGAAGCGTTCCCAACAACGATCAAATGACTCATTATCTTGTTATCGAAAGGCTTGAATTTGAGCCTTATCGGAGTTGGTTTTATGTTGTGGAAAGAATTTCGAGAGAAACTTGGATTTCATATCCTTCCATGATATAATGGAGTTCGGTAGTAAAGTACAAAGCCAAGTCTTAGCTTTATCCTTTAAGGAAAAAGGAAAAAGTTTTAGGCGAATGACATCTTGCGTGCAAGCTTGATCACTAAATGTTTTGCATGCCTCTTTGAACTCGTGGATGTGGAGGTATGGTTTCTCTTAATCCGTGTTGTGAAACGTGGGAAGAATCTGTATCATCCCATTACGAAAGTGGAACTGTCCTGAATTGTATGGAAGTAGAATGCACCCAGGGGTGACAGTTCCCTCGAGAAATAAGAGTTCTTTCATGGGACGATATGGTAAATCTCCCTCACCCGTACCAAAACTAGCATGGTCAGACATCGCGATCTCTCCAATAGAGTCGAAATCCTCACTCGGTGTCCTAGAAGTGTGACTCAAAGTGTGACTCGTGATGGAACTAGGCGGTGTAGGAGGTGGAACCCAAAATTGCAGAACGTGAAGGTTATGTGGGCTATCGGGATTATACTCAACGATGGGATTTTCGTGGATTCTTTTTGGAGTATTTTGAGGAGTTTGTTGCGGATTTGGAATGTAAGGATTTTTGAGAGATGGTAATTTTTTTTTGGCTTCTTAAATTTTGGAATCAAATTTGGGATTAAATCAACTAACCTAAAAGTCTACCGAAGTTCCCCGACAACGGCGCCAAAAACTTGATGCGATTGAAAATATGCCTATAGTGCATTCTTATATCGATTCAAGTGCAAACCGATCGCATAAGTAATAACCTGGAGAGATGGAGTCGAATCCTCAGGGAAATAGGACGATAGCTCGTGATGACGTAAGACAGATGATTGACCCTAAACTGACTCTAGGAAATAAACGAAAAGGTGATTTAATTTTTGGATGAAAGACTACTATCTAAATGCAAATGAAACTGAAATTACTAACTAAACTACTTGCGCAAAAGTAAAACTACTACATGTAATTAAATATAAATGAGGAAAAGCAGGTTAGGATACAATCCCCCAAACCCTTGTACATTACCGGATAGAAAACTAGCTTTTAAATTAGATAGTTGATTAAACCCAGTATTTATTAATCCCAAGCACTACATATATGAGGGTACTAGACCACATCATACGTAATCAAGGGCAGGAATAGAGCGGTGCTATAGTAGTCAACCAGCACATCACATTCTTAAACACCCCGATTACCTAGGGCAAACGAGGTTAAAAAATCTACGATGGTTGTGTTCACTACACAACACGATT
The DNA here is from genome assembly GCA_949130495.1 of Sambucus nigra. Taxonomy (NCBI): domain Eukaryota; kingdom Viridiplantae; phylum Streptophyta; class Magnoliopsida; order Dipsacales; family Adoxaceae; genus Sambucus; species Sambucus nigra. The sequence goes on along the minus strand of OX422222.1, from coordinate 173,316,677 downwards.
CAATCAATATTTAATTCGAAGACTAATCTTCTATAAATGTAAACTACATCGGGTTGGGTTCATGAACCCCAACCCTTAGAAATCTAGCTTGACACGATTAAACTATGCTTGAACAATAAATATATTTTTTGCATATATTCATAACTGTGTGAAAAATGGGACGAAACTGTAAAGAAGAATTGTAACCTAATTTCTATGAATCATCAAACTCAAATATGAAAGAAATTGAAAGTATGAAGAAAATATTACTTGGAATGAATAAAATCTTGAATTAATGCCTAAAACTTGAACATTTGTTGAAGAAAGTAATTCCCTAGGGTTCTTAAATTCAAATGCTCTCTAAAACTTACAAAAAACAGAACTCCTAAAAGTCTGGTAATAAGTTGGAATAAATACCCTACGGATTTACAAAAGTTTGAGCTAAGTACAACTCTAATTTTGAAATAGAATAAGTCAAAAAATCGACAGCCGAACCAATCTGGTCTAGGATCATCGATTTGGTTTGGTACACTGGACCGGTTTGTTTTTGCTTCTCATCGGATCGGTCCGTTCTATGCAGGAAATCTTAATATGCGGGACCGGTTCGTTTTTGGTACACATCGGATCGGTTCGCTCTTTACAGGAACTTGGTCTTCACCGGACTGGTTCATTTTCGGTTGACACCGGATCGGTTCGGTGATATTTTTCTTCCTTCTCTTCTTGTGATTTTCTCTCAACTTCGAAGCTTCATAACTTTTGATTCGGGACTCGAATTTGGACACCGTTTCTTCCTACGTGCTTGTAGACTCGAGGTCTTCAACTTTCATTTTGGTTCCTCATCCTAATTTTAGATGTAAAATTACTCTTTTGCCCTTTGACTTTCTTTCTTTTCTTTCTTTCTTGGTTTCTCAGTTTCTAGTTTGCTCATCTCTTTACTTGTATAAAATCCCTGCAAAATGCAAGGGTCGGGCTCCAAATCGGACGATACTTGAGACTTTTCCTCAATATAATTAGAGGACTCAAGTGGTATGGGTGGATGGTCAAAAAGAAGGAATTTATCTACCTTATCTTTCCATTCTCTTTCTTCTAAGTGACTAAATGAGTCCAGCAAAGGCTGGACTTCAACATTAAGGTTCTCATCCACCAGGCCAAATTCTTTCTCAAAGTCCTCTGGACTCATATCGCCTAACTCTCTCTCATGATTAATTTTCGAACAGTTTCTCTCACTCTCTTCTAATATTTATGTCCCGCTCACGCCTACGTGCTCGCTCTCACTCTCAATCGCAATCACTAAACACACCTCCCCTACTTCTTGCTCACTGTCATAATTACCGTTCTTACTTGGTGCAATAAGGCCTACCCCTAACGACTCTCTCAGGTGAATCGGCTCGTGCTCATTTACTTCCTCTATAAGATCCGTCTCTCGCGGTTTGTTTTCATTACCCTCGAGCTTGGTGTTGTTAAAGATGTTTATCTTAAGGTTCATATTCCCGAACGTTAGTTGCATTTTCCCATTTTGAGTATTAATAAGTACATTAGCAGTAGCTAAGAATGGGGGGCCAAGGATAACGGGAACACGATTGCTCGGGAGAATGGATGGCTCCTCATCCCAAATGTTAAAATCCACCGAGAAATAGCAAGTGTCAAGTTGGACGATCACATCTTCGACAATTCCCCGATGCATCTTCACCGAACGATCCACTGGAGAGTCATATTCGTGGGCATAAGGGCCCCCAAGTCTAGTTGCTTATAAATAGGGGAGATTGTTAACACTCGCCCCTAAATCTATTAGTGCTCTTTCGATTCGGTTCTTGCCCATGATGCACGAAATGGTGGGTGCACTCGAATCTTTATATTTTAATGGAAGATCACTCAACAATACTGAGCTGACGTTCTGTGTTAAAAACACATTTTTCTTTACCTTTAGCTTATGTTTCACCATGAGTAGGCCCTTAAGGAACTTACCATACGCAAGAATTTGCTTGATAGTCTCGAGAAAAGGCAAATTGATCTTTACTTGCATAAGAACGTCTAGGACATCATCCCGAGAGGTGTCTTTGAAGTGAGGGACCAACCGTTGAGGGTATGGGTTGCACTGGGAGGTTTGACAACCACTTTCGACTCGCCCGTGTCTTCATTACCACTGTTTTTCAAGGGGACATCTTCGGCCTCTTTCGTGTCGGGCGAAATCTGCTTTTCATTTTGCTCATCGCGTGGAGGAAGTGACAAGTCAACAACCCTTCCACTACGTAGAGTGGTAATTGCACTAAATTGCTCTTTATTTGTGTTGGATGTAGAGCTAACACTAGGCTGACCTTGAGGAGGTCTTTAGCCTTGGGCCGAAAACTTGCCCTTTTCTTGGATACTTAAGGATGCTTGTAACCTAGAGATGCTTGTATTCATCTCAGTGAACGTCCGCTCAAACTTAGCATTGGTTGCATTTTGAGATTGGATGAATTGACTTAAACTATCCTCCAGAGTTCTCCGCGGTGGGCTGACATACGGTGCGGGAGGTGGTACTTGCATATGTGCTGGCATATGTAGCGCTTATTGAAATTGGGTAGGAGGTGGAGGTGGTGCAACATGTGAAGTAGGATTCAACGCAACTTGTAGTTTCCCGTAGCTGAAACCGAGATAATTTCTCCACGATGGGTTGTAAAAGAGTTCCCGCGAGGGGCATTGAAGTTACCCTTAAACTCTCTTACCGCATTGACTTCTTCTTGAAGCATGATCTTGTAGGCGGGTATCGTTGGGCATTTCTCGGTTTAATGTCCCGCCTCATAAATAGCGCACACCTTCTCTCTCGTTTGATTGGATCGGGAGGTTTCTCTTAGTCGTGCCTCGAGTGTGTCTCTCAAACTTTTCTCACATTGATCAATTCGACAGTCTAACTAGGTATCTTTGTCCAACTTGTACAGACCGGATGCAGAAGCAGTGGTGGACATTTGTTGAGGTCGATTTTGGGCATTGGGATCGGATGTGTCCCATGCTTGAGTAGTCTCGGCGATATACTTAGGATGAGCATCGGCATCGCTCGCATCTAACTTCCAAAACGGCCTTTCACACATAGATTGAACAAGTTGTTTCGACGCTATAGTAAGCCCTTGATGGAAGAAAGAGATAAGGGGATGCTTCTCAAATCCATGATTTGGGCAAGCGTTAACTAACTCTTGGAAGCGTTCCCAATACCGATCAAATGACTCATTATCTTATTGTCTAAAGGCTTGAATTTGAGCCTTAACAGAGTTGGTTTTATGTTGGGGAAAGAATTTCAATAGAAACTTGGATTGCATATCCTTCTATGATATAATGGAGTTCGGTGGTAAAGACCAAAGCCAAGTCTTAGCTTTATCCTTTAAAGAAAAAAGAAAAATTTTTAGGCTAACGACATCTTGTGTCAAGCTTGATCACTAAATGTTTCGCACGCCTCTTCGAACTCGCGTATGTGGAGGTATGGTTTCTCCGAATCCATGCCGTGAAACGTGGGAAGAATCTGTATCATCCCATTATGAAAGTGGAACTATCCTGCATTGTATGGTAGTAGAATGAAGCTAGGGGTGATAGTTCTCTAGGGAAATAAGAGTTCTTTCGTGTGACAATATGGTAAATTTCCCTCATCCGTACCGAAACTAGCGTGGTCAGACATCGCGCTCTCTCCAATAGACTCGAAATCCTCACTCGGTGCCCTTGAAGTGTGACTCAAAGTGTGACTCGTGATGGAAATAGGCGGTGTAGGAGGTGGAATGCAAAACTGCGAAACGTGAGGGGTATGTGGGCTATCAGGATTATACTCAACGATGGGGTTTTTATGGATTCTTGTTGGAGTATTTTGAAGAGTTTGTTGCGGATTTTTCATGAAAGGACTTTTGAGAGATGAGAATTTTTATTTATTTTTTTGGCTTTTTAAATTTTGGAATCAAATTTGGGATTAAATAAACTAACCTAAAAGTCTACCTAATTTCCCCGGCAAAGGCACCAAAAACTTGACGCGACTGAAAATATGTCTATAGTGAGTTCTTATATCGGTTCAAGTGCAAACCGATCACGTAAGTAATAACCCGGTAAGACGGTGTCGAATCCTCAGGGACATAGGACAATCGCTCGTGACGACGTATGAAAGTTTATTAACCCTAAACTCACTCTAGGAAAGAAACGAAAAGGTGATTTAATTTTTGGATGAAAGACTACTATCTAAATGCAAATGAAACTGAAATTACTAACTAAACTACTTGCGCAAAAATAAAACTACTACAGGTAATTAAATATAAATAAGGAAAAGCGGGTTAGGATACAATCCCCCAAACCCTAGTACATTTACCGGATATAAAATTAGCTTTTGAATTAGATATTTGATTAAACCCAGTCTTTATTAATCCCAAGTATTACGTATGTGAGGGTACTAGCCCACATCATACGTAATCAAAGGCAAGAATAAAGCGGTGCTGAAACAGGCAACACGCATATCGCATTCTTAAACATCCCGGTTACCAAGGACAAAAAGGATTAAACGATCTACAATGATTGTGTTCACTACACAACACGATTCAATCAATATTTAATTCGAAGACTAATTTATTATACATGTAAACTACATCGGGTTGGGTTCATGCACTCCAACCCTTAGAAATCTATCTAGACATGATTAAACTATGCTTGAACACTAAATTTATTTTGCATGTATTCATAACAGCGTGAAAAATGGGACGAAACTTGTAAAGAAGAATTGTAACCTAATTTCTATGAATCATCGAACTCAAATATGAAAGCAATTGATAGTATGGAGAAAATTTTACTTGGAATGCGAAAAAATCTTGAATTAATGCCTAAAACTTGAATAATCATTGAAGAAAGTAATTCCCAAGGGTTCTTAGCTTCAAAAGCTCTCTAAAACTTACAAAAAACAAAACTCCAAAAAGTCTGGTAATAAGTTAGAATAAATACCCTAGGGATTTACAAGAGTTTGAGCTAAGTACAACTTTAATTTTGAAACAGAATGAGTCTGAAAATTGAAATCCGAACCGATCCGGTCCGGGATCATCGGTTCGGTTTGGTACACCGGACCGATTTTTTTTGCTTCTCATCGAAACAGTCCGTTTTATGCAAGAAATGTTAAGATGTGGGACTGGTTCATTTTTGGTACACATCGGATCGGTCTGCTCTTTATAGGAACTTTGTCTTCACCAGACCGGCTCATTTTTGGTTGACACCGGATCGGTTAGGTGATAATTTTCTTCCTTCTCTTCTTGTAATTTTCTCTCAACTTCGAAGCTTCATAACTTTTGATCCAGGATTCAGATTTAGACGCCGTTTCTTCTTACGTGCTTGTAGACTCAAGATATTCAACTTTCATTTTGGTTCCTTGTTCGAATTCCTGATATAAAATTACTCTTTTGCCCTCTGACTTTCTTTCTTTCTTGGTTTCTCAATTTTGTGTTTCCTCTTCTCTTCAGTTGTAAAAAATACCTACAAAATGCAAGAATAATACACGAAACTCGACACACTATATAGGAAATGTCAGTTGCCAAGATTTGAGAAAAATCAATGCATTTTACATTGTATAAGGTGATAAAAGCCTAAAATTAAGGCGATAAATTGGAATAATTTATGCCTAATCAATGGATAACAGAGGCGGATAGGGCCTTTAGACGCGTCAAGGAGTTGATGACTACGACACCTATCTTAGCTTTAGTCGATTTTCACCAGTTATTTGAGATGTCTTGTTATGCTTACAAGACATGAGTGGGTGCCGTATTTAGCCAAAATGGGAAGCTAATTGCTTTTTTTTGTCCAAAGCTGATCGGGGCCGCCCTCAACTATTTGACGTATTATTTGGAGTTTTAAGTTGTGGTGAAGGCGGTAAAGTTCAGATCATTTTATCTCTTGAACAATGAGTTCCTCATCAAGTCGAATCACGAGGCCCTTCACTTTTTACAAAGCCAGTGGCGTGTTAGTGATTGACACGCCAAATGGACGACCAACCTGCAGAGGTACACATTCCATTAGCAGTATAAACTCGGGAAGGAGAACCAGGTGGATGATGCTCTTAACCAAAGGGAGCATTCTTTAATGACTCTTCGGAGTCAGGTTTTTAGATTTGACGAGGTTCGGGATCTCTATCAGACCGATGTGGACTTTGGGACGATTTTTACAGCCCGTCAGTAGGGTAACGGAGTATCGGACGAGTACTTACTGAGGATGACTTTTTACACCAGGGCACAACCTTATGCATTCCATCTTCTTCTCTTCGAGAGAAGATTATTTCGAAGGTCCACGACTTTGGGACAAGCGCGTACCCTCGTGATGATGAAGGGATAAATTTATTGGCCGACGATGAGGAGAGATTCCAACACCTTTATTCGATGTTGCTACACTTTCCAGATGACCAAGGGACAACACACCAATGCAGGTTTATATAACCCTTTACTGATTCTCGAGAGTCCATGGCAGGATGTCTCGATGGATTTTATCTTGGGACTTTCCCGTACATCTAGTGGCCATGATTATATTTTTGTTGTGGTGGAGAGGTTCTCTAAAATGTCCCACTTCATACCTTGTAGTTGCACGACTGATGCTTCTCATGTTGCTTCATTGTATTTCCGCGAGGTTGTCCGTCTCCACATGATTCTCCATAATAGTACATCTGACAAAGATGTACGCTTTACTTGTGGGCATTTCTGGCTCACTTTGTGGCAGCTCTTACAGATAAAGTTACTATTTTATACAGCCTTCCACCCTCAGATGAATGGTCAGAACGAGGTGGTCAATCAAAGTGTTGGTGACCTTTTGCAATGCCTGTCTTCTAATCACCCCCAGCGGTGGGACGTTGTGATAGCATAGGCCGAGTTTGCCTTCAACAATCTCGTCAATCGCTCCATTAGCTTATCTTATTTTGAGATTGTATTGGGGATGTCACCCACTATTCCTATAGACCTTGTTGAGCTTCCGCCGATGGTGCATACTTGTCCTTCATCTGAGGAGTTTTCCGGCCGATTGATTTCCATCTAGGCTAATATTTGTGCTCGCTTAGAGACCACTTATGCCTCTTATAAGGAGGCCGCAGATGAGCATCTCCATTTTTTCCTACCCAGGTGATTTGGTTATGGTATACCTCCACAAAGTGCAGCGACAGGGTAAAGGTAACAAACTTCTCATGCGACGATTCAGACCATTCCATATTGTTCGGGCTTGTGGGACGAATGCTTATGAGGTCGATCTCCCCGACGAGTTCTTATGCATCTTACGTTTAATGTAGCGGATCTCTCTCCTTTTTACAGCATGCATGCTCCACCGATTCCCCTTTCTCCCACCATAGCCCATCCAGCTCGATCTCATGTTGATCGTGTTAAGGGAACTCTAGATTCCGCATTTATCTCCTCATCTTCGGGTGATTATACCCGCTATTTGGTTCATTGGGTAGGCCGACTAGAGGCTGAAGACTCCTAGATTACCGAGGCGACCTTGTAACATATTGACTCGGATTTCTATTGCCAGTATACAAAGTATATGGCATCTTCTCATGGGAGGGAGAGTAATGCATGATCATAGTACACATGCGTCATTTTTATTATTCTTTCCTATTCTTTTTTTTTAGACTTCTTTTATCCTCAGTATAAATAGCCTTAAGAGGCTCCTTTTATAGACACTTTGATTTTGATAATGAGAACTTAGAGAGAAAAATTGAGAACTTTCATGACTATTTATTTTAGTTGTTGTTATTGTTGTTGTGTACACTAAATTTTAGGCTTCCGCATATTTTCTTTACATCACAAAAGTTTCGGGTTAGCCTGAAATCATAACGCAAATTTAGGTCTGCGAGTGATCCAAAGATTACAGTTATAGGGTTCGGGAACCGGGTTACGAGTGGGGAAGGTATTAGGCATCCCACTTGTTCTTTATGGTTCTTTAATTATATGTTTGTTCTCGCTCTTAACATTATGTTATTACGTTTTAGTTTACCTTAGAACATGATTATATACCTTTGTTTGAGATTCCTTTAAAACATACATAGGTGCTTAAGTAAGAAAAATGGTATTAGTGAAAGGTGTATGAATGTAACTTAAACCGGTGTGGGTACACAAGAGTGCTTATGTATGAATGCGTATTCGGGATAACAAGTGGCCATTAATATATACATAGTGTGCGAGAAAGATTCTCTTAGGTAACGTGTGGTCATTAAGGGTGTATATAAGAGTGCGAGAAAGCTCGACTTGTGTAATAGGAGGCCATCAAGAGCCTGTGTGTATATGTGAGAAGTCATGGCTTGAAATAGTTTAATATCTTGTTCGAGGTGAGGAGGGATATAAATGTATTATTAGAGATGGGTACAACTCTGTTGTGATAACATATCGAGAGATATATTGTCGAGGCTTGTGCTCATGAGAAGGACTCGGTCTTGTGAGTATGTACCTAAAAGGACTTATGATCAAAGGGTACGTGGTTCGGTTGTACACGTGTTCAAATATGATGTGTGTGCAAGTGCCATGACTTGACTTGAGAGGGGGGTAATCTATTTGTAGGACATAGGGTAGCTTTGGTAGAGGTTCAGAATGGGAGTGGACCTGAGTGCACCGATAAAGGCATAGTTTGTTATGATTGTTAGGCGATCCTAATGGGAAGGTATTGTCCATCGATCTAGTTTGGAGGTGTAGACGGAGAGGAGATGGCGTGTTTAGGATTGGAGTGGTTCAAAAGCCACCGACAAAGATCTATCTGCCCCTTATCGGCATGACTAAAATTCTGGAGGTATAGTATGCCTCAACCGTGTTACCGTATTTGAACTATATATAAAGGCATCCCTAATTAGATGATACATCAAGATAAGTATTATAAGGCTTAAGCTTCATGAGTTTGGCTTCGTATCACACTTACGTACCCAAGAGGAATTGGGACGAAAGTTAGCGTAGTTCCAACAAACGGGACATATTTACAGGTGTAGGCTATAGGATACTGGGTATACAATATACAACATTACACTATTTATGGAGCCTAGTCCTTAATATATAATTTATGTTATAAGTTGGATTAATATATTTATATGTTAAAGACACGCTAATCTAAGGCTGATGCTTGACAAGTATTTGTAAGAAAACATATATTCGGGGATACAGTTGTAGCGATAGCTTAGCTCGCTAGGAGAAATGGTTAGTTTAGTTTGATTTTGGACTTTGACATTAGCAAAGATTCAAAATGACTTGGCTCACTGGAACTTTCCTGAAAACGATTTTGAAAAGTATGTTTGCATGTTGTATTTAGTCATGGCATTTGATTAGAATTTGTTCAACATATGAGTATGTCATTTCATCTCAACAAACATAGGTGCTGGGTTAAAACTAGGCTTTAAAATATACATGCTATAAAGTGCATACCTGGTCCCCTAAACGGGGGTCGGGCTAAATGAGATAAACATATATGGAAAGTTTATCACAACATATGGGGTATTGACCTGAGGTTTCTGCAGAGTTCTTTACCCTTGTAGTGTAAGTTAAATTTTTTCTAGGGGAGTGTCCCCTATGAGGTGGCACTATACATTCAAGTGGAGCTTCATTTGAAAGAGCCGACTTTCGTGGAGTGTGAGCAGAGGTTTGCCTATGTATTTCAGAGGAAGCGAATTTTCAAAAGTATGAGCTCAACTCGAGATTTCTAAGGAAGTGACTTTCGAAAGTACGAGCTTCACTCGGGATTTTTCTGATTGAGCTCGAGTTTATGGGATGCTCAGGGGAAAAGATTAGAAAATCGAATCAGTGTTGGGTTTTGGGGTGCTTTTGAATGTTGGTTGGGACCTCCTTTTAGAAGGGATGATTGGTGTCCTTTGACCGTTTAGTCAAAGGGGCCTTTAGCCGTTCGATTAAAGGCCTTTCTATGTGTATGGTTGATAGGGGGTGGGGGAGACACGTGTAAGGTTGGGGGTAAGATAGTCGATATTCTGCAATCATTATCCTGGATTGTTAACCGTTCAGTTAGAGGCTCTAATCGTTCGGTCGAAGGGCGGATAGACTTTAACCGTTTGGTTAAAGGGTGAACATGGGCCTTTAAGCATTTGGCTAAAGGGCCCCCTGTGATGGATTTTGGTTTTCGGCAGGTTCCTGATATTTCTAAATTGCCCCCCCCCCCCCCCCCCTTTTAATTATATTCATGGTGATTTTGCCCCCTTTCTTATGGGGTGGTTTCTCACTTTTACGCTTGGCATTTTTAGTGGGTGTTGGGTTTTTTTTATAGAGTGGGACGAATGACACACCTCAGTTATAAATCGGAGTGTCCACAAAGACGGTCGGCTAAGAGGGTGCGCGTGGCGACATTCTTCGTCGAAACTAGAATGCAAAAAAATTAGGTTTGCTTATTTTTAACATGTGTGTATGTGGATGTAAGGGGGTAGAAAACTTGAGGTGGTGTTGGTGTTGGGGGGGGGGGGGGATTATTGGAAATAGGCCAGGCGATTAACCGTTCGATTAAATGACCACTTTAACGGTTTATTTGTTCGGTCATCTATTTCCAGACACTCGAAACCTATTTAATGCAGTTACATGATTCTATTTTTTACAAGTCTTTGATACTGCTTTTAGCGACGTTGTGTACCCAATCGACGCTATCATTCATCTTGTTCACGTCACCTTGTTATTGTCATAATCTTGTTTTTTTTTAATTTTCGTATCATCATGAACATGGGTAATGGCGGGAGTTTTGGCATGCCGGATGCCCTGTTCCTGTTGTCGTTGTCAGATACTCTTCCCATTGGTACGAGGGCTTACAACTCTGTGCCTATCATTTCAGTGAGCGTAAGAGGCGTTGCCTCGTTGTCCCTAGGATTTTCTGTTCAATTTCCTCCGGTCATCCATGTTGAGTGTTGCATCCTGGTCGTGCCCCCTCGACATTTACGATGGTCCTCCACAGAGAGGATCAAATCGTTTACGTTTGCCAGCGCGAACTTGCATTTGGGATGTTGGCACCGACTTTGGATTCGGCTCTATTTCCGAATGACATGAGTTGATATTTTTCGTGTATTCTTATGAATTATTGCTTTTTATTTTTAAAGTAATTGATTTTTCAGTGTTTTCAAATTTTCAGCAAGTGTTAGTCGACGCTGCCTAGCTTATGTGGATACTGACTCGATGGTCTTCCACGCACTTGGCTCTGCGTCAACTAGTTACCGAGGTCTCTGCGGATCGGACCACTGACTCCATAGGGATGTTGTCGGGTTTTATATGTGTGTCGGGGGTCCTTCTTATCCAGCTACTGGCGCTTTTTCAACTGGAATGAGGGACAGGATGCAGGGTCCCGGAGCTTCGGATGAAGGTTAATTAGGTGATCGTCCGGGGAAGAGGCCTCATATGTGATAGGTTGATGGGGTAGTATAATTGGTTGGCCTTTTGGGTTGAATTTGATGTACTCTCCCCAAAAGACCTTTTCGTGTGTTTTCTTGGATTTGTCCCGGGTAAGAACCCGTGTATGTAGTATGTTCCTTTAAGAGGAACACGTAGAATCCCCATTATATTTTTTGTCTTGTAAGGGGATTCTCCTCCAAAACATTTTGTTTTATAAATAATCAATCTTTTCCTTTTGACGATGAATTCTTTGCATGCTTCATTATGTTTTTATTTACAATAGACTTACTAACGAAAAATGTGTGTATGGACAGCGTGAGCATAAACTCTCTTTGGGGATGACACATATACACTTTTACACAATACATATACACATAGAAACAAAAGTGCCTAGTCTTTGTGAGCTTTTTTCTTTTTTAGAGAGATGTACGCTTATCTGTATTGATGCTAGTTTTGAGGGACAGAGGTTCCCTTTCTTTGCTTGTTACAGGAGGGAGCCATTTGACGTAGCTTTAGAATCAAAGTGTCGTCCTTTAGATAACGTGTCATTTTGCAGGGATCCCATCATGAGTCTGTCTGTTGATTGATTCGTCCTGAGATGTGAGGTGTTTTCGAAGAGGGTGTTGTTTTGATGTTTATTTCTTTCAAATAGGGGAATGGGCGTTGTTTCCTTTCCTCATAGGTTTCTTTTGACTGTTTCTTTCATAGTATCAACCTTTATGTGTTGTTTCTTTAAAAAGAATAACTACGAGGAGTTCCAAAAACCCTTAAGGAACATCTTCTTGACGTTTAGCTTATTTAGACCTCACCGACTTTTGTGGAGTGAGGGCACAATAAACCATAGTAAAGTTTTCTTGTAAAATAGGATTTTTTGTTGTTTATTTAGACCGAGCCTGAAGTGATATCTCGAATTGGCATCTTCGATTAAAAAATAACGGTGTGTATGTATTTGAATGTCATAGGCTTTCTAATCGATCGAGATTGAAAATTTGGGAAAACGTGACTCCGTCGAGATCAACTAAGGTAGTTGCCCCGTCGGAGTTTATTTTGGTGACGAGGTTGTGTCCTTCCCTGTTGGGTGTAAATTTTCCTCTGTGAGTTTGGGTAGGTTTGAGATTCTCTTTTAGGATTAGGTCGCCCTATTGTATATTTCGCCTTTTGACCATATTATTGAATGCCCGGGCGATACGCTGCTGGTAGCCTTGATTGTGATAAGCGACCTTTAGCTTCCTTTTGTCGAGGAGAGTTAGTTCGTCGTAGGAGGCTCGTGCCTAGTCAGTTTCAACAACTTGACTTTCGAGCATTACCCGCAATGACGGTATCCTGAGTTTGATGGGTATGATTTCCTTCATGCCATAACCTAACGAGTAGGGGCGCCCCCTATTGAGTTTCGCTCTATAGTGCAATAACCCCAGAGGGAGTATGGGAGTTTGTATGACGAGTCGCTGTAGGCCTCTATTATCTTGTTGATGATGTTGTTGACATTTTTTAGCGGCTTCGACCGCCCCATTAGTTTGAGGTCTGTATGGGGATGACTTATGTCGAGTAAATTCGTACTCGTGTAGAGGTTTGAGATCTCTTTCTTAAGGTGAGAATCATTATCCAATACCAATTCATGGGGTATGACGAAGCGGTAAATGATGTTTCGGGATATGAATTTGGCCACCTTCTAAGCGTTCAGAACCGAGTAAGATTTGGCTTCGACCCACTTGGTTAAGTAGTAAGTAGCGCCTAGGACGAACTCATGCCCGATGGAGGCTTTAAGGGTCACTTTCCCTATGATGTCTATCCCCCAGGTGGAGAAAGGCCAGGGGGAGGTCATTCCATAGACCTCTGGTGGTAAATGTAGTCGTGGGGCGTAAAGTTGACATTTGAGGCCACTCTTGACATAATTAATGCAATCTTTTTGCACGGTAGTCTAGTAGTATGATTGTTTGAGTATATTTCTTGAGAGCGCGTGCCATCTCATGTGCGGGCCACATTCGCCACTATGGATTTTGTCCATGATCTTAAGGGTCTCGTCTTTCGTGACGCGCCTTAAGAGTATCTTTCTTGAGATCATGTGCCCGCTCATGTGCGAGCTTCTAATGAGATCCCATTGTACCACTATCACATTTTTGGCCCTTGGATTGTTGAGCTGTCGAGCTTTGGTGAGCCCAGATTGGGCAAAATGGGATTTTTGGTGTTTTAAGGGTTTTTAAAAGGGTTTGTTTTGCTCATTTGGGGCCTTTTGTAAGAGAGAATAGGATGGAAGAGGGAGAGAGAGGGTGGAGTAGTCTTCCACCATTATTGGCTTCTCTCCACCATTAACCACCACATTCTTATAGTATTCCACCACATTCAAGCCTACAAGACCCATTTCCACCATGGATGAGGAGAGCTACGAATTTATGGAGATTGAAGGGTGTCCTTGTTTGGAAGCTTAATGGAGCATGCTTTTGGAGTTGGGCAACCTCCTTGAGGCCACCTTAGGAGGTGGGAGGTTGCCATATTCTTAAATCTTCCATGCCTTTCAATGCTGGTGCTTAATTAAGGTGGAAAAAATCTATCCTTCGCATTTAAGACTCTATTTGCATTATTAGTAGTCTTATTGTTAGATACATGAGTAAAATGCACATGGATAAATGATGGTTTCTAGTAGATTAATATTAAACATTTTTATGGAATAAAAATGTTGGTAAAAATGTTATTTTGTTGGAAACAAAGGATAAGTAAATATTTCAAAGTTCTGACATATAAAAATGGGTATTTTATGAAAATGGAGTATTTTCTAGAAATTTGATGTTAAATATCTCATGAAAAAAAATGTATGGAAATGATGTTCATTTTGCTAAAATAATTGATGAAATAATGTTCCAAAGTTTCTTGCAGAAAGTAAGATTTTAGGAAAGATGGACATTTATTGAGTTTGAAGAAATAAAATGTCTTTTGAGTATTAAAAATGCACTTTTGCAAAGTGTTATGAATTTCTAGAATGAAAAGTATGTTTAACGCATTTAATGGGATTTTAGGATTTAAAATCCATCTTCCCATGCGTATAAACTTGTAGTATTTTGATATTGGACATATAAACAAGTTTAAAGAAAGTTTTGTTGGGTTTAAACATGAACTAAAAAACGTAGAAATTCTAATCTTCAAAGTGTGTAAATAGGGGTTAAAGGTGTGACGAATATAAGGGTGTAAGACTACATGTATTGATAAAAAGGAAATGATGTTTTCTTATAAAAGTAGTCTTTAAGTGTAATTAGATTTCTTGAATAGAGTAAGTAAAAAGAAGTGTCTAACTTGAAAATTCGGTTAGCAAAGATGTGTTTTTTTTGGTAAGTAAGAAATGTATAAATAAATAAAAATAGGTACAACAATAGAGAGGGCATACCTTCTCGAGACTAGTGCAAATACTGCAACTAGCCAACAAGAAAAACACGAGCCCAAGGACATAAAGCTCACAATAGTAACCCGATGCTCGGGGTATGAAAACCACAACCTAACCAAAAACAACGAAAAAAACGGACAATGCAAAGCGACAAAACAGACGTCGACCCAAGAAAGAGGCCCAAAACTGCACAACCAAGAAGGGAAAGCCCCTCAGCATTAGCGGACCTAAAAGGCCCACACCCCCAACGGGAAAGGAACGAAACCGACCCGATATCCACAGTCAATATCGGCGCAAAATGCCTCAGCGGCAACACAGTACCCATCGGAGCAAAGGAAACAACCAACATGATAACTTCGATAACACGGGTGAAACCAACAAAGGGACCCAACACCATAGCTCAAACAAAGCAACGAGGCACCCACCAATAGTGGTGAATAAGACAGACCTGGTGTGAATCATCAGCGTCGGTGAACGACAGCGAAAAACAAGCGTTTGAGAAAACCCAGACCACAGTCCAGATGCCGGAGAGAACATACCATCGCAAGTCAAGCAAAAGCGGCACAAGTAAAGAAGACATGACCATAAAACATATTTAATCTACACCGAAACCGGTGCAAAACCGTTGGCTACTCCCAGCCTCCAAGCAAAACCCCAAACAACAGTTTCTCACCATAAGGCACCATCACCCAAACCAACCAAAACGTCGAAGGGAAACCACCTCTACCCTGACATGAAGCGCACCAATAGGATGGCGGACACAAGTAGTCAAACCACGATAAGGAGAGAGGTGCGATACGATGCTTATGGGTCTCACATAGAGTAGCGTCCCCGGTGGCAGAATCAAAGTCCGACCAGCAAAGCTACCCCAACTCCAACAAGAGCAAAGAAAAAAGAGAGATGGATCCACCCATCTTAGTCTGACGTGAAGCCCAGCATCGAGATGGCGACCAAGTTGAGAAGGGCAGATCCAACTACAATAAATAAAGCCAAGAGGGGACAAACCCAACCTCGAAGATTACTACCAAGACAGATCCAACCTGACATGAAGAGCACTCGAGGGAATAGCGATTGAAAATGGTTGGATTCATCACCAAGGATGGTGCGGGGAAATCACAAATAAGAGGGAGGAACAAGAAGGGGCGGTTGTTTGGAAGAAGGAAGTAAACACAACCCTAGAGAGCGAAGCTCTCAACCATCCGAGAAAAGACACATTGGTTAGCAAAGGTGTTAAATAAGTGTTGACGGTTAAACATTGGGAAGTTCGTGTGTGTAACTTAATAATATTTTGAAAGATTAACACTTAAGAATTTGGAAAGGAAATAATGGAATAAAGAGGATTCCAACTTGAGAAGAATTATACTCCAAATGTTAATAAAGTGTTAGAATGTTGGAAGCACTTAAGTAGTAGTGTGAGTAACTTAACGGTGTTTTGGGAAAACAACACTTGTAGAGTGGAGGAAAATGACAAGTTGGGAGACAAATGGGTAAAATGGTAATTTTACTTAAAGTGAAATATTTTTATGAAATAAAAATATTGGAAAAGGTGTTACATAAATTAGTCCTAAATGAATATGATTTATGGAACAAAATCAAAGTTAAAGTGTAAAGGACATGAAATGATAATTTCAAAGTGTAACACAAATTGGAGTGAAATCCCGGGTTTGGCTTTGGTCAGGTAAGAAGGGGAAAAAGGAATAATGTGGACATTTGTAAAATGTTAAAACACATAATTGAAACTCGGATGACACTGGGATAATTAAGGAGGCCCCGGAGCCCTGGGGTGAAAGACCCAAAATCACTGACCATAGCATATGGTGGCGTCGCCGGTGGTAAGCCCATCAAAGTACGCAGTTATTGGAAGATTTCGAGAATAAGGAATATGCCAAGAAATGGGTTATGTGGTAAAATGTGTTAAGACAACCTAACTTGAATGAATTAATAAATGTTTCGGTAAAGCGTAAAGTGGACAAGAAATGTGTAAAGTGATTAATGTCCATGAAGTAAAGGAAAGGGAATGCATAGTGGTAAATAGGTGAGTTAAGCAACCTAAGAGGGTGTAACCCATAATTAGCACAAACGTGTGTTGCGAAAGGTTTTCAAAGGTTAAAGAAGTATTTTCAAACACCCTGTTCACGTGTTTTGCAAGAAGTTATTTTCAATGAAAATACTAATGTGCATTGCTTTAAATGAACAGGGTAATTTCGATAAAGGAATGGTTTCGATTAAGCAAAGTGTAATGGTTTCAAGTATTTAACTGTGTGTGTTAAATAGAGGGATAAAAGTCAAGTTAAAAAAGAAGAATTCTTTATGATATCAAGGTAATTAATCAGACTAAATAACATTTTCGAAAGTAAAATGGTGTCATGCATCAAGTATATATATATATATATATATAAGTATCTATGTATGTACAAGGTAGTTGCATGCACGCGGAGGTATAACGTATAGAGTCTTTTTTCTGCCGTTCATTTCTATACTACAATTTTTATAATTCCACTGGGAATTGGATCACACCCTAGTCTTTGTTACAGCAGGATGGATGCGGGTTCGTATTTTGAGAACGTTATATAGGTAAGTATCCCATTTAATTTTATGTCAGTAGCTCTGTATGCTTGGACTCTGAAGATGCTTCCCACGGGTCCCTCACGTAGTTTGATTTGAAATTGGAATCACATGCTAAGCAAGTGAAACATTAATTAAAATAAAGCTGGACTAGTGACATTAAATAGGCTATTTCATTGCACTTCATACCTAACGCTCGAATCGGATCGGGTTGACTACGGGTAACCCATAAATTCGGGCTTGAGCGTTACAAACCTTATATTCCTCCCAAAGATACGATAACCCCAACACTTTGATTTCCTAAATCTAGGCATAGTCTCACCCTACCATACATTAGAACACTCACATCAACTATATTAAATCTTAATTAGTCCTAGTATATTCTCCCAATGCATCACGTTTAGGTTTAATACCACACCTAATTGAAATGAAATTACGTGGCATAATAACTACCTCACTCTATTAAGTTATAACCTAAACCTAACCTCACCCAAATAATATTCACCCCACTTGTATGTCACAATGATTCAAACTAATCCTGGCCAACAAACCCAATCCTCTAACTTACAATTTCCCAATCAACAAACACACTCTACATTTGGGTTTACCATCGAATGCCAAATCCTCAATTTAACCCCATTAAATCAATGATTTCCCTAAGATTCAAATACCCCAAATATCAATCTCCAACAATTCAAATCATAAGAATATATCTATATTCTATGAGTACATGAAAACTATATGCTAACTAATCTTATCCCTATGCCCCCCAAACCAAATTTTCTAAAAGAAAGTTCAACCCAAAATCACCCATCCACAATTTAGGTCTCGCGCACCGCACCGTTTAGTAGAAAATTCATAACAAATTTAAAAAGTAAAAAAAAATACGAAACCAGTGCCCACGCCTTCATAATTCGATTCTACACAATCTCATCGAGTTTTCAATTTCATCTATTGATCGATCGAACTGTAGGAGTCATTTTCTCCAAAATCATGCTTTCTCCACCCAAAACCTCCATTAATGAACTCCAAAACTTCATTTAAGCACCCAACCAACATCCAAATGATAAAACCACATCAAAATACGAGTTGTAACCTATTTCTATCATCAAAACTCAAGATTCAAGTAAAAACCAAATTCATAATTCAAGAACCCTAACTTGAACAAATTTATGAATCAACTAATGATTTCAAGGGATTAATTCACATAATCAGAGGGCTTTTAATGAATTGACAATGAAAAAAATGTTATAATCATATTCTAACAATTTCAGTTCCAAATAATGAGAGAATCAATCAAATTAGTAATGAAAAATAACCCAATTACTATCTAAACTAGGCTAATCTTGAAATTTATCAAATTAGCCATTCTAATCAGATTTAGGTCATGTTTGTATATAGATTTTAATGAACAGATACAATATTAACACATATTCAATCATAATCATATTCTATATATAATTGCCTCATAGATTTGTGGAGAAAATCAAGCCAAATCTCTCAATTTCTCCTCTTCTCTTCTTGTTCCTTCACTCTAGCCCCCCAAGTAGCTTCCCAATTGTGATTTGTGATAGATGAGATCTATAATGACCCCTTACAACCCTTAACCCATGAAATTAGGGTTGGGCCCGAAATGAGGCCCTAGCAAAAAAGTCCAAAATAGTCTCTAAATGGTCTAAAAATTTACCTAGGTCCTATATTAACCCAATAGGCCTAAATTATATCATTTAAGCTAAAAGTGGACATTTTACACGTCCCACTAGCCTACAAAAATATACCAAACCAAATAACTAGCATTTCATTTATTTACTAATTTCTCGATACGAGTCCAAATATTAATTAATTTAATCAATTAATCACTTTGTCTTAAATCCAATTCAAATAACACGTAACAATATAAATGGTAACAACAAGCACCCATATTTAATTTTATTCAATTTATTAATTCACAAAAAATACGGGGTATTACATTTATGTTGAAATCCCTCTACCACTTAGTATTTTGAAACTTGAGGGTTTTGGAAAAATCATTCATTCAATTCTAAAAGCCCGATTTTAAGTCCTTGGTAATTTTCAATTTACTAGTACAAATTAAAGTATCAGTATTTTATTTTTTAAAATGAAATCATTTTAAACTGAAATAACACCCGGAGATCAAATTTTAATTTATACCTTTAAATTAATTACCCCGATTTAATTCAATTTAGAAAAGAATAGATAAAAATGGATTTTACAGAAAAATGGTGATCTAGGCCGTGCTCAAAATTAAAATTCATGTTGTCCATAAAACAGGTGTTCCTAATTAATCCAATTATCTCGCCAAATTATGCAACGTAATCACTAAAGAGGCATTCATACAAAATAATTAAATAAAAGCAAACAAAATTATTAGCACAAAATTTCCCATTTCCATCATGGTATAGACTCCTTGAAGTAGAACTATTCAAGATCAAGAATCATTGTTGTAAAAACTTCCCTTTGACATAGAGTTCAACTTGAAGTAGACTTCATCACAACCATGAGTTCTTGAAGATCTTTCTTTTAAAAAAAACTCCTTTGTACATTTGGGAATGATCAGAACGAAGAATTGAAGCAAGAAGCTTCAAGACAACATTAAGATTCTTAAAAAAATTAATCTTCCCAGGGGAGGTCAATCGATCGGGGTGGGGGGTCAATTGATCGACCCCGTTGAGGATAACCTTGTTCCATCTTCGTAAATCTCATGCAAGAACCTGCATAACCGGGTCAAAACTTCACCAAAACTCCATGAAACTTTGTTCAACACTCAAACCCATGTAAAAATATTATTATAACAGTAAATAAGCATTACAGCCCTCTCCTAACTCCTCCAATTACATCGATAAAGAAATATTTACGAAAACCTAATTATTAAAACCATATTGAATATAGAAGTGATAAACATAATTGACCATGAGGGCAGGGATATAAATATAGAATCTCTATAAAACTATGTTAGTACGACACAATAAACAAAGATGTATAATCAGACAACATCCCAAAACTAGGGTTTCTTGGTGAACAACATGGACATTTTCAATACATGATCAATCAAAATTGTGGCTCTGATACCAATTATTGGAAAAATAACTTGGGATTGACAATAAAATACGAAAAAATTACAACCCCCAAAGATATTTTATTAATCATGCATTGAAAAGAAAATCAAGAACTATGTCTATTCTTTAAACCTGGAGTTTCAAGAATGCAATACCTTTGCGAATCATGTTGTGATTCGTATGAGGAGATAAAGGTAGAAAATTATGAAATCTTTGCTGCCCTCCAAGGTCTTCGAAAACCTTATTTAACCTTCTGTAAAGCTTAGATCTTCTTGTGTATGATCCTCCATAAAGTTAGGTAGGCGTGTGGGCACATTTTGAGATGACAACCCTTCCTTATGAGTGAGATATGGTGTTCTCTCTCTAGACCTCTTCACAAAATGTGAATAGTATTTTCTCTCACCCCTATTAGACCTTAATGAATCATTCACTTTAAAATCCCTTCCCACACCTTTATATAAATGTACAAAAGGTGGGCTTGACTACAATAGGGACCTAAGATAAATAATTAAATTAGCTCCATATAAGTACTTGGAAATCCTTATTACAATTACTGTAATCTGTTTCCTTTCTTTATTTAATCATAATTAATTGAAATAAACAATTATGACTGCACTCCAATTTAATTATCTCATAAATCACTCAGATATAACGGGGTCTTATTTACGAAGTCGATTATGGTACATAATATGATTCCCCATGTTAAGTGTTCAATACCCGCTTGGTCAAATCAATTTATTATTAATAAATCTTAACTAACATCTAATCAATTCCTTAATTCTCAGACTTGACTTATTTGCTACTCACCCGTGATTATCAAGTCATCCATCGATCGGGTTTTACTTAACGGAAACAAAACATATAAGTTTATCAAGGGGGTATCACAATCCACGGTATCCCATGGACGTTCCTCCGAATTATGATCTCATACCTACTCACCCAAATATCACCCAAAATGCGAGAATCATTTGACCTGATAAAATCATATCACACCCATAGCAATTAAAGTGACATTTGCGCAAGCATCCCAATCCTCATAATTATCGAGATTAAGAATCTATACACCCTTAGCAAATGGTGTGAGATTTCTTGAGTCAAATCAAGGCAACCCGTTGATTCAAATCTCACGGGTGACCCTGTTCAATTCGTCCCTGGGATTTACCGATCACAATCAGCTATCGAAGTATCGAACAAGTTCTCAAACCATCAAACAGGCTCCCGTAGTTTGAGATAAACTACCACAATTGCATCACACCCATTCTGATAGGATGTAAAATCCCTATCTAGGTTTTAAACATTTTAACAGTGCTAGAACCAGAATTTTGATCCCCTAATGACGAGCCCAAAGTCGACTCACCAGATTTTCGACTGAGCGCGATTGACCGACATGTCTACAATATATTTAAACCAAATATAAGGCATTCTCGTAACCATGATTCTTATTTCAAAATGAACTAATAAACCTTTACCCAAAAGTAAACGTCATACATGGATTTAAGAATAAATCGCCAATACATAGGACCTCTCAGTGAGTGCTATCATAGGCCCTGATGGTCGTAGAAGATGGCGTGAACTCGAAGGTGGTGTGCAGAGGGGACATACATTGATGGTGTACCCATTGTCTATCAGCACTATGTGAACAATTCATCTGCAAGACTGAATGGTAATGTGTAGCATGAATCAGTGACTGCAGACTTGAATGGGGAGATCCTCATCAGAGAAGTCATTGTGTTGTTGCATGGTAACGGATCCAATGGTGGCTAACATCTTAGTCGGAGTCAAATTTTGTGGTACAGAAGCTTGAGACAGCAGACGGTTGAGGGTGGATCGGTGTTCTCAGGATGTATCTAGCAGCTCCCAAATGATGATGTTAGCTGATGTCCGATGAAGTTGATCCTCGATTTTGTAGTTTTTTCGAGGAGGGGCAAAGATAGTTTCTTCGGGGGGACTTTCTTCTTACTAGCTAGGTTCGGAAGAGTGGAGTGTCGTCCGAACTGAGTGAGGAAGTCATCCTCTTTATCTAGAGGGAGTACGGGTACAACTAGGGCTTTTAGCTTGGCCTTTTCTAAACGGAGCAAAAGGTCAGCTACATACGTGGGACTGGTAGGTGATGTTGGTTTTGGAGCCATTACATCGGTTCAGTAGAGGATTGGGGTTGGTTATGGGCTTTCAAGAGCCTTTTTATGAGTCCAGGAGGGAGTTCGGGGCATCGAGTCAAATGGATACGTCAGAGTTCTGAGTAGGGGTGGGGATTTCTTCCACCTTAGCTAGGACTTGTTCATTTTTCTGATTGGGCATATCAGGTGATGATTCTGTAGATAGGGGCGATCTCGACCAGATGTCATATTTGGAGGCAGTTTCTTGGTTATCGTCATTGTCGACAGAGATTTTAGGTTCTTCTAGTTTCATTTTTCTCACAATGGTGGTGGCCTCGCAATAGATGTTCACACAATAATACCGGTATTCAGCGTATTCGGGCCCCCGAGGTGATATCTCATTGACAAATCTTTCGTGAGTCAATGTTGACAGGTTATCAAACATTCCACATGCATGTTCATGGGGAATATGAGTGACTTGATCCATCTTAACGGTATATGAGTACCTCTAGGAGGGGGACCTTCTGGCAGGAAATGGCCTTGATGGGTTAAATCATCTTGAAGTTTTATTATGCCAACTACGGGTGGCCATAGGCCCAAGACCCGCCAAGCCCACCCAAAAAAATTAGGGCTTGGGTACGGTAAATAGGCCCGCGAATTGGGCTTGGCAAAATTTTATAGGCCCGATTTCTTTGGGGGCGGGCTTGGGATTCCTAAGCCCACTTTAGCCCGGCCTAGTCTGAGGCTCGAGAATTATATATATATATATATATATATATATATATATATATATATATATATATATATATATATATTATTAGTTTAGTTTTTATTCCTTTAAGGTTAAAAGTTACAAAAAAGAATATAAACGGAGAATGTTAGAAATATCCATTTTAGGCATTATTTACTCTTAGTCTTAAAAGTACATTCTAAAATTAATTTGCTAAGCAATAAAATAGGTCATAAATTTGCTACACAATAAAATTTAAGTAAAGGGCCTCTGGAAGAAGCTTCTCGACTTGAGCGGGCTTGAGATTATACAATGAGGCTCGAGTTGGACCTGGACGGACTTAGGATAGCTCAAATATTTACAGGCCTGGCCCATGGCCACCTTTGATGCCAACTATGTGGTTTGCACCTGGGTAAGTGTTCCCATAGTTGCATCCTACACGGGTGTAGTGATGGGTTTAGGGTGATACCCCAAGCACAAAGAGGTCGAATTATAGTTGTAAAACGAGCATGTCAAGTTCACTGTAAGGATCAACGAGGTCTTCTCTAGGATATCTCTCAAGGGGTGGAACAATTTAGGGTGGATTAGAGTCAACCCCTATCGCATCGCAGATGGTATCATGTATCTCAATTGGTAAATCATCTCATTCGGTGGACCAGATACTTTGGTATACATTGGCACTGGGATGTCTGAGTTCTCCCTTGATATTGAAGAATTGGAGAGGTTGTCCTTCATAAAGGAGACTTGGTTGTAAACTAACTGTCTGAAGTGTATCCTTGCTTTTTTATACGGAAGGTCCAACGCTCACATCATTCTAGTCGATAAAGTTCCTCAACGGTAGATCTGTATCCAATCCCGAATTTGTAATTTTGACTGTTGGGAGCTTCGAAGGACGGGTCGTTGTTCGTGAAGTCCTAGTTCTTTTCCCGAGGAGTAGTCCCATTGTGTCATCATATTCCATATACGTGGGTTGAGGACAAACTCGTCCCCGGGATCTGGAGATGTGTTGCCCTAGATGATCAAGAAATGGTCACAGTCAGTAATTCCTTGCTTTGGTAGGTGCGTGTAGTATACATGTTTGGGTTCGGGGTTGAAGGCGTTAAGATAGGCTCCAGTTTGTCGGAGGCAATGTTTTCCATAGTTAGCCCAGGTTTTGGACATATCAGTCGAGAAGGATCAATATTTCCCCTAGAGTCCATCTGTATCATGTAGATGGTAGCCAGAGGTAAAACTCATGTCTCAGGTCCTTGGAGAGGGGGTCGAGCACTCATCCCTTGTTGCCTTTTGTATTCATCTTGGAATATTATCTGGGTGACTAGGACTCTCTGATTTTCGCTCGGCAAGGTCCATCTCTCTTTCACAAGACATTTGTGTGTGATATAAGCTATTGGACCAGGGTTAGCTCTTAGTTCAACTTCCCATATGGTGTTCCTTTGAGCAATGTGGCCTCATTCTTTCCTCCTCTTTATATAATAATTGATGAGGAACATGGTACTTCCAGGTAATATAATCATCGGCCCTGAGTTGTCTGTCTCTTTCACCCGTCTGTACTGGGGGGCTAGAATATCGGGGTGTCCAAATTACAGGTGCTTCGGTCTGGTGATTGGAAGAAGTGGATCTCCCATTGTTTTTCAAAGAGTTGACCGAGAATGTGTTTGATGTAGTGGGTAAGTGGGTACCACTGTTGGTTCCTGAATCTGTGCGGGCGAACAAGTGTGCCTTAAAGGCTGATCATCCCATTCAATGAATTGGATCGGTACAGCGAAGATGATGTGCTTGGTTGCTTGGAAGGCCTCGTTGTAGATCTCCTCCCATTCGATCGAGTGATCTATTTTCTCTAAAGGAGTGAGAAGCCCTAGCTCTTTTGAGAGCATGAACTTTGTGCCTAGGAGCAAATTTGGGTTGCAACGTTTACAGGAAATGTATGGCCATGATAAAGAATGTTATATGGTCGATGATGGGCTTAGTTTCGACGATGATTTTTATGGAGGGTGATGGAACGCCCAAAGGTCTAGCTGTTTGGAAGTGCGAGTGTGTCCTCGTCCTTGGCTCGAGATTAATGTTGACTATCAGGGCAGATGGGTCAGTGTTTGGGATGGAAGTGTTTGATAAGGCATTTGTACGGGGGTTAGGATGATATGGTAGGGGTTTTGGTCTCCCGATGTTAATAAGGTATTGGATGGCGCATCTCAAGGTCCAACAGTTATTCGTAATGTGACCGGGTCCATAGTGGAACTCGTAATGTGAGTCGTCATGCCACTTCCTGTCTAGGATGGCAGGGGGTGGTCTGGGGTTGAGAGGTTTCAATCAACCATCTAACTTCAAGGCGGTGAAGACCCGACCGAGGGCTTAAAGATCTATGAAGTGTCTTGGCCGGTCTCGTAACTCTTAGGGAGGACATACAACTTGGTAGTTTTTTGGAGGGGATCCTGGTTGAAAGGGTGCAGTGGTGGCTACCATGGCCTAGGAGGTGTTAGCAGCTTGGGGCGGTTTCGATTGTGGGATGACCACGAGAGTAGTGATGTGAGATGTGGCAGCGCTAGGCTAATTATTACGGGAGGAGAACTGATTTGCCTCTCAGTGAGGTTCCTCATTAGATTTGGTAGCTTTGGCGTCCAAACTTTCCTCGATCTTACACCCTATGTGGTTGAGAGCTTTGAAGTCGGGGATCCAAGTGAGCCTAAGCTCGCTCTGTAATTCTTTCTGGAGGTTCTTGATCACGATCTCTATCTGATCGTTTTCCAAGGGGTGATTAACCATTTTGTCGTATGTCTTTCTCCAGGGAGTGATGAAAGTGACAAATGCCTCTCCTTCTTCTTACTTCAGCATTTCCAAATCCTTACGTGCGATGACAAGCTCTTCATTAGGGGTGGCAATTCGGGTTAGTCGTGTCATTTTCGGGTCGCGTTGATTTTTATTCTAGTATAAGTTTTGGGTACTCTTAAATCTATACAAGCTAATCGGGTCATGTTCGGGTTATTACCGTAAACGGGTTATCGGGTCAAAAATTGTCAGCTCTACTCTTCATTATATTCGTACTAATTAAAAAATACATGACATACATCATCCTATATTTTGGCGATTTCTTCACGTTTCAGACCTATATACCAGGTAAATGCTCCTCCAAAGAGGGTGGAGGAGAACATCCTCTCTAGAACTCCTACGTCTACGTTTCAGACCTGAATCTAAATACCATTGGATAAATGGGTGGATGAATAGCCCAATCCTTTGTATTTCTTAAAGACGGCTATCTCGAATTTGTCCAGTAACTTGGCTTTGGGATACAATGCCATTTTTTGTATGTTTGTAAGATCGTCCATAGTTTTCATCTTGTTGATGGTTTCTTGGAAGAGACATAATTCAGATTGGATCTACATTATCTCCTGGTTTAGCAGTAGGGAGACAACCTCGTCGGTTGGGGAAGGAGCTACAAACTCAGCTCGTGGGGGGCCTTGGAAAGCGGTATGTGGGTGCTCAAGGTACTGATGGTATGGTTCAAAGTAGCCATGTGGGGGAAACGATACTTGGAAGTGTGGGACGTCGACATTAACATGGGGAGCAGGTTCTGGAATTGGTGGAGGTGGATCCTGGGGATTCGTCGGTACCGTTTTGACAGCCGCCCAAGCGGTGTACCAATATTAGAGATGTAGGAGGGGGTATGTTATCTCCTATTCCGGTTGCATCTCTAGTCTCTTGAAAACAGATTTGTGCTCGACTCACTGCCCTAATTTCATACCACATTGTGTTATGAGAGGTGATAATGTTCTCAAACTGTCTCAAGACATAATTTATTACGAATGGAGCTTGGTTTTCTTCAGTAGACATGGAGCGTACTACTGAGCAGACTTGACATTCATAGGTAGGGAGCGCGCTGATGAAAACTAGATGACCACACGGAGCACAGACTTGGGTTTTGAGGGTAAGAGCTCAGTGTAAATTCCTTATTGGTAATGATAGTTGCGAAAAAAGTCGGGTCACTTTCATTCAAGATTTCGTAGATAGAAGGACTGACAAAAGGACAATACATAGGGGGGGAAGGACTCAAATATGCATGACTTTTTTCGATACAATTCTTTTGTATGTGTTTAACCGTATGTGGAAAGTGTTTTTTTTATTATTTTTTTTTTGATGTCTTCGAAAGGGAATAACTTAATAGAGTCCCACTTAATTTGGGTAAACAAGGGTAAGCTCTCATTTTTTTACAAGGAGTGAGGAAGTAATAGACCGTGGTCTATTATTTTCTCAAAATAAAATGTGGACAAGGGAATCCAATGTAAATGAATCTTGTTTTGGTGATGACTTGTGGATTCATACTATTTCTCTTCCATTTAAAATGGGAAGACATTCAACCTAGAATCTGAGGGGTTTGGATCAGCATTTGGCTGTCTGATAATTTTTAAAAAAATTATCAAAGCAATTGACCCGTAAGTATATGTTCCTTTTGTGCAATAGGGTGTGTTCCTAGAGCTTTTTCTCTATATGTAAAAAGGCGATGCGACTCGGTGATCAATGGATCATTTTTCATTGCCATGAATCTCAATATATTGGGATGTTTGGATTCAGTAACCTTCAAGGTACGTGTGAAACCACTTTACCTTATTAGTGAATAGCTATGAAAGCCTATTCGATATACTTCAGGACTGAACAAACTTCAAGCGTTCCCTCTCACCGAGGGAGAAGTTTCCCGATATACCATACATGTGGGCAAAAAGAGTGAGGATAGTCATTGGCGACTAGCCTTTCGGCTGACTGCTTTTGGCCTCGAGGGGTTTAAACAATATGAAAATCAAGACTCATGATGCAAATAGGTAATCTTTATTTTTACATATTTTGATGTTTGTTTTATCGTGAGGTACTTCACGCGTCCCTATATTTTTGGAATAATATACAATGTTGTACTTGGGGACCTATCTATGTTTCGAGGGACTCTAAAACTAAGGTCGATAAATAGTTCTAAAATTTGCGTAAAGTAATCATGTAGGAGCGATATTAAGCATAGTAGAAAGGAAGCATAAGGATATTTCGGTTCTCTTGATGTGTCCCCAACGGAGTCACCACTGTGCTGTTATGGGTCTCCGACAGGGACTCGGGAGGAGGGGGTGCGTATGGGCAGAGGCTTCGCGATTCGATTACGATCCCTACGGGGACGCGATAGTGCTTGTCTCTCGTTATTCCATTTCTCTCTGAGATCGATCTTATCGATTCGTTTGGTTCGATGATTTCCCTTGGAAGCTATTAGACATGACATCCAGTTTTTCTCGCACGCCCCTGGTTTAGGCCTGGGCCTAGGTGTATTCTGTGCTAGGAGTTATCGGTTGTTTAAAGTTGCAAGTTTGTTTTATATAAAAATAAATAAAAGGTTAGGGTTAACCCTTTTGGGCTAATCCTAAGGTAGATTTAGGTATGCAATTGATCCAGAGATTCTAGTTATAGGGTTCGAGAATCGAGTTATGAGTGGAAAATGTATTAAGTACCCCCTTGTTCTTTATGCTTCCTGAACTATATGCTTATTATCGCTCTTTACATTACGTGATTACTTTTTTTACATTAGAACATGATTAGAGATCTTAGTCTGATAATCCCTTAAAACGTAGATAGATGCTTAAATATGAAAATTGGTACTAGTGAGAGGTGTAGGAATGTCACTTAAACCAGTGTGGGTACAAAAGAGTTCTTGTGAACAAATGTGTATTTGGGATAATGGGTGGCCATTAATATGTAAGTAAATGTGCGAGAAAGATAGACTTAGGTAACAGGTGGTTAAGTGTGATATAAGCGTGCGAGAAAGCTCAACTTGTCTAACGGGAGGTTGTCAAGAGTCTGTGTGTGTATACGCGAGAAGTCGCGTCTTGAGATAGTTTGATATCTTGTTCGAGGTGAGTAGGGAAATAAACGTAATATAAGAGATGGGTGAATCTCTGTTTTGACAACATATCAAGAGATATATTTTCGTGTCCTCACGAGAAGGACTTGGTGTTGTGCCTACGCACCTAAGAGAACTTGGGATCAAAGCCTACGTAGTTCGGTTATACATGTGTTCAAACGTGACGTGTTAGGACTTGACTTGAGAGGGGGAGAAGCTATTTGTAGGACAAAGGGTAAATTCGGTGGAGGTTCAGAATGGGAGTGGACCCAAATGCTCCGATAAATGCATAGTTTATTATGATTGTCGGGTGATTACGAGCAAGAAGGTATTGTCCTTCGGGCTAGTTTGGAGGTGTAAAAGGAGAAATAAGGGTGTATTTAGGATTGGAGTTGATCAGAATCGATCCAATAGAGATATATGTATCCCTTATCGACATGACTAAAATTTAAAAGGTGTCATATGTGTCAGTCTGGTTACTCTGTATTTGGACTAGAGATGGAAACATCCCTAATTAGATAATATCAAGAGACCTATTATAAGGCTTGGGCTTCACGAGTATGGCTCATCATAGCTCCTACATACCCAAGAGGACTTGGGATCAAAACCAACATAGTTCTAAGAAATGATGCATATTTACGGGTGTAGGCGATGGGATACCAGGTATACAATAAATATCATTAGGATATTTATGGAGCCTAGTCCTTAATATAGACTTTCTGTTATAAATTGGAATGATATATTCATATGTTAAAAATACGTTAATCAAAGGCCGATGCTTGACAAGTAATTGTAAGAAAACATATATTCGGGGATGTCGTAGTAGCGACGAGCTTAGTTCGCTCAGAGAAGCGGTGAGAATAGTCTGATTTTAGACTTTGGCATTAGCAAAGATTCCAAATGACTCGGCTCATTAGCACTTTCTTGAGAGCGATTTTGAAAAGTGTGTTTTGACGTTGTATTTAGTCGTGGCATTTTATTAGCATTTGTTTAGCATATGAGTATGTCATTTCGGCACAACAAACAGAGGTGCTGAGGTTAAAAAAACAGGCTTTAAAATACAAACGATGTGAAGTGTATACCCGGACTCCTAAATAGGGGATGAGATAAATAGATTTGGACGATTTATCACAATATATATGGGGTATTGGCCCGAGGTTTCTGTAGAATTTCTTCACTCTTGTGACCGAATCAATGTTGGATTTTAGGGTGCGTTTGAATGTTAGTGGGCTCCTCCTTTTATAGGCATTGATTGGATGTTAGTGCTTTTGAATGTTAGTGGTCCTTTAATCGTGGTGGATAGGTGTGTGTGTGGGGGGGGGGGGGGGGGGAGGGGGGGGGGGGGGGGAAGAGACACATGTAGGGTTGGGGTAAATATTACAGAGATTCTGTAATCATTACCCTAGGATTGTTAATTGTTCGGTTAAAGCCAGCCAGCCAGCCACCCACCCGGTGCGCGCGCGCGCACTGGATTTTATTTTTTGGCAGGTTCTTGATATTTTTGTATTGGCCACACCCCCTTGTTTTTGGGGTGGTTTCCCACTTTTACCCTTGGGATTTTCAGTGGGTGTTGGTTGAGTGTTTTTTTTCTTAGGACGAATGACTCACACGCTGGATATCTCACGCGCAGACTTGTTGAAGTAGTTCAACACATTGTTGTACGTCGAACAGATTGTGGCACCGCCCGAGGTATTTCTGTGAGTCCTCGAAATGGGATGATGCCGGAAATAATTTTTATCCAAATATTAATTGGTCATGTATTAGCGGATGATATCTATATGGGTCCACGATGCATTGCCACTAGAAATCAAGATATTGGGATTGGACTTGTGAATCGATTCATAACCTTTCGAGCACAACCAATATCTATTCGAACTCCCTTTACTTGTAGGAGTACATCTTGGAACTGTCAATTATGTTATGGCCGGAGTCCTACTCATGGTGACTTGGTCGAATTGGGAGAAGCTGTAGGTATTATTGCAGGTCAATCTATTGGAGAACCAGGTACTCAATTAACATTAAGAACTTTTCATACCGGCGGAGTATTCACAGGGAGTACTGCAGAACATGTGCGAGCCCCTTCATTATAAATCGGGGTGTCCACACCTATGCATGCTTTTTCCCACACAAGAATCATATGGACGTTAATTAAAACGAAAAGATTTGTTTGTCCATTCGAAACAAATGTTACCAGACGTGGACACTTGCTTATGCCCATAAATGGGAACTTGTGCAAAAGGCCTTTTTCTATAAAACTATATGGTTGCATCATATAGATGCGCATGCCAAAATTCTTGTTAATGAATGTCGTCTTGACGTCTATCTACCCAATTTTATAATCGAAGATCGGATTAAACTCTAGCATAGCTATCGACGAGAAGGTTTTTTCATAATTAACGCCCCTCCTTAAAAATAAAACGTTTTGCTACAAGATGTGCATTGTAGTTTTACACCTTTCCACCTATCCATCTCTACTCTTTTAGATATACTAACAAATAATAAGTTTTATAATAAGTTTTATCCCATCTGGTGGATCCACAAGATTTCATACATAATTTCAATGCAAAGATTCCATTTCAGACATCATAACTTTACGTTAATGATCCGCGACTTTGTATTAAACAATGTTCTAATAAAAGAAACTTGGAAGTCTAATAACCCCCCCCCCCCCCCCCACCCCCCACACACACACACGTGCACACACACACACTCCCACTGGGTGGTAGAAAGGTGACTGATCATCGACATTACTTGAAAATCAACAACAATGATAGCTCGGCTTTTTAATCGACTAGGCACCGATTATTCATTTGTTACAAGTTGGGTTATTGATATAAATGGAAAAAACCTTTAAAATCTAATCTTGCCTACACTCTCTCTCTCTCTCTCTCTCACACACACACACACACACACACACATACACACACACTTGAACACATTCAGTACTGAAGATTTTTGTTGAACTCTCTCTCTCTCTCTCTCTCTCTCTCTCATATGTTCAAATATTGTTGCTAAAATCGGGAATTGAATTTCTCTTTAATTTTTCATTTTTCACTAAATTTGAGTTTTTAACCTAGTTTTTTTGCGCATGTATTGCATTCCTGCATTTTGTTTTGTTCAACTATGCTTAAAAGTTTTGATTTCAAGGTTTATTACGATTAATGCATGACTTTTAATAGTTGCCTAGAGGCTAGAATTTATTTTATGCCTAGACTTTTTTTTTGCTTGAACAAGACATTACCAGTAGTTAATATTTTTGGGAGTATGCATACCATATATATATATATATATATATATATATATATATATATATATATATATATATATATATATATATATACGTGCGCGCGTGTGCCCGCGCGTGTGTGTATGTATAATTATCCCAGAAGGCAGATGACACTTTTTCTATCTATATAGGTGATAAAAATACCTTCGTCTTGTAGATGACCGATAACGTTCTTTTAGAACATTAGTCCTAATCAACATCATTGTAGTTACATGGATAGACTTCTTGTTCATTAGGGACCTTGTTAAAAGACTCCCAAGAATATGATTCATTTGGGTTGACAAAAAAATCTCCCCCTACGATGAGTCGGTTCTTATGTTAGTATACTAGCAGTAACACATTATGCCATTTTAAGATTTTATAATATCATCAACACCCCGATATGGTTGTAAGCCTATTGTGTGGACAACTAGTTACAGTGATGAGTTGGGTCCTAGAACTCCAACACAAGGTAAACATGATGTTGCGAAGTGTTTCCACTTATACCAATGCTATTGAAGAAGTAGACTGGTTTTCCTCTGAACTCATTTATAACAATCTTACTTTCGGGCAACGTATAGACCACTGTCCCTAACAATGATATATCATTCTTAGGATAATATTAAGTCCATAATTTCGGGGGGGGGGGGGGGGGGGGGGGGGGGTGGGGGGGAAGTGGGGGAGTAGTAAGAATGACTTGGAGGGTACTAAGTTCAACAAATTTGTTGTCAATTCCAAAGTGTATCCCTACAAGGCATATGAGCAATTTTTATAACTCTTCACGGGACTGATCATATCCAGTAGAGTAATATTCCCGTTATTTTGCACTATTCAGCCGAGGCAAGGTGTAGACAATTGGGAAGTAATCCCTTATGATTTTACTTACATTTTTTTTGGGGGGGGTGGGGGGTGGGGGATTATGTTTTTACTTACTTCCTAAACTCTTCAAAGAGGTATTCACTGCCATAATCAGACTTTATTGTCTTGATACTTTTACTTATATGCTTATACACTTTTTACCTTATACATTTGAATTTCTCAAAACATCAAATTTATGGTGCTTTAGGTAAATGTATTCAAACCTTATTAATTGATCATTATGAAAGTCCTAAGATATTCAAAGCACTGTTTTTCCCTGTTCGTCATATATGATCACAAGTATATGAATGAACCATTTCCAATGGTTAACTATATACACTTTGGATAAGAATAATTTATCAGTCATTTTACCTTCTAAGCAAGATTGACAAATTTGAAGTACCACCACTACTAATGAGCTTAATTGCCCATTGTTGACTGTTTAAGAACTGTTTTCTATATTAATACGACCTGGACAAAATTATCAAAGTTAGGGTTGGATCACTAGGGAGGATTCCCATTGGTCGTTAGATATCTAACCACCATCCTAATGTACCTAAGCTTGGGACCGCTAGTGTGTAGGTTATATAATGAACTAAACACGACATATGCGGTTTTAATCAATTATAGTTTAGCTTGTTATCTAAGTGGAGTGAAGAAGTTTTACTGGATGTTATAATTTGGGACCTCATGTACGTTTTGCTTGATGGGTGAATTGCTTGGGTTTGTTATTGTTCTTTAAAGGCGGAAGAATGTATCGTGTACCCCAAAATAAAAATAATAATAATAATAATAATAATAATAATAATAATAATAATAATAATAATAATAATAATAATAATAATAATAATAATAATAATAATAAAAATAGAAGAAAGAAGAGTGAGCCCCTTTTCTCCGCTGTACATTTTGACCAATAAAGAACCTCTAAGTTACAACACTTCCCAATTTTGGGCGTTGCACAATCGCCCATGCGATACCAGCTCAGGCCGGCTGTGGATATGGTCTAACAGCGCCCAAGGGCCCCAATTCACCTACCTACTACCAAAGGAAAGGGGGAAAAATTGACAGCTTTAGTGAAAATAAACAAATACTCCTCAAGAAATGGCTATCCATGCATTCTTGCAACAAAAATCATGTGCGCTGTAATTAACTAGTGTATAAAAAAATTGAAGGATCAATTGATGTAAGCTACTGTACAACCATAATTCATGGGACTTTCCTGTTCAAACCTGGCTACACGTGGATGTTTTCTCAATATCTCAAGTGCACAGTCCTTGACAACCCCCGTCCCCATTCCGTGTATAATAAACACAACAGAATTAGAGGATCTGCCACTGATGGCCATGTTGAGGTGGTGAGCCGCTTCCTCCACTCTCATACCACGTAAATCAATGGTGTTCTTTGATGTCTGCATCAATGGCCCATAAGAAACCTCTTCCCCATTGTTCGTCTCTTGAATCTTCTGCACATTTCTTCTCCTTTGCTCCTAAATTTTAAACAGATATTTATCAACTTTCAACACTCCTTGATTCAATTAATTACGGTTATTAACACAAGCCGACAGTCGAGCGCTATGAATTTCCTTAATTTGGACAGTTTGCAGTGTCAATAGAACATTTGCAATGTGCTGAGTAAAGACTTGACCAATGCCGATTACATTTGAAGTGTTGAATTCATTACAAATATATGAACGGTGGTACATAGTATCATATTTTCATGCACTAGTATCATATTTTCATACACAACTCAATACGTGGGAGACAAACATACAAGCAACACACACACACCAATACTTGGTGGGGATGGATTCTCCTAGGAATGGCATACCAAGCGCATATCCACATCCCACCCGTGTGGAAAAAACACTTTGGGTCCGAAAATTTCTGTACGCCTTTAAATGGGCAGGCCTGCCCATTCCAGAACGTTGAGTCCCAACCCGCTTAAAACCCAGCTTGCTTAACTTAATGGCCGCTCTCTAGTCTCTCTCCCTCACTTCTCTTTATCTCCATCTCTCTTTCCAGCTTTCCTCTCTGCCTACTCTCTCTCTCTCTTAACGCCCCCCACCCCCCAAACACACCCTTTGGAGCTGGACCGTCTTCTCTTCTCATCCCTCTCTCAATCTCTGTTTCCAGAACGTCTTCTCCATCTCCCTCTTTGGCAGAATAGCTTTGAGCAAATCTCTAGTTTTCAGATATGAGGTTTGTGTATACACATATATATGTATGTATATATGTTCTTTTAACGAAAAATAAGAAGAGATTTAGTGTTAAGTTCCTAAGACTTGGTCAGCTTAGTAAAAGAACTCAGTATAGTGAGCGGTCCTTGTTAAAATATTTTTGCGGCATACATATCAGCCTAAATGCTAAAATATCTTCGCAAAATAAAAGTGCAGATGCTAAAATTGAAATGTGGGAAAGGCATGAGAGTAAAAATCAGTTAATATATTTCATGGAATGCTTTTTTATTGTACTGGCATCTTGCATCCTATTTTTTTTCATACTTTTCCAAAAAAAAATCCTTTCCCCTTTTTTTATTAGATTTTATCCACCCCTTCTAGTGTATAGTGTATAGTATCTCAAAACACATAATGCCTAAAAGCTTAACCCCCACATGAGTGGACTTTCAATCACAAGACAATTGGATAGAATTAACTAATGGAAATTATGAGGATGGTTCCAAATTTGCCCCTGAATTGTGTAGGTAGATACACCTGGTTAAAATATATCTGCAGACCGTAAAATATACATGCCATAGATTCATACTTGTGTAAGAACATGGGATTTCTTAAAATATCAAATCCTATAATAAATGCAACCTAATAAAAATATCATAAGGTTTGTTTTTTTACTTTGATACATTATTAATTTTCGATACTAGACTTCTTAAATTATAATTAAAAAACTTACACTTAGCCCAAAATTGTTAAGCAATAACGTGCACGAGATGCTCATGCGCATAACTAACGTTCGTTTAACAGTGTCTGGCAAAACTCAACTAGCCGGTTTTGATCCATGTTAAAAAGTGGCAGCCAAATAGGGCCAGTCGTTACAATACAAAAAGCAGTCATTCCTATATATATTTCATCTTCTTCCTCGACACGGAGCATTCTTCTTCCACAAATTGCAAGAAAAGTCAAATAGCATTCGAAGCGAAGACAAACAGCAACATACAAAAAAAATTGGTGCAGAGAAGCCCTAAAGAGGTAAAATACTCATATATTTAATATCCACGTCTCTGTAGCATTGTTGTAAAGATATACCAAAAGTCTAATATATGTAATTAACAGTCCGTAGTAAATTCAAAAATTAAGGAATTTAATTTTACGAAGGAAACATGTCAAATATGCATACGCATTAGACCCAGCAAACGGACGGATTTTGGCAGATATGGATAGGATCAGAATTGGATCAGGTAGAATTTGGGCGAATCAGAGATGATTTTTCATGGGGTTTGGGTCAGGCCCACATCAGGTTGGGTACGGCAAACCCATTTTCTATTTTGCTAATTTTTTTACAAAAGTCCTTTGAATCATTAGATCAATAGAAACAATAATCTCTGTTTTTGTTTTCCCTCTTCACAGGCCCGGATCAGGTCGGGTCGGGCAAACCCGTTTTCTATTTTGCAATTTTTTTTACGAGTCCTTTGAATCATTAAATCAATAGAAACAGTATTCTCTATTTTTGTTTTTTTTTCCCCTCTTCAGAAAAATTTAACCCACACCAATCTACACAGAGATTACAAAAATCTTATCTACACCACCAAAAATTAGATCTAGAGTTCTAGTGTTTTCATTCTTTGTGAAACGATACAAGAACCCGATTCTGAATTCAATTCCTTAGCTGCAAACCAATTCACTTCAATCTTCAGATTTGTCCAATCAATACAAATTTCTGGAAATTGAGGTCCTGTCATTTGAGATCTTGAGAGAGAGAGAGAGAGAGAGAGAGAGAGTCGTTCTATAGAAGAGAGAGGGTGAGAGATGCGGCTGACAGAGAAATGGCAGTGAGATAAGGATTACAAATGGGTTCTCTTCCTTTAACCTGCTACTGAGTCGCAATTAAACCGTTATCATTAGGTCAGGAAAACCAATTTGACCTGTTGCCAATATAAAGTCACCCGAGCTCCTTTTTTCATGGGCAATTTCCCCCTGTTCAATCCTGCCGGGTCTAGTGGGCAGCCACAATGCAACCTCCTGCCCATGAATTAACTCCATCCAATTATCTTGGGCATTCCATGCAATAAAGTAACTGATTTCTCCCCCCATACCTTTCCCACAATTCAACTTTAATGTCCTTGGGCTTTGTAACCTAAGTAATTTCTCATATTTTCTAATATTTCATCAGTCACTCATCTAGCATTTGCAAGAATATTACCGTCTCTAGTAGGGATGGCAACGGGGGAGGGGTACCCTCCCCAACCCCGACCCCGACCGAAACCCGAACCCAATTTCCCTCCCTGTCCCCCAACCCCGACCCGTTTAAAAAACCCGCGGGGGGCTCCGACCCCGCCCCGACTCCAAAAAATATATATTTAAAATAACGAGTATTGTGGGGACCAAAATTACGATAGCACGTGCTGGGCACGAGCACCCAAGTTTCTTACGCACTAATTTAATGAAGAATCAAGTTATGGAAGACTCCCACACACCCACACTTGGAACGGTTCAAACTGATATGGGATAGGTCCGAACTTCTAGTAACTCTGTTAACGAAGCTTAGGACTCTCCTAAGCTTCTCTATAAATATAAATCCACCTCTCATTAAGAGCGGCATGCGATATTGTAACGTCGAGCAATACTATACCTCTGCCGACCAGTTCTCTGAAGTTAATAAAAGAATAAACCCTAAATCCCATGGACGTAGGCACGTTGCCGAACCACGTATATCTTGCGTTGTGTGTTTTCTATCCTTCTCTTCGAATATCTCTCTTAATTTGGCTTGTGCGCATTGAATACTAACATTGTAGAAAATTACCACCTACAATTGGCGTCGTATGTGATAACCGATCTGAGTTCTTTGCTACTAGTTAAGTTCCTGAAATATCTCACTCACCCAACCAAGATCATATTTATGTCGATGACCAGGAGGGTCATCAGCAACACAGTTACAGAGACCCGGAGGGCCACCCCCTTGATCATGGCGATCACGACGAGGATGAGGGCTAGATCTGAGATTGGTGAGTATTACCGATCCTCTGATGCTCGTTATCGTCCTCAGGAGGATAGAATGGTGAACAGTGATAAGCTTGAACGATCTAATCAGATGTCAAGGCTCACTGACAACTATAAGAAGTGCCTCCGAGATTAAAGGGCTACTAATTGGCTCCAACATGAGCAGAACGCCGCGCTCCAATGGCGCCTATGGAAGCTAGAGAAAGAAGCCCATAAGGAGAAGCGCAAGCGTGGCTGCCAGCTTCGACTTGAAAGTCTTTGGCCCTAGTTCCTAAACCATGTTCAGTTCTAGTTCCAAAACTTGTTCTAGTTCCGAAACATTCTCCGATTTCATCACTAGATCAGCATAAGCAAATGAGGGGAGAGCCGGCGGCGGCACGAGCTTGCCCCCCTCCTTTACGTAGTAATAGCAATCGGGGTTCAACTCAACCACGGACGCTTCCATCAGTCGATGATTCTCACATATGCTAGGACGCTTCCTCATATGTGTTGAATTTTTGGATACGCCAATCCATATATCCATGTCTGCCAAATAGCGTTGCGAACTTTATTGTAAATTTCGGATCGATTCCTCTTGAATACAAAGTAAGATCCCGAATCACCCATTATCCCGTGGACTTGACTTACCGCACCAAAATCATAAAATGGGGGAGCAAAAATAGCATTTTACAAACTTATCGATTGCCTTGGAGATGGTTTAAGAGAGAAAATTAATGATATTATTATAGAAGAACATAAGGATGTGTGCAAGTTATGGTTGCACAATTATGTCAGATGAGTGGACCGATGGTAAAAGTAGGGCTCTCATAAATTTTCCTGTAAATAACCTTGTGGATACTGTTTTTAAAATCAGTTGATCCATCCAAAACAATTAAAAATAGAGCGTTGATTTTTAACTATCTTGATGAGATTGCCGTTGAGGTGGGTGCAAACAATGTGATTCAAGTCATCACGAATAATGCAACTAACTGTAGGAATGCAAAAAAAAAGGCTTGAAGAGAAATGGTCCAAATAAAGGTGAACCCCTTGTGCAGCACATTGTATAGATTCAATATTGGAGGATATTGGTCAATTAAATACTTTTGCAAACACAATTGAAAAAACAAAGCGAGTGGTAAAATCTATTAATGATTATAGAACATACAAAAGGGAATGAGCTTTTTTGTCTGGCCATAACTCGATTTGCTACTGCATATCTTACACTTTGAAATCTTTACAAACAAAAAAAAAC
This sequence comes from Sambucus nigra, assembly GCA_949130495.1. Lineage (NCBI taxonomy): Eukaryota > Viridiplantae > Streptophyta > Magnoliopsida > Dipsacales > Adoxaceae > Sambucus > Sambucus nigra. The sequence continues at coordinate 173,277,149 of OX422222.1, read as the reverse complement.
ACTTGAAGTTATGTCTGCTTTTATAAAGTGGGCCCAGTGTTCTCAAGCAAAAAAGGGAGAAGGGAAAGTGGTGAAGACATTGGTGTTGAATGATCCGGATTTTTTGCCACACGTGATATTTTGTGTCATGAGCATTGTCGTGCTTGTTAGCGTGTTGAGGGAGGTGGATTCCAAGGAGAGACCGGCCATGGGATATGTATATATATGATTTGATTGATAGGGCAAAATAAACAATCAAATTTCTTTGTGGGGATGTTGAAAGAAATTATATGCCAATTCGGAGAAAAATTAATGCAGGATGGACTCCACAACTCCATCATCCATTATATGTGGTCGGATATTATTTGAATCTACAATTGCATTACGAAAATAAATTTTCTAATTATGATGAAGTTTGAGATGGACTTTATGTTTCCATAGATATGATGTTGAACTCTAATGACCGTCGAAAAGTCGATATCTTATTGCACTTTTATGACAAAAAGGAGATTTTGGATGTCGGGTGACAAAAATGTCAAGAATGTACCGTTACTTGGGAACTTATTTACCTTGTCCCTTTTAAAAATTAAATCACATCGTTGTAAAATTTATTCATTGATTCTCTTTGTTCTATAGCCGCGTGGTTAACGTGTTTTGGGGAGTAAGACACCCGAGCTTATTAATTTTGTTGTCCGAGTACTTAGTCTTACTCGTAGTGCGTCGAGATGTGAACAAAATTAGAGCACTTTTGCGACGGTATTATTTTTGTTACATTTCTTAGCTTTATTGCTCATTATTTTTTATTTTTGTAAATTTCTACTTTGTCTTCTAAAATTTACACTATATGGTTAGTTTTGGATACAAACAATAAAAGAGAAATAGGCTTGAACACAAGTGATTTGGTCTATGAGAAATATAATCTTAACCTAAGGAAGAGAGGGGGAGGGACAAAATTGATCCATCATTTAAAATAAAATTATCCGATGACAAATGGATCGTGCTAAGATCCCGCCCTCCCTAAAGATACTTCATGATGATGATGAATTGTTCTCGGGAGATCCCATTATGAGTTTTCCTCCCAAGATAATTGATAGCATTTTAAAGAGAGAAGCCTTAAATGTTGATGTTGATTCTTTTCCAATTTCAAAGAAACGTAAAGTGAGTGACGTTCAACTACAAACTTAGTTGAAGTTCAATATTAATATATATGATAATCAATTATATAAAGGAGAATATTTTTTATATCATTTGACTCTTAAATTATTTTTTGAACTTCATGTGTTGGAATTTTTTTACTAATTTATTTACATTATATGGCTTTATTTGGAGTCTTACGTTGTGTTTTTATTTGGAATGATGTTGTACTTTATGGCCTTATGACTTCATTTGAAATGATGTATTACTTTATTTGGAGTGATTGTTTGAACTTATTTATTTATTTATAATTTTTATATTTTTTCTGATTAAATAACTGAAATGCACAAATTGCTTGAACGACGCAATTTGCACGGCCTAACCCTAGAACCAGAATGCGACACCATGCTCGACCTCGGTTTAGTTGTTCTTGACGTTTTTCCGCTTTAAAACTCTAATTCTCATGGATTTTTTCAATTGATTTAACTATTTTTCTTTCCCCTTTGAAGACATGAAGCTAAGGCAAGTATAAACCTCGATTAAAGGTAGAAAGAAAACACTTCAACTAAAACCCTAAATTACCATTGCGAATAACTTTGGATGTTCGCTTTGATCCTCGATGTTGAGTATTGCTGACCTTGAATCTAGCCCTTCAATGGTTAAATATATCGATTTAGGGCTTCTTATGTTTTCGATTGGGTGTTATATTGGACGTGAGTTGTGCACGTGAATGTCAAAGTCAAGATGGATTTCTTAACAATTTGTGGCAAAGTCTGAAAATGTAATGAAGTTTAATATCGAAAATTCATAAGGTAAAGAAAAGACTAATAATAATAGCCATAATAATGAGGAAAAAGACTATTGCTTGGGCAACAAGCCACCTTTCCCCCGTAAATATGTGATGATCGACTCATTTGAGTATTGAATATTATTGAGAGTTTATCTTTGAACTGTTGAGCCTTCCAGTGTGCATGCTGATTCGCGTCAGAAGGCATTACAGCGGTGTTCACTCCAAGTTGTTGTGTATTAGTAGTTGTTTCGTATCAACTCCGTGGCGCCGAGGTCTTGCAATAAATTTGATTTAGGTCTTGCAATCAATTTGATACAGATGAACAGACTGGAATACACAATAGATTAAATTGGGGCGAGTTTTGACGCCTTGCTGTTTGCGTGAATCAGCGAAGAGCATCCTTGGTATCGCCATCGACGCTATGGTGGTCATAAGCTCAATTGAAAGTCTTGGGAACCATTATCTAACTCATTGGACAGAGACAGTGGCGAGCAGAAATTGAGAAGCTCAGGCACACTTCAAGGGGGCTCCTGCCACTCCCACTGACCCCCAAACCCTACCAAACCAATTATGGATCTAATTCTACGAAGCAACCCCCGTGGCTCTCATGCCAGCTATCAACCTCGGAGGTCCTCATCGATTTGGAGTAAAGTCGAGGCGTGGTCTGATTTCGTCGACAATGACAAGAAGGTCGTAGGCAGTGCAGAATTCGAACAGTTCAAACATGGCACGGAAACCAACTGTAGAACCTGGGAATGTGATAGTGAGTGGGTGGGGTAATTGAATGAAATGGGCCTATACATGTTCCTGAAGTCCCTTGCTGAAGTTTAATCAACTTAGATGTAATTTAAAATAAGACTGTGAATCTTAATCCACTATAATGGGTGGATTTCACTATTTCAAAGGTACTCAACTCTTAGGCCAAACAATTTGGGTAAAAATCATTTGGGCTAAAATTGAAGTGACCAAGAATATTCAAGTACTTATTCGTAGGATCGTAGCACTTCTAACTTTTCTCGAAAGCTCATGGTCGAGTTTTTTTCCAAGGAGGAGAGACTGATGTATATGCAGGTCCCAACCAAAAGAGAAAATAAGATTGTGTGATTATTACGTACTTTGTTTACTTTCAAATTAGATGGAATAAGTAATATTCGTTGTAGGTTTTCTTAGTTAGTTAGTCTTTTTGTCTTTTTCTCTATTCATGGTTACTTGAGTAGCAAGCCCCCTTTCCCTTCAAATATGTGATGTAATTGTCTCATTTTAGTACTGAATATCATTGAGAGTGTCTCTTTGGATTGTTTTCTTTCACTGTTCCCGTTTCTTTATGTCACTCTGACTTAGATTGTTGCTTGGATTGTCGTGTGACTTACATTGTTGTTTGGATTGTCGCGTCTTTTCAACAAAATCTGACTTCAAGGGGGATTATGCACTAAAAATAATCTAATGAGGATTTTTTTTGCAAAAAAAAAATGCAGAGTGTTTGGCACTTTACCCTAATAATAACACGAAAAACAAAACAAACAAACCAAAAAAAATGCCCAACGCACCTGTTTCCTCAAAGATGGGCCAGAATTTGTTGCAGCATTCTTATCACTATCTGGAATAGGTCTTATACTGCTTAGACTCACGCGAACCCTCATCTTTCCATATTGAACAAGGACCAAGTCATCATCCCTAGGGGTTTCAACTACAGTAGCCAGCTTATTCCCTAGTCCTTTCACAATGATTTGTTCTCCCAGCTGTGGTGTATAAGAAAGGCCACCTGTTTCCCTGACAGAGAGACTATCAGCAGGACGGTGAGCTTCAACAATGGATGCAATTGCAGACTCAGATTTCTTGAGTAGCAAATTTATTTGATCAGCTCCTGCAGTTCTAAAATGCTTCTCAAATTCTAGTATTATGGTTTCTATCTGAGATTTTGCAGACTTTATTTCCCTTTGGATTTGTTGTGCTTCCTTTACCTTAAGAGCCGCCTCCCTCCATTCAAGATCCTCTGCCTCATCTCGGATCTTCATTAAGAGAGGAAGCAAAGATTAAATTGACTCCATGGTTCATTTTCCAAAATAACTACACGCGCAAACGATTACAAAGTTGGGAAAAGATTGAAAAACAGTCAGTTTATATGAAAATTTGATTTCAAATAGGTGACAAAAACTTTTCTACCACTTAATCTTACAACTTAGTAAAATTTATTTCACCCCCGAACCAAACCAAATGGAGCCTTGGGGGATATTTTGAACCATACCTCATGATATAAATTCATAATTTCAGAATGAAGTGATGCAGCTCTGATTGCCTGAGTTTCTAACTTGTTTCTTTCCTCCAATAATGACTGATAAAGCAAACCTCTTTGCTTCTGCACCTTTTCCGGCACCAACCTCTCCACCCATGTCTGTGCACGTTCAATTATTTTCTCATCAAAGCCGATTGATTTAGCAATACTCAAAGCCTTTGAATCACCCATGCTTCCCCAGAGTATCCTATAGGTAGGTTGTACAGTCTCCAAGGAAAACTCCATTGCTGCATTTTCAAACCGCGTGTCCTTTTCTTTCAAGCGAGATAAATCCGCATAATGGGTAGTTACCACAGCCAAGTTAACTCTATCCTTTAGATACTGCAATATGCTAGCTGAAAGAGCCACACCTTCTGAAGGATCAGTCCCGCTCCCAATTTCATCAATAAGGATGAGTGACTTTTCAGAGGCCACTTCCAAGATCTTACGAAGCCTTGACAGGTGCCCGCTAAAAGTGGAGAGATTTTGTTCCAAAGACTTCAATGCAAAGTAAGAACTTCAGAATGATATGCAACATTTCACCAAACTGAGGCAGAGAAGTAAAAGAATTGCAAGAAACTCCCTGAATTACCACTCTAGTTGTTAATACCGCTCTGAACTATCACACTATTTTTCTTTTTAAAACTCTGAACGCACACTATTGATCTTGCAAAAGAGCACCTTCAACTATTCCATTAGTTTGCAATTACATCCGTCGCTAAAAAAAGTTCCTAGCGACACAAGGGTTTTGCAATTATTTCATAGCTTAGTTGGGTATTTGAAACATTATATTGATATTTGCAATCAGATGTTTAGGTGGTTTCATGTATTTTAAGCAAATATATGTGTGTGTGTGTGTGTGTATATAAAGTGCAAAAAAAAAAAACATTGAACTACATAATTTTTGCAAGAAACCTTAATGTAGTATACTTGGTGCCAAAAAAAACTAAAAAATGCATTTGTTGCAAAGACACTCGTATGTGTCTGTAAAAATTCCAGGAAGAGGGTTTTTGCAACAAAATGTATCATTAGGGGGAGTTGCATCAAAAACAGTTTAAAAGGATTTTCTTGCAAAAACTGAATAGTTGAGGTTTTTTATTTTTTTGCTCTTTCCATGAATATAGAAAGAGAGGGGGAGAGAGGAAGAATAAATTAATACTTGGTGATCTCCAATATCTGTCAGAATAAGATCAAACCATGGAAGCCTTGGATGGTTTTTAGCAGGCAAATACATGCCAGCCTTCAGCATAACAGATGCCAGGCCTAATGTTTTCATGGAAGCAGTTTTACCTCCAGTGTTAGGTCCTGATATCACAATCACCCTTGTACCACATCCGATTTTTATGTCAACAGGTACAGGAAAATCAGACCCAGCAGATAACGTATCAGAATTAGGAACTGAAACTCTATGGTTGAATGCTACGGGATCTGAACAACTCCTCAGATAGGTCTCAAGAAGCAAAGGATGTTGCATGCCTTCAATATCTATGGATAGAGAATTAGAATCTGTCCCATTAGATCCAGTAGCCACAGAATCCTCTGAGTTTAATATGGGACCCACCCCATTCATCCACCGAGCGTGAGCAGCTCTTGCAAACGCAAAATCAACTTCCAGTATTCTATCTAACAAATACTTTATCTCTGTTTCTGATTTTGCAATTTCAGATGTAAGCAAACTCAAAATGGCTTGCTCCTCAACTCTCTGGGAGTTTGAAAGCCACACTTCCATGTTATTCAAGTCCACTACCTCTTTAGGCTCCATAAAGTATGTTGCTCCAGAGCTGCTAACATTTAGAACTACGCCACCTGGCAGCAAAGATTTGTGGGAAGCCCTAATACCAACACACATCCTTGACCGGCGCTTGGTTACTACTGGTCTCTCAATGCCACCTGCCTGAAAAATTCGAACCGATATTTGCTTCAACAGAGATTCAAGATTTTCCATGTTCCTCTGTCTTTCAGATCTAATGAACTCCAACTCTTCACTAGCTCTATCAAGTATTGTTGAAAAATTGCAATCTATACAGAATCCTATTTTCCACTCCAATTCTGTCAGAAAATTACAATTTTGAAGAATTTCAAGGAGAGGGCGGTACCTGCTTCGATACAATAAGAAACGGAATCCAATAAAACTGATTGTACCTACTAAAAAGGTATCATGCAGCAGCATCTATGTTCATTTATGTGAATGAAAAGAAAAACAAGCAATGCTATGAATGGTCCCGGAAATTGGGAATTTCCAATTGTTTAACTTGAGAAGTTGTTATGAACTATTTTATTTGACTAAGAACAACATTAGAGGAATTATAGGAATTTATTGGAAACTTCGGAACTTGGAGGAATTAACTGGGAATTTATCAGCGGTCAACGGAATTTATTGATGAAGGAAGAATTACAAGAATGGTTGTTTTAACTGAAAATATTTTAAGAGAATTTTATGATTTATTCCGGAATTTTTGGAGACTTGACAAAATTATTAGAAAATTTATAGAGTTATATGTGGGAATTAAATTAGAATTAATCATATTAAATTTGAAATTAGGAGGAATATTAATTTGTGAAAGATTTAAGCAATAAATTGTAATTAGTTTAATTACCATTGATGGAGGAATATAGTGAAGGCCAATTTATGGAAAGAGTGATGGGTTGATGTAAAGAAAGGATGATTAAAGTTCAGTAATTTTTTATTTATTTAAATTGGAAAATCTTCTCTCATAAGCACTATACACATACATACATAATAAGAAGACCCCGTAAACTTTCTCCACTTTTAAAATTCGGACATTCGAATGATAAGGAGAGAGAGAAAGTGTTTTCTTGGAGTGTTTGATTGGAGAGAAGATGAGAGAGAAAGAGAGAAAAATAATGATTTTGTCACCTAACTAGAAAAAATTCGAGGATGATCCAAGAATGAAAAGTGGGGAGGAAGAAGAGGGGAACGCCAATGCAGAGCCATGGAACCATTTGGGTAGTTTGAAGACATATTAAGGTAAGAAAAAATCTTGTTATTTGGATTTATTTAGGTTATTTTGAGTTGTCAAAATAAATCACTGATTTCATGCGATCTTTTTGGTTTTATGTGAGGGATTTCTTTGCTTGGTAATTTTTGAAGCACCTTGAGCATGAGGTAGGCTCCACTCCATTAGAGGAAGTCATTGGAGACTAGTCACCATCTTCTTCAACCAAATGGCTTAAATAATTAGGTTGAGGTGGGGGTTATTAACTCTTTTTGTGAATTTCAAAGCATGTTATATATGTATATATGTATTATATGTAGGATCCCATGCTTGTGTGTATATATGTAAGCTTATTTGTCAAATATACATGCTAAAAGGATTATGTGAAAAAGAAGTACTTTCAACACTTGTAAAAAGTGTGGGATAAAATGTAAAAATAAACTATGTTATGTTTTAAGTACCTTAAAAATAGTAGGTATTTCTACAGTTTAGTCCCTGGTAAGCAATTTTTGGACTCTAAAACCAATACAGCAATTTTTTAAACACCTAAGTCCCTCAAACACCCATTATGGGCAATTACATCTGCAAATTACACTTACATTTGTATAAAGTTTAGGGAAAATTATGAAATATATAAAGTTAAAGGGTTTGCGAAAAAATGAAGTAAAAGGGTGGTTGAAAGTGGTAAAATAATTAAATACTTGGTATTATATGATGACAAACCAATTTTAGTTGGGTTGTATGTTTAAGTTAATGAACTAAAGAATTAAAAATAGGGCACAAAGCAACACTTGAGAAGTGTTGGGAAAAGAAGTTCAAATGTTAAAAGTTTGAGGTAAAAACGATGTAAAAGAAAAAGATGTGTACATATACAGACTAAAGTATAAAACATAAGATGTTTGAGGAAGAAAACAAGGTTTACAAACTGTTTGGGTCAAAAGTTAAATAACAAAAAGTGGACCAAGTTTTAAAATAAGAATGGCTTCTCCATGAAGTTGTACATACGACCCCAATATGGCTCCATGCACGTGATCCTGATAAGCACCATGAAGTTGTACGTACAACCTCAATATGTCACAAACGCATTGTGTTAAAGCATCTGTGACCCGGGCCTGGGTTGGTTAAGGACTAAACGTTTAAGACTAATAGTCGAGACTAATTATAGGGCATCATAGTTGATTATTAGACTCACGGTGAGTCATATGTTCAAAAAGGATTCATAAGTAAGAATTAACGAAACCAAGAAGATTATGAATTGATTAAGCATTTAGATAACTAGTAATGAATATAAGACTTTTAGACAGTAAAAGATTAAAAGATTACGATATATGTATAAGTATTTTCTTATTGTACTGTATAAATGTGTAAATATATACTCCCCAACTGGACATTACACACCCCATTTTATAAAATCTCAAAGGTCCTCTAGGGTCGTCAGAAACACTAATTACAAGATACGTATTTACGTTTAGTTGCTCTGATTCACGCGGGATCTTGGGGGTTCCTGGTATTACCTCATACTAGAATAAATGCTTATGATATAACATGTAAATGAACGGTAATTGATGAGTCAATAAAATGAGTAGCAACTTATTAACAAGTTGGAATACACTTTTCCACTAACGCGACCATCCCGGGTCGGGACAACCCAGGGGTGGCCCAATATCTAGGTCAGGGCATTACAGGCAGTGTTCTCCAAATGTAGTAATTCCCTCAAGAAAAAAAAGTACATGCAAGGCCAGAGACATCATGAAAGAGGAACCAAACTTTAATAGAAGGTTCCTCTTTCTTTCAGACCTAATGACCCACTTAGACATGCATCAGATAAAGAACACCTGCGCATAGAACCAAATTGGAGTCAGGCCATTGAAGCCTGACAATCAAGAATTTCAAACAAGTTAAATTACATAGCCAACAATCAGCGTCTTAATCCTCCAAAGTGGGAACCAAATAAAAATTTCTTTGGTATTGTCCTTAATATTCATTTGGCAGATTTGAATGTGTTGTATTTAGCATTCCTCTTTTGATAGGCTTCCAAATTTATCTAGATTTCAAAAAAAAAACATTATTAACTGATTGATTAGGATGATGCCAATGAAATCTTTATTGATTGATTAAATATGGTCTGATTAGTAGTTTTCATTTCTCTTTCTTTAGGCTAAATATAGGCTTATGCCTTGATAATAATGAGACTTAAGTTTATATGTGATACTTTTTGTACATTATACATTGTCAGTCTGTGTGTGCAAATATGCTACCACCTATTTACAATAAGTGGCATGAGAGCATGGTCCACTTTAGAACGACAGTTAAATGCTTTGGGATTGTCTTCCAGAAAAAACAGTAATCAGTGTAATAGACTGAATTGCGAGTCACAAGGCTATGACAATGTTTCCTACAGCTAAGTGTACAGTAGTTAACACCACCATTGCTTGGAGAGAAGAAATCCCACCGTTGGGGGTATGACACAAACAGCAATATCACTAAGGTCGTGGTCCTTGTCAGTTTGTTGACCAAAAATAACGACACATCGTTCCACATGATCAACAGCAATTTAACTATTCACCAGAGCGACAAGGTACACTAGCCAATATTAGCCTTTTGTTAAAGCTTATACAAGCTATGGTGATGAGTCTTGTGACGATCCAGATGGTTATGTGTATGAGTGCTCGAAATGTGAGGATCGATTAAGAAGATAGACTACGATCTATGTAGCACATATACGTCAAAGTGGCAAAAATGGAGTATTGGATACGGATACGGTTCCGATAAGGCTTGGATAGCCCGATACGTTGTGGGTATGTAGGAACTACTTTTAGAGTACAGCGGGGGTCAATCTGTAATTACTTTTCGTAGGGGAGGGTAATCTGACCCACACTTGTCCAATTCAGGCAAGACGATTCACCCACACCCGATTTAGGTAAATTCGATTCAATAAACACACTAATCCACCACACAACAATAAGCGGACATGTATTCACTGAACCACGGGTATGTTTTTCTCTCTAAGGTATGTATCGATTCCCCGAAACACCAAAGACTTGAGTTGGGCAAAACTCAAGGGACTGTGGGCCAAATTGATAAATTCCACTTCGGGAATCTCAAGGATATGTGGTTTGGAGGAAAGAGCACAGGGATCGTTGGGCTCCCATTTAGCCAACCACAATGATCACAAGATATAAGGCACAATTGGAATCAAACAACACACCCTAATCGAAACACCCTTTTTAACCGACCCACCCCTCTCTGTATACCATCTTGGCCCTTAAACCATTTGACCGACATACCCTTCCTAAAATCATCATTAGCCCATTTAATGCTACCGACAAACCTGCAACTACTCTGACAACTTTCTATCACGTCAGCCGACACCATCCTTTGCTCAAGTACTTATCAGATAGCGTATCACCTCCCATTCAATGCACTAACTTACATTAAATGCATGAAACTGTTACATTTCTCTGACCTAGATCTACGGCCAGGATCAAACCCTCAACACTACAAATACAACTCTAAACCGCATTTACTAGGAGCTGAGAAGAGACTTCCGAAATCACCATTTAAGATACCTTAAAAGAGCATTCTCTGAAGCCTTGATTCTCACCCATTCCTGCAACCACATCATTACATAATAAAGACAACAACTTTGACCGATTGTGTTTGGGTTGCCTCCCAAGACATATCATGTGATCAAAGTGCATGTGCTCTCGCACTCCGTTCCATCTACTCTCGGATTCCTTATCTTTCCGGCGTACTTTCTCCGGGATGGGTTACATCTCGGCTCTTAAGGAGTAAACTTCCTAACACAATCAACGAAGACCACCCGGGATGGGTTACATCTCGGCTCTTCGAACCTTTTTCTGCCATTTAAAAACGAAGAAAGATAACCAACTCCAATGACGAGTTCAACAGGAAACGAATCACAGCGAGGAATAAATAAACTAGGGCACAAATAATTTATGAAGAAGCAAGGAATCAACAGGAAGTTGTGATCAAAAAACACTCCAGGTGACGGGTTATATATGAGATCAGCTATAAAGATAAGAAGCAAAACACAATGATTGAGTTTTGCACAGAAAACCCAACCGGTAGGCAAATGGGCCTCTGCGACGCATCAATAGCTAAGCACCATGAGGCAAAAAATTAAATCAACTAAAAAACTGGACATGCGATGAAATGTCAATAGCATTTAATGCGGGAGATTCAAAATATTAAAAAACTAAACATGCGATGAAATGTCAATAGCATTTAACGCGGGAGATTCAAAATATTTGCGTCATTATGATTTCGAACACGCGTAGTCACTACTGTGTACGACACGCATCCAAAGGGGCAATTGTAAGGGAGGGTATCTGACACACACTTATCTGATCCAGGTAAGACGATCCACCCACACCCCATCCAGGTAAATTCGATTCAATAAACACACCGATCCACCACACAACAAATAAGCGGGCATATGCTCACTGGACCACGGGTATGTTTTTCTCTCTCTTAAGTATTCATCGATTCCACAAAACACCAAACGGCTTGAGTTGGGCAGAACTCAAGGGACTGTGGGCAAAATTGATAAATTCCACTTCGGGAATCTCAAGGGTAACTGATTTGAAGGAAAGAGCACAGGGGATCGTTGGGCTCCCATTTAGCCAATCACAATGATCACAAGATATAAGGCACAATTGGAACCAGCCAACACATCCTAATCGAAACACCCTTTTGAAGCGACCTACCTACCATTTCGACCCTTGAACCATTTGACCGACATGCCCTTTCCAAAATCATCATTAGCCCATTTAATGCTACTGAAAAACGTGCAACTACTCTGACAACTTTCGATCACGTCAGCCCACACACACCATCCTTTGCTCGAGTACCTATCAGATAGCTTATCACCTCCCATTTAATGCACTGACTTACATTAAATGCATGACACTGTTTAACTTTCTCTCACCTAGGTCTACGGCCAGGATCAAACCCTCAACACTATAAATACCACTTTCAACCTCATTTATTAGGGGCCGAAAAGAGACTTCTGAAATCACCATTTAAGATACCTTAAAATAACATTCTCTGAAGCCTTGATTCCTTAACATTCTGGCGTACATTCTCCGGGACGGGTTACATCTCGGCTCTTGAGGAGTAAACTTCCTAACACAACCAACGAAGACCACTCACCTACACTTTTTATAGCAAGTGTTTGGTTTGTAATTATGAAAAGGTTTTAACTTTTGACTAAATTATATGCTATACATAAAAGCATAAATTCAAAGGTCATTCACTCGAACGGGGGTCTATTTTTTAACTATATTAAAGCCATTTCCTCTGTTTTTTTAGAGATGTTCTAACTCGAACTATATCATATTCATATGTTTTTTCCTGAGTCTTTTGGGTCTGTTTTTCATCGAACTCCTTTATTGATATTTGCAACTTCTACCTTCAACTTCTATTGTTTGCTGCCCCTTCCTTTTTTTTATTCTTTCTTTTAAAGCAAACGATGTATAATATCAACCTGAGTGCTAGAGATTAAATGCAATTGCTAGTGCTCCTTCGTGAATTCATAAATTGTAGTTAACATGAATGACAATGTAAATGCTGGTTCGCAATTATTGAATTGTTAGTTAACAATAATGTCAACAAGTTGCGTATGCCAATGCTAGATTGTATATTTAAAGAAAAAATTATAATATTATATATTATAATTTTAAATCTAGCATTGACCCCGTTCATGCCAATGCTAGATTGTTTTCCAATGCTATATTATAATATTATATATTATAATTTTAAAGAAAAATGCCAATGCTAGATTGTTTTTCAACGCTTATTCACTTAAGATTGATGTCATTGCACAGACCCCGTTCTATGAACTTTTAAATCTAGCATTAATTTATAGTCCTTAAAATTTGAAGTAGCTTGATAATTGGCACTTCCATTGTCAGGGTGAATTTCTCAAACCATATGACAATTATACACACCTTTCCTATGTCAAATAAACATTCAGTCCCTCTGACCTCCATCTCAAACTCTTTCAAATAGATCTTATATGCTAAATTGGAAGGATACGTGTGCATTATTCAAATCATATGCAAGCAAGTGTGATAACTAATGTCAAAAAGAAAACACGAAAACTTTTATCAGAATAACTTTACAAGATCAAGAAGTGGGAAGGACTGCAGTTCAGCATCAACAAGTGAAAGATTTAAGCAAATTAGCATAATTTGCCAAGATCTATTGGAAACTGTAATCTCAGTTCTAGTGCATTCACCTTCAAAATGTGCACAAAATCCACGTTTAAGATTTATGATATACAAGAAAAAATTATTACTACATCGATTCCAAAAACAGAGTCTATCATAAAGTAGCTGAGGGGAGGCCTAGCTCACATTTGGGGAAGACAATATAAGTTACCATTGGGTAACCAAACAATATGAAGTGGTTTTGCAAGCGCTGAGAGCATTGGAACGGCATTGTTACGATTAGTTGTGGATGTCCAGCACCATGAGGAGGAAATTGGTCAGATTCGCTGGGAGTTAGTTGGGGTAGTTGGGAAACTAATTGTGGGAGTAGTTGCTTGATGATTTATGAATTTTGTATTAAACGGTACAGGACACAAAAGATACGAATTAAACTCTTCCCTCCCAAATTCTGCTATTTTATCTCCTGTGCATTTTTCTCACCTTTTTCTTGTTAAAAAATCAATTTCCGAGGAGCAGCAGCGGTAACAAGACAAGAGGAAGAGGAAGAGGAAGTTGATGAGAGGTTTTAAGGGGCCTAATGAGCAATCTGACCTAAAAATTTGACAAGTTTGATGAAAAGATAATAGCTTTGGGTTTGGGATTCATAGTTGCAGTGGCCTAAAGAAGAAAAATATTAGAATCCATTGGTTGGTTGGTACTTGGTACCTTTGGGTTTGGGAATGCATGTGGTCCAATTGTTGAAACAAGGCTGTAGCTGATTGGAGAGTGGTCTTGACGGAGCAAATGTCGGGAGCGGAGAGCAGTTGACCGGCGAGTGAAGAATGAAGGATGTGGGAGAGGTCTTTGATCCCTGAAAAATCGATGTTGGAGCAAATGGCCAGGGCAGCGCTGGTTTGCTCCAACAGCTTTTTGCTCTCCTCGGGACTTCGCCCCACCGGAAGGTGCCCGGTTCGCCCCATGCTTGTGGAAGTCAACCCCGATACCTGCTTGCACACCGACCCCCATTCTAGGCTCTTCAAGCTCTCTTCTTGGACCCGGACGAACCCCTCACCCACCCTACCGGACACTGACACCATCTGCATATTCATCACCTCCACCCTTTCTTACCCAATCATCTACTCTTCTTCTCACTACAAACCACACATTTACACTTTTTTGTTTCGGTGTTCGGGACCCCAATATTACAAACCACCCCAAAATAAAAAAATTCTTCCCATATTCCCTCCTCTTCCTCTTTCTATTTTTTTTTTATTGCACAAGTCGAGTCATGCTCGTTTTAAAATTATACACGAAATTAATTCAAATTAATACAATTTGAGACACGATTAGACACAACTATTTTAAGATAAAATAAAGATTATATCATATATCTCTATGCGAAATATTCTTTCTTGGAGTTAATGATGACGAAAATAATAGACTCGCTAGTCTTATGGGTGTAAAAGTCGGTAATTTGCATGTTAAGTACCTTGATGTTCCTTTAATATCTACAGGGCTCAAGGCTCAAGATTGTAAAATTCTTGTTGAGAAGTTGATGAATAAGGTTAAAACCTCGATGAATAGGTGGTTGTCAAATACAGGAACGGTTCAACTAGCCATTGTTGTTCTTAGAAGTATTCATGTTTACTGGATTAACATTTTTATTCTTCCTAAGAGGGTTATCAAAGACATTGATCAGGTGTTGAGAAGATTTATTTGGTCTGGTGTTGATCTAAGGAATGCATGGGAAGATGTATGTTACCCTTTTGAAGAAGGATGTTTTGGAATTAAGAACTTGGTTGTATGGAACAAGGCATGTATTGTCACACCCCAAACCTAATATCCATACTAATCATTTGTTATTAAAATAATTGGATCATAATCTCGAGCCCATTGGAAAATATACTTCATTTATCAATATTTTTCTGCACAATGTGCATAATGAACATAATATTATTCTTATACCATAAAATTCAATATCAGAGTCATAATTAAGCGGACATACAATACTGTGATTAACTATGATCAACTCAATCCATACTAAATCAATATATACAATGTGTGAGTATATTAAAATCTTCAGTGTGACAACGATAAAATCCCCATTTTTAAACCCCAGCTCTCTCCGACGGTGCAACTCTCAAAGTTACCGGTCATATGGTATCCTAGCTGGTAACGTACGAACCTAAAATTATTAAAATATAAGCCGTAAGCATTAAGCTTAGTGAGGTACTCCTTCCCTGCAACAGAATAACAATTCTATATCGAATATGTGGATATAAAATTCGAACAATCCTGCACATTGGCAATGACAAATCATGGATCATAAGATCCAAATAATTCTGCCCATTGGCGACAACAAATCCTGGATCATAAGACCCAAATAAATCCTGGATATTTTAATATCCAAACAAATCCTGAATACCGAAGTATTCAAACCAATCCTGGATCATGAGACCCAAACAAATCCTGAATATTTTACTATCCAAACAAATCCTTAATACCGAAGTATTCAAACAAATCCCGCTCTTAGAGCTATATTCATATTTATATATGAAACAAATCATAAGTACACTCACCTCGACAGTTTAACTGGCTTTTCCCTTGCCTTTATCCGGTATTTGTTCAATCAGCTCTTCTTCCCTTCCTATCATTCTTACAATATTAGTATCATCATAAGAATATCAATAATCCAAAGAATGATTTAAACATAATTCAATCCATAAGCATCACATGATTACATTCAAATCATTTATCACAAGTGAAGTTCCACCCAAATCCATGATAATATATTTAACATATCCAAATCATAGACCAAATATAAATTCATTTATTCTTGGTAATTCAATCCTTGTCTTGTTAGTATTCCAATACAAAAGACGGTACATCATTTCAAGTCTCTTAGAGCAAGATATGCCCATTTCTTTACCACATAGCAAATCTACCCTATAGGCTATTTTATCGTTCATTCAACTTTCAGGAATTTCCATAATTTTTCTACATCATAAATTTATATGATATTTAAACCAAAATCAGTAAACATATTGAACAATACAAGATTAAAATTTCATAATTTTCAGAGTTCATTTGCTATGTCAAGCAAAACATCGAACACATGGCGGGCATACTTTCACCCTTAGGGCAGATTTCATACCCGAACTTCAAACTCTCACCAAAGACTCATTTCTTGGTATTTTCTCATGATTTTCAGATGTGTCATACATATATGAGTCCAGGTTAATATCCAATTTGGAATCAATCAATTACAGTCAGTATAGAGAAATATATGGAAGTTTGAATAAACAAGGCTCCTAAACAAAACAATCTCAAGGATTTACACATTCAAGTTTACTTAAACTTGCATCTATCCATACGTACATATCAAGACATGGAATTTCAGTAAACAAATTATTATTTCAATCATTTAAATAAGTAATAAAAAAATAAACAAGATTTATGGATGGAAATACCTTAGGGGCCTTTACGTAATTTTTCTATGAATTTTTCTTCAATTTCTCCTCACACTTTCTTCCTAAACTTCAAAACTCTCTTTCCTTAGGTTAAAACTCTTCCATGGCTGAAATATGCTGAAGGAAGAGCTTAATTAAAGGGTTTTAAGTCGGCATAAGGCCACCCCCTCTTGGTTCAATCAAAATATAACATGTGGCATTACATAAAACAAAATATCATTTAAGGCTAAATGACTACTTTACCCCCTGTTCGTAAAAAGACAATATCTTCCCACTCGGATGTCCGTTCCATGAATCGTTTGTTTTGTTATAAACCTAACTCATATATATACAAATATCTAGTTTACACCTCAAGTTCATTGTTATGTCATAAAGGCCAAAACTAGCCTCCAACAGGAACATTCCTACCGAAAACTTTAAAATTTCACATTTGTAACTAATTCGATATTTCAAGCTTTATGAAGGTAGGATTAAACTAAACATAATTACTTACATTATATATATACTAATAACATATTATTCATATCACATAAGCTAATCATGATTTAAACATGATTTATCATAATTATATTCGGGTTGTCACAATTCTCCCCCCGTTAGGAAATTTCGTCCCCGAAATTGACATACCTTGGTTGTCTGAATCAAACAAATACGGATAACGCATCTTCATGATATCCTCTCTCTCCCATGTAGCCTCTTCCATGGAGTGCCTTCTCCACACAACTTTCACAAGTGGGCTTACTTTTTATCTCAATATCTGTTCCTTCCTATCCACGATAGCAAGTGGTTCTTCCACATAACTCAAGTCTTCCTTTAACTCAATAGGCTGTTCCACCAACACATGTGAAGGATCCGCTACATACTTTCTTAACATAGAAACATGGAAAACATCATGTAACCGAGATAACTCTGGTGGTAACGCTAACTTGTAGGCAACCATCCCGACTTTCTCAAGGATTTCATAAGCTCCAATGTAGCGTGGACTTAATTTCCCTTTCTTTCCAAACCTCATAACTCCTTTCCATGGCGATATACGAAGAAACACATAATCCCCTTTCTGGAATTCCAAATCTTTTCGTCGTTTATCCGCATAACTTTTTTGTCTGCTTTGAGCTGTTCTCATTCTATCTTGAATAATCTTCACTTTTTCAGTGGTGACTTCAATCAATTCTGGACCCTCTATCTTCCTTTCACCAACTTCACCCTAACATATCGGTGTACGACATCATCTACCGTACAATGCTTCATATGGAGCCATACCAATAGTAGACTGAAAACTATTATTATATGCAAATTCTATCAAAGGCAAATATTCATCCCAATTACCTTTGAAATCAAGCACACAAGCTCTAAGCATATCCTCCAAAATCTGTATTATCCTTTCAGACTGCCCATCCGTCTGAGGATGAAAAGCCGTACTAAACTTCAAGTTAGTACCCATAGCACACTGCAAGCTATCCTAAAATCTGGATGTAAAAGTAGGGTCTCTATCTGAAACAATAGATACCGGTGCTCCATGCAATGGAATAATTTCATTAACATACAATCTAGCATACCTATCAACTGTATAGGTAGTCTTGACTGCTAGAAAATGAGCGGACTTCGTCAATCTATCCACCACTACCCAAATCGAATCTGACCCCTTCTGAGATCGAGGAAGCCCAACCATAAAATCCATCGTTACATGATCCCATTTCCATTCCGGTATTGGCAATGGCTGAAGCAGACCAGTAGGCTTCTGATGCTCCACTTTCACTTGCTAACATATAAGGCACCTAGCAACAAAATCAGCTATTTCCTTTTACATATTATTCCACCAATAATGCTCCTTTAAATCCCTATACATTTTAGTACTACCAGGATGCATGGTATAAATGTAATTATGAGCCTCATCTAAAATTTCCTCTTTCAATCCACACACATTAGGCACGCATAATCGTTGCTTATACAATAAAGTGCCATCATTCACAATACAAAAATCTTCAGACTTACCATCTCGGACATCTTGTCGTTTCTTCTCAAGAAAAGGATCTTGACTTTGCAAATCACGAATACGGGTAGCTAACAAAGGCCTCACGCTTACATGAGCAAAGAACCTGTCCCCATCGGCTAGCTTCAATTCTACTCCCATCAATCTCAACTCCATGATGTGGGAAACTCTAGCACATTGAATACAAGATAACCTGCCCGAAACCTTTCTACTCAGAGCATCTGCAACTACATTTGCCTTCCCTGGGTGGTAGTGAATTGTACAGTCATAATCTTTAATTAACTCCATCTATCGACTCTGCCTTAAATTCAACTCCTTCTGAGTAAATAAATACTTAGGGCTTTGATGGTCAGTAAAAATTTCACATACCTCACCATATAGATAATGACGCCACAATTTCAAAGCAAACACAATAGCAGCAAGTTCCAAATCATGTGTAGGATAATTATGTTCATGTGTACGCAACTGCCTAGAAGCATAAGCAATAACTCTACCATGCTGCATAAAAACACAACCCAACCCCTGGTGTGAAGCATCAGTATAAATAACAAAACCATCTCCACCATGTGGAATAGTAAGAACAGGTGCAGTTACCAACCTCTTTTTCAATTCATCAAAACTATTTTCACAATCAGAATTCCATTCAAACTTAACATCTTTCCGGGTTAATTTAGTCATCGGCAAGGCTATTGAAGAAAATCCCTTAATAAACCTTCTATAATACCCAGCTAAACCCAAAAAATTCCTCACCTCATTCACATTATTGGGCCTCTCCCAATTTACAATAGCTTCCACCTTCTTGGGATCAACACATATACCATCTCCAGAAATAACATGGCCTAAAAATACAACTTCTGATAGCCAAAATTCACATTTTCTAAACTTAACATACAATTGCTTATCTTTCAACACATTCAAAATAGTTCGAAGATGCTTTTCATGTTCAGCCATATCACGTGAATAAATCAGAATGTCATCAATAAAAACTATCACAAATGAATCAACAAAAGGATGCAGTACCCGGTTCATAAGATCCATAAATACAGCTGGAGCATTAGTCACCCCAAAAGGCATCACTAGAAATTCAAAATGACCATACCGAGTACGAAAAGCAGTTTTAGAAATATCACTCCCCTTCACCCTCAACTGATGATAACCTGATCGCAAGTCTATCTTTGAAAACACTTTAGCACCCTGTAACTGATCAAACAAATCATTTATACGAGGTAAAGGATATTTGTTCTTAATTATAGCTTTATTCAGTTGCCTATAGTCAATACACAAACGCATGGTACCATCTTTCTTCTTCACAAATAAAACTGGTGCACCCCATGGAGATACACTAGGCTGTATGAACCCCCTATCAAGTAAATCCTGTAACTGAATCTTGAGTTCTTTCAACTCAGCAGGTGCCATTCTATACGGTGCCATAAAAATAGGTGTTGTCCCTGGTGCTAATTCAATACTAAATTCAACTTTTCTTTCTGGAGGTAACCCTGGCAACTCACTAGGAAACACTTCAAGAAAATCTCGTACAATAGGAACATCGACTAATTGTAAAGACCCCTTCCTAGTGTCAAGAAGAGATGCAATAAAACCCTCACAACCATTACTCAATAATTTCCTCGTCTGAATAACAGAAATGATGCAACTGGGAACAATTTTCCTTTTCCCCACAAATTTAAATTCAGGCTCACCAGGCATATTAAAAATAACTTCCTTACAGAAACAATCCATAGATGCATGATATTTAGATAACCAATCCATTCCCAGAATTATATCAAAATCAGAAATATCTAATGGAAGTAAATCTATAACTGTATCTCTAGAACCCACAGTCAAAACACAATCACGAAAAGCATATTCAGCTACAACCATATCCCCCATAGGCATACAAATACCCAACCCCACATCTAAATGAGTACATGGTCTATTCAGATATACAGCAAAAGCATAGGACACAAAAGAATGTGTGGAACTAGGATCAATCAAAACATAAGCACTTCTATCAGTAACATAAAGTGTACCTGTCACCACATCTGGAGTAATCTGAGCTTCTTTCATCGTAAAGACTCGTCCACCTGGCCTGGAACCACTAGCTTGTCCTCTACACACACTTTTTGCTCCACCGCCTAGAGGTAACACTCTGCTTGCTGCTTCACTAGGTGCTGTTAGAATCTCTGCCAACTGTGGACAATTCTTCTTAACATGCCCCACTTGATGACAATGGTAGCATTCCACTCCCTTAAGCTTAGGACACTCAAATTTATAATGCCCTTCCTCTTTACAAAAGAAACATGTAACACCTCCTATTGGGGCCTCACCTTTCCCTGACTTTCTGGCTGAACCAAAAGATCCTCCACCCCCGGTATCTCTGCCCAATCTCCCCTGACCTCTACCACTATCTCCACTACCTCTCTGAAATTTATGAGGTTCCATCTTAACACTTCCACCCTTACCTCCCTTGGAGTGAGATGCGTCGAATCTACTCTCCTTAAAACTCTCTCTACTCGCCACCCCTTGGTTCATTTGCCTTTCTGCTATCGTGGATTTGTTTACCAGAGAAGCACAATCTTCTAACTCATAAGTGGCCACTCTATTTTGAATAGGCCAAATCAGTCCATCTTGAAACTTACTACATTTATCTTCTTCATCCTGCACATACTTAGTAGCAAATCTAGATAAAGCAGTAAATTTAGCATCATACTCCCTCACAAACATATTTCCTTGGGTCAAATTTATAAATTCCCTCAGCTTCTCCCTCCTATAAACTTTAGGGAAATACTTAACATACAAAGCTTTAATAAATTCAGCCCAAGTAATAACATCAGTACCTTCCATCCTGGGAACCAAATGGTTGCTAGCTTCCCACCAATATTTGGCCTCTCCTTTCAGCTTAAACACAGCTAGATTCACTTTCTGGTTATCTGGAACCTTCATAACTGCAAATATAGTTTCTATATCCCTGACCCACATCTCAACTTCTGTAGGTTCAACTGACCCTAAATATTCTGGAGGGTTCAACTTCAAAAACTTCTCATGCATGGAATCCTTCATTTCCTTCCTTGCCTCTCTCTCAATCCTGGCCACAGTCTTTGATTCTAGATATCTAGCCTGTTGCTCTGCCATTAATGCCATATTTTTTTCCTGTTGTTCTGCCATCCTCAATATTGCCTGTGCCATTATTTGAATCTTTGTAGGCTGCTCCTGCACTCTATTCCTTCCAGCAACACTTTGCTCTACTTCAGTATTGTCTGTACGAGAAGCTATTCCCTCTTCTCTAGGTTGTCCATTCCCAGGTTCCATCTGGAATTATCTGTAATACAACAAAGCTCTAACAACCAATAATAACAGTTTATAATACTAAACTATTAGTTAGTACATAAATAATTTATAAATATCAAATCAATTCAATACTGCCATCTAACCGTCACACACGTCTAGAATTAACAACCACGCTCTGATACCACTAATTGTCACACCCCAAACCCAATATCCATACTAATCATTTGTTATTAAAATAATTGGATCATAATCTCGAGCCCATTGGAAAATATACTTCATTTATCAATATTTTTCTGCACAATGTGCATAATGAACATAATATTAATCTTATACCATAAAATTCAATATCAGAGTCATAATTAAGCAGACATACAATACTGTGATTAACTATGATCAACTCAATCCATACTAAATCAATATATACAATGTGTGAGTATATTAAAATCTTTAGTGTGACAACGATAAAATCCCCATTTTTAAACCCCAGCTCTCTCCAACGGTGCAACTCTCAAAGTTACCGGTCATATGGTATCCTAGCTGGCAGCGTACGAACCTGAAATTGTTAAAATATAAACCGTAAGCATTAAGCTTAGTGAGGTACTCCTTCCCTACAACAGAATAATAATTCTATATCGAATATGTGGATATAAAATTCGAACAATCCTGCCCATTGGCAATGACAAATCATGGATCATAAGATCCAAATAATTCTGCCCATTGGCGACAACAAATCCTGGATCATAAGACCCAAACAAATCCTGGATATTTTAATATCCAAACAAATCCTGGATCATGAGACCCAAACAAATCCTGGATATTTTAATATCCAAAGAAATCCTGAATACCGAAGTATTCAAATTAGTCCCGCTCTTAGAGCTATATTCATATTTATATATGAAACAAATCATAAGTACACTCACCTCGATAGTTTAACTGGCTTTTCCCTTGCCTTTATCCGGTATTTGTTCAATCAGCTATTCTTCCCTTCCTATCATTCTTACAATATTAGTATCATCATAAGAATATCAATAATCCAAAGAATGATTTAAACATAATTCAATCCATAAGCATCACATGATTCCATTCAAATCATTTATCAGAAGTGAAGTTCCTCCCAAATCCATGTTAATATATTTAACATATCCAAATCATAGACCAAATATAAATTCATTTATTCTTGGTAATTCAATCCTTGTCTTGTTAGTATTCCAATACAAAAGACGGTACATCATTTCAAGTCTCTTAGAGCAAGATATGCCCATTTCTTTACCACATAGCAAATCTACCCCATAGGCTCTTTTATCGTTCATTCAACTTCTAGGAATTTCCATAATTTTTCTACATCATAAATTTATATGATATTTAAACCAAAATTAGTAAACATATTGAACAATACAAGATTAAAATTTCATGATTTTCAGAGTTCATTTGCTATGTCAAGAAAAACATCGAACACATGGCGGGCATACTTTCACCCTTAGGGCAGATTTCATATCCGAACTTCAAACTCTCACCAAAGACTCATTTCTTGGTTTTTTCTCATGATTTTCGGATGTGTCATACATATATGAGTCCAGGTTAATATCCAATTGGAATCAATCAATTCCAGTTAGTATAGAGAAATATATGGAAGTTTGAATAAACAAGGCTCCTAAACAAAACAATCTCAAGGGTTTACACATTCAAGTTTACTTAAACTTGCATCTATCCATAAGTACATATCAAGACATGGAATTTCAGTAAACAAATTATTATTTCAATCATTTAAATAAGTAATACAAAAAAATAAACAATATTTATGGATGAAAATACCTTAGGGGCTTTTACGTAATTTTTCTATGAATTTTTCTTCAATTTCTCCTCACACTTTCTTCCTAAGCTTCAAAACTCTCTTTCCTTAGGTTAAAACTCTTCCATGGCTGAAATATGCTGAAGGAAGAGCTTAATTAAAGGGTTTTAAGTCGGCATAAGGCCACCCCCTCTTGGTTCAATCAAAATATAACATGTGGCATTACATAAAACAAAATATCATTTAAGGCGAAATGACAACTTTACCCCCTGTTCGTAAAAAGACAATATCTTCCCACTCGGATGTCCGTTCGATGAACTGTTTTTTTTTGTTATAAACCTAACTCATATATCTACAAATATCTAGTTTACACCTCAAGTTCATTGTTATGTCATAAAGGCCAAAACTAGCCTCCAACAGGAACATTCCTACCGAAAACTTTAAAATTTCACATCTGTAACTAATTCGATATTTCAAGCTTTATGAAGGTAGGATTAAACTAAACATAATTACTTACATTATATATATACTAATAACATATTATTCATATCACATAATCTAATCATGATTTAAACATGATTTATCATAATTATATTCGGGTTGTCACATGTATGATGAGACATTTATGGGATGTTGCAAGGAAAAAAACTCTCTGTTGGTCAAGTGGATTTATTTTGTTATGATTAAGGAGGAATCTCCCTGGACAATCAAATTATCACTTGATTCATCTAAAATATGGAGAAAACTATGGAGAATGAAATATCAAACTAGGAAGTTTATTAAGCACCATGTTGGTAAGGGCAATGGGACATACTTTTAGATTGATAATTGGAATGAAAGGGGACATATTATCAGTTTTTATGGGAACATAATTGTTTATGATACTGTTAGTTATGAGTTAGCCATAACTTTTTACTTTATTAATAATAGTGGTTGGAATTTACCTAGACCTGTTTCAAATAAGCTTTTGGATCTCTCATGAACCATAATCATACATCAATGTAATAATGAAGAGTGGTTTAGCTGTGTGATTGTTAAGGATGGGAAATGCAACTGCAAAGACACCTATGAGAACATAAGACGATAGAAGGAGAATTTTCCACGAGCCAGAATATGACACCCCGCCTATTCTAATCCTGGGTGATCAGTCCATTATTAAATTAAATAGGAATCATTAATGATTTTATTCTTAGCATCACTGTCGAAGTCCAATTAATTTACTAATACCCTAATGGCTCGGTGTCAAAATTTTAATTCTTGTTATTAACTTGCAAATAATTTTTTCACATTCACCATTCTAAATAACAACATAATAAACACTAGAACATCTGAATAAATAACAGTGACTGGAATAAACACTCCAGACTGAAATTCCAATAAAATCATCCATAAAATAAACCAAATCCGATACTGGAAATAAAATGGAAGTACAATGTCTCTATAATAACCACCAACTAGGAACTGATAAATGTGAAGGCGTCTACTACCATGGTCCTGCAACTTCCACAACAGCTGCAACATGTCAAATGAAGGACCTCCTAAGCCTAACATCCCTGTGGCTGGGCACTTACAATGTTTTTGCAAAAATGGATTTAAAACGGGTCAGAGCCCAAGTAAAACAGTTTGAAAACCTTTCAGAAAGTATTTAAAATACATTAAATAGTACATATTAGATACATGTTAACTTCATGTGCTCTCACTTGAGATCCTCACCTCTCAACCATTGTGCGCGCCTAACGTACTCTTCTAAACCCACATAGTTATATGCTACCCCACCTAACTTGTTTGACTTAAGCCTATTTTCGTCTATTAATTCACTGTGCACGCCCGTATTGCCCATATAATACGTTACTAAATTTCCAAACCCTTTTATTTATTAAGAGTCGTCAATTAATTATTAAGTTCACACATACTGAGGTCAATTTAGATATCACTATCTATAGTATCTACTAAAACACCATTAGTAGAATAAATCACACATATATATTTTATCGACATCTTTCTTCTAATATATATACGTATACGGCATCCCTAGGTGGTAGGGGTGTTCAGAAAACCGATTGGATCGGCAGATCGATCCAGACCAAACCGGACGCCCTATTTTTATCGAGTTTTTTTTTTCATCGGTCCGGTCCAGATTTTTTTTTGGCAAACCGGTATATCCCGTCCGGTCATCGGTCCATCTCATTAAATAACCGATCTGGACCGACCCGGACCGGTTACATATTGATATATATTTAATTATATATATACATGAAAAAATAACACTCAAATTAAAGGACAAACTTGTCATTTTGAAAAAAAAAACATATTACTAACACTAAACTACACACACACGGCAACTCACACAGTCAAAATCGAGACTCAAGTTCTCCTCTCTCTCACAGCCTAGTGCCGACCATGAAGAACACAGCCCGACCATGAAAAACACAGCGCCGACCATGAAGAATACACGACAACCTAGCGCCGATCTGATATAAAGAAAGCAAAATCTTCGTTGCTTGAAAAGTAGCGATCAGTCTAGGCCAGCTCAAGAGATGTCTTGGTCCAGGTATTATCTCTGCTTTGCTTTGTATACTCATGTTGTTAATTACAATTTTTTTACCCACCGATTTATATACATAACTTTGATAGTGATTTATGAGCACCCCTAAATTTGTATACTCTGCTTTGTATGCTCAAGGTAATTATCTTTGCTTTGTATACTCATGTTGTTAATTTCCTGCTTTGTATACTCATGGTAAGACAAGTTATTATCTCTGTTTTGTATACTCTACTTTGTACACATGTTGGACATTTTTTAAGGGTAATTTTAATTTTTAAAATGATTATTTTAATAAGATTAGGACCGACAGGTTAGATCGGACCGATCCTATAAAAAATCAGACTGATTAGGCCCAAAAGACCGGTACAATCGGTCCAATCTTGGTCCATTTTTTTAGGACCGATTTAATCAGTCCGGTCCATAAAAATTCTAAAAACCGGATCGGACCAGACCACGAACACCCCTACTAGGTGGAGACCTGCGATGCGGCATACTCTGCTATCAAGTCCTGATACATCACATACTAAGTAAGGACATCGGATCCAGAATCACTCTCAAACCATACGTTCAAAAATTCACATAAAGTTGGAGGCGAACATAGTTCTAAGCATTTGGGCTACGCACACACCTAATGCATCCAATTAACTGGTCACACCCTTATTCACACAAGTGATGCTCAATCCTTAAGTTATATGTCCCGTACGTAGTATTTACAACTCATTAATATCCTGTTAAATTTCGATTATACTTCTCAGTGTATATTCATACTACTCAAAGGGTCATAACTGCCCATTAAATTATCTCAGTAATTATAATATTCCGTTTTTACTGGCTCGGTATAAGGTTCACTCGTATTTCCCGTGACCCATTTTATTTCTCGAGAAGTTATTTAATATCAAACTATATCCAATAATTTATGGTCTTGATTCACATCATTAGGGAAAGGTTCGAATTCCTATCTTTTAAAAAAATAAGGCCCAGACTAACACGTCATTCGAACTAATTTGAGGGTACATCCGAACTGGTTTGAGGTGTACACCGAACTGGTTTGAGGGACAGACCGAACCAATTCGAGGTACCTGGGAGTTCATCTTCTCCACAGCTAAGGGATTCACCACTTTCAAAGCCCAGAACATCCATTACACAGTCCCAAACTCCCAACCAAGTATTCTAAATGTTATACCAACATATATACATGATTTCCAACTAATGGAAACATCAAATTGTCAAAGAAAGCCTTTAAATCGAATTAATTCAAGATTAATCCTTAAAAACCCTAGTTTATCATTTTTATTCAAGATCCTCAATAAAACCTGTATTTCCTCACATGTTAATGTTACTAATTCATCAAATTCGTTTTATGTGCATAAAGAGATTTAACATATCATGGTTCCTACCCAATAACATGAATTAAACCTTCCCAATTAACACCAAACCTTTATGAATTCATGAATTTGTTCATCCTACACTATATATGGATGGTATATATGCTCAGAATTTAGCAAGATAAATACTTGCCTCAATTAGTAGGTCTGAATCTCTGCAAAAGAATGTATAATTGGTTTTATTTCCTCACGATCTCCGTTCCGATGGTGGTTGTGGTGCAAAACGATGTAGAAAGCCTTAGAACTCCCTTAGAACTCTCCTCATTCCTTCTCTGATGGCCTCTCTTAGGTTTTTTAACTGATAACCCTAACTTCCCCCAACACATATTCTCGTATACACTTTTAAAATTCGTAGGTTTATTTTCCCTAAAATTTCAAAATACTAAAATACTCCTTCAGGGTGCCGTTTTGGCTTAAAAATTCTCCTGAACCCAAACAAAACTCCCGAGTACACTTTTCTGACTATTCGACCCTTCCGAACACACTTGTGCACTCCAAATGACCATTTAAATTATCTAGAATAAAATTATATTTTATTTTATAAAATTAAGTCTCGACACGACTGACACGCGCGTCCCGGCTAAATTTACCATAATTGTCGTATTTCTCACTCACGACAATCATAATACTTTCTTATCAATTTATTACTCACTCACTAAGTAATGTTCAATATGAATAAATATTAACTCTTGTCTCGCTAATTATTGTTTACTTTACTCTGATTAATTTCCCATTTTAAATTTAATTAATCCCTATTAATCCCAGTATAAAAATCATTAAAATTACGGGGTGTTACATACTTCCCCTTAATAACAGAATTTTGTCCCGAAATTCGGAAAAAGGAAATACTAGGTATGAATAACTCTAGATATTTGTCGTGCATCTCATCCCCGCGCTCTCAAGTGGACTCGTCGGCATTATGATGCTCCCACTGAACACGTATAAGTGAAATTACCTTCGACCTCAATCTCCTCTCACTATGGTCTAGGATAGCGATTGTCCTCTCCTCGTATGAAATATCGGGCTGCAAATCAATCTCCTCCAAAGCAATGTGAGTGTGAGCCAACTCGTCCCGGAGATATCGCCTCAGTGAAAAAATGTGAAATACATCATGAATTCAATGCAAGTGCCCCGACAACCCGAGTCTATATGCAACTAGACCAATCTGCTCAATGATAGAAAATGGCCCCACATACTTTGGTGACAATTTTCCTTTCTTTCCGAACCTCATTATCCCCTTCATAGGAGATACACGTAGTAGCACCTGGTCCCCTACATTAAACTCCAGGGAACCGCTTGGCATCAGCATAGCTCTTTGATCTATCCTGAGTAATACGTATACGACTTTGAATCAACTCAATTTTGGCCGACGTAACCTGAATCAAATCTGGTCCAAGTAGTTTATTGTCCCCCACCTCTAACCAACAAGCGGGCGAGCGATAAGGTTACCGTACAACGCCTCAAACGGTGCCATGCTAATAGTGAACTGGTAGGAGTTATTATACGCAAACTCCACCAATAGAAAGTGTTGCTCCCAACCCCCTTGAAAATCAAGGATACACATCTGTACATATCTTTCAACATCTGATTCGTCCTCTCTGTATGCCCGTTTGTCTGCGGGTGATAGGTCGTACTCAATCGCAACTTGGTACCCATGACCTCTTGAAAACTCTCCCAAAAATGAGACACGAAAATCTTATCCCTATCAGACACAATATCAAGTGGTCCCCATGAAATCTCACTATTTCAGTGATGAAAATCTGGGCATACTGTCCCATAGTATAATCCGTCAGGACTGGCAGAAAGTGAGTTACCTTGGTCAACGATCCACTATCACCCAAATGGAATTGTGACCCCTCTGCAAAGTAGGAAACCCAGTAATAAAATCTATTGAAATGTTCTCCCATTTTTATATCGGAATATCTAATGGCCGCAGAACTCCTGCTGGCTTCTGATGGTCCACCTTTACCAATTAACAAGTGGTACACCTCGAAACAAACTCTGTAATGTCTCTATTCATCCCACTCTACCAATACTGTTGTCTCATATCCTGGTACATCTTATCCCCTCAAGGATGTACCACAACCCGTGACCCGGGCGACTTTGCTATCACCGTGTGTCGCAAGTCCTCCCCCTCCGGGACAATTAATCTCCTGTTAAAGAGTAAGCCTCCCTCTGAACTCACGGAGTACGACTCGGCTCCCCTGACTAAAAGATGTCTGATCCGATCCTAATAAAATGAATTCGTTGCTTGAGACTGTACTAACCTTATGAAAATTTAGGGGGTGATGGTCATAACCGACATAAATGATCTGGCAACTGAATCCTGGTGTCCCATCTTGACGATCCCTTTTAATTTCTTATGCGAAAAGTGTTTTAAGGATGACAACACAATTTCTATTTCTATAAAAAAACTTTTTCCAATTTTTTTAATACGCATCAAGTTGCGAATAATTTTGACTTAACCAAATTTTATATTGATTAATCCTAAACATCCATCTAGTGATTAAAGCAAGTAAAATAAAGTAAAAAATACTCACAATGCCGGATGTACGAGATAAACCACAACGGGTTAAACCTCGGATGACCCAAACCAGACAATCACTATGAATATGGTTTTACAAAGGTATAGGCGGTAGTTTTACTCAACTACTCGATCCATCAATGAGACGTGACGCTATTCTGATTTTCAACCACTCCTCTCATAGTGCCCACGTAGAAAATCCTTCTTCTACGATGCTTGTCCACAACACACGCGTCCACGTATGGCTTGTAATCTCTATCATATTGAAATCGAACTCCACCGAATCTTCACTACCAAACCAGCAATGCTCAAGTGTAGAACAACTCTTCTTGGTGCCACGAAGATCGTTATAGCATATATTAATGAATACTCGGACCTTTGAAACTCTAAGGATGCATTAACTTTGGAAAACCTTAGAAAACTTGTGTGCAGGAACGTTCTGGACGAATACTGATTTTTGCATAATGCACACTTACAAAATCTGATAAAAAACACGCCTTAAATAATTTCCTCGAGGCGCCTCGTCGTTCAAGCGACATGGACCTGTCGCTCGGATGAGATAGCAATATCGCTCGAACGACAGAGCATCTCGCTCAAATGACTAGTTAAGTCGTTTGAGCAACCAGCGAATTAGAGTTTGTTTTTAAACCAACTCTTAAGAAAAAGTTCCACTTAAATCCAACTCTAATCCGCCCTCATCAAATTAAAACGAAGTGTAAACCTTTTATAAAATATTTATTTAATAAAAATTACATCCATACTCATTTTAAAATAAATTTTGAATCTCATTAAAATTACGTGTTCATACCTGAGTGATCTAGGAATGCAATTAAACATTAAAGACGAATAAACTTGCACCAATTAAATTTCGGCATAATTAATTCCTTTAAGCTTTGGCGCAACGTCTTCAATTAAACATCAACACATCATAGTCTGTGTGGGATCGTGACACTAAAAAACTGACCTATGACTCAAACGTGTTTTGTTCCGGGAATAAGTCAAAACTATACAATGGACTCAATTGGAAATTTTGTCCTTACAAATCTCCCCTTTTGACTATTCCGGGACAAAGCCAATAGTGACATGTCTAAGCCGGGCCGTCAAGCCATATGATGCCTAAATCCCATCTCATAAACCCATAATAAAAAAATATAGGACAAGACTAGTAAACAATGAATTGGCAAGCATGAACTGTCTGAGAATGTCTGAATGTGATGTAGTATTGAAATCTCGAATCTCGTTAAGCAAACCTACACTCACGAAACATATAAATACCCAGTGAAGTGTGGAGGAACAAATGATATAAATCTTAATGAAATATGTGAGCAAGATATTTTGATACCAATTTGAAACAAAACAACTTTTAAATCAGGATATTAAATATGCACATAAATAAAATACCAATGTAGATATAAATGAGTGCAACAAATAAACACAGTGCTCAACAAAAATCTCCCCCTACATCACATACATCTCTTCCTTTTTTTTTTCTCGAATAGGCACTCCGGTGAAAAGATAAACAAATCCAGCATGAAATAAATCAATGAAATATATCTAGAAAATCATGCAAACAACTAGATAATAAAGATCAACATAATCAAAGTCGTAGCTAACAAACAATAATCACACAAAGGAATTAATCAATCTAAGAAAGTGTGATTAAATGAACCAATACATCAAAATATGACATCAATATGAATCGACATATAATAAAAAACTGAAGCAATCCAACAGTACTAAAAAATATGATCAAAAGCAGCAGGGTACTGAAACAGAATAAACCAGAAAATAAGACAGGACGCTCGAACGAAAAGGATAAGTCTCTCGAACGATAAAATGATGTCGTTAGAATGACAGCTTCACGCGATAAATATATTTCGCTCGAATGAGAAACCAAAACTCCCTTTTCCAGTCCAGAAGGTTAAAAAGTGTTGTACAGTAAAAAAATTACGTAAAAAATCTGACTGGAAGGGGCTCAAAACGGCAAAATAGTAGCTAAACTAAGAAAACTCAAAATCAACCAAAATGAGTTACATGCTAACATAGTATCGATGTACTCAAACATGAATATGGAATGTATGGGTGTGAACTACAATAAATGAGTCACAATTCCAACACATCGAAATGATCAAGAAGATCTAATTGATAGCGATAAATCATCAAACTTTATTTTAGCCATACGTGACATTTAAAGTGTGAGCTTAATGAACTAACAATCAAACATGCACCCAAATTTGAAATTTTGACGATTCTACAAACAATAGCGCCTGATACGATTTTTTAATGTTAGGATTCGTGGTGCAAACCCGTTTAGATTATCCATCCAAACTCCCTCAAATATATTTCATATTTTCTTTTGGAATGAACATAAACTAAATTCCCCATATTTGGCATATGATTCTTTTTATTTCCTTTATTTTTTGGGTTGGGGGCTCTTTTCAATGGTGGCTTTCACGACCAGTCAATTTACACTCTTGCAGCCCTTTCCCGTGAACACTCGTCATTTTTTCAAGGGGGTTTTGGGAAAAGATCCTCGTAGTGGTCAAAGTGTATAAAAATAGGACACTCCATATAATTTTATAAATTTAGTCCCTGTACTAAAATTATCATGAAAAATGGCGAAAAATAGTGCCGCTGGCGCGGACCAAAAAAATAAAGGTATTGTACCACAGGGACTAGATTTATAAATGTTATTATACCACAGGGACTAGATTTATAAACTTAAAAAACATTGTTCAAATATAGAAAGGAACATGACCTTTACCTTAATTCTCTATTTTTTCAATTACTATCCTCACGGTAAACGTTTCTTACATGCACACCTCCTCCTTATGTCTACTTACGCATAGATGACAAAATTGAGATAAATAACGTCTCACCAAACTCAAATATGCAAGAGATGTCAAACATCCATATAAACTCGTGCATGTGTGCAAAGATGGCATATATACAAAGTCGAATCAAAAAGCATATCAACTTCGAAACAACCCCATAATACAATGTTAAGATCATTATAAGAATCAATAATTATAACCAAATTTCCTAGCCACATGGATAATGAAAGGAAGGGGGTCCAAGCACGCTAATATGCCACATCAAACAAGTAAACTAAAAAAAAATGAAAATCTTTTTGATTTTTCAACATATTTTGACTCAAATAAAAGAAAAATCTTTTTATATTTTCTCAAAAATATAATAAACCCTCCCAAAAAACTTTTTGTATTTTTCAAATAAGACACAATAAATGAAAAAAATACAAAATGATACATATATCATAACACTAGCAAGATATAAATCATGACGCAAAAACTAACGTATGACAAACGTGGTAACACAATCATCCTTTAGATTTAGCATGGGAGGAATCAAGTTCAACCAAATGAGAACCATTAAGTTTTAGTCCTAAAGCCACTAAATCCGATACCCAAGTAGGTGTAACATGACGGGTGGGGGTTTTGGGAACCGAAACGACTTTATTCATAAACTTCCTAGGAGCATTCCTAAGGTCATAACAAAAACATCTAATGTGACCTTTCCTACCGCAATGTGTGTAAGTGTAAAGATAACGGAAATGATTACCAAAATGTCAACCTCTCCCCACGTTCCTAGTGGGCTCTTTCACACGGTTGGTATTGGCTTTGGGAATAGGAACAACTCTATCATCGTAGCCTATACCACACCTATCACTTTTGATTTGGACAGTGCCTAACATCCTATCCAACTTTTTCGACCTAGATTCCAAGTCAAACTTAACCTTACTCGAGTCTTTAAATTTCTCCTCCAACTCACAAATCTTAGATTTAAGCACACGCCTAGACTCCCCAAACTCTAGCAACTCCTTTTTTAAAGTCTCCATCAAACCACGAAGACTATCTATCTTTTTCTCAACGTACTCTAGCTTCTCCCTAAGATTCTTCTCCCGTGCCCTAAGATCCTCAATCAAAGCATCATTATTTTTTATGTCACACTCTTTCAACCTAGCTTACAATTTAGAGTTTTCCTTTTTCACTTTCACCGCCTAGGCATACAACTCATTAAATGCAACTTGCAACTCTTTCACATCTACGTCCTCATCCTCACTAACTTCTCCCTCACTCATTTGGGATTCAATGGCCTCATAAGTGTCATGCACACGAGAATCTTCGTGGGAAGATTTATCATCGTTGCTCATATGACAGGCCAAGAAAGCAACAAACTTGCTCTCATTATGGGAACCCTCTCCCTCTTCCGTATAGCTATCACTTAAGGTGACATTATAAGCTATCAGTTTGTTGCCCTATCTCTTAAGTCTAGGGGACACTAGACAACTTGGTGACCATACCCCTCACACCCCAAACACCTATCTGACTCAACCATATTAAGTTTCTCACTTTTATCTTTAGGGGTGGACTCAACCTTATTGTTCTTGAATTTTTCAAACTTTTTGGCATCTTTCGATTGCTTTTGAAACTTAAGTAATTTTTTGAACTTTTAGCCAACAAGGCGACATCCTCAAAATCGGAATCGAAATCGTCATTTGAAACTTTAGTTTCCTCCTTTCGGGCTTTCAAAGCAATGCCCTTTTCTTTCTTTGGCACTTGCTTGGAGGTAAACATATCGAGTTCATAGGTTTGTAAGTCACCTACATTCTCTTTAAGTTTCGTCAAATCAAGCATTCCTAAGGAGTTGAAAATAGTCACTTTTGCATCAAACCTACTCGGTAAAGATCTCAAAATTTTCTTTATCACACGGTTGTCGAGAATCCTCTCTTCTAAGTTAAACGACGAGTTGGCAATATTAGACAACCTTGCATAAAACTCATCAAACGACTCACTATCTAACATTTTAATCATCTCAAACTGTGTAGTGAGGTTTTATAACTTAGATGCCCTAACCGTGCTAGTGCCCTCGTGAGTAAGTGGAAGTGTATCCCAAGCCTCTTTTGTAGTTTCACAAGTCATGATTTTATTATACTCTTCAGGTGTGACATGTGAGGAAATAACTAGCAGACCTTTAGAGTTGTAAAGTGCAAGCCTGTTATTCAGCATCAGTCAACGACTCAATGGGTTTCAAACTAGTGACCTCACTTTCTCGTGTGATTGGTGGTGTCCAAACCTTTTCAAATGCAAACCACACATGCTCATCAATAGATTTTAAAGCACTTCTCATTCGCATTTTCGAATAAGCATAATTTGTGCCATCAAAAATAGGTGCACGAAAACTTTCAAAACCTCCAAAATTAATCTCGAAAAACATAAGGGATCAAACATAATAAAAAAAATGTGCTTCTAGATCTGATACCAATTTGATGGTCCTTTTTAATTTCTTATGCGAAAAATGTTTTAAGGATGACAACACAACTTCTATTTTTATGAAAACCCTTTTTCTAATTTTTTTAATACGCACCAAGTTGTGAATAATTTAAACTTAATCAAATTTTATCTTGATTAATCCTAAACATCTATCTAGTGATTAAAGCAAGTAAAATAAAGTAAAGAATACTCACAACGTCGGATGTACGAGAAAAACCACAACGGAAAAAACCTCGGATGGCCCAAGCCAGACAATCACTATAAATATGGTTTTACAAAGGTACAGACGATAGTCTTACTCAACGACTCAATCCACCCACGAGACTTGACACTCTTTTGATCCTCAACCACTCCTATCACAGTGCCCACGTAGAAAGTTCTTCTTCTACGATACATGTCCACTACACAAACATCCATGTATGTCTCGGTGTCCACCGATATGGCTTGTAATGTCTATGATGTTGAAATCAGAATCTTTCGAATCTTCACTGCAAAACCAGCAATGTTCAAGTGTAGAACAACTCTTCTTGGTTATATTAATGAATACTCGAATCTTTGAAACTCTGAGGATGCATTGACTTTAGAAAACCTTAGAAACTTGTGTGCAGAAACGTTCTGGACGAATACTGATTTTCGTAGAATGCACACTTACGAAATCTGATGAAAACCAAGCCTTAAATAATTTCCTCGAGGCGGTGCACCACTCAAGAGACATTGACCTGTCGCTCAAAGGAGATAGCAATGTCGCTCGAATGATAGAGCATCTCGCTCGAACGACTGGTCAAGTCATTTGAGCGACCAATGAATTAGAGTTTATTTTTAAACCAACTCTTAAGAAAGAGTTCCACTTAAATCCAACTCTAATCCGTTCTCATCAGATTAAAACGAAGTGTAAACCTTTTTAAACACTTATAAAACATTTTTAAAATATTTATTTAATAAAAATTACATTTTTAATCATTTTAAAATAAATTCTAAGTCTCATTAAAATTACACGTTCATACCCAAGTGATCTCGGAATGCAATTAAACATTGAAGACAAATAAACTTGCACCTTCGGCATAGTTAATTCCTTTAATCTTTGCTGCAATGTCTTCAATTAAACATCAACACGTCATAGTCTGTGTGGGATCGTGACAATAAAAAACTGACCTATGACTCAAACGTGTTTTGTTCCGGGAATAAGTCAAAACTATACAATGGACTCAATTGAAATTTTTTTCATTACACAGCTCCTTTCATTTCGCCTTCCAAACTTCAGTTACGTCCCCCATTGGCCTGCGGCTTAATGCATCCGCCACCACGTTGGCCTTCCCCAGGTGATACTGGATTTCACAAACTGATAATCTTTCACAAATTCCAGCCTCCTATGCTGACGCATATTCAGCTCTCTCTGCGTGAACAACTACTGTAGTGACTTATGATATGTGAATAGGCGAAATTTCTCCCCCCAAAGGTAATGTCTCCAAATCTGTAGCGCAAACACGATTGCCGCTAACTCTAAATCGTGGATGGGGTAATTCCTCTCGTTAAGCTTAAGCTCGCAGGAAGCATAAGCTATAGCTTGATCCTCCTACTGTAGCACACCCCCAAGCAGGGATGGTAATTTAACCCGACCCTAATGGGGCGGGTTAAAAACCCGTTTAAAATAATAGGGGCATTTTTTTTAAACTCGTTTATTAAACATGGCGGGTTCGGGTTTTATCAAAATATGCTTGACCCGCCCTACCCCGCCCCGTTTAGTAAATTTACTGACATAACCTTATTATACTAAGTTAATAACACTTCCCACCAGATATATAAGTAAACCTAAGAAAAAAACCTAAGAAAAAAACCTAAGTAAAGTCCCATTTCTCTCAAGCCGCCGCTGCCCACTACATTTCTCTCGAGAATCTCTCAAGCCCATTTCTCTCGTCGTCTTGTTCTCTCTCATTGGCTACACATAGCAGCGCCGCAGCAGCTATACATAACAGCGCCATAGTAGGGAACCTCCATAGTAGGCAACCTCCATAGCAGGGCAACGACACTTTGTTACTAGTTCACAGTGCCGCAGCGGCCCTTTGTTCACAACTTTGTTTACTAGTTCAACCTCCACAGCAGTGCTGCAGCGGTTCTTTGTCCACAACTGCCCTTTGTTCACAACAACCTCCTTACATAGCAGCGTCGCAACGTTCAACCTCCAGCAGTGTTCAACCTCCAACAGCGTTCAACATGGCTGATTTTTTTTTGTTAGAACAGCACCGAGTGAATCAATTTAAGTAATTTTTTTGTAAAGTAATTTGGGCCATGGTTCACAGCGTTCATTTGTAATAAAATTACAATAATAACGCGGTTTTTTTTGTTAAAGTAATTTAAGTAATCAAATTAACACAGCGTTCATTTGGGTCTTTTTATATAATTAAATTTGTTTTTTTTTTAAATTCGAGTTTTAACTCGCGGGGCGGGGCGGGAATGGGTTTGAGGAGGTTATAGTTAAACGGGTTTGCGGTTTAAAATCATAACCCGTCGCGGGTCACAGGGCGGGGCGGGGCAAAAAAAAATCGCAGGGCGGGTTTAGGTTTTGACAAACCCACCCCATACCCGACCCGTTGCCATCCCTACCCCCAAGTCCCTGTAGGGACGCGCCAGTAAAAAATAAGATACTTCACTCATGCCCTGGGAAGTGTGAGTACGGGTGTTGAAGTTAAATTGTCCTTCAGATCATCAAATGATAAATGATAAGCATCATCCCAAATAAACGGTATGCCTTTGCGAGTCAAGTTTGTCAACAGACCCGCAATCTTTGAAAATCCTCGAATGAATTTTTTGTAATATCCATCTAACCCCAAGAAACTACGCACCTCCATAGGTGTCGTGGGATGTCACCACTCCCTCATCGCTGATACTTTACTAGGATCCACTATAATATCCCCATGGCAAATACAATATAATCCCAAAACTGAACCTCGTGCAGTTAAACCTCGCATTTCTCCAATTTAGCGTACAACTGGTGTTCGCACGATGTCTGCAAAACACGACAAAGATGCTCGGCATGCTCCTCCTCAATCTGAGAATAAATCGGGATGTCATCAATAAAGACAATGACAAACTGATCCAAGAACTCTCTGAACACCCTATTCACTAAGGCCATAAACATAGTTGACGAGTTAGTTAGCCCGAATGGCATAACCCGAAACTCGTAAGACCCATATCTCGTCAAAAAGGCAGTCTTAGATACATCCTTATCTCGGATGCGCAAATGGTGATATCCTGATCTCAAGTTTATCGTAGATAAGTATGGAGCTCCCCTCAATTGGTCAAATAAGTCATCGATTCTGGGCAGCGAATACTTATTCCGTATCGTGACTTTATTCAAATTCTGATAATCCACACACAGTCGTAAAAAACCTTATATTTTCTTCATAAACAACATTGGGGAACCCCAAGGCGAAGTACTCCGACGGATAAAGCCCTTCCCTAATAGCTGCTCAATCTGATCCCGTAGCTCCCTCATCTCCATAGGAGCCATACGATATAGCGTCCGAGCTATCAGCCGAGTGCCCAGTGCTAAATTAATAACAAACTCTATCTCTCTACTAGGCGATAATCCCTGTATCTCCTGAAATACATCGACAAACTCATATACAATTGGGATCGAATATAGGGAAATATCTACTCCCTGAGAGGTCTCATCCTCTATATAGTACAAATGAGTCGACGATCCTCCTTCGGGATGAGGCATCACCACTATGAACATCTTCTAGCCTTGAATCGCAAACACTATGCTCCTACTATAACAGTCAATTATGGCCCTATACGCTGTTATCCAAGCCATACCAATAATGGCATCACACTCCGACACATCTAACACAAATATATCGGTAGTAAAAACAAGTCTCCTAATATCTATACTCACACCCCCAACAGATAAAGAATATAAGTGTCCCACTACCCAGTGGTGAGTCTACACACGTGACTGTATTATCGACCGTGTCTAACAGCCATGTGGCTCATGCAAATCTAGTGGCTATGAACAAATGTGAAGCCTCAATGTCAAATAAAATGCGCCTCGAAGTCCCACGTATAAGAAATATGCCCTCTACTACAGGTGGAGTTCGTGGAACTGCGTCCTAGTGGACTTTATATACACGCCCTTACTGTAACTGCCTCTGCTGAGGTGGGGCTACTAGAATGACTGGTGTTGTAGGCAATGCTAGCACGGGTGCTAGTGATGGGAGAGCGGTGGAAAAAATAGGCCTCTAGGGCTCCTGACGAACGCCTGTTGCTGCTGAACTCTGCCCTTATCTGGGAAATCCTGACTCTTGCAGCCATTCTTGCCACGTATAAAACACCTGCCAGTGAAATTTCCTCCCCTCTGGTCCTGATGGCCTAAGCACTGCTGGCACTACCACCTCTCCCCTGGCTCTACTGGCCCTGTTGTCCCTGTCTAAATCCACCATGTCCCGATCTATAATCTCCCGAATGGAAACGCTTGGGAACATCCCCTTATTTGGAACCCTGCTCACTCTGCCTTAGCTGACTCTGAATCGATTGTGCACCACTACCCCCTGTCCTGCCCTGCTGGCTAGACTCTCTTAAGTTCTTACTTCCCTTAACATGGAAGCGGTGGTCCTGACAGTATAGTAGAGCAACATTCTACACACCCGTATGTCTTTAAAGCGGGATTACCCAATAAATATTGTCTGATACTCCAAGTAAGACCATCCATAAACAAATGTATATTCTTCTCTTTAGTACTCACTAGGGGTGCAACCGGTACGGTATGGTCGGTAACGACCCCTTAACAATACCAAAACCATATTCTATATGGTAAGACCATGCCGTACCAATTTACCGACCGGTACATCAAAACAAAAACCAAAATCAAATCGACCGGTTTTTTGGTTTTTTCGGTATTTTCGGGTTTTTTTAGTTTCGGTAATTTCGGTTCAATTCGGTTTTTTCCCGGTAAATACCAAAATTTCAAATCGGTTTATGCATTCGGTAAATATGGTATATATTTCGATATACCCATTTCTAGCTGTTACAATTTCTAGCATTTCTAGCTATTACAATTTTTAGCATTTCTAGTTGTTTGGAACAATTAAAAACATACACAAATAGGTACAATTTCTAGCATTTCTAGCATTTGATTTAGACAGATACGAGACCGAACTGACCGGTTTGCCTCTACCAAAGCCGGAGTAGAGTGTAATGAGATGAGGGAGCTGGTGCCTGAGGAGAGTGAGCCAAGATGATGAGCCTCAAAAAATGAGGGATCTGTTACCTCAAAAAATGTTTGCCGGAAAGTCAAAATCATCCACACCTCCAACACCGGGAAAACAAACCTTTGCCGGAAAAGCCAACTCATCGGGAAAAAAAATCACTGGAAAATACGGAGGGAACTCAGATCCGAATACAGCTGGCGCCGAAAAAAT
The DNA here is from genome assembly GCA_949130495.1 of Sambucus nigra. NCBI lineage: Eukaryota > Viridiplantae > Streptophyta > Magnoliopsida > Dipsacales > Adoxaceae > Sambucus > Sambucus nigra. Next base: position 173,236,148 of record OX422222.1, on the reverse strand, counting down.
TATCACCGGAAACCCGATCTCAAAACGAAGTAACCACACCAAATCGAAAGCCAAATCTCAAAACAAAAAAATGGTGTTCTCAAATAAAAGTCCCCAAAAAATTATTTCTCAAAATCAACCCAAGGTTGAAGAAGAAAAAAAAATGAGAGAGAGAGAGCTCAAACAAAAATGACGGCCACACTTTTTGAGAGAGAAAGAGGTAAAAAAAAATGAAATGGAAACCCTAAAAAAAGATCTCTGCACAAACCACAATATAAAGCCCAAATGAAATAAGGGCAAAACGGAAATATAGCCAACAAAACAAACGACTCTTTTTATTTTAACAAAATGCTGCCTAATTCATTTTATGTTAAATATTTGATTAATTAAACAAAATATACGTTTAATTAACATGATTATTTAACACTTAAACCAAATACTCAAATAAATAAATTTAAATTCAAAGAGAATATAAAAACTCACTCATGAGAAATAAAATAAATAGAAGTAGTATGATACCCAAAACAATTTGACACTGCACAAAAAGTTTGGTACGGTATTTCGGTACGGTAATTTTGGTACGATATCGATACGATAAATTCGGTAAATCGGTTTTTTGTATCTAAAAACCAAAACCAACCAAAATTTTTACGGTATTTTCGGTTTCGATAAAATCGATTTTCGGTATTTCATAATATGAAACCGAAACTATTTTTTTCGGACCAAAACGGTACGGTACGGTAAAAACCCGTACCGGTTGCACCCCTAGTACTCACCTCCTCGGGGACAAAGTTTGCAAGCCTAGTAAATTCCTCCTTATGCTCCGTTACAGTCCTCCCCTTTTATGACACATCTAAGAATTTCCGCCTCATCTCAGTCTGAACGGCAGATGAGAAGTATTTGCTATCAAATCGCTCCCATAACTCCTGAATCGTTAAAACGTCTCTCTCCTGTTCGGTGGTAACAGACTCCCACCACTGTAAGCCTGCCCCCACTAGCTTAAAGGTAGTTAGTATCTGTCTTTGTACATACGTACACAAATATATCCTCAAACTCTTCTGGATATCCTTTTTTAATTGGCACGTCGCAACTACATCGGAGCTCCCCTGAAACTCGAGAGGATGCGCCTTTTGAAAGGCATCTCTGACTCGCCCCAGCCAGAAGGAAATGAGTGTGCAGTAGCTGGAGCAACACCCTGAGGCTGAGGTGGCACCTGTGGTGCTTGTTGGGCAAAAGTAGTCAAGGGCTCATTAATCGCCTGTGCCACAATGGCGATAACCTCAACAACATTCATAGTCCCTGGTGCCTGAGCTGGTTGTGGCTCGGACTGTGCCTCTGGGGTGGCCTATGGTGCACGTCGAGGAGGCATCTAAAATGGAAAAGAATTTTCTATCAGTCCACATTTCCTTATATCTTAAAATAGCTGAAGACGTCGAGGATGCATCTTAAAATAGCTGAAACCACTAATAGTAGGGCTCTACATCAAAGACCGCTACGCTGAAAATCGAAGTAAGCCGCACAGATCCTATGGACACTAGAACTTGGTGCTCTGATACCATCTGTGAGACCTCGCCTATTCTAATCCTGGGTGATCAGTCCATTATTAAATTAAATAAGAATCATTAATGGTTTCATTCCTAGCATCACTGTCGAAATCCAATTAATTTACTAATACCCTAATGGCCCAGTGTCATAATTTTAATTCTTGTTATTGACATGCAAATAAATATTTCACATTCACCATTCCAAATAACAACGTAATAAATACTATAACATCTGAATAAATAATAGTGATTGGAATAAACTCTCGAGACTGAAATCCAAATACAATCATCTATAAAATAAACCAAATTTGATACTGGAAATAAAATGGAAGTACAATGTCTCTATAACAATCACCAACTAGGAATGGGCGACATTCCCGACTGAGAAAGATAAAAAGATAAATAAGAACTGATAAGCCTCGTGTCCGTGTGGTTGGGCACCTAAAATATTTTTGAAAAAATGGATTTGAAACGGGCCAGAGACCAAGTAAAATAGTTTTAGATACTTTTTAGCTTCACGTGATCTCACTTGAGATCCTCAACTCTCAACTATTATGCACGCGTAATGTACTCTTGTAAACCCACCTAGTTACGCTACCCCGCCTAACTAGTTTGACTTAAGCCTTTTTCCGTCTATTAATTCAGTATGCACACCCGTATTGCCCATACATTACGTTACTAAATTTCCAATCCTTTTTATTTAATAAGAGTCACCAATTAATTATTAAGTTCACACATACTGAGGTCAATTTAGATATCACTATCTATATTATCTACTAAAACACCCGTAGAAGAATAAGAGTATTTGTGTGACCATTCGACATAAACATCACGAATCAATTTTTTATAAGAGTATTTCATCATTAGAATGTCGATTGTGTGTCTCATCACTCGGGGTAAGAGTCCCTAATTTGACATGTCCATAATAATTTGGCACGTGAAACCTTAATAATTTGACATGTAAATAATTAATAATTTGACATGTCCAACATGAGACAATAATTTGAAAAATATGAGTCCAACGTATAATTTGAAACATATGAGTTCTACATCGAACAATATTTTGACTTGTTCAACATCATACAATAATTTAAAACATATGAGTCTAACATTGAACAAAAATTCCAACATTTATACAATAATTATAAGGCTATGATTCCAATATGAGTCCGTAAGGCAACATGTTCATTTCATGTCAACATCATACAATATATAAACAAACAACCAAAATAATCCCAACTCTTTTAACCAAAATTCATACAATTCATACAAAATTAAAAAATATTATTTCCTCTTTCTTTTTTTATGTCCCTTTTTGGGAACCTCTTATGATTTTCGACAACATTCTTCTTATTCTTTTTCTTCTTCTTCTCATCATTCTTTTTCTGAGGTCCGACTACCATCCCCGTTGCTTTTGTAATGATGTCATATGCTTCAATATTCGATTTAAGGAAGGTTGCAACATTAACACTGTCCCCGTCTTGGATATTTTTAGAGAGAAACCCCATCACCTTACATACTTGATCATATTGAAAACAAATCAATTTATCATCATATTAACGTACAACTTTATATGCAAGTATAAAATGGAAACAAAATTAAACAAAATGGATATAAAATTATTAGTGAAGAGATTGGCGATTGGCAAGCTTTTGGATGATTAGATGGGGGTTTATCAGGAACCATATCATGTAATCTTCGATTGAATCCCATGGGAATGAGATCAATACTAAACAAGAGTTGGTTGAAAGCAAATGGTCTTACCAATTCTCTTGGTACCATTTCTGATTATCGAACTTAACATCATAATGGACGATTTATTTCCTCTCTTATCTACATTCAGTGTCATTGGGTCCCTATGAATGATTTGGGCATGTCATAGCTGCCTCAACACGCGCTACGGGTAGTATGGTTCCCCCACATCAAAACAAAATATTATACCATTGTAATAAGCTGCATCAAGGCATATATACGAATATATTTCGTCCCGGTACGGGTCCCAACAAAACTGGAAAAAAGTATAAATCATAAGTAAAGTCTCAATAATGCTAAACTATGAATCATCAAGTTGATCCCGATATCTATAGAGTTGTGGAACCACATTTTTTGGCGAAACACGTTGCAACGCCCACCGAGTGATCATCGACATGGTGTTGTTAAATTCCATATTCAAGGATGCCCTAAACTTGGCATAATGTTTGTAAATCCATGACTACATGAACAATATACAATAACATTGTCAATATCTCAAACAACATAATAATTTATATTATTATAAAAAGCCTCAATAATATAGATATTTGTACATGTAAAAGAGAAAGGCACACATTTATTTTCCTCACCCTGAACCTCGATCTTAAGCCAAGTTGATGGCATAGGTGGGATATGATTTCCATGCCCCATGTTATCCCCTAACTTTATTCAAATTCTTCAAGAGTTGCAGATAACAAACATAAATTTTGTTTTTCGTCTTATCAGGAAAGATGGTATAACTTATGATTTACAAAAAATATGTCCTTGAACAATAATCTAGTTGCTCTGCTAGGGCATCAACCACTTTTGATTTCTTTTGAAACATGTCGACAATCCAGTTAAACCACAAATCATATGATGGTTGGCACTTGTATTTGGATTATTATATAGTAACTACCAGATAATTGACGAGAAGTCATATGGCTTTGTTGGGTTGTAACTCCCTTTTCCCATCGTCTCCACACATAAACATTCCAGTTACAAGGCATCTTAAAATCTGGCCTATATCATCGAGCATGATGGTGATCTTTCCTAACGTCATATGAAAATAGTTAGTCTCGGGATCCTACCTCTTAATATATACATAAATCAAGGCATAGTTTATATAACGGTGACTATGTTGCATTAACCCCATTAACACAAACATTTGAACTCTATCTCGTACACCTTTATAAAATTCTCCACTGGCTAATCATTTATGTTAGTCGATTAGTTCAAACATAATAGTGTTCCATGCTCGGGCTACATAACAAACATTAAAGAGGGTTAATGGATACGTCAATTTCAGCTGTTGTACGTATAGGAAATCATTTTAAGTTTTTTTTAACTTGAAATTCAGTTCATATTATGTCAGTATGGTTAGTGAAGTGTGTATACAACTGAAGATCATTTGGGCTACCGTAATCTTATCGGACGGCTAACGACTTTCCCTTATTGGATGAACATGCCTCTATTTTAGATTCCTCCTCATCACTACTAGCCGCAGGGACATTCATAGGTTATCCCCCCTTTATTATGCTAGCCTAATGTATTGTGCTATCATCTTGGGCATTTGGAGTCACAACCTCCCCTTAAACATTACTATTACCAGGTAGGCTTGTCCCTTCAACTATAATATTTAATCTTGCCCTTCGTTTCCTCTCAAAAGCAGTTACTGGCACCCTCTTTCTCGTATACATAAATATATTTTCCATGATTCAGCCTAAAATTCATATACAAGAATTATTAAGGTTCCATAACACAATAAGCTACTAATTCATATAACAGTATTAAAGCATTTAACTGTATATAATTAAGATATCATATACCGAAATGACTTAATATATTCGAGATTCGCACAACGAAAGTAAATATAAACATTCGACATCATAGTGACGAATGAGAACTTTGAAATACTTATAATATAAGTGTAAAGTCGATATATGAATCACGATTTCTTGGGATGACGTTCGGGATATAGACCACGATTTCAACCTTATCAAATCGGTGTCATTATACCGATTGCGCCCTTGTCAAAATATTTAACATTCTTCATATCTGATATAATGATAACAATTAAAAGGTTAAAGATTGTCATTTATAACACGAGTGCTCTTTTACACAATCGTGGTCTATATTTCGAATGAGTCATGGAGAATTTTTTAAAATAAGGTATGATTTGGTATAAGAATCTCGATTCATACCTGGTGTGGAGGTAAAACCATAACGGTTGAATATTTGGCAGCCCAAGCAAGCCCGACATACATCTCAAGCCAAATTCAACATCACGTGGACAACTATGAAAATGCATCACGTAGATAATTATGAAGAGCAATAGGCAACTTAGATCAACACATATCTCACGGCTGGTCGACACTTATAAGGAACGACTCCACGAGGCGACACGCCTCCAATTGGAAGAGAACACATATCTCCAGTAACGCCTGAAGAAGATGGAAAAAGGACTCCACGAGGGAAATTGCAAGTGCCGTGGTTAGACGCCTAATCCTCAGGCGAGCAAAACTCACAGCCAAATAAGGAGTACTGGCTATGAGCAGGATCTTTCAGAGCACAAAGTCGTTTGACAATACCAAACCAAGATAAAAAAAATGCCATAGGCAAAATATATGAAGTCTGATCCGAAGAGAAATGGATCAACAACCAACTCATTATGGGGCTAAATCCATAAAATAGTTGGCCAGGAGGGAACTCATCAGCCATATGGAATCCCCTTTTTTAAGGGTAAATGGAAAGGAGGAGCCTCCAAAGAAGTTTACAACCCTAGGGTTCAAGATATACGATTAAAATACCGACCTCATAGATCATGTGGGCTAGTATAGGCAAGCGACGACTGTTTAGAATTACAACGACAGTCTCATGTGCCGTGTATTCCCATCTAGACTAGGAGATTTAAGTCCTTTATAAAGGCCGTCACAAATGACTTTATAACCACCAGATCACATTCGAAGAGGGTGTATTATCTCCTCACCGTGAGAAAGAAACCACATGAGACATTACGAGAATATGCCAAACGCTATTAGAAAACCTTCAATGAGGTTGAAGATTGCTCGAAACAGGTCGTTGTAGCATCGTTTAAGATTGGACTGCCCCTAACTCCATGTTGCATCAATTATTCACCAAGAAAGAGGTGGAAACCATCGATCATCTCACGCCGTGTATTGATAAGTATGTCAAAATGAAAGATGTGATCAACCTTAGTCAGAGAGAGATCAGTCTCGCAAAGGCGACTAAAGCAAACGACAAAGAAAACACCCCAAGGAAGGGGGAAAAAAGCAAAACTGAGGATCCAGAGACATGAACAAATAAGACTCATCCAAGGAATTTCAGGCAGTTAATACCATTTTCAAGTAGCCAATTTACAAATCTCTAGCACGATCACAGACCAGTAATTCTTCAAGTGGCCGAAAAAATGGGCGATGATCCGAGCAAGAATAATAATGCACTCAAATGCGCCTACAATAAGGAGAACAGACATAAGATAGATAATTGTAAAGCCCTCAAGTCCCATCTGGAGGAGTTATCCCAGCCTCCCAAGTAGGGCATCTGAATGAGTACATAGAAAAGAAAGTTGATCAAGTCACCACCAATGCTAATCCGAAACAAGATACAATTCTGGACAACGAGGTGGGCATGAGTTTATCATTATTCATGAGGCATCAAACCCCAAGCAGATTCAGGGCAACGCAGTTCGAATGGAACTTAAAAAGTTTATAACAGTAATGTAGGCCGTCCAAATTGACCTCGCTAAAAGCCAAGATGATAAACGCAGGTGACTAGAGGATGTGGACTATAATAAGCACATAGTCTTCATGGAAGATTATTTGATCGGGGTGAGGGTCCCATACCACGATGCACACAATCAGGATTGTAAACTGAGACATGGATAAGCTACTAGTGGATTATGGTAACCTTTTAGAATTAATTTACCTTAAGCTTTTTCACATGCTCAAACTGAAAATAACAAACATGAAGGAAGTGATCGTACTGGCTTTACTAAAAAGATGACTATACCGTTAGGGAAAATAATTCTATCAATAAGGGTAGGAAACACCTCTAAACTTATTGAGTTTCTGGTGGTCGACATTGACTCGCCCTACCATGCCATCCTTGGAAGAGGGTGGATGCACGCCATGAGGGCAGCGCCCCAACATATCATAAAAAACTTAAGTGCATTACAGAGAGAGGAATAATAGAGATCAGGGGTGATCATTCCATTGCTCGAAAGTGTTTCAACACTACCATCAAGCCTAAGTAAGAAAAAAAAGGAAAAAAAAGGAAGTCATCCCCCAAAACATCTCATGAGGGAGCACTCCATCCAAATAGCAACTAAAGTAGAGAAGACCAAGGGTAGAAGAGACAAGAGTTAACCCCGAAGACAAAATCGTGGAAAGACTGGAGGAAGTAGCTTTTGATGGGAGTCGACTAGAAAGGAAATTTCTAATTGGTAACACATTGTTCGACAATGAAAGGAAGGAATTTACTGCTTTTCAAAAGCAAAACTTAGATGTTTTCGCATGGGAATCGTATGTTATGCCTGGGATCGATCCCAAAGTCATCTGCCATCAACTTTATGTTGACCCAGCATTTTTGTTGATCACACAGAAGTTCTGCACTGCCCCAAAAAAGGCCAAAGCAGTGGAAAATGAGGTAGGGAAATTTTTGAAGGCAAGGTACATCAGAGAAGTTCAATTTCCAAAATGGATCTCGATCTGGGTGGTGGTACGATAGGGCTACGGTAGATGGAGATTATGTGTGGATTTTATTGACCTCAATAAGACTTGTCCTAATAATAGTTTTTCTCTGCCAAAGATAAATCAATTGGTCAACATCCAGTAGCCCATGAGCGGATGATCTTTCTGGATGCCTACTCAGGGTAGCACCATATTCCACTGTTCGGCCTGACCAAGATAAGACTTCATTTATCACTCTCTTGGGCTTGTACTCTTGCAAGGTCATGCCTTTTGACATCAAAAATATTAAAGCCATGTACCAGAGATTGGTCACCAAAATGTTCAAAAAATAGTTGGGAGAAACAATGGAGGTGTACACATTAATGATATGCTCGTCAAAAGTAAGCGCAAAGCTGATCATCTGAATGACTTAACAGACATACTTAAAATCCCCAGACAATACCAAATAAGGCTTAACGCGAGCAAATGCTCCTCTGGGGTCCATTTTGGAAATTTTCTAGGCTACTTAGTCAACAAAAGAGGGATTGAGGCAAACACTAATCAAATAGTCGCGATAAAAAACATTCAGCCTCCGAGGACTCTGCGCAAAATTCAAAAGCTAACTAGGATGCTGGCATTTCTGTACTGATTCATCTCCAAGTCATTCAAGTTGTGCCGACCATCATTTCAACCGCTGAAGAAAAAGAAAGGCCTCACCTAGAATAATGAATACTCAAAGGCCCTTGAAGAAATCAAATCCTATCCGAGTAAACTTTCTTTATTGGCCATCCGAGAGCCATGAGATCCTCTCTATTTCTTCCTAGCAGTTCTAAGCCACTCAGTCAGTTCCACCTTGATTTGTAAAAAGGAAGGACGATAATTCCCCGTTTATTACGTCAGCAAAACGCTCCCGCTCCCAGATGTCGAGCAGCGCTACCTCCCACTGAAGAAATTAGCCTACTCTTTGGTCATCGCATCTCGTAAGCTAAAACACTACTTTGAGGATCATTTAATTATATTCATCACATACCTTCCCATCAAAGTTGTTCTTCGTAAGGTCAAAATATCTAGACGTACGTCCAAATAGTTAATCGAACTTGGGAGGTTTAATATACACTACCAATCGAAAATAGTGATTAAGGGACATGTGTTGGCTGATTTTATCGCATAATTTCTGGAGGAAAGAGCACCTAATGACCAATAAATTACTGATCAATTGAAATTCCGTGGGATTGACCAATCTAGAAAATGGACACTGTATGCGGATGGCGCCTCTAACTTTAAAGGGACTGGAGTAGGAATTGTGCTCATCACACTGAAGAATGCCATGATCGAGCAAGAAATCAGGCTGGGCCTTAAAGCATCTAACAACGAAGCTGAGTATGAGCCCTTACACCCGTACTATGTAAGGCTCACTTATTGGGAGTAAGTCTCCTTGATGTATATTACGATTAAAGGTGATGTCCAACCAAGTATCTTGGGACTTCAATGCCAAGGATGAAAGAATAGTGGCGTACCTACAGGTGGCCCATATTTTGATGTCAAAATTTGAGGAAGTACACATTAAATAGTTCCATTGGGCATAATAGCCATGTCGACGCCTGAGCAACACTAAGCTCAGCAGTGGACTACAATCTAAGGATAATAGTTGAAGTGGAATTCCTCGCCAAGCTCAGCATTATAAATCCACGTTCTTGCCGAGCATGTTCTCGCCATACAAAAAGTCCCAACTGAATGGATTTAATAATTGTTTATCTGCAGAATGATACCTTTCCGATCAACAAAATGCAAGCCCATCAAGTCGGGGTTAAAACTGCGCGGTTTTATATGGGTCCCGAAGGAAAACTTTACAAAAACTTTTTCATAGTTTCTTACCTCCAATATGTGCATCCAATGACGTCGGCCAAGTTTTTTACGAATTACAAGATGGGATCTATGGAAGCCACGCAGGTTGATGGTCTCTTGCCTTTCGAGCAATCAAAAAAGGTTATTGGTGGCCGTATATGCAGAAAGACACATCCTCTTATGTTTAGAAGTGTGAAAAGTGCCAAAAGTTCTCCCCCATGCTTCATCAACCAGCCAATGACTTGAAGTTACTGACTAGTCCGTGGATGTTTGCCCAATGGGGGTTGGATAAGGTAAGACCACTACCAATAACACCAAAAAATTACAAATATCAATTAGTCAACACAAATTACATCATAAAGTGGATTGAAGCAGAGCCACTGACAAATCATGGATTAGGGGTGGCAATTTTAAAAATGACACGAAAATATGACACGAAATGACACAAAATTATCCAAAATTGACACGATATGTCATGTTCGTGTCAGATTTTTTTGACATGAAGTCGTGTCGTGTTCATGTCAAAATTATAAGTCGCGCTATCGTGTCTTATCGTGTTAATTGTGTTTTTGTTCGGGTTATCATGTCTATTTATATTTAATTTAGTGTGAAATTTAAGAAATCGTGTTATTCATGTCATGTCATGTTGTGCATTTTTATTTGGGTCGTGTTCGTGTCAACTAAAAAACACAAATACGTGTCATGTTCGTGTCCTCAAAAACCTTGTCGTGTTGTGTCGGCTCGAAACATGACCCAAAAATACAAATTACCACCCCTATCAGGGATACCAACATAATCAGATTCATCTGAAGGAACATTATAACACACTTTGGGGTACCCGGGACAATCATCATGGATAACGATACACATTTTGAAAATGGACCCTTCCAAGGTTTCTGCGATAACCACGACATCAAACATCATTTTAGATCTATGTCCTATCACCAAAGCAATGGCCGAGCGAGGCTTCTAACAAAATAATGCTCGACGGAATAAAAAAGAGATTAGAGAAGGAAAAGAGAGCTTGGCTGGATGATCTTCCCCATGTTTAGTGGGCATATCGTACTATACATAGAAGGACTATTAGGGAAACGCCCTTCGCTCTAACATATGGGATGGAGGTTGTTATTCCTCTAAAAGTTGGTCTACCAACCATGAGGTCCATCATTATTGAACAAGGTTTGAATGACAAAGCTATGAAAGATGAACTTGACCTAGCAGAAGAATGAAGGGAACATACCATGATAAAATTGACCTCCTACGAACAACAGTTTGCCAAGTAGTGCAATAATGATATCAATCCGAGGAAATTTCGCCTCGACGATTATGTCCTCATAAAAGTCCTTGGTAGTGCCAAACAAAAATCCTTCAGACGACAAGTTGGGACCTAACTCGAAGTGACCATTCAAGGTCATCATAGACGATCCACAAGGAGCCTGTCATTTGGTGATAATAGAGGGAGGAAAGATACTCAGGGCTTGGAATGCAGCTAATCTCAAGAGGTTTTATTTTTGAGTTTGCTCCTGTTTAAGTTATTTCTAGCTTAATTATTTTTTGCAAATTTTTATTTCAAAATTCATAATGCTCTCGATTTAATCTAGTATTTAAAAAAAAAGGCCAGTGGTTCAGTTAGTTGCTTAACATTATTTCAAAATGGCAAGCATGCATTTGAAATTAACGATCATATAGTATTGATCAGTATTACCTTAGTCTAATTACAATTGTAAATTATTTAATTACTATTAAACCTAAGGTCTCAAGGTCTTTGTCATAAAAAAACACAAAGATCTTATGAATTGCCCAGGAAAATAAAAGTTCTACGAGGAATCCCTAGGCACTAAATGAAACTAACTTTGGTCTAAAAAAAAATTTGAACTGGTGGAAGGCCCTAAAACCAGGTGCATTTTTGCCGTAGTCTATTCTAGGCCTAAGGTGGTGTGACGAAATAACCTAAAAGGTAAGACACGACAAAAAAATACATGATTTGCATAATGGAATGGAAAAATACAAAACGAGGATATTATATAAATAACTTATTAAAAAAAGTTATAAGTTATAAAAAGTCAGTTTACAACAATAAAGGGATAAAATAGACAACAATTATTATCGGCTAGTGAGAGCAGCAACAATGGCTCTTCTTTTACTATCATTAGGATTTAATCGTAACTCATCATCACTCTCATGAGAAGTCAAGCAGCTCTTGGCGAACTGGAGAGGGAAGGAATCTAATGAAACCCAGTTTTCTTTAGTGCTAAAGGGTAGATGCTTATAAGCCGGACAATCAACTTATTATATACCAAAGTCAAGAGTCCTTGGGAACTTTTAATATCCCAAGGCATGTAGTCAACCCTACTTATAATCTAGTTGTTGCCTCGTTTATTTTGATGGGGGCATTTATCCACCCTTCCTCAAAGCCAGCAGACCACACTACTCGAGGACCCATTCTGAAGTGATAAGCAGTTTGAGGATGTCATGACTAAGGCCTATCGTCACAAAATGAGACTTTTTGCAATTATCTTATGCCTCGGTAAATTTCATCATGAGGGAGTTATTGTTGGTTTAGAGAACAGCCTTAAAATCCCCTTTATACTTGGCTTCAGCAAGCTACTTCTTCAAGGTGTTCATCTCTTCCTCCACGAGAGTGCCCATATTTCCCAAATCTTTCACATCATCTTTTAGCTTTTCCATTAAGGCAGACTGGCTTTTACAGGTACCAATCATCTTCTTGAGGGCCTTACGAACAGAAACAAATGCACGGTGAGATTGAGCACTTGCCTTTCGACCAATAATAACATCGAGATTGCTAGAAAAAGTAGGAATTTCTTCAGTAATATTGGTATGTTACATAAAGTAATAAGAAAAAGGGAGAGCTCAGCAATAATTCAAGACATAATTGAAATTCACAACAGAAATCTTTCATTGATAATAAAAATGGGCAAGGCCTTTATAAGGGTATATAGGATAATTATTCCTAACTAGTTTCTTTGCTCTTCATCTGCTCTTGAGTCTATGTGGATTTATTTTTGGCAACTAAATAGGAAGTCTGGTCAGTTGAGGCATCATTGGTAGCTTCTTGATTAGCCTTTGGCAGAAAATTAGGGTTGTGCTCGCCAAAAAGCTCAGAATCATCAAGGACATTTGCCCTTACCAAGGTATTATCCCAGACCTTCTTAAAGTTGGAGTTCTTGATGTAAGCCAACTGGCATTTGGCGCCTTTGAAGGCTTCAGTGTAGCCCTTATCATAGCTATCCTCCATGTTCGAAGAAAAATCTTCACAATCATTCTTCAAACGATCACATTTGACCATAAGTTGGTCGTTAGCAACCTTCAACTTATCGCGATCATTCTTTAGTGTGCTTATGGCATCGCATGTGGACTTATTGTAACAACCCGAATTTTTAAATGGGTATTTTTGGTGGAGCGGTGTTACAGAATGGTATCAGAGCTTAGGTATACGATCACCCTCGGGTCTTGAGTTTTGGGTTTGTTGCGTTTTTGTAGAGCATATTTGGAGATAGAAATTTTAGATGATCGCATTCGTGTTAGGTTTCGAGATTAGATGTCAAAAATTTATTTTGGTGACAAGATTACTTTTGGAGATTGTTGGCATGATTTTTTAGAGTTAGGCTTTCGTCAAATTTCGAGGATGAAATTTCTTGTTAATGGGGAAGTATGTAACAATTCGGATTTATAAATGGGTACTTTTAAATAAAAGTGGACGTTTTATTGAGGTTAAAAGTAATTTGACCATATTTATTGGATGCTAAAAATAGGCCTAAAAGCCATGGGATCAAAAGTAAAAAAAATGAATAAATAAATAAAATATTATTATTTTATTCAAAAAAATAAAATTGCTCAGAAAATTTTGAAAATCACCATACCCACTCAAAATTTAATTTTGAGCAACTTTCCCTTATTCTATATTTCCAAAAAACGTCATTTATACTAGATTTAAGCCATTTTTCGGTTCGGCCAGAAATCGTTTTTGAGAAGTTTTTTAAACTTCAATCATTTTGTTGCCTTATTTAAAGGGATGGTGGGCAACCCTTTTTGACCACTTTTGAAGCATCTTTCGGCACATGTTTTGGCAGCCAACATATTTTATTTCCTCTCCTTTGATATATACATCTTAGCCCCTTTTAATTTGTACATTCAACCTTAGTTTTTGGAGATGTTCTTGGGGCTGTTTTGGTGTTGGATCTTGAAAGAGTTTTGATGATTCTTAGGAGATGATTTTGATGGTGTAATCTGAGATTTCTGGTCAGATTTATGTTGATTCCTTTTTGATGGTTTAAGGTATGAGGTTTTACACAATATGCTCCGTTAATCTCGCGAGTGTTATTCCCTTTGATTTCATGTGATTATTGAACTCATATTTGAATTGCTAAATTCTTTTAGGAATCTGAAAATTATTGTTGGAATTTTATTTTGATTCATGTGATATTATTATTTGTTGGGCATGTTGTCATGAGATTTTAATATGGCACTGATGTTGGGCACCCACCAAGATTCCTGTTCCGGCTAATTGATAAAGTATGGCGCGGTATGGTGAGGCCTGGTGACTCCGGTTAATGTGTTGTTGAGAAATTATATTGATAAAATACTTATGAGATTCGCATTTGATTTGAATATTCATACTCGTGTTGTTACGTTTTATTCACCGCTAAAAATATTTGATGAGCATATTTCCTGTCGTATTGTGTACTTCCCCATATTTTCTTTTAGTTGGCACGTTAGCGCGGATCTGAGCGTTATGGACCAAATGGGATGATTTAAGTGTGGTTATTTTTAGGAAGAATATTGGAGAATACTAGATGAGAAAATTTGTATTTATTTTGAGGTATAGAGCATTGGAGATTTATATTCTTTCGAGATATATAGTTGGATTATTTTGAGAGACTTTTCGTTGTATTTAATTTGAAGAAATTGAGATTAGTGGTTTCTCTTATATTGTGGGATTTTTAGATGCTCTATATCTTGTTTCTTGTGGATTTGGATTTAGTTTTATCTACAGTGGCGCTCCGTCTGCTCTCCCTAGGCGGGCGGGGTGTTACACTTATCTCCTCGTCATATGCCTTCTTGGCAACAATAAGGGATTTGTTGTACTTGTCCAAGGACATCGACAGATCATTATTGATTTTGTATTAATCCGAGCGACTCTCCAAAATGGTAAATAAGTGCCATAAACGTCTAAACAGATAAACAAAAATTACATTAAAAAAAAATAAAGAATATAATAACTTGAAGCAAAACGAAAATATATTCGGCTTACTAAAGACAATGTCTGAGCGGCGTGAGTTAAAAGTTGGTTATGAGATAACTGGTTGACCTGCTCATAGTTAGACGTGAGCACGTCCCCTCTTTAGCAGACTAAACACCAATGAGGGGTTCTTGACCACCGACATCACCTGTTGAGTGCTCCCAGATGTGGAGTCATCATCCTTCTTAGAGGGATATAGAGGCATGGAAGAATGGGTCTTGTCTTTCCTACCCTTATCTTGGACTGGTAAACTCGATTTTGTGGCAGGAGGGCCCTCTTGTTCAGTCCTCTTTGAGGGCTTGGCCTTGGGGGAGGAGGGATTGACATCGTCATCTTTGATTAGTAAAATTATTTTTCTAAGAGCCATTGAGTCTTGTTCCTCGGTAGGTATGGACTCAACGTTTACAAGTTCAAATGAGGAAGAAGTGAAGACTTCCTTACTTACTAAAGGAAGTAGAAGATAAAGAATTATTTGTACCGGGTGAGCTATGAAGTTACCGATAGAGTTCTTGTACTCAAGAAGAAAGGAGGCAGAATAGGGGTGATCACTACCTTGGACTAAGGGCTTTCTCAACTTCCAAACCTTGAGTATTTGTTTCCCGTTGATTTGGGCAAGATAAGGTTCGTTCTTCTTTGATCAAGCTGGTAAAAAAAAGGAATAAATTTTATTAGTAAACATAAAATCAAGTAAAAATTCAAGAGCAAGAAAAAATAGAGTATTAACCTATATCACTCCCCCACTATGGGCACAAAAACCCTTGGTATTGCTCATCCTCTGGAAGAGGTGGATGTTGCCGATTTCGAACAATAAAATCCTGATCGTAATACCCTTTATTGGAATCAGGGAGATTAATTACTAAGACCATGTTAGCTTTCCTCGCCTTCGGGTACAACACACTATATGTTCTGTGGAACCAGGAATAATAATATCTAATTTTGTGGATCCCTATATTGGTCCCATACAAATCGTTTCTTCTATGAACTCCGTTTACAATCCTCTACGTGTTTGGGGAAAATTGGGCGGGAACAATATAAAAAATCTTATAAAATTCTAAAAAAGTTGGTTTATGGGAAATTTATTCCCCCCTCCGCCACTGAGAGGGTATGGATCCAATGGCCACCCTCAACAGTGATGCGGTTTCTAGGCACTGGGGCCCATTCAGTCATAACCCATAGGGAGAATTGAGTTATGTTTTTCTAAAATCCCCACGACCCTCTCATTAATAGTATATACCATTTTCAAAAAAGAAAAGAGCGGGAGGAGACTAATTAATGAAAATAAATAATAGGAACTACGAAAATGAAAGAAGTAAGCTAGAACGAAGAAGACTTACAATTGGATTGATAAAACAAGAGCTTAAATAAATCTTTTTGAGCAAGAGAAGAAGGAAGCAAAGTGATAGTACAGAGTTTGAAATAAGTGATGGTCGGATTCTAAGAGTTTAATCATACGGAACAAGACCGAAGATTGAAATTGATGGTTCATTTCTTACATAGGTTCAACGTACCCTTGTTATTCTAAAGTAATTACGACACTGGGCATGTGCAAAACTCATACTTTGAACTCATAATTAGGGCCAACAAGATATGTAAAAATTTTTGGCGAATCTTTGACAGAGAATTTTAGGTGCAATTGTGGGTGCAAAACCATAACAACCCAATACTCGGCAGCCCAAACAGGACCAACATACTGCCTAAGTCTGATTCAGCATGACGTGGATAAATGAACAAGCATCATGTGGATAATTATGAAGACTCATCTTTATTACCTACATTCTCGAAGGAGATAAACAGGGATCAATTAACGTGCTAACAAAGAACTGGGAGAGTTCTTTCATAACTCAACCACTCTTGTCACTATAAATAAACCCCCTAACTCGGGGAAATGGGACATGTAATTTCTGAATATGTGAAAGAATTAATAAAAATTGAGAAATCTTCCGTGGACATAGGCAGTTACCGAACCACGTAAATCCTGTGTGTGGTGATCTTTACTTGCTCTTTTAATTCCTTTGCTTTTAGAATTATTAATTGTGGTTTCTTGTACTCACACCAGGTAATCTCGGTATGGGGGCCCTTATAGCGCAGGTCCATTTTTACATTTTTACATAGCATATATTTATACATTTAATTCGAAGTTTGGTATTTTTTAATGATTTTTGAGCAATCCAATAACCTTTCATATCATTACATTATAGTTTTTTTTTCAAATAGTTTAGTCTTGTTCGTCAATTCATTTAAAAGTATAGATGAAAAAAGAGATGAGTATGTATATACCTTTATGAAATAGATGATATTAAGAGAGAGGGTTGTTTTTAAGGTTATTCTTGAGCTATAAGAGCACACTTCATTTTTTAGAGAATTAATAGAGAATACCGAGCCTAAAGAGAGAGGGGGGGGGGGGGAGGGGGGGGGGGGGAGAGAGGGAAAATGAGAAAAAATCCACATAAAATATGTGGGTGCCCTCTGGCGGTATAAGATAGTAGTAATGGGTAAAGTTTGGTGTTGGTAAAATATTATGAAGTGTGGGTATTATTGAGTCAGTTTTCGTGTGTCAATAGAAACACACATTTGTTTTTGGCATGGCCCGATAATATTCTAATCCTGACCTGAATGATTTATTTGCGTTATTTGGGTTTAACCCATATTACTTATACCCGTTTGGATCTTTTTTTAACGTGAAATTCAAGATATATATTAGCAACAAAGACAGAAGGGGCCAGAACCCAAACAAACTAAAGGGCAACCCAAAGCTCCTAACCAACAAATCGGCGATAATAAAGATTAAACATGCAAGCCTAAACAGACCCAACCCAACAAAACTAGTACAACTCACGCTACTAAAACCCAAGAAATAACGATTCAGATCTTAGCCCCCTATTAAACTATTGGGCGTTAATCCTATAATAGCTTTTAATTGGAGGCCAAAATCCAAATGGTCCTTTATTTTTTATTGGATCTGAGAGGAAATTAGTCGCGATGTACAAAAGTTAACCTAAAAATACCTCTTGTCGTATTAAAAAAATGTAGCATTTTTTGTTTTATCCATAAAATAGTATCATAATTACACATAACCTCCTACGTTTTCATAACTTAGACTTACCCCACCCCACCCCACACCTCCCCATACTGTATAATAGCCTATGAACACCCTAAGCCAACCTCAGTAGTTAAAGAAAAAAATTCCTCTCACTTTATTTTATCCATTCCATTTTCTTCACCCAAAACCTAACCCTGATCAATTACAGAACACCATATGCACACAAATCAAAACCAAATAAGCTATATTTTCTCAACAAACACAAACATACATTTTATATCGGCTATGAAATTTAGACCCCAATGACAATGATGATGATAATAATACTTTGGTGGATGCTTTCAAATCATAAAATTGAGAAATTGTGACCTCTTTCAATTCCACCTGCTTTTGGTTATGCGTGACACCACCTAAAAATGATATGAATCGTGAATTTTTCAAGTTTAATTGGCCTTAACCACCATCATTAATTTGACTCGTGTTATTTCACTTATGTGAATCTTTTTGGGACGATAACCAACATTTGTTTTATTATCATAGTAGAAAAAATATAAAATGATGTATATGGTTGGGATTCTCTTCTTCGGAAGTGACTTCACAAGCACAAACGTAGAATGTATGTTGGGTTTGTGTTTATTAAAACTTTATGGTTGATTTGGATTTGATTTCTATATATTTCATGTTGATGATATGTCTAGTTATGGATAAATGTTGAAGAGGAAGCGGGGGAGAGAGAAGATGAGGAGAAGGATTGTATTTAAATAGTCGTAGACTTACTTTTAATTATTAATTATTAGACGAGAGGGTGATTTGAATTTTGTAAGGACATATTTTCCATTGTCTAGTTTACATTAGAGTATGTCGTATACCGGTACAACTGTCGAAGAAAAGTTAAAGATCATACATGCATCAAGACGGATCCAAATATCAACATTCTTCAACAAACAAGCCTTTGCGAGATAGATTTTGGTAAGGTTTTGTCTAAGTCCATTAACGTTTCATTTAAAGTATTGGGATATTTTTCTGAAATGTTTTTAAACATCTGAGGCGTTTTTTTCGTCAAAATATTTTTTCCAAGTCCTGAGGCGGAGTTTTAATAAAAATTATTCTACACTAATGTTGTTCAAATGACATGTCTATGTCGTTCAAACAACAAGGCAAAGTCATTCAAACGATAACTTCAAGCGACAGATCATCTCGCACGATACCTCGCTCAAAGCTCGCTTGAAGTATTTCATCAAATGGCATGCTACTGTTTTAGTTTTTAACCTCATTTGATAGGTCGCGCAATCCCTAGGATCGAATGGCATTTGATGTCGTTCGAGCGATGTGGCTATGTAGTTCGAATGAAGTCGCCAACTATTTTTTTTATAAATAGTTCATTTTTTAGTCCTTTTTGCTTCAGAAGACCCGAGACTTTCATTCTACGAAAACTGCTTGTGCTGAATTTTAGTCTTCTCACTTTTAAGGAGTTTTTAACTTTGTTTGGATTCACAAATCATCCTAATAGCTATAGGGAATCATTTCGGAACCCGAGAAATAATTTTGCCGGAGTTTCTCTTATAGGAAATATTTCTCGGAGACTGAAGACGACTGCGGTCATTGGGAGAGCTTGCGGGTGTTCCTTCTTGAGGACAGAACTGTGGTTCTTGTGGGTTTGCTGCGGTCAATCCATTGCTGATCTAGGTTGCGTGTCTATCTGGATCTAATGCTTGAGATTCATTGCGGATTTCATTGTTTATATGTAAGTTGCGACTTATTGTTCATAGTGAAATAAAAGTTTTACCCGAAAGGTTTTTTTCTTGAATTTCAATTTGTGTTTGTTGGATTTGCGTGATTTATTTAATCCACATAGAGGCATGTGTTAGGGTTTAATTAAAAATTGGTTTAAAGATTGACTCCAATTAAATAAGTTTAAAATTGGAAATTTGCGAATTTGTTTAAATCGATATCACAGACCATTAGCGCTTTTACAATTTTTTTAAAAAGTAGATGGTTATTTCTAATTATTGCATTATCACAAGCCAAAAAGTAAAAAAACACCAAAAATGTAAGTAGTTGTACACGCACATCACAACACAACAAAATATTGCGCATTTAACTCTTTAGTTTGAGTGGTTTGGCTTTGGTTTCCCTTTTATTTGTCTAGTTTTCATTTTGGTACCCACACACTTCAATTATGCTTTATTAGCCTAAAAAGGTCTCAAAGTGTCTATAGTTATTAAATTACATATTTTATTTAAGAAAACCCAAGAATACACATTATTTATGCATTCTAATTATTTTCAACCAAATATAAAAAACTATTCATTGGATACCTTTTGGCCCATGTATACCAACTAAATATAAAACAAATAAATATATAAATACACTTTAATATCAACATCAATTAAAATATTTAAAAAATATTTTAAAAAATGACTTTTTTAATCAAAAGGGAATGTGTATGCAGAATTTATATGGACAATAGAAAAATTTACATTGTAGTTTAAAAATAAATTAATATTTGTAACACCACAAAATTATCCACGAATCTTCCTGCTCTCCTAATTGTGACTTCGTGTTATAATTGGTATAAAATGTTCGTAAAAAGTTGTGTATGAGTTTAGTGTTCATCCACATTGAGGGACATGACAGATCCCTTATCGGCTCTCAAATGTAGTATTTTTCCCTAAGTCCCCCTCATCTTGGGGTCCGTTAATACATCATAGCAACACCTGTCATCACACCCAATAATATCATGATTCACTATGTGTTGAACTACCCGACCGTATCATAAATCTAGTCTTATCAATGTGGTTGAGGATTGTTTGCAAGCACAAGGAGAAAGAAACTATAAAGTACTTAATGAGAACACCATACAGTGAAGTAGTTGAATGAAAGGTACGAGGACCAATAATCGAGAATTTATGGATCCACCTGTCACGAAATAATAAAGGGAAACTGTTCACCCCCAACTCCTACTCATGATTGGGATTCTTGGTCTAGGAGACCATGTAAAACTCTGGTGAATATCAATGACCTTAATTGTATTAGGCAACACCACCTTAATGATTTGTGTCAATTGACCGCACCATTTTACAATCGTATAATTGTCTTCGTGGTGTCATGCACCTAGTCCACAAAGGAATACATTTCATTGGGAAAAAAATTAATGAGCATCCGCCATCTCTTATTAGAAAAGTTCTTAGAGTAATGAACCTTGAATTTTAATACCCGAACCTCTAAGGATATATCAAGGAAGGCCTTAGGGTAAGACAAGAACCCACTTTCGTCCAAATGGTGGAAAATACTAAACCACCTAAGGAATTTACTATTCTAAAGATGCACTTATATGATGGGAAATTCAATCATGCCAACCATATTCGTTATTATTAATGTCAAAATATGGCTCATGGGAGGAGACTATGCCACTTAAGTTTACTATTAATAAATAACTATTATATCATTGTGGATAGATGTAAAATAATGGGATTAAGACTATGCTGTATGCGGTTCGACCCAAATTGGACCTATGTGTTAGAGCGACTACCCCATGGTCTATTGAGCTGTGTATAAATGGAAGTATAAAGAAAAGATTACCCAAAACGTAAAACCCCACCAGATGGAATTTAGGGTTTACCTTTAAGATCCCTCTCATTTGATATTGTCTTAGGATAAGCAATCATAATAGTAACACAAAGTAAATCTATAAGTGAATGTGTCCATCACCAAACTAATTACACATATATAAAACATCACTCGAAGCATCCAACATTTGGGGACCTCTATCGGATCGATTCGGAGGGAGTCCCATATTAACGGATTACGAAACATCCACCCGAAATAAAAGGGGAAATCATTATGCAATCACACTATCATGTAATCACATACCAAGATTTGCACGATGGATCAAGTCTCCCCGGTCTCACTCTCGATAGACATTTGGCTAACTGAATGCTCGATCAAGATATATTTTGTTCGTTTTATTTATATTTAGACATATAAACATCATACGTCACCAACTAGGATGGTAGTCCATGGTCCCGCATAATAATCTCATCAAATCCCCATCGATAGATTTTTCCTTGAATGTACACGAATGGTACACCCACACATATCACATAAAGCATGTAAGTAACACTAATATGCATTACCAATTATAGTATAACCACTAACTATACCAAATGTGCCAAATTCAAAGTTCCATAACCTGAACTAATATTCCTCAAACTACTTTAATATGGTCCTCGCTCTAATGTCCCAAATTAAGGAGTAACCAAAGTTCCTAAGTCAAAAAATAAAACTAAAAATAAAAAAAATAAAAAACCAAAAATAGCAAAAATCCCTATTTCTTTATCATCCCTGCGTTTATGGCCTTTCTCCCCAATAGTGGCTCATTCTCCTTCCCAACCATTTTCATCCCTAAATCTATGGCCATCCCTAGGCCTCCCTTTTTCAAATTCCTTCCAGCGCACGTGGGGTTTGCACCCTTTCCTCGGGGAGCTTGTCTGTCGTCAATGTAGGGTAATATGTAGAGATAGATCTGCCAACCTATTTTGCACATAACAGACAAAATAAATGTCACCACCTCGAGATAACGACATCAAGGACAATACCGATGCTTGCGAAACCAAGTAGTTCAAAGGTCTGGGGACTAAGTTACGGAATAGGAAGGTGTTAGGCACCCATCTCGCCCTTTCGGTCTCTTATGGGCATGTGTTAATCTTCTCATGTTAGAATCCATGAAGTGTGTGCTCGTGTGCATATTATAGGTGAAGAATACAATCACTCAACCCGCGTCATGGAGAAGGACAAAGTGAATTCATCCTTAGGAGTGTTCCCAAATATAATAACTCAAAATATAATGCGAGTGTTCGTCGAATCACAAGTCATTATGGAAGAGCGAATGTGTATATTGGATGAAACACAAGTATGTAAGAATAAGAACTTTTAAAGTGTGTGTATATATATATATATATGTGTGTGTGTGTATGTGTGTGTGTGTGTGTGTGACAAAAGGGAAACATATAAATATGCATAAAGGAGGACTCGAATTTAGGGATTAACTTAAGATTCCTACATAGCCCATGGAGCATCATAGGAGAGGTGGGGGAATTTACCAGGTGAGGTAAGAAAGTGATGGAATGGAATGTGGGAAAATGAGTTTTTTTAGGAAATGGAACAACTGTAAATTCGAGAGAATATTCTCTGAATTGTTGAGAGGGGCGTTCAGGGGTGCTTTTCAAAGCGAGGTCATGACCTCTATTTATAGGGCTAAGGGGGTGTGATCGGCATGGTCCTGGACCTGCCTATTGGAATAGCACCTCAGGCACACTACCAATAGTCAGGGCCCCTAGGTGCCATTTGGCAGTCCGGAATAGTTTTTTCGGAAAAATGGACTTAACACAGAATTTGTAAGTCAAAATTGAGCATGGGGAGGACCATTGAGAAAATTGATCAGAGTTAAACGGGGCCCGAGAATGCCCAATGGTCTTTATATCGATTTTTAATAGTGAAACGGACCGTTCGTCTAAACCGTAAGGCCAATTCATGCATGGGGAGGACCGTTGGTAAGGAGGTTCAAAGCCCTTCAAGGATTCATTGAGCTTCTGCTCAGGCGAGAAACTTAACAAGAGTTAAATGGGGCCCTAGAGCGCCCGATGGCCTCTAGATCGGTACTCAGAGTATGACCTAGGGTTTGCAATGAATGAGTGGGTGTTAGGGACCTAAGGAGGTTCTTAAGGGGGTCTTAGGATGGGATGTATATAGAAATATCCTCGACGGGTGAGCTTGGAACAAGTGAAGGCCATCGAATGACAAACACCACATTGATGTTTGGGAAGAGGATTTTAGGTCAATTATGCACACATAGAGGATTAGGGTGATCAATTCGGAGGGTTGAGGTCAATTCTAAGGACCTAAGGAGTCAAATATGATCGATTCAGCTTGTCAAGGTCAATTCTTAGAACCTAAGGAGACGGAATGACCAATTCAGCGGGTCGAGGTCAATTATGAGGACCTAAAGTTGTGCTAAGGATGACTAATTCTATGAGCTGAGGTCTCTGAGGACCAGAAATTATGACGATCAATTTTGAGCGCCAAGGTCAATTATGAGGACCTTAAGGTTGTGATGACTAATTCTGAGGGGCGAGGTCAATTTTAAGGACCTGAAGTTGTGATGACCAATTCTGAGCCCTGAGGACCTAAAGGATTATGACGACAAATTTTGATGGCTGAGGTCAATTCTGAGGACCTAAATTTGGGACGATCAATTCTGAGGGTCGAGGTCAATTCTGAGGACCTATAGTTATGATGACTAATTCTGAGGGTCGTGGTCAATTCTGAGGACCTTAAGTTATGATGACCAATTCTGAGAGCCGATGTCAACTATGAGGACCTTAAGTTGTGATGACCAATTCTGAGAGCCGAGGTCAATTCCGAGGACCTTATGTTGTGACGACCAATTATGAGGGCCGAGGTTAATTCTAAGGACCTTAAGTTGGGACGACCAATTCTGAGGGCTGAGGTCAACTATGAAGACCTTAAGTTGTGATGACCAATTCTGAGTAGGCCTCTCAATGGGTCTGATCCAGACCCGATCTAGGGAGATCCAGGTCCATTTAGTAGGCACTTAATCGAGTTCGGATCCAAATCGGGTCTTAATCGAATCTACAATATTAGATCCAGATTCGAATTGGATCGAATCGGATATATACATTTATTTTATATTTATTTCTATTTTATCCCCTTCTTTATTTTTTAATCTTAGATTAAAATATTTTGTAATGTATTATAGTATACTATTATTATAAATAAAACATATATTTATTATTTACATAAATATATATTTTTATATATAATACTTACATGTTATATGGATAAAGATATATTCATAAATGTATATAAATTTTAGTGTGTGTATATATATATATATATAGTAGAAATAATAATGTATAAGGTATGTCGGGTCTTTAGGTCCTGGTTTTGTATAGGAACTAGACCCTACCCATGTAATAAACAGGTATTCGGGTCTTCGAGTCTTCGGGTCATGGGTCCCAAAAAAATGCTCAGACCCTATTATAAGTTTCAGGTTCGGATCGGGTTCGAGCCTAGATTAGACCCATGGACACATATAATTCTAAAGGATGAGGTCGATTCATAGGACTAAGGTTGTGACGACCAATTATGAGGGTCGAGATCAGTTCTGAGGACCTTAAGTTGTGATGATCGATTTTGAGGTCCGAGGTCAATTCTAAGGACCTAAGGTTGTGACGGCCAATTCTGAGGGTCGAGGTCAACTCTGAGGACCTAAGGTTGTGAAGACCAATTATGAGAGCCGATGTTAATTTTGAGGACATTAAGTTGTGACGATCAATTCTGAGGGTCGGGATAAATTTTAAGGACCCAAGGTTGTGATTACCAATTCTGAGTGTCGAGGTCAATTCTAAAGACCTTAAGTTGAGACGACCAATTATTAGGGCTGAGGTCAATAATAAGAACCTAAATTTGAGACAACCAATTCTAAGGGTCGAGGTCAATTTTGAGGACCTGAAGTTGAGACGACCAATTCTAAGGGTCGGGGTTAATTTTGAGGACCTAAAGTTATGCTAAAGACGACCAATTCTGTGGGCCGATGTCTCCGAGGACATCAAATTATGATGATCAATTCCGAGGGCCAAGGTAAACTATGAGGATTTTAAGGTTGTGTTGATAATTCTAAGAGTCGAGGTCAATTCTAAGGACCTTAAGTTGTGATGACCAATTCTGAGCCCTGAGGTCAATTTTAAGGACCTAAAGTTGTGACGACCAATTCTCAAGGCCGAGGTCAATTCCAAGGACCTAAATTTGGGACGACCAATTCTGAGGGCCGAGGTTAATTCTGAAAACCTAAAGTTGTGACGATAAATTCTGAGGTATGAGGTCAATTTTTAGGACATTAAGTTGTGACGATCAATTCTGAGGGTCGAGGTCAATTCTGAGGACCTAAGGTTGTGACGACAAATTTTGAGGGTCGAGGTCAATTCTGAGGACCCTAAGTTGAGACGACCAATTCTGAGGGCCGAGTTTAATTATGGGGACCTTAAGTTGTGATGACCAATTATGAGTAATCCTGTGAATGGGTCGAGTCTAGAGCGGATCTAGGGAGATCTATATCCATTTAGTAGGATTTAATAGCGTTCGGATCCGGATCGGGTCTTAATCGGATCTACATTATTAGATCCAGATCCGAATCGGATCGGATAAATACATTTATTTTATATTTATTTTTATTTTATCCCCTTCTTTATTTTTTAATCTTAGACTAAACTATTTTGTAATGAATTATATAATATGATTAGTACAAATAAAACATATATTTATTTTATATATATATATATATATAATGTAGAGCGCAAGTCGGGTCTTCAGGTCTTTGTTTTGTATAAGAACCATACCCTCCCCATGTAATAAACATGTATTCAAGTCTTTAAGTCCTCGGGTCGTTGGTCCAAGAAAATATGCTCAGACCTTATTATAAGTCCCGGGTTCAGATTGGGTACGGGCCTAGACCCGACCCTTTGAATTATATAGTATGATTAGTACAAATAAATATATATATATATATATATATATATATATATAATGTACAGCGCAAGTCGGGTCTTCAAGTCTTGGTTTTGTATAAGAACCATACCCTGTCCTTGTAATAAACAGGTATTCAAGTCTTTGGGTCCTCGGGTCATTGGTCCAAGAAAATATGCGCAGACCCTATTATAAGTTCGGGGTTCAGATCGGGTACGGGCCTAGAACTGACCCTTTGACATGCTTAATTCTAAGGGACGAGGTCAATTATGAGGACTAAGGTGGTGACGACCAATTTGAGAGTCGAGGTCAATTCTTAGGACCTTAAGTTATGATGACCAATTCTGAGGGTCGAGGTCAATTCTAAGGAACTAAGGTTGTGGCAATCAATTTTGAGGGTTGAGGTCAATTCTGAGGACCTTAAGTTGTGACGACCAATTTTGAGGGTCGAGGTCAATTATGAGGTCCTAAGGTTGTGATTACCAATTTCGAAGGCCGAGGTTAATTATGAGGACCTTAAGTTGTGACGACCAATTCTTAGGCCCGAGGTCAATTATGAGAACCTAAAGTTGTGAGGACCAATTTTGAGAGACACTGTCAATTTTGAGGACCTGAAGTTAGGATGACCAATTATGAGGGACGAGGTTAATTTTAAGGACTTAAAATTGTAGTTTACATGGGGGATAGCTCCGTTGGGGAAGGTGTGAATGATTTTGGGTGCATGCATACTTTTGATTAATCTGGGGAATGGGTTAACTTGAAATTTGACTAGGGAATGTGCATGTATGTATCCTGCTGGGGAATTATAATAGACTTGGATGAAGGCGCATCTTTGGTTCCATTGGGGGAATATGATGATAACAAGAGTGTAAAGGTAATCCTACTGGGGATTTTGTAAAGGGGTTTGGTGTTCCCAAATGATTTTCTTGGGGGAAAATAAGGTTCAATATTTTTCAAGGATTTTGGGGGATTCGTTTGGGAAATTTCTACATTTTCTAGCATTTTCTTTACAAAATTTGAAGGGAGGTGCCTATAGACAGAGTGGGGAAGTTCCTATCGATAAATGCACGAACCGAGAGGATTTAGATCGAAAGGCACCTTAGCGTTCTATTTTGCACATCTTTACGTGTTTGAATCTTTTATTTTCTCTCTCCAAGAGTCGTTCTTAAGGTTTTTCTTCTTCAAGTACTCAACTGGTACTTCAAGTGCTGGCCTAAAGGGGCGGTCTATGATTCCCCTTACGCTGGGCAATGATAATGCTTTTGACTTGTTTGAGCCAGTTGTTAATGAGCGTCTCATGTAGCTCGAACCCTTAAAGCATCGTTCGTTTAGGGTGAAGAACCCTAATGGCTATGAAAATATGGTGACTTTTGGCCTTCTAATTTTTTTATCTTTATTCCTTGAACTTAATGAAGGGTTTTTCTTTTATTTTCTTACAAACGGACATATCTAATTCGACTGGGTTGAAGGAGGTTTGGGAGAAGCTCCCTGCTATTATGCATTGGATGGTATCGTACGCTGGGTTTGACCCTTTGGCGAAGGCGCTGGATGTGATACCACATTCCACTGATATGTTATCTGCTCTCATGGAGAGGTAGCGGGATACTACCTACACATTCTATCTTGAATTCGGGGTGATGACTGTTATTCCCATTGACGTCCAGCACTTATTGGGGCTATATTGTGAGGGGTTTAAGATTGTGGTGGATCGTTCTTTGAGGGTTGTGCTGGAGGTAATGCAGGCAGTTTTGGGAGACATGGGTAGAATCGTGTCGGGGGATTCTATGCTGATTTCTACTTTGAGGGAGACATTTTTGAGGAGGAGGTTGGATACGACTGATGGGCGATAGGTGAGACAGACTGCCCGTCTGTTTATTTTGCTTTTGCTTGAGGTTTTTTTGTGGTGACAACTGGCAACGTCATCCATCTTTGGTTTTTTCTGTATCTGTGGACGATTTTCAACGTCCCGATGTATGATTGGGGGAGCCTGACTTTGGCATCCCTTTATTCTTCTCTGGATGCATTTAGTCGTTGTTGCTAGCAGACCTTTACGGGAGCCACGTACCTTTTGGAGGTAATTTTTGGATTTATTTTTCATTTTATGCATTCTTCTTTTTGCTGAAATCTATTTTTTTTGGAGACATGGTTCCACCAGGTGATTGGGCACAACGCGGTGTTGTTGGACCTAAAGGATGATGATTGGGGGACTTCTGTCGGATGTTTCGGTAGCAGAAGTCCAACCGACGATCGAAGTGGTTTTATCTCTCACGAACGTGCGGCGGGTCCTGATGAGTGATCAAGTTAATTTTTATCTTTTTAGTTCTTCTTGAGCGGATATTGACTCTTTATTAGGGGATGCAAGTGACTTTCTACCCTAGGGGTGTCTTAGCGGAATACGGGTGTTACTGGCATGCATGCGCATATGCGACGGTTGATTGCGCATGACTTTGGGTACTTCTGGTACCCATGAGAGAGGGTGGTGAGGCAGATAGTGGAGGAGGTAGCCATCATCGACTCCCTTCTGCCTATGAGGCGGGTGAGGGAGATGGTTGATAATTATAAGGTGACAACAATGATAGGCGAGCCTTATACGCATTACACGGATACGGTGGCGAGTTACGAATATTTGGACTTCGTGACGAGATGATTAATGCCCTCCTGCAACTATGATGTGGAGAATATGACTCAGTTCTTCATTGCTTCGAGTAGAGATACCAGTGTACCGGTGGGATTGTCCCATAACATAGGTGGTGGTATATCGGTGGCGGCGGCAGCGGCATAGAATGCTCCAGTCATTCAGGTTTCTTCCCTTTCTTATAATTTTTGACTGAGTAGAGGGGAGTCATTTAGCGTGCCACACCGTCCTCATACGTCGGTGTCTAGGTTAACGAGGCTTACAAATGAGGCCCTCTGGATCGAGGTATATTCTTTCCCTTTTCTTTTATGTTTCCATTCATTATTTACTTGTTCTTTACTGACTGATTTGTCTTTTTTGTTGCTCTTTGCTTATAGTATGTATGGGTTTCGACCAACTGGTTACGAGAAACCAAGGACTGGATGGCCTTCTTGTCTGATTATATATAAAATTTACCCCTTCATGCTTAGTGCCATCTGGCACCTCAGATGAAGGTTACGACTCTAGTACTGGAGGATTCACCCCTCATCGCCGAGGAAAGTGTGTGCGATGCGGACATTGAGGGTTTGAGAGGAGGGTTAAGGCTTTTTTGAGATGGTTAAGGGTTCAGGCAAAGTCCCGTTTTATTTTTTTTCTTTCGTGCAAAAAATGTAATCATATAACAGGATATATGAGAGAAATGTTTTTTTTTCTTTTATTGATAATTTTAGTGACTTATCCTATTTGCAATTTTAATTTTATGCTGAGATTGTTTATTTTATGCAAAGATAGAGATAAATATGGAAATAAGAAAAAAGGAGAGTAAAAATAATTAACACACGGGTTAATACTTCTTTTCAAAGTAAGAATTTTTTAGTTTTGAATAAAAAAGGAAAATAATTTATTTTGAGAATGAAAATGATTTTGAGGAAAATATTTAAAAAAAGGAATGACTCGGGGTGCAACTTTTCAAAATAAGGATATTTGGAAATTGATTTTGGGTAAAAGAGGGAAAATTTCCAAAATAGGGGGGCTGCTAATCGACATACCCATTGACTTGCCTATTAGCATAGGGGTCAAGTCAAATCACTCATATGCTTTGATTCCACTTTCCTGAATACTAGTGTTCTTCTTAAGGACTGGGGTTTGAACAAAATTCCAGAAAATTTATTTTTTTATGGGGATTTTTGGCTATAAAAGGAGAGTGCACGGGGTGTGTTTTTCTCACCAACATCCATATTTATTCACATTCTTTTTCTTTCTCTATTCTCAAAATCGCTCTTTTAACGTATAAAGATTTATCTTCTTATCTTGAAGGCTTAGAGGCCATGTGTCTCTAAAATGTTGATTATGATACTAACAGCTTGCGCCGAGTTTCTCTGTAGCACAATCGGGCCATAGATTGGAGCTTGCTAGCAGCGACGGTGCAATTTTGGTACCATGAGGACCATGTCTTTCGTTTTGGCCTGGATGAGGCATATCCTACCTATGAGGAATTCTTAGTAATGTTTGGGGTTAACACAAGTGTCGCGATGACTATGCCCGATTTCTCTCAGTTTTCCCCTTTGATAGCTCGATCGTTGATTAATTGAGGGAGTATTTATCTTTCGACGGTGATGCATTCGGTGCTTTAGGGGTGTTTTGATGGTGCTAGCTTTGCCAGAGATATTACTTTGGGCCTGACTATGAGGCAGTTACTGGTGATAAAAGACTTCATGGTTGACCCCCCCAAGTTAGTTGCGATAGCGACATGGAGTCTTACCATCGTAGTCCTGCGTCGATGGTACTGGCGGAGACCCTGAATGGCCTCAATGCTTGGAAATAGGGCTATTATGATTTTCTAAGGGGGAGCTCAGTGATGTTGTTCATGTGGCTTGCAGAGAGGTTTCGTCTGGTGGCCCCTCCTGAATATACCCTAGCAGTTGTACCTAATTTCTTCATCCAACCTATAAGGAAAATTTCAAATAGTGTCAATTTTTATGTATTAGAATTATTCCGGATAAAAACCATTTTGAGTCATAGGACAGTCTTTTATGCTTCTAGATTCCACAAAACCTATGACTTTATGATGAAGACTTAGCGGTTATGTTTTAGAGATTACATCATTCTGTATTTTTGGTGAACGTTTCAGTCTTCGCATAACCACATGATCATATTTTTTTCGATATCCTCTCAGGTATGGATGCATTACATATTATGGACCTCAGAATATTTTTAAGGACGTTGAATTTTATTAAAATTATTTTTTAAACATTTTAAATCATGTTTTATCCGATTTAGATCGAGTTTGGAGTCGTATGAGAAATAAACTTCATTTTATTTGTTCAAAAGCCTTGTTTGAACGACTTGCAACCACGAAAATATTTTTTATTATTTAGGGCGTTGTTTACTCAGAAAAATCTAAGGAACTCGGACTCGAAAAAGAAAAACAGTTTTTAGTAATTTGTTTACAAAGAGTTCTCAAACACAAACACATCCTTTACTATTTTAATATCCAATTGTTCATAATATACATGTTCTAAAGATCTCGGTTTGCATTACGTGTGATTCTTTCATCTAGAAATAACGAGTTTCGTGTGGTAGATTTCGTGCTTACATCTCGGTATGAGAAGACGGTGATTCAGGATACATCAGTGGATACCGAGGCGCTCGTGGATTCGTGTGTTATGGACTTGGCGTGGGTAGATTCCTGGGTTGCACTATGAAGGAGCGGTTGAAGAGAGGAAGAGGCTTCAACACTTGTGGAGTCGAGTCGTTGAGTAAGACTAAATTCTCTCTTTGTAATTTTTCGTATCATAGTGATTGTCTGGTCAGGGCCGTCTAAGGTTTTTTCCCTTGGTGATTTCCTCATTCATCGGCGTTGTGAACTTTACTTTACTTTATCTCCTTAATCACACTAGATGCACGTGTAGGATTGAAAAGACAAAATTTGGTTAAGAATAAAATTGGTTCTCAATACTTGCTGGAGATTAAAATTGGGTTGAAGTTCAAAATTCTGTCATTGCCTAAAGCACATAAACTTAGGGGCATTTTCAAATTGGTATCAGAGTCTGTGATCCTTATCTTTAGGCATGAATCCTGGAGGGTTTGAGGTTGTTAGAACACCTATGTTTGATGGGACTAATTACGCTTACTGGAAAATGCGTACGAAGTCAGCAAAGTCTATAGATGAGAGGGTGCAGTTAGCTGTAGTTAAGGGGTGGACACCACCAGTCATGAGAGATGGAGAGGAAATACATTCAAAACCTGTTGAGTCATAGACTGATGTCAAGTATAAATTAACATAATATAATTTTAAGGGTTTGAATGCACTTTTTGATTCTATCTCTTCTGAGGAATTTCGTATTATTATAATGTATTAGACGTCTAAAGAGGCTTGGGATATACTCCAACTCACCCATAAAGGAACTAACACTGTTAAGGATTCCAAACTCCAAAACCTCACCACCCAGTTTGAGATGATTAAGATGTTAGAGAGTGAGACCTTTGAAGAGTTCTACACTAGATTGTCCGATATAGATAACTCGTTGTTTAACTTGGGAGAGAAGATACCCCACAATCGAGTGATAAAGAAAATCTTAAGGTATTTACCTGATAGATTTAATCCAAAGTTGATTGCATTTAACTATTTGTGTATGCTTGACTTGACGAAACTTAAAGAGCTTGTTGGTTACCTACAAAGTTATGAGCGTTACATGTTTACCTCCAAGCAAGTGACGAAGAAAGAAAAGGGCATAGATTTGAAAGCACTGAAGGAGGAAACAAAAGTTTCGAATGATGAATCTTACATCGAGTCTGAAGATGTGGCCATGTTGCCAAAGGAGTTAAAAAAAATTCTTAAATCCTAAAAGCAATCGAAAGATGCAAAAACGTTTGGGAAAATAAGAACAACAGGGCTGATCACTTCCTTAAGAACCGGGTTGAGAACACTAAAAGGGATGAGTCAGATAGATGTTACGGTTATGAGGGTTATTAGCACAGGGTAGTAGAGTGACCCACTAGACTTAGGAAGGAGGGCAAGAAATTAATAGCATTTAATGACACCCTTAGTGATAGTGATCCGAATTAGGGAGATTATTCCCCCAACGAGCGCAACCTCACCGCGTTCATGGCTAGTCATATGAGCGATGAGGAGAAATCTTCCCATGAAGATATTCTTTTAAATAACACTTCCGAGTCCATAGTTAATGAATCCCAAGTAAATGAGGGAGATGTGAGTTAGGATAAGGAAGTAAAGGATAATGAGTTGTAAGTTACTTTTCGTGAATTGTATGCAAAAATTGTGAAGATGCAGAAGGCTAAATTGAAGTTGGAAGCTAAGTTGAAAGAACGTGCCATAGGAAATAATAATATTGCATTGATTGAGGATCTTAAGGCATGTGAGAAGACTTTTGGGGAGAAACTAAAATATGTTGAGGGTGAGAGAGATATTCTTCGTGGTTTGATGGAGGCTACGAAGAAGGAGATTATAGAGTTTAAGGAGTCTAGGTGTTTACTCGAGTCTAGGATAGCGAGCTTGATAAGAGATTGAGAGATTCCAGTAGAGTTAAAATTGATTTCGAGTCTGGGTCAAAAAAGTTGGATAGGATATTAGGCAATGTCCAAATAAAAGATTATAGGTGTGGAATTAGTTTATATGATCGTGTTGCTCCCATTACCACATCCATGACCATGTGTAGGAGAGAATCGACTATGAATGTTAAGAAAGGCAAACCTTTAGGTAACACTCCTCGTCGTGTTTAAACTTGCACCCATTGCGGTAGGAAGGGTCACCTTAAATGATTTTGCTACGATCTTAAGAACGCTCCTAGGAAGTCTAAGAATAGAGTCACTTAGATTACCAAAACCCATATTCTTCATTACACGCCTACTTGGGTTAGGAAATCGAATTTAGAGGCTTTGGGTATTACGCATGGTGATTCTCGTTTGCTTGCATGCAGTTCTCCCCATGTTGGATCTTATGGTTGAGTGTGTTAGCCATGTTTGTCATACTCGAGTTGTCTCTTATTGATATATCTTTTCTAAGTTTATAACTTGTATATATTTTTATTTTTTTATTTTTCCTTCTTGAGTCATATTGAGAAAATATAAAAAAGATTTTGTTATCATATATTTTTGAAATATATAAAAAGATTTTTCTTTAAGGTTTAATTTTTTTTTGAAAAACTCAAAAATATTTTCAATTTTTTGTGCCTATGAGATTACACTTATGGTATGATATATTGGTGCGCTTGAATCCCCTTCAATTCTCAACTTTCATGTGGCTAGGACATTTGGTCATGAATTTAGATACTTATGATCTTAACCATGAGTTTCATGGAGTTGTTTCGAACTTGACTTGCATTTTGGATTCGACTGTGTATATGACACCGCACACACATGCACGAGCTATTTTGAACGCTTAAGTTCTCATGTACATTTGAGTTTGGTGAGGCATTGTCCTCTCAATCTTGTCATCTACGCGTATTTATGACTTATAGGAAGTTGTGCATGTAATAACCTTTGCCCATGAGGATATTTGTGTATTATTGAAAAATATTAGTGCACATATGAAAGGGTTGTGGAAGATATGTTGACTTTGCATGAAAGCCATCGTTGAAAAGAGCCCAAGAAAAAATAAAGGTAATAAAAAGAGCAAAAACTGCCAAAAAGGGACAACTTAGGATATCTTAAAAGAAAATATAGTAATTGAATCTTGGATTAGAAAATAATAGAAATACACATGTTTATCTTTTGAGGGAGTTTAGTCGAAGATCAACGGGTTTGCACAATGAGTCCTAGGTTTAATGGTCGTGTCTTGAGGCTATTATTTGGTAGAATCATAAAAAATCTAGACTTGTGTGCATTGTGTACGTTTTGTTCATTAAGTTCAATTTATTATTATCACATGTGGCTAAACCATAGTTTGATAATATTTTGCGGTCAATTAGAGCTTCTTGAATGTATCTAGGTGTTAGGGTCCTTGTTCATTTGTTTTAGTTCTCGTCCATTTACTCCATTCCATATTTAAGCACATCGATACCATTTACTGTATATCTCTTATGCTTTTGAGTCGGGTTTTACATTTTTGTTTGTGTCAGATGGATGTTTCTCATGTTTTTACTTTTCTGGGTCTAATATTAGTGGTTTGAGGAGAGATTTCATAGTTTTTATGTGTCATTTGAACGAGTATCCTGTATCGTTCGAACAAGATATGGCTGCCGTTCAATCTTTTGTTCTCACGAGCTTCGATCAAGGGTTTTCATCTATACGGTGTTGGGTCATTAGAAAGTCGTAGATGTTTTCTTCAAACGAGGTTCGATTGAGCCTCCACTGTTTCATGCCACTTGAAACGAGAGTGCCTTTCGTTCTAACGAGATGTCATGTCATTCGAACGACTATTTCCTTGTTTTTAACGAGATCTCTTTCTTGTTCAAACAACCCTATGTTTTCATTCGAACGACGTTAAAAACCCTTTTAAGTTCAACTGCTGTCATTTATGCCATTTTATCCCTTCTTTTCTTGCAATTGTCTTCTCGCTTCGGCTTTCCCAGTCTGCCATTGTTAAGCGTGTTTAGCATAGAAAAGCTTGGATTTTTTGGATATATCGGATTTTCTTACTGTTTCATCCATAGTAGTGCCATTTTTTCGGTATTCATCGTGTATTTCATCTTTTTCATTAGGGTTTAAAGAGTTTTGGAATTAAAATTGTGTGCCAATTTTTTACATGTTTTTACCATTTCTATACATCATTTTTGTCATTTGTGTGTATGAAAATTGGTCTACAAGACTTTAGGTTAAAAAATCTTCATCATTTTTTTTTTGTTTATTTTTTGTTTTCCTTTGGTGTTGTGTTAGTCTTTGCCCCATGTTTGGTTGTGTGTGAGTCCCAAAAAATTACTTTTTATTAAAAAAATATATTTTTTTATTTTTTTGGATATTTGCAACACATACACTAATTTGGTGTGCATACTTTTACTATGCATTATTGGTTTTCCATTATCTCTGTTGATATTGTTATCTCTTACTGCTGTTGGGTTGTGATTTTTGGTTTACCCCGGTGGTTCAGTTGGATAGTGTATGGAGTTCGATTTCAGAGCTTATGTTATCTGTTTGGGCTAGGAGATTAACGTACACTCTCATTTACCTCATACCTATCCTATTCCTATTTTTACCTATGGCTGGAGGATCCCGTCGTTCTATCCATTCTGGACGAGTTGAGAAGCAGGCTACATCTCCTCGCGCACAGGCCACACAAGCTAGTTGCCCATGCTATACTCCTAGCCGGTGGGCGAGTATGGTAGATTACGAGCTATTCTGTACGCTTGGGTTTCAAATCCAAGCTGTCGTCCGTGAGAGAGTTTTTAGGGGAACCGAGTTTGCTGCTTATAGCGTTATTGCGTGGTTACATGGGAGGGGTTGGGAGAATTTGTCATACATCCTCACATAGTACGAGAATTCTACTTTAGGGCTACCCAAACGTCTGTAGGTCTTCAGACCTTTGTCTGAGGTGTTCAAATGATAGCTCCTCCTGACCTCATTAGCCAGATTTTACAGATTCCCAAAGAGCATGATGTTATTTTCCCAGGTCATATCGCTGGTAATCCCGATACCGATGACATTATCCGTCACTGCTTTAGGGAGGTCCCCCTCGTTCAGCTGTTATGTACCACTAGCACCTTCACTCTAACTATCAGGTGATTAATTGGTTTACATCTTCCTCAATCTACCCTAGTATTAATCACACCAAAATCTCCTTCGACATTGTCTATTTTATATATGCTATCAGCCAGGGTTGGGGCATTGATTTTCCTGGCATCTTCATGCATGTCATAACTTTTGTGCCTAATGTCGATACCACTCCTATACGCATCGTACTTCCTTTCGGTATCCTCGTGGCCCGCATCTATGAGGCAGCACAAGTACCTTTTCTTCAAGATGAGGTTGAGCATTTTGGCATCTCTCCCATTGGTGCTAACACTATGCGTCGTTTTGAGAGTCACTTACCTCCATCTGCCCTTTATTATTTTTCGGCATATGTATCATCTTCTTCAGGGGAAAGGTCACACTTAACAGCCATCTATCACCCTTCCCACCGATCCACCATTTTCTAGGACAGGAGCCAATAGAGAGGAGCATGAGCATAGATATGAGGAGGATAGATATCAACGTATACTTTTGCCGGCTGAGTTGGTAGAGCATCATCGTATCACAGAGGACATGATGGCTAGGTTTGATGCGAAGGCACAACAACGTGTCATTCAACAGTCTCAGATTTCAGCTCTTCTGGATAAGATGCGAAGACGAGAGCAGTGCAGCAAGAACGTCTCGGAGACGCAGGGACGATGACACCGATTTTGTTGTTGCTGCTGCTAATGATGATGATACTGATAGAGATTGTTGATATTGATTCAGTTTTTGTATTTCGAGATACACTATTACTGTTGATGTATTTGGATATTTTTCATTCATTTCTAATGTATTTGATGATGTCCTCTTATTATTTTGCTACTGCTGGATTTATATCATCTCATATTATCTGTTGGATATGGATATTTTTGGATTTTCTCATCATGCAGATATATTATTTGTTGGGGCATGTGATTTCTATTGATGTATCCTATTATGCTTCATATATTTATTCACTCATATCATGTCGATCGTATCTCATTTAAATGTCCATCATTATTGTGATATTTATCTAGCCATGCAATTTATTCTTATTATATTGCTAGATATGTTGTTTATTGTATATCTGTCCCACTATTGGTCTATTCTAGGCAAAAAAGGGGAAAGACATGTGATGTAGGGGGAGTTCATGTATCCGACTGACTTTTATTTAGATATTGTTTTCACTTGTGGTATTTGATCAAGGGTGAAAAGTAGCGTCGCGTCAGAATGCTAATCATTGTTTTCTGTTCACCACCTTAATATAAAAACCTAAATTACGACTGCACTTGCGATACAAGTATAGCTGTAAGTCGGGTATCGAAAATCCACAGAGACGAGTTGCTAGAATTTATAGGATTTAATACTCCTAAAATAAAAGTGTAAAAGGTGATAGGTTGAAAATAAAGAAAAGGGAAAAATTAAGAAGTTAAGTCTAAACTAGAATTAATAAAACAAGAGTTGGGACCGTGTCCCCACCATGGGCTAAACAATTAATAATTAGAATTTCGGTTCGAAAATATTTAATCGAGCATTTTCAATTAAGTATAAACATCACACAATAAGGAATTTAACCCAAAGTTGCGAGATTAAACATTTAACAGAAAATGGTCACACGCATCTTAGATTCGGATTACCACTATAAACACTAACGTTGCGTGACAAAGAAAGTTAAACGCATAATAATCCGACTTTGATACGCGAGGTTTCAATTAAATGCAATTTTATACAAAACCTAATTTTCGGAGCTCAACGCCCATCAATGGCGGACACACGATCCAAACTCTATGTAACTGCTCACTACACATGATTAATCTAATTAAATAACTAATTAATAAACAAAACAAGAAATAAATAACCTAAACTAATTTATCTAGGCTTGAAATAAATAACAAAGCATGAAAAATAAAGGAAAACAAAGCTTAAGGAAGAAGATGAATAGTAAAGCTTACATTAATGGGTATTACCCAAAGAGAAATGGAGGAGAGGGGATCTCCACAAATAAAATCCCCAAAGTCTTCTAACCCTAATTAAAATGAAAATATATCCTCAAAGAAAAGCCCCATACATTCTATTAATACCCCAAAATAAACCTCCAACAAAACCAAGACAAAAAACCCAAAATAAGTCAATTTTCATCCATATCTGATGGGACCGGTCGACCTCTGTTTTGGGACCGGTCGACCGCACTTTTGGAATTTGCCTTGGGCTGGAGACAACCCACTTTTCCTCTTCGAACCAATTTTGGCGCGTTGCACGAAAATGGCCATAACTCCCTCATACGGAATCGAAATGAGGCGTGGTCGAACTGACGCGAAGCTAATTCAATTCTCTACATGATTATGTTTTGAAACCCTCCAAATTATGCAGTATGGAATTACCAAAAATGCCCTTGAAGTAGCAGAAAATACCAAAACCTTCCGAAAATGGGCATAACTTTCACATACGGAGTCAGAATGACGCACGGTCAGTGGCCACAGATAATTTGATGATATACATCTTGGTAACTTCATTCCATAAAAAAATAGTAAGTTTGAAAAGACCAAATTGCCCATGAAGTAGCATTCGACGACGGAACTTCTCTGAAATGCAACCGAACCTCACTTTTAGCGTTCCAATACCTACAAAAGCACAAATAACCCATGCAAAGCATGTATATATCCAAATCCAAGGTTGTCTTGTTAATGAGCATAATTATAGGCATTTAGGACCGTAAAAGTGCTATATTGCATAAAGATAACAGACGAAAATATGCAATATTCGATACGAATATTTAGGACCGTAAAAGTGCTATATTGCATAAAGATAACAGACGAAAATATGCAATATTCAATACGAATCACACCCCCTAACTTAAACGTTGCTAGTCCCTAGTGATGAAACAAGCAAAACTAGTCCACAAAAGGAAATACAAAACGTATATATGCATCGAAATATAATTGCCACTTTCGTAGGGAACACGATTGCATTTAACATATGCAATAAGCCGTTAAACCCCTAGGTTACCCTAGTGGACGAGTGTCATCTCGTGAGGGTTTTCAGGGATGGTACCCACAGACATCACATGGTTTCCTCAAAATAATCCCAAACCAACATGCGACAAGCTCAACAATGGCGAAAATGATTTCATACGCATTATTAGCAAATTGAATGAATTCAAACAAAAGTCCAAATCATTAACATTATAGAATGCACCTCATAGAATTGAAACTTTAAAATGTGGGAGGGGAGCGAGCACATGCAAAGTGTGATTTGGGAAAAAACTTATATAAGCCGGATAAACGTTAAAACAAGCATACATTCAATTCGCACGGGTATTACACTCATAAAATGAAATTCACTTGAAACTGGGAGGTAACACACGGAACATGCGGGCTAAAGAGTAAATGTAAATGAAAACTAGGTCACGCACATGTCACAAAAGAAGAATGCTATTTATAAACTAAAAAATATAATCTCAATGAAAGGATACCGCACACTAAAAGAGGCGAAATGCATTTTCACAGATTATCACAACTATTATGACTTTTAAATTACATCAAACTAAGATCACATAGGACTTGTATAGGGTTATAATGTAGGTATGGCTAGGGTGCGAAACGAAGGAATGTATGTACGGATTCAAAGTGTTCAAAATGAAAACTCGGGAAAATGGGAAGATGCGGGCAATATCAAATTTGGAAAACAAGTTCCAAAAAGGCATTAGATATATCATCGGGGAGAGTAATCAAAGCTTATTGAACTATATACACAACATTTACAACTTTCTCTTTCTTTTCTTTTCTTCTTTTTCTCATTTTTCTCTTTTGTTTTCTTTTGCTTTTTGCTTTCTTTTTTTCTTCACTTTTTTCACCACTTTCTTTTATTTACTTATCAAACTCTCGTATGCCTAAATTGCAACCGCAACACATAACAACATCATTAAATCCCAAG
Organism: Sambucus nigra; assembly: GCA_949130495.1. Taxonomy (NCBI): domain Eukaryota; kingdom Viridiplantae; phylum Streptophyta; class Magnoliopsida; order Dipsacales; family Adoxaceae; genus Sambucus; species Sambucus nigra. The sequence goes on along the minus strand of OX422222.1, from coordinate 173,195,320 downwards.
TAACATTCCAAACAAAGGTATGGAAAGTGTATGTATGAGCTAAAACTCCAATTTAGAGTTGGTTATGGGATTTGGGTTATGAAACGAAAGGCTATATTTAGGCTCAGAGGGCTTAACGAGGGTAAACATATAAGGGTGAGGTCAAGGCTAATATGGGTGATATAACAAAGAGGGCCTATGATCATTTCACAAAGTTTACGCAATTCTCGAATCAAAACAATATATGAAAATCATGATCAAGTAACACATTTCAAGTATGAACTCAATTAATGAACGATCAAATGAAAGAATAGTGATATTACCAACGAATTCAACGTTTTCAAAGAGAAAAGAATAGTGTATACACTCACAAACGACGAAAGGTACAAAGCTTACTCGGTATAAGTATATACAATGCAACAAAAGATTATCGAGTTATAAAAATCTTAAACTAAATCAATATAGCAATAAAAGTGCATGTGCTCATTGGATTAAAGTTTAATTCATGAAGTTATTCATAATATCAATGATTGAGGACTAAAGTCTAATAACTTCTAAAATCGAGAACATGCATCGTTGAGTTGTCAATTTGATCGGGCAATTATTGAAATTTATCATCGAAAACAAGGGCAAAATACCCAATAAAGGAGAAAAAAGAAAGAAAATATTTTTGAAATTTTCAATTTTTCTAAGAAAAGCATACTAAGTAACTAACATGTGAGAAAAAACATGGACTAAATACAGAAATGGATAGAATATCCCACACCCCCTAACTTAAAACTTGACATTGTCCTCAATGTGAATTAAGAACCAAACCAAACCAAAGAGAGGAAAATAACGATATTACCCAAAAGTGGAGCGATCCCCATAAGAACAAGTTCAAAGGATCTACAAAACAAGTTAGTACCGAGCATAGCAAAAATAAATAATAAAAAGTTAACTAATTACACTAGACTAAATTAAAAAGAAGAAAGATAAAAAGAAAGAAAGAATAAAAAGCTAACTATATACAACCTACTATTTAGACTTCACACTAACTATACACTAGAAGTCTAAATAGTTGAGGGTCCACCGTAAAAACGATTTGACTTTGGAGGATAACCGATGTACCCTCACATACAAGCATGCCTTCCGAAAAATATGAATTTCGTTTTAACAACGGAAGGTATGTGTAAGGCGAAAGAAATGAACCATCGTCAATTAAAAGTTTTGGATGGACGATGGGGGATTTGGATTGGATGGGTGACAAAAACAAGTGGGGACCGAGAAAAGCCGAATATCCTCCCAAGGATGTTGAAATTGGAATGGGAGGCGGCGCACACAAAGGCAAAGATGCGATTGTGGAGGGCGACTCGAGCAAGTACTCCTCATCGTCGATAAGGTTTAAAACATTAAAGCTTGAAACCGAATCATCGGGTACTTGTGACGGTGTGGTAGTAGAGAGTGAAAATGGGGATGAAAGAAATTCAAACTCATGAGATGAATCATCATCGCATGAAGTTGGAATTTCAAAGGAAATAATATCATTTTCAATGAAATGTTTTCTTTGGGAGCCAAAGAAGAAATCATTTCATTGCAAATCGATATTACGTCATTATCATCCTCACCTTTCAATATCTATTACGCAATGGGTAAAGTCAAGAATGGCTTGTTCCAAAGTAGGCACAAGTACCTCATTTGGTTCAAAACATTCCTCGACTTCGAAAGTCTCAGAAGCAAAATCGTCGTCGGACTCAAATAATAAATCCAACTCATGTTCCCACGGACGATTTTCTTCCCGATAACGATTTTCAATTTTCTCATTTTCATACATACGTAAACCCTCACCGAAAGTCATAGGTCGAGGTGCGGATGCATGAAAATGAGAACTTTGAAAATTACCATCAGACTTAAACGAAAACTCATTATTATAGGAATTTTGAAAACTATAGAAATTCGTATCAAAATTCCTATTATAAGGAGGTAAAGGCCCAAAATCATCGTCATCATCATCAAAATTCCAATAACCCAAATTTTGACTTTCGTTATACTCGCCCAAAGTAATATTTGAATTTATTACACTTTGGGATGCTAAGTATTCACCGAAAGTCATAGGTCTAGAATTTTGGGAATTATAACAAGGATTACCGAAAGAATTGGAATAGGAGATGCTTACCCCAAAAGTGGCTCGAAGTGGCGAATTCCACAAAGTAAGTGCGCGCGGGAAAAATTCGAGCATTTCTAAGTTCTCAAATGTGGAAGTCCTACAAAATATTAGCAAATAATACAAATAGAAAGAAAATACTATGTTTCTAAGTGCCCAAACATTCTATTAATACCCCAAAACAAACCCCCAACAAAACCAAGCCAAAAAACTCAAAATAAGTCAATTTTCGTCCATATCTGATGGGACCGGTCGACCTCTATTTTGGGACCAGTCGACCGCACTTTTGGAATTTGCCTTGGGCTGGAGACAACCCACTTTTCCTCTCAGAACCAATTTTGACGCGTTGCACGAAAATGGCCATAACTCCATCATACCGAATTGAAATGAGGCGTGGTCGGAACTGACGCGAAGCTAATTCAATTATATACATGATTCTATTTTGAAACCCTCCAAATTATGCAGTATAAAATTACCAAAATGCCCTTGAAGTAGCAGAAAATACCGAAACCTTCTGAAAATGGGCATAACTTCCACATACGGAGTCAGAATGAATCACGATCAGTGGCCACAAAAAGATAATTTGATGATCTACATGTTGATAACTTCATTCCATAAAAAATAGTGAGTTTGAAAAGACCAAATTGCCCTTGAAGTAGCATTCGACGATGAAACTTCTCTAAAATGCAACCGAACCTCACTTTTAGCGTTCCAATACCTACAAAAGCATAAATAACCCATGGAAAGCATGTATATATCCAAATCCAAGGTTGTCTGGTTAATGAGCAGAATTATAGGCATTTAGGACCGTAAAAGTGCTAGAATGCATAAAGATAACGGCGAAAATATGCAATATTCGATACGAATTAGTATTTCTTTGTTTCATGTGTGTACTTATTATTCAGAGATTCAGATTTTTCGACTAAATCACATTCATACAGTGTTTGTCGGTGCTTCATATATTGTGTGTGTCCTGTATTTTTTTTTATGTTTGGGTTTATGGGATGGGACATAGGTTTTTCTGCTTGACGGTCCAACTTAGCATTTCACTTTCTTGGTTTTGTCCCGAAATAGCCAAAGGCAGATATTTGTAAGGGGAAATTTCCAAATAGTGTCAATTTGTTTATATTGGCATTATTTCGGACAAAAATCACTTTGAGTCATGGGACGGTCTTTAACATGTCGAGATTCCACTAAGACTGTGATGTTGTGATCAAGATTTAGCGGTTATGTTTAAGAGATTACATCATTCTGCATTTTTGGTGCACGTTTCAGTATTCGTATGATCACATTTTATCCGAGATTCTCTTAGGTATGGATGCATTACTTATTCTGGACCTCATAATATTTTTAAGGATGATGTATTTTATTAAAATGATTTTTAAAATGTTTTAAATCATGTTTTATATGAGTTAGATCGAGTTTAGAGTCGTATGAACAATAAACATCATTTTATTTGTTAAAACGAAACTAAGCCTCGTTCAAACGAGATGCTTGTTTCGTTCAAACGAGATCTGAATCTTGTTCGAACCACTTGTCACCTCGAAAATCATGTTTTATTATTTAAGGCGTCATTTACTCAGAAAAATCTAAAGAACTTAGACACGAAAAAGAAAAACAGTGTTCTGCAATTTGTTTGCAAAGAGTTCTTAAACACAAACATATCATTTACTGCATCAAGATCCGATTGTTCATAATATATATGTTCTTGAGATCTTGGTTTATACTACGGGTGATTCTTTCATCTGGAATGAACGAGTTTCGTGCGGTGGATTCCCTGCTTACATCTCTGTGTGAGAAGACAGTGATCCACCGAATTTAGAAATAGGAATAGTAGTGTGTATATATATATATATATATATATATATGACTGTGTTTGTGCATATACTATATATGTGTAAAAATCATGCCCGCGCTACTTGCTATCACTGAGGTTACCGCGCCGGCACAGTCTTATCTCGATGGGACCTTTATGGGAGATATTGACTTGTACCCTAGAACATAGGAATCCTTGGTACAGGCTATCTGATTGATAGTCAGACGGTCCTAAGAGACGTGAGGGTATGTACTGACCTCTTAGTGACTTGGAACTATGCTTCGCCTCAATTTGAATGTGTTTGTTGTTAATACAGTTCGAGAGTGATTCCGAACTAGTATTTCCCTTAGTACGAGTGATACGGGGACTTGATAGCAGAGTATGCCAGCACCATAAATTTTATGTGGGGTACCGATAGTATATATATATATATATATATATATTATACGAGTGATTAATATATATAGACATGAAACTGAGAACTTTCTACTATGAATACAAGTAATTAAGTAATGAATAAATACTCCGACTTTATTATAAGTGTTTGAAAAGTTTGAGACAATACTGAAATATTTTATAATGAAATGAGATTCATGTGAAAACTTTGCTTTCAAAAATTAATTATCTTAGCCCTAATAATTTTCGGCATGAAACCTTATGAGGAATTTAAGTTAGGCTAAACTTTTGGGGTTAATAGTGCGATAGGTGTGAACACTAGATGAGAGGTGATAATTTCTCAAGAGAGTGTCGCATACTAATATGATTGTTGCATTAGCTGGTAAGCATTTTAAATACTTGCTAAACTAAATTTTAAACTGTTTTATAATCTGGCTCTGACCCGTTTCCTGTTATCTCTTCTCTCTTGTATATAAATGTATATATTATAGGTGCCCAGCCACAGGGGCGTCATGCTTAGATGCTTTGGACTGGACGTGCTGCAGCTTACGTGGGAGTTGCAGGCCATTTGCTTAGACGACCTCCTTATTGATTCCATTATTAATTTAGTTTTAAATTAGTTGGGCATGTGTCGCCCGTTTCCTTATTTAGTTGGATTCGTCAGAGATTATGTTCATTTATCTTTAGTATTTTACTCTTTGGGATTTATTTACTGTCAGGATGGTTTTCCTTTATGGTTTTATAATTGGTATTAGTTGTCTGAATGGTTAAATTATTGAGTCTTCATTTCCAGTCTTTATAATTGTGTGATACTTAAACTGTTAATTATTAAAGGTTTTATAATTGGATTTAATGAAATGGAAATAATGTTTTAATTTATTTTTACACTTAGCTTAATTATTTAGGGTGTTTAAATTGCAAAGTTAATTTTGCGACAGTGATGCTAAGAATGAACCAACCGTTCACCTTGGTTATAATTTAATAAATGACTGATCACCCGGTATTTAATTAGGCGGGGGTGCCACAACGCGCCTGTGTCATGTCGGGACTAAATTATTATTATTAAAAGTGAATAAATTATAAGTCACCTGTATGGTCATTTCGAGTGTGCCAATGTGTCCGAAAGGGTCGAGATAGTCAAAATAATGTACCCGGGGGTTTAGTTTGGGTCTCGGGGCGTTTTTAGGCCTAATTAGCATCCCTGAAGGGTATTATTGACATTTCGTATTTTTGGGCAATTAAACCCACGAATTTCCCAAGGTTATATCAGCCTTTAGGAGTTGTCCTCTAGGGTTAACAAGAGCAAAATCAAAGAACGGCCATTAGAAAAGAAGTGGGAAAGCTTCAAAAGCAATTCAAGGCCGAAAACTCAACCGTTTGCACCGCCACCATCACCAAGTCGTAGATCGCGCGCGATGGGGAACGCAACCGTACCAATTTCTTCCACAAATCAGAAACTCAATTTTTAGAAAATTATCTATCTTGATTTATTTTTTTAGTTGATGTCTCAATCATGCTAGTCTAGGGTTGTTTAGAACTTGTTTCATGAAAGAAAGTATCGTTTTGAGACTTAAAATCACATGTTGAAGAAGAAGTAATCATATTCTGGACATCTAAATCGCATGTAGAAGATAAACCACGAATTTTTATGGATTTAGAAGTAGGAAATCTAGAAAATAATGGGAAGAATTGAAATAAAAAGAAAAATTAGGGTTTTTGAAGTCTATGTAGATTTCACCCCTTTAAATTGTTATACTTGATGATAACTCACATATTTTACGTAGAAAATCATATATTTGGGTATCATTTGTTGGGAGTTTAGAAATCATATATGGAGATTTGGTTGAGGTTGGAGATGGGTTTCCGTAAATGGGTGTAACACCCCGCCCGCCCGGGGAGAGCGAACAGAGCGCTACTCTCGATAAAACTAACCAAATCCGCAAATAACAAGGTATAGAGCATCTAAAAATATTTCACAATATAAACGAAACCACTAATCTCAATTCTTCAAATTCAATACAACAAAGTCTCTCGAAATAATATAAATCACCAATGCTCTATACAACACAATAAAATAATACAAATCTTCCAAAAATATTCTTCCCAAAATAATCCACGCTAAAATCATCGCAATTGGTCCATAGCGCTCAAATCCACGCTAACATGCCAACTAAAAGAAAATATGTAGAAGTACACAATACGACAAGAAAGATGCTCAACAAGTATATTAGCGGTGAATAAAGCGTAACAACAAGAGTACGAATATTCAAATAAAATGCAAATCTCAAAGCATTTATCAATAAATTTCTCAACAACACATTAACCGGGTCGCCAGGCCTCACCCCATCTGCATATGATTTAGCAAGTCATAGCCCGGGAAGCAGGAATTTTGGCGGGTGCCCAACATCCGTGCCGTATTAAAATCTCATGACAACGTGATCAACAAAAATATAATGATACCACATGAATCAAAATAATTTAACAATTATTTTTCCAGATTTCAAAGAATTTAACAATTCAAATATGAGTTCAATTAAACATGAAATCAACGGAATAAACTCTCGAGAGATTTAAAGAGCATATTGTGTAAAACCCCATACCTCAAAATCATCGCATGAATCGCCACATAAATTCAGCCTCAAAATTTGATCGCACCATCACGTTCCTCTCGCGAAAATAATCAAATCATGTTCTAGCCCCAACACGAGATAACCCCAAATAGTCCTTTTTAAAAAGCCAGAAAAATCAAATCCAAAAATTATTTGAATCACCAATCTGACTTCAGATTTGAATTCTAGACGGAAAATTGAGTCAGGTATGTGCTTTGAATTTGTCTCAAATCTCATCCGAATGCACTCAAAAAGAAGATCTAAACATTCTAAATTGGCTCTTCTCATTCCACTCGTTTTTGCCTCTTTGGATTTCGTTTTTAGCCTCTCTTTTTCATCTCCCTTTCCTTATAATCACCCATAATATTCCTTATATAGTCTCTCTCTCAAACCCTAGCTTGGAGCCTAAGCTAACGCATATTACTATATTGCCCTTTAATTCAAAATTATCAAGTTTACATATTTAAACCATTACAAAATGTCCAAAAATAATTAAATTTGAATTTAAATATTCGATCCATTTCAAATAAAAATAAATGTAATGTTAATATCAATATCCCGATTAATAAAATAATAATATTATTAAAATTATATACCATATTCATAAATAAAGTCCTCAAAATTACGGGGTATTACATACTTCCCCCATTGAAAAGGAATTTCGTCCTCGAAATTCGACGAAACCTAACACTCGAAATAAAATGCTACTCGATTCTATTTCCCAAAATCACACACTAAAATCCTCAAATTAATTATAAACATCCTCACCACGATGCCTAATAGGTCCTCAAATTTTTTTTCAATCTCCAAAGAAAACATGTCTAACCTGCATGCTAGATCCAATATCCAAGACCCAAGGGTTGACGTATACCTAAGCTCTGATAGCATCTGTAACACCCCGCTCGCCCGGGGTGAGCGAACGGAGCGCTACTCTCGATAAAACTAACCAAATCCGCAAATAACAAGGTATAGAGCATCTGAAAGTATTTCACAATATAAACGAAACCACTAATCTCAATTCTTCAAATTCAATACAACAAAGTCTCTCGAAATAATATAAATCACCAATGCTCTACACAACACAATAAAATAATACAAATCTTCCAAAAATATTCTTCCCAAAATAATCCACGCTAAAATCATCCCAATTGGTCCATAGCGCTCAAATCCACGCTAACCTGCCAACTAAAAGAAAATATGGGGAAGTACACAATACGGCATGAAAGATGCTCAACAAGTATATTAGCGGTGAATAAAGCGTAACAACAAGAGTACGAATATTCAAATCAAATGCAAATCTCAAAGCATTTATCAATAAATTTCTCATCAACACATTAACCGGGTCACCAGGCCTCACCCCATCCACATATGATTTAGCAAGTCATAGCCCGAGAAGCAGGAATTTTGGCGGGTGCCCAACATCCGTGCCATATTAAAATCTCATGACAACATGATCAACAACAATATAATGATACCACATGAATCAAAATAATTCAACAATTATTTTTACAGATTTCAAAGAATTTAACAATTCAAATATGAGTTCAATTAAACATGAAATCAACGGAATAAACTCTCGAGAGATTTAAAGATCATATTGTGTAAAACCCCATACCTCAAAATCATCGCATGAATCGCCACATAAATTCAGCCTCAAAATTTGATCGTACCATCACGTTCCTCTCGCGAAAATAATCAAATCATGTTCTAGCCCCAACACGAGATAACCCCAAATAGTCCTTTTTAAAAACCCAGAAAAATCAAATCCAAAAATTATTTGAATCACCAATCCGACTTCAGATTTGGATTCTAGACGAAAAATTGAGTCAGGTATGTGCTTTGAATTTTTCTCAAATCTCATCCGAATGCACTCAAAAAGAAGATCTAAACATTCTAAATTGGCTCTTCTCATTCCACTCGTTTTTGCCTCTTTGGATTTCGTTTTTGGCCTCTCTTTTTTATCTCCCTTTCTTTATAATCACCCATAATATTCCTTATATAGTCTCTCTCTCAAACCCTATCTTGGAGCCTAAGCTAACGCATATTACTATATTGCCATTTAATTCAAAATTACCAAGTTTACATATTTAAACCATTACAAAATGTCCAAAAACAATTAAATTTGAATTTAAATATTCGATCCATTTCAAATAAAAATAAATATAATGTTAATATCAATATCCCGATTAATAAAATAATAATATTATTAAAATTATATACCATATTCATAAATAAAGTCCTCAAAATTACGGGGTATTACACTGGGCTAATGCCGTTTTCACCATAACTGCTTGATCGATCGATCGACCCCTCCTGAAAAACTGCATATTCCTCTTATTTTGGTTTATTTCGATTAAAATGAGTAGTAACCCTTGAGTATTATTATTAGAACTTTTTGGGATATTGAGAACGCGTGTAATATCGATTTAAATTAAATTCGCAAGTTTCCAAGAACCCTTATTTAATTAGCGTCTACTTTTAAACCAAATAAAATCAACCCTTAAACATGCATCTAAATCAACCCATCAAATATAAAGCATGCGACACAAAGTTAAGGAAAAATCCCCGAAGGGCAAAACCTTTTATTTCTAGAACTTTAAAGAATTTACAAGACCATTGACTTACATACAACCTGATAATCGCCCACAAGTGTAACGCACGGTGTTTTCGGTAAACCTTCAAAGCAACGGCTAGAAACAGTGTGACACAGAAATACCCGCAGGTGTCGGTTCCTATGTCGGCGGCTGGAAGTTTCCCTTTCCAGGAGGGCAGCAATGAAGAAGAGAACGGCTTCTCCACAAGGGTTGAACAAACTCAAAGTTGTGTTCTTGGGTTACCAAAAAGATTCACAAAGGATTGGAAGAATTGTGTGAATCAAAACATGAGTCTTGGGACTCAAAAATATGAAGACTTGAGGTATTAGGACTCTCAAATTCGTCTATCAAAGTCTTGCAAAACAACTCCCCCGAAGTTGGTATTTATAGGAAAACAGATGAAGAGATCCACGTTCTTAAAACTCTAAAATTTTATCCAGCGTACAGGTACCCCGAACCGGTTTGGGGTACCTCATGCGGTTTGGGGTACATCGGTTTGGGGTACCTTTCTGGTTTGGGGTTAAAAAAAAACAACATTCTTCAAGGAATTTTCTCCAACTTCAAAAGGTCATAACTCCTTCACCGTAGCTCGGATTGAGGTGCCGTTTCTTCCAGTATCTTCGTTGCGGCGAGCTCTTCAACTTTCCAGTTGACCAGACCTCTGGACTATGGATGTGAAATTACGAAAATGCCCTTGAACTCTCCTATCGTGCCTTTTTTCACTGTTTTGACTTCCCTTGCGTACCACTTGCATTAAGTCCCTAAAATCTTGGAACGTGAAGTCGTTCAGGCAGATGTGGGACACATTAATGGAGATGTTGAATGCTTGATTCCCGGAATTCGGATAGAGGCCGTCATGTGAGATCGTGAGGTGACGTGCCAAATGTAGCGGCGTACGACATACATAAATGTAACATGTTGGACATGAGAAAAATGTCCTTACAGATATAAATAGGACCAGTAGGGTTTTAGTAAACCCCAATAAGTGAGAATTTAATGTAAGATAAAATTAAGGGTTAACGGGGAGTGATTTACACATATGAAATTAGGAGAACGTTTAAATAAAAGATTGAGGCTCGTTAGGAAGTTAGACTAGAAAGTAAGTGAGAGTACTTACTGAAATTATACTGAGCGAGATAGAATACTTCGAGAGATATGAAGTAAGTATGGAATAACCTATAAATGAAAATAAAAGAGACGAGTCCGTTATACGGGATAAACGAGTAAAATGTATTAAGAGCGGATAAATATAATTATGGGTCGTGAGCGCACCTAATTTAGAAATGTGAATATTTATATATATGACTGTGTGATTGTGCATATTATATATCTGTGTAAAAATCATACCCGGGCTACTTGCTATCATGGGGGTTTCCGCGCCGGGACGGTCTTATCTCGATTGGACCTTTATGGGGGATAGTGACTCGTACCCTAGAAGATAGTATCCTCGATACAGGATATCCGAAAATGATAGTCAGATGTTCTAAGAGACGTGAGGGTATGTGCTGACCTCTTAGGACCTAGAACTATGCTTTGCCTCCATTTGTTTGTGTATTGTGTTAATAGAGTTCGAGAGTGATTCCGGACTAGTATTTCCCTTAGTTTGTGTGATATGGGGACTTGATAGCAGAGTATGCCAGCACCATAGTTTTTATGTAGGGTGCCATTAGTATATATATTATATGTGTGACTAATATATATACGTATATCTATATGGTAACTTCCGACTGTGCGTATAAGTAGATAAGTAATGAATAAATGCTTCAATTTTATTATAAGTGTTCGGGAACTTTATAAGGAAGACGAGTTGTTCTAAATAACGTAAAAATCTCGAAGAGAATGATTTCTTAAAATAAATATCATAACCTCGCTTGTCACCTGATAAAACCTTATGGAATAAGTTAGAGAAACTTATGAGATTTATTAGTACGGTAGGCGTGCACACTAGAATGAGAGGTGAGAAATCTCAAGAGAGTGTCGTATACTAACATGGTTGTTGCATTAGCCGGTAAGCATTTTAAATACTTGCTAAACTAATTTTAAACTGTTTTACACTCGGGCTCTGACCCGTTTCCTGTTATTTATTCTCTCTTGTATATATATATATATGTATATAATACAGGTGCCCAACCACAGGGGCGTCATGCTTAGGTTCTTTGGACCGGACGCGCTGCAGCTTATGTGGGAGTTGCAGGCCATTACTTAATTGTTGACTCCACTCTTACTTTTAGTTCTTATTAGTTAGGACATGTGTCGCCCGTTTCTCTATTCAGTTTGGATTTTTGTCAGAGATTTACATTCCTTTATATTTCCATTAGTTGGTACTTTTGGGGTTTAATTACTGTCAGGATGGTTTTATTTATAGTTTAAACTGGTTTGGTTTATATGGATGAATCTAATTCTTGTGTGTTATTATCCATCTTTAGTATGCCAGAGTTCTTAAATTGTTGGTTATTTAAAGAGATTTTCATATTTGGATTAATAAAATGGAAATATGGTTTTAAAACTGTTTTGACACTTAGCTTAATGATTTAGGGTGTCTAAATTGGAAATTTTATTTTGCGACAGTGATGCTAAGAATGAACCAACCGTTCACCTTGATTTTAATTTAATAAAGGGCTGATCACCCGGTATTTAATTAGGCGGGGTGTCACAAAAACATCTACTCATCGAAGTTCCATCTAAACATATACTAAAGGTGAGCTCCACCCGTATCCAAGTGAGATATCGTAAAACAACTAGTTCCACCCTGGAACCGCGGATACGATAGTCTTGAAATCATTAGCCTACTATCGTTTCGATCATACAAGAACATATTATACTCGAAATAGTACTATACTCATATAACACACACAAAATGAGCAGTTCCAACCAAATATAAGCTCAAAATACTAGCACCCGCTTCCACAGTGAATGAAGAAAAATAGAGCCCCGCTATCGCGAAAAAACATATAGATATACCCTATATAATATTACTGATACTACCAATAAACTCGAATAACAAACACGAATCTATGGCTAATAAAATACTGCAACTCAATCTTGCCACACAAAATATGCCTACTTCATCCGAAGTGAAACTCATAACAACAACTTTACCAATCACCCTGACTGTTCTAAATAGTTCCCAGACGAAGTACACTTGTCTTAACCGAACCAAAAACTACTTTAATCAATGCCCCATCTAGGCACCTTACTCTTGTCCTTTAACTCCTGCCGGGCAAGATAAAAGTGTGTGGTTATACGCTCCACATCACCATATTCCCCATTTCTGGCCTCCCTAACCATTTTAAGGTTATCAGTATCTTAGTCTCTATAGCCTCGATCATGAAAATCACCATCATAGTTCCCTTAGCTCTTCTGACTAAAAGGAAACACGCTGCTGGCCTCAACGACCCTGTTTCAATGAATCCCCGGGCGGATTTCCACCTGTGGGGTCTCATGAACACAAACAATTCCAGTCTTTACCTTTGGACTTAATTCTTTAGCTAGTCCAACTCCACTCTCTTGGAAGCGTTAAGATTCCCAGTATAAGAGGCACGACATGTCCCTCACATTCATCAGAAATCCGAGTAAAATCTCCATAAGTGTTAGCAACACTTACTAATGATCCTATCATTCCACTGAAGGACTCTCTCTTCATTGTACCTACCTCATCAGGTACAAAGTTCACTTCACCATATAACTCTTTGTTCACTGTCGGCCCCTGACCGATCCTTATGTGAACAATTTTAGAAACTACATTTTCTTCATTTCTAGTAATTTAAAGGAATTCACGATTAAAGCCATCTGTAAGATTCCTTTGTGAGAAAAACATTCTGCTCCCCTAAATATGGTGACCACCGTTCCCACCATTCCAATATTGCTCTAACGAGTGAAAATTTTTTACTCAAATTTTCACATCTGGGAATTTCTATACCCTGCTATAAGCCAGAGATTCCGAGCCTTCTACTTCCGTTGGATAACGCTACACTTCCTAAACTTCAACGTATGGTCCTTATCAAAGACCTTTCATACTTTTTCCTAATTTAACTTCACTGGGTAATTGACATTTGACACCACTCTCTACTATAGCGGTATGTGGATAAATATAACTATTATACTCTAGTAATCGTTGAAGTAATACATGAAAATGCCACCAAGGGAGTGACCTCAACTGTGGTTCTCTTTCCCAACTTTAACTAACAGCTCCAACTAAGCCTCGCCTCCTGCTTCCCTCATAACGGCCTTCCTTGGTCGCCCTTCATCATTAGCACACGAATCTCACACGAGTGTGCAAAATATTTGCTACAATCTTACATAATAGCAGGAGAACGAAATATCACAATAGGAATCAACAATCCCAATGATAAGGCTCTATATCAAATAGAAAGCAACGCTGAAAGCATTATATGTCCGCACAGATTTCAAGGACACTAAAACCTGATGCTCTGATACCTCTGTGACACCCCGCCTAATAAAATACCGGGTGATCAATCCTATACCAGATAAAAATAGAAATCTCATATGGTTCATTCTTAGCATCACCGTCGAAAACCAATTTAATTACTAATAACTTATTAGGTTGGCATCAAAATTTTATTTAACTTATCTTTTTAACCAAACCAACCAACAGTTTATATACATCGAACTGAAATGGAATAAGATAACCGAACTCTCGGTACAACATATAATACAACCAAATCGGAATGCCGTAAACTAAAATGCGATAAAAGAATAAATCAATACAGTTGGGCTATCCGCTCTAATGTTTCTACAATACCTCCTATCTAGATCATAAGGATTGAAGCATCTAAAATAAACCTGCTTGTATCCACAGCTGTTGCAGCAATGTCTGACTCAAAAAAATCATCATCCAGGTGTCCTTGTGTCCACACCTAATATATATACATATATAGCAAGAGAGAGGGAAAATAGATAAACGAGTCAGATCCCGAGTTGAAAATATTTAGTAAGTGCATCAAATGCTATATTTTAAAAATAAGAAATTCCTCGTATTTAAACTGGTATCGCACTCCCATGAAATACACCTCACCCCTCCTCTAACAGTGCAAGCTTATCGTATACATTTTAAACAACCTAGTTATGCTACCCCGCCTAACTACTCTCTTTCACCCATCCTCTAAATTCTCATATCAATCACTTAACCTGCGTCATATAATATATGTTATACCGTATGCTATTACATAAGCTTTAGTTGGTATGATCATCAATGTGATATATATATATATATATATATATATATATATATATATATATATATATATATATATATATATATATATATATATATATATATATACACCGTTCATGTTCCGAAACTTTCACTAGTATAAAATACCAATTTCACTTTAGTATATAAAATGTCATATATATATTTCTCATTTAATATACGATTCACATTTGTATTAAGCCGGATATAAATCTCCAAGAAGAGGAATAAACTCTTATTAATTTTACACTTTACACAAGTATAAGTTATATGATATCTCATCCTCATATACGAGCAATATACTATATGCAACAAGTATATTTATATCTATATCACAACCATAAGTATAATAACCATCCCATCGAGCTATTACTCGAGGATGCGGTCTCATAGTGATATCATCATCCGGGTATACTCAACTTAACCCCAATACCAAGTCAGACTTACTCATGATCATGGTAGAAATACTAAATGGTGGAGGCGGTCATATTCCCTCCTGAAAGTGGAATCATTATCGCACCCATATGCGGGATGATATGACCTGGGGATATAATCTCCCCACTCCGCAAGCCAGGGGATTCACCCACATCACGCAACCTCCCTGGATAGCACTAGAGATATATGTATACATAAATATATCGTTCACATACCAATATATTTATAACCAAATCATATATATATATATATATATATATATATATATATATATATATACTATAACAATACCCGTATATATAATATATCACTTCTCAATATGCCCTGGCTATAATTACTGAACTCTTATAGCGATGGCCGATAATATCCCGAATGTTCCCATTCGTAATAGTATATAAGTATTTACACAATTAGAATACTAAACCTATAAGAATTCTTTTACTTAAGATTTACTTACCATAATCACTTTTTAGGATTTCTATATAATCCCGAATATACCAAATAGTAATACTTAAATAAGTATACAAGCTACTTATCTTAATTCCGTAGGAATTGCATCACCTATAATAATAGTTGTCAATAGACGTACTGGATAGCCGTTTAATCCTCTTTAGCCCATATCCTAAGTTCCATCCTAATTGTATCCTAGTATTTACTTAAATATAATCGACCCATATTTATTCTAACCGCATAAATATATCTATATACACTTGGCTAAGACCTCTCTTGAATTTTACGTGTCCTAACCATTCATTAGGTCCATACCCGAGGTTGTACCCTTAACTAATTCAAGGTTCCATCTTTCATCCCAAGGTTTACTCACCCTAAATTCCATTATCTAGGAGTCCTAATATCACATCTAGAATCCCATATAATGATCTCCAATTTGCAATTTAACTCCCCCTAAACTTAAAGGAGGAAAACTATCAAATCCTTCTAAGGCGAATCGATTCGTCCTTAATGCGAATCGATTCGGATCAGCAAATCGATTCGATCTCAATCCGAATCGATTCGGCCTGAGACAGCCTTACAGGTCTCCTTATGCGAATCGATTCGGTCTCAACCCAAATCGATTTACCCTGTTCGGATCTCACTGTTTGGGCAATTTCACCTTCTCCAAAAATCCCAAATATCATCCCAACCTCCATTTTTGTGGTTTCTAATCTCAACCGACAACACTATAATCATCCTAACACTGATTTATAACCAACACATCAATTAATTTATGGGATAGAATAATTTCCCATGGATTTAAACCCTAAAACCAATTGAACTCTCTTTTATCATTTCTTCCCATTTCTAACCATTTATACACACCATTAACATGGGTTTAACACTAGAAGTTATCAGGAGATAACAATACTTCAATTTGTAAACACAAAATCAATTTTCCCAAATTTGTTTCAAGGGTTTCAACCCAAAAATCATATAGTTTACCAACTATAATATGAGATACACACACTCAATTGAATAAAGCAAGTAAACACTTGCCTCGTGGATAAAATTCGACGACCTCGAGTCGAATCCCGCGTAGTTTGGCCCAGAATCCCCTTCCTCTTCCTCTTCCTCTTTTATTTCTTCCTTTCTTTCCTTATTATTATCTCTCCTTTCTTTCTTCTCTTTCTCTCTCTTATGCCTTATAAAAGAGAAGTAAGGGTTATTCCTTATAAAACCCAATTTTGACTCGTATACCCAAATGCGAGTCCCTACTAGTCCAAAAGTCCCCGGAACCTAAGCACTACCCCCGGGTACTCTATTCTGACTATCTCGGCCATTCCGAAACCAACTGTGCACTTGAAATCTCCATCCAAATTACTTAACTAAAATTCACTAGTCGGACCCGGCGCTTCTCGACACGCGTTTTCTACAACGTAAACTATCACTCGTCACTTAACCCAACTGCGACATGATATAAAAATATTTTGACTCATTTACTTAGCCCCCAAAGTAAATGTAACACACATTGGTAATTATCTAACACTCACAAATCCCGAATTACTATTTATAGCAATTCCTCTAATTACCAGATTACGCCCACTTATGTAATTTAAATATCTATAAAAGTATGGGGTATTACAGTCGTTTGCTCCATACTACCTAAAAGAGGGCGTCAAACCAGAAGATAAAAGGTAATCTTAGATGTGGGGCTTTCATATACATAATGACATAAGAAGGGCTCTTTAGGAAAGGATATAACCAGAACATAATGAGATGCCTAATCGACAATGATATTCTAGAGGTCATGAAACAAGCTCACAACCCCGCCCATATCGGAGCCAGAAAATTATATAAATATCTTGCCTACAAATGATATTTTTTACCGATTATGGAGGCAAATACACTTGATGTTGTGAGAAAATGTAAACCATGCCAGCTATATGGTAACCTGATATATGCACCACCAGTCCATCTACATACCTTTTCAACGCCATACCCCTTTCACACCTGAGCTTTCGACCTCGTAGGAAAAATTACATCACCAGCACACGTAAAGATTAGTTGCAATGGAGCTATAAACCAAATGGGCTGAAGCAGTGGCTCTAAGACAAGCAACCAAGGTAGTGGTGGCCAACTTGATTAGGGAAAATATCATTTATAGGTTCATCATATCAAAAGACAATGGGACACCGTTCATTAATGACGAGATAAAATCATTCACTGGAAAATACAACATCACACACGATAATTCAACAGTAACCTACCCCAAGGGAAACAGACAAGCCGAAGCAACTAATGAAACTCTAATTAACAGGCGTGTACATGGGTCGATCGATACCCAGGACAAGCCGATGCCCTGGGTCGATCGATCAATCGACCAGTTCCCTTTCTTCTCCGATTTTCTGTTCAGCCAATAACGAAAATCCAAGATTTATTTTCTCAAATCCCAATCTCAATCCATCATATTTATCATATTTTTACATCGATTATGAACTATAATCATCATCCAAACACTTTAGCATCATTGGTTTTTACAAATATCACCAACTCAAGAAAATGAATTCTTACGGTATAATCCCAATTGTTATTCAAAAATATGATTCCACCATCCTAATATAGTTCTAATACTGGCATTCTAATATAGTTCTAATTACAATTAACACTAAATGGTTCTATAATGTCAGTTGAACTATAAAATCACACAACATGCTCAATTTTATAATAACCCAATTTCATGCCATAACCCACCCAAAAACGGGTTTCAGTTTACACCCACCATAATATGAATTGATTATCATCAATTTAAGAATCAAAATAGTTAACCACTTGCCTGGAATTATTTGTAGAGTCTAATCCATTGGTGTAGAGAATGTTTTGATGATGAACACCCACTTTGTCCCCTCGATTTGTCTCCAAAAGATCCCCAATTTACTCTTGATTTGTTTCCTCTATCCCTCTCTTAAACCCTAGGTTTAGAATTGTTTTAACTTCCATCCAACACTCTCTCCATTAGGTTTAAATTCCCAAATCATGTTTTTCGTCATATAGGCCTAATTAAAATGGCCCAAACCCCCCTGTGTGGGCCCGACTATGCCCAAAAATGCCCTAAGACCCAATTACTACCCCGGGTACTATTTTCTGACTATCTCAACCCAATCGGACTCAACCGCGGACTCATAATTGTCATCCAAAGTACTTTATAACATTTCCAAATTTCGACCTAAAAAATGCGACACACAACAATTTGAACAATTAAACTTAAAGTCGCCAAATATAAATAATTCTTCCCACTCAAATAAATTCTCCAACTCATAAATTTAAGTTTCTCCAATTTAAATATTTTTATATCTACCAAAAATAATTAAATACTAAATCCTCAAAATTACGGGGTGTTATATACTCCCCCCTTACAAAGGAATTTCTTCCTCGAAATTTAAGATAAGCCTAGTGTTCCAAGCTTCGAATATTACTCTCTAGCCCTGTGCCTCTAAGATCTCTACATCTATCTCTCCCGCTTCTAACTAAGAGTTACACCAATATGTATTTTAATTAACCATGGATCCCATACACCCTGTACCCGTGCTTAACCGCATGAAAGTTACCCTAATTAACCAGGGTTCCCATACACCCTGTCCCCGTGCTTAACCGCACGAAAGTTACCCGATTATGCTAGTTGTAACCCGTAATAAAACGTCCAACCCGTAGTCATATCACATATATGAATAATAGCTGGGGTACCCAACCCATGTACTAACGACTAAACATCTCCCCACTTCGAACGTTGCGCTAAGTTTCATGCGTGGGACGTCTCGCAAAGCGAAATCCAAGCAAGTAACCCCCCGATACACTACTACCTAACATTGTCGGTCGTTGAGATCTCTTAGACCCTCAGTCCATAGTACGTACCCCCAAATACTTGTCTCTTAACACAAAAACATACACGCCTACTCTTATGCTACAAAAGACAACATAGAATACCGCACCCTTACTATTACTAGTTGTTGCGCAAAATAAAACCCGACCAATCTCTCTCTGCTCAAAAATAAATCTAACCACCCTAATTCCTTCAGTAGACACCCTTACTTACCAGGATAAAATATGAGAACACAAGACCTCATTATGTGTTTATCGCACCACATAACATACATACACACATATATATAGGCTACACGCCCTCTCAGGTGACACCTAGTAAAAGTCATTTGTACCCTGGTGTCGCGAATGCTAAAACTTACCCTCACTATCCACAATAGTTCAAATCCATCGCTATCCAGCCAATATTTGAGAAAATCATCAACCCCACTCCCATAATTCTCGAAAGTAGTAACGCCTCGCATAATTCAAACCTTCTCTTTGTGTATACCCCCACTCTTTCATGGTTAACACCAAAGAAATCCAATACCCCACAAAAATATATATTTGTAATATGGCTGCTATAGCCAGCGCACCCACTGAATTCGACTTACCCACAAACTCTAGTGAAAATAATTTTTATATTGTGACACCCTCACTGTCACTCAAAACATACCCTATGCCCATAGGATAAGAAGATAATTACATCCATACTCTAGCTGCAATGGCTGATCCTCGGATTTCTGAGCGGCTTCCCTCTGCTCGAACGTACCCATGACTTGTTGTAGTGGTTGTACATCCAGAACCTCATCCTCTAGTTGACCCCTTTCTCGCTTAAGACAATCTCTCTTCACGTGTCCCGCTTCCCCACAAATGAAACACCTCCTAATAAATTCACCCTGCCACTGATCCCTTCCTTGCTGGCCTTATCGGAAGTCCTGGCCATCCTGTCGATAGCCTCCAGATCTAAATCGGTTGGCCTGATTCCCCTTCCAGAAATCCTGCCCCTGATGTCCCCCTGTCTGCTGCTGGGATACCCCACTGGTATTGTTCCCTCCTGCTTTATCCGACTAGTTGGGTTCCACTCCCCTCCTGCTTCCTTTCATGTGGAAGTGATATTCCTGACAGTGCAGGAGTGTTGCATTAACGACGTCTGTATAAGCTACTAATGCGGGATTACCAATCAAATGTTGCCTGATCCTCCAGACTAACCCATCCATGAACCTCAACTTCTTTCTTTCTTTGTTGCTTACCTCATCCGGTACAAAATTTGTCAAGCGAGTGAATTCTTCCTCGTAATCGGTCACTGAACGGTCCCCCTGAGTCACCTTACTAAATTTTCTCCTCATTTCAGCCTCAACTACTGGCGGGAAATACTGGCGGTCGAACCGAACCCAAAACTCTGAAATAGTTAATATATCCCTTTCCTCAACCGTGGTGATCGACTCCCAATACTGTAGCGCTGCTCCCACTAACCTAAAAGTGGCTAGCATTTGCTTCTACACCTCATTACAATCTACTAGGCGTAGGTGATGCTGGATATCTCTCTTCCACTGACACTCCAGTACCACATCTGACCCCCCTTGAAACTCTGGTGGATGGCCTTTTTGAAAGACCTCTCGTACTTGCTGCCAGTCCGACGGCCCCGGTTGGGCCTAAATATCCAGTACCACTAACGCCTGTGGATGATCTCATGGAAAGTACCTTACCATCGCGATCATCATCGCTTAAACTTCTTGTGCCACTAATTCAGTTACCTGTGCAACCGAAATCATCTCTGGCAGTTGCTGCGGTAACACTGGCTCCTGATGAGCCTCTCTAATCTCATCTCCCCTTACTTCCCTAGCTGATCTCTCTCTCCTGGGCGACATCTGAAATGAGAATCGAATCGTATGAGTTCACCATCAAATATAAAGTAATTGGCAGAAGAACGTAAATGCGCATACTTATAAGAATACAACAATCCTATGATAGGGCTCTATATCAAAGAACGCTAAGCTGAAACGTGAAAAGCGGCACAGATCCTAAGGAAACTAGAACCTGAGGCTCTGATACCATCTGTGACACCCCGCCTAATAAAACACCGGGTGATCAGTCCTATATCAAATTAAAACAGGAATCCCTGTTGGTTCATTCTTAGCATCACTGTTGAAAACCTTTTTAAAAGTTACTAACCACCTAGTATTTCAAAAAGGCGATGCCAAATTTTAACTTTTTATTTAAACGAGACAAAACATGCAGAAATATATATAAACCATTCAGAACAACCGAATCAAATTAACTGAATAAATAATTAAACTACTTGCCGAATAAACCACCGGCCACAAAAAAAAGAGTCCAACAACAATCATCCAACAACTGAATAAATAAATCTGAAAACTCTATTGAAAAGTCTAGGCGACAAGCCCTAAGTAAAACTGAAACTGATAGATGATTCCTACTCTAGGAAAGAATGAACGATGCGTCTAATCCAAGCTCGTGCTAGCATCCACATGTGCCGCAGCTATGTGTCCCTAGAATAGAATATCAAGTCTGGCATCCCTGTGGCTGGACACCTAAAAGGTTTTGAAAATATTTTTATAGCAAGGGTTAGAACCCAAAATATTTTGAAAATATTTAGCAAGTGAATTAACTACAGTAATTAAAAAATGTATGAATGCGCTTCATATTTAAGTTAGTTACACACTCTCTTGATGACATACTCACCCCTCCACTAATTTGCACACCTAATGGTTACCTTAACCCCACCTAGTTATACTACCCCG
The DNA here is from genome assembly GCA_949130495.1 of Sambucus nigra. Classification (NCBI taxonomy): domain Eukaryota; kingdom Viridiplantae; phylum Streptophyta; class Magnoliopsida; order Dipsacales; family Adoxaceae; genus Sambucus; species Sambucus nigra. The sequence continues at coordinate 173,173,081 of OX422222.1, read as the reverse complement.
TCCAATTAGTCCTAGTATAATCCTCCATTGCATTTCTACTCTAAACCGAGTATGATTATTTATGGATTATAAATTCTCTCTCAAATTAACTTAATTAATTCCTTTTAATTAATATCATATAACCATGGAACAAATTATATAAAGTAAATACATCACACACTGTATTATTAACCGCATATAATATTTAATACCATTATATATGTATCTTTACTACAACATCCACACATATTTCACATGCATATTCATCTCTCCGAGTATACCCTCGTAGGATAATTTTCGCTAAAGTGTTATCTCACTAGGTTTGCTCACATAACCTAGTTACCCAAGTCGGAATCGCTCACCAACCTGGCCCAAAATATAAACGTAGTGGAGGTGGTCATATTCCTTCCCTGAAAGTGAGATAAGCCCCTCACCCATATACCGAATGCTATGACCTAGGGATATACTCGCCCTACTCCTCAAGCTAGGGGATTCACCCACTTTGCGCAACCTCCCTTAATAGCACTAAAGTATATAAATTAAATAAATATCTAGTCACTGATATTTAATAGCACACACAATGTACATACATATATACTATCACCACACCGTATATATAATATAGACCCAAGTTTTACTCTGTACTAAAACTCGTAACACTAGCCTGTATATTTCCAAGCCTATGGCCGACTCAAATTAATCAATTTTCTCATTAATTAATTTATTACCTTCCCGAGTCTACGATCCGGCTCTAATTAAATTAATTCACACACTAATTAATATACTGTTCTTCCCGAGTCTATGGTCCGACTCTAATTTATTTAATTTACACATGAATTAATTTATTACTTGGTGTCGCTCAACCATTATACTAGACTCGTTCGCTTGGCCCGTACCATCGTTAATACCCGAGTCTATATTCTTCCCCCTACTTAATTAATTACACCTCAATTCATTTAATACGGCTGTAGTATTCCAACTACAATACCCGAACATTTTTCCCTCGGCACGAAATTACTACTACAATTTGTTTCCCCACAACTCATCCATTTGTGACATACCATTATCGTCCTCCTAAACCTAATCATATAATTTCGTGATAATGTTAGGAGTATGAGATCCACATGCATTTATCACTAAATAAAATATGGGAATTAAATCTTAAATTAATTTCCCCTTATGTATAAAACTGGCGAACCTGTCAAAAATCTGGGACCATTGATCGATCGATGCCCCGACGATCGATCGATTGAACAAATCCCTTTATTCTTCGATTTTCTGTTCAGCCATTAAAGAAATCCAAACTTTCTTTTCTCAAATACCAATCTCAATCCATCATATGTATCATATTTTTACATCGATGATGAACTATAATCATCATCCAAACACTTTAGCATCATTGGTTTTTACAGATATCACCTACTCAAGAAAATGAATTCTTACGGTACAATCCCAATTGTTATTCAAAAATCTGATTCCACCATCCCAATCAATTCATCTCTAATACTGGCATTCTATTATAGTTCTAATTCCAATTAACACTAAATGCTTCTATAATGTTAGTTGAACTATTAAATCACACAACATGCTCAATTTTATAAAAACCCAACCCAAAAACGGGTTTCAGTTTACACCCAACATAATATGAATTGATTATCATCAATTTAAGAATCACAACTGTTAACCACTTGCCTGGAATTGTTCGTAGAGTCTGATCCGTTGGTGTAGAGAATGTTTTGATGATGAACACCCACTTTGTCCCCTCGATTTGTCTCCAAAACATCCCCAATTTACTCTTGATTTGTTTCCTCTATCCCTCTCTCAAACCCTAGGTTTAGAATTGTTTTAACTGTCATCCAATAATCTCCCCATTAGGTTTAAATTCCTAAATCACGTTTTTAGTCACACGAGCCTAATTAAAATGTCCCATATCCCCCCGTGTGGGCCCGACTATGCCCAAAATGCCCCAAGATCCAATTACTATCCCCGGGTACTCTTTTCTGACTATCTCAACCCATCTGGACTCAATCGCGCACTCAGTGTTGTTGCTTGATCATTTATGGATTTTGTATTAAACGGTTATAAGGAATAGTACAAGACACAAAAGATACGAATTGAACTCTTCTTCCCTCCCAAATTCTGCAATTATATTTCCTCTCTCTCTCTGTCTCTCTTGTATGTGCATTTTTCTCTCCTTTTTACTGTTAAAAAATCAATTTTCGTGTAAAAAATGGTATGAGAGCAGTAGGGGGCGGAAACAAGACATGCCAAATTTGAGAAGGCAATTGAGTAAGAGAAGAGGAAGATGACGAGAGGTTTTAGGGAATCAAATGACCGAAATGACCTAAAGATTTGAGAAGTTTGATGAAAAGATAAGAGGAAAAATGGATAAAAAAATGACAATGGGAAGGGAACTCTTGTTTTCATTGACCATGGGAAGAAAGGAGTAGGGATTCAAAATCCATAGTTGCAGTTCCTTAAATTTAGTGGCAAAAAAGAAAAATAGTGTAATAAAGCTGTGATGTAGGATGTACCTGAGAAGCTTCAGTAAATAGGCATAGTGAGAGGATAGCCAAGCTAGATAAATAATAGATTGGTACCCTTGGGTTTGGGAAGCTGAAGCTGAATGCATGTGGTCTAATTGTTGAAACAAGGTTACAGCTGATTGGAGAGTGGTCTTGATGGAGCAAATGTCGGGTGCGAAGAGCAGTTGACCGACGAGAGAAGAATGCAGGATGAAGGAGAGGTATTTGATCCCTGACAAATTGATATCCACATCCATAAGAATGGCCAGGGCACCGGCGGTCTGCTCCAACAACTTCTTGCTCTCTTTGGGAGTTCATCCCACCAAAAGGCGTCCGGTTCGCCCCATGCTGGGGAAATCAAGCCCGATACCTGCTTGCACACGGACCCCCATTATAGGCTTTTCAAGCTCTCTTCTTGGACCCGGACAAACCCCTTACACACCCTACCTCACAACATCTTCATATTCATCACCTCCACCCTTTTTTCTCTATTTCTTACCCAATCATGTACATGTTGCCACATTATTCTCACTACAAATATTTCATCACCTCCTTAGCATATAAACCACAAATTTACACATTTTTGTTTGGGTGTTGCTCCAAACCCCAATATTAGAAACCAACCGAAAACACAACATCACACGATACAAAATTGATAAGAAATTCACACGATTTGTCGTGTTTGTGTTTGTATTTTTTTGCACTAAGTCGAGTCATGTGCATTTTAAAATTAGACACGAAATCAATCCAAATTAATACGACTATTTTAAGATAAAATAACAAATTATATCATATATCTATATGTGAAATATTTTTTGCTGGAGTTAATGACGAGGAAAAGAATAGACTCGCTAGTCTTATGGATGTGAAAGTTGGTAATTTGCATGTTAAGTTCCTTGATGTTCCTTTAATATCTACAGGACTCGAGGCGCAAGATTCTAAAATTATTGTTGAGAAGTTGGTGAATAAGGTGAAAACCTAGATTAATAGGTGGTTGTCATATGCAGGGAGGGTTCAACTAGCCATTGTTATTCTTATAAGTATCCATGTTTACTGGATTAACATTTTTATTCTTCCTAAGAGGGTTATCAAAGACATTAATCAGCTGTTAAGAAGATTTATTTGGTCTAGTGTTGATCTAAGTAATTCGTGGGAAGATGTAGGTTACCCTTTTGAAGAAGGATATTTTGGAATTAAGAACTTGGTTGTATGGAACAAGGCATGTATGATGAGACATTTATGGGATGTTACAAGGAAAAAGGACTCTCTTTGGGTCAAATGGATTTATTTTGTTATGATTAAGGAGGAATATCTTTGGACAGTCAAGACTTATCTAAACCATGGGCAAGACTATGGAGAATGAAAGATCAAACTAGGAAGTTTATTAAGTACCATGTTGGTAAGGGTAATGAGACTTACTTTTAGATTGATAATTGGCATTAAAGGGGGCCTATTATTAGTTTTTATGCGAACAAAATTGTTTATGATACTTTTAGGTATGAGCTAGCCATAACTTTTGACTTTATTAATAATAGTGGTTGGAATTTACCTAGACCTATTTCAAATGAGCTTTTGGATCTCTTATGAACCATAATCATACCTCAATGTAATAATGAAGATTGGTTTAGCTAGGTGATTGCCAAGGATGGGAAATGCAACTGCAAAGACACCCATGAGAACATAAGACAATATAAGGAGAATGTTCGACGGGCCAGAATGTGACACCCCGCCTATTCTAATCCTGGGTGATCAGTTCATTATTAAATTAAATAGGAATCATTAATGGTTTCATTCTTAGCATTACTGTCGAAATCCAATTGATTTACTAATACCCTAATGGCTCAGTGTCAAAATTATAATTCTTGTTATTAACATGCAAATAAATATTTCACATTCACCATTCCAAATAACAACATAATAAATACTAGAACATCTGAATAAATAATGGTGATTGGAATAAACAATCCAGACTGAAATCCAAATACAATCATCCATAAAATAAACCAAATCCGATACTGGAAATAAAATGGAAGTACAATGTCTTTGTAATAATCACCAACTAAGAATGGGCTACATGCCCGACTGAGAAAGATAAAAGGATAAATAGGAACTGATAAATGTGGAGGCATCTACTACCAAGGTCCTGCAACTTCCACAACAGCTGGAGAATGTGAAATGAAGGAACTCCTTAGCCTGGCGTCCATGTGGCTGGGCACCTAAAATATTTTTTCAAAAATGGATTTCAAACAGGCCAGGGCCCATGTAAAACAATTTGAAAACCTTTCAGCAAGTATTTAAAATATACTAGAGAGTACATATTAGATACATGTTAGCTTCACGTGCTCTCACTTGAGATCCTCAACTCTCAACTATTGTGCACGCTTAATGTACTCTTCTAAACCCACCTAGTTATGCTACCCCGCCTAACTAGTTTGACTTAAGCCTATTTTTGTCTTTAATTCACTATGCACAGTTGTATTTCCCATATTATCCATTACTAAATTTCCAATCCCTTTTATTTATTAAGAATCGCCAATTAATTATCAAGTTCACATATACTGAGATCAATTTAGATATCACTATCTATGGTATCTACTAAAACTCCCTTAGTAGAATCAATCACACATATATATTTTATTGACATCACTCTTCTAATATATACATGTATACGACATCCCTAGGTGGAGACCTGTGATGCAGCATACTCTGCTATCAAGTCCTGATACATCACGTACTAAGTAAGGACATCAGGTTCTGAATCATTATCGAACCATACATTCAAAAATTCACTAAAGTTGAAGGCGAACATAGTTATAAGCCTTTGGGCTACTCACACACCTAACGCGTACAAATGATCGATTACACCCTTATTCACATAAGTGGTGCTCAATCTTTAAGTTCTATATTCTAAGGTACAAGCCAAAATCCCCCCAATGGGTTCATCAGGATAAGACTGCCCATGACGCGGAACGTCCCGTGATAACAAGTAGCCTAGGTATGTTTATACATGAAAATTCACACAATCGGTATTCACACAACCTATAAAAATATAACATCAGTATAGGTATACACTCAACCCATAATATATATCCCGTACATAGTATATACAATTCACGAATATCCTACGTATTGTTAAATCTCGATTATACTTCTCATTGTATATTCCCGAGTATTCCCTACTACTCAAAGGGTCCTAACTGCCCATTAAATTATAATATTTTGATTTTACTGGCTCGGTATATGGTTCACTCGTATTTCCCGTGACCCACTTTATTTCTCGAGAAGTTAATTAATATCAAACTATATCCAATAATTTCTGCTCTTAATTCACATCATTAGGGAAAGGTTCGAATTCCCATCCTTTAAAAAAAACAAGGTTTGGACTAACAGGTCATCCAAACTAATTTGAGGGTACATCTGAACTGGTTTGAAGTGTACACTGAACCAGGTTTGAGGGACAGGCCGAACCGATTCGAGGTACGTGGGAGTTCATCATGTCCACAGCTACGGGTTTCACCATTTTCAAAGCCCAGAACATCCATCACACAGTCCCAAACTCCCAACCAAGTATTTTAAATGTTATACCAAGATATATACATGATTTCCAACATAATAGAATCATTAAATTATCAAAGAACACCTTTAAATCGAATTAATTCAAGATTAATCCTTAAAAACCCTAGTTTATCATTTTTATTCAAGATCCTCAATAAACCCAAAATTCTTCACATGTTAGCGTTACTAATTCATCAAATTCGTTTTGCATGCATAAAGAGATTTAACATATCATGGTTCCTACCCAAGAACATAAATCAAACCTTCCAATTAACACCAAATCTTTATGAATTCATGAATTTGTTCATCCTAAACTAACATGGATGGTATAAATGCTCAAAATCTAGCAAGATAAATACTTACCTCAATTAGTAGGTATGAATCTATGCAAAAGAATGGTATGGTTGATTTCCTTTCCTCACGATCTACGTTCCGATGGTGGTTGTGGTGCAAAAAGGTATAGAAATCCTTAGAAATCCCATATAACTCTCCTCCTTCCTTCTCTGATGGCCTCTCTAACTACCGCGTGAAAAGTGTGCGCGTGTAAGGTGCACAGTCGTTATTTTCGTTTCACCGCGATAATAAAAAAACCTAAATTACGACTACACTTGTGGGGCAAGTCTAGCGGTAAGTAGGGTATCGAAAGATCCACTGGGACGAGATGTTAGAATTTAAGTGATTTAATACTTCCAAATAAAAGTGTGAAAGATGAATTACAAACTAAAAAGGAAAAAGATGCATAAAAGGTAAATGATTAATCTAGGCGAGGGAAAATAAAGCTAGAGTAACAAAGCGGTACAAACTATAGGTTGCGTCGAATATCCCTCACCCGAGTTAATTTGTATAAAATGGATACATGGGTCGACGAGTTATTACGAATGCGTCTCGTTTCGACAGTTAATTGAATCAGGGGTTGTCATGCCCCTAAATCTGCATAAAAGCCTAATAGGATTTTGGCGTCAACAAATACCCCGAAAATTGCACACGAAAGGTCGTAAGCATGGGACATACATGATATGCCCCGTCAAATCTCCCAGGCGCAATAACTAGGACAATGAACCCGAAATAGACCCGTAAACATCATCACCAAAGCCAAAAAATGCGTCAACCTGAGTGAGTTCAATTCAAACACAACCTAATTTAAATTAGCTAGAAAGCATGGAAAAAACGCAGTAAATCTACACTAGAAAGCAAGTAAATTAAAGCCCTAAGCTATTCTAACCTAAAAACTATTCTAAAACGTTTATCTCTGATTATTACAACAAAAATTGGTATTTATACTAAAAGAAATTAAATTAGAAAAGAAAAGAAGAAAGAAAAGAAAATGGAAAAATATCTCCTGGAAACAGGGGATCGATCGATCGACCAAATGGGTCGATCGATCGATGATGAACAAAATATCCCGTTGTCGAGAAGGATCGATCGATCGACCCATTTGGTCGATCGATCGATCAAGCGGGTATCAGCACACTGCATTGTTGTTTTGGGCTGCTTGGATTTCCCGTTCGCTAAAACTCTCGTAACTTCTTCGTTCTGAATCGGAATCGCGCACCGTTCACGGCCACGCGAAGCTTGCGAGGAGGACTACAACTTCCGTGTAGATGTTGGGCTAGGTGCCCAATCTATGGAATGACTAAATTTCCCTTGAACGTGTGATCATGTACGAAAATCGAGCGGAACGCGCCCAAACTTCACACTTAGCATCTGAATACCTGTAAAAGCTCAATTAACCCCTACAAAATATGTTGACGTGGAAATATGAGGTTGTCTAGTTAACGAGCATAAATATAAGGAATAAAATATCTGAGGAGGCTAAAATGCGTAGGTTCGGAGGATGAAATACGCAATATTTGCGTATCATCACACCCCCTAACTTACACATTGCTAGTCCCTAGCAACGAAATAGGATGCAACAAGAACTACAAGCAAACCCAAAATAGGTGATAGTAAAAAAGTATGGTATAAAAGCAGAAGGCCACTTTCGCGGGCGATTCGATTGCATTTAGCATATGCAATAAGCCGTTAAACCCCTAGGTCACCCTAGTGGACGAGTGTCATCTCGTGAGGGTTTTCAGGGATGATACCCACAAACATCACGTGGTTTATTAAAAATATGCCCAGCCCAACATGCGATAAGCCCAACAATAGCGAACAAGATTTTATACGCATTATTAGCACATTGAATGGATTCAAACAAAAGTCCAAATCATTAACATTATAGAATGCACCTCATAGAATTGAAACCTTAAAATGTGGGAGGGGAGCGAGCATATGCAAAGTGTGATTTGGCAAAAAACTTATATAAACCGGATAAACATTAAAGCAAGCATAAATTCAATCCTCACGGGCATTACACCCATCAAGCGAAATCACTCGAAACAGGGAGCTAACACACGGAACATGCGGGCTAAAGAGTAAATGTAAATGGAAACTAGGACCTGCACATGTCACAAATGAAGAACACTATATATAAACTGAAAAAATGTAATCTCAATGAAAGATACCGCACATTAAAAGAGGCGAAATGTATTTTCACAGATTATCAAAACTATTATGAATTTTGAATTACATCAACCTAAGATCACATAGAACTTTACAAGGGTTGTAATGTAGGTTAGGCTAGGGTACGAAATGAAGGAATGTATGTACGGATTCAAAGTGTTCGGGATGACAACTCGGGATAATGGAAAAATGCGGGCAATATCAAAATTGGAAAATAACTTCCAAAACGACATTAGATATATCATCGGGGAGAGTAATCAAAGCTTATTGAACTATATACACAATATTTACAACATTCTATTTCTTTTCTTTTCTTCTTTTTCTCATTTTTTTCTTTCGTTTTCTTTTGCTTTTTGCTTTCTGTTTTTCATCATTTTTTTCACTTTTTCTTTACTTTACTTTTCAAACTCTCATATGCCTAAATTACAACCGACATCACAACAACATCATTAAATCCCAAGTATCATTCCAAACAAAGGTGTGAAAAGTGTATGTATGCTATATAACTCCAATGTGGGGTTGGTTATGGGATTAGGGTATGAAACGAAAGGCTATATTTAGGCTCAAAGGTGTTAACGAGGGTAAACATATAAGAGTGAGGTCAAGGCTAATATGGGTGATATAACAAAGAGGGCTTATGATCATTTTCAAAAGTTTACGCAATTCTCGAGTCAAAACAATATATGAAAATCATGATCAAGTAACACATTTCAAGTATGAACTCAATTAATGAACGATCAAATGAAAGAATAGAGAGATTACCAACGAATTCAACGTCTTCAAAGAGGAAAGAATAATGTATACACTCACAAACGACGAAAGGTACAAAGCTTACTCGGTGTAAGTATATACAATGCAACAAAAAATTACCGAGTTATAAAAATCTTAAACCAAATTAATATAACCATAAAAGTGCATGTGCTCATGGGATTAAAGTTTAATTCATGAAGTTATTCACAATATCAATAATGGAGACTTAAGTCTAATAACTTCTAAAATCGAGAACATGCATCATTGGGTTGTCTATTGGATCGAGCAATTATTGAAATTTATCATAAAAAACAAAGGCAAAATGCCCCAAAAAGGAGAAAAAAGAAAGATTTTTTTTTTTGAAATTTTCAATTTTTCTAAGAAAAGCATACTAAGTAACTAACATCTGATAAAAAACATGGACTAAATAAAGAAATGGATAGAATATCCCACACCCCCAACTTATAACTTGGCATTGTACTCAATGTGAATTAAGAGTCAAGTTTAAGAAGGAAAAGAGCGATATTACCCAAAATTCGAGTGATCCCCATAAGAACAAGTCCAAAGAATCTAAGTACCGAGCATAGCAAAAACAAATAACAAAAAGTTAACGAATTATACTAGACTAAATTAAAAATGAAAGAAAAAATAAAGAAAGAAAGAATAAAAAGCTAACTATATACAACCTACTATTTAGGCCTCACACTAACTATACACTAGAAGTATAAATAGCTGAGGGTCCACCGTGAAAACGATTTAACTTTGGAGGATAACCGGTGTACCCTCACAAATAACCATGCCTTTCGAAAAATATGAATTCTGTTTTAACAACGGAAGGCATGTGTAAGGCGGAAGAAAGGAACCATCGCCAATTAAAATTTTTGGAGGGACGATGGGGTGTTTGGATTGCACGAGTGATGAAAACATGTGGTGACCGAGAAAAGCCGAACATCGTCCCAATGATTTTGAAATTGGAATGGGAGGCGACGCACACAAAGGCACGGATGCGATCATGGAAGGCGACTAGAGCAAGTACACCTCATCGACGAAAAGGTTTAAAACATTAAAGTTTGAAACCGAATCATCGGGTACTTATGATGGTGTGATAATAGAGACTGAAAATGGGGATGAAAGAAATTCACACTCATGAGATGAATCATCGTCGCATGAAGATAGAGTTTCGAAGGAAATAATATCATTTTCAATGAAATGTTCTTCTTTGGGAGCCAAAGAAGAAATTATTTTATTGCAAATAGATATTACGTCATTTTCATCCTCACTTTCAGTATCTATTATGCAATGGGCAAAGTCTAGAATGGTTTGTTCCAAAGTAGGTAAAAGTACCTCATTTGGTTCAAAACATTCCTCGACTTCCAAAGTCTCGGAAGCAAAATCATCATCGGACGCAAAAAGTAAATCCAAGTCATGTTCCCACGAACGATTTTCTTCCCGATAACGAGTTTCAATTTTCTCATTCTTATACATACGTAAACCCTCACTGAATGTCACGGGTCGAGGTGCGGATGCATGAGAATGGGAACTTTGAAAATTACCATCGGACTTAAACAAAAACTCATTATTATAGGAATTTTGAAAACTATTGCAATTCGTTTCAAAATTCCTATTATAAGGAGGCAAAGGCCCAAAATCATTGTCATCATCATCAAAATTCCAATAACCTAAGTTTTGACTTTCGTTATACTCGCCCAAAGTCATATTTGAATTTGTTATACTTTGGGATTCTAAGTATTCACCGAAAGTAATAAGTTTGCGAAAATTTTGAGAATTATAACAATGATTACCGAAAGAATTAGAATAAGACATGCTTACCCCAAAAATGGCTCGAAGTGGCGGATTCCACAAAGTAAGTGCGGGCGGGAAAAATTCGAGCGTTTCTAAGTGATCAAATGTGGAAGTCCTGCAAAAAGATTAGCAAATAATACAAATAGAAAGAAAATACTATGAAATACTAAATCAAATAAAGTCTAAAACAAACTCATCCCCCACAACGGCGCCATTTTGACTACCGCATGAAAAGTGTGCGCGTGTAAGGTGCACAGTCGTTGTTTTCGTTTCACCGCGATAATACAAAAACCTAAATTACGACTACACTGGCGGGGAAAGTCTAGCGGTAAGTAGGGTATCGAAAGATCCACTGGGACGAGATGTTAGAATTTAAGTGATTTAATACTTCCAAATAAAAGTGTAAAAGATGAGTTACAAACTAAAAAGGAAATAGATGCATAAAAGGGAAATGATTAATCTAGGCGAGGGAAAATAAAGCTAGAGTAACAAAGCGGTAAAAACTATAGGTTGCGTCGAATATCCCTCACCCGAGTTAATTTGTATAAAATGGATACATGGGTCGACGAGTTATTATGAATGCGTCTCGTTTCGACAGTTAATCGAATCAAGGGTTGTCACGCCCCTAAATACGCATAAAAGCCTAATAGGATTTTGGCGTCAACAAATACCTCGGAAATTGCACATGAAAGGTCGTAAGCACGGGACGTACATGATATGCCCCGTCAAATTTCCTAGGTGCAATAACTAGGACAACGCACCCGAAATAGACCCGTAAACACCATCACCAAAGCCAAGCAACGCGTCAACCCGAGTGAGTTCAATTCAAACACAACCTAATTTAAATTAGCTAGAAAGTATGGTAAAAACGCGGTAAATCTACACTAGAAAGCAAGTAAATCAAAGCATGTAAACCTAATTAACAAAGCAAGAATTAAGTAAAAACAACTATATTAATGGAGATAAATATGAATAGTGCAACTTACAACCCAATTGGGTGTCAAACCAAGAAGAATCAAAGAAGAACTCTTCAAATCCCCCAAACCCTAAGCTATTATAACCTAAAAACTATTCTAAAACGTTTATCTCTGATTATTACAACAAAAAGTGGTATTTATACTAAAAGGAATCAAATTAGAAAAGAAAAGAAGAAAGAAAAGAAAATGGAAAAATATCTCCTGGAAACAGGGGATCGATCGATCGACCCCTTTGGTCGATCGATCGATGATGAAAAAAATATCCCACTGTCGAGAAGGATCGGTCGATTGACCCCTTTGGTCGATCGATCGATCAAGCAGGTATCAGCACACTGCATTGTTTTTTGGGATGCTTGGATTTCCCGTCCGCTAAAACTCCCGTAACTTCTTCGTTCTGAATCAGAATCATGCACCGTTCGTGGTCACGCGATGCTTGCGAGGAGGAATACAACTTCTGTGAGATGTTGGTCAAGGTGCCCAATCTGTGAAATGACTAAATTGCCCTTGAACGTGAGATCATGTACGGAAATCAAGAGGAACGCGTCCGAACTTCACACTTAGCATCCAAATACCTATAAAAGCTCAATTAACCCCTGCAAAACATGTTAACGTAGAAATCTGAGGTTGTTTGGTTAACGAGCATAAATATAGGGAATCTGATACCCTAGGGGGCTAAAATGTGTAGGTTCGGAGGATGTAATACGTAATATTTGCCTATCATCACTCTCTTATGTTTTGTAAATGATAACCATAACTTCCCCAACACATATTCTGACATACACTTATAAAATTCGTAGGTCTGTTTTCCCCAAAATTTCAAAATACTAAAATACTCCTCCAGGGTGCCGGTTTAGCCTAAAAATGCCTCGGGACCCAAACTAAACTCCTGAGTACACTTTTCTAACTATTTCGACTCTTCCGGACACACTGGCGCACTCAAATTGACCATTTGAGTTATCCAAAATGAAATTATATTTTATATTATGAAATTAAGTCTCGACACGACTGACACACGCTTTCCGATTAAATTTATCGTAACTGCCATATTTCTCACTCATGACAATCATAATACTTTCTTATTAATTTATTGCTCCTTCACAAGTAATATTCAATATAAATAAATATTAACCCTTGGCTCGCTAATTATTATTTATTTTGCTCCGGATTAATTTCCCATTTTAAATTTAATTAATCCCTATTAATTTTAATATAAAAATCATTAAAATTATGGGGTGTTACATACTTTCCCCTAATAACATAATTTTGTCCCGAAATTCAGAAAAAGGAAATACCTGGTATGAATAACTCTTGATATTTATCGTGCATCTCATCCTCGTGCTCCCAAGTGGGCTCGTGGGTATTATGACGCTCCCACTGAACACGTACAAGCGGAACAACCTTTGACGTCAATCACCTCTCACTATAGTCTAGGATAGAAATTGGCCTTTCCTCGTATGAAATATCAGGCTGCAAATCAATCTCCTCTAAAGCAATATGAGTGTGATCCAACTCGCCCCAAAGATATCGCCTCAGTGAAGAAATGTGAAATACATCATGAATCTGATGCAAGTGCTTCGGCAACCCGAGTCTATATGTAACTGGCCCAATACGCTCAATGATAGGAAATGGCCCCATATACCTTGGTGCCAACTTCTCTTTCTTCTCGAACCTCATTATACCCTTCATAGGAGATACACGTAGTAGTACCTGGTCCCCTACATTAAACTCTAGGAAGAACAACTTGGCATCGGCATAACTCTTCTATCTATCTTGAGGAATACGTATATGACTCCAAATCAACTCGATCTTGTCCGACGTATCTTGAATCAACTCTGGTCTAAGTAGTTTGTTGCCCCCCACCTCTAGCTAAAAAGTGGGCGAAACACAAGGTCTACTGTACAACACCTCAAATGGTTCCATGCTAATAGTGAACTGGTAGGAGTTATTATATGCAAATTCCACCCGTGGAAGATACTGCTCCCAACCCCCTCTAAAATCAAGGATACACATCCGTAGCATATTTTCCAACATCTGATTCGTCCTCTCTGTCTGCCCATTCGACTGCTGGTGATAGGCCGTATTCAATCACAACCTGGTACCCATGGCCTATTGAAAACTCTCCTAAAAAATGAGACACGAAGATCTTGTCCCTATCGGACACAATATCAAGTGGCACCCCATGCAATCTCACTATCTCAGGGATGAAAATATGGGCATACTGTCCCGTAGTATAATCTGTCTGGACTGGCAGAAAGTGAGCTACCTTGGTCAATCGATCCACTATCACCCAAATGAAATCGTGACCCTCTGCGAAGTAGGCAACCCAGTAATAAAATCCATTGAAATGCTCTCCCATTTCCACATCAGAATCTCTAATGGTCCACCTTCCGATGGTCCACCTTCCCTACTTGACAAGTGGTATACCTCGAAAAAAACTCTATAATGTCTCTTTTCATCACACTCCACCAATATTGTCGTCTCATATCCTGGTACATCATATCCCCTCCTGGATGTACCGCAAATCATGACTCGTGCAACTCTGCCATCACCTCGTGTCGCAAGTCCTCCCCCTCCGGGACAATCAATCTCTCATTGAAGCGGACGCCTCCCTCTGAACTCATGGAGTACGACTCGGCTCCCCCGACTAAAAGCTATCTGATCCGATCCTGAGAAAATGAATCCACCTACCTGAGGCTGTACTACCCTTGTGAAAATCTAAGGGGTAACTGTCATAATCGACATAAATGATCTGGCAACTGAATCCTGGTGTCCCAACTCCTTATATTTTGCCTTCCAAACTTCAGCTACATCCCCCACTGGCCTGTGACTTAACACGTCTGCCACCATGTTAGCCTTCCCCAGGTGATACTGGATGTCAAAATAATAATATTTCATAAATTCCATCCACCTACACTGATGCATATTCATCTCACTCTGTGTGAACAAGTACTGCAATGACTTATGATATGTGAATAGGCAAAATCTCTCCCCCAAAAGGTAATGTCTCTAAATTCGTAGCGCAAACACGACTTCCGTTAACTCCAAATTGTGGGTGGGCAATTCCTCTCATGAGGCTTAAGATTGCAGGAAGCATAAGTTATAACTTGATCCTCTTACTCTAGCACCCCCCAAGTCCCTGTAGGGATGTGTCAGTAAAAACAAGATACTCCACTCCTGCCCTGGGAAGTGCGAGTAGGGGTGCTGAAGTTAACTTGTCCTTCAGCTCATCAAATGCTAACAGACAAGCATAATCCCAGATAAATGGTACGCCTTTGAGAGTCACGTTAGTCGACGGACTCATAATCTTCAAAAATCCCCGAATGAACTTTTTATAGTATCCAACTAACCCCAAGAAACTGCACACCTCCGTCGGTGTCGTGGGCTGTCACCACTCCCTCATCATTGATACTTTACTAGGATCCACTAATATCCCCATGGAAGATATAATATGACCCAAAAACTGAACCTCACATAGCTAAACCCCGCATTTCTCCAATTTAGTGTACAACTGGTGTTCGCGCAATGTCTACAAAACACGACGCAGATGCTCGACATGCTCCTCCTCAGTTTGAGAATAAATCGGGATGTCATCAATAAAGACAATAACAAACTGATCCAAGAGCTCTCTGAACTCCCTATTCACCAAGTCCATAAATATAGTTGACGCGTTGGTTAAGCCGAATGGCATAACCCGAAACTCATAAGACCTATATCTCGTTAAAAAGGTAGTCTTAGATACATCCTCCTCTTGGATGTGCAACTGGTGATATCTCGATCTCAAGTCTATCTTTTATAAGTATGTATCTCCGATTAACTGGTCAAATAAGTCATCGATTCTGGGCAACGAATACTTATTCCGTATCATGACTTTATTCAACTCTCGGTAATCCACACACAGTCGTAAAGAACCTTCCATTTTCTTAACAAACAACACTATGGCACCCCAAGCAAAGTATTTCGATGTATAATGACCTACCCCAACAACTTCTAAATCTGATCACGTTTCTCCCTTATCTATATAGGAGCCATACGATATGACGCTCGAGCTATCGACCGAGTGCCCGATGCTAAATTAATAAAAAACTCTATCTCTTTGCTAGACGAAAATCCCAGTATCTCCTAAAATACGTCGGTAAACTCACACACAATTGGGATCGAATATAGGGAAATATATACTCCCTGAGAGGTCTCCTCCTTTATATAGTACAAATGAGTCGACGATCCTCCTTTAGGACCTGGCATCACCACTAAGAACATATCTTGGCCCAGAATGGGAAACACTATGCTCTTACTATGATAGGAAATAATGGCCCTATACGCTACTAGCCACGCTATACCCATAATGGTATTATACTCCGACATATCTAACACAAGCATATTGGCAGGCCAAAATGGTCTCCTAATATCTATACTCACACCCCGATAAATAAAGAATATAAGTGTCCCACTACCCAGTGGTGAGTCTACACACGTGACTGTATTATCAACCGTGTCTAACAACCTTGTGGCTAGTGCAAATCTAGTGGCTATAAACGAATATGAAGCCTCAGTGTCAAATAAAATGCTCCCCGAAGTCCCATGTATAAGAAACATACCCTCTACTACAAGTAGAGCCTGTAGAACTACATCCTGGTGGACGTTATATACACACCCGTACTGTAACCGCCCCTGCTAAGGTGGGGTTACTGGAACGACTGGTGCTGCAGGCAATGCTAGCACAGGTGCTGGTGCTGGGAGAGTGGAGGAAAAAATAGGCCTCTAAGGCTCCTGACGAACGCCCTGCTGCTGCTGAACTCTGCCCTTATCAGGGAAATCCTGAGTTGGTTGTGGCTCAGGCTGTGCCTTTGGGGTGGCATGTGGTGCACGTCGAGGAGGCATCTGAAACGAAAAAGAATTTTCTATCAGTCCACATTTCCTTATATCTTAAAATAGCTAAAGACGTAAATGTGTAATAAAGAATACACCAATCCTAATAGTAGGGCTCTATATCAAAGAACACTACGCTGAAAATCGAAGTAAGCCACACAGATCCTATGGACACTAGAACCTGATGCTCTGATACCATCTGTGACGCCCTGTCTATTCTAATCCTGGGTGATCAGTCCATTATTAAATTAAATAGGAATCATTAAATGTTTCATTCTTAGCATCACTTTCGAAATCCAATTAATTTACTAATACCCTAATGGCCCGATGTCAAAATTTTAATTCTTGTTAATAACATGCAAATAAATATTTCAAATTCACCATCCCAAATAACAACATAATAAATACTAGAACATCTGAATAAATAATATTGACTAGAATACACACTCCAAACTGATAAATGTGGAGGCATCTACTACCAAGGTCCTGGAACTTCCACAGCAGCTACAGTATGTCAAATGAAAGAACTCCTAAGCCTGGCATCCCTGTGGTTGGGCACCTAAAATATTTTTGCAAAAATGGATTTGAAACGGGTCAGAGCCTAAGTAAAATAGTTTTAGATACTTGTTAGCTTCACGTGCTCTCACTTGAGATCCTCATCTCTCAACTATTGTGCACGCCTAACGTACTCTTCTAAACCCACCTAGTTACACTACCCCACCTAACTAGTTTGACTTAAGCCTTTTTCCGTCTATTAATTCATCGTGCCCACCCGTATTGCCCACACAATACATTACTAAATTTCCAATCCCTTTTATTTATTAAGAGTCGCCAATTAATTATTAAGTTAACACGTACTGAGGTCAATTTAGATATCAATATCTATACTATCTACTAAAACACCCATAGTAGAATAAGAGTATTTGTGTGACCATTCGACATAAACATCACGAATCAATTTTTTATGAGTATTTCGTCATTTGAATGTCGACTGTGTGTGTCATCACTCGGGGTAAGAGTCCCTAATTTGACATGTCTATAATAATTTGACACATGAAGCCTTAATAATTTGACATGTAAATCATTAGTAATTTGACATGTCCAACATGAGACAATAATTTGAAAAATATGAGTCCAACATATAATTTGAAACATATGAGTTATATATCGGATAATATTTTGACTTGTTCAACATCATACAATATCATACAATAATTTAAAACATATTAGTCCAACAATAAACAAAAATTCCAACATATATACAATAGTTCTAAGGCTATTGTTCCAATATGAGCTCGTAAGGAAACATGTTTATTTGATTCCAACATCATACATTTCATAAACAAACAACAAAAATAATCCCAACTCTTCTAACCAAAATTCATACAATTCATACAAAATTAAAAAAATATTATTTAGTCTTTATTTTTTGATGTCCCTTTTTGGGAACCTCCTTATGATTTTCGACAACCTTTTTCTTATTATTTTTCTTCTTCTACTCATCATTATTTTTCTGAGGTCCAACTACCATCCCAATTGCTTTTGTGAGGATGTCGTATGCTTCAATATTCAGTTTAAGTAAGGTTGCAACATCAACACTGTCCCCCGTCTTGGATACTTTTAGAGAGAAACTCAATCACCTTACATGATCATACTGAAAATAAATCGATTTATCATCATATTAACGTACAACTTTATATTCAAGTATAAAGTGGATACAAAATTGAATAAAATGGATATAAAATTATTAGTGAAGAGATTGGCGATTGGCAAGATTTTGGACGATTAGATGGGGGTATGTCAGGAACCATGTCATGTAATCTTCGGTTGAATCCCCTGGGAATGAGACTGATACTAAATTGGACTTGGTTGCAAGCAAATGGTCTTGGCAATTCTCTTGGTACCATTTCTTATTATCGAACTTAACATCATAACGGATAACTTTATTTCCTCTCTTATCTACATTGAGTGTCGTTGGGTCCCTATGAATGATTTATACATGTTATAGCTGCCTCAACACGCGCTATGGGTAGTATGGTTCCCCCACATCAAAGAAAAACACTATACCATTGTAATAGGCTGCATCAAGGCATAAATACGCATATTTTTCGTCCCGTTACGGGTCCCAACAAAACTGGAAAAAAGTATAAATCATAAGTAAAGTCTCAATAATGCTAAACTATGAATAAACAAAGTACTCACAATATTAAAGTATAAGTTATTAAGTTTCTCCTGATATCTATAGAGTTGTGGAACCACATTCTTTTACAAAACAGGTTGCAATGCCCATCGAGTGATCATTGGCATGTTGTTGTTAAATTCCATACTCAAGGATGCCCCAGACTTGGTATAATGTTTGTAAATCCATGACAGCATGAACTGTACACAATAACATTGTCAATGTTTCAAACAGTACAATAATTTACATAATTATAGAAAGCCTCAATAATATGGACATTTCTACATGTAAAAGAGAAAGGCACACATTTATTTTCCTCACCCTGAACCTCGATCTTAATCCAAGTTGATGGCATAAGTGGGATAGGACTTCCATGCCCCATGTGATCCCCCAACTTTGTTCAAATTCTTCAAAAGTTGTAGATAACAAACATAAATTTTATTTTTCATCTTATCCGGAAAAATAGTGTAACTTATGATTTACAAAAAATATGTCCTTGAACAATAATCTAGTTGCTCTGCTGGGGCATCAACCACTTTTGATTTCTTTTGAAACATGTCGGTAATTCAGTTAAACCACACATCCTATGATGTTGGCACTCTTATTTGGATTATTCTATAGTAACTACCAGACAATCGACGATAAGTCATATGGCTTTGTTGGGTTGTACTCCCTTTTCCCATCGTCTCGACACACAAACGTTCCAGCTACAAGGCATCTCAAAATATGGCCTACATCATCGAGCATGATGGTGATCTCTCCTACCGTCATATGAAAACCGTTAGTCTCGGGATTCTACCTCTTAATATATGCATAAATCAAGGCATACTTTATATAACGGTGACTATGTTGCATTAAACCCATTAACACAGACATTTGAACCTATCTCGTACACCTTTACAAAATTCTCCACTGGCTAATCATTTATGTTAGTCTAATAGTTCAAACATAATAGTGTTCCATGCTTGGGCTACATAACAAACATTAAGAGGGTTAATGGATACGTCAATTTCAATTGTTGTACATATAGGAAATCATTTTAATTTTTTTACTTGAAAATCAGTTCATATTATGTCAATATGGTTAGTGAAGTGTTTCTACAATCGAAGATCATTTGGGCTACTATAATCTTATCGGACGGCTAACGACTTTCCCTTATTGGATGAACATGCCTCAATTTTAGATTCCTCCTCTTTTTCTTTTTCGAAAATAAATTCCAATTTTTCTCCTGCTCAGGTTGATCACATATCCTTGGCCTGGCACCCTATTGGCTTCGGTCTTCAGTCGAACCGCCCCGAAGTTCTGTCAGTCCCCTTACTTTCTCCGAGTTCGAGACTCACCCGCTGTAACACCCCGTATTTTTGGAGAAAATGGAAATTAATTAAATTAATGACCTAAGAATTTATTTAATTGGGAAAAATTATTTAATTCAATGATTCAGATGTAATTAATTAAGTCTAAGCTTAATTGCACAGCGTATTTGGAGGTAAAATAAGAATATTTTATAAAGTGACTCGGATGGTGATTTTGAGGTCACTATTGGTTTCGAAAGGGTCGAAATAGTTGAAAAAGTGTACTGGAGTGTATAGTTTGGGTCCTGGGATGATTTTAGACCATCCTGGCATCGTTTAAGGGAGTTTGGGATTTAGAAAACTCCGAAAATTGTAAGTGTATATCTGCCCATTAAAGAGATGGTCTAGGGTTAATACAAATCAAAAGGGATAGAAGCCATAGGAGAGGAAGAGAAGGGGAGAACCAAGCTTCCTACATAGTTTTTTGCCCTGAACGCAACGAAATCAAGAACGGAGCGAGGGGAGAACCACCACACCATCTTATCAACGAATTTCAGACCTTCTATTGAGAGACAAGTATTTAAATGGAAATTTATATCAATCATGTTATAATACCCATGTGGGATAGGGTTTTATTTCATGTTTTTAGAAGTTTTATATAAATTTGGGAGGGTTTAATTCATAAACTAAAGTAGGAATGCATGTGGAGATGTTCCTTAATGATGATAATACGAAATTAGTGGGTTTGGGTTGATTAATAAGAGATAAATCTGAGTTCTTGATTAATAAAGTTGATGAACATGAAAAAATTAGGGTTTTATGTTAATTAGAGGATAATTTGATTCTTGGGTTAAATCTTTGATTTTTTTGCTTAAAATTTTCATTGGAAATTTATCTCTATGTGAAGATAAAATTATATTAGAATATATTTGATGAATAATATTGAATCTTGTTGGGTTCTTGATTGAAGAACATGAATCTGGAATGACTTAGGGTTTAATTGATGAACACAAGATGTCAATCTTCCAGAATTCTTAATATTACTTTAAACGTATGCCATTTTAATTGTACTTATAATTAGAGTGATATCCATACATTCTTGGAAATATCTATGTCTTATATTTCTACTGAGCTTTGAATCAGGTCAATCGGAGTTCTGTGTAGGGAGTAATCGATGTTTTACTATAGGGTGTTTGATCTGCAAGCATAGTAATCTGCCAGAATTTTTTACGTAACTTTAAACGTATTCCATTTCAATTTTACTTAGAATTAGAGTGATATCCATACATTCCTAGAAATCTCTATGTCTTAGATTTCGAATGAGCTTTGAATTAGGTCAATCAGAATTCTGTAGAGGGAGTAATCGATATTTTACTACAGGGTGTTTAATATGCCAGAAAATTTTATAATCGATTCGGTTGCCCAGTTTTGGCCCATAATTTCCTTTTTGTTTATGACCTTTGGAGATCATTCGGAATTCATTTATGGTATTTAATTTCTAATATAAGGGAATTATATTTCAACACCAGTAGGCCTAGTTTGGGTTTTAGGCATGGCCTACGAGGAAAGTTTAAGGGCTAAATTAATTTGGATTAATAGAGAGGAAAAATCTATATTGAAGGATAATTCGAGTTAAGAGAATTCGAGAGGAAGGAGGACTTCAACCAGTAGGGGTACAGAGTTTACCTTCTGATATTATATGTGGAATAAAGGATACCCTTCGAGTGGTGAGAAATACTCGAGAATGTACGGTAATAAACAAAGTTATAAATTATGGAATACGTAGAATATTCTGGATATAAATATACTACGTACGAGGCTTGTGATATGGGATGTGTGTATTCCCTATTATATATATATATATATATATATATATAGGTGGAGTGAATACCTATAATATGATTAAAGTAATAATACATTAATACGTGGGATATTCGGGATATAAATATACTATGTATGAAACTTGTGATATGTGATGTGCGTATGCCCTATTGATATTATTGATATATACGTGGAGAAAATATATATAATTTGATTTATTATGTGTATGACATACCTACGCTGCTTGCTATCGAGTGAAGGTTGCGCGTTGGGAACGATCATATCTTGATGAGCCTTTGGAGGAATTTTGATTCGCACCACTAGAACATAGAACCTAGGTACGGACTGTCAGTGAGCTCTATAGTGTTGACGATCATATGGGTGCGTAGGTATGTGCGTAGACCATTGAATTGGAACTATGTTCACCTCCAATATGTGTGATTTGATGTTCACCTCCAATATGGTTCATGAGAGAAGCCGAACCAATAGTCCCTTGTACAGCGAGAGATGTACCCAGACATGATAGCAGAGTATGCATGCACCGCATCTGTGCCTAGGGGGTGTCGTACTAGTATGTATATATATATATATATATATATAATGAATGATAAATATATATACCTTTGATATGTTTTACAGTAGGGAGGTGTCGTGTTATATATATATATATATATATATATATATATATATATATATATATATATATATATATATATATATATATATATGTATATATATATATGTATATATATATATGTATATATATATATATATATATACACTTGTGATATTATCTACCGTGTGAAATTAGTATACGAGAAAGATAGTGAAATCGGATTTGACTTAAGTATGTGAACACTTAATCCTAAAATTTGAAAAGCCTTTCCCATCTTAAAGAAAAATGGATATATATTTATAAATGTATTGCGTGAAAATACGGGTGGAGGCTATGAGTTTTGGGTAGCAGACTTATGATTTCAAACTAGTTAGTTGTGTGTATCTAAACTAAAATTAATCTGAATATTGGGGTCGAGGTAACATTCCGAACCAATGTATATGGAACATTACGAACCAATAGCCCTTAATGTGTGATACAAGGATATAATAGCAAAGTGTGTACTTATAGTATATATGGTGTGTAAAATATATACAACACGAATAATCTACTTATGTGTGCTAGTAGAGAGACGGGATTGTATGTATCTAAAGAACGATTAATCTACTAAAGAGTAATTAGTAGGGAGATTAGATAGTGTATATCTATATAATGATGAAGCTACTAATGTGTGAATAGTAGGAAGATAGTTAGTAAATATCTAAAATAAAGTTTAAGTAGAGAAACTTAAATGGTAAAGCTTGAACAATAACCTACGTAGAAAGGGTAACTGGGGTTTAATAATAACATAAGAGAGATGTTAATTATTAAGGGTATTCGATAGCGTATTGTATGGGTAATACGGAGGATCTAGATTTATTTGGGTTTATTAGATACTGGATTCCTAGTTAGATTGGCTAGAATTGACTAGGTGGGGTTGAGTAGCAAACATTAGGTGCATATTATAGATGAGAGATGAGGAACTCAAGGGAGTGTTCGCAACCTAACATGTGTATCTAATAATTGTTCATTTAAACTGTTATTTAAGTACTTGATAAATGTTTTTAAATGATTTTTACTTTGGCTCTGACCCATACTTGCAAAACCTCTTTCCAAAACCTTTTAGGTGTCCAGCCATAGGGACGCCAAATAAGATGATCTATTCTAGGGATGCGTACTTGCAACACTTGTGGATGCTTGCAGGATTTGGAATTAGACGATTCAGTTACTTCACTCCTAGTGTGGGTGCAGGACAATATTTTATTCGGGCATGTTGCCCATAGTTATTTCATTTATGACAGTCAGACATTGTAGTCAGACTTTTATTCAGGTTAGACTTTATATTGGATTTTGTAACCGATGGTTTATTCGATATTATTTCATTTCGGTCTTTTATATTATGGATGGATTCATATTACTATTGCATGGGATGTTTTTTATATAATAATGTCCTGTTTTTGTTGATTATTAAATAACAAGATTAAAATTTTAACATCGGCTTTTTGAATACTTGGTGGTTAGTAGTGTTTTAAAAAGTTTTCGACAGTGGAAACCTATTTTAATTGGACATGTGACTAATCACTCGGTATTTAATTAGGCAGGGTGTCACACCCGCCTTCCATGGAGAACACGGATCGAGTTTCGAATGTACAACTGGATTTGTTGATGGTACTGGCTCATCTCACTGCCAAAATTGACAACTTTCAAATCGAGGTTCATGAGATGCAAAGAAACCGGGTCCCTATCCCCGAAGATCTTAAGGTCATTTTCCCTCAGGCCATGGCGCCTGCACTCGAGCCTATTTGGGTTCCTGAAGAATACTATCATGCTCCACGTGCTCCTCCTAGAATGGGCCGCCACCAACCCAGATTCCTATGCCAAACCTTGGTCAGACAAGGGTTAATTTACCCGTAACTGTTGATCCGAAAGAGGAAGAACTGAACAAGGTCAAGGAATACCTCAAGATGCTGACCAAGAAATTCAATTAGGTCAGAACTCTGGGAACTATATGGACTACTCCCACATGTATCCCTATCCTAAAGCCAGGTTACCAGAAAAATTCAAGATGCCTAATATAGAGAAGTTTGGAGGCAGTGGACCCCTAATCGTTCATCTCTGTAGATATCACAGAGCCATGACTCTCCTAGGGGATTCTAAAGAAAAAATGGATCAGATGTTCCAGCAAACTTTGAAAGATATCGCCCTCCGTTGGTTCCTATCCCTTGAGGAATCCAGAATTCACAGTTGGGAAGACGTTACCCGTAAGTTCATGTCACAGTACAAGTACAACGAGGAGCTAGAGGTTAACCGACGTGACTTAGAGTTACTTAAATAGAACCCCGGGGAATCAGTCAGCAAATTCATAGCAAGATGGAGAGAAAAAGTAGGTACCATGACCAATCATCCTTCTGAAGAAGAACAAGTCAGCATTGTGAAGAAGAACTTCCTACCCCATGTCCGAGAAATAATGGAAGGACAATACTACCCTCACTTCTGAGCCCCCCGAGAAGCAAGAGAAGAAATCGAAAAAGATCAAACCCTTGGACCCTCATCCATTACCAAATCCACTTTCGAAAAACTTCCAACCAGATGCCCATTGTGACTTTCACCAAATTACTGGCCATACCACCGACCAATGTTTCCATCTTCGAAACACAATCCAAAACCTGATTGACCGGAGTATCATCACCCCACTAGGTAATACTACACCAAACACTAACCATAATCCACTACCGAATCATGCAAACGCCATCATCTTAGAAGAAGACTCGGAACTTGACCCATCCACATAAATCATGCCAAGTAAATCACCAGTCATACCCATATACTCTCCTAAACCTCTCTAAACATGCCCATATTTCCTCTTACACCCTACCATCTTTACCGATCAAACCTTATCACTCCTCACCAGAGCATGTATCATTGTCCGTACCCGTTTTGGAGGTAAAGATATGGAATTATCAGAAGTGCTGAACCAACTCTTAGAGTTCAGGCTGAAATTGACCTCCCGAATGACTATCGACTATCAGAGATTCAGTGAGTTGTTCTTAGAAGCTCGAAAATGGGCCCGAGAGTCGGACGGGTGGGTAGTTCCAGCCAACGAAGTTAGTATAGATGACCTGGTCCAAATCATGGCAGATTTGTTTTTACAATGCTTTGAAATTACAAGAGCACCTGATCCCTTCAGTCCTGCATTTCCCTGTCGAATGGGAAGAATTATACGAAGAGGCCATAGAAGTTGTAGAGTGTATTGACTTTGCATGGAAAGGTAATATCATTGCCACCGGATGGGGGGACGATTCTAAAGATTCAGATAAAGAGCCAGATGCAGGAAAGACTAGTCTGATAGCCAACCTATGCGGAATGATATCATTTAAGGAGCTGCTAGGAGAGATCAACCAGGTAGCTGAGTAACCCGATATCGATGAAGAAACATGGTTTATATTTTTTCCCTCTTCCATGAACCACATGACCAGGTCGGCGAGACATTACCAAAACCCAAACTTACAACCATCAGCAAGCGATAAAGGGAAAGGCGTTAAGAATCTCCCTATGCCAGAAATGACTTTTAAAGAAAGTAAGGTCATTGTTCAACTGAAGAAAACTCAAGCTAAAATAACTATATGGGGACTTTTTATGTCTTCCCAACTACACCAAAATTCCCTAATCAAGCTACTCACAGGTACCACAGTTCCTCTTTTAACCACACCAGAAAAAGTAGTGAACCTAGTTGGATCCCCGACCTCTACTCGAATGCTCTCCTTTTTCAAAGAAGAAATACCCAAGATTGGTCCCAACCACAATCATGCTCTTAATATCTCTATCAAAGTCATGGGAAAAATCATTTCCCCCTCTCTCAACGATAATGGATCAACTCTGAACGTGTGCCCATTAAGAATTTTAAACTGTTTGGGATTGAAGGTGAGCGATCTCGCTCCAACTTCTGTTGTCGTACGTGCCTATGGTAACACCCGCCGCGAAGTAATGGGGTCTATCAAACTTGTAATAAGGGCTGGCCCTATAAACCCCATTGTGGAATTCTAAGCCATTAACATCCTAGCCTACTTCAATCTACTACTTGGACCACCATGGATCCACAACATCAAAGGGGTGTCTTCTTCCCTTCATCAGAAATTGAAATTCTTTGCCAATGGACAAGTTATCACCATTTGGGGAGACAGTGACAACACTGAGAATACAAGCACCAGTAATCCGATAATTGAGATACAACACGGGGTGAATGATATGCTGCTATCTGGCTTCCAAGTCGAACAACTCCTACTCCCAGCAGGAGATGACTTCAAAGATAAGGTTTGTCCAGAATATGATCCCCATTGAAACGTCAATGTAATCCAAATATTCAAGAACATGCACTTCATGCCCGGACTGGGGCTAAGGCAAAGAAAATAAGGGATAACTGAACCTATTATGTTGAAAAAGGCATTTCCTCCTAGTGCTTTAGGATATCAGCCAACAGAAGAAGAACTCAGATTGATTTGTCAGCCTCCACTGAAGAGAAAGTTAGAATGCACCAGAACTATCCTCAAAGATTCCCTAAATGTAAGATTCATAAAAGAGGGTGAAGATTTCCTCTTCTGCGGCTTCCCTGAACCTTGGTATGGCCATGTAGATAAGAGGATGAAACCAGGAATGTAGATATTTTTTCAAAACATCTACCTGAGGGTCGAAAGTTCCCAACACTGTGTACAACCACTCACTAAAGAGACCATAGCTAATACCAGGGATTCTGAGGGTAGTGACTCTGAGGATTCTTTCACCTTGTTGACACAGGGGCTGACCTCTGCATGATCCACTCGGGGACTATATCATCAGATCCATCCTACCTCATCAAAGCTACTGCTGCATCTCTTCTCAATTGGCATGCTTCACCTGTGCCACCTTCTAATGTTCAACCTAACCCCAATGTTTATCCCCTTTCCCCTTTTGTTGTTTCCCCTAACTCTAATGTAATTTAGACCTCCTATGATGAGGTTCTCAATTTTTCTTTTCCTATCAATGAAATAAATAAAGATTTTGCGTATCTTGATGTTCCTTACATTAATTGCCTTGATTCTAATTAAACTCTTGATGATCATGGCTTTTCAAATGAATAATTCTTAACTAATCTAAATAAGTTTAATAATAAAAAAATAACCGCGTTCAAGTTAATGAAGATGAAACTGTTATTATTTACCTCGATTCTAGTAGCCAAATGCGTGAGATTAGGATAGGGGCTACCCTTGATGAGCACGAGTGCACGCAACTCGAAGAACTATTGAAGGACTTCGTAGATGTCTTTGCATGGTCCTACAATGATATGCCCAGCATTAACCCTGAGATAACACAGCATGAGATTCCAACTCTCTCAGAATGTAAACCAGTCAAACAGAAGATGTGAAATCTCCACACCTAATGGTCACTCAAAGTAAATGAAGAAGTAGTTAAGCAATTAAACGTGGGCATCATTCGAGTAATTGAATATCCCACCTGGCTAGTCAATATCGTACCCGTGCCGAAATCAGGAGGGAAGGTCCGCATGTGTGTTGACTATCGAGACTTGAACAAAGCCTCTCCGAAGGATGATTACCCACTACCCAACATCGATATGATTATGGATAATACAGTCAGTCACGCTCTCAAGTCATTTGTTGATGGGTTTTGCCGGATATAACCTGATCAAGATGCACCCTGATCATCAAGAGAAAACTGTATTCATCACCCCTTGGAGAACCTTTTGCTACACTGTTATGACATTTGGTCTAAAAAACATAGGGGCTACCTATCAAAGGGCTGCCACAACCATTCTACATGATCTGATACACAAGGAAGTCGAGGTCTATGTAGATGACATGATTATCAAGTTCAAGACTAGAGAAGGTCATGTTCTCGCTCTCTGAAAGTTCTTTGGACGACTACGACAATACCAAATGGGGATTAACCCGTAGAAATATGTCTTCGGTGTTATCAAAGGAAAACTCTTGGGATTTACGGTCAGTGAGAAAGGGATAGAAGTAGATCCTGCTAAGCTAAAATCCATACTTGAGATGCCACCTCCCCGAACAGAGAAAGAAATCCGAGGATTCCTTGGGAAATTAAAGTACATCAGTCAATTCATCAGCCAATTGACTTTCATTTGTGAACCCATCTTCAAGCTCCTCCAAAAGGATTCAACCAAAGTCTAGAACGAAGCTTGCCAAGAATCCTTCAATCGAATTAAGTAATACCTAACCCAACCTCTGGTGCTCATGCCACTACAGCCTGGTCTTCCCTTACTCCTATACCTAACCATGACCGATACTGCAGCCGGGGATTTAATAGCCCAATGCCTTGAAGAAAACTGCAAAAAAAAAGCCATCTACTACTATGCCAATCGAAAATTGGCCAGTTACGAAGTTAACTAAACCGCCTTGGAAAAAGCATGTGTCGCTCTTGTCTGGGTTACCCAAAAGTTATGGCAGTTCATTCTCACCTTCCCCCATCAGACTCGTATCTCGAATGGATCCCATCAAGTACCTACTCAAGAAGCCCACCCTATCCAACTGAATGGCCCATTGGTTGATGCTTTTAGCTAAGTTTGATATCACCTATGTCACACAGAAAGATATGAAAGGAAGATCCATCTCTGACTACCTTGTTGACTACCCTATAGAAGAAGCCGATGTATGGATTTATGAATTCCCATACGAGAATATCCATTGTGCCTCCTAAGAAGATCTTCGATGGTAAATGTTCTTTGACGGTGCTGCCAACAAAAAAGGATATGGCATTGGAATCCTCTTAATTTCACCTAATGACTCCCACACGCTGTTTGCCATCAAATTGGATTTCCCATGCACTAACAACATGATTGAATACGAGGCATGCATGGTAGGCCTCAAAGTTACCCTCAAGAAAGGAATTTGATTCCTTAATGTCTACGGGGATTCAGCCCTCATCATCAGTTAAGTACTCAGAAAATGTAAAGTCAAGGATGAGAAACTCTTACCCTTCCATGCCCACCTTAAATAACTAGCTTCCCAATTCCAAGAAATCACCTTCCACTACCTACTCCGAGCAAAAAACAACCTAGCTGACACCCTTGACACCTTAGCCTCCATGATTGACATGCCCGAAGGAATAACCATGGCCCCTTTCCTTGTCCAGAAACAAGACAAACCAACCCACTGCTACCACAGCTAGCTCAGCATGGAGGAAGAACCTGAAATAGCCGATTGCTGGTACTATGATATTTGGCACTTCCTCAAACACGGTAGGTATCTCCAAGGATCTGACAAGAAGGACCGAGCAACTCTCCACAGACTGTTCGCCCAGTACATTGTCTGTGATAAAACACTATTTAAGAGAAACTTCGATAGAACCCATTTACACTGCATCGCAGGGGCTGACATTAAAGAAATGATGCAGAAAATCCATAGAGGGGAATACGGACCACACATGAATGGGGACCATATGCTCGCCAAAAATATCATTCGATAAGGTTACTACTGGACTACCATAGTTCACGACTGCACAACCTACGTTCGAAGATGTCTAAAATGCCAACAGTTTTCCATCCTACAACACTTGCCTCCGTGAGAATTATACATGACCTCACCCTAGTCATTTTCCACATAGGGCATCGACATAATAAGTAAATTTACACCGAAAGCATCTAATGGGCATGAGTCCATCCTAGTCGCTATTGACTACTTCACCAAATGGGTCAAAGCCGAGTCATACACAGTTCTGAATGCCAAGAAAGTGGCCAAATTCATCAAGAAAAACATCATCTGTCGTTGTGGGGTCCCATATGAGATGGTACCAGACAATGGGTTACACTTTGAAGCAGAAGTTACGTAAGTGGTCGATGAGTATGGAATTCAAAGACACAAATCCTCTCCATACCGATCTCAAACGAGTGGGGTGGTCGAGGCAGCCAATAAGAATCTCAAATCCATCATTAGAAAGACGATCAAGAGTTATCGAGATTGGTCCGACAGGATCCCTTACGCCTTCTAAGGCTACCGTACTTCAGTTCGAACCTCTACTGGGATACCCCTTACTCTCTAGTCTACGACATGGAAGCAATCCTACCCGTGGAGCTTGAAATCCCTTCGCTACGCGTCATGATTGAAAGAAAAGTCAACGAGGAAGACTAGCATTAAAGTCGTCTTGACGAGCTGTCCCTCTTGGACGAAAGGAGATTGAAAGATTTATATCACAAATAAGGGTACCATCTCCGTATAACGCAATCATTCAACAAGAGAGTCAAGGATTACGGTGTTCGACAAGGGGACTTAGCCCGCAAAGAAATAATAAAGCCCAATTAGGACTCCAGAGGGAAATTTAAGCCCAATTGGAGCAACCCATACATAGTAAAGAAGATCACGTAGGGTGGCGCCACTGTGCTTACCGACTTTGATGAGGAAGAAATGACGCGTCCAGTCAACCTGGACCATCTCAAGAAATTCTATCCCTAGTCTGAAATCTCAGCGTTACAATTCTTCTCATCTCCCTTTTATTCTTAAAAAAATTTCTTCATTTCCCCTACCCAGAACTAGGTGGTCCTGATCCTCTAAAAACATTTTCAAAAAGGAATTTCAAATTTTTTCAAGACCCTCAGAGGTACGTAGGCAGCTCATCCCTTCACATGAGTGCGACCCCCTTCTTTTCACAAAATACTATCCTTTTCTTATCCTCGAGAACTACAGTTTATTTTAACATGTACGTAAACAAAAGGATTATGTATGCCTTAGTGATGAGAATAGATAGTTCAAAATGTAAAAGTCATCAAGAGGCACAGCCAGATGATCAAAAACTTATTTATTCCATTATTTGAAATTTTGGTACAATTACATCGACGTAAGGAGTCAAATGACTTCCCACGCCATCCTACACCTACTTTACCAAAAATAAACCCCCACTACTCCTAAACAACCAAAATAACCACAAAGATTCACAAAGTATACCCACAGCTGCCAGAAGAACTGCCTCCATCTCCCACATCCTGGGTTACCAAACCTCCCCTAACTGGAGGGAATATCGCTGACGCTCAATTGAGCGATACTAGCCTCAGAAAGATCATAATACCTCCCTCCAAAGTATCAAGGAAGGCAAGCCACCTTTGATCGATCTCCACAACCAGCATCTTGGTGACCACTCTCCTCCACAACCATTTCATATAGTCCCCCTGAGACATGCCAAACTCGTCCAACAGATTGAGAGGGGCGAGTCGACGGACGTCGATTCTCCCATAAAGAGCCCAGTCGCATGCGCATATGCTCCGTCAGGTCCTCTGCAGGAAACAAATCCCGTGTCCGCGCTGGCATAATTTTCTCCCAACCATATTGACGCAGAAGCCGCCAAGGAAAGTAGAAAGAGGTCTGACTGAGGCCAACTAGAGGGACATACTGATACTCTCCTAGATCCATAATGGGCAACAGTTCTCCCCACCATGGAACAGACCAACACAAGCCTAAAGCTCCGTGCTCTACAAACCAATTCTGCCAACTCTCAATGTCCAGGCGTACACTAATGAAATAGCGAGAGAAGAAGTTTAGAACCAATAGCAAGGAGGTACTCAGGGGGCACCACCACGTGAAATCTCTCAGACAACCACATAAACAACATCACAGGGCTACCTCTCAAAAAGTTAAAACGACCCTCCCTCCAGGCATCCAGGCCATTTAAGGTTTTATCCAGTATCACCGTTGCAGGATTGCGATGATAAGACATCTAGGAAATAATAGCCGCTAGTTGGGGGTCCACTAGCGTCTCCCCAGTCACCAATAGAACTTTTAAAATAAGGACCAGAACGATGGCCCCAACATATCCAGCATCACCCACATTTTGTGAATGAACGACCCGGAAAACCGTCAGAAGATAAATCATCCCTCTCGTAACCAACGGCCGAGCTTCCGAAGGAAAAATATAAATAAGTCTAGCCAGTAATTCCCTAGAAGAACAGGAAAATTCAGGCAAAGCTAGGATTTATCCCCAGCATGGCAGAAAATTTCTCGTAGGTAGGACAAATCTCATATAACCTGAAGCAAAAGACATGATCCTCAGGATACCATAACTCTATGGCCGCCATCAGCATGCTCCATTCTATGGGTCGGTTATGCCATAAAGATACTCAGCGCATGTGGAAGGCGTCATAATTGACATTGTATGAACACATCGCCACAAAGGCTTCGAGGTAGTTGGCAAACTCAAAGCTACCAGGGAGAGCCATCTTGCAAGACTATGAGATAATAAGAAAATAAGAATGTAAGAAAGAAAGGAAAGGAAGGTGTGAGGAGAAAACCCCCATTTACACCCCTATTTATACCCAAGAAATCAGCAAACCAAGACAAATAAGCTTGCAGAAATCGAAGGGGTGATCTCCCTACCAAGTACCAAACAAGTGCAATCAAAGATTTGGGTTGATTGGACTGGACTTATATGCCGATTGGCAACCCCCTATTTTGGGAAAATTCCCTTTTTCTTTTTTTGTAAAAAAAAAACTAATAAAAATAATTTCTTATCTTAAGGAAATTTAGGATTCCTTTTATACTTATACTTATACTTATGTTTTTACTTATCTCATTTTTAATAAAATCAATTTTTAAATCCTTTACGGTCTCAGCAGCAAAGTAAAAAGTGCATGTGTATTAATCACTAAATCAAAGAAAATTAACAAAAACTCCTTTTTCATTTGTACATATTTTTTCTCTGTTACATTGGCATTTTGCAGGAAAAGCAACAAAATAGAAAAACAACGGGACTCAGCCCGAACCCAATTCTGTTTCTCTCTCTCTCACCTAACTAACTATCTCTCTCTCTCTAAGAGCCCCCATCCCTGCGACGCACCCTTTTTCCACTGCTGCGAGATGACGTGCCCCCACTTCCAAAGCCAGACCCTTCCTCGAACAAGGCAGACGACATCAAAAAAGAAGGGATCGGAACCACCTCACGAATATGAGCAGTCACCAAAGATATCCAGTCCCCGATGTCCTTCAGCCAAGTGGTCGAAACACTGATATGCTGCGAGGAAGAATGGAAAAGATCAAATCAGTTAAGCACGAGGAAAAAGAAAGAAATCAAGGAAATAAAAAAAGTCATACCGTAGGCAGAAGGACCTCCTCCGTCAGGCCCAAATCCTCTAGGTCCATCGCATGAGGACGATGCTGTAAACGCACCGACCCTCCATCCGCTTGTCGAAGGTTGTAACTAGGGAATGAAGCCACACAAAGGAAGGCCCTGACATCGTCACCGTCACCGCGGACATGGATGCACCACCTGCGCTATGAGAGGACCCCACCTAATGACTCGATCCCTCCCTAGAGAGAGGCATCACATCATATATACTAGGAGGCATCAGCCAACGCGAGACAAAGTCCAAAGTGTATAGAGAGTATGGCTCTCCCATCATCGCAATTACCCGGGCATCCTCAGACATCTCCTGGACGCACCTCATGAACATAAGGGGCTTCTCCATTTGAACCACAACCTCATCCTCCACTATCTATCGAATTACCCTCTCCCCAGGATACCAGGAGTAGCCAAACTCATGCGCCAGTAGGCGCCACATTTGCTCATGTCCCCCAGTCACCCCGGTGTGCTGAATGGCCATCCCCCAAGGATAAAAGATCACCTTTAAATCCCTAGCAAAAGGAAGGATCAGTATCAATAAAAGATCATCAAAGGAAAAGAATAGTCTCAAGACAGAAGAATTCTTACCCGCTCTCTTGTCAGACCATTCAGGACCTGACGCACTATCTCCAGAGAAAGGGTCTTCTTCGATTGCCGATTAGACCTCTGCCACCGAAACATCTAGTAGAAGTCCCCCACAGATTCATCCTTCAAAGAAATCAATTGGGTGTTTAACCCAATCACCTCATAGAACCACATCTGCAAAGGACAAGGATCAACATCTGAAAAAGATCATCATGGAAAAATGGTCTCAAGGAAAGTAGAATATACCCGACCACCCACCGATCGACACTATTCCTTCACCTGCTCGAGGTACCCCAAAAGATCATGCCACTGCCGATTGGCACCCCTACATCTATGCCGGTCGACACACCCTGTAAAATTTCGTACAAAAAGTCCAAAAAATCCCTAACAATACTCGAAAAATTCCTAAAATTGCCAAATCCATTCTAGCACCTTGTTCACCAAGGAAAACATTTTTTTACACCCCAACGGAATTCTAGAGATTCATTCTCCCTAATAACATCTTTGAAAGACACTCTAAATTTTCCCCAGCTACAAATCCTCGGATCTTTCCCCCAATATCCAATGAAGACAAATCATCCCTAGTAGAGTCCCCAAATTTCTCGAAGAAAAAGTACACCTCTTTTAGGTCCGAATTAACCTCAGTCTTGGATCATCACCTTAGTTAGGTCAGAATTGACCTCGATCCTCGGTCGTCACCTCTTTTAGGTCAGAATTGACCTCGGTATTAAATCATCACCTCAGTTAGGTCAAAATTGACCTCAGTCCTTGGTCGTCACCTCTTTTAGGTCAAAATTGACCTTGATCTTGGATCGTCACCTCAATTAGGTCAGAATTGACCTCGGTCCTCGATCATCACCTCTTTTAGGTCAGAATTGACCTCGATCTTGGGTTATAACCTCATTTATGTCAGAATTGACCTCAGTCCTCGGTCGTCACCTCTTTTAGGTCACAATTGACCTAGATCTTGGATCGTCACCTCAGTTAGTTCAGAATTGACCTCAGTCTTAGATTGTCACCTCAGTTAGGTCAGAATTGACCTCAGCCCTCGGTCGTCACCTATTTTAGGTCAAAATTGACCTCGATCTTGGATCGTCACCTCCGTTAGGTCAAAATTGACCTCGGTCCTAGGTCATCACCTCTTTTAGGCCAGAATTGACCTCGACCCTCTAAATCAATCATCCACATCCCTTAGGTCCACGGAACTGACTTCCCCCCATCATGTGCTGTATATTCGATGGCCATCACTTGTTCCAAGCTCATCCATCAAGGGGATCTGTAGACACCACATTCTAGGACCTCTTAAGTCTCTCCTTAGACCCTTAGCAGTTCCCCTTTCCACCGCAAATCTAAGTTGCACTCCGAGTACCGATCTATAAGCCATCGGGTGCCCCTAGGCCCCATTTGACTCCGATTAACTCTATAGTCAGAGTGAGAGATCTTTGAATATTTGACGAGCTCTAAATACCCTTTCAAACGGTCCGTCTCATGCTCAAATTGGCATAACATTTAAGATAAATAGACCATTTCACAACCAAAAATTGATTCAAAGGCCATCGGGCACTCCCGGGCCCCGAGTTGACCTCAATCAACTTCACCATCAGAGAGAAATCTATTTGAATCTTCGAAGGGCACAGAAACCCTTTTCCAACGGTCCACCCCATGCATAAAATATCATAACCGTTCGGAAGAACGATCATTTTTCCCCCGAAAATCGATCCGGAGGCCATTGGCGCTCTCGGACTCTGTTTGACCAAAGTCAACTCTTGAACTCAAATGAGATTGAATGAATCTCCGAAGGTCACTAAATACCCTTTCTAACGGTCCGTCCCGTGCATGATTTTGACCTACGGTACGGACGAACGATCCATTTTACTCAAAGAGGTCACCGGATGCTTTTGGGCCCCAGTTGACCAAGGTCAACTTTCTGAACCAAATAAAACTCTTTGTAATGTCAAAGTAAATCTCCTAAACTTTCCAATGGTCCACCCTGTGCTCGATTCTGACTTACCATACCGACGAACGATTCATTTTCGTTCGATGATCTCCCGTACAAAAGACTGACGTGCGCTTCCGAGCCACATTTGATCCAAATTCAACTCCCGGGCCCGAGAGTGGTCCCAAGTACTCTCGAAGGCCTATGAAGTAACTTTCTAACGGTATGGCCCATGTGCGATTCGGATGAATGATTTGTGTGCTATGATCATTTTTCCCAAAAAGTCTGCACGGGACTGCCAATCGACATGTCCTGAACCCTGCCAATCAGCATCGTGTCAAGGGTTACCTGCCGATAGTCACACCCCGGGGTGGGTGATCAACACCCCCTTGGACCTATAAATACAGGACATGACCTCACTCCCAAGGTGGAGAGATGAAATCCATCAGCATCAGTGATCTCATCAACATTCTCTCAAAATTAGCAAAGTTCCATATGTGAAGTTCCATTCAAGCCTAAATACCTATCCTTTTCACACCCAATTTGGAAAATATCCTTCTCTGTCATCAACCTTCATCAACATTCAAAGTAGTTCATCCAAGATCAAAGTTCAAGCTTTAAGGGAAGGTCCAATTCCTTCTCCCTCTCTTTTAATCTATTATTTTTGCATAAGTTACATTAGATTCATAATCTAGTTTCAATTTAGTTTATACATATTAACATATATGCTTTTATTAGTATATTGCACATTTATTTTCCATAAAAAACCCCAAAACAAACAAAATAGGGTTATACTCATAAATTTCGAATGGAATTGTCCATCACACTTTTTCCAAAACCAAAAACACATTTTCTACACGTACACACATAATAAAATTCCATTCGAATCTATGGGATAAAACCCACCCCTATTCTATATTCGAACTACGTTGATTTTGATGCCTTTATAGGCTACGTAAGCGTCTCATATTAAAATCCGAGACTTGAATCCAATTTTCCAATTTCTCTTATTTTTTAAATTTCCTAAAATCCCTCATTTTCATAATTATCACACTTTTACATATATCATGATTATTTGCATTTCATCCAACACATTATCGTTTCCCAATTATGATCAATATTGCGATGAATGCTCATATTCTATCTTCTACATTTATTATTATTTTGGGAATATTCATGTGGTTGACCTCACCCTATCTTTTCCATGGTATGGGTAGAACGATTCCAATATCCATTATATAAACATATACACACACTTCACGAGGATAAATGAAAATATTAACGTTTTTCCATGAGAGACCGAAATTGCGGTGTGGGTGCCTAACACCTTCCCATTCCATAACTTAGCCTTGGACTTTTGATCTTTTGGTTTCATATACATCAGTTTGTCCTTGATGCCGCTCTCTCGAAGTGGCAACATGTTCTTTTGCCTGTTTTATGCAAAATTGGCTGGCGACTCCATCTCTTTACATTCACCCCACACCAATGATGATCAAAACACCTTTCTAAGAGGGGTGTGAGACCGCGGCGCAGTTCTTTATCGAGGGATCCTCACCCCCAAACACAGCGCTTGGGATGGCAACTACGTGTTCGAAACACAATTTTTGGAATGTCTTCCTCCCTAACGCGCAACTGATGATAATCGGGTCATAAGTCAATTTTAGAAAAGACCCTTGCTGCTCAAAGTTGATCAAATAGATCTCATATTTGGGGTAAAGGATACTTATTCTTAATATTTATTGAGTTTAGTTTACGATAGTCTAAAACTTCCATCATGATTCTTAACGAATAATACCGAAACTCCCCAAGGTGATGAATTTAGTCTAACAAAACCTCCTTCTAAAAGATCATCTAATTGGGTACGAAATTCTCGAAGTTTTAATGGATCCGTTCGATATGGAGGTATCGAAATAGGAAGTGTATCGGGATAAAGATTGATACAAAAATCAATTTCTCTAGAAGGGGGTAGTCCTAGTAATTCCTCGAGAAAAATGTCTGTGAATTGTTCCAACAGATTTGTAATTAAAGAAGAAATATGGATTTGGAAATTTGAAGGTTTTGATGGACTTGATCCTTGAAACATAAAAAGACAATTATCTTCGTTTCGAAAATGAATTTTCTTAGCTTAACAATCGATATAAGCGTGATTTTTTTTTGTGAAAAATTATGTATATATATCAACAACGGAAACTACAACAAGTACACATAGAGATGAAACCCATCACCTCCCCTAGGGGTATGCCCCACGGGGGAGAAAACCAAAAACAAGTGAAACAAGTGCAAGAAGCCACACACCCCGCGATCCCCTACTCAAGAACACTCTCCGGGATACCCCAGTTCATGCAAGCCATCCAGTTCTCAAATCTCCTCGTCCCCTTGCTCCAGATTGCGACTCCCGCTCTGATCATAACTTCGATGTCTCTGACAATGACATCCTTGCTCTTGGCCACCCGCTTAAAATGTCTGGCGTTACGCTCCATCCAAAGGCAGTACACAGTAGAGGAGAAAGAAATATTCCTAATACGATTATAAAAACTCGTCCCACTGTAACATGAAATAGCATGAGCCAACTCACCCTCCCAATCCAAAGCCCCTCTGTACTCCTGATTCCTGGTTCTAACCTCCTCCCAAACCTCCTTCGCAACTGGACACTCATTGAAGACGTACGGTATGGACTCTACCCCGATAGAGCAGCTACAACACACGTTATCATCCGAGATGCCCCAGTTATAGAGCTTGTCCTTGGTGTGAATCGCATCCTTACAAATCATCCAAAGAACAAAAGCACATTTGGGGATATTACCCTTATTCCACACAATTTTGTGCCAGGGAGCAGGAGGGAGGGTGGGGGTTATCTCCTCGTAGGCTGATCTGATAGAAAAATCCTTCTGGTTTGGAATCCAGACCACCTCATCAATAGCACCATGCCTAATGCCGGGAAAAACCGCATTCCTAATATCCAAGAGCTCCCAAGTAACCACCGTTGGCCATCTCCACCTCCCCTCGACAATGTAATCAGCAACCAAAGCCTTATGGTTACTAGTAGCGTCATAGATAACACGGTCCCCAAACAAAGGATGAAGTGGCCCCAGAGGGTGCCAGTTATCGTGCCAGAAAAAGGTATCCCTACCGTTACCAATACTCCATCTGATGAGAGGTCTGATGAGATGTCTCAACTGCATCATCTTCCTCCAGCTCCAAGACGAGTTGCTGGCTATATTAATAGCCCACAAACTTCTTCTCTTCAACTTATACATATTGCACCACTTAACCCAAAGGCAATCCTTCTTGCTACAGAGGTTCCAAAGCATCTTCATGATGGCCGCCACATTCCACCGCTCAATGCATTTGATACCCAGTCCGCCGCCCTCATAGTTATTACAAAGATCATTCCAAGCTACCTTGGCCCCCGAATGTTTAAGATCGGAACCAGTCCATAGGAAATCCCTCATCAGCTGCTCAATCTTGAGAATAACCCCCTTAGGCAAGTACTGCAATCCTCCTTCTTGAGTCTGGTGGTGATGAGAGGAACCCCGAGGTAGAGGAACGGGGGGTTGCTATGACCAAAACCAAGAATATCCCCGATCTGCGCGATCCGATCCTCCTCCAATCCCGTGCAATAAAAGCTACTCTTACACAAATTGGGAGTGAGGCCCGCAATACTACAGAAATCATCAACCGCCTTCTTCACAATGGTACAGGAGGGAATGTCCCCCCCCCACACACACAGAATTATCACATCATCGGCGAAACATAAGTGGTTAAGCCCCACTTCCTTACACTTGGGGTGAAAGGTAAATAATGGGTTGGTGCTAGCTTTGTCCAAGATACACGAGAGAGAATCCATCACCAGAAGGAAAAGATAGGGAGATAGGGGGTCACCCTGCCTCAACCCTCTCCTTACCTCAAAGAAGCCATGCAGGTGCCCATTCAGACTGATAGAGAACCTGGTGTTAGTCATACATTCTCTAATCCACCCAACAAAAATGGCAGGGAACCCCAGGTGAGTCAGCAAGGTGAAAAAAAATCCCCAATCCACCGTGTCATACGCTTTCAGCAAATCAATCTTCAAGGTACATCTAGGCGGGCTAAGCTCACTATGGTAATTCCTCATGACCTCCTGGAGAAGAAGGATGTTATCAGAAATAGATCTCCCTTTAACAAAAGAGGCCTGACTCGGATTGATCACATGGGGGAGGATAGGCTTAATCTTGTTGGCAAGAATCTTCGATATGCACTTATAAATAGTATTGCAACAAGATATGGGTCTGAAATCATGCATACCGTTCGGAGTGGTAACCTTAGGGATAAGGGCGAGGGCAGTACAATTCCATTGCCTAGGCAGGTAGCTACACCTGAAGAAGAACTTAACAGCCTCAGTGACGTTATTCCCCACAACCTCCCAATTCTGCTTGAAAAAGAAGGCATTGAATCCGTCGGGACCCGGGGGCTTTATCCGACCCAATGGCAAACATAGCCCCCTTAATTTCTTCATCATCAATGGGCGCAATCATAGTCGCGGCGGCCACATCACTGACTCTTTTCACAACATTCGCATCCAGAATGGGAGCAGGGTCCGCACAGGTGCTTCTATAGCCCAGAAGGTTGCGGAAGAAACCCACTGTCGTATTAGCCACTCCCTGAGAGCCTTCAACCCGCACCCCATTCTCATCCTCAATGATGATAATCTTCCTCCTAGCGGTAGCTTGATTGGACCTCTTATGGAAAAAGGAGTTATTCCCATCCCCCAACTGTAGCCACTTGACTCTAGACCGCTGCTTATAATAAGACTCTTCGGCGCTTCTGAGCTCCAGGTAAGCTGTCAACTTCTCCCTCTCTTCCAGTTGAAAGCTAAGATTGCTCCCATCACTGTCAAGTCTAGTCTGCACATCATCAAGCAACCTCTTAGCCTCCTCCACCCTCCTAGAAAGCTGGCTATATAACTTCTTATTAAAGTCTTTGAGGTTAATCTTCAATCTACGCATCTTCTTACTCAATCTCACCATGGGATTACCCACATCATCCTCGTACCAAGACTCGGTCAGAATATCCTGGAAATCAGCATGGTCCATCCAAAAGTTATAGAACTTAAATGGCTTGGGCCTATTCGGTTCCCCGGGAGCAAGCAAGATAATGATCGGGCAGTGATCCGAAACACCCTGAGGAAGAACAGTCGCCTGAGACTCCGGAAAGTAGGTACTCCACGTGTTGTTATGAAGAACCCTATCTAATCTCGATTGGACATTGTCCCTACCCCCTGGCGATTATTCCACGTAAACCAAAGCCCATTCGTCGTCATATCATCAGCCTGGATGTCATTAATACACTGATTGAATGCCTCCGTAGCACCCACGTCAATGCCATGCATCCCGCTTTTCTCTTCATTGGTTCTCACAACATTGAAGTCCCCCATAAGTATCCAAGGCTGCCCATCAGTGCAATCCCTATTGACTTTGAGAAACTCCCAAAGAGGCTCTCTTCCGTGAGGTAAGTTCTCCCCGTAAATGAAGGTCGCAAAAAACTCGCAATTACTACCACAGGCCTTCACCCTACACAACATGGCTTGAGGGTGAGATTGGACCATTGTTACCTTCAAACAACTAAGATTCCATCCTACAATCACCCTGGCAACACCCTTCCCTAAAGGGCAGTTATCAATGAGATCCCAATGTAAAAAACAATTATTTTTAACATTACATAAATTTTCCTTCCTAACTTTTGTTTCCACCAAGCAAACAATGTCAAGTTGTTGGTCAATTATTAACTTACTAACTTCCTTCTGTTTATGCGGGGAATTAAGACCCCTAATATTCCAAGACCCTATCTTAATCATCAGGTTTTGTTCCCCTTCCCTTTTCTCCAGTTCTTGCCACCAGAGTGGTTCGCCTTAGTCATCTCTCCCTTATGCTTGTAGGCAAGCTCATCCACGACCATTACTCTCCTAGCAAGTGCCGAAGGTTCTGGAGTTACCTCAAACTGACTGTCATTGTCCACGACGCTAAACTGGTTGGATAACCATATCGTGGGTGAGACCACGCTAGGGGCAATCTCACAGACCTCCACAGTGCCCCTAACCTCCTCCTGAGCCTTATTCATCACACCCGACGGCTCTCCAATCTCCCGGACAGTAACTGGGATAGGCTTCCTCGTCACCAGTTTCCATTCAGAACATGCATGGGATTTGGTCATTTTAGCACCAGCTTCCAC
This sequence comes from Sambucus nigra, assembly GCA_949130495.1. NCBI lineage: Eukaryota > Viridiplantae > Streptophyta > Magnoliopsida > Dipsacales > Adoxaceae > Sambucus > Sambucus nigra. The sequence continues at coordinate 173,130,397 of OX422222.1, read as the reverse complement.
AATAGTTTTTGGTACCATGTTTAACGTGCATGTAGTGATATTGTGGCCAAAAACGAGGCATTTAGTGCACGAAGGTGGTTTGGCTTGGAATTCAACTCGCACCGGTGCACAAACGCCGTCCTCCATAACAACGTTGATGCTATTGGGATATGTCTCCTTAGCTTCGACCTCTATGCAAACTCGAGCGTAAGAAATTCTATTCATCTCCTCCGTGACAGCGTCGGTAAACAAAGGGACTCCTACCGAACTCGCAATGTAACTGAGTCCTTCCTCCGTCCACAGCTGGACGGGAATGTCGTGAAACTTCACCCATATGGGTATCTTCTTCACTGTTTCCTTGTGGAAGCTAAAGCTAGCATGCCATTTTTCCAGAATAATTGACATCCCCGCAAAATGCCACGGGCCATTGTCAAGAACCTCATCCCGTTGAGAGGGGTTGTCAAAAAGAAAGAAGAAAAAACCATTGTCGTGTGCTATCACTTTGGTCATTCCAAACTTGCTCCACAGTCTGGTGGCGGCGTTATTAACGTAGGAGAAAGGAAGTTTTTTCCCCAAAAAATAACCCACCAAACTATTCTCCCACCTTTTATGGCCTCCGGTAGCAACTGCAGCGGGAGGCGTTACCGTGATGACAGAATCCACAACAGAAGGCTGGTGGTAGGTGAGACGAATCCTAGGTTGTTTCTTAACTGCCGCTACAGTGCTCCACGTCCTATCATTGTGTCTCGGCAGTTGTTGAGAAGTCAGTTCCGTCTGGAGAGTTGGGGCGCTCGTCAGTTTAACTGACAGCTTTTCCGTGTCAACAGAAAACTTTCCCATCCTCGTACCATTGAGCCCAGAGCCCGTACCAACCCCTATATCTGATCTATGTTCCTTAGTTTCGTCAGCAACACTCAAAGCCACCACCTCACCCTCATTCCGCCCATCAGACTGGCGGTTGAAATTAACGTCAATGGCCGGGGAACCTTTCCCATAGTTCTCGTTGCCCGTAACTTTGGTCAAAATGGCCTGGCCATGAACCCCGGTGCCGGTGATGGGAGTCAATACAGGAACAGATTCGGGCGGTGAAGTGGGAGGTCCTATCACAGCTCCTAACCCCCCTGGGTTGTCAATGAGTTCTACGGCAAACTGACCGTCTTCTAACTTTTCGAAACCAGCCACCACCTGCGTAGGTCTGGCAAGTCTATCACCTGAAGGTTTGACCGTGGTTACCATGGAGGATTAGATAGTGTGAGTAAGGTAGGAAAGGGTGTATAGAAGGTGACGGGAGGCTTTTTGGAGCATGTGGTTCTAGAGAGAAGTTGGAGCATTTCTTTTACCGCATATATTTCTTTGTTTTGCATGAGCTCCTTGTCCGTTCGATATAAGCGTGATGTCTGGATAAAACATCCATTTTGATAATAATATCTAAACCACGAATATATAAGACTATCAAGTTAACAAAAACGGTTCCTAGACCAAGGTGAATTTTACAATTTCTATAACCTTGCGTTGGTGTATTGATTTCACATGTTGGTAACTTAGTATTCAATGGAACAGTTAAAGATATTGATGATAATCGTAATAATTTGGATAGTCTAAGGCTAATAAAAGAATACGTAGATCCTGTATCAAATAAATATGTGTAAGAACATGTTGAAAAATTATCATACCTTCTACTACGTCATGTGTATTTCGCATAGGCCGTATAACATAATTCCTCCCATGACTCAGAATTATTTTAACTCTCCATGTAAAGTTTGGCTTGGAGTGATTCTGGACAGAACGAAATTTTGGATTTTGTGAGGGTTTATTTGGCTGGCGATAGATTGGAGCTGACTTTAACTTAGGACATTGGGGATGAATATATCCTATTTCATGACACTCGTGACAACGAATTTCTGAACGGGTTATGTTATGATGGATCTGGGAATAATCTTGTCCACTCGAGTTTGCATATGGATGAGGTCTAAAATGAGATTGAGTTTTAATGACATGGTTATTTCTGGTGGTTGGGAGTGAACATCGGATTGTGGTAGAAGAATTACATTCCACAATGGCCACAGCATTAATCAATTAAGACTACTCACAAATTTGTGACGGAGCGATTGAATTCTTAACTCTCGAATGTAATCATCTTTCAAACTGCTTGCATTTCTTTATCACAGTATCCACATATTCCAGAGCATAGCGAAATAATTCGGTGAATCCAGACTCATATTGGGCTATTGAGAGGTTAACTTGTTGTAATTTTATGAAATCAACGGTTTGTTGATATCACTCCGTCTCAGGAAAATACTTTTTGAAGAAAGTCTCCTCAAATTGCTTCCATGTAAAATTAACAACATTCTTATTGCGCGACACTGCTTGCCACTAGAAATCAACTTCACTTTCAAATATATAAGCAACTAAAGTTACTCAGAGATTAGCATCTATACCTACACCATTCAGAATTTTCACAATTTGGCGCATCCATTTCTCAACTTCATTAGCACCCGACTTTCCAAGAAAAGATGGGGGTCCTTGCCTTAGAAATTTTTTAAGAACATTCATTTTATGAATTTCTTCGAAAACATCCTCAGGAGTAGAATGAGTAGTATTTGTTGTCGGGCTAACGCGATAAGTTCCTGAAGACATCGCATGATTCCTTTAGTTTGAGTTTGTTCAGGTTGAGTTCTAGCAGAGGGGATTTGAGTACTAACCATCCTAAAAAATAAAACAATTTAAATAATAAGTGTTATAAACAAAAATGAAGTAACTAGCCTACTATATTTCACATAAAAAGTTTATATGGTACAATACTATTATACATCATAACCCGTGTGTTAGTGCAGTTAAAGTTATATAATTTCTACAACATTTTACTATATATAACTTATACTAAAACAACTTTTAACAAATGATTCTTTTAAGTGGGAACGACTGATTCGTCACTGGAAGTAGACTCTGGGATGACTAGATAATCTCCTTAATCTGCGTCATCAGTCAAGTCACCTGATTGCTGGAGGAATAACCACCATGAATTTCACCATTGGATGTAGCCTCCAGGTACATTGGTCGAGTTGGGGTTTCGTTTGCAAGTGCCAAATTTATGGCCTCTTGTAGTATTACTGGATCATTGGAAAAATCATCTACCTTTCACATTACTTACATTTCGCTTAGAACTCAATTGGTCAGTACCTGCCTCTTAATCTCATTAGTGAACCTACCCAATCTTCTTTGACTTCATGGATCATTTCCCTTAACCTTGCTAGCGCTTACTCTCTAACACATGTTTCCCATCTATTGTCTGATTTGAGGTCTATATTAAAAAGGAATGTATCCCATGCGTCCATGCTGTAAAATAGAATTACCATATAATAATAGTAATAAAACAAGTTACGAAACATAAAATAACTAATATCTTATTTATTTCCTGCATAGAATGCTAACCCAACGATATGTTTAGATTTAAAACATGCTCTGATATCAACTTGTCACACCCTACTTTTCGGTGTGAATGAACAAGAAGTACACATAAAGAAATGAATCAAAGCTAAGGCAGAATAACAGAACTTTATTTATTACTAATAGGTGTACATAGGGTAGAACCATCATAGGGGTGAGTTACATGTTTTTAGTACAAACGATAATATAGAAAATTGAAAAGCGCCACTCCTTGCTCCCATCTAGATTAATCTCTGCCTATACGGTCACATACGCAAACAGGTGATCAGTTTCTGTCACTACTAGGGAAGAGATACTATCCCTTTTCTCCATGCGCATCTAGAGAAGGAATGAATTAGCACAAATATGCTAAGCATATTCTACCAGTTCTATAACAAGTATATAGATTTAAATGAGAGTTAGAGTGTGTATAGAATAAATGTTTAAAACGTTGACAATAATAAGCACATAATTATAATACCCCGTATTTTAATAATTTTTAAAATGAGATAAATTAAAAGTAAATGGGCTAAATCAATGGGGATTAATTGGAATTATATGTGAAAATAATTGGAATTAATCCAGATTGAACATTACAAGAATAAAGTAATATGTGATTGATATTAAATATTACTTAGTGATTAAAAGTAATATATGATTATGACTTTATAAAAAAAAATCGGGATTTATAAATACGACGATTACGGTAATTAAGTCAGGACGTGCATATAAGTTGTGTCGGGATTATAATTGAATAGAATGAAAAGTAAATTATTTTTATGTCATCCGAATGGTCATTTTGAGTGCGCCAAAATGTCTGGAGGGATTTAAATAGTCAGAAAAGTCTACCCGGGGTTTAATTTGGGTCTCGGGCCAATTTGGAATCGAATAAACACCCCAAAGAGGTATTTTGGTCATTTTACTTAGGATATGAATAGTACTTAAGAAATTTAGGTATTTTTATATAAGTTAAGAGATATGTTAGCTAAAGGTTTATTCACCAAAACTCTAAGAGACATCCATTGAGGAAAGGGAAAGATTTATCGAGGAGAGGAAGGGTTGTTCTAGGAAAACCAAGGGACAAAGGCACCTTGCACCACCACCGTCGCCACCGGAGAGTGACCGAAAAAGAGAGGAACACCATAGCATCATCTTACCCAAAGGTTTAGACCTACGAAATCAAAGGCAAGTGTTTTAACTCTTACAATCTATAGCATGTATGTTGTCCATGGTAGATAGAAAAAAGATTTTTTTTTTAAGTTTTATAAATCAAAGATGAATTTTGATGATTTTGATTTAATTCTTGAAATGGAAACCATGTAGTATTCATCTCTTGTTGATATTATAATTAACATCACAAAACTTGGGTTTATTTGATGAAGAAATTTGGGGTTTATACGTGTTCTTGAGTAAGAATGATAAAATGCAGATTTTCTGAATTAAAATGGGATTAGCATGATTAATCAAAATTTCATGATAATTTTGATATGATTTTATGTTATAAATCACGTACATACTTGGGTATATCAGTTGGAAAGAATTATAAGGAGTTTGGGATCATTTGGTATAGGTTTTGAGGATGAATTATGTTACAAGTCGTAGGTAGAAATATGTAGAAAAAGGACGAACATTGTATGATAATTTTAATACTTTTTAAAGTGAAAATCGGTAGTGTGCATGCGAGTTATTATATAAAATCACGTTTTGCACAACTTTGTAGTTTTAAGTTTTTTCAAAATCGGAGCAGAAAAGCCTCAAATTGTAATTTTATATTTCTGGGTAGATCGTAACTTTATCGAGAAAAAGGATTATTAGGAATTAAAATATAATCCGGACTTGTTATAATGAGTCTGGGTTTTGGACCAATAAATATGGGTTGAAGGTAGCTACGGGAATAATTATTTAAATCCTTTCGGTTAACAAGGTATGTTAGGAGTAGTGGAAAATGTGAATAAAATGTGAATTATTAGTTTATGGGATAAACTTGAAATATACTACGTGTGGGATTTGTATATGGGATGAGAGTATACCCATTTGTTAATATATATACATAGGTGGAGCGAATACCTACAATATAATTGGCGTTTAAATTACCATGATACGTAGGATATTCGAGATATAAGTATACTAAGTATGCGCCTTGTAATATGGGAAGCCCTATTGTTGATATATATAGGTCGAGTGTATATCTATATGGTGATTTGTGTGTATGACATACCTAGTCTACTTGCTATCGACGGGCGGTTTGCGCGTTGAGGACAGTCGTATCCTGATGAGCCTTAGGGGGGATTTTTGACTTGTGCCTCAGAACATAGGACTTAGGTTGGATTGCCATGTGTGAAAACAATGGTATTGAACGGTCATTTGGGTGCGTAGGTATGTGCGTAGCCCAAAGGCTTAGGACTATGTTTGCCTCCAATATTTGTGTTTATTATTTATGGTTCAAACCGACAGTCCTTTGTACAGTGACGAGATGTACCCGGACATGATAACAAAGTATGCATGCACCGCAGATGAGTCTCGGGGTGCAGTGTTGTATATATATAATAGAGTGAATGTATATATATACATGTGATATTATCTACTTGTGAATTAAGTAGACATGAATGATAATGAAATCTGAAATGAATTAAGTTGGTGAACACTTAATTATATTAAATTAAAAAAGTTCTTAGCCATGTTAAAGAGAAATCGGATATATATGTATTACTTATATTGCTAGAGAAATACGTGGGAACTATATTCGAATATGTTTAGATGTTAGACTGGAAAGAACTAGTTAGCATGGGAATAGTAACTAGTAGGGTTTGAAGGTACGTTAGGCATGCACACTAGATGAGAGGTGAGAATCTCAAGAGAGAGTTCGAGAATCTAACATGTACATAATAATTGCTTAATTGCACTTGTTAATCAGTTGCTATTTTTAACAATATTTTACCATCGGTCTCTAACCCGTTTTCTTGAATATTCTCGCCTCCCTTGTATCTTATATATTAGTTGTCCAGTCACAGGAATGTCGGGCATAGAGGATTGGATACTTGACGTACTATGGATGCTATGGAGTTGCAGACTTTGCTTAGGCTTTTTCATTCTCTTGATTCATACATCCGCAGTAGTTAGTTCATGAAGGGCATGTTGCCCAAGGATTTTAGTTATTTCGATTCTATCTCAGAGAGTGGTATTACTAATGTTAGTTTTGATACATTCAGTTTATTTGGATTGTTGTATTGAGATATTTAAACTGGGGAGTTTATTCTAGATACATTTAATTCAGTTGCGATGTTACTTATCTATTATGCATTGTTATGGAATGGATTACATGAAATTGTTTGTAATGGTAAAATGAGATTGTATTAAATTAAAATTTGAAAGTTTTTACCACCAGCTTAATTGAGTTTTAGGTGATTAACAAAAAGAAAATGTTTTATGCTAAGAATGAACCAACTGCATACTCTTATTTAATTGGGTATAGGACTGATCACCCGGTATTTAATTGAGCAGGGTGTTACCAAAGTCCCATACTTACCAGTTTATAAGAACATCGAAGTGTTGGAACTAATAATCTCATACTTACTAGTCCGTTTAAAAAATAAAGTTCATTACATTTTTTTTAGGACCATGTAAAGAAAGTCAAGGAGTTTTGAACAAATAATCCCATACTTACCAGTTCACTAAAGGGTATAGAAGTAGTTAAGCCATCGGTAAAACCATCATATTAAGTAATTAAGCAAAAACCTATGGGAATAGTAACCGGCTATGCACACAATTAAAGTGGGACTCATACATATGTAATAATATTCACGACTCTCAATCATCTGAGACTAGTAGGCCAAGTAGAAAGTTTCATGGAATAACACATCAGTCTATTCCCTAGTTAATACTGATGCTTAAAGTAAAAATATACAAAGTGCTAGGGTAACTGAATTAATATGAAACATGATACCAACTATTAGATGAGAAGGGTAAAAATTGATTATTTAGTTAAGTTTGAATACTGTTGATAAATTCAAATACTGTTGATGTGTTGCAAAATATGTAGTATGGCAGTATAATAACATGCACATACTAAGGGTAATTAGGGTCTATCACATAGCGATTTCAATAGCAGTATGTCTAATACGTAAAGAATATGTAATACCCCGTATTTTTGTGATATTTATTTTTGGGATTAATTAAATTAAATGTGAATTAATTTGGGAATTAATCCGGATAAAATACTAACGAGATGTGAGTTGGTATTTGATTATAATGTGTATATATGACTATATATGATTATTGAACTATGAAATTTGTCGTGAGATTGATATACGGCAATTTGGGAAATTTTGTTGAGACGCGTGTGACAGTCGCGTCAGGAATATTATTATTTAATTAAAAAGTGAATTTTATTTCTATTAACCGTATGGTCGTTTTGAGTGCGCCAACGCGTCTGGAAGGGTCGAGATAGTCAGAAAACATGAGCCGGGGGTTTAGTTTGGGTCCCGGGGCATTTTTAGGCCATGCCGGCAACGTATAAGGGTAGTTTGGTAATTTTGAATTTTTGGGAATTAAAACCAACGAAAATTAGGAATTAAATCTGATTTGGTAATTACCCACTAAACCCACTAACTTCACCTTATGACCTTATGGGCTACGGGAGTTATTAGAATTAGTTCCAAGAGTTCCTAAGGCAAACCCTAGCCACCATTGTCACCTTGGAGAAGAAGAGCTTGTAGAGAGAGGAGAATTCTGCAGAGAGAGAGAGAGAGAAACTCATCAATTCGTCATCAAATTCAGAGATACACATAAGGCAAGTGGTTTAATTTCGTTTATTACAAAGAATGTTTCTTCCATGCGTAGGAAATTGACAAAATTTGTATTGTTCTTGGGAGTTGATAAAAACCCATTAATTGGAATTAGAACTTTATATTTTGATGAAAGGATTGCATGTAGAATTGTGTTAGGAGGATTATTCTAATGGAAATACACCTTGTTCATAACAAAAACGGATTTAATTATACCCATTGGTGACTTTAAAATTTTAGGGTTCATGTTCATATGATTTGGGGATAAATGAAGGAATTTGATGGTTCAATGAGGTTTAGGAAGAATTGGCCCTATATAATTGTTTAATTATGACCTATGATTGTTTGGTATAGATTAGAAACCTTAAAATAATGTTAGGACGAATTGTATATGAGATTAGAGATGAAGAAAGTTGGAAAAACGAGAAAAGGAAGTTCTGGGCTCGAAACTGGCCTCTCATTAGAAGACCTACCCAGGTCGTTCGAACGAGCTCGTTCGAACGAGCTTCTAACGAGTTGACAGTTTGCCTTCTAACGAGAGTGATGTTCGTTCGATGCCTTTCGTTCGAACGAGACCTTGTTAGATACCCAGTTCGTTCGAACGAACTCTCGTTCGAACAACCTCGTTCGAACGAGACTTCTAACTAGCTGACAGTTTAGGCTTTTGGCCTGTTTTGGTTTCGCGTGTCCCGTAACCTTGTTTAATTGTAGAGATACCATTCCCTTGATGATAAATTGGTATAGTTGAGATATTTGGGATATAATGAGGAGTAAAACATAGAAGGGTGACTTGAACCAATGGAAATTATGGATTAAGACGTAAGTGTCTATTACGACGTGAGGACAATTGACGGCTTATATAATTATATTAACCGGGAATATGTAATTGTGTGACATTATAAGTCGGTACGAGAATGAGAAGTGTACCACAAATAAATTACGATGATTACTAAGATGTGTATATACTTAGTATACGTATATGATTTTATGTGTATGACATACCTACCATACTTGCTATCACGGGAGGTTACGTTCGCTTAGGGCCCTCTAATCCTTGTGTTGCCCGGATTTAGATTGGTACCTCGAGAACATAGGTCAGAGAAGGACTTATTGGGATGTTAATAAGTCTGCTGATCGTGGGAGCGTAGGTATGTGCGTGACCCATGTGATGTGACTGTGTTCGCCTCCATTGTTTGTGATTTACTATTATCTGAGACGATTCCTGAGAGATTCGGAATGCGTGATCCTTATGTACGTGATGTACCGGGATGGATAGCAGAGTATGTGTGCACCGCAGCTTGGTCTCGGGTGCTTGTATTGTATATTTATGGCGTGACTAATATACACTTAAATTAATGAGAACTTTCATGTTGGTATTGTGCATATAATTACAGAAACGCTTTGAGTAACTAGTAAGGGATAACCTGTAATGAATTTTATTACTAATAATTGAGAACCTGAGTTAAGTAAAGCTCTCTATTTATTTGATAACGCTAGAACGTATAATGGGAATTGAGTATTAAGGGATAGAACTTATTACGGTTTGGTTAGATATGTATGTCACTTATATGGGTACGGTACGTTAGGAGTGCACAAATTAGTCGAGAGGTGAGTACTTCATGTGAGTGCACGTCCTAACATGTATTTTGCATTCATTGTTTTAATGTTATTAAAACACTTGCTGTTTTTAAAATAATCCCCACTTCGGGCTCTGACCCGTTTGCTTTCAAATCTATTTTTGTAAAAACCATTTTAGGTGCCCAGCCACAAGGACACCATGCTTAGGATCCTCATTCAGGTGACGAGCTGTAGCTGTTTGTGGGAGTTACAGGACTTTGCTAGTAGACGCTTCATCTATCTTGAATCTATATTCAGCTTTCATCAATTGTAGGGCATGTCGCCCATTTCTATTAAAATCATTTCCTATTTCAGATTTTCAGACTTTTGGCATGTAATTAATTCAGGTTACATTGTTTTACTTAGTTCAGTTGTGGGATTGTTGTGAGGAGTTTTCCTCCGGACTTATTATTAGTTTGTTGGTTATTTTATTGCTTCGTTATGGTGAATGATTTTTATTCTTTCATTATCCTCTTATTGCATGTTAATCAGAGTTAACTTAACATTTGGCAACTCACTTTTTAAATACTAGGTGGTTAGTGATCATTAAAAATGTTTTTCGACAGTGATGCTATTAACTGGACCAACTTGGCATTTTGTATTAATTTTAATAAAGGAGTAGCTACCCGGTATTTAATTAGTCGGGGTGTCACAGAATACTATTGAAAAGGTAGCAAAAACCCAATTGCTTGCTATTCAGTTGGCTTGATATCAAACTAGGATATTTGAAAGAGATGGGGCTTGATTTTCTATATCCAATGTGTGGGTATGTAAATATTTGGGGATTAGTCAGTCAGTTTTGTACTAAAACTATCTCTTTTAAAGTTTTGGGGGTTTATTTGTAATTATATTGGAACTTTAAAATATTGGACTTATGATCATTATTGAACTTTGGTGTAAGAGACTTTTTCTCTTAAAATATTTTGTAGTATGTATAGAAAAAATTTGGGGATCAAATTCATAAGTTGGGAAAGTTGAGAGGGGTTAATTTATAAATTTAGAAAAGTTTTCTTGAGTTAAAACCTTGTTTTTGCATAACTTAAGCTAGGAATATCCAAACATGGTCTTACCTTATATCATTTTTCGCATAAAAATTTAATAAAAATTTTGGAAAAAAATAAGAAATTCCTAATTGACCACCCGCCCTCACGCGCATGGTCAAGGTTTCTGAACAAAAGTTTTCATCTTCAACCTCTCGATTTTTACTTTTTAGGGTTTCAATTTTTAGCAAGGTTTTCTCCTTCGTTGCTATACCATTTGAGATGATTCGTTAACCTAATTTTTCATGAGGAATTCAAATATATAAGTTTTGTGGATTGATATTCAGTATAATTCAAGTTCCAAAACTGTGTTTTTTTTCCTGAAAATTTGACTTGATATTCATAGATTTCTAGAGTATGGCAAGGTTTCTTATGAACTTAGGTTGTTTTCTGCTATATATGAGAGTATTTTGATTTTTGTTTCAAAGCTTAAGATGGATTATACATGAAGAATTTCGGATTTTCAGTTTTTGAGTTCAAAATACACTTTTGGTTGATTTGAGCTCTACATGGACATTCGTGGATTTTAACCATTACACTCAAGATCCTTAGGTTATAATGAAGTTATATGTGGCTTCAAATCAAAGTTTGATGCATTATATCAGGATTCACCATTAAAGAGCTTTAATGGTATTTCTACCCATTTTTGCTATCCTAGGTTATTCTACACATAAATGCTTGCATATTATGATTGTTCTAACTATATTAACTACATAAAAAACTAATAGAATTGAAAGAACTGAAAATAAAGCATGAAATCATAAGGTACCTAATTTGGGAGAATCTTCGAGGTTTTGAACTGAGCTGCAAGGTGAGTTTTAACTGCTATGTTCGTGGGGTATTTATACTACTTCATGAAGAGATTTGATTGGATCCCTTGGGTGGTGGACTTGAATCAGTTTAGGTGAAGTTTTTCTCATGGGTAAGTGTCGTGCACCTGGGTTCATGGTGTTCTCATGTGCATTTCAACCTCTAGTGTTGAGATGTAGCATCATGTGAATAGGGATAAAATTGTAAATCAAGAAGTTTTTAGGTTTGGTCCTTAAGTTTGTATACTTACTTTTATAGCCTTAAAAGTGTATTTTTTGTAACGTATAGGGGTATTTTGGTAATTTTAAAAAGTTTTCTGGGTTAAAATTATAATTTTTTGTGTTAATTAAAGTCTAAAGGATTAATTTGATGTAAAGTTGGGGTTTAGGGTTAAATATACCTCAAGTTATCTTACTTTGAAACTTTGCGGGCATCTTTTGTAATCTATTAAAACTTCAAAGGGTCTAACTGAATGCAAAAAAAATGTAGGTTTTTAAATCTAGCTTCTTTCTTCTTTAGAAGACTTTTGATTTTACACAACTTATGAGTGTTTAAATCATGGTCGTAGGTAAATTAGGGTTGAAAAAATTCTCGGTTCTTACAAGACACCTTTCATGTTAATGGCAAGTTAGGTTTATATCTATGAAATTTGAAGAATTAAACCCTCAAATGATGTTTTAAATCTTAAATAATTGTTTAGAATTGTTTAGGATCATAAATCCATTTTTAGTTTTGATTTTGGATACGTTTGGGTTACTGTATTGGAGCTTTAAACTCATTAGTGGAGGCTATAGGTTCAAAATACGTTTTGGGGGACAAAGGTGTTATCAACATCAATCTTGTTTGAATGAAATTGTTATCTCATTCGAATGATATGGTTGTGTTTGTCTCAATGGGGTTCTATCTCGTTCAAACGAGATCCGTGAGTTCGTTCAAACAATGTTTGGAAGTCATTCGAATGACTTCAATGACAACTTGCAATTTGTCTTATACTTTTTATGGTTGGACTATTCTAAATTGGTTCGAGTGGTTAGATCTTTGTTTACTTGAAAAGTGATTAGTAAATTACAGTAGTTTGGTTTATTAGAGTATAAACCAAAAGACTAAATATGTGAATTTTAATTAACATTGAAGATTAATAAACTTTAATTGATTGTACAATCTGGTTCTTGGGTATTGGGTTGATTTGGGTAGACATGTGAGAGAAGCGATACCCTATGGACGTTATGTTACATGTTTTCTTAAACATACCTTTACTCATGGGGAATCTATCTATTGGAATTTCTTGAGAAGTTTTGATCAGATGCAACACACCTAGTTTTTGATACATGCTGTTGTGGAGATCGTTATGTTGGTCACACATTCAGGTTGGTCACCTCTTTGTGAATAGAGGAGATAGGTATACTCGATCCATCCATCGAGTTTGGGTAAGGGACTAACCGATGGTGTTACTGCATGGTGATCTCCCCGTTCTTTGTTGTGTGTTTGTTTAAATTCGTTAAGTAAAGTACTCTTACGGACTTGCCGATAAATGCATGAGAGTATCTCTGAAGGTCGTTTCCTTCGTTCAATTACTTTTTTTTGGTCTATTAATTTTATAAAAAATAGGTTTTTATGGTCTAGTCCCTTGACTGGAAATTTTGGACGTTTTAACTGGGTCAAACAAATTTTAAACGATTAGGTCCATATAAATACCTTTTACGACATTTCATTCATTTTATTATCATTGACCTAATCAGCGATCGACAACATTTTCAATAAGATAGGGTCTTCTCTTCCTTCCTTCCTCTTCTGTCAAACAGGTTCATTCTCTCCAATAACTTAGGATCTTATGATTTCTTTTCACTTTTGTTCAACCACCTTTGTTCTCTCAAAGAAAGAAGTTATCATTTTGTTAGAAGAAATCAATTCTTTTCGCTTTGTTTAACCTAGATTATTCTTTGTATTAATTCGATCATTTGTAAGTTTATACTTGTTATGAAGCAATGTTTTGCACGTAGATCAATTAAAATAGGTTGATGCATTTTTTTTTGCATTAATTTGATTATTTGTAAGCTTATACCTGTTATGAAGAATGTTTTCCATGTCGATCAATTAAAATAGGTTGATATGTTTATTTTCAATTAATCAAACCATTGTAATTGTGTAAATCATGTGCTGAATTTATAATTAAATCATTCATTCAGTATTTGAGTTAATTCAGCACATTATTTACACAATTACAATGATTTGATTAATTGACTCGAATATTGAATAAATGATTTCATTATTTTTTTTATAAATTTATTTTAGTTTTCCATGAATATATTTTGACTTTATGTTTTGATTTCGTAATAGGTTGTGTATGTATATATTTCGATAGTGTGTTCATGTGTGTGTGTACTTTATGAATATACATGTTGTTCATGTATATACCTCAAAGGATCAGTGCAGTAAACTACACGCAATTTGATATAAAGTACACGTGAATGTTGAACTTGATTAATTCTGATTTTTTTCTTTTCACATTAATTTTACATAATGTTAATGTGTATTTACTTTGTTACTTTTGACTCATTACTTAATAGACTTGTCATGTATTAAATGGGTATGTGTTTGTGGGTCCACGCCAGCGGCATCGACCAATCTTGATGTTTACAATACTAAAGTACTTGGTATATACATGAGCAGAAAATTACACTAAAGTACACACAATTTGATCTAAGGTACACGTGATTTTGTAATGATTAATTCTCATTTATTTTTTACATTAATTCTTAATAATGTTAATGTGCATTTATTTTGTTACTGTTGACTCATGTTTAATAGAGTAGTCATGTCTTTGTTGGCCATGTGTTTGTTAGTCGATGCCAGCGACATTAATTAAACTTGAGCTTTAACAAAACTATTTTTCTGTTTTAATTAAATGCAGGTTATAATGGAAAGTTATTGGATTTCCCGGTATTATTATTTGAATAATATTGCTTGTATTGAAAATTTTGAAGACAACTCATTAAATTTCATATGCAATGAGTTATGTAGCAGGTTTATGAATTTGAAAGATGGACCTTTTTCATTGAAGTACGACTTTGGTGATGAAAGTCGATTCATGTTGGTTTGTGATAAAGATGTTCGCTGTATATTGCGGTCTCAAGTGATTCTCAAAGGTGATTTTATTTGGATATATGTCTTTGATTCAATAGTTTTGGTGAATATTACAATTCATGAAATGGTTGAATGCACGTATAGAATTCTTGAAATGGTTGACCGCAGTTATACAAATTGTGAGAGGGTTGAATGCAATGGTACAAGTAGAGAAAGGGTATATATGTCATCATCCACTGCGATTGATATTAGCAGTGGAGTTAAATATGATGTTTGTATTGGAGGTGTGGAGCCGAGTACGTCAAAGGTTTATCTGTCCAATGATTGGAAGACACATTATTAGTCATGAAGAATAGTGTTTCAAAGGGTGTGTGGTTGAGTTTCGTGATAAGTTATGAAAGTATGTTGTTTAGGTTGGTTTCAAGTATATATATTTGAAGAATGATAAAACTCGAGTGACAACGGAGTGTTCTAAAAGGAGTACATATAATTGCATGTGGTGAGTTCATGCTTCATTATCAACAGTAAATGGTTACTTTTATATAAGAAGGCTGAACAATGAGCATACTTGTAGGGATGTCTATCGTAGTCCATCAAGCATAATAATGGACTCTAAATTGGTTTCGATATTGCTTGGTGCTGAGCTAAGGGATAAATCGTTATTGAGACCAATTGACGTAGTCAGAGATATGGAGAAGAACTACGGTCTTGATATAGGGTATATTTATGCATGGCGTGGAAAAGAGATGGTTGATGCTGAGTTGCATGGTGTTGAGAAAGTTTTCTATGCATTAATGAATAATTATAGGGAACTTCTATTGCAGTATAATCCAGGATCGTATTGCATTCTTGAAGTCGAACCGGAGAGAAAATTATTCAAAAGAATTTTTATAAGGTTTGCAGGATCTATTGATGGATTTTAGTATTGCAGGTCTATTTTATTTCTTGATGGTGCCTTTTTGAAGAGCATGTACCGTGGAATGATTTTGTCGGCAACAACAAGGAATGGGGACAATGGTAAATGTGAAGCATTGAAGTTTACTTTACAATATTATGCCTTTATATTGGAAACCTTTGTATGTTGTTTCAACAGAATATAAAGTACACGCATGAAATTTATAAAGTACTCGTGAATATACGCATGTACTTTATGTATTACGCGTGTACTTCGAGGTTTGTTTTTGTTATTCTCATATAATCCCAAAGTACAGGCATTATGTAAAAGAGTACATGTGAATTTCTATGCTATGTCACGTGTACTTTGTAATGTCTTGCGTGTACTTTAGGATTCCTTGTTTGTTATGGGCCAACAATGAAAAGTACACGCATATCATTGCAAAGTACACGTGAAATCCTATTTACATTTTGTTTACTTTGTAATGTATTGTGTTTACTTTGTTCTTCTTTATTTGGTATGGTCAAATGAAATAATAAATTACACCCATATATATTAAAGTACAAGCATACTATGTTTATACTTTACATTTGTGTATCCTATCAGTACAAATATATTTATTTCACTTGTATAGCCTACGTGTTTATTGGTCCGCGCCAGGGGCATCATTTTTTAAGTTCATCATAGAATTTGTATGTATTGATATATTTCATTATAATTTCAGGCCTTTATCCTCTTGCATATAGAGTTGTTGATTTAGAGACGGAGGATAATTAGATGTGGTTTCTCATTAATTTGCATGATGCAATAGTTCATCAAGATCGAAACATCACATTCATATCCGATCGGAACAATGATCTTATTGAAGGTGTTTCTAAGGTTTTTTCAATATCTGCTCATTCCTATTGTATACATCATTTACAGGGAAATATAAAGAAGAAAATACGGGGGAGTGGGAACTTACGAAAGAAGATTGTTTAAGATTTCATGCGTTGTGCATATGCTGTAACAGTTAATGAATTTTAGAAGAACATTGATGCCCTGAAGAAGGAAGCTGGAGTTGTTGTCGCTGATTTTCTTTATACTTTGCCTCCGAAGAATTGGTCTTGTGCATATTTCACTGGGAAACGTTATGGTGACATGGCATCAAGTGTTGTGGAATCATCCAACTCTTGGATCCTACAGGAAAGGCATTTACCGATAATTAATATGATGGACGAAATGGGGATCAAGATTATGAATTTCATTGCAAATAAACTTGTTGAATCTAAAACATGGTCAAAGGAGTTATGTCCTCAATTCGATAAATTATTGACTGAAAATTGGAAAAAAAGTAGACATTGGAATATTAGCCGATCAAGTACACATATATTCGAAGTTCATTCAAATGTGCGGGCCACAGTTGACTTAGAACAAAGAATTTGCTCTTGTAAGAGTTGACAGCTACGATGTTTTCCATGTTCTCATGTTGTTTCTGTTGTACGGAAGATGGATGGAAGTATTTATGATCATATTGAGGATTATTATAAGTTTTTTTTATAAAAAATCATACTCATCACCTATAGTTCCTTTTCTTGATTTGATGTCCCTAAATATTCCATTACCTGAAAATCCAGAAATTCTTCCTCCATTAACAAAGAGACCGGCAGGAAGGCCAAGAAATAAGAGAATAAAATATGTTGGAGAGGTTGTAATAAGAGAAGTTACATGCTCTAGGTGTAGTAAAATGGGTCATTACAGGTCCACGTGTAAAGAACCAATTTGATTCCTTTTAATATTTTTTAATTCATTCATTTTAAGTTTTAAATAAAATTAATTAACATTCACATTTGAACAAATTATTGTAATTTTATTGTTGAGTGTTCATTTATGTATTATTTGTTTGGAATAGGATAAACACAAAGTACACGCATGTTTCTTTAAAGTACACGGACATTGTAATGACCAAAATCATTTTGTAAATGCGTGTACTTTATGAAATATGCATGTACTTTACGAAGTTCATGCAAAATATATAAAGTACACGCATTTAAAAATGATTTTGGTCAGTACAATGCGCGTGTATTATATAAAAACATGCGTGTACTTTATATATTATATAACTCATAATTTCTATTTGTCACTTTTATTTATGTATTATTGTATTTAGTTTAGATTTATTTTCTTTATTTTCGACATTATAATTTCTATTTTTAATTTTTGTAAATGTTTTGCTTCTATTATATTATTTTCAATATTTAATGAACAAGTCACTAATATTCTCACATTTCTACATGTATTATGGTCTATGACATCAACATTAAACGGATCATAAAAATCAATGCATTCATTATAACAGTAGTTTTAAATAAAATCAATGAACATTCACATTTGAATAAATTATTGTTATTTACTTTAGATTTATTTTATTCAATTTTTACATTGTAATTTCTATTATTAATTTTTTTGAATGTTTTTGCTTCTACTTTATTATTTTTAAACATTTAATGAACAAGTCACTCATATTTTCACATTCCTACGTGTATTATGGTCCGCAAGTAAAGAACCCATTTTATTACGTTTAAAATTGGTAATTGCAGGTTTACTTGTAAAGAACCAATTCAATTATTTTAAATAAAATAAATGTAATTTTAGTGTTTAGTTTTTAGTCTCATATTTTTTTTTGTATGACAGTTCAACAAAGTACACTTATTATTTAGAAAGTATACTTGATCAATTTTTCTAAAGTTCACGTGTACTTTATTAATTTTGCATGTACTTTACACTTTGCACTCTTAAGTATGATTGTTGAATAATTCTTTTTGACATTTTCATTGAATAAATTATTTAATAACCCATTTTTTTAGAATAAATGAATGTATTATTTACTGTTTAGTTCTTTTTAAATTTTTTTTAGTAGCGGTTCACGAAAGTACATGAATTTTTACCAAAATACACGTGATCATTTTTCCTAATGTTCACGTGTACTTTATTAAATTTGCGTGTATTTTAGTGTATGACCTAAGTCACAAGACATGCATGAAAGAAATAAAATGTTTATTAAAACAAAAAAAGTTCAATTTTTGACATAACAAACGCTGAAAAAAAAGACTTCTAGTTGGAAAAGTTGTTAAAGGCATTTATGGCGTCAGGAAGAGAGTCAATTAAATTCGAACAGGCTCGAATTTCTTCTTCCATGAGAGCTACAAGGCCTTCATGGTAAGCCTTCTTCTCCTTCAGCTAACCAATTTTCATTGGAACCTCATGTGTATAAAAAGACATGAGGTCTTCATGTGTTTGAGGAGAGTTCTCATCCACATCAAACAAATATATGGGATTGGGAGGAAGTCTAGAGTAGCCTTCCCCCATATATGTTTGAAACTGCTCAAAGGTAGTTTCATACAAGGAAAGGTTTTCCTCAATTTTCCTTAATTTTTTTTGTTTCTTTCATCCTTCTCAAGAGTAGCTCGCAGCTTTTCTGCTAGGATACTCATTATCTAATTTTTACTTGAGATGTAATGGTTAAGAAATGAACAATTATTACTCCTTTATAGGACAAATTAAAACTATTTATTACTTTGACCAGATGTAGTTGGGATAGTGAGTAGTTGAGATTAATAAATGGTTTTTGGTTATTGTGTCTTGCTGAATAAATATATATAATAGTTTTCAATTGCAAAATCAAAATTTATTACATTAATCAGTGCGTGTACTTTGTTTATATTGTGTGTACTTTGTTTATTTTGCATGTACTATTGATTAAAATTCGTGTACTTTGTTTTAATTACTTATATTTGAAGAATCCATGCATGTACATAGTAAATATCATGTGTACTATTTGATTATAATGTATGTACTTTGTTTCATAACACTTACGTTTATTGTTTGTGTAGTTATCATTGTGTATACCTTACGTGAATTTCAAAGTACACGTGATTTTATTCTTACTTTTATGTGTGCTTATGGATTCCTTTTTTGTTATGGACAAACAAATCAAAGTACAAGCATAATACTACAAAGTACACGTATGATTTGCTTGTACTTTACATGTTCGAATATATTTATTCCTACGTGATGAGTGGTCCGCTCTAGTGACACCATTTTTTTACTAGAAATTATATGAAACTACATTGAATAAAAAATAAAAAAAATATACAAAAAAATTAAAATCATGTGTTAAAAAAAATTCAAAAAAACTTTACAATTATTTTTTCTCATATTAACAACCAGGATATAAAAATTCATTAGTTATATATGCTCTTTGTTGGAGAATTTCGTCGTCTTCAAATGATATTTTGAGAGCATTTCTTTTGGCAATTTGTTCCATGAAGTATATACAGTATACCCCACAGTCTATATTGAAATAAAATAAAACAAATATATGAGTTAGCATAATGCGAATGAAATTTCTTGAAATGTAATGTGATGAATTATGCATGTATTTATTCGAGATTGTTTGATCTTACCCGTTATTTTATCTTGCACATTCATATCTTTGAGTAGTTCAAAATTTACATCATGACTCAAGAGCCAGTCAATTGTTGTTTTTTCCTCGTTGGATAGTGCATCTTCAAATTTCACCCCTTCAAAGTACCTTTTTATTGTACCTCTTTGACTTATTTGTGGTGTTTGGTTCTTCAATTTGTACAACTTTTCTTTGAAAGCAGAAAACTGTTAAGAGGAAAAACTTTGAGTATATATAAAATACAAAAGTGCATGTAATGTAAATAAGCTTGGGGCCATTTTATTCGCCTTGTTGAAGTATACTGAGGATTGATTGATTTCCAATGGGCGGAGAGAGACCATATGGACAACTTTATTTTCTTCTTTGTAGACAACTAACAATGTAAAATGTCCTTGATTATCTCCAATGAATGTCTCATCGGAATGAATTGAATATCAGAAATTCCAATAAATTCTAAAATGTGTTTTTCTATTTGTTCTTTCTGCATTGTATCATCATTATTTCGAACGGATTCCTGTCAAAAGTAATAGATTTGTTAGTAAGATAGGGTATAATAATCTATACTTCAAGGTGATGGAAAATACTTTAGGTTTTATTTTTCTTACCCAAGCATATAAGTTAAAAGTGTGCATAGGTCAAATCCCATTTTTCTTCATTTTTGTCTCCATTAAACGGGAGAAGCATTGAATTATTTATTTCACAGATTTAAAAAGGTAAGGATATAAAGATGAAAATTTAATCAATAAACTATGTTTCGATTACATACATGGTTTGATATTTCTTCACCTTTCAGCAATTCTTTAATATCATCGGTGCAAATGAATGATGAGTCTTCTGTTGTAAAGAGACAATTGTTGAATTTTAAGACAAAAAATACTGTTTAAATAATAATTAAAGCATGTATATAATCTATGATCATTAAATAATATGTGTGTACTATATGAAATATGGGTGTACTTCATAAAGTACACGCATTAAGTTCAATACAAAAATGTGTGTACTTTATAAAAAGATGTGTGTACTTTATGAAATATACATGTACTTAGTAAAGTACACGCATAAAGTTCAATACAAAAATGCATGTACTTTATAAAAAAATGAGTATACTTTATGAAATATGTGTGTACTTAGTAAAGTACACGTATAAAGTTCAATACAAAAATGCGTGTACTCTATAAAAATAAGTTAGTATCAAAATAAACAATTTGAAGATTTACCCTGTATCCTTCTCCTCTATCAAATATTCTTTCGATTTTTTTTGGGCTTCTTCTGTAAGGTGTTTTGTACACTTGTATATTTACAGGTCTACTTCATGTGTTGCTATTGAAGAAGACTTGCCTTTATTGTTCTGCTCTTTTCTTTTTATGGCACACTATAAGCCTTATTGTTTTGCCTATTTCTACCTTTCGGCTGCAATTCAGCAGGAGCATCATTCGAAAGATTTTTATTCCCATATCCTTTTGACAAATCATGAATATGATGTGAATATAAAAAATATTCATCAATCTTTTGCTTCCTGACTCTTCCTTGGATTCTCCCAATCATTGAGTTATGAATTGAAATTATTTCTTCATCCTTTTTAGAAATGGAGGATGATAAATCATCTATCTTTTTATTGAGAATATTATTTTATGTTTCCTAAAGAAAAGAAAACATAATGTTTAACTATTAAAGATGTCATAAACCTCAATGATAATAAACAAATGTCAAACAATAAGAGAATTTATAGATTTATAGAATGGTGATGCGTGTACTTTATTAAACTATGCGTGTACTTTGTCAAACTATGGATGATCATGATTAAACTATGCAGGTACTTTATTAAATTATGCATGTACTTTATGTCAAATGAGTGTACTCTCCATTATTTCCAAAGAGTACCTAAGTACACGTGAAATTTTTTAAAATACACGTAATTGTAAAAATAAGCCCACGTGTACTTTGGGTTGATATGCGTGTACTTTATAAAATACAAGTGTACATTATAAAATAACTTCTTGTACTCTATAGAATAATGATGTTTTCCATTTGAAAAATAATCAAAATTACTTGTTCAGCTCTTTTTAAATCTGACTCCTGAAGATTCAACCTCAATGTCACCATTTCTAGGTCACCATCTTTCAATTTTTTCACTATATCTTCATACATTTTTTTGAGATTTTTATTACTCTCAGACATATATGCATTTGTTTTTTCCAACATTCTTGATGATTCGGCCTATTTTTTCAATGATTCATCCAATTTTAACATTCTATCTGAGTCATTCATTATGGCCTGAACAAGCTTTTCATTCAAAGAATTATTTATGAGAACAAGACTGACATTTTTCTCCTCCAACTTATTCAGTAACTCTTTTTGTTTCAAAAGTTGGGAATTTTCCACCTCCAACTTCTTAATTTCCTCTTGTGTTTCCACAAGTTTACGATTATCTAACTCCAACTATACATTCGAAATAATAAGTCTTGAATTCTCCTCCTTCAAATCTTCACCTTCTTAAGTGCACAATCACGTTCTTCGGTTGCTTTAGATATTTCAAATTTTTTTCAACAACTCCTTCTCAATTCAATAATTTCTTCATCCAAATTTATCTTCCCAGTATTATCAAAATCTCCTAATTCAAAATTTTGAGTATCTGTTGGTTTAAAATTCCCAGTATCTTTTGGCTGATCATTTTCCCTCTTTTTTTAAAGGAATTGGGTGATTATTTCCTATTTTTATAAGGAATCGCATAGTTTTTAATCGGAATATTCCAACCTGATGAAAGTGCATTGTCATCAAAATCTTCAGCAACTTCATCGGACGATGAATCAGTATGAATAGGACTTGCTGCAAAATTGTTCAAAGAGAAACTGGGCCCTTCACATTGGTTGATGCCCTTGTTGATATCAACTTCACTTTCTATTGCCCTATCCTTGCTGGCTTCTTTATTTGCAGTCTCCTTCTTCAAACTTGCTGAAGCGATATCATTCACAATAAACCAATCTTTCAAAGATGACAAGTTCCATATAAGAAATTTTGGTGTCTTATCTTTCTTCTCTTGAACAGGAGGATTGATATCAAAATCTTCACATACTACTGTGATCATGCAAAAAAAATGATATTAATAATTGTATTATCCAGTTATTCATTATTTAAAGTACACGTGATATTTACAAGTGTACTTTTTAAATATCATAACTATACTTTGAAAGTACACTTGATATTTACAAAGTACACGTGTACTTATATTTACAAAGTACACGTGTACTGTGTAAATATAGTTTTTTTTGGTTTTAATCCCATTTCTAAAGTTTTTTTATTCCCCCATCCCATGTGTTTTTTTAAATTATTTTAAGTCCCATAACCGTCTAAAATTTCCCTCAACTTCCACGTAACCTCTCATAACCGCTCATGTCTCTTTTTGTAGAGAATGACAAGTGTAAAAATATAGGACCAATAAAAAAAATAATGACATGAGATTAAACACACATATATTCAAAAAAGTAGGACTAAAAACTTGTAATCCCTTATAAATATCACAAAAGTACATGTGTACTTTGTAAATATCACAAGTACTTTCAAAGTACAGTCGTGATATTTATAAAGTACACGTACACTTTGAATAATATCACGTGCACTTTGTAAATGTCACGTGTACTTTTACAAAGTACACGCGTGGATTGGTTGGAATATCAGGTGTACTTTGAAAGTATAATTGATATTAAAAACATGGTAAATGTAATTAAACTCAGGTTCATATGTAATTAAACTCAGGTTCTTAAGAATTTTATAAATATCACGTGTACTTTGTAAGTACACGTGATATTTATATGTACATGGTCAAGTAAATAATGCATGTACTTTGTAAATTTCACTTGTACTTTAAAAGTACACGTGATATTTACAAAGTACACGTGAACTCAGGTTTTATAAAAAAAAATCCAGTTGTTTGTGAACAGTATTTTTCGGGCTTTTGCTCATTTTCTATTTCTTTTCTCTATTTTTTCTGTTTTTCACTTCTTTTCTTTTCTTGCTATTTTTGTTGAGAATTTCTATTCTTTTTCTTGCCCCTTCTTATGTACTTTTCGAACTTTATTTGATGAATATTCAATCTTCACAATTTCAGGCCAATCGGGTTTTTCGGGTTATCAAACGAAAAGGAAAAAAAATTATTAGGCTCAAATTGGGTTGCAAAGGGATGAATTTTTCACGACTTTTTATGGCTAATCTTTTTGGGTAACAAACGATGGCCTACTTCATTGTCCAAATTACTTATTAATTTACCATATGCGTCTCGAGATTAATTTAATTTAGAGATTTCTTCGGCACATTTTTCAAGGCAATATCACACACATTTCTCAAAACCGATCAAGGTGAAAGACTTGAGATCCTCGACAACTTATTAGGCGCTGAAAAGAACTTTGAGTTAACAATTAACTCAGATTGATTTAAAAACTCAAAAAGATCGATAGGCTCGAAATCTCACCGGGGTTGTTAATCTCCACACTTATTCGTTAAGTCGTCAATTTTCACACAATTTCCATCCTTGGTCAATTTCGGCTTTGTTTATTGTGTTTTTACAATTTGAGACTTTAAACCGACTTTAAATGATATTTTCGAAAAACTTGCATTCCAAGTTTTATTTATTTTGAAAAAAATACTTTTGGGTTTTTCAAGATTTTATGATTTTTTTTTTAAAATTTCTGGGCATTTTTGAAAATTTGTGAAGTTTTAGAAATACGCACTTGTGACCTCCCCTAACTTACACTTTTGCATTGTCCTCAATCAAAAGGACTAAAATCTAAAGAAGAAAAAGAATAAGTGTGACAAATAAAACAAACAAATTATCAAAATGCACCAAGACACTATATGACACTCATACATGACTCAAAAATACAACAAAAATCACCCCATACACGTCGGGGGTGCGACGACCTATCATCTCTCTATATAAACTCACCCGACCCCTTGCACGGGAAATGGTGCTCTTCTTATCTCGCTCGTCTTCCTCACATCGTGAACCAAAAGTCGGAACAATTGGGAGTCGACCCAATAGAAAGAATGAATACCTCGAGGCATACGATGAATGAGGTGAGTAAAGTCAATGAGGTGCTCAATCACCTTGTAGCACAAATAGGCCGACTTGGAGAGAATATCAAAGTGAATTTTATAATGGGCTAGATTGTCCCTAAACGTGATAATGCATGGATCGAGCTCTAAATCGGACGATACTCTAACCATGGCCTTGATTTCATCCAAGAACTCCAGTGGCATGGGTGGATGGTCACAAAGAAGGAAATCATCCATCCTATCTTTCCATGCGCTCTCTTCTAAGTGACAAAATGAGTCCAATAGAGATTGGACTTCGATTGTGAAGCTCTCATCCACCGGCCTGAATTCGTTCTCAAATCCCTCTAGGCTTATATCTCCTAACGCTTTTTCTTGCTCATTATCTGAATACTCTCTTTCACTCTCCTCTGAAGGCTTCTGCGATGTGGAGGGATGGTTACTACGAAGGAATTCATCTATTATATCTTTCCATTCGCTCTCATCCTGCATCTCCCTCGTAATACTCATCATTTTTTTTTTGAATTTTTTTATGGTCAAAATTTTAGATTAACTCGATATATACCTAAGTCTACCTAATTCCCCGACAACGATGCCAAAATGATCGAGTTGGAAACTGAGCGTCCGTGTAATACGCTAGTCGTTGTTATCGACTTCCAACCACAATACATAAACCTAAACTATAACTATACTCTTGCGGAGTATAGTGGCTAGTCTGGGTATCGAATCCTCAGGGAACTAGGACGAGTGAACCTGACGACAAAGGTAAGACTGTCAACCCTAACTTGACTCTAAAAAGAAACAAAAAGATGATTGAGATGGGAAATAACTAATTAACTAAATGCAAACTCTAAATTACTTAAAACATTGAAAATGATTAAACTAAAACTTGAATTATATGATGAGAAAAACAGGTCGGGAATACAATCCCTCAACCCTAGTGTACTGATGGTATAAAACTAATCGTAAATTTAAGTGGTTAATTAGATCCAGAATTTAGTACTCCTAAGCATTACGTATATGAGGTTCAAGCCCGCACCATACGTAATCAGAGGACGAGTAAATCGGTATTGCGATAGTTACACTCGAATTGCATTCTGAAGCATCCCGATTAACCGGAAGCAAACGAGATCCAAAGATCTATAATTGTCGCGTTTCTATGCAAAACGGTCGTAATAAACCATTAAATTTAGAGGATTAATTTTATACACATGCAACTACCTCATCAGGTTGGGTTCATGCATCCCAACCTTTAAAAACCTAGCCTAGCATGGTGAAATTAATGAAAACTACGTTATCTACGTTGCATGAAATCATAATTGCTTGGAAAGAGAGATTAAATATGAGAAATAATAATAAAAGTGCTGGAAATAAAAGTTACCACGATTGAAGAACAAGAACATGCAAGAAGAAATCAAAGATTGAAGAAAAACTCGAAAAGCTCTTGAATTAAAGGTGCAAAATATGTAGATTCTTCTCTTAGATGTTCCTACTTTTTATGGAGCTTTTACATCCATGAAATATTAATAAAAAGAGTCCTAATGACTAAATATATAGGCTAGAGGTCGTTTAGAAGAGTCCCCAAAACATAAAACTCTTTTGGCTAAAAGATAAGCACAAAATAAAAATCCCGTATCTGGTAATTTGTCACACTTAGAAAGCGTGACTGATTTTGTAACGGATCTGGAGCATGACTAATGACCGGATCAGTTCTTTTAATTTTCATCAACTTCGATCCGTCTTCGGTCTGGGGTTCACTGGAACTTGGTATTTCGGATCGGTCCGATTTTTCTTTGACTTTTTCTTCTATCTTTGACTACTCATAACTTTCACACCGGGACTCCGATTGAGGTGTCGTTTTTTCCAGTGTTCTTGTAATTGAAAGTTCTTTAACTTTCCAGTTGGCCCCACCTCCGGACTAAGGATGAAAAATTATGAAAATGCCCTTCAACTCCCCGGTTCTTGGTTTTCTTTCACTGTTTTGAGTTCTCTTTGGCACTAACTTGTATGAAATACCTGTAAAACGCATAAGAGATACACAAAAAACTAAATGCTCGCCAAAAAGGGTTAGTAGCATAAATATGAGACAAATCCAAGCTATTTACACCGCACAGGAACATAAAAATATCGAAATTAAGGGAATAAATGTGAAGAATTTATGCTTAACAACAAGTGTCCTCATCGTTGTGGAATAAATTAGATGTGCTCACGTGACTAGACATGAAAGCAATGCACTTTTCATGTGGCGATTCTCCCCCTGAGTCATCCAACTCGATGTCACTATCGCTAAGAGTGGCCGTATTCGAACCTTTCTTGCCCTTTCTCTTTAGCAAAGTGGGACTCTCAAAAGCCGTTTTCCCTTTTCCCTCTCACTCAAAACACCTTATATCTTCCTCTTTCTAAACGCTATCCTTGACCTCGTCTTTCTTTTTTTTCTCAAAAATCTTTTTATTGGAAGAATTATTTTTGGAAATTTTGAGAAACTATTTAAAAATTTTAGTAAACAAGGCCAAGTCATCTAAATCACCCTCAACCTCAGAATCAGACTCACAAACTCTCTCTTTTTTCTTTTTCTTAACTAGAGTCTTTAATTTTATCCCTCTATCCTTATGCTTAATGGTTTGGGGAAACATGTCGATCTCATAAGTTTGAAGGTCTCCTACGAGTTCTTCTAACCTAAGTGTATCTAATATCCCAAATGAGTTCAAAACATTGACCTTAGGAATAAATCAGGATGGAAGTGACCTCAAAATCTTTTTAACTACTCTCGAATCATCAATCTTCTCACCCAAATTAAAACTCGTGCTAATAATGCCCAACAACCTAGCATAAAACTCGTCAAAACTCTCAAACTCTAACATAATGATAGTCTCAAACTGGGTGGTTAATTTTGAAGCTTAGGCACATTGATAGCTTTGATACTCTCATATGTCAACTGAAGGATATCACATGCTTCCTTAGACGTAATGCACGTCATGATGTGGCGGAACTCTTCAGGGGTGATGGGTCTAGTAATAACACTAAGTCCTTGAGAGTTATAGGTACATGAATTAAACTCATCATCAGTCCAATCAGGAACAGGTTTGGGATTCATGACATTACTAACGGAGATAGTGTGAGGAGTCCACCGTCTTTCAGATACTAACTAGACTCTTTCATCAATTGCTTTTAAACAAGATCTCATATGAGCTTTCTAATATGCATAATTTATTCCATCAAAGACGGGCATCCGATTATATGAGTTATCCATCAGAAAATTTGCCATTTTTCAAAATCAATTTTCAAAATAGTTGATATCTCAGAAAAAATTGCGAAAAGAGAATTTCACAGTAGTGAAACCTGCTCTAATACTAATTTGAGAGTGTGCATTATCTTCTTATGGAGTAAACTTATTTACCTAGATGTCAACCCTTAAACAAATTTTAATGTTATTAAACCCTAATATGCAACTAGGTAATTCAATTCATGCAAGTAAAGAAATATCAATTTCTAAAGTTTGCAAATTGCAACTTGCAACACTATTATAGAGAAATACAACAATGAATTCCCATGAGAACTCACAAAGACCGCAGCCTTTAACCAGTAATGATTCCCACGAGAACCACAAGAACCTCAGTTGTCCTCCTTCAGCGGTGAATACCCTCGAGTATCATAAATTAGCAGTGACAAAATCTCTCCACAAGAATAACTTCGGTAAATAAGTGTTTGGGTTCCAAAAATGATTCACAAAAGTATTTGGGATTGATTGTGTGAATCAAAATAAGTTTTGACCTATAAAGTGAAGACTATTTTGCAATTGTTATGCAGTTTGGGTAAATGAAAAGTCTTAAAGAAAAATCTTCATGAAACAGGTATCTATAGGCAAACACGAATTTCGGACAAGTCGTTCGAACGAGATGTCAATCTCGTTAGAAGAAACCATCAAACGACCTAAAAATGACCTTCATAAATCATAACAGTAAGCTTTCATTTGATCTACATTAGAAGCAGGCCATCAAACGACCTTACAAAGTCGTTCAAATGACAGTGAGATGTCGTTTGAAGAAACTTAACAAAATTTAAAAACTCCACCTACAATAAAATCAGAAAACATTTTTAAATTTGAAAACACCTCAATTTGACAAAAACAAGTTTAGAAAAATATCCCAATACTTAGTAAAAAATTTAAGTAACACAAAACAAAATCCATACCACAATTACATCACGTCGTAGAGTATGTTGAAGATGCTTGGTATTCGGATCCGTCTTTTTGAACTTGTGAACTTGAATTGCCTTTACGGATGTAACGGGATACGCCATACTCAATTTAAACAAGACTATATAGACAAGTCCTGGAAGCTAGGGGAAAATGATGGAAAATTTTCCTTTACATGCCACATGGTTAACTCCCTAGATCTGCTCGGCTATCATGAAATTGTCTTGATTTTCAATACCACACGACTATGAACAATGATTCCCTGTGGGCTTATGCTCGGTATAAGGTTGCTCCGGTAATCTTTGATGCTTTACTTATTTTGTAATTTCTTATTATCATTTGATATCATACTTTTGCTCTTTTGCAACAAGGCATGGCATCTATGATCCTTAAAGAGAGGGCTTTTATGTCTGAGGCTCATGCCTTAACTTTTGAGCAAGAAAAGGAAATGAATAAAGAGCTTCGAACCCTAAATTCCAGCTTGAGCAGGCAGTTGGTTGATTCTTAGACTAAGTCCACTACGGCTCGGGATGAGTTAAAGTAGAAGACTAAGCACCTCACTAAGGTTAAGGACGAACTGAAGCTAAAGATGAAAGAGATCAAGAAGGCTTATGATAGTTAGATGCAGTCACCATTGAGAGTTTAATAGTTGAAATGATAAAGGCCTACGAGTTTGATGTAGCTGAGTATAAATCCTCCTCGAATTATGAATTAGAGATGATGCTTTCTTTATTGACGGGCATGTCAAACTAAAGAAAAGAGTTATGAAGAATTTCCCTAACATACCATGGATCATCAGTGACTGAGAGGATGATGAGGAGGAGGAAGCGATATCCAGGGACAATGGCGATGCCATGGTAGTGGATGTTTCAGTCTAAGACGTTGATACTACTGTACTGGCCAAGATGATCACTGACGAGACAATCTTTTCGCTGGTCCCTAAGGTGGTGTCTTAAAAAAAACTCAAGATCCTAAAGTGGTTAATCCTCTTATTGCTTTTGGCTCATCTATTCCTCCAATAATTTGACTGTGAAGCATTTTGAATTATTATGGTTTTGCCATAATTGTTGAACACTTATCTTGTATTTGAACTTGGATTTATATCTTTTATTATATATCCCTCCAGGATCGATTTGGTATGACCATTTTCCTTGGCCATCATAGCCTCCTCGGCTTTCATGATTTTCCCAGCCTTAGCAAGGAGTTAGGCCATAGCATTGTTTAAAGACAAGTTTCCAAATTGAATCATTTGTGTGTATTAGATTAATTCTATATTTGGACAAAACTTATTTGTGTCATAGGTTAGGACTTGAATTGCTTGTCCTTCATGCCAATGATGTGATATTGAGCAACCAAAGATAAAGCAAAATCAAGTATACATCATGTTTCAAGTCGAGTTTCATCTTCATCATCTAAGGGATCTCAATGAGGTATGGATACTTGTTGATGTTAGTTCCCTGGATTGGTGTTTGGTTGTTGGTTTTTAAAAAGGTTTTATAAGATTTTTAAAATATTTTTTTTTAAATTCAACATGTAACTAGAACGCCCTTAGGTTTGTCTTTCAAACGAGTTTACGCACCTCGTTAGATCGGTGATCCGACGAACTTTGAATGAACCATTTCTAGCGTCCTATGGAATATTGTTGGAAGTATCCTTAGAAGCTATTCAAATAAGATGTGTAGCCTCATTCAAACAAGCTGGCATGTTTTCCAGTGTAAGCTTCAATTTTCAAGCTTATCTAATTTTTACAAAACCTCCTATAAATAGGAGTACGGAGCAGCAGGTTTTGGGGAGACTTTTTAAAGATTTTGGAGCTCTCAAATTTGTTTAAAAATCTCTTCCAGTTTATGTGTTTATTTTGAGAAAATGTCTTTCAAACCAAAACCCTTGTTCACCCATGTTTGAGATCTAAGAATCATACATACATATGTCGTTTTGACATAGCCATGTTTATGCATTAAAGTGGTTTGCACTTTATGCTGTGAGCGTTTTCTGCGGTGGATATCATGTTTGGTGTTTTTTGGCAACTGAACTGATCACGAGACAAGTAAGATCAGTGGGATATCGAGATGTGGGAAGCTCCTGCGTTGTGTAACTATTAGAAGGTGTCCATCAGTGACTATAAATAAGGTTATAAGGATCAAGGAAGCGCGAAAAGTCTTGAAGGAGTGGAATCTGTGAGTAAGCCTAATTTGGTCTTGTAAACTGCCCATATCATAGTTGACTTATGTGGTTGGGTAGTCCGATATTTTTGCCATTAAGGGTTTTCCTCGTACATCACCATGTTGTGATTTACTTATTTTGCTCTTGCTTATACTCACATAGATACATTTTTATCTCAAGACTAAAATCGATAAAAAAAAATTACACAACACTTTTGGTTCAGTATATTGGTGAAAGAAAATACAAAATTATAAAGATAAAATTTGGTGGTGTTTTTAGCTACAAACCCTAGGGTACTTAGCTTTCTAAAATTGGTATCGGAGCGGGTTACAATAGTTTGTTGTGATAGATCCCTATTTTGTGCTCGTTTAGAGTTTAGATGGATTTTATCTGAGAGGGGGTTCTGTTGTCCGGACTCCATTATTTGATGGGACATACTATCCCTATTGGAAGGCACGGATGTGATTTTTCCTTAAATATATCGACGAGAACATTTGTAACTTAGTTAAGTATGGATGGAATCCTCCCACTGAAGGCGGTGCTTGTAAAGAGTTCATCTCTTGGACACCGGCTAAAAAAAAGTCTCGACTTTTAATTCCAAGGGTGTTGACGCTATTTTTTGCGATGTGATCGCTGAAGATTTTAGATGCATTATGACTTGCGAGAGCACGAAAGATGCTTGGGATATTTTATGATCCATGCACAAAGGAACACATATTGTTGAGGTTT
The DNA here is from genome assembly GCA_949130495.1 of Sambucus nigra. Classification (NCBI taxonomy): domain Eukaryota; kingdom Viridiplantae; phylum Streptophyta; class Magnoliopsida; order Dipsacales; family Adoxaceae; genus Sambucus; species Sambucus nigra. Next base: position 173,098,185 of record OX422222.1, on the reverse strand, counting down.
CCAAGTTACAAAATCTTACGATAAACTTTGAGACAATTGAGGTGTTAGAGAACGAGTCTAATGAGTTCTATGTCAGGTTGTCAGTTATTATCAATTTCTCATTTAACATAAGTGATCCGATCCTCGAGTCTAGAGTGGTGAGGAAAATATTAAGGTCATTTCTTGAAAGATTTAACGCCAAAGTCACGGTCCTACATTCCATGGGTGGTGTTGACACTATGAGAGTCCAAGAGCTTGTAAGTGATCTTCAAACCTATAAGATGAACATATGTCCTCCAAAGAAAAAATGAAAAGAAGGGTATTGCTTTGAAAGACTAAAAAGGGGATGTGTTGGATTCTGATAGTGATGGTGAGCTATATATGTTAAGAGATTTCTAGGTTTGCTAGGAAGTTCAAGAAGTTTCTTAAGATTAGAGATGAGAATATTTTTGAAAAGAGACCTAAGAACCTTAATGACCATGATAGGAATAATAGGGATGTTCGTAAAAAGGTGGATGGCGGGAACAAGTGCTTTGAATAACAAGGGTTATGCGATTATTCACATGAATGTCCCACTAGACTAAGGAAAGATAAACCTAAGGTAAATAATACCACCCTTAGTGATAGTGAGTAGGAAGAGGAAGTTAATTCCCTCGCGAAGAGAAATTACATCTCATTCATGGCTAGTCATGTGGGCTTAAATAAAGTGTCTTCCCTTATTGAAGATAATCATGACCATGACAGTTTCGTGGTCCGATCTTGATGTTCCCAAGCTAGTGAGGAGAGGATCGATGAAGAAGAAGATGAGGAGAAGGAGGATAGTTATCTTCAAGTGGCCTTCAAGAGTTATACGTCGAATCATTGAAGTTGAAAAGGGTCCAACTTGCATTTAAAAGTAAGATAAAGGAGAATTCCATAGAAAATGATGACACTAAATTGATTGAGGATCTTAGAGCACGTGAGAAGACTCTTAAATTGAAGATCGATTATGTTAAGGGCGAGAGATGGAGGTTTTAAAGAAGGATCTTCTTAAGTTTGAAGAGTCTAGGCATTTTCTTGAGTCTAGGATTTTAGAGTTAGAAGAGAAATTAAGAGACTCGAGTAACGTCAAATTTGATTGGGAGTCTAGGTCAAAAAAGTTAGATAAGAGGTTAGGCATCATCCGAATCAAAGATGACACTTGTGGGATTAGCTTAGATGGTACTATTACTTCCACTGCTAAAGTTGAGACCATACTTTTGAGAGAGACAACGAATGTTAGAGGAATTAGAATAGGTCAACCTAAAGGTAACATACCTCGTGTCCACACTTACACACACTGTGGTAGGAAAGGTCACCGTAGTAGTTTTTGCCATGATCTTATAAATGGTCCTAGAAAAGATAATACTAGTGTCACCAAAGTTTCCCAAGCCCAAGTCCATCACGCAAAATCTATGTGGGTTAGGAGATCCAATTTGGAGGAACTTAATGTTAGGCTTATTAACTCATGCATGCTATCATATGATTGTTACCATTTTATATCTTATGACTGATTGTGGTTGCATGTTTTTCATACACTAGCTTTTGTGCTTCATGTTATATGTCATTGCTAGTTATATGATGTTTGTTAATTGTATTTTTATTTTCCATTTTATTGGTCTTAATGATAAATATACAAAAAGATTTTGTTTGTCTTTTGGGTCGTTTTCAAAAATGTTTAAAAATGATCAAAAATATTTTTTGTTTATGTGTACTTTAGTTTGACACATATTGTGTGGTATATCTGTCACATCCTGGGTTTTTTGGGTAACTAAGAAATTGACAGATAAGAAAAAGATTGAAATATACGCATAAATAAGATAATAAAGGTTGTATTATATTACATTGGCTAAGTACAGTGATGAGGCACTTTTTCCATTCCACGTATACTGGGAAGTAATAATGTTCCCACGTTACATAAAAAGAAAAGAAATAAATAAAATAAAACAGAAAAGAAAAGTACAACATAAGGCTACATCAACTTATAAGTGGTAACATATGAAATTATGACGGGTTTGCATGAACAGCTATTGATTTTCCATGAGTATATGATGGCTAGAGATACAAGAGATGACTCATTATATTGTGCAGGGTCGGGGGGAATGTTGTTGTCCTTACGCTCGGGGTCCATCTGGAATTTTTAAAGAATAAGCAAAATTGCCAAGTAGATAATTCTCATTCCATACAGTTTATAAAATAAAAGTAGAGTTTAGTGATATCAAAGGTATCATAAGAAATGAGATTCAATAGTAAGAGTGAGATAATCATAATAATATATTATGATATCACTACAACTAGAAATATCAAGGCTCGATTATTATTCGTTTGGAGGCTTTAGGGCAATAGTCATACATATAACGAATCAATCCAATAATTGGTAGATAATCAGTCTAGATGACTAGAGATAAAGTAACCGTGCTAAATCAATCACAGGCATTCTATATGGTAGCAATAACTAGCCCCTCAATCATCTAAGTCCTACAGGATAAATAATACAATCGGGGGTATAGTGATAGATTATTCCCTGGTCATAATGTATGCTATAACAGAACAGGTTCAAAATAAATCATATTAAATGATATCATTGCATAAGTATCAACAAAGATTTTTAAAATTTAATCAATTGTACGTAAATGTTTGAACTACTCAAATGAGTTCATCAATGAAAATCAGATAAACAAGGACTATCACATAGTGATATCAACAATAGGCGCAATCAAAATCATTGCGTGAAAATAATACTATATAAGAAATCACCTACGTGTTTAGGGCTTTTTGAAAAATAAGTTTGTTTGATTCGATTTAAGGCGGGGGTCCGAGAAAGTTTGAAAAGTGAAAAAATATCTAAATAAGGTCAGGTTTTAAAAGGTTTAAGGTGCGTATACTTGAAATTGCGCATAAGTTTGGGTTTCAAAACGTGCAAGTGTTTACTTGAAATTGTGTATAACATAACTTTTAAGCGTTTAATGTGTAAATAAAAGTTTGGATTTATTTCTTATTCATAATAGTATCAAAAATCAATAAGCAAAGTTTGGGGTGAAAATCAGTAGTTAAAAAACTTCAGGGGCTTATGTGTAAAAATAGTTTAAAGTTGTAATATCAAAGTTTGGGGGATAATTCAAATTTGCTTTCTAGTTGACCAAACAAGGTGTTGTAATATACCATTTTGACCAAAAAATAAAATAAAAATTATATAAAGTTTTTGATTGGACACGCGCTCAGTCAAATTTACCATGTGTTGATTTTGACCCTACTCATGCGCGTGTTGACCACTTCATCTTAAACCTTTGCAATTTTGACTTTAGGGTTACAAACTGTGACCTTCAACTAAATCTTGTACAAAATACCATTTGAAATGATTCAAAAACCAAACTATCTAGTTTTTCACAAGGAATCCGAAAATATAACTTTTATGCATTGAGGTGAACTGTGGCCTCATCTCCACGGATTGTAAAATTGCAAAAATTTCAGTTTCGTATTGATGGAGTTATAGTAAAATTTGAGCTACGACAGTAATATGATATTTTTTCTGTGTGAGTTTGGAACAAAATGATTTTGGTTTGAGGTTCTAATTCATAGTATACAAGGAGAATTTTAACTTTGAAAATTTAACTGTCGAAATAAGAGAATTTGATTTTGAGATATGCAGGTTTACCATAATCAAATTAAACATTACTGGGTTGAGTTCCTGAAGGTCTAAGGATAATTATTCCCACTTTGAAACTCGTAGGTTAGGAATACATAATTAACCATTAAAGCTCAAGTTTCATGGTGTTTTCTGAAAATTGACCCACAGCTATGTATTTATACATTAATGATTACATGAAAAACCATAAATTGATTCTAAACTACTACAGAAACAAAGTTGAATTGATAAAACTAACCTATATGCATAAATTATGGGAATACTCGAAAATGAATTTTTTTTAGTTGGTTATTACTCTACTGATTCAATTACTTTATATGTACCTTGGTATGCCTTTATAGGGTATGGTGAGGAGAGTTGATTGGTCGAAAAAGAGGTGGTTTTCAGCTGGTTTAGGAGAGGATATTTGTGAATGAATTTGAACTTACACATGAAGCCATGTGCTACCTAGATCCTATTGGCTCTAATGGCTGCTTCTGTGGCATTCTCATTAGCTTAAATGATGAGGATTAAGTTGGGATGTTATGTTTCGATCCTTGAAAAGTTTTAATTTAGTTTTTAGTTCATTTTTTATACTTTTTCAAACTCTAGGGGCTTTGTGTAATCTTCAAAACTAAGTAAAGTATTTTTAAGGGTTGGTTTGTAAATTAGAATGGTTTCAAAGTCAAGTATGGAAAAAGTTTGGGCTTTATAACTCATTTAGAGAGTTTAAAAGCTAAATAAATCTTTAAGGGCTATTTTGTTACAATTAAACTTTAGGGTAGTTCCTTAAATTTAGTTTTTCTAAGGTTCGTGTAGTTAATATTCAAAGTTTTTAATTTCAAGAATTTTATATATATATATACACACACACACACACACACAGCGAGCGCGCGCGCGCGAGAGAGAGAGAGAGAGAGAGAGAGAGAGAGAGAGAGAGAGGTTTGAGCTACGTATCATTTTTCGGATCTTATAATTCTCCCTACCAAAAAAAATTCATCCTCAAAATTACCTTTGTCGTTGCTTCATAACATCCCTAAGCTCCCAGGTAGATTCTTTTACTCCATGGTGTTACCAAAGAACTTTTACTAAGGGGATGGTTTTGGTATGAAGAATTCGATCTTGAGAATCTGAAATTTGAAGAGGTCTTTCTTCAAAATTATGATTAGACTGTATCGAGAGTCCTTCCCGTGAGATGACATGATTCGGATTGGGAATATATTTCTGCAATTGAGAGACATGGAATATATCGTGAATTTGTGATAAATACAGGGGTAGATTTAATCGATAGCCTATTGGTTCAACACGATTAATGATGGAAAATGGTCCCATGTATCGTGGTGCAAATTTACCTTTTGTTTTAAATCTTAAAATTCCCTATTTAGTTGATAGTTTTCAGAAAACTTGATCCCTTTCTTTGAACTCTAAAATTGCCTATGATGATTCGCATCACTTTTATGTCGACTTGGAGCTTCTTGGAGCTTCTCCTTAATTAAACATATTTTTTTTGTAGTCTCTTCCATTATTTTAGGGCCAAAAATATAATTTTCCTCTAATTCTTTCTAACAAAGTGGAGAACGGCATGGTCTTTCGTAAAGTACTTCATATGGAGCGGCTTTGATACTAGCTTGATAACTATTGTTATGGGAAAATTATTCCAAGGCTAGATAGTCGCTCTAGTTTCTCATCGAATCCAGTGTCCGCACACATAACATATCCTCGAGTGTCTAAATTAATCGTTAAGATGGTCCATTCGTTCGAGGATGAAAGATGTAACTTTTTAACCATGGTTGTTTGTAAGGCTTGCCAAAAACGTCCTATAAATCGAGGGACACGGTCTGATATGATGGATAAGGGTGCTCCATGTAATACGAAAATTTGCTGAACATATAAGGTACTAAGTTTTTGGAATGAATCGATGTTACGTACTTTAAGAAAATGTGTCGATTTAGTCAACTGGTCTATAATTTCCCAAATTGAATTATAACCTTGGGTGTATGGGCACTAACAAAATCCATCGTAACATGATCCCATTTCCAGGCAAGAACTGAAAGAGGTTGTAATAATCCAGCTGGGTGTTGGTGCTCAATTTTGACTTGTTGACAGGTGAGACATTTGGAAATAAAAGTTCTAATGTCTTTTTCATTCCTCTCCACCAATAACGTCTTTTGAGATCATGATACATTTTGGTATTTTCAGGATGTATAATGAATTTGGCGTGATGACCTTCTTATAAAAGTTCTTCTTTAACGCAACGTTAGAGGGTACACATATTAAATTCCTAAATCATATTCCATTTTCAGGATGATATGTCCAATCTTTACTTATTTTCCCTTCTGCGATTTTTGGACATTGTTTGTTAAGAAAATCATTTATGGATTGTTGTTCCACTACTTATTTTTGAAGTGTAGTATAAGCTATAGTGTTATATGGAATACAAGGGGTTTTTCTTTCCAAGTTGTAGTCATCCAAAGTAGTTACGATATGATAACTAGCAATTCTAACTAATCTTCAACTGGTTTTCCAACTTAAGGCATCTGCTACAACATTGCCTTTGCCTGGATGGCATTGCAATTGAAATTTATAATATTCTAAAATTCCAATCCATTATTCAGATCTTTTTGTGTAAATATATATTTAAGGCTCTTGTGATATTTGCACCGTATAAATTACACCGCCAAATATTTAATGCAAAGACAATTGTGACTAATTCCAGGTCACGGACTGGGTAATATCATTTGTGCTTGTAAATAAGATTCAGTGTATACATCATAACTAACATCACTAGAAGGTATAGTGAGTGCAGGGGTAGTAGTTAAGCATTCTTTTAAAATATGAATTTCTTGGGTGCATTCCTGATTCCATTTGAAACATATATCCTTTCGAGTTAGCTTAATTAAAGATAATGAAATAGTGGAAAATCGTTCCACAAATCTTCGATCCGGCTAATCTGAGGAAACTACGAACTTCTATTACTGTAGTGGGTTGTGGCCATTCAATAATAGCTGCAGTTTTTATTGGATCTACCTGGACTCCAAGTTTAGTGATGGCACGTCCTAGAAACTTTAGCTCTTTAATAAGAAACTCTCATTTACTTTTCTTAGCATATAATTGATGACATCAAAGTGTTTCTAGTACTACCTGTAAATGAGTTTCATGATCACGTTCCTCTTCCTAATATACTAGGATATCATCTATGAATATAATTACAAATTGATCCCAAAATTGTTGAAACACTCGGTGCATTAAGTCCATAAATTTTTCTGGCACATTAGTAAATCCAAAAGACATTACTATGAATTCAAAATGTCCATAACAAGTCATAATGTCATTTTTCATATGTTTTCTTCTCTTACTCTTAATTAGTGATATCCTGATCTTAAATCAATCTATGAAAATATTTTCTCTGCGCGTAGCTAGTCAAATAAGTCTCTCATTCTGGGTAACGGATATTTATTTTTATGGTAACTTGGTTCAGTCTATGATAATCGATACATAAGTGAAATGATTTGTCTTCCTTTTTCACAAATAGAACCAGGGCTCCCTACGAGGGTGTAATGGGTTGAATGAATCCTTTGGCTAGCAATTTATCTAATTGAGTTCTAAGTTCTCGTAATTCTAAGGGGACATTCGATAAGGTGGTATGAAAATAGGAAAAGTATGGGAAAATTGGTTAATTACAAACTCGACTTCCCTCGGCGGAGGAATGTTGGGTAAGTTTTTGGGTAATACATCTTCATAGTCATCAAGAATTGAAAGAGAGTAAGAAAATATGTGGTAAGTATTTCCACAACACTGTCCTTGGAATTCACATTTCCTATTTTAGGAATTTCTAAAGGTCACGTTCCTTAAGTAACCATGGATATAGGCATTATTTGCAGATAAACCATTTATCCAAATGATGAGGTTAAATCCAATTATATCCAATACTACTAAATCAATGATAATTATTTTTATTTCATAATTTTTACAACCTTGGTGTTTTTTCTACTATAGTACCAGTAGGCATACTTATTGCTAAAGGATATGCTAAGGTATAAGAAGTAAGATTTGCTAAGATAAAAAATTTGGAACTACTAAATGAATGCGAAGATCCTGAATCAATCATTATATGAGCCATAAGCTTATTAAAAGAAATATTACCTTCGATCCAATGGTGACTATCAGATTATGTTTGGAGAGAAAAAGTTTGACCTTGTGTTTGGTTACCAGCTACCGGTCCATTAGAATTTTTTGGAGATTGGTTATATATCTCTTTTCCTCATGAAACTGGGGTTTTTCCAGGAGGTCGTTTCAGTGGTCCTTCCTACATTCATGGATGGTCTTGGATTAAAGTTGAGTTTACGAAACTTGGGGAATTGGGGTCTAATGTGTCTAGGAGCATTACATTCCTCGCAACGAATTATAGTGTCGCTATTTCGATGATGAATTTGACTGTATGATCGACCTTCGTTAGGTTTAAAATTGGGGTGATTTCTGATTGGAACATTTGTGGAGAGATTGTTGAAATTATTCTGACAAATTCGGGCGATGTTTCGAGAACTTCCACTTGGGGCCGGGTTTCTTTCAATGAGATTAGCTATTTTGATCATTTTTCTGAATTCGCGAATTTATATCGTCTTTTAGTCCGTGCTCAAAGACCACTTGGGCCCGGAATAAGATAGGTCTTAATATCGTCTTTTAGTCCGCGCTCAAAGTGTTTGCACTTTTTAATCGGTATATATATATATATATATACATATATATACACACCTGAGCGTAACAAAATAATTCGGTAAATTGAGCCTCGTATTATGCTACTTTCATATTTTGTTGTTGCAATCCCAGAAATTCTACAGTTAACTGGTCACGTAATATTTCAAAAAAATATTTCTTGAAAAACATGTCCTTAAACTGTGCCTATGTCAAATTCTCTACATTTGGGGTACGTTTTATTGACTTCCCCCAACTTGATTTCGAATAGATATGTTGCTAAGTCTACTCTCTATACGAGTATGTGACACCCTTACTAATTAAACACCGGGTAGCTACTCCTTTATAAAATTAATTCAAAATGCCAAGTTGGCTCAGTTAATAGCATCACTGTCGAAAACGTTTTATTATTACTAACCACCTAGTATTTAAAAAGTAAGTGCCAAATTTTATTAAAACTGATTAACATGCAACAAGAGAAATGAATAACTAAATAACACCATTCACCATACTGAAGTGAAACGAATAACCATCACAAAATGTAAATAAAACCTGGAGGAAAAACTCCTCAATACAAATCCCACAACTGATAAGTAAACTGAAATAAATAACTAAAAACTGAATACTGAGCAATACATGCTAGAGTCTGAAAACTGAAATGTAAAAGATGTCTAATAGAATTGGGCAACATGCCCTACAACTGATAGATGCTGAGACTGGAATCCAAATGAGAGAAGCGTCTACATGCAAATCCCTGTAGCTTCCACAAACAGCTACAGCTCGTCACCTGAATGAGAATCCTATGCTTGGTGTCCTTGTGGCTGGGCACCTAAAATGGTTTTACAAGAAAAATATATTTGAAAGCAAATGGGTCAGAGCCCGAAAGTGGAAATCATTTTAAAAACCTGCAAGTGCTTTAAAAACATTTAAAACATTAAATGCAAAGTACATGTTAGGACGTGCACTCACATTAAATTCTCACCTCTCGACTAACCGTGCACTCCTAACGTAAGTACCCATCTATAACGACACAAACCACTAGCTAAGTGACATCGAATCTAGCTAGACTTATCATAGGACCTGCCATTATTACTTGGTTCTATTATAACGCTCGTAATTAAATAGGGGTTTAACATACTCAGATGCTCAATATGCAATATATTATACTACTAGCTAACCCATTTTGTTTCTCAAAATAATACCGTGATATATATATGTTCACTACATTAACATGAAAGTTCTCATTAAATTAAATGTATATTATTCACATCATAAATATACAATATAAGCACCCCGAGAACTAAGCTCCGGTGCACACATACTCTGCTATCCATCCCGGTACATCACGTACATAAGGATCACATATTCCGAATCTCTCAGGAATAGTTCTCAAATAACAACATCACAAATAATGGAGGCGAACACAGTCACCTTCACATGGGTCACGCACATACCTACGCTCCCACGATCCGCGGACTTATTAATATCACAATAAGTCTTTCAATGACCTATGTTCATCAAGGTACCAGTCTATATCCCCCCCGTAGGCACACAAGGATTAGAGGGTCCTAAGCGAACGTAACCTCCCGTGATAGCAAGTATGGTAGGTATGTCATACACATAAACTATATACTAAGCATTCACACATCTTAGATATCACCATTTTAATAAGGTATTTTCTACATCATTATACCATTATCCCAAACTTATATATTTCAAGTAATCCGATAATATATAATTTAAATAGTCGACACGTCTCACGTCGTAATTCCTTAAACTTAAAACCTATCTCGAATAGACTACTAAGTTCCCATAATTCTCACATATGATATCTTTATGCCTAAGGTCTTTACTTCTGCCCCAAACCTTATTTCATCAACTTATTCAAATTTGTACTATTAACCCAAATATTAACTCACATAACGAATTTCATTTATTTAGAATAATTCCTCAAATTACATTCTGATTAAAGTCCCACTTCATAATCATGCCTACTGGTCTTCCTTAAAGCTAAGGGTATTCACAAAGTCTCCAAACATATTCTCCGAGGGTTTCCACCATTAAAATCATATTAAGGAAAATTTCACTCATTATGGGAAGGTCGATCAACCGACCTATGAATATCGATCGATCTAGTCGATCGATCGACTTATGAATGTCGATCGATCGATCGAACAGGTATGGCTACGGACTGCTTCGTTCTGCAGATTTGAAAAACGTCCCAAAACTTATTTCTAACGTATGATTCTCAGATATAACGTTATAGTAATGTCATATAACAATCCTACAATATTACTAACATCCATAAATCAATATTTCAACAACTATAGGCTACATATGGATCAATCTTCATCAAAAACTTAGTTTCCAGATTTTTCTCAAGAACATTCATAAACTTCATCTTAAATCCGTTTTTGGTATAACAAAAGTCGATAATTCTCTTAATATAATCTTCCAGTAACATTCTACATGCAACCTATATCCCAAAATTTAAACTAATAACTCCAATCTTATGGGTTTTTCATTATCTTCCAAGAACATACAAAATTTATGAATAATCTAACATGGAAGAAGCATTCTCTGAAATTTAAATGGAATAAATCACTTGCCTTGGTTTGATTTCGGATTTGGTGTTGATTTGGTGAAGAATCTCTGCAGAATTCCTCTCTCTCTCTCCTTCTCCAAGCTTTCTTCTCCAAAAGGCTATGGTGGCTAGGGTTTGCTTTGGGAGAGTTGGAAGACTAAATGATAACCTACGTAGCTTATGGGGTTAATAAAGGGTTGGTTGGGTCAATTCCTTATCAGATTACAACTCTTCATTTTCGTCACTTTTAATTACCCAAAAATACCAAATTACTAAAATACCCTTTAAGTTGCCGGTATGGCCTAAAAATACCCCGGGACCCAAACTATACCCCCGGCTAGTGTTTTCTGACTATCTCGACCCTTCCGGACGCGTTGACGCACTCAAAACGACCATACGGATTATAGATTTTAAATTCACTTTTATTAACAAAATAATATACCGTGACGCGGCGGTCCCACGCGTCTCAACAAAATTTCTAAAATGCCGTATATAAATCCCACGACAAATTTTATAATACCAAGTCCATATATAATCATATATGCACATAATCAAATACCAACTCGCATCACATTAGTATTTATAACCCGGATTAATTTCCAATTAATACGCAATTTAATTAATTAATCCCAAAATAAATATAGTCAAAAATACGGGGTATTACATACTTCCCCCCTAATAACTGAATTTCGTCCCGAAATTCGAAACTAGAAAGTACCTGCTAAAAACAGCTCTGGATAACGCTCGCGCATCTCATCCTCGCGCTCCCATGTGGAATCCTCGACATTGTGATGTCGCCACTGAACACGCACTAACGGGACTATCTTTGACCGCAGTTTCCTCTCGCTTCGGTCCAAAATAGCAATTGGCCCCTCCTCGTAAGAGCTATCCGGCTGGAGATCGATGTCCTCCACAGCAATGTGAGAATGAGCCAAATTGTCCCTAAGGTATTTCCTCAGCGAGGAAATATGGAACACGTCGTGAATCCGATGCAAGTGCTCCGGTAGTCCAAGTCTATATGCAACCGGTCCTATCCGCTCAATAATAGGAAACGGCCCCACATACCTCGGTGCCAACTTCCCCTTCTTCCCGAATCGCATAATCCCCTTCATCGGAGATACCCTGAGCAAAACCTGGTCCCCCACTTGGAACTCCCTGAAAAATCTCTTTGCATCAGCATAACTCTTCTGCCTGTCTTGAGCTACCCGAATGAGACTCCGAATCAACTCAATCCTTGCTGAAGTATCCTGGATCACTTCCGGCCCAAGTAGTTTGTTGTCCCCCACCTCCAACCAACATGCTGGGGAACGACAAGGCCTACCGTACAGTGCCTCAAACGGAGCCATGCCAATCGTGAACTGATAGGAGTTGTTGTAAGCAAACTCCACCAGTGGAAGGTACTGCTCCCATCCACCCCCGAAGTCAATAATACACATGCGTAGCATGTCCTCCAACATCTGATTGGTGCGCTCTGTCTGCCCATCGGTCTGCGGGTGATAAGCCGTACTCAACCGCAATTCCGTGCCCATGGCCTCCTGGAAACTCTCCCAAAACCTCGAAACAAATATCTTGTCTCTGTCAGACACGATATTCAGGGGCACACCGTGAAGTCTCACAATCTCTGAAATGAAAAGCTGGGCATACTGTCCCGTAGTGTAGTCAGTCCTTACGGGTAAGAAGTGAGCGACCTTGGACAACCTGTCCACAATTACCCAAACGGAGTCGTGACCCCTCTGCGACGTAGGCAACCCCGTGACAAAATCCATGGATATGCTCTCCCACATCCACACCGGAACCTCCAACGGCTGTAGCAATCCTGCTGGTCTCTGATGGTCCACTTTTACAAGCTGACAAGTGGCGCATTTCGAGACAAACTCAGCAATATCTTTCTTCATACCGCTCCACCAATATTGCCGTCTCATGTCTTGGTACATTTTGTCCCCTCCGGGATGTACCGCGAACCGTGAGCCGTGCGACTCAGCCATAACATTGTGCCGCAATTCTTCCCCTTCCGGAACTACCAACCTCTCATTGAAGCGCAATCCCCCGTCTGAGCTAACGGTATAGGACTCGGTTCCCTCTGCTAGTAATCGAACTATCTGCTCCTGACAGAACGAGTCGTCGGCCTGTGCCCGTACTACCTTCGTGACAATCTGCGGTGTAACATCACAGACATGAAAGATCGGGCCACTGCATCCTGGTGTCCCAATTCCTTCCACTTAGCCTTCCACACCTCTGCCACCTCATCTGCTGGCCTGCGGCTCAACGCGTCTGCTACCACGTTAGCCTTACCCGGGTGGTACTGGATGTCGAACTGGTAGTCCTTCACAAACTCAAGCCACCTACGCTGCCGCATGTTCAACTCTTTCTGCGTGAACAGATACTGTAGGGACTTGTGGTCCGTGAACAGCTGAAACTTCTCCCCCAAAAGATAGTGCCTCCAAATCCGTAAGGCAAATACCACTGCTGCCAACTCCAAATCATGCGTGGGGTAATTTTTCTCATGAGGCTTAAGCTTACGGGAAGCATAAGCTATGGCCTGTCTCTCCTGCTGCAAAACACCTCCAAGCCCTTGCAAAGACGCATCGGTGTAAACCAAATACTCAACTCCCGGTCTCGGCAATGTTAACACAGGTGCGGAGGTCAATTTGTCCTTCAATTCATCGAATGCCAACTGACAGGCATCACTCCAGATATATGGCACACCCTTACGAGTAAGATGTGTCAAAGGACCTGCTATCTCCGAGAAACCCCGAATAAACCTCCTGTAGTATCCTGGTAAGCCCAAGAAACTACGAATCTCTGTTGGTGTCGTGGGCTGTCCCCACTCCCTCACCGCTGATACTTTCCCCGGATCGACAGATATTCCTTGGTCGGAAATAATGTGACCCAAGAACTGGACCTCTTTCAGCCAAAACCCACACTTCTCATATTTTGCATACAGCTCGTTCTGACGAAGTGTCTGCAAAACCTGCCTCAAATGCTCGGCGTGCTCCTCCTCTGTCTGAGAGTAGACCAGAATGTCATCAATGAAGACAATGACAAACTGATCGAGGAAATCTCTGAACACCCTGTTCATCAAGTCCATAAACACTGCTGGAGCGTTGGTCAAGCCGAAAGGCATAACCCGAAACTCATAAGAACCATATCTCGACAAGAACGCAGTCTTCGAGACATCCTCCTCCCTGATACGCAACTGATGGTATCCCGACCTCAAGTCAATCTTCGAGAAGAAAGAAGCTCCTCTCAACTGGTCGAATAAGTCATCGATTCGAGGCAACGGATACTTATTCCGTATCGTGACCTTATTCAACTCTCGGTAGTCCACGCACAATCTCAGTGAACCATCCCTCTTCTTCACAAACAAAACTGGAGCGCCCCAAGGTGAGGTACTCCTGCGAATAAAGCCCTGCCCTAACAGCTGCTCTATCTGATCCCGTAACTCTCGCATCTCAGCTGGAGCCATACGGTACGGTGCACGTGCTATAGGTCTCGTACCCGGTAGCAAGTCAATAACGAAGTCTATTTCTCGACTGGGTGGTAAGCCTGGTATCTCCTGAAACACATCTGAATACTCCCTGACAACCGGGATCGAATCCAAAGGAATAACAACCTCCTTAGAGGTATCCTCCTCTATGTAATACAGATGAGTGGTCGATCCTCCCTCTGGGCGAGGCATCGCCACTATAAACATCTCCTGCCCCGGAATGGCAAAAACAATGCTCCCACTAAAGCAATCAATCATGGCCCTATATACTACGAGCCAATCCATACCGATGATCACATCGTGAACATGCATGTCTAACACTAACATGTCCGCAGGTAATACCAAACCACCAACCTCTACCCCCACTCCCCGGCATATAAAGAAAATAAGTGACCCACTCCCTAATGGTGAGTCGACACACGTCACTGTGCTCTCTGCCGTAGCTAACAATCCTAAAGCTTTCGCGAAGTGTGTAGCAATAAAACAGTGTGTAGCACCCGTATCAAATAACACCCGACCCATAGTGCCATGGATAGGAAACGTACCCTCGATCGCGGGCGGTGCCTGTGGAACTGCAACCTGGTGAACGTTGTAGACACGTCCATACTGTAGCTGCCCCTGCTGAGCTGGGACTGCTGGGATGGGTGGCAATGCTGCCATCTGTGGCGGTGCAGGAAGAGCGGCGGGAAACATAGGTCTCTGTGGCTCCTGGCGAGCACCCTGCTGCTGCTGCTGTGGGGTCCTACCCCTATCAGGACAATCCTGCTTCTTATGGCCAGTCTTGCCACAAGTAAAGCACTTCCCTGGGAAATTCCCTCCCCTCTGCCCCTGTTGTTCCCGGCCCTGGTGGCCGTTACCATTCCTCCCTTGGCCCTGCTGGCCCTGATGGAACTGCTGCCCATTCTGCCCTTGTTGGCCCTGATGGCCGTTTGGACCCTGATGGCCCTGACGGAAACCTCCCTGTCCCTGCCTGTAGTTCCCTGACCGGAACCTCTTATTGTCCCCCTGATGGGTACCCTGCTCAGTCTGTCTCTGCCCCTGACCGGTCTGTGCCCCGCTGGCACCATGTCCTCCAGTCCTGCCCTGATGGCTAGACTCCCCTGACCGCTTGCCCTCGGCCATATGAAAACGGTGGTCCTGGCAGTGCAATAGTGCAACGTTAACCACATCAGAATACGTGGCCAACGATAGGTTCCCTAGCAGATGCTGACGGATCCTCCAATTCAACCCATCAGTGAACTTCTCTATCTTCTTCTTCTCTGTTGGAATCTCGTCTGGAACGATATTCAACATGTTAGTGAACTCGGCCTCATACTCGGCCACTGTCTTGCCCTCCTGCTTCAAACTCATAAGCTTCCTCCTCATCTCTGTATGAACTGCGGATGGAAAGTACTTGCGGTCAAACCGCACCCAGAACTCCTGAATGGTGAGGGTATCCCTCTCCTCCGCGGTGGTAATGGACTCCCACCACTGTAGTGCAGATCCAACTAGCTTGAAAGTAGCTAGCACCTGCTTCTGAACATCAGAGCACTCATGCATCCTCAAATGCCTCTGTATGTCCTTCCTCCATTGGCTCGAGACTACCACGTCTGAGCTACCTGCAAACTCTGGCGGATGCGCTTTCTGAAAAGCGTCACGTACACGCTCCCAAGCAGACGGGAATGCATTAACCTGTGCTGGCGCGGCAACCGGCGCCTGAGGCGGTGCCTGCTGAACAACGGCAATCGCGGCATTCACCGCTTGAGCTACTATAGCTGCAACCTCAGCGGCGTTCAACATGCCCTGAACTGGAGCGGGCTGGGGTTCGGGCATTGCATTCCTGGGAAATCGTCGTGCACGTCGTGGAGGCATCTGAAATAAGAACAAAGTTTATAAGTTCGCTGTTTATAAACTTAAAATAGCTGAAGAACGAAGCGTACACAATAAGAGTACAACAGTCCTAAAATATAGGGCTCTATATCAAAGAAAACGTAGCGGAAACATAATAGCCGTACAGATCCTAAAGGACACTAGAACCTGATGCTCTGATACCACCTGTGACACCCTTACTAATTAAACACCGGGTAGCTACTCCTTTATAAAATTAATTCAAAATGCCAAGTTGGCTCAGTTAATAGCATCACTGTCGAAAACGTTTTATTATTACTAACCACCTAGTATTTAAAAAGTAAGTGCCAAATTTTATTAAATCTGATTAACATGCAACAAGAGAAATGAATAACTAAATAACACCATTCACCATACTGAAGTGAAACGAATAACCATCACAAAATGTAAATAAAACCTGGAGGAAAAACTCCTCAATACAAATCCCACAACTGATAAGTAAACTGAAATAAATAACTAAAAACTGAATACTGAGCAATACATGCTAGAGTCTGAAAACTGAAATGTAAAAGATGTCTAATAGAATTGGGCAACATGCCCTACAACTGATAGATGCTGAGACTGGAATCCAAATGAGAGAAGCGTCTACATGCAAATCCCTGTAGCTTCCACAAACAGCTACAGCTCGTCACCTGAATGAGAATCCTATGCTTGGTGTCCTTGTGGCTGGGCACCTAAAATGGTTTTACAAGAAAAATATATTTGAAAGCAAATGGGTCAGAGCCCGAAAGTGGAAATCATTTTAAAAACCTGCAAGTGCTTTAAAAACATTTAAAACATTAAATGCAAAGTACATGTTAGGACGTGCACTCACATTAAATTCTCACCTCTCGACTAACCGTGCACTCCTAACGTAAGTACCCATCTATAACGACACAAACCACTAGCTAAGTGACATCGAATCTAGCTAGACTTATCATAGGACCTGCCATTATTACTTGGTTCTATTATAACGCTCGTAATTAAATAGGGGTTTAACATACTCAGATGCTCAATAGGCAATATATTATACTACTAGCTAACCCATTTTGTTTCTCAAAATAATACCGTGATATATGTATGTTCACTACATTAACATGAAAGTTCTCATTAAATTAAATGTATATTATTCACATCATAAATATACAATATAAGCACCCCGAGAACTAAGCTCCGGTGCACACATACTCTGCTATCCATCCCGGTACATCACGTACATAAGGATCACATATTCCGAATCTCTCAGGAATAGTTCTCAAATAACAACATCACAAATAATGGAGGCGAACACAGTCACCTTCACATGGGTCACGCACATACCTACGCTCCCACGATCCGCGGACTTATTAATATCACAATAAGTCTTTTAATGACCTATGTTCATCAAGGTACCAGTCTATATCCCCCCCGTAGGCACACAAGGATTAGAGGGTCCTAAGCGAACGTAACCTCCCGTGATAGCAAGTATGGTAGGTATGTCATACACATAAACTATATACTAAGCATTCACACATCTTAGATATCACCATTTTAATAAGGTATTTTCTACATCATTATACCATTATCCCAAACTTATATATTTCAAGTAATCCGATAATATATAATTTAAATAGTCGACACGTCTCACGTCGTAATTCCTTAAACTTAAAACCTATCTCGAATAGACTACTAAGTTCCCATAATTCTCACATATGATATCTTTATGCCTAAGGTCTTTACTTCTGCCCCAAACCTTATTTCATCAACTTATTCAAATTTGTACTATTAACCCAAATATTAACTCACATAACGAATTTCATTTATTTAGAATAATTCCTCAAATTACATTCTGATTAAAGTCCCACTTCATAATCATGCCTACTGGTCTTCCTTAAAGCTAAGGGTATTCACAAAGTCTCCAAACATATTCTCCGAGGGTTTCCACCATTAAAATCATATTAAGGAAAATTTCACTCATTCTGGGAAGGTCGATCGATCGACCTATGAATATCGATCGATCGATCTAGTCGATCGATCGACTTATGAATGTCGATCGATCGATCGAACAGGTATGGCTACGGACTGCTTCGTTCTGCAGATTTGAAAAACGTCCCAAAACTTATTTCTAACGTATGATTCTCAGATATAACGTTATAGTAATGTCATATAACAATCCTACAATATTACTAACGTCCATAAATCAATATTTCAACAACTATAGGCTACATATGGATCAATCTTCATCAAAAACTTAGTTTCTAGATTTTTCTCAAGAACATTCATAAACTTCATCTTAAATCCGTTTTTGGTATAACAAAAGTCGATAATTCTCTTAATATAATCTTCCAGTAACATTCTACATGCAACCTATATCCCAAAATTTAAACTAATAACTCCAATCTTATGGGTTTTTCATTATCTTCCAAGAACATACAAAATTTATGAATAATCTAACATGGAAGAAGCATTCTCTGAAATTTAAATGGAATAAATCACTTGCCTTGGTTTGATTTCGGATTTGGTGTTGATTTGGTGAAGAATCTTTGCAGAATTCCTCTCTCTCTCTCCTTCTCCAAGCTTTCTTCTCCAAAAAGGCTATGGTGGCTAGGGTTTGCTTTGGGAGAGTTGGAAGACTAAATGATAACCTACGTAGCTTATGGGGTTAATAAAGGGTTGGTTGGGTCAATTCCTTATCACATTACAACTCTTCATTTTCGTCACTTTTAATTACCCAAATATACCAAATTACTAAAATACCCTTTAAGTTGTCGGTATGGCCTAAAAATACCCCGGGACCCAAACTATACCCCCCGCTAGTGTTTTCTGACTATCTCGACCCTTCCGGACGCGTTGACGCACTCAAAACGACCATATGGATTATAGATTTTAAATTCACTTTTATTAACAAAATAATATACCGTGACGCGGCGGTCCCACGCGTCTCAACAAAATTTCTAAAATGCCGTATATAAAT
Source organism: Sambucus nigra (assembly GCA_949130495.1). NCBI lineage: Eukaryota > Viridiplantae > Streptophyta > Magnoliopsida > Dipsacales > Adoxaceae > Sambucus > Sambucus nigra. The sequence continues at coordinate 173,078,981 of OX422222.1, read as the reverse complement.
CCCACGACAAATTTTATAATACCAAGTCCATATATAATCATATATGCACATAATCAAATACCAACTCGCATCACATTAGTATTTATAACCCGGATTAATTTCCAATTAATACGCAATTTAATTAATTAATCCCAAAATAAATATAGTCAAAAATACGGGGTATTACAGAGTACTATTCCTACACCGTTTAATACTTTAATGTCTTCCTAAACAATCGTTCCGCTTCTGAAGCTCTGGGTTTTTCGTGAAATGTTAGAGGTCGTTGGTGAAGAAATTCTTTCAAAGCATGCATTCTGCAAGTTTTGATTGTCATTTCGATCCCTGGAGTAGGTAATGGATTTTAACGTGCTTGATTTATCATCATGAGTTCTTGAAGACATTGAATTATATTGTCCATATCCGTGGGCATATTTGTTCGAGTCGATTCTGATTGGTGTGTTGTTTGTGCTAACATGTTGGCATTGTGTGTACTTACCATCCTATAAGATTAAATTAAAAAATTTAAGGCAAAGTATATAACAACATTTTTGTATAATAAGATTAGTTCTATTGATGGACTTTTTAACAAGTATAGGCAGTACCTAATCATACAAAATATAGGGGCTTTAGTTTTAACAAGTATAGGCAGTCCCTAAGATTAGTTCTAACACGCTGCTTTCCCTTCACCTCCTTTCTTCACCCTACAAACCACACGTGCTCCTTAAGAGTTTATTTATATATGGTTATGTCCTCTTCTCAAGTTTCTCAACCTACTTGTGGTACTAGCGAGCCTTGTTCTTCCCCTTCCTCTTCTGAGCCTCCAGTACTTGATCCTGATGAAGACTTTGTGGCATCGAGATATGGAAAATCTGGCCCGTAGTCATCGGGAGACACTGGTGGCGTTGCACATAGTTCTGTTGTTGATGCTAAATTCCAGGCCAAGTGAATTGCTTGTTGTAGGAATTCCTCGTCTTCCATAAATCGGCGAGCTTATTTCATGAATTATTTTTCTTCCATTAACCAAGATGTCAACAAGTGATGTTTGATGTCAAGGGCCGCAATTGACCATTCTCTGTCGATATCTCGAATTTTTTTACATAGCTTATTGTATCCTTCATCCCCGATGGTCTGGATAAATAAATTTTGATCGATCCCTTCATGGTTCAAATAAATATGATCCCTAATGTTCATAGTTACAAGACAAGTTTTTAGTATCGAAATAATATAAAGAAGGTACGCAATTAAAAGAACTATATTTCCTAAATAAGTCCCACATTGGAGTAATAAACCTGACGCTCGCTCTAATACCATGTTATCATATCACGGGTTTTTAGGGTGACTAAGAAATTGACAAATAAGAAAAAGATTGAAATATGCGCATAAATAAGATAATAAAGGTTGTATTTCATTGCATTCACTAAGTATGGTAGGGAGGAACTTTATTCATTACATGCATACTGGGTAATAAAAGTGTTCCCACGTTACATAAAAAGAAAACAAAAAATAAAAGAAAAGTACAACATAAGGCTACATAAGCTTATAGGTGGTAACATATGAAATTATGACAGGTTTTTTGAAACTGCTACTGATTTTCCATGAGTATATGATGGCTAGAGATACACGAGATGATGAATTATATCGTGCAGGGTCAGGGGGAATGCTGTTTTCCTTACGCTCGGGGTCCATTTAGAATTTTTGAAGAATAAGCAAAAATTCCCAATAGATAATTCTCATTCTATACGGTTTGTAAAATAAAATTATAGTTTAGTAATATTAAAGGTATCATAAGGAATGATATTCAATAGCTCGAGTGAGATAAGCACAATAATATATGATGATACTGCTACAACTATAAATATCAGGGCTCGAATAGGTTATGGATGGATTCTAAACAAACAACCCATAATTATTCGTTTAGAGGCTTTAGGGTAATAGTCATACACACAACATATAAATCCAATAATTTGGAGATAATCAATCCAGATAACTGGAGATAAAGTAACCACACTAAGTCAATCACAGACTTTCCATATCATAGCAATAACTAGGCCCTCAATCATCAGAGTCCTACAGGCCAAATAATACAATTGTAAGTAAAACGATAGATAATTCCCTGGTCATAATGTATGCTATAGAACAAGTTCAAAATGAAATCATATTAAATGATACCATTGCATAAGTATCAACAAATGTTTCTAAAATTGAATCAATTGTACGTAAATGTTTGAACTACTCAAAAGAGTTCATCAATGAGAATCAGATAAACTGGGACTAGCACATAGGGATATTAACAGAAGGTTCAAAAGCATTGAGTGAAAATAATACTGAATAAGAAATCACCCACTTATGCTAGGTCTTTCCGAAAAATAATTTCGTTTGTTTCATTTTAAGGAAGGGGTCTGAGAAAGTCTGAAAAGTGAAAAATATCTAAGTAAGGTCGGGTTTTAAAATGTTTAAGTTGCGTATACTTGAACTTGCGTATAACATAACTCTTAAGGGTTTAATATGTAAATAAAAGATTGGATTTATTTCTTATAGCTCCTTAGGTTTTCAAGTTACTTTTATTCATAATGGTGTCAAAAAATCAGTAGGCAAAGTTTTGGGGTGAAATTTCAGTAACTAAAAAACTTTAAGGGGTGATGTGAAAAAAAAGTTTAAAGTTTTAAAATCAAATTTTGGGCAATACATCAAATTTTCTTTTTGGTTGACCAAGAAAGGTGTTGTAATATATCATTTTGACCAAAAAAATAAAATAATAAATTTGGAAAAAATTTCAAAAAACATTTATTGGACTCGCGCTCTCATGCACTCAGTCAAATTTATCACGCGTTGATTTTGACCATACGCACTCACGTGTTGACCACTTCATCTTCAACCTTCACAATTTTGATTTTAGGGTTACAAACTTTGACCTTCAATTAAATCCAGTGTAGAATACCATTTGAGATGATTCAAAATCCAATCTTTCTAATTTTCACAAGGAATTCAAAAATATAACTTTGATGGATTCAGATGAACTGTAGCCTCATCTCCATGGACTATAAAATTGCAAAAAAATTAGTTTCGTATTTGTGGAATTATAGTGAAACTTGAGCTATGGCGGTAATATGATTTTTTTTCTGTGTAAATTTGGAACAAAATGGTTGTGATTTGAGATTCTAATCTATAGTATACAAGGAGAATTTTAAATTTTAAAATTTAACTGCCGAAATAAGAAAACTTGATTTTGAGATATGCAGGTATACTATAATCAAATTAAACATTATGGTTGAGTTTCTGAAGGTCTAAGGACAATTATTCCCACCTTGAAATTGGTTCAAGGTCAGGAATACAGAATTCACCATTAAAGATCAAGCTTTCGTGTTGTTTTCTAAAAATTGACACTTAACTATGTATTTCTACATTAACTATTGCATGTAAAAGCATAAATTGATTCTAAACTACTGCAGAAACTAAGTTGAATTGATAAAACTAAGCTCTATGCATAAAATATGGGAATACCCAAAAAGGAAAGTTTTATATTTGTTTTTTTCTCTACTGATTCAATGACATTCTATGTACCTTTGTGTGCCTTTTATAGGGTATGTGGAGGAGAGTTGATTGGTCAAAAAAGAGGTGGCTGTCAGCTAGTTTAAAAGAGGATATTTGTGAAGGAATTTCAAATTACACATGAAGACATGTGCTACCTAGCTCCTATTAGCTCTATTCGCTGCCTGTGTGGCATTCCCATCAGCTTAGCTGATGAGGATTAAGTTAGGATGTTAACTTTTGGTCCTTGGAAATTTTTGGTTTAGTTTTAGTTAATTTTCTATACTTTTTCAAACTTTATGGGCTTTTGTGTAATTTTTAAAACTATGTAAAGTATTTTTATGTACTAGTTTGTAAATTAGAATAGTTTCAAAGTCAAGTATAGAAAACAATTTGGGTTTATAACTCATTTAGAGAGTTTAAAAGCTAAATAAAAACTTTAAGGGCTATACTGTAATATTTATAACTTTAGGGTAATTTCTTAAATTAAGTTTTTCTAAGGTTCATATAGTTAATATTCCAATTTTTTAATTTCAAGAATTTTATACTTGGGTAAGGGTATCTAATAAATATATACATATATATATATATATATATATATATATATATATATATATATATATATATATATATGTGGGTTTGAGCTACGTATCGTTTTTCAGATCTTACAATATGAATGTGCTTGAATCTCATTCCTTCCACATATCCATGTGACTAGAACAATTGATTATGACATTTAATACTTCGATTGTTCTTAATCATGTTTGCATGATGTAGTTTAAAATTAATTTGTTTGCATAATGAATTCACTTTGTATATGCCTTAGCACACACTTTGCACAAGCTTTTTTTATATTAACTTCATATGTCACATGAGGCAAGTGAGGTGTTCTCCTAAAAATCTTGTCATATACATAAAAACAAACCTTTGGGGGAGTTGTGCATATAAAAACTATTGCCTGTGAGTTTGGTGATTTATTGAAAATGTGTGTATGGACGAAAAAAGTCTATGAAAGGAGCAATCTCCTTTGCGTGAAAGGCCACTGTCGGCAAGAGCCTAAAAGATTGAGAGGCAATAAAAATAGAAAAAATTTCAAGGCCAATGATGCTTCAAAAAATTAGATATCTTCAACATGAAAAGAGAGATAAAAAATTATATAAAAATTTTAGGTGTTTAGTTGAAAATCAATGAGTTTTCACACTGAGTCCTAGTTATTTTATTATTAATTATTGATTCGAGAATCATCAAAATTTCTAAGCGACTGTGCATTGTATTTGTTTGTCCTTTTGAGTTCTTTATTTGACATGTGAGGCTAAATCTAATGTTTATAAATTATTGCATTCAAATAGAACTACCTAGATAATTTTTGAGTGATTAGGTCATTTTCTCTTGTTTCTAGTTCATGCCCCTTCCTCCGTACTACCATGTTTAGACACATTGATAATATGCGAGCGTGTAAAGCTTATGTGGTTGTGTCTTTTGTGGTTGTTTATACCTATATATAGTTAGGCTTCATTGGTATATGTGTGTTTATATATATAGCATGTTTTGTGTTTTGAGTCTTTGCATTTTTATTTAATCCATGTTTTTCGTATGTTAAATCTTTGGTTTATATTGGCATGTGTTATGATTATCTTGCTATCTTATACTTAAATGCTTGTCAACATAGTTAATAGTATTTGTTCGTAGTTTGGATTATTTATGCTTGTGTTACCGAATTATTTTATGTTGCATACTTGTTTTGCACCATTGTTATGTTTCCATGTTTTAACGCTATGGGGGAGATTTGATTTATAACTGTGCACTTTATTCTTTATCTATTCCTGAACAAAAAGAGGAAGAAATGGTATCTAACTCTTTTCATGTGGCTCCTATCTTTAACTCAGGGGGAGATGCCCTTTCTTAGGTAGATATGGTTAGACAATGGGGGGAGGATTTTCATATGAAGTTTATATATTGTTATAATCTACTTTCATTTGAAGATGTGCTTAAGTGTGCAGGTTAGCAACGATGCACACAAGAGCAAAGCTACTCAATTTGTGTTAGTCAAACGTTTGTATTTTTTCCTTTTGGGGGTTGGGTAATGAGTCTTAGTGATCTTGACGGCCCATTAGTTTTTCATTTTGAGTCCTGCTTTAGAATAGCCAAATGGGAGATTTGTAAGGACAATTTTTTTAATAGAGTCAATTTGTATGTATTAGCTTAATTTCGTGTTTCGAAAAAACTTGTTTGTGTCATAGGTTAGGACTTGAGTTGTTTTTCCTTTAAAACTGTGATGGTAGCAGCCAAAAATAAAGCAACATCGAGTATGCATCGTGTTTCGATCCAAGTTTCATCTTCATCATTTGAGGGATCTCAATGAGGTATGAATACATGTTTATGTTTGTTCCTTGGATTGGTGTTTCGATGTTGATTTATAAAAATCTTTTATGAGATTTTAAAAATAATTGAATTATTCTACACGTCGTTAAAATAACCTTAGGTTTGTCGTTCAAACGAGTTTATGCACCTCATTAAAATAGTGATTAAAAGAACTTCGAATAATCCATTTTTATCATCCTCGGGAATCTCGTTGGAAGTCTCGTTAGAAGTTGTTCGAACGAGATATGTAGCCTCGTTTGAACAAAATCCAATTTTGTTCGAACGAGCTGGCATTTTTTCCAATGTAAACTTCATCTTTCAAGATTATCCCTTTTTTAGAAGACCTCCTATAAATTGGGAGACTTTTCCAAGCTTTTAGAGTTCCCAAACTTATTTTAAAAACTCCTCAAGTTTATGTGTTTGTTTTGAGAAAACGTCTTCCAAACCAAAACTCTTCTTTACATCCATGTTTGAGATCCAAGAATCATACATACATATATCTTTTTTATATCTCCATGTTTATGCATCAAATTAGTTTTCTCTTTATATCGTGAGCATTTTTTGTGGTGGATATCATGTTTGTTATTATGTGGTGGCTCGACTAGACAAGTAAGATTGGTGGGATATTGAGACGTGGAAAAGCCCTTGTGTTGTGTGGTTGTTAGAAGGCGTCCAATAGTGACTGTGAAGAAGGTTATAAGGATTAAGAAATCATGTCAAGGCTTGAAGGAATTGAGTCTTTGAATAAGTCTAAATTGGTCTTGTACACTACCTCTGTCCTAGTGGGCTTGTGTGGCTGGGTTGTCCGAGATTTTTCCTGTTGTGGGCTTTCCTCGTACATAATCGTGTTGTAATTTACTTAATTTACTCTTGCTTATACTCACCTAGATGCATTCTTAGGTTAAGACGAAAATCGGTAAATTGTTTTATACAATACTTGTGGTTTACTATATTAGTGCAAGCAAACAAAAAATTATTAAGATAAAATTTGGTGGTGTTTTCTCGACAAACCCTAGGGCACTTAGCTTTCTCATATTGGGAACCTCTTTAGCGAGTGTCGAGTATAACTTCCCTAACAGGAGATTGCTCATGATAGTAGTGATAGATATCTTCTCGTCATAATCCACCACTTTTAGTTTTTCGTTGTTGCACCTAGTAATGTACTCCCTAGTCGTCTCATCTTCTTTTTGCCTGATACAGTGTATGTGAGAAATTATCTTCCCTGGCTTCACACCAAAGAAAAAATTGCTAATGAACTAGTCAGCTAATTGTTTTAAACTTGTTATTTTCCCCCTTGGGAGCCCATGTACTACACATGGGCAAATCCAGTCAGAGTACGAGAGAAATCTTTACATCTGATTTTGTTTGTCACTGAATAGATATTCAAAGTAGCCTAGTATTGCTCGGCATGGGTCATTGAAACGGTATTCCCATCATACATTGGTGTTATTACTTGTGGCTTGAACTTTGTTGGGGTCGAGTAACTTGGTATAGATGTTGCAAAAAGAGACCCTTGTACGTACACCTCTATAAAGATTTTTTGTCTTGATCAAGTCCCAAAATCGATCTTCTAATCACTAAATGGACCCCTTCCACAGTTGGTTCTTTTTTGTCTGCTCGGCCTTAACTATCTGTTTGGTTCGGCACTGACTGTTCATTGAGCTCTCCTCCTTCCTGAAAATGTGCTCAAACCTTGCCGAGCCTCTCGCACTTTTTCTGGATCTATTCAAGCAGGTGGCTCCCCTGGTCTCTGATCTCCAGGATTCTTACATGCGCTCTCTGCATGGATGTCCTATGTCCACCCTTGTATTTAGTCCTAAACGATCAAAGGTACTCATCTAGATTAACATTTTCAAGATATTGGGTTGCTCGACTGTGTAAGACTCGTCACCTTCTATCGATTGGACTATTGAGGTTCTCCCTAATCTGTAAGACTTATCATCTCGATTGGACTCAGTCCTCCTTCCTGACCTGCTCCTCTCACCTATTTAACTAAGATCCAATCATCTCAAGTTCTTCAAAGCTCTTTTCCGGTGCAACTGCCTCATGTCCATGTGAGCGGCTAGTGGCAGCACCTCTCTCCTTCGATTTGAGTTATCCGTAACAGCTAACGTGATGGGATTCAATTCTAGATGAAATTGAATCGGCATGTTTTTTCCATCCATGGTACTTTGGGTAAACATTTTCATATTCTCTTGTATAGCATCATGGTAGCTAGACAAGCTCTACAGAATACTCTGCAATTCTAACATTCCAACAAAGTTGGAAGGCACAGTCTCCTTTGTCTTATATGTCATTTCAAATAGAATAGCAGCAGAAAAATAGGTTATTTCAATACATAATGAAATGGTTCGTAGGAAATGCAAGTAAATGCAACAAAAACAAAGATTCAAGTAGAGATCTAAGAGATTTCTAATAATCAAACGAAAATTGATTTTGAGACATCTCTAACCCTTTGACACCATGGTGAATCGACTCGCAATTCACTAGCTCACTGAGAGTGGGTATCCTTAAGCCCTAGCAATAAAAAATTGAGGAAAATAACATGGCTAGTCGGTTCCCACATATGGTATCAATAAGTTATCGCTAGTGAATTTATTGATTACTTGGTAAACTCCATTAGAGAGTACATAATATAAGCTCCCAAGTTCTCCCTAGAATTGGGCAGCATTACAGTAAAGTAAAGTCTCATGCCTCATATGAGATTAGTGTTGTGTTATTAATAGGTTGTTAGGAGAGAGATGAGAGGATGACATGTGTCTTACCTTTATAGGTGAGGTGAGTGCACATTTTACAATCATAGTGAGAGAATAATCACAAGTTGGTTATTGGCACATGGGGAAAAATATTTGCATATCTTCTCCATGTGCATGTGCATGTGCACTAGGTTGTCGACATCATCCAGTCACGAGGAACATGCTCACTCTAACGATGTAAATTAATGAAGTTAAGTCAATCTTCTAGCCATGGCCAAGCTAACCACAAAATGGGCAGACGACCATGGATTTCCTCGGCTCTTATGATACAAGGAGGTCTTCAGCTGGCTCATTGGTGGAGCCATGTGTCATATTTTGGTTGGTCCACACGTCATCCTACATTTATGGTATAGCAACAATATAAACGTAGAATATGTTTTACTATTATATTCGTAAATATAGAATTATAATGTAACTAATTGAGCAGCAACAAAAATGATTATTATTATTTTTATTATTATTATTATTATTATTATTATTATTATTATTTATACATAGTATTTATTATAATTATATACTTGCAACAATCATGAGGACAAACCATTATACCAAGTCAGTGCCTTCGTTTTCTTATTAGAAATTATTTTACGAATATCACTTCAACATGACAAAACTTCATCTAAGACAAAGTGAAGTAACTGCGTGTATGGTCATAATCCATTCTTATTGTAAATTTAACCTTTCATTTATTTTTTAGTATATTGGATTTAGGGACAAAATATAATCTTAAGTTTATCATAAATAATATTATGAGAGCAAAATTGTCTAAAACATAACTTTTATGTTGATTTGGCTTCTCATATATCATCATTAGTGTATGTTATTAAATGTATATTAAATGTATGTCCACTTGTATTCCAATCCACTGGTATTTCGCAATTATTAAGATGTCTATCGGATTACATATTTGTGTACTACAAATATGGGTCATGCCCATTTAGTATTGATATATCAATGAAATTAAAGACTCGCTCTCTCTAAATTCTCTGTGTGCACCCTTTATTTTACAATACGTTATCAGCACGAATGCTCTGATATTTTTCACATAATTCATTGTATTCATGAATCGCGCACAATTATCTTGCTCCAAATCTTTTGAGCATGAAAGCCCCTTCCCATAGAATGACATCACCCATGTCAATTTCATATATATATATATATATATATATATATATATATATATATATATTTCTTTTTTGGTTGGTTGCGGCTCAAAAAAATCAAGCATGTGGTTGGTAAGTCTTCATCTCGTTTTGGATATCTAAGGTATGACTTATCCCTATCCAATATATATATTCTTTAACTATCTATTGATCTTTTTCTACCACCCAATTGTTATTTTGTGGAACTTGAAATTTTCAATGGCTATTTATATTTTGGAGGCTCAAGTTCCCAAGTAGTCATTTTAAATTTGACACCTGAAGTTTTCATATAGTAATTTTAAACTGGGGTGAGAAGTTCCCAAACTATTTAAAATTGGGACCGGAAGTTCTCAATTATTGTTCAAATTTTTGGACATGACAATGAAATATGCCCTAAAATCAAACTAAAAGTTTTAATTATTTCTATAATAGGTCAAGGGATACTAAAAGTCCCATAACAATTATTTATAATTTGGACCCGAAGCTCCAATATTTTTGTAATCAAACATGGATTTTGGATTATTTATATAATAGGGATCGGGATGTTAAATGTTCTACAATGATTGGTATAGTTTAGACCAAAAGTTACAAACAATTTTACCCCTTATCCCACTTGATGTTTGGATATAATTGGGTGGGACGTTTAAAGTTCATAAATATTTAATGTTTTGATATGAAGTTGTCCTTATTATTTACATTTGGGATCTGAAGTTCCCCAATAATTATTCAAATATAGAAATTAAATTTTCTTCGTTCAAATTTTGGAATTTGGAGTACGTAAATTATTTGGACATAAAATATCAAAAGAAAATATATCACAATCAAACCTGAGGCGTTCCCCCCCTATGGAAGTTGCTAGATTTGTTCCATTTGATGCAGTGAGATTTCCCTCCAATCAAGACAGCGGCCTGGGAATGGAGTCTGGTCCGATTGAAATTCAAGTTTCAATTGACAAGGATGAAAATGAAGAGGGACAAATTGTTGCCTTAGAAGATACGATTCAGGACTCTAAGATTGTAGAGATGTACAGGGAATTCATGAAGCAAAAAGGGTTCTCGTATGAGGATGTTCTGCAACATGGTAGAGCCATTAACGAAAGCAAGGATTCCCCCAATAATGGGGATGGAGATATGAGAGGGGTAAGGCAAGAAGCAGGGGATTGTAATGGTAGTGGACCTATTCCTTGCTCCACCAAGAACGCAGCTGTGGAGAAATCTTGGAAGGATGTTGTTGCCATTAAAAGATGCCCCAAGCTTCGACTCACATATCATCCCCCCTCTATTTCTGATAACAGGATCATAGTGGCCCCTCCAGTGGAGATAGCAGCAAATGGTTATGCTAAATGGGAGAATAGCATGGTGGGATGCTTTCTGGGAAGGAAATTACCTTACACCTTAGTTTGCAATATAGCACATAAGTTATGGAACAAGTTTGGCCTCAAACAGGTTGTGGGTCACAACAATGGTTTCTATTTCTTTATGTTTGATAATGCTAATATGAGGGATGAGGTTATTGACAATGGCCCTTGGCATTTTGTGGGGAACCCTATTATCATCCAAAAATGGGCTCCAAACTTCTCTTTCAGCAAAGACACCACTTCTGTGATTCCTGTTTGGGTCAAATTTCATGACATTCCTGTCCAGTTATGGACAGAGGAGGGGCTGAGCTATGTGGCTAGCTCAGTTGGAATTCCAATGTATGCTGATACTATAACTGAAGGAATGCAGAAAATCAGTTTTGCTAGGATATGTGTTGAGTTAAAAGTCATGGGAGAATACCCAAGGACCATTGATATTAAAATGGAGGATGGGTCCATTGCTGTGGTTGCAGTTGAGTACCAAGAAAAACCTCCATCGTGTATCAAATGTGGCATTTTTGGTCATGATCTCCTCAATTGTCAGAAGGCCAAGAAGGCATGGGTGGCAACTAACAACAAAGAGATGATGTTTCCTTTCAAAAGTCAGACTGAGATTCAGAAGGCCTTAGAAGAGGAATGGACCCAAGTGCAATACACTACCAAGAAGAATCATAATGACAAGAGGGAAACAAAACCATTAGAAGTTCAGGCCGAGGTAGGGATCAATCTAGTGCCTACTGCCAGGAATGATCCTGTAGCAGGGCAGCCTGAGGTAGTTACTAAGCCAGTGCTAGAAGAAGGGGATAAGAGCATAAATTCCCCTAATCCATTTGTTATTTTGGAGACTGAGAATGAAGATCCTCTAATGTCCACTCCTGCACCAGCTGGCTTGGTTCTTAAGATTAAGGCAGTTGATGAACTTGACAAGGGGCTGGAAAGGGGAGGTGACAAAGGTGGAGGCAATGAGTTACCTGGGAGTAACAAGAAAGGGAAGAAGAAATCAGGCAACAAAGTTAAGAAGTTTCGATGACCAGAATGGGTACATGGAATATAAGGGGCCTTAATGCTCCCCACAAGCAGGTGGAAGTGGTTAAACTAATCAAGGATAATAGATTAGACCTTATCAGTCTTGTGGAAACTAAGATTAGAAGGAACAATATGGAGACTATTAAAAGTTCTTGCTTCTATCATTGGGAGTATGTCCATAATTGCCCCACGGATGGGGGTGTGGCCAGAGTGATTGTGGGCTGGAACCCAAATATTCTGAAGATTGAGGTGATCTACACTCATAGACAGGCCCTGTTCTGCCTTGTAAATATCATTGGTACCAGCTACTCCTTCCATGCTACCTTCATATATGGGGAAAACCTTCCTGAGCAGAGGAGATGCCTTTGGACTTTCCTTAGAGAGAATAATTTGGTGGTTAATGATGGACCTTGGATTCTAATGGGGGATTTTAATGTGGTCAGATGCCAGGAGGAAAAAGTGGGAGTTTTGGGTATTGACAGAGCTGCTGCTGAGGAGTTTAATGATTGTTTGAATGAGCTAAATGCGGATGATATGGTCAATAGTGGGTTATGGTTCACCTGGAATAGGAATCAGAGGGGTGAAAATAATGTTCAATCGAGGATTGATAGAGTCATACACAATGATAGGTGGGCTGCTCTCTTCCCTAATTCTCAAGCTATTACCCTTCCTTGTGGAATTTCGGACCACAGTCCCATTATCACCAATTTGGATAACACTATTATTTGGAGTCCTAAGCCTTTCAAGTTCTTCAACTTCTGGATGAATCACGATGAGTTTATGCCTACTATCATTGAAGCTTGGGATATTGAAGTGGATGGGAACCCAATGCAGAAGCTCTTCAAGAAGCTGAATAGAGTCAAGGCCTCATTGAAGCACTTTAATAGGAAGTTCTTTAACAAGATTTCAGCAATGGTTGCTGATTCCAAGTCTAAGCTTGATGCTATCCAAAGTGATCTGGACAGAGATGGTGCTAATAGGGAGAAGCAGGATGCTGCTAAGGCGATGAGAACCAAATATGCTAAGCTTAGGAATGAGGAGGAGTCATTCCTTAGACAGAAGGCTAGAGTTAAGTGGCTGCAGCTGGGAGACCAAAATAATACATTCTTTCATAAGAAGGTAAATCAAAATGTGGCTAGAAGGAAAATTTTGAGCATTGAGGATGATCATGGTGTGAGAATTGAAGGGATAGAGCAGGTGGCTGGAGAAGCTGTGAAATTTTTTGGGAACCTGTTAGGGAATAGGTCGCGATGTATTGATGCTAACACTGTTTTGGGGGAGGTGATTAAGAATAAACTTACCTCTACTCAAGCTGAGTTAATGGAGAAAGAGGTCACTCATGATGAAATCAAAGAGGCAATGTTTGGAATTGGGTCTGACAAGGCCCCTGGTCCGGATGGCTTTAACAGTTATTTCTTTAAAATGAATTGGCGGCTTGTTGGGGAAGAGGTGTGTGAGGCTATTAAATTCTTCTTCGATAATGGGAGTTTCTTCAACCAGTGGAACTGTACCAGCCTGGCTTTGATTCCTAAGGTTGCTGCCCCTAGAAGTATGAGGGATTTCAGACCCATAGCGTGCTGCAACACCTTGTACAAGTGCATCTCCAAAGTTATCACTCGCAGGCTTAAGAAGATGATGCCAGACCTCATTAGTAATAATCAGGCTGCCTTTGTTGAAGGCAGATCCATTGCTGATAACATCCTGCTTTTACAAGAGTTAATGAGAAATTATCATAGGGACTCTAACCCTCCTAGATGTGCAATTAAGATAGATATTCTTAAAGCCTATGATACTGTGAGCTGGGACTTCCTGATGCAGCTATTGACTCATGTTGGCTTCCCCCCCCAAAGTCATTGGGTGGATCTCCAAGTGTGTGACTACTACCAGGTTCTCCATTAGTCTGAATGGGGAGCTGAAAGGGTTTTTTCATGGGAAAAGAGGGCTCAGGCAGGGAGACCCTCTCTCTCCATATCTTTTCCTGCTGGTGATGGAGGCTTTCTCAGGGATTATTTCTAAAGCTGCTGAATCTGACCTGTTCAGTTATCACCCTAGGTGCAAGGAGATGGCCCTTACCCACCTTAGTTTTGCTGATGATCTCATAGTTTTTGCTGGTGGGGACAGGGTGTCTTGCAGCATTGTGAAGGAGGCCATATCTAATTTTAGCTCTTTAACTGGGCTTATGGTCAACATGGAGAAAAGCAGCCTCTTCACTGCAGGGGTTAATGGGGATGGGATTCAGGAGATCTCCTCTATTCTGGGAATACAGCACAGCTCCCCTCCTTTCAAATATCTGGGGGTTCCTCTCATCACAACTAGGTTGAAGAAGGAGGATTGCTCTCACTTGGTGGAAAGGATAACTATGAGAACCAGATGTTGGACTAATAAATTCCTGAGTTTTGCTGGTAGGCTCCTCCTTGTGAAGACTGTGATTTTCAGCATCCAAGTGTATTGGGCAAGCATTTTTATCCTTCCCAAGAGCATCATTAAAAAAATTGAGCAGATTATGAGGAATTACTTATGGAAAGGGGATGAGGCTAATAGCAAAGGGGCAAAAGTTGCTTGGAAGGATATTTGTGTATCTCTGGATGAGGGGGGGCTAAATATCAAGTGTCTAGAGACATGGAACAGAGCAGCTATGGCTAAGCACTTGTGGAATCTTTGCAGTAAGAAGGACAGCCTATGGATCAAATGGTGCAACATTTATAAGATCAAAGGAAGGAGCATCTGGGCTCTGAGTATCCCAAATGATTCATCATGGAGCTGGAGGAAAATCCTCAAGAGCAGAGAGAAGTTTAGAAGCAAAATTAAGACCATCATTGGGAATGGTAATCTTGCTTTTATGTGGTTTGATAATTGGCACCCTAATGGCCCACTGCACCCCTTATATGGGGGAAACATTGTGTATGACTCTGCTAGTAATCTAAAAGCAAAAGTTTCTGATTTTATCCACCACTTGGAGTGGAGATGGCCTTCAACTGTGACTTGGGAGCTGAATGAAGTTAAGAATGCTATTCTTCCTACTATTCAGGATGCAAATGATATTGTTGTGTGGCTGCCCTCTAGTAATGGGAAGTTCACCATAGCTTCTGCTTGGGATCTTTTAAAGGCACATAAGCCTATGGTTAACTGGAGCAAGTTTGTGTGGAGTAAGGTATGCATCCCCAAATGCTCTTTCATTACCTGGTTGGTGGTTAGGAGGGCCATCAACACTAAAGTTAAGCTACATGAGTGGGGGGTTTCTGTGGATGACCTGTGTGAGTTATGTGGGAATGAGAGGGAGACTTATGACCACCTGTTCACTCAGTGCAGCCTTAGTAAAAGTATATGGCATGAGGTGTGGCTAAGAAACCAATGCTATAGGGATTCCATGGATTTAAATAGTGAGTTGGATAAGGCTACTATTAACCACTCTACGAAGACTCTATGCGATAAGATAAGATCCTTATCCTTTACTACTACTATTTACTGTATTTGGATGGAAAGGAATGCTAGATGCTTCAAGCATGTCTCCAATTCCCTTGACTCCATTGTGAAGGGTATTGAAAACATGGTTCGAGCAAAAGTGCTTACTTGGAAGAAGGACAGAAGGAACTATGCAAACTGGATGGCTTGTATGTACTGGAACATTCCTGAAGATAGTCTTATGTACTATGGAGTAGGCTAGTTTTTGGCTCTTCTTGTTCTTTTGTTTGCCTTTGGGGTATGCCCTGGGGTTCTTTTTCTTTTGTTAAGGTTTTTTCCTCTGTAAATTCTTAGTTTTTTTTTTATATATACTCAATCTTCCCCAATAAAAAAAAACCTGAAGTTTTGATTATCAAATTGAAAGGGTATAGACCAAGAGTCCCCCAATTATCATTTTTAGATAAAGATTCATATTCATTGTTGTGACCAGAAGCTCACAAAATATTATGTGTCAGTGGAATATAAAATATGTGGACTTGAAACTCCAACAAAATGTACCATAAATCAAAACTTGAAGTTTTGATTATTCACGAGGTATGAATTATGAAAGTTCTCAAAATAATTATTTATAAGTTGGAATCGAACCTCCAGAAAATATTTTGTGGGGGATTAGTTTCAAAATAAATTAAGTATTTAACTTTTCAACTTATTAGCTTTTTATTTTCTTTATTAAATGAAATGTCTTTTTAAATACTACATTAATGGTTAATTGTCTCTTTAACTATCATATTAATGGTTTCACCATTAAACCTTTGTCTCTTGGTGTTTCGTTTCATTTCAGCATTAAATTACTTTTAATATATTTAATTTTAACTCACTTTCACATTCTAATTATTTAATATATATATATATATAAAATAAGGAGTAGAATGTTGGCACTATTCCATAACTTGATAAGCTAAGTAGTGGTTGAGATTAAAACACCAATGCAAGAAATGGAGGGCTGAGATCATTTGCCCAATTTTCTCTCTTAGGGTCTCTTTGCCAAACCTAGCCGTCATTCTCATCCTCTCCAAACCCTACGCTTCCCCTCACTCACTCCCTCTCACCAATCAACCTCCACATCCACTCGTCCGCCGCTCCTCCTCCAATACGCCGCCACACCCCCTCATCCTCGCGGCACCCTTCTCCCCTAAACCCCATGCCTATGCCCCACCCTCCTCGCTGTCTCATCTACTCCACGCTACTACCCACACCACCAACTTCGTTTAAAACGTAGTTTCCCTCACATCTAAATTTAGGGCTTTTATCATTTCGATTTTGTTCAATTTTGTTAGATCTGTTTATATGTATGTTTATGTCTTGGGAACTAATTATTTTTTGGGTTTTGTTATTTAGTTTTCTTTTGCAGGTGACATACTTGAACACCCTAAACAGGTATACTCCATTAACCATAAGTTATATTTTATTGTGTAGATCTGAAAATATGTATTTTTATGTTATTTTTGTAGATCTGAAACAGGTGACATATGGATCAATGTTATTTTTTTTGTTAGATTTGGTACATTTAGAGGTTTGTTAAATTTTTCTCCTTTTAAGTTATTCCAAACATAAACTGAGATTTCATGTGTTTAAGGAATGGTGCATCTTTATTTTTATAGTATGGCTATGATAATGACTCATGCATCTGCTTTTGTTTAGAGATAGCTATTTGGTGCAGATACTAACTGTTCTGTTTTTTTAACAGATTTGCTTCATTTTTTTAAACAATTCTGCTTCCGTTTGTTGATATTTAATTTGACCTCATGTTATCATTAGTTGCTTAAAGTTTTGATTTGGAAGTGTCTTTTTTGTGTGATGTAAATCACTTATTATTTTTAAATTGTTTTATTAGAAATGTGATTCAACTTATTTGGTGTCTATATACATGGTGCAGTACCAATGTCTGGGTTTTCTAGGTGTGTGTAAGGTTATCAACATGGTTCTGCACCAATGTCGTTTGTACTCAACATGTTCCAAGAAATGTGAAAGTGAGTTTTAATATCATCTTATTGTTGATGTATTGGTTTGATTTTTTAACCATTTGAATCTGTTAATTTGGATTGGTGTATTGGTTTGATTTTTTATTTTTGTACTTTTGAAAGTTTATTTGCTTTTCTTGCTTTCTGCCTAGGATATACACTTGGCTTGATTTGTGTACCTTCTCTGGTGTCCTTCGGCTAAACCTTCTCAAGGTTTTGTGATGTTCTCTTTTAATCTGACTCTTTTTTTTTTCTTTTTTCATATCTAATATAGTTTTCATTTTGTAGTTATAATGTTGTTTTTTTCTCTAATCAATTATACCCTACTTATCTCTCTAATTCATTAGTTTTTTTTTTATTATTGATCATAAAACCTTATTTAATTTTGGGGTTTTCATTTTTATCCATTTTATTAAATGTATGTTTTGTTGATTCTCCCCCTTCACTCTTAAGACTTTTGAGTTTTGACAATTTAAAATGATGAAGGGTCGAATTGAGATGATGCAGAGTGGAATCGAGTGTCGGAGGCATCCGGAGATCGTAGGTACATAATAAACCATGCTTATATGCCATACAGTTAGGGACTAATACATGATGTTGTGCATGTTACGAACATCCATAAGAATTGACATCGTTGATTTTTGTCGCATTCTGCATTACTGTGAAGCATATATTTTTTTGATAAATAAAATTATTGTGAAGCTTAACGACTAATGAATTATTTTATTTTTATTTTATCTTCCATCAGAATTTTTGAGTGGTTCTCCTACTTCCTTATTAGCATCCACTGTCAAAATGGAACTTTCCTATCACTCTGGTTCATTATCATTTGGAAGATTTGAACCGGAGTCCTTATCACGGGAAATCCTCGAAACCTTGAGGATATTGAGAAGAACTGGAGTCCTTTTCACATGATCGGTATCTTGAGGAGATTGACAAACACTTGAAACCAGGTTCAACGGCTTATTTTGACAATCATTTTATAAAGAATGCCCTCCAAAGACAAAGTACATATCATTACCAAAATAGAATTGAACATCAGACCATTGAAAATGGCAACCCAGAGAACGTTGGTTATATATAAGATTTTGAGACTGTTGGTTGAGCTTGCAATTCCACTATTAACGAGAATCCTCAATGTTGGGAGCACAATAAAGAGTGTGAAGTGAGGAAATGCGAAACAAAAGAGACGGGAGTTTTATGCACTGGCATCTGCATCTAAGTCTATATAAGAATGCGGTGGAAGGTAAATTGCAAGAATCTTGACCGGGAACTTAAAGTGAAAGCGATCCGATTGCAAAAGTTTGGTGCTATTTGGGGCAGAGCTTGCTGAAGCAAAATCTGCTGCTTCCTTGCGTGGAGTCTGGGTTGTTGACAGTTTGGGGCCCTTTCTCTTTTCCGCTATAACCTGGAAAGATTGAAAGACCTTTCTCCTTCTCCTGGTCGGAACTTATGCTTCTTCCGGTGATGTTACTATGCAACTCTACAAAGGGAATAACATTTAGATTGCAGGGCTTGGCTCCATATAAAGGTGTAAAAGCAGCTGCCGCTGGCCAGAAAGGGTTCTTTATAAATTGCTAGAGATTGTGAATGTTACGAGCATTGTAGCAATGCGCTACGCATATTTTTCCCCCGGGTTGATAAAATACTGGCTGCACAAGTTCAAATTACCACAGTTAAAAGGAAAGGGTGAATAAAATAAAGAAAAACACAATATTCTTTACTTTTTTTACATGGATGATTTATTCTCATATAAGCTAATTATTAATTCTAGGTATGTGAGTAGTTTTTCACATTATTTGTTCAGTAATATGCTATCTTAGTTTTTGTTCATGTTTTGTTCTACCTTTTGCAGGTGTGCCTCTGAAAGCCTTAATTTGGCATGCAAGTTGCCTACAAAATTGCCACACCGTGATGCATGTTAGGAGGTACATCACTTATTTTTATGAACTTAAGTATTTAATAAATATTTCACATTGCATATCCACAAAATTATTTTCAACTCTATGTCGATTTGAGTAATGACTTGAACTAAAACATTAACCCCTATCTGTTTTCTGCAATACTGTAATGTTGGTATGTTCACCTCATTATAAAACTCCAGATAATTCGGCAAGCAACTTTCTCAAAAAAATCCAGCCGTGACCTTAGGTTGTATATATGATATTGTATTTGGATATCAAAACTTAATTCTTCATATTGGGTTTGATAAGCATATTTGTTTAGTTACGATGTTTGATTGAAACCATCCAAAACGTTTTAGGCTTTTCACCCACTTTTGTCATCCAATTTTCCTTCTTCCAGTGCAAGGAGATCACCACCATCATAGGGATTGAAATGAGGCCTCTATAATATATCTCAAAGTAATGTTTTATGAGTGGGCTTGATTTCACAAACTAAATCAGTAATGCATATGTTTTTTAAGCAAAATATTTAAATGTTTTTTAAGAAAAGATTCATATCTATTTTTTTGTTTCGTTCAGTAGTATCATTTCTGAATATTAGAACTAAATGTCGATCTCGCTTTTTAATGCCTTATATGTAGGCAGGGACATAATTTGGCTAGGTGGGGATTCGACGACATAGTATGCACACTTAGCTTTTTCTCTTCTCTTTCATTTTGATATTTTTAATTTTTACTTTAACTTTTAAGTCTCATATGATATGCGTGTCTCAGATTCTCGAGGTGTGCCTCAATGTTGAAATCTTCTGATGAGGGAAGGGTCTCTGTTGAGAATACTAGGATACTGCGGTTGAAGGAGTTACCATTTTCAGCTGGTAAGCATGAATTTATGACGACGACACTAATTACTCCCAAGTATGTTTCTATTTGGGATAACACAATTCACAGTGATCGCCAACGCTAACTGATATTTGTTAAACAAATATCATAATTTGTTCTCTCTGACAATGTTTTCTTTTAAATGATTCATACTTTAATTTTCACCCACCCCACCAATATGGTCACCATATGTGTGTAATATGCAAAAAAATGGTGACATGTCTGCTGTATTTTCATACTTTAAGTCTCATTTTGAAGAAATTGCATGTAAAAAATTGTGATAACTCCTCTGAAATAGTGACATGTCTGTTGTTATCAGCAGGGTATTCATTCACACGTATTTTCCTTTGTTCAAATATATTTATGTTATACTCTGTGTTCATGTAAATATGTATGCTGATTTCAATTTTGACTCAGTGGTGTTTTGCTATTTTGTGATTATCTGATTGACTAAACCCCTATTAGTAGAGTTTTGGTCATTAAGCTTGCTAGGATTCGCTCCCATCATTGCTTAAGAATGGGTAACTTCATTACTAGCAGATGTGGAGTCTATGCAGAACAGTTATCTTGCGTGTAATCGAGCATCTTCTGTATTGACAACTATTTTAGAGGAGTTTCCAGATGTTCCTCTATTTCTGAATTTGCACATTATTCCTAGAACACTAAAATGCACATCCCCGTTAGCAATTATATTTCATTCTGTTGTGATCAATGTTGAATATCATATCTCGGTATGAATGTCATTTGGGACATCATGCGTTGTTGATGAACTAATTTAAATAATGTACTACATTTAGTACTATGTAATATCGGGTGTTTTACTGTATAAAATTAAAGATATAATTTCATTCTTTGTTTTCACTCAAGTTCTGAATTGATGTTCCCAATTCATTTCCCATTTGGTGTAGATATTCTCAGCATGAGCAACAGGGTTTGGAGAGCCTAATCTCAGCTTTTTAGCAACATAAGTTGATGAGATACGTGAGTACGAGATACTGATGTTGCGAAGCCCCGGTCCTTATGACATTGTGCCTCAGGCTAACAATCAAATTGTGGGTCCAGTTTGCGTAAAAGTGCTTGAGAACTCAGCAGCGGTTCAAAACAACTCAGAAGCAGACTGTATTCCGACATCAGAAGCATCATCCAAATTTCTGTTGATTTCTGATGCTTTCTCGAAACGGAAGATGTGTTTTTCCTTTTCGCATTTGGGATTCTCATTTGTTCGCAATTGGATTTTGCACAGAAACACACAAGTAGATATGCAAAAACTTCATTGTACTTTTTACGCTCATTGTCAGTTGTGGGTTGATATGCAAACACTTCATTGTTCTTTCTTTTGAAATGCATAATTTTATTAGTTCTTATTGTTATATTATTTTCATTTGACCATTTGTGGTACGCTAAGTGTTTGAGGAAACTATGTCAATCACTCTTTTTATTTGATGGCTATGATGTTTATACAAGGTTCAAAACGGGAAATGAAATTGTTTACACATTCAATACTTTCTTGGGAAATGAAATTTTTGACGTTTCACAATTATGTACTTTGGAAATTTTTATCTTTTTACGATTACGTATTTTGAAAATTTGCACCGTGCCTTCAGGCACGGGCATTCCGCTAGAGATGTTGGAGCCTTGGGAATGTGTAGAGAGTGTGAAAAATTAATCCCCCCGTTTTTTTAATAAAGATGTTGGATTATTTTTTATCGGAGTAAGTAAAAATATTTAGCACTTGTTTGGAAGATTCTCTAATATTTTTAATCCCTAATCAAACATGAAGTTTTGATACAAAAGTGTAGAAAATTTAATGTCCTTCAACATTAGCAATATTAAACTTGAAGTTCAACTATTTGTGTAGAACGGGAAGTTCTCACATACAAATAATTAAACTTGAAGTTTTATACATAATTCGTACCAAGAACTTTGTGTGTTATTTTAAATGTAGGACCTGAAGTTCTAGGTTTTAATTTTATAATTTATATGAACTCAAAGATTCATATACACCTGACATTAAATAGAGAACCTGAAGTTCTCATTACTTTTCATACAGAATATTAGTCATTATTACTTTTGTTATCCATAACATATCCTCAACAGTTTTTTTTTTATTACGTACTTTATAAAAAAGATCAATATTAGTCCAAGCCCTAATTTTTTATTGAAGCTAAAGGTTTATTACGTTGTTATATATTTGAAACTAAAATTTCTTATTTTCAAGCCTGAAGTCTCTGCCATATAATAAGAATATGAAATTTTGATTCATCAAAAGTTCTCTACTTTAATTGTTCAAATTTTCCTTCTTTAAAATATATATCCTCATTTGATATTCGTATAATTAAGATTTTTTGTGCTAACATAATGATTAAATAATGATTCCTGATGATACAAATTTATCAAAATACATAATTTTTAAACATATATTTTTGGATTATTTTTCATAAACGATTTATATCCTCAAATATGAAATTCTTTTGAGATCATTAAGCATTCAAAGATTCATTGTTACCAAACTTAAAGTTTTTGTTATTCATCCCATTCTTTGAATATGTGATTATTATTTGATACGAGATTTTTTTAAAATAATTTCATTTATTTAAGTTTGGTCACCAGACTCTTGACCGAAATATAAAGTATTATTGTTCATATATATTTGGGCTGACATGCACTTCACAATCTATATTAAATCTTGAAGACGTTTGTCAGGCAAATAATGAACAACTCACATTGTTCAGAAAATTGAAGTTTTCAAACTTAGTATGTAATATAGTAAAAGGTTCAACGACTGTTGAACATAAGGCTCCAGAAGAGCCTACGTAATGTTGTTATGTAGTACCCACCCATTCATATGCGATGAGTTATATGAAAGAAATTCGTGAAGAAATTTGCTTAGTTTTATGGGCTTCAGAATACATGGGTTCCATATTAATAAGTAATGAAAAGCAATTATTTATTACTTCTAGTATTGAAAGCCAAAAGCTTACACTAGCAAAACTCTCATTTCATTATTCACGGGGGGGTATACTATAAAGCATTTATTATTGTAGAATTGCACTTTGTTAAGAGACCACAGCTCTATGATTCAAGTAGGTGATATTATATAATAACTATTTTGATCATATTATTTGTTATTCATAAGTCTTTAAAATTGCAAATGATATCCTGTGATTTTTTTACAAAATATTTATTACTATTGTTATCACAAGGGTGCTTATAATTCGCTCTCTATTGAACCATTGTTAAATATAGTGTTTTTCATACATGGGCAATTTTATTTTGATGAGACACCCTTAGAGGAGAATAGAACGTACTTGAAGTACAAATTATTCCTGAAGAACGGTTTGTTCCTTAAGAACGACGAGAATTATCGTGGAATACTTTCATTTTGTCTCATCAATCCCCCCTATCGCACAATGTTAAAATAAAGTGAAAAATAATATTGCAACATCAAATGTCACATGAACTAGTTGCAAATGTGCTTGCCAAAATCATTGTGCGAGAAGAACAAAATAAGTTCAACAACAAATAAATTTATTGCACGCCAAAAACGTGGCAAACCTATAGGTCCCAACTACTTGACTGGCCAAAAGTGGAGGTTAAATAAAATCATGCCCAAATAATGCTCCATAAGATGTTATGAACAAAATATCCACATTATCTACAACCCCAGAAGAGGTTATTATCTATAAAAAGACACAAGTCCCTGAAGTTGGCAAAGGTACCTAATATTAAATGAGATCTCTATGTTTTATACATATACAAGAGAAAAGTGAGATCAACAAAGATAATCATCGATTATATAATTATATATGTTATAACTACACTAAAAAAAATCAAAGGGCACTGATACTACAAATCCACATACTATGAATGAATGTCGACAAAGAATATATTGGCCAAAATGAGAAAATTTCATGACATCATAATTCGAGTCTCTTAATATATGTGGTGTATTATGTAATAGAAACCCCGAAAGATGTTAACCCCGAAGGTTACGAATGGGTGTTTATAAAAATGTGAATTGTTAAAACTCACTAAAAAAGTGTATGATTTATGGCACAAGATTTCCCGAAGAAACTAAATTGATTATATACGAACATACCTTCCAGTTAAGGCCATAAATACTTTTTAGATATCTGACTAGCTTAGCAGTTTTTCAAAATATATTATATGAGACTCGTGAATATTATAACTTCTTATATATACGGGACTTAGACAAAGAATGCATATAAAGTCCTACAAGGATTTTCTTTGCCCAAAGTAAAGATAAGGAGTGCGTACTAAAATGTATTAAGACGTTCATTGTACAGCAGGCAATCCAAATGGATATAGGTACAACCATCTTAGTAAATATTTGTCAAAGTAAGGGTATGAAAACAATCATTTATGTAAATGTGTCGTTATAAAATATCCTTAAATGAATGTGCTCCTGAAGAGCTCAATTAAAATGCAAAATATCCAAATAAGGAATTAAAAAATGAATGACCTTATGGTAACTAGTTATTGTCTAGGCCTGCAGATCGAGCACAGTTTATATTAAACACTTTGAAAAGTCCTACATTAAGCACACCATTTTAGTATATCCATGATGTCAGGTCTTTGGATATTATAATATCCATATCATCCTAAAGGATGACAAATATATACTTGGTCCAGAAGTACCATATTAGCATGTTGTTATTGCATTATTTTTATGTTATTAGTATATTATTATACATAACACAATAACGGACATATAATTGCAGTCAATCTCTTTGCAAGAAACAATTACCATTTAACTTGCAAAGTATGGGACTAATATCAATCATACTATGTGATATTTATATATCTAATCATATGTGTCTAGTAGTTATATAGATGAAAGTTATCTCAGGGATCCTCACAAGGAACAATCAAAGCACTTACGACTTGCTTCAAACGACATATATTCCTACTACTACTTATGAAGACAATGATTCTAGTATAGCCCACACTCAAAAAGGCTACATCAAGGAAGATATGACTAACACATTTTAGTTATTCTACATCCATGAACTCTAGAAGAATTATGCAACACCTAAACTCCACAAAAATTATGCCATTGAAGTTAAATAGATCTGATAAAGTAACATGTTTATCCCTTTTCACCCAAGTCTTATGGAAGTCGAGCTTATGAAGAAAAATGAAACTGAAGTAACAGTTATCAAATCTATTCACCATGTCAAAGCAACATTTCAAAAGTATTTGTATGAGAATGATATGCATCGACTCAATCATTGGAGAAACACTATAATCAAGGGGAGTATCTAAACAGGGGGGGCATTTGATTACGGGAAGAATCTAAGAATATGATATTTTGGACATATGCGCATTGTACTCTTTTCCCTTTAACTGAGTTTTTTCCCATTGAGTTTTCCAGTTAAAGGTTTTAACGAGGCAACACTAAGCGCGTTCAACACCGATTCAATTATCACAAAAGTTGTACTCTTTTTTCCTTTAATTTGATTTTTTTCCCACTGGGTTTTCCTTAGTAAGATTTTAATGAGTCAACAACCATTGAATGATGGATAAAGTGCACATCCAATGGGGAATTATATAAAATGTGTAGGATATTCACTTGTATTTTAGTCCACTGGTATTCCGCAATTATTAAGGGATCTATTGGATTGCCCTATTTTGTACTATAAATATGGATCATACCCCTTTAGTATTGACATATCAATGAAATGAAAAACTCTCCCTGTAGATTCTCTTCGTGACCCTTTTATTTTATAACAATATATGACTTGCAGACATGAGTTTTACTTTGTAGCATGGCATAGGAAACTGACGGGTTCAACAACATTGATGAGATGAAGTCATTTTCTGATATACCCATCACAAACTGGGACTGATATGCGAGGAAAAGATGTTCAGATTTGCTAGAAAAAAATACTTGTTTTTTTGTGTTGAAGAGTAGATAGAGTGGCTCGTGATGATAACGTAATATAAAATAAAATGTGCAGAGAGAATTTAGAGGGATTTCACCCCTATTCATTCATATTACAAGGCATCCCAAAGGACAGCGAGTATTAATTATTGGGGACAGACCGATAAAACGGCCATAGCAACAGATATGATTCTCCATCAAACAAGGCCAAAATGTAATATGAGTTTATGTAGCTATTGGTCAAAAAGCATCTTCTTTGGTTCAAGTAGTTACTACTTTCCATGAAAGGGGAGCAACGGAAAACATTGTTGTGGTAGCCGAAACAGCAGACACCTATTCGATGTGAAATTAGTGGACATCCACTATTTTGCACATTTTTTAACATATTTCATATTCTATATAGAATTTTAGTGAACAACGCATAATGATTTACACTAAATCTCCTATTTATATGGCACATGGTCATTTTAAAATTTCTAAAATACCTAATATTTCTTTCCTCAAAGGAAGATAACATCGAATTCATTTTATTATTTGTGAAAAACACCACATTTCAAAACATTCTTATCTAAATATATATAATCACTTTAAGATATTGTCATATTAAAAAAGTAGCTCTTAGTGAAAAATGAAACATTACATTATCCTTACATTGGGTTTGGTACTTTTGGTCACAGGTTCATGAATCCATTGCAATTCAATGGGATCTATCATGCAATATTTCCACCAAGTTCATTGTGCAACTCTTAAATAATATATAAACTAAACTTAATAACTATTCTAACAAAGACCATTGGGTCTAGGTTCTCGGACGACATGAAAGAGCTAGAGGAAGATGGAGTGTGGTGATACAACTGGAGGTGGTGGTAAGACAATAGGCTATTTTGCAAAACCTCTGCCCCGTCCCATCATTAAGATTATATTATGATGAGAAGATAAAATGGTGGAGGGCAAGGAGCAGAAACTTAACGACCTTATTTCAATTCTGAAGCAACACTGGACAAAAAATACTCCCCTGAACCATCCCAAAACATATACCCATATGACTTCATAATGCATCAAATCAACACACATAGTCTCCACTACCAAAATAATGTAAGAATTTTACATAAAAAAATCTTGAGAAAGACCTCATCAATCACATAGCATGTTCGGAAACCACGTGCAATTTTAAAACTGAGACCCATAGTTGTATCAGAATCAATGCTTGCATATTTTGGTGGCCAACCAACAGGAAAATATATATATATATATATATATATATATATATATATATATATATATATATATATATATATATGGGGAGAGAGAGAGAGAGAGAGAGAGAGAGAGAAAGAGAACACAATTGCGAAGGATAGAAAATTAATTAAAATGAAATTCATGGAAACTTGTACAGTTGAAATCAGTTCATTTTTCCCTACAGGAAAAGTACAGTCAGGATGAGCGATTTCTTCTATGATTAATTCGCTTGAGAATGCAAAGACGCAAACGTTGGCTAAGCGCCTCTAATTTTTCAAATTTATCCCGTCTTGGCTTCTTTGCAATTGCTGAACCCTTCTCCTTGTTTTTCTCTTTGGGTAGGTGTGAGGGTGTTGTCATATGTTGAATGTTACGCAAAGGCGTTGCAAGCACATTTAGAGTCATCTAGAATTGGATAAAATCACAAGTAACCTCATCAACAGACCAGCAAAAGATAGTATAATCATCACTGAACTTATGTTTCACAAATTTCATGGCTTGAAACATAAGTCACTCACAACTCCATTTAATCCCTCCCCCGAGAAAAGTATAAATTTTCCGCTAATTCCATTCAATATTTTTCTTTTACCATGCAATCAAAACCCTTCAAGCCCTTGTCCGACACAACCATAATGTACCGCACCAAATATGCAAAGATGTACAGCACCAAATATGCAAAGATGTGTATATATATGTGTGTGTGTGCACGTGTGCGTATGCGTGTGCGTGTGCGTGTGCGTGTGCGTGTGTGTGTGTGTGTGTGTGTGAGAGAGAGAGAGAGAGTGACCTTAGTAGTGGTGCAATCTGCAGAAGGCTCATTATCGCTGCCCAAAGATGAGCATCGTCCCCAACTCTCTCTATTTGAGCTTGTATATGAGCAATATTCTTCATTTTGGCCATTTAGTTTGTCCTGGTAAGATGAGGATAGCAGAAATTTAGTAAATATATGTTAGGAAGAATGAAAAGAAAAACTACAATCTACATTTCAAGTTTAGCATGGTCTGGTCTCTGTTTCAGGCAAAGGCCTGCCAAAAGTGTAATCATTTTCTCTTTCTTTTATTTATTTATTTTTATTTTTTTTTTGTGGGGGTTGGGGTGGAGTTCTATTTTGGGGTCCAGTTGCTCATAATGTGATTTGAGGCGCAAACAGTTTTAGTATTAAAATTTGTGGTCCATTTTCACTTCTTGCTTGCAAAGTTGCGACACTGTCGCAAAAGATCTTTAGACACAAAAAGTGTAAATGGATCCCAAAGTGCACTACGAAGAAATACTAGACCCCAAAGTACAAATAATCCTATTCTTAAAAATTGGAGTAATAAATTCAATATGACTGTTGGATTTATTGGTTATATTAGTCATTATTGTAGTAGCCTTTTACTGAGTTAGTATAAACAATTATTGGGGAGGGGATCTCAATTGGGCAAGCCATCATTATAACCTTTTTTTATGCCAGTATAAAAGCCAAAATAAACTTTTATCTATCTACAGCCCTTCTCTCTACCCCTGCTCTGCCATCTATTGAAACCCTAGGGTTTACTATTCATCGCAAAGAGACATCCCTCATTTTTCATCTGACTCGACCTCTTCCCTCCGGACCCTCCCCCTCCACCATTTGACAATCCCTGGTCGGTTTCACGAGGTATAGAACTCATTTCTAGAACCGCGACCTGTATTTTTCTCTCTTGTAGCAGTCGTTGCAGCTGCTGGTGGGTCGACCTACGTAGTCATGAACCCCTTTTCTGGGGTTCCAACTTGTATTTTCAATCTCCTCTCCCTTCTCTCTTAGGGTTTAGGGACCCAATTTAGGGTTTAGTTCTTGGTTATTATGCATAAAGGATTTGCATTTCTCCAATTTTGGGGGGTTGCTGGTGTACTCGGCAGCATTCTTTGTTGATTTGCCGTGTTTCCAGATGGATATTGGTTGATTTTTTGTCCCTTGCTTGGTGTTCATCGTGCCTATATTTCCGGTATTTTTCAGATCTGCTTGTGTCAGTTTCTTCCATTTGTTTGCAGTTAAGGTAAATTCGGGCAGCAAAAAGGATGTCTATCATCGGCACATCACACCCCTGCTCAACAGGTAACTAGTGTGCTCTTAAATGACCACAATTTTTCTTCATGGTCGTGTTTCCTATGCCTAGACATTGGGGGAAAAGGGAAATCTGAATGGTTGTTGAGAGAGCCGGATATATATTATCCCAAATGTGCATAACAGGATACGGGCAATTGTACTATCTTAAATAGGATAATCAACCCAATGGAGAGGATGATTTACAACATCTTCATGTTCCACGACTCGGTGCATAGCCTTTGGACGGCCCTCAATGATGTTGCTCGTATAATGCGTTCAGTTCGTGATTATTTTGGCTATTGGTAGTCCTAGTGGGAGGAACTTGTCCACTGCAAGCCACTTAGCGATTTCCCACCCAAGACGGCATCACTTTTGGTAAAGCGACTTGACCGGCAACATATTTCATTTTTGATGAGTTTAAGATATGAGTGACTTAACACTCAGATCTTTAACGCATCTCATAAGCCTTCCTTGTGAGAGGCATTTGCTACCGTTGACGGTGAAGCTGAGCTCCTTATCTCCCCAGGCCGATTCCTTGACACCAACCATCGCCATCGCTACAGGTACTCCCTTTATTTTTTATGATAGGGTTGCGATGCCCACATGGATTCTGGTATCTAGAGCCAGTGATCACATGACGGGTGAGTCGTTCCTTTGTTTCTCACCCACCGTTCCCGTTAGTAAGTCTTTTTGTCTTGCAAACGGTTCCTTTATATGTATTCATAGTAAGGGCTATGTATGATTTATCTCCCAATATTACTCTCTAATATTTCACATGTCCCTAACTTTGCTTCTAATCTTCACTCTGTTAGCCAACTTCCCAAAAACCTCAATTGTGAAATTGTTTTTGAGCCTACAATTATCTTTTGCTGGACCTGAGATAAGGGGATGTATTATTTTGGGGTCCTCCACATCAGCCTCTTACGTCCAGTTTTGACTTCGTATTTGTGGAATACTCGTCTAAGGCATATCAATTTTCAATACCTATGTTTTCTTTTTCCTTCTCTATATCTTGCAAGGACAAGATGTTTTTATGTGTAGTGTGAGAGTTTTCCGGACATATTAGAATTAGTTATAAATCATATATGAATCGTGCTCCTAGGATGTTTGATTTGATTCATTTTTCGTGTGGGGGGCTTCAGATTACTCTTTTTTCCTTTACTCTTTTTTTTCTGATCATCATTATTATGTGACATTTATTGAAAATTATACTCGTTGCACTTGGGTGTCTCCTTAAAAAACTCTCATCGGTAGCTCGTAAATTTATTTAAACCCACTTCACGACAGTGGTACGTAAAAACCCATCGGATATTGGGCGTGAGTATGTCTATGATGAGTTTAGGCCCCATCTAAATTAGAAGGGGATCTTGAATCAGCTTAGTTGCCCATAAATGAGGTGGCAGAATGCAAAAACCGGCATCTCGTGGGGGTGGTGTGTTGAGTGTGATGAAGGTGCCCAAATCTTATTGGCACCTTGTTGTCCTCACCGTCGCGTTTATTATTACTTGCACCCCAAGGGTTTTGAGGGAAGGCATCTCTACAATGTCTTCAGCCCAATAGCATTTTATTCCACATATTCATGTTTCTCTTGGAACAAACTCAACGATAAAGCTATCCAAGATACTCCTCCATGTTAAAGGAGATCGTAGCTATGACCCGATGTCCAATAACACTTTATTCCACCTATTTGTGTTTTTTTATGTACATGTTTTGTTCATGATCGCAGTCCCTCAAGGCACAAACTAGACGATAAAGCTATCCGGTGCATTTTTGTAGGTTACGGCTTACGCCTCCATGTTAAAGGAGATCGTAGCTATGACCCGATGTCTAAACACATGTACTACTCTCTTGATGTCACTTAGAGGAAGAACCTTTCTACGCATATGTGAGTGTTTAGCAAACTCCTGCCCCACCTCTCGAGGCTGAGGATTTGTTGCTTGTCCGACTTATGCCTATTTTTTATAAGGCACCTCCTTCCAAACCATTGGAGCCTCCCATGCAGGTGTACTTCCATCGCCTAGGCAGCCTCCCCCATTCCTTCTCCAGACAGGTATTCCTCCTCTCTTTGCCACTTCATACCTCTATTTTTTAGAGGCATGTTATCCCTTGTGATCCCTTTATGTTTTTTTGGAAGTACTAATCATCCTATCTCCCACTATCCTATAATAACTTTTTTGATACATATAACGTTTTTTTGGGCGAGCTCAACTTCATTTCCCGCCCACGATCAAGATGATCTCCATAAACCTCATTGGGTGGTTGCCATAAAAGTGGAGATCGATGATTTGTGGCGTAATGGCACATAGGAGCTTATACATTTGCCTCCCGGTGAGAAAACGATCAGTGAATGGATTTTTAGTGTGAAATACTTAACAGATGGCTCCATGATCGCTATACAGCTCGATTGGTGGCCAAAGGTTTCACCCAAATTTTCGGGAAAGATATTGGTGCCACTTTTGCTCTCATGGCCAAACTCACATTGGTGGGGGCTTTTGATCTCTCCCTCTTGACCTCTCCATCAGTTGTACGTCAAGAATGTTTTTCTTCATGGGATCTCTGAGACTATCTATATGGTCCCCTCCGTGCACTTTCGTGTTGAGCGTGGTTATACAAAGCATTCCAATCACACATGCCTTTTTCGTCATAGATGCACCATTTTGTTGGTAATATGTGGACGAAATCATTAACTGGTGATGATATTGATGGGATTGCCCAAGTGAAGAAGGATGTTAAAAAGGTCTTTGATGTAAAGGACTTAGGTCCTCTTTGCTACTTTCTTGGAGTTGAGGCTGCTAAGCCTCGTTGTGGGATATCTTTACCCCAATGTAAGAACACGTTAAATCTTTATCAGAATACTAGGATGCTAAGTTGTCGTCCGGCTTCAACCCCGATGGACCTCACCTTGTCGCCCCAATGAACCCCAACTTGAAGCTCTCAACCGAAACGGGTGACTTGATCCTTGATCTCTCAGAGAGATCAGTTGGTCGCCTCTACTTAATCAACACGGACCAAATTTGAGCTTTGTTGTTACTATGGTAAATCAATTTATACATGCTTCGTGTATCACTCACGATGTTGTATATTACATTTTGAGGTACCTCAAGTCATGTCCATCATTTGAGATTGCTTTATGCCTTGCCTTGGGGGGGGAAACGGGTCTACCATGTTGACTATATTGGGTGCAAGACTGATACGCATTCCACCTTGGGTTTTTGCACGTTCTATGGTTCTCACCTCATTTCATGGAAGGGCACAAGGCACATAGTTGTTTCACGCTCTTCAGCAGAGGCCAAATACCTTGTGATGGCTCAATGGACATGTGAGATTTTATGGCTTTAGGAGAGTTAGGTTTGTGGAGAAAGAATCGTAGGAGTCATTCTGTGACAGTAAGTCATCCATCATATTTACTTCGGAGTTCGAGCTTCGCGAGAAGAAGTACGTGTAGGTGGTATTCACTTCATTCGGGAGAAAGTGAGGACTGGCATGTTCTTCATTTGTCATACGGCAAATTTCTTCACAAAATCTACACCCTCTTTTATCTGGTCATCCATTGTCAAGTTGGAGCTTGATTGACATCTTCACTCAAGCTTGAGGGGTAGTATTGAATTACACGGTCAGTTTAGTCATGATCGTATTTTTCCCTTTATATTGGCACCTCTGTGTTTTGGGGCGAAACAGTGTAATCTTTTATTTGGGGGGCATTGTATTCTCTCAAACTACCTAGGTTTGTAAAATTTTCCAGAGTTAGTATAAATACAATTACTAGGGTTTCCAACTGGTCACAAAACCTTTTGACACTAGACAAGAGGTACATGAGTGATTCAGACACAACATTATTATTCTACTGAATTAATACAAACTATGAAATTAGTTCCTTAAAGTCTTAACAGAGAAGTACATGAAGTGGAAATTCAACCTCTTTTAATGATAGATCAACAACCTTTAAATTTAATATTTAGTAAGCATTACAAACTTAAATCACCTGAAACTGTGATTGGTCATCACCATTAAGTGTATAATCTTCATTGACTAATAAATTCTGCAATCATAAAAACAGAACTAGGACAATAATATAGCAGAGTGTAATGGTAAGGGGTGGGGGGAAATAATGGTAACCAAAACCAGAAGGAAAGATTCATAGAATTACACTAGTAACTGGGGCAATGTCAGGAAGCAAATCGCCAACGGATTTTGTGGTTGAAACACTATGTAGGACAGATGATGAGCTTGCCACATCATTACCCACGGATTGAATACCAGCAATTATCTCATACAACAGACTCTGAAAAGGCAGGGTAAGTTTTTTTCTGTGTCACTGGACTTCATTGCATCAAAATTTAATAAAACGAAGGGTCTTTTTTTATTTTGCCCCTATAAGCAACTAAATTAGTCTTAACAAAACTCCTCCACCCCCACCCCACCCCAGTTTCCATGATCATTAGACTTGTGATTATGGATGACTTTATTTGACTTTACCCCAATTGATAATTCAATATTTTCAGATAATCCCTAGTACAGGAGTATATCTAATGGCATGAAAAACAGGGGGTTATCTCAAATATCACATGAGAGAGAGAGAGAGAGAGAGAGAGAGAGAGAGAGAGAGACCCTAAAATCAACCACTTGCAGATAAAAATGAATATGAGGAACTTGAACAAGGACACTATCTAAGGAGCAAGGATAACCACATAATGATTAAAAGACAAAGATCACTACAAAGAATTTAATAAGCTTAACTAATTTAATTACCGCATAGTCATATGGAGCACCTTTTGTATAGCACAGTCCCATAATAACCTAAGCTCGTGGTTATTATTCTCTTTGGATATTGGTTGAAGCAATCATAGGAATATTGATGTAAACATCCGAAGACTTGATACACGCTTACACTTATACAGAATTAAGGTTTCAATTCCTCTCTAATCATTCTCATCAATATTCATCTATCATTACAAGGAGAAGGGGAAGCTTGGGCCCAAAGATAATCATATATCTAAATTATTGAGATGAACAGGTAGATCTTCTTAACGATTAAAGAACAAAAAAGAAATAATAGATATTATAGAGGTAAGTATGCTAAGAAATGTTATGTAATCCGTCAAAAGCAAAAGCTTAACACCATAAATGATATACATAAATATAGTCTCGTCCGGATATCAGTCAGTCCTCATAGTTTCGTCTCATAAAAGGGGCGAGACTTCTCACCAATACCAACAAGGTGTGTCGGTCACAGACGACCATCCTATCTCGTCTCGGCTACCAGCATGGAAATGTGCATCAGATTAGCTATCGGCTTAGTAGATATGTTCATTGTCGTGTGGGACGACACTGCCTTCTTCCACAGCCAAGCATGACAGGGGCATTTCAATCATATTCACACAAAACCATTATCGTAAATCAACAACTCACGTGAGGGAATCTTCACTATGATGACCGTACTTTATGAACAAACAGCTGGCACTCTCTCTCACAGGATCTCACTACTATCAAGCGTGTGTTGCATGCTTGGGGATGATACTGCGCACCCCGGGGCCTATATAAGCATCACTTCGTCTCTTTCACAAAGGACGCTTAATTCATTTCCCTACTACCTACTGCTACTAGGTCAAATTGACTCTAGAGAGAGCATGTACTTATCAATGGCTATTCAGGCCCAATATAATGAATCACACTCACACCTTACACAGCGGACATAGGCCAAAGGCTGAACCATTTATATGCTTGTGTTTACCTCTCTGTCTCTCATCTCTTCTTCTACATTACTTGCAAATAGCTTAATCGTGTTCATCTATATTCATCTATCATTACAAGGGGAAGGGGAAGCTCGGGCCCAAAGATAATCATATATCTAGAATATTGAGATGAACAGGCAGATCTTCTTAAAGATCAAAGAACAAAAAAGAAATAAATAAATCTTATTAGTGTTAAGAAATGTTATGTAATCCGTCAAAAGAAAAGGCTTAACACCACAAATGATATACATAAATATAGTATCGTCTGGATATCAATCAGTCCTCATAGTTTCGTCTCATAGATGAGACCAGACTTCTCACTAATACCAACAACACGTCGGCCTCAGACGACACCCAAGTTACAAGGCATCAGATCCAAGAACTGGGGGGGTAGGTATGTCGGTCACAGATGACCGTCCTATCTCGTCTCGGTTACCAGCATGGGAATGGACATCAAATTAGCTATCGGCTTAGTAGAGATGTTCTGCTTTCTTCCACAGACATGTTCACCCAGGCATGGAATGCATGACAGTGACATTTCAGTCATATTCACACAAAGCCATTACCAAAGATCAACAAGTCACATGAGGAAATCTTCACTATGATGACCTTCCTTTATGAACAAACAGCTGTCACTCTCTCACAGGCTCTCGCTACTATCAGGCATGTGATGCATGCTGGGGGATGACACTGTGCACCCCCCAGCCTAAATAAGCATCACTTCATCTCTTTCACAAAGGAAGCTTAATTCATTTCCCTACTGTAACTCTGTCAAATTAATTCTAGAGAGAGAGCTTGTATTTATCAATGGCTATTCATGCCCAATATAATGAATCACACTTACACCTTACACAGTAGACATAGGCCAAAGGCTGAACTACTTATATGCTTGTGTTTACCTCGCTGTCTCTCATCTCTTCTTCTATATTACCTGCAAATAGCTTAATCGTGTTCATCTATATTCATCTATCATTACAAGGGGAAGGGGAAGCTTGGGCCCAAAGATAATCATATATCTAGAATATTGAGATGAACAGGCAGATCTTCTTAAAGATTAAAGAACAAAAAAGAAATAAAAAGATCTTATTATATAGGTAGGTATGTTAAGAAATGTTATCTAATCCGTCAAAAGCAAAAGCTTAACACCACAAAGATAAGAAAAGGTATCCAGGAACACGCTTCAGATGCCAGCTGAGATTAAGGTCATTAATTCAAAATATTGAAATACATGTGCAAAAATTTATTAAAGCTCGGAGCAAATAAAAGAAAAATGAATCTTATAGTGAAGTAAATTAAGTAAAGAACTGTTATGTACTCTGTTGAAGACAAAAGTTAAACTCCACAGAGATGATACAATGAGATGGAAATCACCTCATCCATTCCAGCACTGACTTTCAGGTCCCCCAAATCATAATATTTGTCATCTTTACTAGAAGAAGCGGACGAAACTTGTGGAGGGTGAAGGATATTATAGAAGAAAATCGAGACTGAATCATAATAAAACTGTGGTCGGGAGGAGTTGTGATCACCATCAAATTTTATAATATTTTTACCACCCTGCACAGAATCAGAATCACAGTTAATGTTTTAATATTTTTATAATATTTCTAACCATGAGATATTTAGAATGATTCGATACCGCATAGGACTTAAAGATGAGGTCAGAGTGGTGAGATTGAATAAACTTGACATCTTTAGCATGTCCAAATAAAGCAGGAATAAATGTTTTGGGAGCAACCTGCAGGCGTGACAGAAAAAATCAAATATGGCATAATAATGGATAAAACAAACAGTGATTGATATTGTGCTGGACAAAGACGCAAGAAAACTTATTATATTAATCCTCGTTGTATGGTTGAACATATACTTCTACTTTGAGTGATTATATTATGGGGAGACTTGCACTTACACCAGCATAAACGAAGAGAAATTTACCACCCCTCAATTATTTATCCAATACATAATTCGACAAACCAACCATTTGTTTTGACATACTTAATATCTATAATATGCATGCAAAATATCACGTTAATCAGATATTGATCGGGTTCCAGCCAACATGCTTATACTTCTCGTAATTTTATTAACTAAATATTTTTAGTTTATAGCACATGATCAATGATGCTATATATATTTGGATCTCCGATTACTTTAATTTTGACATGCACAATCAAAGTGAATTATTACATATAACAGTTAAATTATTGAATTATGTATTGGATAAAAAGTTACCAAGGGATATACAACTTTTCATGTTTCACACCAATGTAAGTGGAAACCTCCCCTATATATATAATGTTTAATTAAGTTCACAATTAAATAGTCTTCCAGCAGCATTTAGAAATTTGTATCAGTAGAAAGACACAGAAGCCAAACTCATCATTTTAAAGAATCTCCTTATATCAGACAAACCTGCATACAATTGAGGTCCATAATATCAAATTTGGCCTTCTTCTGTATTATTCGTCGCATGTACTGCACCGCCACCTTAACCTGTATAAAGAAAAAAGTTGTCTCACTAATACGACTCATTGAGACGCACTAATATCAGTAAACACTATTCGACATAATAGAGAAGCTAAGTAGCGAACGGATCTAGCAGAACGTGTATACAGTTAATTCTCATATCCATCCATGCCTATGCATGTCATGATTGCCATCCATGAACACAGATCAAGACACATACGACACAACACGTATACATTGACACAGCGTATTCTAGATATGTACAATTTAATCGCAGTCGTACGTTTTAGTGAGACAGACGCATCGCGTAAATAACATTGCACGTCACGCAAGCTATTCATGCATTTGATTTTTATAACTATAAAAAAATGCTTCAAAACAATCATCCAAAATAAAGTACTAAATCATTACAATTAGAGACTACATAGTTTCAAACAAAGTCATAGAGTCATAAAACACGACATCATTCCATCATTCGAACATTTAGTCTCTGCTTAGTACTCCTCCCGGCTGCTAAGACCGACCCGCCTCTTTTTCTTTGGACACTCGGACGCTATGTGACCTGCCAGCCAGCCACACTCGTAACAGTTGGAGGGGCCACGGAGATCAACTGAAAAAAGTGACAGCATCTGGGATAGATCAGAAATAACCAAAAACTGCCAAGAAAAGACAGCGGTGATGTACAACTCACCAAATCACCATACAATCAGTCAAAAGGTACCACAATATATCCAGAAATTGCTGCCGACAACAACCCACTAACCCGCCTAAAAGGAAGAAATGCAGCACTTACTGCATTAAACCAAGAAGATGAACCCTAAAGCGGGAACAAACTGAGGCCAAGCCTCAAAAAAAAGGCAGCCGGACATCTGAAATGCAGTTGCAACCCTCCTGTAGTTGTAGAAAGAAGTTCGCACCTCCTGAAATCTGCAGATATAGGGCCGACTATTAAAAACGAAGCCCTAGGCAAGATCAATCCCTGAAAATCGTTCTAAATAAAGGGTTGATGGAATGTCGTCAAGTATTGGAATCGGCCTAAACAATCCCTAGCGTAGTATTGGAATGTCGTCACAATCAATCGCACGCACTTGCATCCCCTCAAGTCCTTGTACTCCAATATATTCTTGATCAAATCGAGCCACACTATGAAGACATCGGGTTTTAACCAGCCATCAAATGCCGGCACCTCCAACCGAATATAACTGTGAAGGCTCTTGGCCAAAAGCCGCGAGGCTTGGCCCAAATGATCGTGGCCCATATCGTCACCCCCACTCTCATCATCATCATCCAACTCTACTCGGGCTAAAGCACGTGGCCTCCTCCCGCCCGAATGGGGTCAATGGGCTTTAATGGATGGCCTCCGGCCCTGGACGGGCAATTGTCCATCTCATAATCAACCTCGTAACATAAAAAACAAGCACACTGCTCTAATGGAACATAAGACAGTACCTTAGGACTCAAGAGTCCTCAATGGGGAAGGATTCATCCTTCACTCCACTCCCTCAATGTCCTTATGGATGTCAATGGCACTAGGTCAGCCTCGGATAGATCTCATCACCAAACTTTGTTCCTGCAAAATTCCCGAACAAAATTATACAGGATGAGGGTTGTTGCAACCACACTAGGGTTCTCCTCCCCGGTCCCATCCCATGAATCTCGGATCCAAAGGTTTTGAAGATGTGGATTGGGTATAAGAGGAATCTTAAGAAGCTAACCAGGGCCCTTCCATTCACCAATATGACGTCGGAACCAGAAACGGGTGGAGGGCGGGTTGTTCGTCATTCTTGTAGGAGAGTATAGGTGATCTTGGAGCAGCCCCCTTATCTGTCAACCCAGACAACCCTTGCGCCGTGGTTGACCTGACCATTGGTCGTTCATACCCACTAGAGCTCCCCCGGGGGTCCAGGAGGCCATTTCCCTTGTAGTTATCCTCTTCGACACCACCCAAGAGTTTTCCCCCTTCTCGAAATCCACATTGTGTACGCTTAGGGCTCCGCCTGGCCTGGAGTCAGTTGCAACCCCCTAGGTTATGAGTCACAATAGCCATCGGTAGTGACGGTGTTGTGACGGTTGAGAGATTGCCTCATTTATGCCATTAAAGAACTCATGATTCCTCTAAGCCTGCTACTCAGCATTCATTCCAATCTGGTGCGATGTTTTGCCATTTTGGGGCAGATTTGTTAAGGCCGAGGAGGAGCGGAAGCCCCTTCTGAGATTTCAGGAAAAAATTACCATAATTTTTTTTTTGGGGTGGAAAACAAGATTTTCGCATAGGGTAAAAAAATGTAATAAATTTAATAAACTTCAAAACCCTACACGCTTAATTCATTTTACACCTGCCGCATTTTTTATCTCTCACACAGCCCATTTAAGAGCTTGGTACCTATTTCCTTCTCTTCCAAACCCGGTGGTGGAAGCCTGCAATCTGGCCACTCTCCGGTGAATCGCACTCCGTTACCTCCATTCCAGGTCAGCATGAGTCGTGACTTCATCGCAATCGGGCCCTCCTCTCTCCGGCAAATAGCAGCAGTTAAGCTGCAGTAGGTATGTTTTAACTTTTAAAGTTTATTTATTTACAGTTTATTTACTTTTTTACTTATTTACCATTTATCTACTAATTGATAACTTTGTTAGTTTATTTGTTGATTGTTAACTTGTTAGTTTATTAGTTTATAGACTGATTGTAAACATAACCTTGTGAGTTCGTTATAATTTTTAAATGCACTGTATTTGTGTATATAAACACAAACTGTGTTTTATTAATCATTTGATGGTGTGTAACTTCGTTTATTTTACAAATCAAAATTTGATGGTGTCATGTGTGAATTATTCACATTTAAGTTTATACGTTCAGTAGACAGTTTGATGCTCTGTGCAAATTAATTGAAAAAATATTAGGGATAATGTAAATGCCTCAAATGTGTTTTTAGGGGTCGTGAAAAAAATACTTCAAAATAAAAAGGAGTGATGGAACTTAATTTGAACCCAAGTGCAATCTCAAAATGTGGGGTCAAATAATGTGCAAAAACAAGTACAAACACAACCTTCCTCAAATGAGCTCCCTTCCATAGAGGTAATTAAGAAGAGCTCCCGGCAGATCCTACATTGAGAAAAAATATTTGTGATTTTTTAGTTGTGTATGAAACGTTTCGTATGAAATTTCGCAATTATAATATTAAGACTTTTTTATGCTTCAATTTATAAAGTTTTCTTGTATAATTTTTTCGGTAGTATATTTCACCCATCCTGAACGCCACTGATTGAAGTTGATACAATTTGTGTGTTTTACAACAACACATCATTAAAAAAATACGAACCTCAGGCGAAAGGTCCTTTAATATGTATATGATGGAAATGGGTACTTTTTAGGGCTTTTTAGTCATTTTTATTTTTTTTTTGTATTTTCTTTCATTTTATTATTGTATTTTCCTTTATTTTTGTTATTGTATGAGGTAAGGAGTAGTAATTTTTATAATTTGTGCCTTATCTTGGAGCCTAAGCTACCCACTTGTAAGCCTCATTTGAGATAGACCTTTATTTTGAATATAGAAGAAGGGTATTTATCTCTCTAAAGTGTGTTAAATATTTTAGGAGCCTTTTTGACGGGTGGTTTACGTCTGTATACAAGTATATATGAATAGGTAATTATGTATATGTATATTGCATACATGTAACAAGATGATTACTCTTCTAATCCCACACCCACTCTTAATAAAACATTTCAGTCTTGCTTTTGTTATGACAATTTTTTAAACTTATTTTAACAACTATATTCTTTCACATAATAAAAATATTAGAGATTGACATCTGATTTCTTTTGTCACCCTTGGCATCCCAAAAAGGTTGGACACATGTCCAAAGTAAGAAATTTTAAGGCTTATTATGAGTTTTCCTCACACTTTTATGACCAGTTTTGCAATTGACCCTCAATTTTTTAAATATTTGCCTTACACCCCCATTATGTCAACTCTCCATCCAAATGTTGACATTTTAAGTTTTCTCCCCACTTTTACGACGAGTTTTGCAAGACTCCCACTCTTTTAAAATTTGCAAGACATCTCAACTCTCCAAATTTTTTATTTTTATTGAAAAAACTTAATCGGCATATATTAAAATAAATCGAAAAAAAAATGAAAAACATTGAAAAAGTCCAAAAAATAAGAAATTTCAATATAAAATCCATATACTAAATTATCGGAATATTATAATTTCAAATAAGAAAAATATATATCAGAATAAAACAAAAAAAGGGAATAATTTCATAATAAAATCGGGAAATTTTCAGAAAAGTTCTAATTGGAATATATTACAAAAGCCGGAATAGTACAATCTGAAAAAAATTCAAAAAATATTTTCTGAATTTTGAAAATTTTCGGAATTGGAATTTGTTTCAAAAATTTCCGATATTTTCTAATTTTTTCAGCCAATAAGGATCTTTCTAAAAATATTTTGATTGTATTTTGACAAATTGTTCTTATTTGAAATTATAGTATTCCGACTCTTTAATAGATACCGATTTGGACTTTTCCTATTTTCTTTTATTTGGTATCTAAGTTTTTGGACTTTTTCAATTTATTTTATTATATGTTGATCAAGTATTTTAAACAAAATTAAAATTTTTTGGAGAGTTAACAAATTGAAGTGGGGGTGTATTGCAACTTTCTAAAAAAATGGGGGTGTATTGCAAATTTCTACAAAAATGGGGTCAAAACTGGTCATACAAATAGGGGGGGAACTCAAAATTACCCAGATTTTAAATTTAAATACCAGACATGTGAAAGAGTGCTGGAGTCCGGGAGCCGCCATCCTTCTTAGAAGTGTTAGTGCTTCATAAATTGCGTAATTAGTCGATTTCTTCAATTGTCCAATAAGATAGGTAAGTAGATAAACCAATTGCTAGTTGGTGGTGTGGTAGGAAAATGACCATGAAAGAGATACAACACAAACACATTTCCTTCTTATATCAGAAGTGTTAGTGCTTCATAAATCGCGTAATTAATCAATTTCTTCAATTGTCCACATAAG
Source organism: Sambucus nigra (assembly GCA_949130495.1). Classification (NCBI taxonomy): domain Eukaryota; kingdom Viridiplantae; phylum Streptophyta; class Magnoliopsida; order Dipsacales; family Adoxaceae; genus Sambucus; species Sambucus nigra. The sequence continues at coordinate 173,036,192 of OX422222.1, read as the reverse complement.
ATACGTAAAGAGATGGACCACTCGCAAGTTGGTGGTGTGGTAGCAAAATGACCATGTGATGTTATATTGATGACACGTGGAGCAAGAGGTGGAATCGGAAGAAATTTTAATTTTTAATTGTATTTTATTTTATTTTATTTTTATTAGTTAAATAAATTAATATTCCTTTGGAATATTCTAGGTTAAGGTATTTCGTCCTTCAGTCATTTTAAGGTCTTTACTTGGTTTCCAAGTAAAGTTAGGGGACACTTTAGTCTTTTATTTATTTTGTCCTTTTTAGTCTTTAAGCTTTTAGTCCTTCACCCCCAATAAATGATAAAAAAATATTTTCAAAATATTTGTTTGTTCAGCATGGGCGTTGGCAATTTTCCCCTTGCGCTCAAGACCGAGTTGTTTCGAAGGAGGGGAGAATGATGTAAATTGATGACACGTGGCACAAGGAGGTGGAACCGAAAGAATTTTTAATTGTATTTTTTTTTATTAGTTAAATAAATGAACATTCCTTTGGAATCTTCTAGGTTATTGTATTTTAGTCCTTTAGTCATTTTAAGGTCTTTACTAGGTTTCCAAGTATAGTTAGGGGTCATTTTTGTCTTTTATTTATTTTGTACTTTTTACTCTTTTAGCTTTTAGGGTTAGATTGTCTAGCGAGCTAGTCTCACCCTATAAATAAGGCCTTTGTCCCTCATTTGTTTTCACAAATTCACTTTTAGAAATAAAGAATTAGAGTGAGAGTTGCCTCTATTGTATCATTGTTGTTGTGTAGTTCAATTAATACGCTTCCGCTACCCACTACACATCACCGTGAGAGACTAAAAGACACAAGATCAAATTAGTTGGGGGTTTTCTATGATTTGAGGGGGATTGCTATGCCTGGATCGTGGATTACTATAATGCATAGAACAAATCATGCAAAAAGGAGCATGAAAGACTTCAAAGGTATGGAATCAAGGAAGTTAGATATTTTTTATGCAGGAGCATTGGGACATGAGCATCCTTTTTTTAATTATTCTTTCTTATTTATCCTTTTTTTAGTCTTTTTTATCTTTAGTATACATAGCCTAAAGAGGCTCCTCTTGTAACACTTTTGACTTTTGATAATGAGACCTAAAGAGAGAAATTGAGAGCTTTTCATGACTTCTTTTAGTAGTTGTTGTTATTGTTGTGTAGATTAAATTTTCAAGCTTCCGAACCTTTTCTTTACATCAAATTGGTATCAGAGCCTCGTTTGCTCTTAGATCGAACATGTTCATAGACGATTGGGATTCAGGTTGGTCTCACCGGAATGAATTACAACATACCATCAAACACCTCTATGAAACCCGAACCCTAGAACCACAAAAACACAAGAAACCCTAATTTTACAAACCCCCATTTAACATCACCCCCACCCGAGATCACCACGAAAGACCCCGAAACAGCCTCAATCACGACCGGACTTGAAAACTGTGTTGGCAATCCTCCCGAAAACCAGCCAAAGCTCAAAGTTCTTACCGGAAACCCCACAAACGGACTGACCAGCCCTAGCGGCTGCCGACCCATCCATCAAATCAGCGCCCGCGTTACCACCCAACCCGTTAACCCCGAAAACCAGCCAAAGCTCCAAGTTCTTACCGGAAACCCCACAAACGAACTGACTAGCCCTAGCGGCTGCCGCCCCATCCATCAAATTAGCGCCCGAGTTACCACCCAACCCGTTAACCCATTACCGATTTCTAATCCTTCTATTCCAGCCAATACCCCCAATTCAAATACAAATTCTAATCAAATTATTCCTATTCCTCAAGAAACCCTAGTTTCCAATTCTATCCACAATCCAAATTCAAACCCTAAATCCCACCATATTTACAAAGAGTGTTCTTCATTAGGCATCCTTCCCATTCCATCCTATGTCCCACTATCCACCGCCCAATTTATTTGTCGATGACGGGATTCATTTTGCCATACCCAAACGGAGCTCGCGGGAGTTTCTATCGCCAATGTGCATACTTTGATGAAATCGACTTCGGTGGATCCACAATCACCCCCACCTAGTGATGATACATGGATCCGCACGAGTATTTTTTTTACTCGTTGTACTGCCAAGGGGAGGCTATGTGGTGATTATTGGAGGAGGGATTTGCGACAATTTGTTGGCACCAGAGATGGTGGATAGATTGAAATTACTCAAGGAGTCTTTAACCACCTCGTGTCGTATTGGGTGTTTGGATAATGGAGTCAGACTTGCCCCTAGCCGACAGCGCCGAGTAGTTTTTTCCATTGGGGATTACCACAATGAGATCCTGTGTACTATGGTAGATATGAGAGTGTGTCACCTTCTGTTGGGGAGCGCATGGCAGTTTGATCATCATAGCATGCATGATGGTCGGGCTAACACTTACTCATTCATGCATGAGGGAAGAGATTTTCTTCTCCATCCCATGAGGCCGTTCCCGATGTCGTGACCTTCCGCCCTAGTAGTCTCACATGCGGAACTAGCCACGGAGACTACTGAGACAGGGTTATGTAATGCTCTTATCAGTCCCATTACCACCCTGGGGGCCGTCGTTCCCCCACAAGTCAAGAGCTTGTTGGCCTCTTATTCCGATGTGTGTACTCCTACGAATGATCTCCCTCCTCTCCGGGATATATAGCACGCTATTGATTTTGTCCCTGGGGCACAACTCCCCAACCTACCCCATTATCGCATATCGCCTTCGGAGCACGCAGAGTTATAGAGGCAGGTCACTAAGCTATGTGACAAATGGTACATTCGGGAGAGTATGTCCCCATGGGCGGTACCCATGGTTCAAAATCGCCGAGTTGACTCGGTATCGCAGGGTGCCGATCCGATTCCGTGTCACGATTCGAAAAAATCTTAGAAACGGATAATATCGGCTCATCTCGCCGATATCTCGCCGATCCTGAGACGTCTCGCCGATAAATCGGGCGAGTTGTAAAATATCGGCCGAGAATCTTTTTTCTTTGAATCAAAACAGCTTTTTAAGGTTTTATATGGAGATTTACCATTTCTAGCTCTATATAGATTTGATGGCGTTGATGTTGAAGGTTTTTTGTTTATGTTGATGGCATTGATGTTGAAGCTTTACTCAAAGAGGATGTATGAAGGTTTTTTGTTATGTTTCTTTGCTCCGCTTCCTAGCTTCTTCCGGCTGAAGAATATGATGAGAGCTGTTAGTGGTTTTTAGGGTTTTGTTTATTTCTTGTCTTTGACGGTGTAGGTAGAGATGAGGGTAAAGATGAGGTTTTATATGATGTTTGAGTTGCCCTTAGGTTTTGTTTGATAAGGCCTATTGGTTTGGGCCTTGGGCTTTTTTTGGTTTTTTGTACCTCATCTAATTAAATTTTGGTTGTTTGATACGGCCTGTTATTTTTTCGTAAGAATATTTTTTTGAAAAAAAGTAAACTGTTTTTTTTTTAAAGTGAACAATGTTTTGTAAAAAAAAGTTTAAAATACATTTATAAAAAAATGTTAAAAACACATTTGTAAAAAAAATACAAAAAAGATAATAACACTTTAAAAACAATAAAATTTGTTTTCTCTTTGTAAAAAAAATCATTTGTAAAAAGATAAATCGTCTCTTCTACATGTTCCATAAGAATAGAAAATGATATCTTAAAAATTATTAACACAACCTTCTTATAAATTTGTTGTACACATTTAATAGACTAGTAATTTTCTTAATAATTTTCCTGGTCATCCGATGAAAACGCACTCAAATATTTTTTTAATTGATGTTTAGTCAGCTTTTTTCTTATAAATTTGTTCTACATATTTAATTACATTCTTACTATTTCTTTACAAAAAGGTGTCGTACGTTGTAAATAAATTGGTACTATTTAAAAAAAATAGAAGCATTCCATAAAAAATCGTAAAAATAATGTTTAGAATTCTTTAAAAAATGTTTAGAACTTCTAAAAATTCCTAAAAATAATGTTTTGTACAAATAATGTTTAGAATTCTTAAAAACAATGTATATTTCTAAGAATTCCTGAAAATATTGAGCATGTTTAGAATTCTTAAAAAAAATGTTTAGAATTTCCAAAAATTCCTAAAATAACGTTTGTACAAAAAATGTTTAGAATTCCAAAAAAAATATTTAGAATTTCTAAAAATTCCCAAAAATAATGGGTTGTTGAATACTGTTAAATATTAGCAAATTAATAATAAATATTTAATCTGACAAGTCCTTCGCGCTTCAGTATTACCAATTGTATAAGGCAATGCATATTAAAAGATGGTTTTGAACATATCTGATTGGTCCACATTGTTAATCTTATTTTTTTTTAATTTTCTATATTGTTTCCGGAATTTATTGCGCTCTCTAAATAGTGTATATTTGCGTATCGCCCGATACCGCGGCCGAGTTGAAAATCGGGTGTCCGATACCGGGACCGATACCGAGACTTTGAACCATGGCGGTACCAGCCCTTTTAGCGCCAAAGAAGGATGGGAGGATGCCAAGGTTCGAGCGATAGTGGATTGGCCCCCACCCACATCGGTATCCAGGTCTTCAGCTTTCATGGCCTTGCAGGGTTTTATCGACGCTTTATAGCCGGGTTCAACACTGGAATGGCACCTATTACGGATTTGATGAGTACCTCGTCGAGTGCTGAGTTTCGATGGACTGTGGAGGCGGATAGAGCCTTCAAACGCGTCAAGGAGTTGATAATGACGGCGCCCATCTTAGCGCTACTAACTTTGACCAGTTATTTGAGTTGTCTTGCGATACTAGCAAGACGAGGGTGGGTGTTATTTTTAGCCAGAATGGGAAGCCGATTGTTTTCTTTAGCCAGACACGTCAAGTGGATAGCCTACCTCCAGTGATATACGTTCCATTTGCAGTACAAGCCAGGAAAGGAGAATCGGGTGGCTGATGCCCTTAGTAGGAGGGTGCATGCCTTAGTGACTATTCGAAGTCAAGTTTTTGAGTTCGATGAGGTCTGTGATCTTTACCCGACCGATGTGGAGTTTGGACCGATTTTTGCAGCTTGCCAGCAGACAACGGCGCGTCGGGCGAGTATTTGCTACAGGATGGGTTTCTACACAGGGGCAGCCTTATGCATTCTTCCATCTTCTTCTCTGCGGGAGAAGATTATCTCGGAGATACACGGAGGGAGATTATAGAGCCATTTAGGACAGGCACGTACGCGTGCTGAGAAACCGATTTTATTGATCGACGATGAGGAGGGATGCCAATGCCTTCATTCGACGTTGCTACACTTGCCAGATAGCTAAGGGCCAGCACACCAATGCAGGTTTGTAAAACCCATTACCGATTCTCGAAAGACCGTGGCAGGATGTCTCGATGGACTTTATCGTGAGACTTTCTCGTATATCTAGTGGCCATGATTCCATCTTTGTCATTATGGACAGGTTCTCTAAGATGTTGCACTGCATCCCCTGTACTCGAACGACTAATGCATCCCACGATGCTTCATTATATTTCCGCGAGACTATCCGTCTCCACGGGGTTCCCCCTTCGACAGGGACGTATGATTTATAGGAAATATCTGACATACATTGTGACGGATTTTACAGACGGAGTTACAGTTCTCGACAGTTTTCCACCCCAAACAAATGGCCAGAACGAGGTGGTCAATCGAAGTGTGGGTGACCTATTGCGATGCTTGTCTTCTGAGCACCCCCAACGGTAGGACGTCGTGATAACCCAGGCGAATTCGCCTTCAACAATGCCGTCAACCGTTCTACCAGCATCTCTCCTTTCCAGATAATATTGGGACAGTCACCTACTATGCCTATAGACCTTGTCGAGATTCCTCCGACGGTGCCCACTTGTCCCTCAGCTGAGGGGTCTGCTGCGCCCCTGACTTCCATCCAGGCTGATGTTCGTGCTCGCTTGGAGACCACTTATGCCTCTTATAAAGAGGCTGACAATGAGCACCGCCGTTTTTTTTCCTTTCACCCGGGTGATTTGGTCATGGTGTACCTCCAGAAAGTGCAGCGCCGGAGTATGGGCAACAAGCTTCTTATGCGCGGATTTGGACCATTCCCTGTTATCCGAGCTTGTGGGTCGAATGCCTATGAGGTTGACCTCCCCGATGAGTTCCGTATGCACCGCACGTTCAACGTGGCGGATCTATCTCCTTTCCAAGGCACACATGCTCCATCAATTCCCATCCCACTCGCCACAGCCCACCCGATTCGCTCTCACGTTGATGAGTCAATATTATAAAAGAGGGCTGGGAGTTTATTGACTTAGGGGAACCTATATAAGAAATAAACAAGTAAAAGTATTTAATTGCATGTATCTTAGTTACATTTAGCTTTTGATGTGAAATACCTTTCATTTTATTCCAATCCTAAAAGGAGAACTTGAAGAAATAAGAAGAAATTTTTGGAATGAAATGTTCTTGTTTACGAAAAAGTGTTCAATGAAGTAAAATATGAGGTTTAATAAGTCAATTACTTGGGTTACAACAAGGAATATCAAAGTTAGAGACAGTGATATTGACATCATATGTGAATTAAAAAACGAAGAAGCGCGAACAAGCACACGCGACATAGATCATAATATGACACGGATATGTGACACATGAACAACAACAATAAACTAACATTGGGACCAAAGGCGGAATTGCATAGTAAAACAAGCCCAAGGACCTAATTTCAAAACATACTAGTTATTTTTCATCGACTGAAAGTTGCAACTTTATGACATTCTAATCACCTCAGACTTAAAACTTCGATTTTATAATATTTGGACTCCCAAAATTTGTTCCCGTAAGTGTCCGAATGTGCCTTTAGTGAGTCCAAAATTTAAAAACATAGATTTAATCGCAAAAAACCCTTAAGAATGTACCAAAGAGCAAAAAAACTTCAACCATTATTGTTGCAATATCATTACCTTAGTAACCTGGGGTATTCCGGTCTCCTAGTACTCCTGAAAAATTCCCAGGGTATGTTTAAACCCTGCTATCAGCACGCATCATGACATGCTATTATCTTAAACTACACTTTTGCTGCATAAAAAACCCTTTTGAATGATTTTTTATGGCATCCCAATGTTATTAGCAACATATAAGAAAATTTACATAAACCTCTTTACTTTACTAAATTTTTTTGCAACCAGGTTTCTTTTTGCAACAAGGTTTCTTTTAGCAACAAAATGATAGTTCAAGGAAGTTCTTGCACTTTATATATATATATAGTATTCTTATTGGCCAAGGAAGTTGTCGGCGCTAAGGCATTAGGCGACACCTCGCCAAGGCCTCTGACCAATGATAACACCGGAATGACCATCTAGGAGGGCGGGGTGGGTAGGCAGTTATTAGTTTTTTTTCCTTTAAAAAAGGGCCAATATTATAATTTTGAATTACTTGTCTATACTTAAAAAGGAAACGCCAAAGCCGTAGGCTCTCCATTTCCTTTAATTAACATTGATCTGATGCAGGGACTCTTGGAAGAATATGGTGAAGAAGAGTTACAGATCCAGTTAACTAGTTCGTATTATTGAGTGTTTTAATTACAAAAAATGTTTTGGTTGGAGAACTTTTATGCCTTATTAAGAAGTAAAGTTTTAGTTCTTGTAATACTATGTTCTAAATAATAAAACCCACCTCCCAAGACCTCGGTGGCCTTGGTGATTAGTAAAGTGCTCTAAGAGGCCTGGACACCCAAAGATATCACAATCTTACATATTTTGGTAGACTTATATTATGAATTTCTTTGAAGTTTGTGGGCTTTTCTGCCTGTTCTTTATAGCCTATTCCTCCTCTTCTCTATGTATCTCTCCTCTGTAACAATTGGTGTCAGAAGCAAAGATTCTGAAATTCCATTAATGTTAATATGCCACTGCTTTGCTGTTTATCTTAAAATTTGTTACAATATCATCACTGAACAGTTTGAAGACATTTGAAGAATAAAAATAAATTACAACTTTCTAGGACAGATTAGTTATTGGTCATTGTTTTGGTTTTGATGCGAAGATTTGTGGCATTACATCCGATCAAAAAAAAAGTAGGTGTTAAAGTAATGTCAATTTGATCATGCACTAAGTAAATTATCATTGGGCAATTCACTATCACTATATTGTAAATCTCCAGATCCACAGCTGATCCAATCATTATCTAAAAAAAATTAGAACCTTAAGCAGTTAAAATAGAATTACATTTGGTGTAAATGGGAAAATAGAAGCAGTTATGCATCTATAAATGATGGTGTGGCATTGTAATTAAAATGATGGTGGTGCGTTGTAATTGGAGCTCAATTAATTTGGTAAGTGCATGATTGTGGCTATTGAATTAAATTTTGATTGGAAGTGTTTGTGAAACTATCAAAATAAAATGAGTTGTAAGTTTGTCTTATATACTGTATTTCTCCAATTCACCCCCTCACCCCACCCCACCCCACACCCTCCCTAGGACACTTTCACACGCCACATAGTTGCATTTATCGCATTCTCAACTGGTATCATTGCATATCTCGAGAGTTTGAGATGTTTATATCAATTTGTGAAGAGAGAGAGAGAGAGGCATACAGTAAATTTAGGAAGACGGATTTTGTATACATCCACGAGTTCCATCATTAAATCAAATAAGTTGGAAAATGCACTATCTAACACCATTCCTGCTATAGAAGGGTCTTCTGCTCCATAAAGTAGGCTGCGTTGCATCAGACGAAATCAAATGATCAATTATATCACGAGTCTGATAAATATATCATTTATCGGAAAGTTAGTGTCTCCTATTGAACTCCAAATATAAATTTCATCGTTATTCAAAAGTTAAATCTTATTTTACATTTTCTTACATTGGTGAAAGAAAACAATATAGAACTTTAAATATCAATGGTAGGAAAAAATAAAATATCAAATACCTAGTCACTGCACCCATAGACCGTCCCCACAAACCAATGCATGATATTTGCTGGTTGCTTCTCAGATGAGACACCACAATCTTGAGGTCATCTTTCTGTCATACCAATGAGAACATATTTAACAAACTTCACAGACACCAAATCTCAAGGAAATATAAATAGAAAAAGATGAAAACATGCCTCGTGCCAACCAAGACTGACATAATCACCATCAGATAAGCCTGAACCTGAAAAATCAAGAGTGAACAGAGTAATATTTGATGGAAGAAGAATTACGGCAGCCTCATTTGCGTCTGCCCTACATCCGCTGCAAGAGTCCAAAGAAGCAAAATTAAAAAGTTCCCACCACTTTGTAAAACACTATTCAAAAAGATTCATAATAATTTCTAAAATCAATGAGGGATAAAACTTGACGTCAGAATAAGTCAGCGATAGCAGCGCAATATTTCTTGTAACACACATTGCACTACACCATAATTTTCAATTTGTATATTGTATCGCATATCAAAATACCCTATGTATATCGTGAATCGTGTCGTAAGAATCGGTACAAAACGTAAAAAATATAGTAAAAGGTAAACAAATGTGCAGAGAACACATTACAATAAATAATAGTACATGCTATAATCTGAAACCAATCTTATTTCATGAATACATCTTCTAGCTGTAATACGTTTGACTTTGTTGCCAAAAATATGAGTTTAAATCCTCCTATAATCCTGTTATTATAAAAACATCAGAATATAATAGACGGAGAAAGAAAGAATACAATACACAAAACGAATTTTCATTAGAATTTTTATAAGAAAAAAACACTATACGGACTGATAGGATACAACCTATATAGACAGATACAGTTAAGATACAGTGCTACTTGCGATTCCTGCGATATGTATATTTCCGTTGGTGTATAACATTGTATTGTATCATGTATTGTACGACACTAACAACTATAAATTACACACAGCAGAGAATTAAGTTTCCTGTAAATGATATTGCTGCGGTGAGCGTGACAAACCTGTTTCCATGGCAGTATATGACACAAGGGAGAGGAGTGTCATCCGGGAAAGGTGAAGGAACATAATGACTACATTGCAGGATATGGCCTCTTGCATTTCTGAGCTGCAAAAATAGATAATTTAATCCAGAAAATATGGAGAGAAAAAATATACAGAGATGCAAAATGAAGATGTTCTGTATACAAGGAAAGGCAATGAAAGACGAAGTTTTGGTAATGGATCTCCATACTTGCCTCCAAGTCTCGTCTATTGAACTTTCTGCCTGCAAGAGTGAAATCTTTTTCCCATAAATACTGATCTGGGTTATATTCCGCCCTGTACATCCAACATACAGATGGCTCACCAAAATTACAAGGAAAGATAAGGGATTGAGATATTGCAAACTGCTCTAAGAAAAGTAGTGGCATCAAGCATAAAATAGATCTCTGTCATGAGCAAATTAATATATCTCTAGCTAGTTCTACTTTTCTAAGAGGATGAATATGATGGAAGCCTTTATGGCCCATCCAAAGGATTCTATTATTGAGGAGATGACAAATATAATTTAAGCATGGATGAAGAGAACATCGCAAACATTGGTTCTACTTTTACAGGCGTCCGTCATCAACTTTGAACACGATCCTCTAATACCGGTACACCCACAAGTACATGAAGATCCTAGATAAACTAATGTGGGAAAAGGTGCGAAAGTTGGTGAATTTTATGGAAACCACAAACCTGAGGTATTTCTTCATGGCTACTTAGTTTTTAATGCTACTTTATAAATGATATTGTTTGACAGATGAGTGAAATTATTCTTTCCAGGATAACTCGAGTGGAACTGGCTAAATTTGGTGGAAAAAAATGGCGATTAACTCATTATGTCATCCTGGGATCTTGGGAAAAAAATGAAACTTGCCTTTTCTCACTACTCCGAGTGTCTATTACAATTAGTATATATACAGATTACCCAGCTGATACAAGGAAGTATATACTGTGCAAGAGAGTACACCGAGAAAGTTCACAAGTTGGCAAATAGATTACAATTACTGGGATTTGTCCTAATGTCGTATCTGAGAAATTTGTTCGGAATTTGGGCTTTTGGGTTTGAGCCACACCCAGAGCCTTATCATGTTGTGAAGGTTAGAGCACAAAACTAAAAGTCAACAGTGGGTGTCCATTGACACTCACCATTAACAGGCTTATGGAGACTGACACTCACCATTAACAGGCTTATGGAGACACTCATGTATGAAGACACTTGAGCTTTGTCAAAAATTGTGAGTGTGTAACCCTTGCGGAAATCGGTCAAGAAAAAAAATAAAAAACTGATACCCTCCTTTATCCGCGAGGAGCCATTCCTCAAGATTCCGTAAGCACCGGCCCTATGCTTTGGAAAGAGCGGACGATCCTTCTGACAAGGAGGATGAACCTTTTTGGAGATATGAGTGTAGGTGAGCACGGCAATTTATCCCGTGTTTTGCACTTGCTAGTGAACAATATGCACGGGAACATTCGCGCTGGTGTGCGGAGCATTGATAGGGGGCGCATTGAGGCGGGTCATTCGTGGATTGGCTGGACTACATGGAGAAAGTATTCCAAGACATGAATTTAGGGCATAAAGCGTGTTCGTCTCGTGACTACAAAATGGCAAAGTGAAGTGAAGGCTTGGTTGAAGGACTTGATAAAGCAACAAGATCAAGAGTGTAAGAACTAAATTCAGTCTTGCGGATGAAATATCTGAAGTTGTTCTTTATACCCAAGAATTACGAGGGTAACCTTTTTGCTAGGGTGCAAGTCCTTTGACAATATTTAATGTTGGTCACAAAGTGTCGTGAACAATTCCACCTTTGTGCAAATATCACTTTAAACGAGGCTCAATTATCCAAAAAGATGTAGATATTAGTGATGATGTTACTCATAGGATTAAAGCTGGGTGGATTAAGTGGAGAAGTGCTACCGGCGTATTGCGTGATAGGCGTATACATTAAGTTAAAAAGGAAAATTTTATAGGATGGCCATTACACCTGCCATGTTATATGGGACAGAGTGTTGGGCAACCAAAAAACAAAATGTGAAGAAAATGAGTGTGGCAGAGATGCGAATGCTAAGATGAATTTGTGGTAAACTTGAAAGGATAAAATTAGAAATGAACAAATTCGTGAAACAGTAAAAGTAGCTCCTATAGAAATTAAATTAAGAGAAAATCGATTTATATGGTTTGGACACGTCAAGCGTAGACCAATGAATTCCCCCGTAAGGAATAGTGATTTAGCTAGTATTGATGGTAATATAAGGGTCAGAGGTAGGCCTAAATTGACTTGGTGGGATATTGTAAAAAAGAACATAATTGTGACACCTCACCTAATAAAACACCGGGTCATCAGTCCTATATCAAATGAAATAGATTTCTCAAATGGTTTCATTCTCATCATCACTGTCGAAAACCAATTAATTACTAATAACCTATTAGGCCTGGCGTCAAATTTTAAACTTTCTAATTTTTTTTAAACTTAATGCACAATTAAAACCATTCACGCAGGAATATAATCAACAAATGGAATAAATAAATAAATAACCGATAACTCTCGGTAAACATATACAACCATATCGAATGCGCGTAAAATAAAATCGCCGTAAATAAAATAAATGACATCAGTTGGGCAACATGCCCGATTATTACAACAGTACCTCCTATCTAGATCACAAGGGTGGAAGCGTCTAAAATAATTCCTGCCAACATCCACAGCTGAGGCAGAAACGTCTGACACGAAAGAATCTGACACGAAAGAATAGTCATCCAGATGTCCCGTGTCTAGACACCTAAAAAGTATACAAAGAGGAAGAAAAAGGAAAATAGATACGGGTCAGAGCCCGGATTTTAAAAAATCATTTTAACAAGTGCTTAATTTACTTTAATATATAAAATATGACTCTTCATATTTAAATTGGTGTCGCACTCACATGAGATGCCCCTCACCTCTCATCTAACAGTGCGCACCTATCGCATGTATTTTAAAACACCCTAGTTAAGCTACCCCGCCTAACTAATACCTCACCAAAATTCCAAGTCACCATACGCTGTCGCAACAATTCGCATATGTACTATCCTAAGCCTTCGCCCGCTTATACATTATATTTCTCGCTAATAATTTAACCGTCCATAACTAACAGTCACTACTTCCGACATTTGCTACTTTCGTGCGTGGGACGTCTCGCAAAGCGAAATCCAAACAAGGAACCCTCCCGATACACTACTACGCAGCTCTGTCAGTTATAACTACGTACCTGAACAACAACCGAGGTACCCAACCCATGTACTAAAGACCAAACATCTCCTCAACCTCCAACGTTACGTCAAGCTTCATGCATGGGACGCCTCGCAAAGCGAAATCCAAACAAGGAACCCTCCCGATACACTACTACTTAACATCGCCGGTCGTTGAGATATGTAGGCTCATCTCGTCAAAGAGGTACATCGAATCCCAACATTTGCTACTTTTATGCGTGGGACATCTCGCAAAGCGAAATCCAAACAATGAACCCTCCCGAAACATGACTATGTAGCTTTGTCGATTATTGAGATCTGTCGGTCCAGGGTCTTAATTCTATTAATATTTAACCGATCATCATTAATAACTTTCACTAGTTATATATATATATATATATATATATATATATATATACTATACACATCTAGTATATCTATACTTATATATCACACCACACACTATATAAGTATAACAACCGTCCCTCGGAGCTATAACTCAATGGATGTAGTCTCTCAGTGCTATCATCTTCCAGGGCATACTCACACATCATCCCGAGTACCAGCGGTCGGACTCTCACACCAGCTTGGTAAAAAACAAATCACAACGCAAGGGAAGCGGCCATAGTTCCTCACTGGAAATAAGACGAATCATACGCAAGACGTCTTACCCCTGAACCTCACACACGGTTAATAGTGGACGAGTATGACCTGGGGACTATACTCTCCCTGCTCCTCAAGCCAGTGGGATTCACCCACATCGCGCAACTTCCCATGATAGCACTAGAGGCCTATGTTTCACATAATTATATCGTTCACACACAGATATATTTATAATCATATCATATATATACTGTCTCTATACCCGTATATATATTATCAAATCCGGCTAAATCCTGCCTATCCTCTCATGGCATTAGTCTGGTATCTCGAATATATTAATTCGTATAGATTCATAAGTATACACAACTTATTTTAATCCTATAAGTATTCACTCACTTACGATACAATTCTCACGTTTTTTATTTCCAAATAGTAGCGTATCACGTCTAGCTAGTATTCTTATATCATCCTATTCGCACCTTAGGATTAACTCATATATTTCTATTCGACATATATATATATATATATATATATATATTCTGCCCATATATAATCGTCATATATATTCTACACGCATAAATATATGTGTACGACCCCGCCGAATAATTTCTCGAATGTCGTGTGTCCCAAACATTCCTAAATTTAAACCCTGGATCTTTCCCACTAGCCCGAGACTTATATACATCATCCATTTACTCGTTTGAAGGTCCTCGCACTCTATTTAGGATCGCCTAACATTTGTCTCCAAAAGGAATTTGTCTACCACCATTTTTAAGCCAAGAAAAACCTCTCTGATTTTCTATCAAAGCCGAATCAATCCGGTGGCCAGAAAACGAATCGGTCCGGTGCTCAAATAAACAAACCAATCCGATATCCCAAAAACAAACCAATCCGGTCATAAACGAACCGATCCGGAACCCCAATTCGGACTGGTCCGACCCCTACAGTTTCGGAAGTTCATCTTCTCCAACTCCAAAAATTTATTCTAACTCTCATCCAACTCAAATTCTAGGGTTTCTAACATCACCCAACATCAATATATATATCTACACACTAAGATTTACCCAACACACCAATTAATTTATAGGATTCCTCAATTTATTCAAGAATTAAACCCTAATTCCCTTTAACCCACCATTTCTATTTCTTCCAATTTCTCACCAAAAATTTTACCAATAACATGGATTTTAACTCAGATTTCATGTAGGATTGTTATCTCATCACTTTCTTATGAAATCATCTTCCAAAAACCCTTTTTTGTTCAAGAATCCCAAATTCAAAAATCTTATAGCTTTTCATCACCAACTATAATATGAAAAATAAACACACTTCAATCATTAAAGCAAGTTAAACACTTGTCTGGTTGGATAAATTCGACGATCTCATGCCGGAATCCGCCGGAGCTTGGCCGTAATCTTCTCTTTTCTCCCTTTTCTCCGTTCTTTCTCTTCTTTCTTCTTTCTTTTCTCTTTCACTCTTTCTCTCGTGACTTATAAGAGAGAAATGAGGGTTTATCCCTTAATAAACCCAAAATTGACTCGGATACACAAATGCGAGTCCCTACAAGTCCAAAAAGTCCCGAAACCCAAACACTACCCCCGGGTACTCTATTCTGACTATTTCGGCCCTTCCGAGACTAACCGTGCACCTGAAATTCCCATCTGAGTCACTTATCAAAAAAAAAATATTTCAATGCTTGAGAAAAGGCAATATTGAGTTGAGTTGAGTAAGAATAAGAATACTCTCTCTCTCTAATTCCAATGCTTACATGGATCATAAGTTTCATAAAACCAACAACACCCCTCTCCCTAGGGGTGAAGACAAAATTTTCATCAATAAGATGATATGAATTAGGGTTTGTTATAGTATTTTCTTGTATTTTTTTATTTCATTGTATTTTTCTCAAGGTTCTGAAAAACGCGGGGGGTGGCTGTGACAACCCGCCTACTAAAATACTAGGTGGCCAGCCCAATACTCTAATAATCACAGGAATCATAGATGGTCCATTCTCAGCATCACTGTCGATTAAAAATAATAGTACGAGATAACCACCAATCATTTTAGAAAACGGACTGTCAAATTTATAAAGAATTTGCAAGTAAAGGAAAACACTTAGACAATCCCATTTGCAAAAACAGTGGATATCAAAATCAATGACTAAAGAATGACAATATAGTAAGTAATCACCGAATAAGCTGTCGGTGAACAGCCCAATACAAATAGTTACACCAAGTATTACACATTTAATATTACAATACAATAAATAAGTGCAACACTTGGGCAACCCGCCCGAATAAATAAACTGAACATAACTAGAGTACAATAGATAAGGGGGTCTAAAACAAATAACCTACAACATCCGCAATATGCTGTAGCTCCATGACAACCGGAATGGAAATGTAAATACGGGTGTCCATGCGGTAGAGCACCTGTACGGCAAAGAGTATATGCAGAAACAAAGAAATATAGACGGGTCAGGGCCCGGTTTGATATGATTACCATGTGACTAAAATGCATGACAGTTAAGTGCGTAATTCTCTCGCAGTTAACAATAATATTCCTCACCTCTCAATCTAATTGCAACCTAACGCAATATCCATGAGACGATCTAGTTAACCCAAGTACTAAAGGCTAACTTCTCCCCAGTCTCAACACTATGCCCTATTCGTGCGTGGGGTGTCTCGCAAAGCGAAATCCAAACAAGGAACCCCCCCGATACACTACTACTTGGGCAAGGTTGATCGTGAGATCCATTAGACCCTAAGTACAATATTAATATATATATATATGTGTAAGTGGGAGATTGCATCTACATATTTTCAAAGAAACACATAAAAAAAAACTATTCACCATCTAGAAGCATAATTCCTAATTCTTTCTTTAGGAATATATATAAACGGTACAACATTTTATCATATGTTTACCATCTAATCTCATTACAACAATTTCTTTACCAATTTTATTTCCTTTCTTCCATTCAAGGAAAAAAAAAATACATTTTTAAAGCAAGTTTTATTAACATAAAAATGCTTTATCCTTCTTAATAAAATCCCACTTCCCTTCTTCCATCCAGGAAGTGTAACCAAAAGTCATTTTTATTATCATAAAAATACTTTTGTATAACATATGCTAAAATCTCCCTTCTTCCATCCGGGAAATGTATCCGAAGCCCATATATAACCCATTTCCCTTCTTCCATCCAGGAAATGTAAATAAAGCCATTTTATTCTCATAAAATGCTTTATCGAAGTCTAAGACCGCCCCTCCGGGTTTTCCCACTGGACGCAACCCTAAATGGCTATCATCCTCCAGGGCCTATCAAACAAGACAACCTGGGAACCTAGCAACGTCGGGAAGCGGCCATATGTCTGCGGAAAGTCAAGACCACACCCAGAATCTCCTAACCAGCGCAGTATAATAAACACCCATATGGCCTAGGGACTATATCCACCCTACATTCATTAGCCAGGGGGCTTCACCACACGCGCGCAACTTCCCTTATGATAGCGATTTAGGGAGGTGTGTAATCATAAATTAACATTTATGAAAAACATTACTTTTTTCCTTTTGAAAACATCAAATTTTTTTACATTCTCAAAATCCTTTTGTACTTATTCATTTAGTACCATATTTTATAATATTAAATTCTTATTCTTAGAGTCATATTTTATTAATGCCCTAAGACCCAAAGTGCCATTGACATCAAACTAGTCTCCAAAAGTTTATACAAATTCATAAACCATCAAAGTGAGTCTCCCACAAGGAGTATCTCCCAAAAGTCCCAACATTAACATTTTATCTCCAATTTATCTTTAGGTTAATCTCCTATATCATTTTAGGCATTAACCTACACAAACTAGTCCTCGGGGTAAGCCCGCTATTCTAGCCTAGGACATTATTTTACCTAAAACAACCCCCTAGGACTCCCCATTACTCCCCAAAGGAAGGTTCCTAAGCTCCTATCTTAAAATAAAGAAGCTAGAGGAAACTAAGGAAAATAAAAGTGAAAAACAGGGGACCGGTCGACCGGTCAGGGGACCGCGGTCGACCGCCCCTTAAAGATTTTGCCTACCAAAGAAAGCAGTAAGCTCGTTTTGGCATGACCGGTCGACCGGTCCTGGGACCACGGTCGACCGCGCCTATCAGGTCCTCGAAAATTCCTTTTTCTTCAAAGCCAAATCCGAAACCTACACCCTTTATTCTTACAATTTCTTTACTCTAATCACCCCACAACCTAACCCCTACAATTATACACCAAAATAAACCCTTGTGATCACTTAAATCACAACAACAACAAGATCCAAGGTTAAAACATCAAAATCTTACAAAACCTAGCATTTTCTCCAAATTTTCCATTTACTTAACAATCACACAATTTATTCACATAAAATCATATACTAGCAAGTAAGAAACTTGCCTCGAGGTTGTAATTTTTTATCCTCCTCCGGTAGCAATGGATTCCGGCTCAAATCTCCCATATTTCTCTCTTTCTCTCCATTTCTCCCAACTCTCTCTTCTCTCTCTCTCTCTTGGTTTCTAACTCAAATGAGAAAATAAGAGGGGTGGGGGAACTTATACGAGTTCTAAAACATAATCCCTCTCTTTTAATTGCTAATACACCACTAAAATGACTCGTAACCACTTAATTGAGTCATAACCCCTTAAAAATGCCCAAATCCTAAAAATAAAATGGGGCACTTATTTCGACTATCTCGACTATTCTAAAAACAACCATACCCTCTATTTTGGCATTCGGGATACGTAAACAAATTTTGTGTTCTAAATTTCATTTTTATTTTATTAATTTTACCCAACTTTAAATATAGGTCATAACCGTCGTTTTACATATACCGACGCAATATATTCCAATATAATGCTATTTACCTTCTCATAACGGTAAATAGACAAAACATAGTAAATATTATCCCTTAATATCGCGGGAAATAATATTTACTCCAACATCTCTTATTTTATAAAATTAGCCCATTAGGCAAAATAATATAAAATAGTCGCTCAAAAAACTGGGTTGTTACATACTCCCCCCCCCCCCCCCCCCTAGAAGGGAATTTTGCCCTCAAAATTCAGGTGTAACCCATAACCATACCAAACTATCGTTCTATCTTTCTTAAATAACCCCTCGGCAGTGCGGCGTCCTCATTGGACTCAGACTAAGGTCATTACCATATGGTCTTAGTCTGCATTCCTTGTGCTCTAACATCGCACCAAACCGTTCCTCACGAACTATCGACCCTACCTTTCTACTACGGAACGAGATACCTACACATCTTGGCACCAATTGCCTTTCTCCCCAAAACACGTTACACCCTTGCCAGGGAATAACTACACTAACTTATAATCGTTCAACCCCAATGCTACACACTCCTATTCGCATTGGTGTAGCCCGTAAAAGTATGCGGCTCAAAAAGCCCAATCCCTAAAGAAATATTCTCGGACCACTCCAAGTCCAAGGAATACATTGTCCGTTGGTTCCATTTCAACGAGCAGGCGAGTTACTCATCCGACGGCACAAGGCCATACACACGGCACTATATTTATAGGAAACGATCCGAACTATCGTACGGAAATTTGATCCCGAAAAGCTACTACTCCAAACCTACCTTTAAGGCAAACACCCCCAGGCGAGGTATGCCTTCCGGCAACAAGCTAATTTCTACTTGGTGTACTAACTACCGCATTCGCATCTCCTTAGCGAAAGGGAATCTCCATTTAATAGTCCTTTACCAACTCCAAGTTATTGCTCGTGAAAAGACTAGTTTCCTGCCCAGGAAGTAGTGCCTCTATTCCTTTAAGGCAAATACTACCGCTACGAACTCTAAATCAAGCGGGGGATAGTACTTCTCACAGAGTTTAAGTCTGTGAGACGCATAAACGTGGGTCCATGCTCCCGTATTAATACTTCCCGTCCCTGGAAAAGACTCGTTCGTTAAAATCCATTCTTGATCTTAACAACATGAGTGCAGGAGTAAAAGTCAACTCATCCTTCACTCCTCCAAAACTTAGGTTACCGACGTAACACTTTATCTAGAAAAAGCCCCACCATCTATGGCCTATCGTTCCAAAACACTCAAGATCCCATACTTCTTCGCTCTAGGGACCTAATTCCCACATAGAGTTAACCCACAAACCTATTGTGGTCAACTCCCTACCACCTTCCTAAAACAGTACTACATGCCTTAAGGGCATTGCGTCCTAAAAATCCTAAAGTCAATCTATCTATCCTAATCTAGGCGTATAAGTATTATCCTAATTATATCCCTAGTGTCCAAGACCTATCCCAACTTCCGACATTCGCTCGGTTTCGTGCGTGGGACGTCTCGTCAAGGCGAAATCCAAACAAGGAACCCTCCCGTTACACTACTACCTCGCACCGTCGGTCGTCGAGAAGTAACGATCGAAGACACATGATTGGGATTGACGGAATCCTAACTCGTAACCGTACTAATGCGCTTCTACTCCTTAGTCCTACTATTTCAATTGACTGAAAATTTTAACTAACCTGGCATTTACTTTCTGTAACATGCCACAAAATGCGTTATTCCAATACACATACATGCATCTCTCATAGATGGCCTTCACATTAAGGCATAACCATAAGTCTCTATCCGACCTCATATCTTAGTCTTCCCCACATCGATCAGAGGAAAACTATCACGGTGCTCATATATCGCACATCAATTTAGCCCTCTAATCACTCACTTACGTGATTCTCGGCTAAACTTTCCAACCCAGCACTTAACTATAAAAAGAAAGAAAAGAAAGAAAGAAAAGAAAGAAAAATAAATATAACATCTCTCCACTCCCAACGTCGTTAAGGTTCATGCGCGGAGTGTCTCGCAAAGCGAAATCCAAACAAGGAATCCCCTCCGACACAATCCCCTTAACTTGTTGGTCACGGAGAAAGGCAATATCACACACAAATAAGGCAAGCAAATAATAAGACAAAACAAACAAAGAAAAACAAATAAGAATGGAAACCACCTACATACCGTAAACCATCTCTATAAAGTCTCAACCTGTCTCAACCTGTATCCAGGAGAGATATTATAGAACAACTAGTCCTTCTCTAGAACTAGAAATAGGATAGCCTCGCGATTTATTCGCTTGCTATCGCACCCATCAAACCAAGAATATTTCTACTCGTATATTACATATAATACAAGTAGCACATACCACACATATCATCACTCGCCCCATAACGAGTGAAAGAAAAATATAGGACTTCCCTATCATGGAAGCCATATAGATACATTCAATATTAGAATATCGATACTACCACAAGCTCCATATACACACTCGAATCTACGGTAAATACGATACTATTCTATCTTATCATAAGGAAATGCTCAACCCTCGTCTACGGTGGAAATTCTCGCTAACATACTTGCCAATCTCCTTGGCCACTACTAATGGTTCCTAGACACATATTCTAGTCTCACCCAAACCAATCTACCTCCATCTCTAGCTACTCTAGCGATTTCTCACGTAGTTCCCTTAACTCTTTTAGCAAAGAGAACATACTACCAGCCTCCTCGGTCTTAGTTCAATGAGTCTTCCCCGGGTGGAGGTCCACCGATGGGGTCCCATGAACACTACTTCTCCAAAAGTGTTAGCAACACCTACTTGTGATCCCATCATTTCTATTGAAAGGCTCTCTCTCTCTTCCTTGCATCAACCTTATTTCGGTGTACAGTTCCCTTAACCGTAACACCCTTTATTCACTGCCAGCCTCTAACCGAACCTTGCGTGAATACTTAAGAACCTACTTTCTCATCATTCCTGACATCCCAGAGAAACTCGATGTTGAAAACATCTACCGAGTTCCTCTATGGGCAAAACTTCTTGCTCCACCAAAGCGGGGCGACTGCCGTAACCGCCGCTTCATCCTCACTCCAATGGGTGAAAGATTTCCCTACAAATCTTCACACCTGGGCACTTCTATACCCCTTTCTAAGTCAAAACTCTCGGGCTTTATACTCCCACCGAACGAGGCTACACCTCCTCTATCCAACCGGACTTCAACATGTGGTCCTCGTCAAGGACTTCTCATCTTCAATTCAACGTCGCTTGGAATCGCAAGCTTAGCACCACTCTCTACTTGCAGCGGTACTTGAGTACTATTTCTACTGTACCTAGTAGTCGCGGTAGTAGCAATATTTGAATAATGCTACAAGGGAGCGACCTTCAAACGGTCCTTCCTTGACGCCCTTCATCTGACGACTTGTGAATCTCACACGAACGTGCAAGGGATTTTCGGGGTTCTCATATCATAGCAGAAGAACGAAATCTCACAAGAGAAATCAACGATCTTAATCCTAAGGCTCTATATCAAATCAAAAGAAACGCAGAAGACGTAGATCGTCCGCACAGATTCCTAAGGACTCTAGAACCTAATGCTCTGATACCATCTGTGACAACCCGCCTACTAAAATAATAGGTGGCCAGCCCAATACTCTAATAATCACAGGAATCATAGATGGTCCATTCTCAGCATCACTATCGATTAAAAATAATAGTACGAGATAACCACCAATCATTTTAGAAAACGGACTGTCAAATTTAAAAAGAATTTGCAAGTAAAGAAAAACACTTAGACAATCCCATTTGCAAAAACGGTGGATATCAAAATCAATGACTAAAGAATGACAATATAGTAAGTAATCACCGAATAAGCTGTCGATGAACAGCCCAATACAAATAGTTACACCAAGTATTACACATTTAATATTACAATACAATAAATAAGTGCAACACTTGGGCAACCCGCCCGAATAAATAAACTGAACATAACTAGAGTACAATAGATAGGGGGGTCTAAAACAAATAACCTACAACATCCGCAATATGCTGTAGCTCCATGACAACCGGAATGGAAATGTAAATACGGGTGTCCATGCGGTAGAGCACCTATACGGCAAAGAGTATATTCTACAAAGAAATATAGACGGGTCAGGGCCCGGTTTGATATGATTACCATGTGACTAAAATGCATGACAGTTAAGTGCGTAATTCTCTCGCAGTTAACAATAATATTCCTCACCTCTCAATCTAATTGCAACCTAACGCAATATCCATGAGACGATCTAGTTAACCCAAGTACTAAAGGCTAACTTCTCTCCAGTCTCAACACTATGCCCTATTCGTGCGTGGGGTGTCTCGCAAAGCGAAATCCAAACAAGGAACCCCCCCGATACACTACTACTTGGGCAAGGTTGATCGTGAGATCCATTAGACCCTAAGTACAATATTAATATATATATATATACGTGTAAGTGGGAGATTGCATCCACATATTTTCAAAGAAACACAAAAAAAAACTATTCACCATCTAGAAGCATAATTCCTAATTCTTTCTTTAGGAATATATATAAACGGTACATCATTTTATCAAATGTTTACCATCTAATCTCATTACAACAATTTCTTTACCAATTTTATTTCCTTTCTTCCATTCAGGAAAAAAAAAATATACATTTTTAAAGCAAGTTTTATTAACATAAAAATGCTTTATCCTTTTTCATAAAATCCCACTTCCCTTCTTCCATCCAGGAAGTGTAACCAAAAGTCATTTTTATTATCATAAAAATACTTTTGTATAACATATGCTTCCAACTCCCTTCTTCCATCCGGGAAATGTATCCGAAGCCCATATATAACCCATTTCCCTTCTTCCATCCAGGAAATGTAAATAAAGCCATTTTATTCTCATAAAATGCTTTATCGAAGTCTAAGACCGCCTCTCCGGGTTTCCCCACTGGACGCGCCCCTAAATGGCTATCATCTTCCAGGCCCTACCAAACAAGACAACCTGGGAACCTAGCAACGTCGGGAAGCGGCCATATGTCTGCGGGAAAGTCAAGACCACACCCAGAATCTCCTAACCAGCGCAGTATAATAAACTCCCATATGGCCTAGGGACTATATCCACCCTGCCTTCATTAGCCAGGGGGCTTCACCACACGCGCGCAACTTCCCTTATGATAGCGATTTAGGGAGGTGTGTAATCATAAATTAACATTTATGAAAAACATTACTTTTTTCCTTTTGAAAACATCAAATTTTTTTACATTCTCAAAATCCTTTTGTACTTATTCATTTTATACCATATTTTATAATATTAAATTCTTATTCTTAGAGTCATATTTTATTATGCCCTAAGACCCAAAGTGCCATTGACATCAAACTAGTCTCCAAAAGTTTATACAAATTCATAAACCATCAAAGTGAGTCTCCCTCAAGGAGTATCTCCCAAAAGTCCCAACATTAACATTTTATCTCCAATTTATCTTTAGGTTAATCTCCTATATCATTTTAGGCATTAACCTACACAAACTAGTCCTCGGGGTAATCCCGCTATTCTAGCCTAGGACATTATTCTACCTAAAACAACCCCCTAGGACTCCCCATTACTCCCCAAAGGAAGGTTCCTAAGCTCCTATCTTAAAATAAAGAAGCTAGAGGAAACTAAGGAAAATAAAAGTGAAAAACAGGGGACCGCCCCTTAAAGATTTTGCCTACCAAAGAAAGCAGTAAGCTCGTTTTGGCATGACCGGTCGACCGGTCCTGGGACCGCGGTCGACCGCGCCTATCAGGTCCTCGAAAATTCCTTTTTCTTCAAAGCCAAATCCGAAACCTACACCCTTTATTCTTACAATTTCTTTACTCTAATCACCCCACAACCTAACCCCTACAATTATACACCAAAATAAACCCTTGTGATCACTTAAATCACAACAACAACAAGATTCAAGGTTAAAACATCAAAATCTTACAAAACCTAGCATTTTCTCCAAATTTTCCATTTACTTAACAATCACACAATTTATTCACATAAAATCATATACTAGCAAGTAAGAAACTTGCCTCGAGGTTGTAGTCTCTGATCCTCCTCCGATAGCAACGGATTCCGGCTCAAATCTCCCATATTTCTCTCTTTCTCTCCATTTCTCCCAACTCTCTCCTCTCTCTCTCTTGGTTTCTAACTCAAATGAGAAAATAAGAGGGGTGGGGGAACTTATACGAGTTCTAAAACATAATCCCTCTCTTTTAATTGCTAATACACCACTAAAATGACTCGTAACCACTTAATTGAGTCCATAACCCCTTAAAAATGCCCAACTCCTAAAAATAAAATGGGGCACTTATTTCGACTATCTCGACTATTCTAAAAACAACCATACCCCCTATTTTGGCATTCGGGATACGTAAACAAATTTTGTGTTCTAAATTTCATTTTTATTTTATTAATTTTACCCAACTTTAAATATAGGTTATAACCGTCGTTTTACATATAACGACGCAATATATTCCAATATAATGCTATTTACCTTCTCATAACGGTAAATAGACAAAACATAGTAAATATTATCCCTTAATATCGCGGGAAATAATATTTACTTCAACATCTCCTATTTTATAAAATTAGCCCATTAGGCAAAATAATATAAAATAGTCGCTCAAAAACCTGGGTTGTTACAGTGGCCGAGGCGTGGAGGTCAAGCCCTAAGCCTTAGAAGCCTAGGCGAGCCTTAGGCATGAAAAGGCGTTTAGGCCTTTTTTAATATATGTTAATATGTTTTTACTATAACAAGGCTATTAAAAGTACTAAAATGGTACACCCCCTAAAAATATGTCGGAATATTAGCAATTGGAGCCCCTCTTCCATATTCATGCTACATAAGTCCTCATCATATTATCACCTTTTAATACATGGGACAAAACGACGTCGTTTTGTGTTAAAAAAAAACAAACGTTTTTTAGGCCTTGCCCCAAAAAAAACACGTGTTTTTCACGCCTTACCCAAAAAAATGTTGACCGCGCGTTAATACACACCTAGGGCCAAAACTTGGCATTTATAAAAAGCCCCACGCCTAGGCACGTTTTTTAGAATACTAATTTTTCCTTTTATTAGTTGTTAAGCATTTTTGTTACATTCTTTAGTTGTAGCAAGGGTTGAGATGTAAGTATCTAGAAGGTTCCATTAGTTAGTGTTGTCATGGATGAGTTGTCATGATGACAACTCATGTTTGGCTAACAACTTCTAGAAGCCTCTCTCATTCCCTATAAATACTCCCCGTGTAGCCTCATTTGCAGCATTCTTACATTTTTGAGATATTGGGTGAGAGTTGAGACGAGAGTTAAATCATCTTCTTATTTTTCATTTAACGATTATTTATGTCAATTGGTATCAGAACCTCGTTAGCTCTACCCATTATTGTTGTTGTTGTATTATAACAAATCGTAGACGACGGTAAATGAGACCTAAGAAGAGGTTTGTTCCCTTGGATTTGCGCATCGATAGGCTCGAGGAGGTTTTAAACCACCTCGTAGCACGATTCGACGCTCTTGATGCTCGCCTTCCTCCACCCGACACTTCCACGAGCCGCACTCTCACCACTCCCATCACCACCCAAAACCCCAATTTCGCCGCCACGATTGCCTCTCCTCCACCCTCGATTATACCACCACAACGGAAACCTAAACCCAACCAAAAATCCTTTGTCAAATCTTGGAAAAAAAAAGAAAGATAGGTTGAAATTCAACCCTAGGCCTAGAGTGAGGAAAGAGAAGAAAGTTGAGAAGAAAATGCGAAGAGAACGGGCTGAATCGGTCATCACCGCCGCCGTTTTAACTATAGCGACCCTCTCCGTACTCCGACGTGCCGCGCTGAAGACGGATCAAGCCCCCGAAATTTGAAAGCTTGAGGACGAGCTTGGTTTTAAGTGGGGGAGAATGATATGAATTTGGATTTATTTTAGTATTTTCTTGTATTTTTTATTTCATTGTATTTTTCCTTTTATTAGTTGTTTCGTATTTTTGTTACATTTTTTAGTTGTAGCAAGGGTTGAGATGGAAGTTTCTAAAAGGTTTCATTAGTTAGTGTTGTCATGGATGAGTTGTCATGACATCGCATGACAACTCATACTTGGCTAACAACTTCTAGAGCCTCTCCCATTCTCTATAAATACTCTCCATGTAGCCTCATTTGAAGCATTCCTATATTTTTGAGATATTAAGAGATAGTTGAGACGAGAGTTCAATCATCTTCTCATTTTCCATTTGACGCTCATTTACGTCATAAGATGTTGGGTTTTCAACATTGAAAGAGTTTCATGTTCCACCCCTTCTCCTTACCACGCAAAGGGTTTCATGGTTCTCTTGGAAGAAATCCTTAATGAATGGGAATTCAAAGATTTTTTTTCTCCTTGTGTTATTGAAAAGGTTTCATGTTTCTTCGGAATCATTTGGCAAAAGGAAGTTGTAGCTTAACAATTCGGGGTTTCATGTTCCGCCCCTTCTCCCTACCACGCAAAGGGTTTCATGGTTCCCTTAGAAGAAAACCTTAATGAATGGGAATTCAAAGATTTTCTTTCTCCTTGCGTTATTGGAAAGGTTTCCTGTTTCTTTGGAATCATATGGCAAAAGGGAGTTGTTTCTCAACAATTCAGGGTCCTTATAGATCCTTTTTCGAAATTTTGATTGGCTGTCTATCTTTGCCTTCTTTTGAGCCTTATCATGTGATTTGGGAAGAAGGTGGTGTGCCTCAAAAATTTCACAATTTATGTAATTTCAAAGACAAGATGGTCATATGATTTAACAAGTAAGCATTGTCATTAATGAAAACTTAGCAAGAAAACAAAGTGAACAGGAGATAATTTTGGCCATCCCGACATCATGTGCTGACAGCAAAAATGACTAACTAGTGAAAATAAGTGTAGTGGCGATGAATGTACCTGGGTGGTCTTATGACAAAATTGATAAACTGATCAATCATCTTCTACAGAAAAAGAAAAGTGCCTCAGAGCCACTCTGGCTTGTGGGGTGGAAAGTAATGTGGAGTGTGTAAACTCCTCGTGGTGCTAACTTTATTGAAAGCCTGAAGGTACCACGTAAGCAGTAGAAAATGATAAAATTAGTATACAAAAGTGAATGGGCTTAGAGTAATGAATGTGAGTAAATAAATCATATCCTAGGATGCAAAACCCACCACAATCTCAAAGAAGGCATCCCATCATCATGAAGAAAATGCTCAAATGCCCGAGTTCACAGAGTGATAATGTACCCATAATTCCATGATCAAGCCCCCCTTTAACCAAAAAAAATTAAAATAAGTATCGGTGCATACCAAATCGTCAATGTAAAGCGAGTGAAGGGAATAGAGTAGAAATAGGTAGGATGTATTCACTTATCACAAGAACATTACCAAAGTATCCCACCTTAACCATTTGAAGTCACTGCTAATCCGTTTCTCAAACATCCAGAAACATAATCTATTCCCTTTCTGTTTCTGTCAAATAGAAAAATATGATAAAGGGGGAAATCATCAGAATGCTGAAAAGATCCTTAAAACTCCCTGTAGAAAGAAAATCTGTCATATATCTCCAGCTCTTTTTTTAATGAATTAAATTAAAAATGGCTTGCAATATTATTTTTATAAGTAAAATTAAAATAAATAAATAAAAAGTGACAGAAAAAATTTCCAAACAAATGTTATCTAAACTAGGGATCCAGACTTGTAAAAATGAGTTGGAAATTGGAATAGAAAACAGAAAAAATGAGCAAACAAATTTGACCTAAGCTAGGGATTCATAGATTAAACGGACAAATCCAATCACATTTGTAACAGTGTGTCGATAAATAAAATCTAGGTCTCAAAAAAAACTTGTAGACAAATTAGTTAGTTACCTAAACTTGTTACTTGTTAGATCAACATACATCAATGATTGGGCGAGCCATAGTATGAGAGAGCAAGTTGTTGTCACTGTCAGTCAGTTAATTGAAGTTAGTCGTGATTTATTAGTTGAGAGTTGGACGGGAATTCTGTTATGGAAGGAGTGTATAAAAAGAGTAGCACAAGGTTGTGTTTATTGTCCATGAAAATATATATATATAAATGCTCGCTTCTCTGTTTAAATTTAAATGATCTTGCTGTTTATCAATGAACATCATAAATATACTATGAGCACTCGTAAATAATTCGACAGGAATAAAATCCCAAAATACTAATATAATAATGAATGAATGGTGCCAGATCAGCAATACAATAATAATAACAATGGCTTTTCGTTTCAGATCTCAAACTCATTATTGGCACAATAATAGTATTTCAAAGTTGAAAAACAAAAAGGAAGAAGAAGGTCGATCTACGGAACAAGACTAAATTTGTCGCCACTTGGGGAAATAGTCAAATGAAAAGGGGGAGATCATAAACACAGACAATGTGGAACTATAAGAGAGACGAAATTTAACAAATTTTAAAAGGAAAAAAAAAAAAAGTAGAACCTTTTTTATGAAAAAATGGCACTATCACTTGGGAAGAGGCCGAGGAAGGAAAAGCTGTGTTTTTTGCCCAAACGGACCACCAAATCTCAAAAACAGGACCCGTTTCGATGTTTTCTTCGTGGGATTTTGAGCTTTTGCTGCCTCGTTCCAAGATGCTGTATCTGGATATACACTGGATACCTGGAAAAATCAAGGATTTTTTTTTCCAAATTAATAATCCTCAAATGAATTTTTCCCAACTTTTATAGTTTTATATGTTTTGTAGGAGTGTAAACGGATATTCGAAAATCCGAATCCGTCCGATATCCGAGTCCGAATTTTGCGGATATTTATCCAAAAAAATGGATATGGATACGAATATGGATAGTGTGTTAAAATATCCGAGAAAATGGATACGGATAGTATGTATATCCGACACGGATAATTCGTATCCGAAGCGGAGTATCCATATTTGCGGATATCCGTATCCGTATTATATTAAATAATAATTTATTATTAATATTAGTTATATACAAATTGTAAATATAACTATGTAATAATATAATATAAAAGTTTTTTCATTTAGCAAATAGCGAAACTAGTAGCAGCTCTCGTCCGATATCCTATTCTGGGGTTCCTTTTTTTCATTTTCAGTCGTCGACTTCTCTCTCTCACCTTAGTAGCAGCTCCCGTCTTCTCTCTCTCGTGTAGGTGGTGTAGCAGCTCTCAACTCTCGTCTTCTCTATCTCAACTTAGCGACGGTATGAAATCGACCCATATCTGCTCTCGTCTTCTCTCTTTCTCTACTCGGGTTGGTATGAAATCCGTAGGTATGTGTAAACACAAACCCATTATCTGTTATATACTTACGGATTTACACAAGCATACCTACAGATTTTTGCTCTCTTTTTCTCTGCTCTCTCTCACCTTACGGATTTACATACAGATTTACTGTTTACACCAGAACTTTTGTAGAAAGAGTTGTACAGCTTCTGTGTAAAATTATTGTTGTATGAAATTATATTGTTGTATGACGTTATTGTTTTATATTGTTGTATGAAATTATACCTAATGATTTTTATATTGTACAGAGCATACCTACAGAGTTTTATATTGTTGTATGAAATTATATTGTTGTATGAAATTATACCTACAGATTTCTATATTTTACAGAGCATACATACCTACAGATTTTTATATTGTTGTGTGAATTTATTGTTTCTGTATTGGTAATTTTTTTTTATGTTGTATGAAATTATTGATTCTTTCTGATTTTGGTGTTTCTGTGTTGTTTGGAGATCATAATGTAATTCTTTTGTTATGTTGTATGAAATTATTGTGAGTTTGCTATTTTTTTATTCAGGGTTGTTTTAATTTTTTTTTATCTCAATACAATTTATTTGTTGTTGTCCTACTTATATATTGGTGAAGTTGTATTTGGGTGAATTAGTGTGTTCAAACAATTAATGTCTTAATTTATCTTTATGCATTACTACTAGCTTACGAGTTGTGATTACCTTAATGCTTAATTCGACAAGGATACAAAGGAAATGAGATGAGAATGACACACTTCAGAAATTTAAAGGGTAAAAAAAAATCCCTTCTTTATTATAATATATTATTTGTTTTCTCTGTTAATATTTTAATTGAGTTATATTTTTCAGGTAAGATGATGCTTCACTTTCATTTTTGTTCAAACATTAGAGAAACTGAAGAGGATACAAATTTCAATGGCTCACAATTGAATAAGAAAATGCACATTAAAGGTTAGTACTTTTGCTCGAACCTTCTTTTATAATTTAATATAATGCTTTACACATTATCTATATTGTACATGGAATGAAAAATTATAAATTTAATTCATTGATTAAATTAATGTTTAATAAGCTATATGTATCTTAATATATCTTAAACAATAAAAACGGATAAGGATATTATCCGAATCCGGGAAATCCGGGAGGATACGGATAAGGATAGCTGAAATTATTAACCGGGCGGATACGGATATGGATATGGATAGTGTGGAGACTTGGCGGATACGGATGTGGATACTATGGTATCCGCTCCGTATCCGTCCGTTTTACACCCCTAATGTTTTTTATAGTTAATATTTGTGTTAAAAAAAAAAACTTCTAATATGTCATTTGTCATTATTTTTTATTTTCTTTATAAAATTTATCTTCATCATATTCAAAGAAAATTTTGCCCCCAAAGATTTGTCCACTTTTATTTTTGTTAATATCAGTTGTTGTTGTTTTTTTATTAAAATCAATGGTCTATTTTTATATCAATTTTTTTATTTCAGCTTTTTTCATCCAATTTTTTATATAACAATTAATGTTTAGTCCTTTGTAGTTGAATATATTTTCTATTTAATCCACTTTACTTTTTATTTTGCAAAAAAAAAAAAAAAAAAAAAAAGCCTTTTCAATGTTTTTGATGTTTTTTTCTTAAAGTTTATGATAAAAGCGTGTTTGTGAGTGTTTTATTTTGTGAATGACTTTTTAGAACAAAATATAAAATCTTGTACTAAACGTTAAATAAAAAATGTTGAAGAACATTTCATCGAATGACCCTTTTTTATATCAGAAAATTTCATTATATAGGATTTTTTTACATTAGATTTTTCAATCATATTTTACTAATATCATAATCTTTGTATCAAATTTTCATATCCAGTTTTTTTACATCAAATTTTTATATATCATATTTTTTTAATATGGGATTCCTTTTTTTGTCCGTTATTTTTTATATCAAATTTTTATGTACTATTTTTTATTACTCAAAAAAAAAATTATCGTATTTTTTTTAATACCATACTCTTCTGTAGTCTTTTGTCCTAATCCTTAAAAAAGATTGTTAGAAAAAATTGAATTTGTCATCTTAAAAATTAATGTTATCAAACAGTCCACCTGGAAAATTGTAAGATTTGTCATGACAAATTTGTCACTAAATAATTTGCCCACTTTTGTATCAAACAGGCTCTTAGACCATCTCCAAGGCATGGGACAAAATTGCCACAAAAAAATGTAAAAAGATAAATCTGCACCCCAAAACGTGGTGTGTGCTCTAGAACAATATGTATTTCTGCATTCTCACGGCAAGTTAATTGTCGCAACAACTATGCTCGCATGGTAGTTGACTTGTCAAGGGCATGTAGGTATAAAAATCCCGATTTCACCAGAAGCAACCTCATTTAAACTCCTGCACTACCCCCCAAAAAAAATCTCTTTGACACAAATTGCAAATGAGGACATTCGTAGGTGGTCGACGAACCAATTTTAATGAGGCAAGTTCGTCGCGTGCAACTCAGTTTGACATTTGAGATTTTGGTTTTCCAAACAAGATGAACATTATGGATGCTTGCCCATTCATACCTTGCCCGAGACACATTTATCCCAGCGAGTCATAAATAATGATGTATTTTTTTTAATTAGTGATATTTCTTGCATAATTTGTGTTGATTGTTTATAGTTGAGGGAATAATTGTGTTAATTAATAATGTTGAATTACACTGTAAATTAATTTTATTATATTAACTAATTATTTAAATTATATCAGCAGGTCATCATTACTTATAAGTTGCGTACCACTATAAGTTACGTGTATAGTTGATGGAATGTTATGGACGCATATTGTCGGATGGCTTCCAACATGCCTTTTCGGGCCAATTATTACGATGCCATATACTCAAACTTATCGTGGGCTTATTCCAAACATTAATTGACCGGTGGTGGAAAACGACCCATACCTTTCATTTTCTCTGTGGGGAAATAAGGTTTACACCTCTGGATTCTACCATGTTGACTAGGTTGGAAATGGGGACAAAAGTGATTGTACAATTCATTGTCGTGGAGGGAGTACGCCAATCGCCTATTGGTAGCACAGGTTTATCGAGTGGCTAACGTAGTTGTTGTATGATTCATTGCAATATGCCTATAGCTCCAGATCTCGCGTGCTGACGACGCTTATCAAGCCCCTAGAGGGTATCCTCATATGGGGCCACAGGCATACCTCCTCGCCCAGGCTTAAAGTTTGAGCACCACTCTTTTTTTTTGCTACCGCCTCGTCTAAAGGGGTTGAGGGAGGCAGCACGTCCGGAATATAATCATTAGTGGCACTAAGGGGAACTGAGAATTGGCAGTGTAACAACTTCTCAATCTTAACTCTGTAGGATAAAATCTCTCAGTACCAAGGTAACGGGCCTACACTCCACTAGCTCTATCATCCTCGTGTTAGAAAGGACATCACTTCTATAGGTATAAATTTCTCTTATAGTCGTATCAAGCCATTTCTCCTCATAGGGTACACCCTCAACAATCCCTGATTACTCATGCCAAGCCTTAAAACTTTGCTTCCCATCAAAGTATTCTTGCTACGTTCCTTAACTATACAAAAATGATGTGGATTTAATCCTAGTCGACGGATCATGAATCACTTCGGCTCCGAGAAATTTGTTATTTCCTATTTTTGTAACTGTCCAAAGGGTGGGCGAAATTTCCCCCCCTATTAAGCCTCAGAAGTCACTTAGAAGTTAATGTCCGGCTACGGGTAATCACAAGCAGCCCTACCAGTTGTAGTTAACATTCCTAACTACTCTTAAAAGTCCAAGACATGCATCCTCACATTCTGGCCCATTCTATACCACTACTCCCGACTATACATTGACCTACGATTGACATCCGCACCCATTGCCTCCTCATATTTCCTATTCAAGGTGGGACTCAAGGGTCTCGTCCTGATTTACAACAGTTTTGGGTGGCACCTTGTGTCAATTCATTTATTTTCCTTAATAACATGATGGGCTCACTGCCCGACAATATAACACACCCCAAACGAATAACGATTATTTTGCTCCTGGACAATTCACTTCACAACCCAAAGAAAATCCTGCCCACTCCGCGATTTTTATAATCTAATAATGGACTTTATCAAGTTGCATACCAATTCCATCCTTGGAATCATCAATCTATCACAACATTCTGGTCGGTAGTATTAGACCAACCTCCTCCTTTTACGAGTGGAGAACTTGAAAACAACTTCACTATATCTCACTCTACCCAATATCAACACACTTAACTGTGACACCCCGCCTAATTAAATACCGGGCGATCACTCCTTTATTAAATTAAATCAAGGTAAACAGTTGGTTCATTCTCAGCATCACTGTCGATAAAAATAATTTTTCCAATTTAACACCCTAAATAATTAAGCTAAGTGTCAAAACCATTTTTCATACAAACTTCCAAATTTTAATTACAGAAAAGATTTATTAATACAAAACAACATTTCTACAATATAGAATCACACCACGAAGAGCTAAAATAAAACCATACATTCACCAATCGAATGTCAACAATATAAAACTAAAAATTCATAAACCATCCTGAATAAATCCCATAAACAATACTGGAATAACTGAAATATAAAAATCCCAACAATAAATGAAATGATGAAAAGGCGACACGTGCCCAATAATGAGAGTGATAGGAGTGGAGTCAATAACAGAAGTCGTCTACTCAAGTAACCTGCAACTCCCACCTAAGCTGCAGCTCATTCTTCTCAAAGGATCCTAAGCAAGACGTCCCTGTGGCTGGGCACCTGAAAATATACATATATATACACAAGAGAGAGAGAGAAAAGGAAACGGGTCAGGGCCCGAAAGTGTGTTTGATTTTAAAAATACGTTAAGCAAGTATTTAAAATGATACAGGCCAATGCAACATCATATTAGTTCGTCTCTCTCTTGAGAAATACTACCTCTCTTCTAATGTGCACTCCTATCGCACTAACCTACCCAACAATTCGTTTATCTTAGCTTACGCATATATTTTCAAAACCGAACGATGTCAATGTTTTAAAAAGGTTACCTTCAATTTGTAGCACTCCTCTAGTTTTAGCTTCATTAAATTATAAAGTTTTCCGGTGTCTTCTCACACTTTCACAAAACAAGTATTTATTATTGCGTCAACAACTAAGTCCTACTTATCGAATCACAGTAGGCAGTTTAAAGTTTATAACCTCATATATATATTAACTACTCGTATAATATATATATATAATAGCACCCCAACTAAACTATGGTGCGGGCATACTCTGCTATCCAATCCCCGTATCGCTCACACAAAGGGAAATACAAGTTCGGAATCACTCTCGAACTGTATTAACATAAACAAAACAACGTTGAGGCGAAGCATAGATTCCAAGTCCAAGAGGTCAGTACATACCCACACGTCTCTTAGGACCGTCCGACTATCAATCTGATAGCCCGTACCTAGGATCTCTATCTTCTAGGGTACGAATCAATATCCCCCATAAAGCAACACAGGATAAGATCGTCCCAGCGCGGTAACCTCAGGGATAGCAACTAGCGCGGGTACGTTTTTCACATGTATATAATATATGTACACACAATAATATAAATATACTCATTTCATCATATTAATATAAGTTTCTCTCGTAACCCATAGTCACAACATTTATCTTTAATTTCCCATTATCATGATTACGTATAAGGTTTCGTCTCTAACCTTAACTCGAAGAGTTTTCTCACTCATTACCTAATACTCATGGGTCATAACCTTACCAATCTAAAATTCAGTAAGTGACTTTATTTAATTCCAACGTAACTCTCTTACGCACCTTACCCTTAAGTTTCATAATTTCAACCTAAAGTAAATATCCCATAATTACCCTTCTCGTTAAAGATTAAAGGTTCTAACATTTATCCCTATACCCTACTGGTCCTCAATATCTCCCAAATCCTTTTATTTATAATGCCCAAGAAATATTCTACGGTAAATTAATTCAACTAATTAAACAAGGGGGAAAAAGTTTGTCAGGAGGGGTCGATCGATCGACGTCTGGGGCTCGATCGACGCTCTAGGTTCGATCGATCGATCAAACAGGTATTTCGATTTCTGCAGAAGTGTAGTTACGGGTTTGATTAATATTCTTCATTCAAATCCATAATTTCCAACACTAATCGTCCCAAAACTTATACTACAATCATGGTAATCTATTTCCAGATGTTTCTAACGTTAAGCATGCATATAACCATCATTAAACATGATTAAACAACCTAAAATCTCATCTAATCATCAAGAACCCTAGGTTTTCTTAACTTTTGTTCTAATCAGTTTTCTCCAGAATTTCCTTCTAACAAGTCATTACAAATTCGTGGGTTAATCATCTACTTCACATATAAATCTCCAGAATAAGGTTATAATGATTTCTACATGCAAATCCCTATCAAAATTGGGGTTTTCTTCCATTATTTATACTCCTAACCATTCCTACACTAATATGATTATTGCACTAACGAAAATACGCAAGTTAAACACTTTCCTGGGATTTCATAGGTCTGGTTTCCTGCTGATATTGGTGTGGTTGTGTTCTCCTCCTCGCGATCCACGCGTTGGTGGTGACGGTGGTGCAAAAGGTGGTGTTTTTGGCCTTGAATCACCTTGCAAGGTCTCTCCTCTCTTCTCCAATGGTCGTCTTAGGGTTCTGAATGTTCTAACCCTAAAAGGCTGACTTAAATGGCTGCTAAGGATGACTGAAATTCGTGGGTTTAATTACCCTATTTTGTAAAATGACCAAAATGCCCTCCCGGGTCACTAATTAAGCCTAAAAACATTCCGAGACCCAAACTAAACCCCCGGGTACACTTTTCTGACTATCTCGACCTTTCCGGACGCGTTGGCGCACTCAAAACGACCATACGGACAACTTATAAAATATTCACTTTTTAATTAACATAATTAGTCCCGACGTGACACGGGCACGTCCCGACTTAAATTTCCGAAATAGTCATATAATTCACTTATGACATTCAATATAACCAATATAATATATTACTATGCTCATTAGTAATATTCAACAAGTTTCCCATAATTACTAACTCTAGTCACGTTAATAATTATAACATAATTAATTTCCGGATTTTTATTAAATAAATCATCACATTAAAATTTAATAAATCCCCAAATTAAATATAGCATAAAAATACGGGGTATTACATTAACATCTCATGTCACATGAAACATATTACTCACCTTATTCTGAAATATACAAAAATTATGGCCCGTGCGTTTGCTCCAAAATTGCGCACCTCCTAGACCCTTTTTCTGTCTATTAGGATCTTAGCAACCTATCTACGCGCGAACCGCTTTACGCGTTCGCCTCGGTGAGACTCCATTTGTTCCCAACGTATTTCGACTCACCTTTCAACTGGAGTTTTCTCGTCGCATACACACAATTAGACTATTTCCTTTCCTCGAATGAAGTTTAGCCTCTCTTATATTTCCACTTATTTTCCTTAATGTCCCACAAACACATTTACAACATCTTTCTAAGCCTCCTTATCACAGGCGATACCGAAAGTTAAATAGACCAGTGTGCCCATACACCCTGTATCCCGTGCACAACTACACAAGCATCTCTAACGTTCCACATGTAACATCCTTATCTCAAATTTGACCCCGCATTCTCAGTGTGGTTACCCGTATGGCTAACATTAGTTTCCCAATTAAAATGATTTAATTACACTCAAGACATCCCCCCCACCCATCGACTAGTGGTGCAAAAAGGATTTCCCCGGTGCTCCCCACACAGCACCACTCAACTCTACGATTCTCATATCATAAAATAGTTCTTAGGTCATGCTTTCACCCACATGCACATGTAATAACTAAAGTGGTAACTCATTCCCTGGTGACCAATGCATATCTCAACTCCCGACATTCGCTAAGATTCATGCGTGGGACGTCTCTCAAGCGAAATCCAAACAATGAACCCCCACGATACACTACTACCTAGCATTGTCGATCATCGAGATCCGTAGGTCCTGCACATATGATCAGAAGATCCAAAATCATATTCTCAGATGTACAAGTCTAACCGTCCACTCCCACATCACTAAAGGAGTTATACAACACGGTGCCCTCACTATCACTAGTTTTCTCGCGTTAAGTCGATAACGAGCTAAATATCTCCCCTCGACAATAAGTTTAATATACCCCGAATCATATTAATACAATCCCTACATATTGGGATCAAATATAACGAAACAATTATAACCTATGAAGTATCCTCCACGATATAATATAAACGCTAGCTCAACTTTCTTACAGTTGACATGTCGCTAATCAACATATCCTACCTTAGAATAGCGAACACGATAGCCTTGCTGTAACAACCCACCATCGCTGAACACGTCGCTAACCAACACATACCTAGGACACATCATACTCAGATATCATCTCTCAAAATGAGATAACTCACTCAAATATATCCTCTCAGTAATTATATTCACTTTCCTGCAAATGGAACCAAAGATCCCCACTGCTAAATGGTAAAAGTATAGGTGCACAATAGTAATACTAATAATACATCCACTAAACCCTTTCACGCGTGAATCTAATGCTAACGAAGTTTTCTCACTCGCTCGTGTCACATAAAACATATTTCATTTACCCTAGGATTAAAAATTCACACGGTTAATTTCTAATAGCATTGGCGATCCAAATGCTTCTTGGACATGACACTCTCGTCCACACTGATTTAAAAACTCTTACAACTATTGCCTCTACTAAGCACTTCGCTCTTATCTCCTAACTCGAGGCGGACAAGGTCGACACATGTGCCCCCACTCTCCACACATAGGACACCTCTTGGGTCATTTCCCTATTTTTGGCCCCATTGGCCATATCAAGATTATCATCCTCTCGAACCTAGTATTCTTGGCCTCGATTGCTACCCCCATTATTCCTTTGACTTAGCTGGCCCTATGGAACACACTATTGTCCCTGGCGGCCCTAATTGAATCCATCGTCACTCGATAGAATTTCCATTTATCTACATTATTTAAATGGTCCCTGTTGATGTAAAAAATTAGATTGCTTCTAATTATTTAATCAGAGATAAATGTAAATGAGACAAAGAATTTTAAAGTGGTTCAGCCTTATAAGAATGGCCTACGTCCACTGTTTCTGTTATCGCCAAGTGTTTTGGAGTTCTCGATATGTAATTCTATCAAGAAAATCCAGTCCCCTTGAATGAGGGTGATACAATGTATTTATAGCCTTTAGGCTGTACATGTGAAAGGGTAAACAATTAATGCTGTAAGGACACAAATTTCCAATTGAGTCCATGTATTGTGTTGGCTCAATTTCGGACAAAAACATTTATTCATAGGATAGTATGTCATTGTAATACTTTCAAGCCTATGAAGTGTTTGTTGAAGACGTAGCGGCAAAGAGTATAAAGCTTCATCAAATATGCCGGTTTGCGTGCCTCGTTTCTTCGTCATCAATTATGGTTCCATGATCCCAAGGTATGAATGCAATTATATATATATAGGAGCTTGGAACAAAGTTTGTTGGGTGTTAGGTTTAATAAAAACTGTGTTTTATTTTCAGAAAAATTTAATTGGAACTTTAAATTAAAGTATATAAAGTTTCTGGGCCAAAATCGAATTTTACAAAATTGTTGGAAGTCGTTCGAAATGTCGTTCGAACGAGTTTTTCGTTCGACCCAGGTTTCGTTCGAACGAGTTTGCCAACGATTTCTCACTAACCTATACTGGTCTGTCGTTCGAACGAGATTGTTCGTTCTAACGAGGTTTCCAACGAGATTCTAACGAAGTCCATACTGGTGTGTCGTTAGAAGTCTCGTTCGAACGAGATCTCGTTCGAATGAGATCGTTCGAACGAGAGGCCAGACGGGAACAGTTTTTGGCAGTTTTTTGGCAGTTTTGCACCCACTTCCCCACTTGGTTTTTAACCAACTTTTATAGACTTTAATATGTGCGGGAATGACATTTTCCAACTGAACATTTCCATAACTTTTCCATCCTAGTTTATCTCTTAGAGAGAGTTTGAGAGCAAAAATTGCTTAGGAAAATGTTCATGTTTTGAGTGCTAATTTTCAAAGAGAAATTTATATACCACTCTAGTGTTTACACCCAATTATTGTTTATCCAAGTTCTTATATACATATCTTATTGCTTGGAGTTTGGCACCGGTTTTTCTCTACCGAATTCAAGAAGAGAAGTTTTGGTTTGCTTCTACATCCATCAAAGAAGAAGACGTTTGTTGTGATTCTACCCACTCGGAGAAAGGCTCCTTGCTCGGGTGACGGTGTCCATAGAAAGCCCTATCGGTGGATTTCGAGACCGCGGTGGTGTTCCAAGGTTATCCGCTAGGAAGAGGTGTCTACAAGAAGAAGCGTCGAGGCTTGAGAGGGATCGAGTCAGTCATTGTAAGTCTATCTGTCTTGTACTTGTAATTCCGTATCTAGTGGATTTGTGGCTAGGGCCGTCCGAGGTTTTTTCCCATCTTGGGTTTTTCCTCGTACATCGCGGCGTAGTGTGATATTGTTTATTTTATCTTGCATTATAACTTAGAACGCATGCTTAGGACAATTCAAGATAAAATTCGGTTTAAATCATCACACTCATTTTAATTTGGACTTTAATCAAATATTGGGCAAAGTTGTTTAATTCAAGTCATTTGCTAAAACTTGGTTTCGCCTAATTTGCTAATATTAATAAATATGACTTAGGCAAATTCTAGGGCTTGGATTAATGAATTGGTTTAAGTGAATGTATTAATTGAGTAATTTTATTGAACCATCTCTTTTACGCTTCCGCATCGAGTTTAGTTTAAAAGGAAATTTACTTTGATTTTAATTGAGAAAATCACATTCCGGGTTTCCAGCCTTTTTACAAATTGGTATCAGAGCCAAAAATGATAAATTATTTCGTTAAGATCTTTTAAATTTTTGGCTTAAATGGATTTTTCCCCATTTTCAAAATTTCCTGTTTTCGATGGTTCAAACTACGCGTATTGGAAAGCGAGTATGAGATCGGCACTAAAATCTGTCGACGAAAGAGTTTGGATGTCTGTTGTTAACGGGTGGTCCCCACCAACTTATTTAGTTGAAAATGAACGTGTTATCAAACCCGCCGATAGATGGACTGAAAATGAGTTTAAACTTGCTAATTTCAATTCCCGTGGTTTAAATGCCTTATTTAGCGCTGTCACACCGGATGAATTCCGTCGTATTATGACGTGTGAAACCGCTAAAGAAGCTTGGGATATTTTACAATTAACTCATGAAGGAACTAGTGTCGTTAAAGCTTCAAAACTCCAAAACCTCACCACTCAATTTGAAACTATCAAAATGAATGAAAAAGAAACGTTTGATGAATTTTATGCTAGACATTCTGATATTGTTAATTCATCGTTTAACTTGGAAGAGAAAATACCTGACGACCGTGTTGTAAAGAAAATTTTAAGGTCCCTACCCGATAGATTTATTCCAAAGGTGACCGTTTTAAATTCTTTACCCACTTTAGCCTCTACGAAATTAGAAGAGCTTGTAGGTGATTTACAAACCTATGAACTGGATATGTTTCCCTCTAAAACTGAGAGGAAAATCGAAAAGGGCGTTGCTTGCCCGAAAAGAGGTCAAACAAGTAGTAGAGAGCGATAGTGATAGTGACTCGGAAGACATGGCTTTATTTGCTCGCAAATTTAGAAAATTTTTAAAATTAACAAAGATAAATTTAAAAATGATTTTAAGAAATTTGAATCTTCTAAGCATGACAAAGGCGAAAAGATTTCTACAGCCGAGAAGATTCCTAAAGCCGAGAAAATCCCTAAACCTAGTAATGAAAATTTAGATAGGGACGAGTCTAATAAGTGTTTTGGTTGTGAAGGTTATGGCCATAGGGCTTATGAGTGCCCCACTAAACTAAGAAAAGAGGGTAAGCGACCCATTTCATATAATGCGACCCTTAGTGATAGTGATAAGGAAAAGAAGCCCGATTCCCCCACTAAGAAAAATTTTGTGGCTTTTATGGCTAGTCATGTGAGTGATAGTGAGAACTCATCGATTGATGAAACGATAGCACATGCCACTTCCAAGGTCATTATACATGATTTTCTTATTTTTTATGATAGTGAGAGTGAAGAAGAAAGAGAGAGTGAAAATGAAGAAGAGGTTAATGTGAGTGAACTTCAAAATGCTTTTCAAGAGCTTTATAAAGAATCTATTAAATTGAAAAGGGCTAAATTGAAGTTAGAAGCTAGTTTAAGAGAGAGTGTCAAGGTCGTTGATGAAAATGCCTTAATAGAAGACCTTAGGACACGTGAGAGGACTCTTCAAGAGAAGCTAGAATATGTAGAAGGCGAAAGAGATAGCCTTAGGGGTTTAATGGAATCCTTGAAAAAGGAGCTTCTTGCTTTTGAAGAGCACAATGTTTTACTAGAATCTAACATTTTAGAATTGGAAAACAAATTAAAAGATTCTAGTAATGTCAAATTTGATTTGGAGTGTCGTTCGAAAAAACTAGATAAAATGTTAGGAACGATCCAAATTAAAAATGACACTTGTGGTTTAGGCTTCAATACTTGTAATGAATCTACTCATAATGCCAAAACCAACGTTTTAGGAGAATCTTCTAGGAATGCATTTAAAGATCACTTCTTAAGTAAATCTTTTCGACATGCTTTTGCTTGTACTCATTGTGGTCGACAAGGTCATCTTAGGAAATTTTGTTTTGATCTTAAACGAATTCCTAGAAAATCCCATAGTAAAGTAACCACGGTAGTTAAAGTTCCTACACCCCAAGATAGTCATTCTTCATTAATTTGGGTTAGGAAATCCGACTTGGTTGCCTTGCAAAATAGGGTTTTTGATTCTCATTTACTTTCACATGCTTCCTCCCTTGCTAAATCTAAAGGATGAATGTGTTAGTGTTTGCATACTTTAGCTTTTGTACTTCATGTTATATTCACATGCTAAATGTATGCTTGTTTAGTCATTTTCTAGTCATTGCCGTATTTCATATCCCATGCTAGAAATTATGACTTGTTTATCTTTTTGTATTATATTTTGTGTTTGAATTAATTGAAAAATATAAAAAGATTTTTGTTTATCATTTGTGTTTTATCTGTTTCATTTAAGCTTAATGAAAAATACAAATGCTTTTTGTTTATTCTTTTGAGTATATATCTTTATTTTTGGTTAAAAATGTCAAAAACTCAAAAAGATTTTTTTTTTGTGTATTTTTTTGTTGACACACTTTATGTGGCATATATTTGTGTTTGAATCCCATCATTTACGCTCCCATGTGGCTAGAACTTTTGGTTTAGATTGTCAATCCTTAAAATGTTCTTTACCATATTTTATGGAGTAGTTGGATTTTGTGTTGTTTAAATGGATTCTATTTCTATATGCCTCTTTTCACACATGCACGAGCTCTTTTGAAATCTTAATGTCACATGTTATATTTGAGCTTTTTGAGGTGTTCTCCTACCAATCTAGTCATCTACATATCTATGACCTAGGAGGACTAGTGCATGTCAAAATCCGTTGCATGTGAGATTTGTGTGAAAAATGAAAACATGATAAAATATATATGCACGAGGAAGGGCTCCGAAAGGACTAAGTGATCCTTTGCGATAGTAAGCCACCGTTTGAATGGACCTAAAAGAAATACGTGGTCCAAAGGCCTAACAACAGAATATTTGGCATTAAAAAGAAAACAATTGCCAAGGCCTATGTTTGTTTGATATATTCATTCAAAAGCAAAAGAATATATATGATTATTGAGGGAGAAGTGGATGGTATATCAACGGTTTGCACAATGTCCGTTTATCCTAGATATCTTTAATGTCATGACTCTATTTGGTTTGTAGAATCATCATCATGCTAGGCTTGTATGCATTGTGTATGTTTGTTCATTGAGTTCAATATTTATATTGTCACATGAGGTTATATTTAAATGTGATGAAGTTTGCAATCAAATGAGAACTCCGTGAATGTTTATTAAGTGTTTGGGTCTAAATTTAATTGTTGCTAGTTCACACCCCAACACTTCCGTTTCCATATGACACATTTTTGCCATACGAGTGTGCAAACTAATTGTATTTTGTGTCATGTGTGTGTTTATATCTATCTATATATGCAAGTACTTATTGGTATATTTATAGTATATATATATATGATATTTGTTTGTCTTTGCCTTGCGTTTATTGCCCATATGCTTTCATGTCTTATCACTTTCAGCTTCAACATGCTTTTATGTTTATTAGTTCTTTATCCTTTGCCTATTCCTGAACAAAAAGGGGGGAGAATGATGATAGGGGGAGAAATGGTATGGTATCTAATCCTATTATTATCGTATCCAAGTTTGGGGGAGATTTATCTTAGGGGGAGACGTCTTTCTAAGTAGGTCATGTGTTTG
The DNA here is from genome assembly GCA_949130495.1 of Sambucus nigra. Lineage (NCBI taxonomy): Eukaryota > Viridiplantae > Streptophyta > Magnoliopsida > Dipsacales > Adoxaceae > Sambucus > Sambucus nigra. The sequence goes on along the minus strand of OX422222.1, from coordinate 172,991,949 downwards.
ATAAAGGGGAGAATTAATTTAGGGGGAGTAATTAATTAATTGCATTTAATACTTTGATATTCCCTATGCATTTGATGAGTTTGCTTAAGTGTGCAGGATTTCTTCTAAAGCGGCATTGTTTAAACGGCAAAGCGTTTGATCCTTGGGTTGAGTAAAGTTTGGGTGGGTTATATTTTTGAGTCTAGTGAGCTTGACGGCCCTTTAGGATTTTTGTTTTGGTTTTTGACCCGGAATAGCCAAAGGGGGAGATTTGTAAGGACACAAATTTCCAATTGAGTCCACGTATTGTGTTGGCTCAATTCCGGACAAAAACATTTATTCATAGGATAGTATGTCATTGTAATACTTTCAAGCCTATGAAGTGTTTGTTGAAGACGTAGCGGCAAAAGTATAAAGCTTCATCAAATATGCCGGTTTGCGTGCCTCGTTTCTTCGTCATCAACTATGGTTCCATGCTCCCAAGGTATGAATGCAATTATATATATATAGGAGCTTGGAACAAAGTTTGTTGGGTGTTAGGTTTAATAAAAACTGTGTTTTATTTTCAGAAAAAATTAATTGGAACTTTAAATTAAAGTATATAAAGTTTCTGGGCCAAAATCGAATTTTACAAAATTTTTGGAAGTCGTTCGAAATGTCGTTCGAACGAGTTTTTCGTTCGAACCAGGTTTCGTTCGAACGAGTTTGCCAACGAGTTCTCACTAACCTATACTGGTCTGTCGTTCGAAATGTCGTTCGAACGAGATTGTTCGTTCTAACGAGGTTTCCAACGAGATTCTAACGAAGTCCATACTGGTGTGTCGTTAGAAGTCTCGTTCGTTCGAACGAGAGGCCAGGCGGGAACAGTTTTTGGCAGTTTTGCACCCACTTCCCCACTTGGTTTTTAACCAACTTTTACAGACTTTAATATGTGCGGGAATGACATTTTCCAACTGAACATTTCCATAACTTTTCCATCCTAGTTTATCTCTTAGAGAGAGTTTGAGAGCAAAAATTGCTTAGGAAAATGTTCATGTTTTGAGTGCTAATTTTCAAAGAGAAATTTATATACCACTCTAGTGTTTACACCCAATTATTGTTTATCCAAGTTCTTATATACATATCTTATTGCTTGGAGTTTGGCACCGGTTTTTATCTACCGCATTCAAGAAGATAAGTTTTGGTTTGCTTCTACATCCATCAAAGAAGAAGACGTTTGTTGTGATTCTACCCACTCGGAGAAAGGCTCCTTGCTTGGGTGACGGTGTCCACAGAAAGCCCTATCGGTGGATTCCGAGACCGCGGTGGTGTTCCAAGGTTATCCGCTAGGAAGAGGTGTCTACAAGAAGAAGCGTCGAGGCTTGAGAGGGATCGAGTCAGTCATTGTAAGTCTATCTGTCTTGTACTTGTAATTCCGTATCTAGTGGATTTATGGCTAGGGCCGTCCGAGGTTTTTTCCCATCTTGGGTTTTTCCTCGTACATCGCGGCGTAGTGTGATATTGTTTATTTTATCTTGCATTATAACTTAGAACGCATGCTTAGGACAATTCAAGATAAAATTCGGTTTAAATCATCACACTCATTTTAATTTGGACTTTAATCAAATATTGGGCAAAGTTGTTTAATTCAAGTCATTTGCTAAAACTTGGTTTCGCCTAATTTGCTAATATTAATAAATATGACTTAGGCAAATTCTAGGGCTTGGATTAATGAATTGGTTTAAGTGAATGTATTAATTGAGTAATTTTATTGAACCATCTCTTTTACGCTTCCGCATTGTTTTTTCAAACAAAGGAAATAATAAGCTTTTACAAATGCCCTTTAAGAATATACGTCTGTATGATAAGCATTCAATGAATAGTTGAACTGTTGATTATCTGGCAATCAATGCTGTGGCCGAGATGCATCTCGGACCGCCTTAGTTGCTCGTCGTTCAGGAGTTCCTCGGAGTGCTGGAGTTCCTCGGAGTATTGGAGTTCCTCGGAGTACACTTGCTGCTCGGAGTGAATATGACTTGGTCGGAGAAATAAACTTCCTCGTTGCTATTGTGCCACGTAGATCGACACGTGTCTTCTTATGATTCGTCTATATCAGCATATTAATTTTGGTATCAACAGAAGCCCCCAATGTTTCATATTTCGAACTTTGAGGAATATGGAACATTCTTTCTCGGTATATGGCAATATTAAATGACCTTCCTGGTTTTTGGGAGCATTTTCTCCATGTTCGAATGTCTTCCAAATTCGCAGAATCCGCCTTTTTTGAATTTTTATAAGCGCTTCGATCTTCGCGCACTTTTTGTCCTTTTAGCCGCCGGTAGTGTAATAGTTTCTTTTTGTAATCATTTCTTTCGCCGTTTCCCAAGGCAAAGTATTTAAGCTTCATAGGCAATCCCATCATCTTCTACCTTTTCCAATTTCTGCTTTCGAGTTTTCCATAGTCTTTCTCTCTCTTGTGCGTTCATCCTTTTCTTCGTTCGTTGTCAACATATCTTCCTTTTTCTTGTAAGATCTTCTTCCTTCTTCTTCATTTATTTTATTCACCATGGTTTATATTATTGAATCTCTTGAGAAATTCCGTTCTGACTTTCTATTCCATCTTGGGTAACTCTGGAGGATCTTTCTGAGCCTTTAGATTACTTTCGTTTGGCTGAGGGACACTGGTTCCCCAGCCTCTTTATTGCTGAATGTGGATTTTCTTTTCCACCAAACCCTTTGTGCTTAGAGTTCTGTCATTATTTCGATGTTGTCCCTGCAAAAATAGCCCCCAACACATGGAGAATAGTTAATGGGGTGTATAGGTTAAATCAAACTCATGGAACTCGTATAGGAATTCCTGAGATTATGTACTGTTATAGATGGGTTGTTCTAGACAATGTTTTTTTATTTAAAACTAGATTTTTGAATAGGGCCTTAGTAGTCAACCTCCCTGATGCCAATAGGGATTATTTTGAACATGGGGTAGTTATTAAAAACTGGCAACATGCCCCTTTGATTGGAGATGAAGTATATCAAGGTCCCAGATGCCCTCCATATGGCAATGGTATAGGTTATTTTCATCTTGTTTTACTTCTGAAATTATGATTTCATTATGTTTGATAAAATGTATGACTGATATTTCACTATGTATTTGTTTGCAGTTGACAGTAAGAGAAAAACTCCAAAAGAAGCTGAAGTTAATATCAAGCATTTGAAACTTATCTGGAGTTTGCATCAGAAAGTTGCAGACGAGCACATCAGGTCTGCTTCATATTTGCTGCAGTATAGGAGTTATACAACCTCTTTCACTGCTCGTCCTGTGGTCAGCACTAGTGATCCAGTGTCAATTCCCGAGGACTCTTCTCCATATTCTCACATTCCTCTGAGTCAGAAAATGGGCAAAAGAAGAGTTCCTGCTATCTTTGAGGAGACTACCTCTGCTGGAGATGGAAAAAGAAACAAGAATGACGTCCCAAAAGGGACAAAGAAAGTAGATGCTGCCCCTTCTGTTGCTCCTCAGAAGGCTGCCGAGAAGCCCCCAGTGGCTCCGAGCAAGAAGGATGTACCTGTGGAAGTGGTCACTATCTTCCCAACCAAAAGATCTTCTTTGGTTGAAACTGTTGAGATGCCACCGAGAAGACTGAAGAAATCCTCCTCGGTCACTTTAGCTGAAACCATTCCCCAGCTCCAAGTTAGTGGAGCTGGTGTTCCAACTATTATTCCTCCGAGCTCAGCTATGAGCTCGGTGAAGACTTGGACCATTCCTGAAGTCCAAGGAATTGAGGAGAATATGTCTAGGGATGTGCTTACATCCCTGGCTACTCGTCACATTGCTTCAGTAAGTTTCTCATATTTTGAATTTTCTTTCTTTCCATCAATACATGTATCTCTGTGCTGACTTATTATTATCTCATTTTTTCAGCTGGTGAGTTGCTTTAACACCATTGTGAAGAAGGATGAAGCGATCAAGGCTTCTAGCTCCTCGTCCGGAGTGGAGGATGCTTTATCGAGATTGACCAAATCTTTGAAGGATTCCCGTCAAAAGTATGACGAGGATAGGGCTGATTGGGAGAAAAAGTTGGCTGCAATTGAGGCAGAGAAGGCGCAGCTCGTTGAAGTTTCCAAGGGTTTGGAAAATAAAGTGAAGGATTTGGAGAGTGAGAATAAGAAGTATGCCGAGAAGCTCACGAACTTTGGGGAGCTTGAAAATAAGTTTAAATTGGCTGAGGAAGAGCTAACCCTTCTGCGAGAAGTAAATCGTCAGAAGGAGGAGGCTAAGTTGAAGGCCACTGAGGATCTTCTATCCGAGAAGCTCTCTTCGGAGAAAATTAAAAGAAAAATGGCGGTGAAAAAATCTTTCTGCACTGGTTGGGACAAAGGGTGGAACAGGGGGTAGCAGCCATGATGACCCAAGTGCAATATGGGAGTCTTAAATACTTCCGAGATGGTTGGGTTGCTGCCCTGCAAGAGTTGAAGATTAATGAGGACTCAGAACTGTTTCAACAGCATCTCCCTAGTCCTCCCCCAATTATTGAAGATGAAGAAGAGGACGAAGCTGCCTCCGAAGAATCTTCCATGGCAGTGGGTGATCCAATCCTTATTCAGCCTGCCGACGAGGAGCTTTCATCTCTGCCTGCTCCTCCTGAACAAGTTCCAGCTTTAGCCAACCAACTCATTGTTCCAACCGAGCAACCGAGCTCCTCGTCCCAGCCTCCCGAGAAAGTCTTGGGAGACAAGGAAAAGGTGTGACGTTGTTCGGTATTCTCTTTCTATTTTTCTTCTCTTTCAAGTGTAACCAAGATCTTTGTAACTCTGCATTATGATATAATGAAATTTGAGTTCTTTTCTTCCATATGATTGTCTCTTTTTTATCTGTACTCTGTCTTGATCTTTTTTTTTTATGATTACTTTTTCTTTCTCTGCTAGTTTTTGGCCAGGATGGATCTGTTGTCTGCTAATGATACAAAGCTGATGAAGCAATGTCATGAGTATTATAAGGCTGGTCACACAAACCTGAGTGCATCAGAAGTTGCCGACATCCTTGGTGAGGATGCTTCAGAGCAGGCAATCGAAGCTTATCAGTACCTGAAATTCTTACTTGATCGAGCTGTGGCCAAATAATGTGGCTTACTACGAAATGATTGAAGACTTGCAAGGTACTCTCGATGAACTTCAGCAGCAGTATAAAGAGTCTTCAGCTCTTTTGCACGAAGGATATGAGAAGAAACTCAAACAACTTAGTGCTGAAATAGGCTACAACAAGATGCTTGCTGGCTATGAAGTGAGAGAGAGAACATTGAAAGCAGATGTCGAAGGGCACATGCAAATTGCTGAGCTATTGGAACAGGAAAATAACAATCTGTAAAAAGAACTAGCTCAGCTGAGGTCTGCTGCTTCGTCTTCCACTGCCTTGGTACCGGTCACCGATGAAGGATTCTCATTTTTAGAAGTGGAAAATTCCAAGTTGCGAGAAGAGCTAGAGGCTTTGAGAAGAGTTGGGCCTTCTACTGCTATTCGGGGACGAGGAAGAGGTTCTCGTGGACGAGGAAGAGTTGCTCAGAATGTTGACGAGGAACAAAGTACTCAACCTGCTCGGGGATGACCAAGAGGTCTTCGTCGTACTGTTGAAGAAGCTCGTACTCAATCAGCGTTGGAAAACCAAGCATTCCAATTAATGGCTAAGAACCAAGCTTTGTCTGACATGTCAAAGAAAATTAGAGAACTGGAACAACAACTCTCTTCAAAGACATCAGTGTTGGCGACTAATGAACTTTTCATCCAAAGTCTTCACGAGAAGCTTGAAAGGTTGACATTTCAATTTCACAAACAGCCCAGGGAGTTTTGGATGGCTGGATACAACGAAGCACTATTTCATTTAGATGATCGTATCCAGAATGCCAATAATGAGGGCTACAAGCAAGGTTGGCTGAATGCCTTGGGCGTGCTGAAGCTCGAACAAGGACACTACCTGTGGGACTATTATGATCCTGGGGTACTTGACTTGTCTGTGCCACCGTATAATTTGGACATGGAATGGATCCCAGCTCGTGCCATTCCTCGGAGCTTAATTGCAAAATACCTTGGTGATTACAATCTTCATTCTCAGATCGAGGTATCTCGTCCCGAGCATCTACTGGACACACCTTCAATAATGAACGTCAGAATGCTTCGAGATATTAACTTCATTAATTCTCCCCTTTGCCTGGAAGATCCTCCTGCTGGCGAGGAGCCTATTTCAAAAGCAGAAGGGAAAAAACCAGTAGAATAGGAAATTCTGATGTAATAATTAGTACACAATTTAATATCAATGTAATAAATTTGTGTAATTCATTTTGAATTTAATGAAAGAGTTTCATTTTTGTTCGCAAATTTGTATTGCTATTGTCTTGTATTTGTCAAACACTTTATATTTGTGCTTGCATAACAATATTGTGTGGTTCATCGACCAACTTAGTAATAAAAAATTACAAGTATTAGTAATATTGCTTGATCACTTAATAATAAAGTAATGAGTATAAAAATGTTTAAAAATTTTCCAACCAACCAAGGTTGTTAAATTGTGCTCGTCGACCAATTATAGTTAGTGGGTTTTTATCCCCGACCAGCTATACTTGGTACAATTTGGGATATTTTCTCCTCGTCGACCATCTACAGTTAGTGGGTTTTGATCCCCGACCATCTATACTTGGTACAATTTGGGATATTTTCTCCTCGTCGACCAACTACAGTTAGTGGGTTTTGATCCCCGACCAACCATACTTGGTTCAGTTTGGAATATTTTGTTCTTCGAGGAACTTTTTGTATTTTCTGTAATAATCTTACCTCCCGACCAACATAAGTTGGCATTTGAGAGCATATCTTGTTTCCTAACCAAACACGTTGGCATTTTTAGTAATGTTGATGTTGTTCTCGCCCTTTTACCAACCGGAGTTGGTCTGAGTTCGAACTATCATGTCCACTTGCCCTTTTACCAAAATTGGTCTGAGCCAGTGTCAGCCTCCTAACCAAAGGAGTATGGTTTGTTCTCGCCCTTTTACCAACTGGAGTTGGTCTGAGCTTGAACTATCGTGTTCTTTCCCTTTTACCAATCGGAATTGGTCTGAGTTAGAACTATCATGTTCTTTCCCTTTTACCAATCGGAATTGGTCTGAGTTAGAACTATCATGTCCACTCGCCCTTTTACCAACCGGAGTTGGTCTGAGCTAGTGTACGCCTCCTAACCAAAGGAGTATGGTTTGTTCTCGACCTTTTACCAACCGGAGTTGGTCTGAGCTTGAACTATCGTGTTGTTTTTACTGTCGAGCAGCGTAGTGTTACACACTAGTATTCCCCGAAAAACTTTTAATAAAAAGAGAGAAGATGGTGAAATATCGTCGTTTTATTCATATTGATGGAACTGCTTTACATTTTACATCACTGATAATACTTGCGTAGGTGTTCAGCATTCCATGCATTCTTAAATTCCTCTCCTTCTAGAGTTGCTATTCGGTAAGTTCCTGGTCAAACAACTTCTGTAACTCGGTAAGGTCCATGCCAGTTTGCTTCCAACTTATTGTGCTTCTGAATGACCTTCTTTAGCACGTAATCTCCTTCTTTTAAGTCGCATTTCTTCACCCTCTTGTTGTAGAACAGGGTTGTTCGTTGTTGGTAAGCAGCATTCCTAATGGCTGCCTCCTCTCTAACTTCCTCGAGCATGTCCAAATCTAATCTCCTCATTAAGTCGCTGATTGGGGAATTGAAATTCAGCACTCTGTGTGTTGGAAGACCCAACTCGGCAGGTATTATGGCCTCACTTCCAAACGCCAGCATATATGGTGATTCTCCAGTTGCTGCTCGGGGAGTTGTTCGGTAAGCCCACAATACTGACTGTAGCTCATTAATCCAATTAGCTTTAGCCTCATTTAGCCTCTTCTTCAAACCATTTAGTAATGTTCTGTTCGTCACTTCAGTCTGTCCATTGCTTTGAGGATGGCCTGGTGCTGAATGAACCTTCAAAATGTTTGACTGATGATAATAGGCGGCAAACTCCTCGTTATCAAATTGTGTTCCATGGTCTGTGATGAAGGCATGAGGGAGACCATATCGGCAGATGATGTTCTTCCAAACGAATTGGTACACATTCTCGTATGTCATATCAATCAGAGGCTCAGCTTCTACCCACTTAGTAAAATAATCTACTGCGACGACGAGGTACTTGAATCTTCCTCGGGTTGTTGGCAGTGGTCCAACCAAATCCATTCCCCACATGGCAAATGGCTAAGGGGAAGTTATGGGTGTCAACAATGCTTGTGGAGTTCGTCGGATGGAGGAAAAACGTTGGCATTTATCACATCTCTTAGCATAGGCTATACAATCAGCCCTCATCGTTGGCCAGTAGTATCCCTGCGTCATCACCCTTTGCAAAAGTGTCCGACCTGCTACATGGGCTCCACAGGACCCTTCATGGATCTCTTCAATCAATTCTTTCACCTCGGAGGGATGTACACATCTTTGCAAACCTGCCATAATTCCTCGTCTATACAAACCACCATTAATTAGTACATACCGAGCAGCTTTAAACTTTAATTTCTTGGCAGCGAGCTTATCCTCCGGTAGTTCTCCCTCCTCGATATATGCCCTGATGGGATCCATCCAAGATGGTCCTAAATCAAGGGTAATAATATTCATCGTCAGGTCTTCATCTATGCTTCGACTTTCTAATACTTCAATTGGTATCGTTCTTCGCAGCTCGGTACGAGTAGCTGATGCTAGTCGGGCCAGTGCGTATGCTTGGGCATTCTCCATTCTTGGTATTCTGATCAACTGAATGGCATCAAATTCTGCCAACAACTCTATCGCCTTTGCATGATACTTGACCATTAATTCTCCTTTAACTGCATATGTTCCCATCAACTGATTCACAATTAATTGAGAATCACTGAATACCATCAGTTGTTGCGCTTCCATAATCTTTGCTAAATTAAGACCTGCTATCATGGCCTCATACTCATCCTCATTATTGGAGGCTTTGAATTGGAATGGCAAGGCATATTCTATGTCAATCTCGTCTGGGGTGTTCAAAACAATCCCTGCTCCACAACCTGTTGTGCAAGATGACCCATCTACATATAATCTCCATGTAGGTAACTCGTCTTCAAATTTCTTATCTGACAGAGTTCCTCGGTGAAATATTTGCTGTTTCCTTTCATCCTCCCCTGGTATTTCTCACTCTTCGTCGACCATCTCTTCTCGCCCTTTTACCAACCGGAGTTGGTCTGAGTTCGAATTTGATGATCCTTCTACATCCACAAGCCCTTTTACCAACCGGAGTTGGTCTGAGCTTGTGTTTGTTGATCCTGTAACATCCACAGGTTGATCAGCGAGCAACTTTTATTCCTCGGGGGTATCAGGATATGTAAACTCTGCTATAAAATCTGCTACAACTTGCCCTTTTAGTGATGATCTGGGTTCATACACAATATCATATTCACCGAGCTCTATTGCCCAGTACATCAGTCTCTCTGATTTTTTTGGTTTATGAAGGGCTTGTCTCAAGGGCATGTCGATATACACGACGACGGTATGGGCCTGGAAATATGGCCTCATTCTTCTACTTGCCTCAATTAATGCCAATGCCAATTTTTCCAGCTTTGGGTACCTGATCTCTGCACCTCGGAAAGCCTTACTTGTGTAATAAATTGGCTTCTGGACTCTATTCTCCATTCTGATTAATGCCGAGCTGACTGCATTCTCTGATACTGCCAGGTACAAGTACAACTTTTCTCCCATTACTGGCCTGGACAATAATGGAGGTGCTCCCAAATATTTCTTCAAGTCTTGAAAGGCTTTTTCACATTCATCATTCCACTCGAAAGTTTTCCGAAGTGTTTTGAAGAATGGGAGGCATCTATCAGTTGCTCGGGATACAAATCTGTAGAGCGCTGCAACTCGTCCTGTAAGACTCTGCACCTCTTTCTTCGTCGTTGGAGATCGTAACCCTAAAAGAGCTTTGATCTTCTCTGGATTCGCCTCAATGCCTCGCTGGTTGACGATGTACCCGAGGAACATTCCTTCTCGTACTCCAAAGGTGCACTTCGTCGGGTTGAGCTTCATTTGGTATTTATCCAGTTGATCAAAGGTCTGACCCAAGTCAACTAGATGATTAGCAGCTTTCTTGCTCTTTGTCAGCATATCGTCGACATAGACCTCCATATTGCAACTGATTTGTTCGGTAAAAACCTTGTTCATCAGTCGCTGGTATGTCGCTCCTGCATTTTTCAAACCAAAAAGGCATAACATTATAACAATAAGTTCCCCTAGGGGTGATAAAAGAAGTACTTTCCCTGTCTTCAGGTTTCATTTTGATCTGATTGTAGCCAGAGTAAGCATCCATGAAGCTGAGCAGCTCGTGTCCCGAGGTAGCATCCACTAGTTGATCAATTCTGGGCAATGGAAAGTGATCCTTTGGGCATGCCTTGTTGAGATCGGTGAAATCAACACACATTCTCCATTTATTGTTTTTCTTCTTTACCATCACCACATTTGCTAACCAGTCTGGATATTTCACATCTTCAATGAATTGGGCTTTCTGGAGCTTCTCGACCTCCTCTTGTATGGCTTGATTCTTCTCGGGACTAAACACTCTTCTTCTCTGCTTTACAGGCTTGATCTCCTTATTCGCATTGAGCTCATGGCATAAGAAGTTGGGATCTATTCGTGGCATGTCTTCATGACTCCATGCAAAAGTTTTATTTCTGTTTCTCAAGAAAGTTATCAACTCCTGTTTTATTGAAGCATCCAACGTCGAACCTATCTGGGTTATTCGTTCAGGGTGCTCGTCGTCCAGAATAACATTTTCTGTAGATTCCACCACCTGTCCTTTTACAAGTTGGGATTCATCTCTGGGATCCAGTGTTTCAATTTCTGTACCTTCATCCACCTGGTAGGTAGTAGTCTTTTTCCTTGACTCTTCAAGCTCCTCTTGCTCGGCAGATGAATAATAGCATTTCCGAGCTACTTTTTGATCACCTTTCACAACTCCTACTCCAAAATTTGTAGGGAATTTTAAACACTGATGTACTGTAGATGAAACTGCTTCGAACTTCTTCAAACCAACTCTTCCCATGATGATGTTGTAAGCTGATTGTACATTCTTATCCATCACAAAGAAGCGTATTCTTTCTGTTCGACAAGCAGGCCAAGTTCCAATGAATATATCCAACTTGATCGTCCCAAGTGGAGAAACCTTCTCGCCAGCAAAACCCAGGAGAGGTCTGTGATAAGGCTCCAATTGAGATAACTTTAAATTTAAACTGTCAAAGCATGAGTAAAACATGATGTCTGTCGAACTACCATTATCTACCAGAACCCTTGAAATCACTACTTCTTTCATCCTCATTTTGATCACCAAAGGGTCGTCGTGAAGGTAAAGAACACCTGCAAGGTCATTTTTTGAAAAACCAATGACTAGATTTTCTTTGTTTATCTTCCTCGGGCGATCCTCCTCAGCCAAATTTATCCGTTGAATGTATGAGCAAGCTTGAGCCTCTCCAAGGTAAGCTTTTCTTTCTGCAATAAGGTCTCCTCCTCCTGCATCTCCTCCTGTAATGACATTACAATCAAATGTTCCAAAACGTATTGAAAATACCTCGCGTTCTGGTTGTCTTGGCCTTTTGGGAAGATCGGGGTCATCCTTTGTATCATCTTCATGATCTCTCTTCTTTTTCTCCTCTGCTCGACGAGCAGATCTAGATTTTTCTCTAGTTCGGTCATTATTTCTTCTTTCACCTCCCCGATCAACATACTTTGCTAGCTTCCCTCTTCGAATGAGTGTTTCGATCTCGTTCTGAAGAGCTATGCAATTTTTGGTCCTATGGCCATGATCCTTATGGAACTCGCAATATTTCTCCCTATTCCTCGTGTCAGGGTCTGACCTCAGTTTCTTTGGCCACTTTACTTCTTCGTTATTCTTGATTTCTTCCAACACATGATTAATGCCCATTTTCAAAGGAGTATAATTATCGAATTTTTTCAGGACTTCCCATGACGACTTATTATTCTTGGAATGCTTGTCACCGCCATTGCCCTTATGCTCATTCTTCTTAGGTTTGTCGACTTCCACCTTGGTTTCTTTATCCATATTCTTCTTCGCAGCCATAGCCTCCTCGGCATTCATGATTTTGGCCGCTTTTGCCATCAACTCCGACATAGTTGTAGGTGGATCTTTGGCCAAAGTGTAATACAACTTGTTAGGTAATAACCCACTCATCAAGGCGGTGATTGCTGTCTTTTCTTCATAATCTATGACTTCCAGCTTCTCGTTATTGAAACGAGTTATGTAATCTCTAGTACTCTCACCAGATTTTTGTCTAACACTTAACAAGTGGGCTACTCATTTTACTGGCTTTGCTCCAAAACAGAAATTGCCGATGAACAACTCGGCCAATTGAAAGAAAGTTGAAATCTTACCCCGAGGAAGATTGTTGTACCATATCTGGGCAGATCCAGTAAGATTTCCTGAGAATGCTCTGCATCTCATCTCATCGGGGACATCATAGATGTCGGCAACAGCTTGATATTGCTCTATGGAAGAACAGGATCTGTCTTTCCATCGTATTTGGGGGTCACCACAGGGGCTTTAAACTTTGACGGTGTAGGAAAATCCACAATGGCCTGGACAAAAGGCGTCCATTGAACAAAAGTTCGTTGTAGGGGGTTCTTCGCCTTAGCCATTTCTCCCAATCTATCCTCCAACCGCTGAATGGAACCTTTCCACGCATCATTTCCTTCCTCGGGCTTGTTAGTTCGAGCAATTGATTGCTCTGATGTGGCCTCCTGAGATCTATCTTGACGAGCAACCGGTCGTAATTGTGCTGATCCTTCTCTTAGATCTGATGGTTGTCGGAAACTCCTCGACATGGTCTTAGGTGGACTCCTATTCCTCCTAGGGCCTAATCGACTGAAAGGAGACACCCTGCTCAGTCTTTCCAAGGCACTGGGTCTCTCTGGAGAGAGAGTGATACGTTGATCAGTATCTGTAGCCCGTATTGACGAAGTTCGCCCAGGTTGATAAGAGAAATCATCAGATTCCTCATTACGATATGACTCAATACGCCTGGATCGTGAAGAAAGTAAATAGGTTTGCCTCTGACCACTTCGCTGTCCCGAATGCGCAGGTGCACCGCCATGAAGGGTTTGTATAAGTTGCCGCATTGTTTCTTGCATGGCGATTTGTCCTTGAGCCAGATTCATCATAATTCCTGCCAGATCTGGAGGTGCAGAGGGATTTGGAGGATTTCCAGCATTTCCAGCGTTTCGATTGCTGGATTCCGAATTATCTGCCATTGATGATGAATGATTTTTGGTGAAAAACGATAACAACAGTCGTTTCCCACAGACGGCGCCAATCTGTTGATGTAAAAAATTAGATTGCTTCTAATTATTTAATCACAGATAAATGTAAATGAGACAAAGAATTTTAAAGTGGTTCAGCCTTATAAGAATGGCCTACGTCCACTGTTTCTGTTATTGCCAAGTGTTTTAGAGTTCTCGATATGTAATTCTATCAAGAAAATCCAGTCCCCTCGAATGAGGGTGATACAATGTATTTATAGCCTTTAGGTTGTACATGTGAAAGGGTAAACAATTAATGCCCTTTAAGAATATACGTCTGTATGATAAGCATTCAATGAATAGTTGAACTGTTGATTATCTGGCAATCAATGCTGTGGCCGAGATGCAGCTCGGACCGCCTTAGTTGCTCGTCGTTCAGGAGTTCCTCGGAGTGCTGGAGTTCCTCGGAGTACACTTACTGCTCGGAGTGAATATGACTTGGTCGGAGAAATAAACTTCCTCGTTGCTATTGTGCCACGTAGATCGACACGTGTCTTCTTATGATTCGTCTATATCAGCATATTAATTTTGGTATCAACAGTCCCCCTATTGGGTATCCCTCTGTGGTGCATTACTATTACCAATTACCTTTAGTGTTGCCCTTCTTTGGATATGTTCTCCAACTCTCTTGGCTATATTCCCATATAAGCATTGATATAAACATTGTAGAAGTACATCATTAACGCCATGTGCATAAGTCGTCCATTACTGACTTCCCATAGATACTAGGGACTCATACTCGTAAGTCCATCATCACCCTTCAGAACCTTTCTCTCCACCTATCTCCCCGGGTACGAAGTTCACTTACATAAATAAATTCTTCATCACAATCAACCTCTATTCGTCCCTCTCATGAAAATAGACTTCTTTCGCACCTCCGTCTGAACAGCAGAAGAAAGAACTTGTGGTTAGATCGAACCCAAAATTTCACAAGTAATTCCTTATCTACTTCCTTATATGTGGTGAACATCTCCCATTATGGCAACCCTGCTCCTATGAGCAAAAATTCACAACAAAAAATTTAAATCCTGAGTGCTTCTGCACTCCACCATACGCCATTGCCTTTGGATTATTTCTTTTCGTTGGCCCATCACACTTCTTCTCTTACACAAATCCTTATAGATGGCTCTTCAAAAGAGCTCGTATGATTTCCCCCTTTCCCGAGTACGTTGGGTGAGTCTAAATTTGTACCACAGTTTTCTACGACGGTGCTTAGGGAAACTACTGCGCCCTAGTGATTATCTTATCATCATCTGCCTGAGCAATAATCATGGTCACTCCCATAGCGGCCACCGTTCCCAAAATACTTTATGGCTTCTTATGAGCCCCTCCTCCTGCAGTCCTTCTAATGGCCCTCGATGGTAGCCTAATATCGTTCGATGTACGAAACCAAACCGAACTCGCATATGATTCGTATCAATTACACTTAGTAGTGGGAGAACATAAACATGCATATGAAGAGGAATACACCAATCATATAATAGGGCTCTATATCAAATAATGCTACGCTGAAACGTAGTAAAGCCGCACAGATCCTATTGACACCAGAACCTGATGCTTTGATACAATCTGTGACACCCCGCCTAATTAAATACCTGGTGATCAGTTCTTTAATAAATTAAAACAGAATATCCATCAGTTTCATTCTAAGCATCACTGTCGAAAACTTTTTAATATTTACTAATCACCTAGTATTTGAAAAGCTGATGTCAAATTTGATCTTTATAAGTAACATGCAACCAAATGAATTTGTAATGTCACATTAAATATTCATTAATCAAAGACATAATGAATATAATGACTGAATAATACAAGTGTATCTGGAATACACAATCCAGTCTGAAATAATAATACAGTAATCCTTAATAAAAATTAGCCCAACAATCTGAGAATTAAAATAAAGTCTTATATCTCTTAATAAAGTCTGAATAAATGGGGCAACCTACCCAACTGAACTAAGCAACTCACATAGAAGGAATGATGAATACGAAAGCGTCTAACATCAAGGTCCTGCAACTTCCACAACAGCTGCAGCACATCTTAATCTGCTAAGCCCGGTGTCCCTACGGCTGGGCTCCTAAAATATTTTACAAAAATATAGATTTGGAGATAACGGGTCAGAGCCCGAGTAAAACAGTTTAAAAAAGTTTAGCAAGTATTTAAAATGCAAAATTAGCAGATATTATATACACGTTAAGTTTGTGTGCCCTCACTTAAGCTCCTCACCTCTCAATTACACACCTAACGTATACTTTCTAACCCGTCCTAGTTATGCTAGCCCGCCCAACTATTCCGAATCAGATCAATTTCTTCACAACCTATCTCGTTATTCCCATCCGTTTTGCCCATACTATATTACCAACAAAAATTATACCAATTAACTAATTATGAAGTTCTCAATATATGTTTAATTCTCCATATAGTGGGGTTATTTGAGATGTCACTATCTTTCTCATCTACTAAGCACACACAGTATAATATATCACAAGTATATATATGCGCGCGCGCGTGTGTGGAGAATATATGACAAGTATATATATATATATATATACATAGTAATACGACACCCCTAGGCTGAACTGCGGTACATGCATACTCTGCTATCAAGTTCCGGTACATCACGTACTAAATAAGGACATCGGTTCGGATAATCTCCCTCGAACCGTAAATCAAATCGTATATATTGGATGTGAATATAGTTCTAAGCCTTTGGGCTACGCACATGACGCATCCAAATGATCGGACGCACCCCAATGATCGGTCACATAAGTGGTGCTCAATCCTTAAGTTCTATGTCCTAAGGTACAAGTCAATATCCCCCCAATGGGCTCATCAGAATAAGTTATCCCCAACGCGACCCCCTCCCCCCGCGATAGCAAGCAACGTAGGTATGTCAATACACATAAGAATCATAAAATAGGTATACACACAACCTATAGGTATACTCACGACCTATATCATATATCCCATACGTAGTATATATAACTCCCAAATATCCCACATATTTTTTTTTGGTAACCAAAATTTATATTAGAACCAAAATGAAAACATATACACCAGCTCCAAGGCCAAGAAGTCAACTAGATACATGCATCTAGAGACCAAACAATCAAAATAAATTAATCATACAAAAGGGATGAGTTATACGTCTCATCGTACATTCGTAAGTGTTCGACACTACTCGAAGGGTGTGAGTTATTCTTTAACATAATTTTGTAGGTAACTTACTCATATCCTACTGGTCTACATCACAGGTTCTCTCACCTTCGCCGTGACTCATTCTCGTTTCCCAAATCTACTTACATTATAATTCCCACTGATTAATCTTGTTTTAATTCATCTCACTGCTGACTAAACCCCAACATTACCACTAGCCCATTGTTGACTAGCATATCTCTCATGATGTTTTAAAGATATCCCAAGAGTCCTCCCATTCATCGGTGTGTGCCGCGGTGCATCGGTGTGTGCTGCGGCGCTGCTCCTTTCTCTTCGTAGGTGTGAGTGTGTGATGAAATGAAAAAACAAAAGATAAGAGGTGTATGATTAGTTTAGTGTTTCCTTGCAAAATTACATACGTAACCCCTCAAACTATAAATATTATTTTAATTTTTGCCTACATATCTTAACGGGTCATAATGGTTATTAACGTGTCACACGACCCGATATGACATGAACAGTGTTCAGGTCATAACGGGTTGTTATCGGGTGAAGCAAATTTAACTAACCTGATTCGTTATTTTTAACGGGTATATCATGTTCACCCGATAGTGACCCGTACCCGATAAGCCTCGACCCATTTACTGTTAATTTCGTGTTGTGTCGTATCGTATTATCGTATCGTGTCACATTTTGCTAGGTCTAAGTACGAGGCCGAGGAAGCTTCCCAACGCAGGGCCGAATCCTTTCCTCTTCGTCCCATCTATCCTACCTCTCTTGTAACCATTCATTCTCCAGTCATAGAAATCAGTGACTCCATGTCAGAGTCGGAGGCTGAAAGTGTCGACTCTTTCCAAGTGGCAATGGAAGTCCCATATGATAGGTCTGAGGAGACTCAGGGCTCTTCAATAGCCTCATATTCTTGTGAAGCTGAGTTACCCAATAGGGTTGAGTTATCGAACCAGATCGAGACATCATCAAACCAATCTGAGTCCTCCCAGGGGTCAAATACTTTTATACAGGTCCTCTCGTCCCATGATGGGCCAAGAGTGGATGTCGCTATGCTACCTCCCTCTTACTATTGTTTCGGGGCAACATTTTCCTAGGACTTCTCATCCTTGGTCTTTTTATCCCCCTGGTATCATCCCGACTGCAAATCAAGATGAAAATGATGTTGAGGGATTGCTTGATACTTCATGTGTTGAGTCCTACGTCAGCACAATCACTGAGGTCGACCTCCTGTACTAGAGACACCTGTATAGTATCGAACCCTCCATTAATATTAGGTCTCTGATTAAGTGTGAAAAGTAGCATCACATCAAAACGCTAATCGTTGAATTCGTTTCACCGCATTAATACAAAAACGTAAATTACGACTGCACTTGCGATACAAGTATAGCGGTAAGTCGGGTATCGAAAATCCACAGAGACGAGTTGCTAGAATTTATAGGATTTAATACTCCTAAAATAAAAGTGTAAAAGATGATAGGTTGAAAATAAAGAAAAGGGAAAAATTAAGAAGTTAAGTCTACACTAGAATAAATAAAACGAGAGTCGGGATCGTGTCCCCACCATGGGCTAAACAACTAATAATTAGAATTTTGGTTCGAAAACATTTAATCGAGCATTTTCAATTAAGTATAAACATTACACAATAAGGAATTTAACCCAAAGTTGCGAGATTAAACATTTAATCAAAAAATGGTCACACGCGGATTAAATTCGGATTATCGCTATAAACACTAACGTTGCGTGACAAAGAAAGTTAAACGCATAATAATCCGACTTTACTACCCGAGGTTTCAATTAAACGCAACCTAACTTTCAGAGCTCGACGCCCATTAATGGCGAAAACGCAATCCCAACCCGTAAAACTACTCACTACACATGATTAAACTAAGTAACACAACTAATTACCAAAGAAAACAAGAATTAAACTACCAACAACTAATAAATCAAAGCAATAAATCAAGAGAACAAAGCTTAAACAAAGAATAGCAAATAATATAAATGGAGGGGAAGATGAATAGTAACTTACACAACCCAAATGGTGTCAACCCTAGGAGAGATAAGCCAAACCCATAAATCCCCTCCTCTCTAACCTAAAATGAAATATATCTTCTAAGAAAAGCCCCAAACATTCTATTAATACCCCAAAATAAACCCCCAACAAGACCAACCCAAAAAACCCCAAATAAGTAAATTTTCGTCCATATCTGATGGGATCGGTCGACCTCTATTTTGAGATTTGCCTTGGGCTGGAGACAACCCACTTTTCCTCTCCGAACCAATTTTGACGCGTTGCACGGAAACGACAATAACTCCCTCATACGGAATTGAAAATGAGGCGTGGTCAGAACCGACGCGAAGATAATTCAATTCTCTACATGATTCTGTTTTGAAACACTCCAAATTATGCAGTATGAAATTACCAAAATGCCCTTGAAGTAGAAGAAAATACTGAAACCTTCCGGAAATGGGCATAACTTCCACATACGGGGTCAGAATGACGCACGGTCAGTGGCCACGGAAAGATAATTTGATTATCTACATGTTGGTAACTTCAACATAAAAAATAGTGAGTTTAAAAAGACCAAATTACCCTTGAAGTAGCATTCGATGATGGAACTTCTTCGGAATACAACCGAACCTCACTTTTAGCGTTCCAATACCTACAAAAGCACAAATAACCCCTGCAAAGCATGTATATATCCAAATCCAAGGTTGTCTAGTTAATGAGCATAATTATAGGCATTTAGGACCGTAAAAGTGCTAGAATGCATAAAGATAACGGGGGGAAATATGCAATATTCGATACGAATAACACCCCCTAACTTAAACATTGCTAGTCACAAGTGATGAAACAAACAAAACTAGTCCACAGAAGGAAATACAAAACGCATATATGCATCGAAATATAATTGCCACTTTCGTAGGGAACACGATTGAATTTAACATATGCAATAAGCCGTTAAACCCCTAGGTTACCCTAGTGGACGAGTGTCATCTCGTAAGGGTTTTCAGGGATGGTACCCACAAACATCATATGGTTTACTCAAAATATGCCCAAACCAACATGCAACAAGCCCAATAAAAGCGAAAAAGATTTCATATGCATTATTATCAAAGTGAATGAATTCACACAAAAGTCCGAATCATTAACATTATAGAATGCACCTCATAGAATTGAAACCTTAAAATGTGGGAGGGTAGCGAGCACATGCAAAATGTGATTTGGCAAAAACTTATACAAACCAGATAAACATTAAAGCAAGCATATATTCAATCCTCATGGGTATTACACTCACCAAATGAAATTCACTTGAAACAGGGAGGTAACACACAGAACATGCGGGCTAAAGAGTAAATGTAAATGAAAACTAGGTCGCGCACATGTCACAAATGAAGAACGCTATATATAAACTGAAAAATGTAATCTCAATGAAAGGATACCACGCATTAAAGGAGGTGAAATGCACTTTCACAGATTATCAAAACTATTTAAACCTTTGAATTACATCAACCTAAGATCTCATAGGACATGTATAGGGTTATAATGTAGGCTAGGCTAGAGTACGAAACGAGGGAATGTGTGTACGGATTCAAAGTGTTCGGAATGAAAACTCGGGATAATGGGAAAATGCAGGAAATATCAAAATTGGAAAACAAGTTCCAAAAAGGCATTAGATATAACATTTGGAGAGCAATCAAAGTTTATTGAACACTATACATAACATTTACAACTTTCTTTTTCTTTTTCTTTTCTTCTTTTTCTCACTTTTCTTTCTTTTGTTTTCTTTTGCTTTTTGCTTTCTCTTTTTCATCACTTTTTTCACTACTTTATTTTCTTTTACTTATCAAACTCTCACATGCCTAAATTGTAACCGACATCACAACAACATCATTCAATCCCAAGTAACAATCCAAACAAAGGTATGGAAAGTGTATGGATGGTTTATAACTCCCATTTAGAGTTGGTTATGGGAATGGGGTTATGAAATGAAAGGCTATATTTAGGCTCAAAGGTGTTAATGAGGGTAAGCATATAAGGGTGAGGTCAAGGCTAATATGGGTAATATATCAAAGAGGGCCTATGATCATTTCACAAAGTTTACGCAATTCTCGAGTCAAAACAATATATGAAAACCATGATCAAGTAACACATTTCAAGTATGAACTCAATTAATGAACGATCAAATGAAAGAATAGAGAGGTTACCAACGAATTCAACGTTTTCAATGAGAAAAGAATAGTGTATACACTCACAAACGACGAAAGGTACAAAGCTTACTCGGTGTAAGTATATACAATGCAACAAAAGATTACCGAGTTATAAAAATATTAAACCAAATCAATAGAACCATAAAAGTGCATGTGCTCATGGGATTAAGGTTTAATTCATGAAGTTATTCATAATATCAATAATCAAGGACTAAAGTCTAATAACTTCTAAAATCGAGAACATGCATCATTGGGTTGTCAAGTATTGAAATTTATCATCGAAAACAAAGGCAAAATGCCCAATAAAGGAGAAAAAAGAAAGAAAATCTTTTTGAAATTTTTGAATTTTTCTAAGAAAAGCATACTAAGTAACTAATATGTGAGCAAAAACATGGACTAACTAAAGAAATGGATAGAATATCCCACACCCCCTAACTTAAAACTTGACATTGTCCTCAATGTGAATTAAGAACCAAGTCAAAGAGAGGAAAAGAGCAATATTACCCAAAAGTAGAGTGATCCCCATAAGAACAAGTCCAAAGAATCTAGAAAACAAGTTAGTACCGAGCATAGCAAAAGCAAATAACAAAAAGTTAACTAATTACACTAAACTAAAATAAAAAAAGAAAGTAAACTAAAGAAATAAATAATAAAAAGCTAACTATATACAACCTACTATTTAGACTTGACACTAACTATACACTAGAAGTATAAATAGCTGAGGGTCCACCATGAAAATGATTTGACTTTGGAGGATAACTGGTGTACCCTCACATACAAGCATGCCTTCCGAAAAATATGAATTCCGTTGGAACAACGGAAGGCACGTGTAAGGCGAAAGAAATGAACCATCGCCAATTAAAAGTTTTGGAGGGACGATGGGGAATTTGGATTGAACATGTGACGAAAACATGTGGGGATCGAGAAAAGCCGAATATCCTCCCAAAGATTTAGCAGGCAGAATGGGAGGTGTCACACATAAGGGCAAAGATGCCTTCATAGAAAGCAACTCGAGCAAGTACTCATTGTCAGTGAAGGGATTGAACGTTTTAAAGTTCGGCACCGATTCATCGGGTACTTGTGACGATGTGGTAACGGAGAATGAAAATGGGGAGGAAAAAAATTCAAACTCAAGAGATGAGTTATCATCGCTCAAAGTTGGAATTTCAAAGGAGATAGGATCATTTTCAATGAAACTTTCTTCTTTGGGATCCAAAGAAGAAATCATCTCATTGAAAATGGATACTATATCCATTTCATCCTCACTTTCATTCTCAATTACAAGATGGGCCAAGTGACGAATGGTTTGTTCCAAAGTAGGCACAAAAACCTCACTTGGTTCAAAACATTCCTTGACTTCAAAAGTCTCGGAAGAGAAATCATCATCGGATTCGAATAATAAATCCAAGTCATGTTTCCATGAACGATTTTCTTCCCGATAACGATTTTTAATTTTCTCATTTTCATACATACGCAAACCCTCACCGAAAGTCATGGGTCGAGGTGCGGATGCATGAGAATGGGAACTTTGAAAATTACCATCGGACTTAAACGAAAACTCATTATGATAGGAATTTTGAAAACTATTCGAATTCGTTTCAAAATTCCTAATATAAGGAGGTAAAGGCCCAAAATCATTATCATCATCATCGAAATTCCAATAACCCAAATTTTGACTTTGGTTATACTCGCCCAAAGTAATATGTGAATTTGCAAATTTTTGGGATTCTAAGTATTGATCGAAAGTCATAGGCTTGCGAGAATTTTGAGAATTATAACAATGATTACCAAAAGAATTGGAATAAGACATGCTTACCCCAAAAAAGGCTCGAAGTGGCGAATTGCACAAAGTAGATGCGTGCGGAAAATTCAAGCGTTTCTTGGCGCTCAAATGTAGAAGTCCTACAAAAATGTTAAGCAAATAATACTCTACGAAATACTAAATCAAATAAATTCTAAAACAAACTAGTCCCCGGCAACGGCGCCATTTTGATTAAGTGTAAAAAGTAGCGTCGCGTCAAAACGCTAATCGTTGAATTCGTTTCACCGCATTGATACAAAAACGTAAATTACGACTGCACTTGCGATACAAGTATAGCGGTAAGTCGGGTATCGAAAATCCACAGAGACGAGTTGCTAGAATTTATAGGATTTAATACTCCTAAAATAAAAGTGTAAAAGGTGATAGGTTGGAAATAAAGAAAAGGGAAAAATTAAGAAGTTAAGTCTAAACTAGAATTAATAAAACGAGAGTCGGGATCGTGTCCCCACCATGGGCTAAACAACTAATAATTAGAATTTCGGTTCGAAAATATTTAATCGAGCATTTTCAATTAAGTATAAACATCACACAATAAGGAATTTAACTCAAAGTTGCGAGATTAAACATTTAATCAAAAAATGGTCACACGCGGATTAAATTCGAATTATCGCTATAAATACCAACGTTGCGTGACAAAGAAAGTTAAATGCATAATAATCCGACTTTAATACCCGAGGTTTCAATTAAACGCAGTTTTCTCCAAAACCTAACTTTCAGAGCTCGACGGTCATTAATGGCAAAAACGCAATCCTAACCCATAAAACTACTCATTACACATGATTAAACTAAGTAACACAACTAATTACCAAAGAAAACAAGAATTAAACTACCAACAACTAATAAATCAAAGCAATAAATCAAGAGAACAAAGCTTAAACAAAGAATAGCAAATAATATAAATGGAGGGAAGATGAATAGTAACTTACACAACCCAAATGGTGTCAACCCTAGGAGAGATAAGCCAAACCCATAAATCCCCTCCTCTCTAACCTAAAATGAAATATATCTTCTAAGAAAATCCCCAAACATTCTATTAATACCCCAAAATGAACCCCCAACAAAACCAACCCAAAAAACCCAAAATAAGTCAATTTTCGTCCATACCTGATGGGATCGGTCGACCTCTATTTTGAGATTTGCCTTGGGCTAGAGACAACCCACTTTTCCTCTCCGAACCAATTTTGACGCGTTGCACGGAAACGACCATAACTCCCTCATACGGAATCGAAATAAGGTGTGGTCAGAACGACGCGAAGATAATTCAATTCTCTACATGATTATGTTTTGAAACACTCCTAATTATGCAGTATGAAATTACCAAAATGCCCTTGAAGTAGAAGAAAATACTGAAACCTTCCGAAAATGGGCATAACTTCCACATACGGAGTCAGAATGATGCACGGTCAGTGGCCACAGAAAGATAATTTGATTATCTACATGTTGGTAAATTCATTACATAAAACATAGTGATTTTGAAAAGACCAAATTGCCCTTGAAGTAGCATTTGACGACGAAACTTCTCCGGAATGCAATCGAATCTCACTTTTAGCGTTCCAATACCTACAAAAGCACAAATAACCCCTGTAAAGCATGTATATATCCAAATCCAAGGTTGTCTGGTTAATGAGCATAATTATAGGCATTTAGGACCTCAAAAGTGCTAGAATGCATAAAGATAACGAGCGGAAATATGCAATATTCGATACGAATCAGTCTCCCTCGGCTGAAGAAAGAGCATTTTAAGGCCGAGAGGGTGAAATTTATTTGTACTATAAAATGTTTAAGGTCGGCTTTAGGCTACTTATACACCCGTCCGTACGAGCCATTTTAAACAGTCTCGATCTTAGCCCTGCCCAAATATCATCGAATGCATGGAGAGTAATTATTGGGTTTGTGATCCTATGGAAAGTGGTTCATCATATCGACCTTCCAGTTAGCATTTTCAGAGGGTGTTATACGGTCTCTTCTGCCAAGACCCAACCTTGCTAATATCATCTCGTAGTTAGGAAATTTGAGAAGAAAGCTTTGTTGGTCACTCAGATTTCTAATCACAATTGGAAGCCTCATTATTTTTTCATCTTGGAAGCCTGGGAATTCGGCCCTGATGTCCCTTTCACTGCCTCAGATCCCCAAGTCCCCCACTGATTGTCCAAAGCCACGATATCAGTTAAAGCTAATCCGGGTTTGAGTGTTGAAGCCTTGAAAAAACTTGAATAAGTAAGGGAATAAGGAGAGAAAGAGGGTCTAGTCTAATTTGAACATTTGATGACCCCATCCTTCTTAGAGAAAACGGGCATGGGGGTAGACCCCTTGTCTGAGCTATGTGAGTGTTTATCAACCATTGTTTCTTCCAACTGTTGTGTCATATTTCTCCTGTCTGAACTGATGATCTTACTTTCTTGCTTGTAGGACGACCATTAAATACCCTAGAAGCTGTGTGGACGATGGCAGCCCCGGGCATAGCCAATTTAGTAAAGTAGATAGGCAAGAAATTAGCCCCTACTCTTAGGACCAAGAAATCTACCACTACCGACCCCCGTCAAGCTGAGGGTTCAAGAAAAAGAAAAGAGGGTCAGGATAACCTCTCCACTACTCATCGGAGCAAGAAGAGCAAGGACATCCCATCCAAGACCGAGCTGAGTAGAGCTGTTATAATATCCTCTGAGGACGCTCTTTCTACACGATTGGAGAACTTAAAACTTTACCCTGAGTCTGCCTTGGGGAGTAAGGATAAGGCCGTTGAGTTCCTTGACTCCAATACTCTAAAGTCTGATCTCAGATTACTGAAAGCAACAAATATCTTGCTGATGAACGACTTTATCCTTCATAGGGATGTTCAAGTAAGTGACTGCTCTTTTTCAGGTTAGTATTTTCATTTTTGTTCGAACTGTAAGTTCATCTCAGAAGATCGTCTTGTACTGACCTTCATTTCTTAATACAGACTACTATCTGCCTTCAAAAGCTCCACTAATGGATTAAAAAGAAGGTTATTGAGATCAATGTTGCCCGTCAAGCCATCAGGGACGACGAGTCTTGGAAGAACCTGTAACACCCCGTATTTTTGACGATTTAAATAATTATGTGATTAATTATTATTATGGGAATAAGTATGCGATTAATTATTGTTGTTGGATTAACTAAATTAAAATGTGAGAAATTAATTTGTTATTAATTCGGATTAGATAAATTATTAACTAGTGTGCCAAGGGTTAATACTTATTGTTGAGAATTATTAAATATTACTATTTGATATGTAATATGGAATTATAACATTTGATAAATTATTGAAGGTGAGAAATACGACAATTTGGTAATTTAAGTTTGACATGCGTGGGAGTTGTGTCGGGACTAATTGAATAGAATAAAAAGAGAATTTATTTTTATTAACTCATATGGTCATTTCGAATGCGTCGTTGAGTCTGGAAGAGTCGAGATAGTCAAAATAGTATACTCGGGTGTTTAGTTTGGATCCCGGGACAATTTTAGGCCTAATCGGCGTCCCGAGAGGGCATTTTGGTAAATTATATTTTTGGGTTTAATTAATGGACGAAAATTGGGAGTTATTTTATCAGCCAAGAAAAGTCTGTTAGGGTTGTGAGACATAGGAAGGAAAGAACGGCTATAGAGGGTGTGAGGGAGAACCAAGCTCCAAGAGGGAAGGCCAAATTATCCTCACCTTGCACAACCGTGGCCACCAACGCGTAGATCGAGAAGAGAGAAACGCGTATATACCAACATCACCAACGGATCAGACTGTCACATTCGAGGCAAGTGTTTATTACTTGCTTTATTTTAGCAATAACCATGCTAATGTTAGTGTAGGTGAAATTAATCATGATTTACATGTTAATTAGGTGAAAATTGGAGATTTAAATTATGATTAAGGACTGGGTTAATTAGTGGTTGAAATTCCTTCATGTATGTAGAGTATTAATCACGAAATTGAATTATATATTGATGAACGAATCTGAATTAATTAGGTTCTTTAATTGAAATTTAGAAACTAGGGTTCATATGAATTAATTTGGGGATTTTATATAATTTTGATGATTAAGGATGAATTAATGACCCTAGGATGATAGTGATGTTATATTAACTGCTATGGCTTAATTGGGATTGGTGATGAGGTGTTGGGTGATAAAATCTTAGAGGTTTTTAGGATAAAAAATGGTGAAAAACGCTGGAAATCTGGGCAAGAAGACGAACAGGGACATCTCGCGCGAAGTCGTTCGAACGACACGTGAAAGTCGTTCGCGCGACATCTCATTCTAGTTCGAGCAAGATCGATTTATGGTTCAAGCGACAACTCATCTGGTTCGAGCGACATAGGAAATTTTTGGGGATTTTCTTTGAGTCCAAATTTGGGTTTACCAATTTCTTGGAGTGAGAGAAAGTGTCCGATAATAAACTTAAGCAAGAAAGGATTTTGAGAAAAGTATGTAAGGCTTAATACTTTAATTATTCCGGTATAGAGAGAATGTACTTTGGAGATTACGAGAGATATAGTAATCTAAATATTTATACTATACGTATTGATGATATTAAAATACGTATGAGGAGTGTATATGTAGGTTGGGGAAATACCTATAAATTTTAATAGGACGTGTGTATGCCTATTATGCGATATTATTGCTAAGAGCACTAATGGGTGATAACCCGGGGGTGCAAGAATCTTATAGTTAAGCGCATTAATGAGTGATAACTCGGGGGTGCAGAGACTCTATTGTTAAGTGTACTAATGGGTGATAACCCGGGGGTACAAGGATGATTATTGTTAGGCGCACTAATGGGTGATAACCCGGGAGTGCTGGATTATTATTGATAGGTGCATTAATGGGTGTTAACCTGGGGATACATGATTCTCTTGATAGGCGCATTAATGGGTGATAACTCGGGGGTGCTGGATTATTATTGATTGGTGCATTAATGGGCACCCGGGGATGCAAGATTTTCTTGATAGGTGCACTAATGGGTCTTAGCCCGGGGGTGCAGGATTAGTGTATATATATATATATATATATATATATATGTATATGTATAGGGATGATGTGACTATATATATATATATATATGAACTTATGAATATTTTTACTTTGTGAAATTAGTAGACTTGGTAATAATAATAGACATTACATTGCGCCAAGTGGTCTTAACCTAAGAGTGCAGGATTAGTGTATATATATAGGGATGATGAGACTATATATACGTATGAGTGTACTTGGGTAACTTTCTACTTTATGAGAATAGTAGATAAATGGAAATGAGAAATAAAATAATCTTAGTGGATAAAAGATTAACCATTCAAACGGTGAATAATGAAACTTAGCATGTGAGATAAACTATCTGAATAGCGTATTGTATGGGCGATACGGGAATACTACTAGTGAGCATAGTTAGTATTAGTATGGTTTCTGACTAGTTAGACTGGGTGGTATAACTAGGGGGAGATTAGATGTACGTTAGGCGTGCACAATAGATGAGAGGTGAGAAACTCATGTGAGAGTTCGATAACTAACATGCGTATAAGACTTGTTTTAAGAACCAATTTTAAATACTTGCTAAATCATTTTTACACCTCGGGCTCTGACCCGTTTCTTGTATTTCTTCTCTCTTTTGCTATATATATATATGTATGTATTAGTACAGGTGCCTAGCCACAAAGACACTGGTTCTAGATACTTGGATGGTTTGTCGAGCTGCAGCTGTTGTGGAAGTTGCGAGTCATTAAGAATATACGCTTCTCTCATTTTATTCAGTTCCTAGTTCAGATGCTTCAGTTCGGGCATGTGTCGCCCATCCTTATTAGCGGGATTGTACTCAGTTCCTTTGTAGTTCTTTTCTGTTGGATTGAGTATTTATTTTGGTTTGGAGTTTTGAACTGGGAGATTTTACCCAGTCTTATTTGTTTTAGTACTTGATTCATGTTCAATATTTATTATTTTCCTATGTGTGGTGAATGGTTTATATTTTAAGATTGAATGAAAATGGATTTACTTGTTTTTACCAAAATTGGAAATGTTTTGACACCTAGCTTAATTTTATATTAGGTGATTAATATGTTAAAAGTTTTTCGACGGTGATGTTAAGAATGAACCAACCGAACATTCTGTTTTAAATTGGTACATGACTGATCACCCTTTATTTAATTGGGCGGGGTGTCACAGGTGGTATTAGAGCATCAGGTTCTAGTGTCCTTAGGATCTGTGCCACTTATTACGTTTCAGCGTAACGTTCTTTGATGTAGAGCCTTATAATAGGATTATTGTGTTTCCTTACGTATGCGACTTACATTCTCCTGCTATGAATTATAATGGATGTGACTCATTATACAAAATTCTGTGTGTTTTGAACACCGAACATTTTAGGACAACCAGCGAGGAACGTGAGAAGAACTGCAGGAGAAGAAGCACAACATAAGACATAGAGTAATCGGGAAAGAGTGATCGTGACGAAAATCACCATGATAATTACTTAAGCAAGTGATAGTGAAATCATCACTCGGGAACAGTGGGTTCCCATGACACAGTCGTAGATAACGGTGGAGTGATTTCAGGACCACCTAGCATAGTCGATAAAGGGGAAATCAGAGGAACTCTTTTGAAAACCCATCGATGAAGATGCGGAGAAGAAAACAAGAAAGTGTAACAGACCAGCGGGGGTAAAAAAAAATCCGAAGGCAATTGTGCAGAGTAGGGTGTGACGACACTCAGAATTAAATTTGGAGTTAAAAGCTATAGCTCTTAGGAGCATCATGGAGTGATTAGAGGCAATCACCACATATGAATAAGTGTGTTTGTAATTTAGAGAGAATTTGGGTACGATTTGACCATGGGGTCTTCCATTCAAGGTGGTAACAAAATGCGAGTAAATTTTTTATGTTTAGCAATGGGTAAGATAGAAACCGATCGTGAGAGAAAGGTTAAATTGCATAATGAACTTCATACCTGGCAGAGGGGCATAAATTATCCAAGGGGTCTATAGTTGATAAAGAAATCATGAGTAGAACACAAGAAAAAATAAGAAATCCATCTAGGATGACTAATGTTGATGTCAACAAGGTTATACGGTGACTAGTTCTTGCATTCTTTCCAGAAGAAGCAAGCCAGAAAGGTTAGAGAATCTGGCCAAAAAGAAAAAACTGAACTTAACGGTGTTAGTGAAACCCCACATGAGAGTATACCCAATAGGGAACACGATTAGATGATTTTAAGTTGATTAACTTCCTACAAAGTGACAATGAAGTCAATCAGGGCCGTGGAGGCCAACCATAGTTCCGAAAGGCAATTGTAGCCAGAAAGTTAAGACTACTCGATTCGAGAGAAAGACATTCCCAAAATGGTCAGTGGGACCAGTGACGGGGAAATAGTTCGTGAAGTTTTCCTTATGTGAAGGAAGTAGAACTACAAGTATTGAAGGTGTCCATAATTGAGAAGTGAGACCGAAGAGATTAGAAATGGTAAACCATGCCAGTTAGGCATAACATCTGGGGGAGCGAGACTTCCAGGGAAAGAATATGGGGTCAAGAGAATTAGGCCCAAAAAATTTATAACTCGAGAGTGATGGGTTCAGGCTGGACCAATAGAGTCCTCGTTAATAGTAGCATACAGTATGTCAGGGTCTACGGGGCCCGGGATGTAAACGGGAGTTCAATAAAGCTATAATTGAGGCCTAGAGCATTTGAGCCAACGTTTTAATAATGGGCACGAAACCCACATGATGGAATAAATTGTCCATGATGAGAGAGGACAACTATAGGATGAAATCCTAGGATGTATGACGATTGCAGATGTTCATGGGTCGTGATGGCAGCCACGTGCTGAGACCTTGTGATTTGGCGAGACTGGTGAGGTTTTGCTTCTTCCTTGTGAGTAAAAGATAGATTCTAGTGACATGGGTGTGCCACAACTTTTATGTAAATTGGAAACCCTAAACTTTGCGTGCGGGTCGAGTTTAGTGGGAACGTTAGTTTTAATAGTCTTGTTACAAATGTATTTCTCATTGTTAGCAGGGCATTTTGATGATTGCCCGTGAGTGAACCGGGTGGGCCCTAAGAATATGTTTTATTTTTATAATTTACTACTGCATTGAGTCAGCTTTAGTAAAGTTTATTATGGTAATGTGTAGTGATTAATTACTGTATGGTTAAACGATAGTAAAAATGTAGTGATATGACTGTCGTGCCGGATACTCCGGGAGGAGAAATCTTTATTTTGTGCAGCGCCACCTGAAATAGGATTGGGCCCAGATATATGAATATATGAAAATTTTCATGGTGTTATAGACCTCAACGAGTATGTTGTCTAGTTATAGGTGATTCCGGTGCGTTGGAATTTATTTTAATGAGGAGACTCAGGTTTCATTTTGTTCTTCTTCAAGCAGAGAGATAGAACCCGTTATATTTATTGCGCTGAGTACTTGGGTTATTAAGGGCGCTATGCTTCATGTTACATTTTTAGGGACATGAGAGTGGACGAGTAGACTTTTGTGTCACAATATATAGATTGTGGGAGAGTACATAGTATGTACTGAAGGCCTTACGGACCTCGACAACTGGCTAGGTTAGATAGTAGTGTATCGGGGGGGTTCCTTGTTTGGATTTCGCCTTGCGAGACATCCCACGCATGGAACCAGCGAACGTCAGGAGTTGGAGAGAAGTTTGGTCGATAATACATAAGTTTTATATGTTGGTTATTGTACCTATAAAAGAATATAATTGAGAGTTGATAATTCTTTTATGACTTAAGGCCAATAGAGTCGCCTAGTCTTAGTATCATTCTGAATAGAGCAATGATGCTAATGAAGGATATAATAAGTTATGACTAGCGGGGTGGTTGAGTGAACCCCTACTATATCAGGATACCAAGTATGCGAAAATTAAAGTAAGAAAATTACATATCAATTGTAAAATGTTGCGCGAGGCATAGGGTGTATGGGCATCTTAGGTGATTGAATCAAACAGTGGATTACGATTATCATGTGAATTCATAATATGTAGTCAGGTAAGCTGAAGCTCGTTTCGTAAGATTTGTCAGAGACATACATTTCAAGATTTATGTCACGCAGTGCGGAAAAGTCACATGCATCAAGGTTAGAAGTACATTCGAAAGAGTATAAAATGTATCAGGTTCCAAATAACAGTGGTGAAGGGTTATGACGTAGAGTAATTTTCAAAGTTAGTCTTGCAGTGGGTCAGCTGACTATTAGAAAAAGGGCGGACAATTCGAAACCAGTAGGGGCTCCTTCCATTAGAGAATAGAAGAGTATCCCCAAGGATCTTCTCATGTAGCTGAGATGGTAAGATTATAGGTACTAAAATGAGATTGAGTACGACCTAATACCCACAGAGGGATGGGCAGGCAAGCGGTCTAATCGGATGCGGGAAAGCAAATTTTATGTGCACCCTTAAATCTTCAGGGAGGATGAGAGTAGTACCTTCCACTAGTGGAGTTGTGTTCAATAACTCCTATGAGTTCACATTTGGGTAGAGTGCCAGTAGAAGTATGGCACGGTAAACTTTGTTGTGTGTCCTACCTGATAGTTAAAGGTGGGGGACCAGTTATGATTCCAATATCGGAGAAGAATTGATATTATCGTATATATTGTGTGTGAAATATATTTTGCACAACCAATTTACTTGTATGAACGACACGAGACAAAGTCGTATCTATATGAAAAGAGGATAAATCTACTAAGGTGCAAATAGTAGAATGCTAGATAGTGAATATCTAAAATAAAGTTTATGTTGTGAATCTAAAGCAGGAAGGCTTGGGCAAGAGCCTATATGACAGGGTAACCTGGAGTTTAAAACAAACACATGTGAAGTGTTCATTATTAAGGGTATTCGATATCTTACTATATGGGTGGTACGGAGTAGCTTACTTGTGAGTGCAAGGATGCGATCCGCAATATTTTTACTGCGTTGTCTGTACCTGGTATACTTTTTCCGAATTTCGGGATGAAATTCCGTTGTAAGGGGGAAGTATGTAACACCCCGCATTTTTGATGATTTAAATAATTATGTGATTAATTATTATTGTTGGATTAATTAAATTAAAATGCGAGAAATTAATTTGCCATTAATCTGGATTAAAATAATTATTAACTAGCGTGCCAAGGGTTAATACTTATTGTTGAGAATTATGAATATTACTGTGTGATATGTAATATGGAATTATAACATTTGATAACTTGTCGGAAGTGAGAAATACGACAGTTTGGTAATTTAAGTCTGACACGCGTGTGAGTCGTGTCGGGACTAATTGAATAGAATAAAAAAAGAATTTATCTTTATTAACTCATATGGTCATTTCGAGTGCGCCGTTGAGTCCGAAAGAGTCGATATAGTCAAAATAGTATACCCCCGGGTGTTTAGTTTGGGTCCCAGGGCAATTTTAGGCCTAACCAGCGTCCCGAGAGTGCATTTTGGTAAATTGTATTTTTGGGTTTAATTAATGGACGAAAATTGGGAGTTATTTTATCAGCCAAGAAAATTCTTTTAGGGTTATGAGACACAAGAAGGAAAGAACAGCCATAGAGGGTGTGAGGGAGAACCAAACTCCAAGAGGGGAGGCCAAATTATCCTGACCTTGCACAATTGTGACACCAACGCGTAGATCGAGAAGAGAGGAACGCGTATATACCAACATCACCAACGGATCAGACCATCACATTCGAGGCAAGTGTTTATTACTTGCTTTCTTTTAACAATAATCATGCTCATGTTAGTGTAGGTGAAATTAATCATGATTTACATGTTAATTGGGTGAAAATTGGAGATTTAAATTATGATTAAGGACTGGGTTAATTAGTGGTTGGAATTCCTTCATGTATGTAGAGGATTAATCACGAAATTGAATTACATATTGATGAACGAATCTGAATTGATTAGGTTCTTTAATTGAAATTTGGAAACTAGGGTTCGTATGAATTAATTTGGGGATTTTATATAGTTTTGATGATTAAGGACGAATTAATGACCCTAGGATGATAGTGATGTTATATAAACTGCTATGGCTTAATTGGGATTGATGATGAGGTGTTGGGTGATAAAATCTTAGAGGTTTTTGGGATAAAAAAAATGGGGAAAAATGCTAGAAATCTGGGAACGAAGACAAACAGAGACATCTCGCGCGAAGTCGTTCGCGAGAGATAGGGATCTCGCGCCAAGTCGTTCACGCGACATCTCATTCTAGTTCGAGCGAGATCGATTTCTGGTTCAAGCGACAACTCATCTAGTTCGAGCGATAGAGAAATTTTTTGGGGATTTTCATTGAGTTTAAATTTGGGTTTACCGATTTCCTAGAGTTAGAGAAAGTGTCCGATAATAAATTTAAGCAAGAATGGATTTCGAGAAAAGTATGTGAGGCTTAATACTTTAATTATTTCGGTATAGAAAGAATGTACCTTGGAGATTACGAGAGATATAGTAATCTAAATATTTAAACTATACGTATTGATGAGATTAAAATACGTATGAGGAGTGTATATGTAGGTTGGGGAAATATCTATAAATTTTAATAGGACGTGTGTATGCCTATTATGCGATATTATTGCTAAGAGCACTAATGGCTGATAACCCGGGGGTGAAAGAATCTTATAGTTAAGCGCACTAATGAGTGACAACTCCGGGGAGGGGGGGGCAGAGACTCTATTGTTAAGCGTACTAATGGGTGATAACCCGGGGGTACAAGGATGATTATTGTTAGGCGCACTAATGGGTGATAACCCGAGGGTGTTGGATTATTATTGATAGGTGCATTAATGGGTGTTAACCCGGGGATGCAGGATTCTCTTTATAGGCGCACTAATGGGTGATAACCCGGGGGTGCTGGATTATTATTGATGGGTGCATTAATGGGTGCTAACCAGGGGATGCAAGATTTTCTTGATAGGTGCACTAATGGGTCTTAGCCCGGGGGTGCAGGATTAGTATATATATATATATATATATGAACTTGTGAATATTTTTACTGTGTGAAATTAGTAGATGATTAGGCATAAATTCTTCCTAATTTTTCCCGTGATTTAGTTACTTTTAGCACCTCAAACAACATAATTGAGTTGGATTTATCTCATAACTGTGCTACTGACTGATCCTAATGAGTACACCGAGTTTTTGGTATTTTGTAGTGATTTTGCAGGTATTTGATGTCAAGAAACGAAAGAAGGAAATCGGTAGAATCAAGAAAGAAAGAAGGAAAGGTCTCAAAGGCAAAAGTTTAATTTATACATGGAATTCGGATGAGGTACCTAAAGATAAGTTGAAGACATCTCATTCACGAGCACAAAGGAAGAAACGGCACCTCAATCGGAATCCCAGAACAAAAGTTATGAGCAGTCGAAGAGGAACAATAAAGTCAAATAGCCGGACCGGTCCGCCCCTACCCTGGACCGGTCCGCCTTGCCAAACTCCAGAAGACACCGGATCGCATGCAAACCGAAGGAGGCAAAATAAAAAGAACCAGTCCGCCCCCGGACCGGTCCTCCCCAAAATAAAAAGAACCGATCCGCCTTGGTGGCAAACCGGTCCGCCGAAGACCCGGACCGGTCCGGTCTTCGAGATTTGAAAATCTTTTCTCTTCCTAAAAATACTCCTAGTGCAGCTGACTTCCGATATTGTTGTAGGGTATAAAAGACCCGATTTAGTATTGTTATAGACACGGAGAATTAGTAGGTTTTTCTTCTTCTTTTCCAGAAACCCTAGCTTAGTTAATATTTTCAGATTTATTTCAAGGATTGAAGATTTTATTTAGTGATTTCTGTGAGTATATGTTTCTTTCATTGTTTCACTTATTGCTT
This sequence comes from Sambucus nigra, assembly GCA_949130495.1. Classification (NCBI taxonomy): domain Eukaryota; kingdom Viridiplantae; phylum Streptophyta; class Magnoliopsida; order Dipsacales; family Adoxaceae; genus Sambucus; species Sambucus nigra. Next base: position 172,956,623 of record OX422222.1, on the reverse strand, counting down.
GGATAATATTAGTGAGTAATTTTTAGTTCTAATTCTTTTCTGCATCTAATCATTATTTTCCTTAGAGTAATTATGAGTTCGTGCACATTAATCCTTGTTTCTATTCTTTTCAACATGTTAGGCTAGATTTCCCAAGGCCGGGATGCATGAACCCAACCTGATGTGTTAGTGCGTGTGTATAAAATTAACCCAATAAATTTAATGATTGACCTTGATCGTATTGCGTAGTTGCACAACGATTGTAGATCTTTATATCTCGTTTGCCTCTGGGTACTCGTGATGATTTAGAGTGCAATTCGAATGCTACTATCGCGATATTGATTTACTCATCCTCAGATTAAGTATGACGCGAGCTTGAACCTCGTATACGTAATTCTTGGGAGTAATAAATTTCGGGTCAAATCAATCAGATAAATTTAAGATTAGTATTATATCCGCACTACACTAGGGTTGGGGGATTGTATTCCCGTCCTGTTTTTCTCATCTCATAGTTTAAAGTTTTAAAATAGTTTCAGTCATATTTTAAGTAATTTAGTGTAGTTGCACTTTTCATAATTTCATATTTGCACGTAGTTTAATCATTCCCAAAATCAAATCATTTTTCCTTTATTTTTAGAGTCAAAGTTAGGATTCCTCCGTCTTTTTCCGTCGTCACAACTTCGTTTTCCTTTTTCCCCGAGGATCGATACCCGACTTGTCGGATTATTACTTGAGCGACAGGCTTGCACTTGAGCCTAGAGTGAACGCATTTCTGAGACACATTTTCAGTCGCGTCAAGTTTTTGGCGCCGTTGCCGGGGAATTAGGTAGACATAGGATTAGATCGATTCAATCCAAAGCTTTGACCAAAAATGTCAAAAATCCAAAAAAAAAACATAAAAAAATTTAAAAAGCACAAAAAGATTCACCATCATCTCTCCTAAGCTTTATTGCAAAATTCTGAAACCACTCCCACACCCCATAATAATCCAACCAACATTCACGAAAATCCAATTGTTGAGTATAATCCTGATAGTCCCCACACTCCAAACGCCCCACAGTTCTGGATCCCACCTCCCACACCGTCGCACTCAGTCTCCGATAACACTCCATTTTCCTTCTTAGGACACACTTCGAGCACGCCCAGTGAGAACACCGAGTCAATAAGTGAGGAAGATATCACAACACGGCAGTGCACCAGCCGGTGAGGAAGAGCCCCCATACCGTCCGATTAGAGAATTCTTATATCCCGAGCGTACTGTCACTCCGGGATGCATTATACTCCCGTATAATGTCGGACAATTCCGTTTCAAAAATAGGATGATCCAGATGCTACCGCATTACCACGGTATGGATTCTGAAAAGCCATACCTCCATATTAGGGAATTTGAGGACGTGTGTGATACTCTCAATGATCAAACCTGCACACAAGAGGTAATCCGTCTCAAACTCTTCCCTTTCTCGCTCAAAGATAAAGCTAAGGCCTAGCTATGATCTTTACCTCCAAGCTCGATTACATCCTGGAATGAGCTACAGTCGAAATTTCTCAAGAAATTCTTCCCACCACATTGAACAATCTCCATAAAGGCTCAAATTCAAGCATTCAGACAAGCTGAAAATGAGCCATTCCATCGATGTTATGAACGTTTCAACGAGTTAGTTGCTTCATGCCCCCATCATGGATTTGATTCAGCGCAAGTCATCTCTTTTATCTATAATGGGTTGAATCTTAACTCCAAACAACTTGTTGAAATAATGGGAAGTGGTCCGTTTATCGATTTAGATGCCCAGGATGCTGAGCTTCACTTGAGGTATGTCGCCGAGACTACCCAATCCTGGGACACTTCTGATCCCAACACTCAAAATCGAAATAGACAAGCGACCACCACTCCGTCAGCATCCGGCCCATTCCATGTAGATAAGAATTCTATAACGGATAGCCGATTAGAGACTCTTGAGATAGGATTTCGAGATCTGTGCGAGATATATGGAAAAGGACCAGCTGGACCCATTCCAAACCCAGTTGTAAAGGTGTGTGCTATTTGTGAGGCGGGACATTCAACTGAGGAATGTCTGACGATACCCGCCTACAAAGCAATGCTTCAAGAGCAAGTTAGTGGTGTAGGAGGTTTTAAGGGTAATTTCGGTGCCCCGCACGGGAATTCATACAACCCTTCATGGAAAAATCACCCCGGTTTTAGCTATGGGCAACAACATGCCGCAATGAACCCTCCTTCGCATGTTGCTCCTCCTCCACAACACTTTCAACAAGATCCACACATGCAAGGACATGTGCAAGCACCGCCACCTCAAGGAAATTATATCCCGCCACAGCGGAGAACTCTCGAGGATACCATGAATCAATTCATCGCAAGCCAGACGACAACCAATGCCAAATATGATCGTCTGATTGGCGACATAAATGCGAATCTGTCTAAAATACAATTCTCATTGAGTGTTCAAGAGAAGGGCAAGTTTCCTGCCCAAGGCCAACGACCCCCCCAAGGTCAACCTAGCGTTAGCTCCACCTCCACCTCCACTGAACATCAGGAGCAATGTCAAGCTGTAACCACTCTTCGTAGTGGGAGAGTTGTTGATTTATCACCTCCCCCATCCGACACAATGAAAGCCAAGGAGATTTCGCCCGGCACGAAAGAGGCCGAAGATGTCCCCTTGAATGAGAGTGACCAAGAAGCTGCTAGTGGGCCAGAGGTAGTAGTGAAACCGCCTTCCGCGGCACCGTTTCCTCAAAGGTTGATTCCCTCCCACAAAGGAAATCCCCATGATGACGTGCTAGAAGTGCTAAAGCAGGTCAAGCTTAATTTACCCTTCCTTGAGGCCATTAAACAAATTCCAGTGTATGGCAAAGTTATCAAAGACCTGTTGACGGTTAAGAGAAAGATGAAAGTGAAGAAGAACTTCTTTCTAGCACAAAATGTGAGCTTCATCCTACTAAATGAACTCCTGCCTAAATTCAAAGATCCCGGTGCACCCACCATATCCTGCATCATTGGGGAGAATAAAATTGAAAAAGCCTTACTTGACTTGGGAGCAAGCGTAAATATACTCCCTTACTCCATTTATAGGCAACTTGACTTGGGCGACCTCAAGCCCACGAAGGTCACTCTCCAATTAGCGGATCGAACAGTCCCACGAGGTATAGTCGAGAACGTGATCGTTCAAGTTGACACTTTCTACTTTTCGGTGGATTTTATCATTTGGGACACGGAGCCCTCCTTCCACTCGAGTAATCATGTTCCCATCATCCTTGGGCACCCTTTCCTATCTACGGCTAACGCAATCATCAATACTAGGAATGGGCGAATGCAACTCACATTTGGGAACATGACCTTGGAAACCAACATCTTCCACATAGCCCAAAATATAGGGGAGGAAGACGATCTTCACGCGGTGAGCCTCATAGATGAGATAGTAGAGGAGTACTTTGAGGAGAATTACTGTGGCGACGCTTTAGAATCCTGTTTAGCGGTGAGACACGAGAGTGAGGGGACGTACACCGCCTTCGAGAGGGAAGTTGAAGAGTTGAGCGAGCGACTCGATGAGAGTAAGTCGGACGAGGACGTGAAAGGGGTTAATTGGGTTTCTAGATTCGAGGAATTACCTCCGAGGGATACACATATGGTTCCCTCCAGTGAAAAATTCCCAACCCTCGAGTTAAAGAAACTTCCCTCCCATATTAAATATGCATATCTAGGAGAGGATGAGACATTTCCTGTTGTTATCTCCTCTAGCCTAAATGAAGGACAGGAGGGTAAATTATTGAAAATTCCGAGGAAGCACCAAAGTGATTTTGGTTGGTGCATAACTGATTTGAAGGGTATAAGTCCTTTAATTTGCACTCATAAGATCCATATCGAAGAGGATGTCAAACCTTCTAGAGAAATGCAAAGAAGACTGAATCCCAACATGAAAGAAGTTGTGAGAACCGAAATAATCAAATTGTTGGATGCCGAGATTATCTACCCAATCTCGGATAGCAAGTGGGTAAGCCCTATTCAAGTCGTCCCGAAGAAGTCGGGTATGACTGTGATTGAGAATGCCAAGGGAGAGCTAATTCCCCAAGGTACCACCACCGGGTGGCGCGTTTGCATTGATTACCGGAAACTCAATGCGGGAACCAGGAAAGACCATTTCCCATTGCCATTTATTGATCAAATGCTTGAAAGAGTAGCGGGCCACCCTTACTATTGCTTCCTTGATGGTTATTTCGGGTATAACCAAATTGAGGTAGATGTACTTGACCAGGAGAAGACGACCTTCACTTGCCCTTTTGGCACGTTTGCCTACAAACGTATGCCATTTGGCTTGTGTAATGCACCTGCAACCTTTTAAAGGAGCATGTTGAGCTTATTTAGCGACATGGTCGAGAGAGGACTCGAAGTGTTCATGGACGATTTCAGCGTTTTTAGCACCTCTTTTGATCATTGTCTAGACAAACTGGAAAAAGTACTTACCCGATGCGTGGAAAAGAACTTAGTGCTGAATTGGGAGAAGTGCCATTTCATGGTCACCGAGGGAATAGTTCTTGGCCACATTGTATCATCCAATGGAATAGAAGTTGATAGGGCACAGATAGATGTCATAGCTGACCTTCCCCCAACGAAATCGCTGAAGGACGTGCGCTCCTTTTTGGGCCACGCGGGGTTTTATCGAAGGTTCATTAAGGACTTTAGCGCCATCGCTAGGCCCTTAAGCAACTTACTCATGAAGGACGCCCCATTTGAGTGGATGGAAGCATGCCAAAGCTCTTTTGACAAATTGAAGAACATGCTTGTGTCCGCTCCCATCATGCAAGTTCCGGACTGGTCCTTACCATTCAAACTTATGTGTGATGCCAGCGATTATGCGATCGGGACTGTTTTGGGCCAACGAAAAGATAAGCAAGCTCATGTCATCTACTACGCTATCCGGACTCTTACCGGACCTCAACTCAATTTTTCGACCACGGAGAAAGAGTTACTAGCGGTAGTCTTTGCCCTTGATAAGTTCCGATCATATCTCATTGGTTCTCCTATTACTGTTTTCACCGACCACGCGGCTTTAAAATATCTACTTGCGAAGAAAGACGCCAAGTCGCGCCTCATAAGGTGGATCCTACTCCTACAAGAGTTCAATCTCTCCATCAAAGATAAGAAAGGAGTAGAAAACGTCGTTGCCGACCATTTATCTCGGCTTTCGTCCGACGTACCTAGTGATCCCGTACCCATAGACGAACATTTTCCGAATGAGCAGCTTTTCGCTACCTCTTCGTATCCCTGATTTTCGGACATAGTAAACTATCTTGTCACGGGTGCCATCCCTCCCGACTGGACACCGCAAGATAAGAAGCGGTTTCTTACTTGGTCGCGCATGTTCTTTTACGATGATCCATTCCTTTTTAAATACTGTGCATACCAAATCATCCGACGTTGTGTACCGGAAGACAAAATCCCAAAATTCATCCAGTTTTGTCATTCGGAAGCTTGTGGAGGCCGCTTTTCGATGAAAAAGACAGTCGCTAAAATTCTGCAATGCGGCCTCTATTGGCCCACAATCTTCCGGGATGTGAACGATGCTTGCAAATCATGCAATAGGTGTCAACGGATGGGAGCCATTACTCGATGAGACATGATGCCTCTTACCCCTATACTCATCATTGAGATATTCGACTGTTGGGGTATTGACTTCATGGGTCCGTTCCCTCCATCCTTTGGTTTCCTATACATCCTCGTCGCGGTAGACTACGTTTCTAAATGGGTGGAAGCTATAGCTACCAAGACTAATGACAACAAAGTGGTGATAAAGTTCTTGCAGGAACACATACTTTCCTGCTTCGGTGCACCGAAAGCAATAATTAGCGATAATGGTACGCACTTTTGCAATAGGCCATTCGAGAAGCTCATGAGAAAGTATGGCGTTGTTCACCAGGTTGGAACGACTTATCACCCACAAACGAATGGGCAGACCGAATTAGCGAATCGAGAAATCAAGAACATTCTCTAAAAGACCGTCAATCCTACTCGGAAAGATTGGTCACTTAGATTAAACGATTCGCTATGGGCCTATCGTACCGCATACAAGAACCAACTAGGCATGTCCCCTTTCCGCTTTGTGTATGGAAAACCTTGCCATCTTCCTGTTGAGCTCGAACACAAGGCGTATTGGGCGATTAAGCAATTTAATTATGCCATAGACAAGGCCGGTGAAGCCCGCAAGCTTCAATTGAATGAGTTAGAAGAACTACGCAATGATGCGTATGAGAATGCCAAAATTTCGAAAGAGAGGATGAAACTCGCTCATGATAGCATCATTCGATGAAAAGAGTTTATCCCCGGGCAAAAAGTTCTCCTCTACAACTCTCGGCTTCACCTCTTCCCATGCAAGTTGCGGTCACGTTGGTCTGGCCTATTCGTCGTGAAGAATGTTTTCCCCCATGGAGCTGTTGAACTAGACGATTTAAAAGGGGGAAATACATTCAAAGTGAATGGACAGCGCCTAAAGCCATATCTAGAGGCGTGTGTAGAAGAAGTCGACACCGTCTGGTTGTTGGACCCCGTTTACGGGGTTGAGTGAGCTGTTGAAGTGAGGTCGTCGCACCCCCGACGCGTATGGGGTGAGAGTCATGTGTGTGAGAGTCGTGTGTGTTTTGAGAGTCGTTAGGACCTGGTTTCGTTCAGGAGAAGCATTCGTGTGTTTTGGGAATTCTGAGTCAAAGGGTATTGACCAGTGAAATCAAGAGGGTCTTTGGTTCAATTGTATAGAGAGGATATCGGGAACGTGAAATTTTTTTACAGAAGAGAGCTCAAAACCGAAGGAGAAGAAGTCCAGCCCACAAACCCTGGGGCGGACCAATTCTTTTTTTTAGGCGGACCGGTCCGACCCCGGACCGATTCCTTTTATTTTTAAAGGAACCGATCCACCTGTCGAGGATTTGAAAAGTCAAAAGGCCGGACCGGTCCGCCCCTACCCCGGACCAATCCGCCTTCTGCAGACCTGTCTTCTCCCCTTCCCAAGATTCACCCCCCCTTTCCCCCCAATCCCATTCATTCCCTCCAATCCATTTTTCCTCTTCCCAAACCCAACATTTCCCTCCCAAATTCATCCCCTTTTCCCTCCAAACCCCTTCCCTCCAAAACCAACCCCTCCCCTCCCCTTTCCACTATAAATACACCTCCAATCCTCCCTTTCTCATCACACCTTCAACCCAAATACTCTCTTCTTCCTCTCTAGTTTTTTAAGCAACACTTCCCTCCTATTTCCATGGCACCCCGTGTTGCCCCCACCAAATACGACTCCACCGTGATCCACCCCTCCGGTCACGGCGAATACCGCTCCCGCCAAGAGGAGCGATGGTGCGCTCAATACTTCGTTTTGGGCCGCAAACTCCATATGGAGCGCGCGGTCCAATGGGAAGCCCTGTCCAACTCCGTCACCGCCCTTTTCAAGGCCCGGGGCTGGTGCCGTTTCCTCAACCAACCTCATAAAGTGGTTTGGGCAACCGAAGTTCGCTCATTCTATGGAACACTCGTCCGGACGGGCCAATTAGAGGCCGAAGCTTTCGTGGATGGGACTCCCATACCCTTTTCTTTGGCCCGTCTCACGGCCAAGTTGGCCGAGTTTGATGTCCCGGATGTCCAAGAATTTACTTATCCCCAAAACGTCCCCCCGGTCGACAAGGAAATTATCATGGCCCGCATTGCACCGAACGTGGCTTGGACGGGGCAAAACGTCGCCGTTGGACACCTCAACGAGAAGGCGCGCCTTACATTTCTGATTGTGTGCGCCAACCTATTACAAACGTCCAATGACTCTGCCATGCGGCCTTGGCAAGCTACCTTGACATATCATCTCTTCGACCCCCAAACTTCCATCCATTTGGGCCGCACATTATACGCGGACATCATTAACGCGTCCTTAGATGAGAAGGGCGTCGCCCCACTTCCTTATGCCCGATTGATCACGTCCATCCTTAAGGATGCTGGCATAGAGGTGCCGAGCGACCATACGCGCCTCCCCGGTCCTTTCGGACAAGGGACCCGCATCAAAAGCGCCAAATAGCTATCCGTCCTCCGGGCTAGGCGGGGTGATGATGTCGAAGAGGAGGCTGCCTCGTGCGATAACGAGGAAGACGTAAGGCAGCTGGTGAGGACATTGAGATGGGGGATCTTGGTCCGGATGAAGAATCGGCGGACGAGGAGGACGACCCAGATTTCGAGTGGGAGGGCACGGACCTATCCGCGCGTATGTCGACGCTCGAGACCAACTTCAACACCTTTCAGACCAACTACGAGCGCGACATGAGCATCGTTCTCCGCTTCCAAGCGGACATCTATCGGCGCATCGGGGATCCTAATGAGCCACTACCTTCCTACTACCAGAACCCCTATGACCCCAACGCACCCGGTTCCTCCCATCCCCCACCCCGGTGAAGCTTTATATGGTGTTGGCAGTTTTTTCTTTATTTTTCCCTGTTCACAGTTGTATGTTTTCCCCTGCACATGTAACACAGTCCTGTTGTAATAAAAACTGCATTTTCTCTATTTGTTTGTTTTATTTTTCCGCACTTTTTATTCGCTTTGAGTTAGATTTTAGTCCTTTTTGCTTGAGGACAATGCAAAAGTCTAAGTTAGGGGGGGTCACAAGTGCGTATTTCTAAAACTTCACAAATTTTCCAAAATGCCCAGAAATTTCCAAAAAAATCATAAAATTTTGAAAAACCCAAAAATATTTTTTGTTCAAAATAAATAAAAATTGGAATTCAAAATTTTCAAAAGTATCATTAAAAGTCAAATTGAAGTCTCAAGTTGTAAAATTCAACGTAGACAAAGCCAAAATTGACCAAAGATGGAAATTGAACGAAAGTTGACGACTTAACGAATAAGTGTGGAGATTAACAAACCCGGTGAGATTCGAGCCTATCACGTGTTGCGAGTTTTTAAATCAATCCGAGTTAATTGTTAACTCAACGTTCTTTTCAGCGCCTAAAAAGTTGTCAAGGATCTCAACCCGTTCATTTTGATCGATTTTGAAAAATGTGTGTAATATTGCTTTAAAAAAAAAACGTGTCATACTGATCTCTAAACTTAAATTCATCTCGAAGCGCATATGGTAACACAATTGGCATTTTGGGCAATGAAGTAGGCCCTCGTTTGTCACCAAAAAATATTGGCCAGAGAAAGTAGCAAAAAAATTACCCCTTTTGTAACCCAATTTGAGCCAAACAAGTTGTCCCTTTCGTTTGATAACCCAAAAAAAAAACCAAATATCCGGAATTGTGAAAAATGAGAAAATTCAGAATTTAAGTTCGAAAAGTGCATAAAAAGGGGCAAGAAAAAAAATAAAGATGCTCAACTAAAATATTCAAAAAAAAAAAAAAAAATTTTTTTTTTGAGCAATAGCCAAAAAAAAAAAAAAAAAAAAACACAAATGGACATCATTAATGACTTTTCCAATTCCAACCTTCCCGACAATTGTCATTTTACCCCATATACCTTAAAACCCGAAAAAGTCCTAACCGAGTCTAAATTGCGAAATTGGTTACCGCGTGGAGAGCTAATACACCAAAAGATAATATAAGAGATTGAATGCGCGAAAAAGAGGCAATGTTCCCGTTTTTAAAACCGTAACCCATTGACGAGATCCTATCATTCTGTAATTTCCGTCATTCTACTTGTATGCGTGACTTTGCACCCATTATATTTACTCTTTATATCATGCATACCGCGAGAATAGCCATAATTCGAGAGATTCGTTTGTGAGAGCATTCCGTGAGAAATTGAAATCAAAACGAATTTTCGGATAAGTAACGTAATGATCATTCAGTGGAAATTGGCGATTATATTTCTGGCTACGCACACACACACACTACGGGTTGAGACTTGTAAATATGACTTGATGATGACTATTTTCTGGAAAAGTTTGAATTGCACAATTTTTGCGTATTTTGAATTATCTTTGAGTCGAATTTTGTGGGTATATTCACTACAAACCCTCACGAGACAACACTCGTCCTACTAGGGTGACCTAGGGGTTTAAAGGCTTGTTGCATACGCTAAATGCAATTGCTCGACCGCGAAAAAGGTATTTTATCCCAATAAAATGATTTTCAAAGAGTTGAGCCACGCTAGGATTCTTTTACATTGCTCGGGACGCGCAAAGTTCAAAGTTAGGGGGGTTTGATTAGGCATAAATTCTTCCTAATTTATCCCTTGATTTAGTTACTTTTAGCACCTCGAACAACGTAATTGAGTTGGATTTATCTCATAACTGTGCTACTGACTGATCCTAATGAGTACACCGAGTTTCTGTTATTTTGTAGTGATTTTGCAGGTATTTGATGTCAAGAAACGAAAGAAGGAAATCGGTAGAATCAAGAAAGAAAGAAGGAAAGGTCTCAAGGTCAAAAGCGTAATTTCTACACGGAATTCGGATGAGTTAACTTAAGAGAAGTTGAAGACATCTCATTCACGAGCACAAAGGAAGAAACGGCACCTCAATCGGAATCCCGAAACAAAAGTTATGAGCAGTCAAAGAGGAACAAAGAAGTCAAATAGCCGGACTGGTTCGTCCCTACCCCGGACCGGTCCGCCTTGCCAAACTCCAGAAGACCCCGGATTGCATGCAAACCGAAGGAGGAAAAATAAAAAGAACCGGTCCGCCCCAAAATAAAAAGAACCGATCCGCCTTGGGGGCAGACCTGTCCGCCTAAGACCCGAATCGGTCCGGTCTTCGAGATTTGAAAATCTTTTCTCTTCCTAAAAAGACTCCTAGTGCAGCTGACTTCCGATATTGTTGTAGGGTATAAAAGACTCGATTTAGTATTGTTATAGACACGGAGAATTAGTAGGTTTTTCCTCTTCTTTTCCAGGAACCCTAGCTTAGTTAATATTTTCAGATTTATTTCAAGGATTGAAGATTTTATTTAGTGATTTTTGTGAGTATATGTTTCTTTCATTGTTTCACTTATTGCTTGGATAATATTAGTGAGTAATTTTTAGTTCTAATTCTTTTCTGCATCTAATCATTATTTTCCTTAGAGTAATTATGAGTTCGTGCACATTAATCCTTGTTTCTATTCTTTTCAACATGTTAGGCTAGATTTCCCAAGGCCGGGATGCATGAACCCAGCCTGATGTGTTAGTGCGTGTGTATAAAATTAACCCACTAAATTTAATGATTGACCTTGATCGTATTGCGTAGTTGCACAACGATTGTAGATCTTTATATCTCATTTGCCTCTGGGTACTCGTGATGATTTAGAGTGCAATTCAAATGCTACTATCACGATATTGATTTACTCATCCTCAGATTAAGTATGATGCGGGCTTGAACCTCGTATACGTAATGCTTGGGAGTACTAAATTTTGGGTCAAATCAATCAGATAAATTTAAGATTAGTATTATATCCGCACTACACTAGGATTGGGGGATTGTATTCCCGTCCTGTTTTTCTCATCTCATAGTTTAAAGTTTTAAAACAGTTTTCAGTCATATTTTAAGTAATTTAGTGTAGTTGCACTTTTCATAATTTCATATTTGCACGTAGTTTAATCATTCCCAAAATCAAATCATTTTTCCTTTATTTTTAGAGTCAAAGTTAGGATTCCTCCGTCTTTTTCCGTCGTCACAACTTCGTTGTCCTTTTTCCCTTAGGATCGATACCCGACTTGTCGGATTATTACTTGAGCGACAGGCTTGCACTTGAGCCTAGAGTGAACGCATTTCTGAGACACATTTTCAGTCGCGTCAGTAGACTTGGTAATAATAATAAACATTACATTGCGCCAAGTGGTCTTAACCTAAGGGTACAGGATTAGTGTGTATATATATGGATGATGAGACTATATACATATGTATGAGTGTACTTGGGGTAATTTTCTACTTTATGAGAATAGTAGATAAATGGAAATGAGAAATAAAATAATATTAGTGGATAAAAGATTAACCATTCAAACGGTGAATAATGAAACTTAGCATGTGAGATAAACTATCTGAATAGCGTATTGTATGGGCGATACGGGAATACTACTAGTGAGCATAGTTAGTATTAGTATGGTTTCTGACTAGTTAGACTGGGTGGTATAACTAGGGGGAGATTAGATGTACGTTAGGCGTGCACAATAGATGAGAGGTGAGAAACTCATGTGAGAGTTCGATAACTAACATGCGTATAAGACTTGTTTTAAGAACCAGTTTTAAATACTTGCTAAATCATTTTTACACCTCGGGCTCTGACCCGTTTCTTGTATTCCTTCTCTCTTTTGCTATATATATATATATATATATATATATATATATATATATATGTATTAGTACAGGTGCCTAGCCACAGGGACACCGGTTCTAGATACTTGGATGGTTTGCCGAGCTGTAGCTGTTGTGGAATTTGCGAGTCATTGAGATTAGACGCTTCTCTCATTTTATTCAGTTCCCAGTTCAGATGCTTCAGTTCGGGCATATGTCTCCCATCCTCATTAGTGGGATTGTACTCAGTTCGTTTGTAGTTCTTTTTTGTTGGATTGAGTATTTATTTTGGTTTGGAGTTTTGAACTGGGAGGTTTTACCGAGTCTTATTTATTTCAGTACATGATTCATGTTCAATATTTATTATTTTCCTATGTGTGGTGAATGGTTTATATTTTAAGATTGAATGAAAATGGATTTACTTGGTTTTACTAAAATTGGAATGGTTTTGACACCTAGCTTAATTTTATATTAGGTGATTAATATGTTAAAAAGTTTTTCGACAGTGATGCTAAGAATGAACCAATCGAATATTCTGCTTTAAATTGGTACATGACTGATCACCCTTTATTTAATTGGGCGGGGTGTCACAGAACCGTAATTAAGAGCTTTAGACCCAAATAGAGAACCTGAGGAAACAACACTCTGAGGAATTTTATCTCTGAACAAGAGTGGCGAGGAGGCTATTAAGTCTCTGAACAACACTTACTCAACGGAAATTATTGGGAAATTGAAGGAGGCTGTTGACAGTAAAATCTCCGAGGCTTAGATGTAGGTAGTTGAGACTTACAAGTCCTCTGAGGAGTTCCTGGGCTACAGTCTGCAGTACCTTGAAATAGGTTATCACATTAGTTGCCTGTGGGCAACTATGAAGTTCCCAGAGATTGCTTATTTGTCTGATCAACTAAAGACTTTCAGCCTAAACAATTCTCTGGCTATGATAACTTTAGCACAGGTTGAGGGGCCGACGTTGGATAATGAGCCCACATTTCATACTACAAACCTAGTTGACGAGACTGAGCCTGCCGATGATCATGAAGCCAACAGTACTGCGACTGGGGATGTGTCGGCTCTTGGAGAAGTTGAGGACCCAAATGCTGAAGAGGCGAACCCCTAGGCTTAGTTCTTCTCAACTTCTCTTTTTTTGGCAGCCGCTTTTGTTTTGACGCCCTCTCTTCATTGTAAAACCTTATGTCTACATGACAATTATTTGTAATTTACCAGTAACATTGTATCTATTCTTGAACACTTATCACTTTATGTTTACGAATAAAAAATGCCTCTGATCATTTGCTATCATATTCTGAATGGATGACTAGCATTTATGATTTGCCCATATTTATTTTTCATGCATGCTTCTTTCCGTTGTATAATCAAGTAACCATAAGATGATTTATAACCTTAATATCACCAAGTAACTGAATAATTCCAACATCGTCCTATTTTTATACGAGCTAGATGCAAACAACATGTTTCATATTTTGAAGATCGTTTCTTTCTCGATAGAGCGATTTCAATCCATCAAATTATGGTGTTATATCACAAGTCCCCTCTCGTTATTTTGAGAGTGTATGGATGACAATCATCTCGTCTATGAACTATCGTCCCGACCGAGAGGTTTCATCCACCAAATTAATGATGTTTAAAATGAACCACATCTAAGTGATTTTACTCCCTCTCGGTGTTATTAAGAGTCCATGGACGAGGTCAACCCTGCCTGGACTCTCATATCACCGACAACAAGTTAAAGCTACTCCACACGAATGATGTTTTATAGCTTAAGATGGGTTAGATATATACAAGCAACAATCATTCAAACAACAGACAAGGTAAGAGAAAACACTTGAAAGTTTTATTCATAATCTGATTTTCATATTACATGAACAAATGATACTAAAATGAAATTGCTAAGAAACAAACAAAGTTAAAATGAACCTTTTAACATAACTCTTACAGGTAGTACTTCTTGAGATGGTTGACGTTCCATGGGTTGGAGAATGGATCTCCATATAAATTTCCCAGCCGATACGTTCCTGGAACCAATTCTTTAACCACCCTATAAGGACCATGCCAGTTAGGATGAAGCTTGTTGGGCTTCTGCCATGACTTCTTCAGGACGAGGTCTCCTACTGCCAGTGGCCGGGCCTTCACCCTTTTATTATAAAACTTTTATGTTCTTTGCTAATATGCTGCTTGCCTAACCTTATAATCTTATCTTCGTTCCTATATAAGGTCCAAATACAGTGTCCTCTTTGCCACATTTGCTTCGGGTCGTATGTTTAAACTCTATGGATTGGGAGATCTATCTCTATCGGCACTACAACTTATGAGCCATAGGCTAGCATGAATGGAGTTTCCCCTGTTAGAGTCTTCTCTGTCATCATATATGCCCATAATACGACATATACCTCCTCAACCTATATCCCTTTGGCATCTTCCAACTTCTGCTTGATTCCATAAAAAATGGTTCTGTTCATAACCTCTATTTGCCCATTGGACTGGGGTCGGCCTGGAATTGAAAAGAACTGTTTGATGCCGACTTGCTCACAGTACTTTTCAAGGGAGATGTTTTTAAATTGCTTCCCATTATCAGAGATCAGAGTGTTTGGTAGGCCGTAGCTACAAATGATGTTCTTTCATATAAACTGAAAGGTTTTCTTCTCCATGATCATGATCATTGCCTCAACCTCTACCCATTTGATAAAATAGTTAATAGCTACGATTAGATAGCAGTAGTTATTCATAACCCTTAAATAAGGGTCCTACTAAATCAATCCCCCAAACTGTAAATGGCCATGGTGATGTGATAGAGGTAATGGGTTGATGAGGTTGATGGGGAGTGGTGGTAAACCTTTGGCATTTATCGCATTTCTTCACATATGCAGTTGCATCTTTGGTCAACGTCGGCCACCAAAATCCTTGAGTAATGATCCACTTTGCTAATTACCTCCCTCTGATATGGCTGGAGCAAGATCCATCGTGCACATTTTTCAAAATATACTCTACCTCAGATGGGTGAACACATCTGAGTAGAGGGAGTAGGAACCCTTTCTTATATGAAATGTCTCCTACAATGGAGAATTTAACCGCTTTGTACCTTAGCTTTTTCTTCTTAGCTCTAGAAGCGAGCAACTCTCCATCCATGATATACCGAACAATGGGATCCATCCAAGAGGCTGCCAAATTCAAGTTCAAATAAAATTCTGTTGTACAGTTTCCTCTTCAACGGTCGACAGATGTAAGATCTCTATCGGTTCCAACCTTTGGATTTCTGTTCTTATAACGGAGGCTAACCTTGCCAAATCATCGGCTCGACTGTTGTCGAGATGAGGTATCCTCTTTAACTTTTCTTATTTGAAACTCTTCAGTGTTGCTTTCACCCTTTCTTGGTATTTGGCCATTCTATCGTCCTTGGCCTCATATACCCCCAAAATTTGATTTATAACTAACCTGGAATCACTATAGACCAAGAGCTGGCCGACATTAATTACCCGGGCAAGAAAGAGACCTGCTGGGAGGGCTTCACACTCTGACTCAT
This sequence comes from Sambucus nigra, assembly GCA_949130495.1. Taxonomy (NCBI): domain Eukaryota; kingdom Viridiplantae; phylum Streptophyta; class Magnoliopsida; order Dipsacales; family Adoxaceae; genus Sambucus; species Sambucus nigra. The sequence continues at coordinate 172,940,864 of OX422222.1, read as the reverse complement.
TATTGGAAGCTTTGTAGATGAATCTCAGTGCCTATTCAATATAGATCCCGTCTGGGGCCGACATAATTAACCCTGCTCCGCTCCCTGCTTCACATGAGGAACCATTGACATACAAGCTCCATACTGTACCCTCTTTTAAAAAATTACCCTCTTCTAAAGATTCATTCTTAAAGAGGTATAGTTTTTCCTCGTTCTCATGCACCTTACTTCTAACTAAACTCGGCTCGACCTCAATCGAGGGAATATATATTGGCTCACAAGTTGGAACCTTAATTTTTTCTGTACCAGCCTCATCCCATGTGAACTGGGCTACGAAGACTGTTAAGGCCTGCCCCTTAATAGTCATTTTTGACTGGTAGATGATATCAAATTCCCCCAACTCAATTGCTCAGGCCATCAACCTACCCGATTTCTCAAGTTTATAGATGACCTGGCTGAGGGGTGAGTCAATGAAGATGACCATGATATTTGCTTAATAGTACAGCTTCATCTTTCTTAAGGCACGGATTAGATCATATGCTAACTTCTCCATTTTGGGATATCATTGCTCTACCACTTGGAGGGCCTTGCTGTTAAAATACACTTGCTTCTGTACTCTATTTTCATATCTGACTATAGCAGCGCTTATGGTCGACTACGATAGAGCAAAATATAAATACAACTTCTCTCCTTGGGTTGGTGTAGACAGTAAGAGTGGGGAGCCTATGTAGGCCTTTAACTCTTGAAAGGCCCTATCACACTCCTCATTCCATTCAAAAGACTTTTTAAATACTTTGAAAAAAGGAAGGCACTTGTCAGTAGCTTTAGACATAAATCTGTTTAACGCTGCCACTTACCTGGTCAGCCTTTGCACATCTTTGATTGTCGCCGGACTCTTCATCTCCAATAAAGCCTTGATCTTCTCGGGGTTTGCTTCAATGCCCCTTTGGTTCACGATAAAGCCCAAAAACTTACCTGCTCCCACGCCAAAGACACACTTGGTGGGTTTAAGTTTCATCATGAACTCATCCATAGTATCAAAAGTCCTCTTAAGGTCGGCAATATGAGTGTCGGCCTTGAGACTCTTTGTCAACATTTTATTGACATAAACTTCCATCGTCTTCCCTATCTGATCCTCAAACATCTTATTGACCAACCTTTAGTATGTTTCCCCGACATTCTTCAAATCGAAGGGCATGACCTTGTAACAATAGGTCTCCTTGTCAGTTATAAAGGATGTTTTCTCTGCATTGTCCGGGTCCATGAATATCTGATTATACCCATAAAACTCATTATTTCATGGCTAGCAGTATCATTCACCATCTGGTCTATCCTCGACAAAGGGAAGCTATCTTTAGGACATGCTTTGTTCAGATCTGTAAAATTAACACACATCCTCCCTAATAAGGTCGATCTTTTCTAACTTCTTCCCCTTTTCTCGGATGACATCATATTTTCCCCCGAGAGTAGACTCTCCTTCTCAGTCTAATAGGCTTTGCATCCCCGGGTACATTGAGCTTATGGCAAAGGATCTTCGGATTGATGCCAGGCATATCTTTATGGCTCCAGGTAAAAATGATTTGCCTCTTCTTCAATCGTTTGATCAACTCTTCTTTAATTTCCTTCTTTAGGGTTTTGCCAATTTAGACAGGTTTTTTCGGTTCGTCCTCATTAAGGACGATGGATTCTACCTCCTCAGCGACCAAGCCCTTCTTTAATTTAGTCTTATCTCTAGGATCCAGGGTATCAATGTTGTACGTTGTAGTAACGCTTTTGTATGCCTCTCTCTCATCGACCGAGTTAAAATAGCATTCGAACCCCTTAACCTGGTTACCCTGCACTTCCCCTACCCCATATGGTGTCAGGAATTCAATCATTTGGTGAATCGTGGAAGGCACGACCTGAAATTCCTTGAGGGCTACTCTTCCTAAAATTATGTTGTAGGCCAAGTAGATATTTTCATCCACGACGAAGAAACTAATCTTCTTTGTGAGGCACTTCAGCCAGCAATTTACCATTCTAACTTCCATTTTATAAATCCTCAAAGGGTGTACTTTTTCCACGTTGAACCCGATAAGAGAATGATGATACGACCCTAGCCTCTTCTTGCTTAGACCTAAGACATATCATCGGTCTAACTACCTCCGTCTCTAAATTTTTTTGGAACCTCGTAACTATGCACTAGAGTGGTGATAACCAAAGGGTCATCATGCAAGGCTAGAATCCCTTTGAAATCTAGTCTAGAAAAACCTAGAATCAAAGTATTCATATCAATTTTAGTTCTTTTTACCTTCTTCGGCTCTATTGCTGCTTAATGCACTTCCTTGGGTTTTGGAGGGAGAGCCTTGGCCTCTGCTACATGTGACTTTCGATCGACAACCTCTTTTCGTCCTCTAACTAATCCTCCACATATCATCTTAACCCCAAGATAGATCGTATGAAGTCGACCTTTAGGATCAGTAATTGGGGGAGGCAAGTCCGAGTTTGCTTCATTATCATCATCATCCGAGTCATCGTCGTCTCGGCTTGCTGAAGCATCAGACTTGCACTTGTCGTTCCTCCTCTTTTGTGTGTCATCTCGGCCACCCTTATAACTTCCCTTATCAACATATTTCTCAGCTTGCCAACTTTCAGCATTCTCTTAATCTCATCCTTGAGAGCAAAAAACTTGTCGATCTTATGGCCATGGTCTTGGTGAAATTCTCACCACATGTTTCTAATCCTCTTGTGATATGGAGCCTTCAGCTTCTCAGTCCACTTCAGAGACTGATCATTCTTGATCTCATTCAAAATGTGCTCATAACTGACAGTTAAAGGGGTGTAGTCTGTGAACATATCGTCCACCAACCTTTTCTTACCATCCTTTTTCTTTATATAGAACTTACCCCCACCATTTTTCCCCTTCTTATCTTTACCTTTGGCAGTCATTTCTTCCTCCTCATTCACGACCTCCCCCGTCGTGGCCAGGAGTTCGGCCATAGAATTTGGAGGATCTTCTGCAAGCTTCCAAAGTAGATTTCCTTTTTGTAAACCTCCCATTAGGGCAGTCATGGAAATACTCTCTTCATAATCCTCGACCTCCAATTTATCCTTGTTGAACCTCGCTATGTACTCTCTCAGACTTTCATTCTTCCCATGCTTTACATACAGCAGGTGGGTCATCTTCTTTTGGGTCCTCACCCCAAAGCAGAATTTGTGTATAAACCTTTCTGCAAGCTGTTTGAAATTATAAATCGAATTTTTTGGAAGAGAGGTAAACCATGCATGTGCTGCTCCGGTCAAGGTGCTTGAGAAGGCACAACACCTCATCTCATCTGAGACTGAGTAAATATCAGCAGTTGATTGATATATCTCCATATGGTGGACTGGATTAGTGCTCCCATTATACTTTGGAGTGACCATTGGCGGCTTGAACTTAGTCAGGGTAGGATAACTCGTGATTTTTGAGATAAAAGGGGAGCCTTCATTATATCCCCTCTGTAAGGGGTCTCGGCTCTTCAGGATATCCCCAATCTTATCATTCAGCCTTTGAATAGAAACGTTCTAGGGTCTCTCGGTCGTTGCTATAGCCTCGACTTGAGCAATATTATCTCCGTCCCCTCTCTTGGTTGGACGAACTGAGGGCTCCTTGGCCACTGTTCTCTGTCGCCTATTGACTTCTCATTATTCCTCGCCTCGACCTTGCTGAGGCCGATGGTCAGCGCTTCTATCATTTCTGTGAGAGTTAGCGATACTTCTAGATCTAGATAGTTAGTTTCTCAGGTCGTCTGCTACTGGGCCAATCCTATCAAAGGCTCAGCTAATCTTTCTAGAGTTGATGCCCTTGGCCTACACTCTCGGTCAGCCTGCCACTGCATCCTTAGTTTAGCTGAATTGGTCATACAGTGCCTCTAGAAATCTGTTAAGTCTCCCAATAGGTCATGTTATCCTCTTTGTTATACTGCTCATCGTCATCATTAGCGCATTCATGACTCGGCCTCCCCAGGCGTAAATGCCTAGGGTCGACCACGTCCCTGTGCCTTTCCTGAGGATCCTTGTGTGGGGACTGGGGTGATCCCCTGGCCATTAGATCTGGGCCACCTTCTCTGAAGACCAGTGTTATCATCTCCTATTTGACACTAACTGATCTAGCCACAATGTTTTGGCTGAAAGCAGTAAGTGTTGCCTGCATTTGTCGCTGGTTGTCTAAGAAGGAGCGTAGAGCCACCACCACCTTAACCATTTCTGATTGTGGTGGATTGGATAGTACTGGGTCCACCTGCAGTAGGATGAACTGTTGCCATTGAAGACTTTTAGTGATCGAAATAACCTAACGATGAGCTAGAAGTGAGCTGAAAAAGCAGAAGATGAGCTGAAACTCAAACCAGAGTTCTTTCAATGGTGGTTCAATCTCAACTTAGGATGGGATTAGACCAGCACCAGAGAATCCAATGGAGTTACTGTAAATGAAGGGAAGAAGATGGTTATCTCGTTCCCACAGATGATGCCACATTGATGATACTAGAATTAGTAGCACCAAGTCTTTGTGAGAAGTGAGCTCAAACCAGCACAACAATGGTGTAAAAATAGATATAAATATAGAAAGAAATGAGGCAAAGGGGAAGATAACACCATATATAAGTGGTTCGGTCGGAGCCTACGTCCACTATGCAGTGTAAATGATGGTTTTCACTATGATAAGGGCATAATTGGGCTGTAAATACAACACTCAAGATTTTCTCTCTTTTGAGTACTTTGACAAAGTTTTAGCTATGATCAATCCTTTACAATGAGGTAGAAGATAAATATTTATATGGCTGGGGTGGTGTCATATGCACCCCAGGCATGCAGTAGTCATGCACAATATCCAGCGCCCAATGTTGTGATCTGTCCTTTATGCATAAAAGTAATGATTAAAAGATATTCTCCGTATGTATAAATGATGATGTTACAATGGTTTGGCTCATGTGGATCTTGCATCCCATACGTACTCTCCCACGTGTTCCCCATTCCACACATTCTAATAAATGCAAGAGTTCCCAGATGAGGTTGAAGTGTCGGCCTAGCCGAGTATGAGACAAATGTGGCATTACTGAATCACATGTCGATGGTTGCCATGTGTAGTATCGGCTGACCAACATCAGTCCGAGAAGAGAGAAGGCCAACCTAGAAGGTCTCGATCTTTATGATTCGGACGAGGTGGGTTGCTAGGCGAGATAAGATTTTAGCTGTGTCGGCCTGAGGCCGTGAGGAGATGCACTGGCCAAGACAGATTGTGCCAGTTGTTCGAGATAACTCACATGAGGATGATCTATAAGGTCGGCATATCAATCACCCCTATCCCTTAGTATTCTGTGTTAATAGAGGATTGAGGGATAAAATTCTCAAGCCGCACTGATGAAAGTACGTCTCTGACTTGTCAGATAATGATGTATCATCTGTACGAGTGGGGGACACCTATCATCTTACTCCTAGCCTGGCGTGCTCCCCAAGTAATGGCAACAACATGCGCTTACGTTGGAAGTATGGGCTCATTGAGAGTTGAACCCCATCATTAGGGGGTATAAAAATACTTTTACCTGGAAACTTTGGTTCCCTTTACCATTCTCTCGCGCTTTATTCTCTCTCTATTCTTCTCGTTCCAAAGCTCTCTCTTTTTCCTTCGCTTCTATGGCATTCTCCAGCCATCCTTCCAAGCTTCTAGTGGTTATCAGTCTCACCATCCTCTCCAAGTACCCCTTTTCCTCCTTTCTTGTTAGCTTTTTGCCATTGTTAGCCATTTGTGCTTTTGTATCATTTTTTCGACAAGTTTTATATTATTTTCGGAGGTTGCTAAGCGATATTCAGGGCTTGAAAAATTAGTTTGGGGCTTAAGAGAGAGGATTTGAGGGTTTGGTAATAGTTTTAGGGTTTCTTCTATCTGCTTTACCCTCTCTAGGTTGTTCTGGTGGATCGCAGGGAGGTGTTTTATATGTGGAGAGTAGGAATACATGCGTCAATCTTATTCGCTGAGAGTTAAGAGGATAAGAGTAGGTTCCCAGCAAGGACAACAGTTACAGTAGTTTTTAGAGAGTTCAAATGAGAGTATAACATAAAAGGACCATTTAAATAGTCAGAGACATTGGTAATTGTAAGTAGAAATTTTTTCCATGCGCATATGGGATAGGCTCAATGTGATACGAGTGCGTCACAATATTTGGGTTAACACTAGATTAGTGCGTGAAATAAGCTTAGTAGGTTTATCACTGATATCATTTTTGAGTGTATATATTTACCTTTGGGTAGCGGGATTCTCGTTATTTTCATCTGCAGAGAAGCGGGTGTGAATACTGGAAGGATATGCATTTGGAGATTTGCTTGTTTTAGAGAAATATTATGCGAGTATGATGTTATCCTGGGTATGGACTGGTTAGCGATGGTGAGTGATGGTGGGTTGTTATAATAAGTCTATCGTGTTAGATGTTCTAGGGCAGGATGTGTTGTTTTTGCAACAGTTCACCTGAAAGAGGGTTGAGTCGTGTATATATCATATTGAAATGGAGACTTTAGAGAATATTATTTCCTCGTTATATTTGATCCTAGTGCATAACGACTATACTGTTGTGATTTGGAGGGTATCGAGTTTAAGACCGAGCAGAGATATTTAGCTCGTTATTGATTTAGTGTTGAAGACTTAGTTATAGTGCGAGCGCAGTGTTATATGACTCCTTTAGAGATGGGGGAGTGTAGGATTAGACTTATATTTCTGGTGATAAGATTTTTAGTGTCCTGATTATTATGATTTAGGTCAAAGGACTTCGATAATCGATAATATCAGGTGATAGTTAATGGGAAAATTCTTTGGTTGAATTTCAATTGCGAGACGTTCAATACATGAACCTTATTAAATGTCGGAAGTTTGGAGACATTGTTGGATGCTATAGTATAGGGTTTGAAAGGTGATCATTATACGCGTGTAGAAAATAATTTGAGTTGAAAATTATTATACGATATAATGTCAGTGGAGGCAGGTAGTGTTGAGTAACAAACACTGGAATTTTTTTTCACCACCACCGGATCGGTGAGAGAATCTTGAGGATAATTAAATCGCAATTAGTGGGGTGATACTGAATACCCTTACGATATATCCACATTGATCATGCGGACCGAACTTTAGATAAATATGTTACGTCTATGATATTTGTACAGATGTGCACGAGATATAGGGTGTATGGACGCCCTAGTTAATTTGATTTTCAGTATTGTTCGAGACAAGGATAGGGAATAAATGTGTTGAACCGTATGCTTGTGGGGTAGTAGAAGCGAAATTGGAAGTGCAAGATGGATTAAACTTCGGATTGAGGAATGAGAGAGTCCGGATATATGTATAGAACACGATGAGCTATCACCCCGAGAGGGATTGAAATACCGTGGAGACACAAGCGAGGGTCTCTCTACATAAGGGAGGGTCTTACAGTTTGGTGAGTCGAGCGGAGTCTTACTCAGTCAAATGATGAGGGTGGCTTTTGAATAAATAGGATGTGATTTTTACCATGCAAAAAGGACCTGGGATGTGCAGACGCATGGGTCATGACTTTTGGAGTACCCCATGAAGGAAAGTGAGCTGTATCATATGACTTGGGATATTGAGCATGTGTATTAGTGGGGAGTGTGACATAATGAAGTTGTCTCTAAGTGACCATTCGTTGATGGGAACAGATTGGTTCGAGGCGATCCACCATAATTTTTCAATAATTGTTGATTCCGGTGACATAATGGATAGGCACACTGATGAAGTTCATTGTTGGGTTACCAACATTGTAAATATGTTAGGATTCCATTTGGGTTTGAGGGATTGGTTGACCGAGGTGGAATAATTATTTTTAATTTGGGTGAGTCAGGTTATCAGGTAATGTACCCAATATTTCATTTGAGAGAGGAAATGAACCGATACAAAAAGTCGCCCAACAATTGTTGTGACTCGGGATGAGATCCTTAAGCCCCACCTTCGATTGGGAGTATTTAGAGGTGGTGGGGACGAAGTGCATTTTGAATGGGACATATTACCCGTAGATCGAGGAGTAAACAAAAAAAGTGATTAAACTGTTGAAGGATGGGAGAGATGCATATTCTTGACTTTAAGGTAATTGGGAGAAGTAATTAGCATTGGTTGAGTTGCGTGTAATGACTCGTACTAGCTATTATTAAAAAGACACCTTTTGAAGCTTGAGGCGGGAGGCCTTGTCATCCACCCTGTGCTTGGGTGGGGGAATAATCAGTTCTATAGGTCAGACATGATTTAGAGTCGGTCGACAGGGATTAAGATAATAAAAGTTATTTTCGTAAAGTCAAAATCGGGATTTACACTTATAAAATGATACATAAAGTCAAAATCAGGATTTACACTTATAAAATGAAGGGTTTGGTTTAAGGAAACGTCATTTCACAAATCCAAAGGTTTAGACGAGTTATACAAAGAGTTAGAAAGAGAGAGTGAAAATAGTTGAGAAGAAATTCAAGAGTTCAAGTGAGGAATTGAAGAATATTTCATGAACATTCTAGGATTGAAGAAGTGGAAGAAAATTCTAGGAAGACTATCAACATCTTCACTAAATTCAGACCCCATAAACCTTAAGGCAAGTAATTAACTTGCTACTTAATTTGTGTATTCAAATTTAGTCATATCATAGTTGGAAGATGATATCTTTTGGATGGTTTTACATACATAACTATGGGATTTGGGGAAATGATATAAATTATGGATTTTAAAGAATTAATATGGATTGAGAACTCTTAAAATTTTAGAATTGATATTGATAGGAAGAATGGGATATGGAAATTATTATGTGATATAATGATTAGAATGGTGAAATTATTTACTTTAATTATGAATCCCTTGAATTGATGATCAATCTTTGAATTAAAGTGACTACTAGATGTTAGAATCATCTTAGAAATGTCTCCTTATATTCTATATGGACTGGCTAGTGTATAATACTATTTTGAAGATAATTGAGACTAAATTGGGGAGGAAAACATGGGTCGAGGTTCTATGACTGCAAAAGTGAGCCAGTTTGCTTTTAGACAGAATCGGTTCGACTTTCTGGGTTTAGACAAAATCGGTTCGCTTTTAGACATAACCCGTTCGAATTTTTGGAAATTTTCAGATTGGGCTATTTCTATTTAACTAGAGACGAACTAAATGATTAAGGATATGAGAAATCCAAAGTTAATTTTTTTATGTTTATAAAAATAAAATAAAGTGGGTATTAGAACATTGGATTAAAGCGAACTTTTATTCGGGATTACGAATTTAGAATAATTGAGGAATATAATTAAATATGAATAATTGCGATGGAAATTCGAATATTGGGATATGGAATGAGTGACGATATTTACATGTCCAAAATTTTTATTTAAAAATAAATAAATTAATTAAATGAATAATTAATTAATTGAATATATAATGGAGCATTGGAAAATAATGCGTTTTTACCATTAGTGATAGACATGATTAAATAAATTATTGAGGAATATATACATGTGTGGAAATTTTGTGTGTGTGTGTGTCTATATATATATATATATATATATTATATTGGTGTGAAAGATATAATTATATGAATATAATAACATACCCCTCTAGTGCTATCATTGAAAGTTTCGCGAGCGGGTGATCTTCCCTGGCTAACGAATTCGGGGTAAGTATTATCCACAAGTCATAGTTGCCACGCTTGTTCCTAATAAGGTTGAAGTTCGAAGTGAGTTAATTACACTTATGACCGCCTCTAACGTTGTTGTTTTCTATCACCGTTTAATGTGGGTATTCCCTGGATTATGATAGCATCGTAGAGACCCACATTTGATAAAATATTATTGTTATTAGGGATGGAAGTTATACATTTATAGTGAGTGATATATACGTATGCATGATGTGATAATGAATACATATATATGTGTGCAGGAAAATATACGGGAATGATGAATTAAAATGTGAATATTAATAACTAGTGAAAGTTATTTGAAATGATAAAATAAATTATAATTAAGAATTGTAATGATTAGCGAATGTAGAAGCTAAATAAACAAATTACGCAAGATGGGATAGCGTGTGATACACATTTATTTATGCATTTTAATTACTTGGAAAATATTTTCAAATGGATTTGGGCTATGAACCATGTCAAAATTATTTTCAAAACCTTTTAGGTGTCCAACCACAGGGATGCCAAGCGTGATCATCAATCCAGGTACTGGAGCTACGACAACTGTGGATTCTTGCAGGGTTTTCGTTTAACCATTTTTATTCTTATGTTCTAGTTCAGGACTCGTTCCTTATTCAGACATATTGTCTATGTCAGACAAAATTTATTTCAATGTATGTTTTATTCATTATGGGTATTATTGTATGGAGGGGTTTTCTGATGGTTTATTCATAACAATTGGCATGTAATAAATTTACAGTTGGATTCATTTATGGTTGTGGATTTGATTTAAATTGTTTAGATAAATGTGGATGCTTGTTATATTTTATGTCACATTAATAAGCATTAAAAATTGACACATGGCTTAATTTGATAATTGGTGGTTAGTAATTAATTATCTCGATAGTGATGCTAAGAATGAGTTAATGAGATTACTGTTTTATCTTAGTAGAGGGATGGCCACCCGTTATTTTAATAAGCAGGGTGGCACAAGATGGGGGTTCGCGTTATCCTTTCAATACGTGAAAAAACTTTTTGGTGTTAGCAGAAAACCTGGTGTGAAAGATTTAACATTTGTTAATAGGTAACCCGTTTTTCACCACTTGTGCTCGGGTGGTTGATGTTTCACTCCTATGTTAGTCGGAACATTATAACTATGACATGGATTGATTCCTTAATATTTGGAAGACCGAGGCCAAAGTGGGGCCAAGAAGTATAAATGGTGTAGTGTGGACCCAAGTAGGGGAACCACGCCAACAAAAGTACATATAGGCAGAGCGAACCCCAAGAGGTTTCCAAGAGTGGACGATATGATTTGTTTTGTCCAGTAGAACCAGATAAATATTGGCCAGTGGAGCCACGACTTAAGAGAGCAGGGCTAACAACGCAAATTTTAGCAGAATCGACCAAAGAAGTAGGGTCAGCAGGGCCGCCAGTGGGGCCACCATCTTAGTACTTCCTTTAGAGGAAGATCTTATGCTGGTGGTAGGTGGGGCCACCTAATTATTAGATACCTTTGTGGCAATCAACTTTTGGGGTAACTTCGGGGGATGGTCATGGGTACCTTTATGGATCGCTCGCATGAGTCTTTATTCGACACCGATGATTCATCATTTCTCTTTACTAGTGTGTGTGTGTGTGTGTGTGTGTGTGTGTGTGTGTGTAATACGATTATGAGGTCTATGTATTTTTATCTCTGAGATTTATGTATCTGTGGACACCCCAATGGGTATGGGTTACTTTATGTCGTAATTATATAGACATGTCAGTTTGATGGGTAGGCTTAGTTTTCAGCCGCCTTGTTGACTTTTAGGAAAATATAATTGTATTAGTATTGGGATTGCGCTATACCTAGGTGTACCCTTATATCAACTACCGTGGGTAGGCTTCTACATGTCATTTTTGGACCGGGATTTGCTTTGAGTAGTCTTGCTTAGGCTTGGAAGAAGGCCTGACACACTTGTTTATAAATGGATATGATTACATCAAAAAGGATTACGGTTGCATAGAGGTGTCAGCGATGGGCAAAAATTCTTCTAGTTTTTAGTGGTATGGGTGTTGAGTTATCACCTACATTAATTTTTACCTTGGAGTGGGCACTTGCGTTAAACCTGTCACTAGGTCATTTCATAGGATTGACTTTGTAAAGGATAATGGAGGTATCGTGAGAATAGATACCATAGTTTTTTAATCGGTTGAGTATTTGAGAATGGCGTTATCTTCAAGAAGATCCAAAAGAGGTATGGTCACTAAGCGATGCATAAACCACCAGGAACAGGATAAAGTCAGGATATGGGATAAGTGTTTGTTGTTACGTATTAAAGACATGTCAGAACAATTGAGGAAGGTGTTTCCTCCTAATGATTAAAACGTGAGCGAGTTATGATTAGTGGTGAGATTGGGAGGACGATATCCTGAAGGCAGCTTTCTAGCATAATATGGAGCGGGAGCATCATTAGTGGATTTTGACCAGGTGAAGGGGTGGTTCGCTATGAATTGCGATGATATCCCGATGAAGAGGGAATGGTGTAGTAGTCATGTTATCTAAACCCAAATATGTGATTAGAGTTGGTTAATTCCCTAGTGTTGAAGGTTACCGGGAGATGGTTACATTTTTTAAGAATTTTTTTTAAGGGTGAGGGCCCTAAACTACGAGAGGTAGCATTGATCAAGGCACGTGTTTGATGATTCACTCTACATTCGAGAGACTGTTAAAAGTATTGAGGTAAGAGAGTATACTCATCTAATTGTGATAGGGTCCAGGGGTCCCAAGGCTACGAAGGACCATTTGGGGGTCATTGGAGTTAATAGAACCAGTTGTCTAGAGCTATAAGTTAGTAATTTTTTAGGGTATGAATGTGCGGGAATACCGTAGAGGTTAAGGTATCCATAGTAGAACTTGTTCATATTTCCGAGTAGACAAAAGGCAAATTAAGAGCGAGCAGAAGCATAGTTGGAGATTAGGTGAAAGATGAGGTGTCATTATTAATCTTTTTAGTAAGGGAATCAGGGAAGATGATTTCTAATAGGGAGTAGACAACCGATGGAGAGTTCCTCTTAGAAAGCTTAGGTAGGTAGAGGTCGATGTCGTTTGACCTTACATTATCACCATTAGTATGTGTGATAATTTTCTAAAGGGTCATGGAAAAAGGAATCCTTGAATATCAAGTTGGTGTTTCAACAGTTATATTAGTTTAGTTATGAGTATATCCGAATGTGATGTTATGATGAGAGAAACCATAGGAAATGTTAGGTCATGGAATAGATTCTTTTACCATAGTGGGTGGAATATGGAGAACATTTGTCAAATTTTTGGGCTGAGAGGTGGAGTACGCTGAGAGAATGGATTTGGCAGATGATTTCATGGCCATGGTGATGGTTACCTCGACCATTATTTCATGAGTAGCTCAGTCCAAGTTGGGGGATACTTTTTTATCAAGGAATGGTAAAGGAGATAGAAGTGGGAGATTTTTATTCCTTCCTGATTAGATCAACTAGGGGTTTATGATTACAAGGACGGCTAGTAGTTCCCAGGGATACATAAGTGCAAAAAGAGGTGATAGATAAGGCTTATGGGTACACGGTTCATCCCGAATGGGACGAGATATATCAAGATATGAAGCAATCATATTAGTGAGACAAAAATGAATATTAATATTTATAATTTTGTGTCGAGGTATGCCACATGTCAGTTGGTAAAGGTGGAGCACCAACGATCGGCGAGAGAGTTACAATCTTTAGAGGTACCTTAATGGAAATGGGAGATCATCTCGATGGATTTTATTATCGAGTTACTGCGATCTCAGCATAGTGATGATTTTATTTGGATTATTGTGGACATTTTGATGAAGGTGGCTCATTTCCTACCTGTTAGGATTGATTATTACACAGAGCAGTACGCAAAGTTATTTATAGCCGAGATAGTGAGACTAGATGGGGTGACCCCGGATATTGTGTTTGAAAAGAGCTAATACTTTGATCTCCTAGTTTTAGAAGGCATTTCAGTGTGCGATGGGAGTTTCGTTGAGTTTGAGCACGTGTTTTCACCCCCAGTTACATGGCCAGATGAAAAGAAGGGTGAATCGGGTGTTGGAGGATATGCTCAGGGCTCACGTGTTAGACCTCAAGGGCATTTGGGATGTATATTTTCCACTTGATGAGTTTGCCTACAATAGTAGCCACCAGAAGACGATTGGAATGGAAACATAAGAGGCATAATATGGATGGCTAGGCCATTCACCCAGTTGTTGAGAAGGATCAAAGGAATATAGGCTGTTTGTGACAAACCTTATTCGAGAAACCTCAGGGATGGTGACACTCACCGGGATACTCATGGAAGTAGCTCGAAAACATCAAAAGGATTAAAGAGATACAAAAAAGCATAAGCTGGAATTCCAAGTGGGAGATCAACTGTTGTTGAGAGCCTCCCCAATGAACGAGGTGGTTAGATTTGGAACAAAGGAAAAGTTAGCTTCCCGTTACATAGGCCCTTTATGATTATTAAGAGAGTGTGCCGAGTGCATATCATTTAGCGTTGTTCGATCGCTATCAGAGGGTACTTGACGTTTTTCACGTATCCATGTTGAGGAATGAGTACGAGTATCAACACATAGATCTCGATAGGATTAAGTTGGAGCAGGACATTAGTTACGAGGAGAGGCCACAACGTATTACTGACCACAAGGAGTTGCTACTGCGATCGAAAGTCATTCCCTTAATGAAAGTTCAGTGGGGACATCATAGTGAGTACGAGCCCGTTGGGAGAGAGAGGGGGGCATGTGGGTGATGCATCGAGAGTTATTCTAGTGAAGTAATATTCAAATTTCAAGGACGAAATACCTTGTGTAAGGGGGAGGAATGTAATACCCCGTATTTTATATATACTTAAATAAATATAATTGCGTGTGACATCATTATATCTATAATTATGCATATAGGTGTTATATAACTAAAACAAAAATTAAGGTACAATGATAAATATTTTGAGCGTAATTGCGTATTATAGAAGACTATGGCTTGGTCCGGGGTTTGATATTGGGGGTTTTCTTGTTTAAATTATCCCATTGGTGTCGGGTCCCAATGACTACAAATAGTCAATTATAATATCGTGTTACACCCAAACCAATTAATTATGATTTTTATGTTTTTTAATTTTAATTGGATAATATTTTGTATGTAGAACATTTATTAATATTGATTTATAAGGTTAATGATTTATGAGTTTTGGTAACATTAAAAGTATTGGGTTTTAACTTAAAATAAGGTATTTTGGGCTTATTGGGTTAGTATAATGAATTGGGGATTTTTAGACTAGTTAAAGGTTAATTGGGACAAGTTGCTTAAGACCTTATCTTAGGTCCCAGCCTAATTTCTTTTTGAAGAGGTAGTATTGAGCTATTAGGAGGTTCATTTAACACAAAACACAATTTGGGTATCTAAGAGCTTGGAGAGAATAAGTCTAAAGGGAAAAGAAAGGATTTTAAAAAATTGGAGCTCTAATTCTTTATAAAATTTTAAGGCAAGTTTAATTGGAATATTTGTATGATTGGCCTTGATTTAGATTATGATTATCTATGTAAGTCTAAACCCCAGTTGTGATTAAGATCTGGTTCATATGGATTAATTATATTAAATTCGTAATTAAACTATCTAAGTAGAAATTGGTGGCAATTTACTTTGGTTTTGGTTGATTTCTATTTGAATCCATGTTGAAATTATTAGATTATGTATATGAATTGACTTCTAGTATGAATCATTCATAAACCCCTTGAACAAATGAATAAATCTATATAGATTGGAGTCAAATTAACTGAGATTGAACTTCTAGGGTTCTTGATACGGAATTGGGTTTTACGAGTAAATAGTGAAATGATATTGGGTTTTTGATGTTGTAATCATGTTTGAATCGTGTTTTATTCGTGGTTATTTTTTAGTTGTTATATGAATCTTATATGAAAGTTTTGGAGTCATTAATGTCGTTTTGGATTGAGTTTTGTTGAATTAGGGAAGATGAAGTCCGTAGTGGAATTTTTTGGGCATACCTGAAGAGGGCAGTCAACCAACATAATTGACCGTTCGACCGAGAGTAACAGATAATTGGTATTTTAGCTTTGGAGTTGATATTTTCGATCGTTAGTTTGGGGGGGGGGGGCTAATTTAGATTTGCCTTTAATTAGCCTTAGCAATGTGTGTTACTAGGGTGGTTCATTGATTTATATTTTGTGACGAATTCATTATTTTACCTAACTTTGTAATGATACTAAAGTGAATGATTCCTAAACTCTATTTTGATTCCTATGTATTATAAGAATCCATTTTATCAATGCATATCATGTGATATCACACCAAAGGGGGATTCCGTTATGGGAAACGTACGACGCGAACCGCGATGGCGTTTTGGTGAGCAGACGAGTAAGCCTTGGTTATACAACCCTTGTGTCACACATCTAGGTGCCCACATTCGAGATGGATTGACGGGAAGATTTCATCATATAGTCTTTGGTATGGTAGACCGTATGATTTATGGGTAGACGTGGCAATTCATCCCTTTCCCTTGTCAAGGCTTTAGGTCTGGGACGACCTAAGATTATACTTGGTACACGCGAGTGATCCCCAAGGGCAATATGGATATGACTTTGTTAATTTGACCATCTTAAGTGATAGCCTACTTCTATGGTACTTGTTATAGATCATGCTTATAGACTTTATGACAGTCTTATTTATTTTATACACTTAGAATTTATTTAGCAGAATATATATTATGATTCCATTAGTTATAATCAGTTATGAAGGTAAAAAAATTAATTATGGGATTCACTTGGAATTGTAAATTTAATGTATGTAATATCTTGTATTGTTGGGTGGGATAAATCTGAAAGACATTGAAATGTGAGAGGTATGTTTGCAGTTATGAATTTTTCCAAATTATGTTATATATTTATTCTTTTGGGAGTTACTGTTAACATTGCGTTTTTAACATTTTGGGACCAAGGCCGCTGTTCCGCAACCTTGATCGATATTGACGCTATCACTTCATCCTTCTTGTTGCAGTTCTGTATGGGATGTAGGTGTCCCTGGCCCGCGTGCGAATTCCATCATTTCGTTTATTTGTTTGTTATAGTAGCGAGAGATACATACTTGTATTTGTATACTTTATATGGATAGGAGTAGGTTTGTATGATAAAGTTGATGTATTGGTTGTTAGTTTATAATGACGGTATTAGAGTTATGACATAACTTTAATTGTAGTTATTCAATATTGATTTCGATTTATTTCTTTTCGTGCATGCTTGGAATGGTACTTAATTGTTTTGACTCCTGTATTATTTAACTTTGAACTGATCAATCTATTTTAAATATTATGGGTTGCCAAACCCGAAATGTACAAGACATAATTATACATAAGATAATGCATACATAGAATATCGCATATCACTAGTATACTTAATGCTCGTCCAAATCCCTAAATCGGATTATATCAATAATTGTAAGTTAATAAACCTAGGATTTCCTAGGATTTCCAATATCAATAATTATAATATCAATAATTATTATATAAATAATTATAATATCAATAATTTCCTAGGATTATATCAATAATTATAATATCCTAGGATTTCCAATATCCTAATTACACTTTAATAATTATAATTTATAGACTGTATATTAATTAAATCACTTAAAAAAATATACCCATAAAGCGTCCTGAATTAATCCAAATAAGGACTCCCAAAGCCACCAAAATCTTAAAAAAATAAGATGAAAATAATGCTTTGTATCCTTCCCTCTTATCCTCACCTTACTCACCTACTAGAGCTGCTAGGTAAGGCCGCCATAGAAGCCCTAGGAGGGCGCTATGGCGAGGGTGATACTCCTTTGCTGTTTCTTTCCGACTTCACATAGTTATAAAATTTCTACCATTGAAGCCCCATAACTCCTTCGTCAAAGATCCAAATTAAGTTTAATTTTCTCTTACCAAATCCTAATAAAATCTTCACAGCATAGTATTAAATCCCCACAAGATTACTACACATTACGGATTAAATTTTGAAAAATGTTTCACTCTTACTTACGTTTCTTCCATAATCAATATATATTAGCATTATATACAAATCCCTCCTACACATTAGTTCTAATTATTAGAACAATTATATAAACATATAATAACAAATATTTCAACATAAACATTATGAAAATCATATTTTGACAGAGTATTTGTAATATACACCTTTATTCGGTGTGTTATCCTCTTCTTCCAAAGTTTGCCTTTTTGATAGGTTTATCTTATGATATATTACGGGATCACGGTTGAGATCCGTAACCATGTTTAACTCATTAATGGGTCACAATTTTGGATTATGACCTTATTTTATGTATTAAAAAATCATAACCCCATATTTCATTTCACCCCTACCAAAAAAATCAAAACTCTCCCTCTCTCTCGGTGAAATCGAAAAAACTCTCTGTCTCTCTGATTTCATTTTTTGACGAAACTCTCTCTCCACATAAGATACATTTTTTAATGAAACCCAAACCCACTTGTTTCATCTTTGTGTGTGTGTTCAATGTGTATGAAATCTAGTGTGTGTGTGTGCGATTCAATGTGCGTATGTGTTTCATTGCTCGTGTATGTGTTTCATTGCGCTCGCATGTGTGTTACTAATAATTTTTGTCGTTGTTAATGTTTAATGAGTTATGAAATTACTATTGAATTAATGAGTTATATTCATTGGTGGTTGTTTTGAAATTCAAGGTATGAAATTTTATATATTGGTTGTTGTTCAAATTTGATTAATGATTTTTGGGAAATTTCTCCATTTCATTGGGTATTGTTATGAAATTACTATTGAATTTATGATTAATAACATTTTTTCACATAACTAACTCTAACTAATTTTTCCATTACTACGGAAATTTCTCCATTCCATTGTACTATTTTTTTTACATAACTATTTTTTTAACAATATTAGACCTTTGAAGAAAAATAATTTAGCTTAGTCAAATAAAGTAATTTTTTTAGCAATATTAGGCCTTCAACTAATTTTTTTTAACATGATGAATTTGCTTTGAACTTGTTTTGAATTTTGAAGACTACTTAATGGTTTCCCCACAATACAAAGATTGTATGGGAGATAGTCACAAATTATTTGATAATCATGTAAAGGGCATTTTAGAATTTATTAAATACACAGATAGAAATCTTAAAAGTGATAAGATTCCGTATCCACGCAACCATTGTATAAATAAAAAAATTAATTCTTTGGAAGACGTTGAATTGCATTTACTAATGTGGGGTATGATGCAAAACTATACGATACGGACATTCCATGGGGAAAAGAATTTACCGTATGTTGCGAAAGAATTATCAGTACATGACTTCGTGACGGAACCCCACCGACTGGAAGTGGTGAACGATTTAGAACACATGATCCTTTGACCTACCTAATTGATGATGCATACGGAGTACACCACAATCAAAACCACTAGCCTATGGATATAGATAATGTACATTAACTTGAGCGGTTGGCTCAGCTGGTTAGACCTTGGGTTTGCTCCCCAGAGGTCGTTAGTTCGAGTCCCGCAAGGGCCACGGACCGCGGGAAAATTCTGTGTGCACTTCGCAAACTGCCTGTTTAGAAAGCCTTGTTCGGGGAGGAGAGATTAGTCTCGTGGTGCGCGCAAGCTGGTCTGAGGACTACCCTTCGTATAAAA
Organism: Sambucus nigra; assembly: GCA_949130495.1. Classification (NCBI taxonomy): domain Eukaryota; kingdom Viridiplantae; phylum Streptophyta; class Magnoliopsida; order Dipsacales; family Adoxaceae; genus Sambucus; species Sambucus nigra. The sequence goes on along the minus strand of OX422222.1, from coordinate 172,921,512 downwards.
AAAAGATAATGTACATTATGACCAAGTCAATGAACAAGTTGATGCTAAATTACTCAAAGATCAAGAATATTCTAAGGACATATTTTACATAGTCCTGTTTACATTAGTGTACAAATACAGATCTTTGGTATCATCCTTGATATTGAGATATACCATAAGACCAATAAGTTGATTCGAGATCTCACTATCAACCTCTTGGCTTAAAAAATTGATCTTTCTTGATAAAGTTGGTTGATTCGGGTAAAGTTGTATCCCTTAGGAACCGTACATTCGGACCGGGGGGGGGGGGGGGACACCACGGCTCCTCTCTTCTCGAGAATCCATACATCCCTCATCATTGTAGGGACAACTATCTCTCGAGATGATTTATTCAAGTTTAATCACGCATTAAAATGGATTTGAATATCAACATTCTTCAACAGAAAAGCCTCTGCGAGTTTGATTTTGGTAAGGTTGTGTTTAAGTCCCTTTATGGTTCATTTAAAGTGTTGCGATATTTTTTCTAAAATGTTCTTATACATTTGAAGCGTTGTTTTTCGTTAAAAGAATTTTTTTCTAAGTGTTGAGGCAGAGATTTTGTAGAACGCACTTTGACGCTCTGGTCATTCGAGCGAAATCGTATTATCGTTCAAGCGATATTGGCATGTCGTACGATGTCGTTCAAGTGATATCATTTCTCATTCGAGCGACATTAGCTTCTCGTTCGAGTGAAATAATCGACTCATTTTTTTTATAAATAGCGTGTTAAATGACGTTTTTCTTAAGAAGACCTGTGTTTTTTTGGTCTACAAAAACTGCGAACCGCAGAACGATTTTGTCATATTCATTTAAGGTTTAACACTTTATTTTTAAATTCATAAAAATCCCAATAGTTTAGTTAATTATTTTGGAACCCAAGATACGATCTTGTTCAAAGTTTCTTATGTAGAGAGGGTAAATCTATGGTTGACGACTGCGTGTCTTTTGGGAGTACTCGTGGGTATTCCTTGCTGAATTGGAGCTACGTGTTCATGTGGATTTTCTGAGGTTGATCCATCGCAAACTCTAGGCTGCGTGCCTATGTCAATATCTGCGTAATATTCATTACAGATTTCATTGTGTCTGCAAGTTGCGATTTATCTTGCATAGTGAAATAAAAAGTTTTTTTCTAAAAACAAGATGCTCCACCTTCTCTCTAAAAACTCACTAGCCAAACACAACCCTAATTTAAAATTTCCCCCTGCAAGTCGCCGCTTACCTAACAACCCTACCGCTGGCTACCCAATCGCTAGCTTCCTCCATGTGTACTCTACCTCCGGCCATACGTGGTGGTATGACTCTAACCCCCTCCCCTCCCCTAGCGTTCACCTATTTGGGTGGGAATTCCCCATTGCGTTCCACCCCTGTGGGTGTGGAGAAGTTTGTCCCCTATGACTCAGTGGTTATCCCCAACACCTTAATCCCTTATGAAAGTCAGGGTTTGGAAGTAGGAATGGATCCTGGTTCGGTAGGTGTCCTAGATTCTAAAGCTAATGAAAATGATGAGATTGAAGAGGGGAAATTCTATGCATTGGAAGCAAGCATTGCCAGAGCTACTATACACGTTTCTAGAAATGAAGAACTAAATGAAGAGAAGGAGGTGTACAGGGAATTTCTGAAATAGAAAGGGTTCTCTCATGAGGACATTTTGCAATTCAGATGTAATATGCGCAAAAATAAAGGCTCCACCTCGGATGGGGATGGATGCAAGGTTGTGGAGGTGGAAAATATGAAAACGGTTGTGGAATGTGATGGTAATGGACCTTTACCCTCTTCCTCCCCGAGCAAGGCTGTGGATAAGTCATGGAAGGAGGTTGTTACTGATAAGAGATACCCCAAACTTAGGCTGACATACAATGTTCCCTCTATTGATGATAAGAGGATCATAGTTTCCCCCCATTCGAGGTGGCAACTAGTGGATATGCTAAATGGGAAAATAGTATGGTTGGGTGTTTTCTGGGTAGGAGCTTGCCTTACACTTTGGTATGCAATATAGCCCATAGGCTATGGGATAAATTTGGCCTCAAAAAAATTATGGGACACAACAATGACTTCTATTTCTTTATGTTTGATAATGCAACCATGAGGGATGAGGTCATTGACAATAGGCCTTGGCACTTTGTTGGGAACCCAATAATCATTCAAAAATGGACACCAAACTTCTCATTCTACAAAGACTCAACCTCAAAGATCCCTGTATGGGTTAAATTCCATAATATTCCTGTCCAGTATTGGAAAAAGGAGGGACTTAGCTATATGGCTAGTTCAGTGGGAATACCTATGTATGCTAATACAGTTACTGAAGGAATTAAGAGGATTAGTGATTCGCATCGAATATTGCATATTTCCGCCCGTTATCTTTATGCATTCTAGCACTTTTACGCTCCTAAATGCCTATAATTATGTTCATTAACCAGACAACCTTGGATTTGGATATATACATGCTTTGCAGGGGTTATTTGTACTTTTGTAGGTATTGGAACGCTAAAAGTGAGGTTCGATTGCATTTCGGAGAAGTTTCGTCATCGAATGCTACTTCAAGGGCATTTTGGAAATTTCATACTGCATAATTTGGAGGGTTTCAAAACAGAATCATGTAGATAATTGAATTAGCTTCACGTCGGTTCCGACCACGCCTCATTTCGATTCCGTATGAGGGAGTTATAGCCGTTTCCGTGCAACGCATCAAAATTGGTTCGGAGAGGAAAAGGAGGGCTGTCAACAGCCCAAGGCAAATTCCAAAAGTGCGGTCGACCGGTCCCAAAACAGAGGTCGACCGGTCCTATCAGATATGGATGAAAATTGACTTATTTTGAGTTTTTTGCCTTGTTTTTTTTTGGGGTTTGTTTTGGGGTATAAATAGAGTGTTAGGGGCATTTCTTTGGAGATATATTTCATTTTAGGTTAGAGAGGAGGAGATTTATGGGTTTGGCTTATCTCTCCTAGGGTTGACACCATTTGGGTTGTGTAAGTTACTATTCATCTTCCCTTCCATTTATATTATTTGCTATTCTTTGTTTAAGCTTTGTTCTCTTCATTTATTGCTTTGATTTATTAGTTGTTGGTAGTTTAATTCTTGTTTTCTTTCGTAATTAGTTATTTTACTTAGTTTAATCATGTGTAGTGAGTAGTTTTACGGGTTGGGATTGCGTTTTCATCATTAACGGGCGTCGAGCTCCGAAAGTTAGGTTTTGGGGAAAATTGCATTTAATTGAAACCTCGGGTATTAAAGTCGGATTATTATGCGTTTAACTTTCTTTGTCACGCAACGTTAGTGTTTATAGCGATAATCCGAATTTAATCCGCGTGTGACCATTTTTGATTAAATGTTTAATCTTGCAACTTTGGGTTAAATTCCTTATTGTGTGATGTTTATACTTAATTGAAAATGCTCGATTAAATGTTTTCAAACCGAAATTCTAATTATTAGTTGTTTAGCCCATGGTGAGGACACGATCCCAACTCTCGTTTTATTAATTCTAGTTTAGACTTAACTTCTTAATTTTTCCCTTTTCTTTATTTCCATCACCTTTTACACTTTTATTTTAGGAGTATTAAATCCTATAAATTTTAGCAACTCGTCTCTGTGGATTTTCGATACCCGGACTTGGCCGCTATACTCCCTTTTTGAGTGTAGTCATAAGTTTAGGTTTTTGTATTGAGGAGGTGAAACGAAAACAACGATTAGCGCCTTGACACGCGCTACTTTTCACCCTTAATCAAAATGACGCCGTTGCCAGGGACTAGTCTGTTTTAGACTTTATTTGATTTAGTATTTCATAGTATTTTCTTTCTATTTGTATTATTTGCTAATATTTTGCAGGACTTCCACATTTGATCACTTAGAAACGCTCGAATTCTTTTCGCGCGCACTTACTTTGTGGAATCCGCCATTCGATCCATTTTTGGGGTAAGCATGTCTTATTCCAATTCTTTCGGTAATCCTTGTTATAATTCTCAAAATTCTTGGCCTATGACTTTCGGTGAATACTTAGCATCCCAAAGTAAAACAAATTCAAATATGACTTTGGTCGAGTATAACGAAAGTCAAAACTTAGGTTATTGGAATTTTGATGATGATGATGATGATGATAATGATTTTGGGCCTTTACCTCCTTATAATAGGAGTTTTGAAACGAATTCGAATAGTTTTCAAAATTCCTATAATAATGAGTTTTCGTTTAAGTACGATAGTAACTTTCAAAGTTCTCATTTTCTTGCATCCGCACCTCGACCCATGACATTCGGTGAGGGTTTGCGTATGTATGAGAATGAGAACCTTGAAACTCGTTATCGGGAAGAAAATCGTTCGTGGGAGCATGAGTTGGATTTATTATTTGAGTCCGACGATGATTTTGCTTCCGAGACTTTCGAAGTCGAGTAATGTTTTGAACCAAATGAGGTACTTGTGCCTACTTTGGAACAAACCATTCTAGACTTTGCCCATCGCGTAATAGATATTGAAAGGGAGGATGAAAATGACGTAATATCTATTTGCAATGAAATGATTTCTTCTTTGGCCCCAAAAGAAGAACATTTCATTGAAAATGATATTATGTCATTCGAAACTCAAACTTCATGCGATGATGATTCACCTCATGAGTTTGAATTTCATTCATCCCCATTTTCGTTCTCTATTATCCCACCGGAACAAGTACCCGATGATTCGGTTTCAAACTTTAATGTTTTAAACCCTATCGCCGATGAGGAGTACTTGCTCAAGTCGCTTTCCACGATCGCATTCGTGCCTTCGTGTGTGCCCCCTCCCATTACACTTTCAAAATCCTTGGGAGGATATTCGACTTTTCTCGGTCCCCACTTATTTTGTCACCCATGCAATCCAAATCCCCCATCGTCCCTCCAAAAATTTTAATTGGCGATGGTTCCTTTCTCCTGCCTTACACATGCCTTCCGTTGTTAAAACGGAATTCATATTTTTCGGAAGGCATTCTTGTATGTAAGGGTACACCGATTATCCTCCAAAGTCAAATCGTTCTTATGGTGGACCCTCAGCTATTTAGACTTCTAGTGTACAGTTAGTGTGAGGCCTAAATAGTAGGTTGTATATAGTTAGCTTTTTATTCTTTTTTTCTTTTTATTTATTTTTTCCTTTTTAATTTAGTCTAGTGTAATTAGTTAACTTTTTGTTATTTGTTTTTTCTATGCTCGGTACTAACTTGTTTTGTAGATGCTTTGGACTTGTTCTTATGGGGATCGCTCCACTTTTGGGTAATATCGCTCTTTTCCTCTCTTTGACTTGGTTCTTAATTTACATTGAGGACAATGTCAGGTTTTAAGTCAGGGGGTGTGGGATATTCTATCCATTTCCTTATTTAGTCCATGTTTTTGCTCACATGTTAGTTACTTAGTATGCTTTTCTTAGAAAAATGAAAATTTTCAAAAAGATTTTCTTTCTTTTTTCTCCTTTATTGGGCATTTTGCCTTTGTTTTCGATGATAAATTTTAATAATTGCCCGATCCAATAGACAACCCAATGATGCATGTTCTCGATTTTAGAAGTTATTAGACTTAAGTCTCACTTATTGATATTATGAATAACTTCATGAATTAAACTTTAATCCCATGAGCACATGCACTTTTATGGTTATATTGATTTGGTTTACGATTTTTATAACTCGATAATCTTTTGTTGCATTGTATATACTTACACCGAGTAAGCTTTGTACCTTTCGTCGTTTGTGAGTGTTATACACTATTCTTTCCTCTTTGAAAACGTTGAAATCGTTGGTAATCTCACTATTCTTTCATTTGACCGTTCATTAATTGAGTTCATACTTGAGATGTATTACTTGAGCAAAATTTTCATATATTGTTTTGACTCGAGAATTGAGGAAACTTTATGAAATGATCATAGGCCATCCTTGTTATATCACCCATATTGACCTTGACCTCACCTTAAATGTTTTCCCTCGTTAACCCCTTTGAGCCTTATTATAGCCTTTCGTTCATAACCCCAATCCCATACCCAACTCTAAATTGGAGTTATAAACCATACATACACTTTCCATACATTTGTTTGAAATGTTACTTGGGATTGAATGTTGTTGTTATGATGTTGGTTGCAATTTGGGCATATGAGAGTTTGAAGAGTCAATAAAAGAGAAGTGAAGAAAAAGAGTGAAAAAGAGAAAGAAAAAATCAAAAGAAAACAAAAGAGAAACATGAGAAAAAGAATAAAACAAAAGAAAGAGAAAGTTGTAAATGTTATGTATATAGTTCAATAAGCTTTGATTACTCTCCCCGATGATATATCTAATGCCTTTTTGGAACTTGTTTTCCAAATTTGATATTGCCCGCATCTTTCCATTATTTCGAGTTTTCATTCCGAACACTTTGAATCTGTACATACATTCCTTCGTTTCGCACCTTAGCCATACCTACATTATAACCCTATACAAGTCCTATGTGATCTTAGGTTGATGTAATTTAAAAGTCATAATAGTTGTGATAATCTGTGAAAATGCATTTCGCCTCTTTTAGTGTGCGGTATCCTTTCATTGAGATTATATTTTTCAGTTTATAGCGTTCTTCTTTTGTGACATGTGCGCGGCCTAGTTTCCATTTACAATTACTCTTTAGCCCGCATGTTCTGTGTGTTACCTCCCTGTTTCAAGTGAATTTCATTTGATGAGTGTAATACCCGTGAGGATTGAATATATGCTTGCTTTAATGTTTATCCAGTTTATAAAAGTTTTTCACCAAATCACACTTTGCATGTGCTCGCTCCCCTCCCACATTTTAAGGTTTCAATTATATGAGGTGCATTCTATAATGTTAATGATTCGGACTTTTGTGTGAATTCATTCACTTTGCTAATAATGCATATGAAATCTTTTTCGCTTTTATTGGGCTTGTCGCATGTTGGTTTGGGCATATTTTGAGGAAACCATATGATGTTTGTGGGTACCATCCCTGAAAATGCCCACGAGACGACACTCGTCCACTAGGGTAACCTAGGGGTTTAATGGCTTATTGCATATGCTAAATGCAATCGTGTTTCCTACGAAAGTGGCAATTATATTTCGATGCATATATGTGTTTTTTATTTCCTTCTGTGGACTAGTTTTTTTTGTTTCATCACTAGGGACTAGCAATGTTTAAGTTAGGGGGTGTGATTCGTATCGAATATTGCATATATCCTCCCGTTATCTTTATGCATTCTAGCACTTTAACGGTCCTAAATGCCTATAATTATACTCATTAACCAGACAATCTTGGATTTGGATATATAAATGCTTTGCAGGGGTTATTTGTGCTTTTGTAAGTATTGGAACGCTAAAAGTGAGGTTCGATTGCATTTCGGAGAAGTTTCGTCGTGGAATGCTACTTCAAGGGCATTTTGGTAATTTCATACTTCATAATTTGGAGGGTTTCAAAATAGAATCATGTATATAATTGAATTAGCTTCGCGTCGGTTCCGACCACGCCTCATTTCGATTCTGTATGAGGGAGTTATAGCCGTTTTCGTGCAACGCGTCAAAATTGGTTTGGAGAGGAAAAGGGGGCTGTCAATTGCCCAAGGCAAATTCCAAAAGTGTGATCGACCGGTCCTAAAATAGAGGTCGACCGGTCCTATCAGATATGGACGACAATTGACTTATTTTGGGTTTTTTGGCTTGTTTTTTTTTTTTGGGTTTGTTTTGGGGTATAAATAGAGTGTTAGGGGCATTTCTTTGGAGATATATTTCATTTTAGGTTAGAGAGGAGGGGATTTATGGGTTTGGATTATCTCTCCTAGGGTTGACACCATTTGGGTTGTGCAAGTTCCTATTCATCTTCCCCTTCATTTATATTATTTGCTATTCTTTGTTTAAGCTTTGCTCTCTTCATTTATTGCTTTGATTTATTAGTTGTTGGTAGTTTAATTCTTGTTTTCTTTGGTAATTAGTTATTTTACTTAGTTTAATCATGTGTAGTGAGTAGTTTTACGGGTTGGGATTGTGTTTTTGCCATTAATGGGCATCGAGCTCCGAAAGTTAGGTTTTGGGGAAAATTGCATTTAATTGAAACCTCGGGTATTAAAGTCGGATTATTATGCGTTTAACTTTCTTTGTCACACAACGTTAGTGTTTATAGCGATAATCCGAATTTAATCCGCGTGTGACCATTTTTGATTAAATGTTTAATCTTGCAACTTTGGGTTAAATTCCTTATTGTGCGATGTTTATACTTAATTGAAAATGCTCGATTAAATGTTTTCAAAACGAAATTCTAATTATTAGTTGTTTAGCCCATGGTGGGGACACGATCCTGACTCTCGTTTTATTAATTCTAGTTTAGACTTAACTTCTTAATTTTTTCCTTTTCTTTATTTCCAACCTATCACCTTTTACACTTTTATTTTAGGAGTATTAAATCCTATAAATTCTAGCAACTCGTCTCTGTGGATTTTCGATACCCGGACTTGGCCGCTATACTCCCTTTTTGAGCGTAGTCATAAGTTTAGGTTTTTGTATTGAGGAGGTGAAACGAAAACAACGATTAGCGCCTTGACACGTGCTACTTTTCACCCTTAATCAATTAGCTTTGCAAGGATAAGTGTGGAGCTAAAAGTTATGGAAGAATACCCAAAGACCATTGATTTTAGAATGGAGGATGGTTCCATTGTTGTGGTTGGAGGGGAGTACCAAGAAAATCCTCCTTCTTGTGTCCATTGTGGCATTTTAGGTCATGACCTTGTCAATTGTCCTAAAGTTAAGAAGGCTTGGGTGGCAAAAAATAACAAAGAAGAGGTGTTTCCAATCAAAAGTCATACTGAGATTCAGAAGGCCTTAGAAGAGGGGTGGACCCAAGTGCAGCATAAAGCCTCTAATACCCCTATAGTTGTTGACTCAGACATAAGTGGGGTGGAAACAAAAGGAATGCCAAGTGGGGTGGGTAGTCCTACAGAGAATAAGGCAGGGGAAAATAGCCCTATCAAAGTTACTACCTCTAATCCTTTCGATATCCTATAGAATGATAATGAGGATTCTCCTTTAGTTACTACCCCTGCCCCATCTGGTCTGGACCTTAAGATAAAGGCAGTGGAAGAATTTGATAAGGGGAAGAGAGTGGAAGGCAATAAAGGTGATGGCAATGAGATGTTCAGAAGCAACAAGAAAGAGAAGAAGAGATCAGTCAACAAATCCAAAAAGTCTAGATGACCAAGATGGGAACACATAATATTAGGGGGCTTATTTCTCCCCATAAACAAATTGAGGTGGGAAAGATTATTAAGGAGAATAATTTAGACCTTATTAATCTTGTGGAGATAAAGATCAGAAGGAATAACTCGGTTAATGTTAAGAGCATGTGTTTTTTCCATTGGGAGTATGTCCATAACTGCCCTATTGATGGGGGTGTGGCTAGAGTGATTGTGGAGTGGAACCCCAATATTTTGAAGCTTGAAGTGATTGATACCCATAGACAAGCTTTGTTTTGCCTTGTAAATATTATAAGTACCAGTTATTCCTTTCATGACACCTTCATTTATGGGGATAACCTGCCTGAGCAAAGGAGGAGCTTATGGGCTTTCCTTAATGAAAACAAATTGGTAGTTAATGATAGGCCTTGGGTTCTCATGGGTAATTTTAATCTAGTCAGATGCCAAGAGGATAAAAGAGGTATTATTGACATTGATAGTGCTACTACTGAAGAGTTTAATAGGTGTTTGCTTAAGCTGAATGCAGATGACATGGTTAACAGTGGCCTTTAGTTCACTTGGAACAAGAACAACTTGGTTTCAATAATGACCAATCAAGGATCAATAGGGTGATTCACAATGATAACTCGACTATTTTTTACCCTAACTCTCAGGCTATCACCCTGCCTTGTGGCATTTCTGACCACAACCCTATTATTACCCTATTGGATAACTCCATCAATAGGTGTCCTTAACCCTTCAAATTTGTCAACTTCTGGATGAATCATGATGAATTCTTACCTACCCATATTGAATCATGGGATGTGGAGGTGGATGGGAATCCGATGCTTAGGGTGTCTAGGAAGCTTAATCGTGTTAAAGTCTCTTTGAAGCACTTTAATAGGATGTTCTTTAATAAAATTTCTACTCACGTAGCTGATATAAAGTTTAAATTGGACACCATTCAGAGTGATTTGTACAGTGATGGGACCAATGTGGAGCTGCAAGTTACAGCTAAAGACATGAGAATCAAGTACACTAATCTAAGGAATGATGATGAGTCTTTCCTAAGGCAGAAGGCTAGGACAAAATGGCTCGAGATGAGAGATCTGATCAATGCTTTCTTTCATAAGAAAGTTAATCAAAACTTGGCTAGAAGGAAAATTGTGAGCATTGAGAATGAGATGGGAGTGAGATTTAAAGGCTGTGACCAGGTGGCTAATGAAGCGTGGGGTTTTTTCAGAACCTCTTAGGGAATAGGGTGCAATGTGAGGATGTTGCTACTGCTTTTGGGGATGTTATAAAGAAAAAACTCACCTCTAACCAAGATGAATTATTGGAGAAAGATGTCACCCACGAAGAGATCAAAGTGGCTATGTTTTCTATAGGGTCTGATAAGGCTCCTGGCCCTGATGGTTTCAACAACTTTTTCTTTAAAGAAAATTGGCAGCTGGTTGGGGAAGAAGTGTGTGATGCCATTAAATTTTTCTTTGACATTGGTATTTTCTTTAATCAGTGGAACTGTACAGCTCTTTCTTTGATCCCCAAGGTTTCCAACCCTATTTGTATGAGGGATTTCAGGCCCATCTCCTGCTGCAACACCATTTACAAATGTATTTATAAAGTAATCACTCTTAGACTCAAGAAGATGATGCCTAGCCTCATTAGCAACAACCAGACTACATTTGTAGAAGGTAGGTCTATAGCTGACAATATTTTGTTATTGCAAGAGTTAATGAGGAACTATCATAGGGACTCATACCCTCCCAGAAGTGCAATCAAGATTGATATCCTCAAAGCTTATGATACTGTTAGCTAGGACTTCTTGATTAACCTTTTGGGCCATGTTGGTTTTCCCACTAAAGTCATTGGTTGGATTACTAAGTGTGTGACCACTACTAGGTTCTCTATTAATCTGAATGGGGAGCGAAATGGTTTCTTTCATGGGAGAAGAGGGCTAAGGCAGGGAGATACTCTATCTCCCTACCTTTTCCTACTGGTGATGGAAGTGTTCATTGGGATTATCACTAAGGCAACTGAATCAACCCTATTCAAATACCATCCTAGATGAAAGGATATGTTTCTTACCCATCTCAGTTTTACTGATGACTTGATTATTTTTGCTGGTGGGGATAAGGAGTCTTGCAGCATTGTTAAGGAAGCCATTTCTGAGTTTAGTTCTTACTCTGGGCTAATGATTAATCTGGAAAAGTGCAACCTTTTCATTGCTGGGATTAATATGGAGGGGATTCAGGAGATTTCCACCATTCTTGGCATACAACATGGGATCCCCCCTTTCAAATATCTGGGGGTTCCTCTCATAACAACAAGGCTGAAGAAGGAGGACTGTCATTACTTGGTGGAGAGGATTACCAAGAGAATCAAATGATGGACTAATAAGTTCTTGAGTTTTGCAGGGAGGCTTCTCCTTATGAAGACTGTCATTTTCAGTATTCAAGTTTATTGGGCCTGCATTTTTATGCTGCCTAAAAGCATCATAAAGAAGATTGAGCAAATTATGAAGAATTATTTATGGAAAGGGGATGAGGCTAACAGTAAAGGTGCTAAAGTATCCTGGGAGGATCTTTGTGTTCCTCTAGAGGAAGGAGGGATAAATATCAAGAGTCTAGAGACCTGGAACATTGCAGCTATGGCTAAGCATTTGTGGAACTTGTGCAGCAAGAAGGATAGCTTATGGATCAAGTGGTGTAATATATACAAGATCAAAGGAAGGAGCATTTGGGCTTTGAGTATCCCAAATGATGCTTCATGGAGCTGGAGGAAAATACTCAAGATTAGAGAGAAGTTTAGAATATAAATCAAGACCAACATTGGGAATGGAGCTCAAGCTTTTATGTGGTTTAATTTTTGGCATCCTAATGGCCCCTTGCATCCCCTATATGGTGATAAAACATTGTGTATGATTCAGCTAGTAGCCTTAAAGCTAAAGTTTTTGATTTTATCCACTGTATGGAATGGAAATGGCCCTCAACTGTGACATGGGAGTTAAATGAAGTGAAGAATGCTACTTTTCCTACAATTCTTGAGGAAAATGACATTGTTGTTTGGCTTCCTTCCAATAAAGGGAAGTTCACCATTGCCTTAGCTTGGGAGCTTTTGAGTACCCATAAGCCTCCTGTCACTTGGAGCAATTTTGTCTGGAGTAAAGTTTGCATTCTAAATGTTCTTTCATTTCTTAGTTAGTATTTAGGAAGGCCATCAACACTAAGGTTAAATTACTAGCTTGGGGAATTTCTAAGGATGACCTTTGTGGGATGTGTGGATCTCAGAGGGAGTCTTATAACCATCTGTTCTCTGCAGCCTTAGTAAAAGTATCTAGGAGGAGGTGATGCTTAGAAATCAGTGTTACAGGGATGTTCAAAGTTTGAATAGAGAGATGTTTATGGCCACTGTTAACCACTCAACCAAGACCTTATGTGACAAGATAAGATCCCTTTCTTTTACTGCTACTATCTACTGTATTTGGATGGAGAGAAATGCTAGGTGCTTTAAGCATGTCTTTCATTTTCTAGACACCATTGTGAAGGGTATTGAAAACATGGTTAGAGCCAAAGCTCTCACATGGAAGAAGGATAAAAGGAACTATCCTAACTAGATGGCTTGTATGTATTGGAACATTCCCGAAGATAGGCTCATAAGTTAGTATCTGTTAGGCTTTTAGCCTTGGTGTTTTGTTTGACTTTGGGGTATGCCCCAGGGTTTGTGGTCTATTGAGGTTTTTCCTCTGTTGTATTCTTTTTTCTTCTTTTATACAATTAATTCCCCTCCCCCCCAGAAAAAGGATTTTTCTTTTGGGTTTTTTTCTTGAAATCGGTGTGTCTGCAATTTATTTGTGATGGTTTGATTTACCCACTAGATGAATGTTTTAGGTTTTAATTAATTTGGATAAAAATGGACTCCAATTAAATAAGTTTAAAATTGGAATTTACAAATTTGGCGTAAATTGATATCACACAACAAGTAGCGCATTTTCAAATCGGTATCAGAGCTTTTCAAGCGACCATACCTTCTTAAATTGGTATTAGAGTTTATTTAAGCGACCACCACATTTAGAAATTGGTATCAGAGATTTTTAAGCGACCATACCTTCTCAAATTGGTATCAGAGCGTGTTTCTCTAATTTATCGAGTGATATTGTTTTCCGCAATATTTTGTGATATTGATTTTTTTGAAAAATATGATTTTGATTTTTTTTTTGCAATGTTTCCAAATGAAAACTTATATAATCGGTTGCCAATTTTTGATGAGTCTAATTATGCCTACTGGAAAGCCCGTATGAAATCGCATTTAAAAGCATTTGACGAGCGAGTTTGGGTAGTTTGTGAAAGATGGTGGACTCCTCCCACCGTCATCGTAGAAATTGTCAATAATCTTAAAGTCGTGACTGACTGGACTGAGGATGAGTTTAAATGAAACACTTTTAATTCTCGTGGGCTAAGTACAATTTCGAGTGGCGTCACTCATGAAGAATTTCAACATATTATAACGTGCACCACGTCTAAAGAAGTGTGGAATGTTTTACAACTTACCCATGAAGGCACTAATGCGGTTAAAGAGTCTAAACTTCAAAATTTAACTACTCAATTTGAAACAATAACCATGCTTGAATCTGAGTGTTTTGATGACTTTTATGCAAGCTTATCTGACATTGTTTACACTAGTTCAATCTTGGTGAGAACATTCCTGATGCACGGTGGCTAAAATGATTTTAAAATTGCTGCCAAAACATTTTATCCCCAAAGTGACTGTTTTTAACTCCTTAGAAAAAATAAACAATTTAAAGTAAGAAGAGCTGGTAGGAGACCTCTAGACATATGAAATTGACATGTTTCCTGACATTGTCAAGCCTAAAGATAAAGGGATAGAACTTAGAGCCCAGTCTAGGAAGGGAGAGGAAGTGTCAAAGAGAGGGAAGAAAAAGAAAGGTAAAGTTTATGAGTCCGAGTCTGAGGGCGAGGTTGATTTTGATATGGCCATGCTTGCAAATGTTTTTAAAAAGTTTCTCAAAATTTCCAAAGAAAATTCTTCCAATAAAAGATTTTTTGAGAAAAATAAAAATAAAGATGAGGCAAAATAAAGCGGTGATAATGAGAAGGAGAGAGAGAATAAGAAAGATCGGAGATGTTTTGAGTGTGAGGGTAAAGGGCATAACGCGTTTGGGTCTCCCATTAGGGTAAAGAGAAAGGGAAAGAAGATGGCCATGCCAGCCACTCTTAGCGATAGTGAGGAGGAGGTGAATGATTACGAGGATCAATCTTCACATGGGATGTGTGTAGCCTTTTTAGCTAGTCACGTGAGCACACCTAGTTTGTCCAACAACGATGAGGATACTTGTGCACGTGAGACCCCCGAGGATGATAGTTTGAATATTTCGTGTGAGAGAGGGTGAAAGTGAACTACAAATTGTGTTTAGAGATTTGTACGCCGAGACCTTAAAGACTAACAAGTTGAGTAAAGAGTTAGGTCTTAGGGTGATAGATTTTGAGAGGGAGATAGAGATTTTGAGAGGATTTGAGGCATTGGCGAGTCAACTCGAGAAGGTGAATATTACTTTGAGTGAGCAGTTTATCGTCATAGGTCGGGAGAATAGTGAACTTATAGCCCATGTGTCACAATTAGAGAGAGATCATGAACATGTTCGGGAGATAAAGGTCAGTATAGAGGATACATCTAAGAAGGTAGGAATAATGCTCCTCGGTCCCACTTAGGGTAATGTTGAGAGACTAGGAATAGGTTATGATGGTGCGTCTACTTCTCACGTTCCACTCAAGCCGGTTTCCGAGTTTGTGATTGATCCTTATGGCTCTCAACCTAACCCACCTAGGCATCCCGTACCGGAGAGGAGAGTGCGTCCTAGACATTTTAGGAGAGGTGTTCCTAGGCCCGTTTATGTTTGTACACATTGCAAAAAGAGAGGACACCTTAGGGAATTTTTCTATAAGTTGAGTAGTGTGTCACATAGAGTTCTGCCACGTGTAACCACACCCACACCCACACCCATACATGATGCTCCGGAAGATTACGTGACTTGATGGATGATTTTCATGACTTGATGGATGTTTTTCATGACTTGGTCAAAACTTCACATGACTTGATTGATGTTTTTCACAGGATGACACCACCTTTGAGAAACTCCACCTCACCTAATGGATGAGGTTTAGACTTGTTTGCTAGCTTTGGATGATTTTCATAATGATATTTTATACCTATATATAGTATGTACCATTTTTGTATTTATATTTTCCATTTTGATATATTTTTTGAAAAACAAAAAAAAAATTGAATTTTTTTGGAAAAATAGAATTTTTTTGGAAAATAGAAAAAGATTTTCTATTTTTGAGAAAAAAAATTGAAAAAGCCAAAAATATTTCATTTTGATAAATTTCTCGGAAAAAGACAAAAATAGTTTTTTATTTTGTTTACACCGTTATGAATGGACATTTAGAATGATCAAGTCACAATTCCATTCCATATCCATGTGACTATTTGATAGTGATTTGATATGCGTCATCATTTCATTTTTGTGCTTTATAATGTTTGGAGTTATTAAGATGTAATTTGAGATTACTTTCTACATGTTTGACTCTTAGTCTCCTTTAATGCACACTTGCACGGATTTATTTGATTATTGTACTTGTCTATCACATTTTGATCGAAGTGTTTCCATCTCAATCCTGTCTTTAAAACCAACCAAATACGATAAAACTCAACAATAAAAGTAGTGCATGGAAGAACCGTTGCCCATGGGGAATTCGTTTAATATGAAAAATGATGTGTGTTCACGAAAAGGGCTACGATTGAATAATAATCACGTCGTGAAAGCCACCATTTGAAAAGAGCCCGAAAAATTTAAAGGCAATAAAAAGATGCATATGCCAAATAGGGGCCAATAGGTTTTAGATAATCTCAAAAGAAAAATAAAAGATATATTATTTATGAGGGAGTTCGGATGGAAAAGTAATCAACGGGTTTGCACGTCCGGACAAAGTCTTGAAAAAGCATTACATAGTTTTAGATGTTATTGGTGTGAAAACCATTTTAGACTTTGATGTGTCAATCAGATTAAGTCGATGTCATATAAATTCACATATTTTCCTGACACCTAAGGACGATTTTGAGATCATTCGTTAGGAGTATCTGTATTCATCGTGCACATATGTTATGTTTGATTGCATTGATTTTCCTATCGAGTTTGTTCACACCCATTGATTTCGTATCCACGATTTGGTTATCTTAGTGTAAATTCATGATGTGTGATTTTTGTAGAAATTATTTTTGCATTTTGTTTGAAAAAATAGAAAAATAAAAAATAGTTGGTGAATGCTTTCAAGTATATCCTTGATGACCATAGTAGTTGATTTGTTTTGCTTTGATTATCGTGAGACTCCATGTTAATTTTTTTTTTATTCTTTTCCTTGTCTATTTCGAAAAAATAAAAAGGGGGAGAACGAATTATGTTTTATTGGGGGAGTTATTGTATTATGGGGGAGAATTGATATTTGATCGTAGTTTTGATTTATGTTTATCTCATTTCAAACTTGATACGTCACGAAGGTATTTGTTTCTTGTCTCATGTGTCCTAAAAGAACCCGTCAATGATGCAATCAATGGACTTATTGTACTTAAGAATGTAACATAAGCTACCTTTAATACCTTTGGAACAACTAAAAATGAGACATACGTCTATCTTAATTTTAACTTCCTTGTCTTGTTCCACGGCATGAGTGCCGGATACCCCAAATTCCAGACATGACCTAGAATGAGATTGCTCCGACTCTAATGTTCAATGGGAGTTGAAGAGATTGATTAAGAAGAAATTAAATTCAGAATGTATATACCCGTCTCTTAAGTAAAATCCCTATAAGAATCTTGCAGTCCTGAATAACTAACCATGTACCTTAACATTTCCAAAAGAGTCTAATTCTTTTCTTATCCTCTACACCATTCTGAAGTGGAAATTCTGGTATAAACAATTAGGATAAAATCCCATACCTCTGATAAATGATTCCCTAGCTCTCCTAAGAGGTAGACTCCCTATGATCAAACCATAAAGTTTGAATTTCTTTACCTCACCTATGCTCCATCTTAGCCACTTTGAACTAATCAAAGGCTTTAGACATGCGGTGCATAAGGTAAAGATATCCATACCAAGAGTAATCATTAATGAAACTAATGAACCACTCATAACCACCTCTTGTTCGGATAGTAACCGAATCATACTAATCGAAATGAACTATTTCCAACACATCTTTGACCCTTAAGGTTTGGGTCGTGAAGGACCCCTTGGTCATTTTACCTTCTAAACATAATTTAAGATTAGAAGTGATTCCACTTCCAATTAACTCAATTATCCATTTTGATCTAGTCTTCAAATCCCTTTTAGAATAAAATAACCTAAGCATAAGTGTTAAATTGTGTTTGGTTCTAGAAGGAAACTTTCTCTTTAATGATTTGACCATTAATTATTCATATCAGTATTTAGAAGTATTGGTGAGACAAACCTTATAATTTATACATTATTTTTTATGTACCATATCAAATAAAAGATATCAAATTTTGATGAAATAAATTTATAAAACCAATAGTTAATCTGTTCAAAACCAATTTAGTAAACTGAAACTAACTTTTCTAAAACCCAAGTCTATTAAATAATTTATCTATGTTAACTTTATATCTACACCAAGATTCATAAAAATATCCCACCGCTAATGTCGTTGCCTTATTCTAATTGCCGATAACTAAAAAACATATCTCTTTTAAGTAATTATTTGGTAACCTAGAACCTCTGTAATAAGTTGTAGTCCTGATTTGTGCTTTTCGAGTCTACATATTAGGTTACTATAGATCAAACCATAAATCATGCATTTACTTTTAAGAGAAAGTCATTAACATATCTTTTTTCTTAGAAAGCAAGTAAAAAATCGGATACTATTGCAATAAAAGGTTTAATTACTTGTAGTGAGACTACCCGCCTTTCGGCTATTTCACTGCTACCAAGGAATATGGACCTTTCTTAACCCAAACCGTTGTACTTGAGACTTAACCTTATCCTCCTACCTCCCTTCCGGAGGAGAAGTAAATATTTTCTGAAACACATAACACTAACCTTTGGCTACTGATGATCCTCACTCATCGATTACGAAATGGTATCGGGTTTTCTCACCATGTCTAATCCAAAGAATCCTTTATTCAACCAATGAAAAAATCATTCTAAGAACATGATTCTCACTTGAGTGTCATCATTCAATCATAGGTGTTTGTAAATTCTCATCAGTCAATTCTTTAAAATCAAATATGCACATATAAAACTTCCACGTGTGTGTGTGGGGCGGGGGGGGGGGGGGGGAGATATAATTCTTAATTTAAAAGAGTTACCATGTATTTTAAATATCGCGACTCCGTGATTAAAACCATCCGGGTGTGTGTGTGTGTGGGGGGGGGGGGGGGAGCCTAACTGATGCGAGAATTTAATCACATCATAATTTTAAAACATTGATGGGAATTGTGGGTTAAAAAAATTTATTATCCCCTAAAGTTAGAACAATGTCCAATTTAATTTACAGTCCTTGAAACATATTCGAGTTAAAAACCTAAGACTAATAACCAGTGAGAAAAAGTTGAATTCATTTTGAAATATTAGAATCACCAAAATTGGAAAAAAAATCCAATTAACACGCGAGAATTAATTCGATTAAATTTTAAAGTGGCATCTCTCAATCGCCAATTTTAAAAATTAACCTCTTCGGACATCCTAGTTCCCTTATGAGGTGAGATTTTTCGCTAGGAGATTAAATCACTTCACCTTGAACCAGATAAATTTTTATCTTTTATTATTCTTAGGGGTGAAAATGAGGCGAGCCGAGCCGAGCCGAGCCGAGCTTAAGGTTGCTCAAGCTTGGTTTGTAAATGTAAATGAGCCTAAAAGTATGTTCAAGCTAGGTTAATTTATTTTACGATCCAAGCTCGAATGAGCTTCTAAGTAAATGAATACGAGCCGAGCTCAAGTAGCTTGGTTATTTTACACTAGTTTATTATAGATATCGGTGATCGAGCCGAATCCGAGCAGAGCTCAATAAGATAATGAGCTTAATCTTTTGTTCAAGCTTGGGTCGTTTAATTTACGAGCTAATCTCCAACGAGCTTTTTCTTGAATGAACACAATCCGAACTCGAGTAGCTTGGTTCATTTTATAGCCCTAATTATGCTACTTATGTCCAACATAATGAATAGCCATCTGTTATACCCAAAAACTGGAGTATGACATGGACCAAAAAAATTGTGACACTTATCATCATATATTCAATTAAGCACTATCCGTGAGACTTTATTATGGATTGCTGACTATTCCCCATTAGTCGGCGGTATCGCCGACCATCATCAGGAAAATCAACCATCAACAAGGCATAATGTCCAAGTTTAAGCACACGTGAGAATATCTACAGTCTCTTTTGTAAATGCAAGTGGGTTAATCCTTAGGCTAGATCATCACTGGTCGTCATTAAGAATATAAATAGGTGTAATTGCCTGGCATATAAGGGAACTCCACTTGTTTTTCTTTTAAATCTTACTATAAATAGCCCACTATATCCCTCATCTGGGACAAGGAAGGAAACGGCATACACTTAACCCTAGAGATATTATTGAGAGCCTATACTTTACCCCAACATAAAGTAACTTTGTGTCCGTGGACGTAGGCACCTCTATGGACTGAACCACGTTAAAACTCTTATCTCTTTCTCTGTCTCTCATCTCTCTCAAGTTCAAATCATTTTCTTTTATATTTGTTATAGTTTATTACTGATATTATTCAGCTACGGCATATAATTACCCTAGTACTAATTTTAGACCATAACAGATTGACGCCATTTGTGGGAATGAGAAGAGCCATCTATTGTTTTCTATTCTCTCTATAAAGTCACTCGTCAACCCTTGTGCCTCAAGAAATGGGGTATAATATCGAAAGTAGTAGGGTAAATGAAATCATCCCACCCTCCACCCCTGTGGGGATAGGATACCTCTAAGGAATTTTGATTACCAAAGGTCAAGAAGCAATGCAAGAAACAGTAAAATAATAGGCGAGAACTCTCTAACAGGGGGAGAAATGTTGGCTCTTGCTCCTATAGAGATAAATAGATTATAAACCCAGTTGGGATGAATGTTGGATCATGAAACGAAAGAAGAAGATCTAGATATTCTTGATCGATGGATGACAGGACATACCGCACTGGGGCCACCTCATCATTCAGGACCACAAGCCTTTATGACAAGCAATCATTCTGTGAGAAGAGGCTCAGCGTATTGGAGAGGTTGAGAAGGGGATTATTATTTGGTCGACTAGGTCCCCGAGCGGTGAGAGGTCATCATCATAAAGAGACTAAAGGATCCGTTAGGTCAAGAACTATCATGCGAGGGTCAGTACGCGTCAATAAGACTTTTTAGAAAGAGAGCTCAGTGCAAAATAATGGACGAATAGCTAAAACTATCTCTGCCAAGGATAATCCAAACGATCAGCCATAGAAAGGCTCAATCCAATTATTGGAGGATCGTTTGGGGGAGGTAGAAAAACCTAAAAATACCTTACACAGGAGTTTCATGAAAGGATCACCTTTTAAACCTTCAATTGTGAATTATCCCACATCTTCCAAGTTTAAACCACCCCTAGTAACTCCAAAGTAGGATGGCAGAACAGATTCAGTACTACACGTGGAACCATAACAATTTCCCACCGACATTTATTCAGTCCCCGATGAGATGCATTGTCGAGCATTTTCCAGTACTATTATTGGGTGGCACAGATTTGGTACAATAACTTTCTCCAGGACAGATCTCCAACTTTCAGTAGCTGGATGATTTGTTCGACAACAATTTCTGCATTTGAGTCAAACCGGCCGGAAGGGTAGTTTATCTAATAAGTGTCGCGAGAGAGTTGGAGAGATCACTCGTGAATACATCACCCAATTAAATAATGAAAAACTATAGGTCATTGATTACGATGAGAAGATGATGATCACTGCATTGATGAGTAACATATTACCCAAAAACTTGTACTATGTACTGGTCAAAGAACAACCCAAGATTATGATCAAACTACTGGCCAAGGCCAGTAAAATTATGAATGCCGAGGAGGCTATCGCTGCAAAAAAGACCAACAACTCTAAAACCGATGCCAATAGGAGCTCATAGAAGAAAGAGTAGAAGGATAAAAGGTAGATAAGCCAAAAAGATATAACATATATACTCCTTTGACTGTTGGCGCTCATCATATTCTGTAAGAAATTCGGGGGAGCAGAGACCTGAATGTCCCAGGAAGCTAAAGTCTCCTCCAAATTGAAGAGATACAAGTAAATATTTTGAGTTCTACAAAGATCATGACCATAACACCAACAATTGCATATTCCTAAAGAATGAGATAGAGAAACTAATTCGATGAGGGAAACTATCAAAATTCAAGGATAAATTAGGCCGAATAGACTATTCGGACGAGCAAGAACCTAAGGGATGACCGGAATTACCTTATAAAAGGGGAAACGACAAGAAAATGGGCATGAATGACAATTCTGAGGATAATCCTGACTTCTCGAGGAGACCTAAGGTACCTATACGCAAGATAAATTTGATATCTTTTAGCTGTAACTTTTTTGTTAGGGGGGGGAGGGGGATGGCACCGGTGGAGGAGATGAAATAGCAGAGAGGAAAGCATACCTCAATTAGGCCAAAGCATGTTCTTATATTCAACATATCAACCTGTATGGTGATGTGGACACTTTCCTGAGGAAAATGAATAAAGATCGATTAGTGGTAGGATTCTACAAAAGTGATCTGTCTGGGGTGCTTTATACTCATGACAACCCTCTAGTTGTCACAATGTTGGTCCACGAAGGAAAGGTAAGTAGAGTTTTGACCGACAATGATAGTTAAGCCGACATTTTATCTACAACTGCTCCAGAGGTATGAGACGGTGAGATAGAAAACTTAAAGCCTATCACAGGCCCCTTATTGGTGGCTCAGGAAAAAAGGTTTATCCTCTAGAAACAATTAACCTGGAAGTTGCGATTGGTACCTGTCCAACCTCTTGAATTGAGAAGATCCGTTTATTCATCCTAGACAAGAACATCGAGTCTGCGTATAACATTATCCTCCATAGGGATGGATTGAAAAAAATTCAAAGTAGTGCCCTCTACCATACATCAGTGTCTAAAGTTCCCCACTAATTATGAGGTCGATGTAGTAAAAGGGAATCAAATTGAAGATAGAGACTGCCACTACACCTCAGTCGACCTAGAGGAACAGAAGAAACTTACCACTACCTACCAGATAGAAATGCTAGATCCGTGCGAAGAAGTAAAACTGATCAATGAACAAGTTGTAGAGGAGGTAGAATCAATTATCCTGGATGATGAACACCCTGAGAAAATAACACATATCGGCTCATTACTGGATCTTACTCTCAAAAAGGATTTAATGGATTTCCTCAGGTAGAGAAAGAATGTCTTTGCTTGGAACCTCGAAGACATTCCAGAAAATGATCCAGAATTCATGTGTCATGAACTCAACATAGTTTAGGATGCCAAGCGATCAAATAAAAACGACCTGTTTTCATATAAGAAAAGAACATGGCTATACAATAGGAACTTAAGAAGCTATAGAAAAAAAGCTTCATTGAAGATGCCAAGTACCCCGAATGGTTAACCAATATAGTTATAGTTAAAAAGAAGAATAAAAAATTATGTATGTATGTTGACTTCACAAATTTGAACAAAACCTGTCCAAATGACCATTATCCTCTACTAAGGATTGATCAATTGGTCGATGCTACTACAGGGCATGACCTAGTTAACTTCATGGACTTGTACTCATGCTATAATCAAATCAAAATGAAGCTAGAAGATAAGGAAAAGACTTTGTTCATAACCAACTGAGGTACCTATTAATATAATGTTATGCCTTTTTGGTTAAAAAATGATGGGGTAACATACCAAAGGCTAGTAACTAAAGTCTTCGAAGAACATATCAACAAAAATATGTAAGTGTACGTCGACAATATGCTCACCAAGAGTAAAATAGTCGCCGATCATATTAAAGACTTGGATTGTACACTTGACTAGTTGGAAAAGCATATGATGAAGCTTAACCCTGTAAAATGCGTATTCAACATGTGGGAAGGAATGTTTATTCGCTTCATAGTAAATCAAAGAGGCATTGAGGCAAATACAGATAAGGTAGGTCACCGCATTTGTGAAAGGTAGGTCAATCTCTGACAATATCTTATTGCTTCAGGAGCTTATAAGGAATTGTCACCGTAAGCTTACTCCCCCTAGGTGTACCCTTAAGATTGATCTTCTTAAGGCCTATGACACTGTTAGTTGGGAGTTTTTGCTCAACCTTCTTGTGCATATTGGCTTCCCATATATGTTTGTTGGGTGGGTAGAGGAGTGTATCACCACGACTAGATTCTCTATCAGCTTGGATGGGTGCTTACATGGATTCTTTGAGGGGAAGAGGGGGTGAGACAAGGTGACACTATCTCTCCTTTCTTTTTCCTTCTTGTTATGTATACTTTCTCTTATATTATGGACAAGGCTAGCCTCAATCTGGAGTTCAGTTTTCATCCTAAGTGCAAGGAAGTGGGCCTTAATTATCTTTGCTTTGCGGACGATTTGATCATTCTGTGTGGTGGCGACCCTTCTTTGTGTAGCATTGCAAAGAGAGATATTGAGGTTTTCTCTTCAATCTCTAGTCTTTACCCCAATACTAACAAGTCTAGTTTCTACTGCTCTGGGGTTGATGTTGATGGGGTGAGCAGGTTGAGGGAGGTTATTGGTTTCTCCCACAGTTCCCCCTTCTTGTATCTTGGGGTGCCTCTCATTACTACTAGGCTTAAGTTCAAGGATTGTGATAAGTTGATTGATAAGATTACGGGGAGGATTAAGTGTTGGACTAACAGATTCCTCAATTTTGTTGAGAGACTTCAGCTCATCAATTCGGTCTTGTTTGGTATTCAGGTCTACTGGTTTTGCCTGTTTATTTTGCCTAAAGGGATTATTAGATGAATTGACCAACTTATGAAAGACTTTTTGTGGACGGGTACTGACTCCAAACATACTGGGGCGAAGGTAGCTTGGAAATATCTGACGTGTAGGCATGAGGAAGGGGGGGATAGGCATTAAGAATGTTGAATTATGGAACAAAGCTGCTATTCTCAAGCTCATTTGGAACTTATATAGTAAGAAGGATTGCCTATGGGTCAAATGGTGTAATGTATACAAGATCAAGAATAGAAGTATTTGGGCCATTAATATTCCAAATGATTCTTCTTGGTGTTGGATAAAGTTGCTGCAGTTGAGGGATGTGGCCAAGCCTCTTATCATGTCCAGCATTAACAATGGCGAAGATACCTTTGTGTGGTACGATAATTGGCATCCGTTAGGTCCTCTAATTGATCGCTATGGGGGAAGACTTATTTATGATGCGGCTAGAAATCATAAAGCTAGAGTGGACGACTTTATCAATGGGGAGAGGTGGAGGTGGCCTTCTTCTGTTACTTGGGAGCTGTTGGAGATTAGGAATGCTGAGTTGCCTATTATTCGTCAAGGGGTTAGTAATTAGGTGGTATGGAATTACAACCGGGGTGGCTTCTTCATTGGGTTAGCTTTTATGGATCTTACTATCGCTCGTCCTCTTTTCAACAGGCACAAGTTGATTTGGAATGTCAATAATATACCGAAGTGTGCTTTTAGTTTATGGATTATATGTAGGGATGCTCTTTATACGAGGGATAAACTGTTTAGCTAGGGTATTTCCAACAACAACTTATGTTGTACTTGTGGTGAGGAGGTGGAGAATCTAGAGCACTTGTTTATTGAATGCAATATTGCTAAAGAGGTTTGGCGCGAGATCAGATTCAAGAACCAGGAGGACAGAGAGGCTCTTAACTGGGAGGGAGAATTGGATTTTGCTAATTCTGAATATATGGGTAAGAATTTCTATAATAGACTAAGGTGTCTATCCTTTTCCACCACTATTTACTGTCTATGAATTGAGAGGAATGCGAGATTTTTCAATGGCAAGGCCAAGAATATTGATATGATTGTCAGAGATATTGTTGCTATGGTTTGCGTCAGGGCTTCGAAGTGGACGAACAATAAGAGAAGCTACATCAACTGGATGGCATGCATGAACTGGGACATCCCAGAGTCGGTGTTATCTTAGTTGTTTTGTTTTGTGTTTGGTTGTTTATGTCCTTTGGGGTATGCCCCTAGTATTGTGGTTCCCCTTTGGAGGTTGGTTGTAAGTAGTTTTTCTTGGTTCTAATATACATGATTTTTCCCCCCAAAAAATATCCAAGCGCTAATCAACATACAATCCCCAATAAATAAGAAAGACGTAGCAGCACTAAATCAATTCATTTCGCGAGCCACTAGCATATGCCTTCCTTTATTTAAGGTGTAGAGGAAATCATTTAAAGGGAATGAAGAATGTGAAGCCACTTTCCTAGAATTAAATAAATATCTCGAATCTCCACCCCAGCTCTCAAGGACCATTGTGGGAGAAAAACTCTCTTATACTTGGTGGTATCATAGTCGATAGTTAGCTCGATGTTAGATCGATTAGAAAGTGGGGTACAAAGATAGTTTATTATATGAGCAATGCATACTGAGGAGCAAAGATCCAATGGCTAAGGCTGGAGAAGTTAGCTCTAGATCTAATTGAGGCTCCTCGAAGAATGAGGCCATATTTCTAAGCTCATACCATTATAGTTGATAAACATGCCACTAAAACAAGCCATTCATAAACTTGAGAAATTTGGTAGACCGATGGTTTGGGTAGTAGAATTGAGAGCATATGACATACAGTACGAACCAAAAATGACAATAAAAGGAGAAGCGATGAATAATTTCATTATTGAATTTACATATGAAGAAAAGCCTGTCGAGCAGACTTCTAAGGAAGAGATCTCAACAGCAAGACCACCAGAGCAGACTTCTCTGAAAGCGAGCTCACTAGTTCAACCTACTGAGTAAACTTTTCTAGAGGATAGTTAAATGACTTATACAGCCGACTAAGTCGTGGATGTACCAGAATCATCGGCTAAATAAGAAAAAATAGCTCACTACATGGAACAATGAAAAAAAGTGTTCAATTACGGGACCCTAACAACAAGAGGTTTTAAAGAGGATCCTCATATTTGGAAGATGTGCGTGGATGGCTCATCGTGTGCCTCTGGCAGCGGAGTAGGTCTGATAATTAACACATACCAGACAACAACGACGTTGAATACACCCTCAAGTTATAGTTTAAAGCCTCAAATAATAACACAGAATATGAAGCATTGATAGATGGGTTTGACCTAGCATCATCTTTGGGTGCCTAGAAAATACAGGCACACAATGATTCCCAATTGATAGTAAATCGGGTATTAGGAATTCACGGAGTTAGAGAGGAATCCATGGCTAAATACTTGGCAAAAACACAAAATATGATATCTAAATTCCCAACAGATAAGGTGATAATATCCCTAGAGTTGATAATCCCCGAGCAGACGCACATGCTCGGCTTGATTCCACTACCAGATCTAAATTAAGAAGAACAATCCGAGTAGCGATCCTCCTACATCAGAGCACTGGCGAAGGAAACATCAACATGATTAAATTATTTCTAGCCCATCATGGCTTGATCCAATACGAAATTACCTAGAAAAGGCATCATGCCGACCAATCCTAAGGAAGCCAGGAGACTCAAATACAAAGCGATGAGGTATGTCCTAGAAGGAGGTCTCTTATACAGAAGAGGGTTTGTTATTTTGTTACTCAAATGTGTCCACCCTGCTGAGGTCGATAACTTGATAAAGGAGATACATGAAGGTTCCTATAGGGCACATTCAACAGGGGATCTTTAGTCAAATGAGTAGCCATGCAGGGTTACTTCTGTCTCACAATGAAAAAAGACTATGCGAACTATGCAAGACGATGTGATAAATGCTAAACATACCCGATAATCCGTAGAAAGACGGGGGCTTCACTCACACCGATCACATCCCCTTAGTCCTTTGCCATATGCGGCATTGACTTGGTCGACCCCCTACCAAAAATAGGAGGAAGGTTCAAATACTTAGTCAAGGCAGTGGACTACTTCACCAAATGGGTGGAGGCTGAACCTATGGTAGAAATGTCTTATAAAAAGGTCTTCTATTTCATATGGAAGAACATCATTTGTCATTATGCCTTCATTATCGACCACGACACACAGTTTGATAACCAGGAATTTGAAGACTACTGTGCTCGCTCCAAAATCCAAAACCTACATGCCTCTCCTAGCCACCCATAATGCAACAGGAAGACAAAAGTTATAAATAAGACTCTGCTCAAAGGGATAAATAAGAGATTAGATGACGTAAAGGGAAACTGGATCAACGAACTACAAAGAATACTTTAGGCATATATGATAACGCTGAGAACAGTCATCAATGAAAGTCCTTACATATTAGCCTTTGGGACAAAAGAAGTGATTCCAACAAAGATTGGTCTACCAAGTCACATGGTCCTCAATTTTAACCAAAAAGTGAACACATGAGGGGGTTAGATTTATACCTAGTCGAAGAAATCAGAGAGCGTGTGACACTTAGGGCGACAACCTGTCCGCAAAGAACCGATCGATTCTAGAATAGAAAGGTGAAGAGGGGGACTATGTGCTAAAGAAGGTGCTCCACAAAGGGAACAAGTTAGAGCCCAATTGGCATGGTCCATATCTAATTTTTACAGTTATTCGACCAGGAACTTATCGGATTAAAACACTAGAAAGGGAGTAATTCAAAAACCCTTGAATGTCAAATATTTGAGGAAGTACAATTAAAAATCGTGAAAAGTATTTTTTTCAATTCCCTATAACTCATTTTCATTTGCTCAATAAAGATTGTCAATTTTTAGTGGATATTAATGCCCTTTTATGTTTTTTTTCCAGGAGTGGGAATTAAAAACCAAACTTCACTTATGACCTCGTCTTCGGACAGGCCATGGACGATAAATATAACTTCATGTATGACCTCACAGGGTCAAGAACAAGAAGTTACAAATAAAAAACATCATGTATGACTCCATAGGGTCAAGAACGAGAAGTTTACCAGTCCAAATTAAGGAAATCTAATGCAGTCAGTCGGTGGACAACAAAGATCAACCATAACTGGCTAAAATCGAGGACTAATCTTAACACATTTGGTCACCATCGATAACTAATGTTAGTACTTGGTCAAAATGATAAAATCAGACGTTAGTCGAACCTATGGTAGGGTAACCTAGGTTTGTCCAACATTGGTAACTAGAAAGGCAAATTTGTTAGGCAACCGTTGATTATATAATCATAAGACTAAAATACTAGAAGTCTATTTATGAGCAATTAAATAAATTAATCCAAGAAAAAGAAGGATCAAAATTATCGTTAAACATGAAGAGTTATTACAATGCAAACAAGACAAAGGTACAATGACACATCGTAAGGGATGAGATGTCTCATTTGAATCTTATTCTACATCCGCTGGAGGAATATCTAAAGCATAAGGACTAACTGTAATACTCAGATCTCTAAGTTTCCTTTCACTACTGGAACTCACCCTATTCATCAAATGTAATGGTCTGTTGAGTGTGTCATCACCATTTAGACCATAATACCCGATATATTTTATAATCAGACTCGTCGAAATAGCATCTGGAGGAATCCAAGAAGCATTCAGCGTGAAGGGAGGATTAGGATGCTCCAAATAGTTAGGGTCATGCCAGTACCATAGCTCATTTTCCTTTGACACTTTCATTATAGTTAGAGCATTGAGCTAACCATGTTTATAGCCAACCTTACGGGCTTGATCAAGTTTCTCACTCATATGTGTGAGGGCTTCATCTTAGCCCTCCATCTAGATAGTGTGAGGTTTTTTATGAAAGTGATAAGTAAGGCGGTTAACTTTTTCAGTCGACCTTTTGATGATTGTCGATTAATTCTTTATAATGGTGGCTTGGTCGGACAAAGTCTTCTTGGTTCTCTATTCCTCCACTAACTGAGGGACCCTAATCAACTGCTGAGAAGAATGACTTTTCCTCTTAACCTTTCTCAATTGCTCCAGTTCTTCCATTAAGCAAGCATTCTTTTGCTCCAAAAAGGCACCTTCGATCTGTTCGGCAGACTTAGAATTCTTAAGACCTTCTAGCTTGTTGCGTAGTAAATTGTTCTCTTGTTCAAGCAAACTTGTAACCTCTCGGGCCCTTTTTAGATCTGATTTAAAGATAAATTCATTCTTAGAGTATGCCAAATATAAATATAGTAACATTTGGTCAAACCCACTATCCTTCTGTAAGGCAACAAACTTTTTCTCATAATCGGTAGTCAAATATACTACTGTATCTTTATGATTTTTCTGAAGGTTAATGATCATTTTGTGATATGCGGCATTACTCGCCACTGCCTGATGGAAAAGATGATGCCTGCCCATATAGGCATCTTTTGCTTGACCTGGTATGTCTAGGCCGAGCTACTCCTCCAACTCCTCTTTGTCCTTGTCTTTATAACCAACGCCAAAAAATGGTTAAGCCTCCTTTGAAGATCACTCTGGGTAGCGACCAAATAAGACATACTGGTGTTAAACTAAAAAACATATGGTTGCATATAAGTAATAGCCAAACAAAGGAGAAGTTGTGCTGAGTTGATCAAGACAGTGAAAGAGAAAGTAAAACTTCATTTTTATAAAAAAAATGAAGGGCGTTACATTGAGGAATTACAATGCCATAGCAAAAGTTCACAAAGTAAAGGGTAAAAAATCATTAAACCCCTAGAACTACTAATGCCTATCTCACACCTTCTCCCCGCCAGTTGTAACTTCACCTTTTTCTCATCCATTAACCCTCATTTAATCCTTAGCCACCATAGACTTATTTGCTTCCTCCTCCTCACCAAACTCTAGCTCTATCTGAGGAGGAGTGCCAAGATTATGCTGAAGAAAAAAGATCTGAACCCTCAAGAGTACTAACCTGAGTGAGGTCATAATCCCAACCATCCTTGAAAGAAACTTCCTCAGATATTCAATCTATCTTGTAGCATTGGAGAACGCCTTATCCCATCCCCTGGAGAAAGAATCATACTTGTCTTTAGTAACCTTGGCCTTAATAATAACAACCTGTGTTTTTGCCTGGTTAACAACCTTCTTAGCCTCTCCAGCCTCTCTCTTGGCATTGCTCGAGACTTCTTCTGTCGAAGTCTTCCCCTACTCCAACAGCATAATCTGATTCTCTAGCCTCTTTTTTCCCCCTTATGGACCCGAACAACATCTCCTAAGGATTCTCACATCAGCTTGAAGGTTGCTTCCATATTAGAAGAGGACTCTTTTAATTTGTCGTTCCTCCTCAATAACTGGTTATAATTAATCAGGAATTGCAATGTAAATATTCGGGGAAGGAAGTTAGCAAACAAATTCCAGCAAATATGATAATAGGGGAATAACAGAAAATACACTTAGAAGGGCTAGATTATGATTCGCCAAGTTGACCAGCCTTGAGTGAGGGAGGGAGGATGCGTCCATTTTATCGGTAGGGAGAACTACAACCCCAATCAATCCCCGAGAAACCTCAGGATTCTCCACAACAGATTGAGTGGTAGCTTTGCCCTCATCAACAAGATCCTTTCCAGCCACCTCGAGAGGAGAAGTTGGCCCCTCCTTAACCTCTTGTATTGAGGCTCTTGGTCTTTAATAGGCAAAATCTCCATAAGGAAATGTTAATTGGAACCCCTAACATTAAACTTTTTACCTGCAGGGGGAGGAGACCTGGTGCCAATGAGAAGGCTAGGAATTTTTCTCTTCACCATGTCTGAGGAAGGAATGTTACGCGACATAAAGGCAACATCTATCAACATTAAAAGGATGATGATGTGCTCTTTGCTTAAACATTACCCTCTGCTTGGTGGGAAGACTCGGAACTTGAACTTGAAGAGGAGGAAGTAGGGTCGTCTAAACTAATGGGGGTTGTTGTTATCTCCTCAGCTGGTCGAGCAATAAAGGAAGTAATGGAACTACGGTAGCCGAGCAGGATGGGAGATGAGCAAGGATGATATTTAGTACCAATTATCAACTAAATAGACCAAAAAATCTCCAAGTCGAAAATATTGACTTCAGAAACGTGGGAGATGTTTTTCTTGCTTTTCTCTATTAAACAAAAAATAGAAATATATATCCAGCTATAAGATAAAAGACACAAGTCAAAAAGAAAAATATCCAAGTTATGTGTACATGTGCCGACCTATGTTTTGACCCTCTTGAGGACATCTGGTGCCAATGTACACCTCACCCTCAGGAAGAGGGGAAAACTGCCAACACTTCACAATAAATCCATGACCCCAATAATGTTTATTGGAATCAAGCAAATTCACTACAAGAGATCTATTAGACCGTCTTATCTTCAAATATTTTTTTTTCGTTTGTGGTACCCCAGTTATAGCAATACATCAACTCTTTTATTTTGATAATTATATTTTACTACTTATTAATGCGGTAAACTCCATTATTTTCCCTTCAAGTATTTGGGGTAACTTGGGCAGGGACTATATAAAAATATTGACAAAATTTCATAAATAAACGGTTGGGGGGAAAGGTTACTCCACACTCAATAATAAATATGGTGGGTATCCAGTGGCCTTCCTCTAAAAGCACAAAGGTCACAGGGACCAGTTAATAATTCAATCTTTACCCATGATGGGATTCTGTAAGTGGACCTAACAATCTCCCACGGACTCTCATCTACCATATATACCATATTTTCATCAAGCAAATACCAAAGAAATGCAAAGGAGGAGAAGTCCCTACAATGAAAAGGTAATAAAGGGATACAACTTTCACAAATGGCAGAAAAAACTTGGAAGAAAAGAAAGAGATTTGAAATTCAGGGTGGAGTGAACGAAGGAGGGAAATGACTCTTTATAAGCTCAGTGATATCTCTCGAGTTGTACAAAAGGGGTATGATTAAACGTGCCTGTCGTTTCGTATTGATGGTGGTTCATTACCTAATGAATGTTATCACAGGCATACCCCCAGAGGTTTCACGATTTTTACCCATATTTATGAAATTGACATTACCCCATGAAACTAAATCGAAAGATGCAAACTTCAGATGGAGCGCCGACCAATGACCTCAATATGACAAAACCACTATGAAAGGAAACCAACCAACACCTAGTAGTTAATACTCCATCCTTTCACTCGTCAACCACTTCTAGCTCCAATTAAGAATTTTGTATTGGTGGATCTTATTGTACCCTAAAATAAGAGTATGACATGGACCAACAAAATTGTGACACCGGTCATCATAATATATTCAATTAAGCAATATTCGCAAGACTTTATTATGGTCGGCTGACTGTTCCCCACTAACCGGCGTTATGGTTGACCATCATTAGGAACGCCAACCATCAACAAGGCATAATGTATAAGTTCAAGTACACACGTGAATATCTACAGTCTTTTTTTATAAATGCACAAGGGTTAATCCCTAGGCTAGCTCATGGCTGGTTATTATCAAGAATGTAAAAAGGTGTAATTACCTGACATATAAATGCACTCCACCTCTTTTTCTTCTAACCCCTACTTTAAATATCTCACTATATTCCTCATCTGAGATAAGGAAGATAACAACATATACTCAATCCTAGAGAGATCCTTAAGAGCTTATACTTTGCCCTAATACAAGTAACTTTTCATCCATGGACGTAGGCACCTCTATGGGTTGAACCACGTTAAAACTCTTATCTCTTTTTCTGTCTCTCATCTTTCTCATGGTCAAATCATTTTCTTTTATATTTGTTATATTTTATTATTGATATTATTCAGCTAAGACATATAATTACCCTAGTACCAATTTTAGACCATAACATTGACGACTTTTGATCTCACTCATATGATAATGACTCGGTTTGGGAGGATATAAAAAATTGCTTCTAAGTGTATACATCCGGTTCATTCCTTGAAGTAGAACCTGCTTGTGATGGACTTCCCCGTTGGGGTATTGAGCTCACTTACTGGCTAATTCTCAAAATTATCACGTAAGAGTTTTAACAAATCCTTGATGCCTTGATTAATTCCATCCGTTGGAGGGCAAGACTGAAGTTGACGCGATGAATTAATCACTCTTGATTCATAAAACATCGATGGAGACAATGGAATTTATGTTGAAACCCCCACCCCACTAAGTATTTTAAAACTTGAGGGTTTTGAAAAGTAAATCATTCGATTCTAAAAGACCAAATTTAAATCCTTGGCAATTTTTAATTTACTCGTATAAATTAAATTATCCGATCTCACTATTTTAATTTTTTGAAAATAAAACCCAAAGATTAGAATTTAATTTATACCTTTAAATTAATTACCACAATTTAGAAATAAATAAATAAAATGAATCTTCCTGAAAAATGGTAATCTACGTCAGTCTTAATATTAAATCCAATGGGTGTTCCTAGTTAATTCGATTAGCAATCCAAATTATGAAACATAATAATAAATAGACATGCATGCAAATATAAATGTAAATATAAATATAAGGATAAATGTGCCCCTATCCATCATGGCCAAGAATCATTCTCCATGTAGAATTCTCGGAGAACAAGCAACCAACTCAAAGTAGACTTC
The DNA here is from genome assembly GCA_949130495.1 of Sambucus nigra. Classification (NCBI taxonomy): domain Eukaryota; kingdom Viridiplantae; phylum Streptophyta; class Magnoliopsida; order Dipsacales; family Adoxaceae; genus Sambucus; species Sambucus nigra. The sequence goes on along the minus strand of OX422222.1, from coordinate 172,887,682 downwards.
CTTTTCAACAAGCGACCTCCTCAGAGTAAAACTATTCAAATCTTGGAGTTCTTCACGCAATGAACCTCTGGAATTTATCCTCTTCGATATGGAAGGATAAAGGAGGGAGAATCACCATAAATATCAGTCAAAAAACCACCAACCAAAAGCACCAGCCGCATTCTTCCCTATCGAATCGATCCGATTTGGATCCCAAATCAATCTAATTCCTCTTCCAAATCAATCTGATTTCGGTTCGTATCAATCCGGACCTGCTGTGTTAACAACTTTATCCCAACTTCGTAAAACCATGAAAAAATGGACATAACTTCCCCGAATTTTCATGAAACGTTATCCAGCACCCAAACCTATGTAAATACATGATTATAACGGTAAAGAAACATTACATAACCTAATAATATCCTCCAAATACATTGATATTTAAATAATTATAAAAACTTAATAATTACAACCGTATCGTATATAGGAGCCAAAAAAACTACGGATTAATCACCGTAGGATTCAATCGTGCAAAATAATTAAATGTGACCATTATGGAAGGGATATAAACTTATAATCTCTACCAACCCACATTAGTACAATACCATACACAAGCTTGCACAATCATACAACGTGCAAAAACTAGGGTTTCATGGTGGACAACATAAACCATTCCAAAACATAATTAATCTCAACTGAGGCTTTGATACCAATTGTTGGGGAAAAGAACTTAGGATTGACATATAAAATGCGAAAAAATTCCAGCCCTAAAGATCTTTGATTAATCATGCATTAAAAAGAAATCAAGAACTAGATTTAAAGATTAAACTTAGGGTTCAAAGAATACAATACCACAATGAATGATGTTTTGATTCGTATGAGGAAAGAAAGGTTGAAGAAGATTAAATTTATGTTTCCCTCCAAAATATTTTAAAGAAAGCTCCGAATATTTCAAATCATTTAGCTTATGAACCACCTAAAAGTAAGCCTTATGCGTGGGCTCTCTTGGAGATGACACCATGGTGAAATATGAGAGAATTTACCTTAATTACCCTCACCCCTTCTTCATAAAAACGTAAATAGTGTTTTACTCTCCCTCTCTAACCCTCCATAATGGACTCTTAGTCTAAAATCTTAACGTTCACCAATATATATAGGTGTAGACCAAGGGCTTTAGCCAAATTTGGCTTCAAGAGAGTTTCAAGGCTACTAATTGGGTTTTGGACTATATTAAGATCCCAACACATCTAATTAAATTAACTTCCAAATAAATACTCAAAAATTCCAATTAAAATTACTGTAATTATTTCATTTCTCTATTTAATCGAGATTAATTCCACTAAATAATCACGATTGCACTCCAATTTAATTATCTCAAAACCACTCAGAATAAAGAGGTATTATTTGCAAAGTTGATTATGGTACACAATATCATTCCCCACATTAAGTGTCTGATACCCACTTGATCAAGTCAATATTCCGTTGATCGATTTATAAAACATCTAATCGATTCCTTGATTCTCAGACTTAACTTATTTACAACTCCACCAGGATTAGGAAATAATCCACTAACCCGCTTTTACTTAGTGAAAACAAAACATATAATTATATCAAGGGGGTATCCTAATCCATGATATCCCCTGGATGAATTATGGTATCAAATCTACTCACACAGCCGTTCCCCAATATAAGGGGATCATTTGACCTGATATAAAACAAAATCGCACCCATAGTTTTGAAAATGACATTTGCACAAGCATTCCACTCCTCATAATTATAAAGATTGAGAATCTATACACCCTTTTGTGACACCCCGCCTAATTAAATACCGGGTGATCAGTCGTTTATTAAATTAAAAGAGGTTTCTCATTTAGTTTATTCTCAGCATCACAGTCAAAAATCATATTAATTACTAACCACCTATTAGCTAATTAAGCCAGTATCAAAAATTTTATCTTTCATTAAACAATTGATAATAATATGCTGAAAACTAAATTAAAACATTCACATAATGAATATAGTCTAACCATCATAAGGAATAAATAAATATGGTCTTGCCGAATAAACCATCGGCTACAAAAATACAAATTCTAATAATATGTCCAACAAATAGTAAATAAATCTAGCTACAAGTCTGAAAAGAATAACAAAAATAAATGAAATCTAAATGGGGCAACATGCCCAGATGAGACACTGAAATGAAATCCTACATTAGGAATGAAAGGTGGAAGCGCCTAATCGAGTCCTGCAAGCCTCCACAACACTGCAGAAAATCGTCCCTGGAATAGATCGTCAAGTCTGGCGTCCCCGTGGCTGGACACCTAAAATATTTTGAAAAATATTTATAGCAAGGGTTAGAACCCAAAACAGTTTGAAAAGGGTTAGAACCCAAAACAGTTTGAAAACATTTTGCAAGTATTTATCACAATTTAAAAATCAGTTATTGATTACACACGTTAGGTTCGCGTACACTCTCTTGATTTTCCTCACCCCTCAACTATTGTGCACGCCTAACATTTTCTACTTAGCCCATCTAGCCATACGACCCAAGGTAACTAGCCATAAGTATTTATCCGGACTATCGACACTTATAAGTCCCCATACCTCCCATACAGTACTTTATTTGAATTAACATCTCTCGTATGTTATTGATATCATAAGTAATATTCTTCATCATTTATCATTCAATCATTTAATTAAGTTTTCATTACTTAATTCATTAATTATATACAAACTATCAATATATCTACTATCACACGTAAGTGGAGTCATTGAAATTGGTATATATATTTATCTCACTAATATATAATTATGATGTCTCTCAAAAGGACCACCATGTGAAATAGGTATACTCTGCTATCAGTCCATGTATCTCTCATACTAAAATAAGAACTATTAGTTCAACAAGTCTTCTCGAACCCAAAATCAAATAACAAGCAATGGAGGCGAACATAGTTCTAAACTTTTGAGCTACACACATACCTAACGTAGCCAAATGACCTTTCAGCTTCACTAATACATGGCACATAGTGAGCCACCCTAAGTTCTATGTCCTCGGGTACAAATCCAGACCTCCCTGGAATCGACAAGGTGGGATCGCCCACTGCGCGGGAACCTCTGTAATAGCAGGCAGCGTAGGTATGTTCACATTTAACACCAATCATATAATAGGTATACACCCAACCTATATATACATTAAATCAGTAAGTATAAACACAACCTAATTATCATACTTCATACATAGTATTTTTCTCTTGAATACTCTCCGTACCATCAAATTATGACTATTCTCACTATCGTATTAATCCGAGTATTAATCTATACTCTAAGGGACCTAATTACCCCTTGAACAAAATTCAATAGCTAGCTCTATCATACACAACTGGTCTATCACATAAATTCACTTAACTTCACCGTAACTTATTCTCATTCTCTCAAATTTGATTACGCCTCAATTTAAGTATATTAAACATCGCCTCAATCCTCTCACTATCTCTAAGTCATAATCCCATCCCAAGCCTACTATAATATAACAAATCTATCATTATATTTTAACAACATCCCAAAAGTTTCCCCGATAATATTTTTGGAGTTCTAGGCTTAAAAAGGGAAATTTTACATTTTCTGGGAAACCAAATCGATTCACCAGGAGGTTAAATCAATTCGTTTTTTGAATCCATTCGCCTCTAAACTGAATCGATTTGAAATTCTGCAGATCATCTTCTTCCTCAATACGCAAGTGCGTTTTTCACCATTTTTCTCTTCTCCTCTTCGCGATTCTTTATCAATTTAACATCCAACAATCTCAAACATCATATACATGTATTATGATGGATTCTAATGTAAACAAAACATTAAAAGCTCATGATTTCCACCCAAGAATAGATCACATCAAGTTTTCATCAGAAAACCTAGGTTTTGTGTTCTTCAACCACTTTTCATGAAAAACCCAGATTAAATTTAAGGTGATTATCACATACCTTCTGATTTATTATCCGATACAGATGTTAAATCATACTACATGCAGTTCTTACCCATAATCAGAGTTTTATTTATTCTTTTCTTCCAAAAACCCGATTTCAATCAATATATTTCAAAACCCTAACAATATAGGCATTATAACTTTAAAAAAACTGTAAATAAACACCTGCCTTGTGTTAGATGATCTGATTTCTTGGTTTTGATGTTGGATGGTGTGCCTTCTCTTACAATCCTCACTCCAAGATTGATAATGGTGCAGGATCACGCTCTAATCTATCAAAAACTCTCTCTTAGGCTTCACAAATAGTTTCTCTTCTTCTCCAATGGCTTCTCTGAGTTTTCTCACCTCTAAACCCTAGCCTCTCCCATCTATATGCTGATAAAGTTGTTGAAAATTCATAGGTCTCTTAACTTTTGTTTACCAAATGACTAAAATGCCCCCATACAATGTCGATTTAGTCTAATATTGCCCTAGGACCCAATCAACACCCCCGGGTATACTATTCTGACTATTTTGACCCTTTCAGAGTCATCCATGACCTCAAAATCATCATCCGAGTCACTCTAAACAATTATTCTATCTCGACCTCAATTTAGTCTACCCGTGACTCCCAATTGAGATAAATTCAATTACGTCAATCTCACTCGCTATGACGCATAATAATTTATATAAATTATTTACTATTCACTTAGTAAATTTAACACATAATATTAGTATAACTCTTTCTCTTGATTAATATTTAATAACCACATTTTTATTTAATTCAATTAAATTACTTCACTCACTTAATTTAAAATAAAATGAAAAATTTACCGAATTAACTAAACTTCAAATACGCAGAAATACGGGGTATTACATGCTTTTCCCCTTATAGGGAATTTCATCCCAAAACTTAGGTCATACCTACGACAAATAACTCTGGATACTGCTCTCTCATGTCATCCTTCCGCTCCCATGTAGACTTGTCAACACTGTGGTGTCCCCACTAAACTTTTTCTAATAGTACCACCTTAGACCGTAGTTTACATTCACTATGATCCAAAATAACCATGGGTCTCTCTTCGTATGAGACATCTGGCTACAAATCAATCTTCTCGAGTTAAACATGCCAGAAAGCTCTCTCGCTCCTCATGTACTTTTTCAATGATGCCACGTCGAACATGTCGTGTATTCGCTGAAGATGCTCTGATAAACCCAGTTTATATGCCACTGGTCCAACTCTTTTAATAATCAGAAAAGGTCCCACATATTTCGGCGCTATCTTTCCCTTCTTGCAAAATCTCATAACCCCCTTCATGGGATACATACGCACCAACACCTATTCGCCAACCTCTAACTCTACGTACCTCTGGTCTTCATCGATAACTCTTCTGTAAATTTTGAGTTATTCGAATACATCCCCGAATTAGCTTGATCTTGGTGGTCGTCTTCTGTATCATCTCAGGTACCAATAACTCTTTGTCCCCCACCTCTAACTAGTAAGTGGGCAAAGGACAAGGTCTCTCATAAAATGCCTCAAATAGTTTCATGCTGATGGTAAATTTGTAAGAGTTGTTATACGCAAACTCTACCAATGGAAGGTATCGCTCCCATCCTCCCCAAAAATCCAGGATGCACATCCTCAACATGTCCTCTAGCATTTAATTAACTCTCTCGGTATGCCCGTATGTCTGTGGGTGGTATGTGGTAATCAGTTGCAAGCCAGTGCCCATGGCCTCCTAAAAACTCTACCAGAAATAAGACATAAAGATCTTGTCTATATCAGATACAATGTTGACCGGTACCCCGTGCAGCTTAACTATCTCCATTATGAACAACTGTACATACTGCATCGCCTCAAAGTTGGTATGAACTAGCAAGAAATGGGCCACCTTGGTAAGCGGATACGCTGTCACCCAAATGGAATAGTGACCCCTATGTGATGTTGACAGTCCGGTAATAAAGTTCATCGAAATGCTCTCCCATTCCACATGGGAATCTTCAGTGGTTGTAGCATCCCTGAAGGTCTCTGGTGGTCTACCTTAACTAACTGACATATAACACACTTCGATACAAACTCTACTATGTCTCGCTTCATCCCTACCCCCTAATATTATCTCCTTTTATCCTGTACATCTTATCCCCATCAGGATGTACCGCAAACCTCGATCCGTGAGACTCAGTCATAACCGCATGCCTCAAATCCTCATACTCTGTCACAACTAGTCTCCCATTAAAATATAGGCCTGAGTTGATCGAGTAAGATGCCTCATCCTCAGCTAATAACTGGCACACTCTGTCCTGACAGTACTGATCCTGTGCCTTTTCTTTCACTACCCGCATAATAATCTCGAGGGGGATAACTAAAACTGACATACACGCTCTGGAAATCTCATCATCGTGTCAAAGCTCACTCCACTTCTCCCTCCAAACCTCTGCTAACTCCCCAGTGGGTCTCCGACTCAACGCATCTGCCACCACATTAGCCTTACCAAGATGATATTGTATATCAAACTGGTAGTCCTTCATAAATTCTAGCCACCACCTCTGCTTCATTTTGATCCTTCTGTATGAAGAGATACCGAAGTGACTTATGATCCATGAACAACGTAAATTGCTCCCCTAAAATATAGTTTCTCCATATCCTCAACGTAAACACAATCACTGCCAACTCAAGGTCATGTGTGGGGTAGTTCTTCTTATAGGCATTAAGCTTTCGAGACGCATAAGCTATAGCCCTCTCCTCCAGCTGTAATACCGCATCAAGTCCCTACAAGGAAGCATCCGTGTAGACCCGATACTCCACCCCACTCCTAGGCAATGAAAGTACAAGTGCTGATGTCAATTTATCCTTCAGCTCATCAAAGCCTAACTAATAGTGACCACTCCACACAAAAGGTACCCCTTTGCGAGTTAGGTTCGTCAACAGACCCGTAATCTTCGAAAATCCCTTAATGAAGCGGCGATAATACCTATCCAACCCCAGAAAGCTACAAATCTCTATCGATGTCGTGGGTTATCCCCACTCCCTCACCGCCGAAACCTTACTCGAGTAATACCCCTGTCGGACACGATATGACTAAGAAACTGTACCTCTCATAACCAAAATCCACACTTCCTGAATTTAGCATACAACTGGTGGTCCCGAAGTGTATGTAGAACCCTACGCAGATGCTTCGGGTGCTCCTCCTCTGTGCGAGAGTAAACCAGTATATTGTCCATAAACACGGTCATGAACTTGTCCAAAAACTCCCTAAATACTCTGTTCATGAGATCCATGTACACTGCTCGCACATTGGTGAGCCCAAATAGCATCACCATGAACTCGTATGATCCATACCGCGATAAAAAATCAATCTTGGGAACATCCTCCTCCCGAATACGTAGTTGGTGATACCCCGATCTCAAATTAATCTTGGAGAAGTACGCAACCCCTCTCAACTGGTCAAATAGATCATCAATCCTCAGCAACGGATACTTATTCCGTATCGTGACCTAGTTCAGCTCCCCCGTAGTCTACACATAGGCAAAGAAAACCATCCCTCTTTTTCAAAATAACACCGATGTACCCCTCAACGATGTACTCTATCAAATGAAACCCTGCCTTAATAGATGCTATATTTGCTCCCTCAACTCTCGCATATCTGAAGGGGCCATACGATACGATTCTTGGGCAATCGATATTGTACCCAGTGCTAGGTCGATAATGAACTCGGTCTCTTGATTGGGTGGCAACCCTAGTATTTCCTAAAATACATCCTCGAAATCTCTCACAACTGGAATCGAGTCTAAGGAAATAACTACCTCGTGTCAGGTCTCCACGTCAATATAGTATAGGTGGGTGTGCGACCCTCCCTCTGGAAGAGGTAACGCTAGCAAGAACATCTCCTGACCCGAAATGGAGAACACTATGGTCCTTTCATAACAGTCTACCGTTGCCCTGTAACCCGCCAACCAATACATACTTAGGATAACATCGTATCCCTTCATATCTAACACAAGAATGTCCGTTTCTAAGCTCAGACTCCCAATAATAATGTCCACACCTCTACATACTGAATGCATAAGTGACCCACTACCCAACGGTGACTCTACACATATAAGGCCGGTACCGGTTATCTCTAAAAGGTTTGTTGCCTGTGAAAATCTAGTGGAAATAAAGTAATGTGACACCCCATATAAAAAATAATCCTACCCTCATGCCCATGAATAGGAAATGTACCCTCGACTGTTAGCGATGCCTGACGTGCTGGTGGCATGGGTACATCTTAGACATTATACACACGCCCGTAGTGCATCTGTCCATGCTGCTGCTGTGGGGATAGGGGAGCTGGAGGTAACGGAGCCTGCTACCCCTGTTGGGCACCCTGTTGTTGTGCCTTACCAAATTATGGGTAATCTTTCCTCTTATAACCCTGCTGGCCACATATAAAGCATTGTCCTAGAAACGGTCTCTGCCTCTGGCCCTGCTGGCCCTAACGAGGTGCTGCTGCGGTGCTCCACAAGTACCACCCCCACATGCCTTGCCTGACTGGCTAGGCTCACCTCTTCTCTTGATTCCCTTCATGTGGAAGAGATGGTCCTCTAAGTGTAATAATGCGACATTGACGACATTTGTGTATGTCACGAATGCAGGGTTACCGACCAAATGTCGCTTGATTCTCTAGGCTAATCTATCCATAAACTTTGCTTTCTTCTGTTCCTCATTACTCACCTCGGCTGGCACAAAATTAGCCAAACGGGTGAACTCCTCCTCATACTCTGCCACGGAGTGGTCACCCTGAGTCACCTCATTGAACTATTTCTGCATTTCAATCTCCACTGCTGGCGAAAAATACTTGCTATCAAACCGCACCTAGAACTCGACAATCGTCATCGTATCTCTCTCCTCGATGGTGGTAACTCACTCCCACCACTGTAATGCTGCTTTAGTAAGTCTGAAAGTCGCCAACATCTGTTTATGCATCTCACTACACTCCACCATTTATTTTTCTTCCACTAACATGCAACAACTACATCAGAGCTACCCTGAAACTCAAGAGGGTGGCCCTTCTGGAACATCTCCCTGACTCTCTGCTTACTATATGGCCCTGGCTGGGCCTAGGTCACTGGTGCCACCGACGACTGCGACTAGGGCTGTGGAAAATGAATGATCATAGTTGTCATAGTTGTGTTGACCGCCTAGGTCACTATCTCAGCCACCTGTGCAGTCGAGATCATTCGGTGGTTATGGCTGAGGTACCTCCTACTCCTTCTGAGTGTATCTAACCTCATCTCTGGCCGCTACTCTAGCCTCTTTCTCTCTCTCTACTGGGTGGCATCTGACAACAAATCGAATTGTATAAGCACACCGTCTATACAAAATTTAACAACAGAGGTACGATATCTCAAACACGTAAAGATAAAAGCAGCAGTCATAATAATAGGGCTCTATATCAAAAGAACGATACGTTGAAATCGTAGTAAGCTGTACAGGTCCTAGGGACACTAAAACATGATGCTCTGATACCATCTGTGACACCCCGCATAATTAAATACTAGGTGATCGGTCCTTTATTAAATTAAAATAGGATTCTCATTTAATTCGTTCTCAACATCACTGTCGAAAACCATATTAATTACTAACCACCTATTAGCTAATTAATCCAGCGTCAAAATTTTTATCTTTCATTAAACAATTGATAATAATATGCTGGAAACTAAATTAAAATATTCACACAATGAATATAGTCTACCCATCACAAGAAGTAAATAAATATTGTATTGTCGAATAAACCATCGGCTACAAAAATCCAAATCCAAATAATTGTCCAACAAATAGTAAATAAATTCCACTACAAGTCTGAAATGAATAGCTGAAATTAATGTAGACTAAATGGGGCAACATGCCCGGCTGAGACACTGAAATGAAATACTACACTAGGAATGAAAGGTGGAAGCGCCTAATCCTGCAAACCTCCACAGCGCTACAGCAAGTCATCCCTGGAATAGATGGTCAAGTTTGGCGTCCCTGTGGATGGACACCTAAAAGGTTTTGGAAAATATTTATAACAAGGGTTAGAACCCAAAATATTTTGAAAATTTTTTGCAACTATTTATCACAATTTAAAAATCAGTTATTAATTACACGTATTAGTTTCACGTACACTCGATCGAGTTTTTTCACCTCTCAACTATTGTGCACGCCTATCATTTTCTACTTAACCCACTTAGCCATACTACCCAAGCTAACTAGACATACGTATCTATCTGGACTATCGACACTTATAAGTCCCTGTACCACCCATACAGTACTTTATCTGAATTAACATCTCTTGTATGTAATTGATATCATAATTAATATTCTCCATCATTTATCATTCAATCATTTAATTAAGTTTCATTACTTAATTCATTAATTATATACGCATTATCAATCCGTATACTATCACAAGTAAGTAGAGTCATTCAAATTGGTATATATATTTATCTCACTAATATATATATAATTGCGGTGTCTCTCAAAGGACCACCGTGAAAAATAGGCATACTATGCTATCAGTCCATGTACCTCTCATACTAAAATAAGGACTATTGGTTCGTCATGTCTCCTCGAACCCAATATTAAATAACAAGCAATGAAGGCGAATATAGTTCTAAGCCTTTGGGCTACACACATACCTAACGTACCAAAATGACCTTTCAGTCTCACTAATACACGGCACATAGTGAGCCACCCTAAGTTCTATGTTATGGGGCACAAATCCATACCCCCCGGGATAGGAAAGGTGGGATCGCCCACTGCACGGGAACCTCCGTGATAGCAGGTAGCATAGGTATGTTCACATTAAACACCAATCATATAATAGGTATACACGCAACCTATATATACATTAAATCAGTAGGTATACACATAACCTAATTATCATACTTCATATGTAGTATTTTTCTCTTGCATGCTCACCGTACCATCAAATTATGATTATTCTCACTATCGTGTTAATCCCGATATTGTTCTCTACTCTAAGGGTACTAGTTACCCCTTGAACAAAATTCAGCAGCTAGATTTATCATACACTAGTGGTCTATCACATAAATTCAGTTAAATTCCCCGTAACCCATTCTCCTTCTCTCGAATTGATTATGCCTCAATTTAAGTATATTAAACCTCGCCATAACCCTCTCATTAAGATTAAGTCATAATCCCATCCCAAGTCTACTGTATTATAACAAATATCTCATTATATTTTAACCAAGTCCCAAAAGTTCCCCCGACAATATTTTAGGAGTTCTAAGCTTACAAAGGGAATTTTCACATTTTCTGGGAAGCTGAATCGATTCGCAAGGAGGACGAATTGATTTGCTTTTCAAATCGATTCGCCTCTGAACTGAATGATTCAAAATTATGCAAATCATCTTCTTCCTCAATACGCAAGTGCGTTTTTCACCATTTTTCTTATTCTAATCACGTTAAGTTTTCATCAAAAACCCTAGGTTTTGTGTTCTTCAACCATTTTTCATCAAAAAATCAGATTAAATTCGTGATGATTATCACATTCCCTCTGATTTCTTATCCTCTACAGATGTTAAATCAAACTACATGTCGTTCCTACCCAGAACCTGAGTTTTAATTATTCTTTTCTTCTAACCATCCTACCAACCCTCTTCCCCTCCTTCCTTTAACCCCTATGTATTTACCAGGTTCTATTGCCATGGTTGAAGTCACTTCGCAGCCTTGCACTGCCAAGTAAGAGTTGCCTAGTGTAATCACCCCAACCAAAAATGCTCCTTGCCCTGCTAGTGATGTTGAACGACAGAATGGCCATGATGTGGGTTCTGAGGAATACGTTTGGGATTTTATTAGGAGCAAAGGCTTCTCCATCCTAGATGTGGCTAACTTTTCCAAAGCCTCTAGTAGGGCGATGGCGCAGAATGGGCAATTTCTAGGTCAGAAACGTCTACATTGGTTAACCCTACTAACGATGAAACTAACGGTTCAGGCCATGAAGGTTCACAGAATAATGAGGTTTCAGCTAACAAGGAAAAGGTGTCAGAAGATCATCGTACTAGAACAACTACACAGTCTATCAAAAGCGGGGAACCCAATGACAAGACTTGGTGCTCTGTTGCTGGTGTAAAGAGGAAACCGAAACTCAAACTCACTTTTCACCAACCCTCTATGGTTGACAACGTTATCACTGTCAAGCCACCGGCTGAGGTGATAAGAGGGGGCCATGGGAGATGGGAGAATAGCATGGTGGGTTATTTTCTCGAGAAAAAACTCCCCTACTCTTTCGTCAACAATCTAGCTACAAGCATGTGGAGCAAATTTGGTCTGACTAAGGTTTTGTCTCATGATAACGACTTATTTTTCTTCATTTTCTATGACCCCTTCCATAGGGATGAGGTTTTAGATAATGGGCCATGGCACTTTATCGGCATGACCATCATGCTGAAAAAGTTGCAAGCAAACTTCATCTTTTGCAAAGAATGTGCGAAGAAAATACCTATTTGGGTTAAGCTGCATGACATTCCAGTTCAGTTTTAGACTGAAGAGGGACTTAATTACATGGCAAGTTCGGTGGGTCTCCCACTATACGCTGGTGTCATCACAGAAGAAATAAATAGAATATCGTTTGCGTGGATCTGTGTTGAGATCGAAGCTAAAGAATCTTACGCTGATAGTATCAACGTCCTCATGGAAGACGGAACTCTTGCTCCTGTGCGTATTGAATACCAAGCTAAGCCACCTTCCTTCCCTCACTGCCTTGTGTTTGGGCACACGCTCAATAGATGTACCATGGTTAAGGCAGTCCAGACCATCCCTAGTGGAGCTACGAAGACTAGGGATAAGGTGGATGCAGAATGGACTATGGTCTCCAAAAAGAGCACACCAAAGTCTGAGGGGGCCTTTGAGACCGAGGAAACTTCTGGTAACAAAGATAACAATGGAGGGAGGGTGGCCAGTAATGCCCACACAGCTAAACCATGCACATAGGTGCCAACTGATGCCCTGCCTCTTAACTTATTTGAATCAATGGTCCCAGAGGAAGAAGGCGAGGTAACTCTTGAAACCACCGACCTGACTAAGGTAAACAGCGAAGTCCACGCTGCAAAACCATGTATATAGGTGTCTCATACTGGCCTACCTCTTGTTAACTCGTTTGTGTCTTTGGAACAAGAATTTGAGAGCGAGACTACCCCTGAACCAAACGCCCTAGCAAGGAGAGTTCTAGCATTTGACGAACTTGTTAATAAACAGAAGAGGGAGATGATTCGTATGGGCCATTTTGGGAGTAGGAGCAGGAAAAAAAGGAAGGGGAACAAAACCAAATGATCAAGATCGGATATTGGAATATTAGAGGGCTCAATTCCCCTCACAAACAGCGAGAAGTTAATAATATTATTAGAGACCACCAGCTTGACTTGTTGTGTTTACTTGAGTCCAAAGTCAGGAATAATAATTTGAGTAGGGTTATGGATAACTGCTTCTTTAATTGGGAGTACCTTGATAATTTCCCTAGTGGATGTGGTGTGGCTAGGGTCTTGGTGGGGTGGAATCCACTTAGTGTCACTGTGAAGTTGGTTCGATCTCACCCCCAAGCCATTCTGTTTAAGGTGGATATTGGGGGCATGAATTCTAGCTTTTGGGCTACCTTCATTTATGGAGAAAACCTTTCGAATAGCAGACTACCTTTATGGGATTTTTTGAGATCCAATAGTGATATTGTCAACAACCAACTGTGGGTGCTCATGGGGGACTTTAATGTGGTTAGATCCAATGAAGAGAAGAAGGGGTTGCATGGCCTTGATGTGGAAGCTACTAAAGTTTTTAATCAATGTATTTATGATATCCATGTGGAGGATATGACAACGCAAGGGTTATGGTTCACGTGGAATAAAAAATATGAGGGTGAGGATAATATCCAGTCTAGACTGGATAGAGTTCTCCGGAATAATGCTTAGAATGTGTAATTTACTGAGTCTCAAGCAACTGTGTTGCCTCACGATGTATCGGATCATTGTCCTATCATTAAGCTTCTTGACCATGATGAGCCTAGAAGACCTAAGCCTTTTAAATTCTTTAACTTCTGGATGTCCCATGCTGATTTTCAGGAGGTTCTTACTGATGTGTGGAACGGTGGAGTGCTTGGAAACCCTATGGTTAGATTAAGCAAGAAGATGAAAAGGCTAAAGGTTAATATTAAAGGGTTCAACAATAGGTTTTTCAACCATCTTTATATGAGAGTTGGAGATGCTAAAGCTCAACTAGACGATGTTCAAACCAGGATGGATTCTGACGGGGGAGATAGCAGCGTGCAAAGAGAAGAGAAGCTCAAGCTCACCAGATACCTGAAGCTACATAATGCGGAGGAGTCTTTCTATAAGCAGCAGTCCAGGGTCAGGTGGCTTCAGTTGGGCGACGGTAACAACTCCTTCTTCCACAAAAAGGCAAACCAGGCTAGGGCCAGAAGGAAGATCGTTAGTATTAATGATGAGAATGGTAATAGAGTGGAAGGAACCCAAAATGTGGCGAATATCGTTGTTGAATATTTTGGTAACCTCTTTAGCAGTAGCAGCACCAGTGAGGACTTGTCTCCTCTTCTTAATTCGAATGTTGGCAAGAGGATAAGTGACGTTGACAGAGCGGCTTTGTCTAGGCCTTTCAGTGATAAGGAAATTAAGGGGGCCATGTACGCTATTGGGTCTGATAAGTCGCCTGGACTAGATGGGTTCAATGCTCATTTTTTCAAGGAGAATTGGGAAGTGGTTGGGAGAGATGTGACAACGGCCATTAAATTCTTCTTTAGGAGCAGTTACATGCCTCGTTAGTGGAATTGCACTGCCTTGGCCCTCATTCCAAAGGTGACTACCCCCACTGGTATGCATGACTTCGGCCTATTTCATGTTGTGACACCATTTATAAGTGTATCTTGAAGGTTCTTGCCAATAGAATCAAGCCTCTTCTCCCCAACATCATTAATCCTAATTGGGTAGCATTCGTGTAAGGGAGGTCTATTTCAGATAATATACCCCTGCTGCAGGAGGTTATGAGAAATTACCACAAAGGGCTGAGCCCCCAGATGCACCCTGAAGGTTGACCTCTTACAAGCATATGACACTGTGAGTTGGGAGTTTTTGGTCAAACTATTGAAGCATCTTGGCTTCCCATCTAGTTTTATTGGGTGGGTTGTGGAGTGATGCATGACGACTAGGTTATCCATCAGTATGAATGGCCATCTGCATGGGTTCTTTGAGGGAAGGAGGGGTTTAAGACAGGGTGACCCTCTCTCACCCTATCTGTTTCTCTTGGTTATGGACACCTTCTCTTGCTTCATGGACAAGGCCAGCGCTGACTCGACTTTTACCTTCCACCCGAGATGCAAGGAGATTGGACTACACCACCTATATTTTGCTGATGATCTAATTATTCTTTGTGGGGGGACACTGCCTCCTACCCAATTGCTAAAAAAATGCTGGTGGACTTTTGTAGCATCTCTGGGCTAAAGCCTAACCCCAATAAGAGTAGTTTTTAATCTTCCGGCATTGATGAGGGTGGTATTAGTCAGATTGGGAGCATTTTGGGGTTCATTCATAGTAGAACCCCTTCCAGTACCTTGGGGTGCCTCTCATTACCACTAGACTCAAGAGCGAGGACTGCAATAAGTTGATCGATAGGATTACTGCTAAGATCAAGTGTTGGACCAACCGGTTTCTCAGCTATATTGGGCGACTTTAGCTCATTAAGTCTGTTCTCTTCGGAATCCAGGTGTACGGGTCTAGTCTGTTTATCCTGCCAAAAAGAGTTATCCTTCGTATTGAGCATCTTATAAAGGACTTTCTATGGACTGGTCCTGATTTGAAGCACACAGGGGCAAAAGTTTCATGGAAGGACCTTTGTTGTAGCCTTCAAGAGGGGGGTTGGGTATCAAGAGCATTGAGAGATGGAACGATGCTGCCATTATGAAGCTCTTTTGGAACCTCTGCAATAAAAATGATTGTTTGTGGATCAAGTGGTGCAATGTTTATAAATTAAAAAGGAGGAGTTTGTGGGCAATCGATTTTGCAAATTACACTTCATGGAGTTGGAGGAAAATGATGCAACTTAGACACCTAATCAGGCCTCTCATCAGGTGCATTATTGGTAATGGTAACGGGACCTTCCTTTGGCATGATAACTGGCACCCCTTTGGGCCTTTGCACTCCCACTATGGGGACAAGGTTATTTATGACGCTGCTAGCAACCACAAGGCGAAGGTGGCTGATTACATTATTGAGAGTCGATGTAGGTGGCCCTCTACGTTTACTTGGGAACTTCTCGAGATTAGGAATGCGGAGCTCCCTAGTATTAGTCTTGATACCATGGATGAGGTGGTGTGGATCCCCAGTCTTCGTGGGTTCATAATTAGTTCGGCATATGAGGCATTGAATCCGGGTCTCCCACCCACTAGCTTGAATAACCTAGTGTGGAACAAGAACAACATTCCCAAGTGTGCATCAATTCTTTGGTTGATTTGTAGGGATGCTTTACAAATGAAGAATAAGTCTTCAGCTGGGGCATTACGGACAATAACCTCTGCTGTAGCTTCTCCAGTGGGGCGGAGACTTGCACTCACCTGTTAAACGAGTGCCAAGTGGCCAGGGAGGTCTGGGAGGAAGTGAGTTTCAGGAACCAGGAGTGTAGAGAGGCTAGAGATTGGGATAGGGAGATGCAAGATGCCATCGCCAACTATGGGGGGCCTAAATTTTATAACCGTATCAGATGCATGTCTTTTCCCTATACTATCTAATGCTTGTGGATGGAGAGAGTCAATAGACTCTACAAGAAGACGAAAAAAAATACTGGGGCCATAATAAAAGAAATCGAGGAGATGGTTAGAGCGAGAGTTATGTCTTAGGGGAAGGGGAAGGGAAGAAGAAGCTATGTCAACTGGATGGCATGCATGAACTGGGGTATCCCTGAGAGTGCTCTGGAGTAGAGGCATTCTTAGGTCTTGTTAGTACCTTTGTCCATTGTTTCTATGTTTTTCCATTTGGAGGTATGCCCCTTTGGAGGTGTGAGATTTTTCCTCTAATTTCCTCACTCCAAGATTGATAATGGTGTAATTTCTCAAAAACTCTCTCTTAGTCTTCTCTAATGGCTTCTCTGAGTTTTCTAAGCTCTAAATCTTAGCATTTCCCATCTATATGATGTTAAAAATGTTAAAAATTCATAGGTCTCTTAACCCTTGTTTACCAAATGACTAAAATGCCCACATACAGTGATGGTTCTGTCTAAAATTTTCTCGGGATCGGATCAACACTCTCGGGTATACTATTATGACTATTTCGACCCTTCCGGAGTCATCCATGACCTCAAAATTATCATCCGAGTCACTCTAAATAATTATCCTATCTCGACCTCAATTTAGTCTATCCGTGACTCCCAGTTGAGATAAATTCAATTATACCAATCTCACTCCTATGACGCATAATAAAAACTATAAATCATTTACTATTCACTCAGTAAATTTAACACATAATATTAATCATTATCTCTTTCTATTGATTAATATTTAATAACCACATTTTTATTTAATTTAATTTAATTACTTCACTCGCATAATTTAAAAAAAATACCGAATTAAATAAATTCCAAATACGCAGAAATACGGGGTATTAGACCTTTCAAATGGCGTGGGATTGTTAGATTCTAATCAAGATAGACCTTAGGATCAAATATCATTGGTGGCCCTATTCAATACATTCTTGGGATATATCGATCACAATCTTCTATCGAATTATCGAATAAGTTCTCGAACCATCATACAGGTTCTCGTGGATCGAGATAAACTACTAGTATTACACCGCAATGATTTCGATGGGGTGTTAACTCCTTATGTACATTGTGAATTTTTTAATTACGGTAGAGCCGAAATTATGATCCCTTAGCGATCAACCTAACGTCAACTCACTGGAATTCCTACTGAGCTATATTGATCGACATGTATACAATATATTTAAACCAAATATAAGTCATTCTCAAAAGAATGATTCTTACTTCAAAATGAACTGACACTCCTTTACTTACAAGTAAGCATCATACATGATTTTAAGAATAAAACCCCAAAACCTATAACATTCTCTTTTTGATTGTATATATCTTCTGTCGAAAAATGCAAAAATATGTTTGGTACAATCGCATTTTATCCTTTTAGCTAATATACTTCACGACAATTCTGTATATTAAAATGACTTAGTTGATCATTTTTTTCATTTGTTTGGGAATACGGCATGTGCTTCATGATATGAATTTTATTTTATTTTTAAGTCTTGTCAAATTTGAGAAAATATGTACTTTAAGAATACATTGTCATATTTTGTTGCACTTTATACTGCGCTACGCATTGAGTTGATTCCACTTTATGAGGAATGCTGTAGATTTTAGATCTTCTACAAAGCATTCAAATCTTCATTGGACTTGTGAAAATGTATCTAACTCCTACATGTGTACTTGAAGATTTTCGTTCACGATTTAGAGAATGTTGAAAAAGCTTATGCTATCTATAAAAAATCAAGAGTGAAGATATGGTTAGGGATACAACATTGATCGGATGATGCTACCTTTGAAAATTGAAAATAATGTCCCACCTAAGTGCTTAAAAGTAAAATCCACCACATGCAAGATAATTTGAACATAGCAATGTCGCAAAACTTTTCTGTAAGGACAAATTTCACATCGAGTCATATTATAAAAGGTTTAATGTGAAATTCGTAAGATTGGATTTATTTCGTTTGGACAAAACTCTTTAAGTCATAAGTTAGTATTTGATTTCAATTTTTCCTCCAAGTCTTTGATGCTCTTTAAGGACCGTAGTGACCAAGTAAAGTTACATCAACTGTAACACCCCTTAATTTATTAATTAATGATTTTAATTAATTTGGGGAAAATCGGAGTGAAATAAAATTTTGGATTTAATTGTTTTTAATAATTAAACATGTTGGTTTTTATATTTGAGTAGTAATTTTCAACTGGAATTAAATCAGAGTTATGCTAGAATGCTAGAATGATTTTTAGTATGTTTTAACAAGCAGGTATGTTTTTGTTGAGTTAATGAAATTTATTCTAAGTGTAAAGACGGAGTTTTAAAGCTTTTATTTTGAAGTTTGGGGCATTAAAACGACAGAGTATGTCGTTCGAACGACATCGCATATTGTTTGAACGACATGTGCCAATCATTCGAGCGACAGGTGAGGCGGTTGATTAATTAGAGTCCTAATTGTATTATAACTGTTAAACCCTTTAAAATACCAAAAATGATACGGACTAGTGGGCGCTTGGTTAAAATTTATAGTCGCTAGGTATGGGATGTGACACCCCGACTAATTAAATACCGGGTAGCTACTCCTTTATTAAAATTAATACAAAATGCCAAGTTGGTCCAGTTAATAGCATCACTGTCGAAAACATTTTTTATGATCACTAACCACCTAGTATTTAAAAAGTGAGTTGCCAAATGTTAAGTTAACTCTGATTAACATGCAATAAGAGGATAATGAAAGAATAACAATCATTCACCATAACGAAGCAATAGAATAACCAACAAAGTAATAATAAGTCCGGAGGAAAACTCCTCACAACAACCCCACAACTGAACTAAGTAAAACAATGTAACCTGAATTAATTACATGCCAAAAGTCTGAAAATCTGAAATAGGAAATGATTTTAATAGAAATGGGCGACATGCCCTACAACTGATGAAAGCTGAATATAGAGTCAAGATAGATGAAGCGTCTACTAGCAAAGTCCTGTAACTCCCACAAACAGCTACAGCTCGTCACCTGAATGAGGATCCTAAGCATGGTGTCCTTGTGGCTGGGCACCTAAAATGGTTTTTACAAAAATAGATTTGAAAGCAAACGGGTCAGAGCCCGAAGTGGGGATTATTTTAAAAACAGCAAGTGTTTTAATAACATTAAAACAATGAATGCAAAATACATGTTAGGACGTGCACTCACATGAAGTACTCACCTCTCGACTAATTTGTGCACTCCTAACGTACCGTACCCATCTAAGTGACATACATATCTAACCAAACCGTAATAAGTTCTATCCCTTAATTCTCAATTCCCATTATACGTTCTAGCGTTATCAAATAAATAGAGAGCTTTACTTAACTCAGGTTCTCAATTATTAGTAATACAATTCATTACATGTTATCCCTTACTAGTTACTCAAAGTGTTTCTGTAATTATACGCACAATACCAACATGGAAGTTCTCATTAATTTAAGTGTATATTAGTCACGCCATAAATATACAATACAAGCACCCGAGACCAAGCTGCGGTGCACACATACTCTGCTATCCATCTCGGTACATCACGTACATAAGGATCACGCATTCCGAATCTCTCAGGAATCGTCTCAGATAATAGCAAATCACAAACAATGGAGGCGAACACAGTCACACATCACATGGGTCACGCACATACCTACGCTCCCACGATCAGCAGACTTATTAACATCCCAATAAGTCCTTCTCTGACCCATGTTCTCGAGGTACCAATCTAAATCCGGGCAACACAAGGATTAGAGGGCCCTAAGCGAACGTAACCTCCCGTGATAGCAAGTATGGTAGGTATGTCATACACATAAAATCATATACGTATACTAAGTATACACACATCTTAGTAATCACCGTAATTTATTTGTGGTACACTTCTCATTCTCGTACCGACTTATAATGTCACACAATTACATATTCCCGGTTAATATAATTATATAAGCCGTTAATTGTCCTCACGTCGTAATAGACACTCACGTCTTAATCCATAATTTCCATTGGTTCAAGTCACCCTTCTATGTTTTACTCCTCATTATATCCCAAATATCTCAACTATACCAATTTATCATCAAGGGAATGGTATCTCTACAATTAAACAAGGTTACGGGACACGCGAAACCAAAACAGGCCAAAAGCCTAAACTGTCAGCTCGTTAGAAGTCTCGTTCGAACGAGGCTGTTCGAACGAGAGTTCGTTCGAACGAACTGGGTATCTAACGAGGTCTCGTTCGAACGAAAGGCATCGAGCGAACATCACTCTCGTTAGAAGGCAAACTGTCAACTCGTTAGAAGCTCGTTCGAACGAGCTCGTTCGAACGACCTGGGTAGGTCTTCTAACGAGAGGCCAGTTTCGAGCCCAGAACTTCCTTTTCTCGTTTTTCCAACTTTCTTCATCTCTAATCTCATATACAATTCGTACCAACATTATTTTAAGGTTTCTAATCCATACCAAACAATCATAGGTCATAATTAAACAATTATATAGGGCCAATTCTTCCTAAACCTCATTGAATCATCAAATCCCTTCATTTATCCCCAAATCATATGAACATGAACCCTAAAATTTTAAAGTCACCAATGGGTATAATTAAATCCGTTTTTGTTATGAACAAGGTGTATTTCCATTAGAATAATCCTCCTAACACAATTCTACATGCAATCCTTTCATCAAAATATAAAGTTTTAATTCCAATTAATGGGTTTTTATCAACTCCCAAGAACAATACAAATTTTGTCAATTTCCTATGCATGGAAGAAACATTCTTTGTAATAAACGAAATTAAACCACTTGCCTTATGTGTATCTCTGAATTTGATGACGAATTGATGAGTTTCTCTCTCTCTCTCTCTCTGCAGAATTCTCCTCTCTCTACAAGCTCTTCTTCTCCAAGGTGACAATGGTGGCTAGGGTTTGCCTTAGGAACTCTTGGAACTAATTCTAATAACCCCCGTAGCCCATAAGGTCATAAGGTGAAGTTAGTGGGTTTAGTGGGTAATTACCAAATCAGATTTAATTCCTAATTTTCGTTGGTTTTAATTCCCAAAAATTCAAAATTACCAAACTACCCTTATACGTTGCCGGCATGGCCTAAAAATGCCCCGGGACACAAAGTAAACCCCCGGCTAGTGTTTTCTGGCTATCTCGACCCTTCCGGACGCGTTGGCGCACTCAAAACGACCATACGGTTAATAGAAATAAAATTCACTTTTTAATTAAATAATAATATTCCTGACGCGACTGTCACACACGTCTCAACAAAATTTCCCAAATTGCCGTATATCAATCTCACGACAAATTTCATAGTTCAATAATCATATATAGTCACATATACACATTATAATCAAATACCAACTCACATCTCGTTAGTATTTTATCCGGATTAATTCCCAAATTAATTCACATTTAATTTAATTAATCCCAAAAATAAATATCACAAAAATACGAGGTATTACATGGGACTAGTTAGTGTAAATTCGTGAGGATTTTATATTCCGATGGTGGGTTGATTTTTATGTTTTATTATCGTTGTGTTAGCCTAAGCATGAGACTAGGACGTGTTTTATATTGGTAATTCATCCTATATGTAGGATATGACGCATGTGTACTTGGGGACCCTTAGGTATGGGATTAAGGGATATTTTGAGGATCTCACATAGATTAAAAGGGTGGGATAATTTGTTAATTTTTAAATTGAGGAAATGAGAATTAATGCCTAAGATAAAAATGTGTATTAAAGTTTGTGGCGATATAATGTGCAAGGGCTGACAGTTTAAACGGGCCGACTGGCAATTTATATTGTGTCGTGTGTGGAACCTTATCAAATTGCGGGGGATCGATAGTTTAAACTGATTCGGCTGGCACTTTGGCAAGGGGGAGTGTTAAACTTTGGTTGAAATTACCACCCGGGGTGGGAGGACTGCCATAATAAAAAATGAGAATGATGATGTTAGGTTTAAGTTAATTAAATTAACACTTTGGGGCTGTGGAATAATTAAAATGACATTGGTGTGATTTTTATAAGAATCTTTGGGGGTGGTTAGTAATTTATCTTTCCCGTATTTAATTATATTCGTTTAATTAAAATACTCTATTGTAATATTTATTGCGTATAATGCTATTTTTTGGGTTCACGGATCCAATTTGAGGGGAGTAGTGTGTATTCATACTTGGGGATCTGACATCGTGCGTTGACTAACCTTTTCAAGAATAAGTTTGGAGAAGCTACATTGGATTATTTGGAGACTTTCTTGGAGGTGCATCTGGAGTTATTTACTTTATGCGTATTAGTTTAGTTTCCTTTTTTTTCCTTCGTATTTACGTTGAGACTCGATTTATGATTTTATTGGGCTATTCGGTTCCAAAGTTGTATGGGTTTTATTCAGATATTTTATTATGGATTCAGTTGGAGTTTATTCAGATTTTAAATTAATTCATATTTTGGAGATTGGATTTAATTAGAGTTTAGCATGTGATGGTTTTATAGTATTATTATTCATTGGGAATGCTTATTATTCATCTTGTGGATTGATTTTTATTGTCTCATATCTGTCACATGCTAAGGATGATATTTTATTTACTCACCTAGCTTGGTTTGGGTGGCGGCCGACACTAAAATTAAGCGGGGTGTGACATCAACCTCATACCGAGTTTTGTGCCGATTTTTATCTTCATTGTCTATGGGATATTGAGAAGGTGTGAATTTATGATATATTTGATGCTTGGATTCAGTTTGGGTGTTTAATGTTCTGACTCTTAGGCCAATTTTGTATAAGGAGTCTAAAGAAAATATTTTTTGGTTTTTAAATTCGTTTTAACTAGCATTTTTTGTTTCGTTCGATTGAGTTCTTCATCCCGTTCCAACGAGTTTGTGTAATACCCTGTATTTTTGCGTAAATTTATTTTATTTTGAAATTTTGGAAATTGGGATTGGTTAATTTATAGGGAGAAATTTAATTTATAATCAATCCGAATTTAATGGTAATAATGACTAGCGTGACGAGAGTTAGTAGTGGTCGAAAATAATTATGTCGAATAATAATTATGCTGAACATTACGTAGAGAGTAACGTAATATATGGTTTCCAAAATAATAATATGGCCGGAGATAAGAGATACGAAAGTTAAAATACAATTATTTAGAACACGCGTATGAGTCGTGTCAATATTATTTATTGGGGTTAAAAAGATAAATTATTTTTAAATAACTCCTATGGCCATTTTGAGTGTGCCAGTGTGTCCGGAAGGGTTGAAATAGTTAGAAAACACTACTCGGGTGTTTTATTTGAAGTCCGGAGCATTTTAGCCCAAAAGGACACCTCAGAGGGGTATTTTGGTATTTTGGGGGAATTAAATGGACGAAAATTAGGTTTTAATTAAAAGCAACGTGGGTTAGAGGTTGCAGTCAGTTGTAAACTATGTGAGAGAGGGAGAGAGAGAGAGAGAGAGAGAGAGAGAGAGAGAGAGAGAGAGAGAGAAAGAAGACCCCATAAGAGAAATAAGCCAAGAACTCAAGATTTCCAACTAAGAATTACACCAAAGCGTAGATCGCGACGAGAGAACTAACTCCACCCTCAGCCAAAAAATCGGTGATCCACAAAAGGCAAGTGTTTATCTTGCTACCTATTTAGCATATATTGTTCCTATTAATCTCTAGTTGATGATATAGTCACATTACAATGAAATTTGGGTTTAATTAGGTTTAATTGTAAAGAGATTTTAGAATTTGGAGATGGTTATGCATGTAGAGGATTTGCCCTTTTGTAGAAGGTTAAATCTGGAGATTTAATGTTCTAATCACGAATTAAATTAAGGGTTTTGAATAATTAAAATTTGCTGGATTCATTATATGAGAATCTTTAGAGATGAAAGAAATTATTGGATTCCCTTTGAATATATAAGGATTTGAACTCAAATTTGTGTTAGAAAGTCCCTATAGTGATTAGGAATAGTTTAGAATCATTTAATTTGATGTTAGTCGAGATTAGGGTTGAGATTGAAAGTTGGAATGTAGGAAAAATCGAATTTTGGGGAAGAACAAACCAATCCGAAATTCTCGTTCGAACGAGAATTCCAACGAACTTCTAACGAGTCTAACAACGAGATTTCTAGGTTTAAAATTCGTTAGAAATTAGGTTCGAACGAACTCGTTCGAACGAGAATTCCTGAACTTCTCACGAAATTCCATAATGTAGTTTTAAGGTCCGGTCAAGTTAAAAATCATCCTAGGTTTATCCAAGTGAAAGAAATAACCCACGTGAGTAACGAGTAACGTAAATTACGAATTATTAGTGAGTTGGGAGTGTGATTGTTCCTGGGATATAGAGAGTTCATAGGATCTGGGAGAGTATGTATGTTCGAGAGAGGAATTATATGACTGAATCGCGGTGAGTGGTAGAAATAATGATACTACTTGCGTAACTATGGAAATCAGATTGCGTGAATGCCTAATGAATTATATAAGTTGTGTGTATCCTTATTACTTGAGATATTATCTGTATGACATACCTATGCTACTGGTTATCGAGAGGAGGTTTGCGCATTGTGGATGATTATATCTTGTGTGCCTACGGGGGGATTTTGAGTCGTACCACTAGAGCATAGAACCTACGTACGGGCTATCTGTGAGAACGATAGTGTTGACGATCGTATAGGTGCATAGGTATGTGCGTAGCTCATCGGCTTGGAAATATGTTCGCCTCCATTATGTGTGTATATTTTTTATGGTTCTCGAGAGATTAAACCCGTCGTCCTTTATGCGTTGAGCGATGCAATAGGACTTGATAGCCAAGTAAGCAAGGCACCGAGGGGTTCCTAACTATGGGTGCAGTATAAATATATGTATAACGATTATCTATCATGTGTTGTATGTTAGCTGATTTGGTAAAGTATACGATTATTACATAAATTATTGAGAATAAAGAATGTTATGAGAATAAAGGTTAAACATCTAAATATCTACTCCTAAATTATAGTAATGTTATATTTGGGCCACTTAGATAATTGATTCGATAGTGTTGGGTATACACGTATGTCACCAGATTAGTGAGGCATGTAAACATAACTAAGATGGGTTGATAAATTTGCTAGGCGTGCACATTAGATGAGAGGCGATCATCTCAAGTGAGTAGGCTAAGTTAACATGAATAATATGAAACACCTTATACTCTTGACTCACTTGAGTCTACATTGTATAAGTGCTCTTCTAGTTTGGAAATAGTGATAAAATTGAGTCCCTCCCCTAGATACCAAAGAGCCTCAGAAACTAATATACAATTCATTCCCCTTGCTTGATTGATCAAAGGTATATTCACAAACACTCACACACATTAGGACAGCATACATGGGTCATATATTGCATAAATTCATTGTGTGTGTGTTTTTCCCGTAAAACTATTTTTAATTTTTTTGGGAATTTTTAATGATTTTTAAAAGGATTTTTTCATAATTAAAATTGGATTAAAAAGCTTTTGGGGTCATTCTGTAATTTCTGGTTTAATGATTTTATGCCTGAAAGTTGAGATGGGTAGGATCCGAAAGCGCTTGAGACTATAAGGGAAGTTGCGTAATTATTTTTAGATGCGCGTGTGAAAGCCAATTGCTGCCTTACACCTGTCATGCTGATATCGGTTCATTTTGTGTTTCTTTAAAGACACAAAATCGTTGTTCAATCTCAGCCCTTGGATTGATTTTATCGACGTTCTACATGCGTCCAATTCCAATCCCTGTGTAACCCTTATCATCCAATCAGAAGCATTTTAACCAACTGCTTTTATCTCACCGTTGGATCAAAGTCAATATGGGAAGAACAAATCCCAGCCCTTGATTTCGAACTATCTTCTCGATCCTTCTCATCCCCTATATAAGGAGCCTTACCCTCAGCCTTTGAGAGATTTTTTCCACTTAGTTTGATTCGAGTGAGAAGAGAGAAGGGAGAAAAAACAGAGAGAGAGATATAGAAACCCTAATTCGTCTATACCTAGTTTCAAACCCTAATCCATTTTTCTAAAACCATTTACACCAAACACCAACCCTGAGTGTTTGAGAGTTTTTGAGTGTTGGTTTGAAAGCTGTTTTGTGGTTTAACCTCTTGGTTTTAAGATCTTGTGTACAACTTAAACATTAGGTTAGATCTGTATTTCTGTTTCATAGAAATCATAGATCTGGTCATTTTATGTTATATTACACTTAGATCCGCATTCTTAGTTTCTCGTCTTGAGAAATCTTTTGTTGATTATTTTCTGTAAATGTTTTCATCTTCAAAATCAACAAAATCATTTTTTGTTTCTAGTTCTTTGGAAACAAGACATTTGACCTAGTTGGAATCACACTTGGCGGTTTTCAATTTCAAAAATATTTTCAAAACCTTGAAATTGATTAAGATCTTGAATCGTCTTCCAAGCAAGATAGTCGTGGATTCCGGGATCATTTTAAAGGTCAAATAAGGTTTTACTTTCCTAAGAAGAGAGAAATTGAAAATCACAACTGATAGACCTGATTTGTAATTTGCTAGGACTATTTGTATAAATAAGCGTGAGTGTGTGCATGCATGTGTTAGAGCACCATCACAAATACTTACACACTACAACACTGAAAGTGTTGGTAATAAGATCTTGAAAAAAGAGTCGACCTAAAGATTGGAACAAAGTGGAAGTTAGCAAACTGGGAGAGCCACATCAACAATCAAAACTGCAGAGAAGTTAAAAGGAAACCAGTGGGTACATTCCTAAACTTGTATAGGACTGATTTGTGTGCATGTGTGTTATAGTTTGTAACTGATATATTTTATTTTAGTGGATTTTTGATTTGTGACTTAGAAGTCACCGTTGATGTTTTCTCAGTTAGGTGAGGTTTTACCACGTTAAAAATCTCTTGTCATTAATCTTTCTACATCTCCCCATCTCATTTTTAATAGTGTACTGATTTAAACCATCTCAGTTTTGTTTTTCAAAACTTGTTAACAAATCTTGAACTGATCTCGTGCATTTTTTAAAAACACATCTTATGATTAACCTGATTTGATTTATAGAAAAGAGTTTCCTTAAAAAATAGTTTGGAGTTACTTAAATGGTTTAAACTTGTATTAAACGAATTTAGTAATAGTTTTTCAATTGGTATCAGAGCTTTGGAAATAGTTTTAAAACAAGATCTTGTATTTCTGAAATTGTTTTCTTGAAATCAAAACAATGGATGAGAAAAATGAAAGATTTGGCAACTTGACCAGACCCCCACTCTTTAATGGAAACAACTTTGCTTACTGGAAGGTAAGAATGGTTGCTTTCATACAAGGAACCTTAGGAGATGATGTCTGGGATATTGTTGAAAATGGATATACTTATCCTACAAAACCAGCCACTGAAGGAAGTAATGAGAGGATTAAGAAAGTATTAAGTGAATTCATACAAGAAGAGAAGCAAACTTCTCGAAACAATAACAAAGGTAAGAATGCCATCTTTATGTCCATAAATGAACATGAGTTCAAATGGATCTCATCTTGTGCCACTTCTAAGGAAGCTTGGGATACACTGATCACTGCACATGAAGGTGACACTAGAGTTAAGGATGCAAAAACTCAAATGCTTGTACAACAGTATAACTCTCTAATTATGTCAGACTCTGAATCCTTTAATGACTTTTACTTAAAACTGACTGACAATGTGACCAAATTGTATGCTAATGGGATAAGATATAACAAACATGAAATTATATCTAAAATTCTAAGATCATTACCACAGAAATTTGACAATAAAAGATATGTTATTGAGGAAATGTGTAATCAAAATCTCACTCCTGAATTACTCAGTAGTAAATTAAGAACTGTGGAAATGGAATTAGAATTTAAGAAACAAATGACCCAGTCCCACAAGAAGCAGACTAATTCCAACTTGAGTTTTTCCTCTAAGCTGATGAAACCTGAGCTTACTCTTCCTACTAATGATTGTGATGAGGAATGTGATATAGACAGTTGGGATAATAAAATTGCCCCGGTGACAAAATAGTTTAAGAAAATTGTCAAATTTAGAAATAAATTGGCAAACAGACAAGGCAAGACAAATTATCCAACTCAGTCTAACTACAAACCTCATGAGAAAGGTCAAGACAAACATCACAAGGACATGAGACCCAACAAAGACTTCAAGAACATTGAATGTTTTAGATGTGGAAAGCTAGGACACATAGCACAAGATTGTAGAGTGAAACTGAACACTACCAATTAACATACTAGGGCCAATATTTGCAAAACATGGGATGATTCAAGTGATTCTGAAAATGAGGAACCTGAATCATCTGATATTTTTTTATCCTTGCATGTCTTTCTTTGCTAAAATAATCTACAATGATGATATGCATATGTATGAGAATGATGATAATAGCTCTACTTCTGTTGTTATGAATCATGTTGCTACTGGTTTAGATGCTTTAATTTTTGAGAATATTGCTAGTTCTACAGCGGGGTGTGTGAGTCAAAGGGAAAGCGATAATGACGATGTCAATGGGTGCGTGAGTTAAAGAATTGAATCCTTAGGGGTCACTTCACACACTACACTTAGTGATTCAGACACTGAAGACCTCCTTAACATTCACACTCTTTATGCGAAAACTCTCAAGAAAAGTACTAGACAAGAGAAATTAGTGAAAGATCTCACTAAGAAACTAGATAACCTAAGTCTGATGGTTAAACTTAACGCTGAAGAGTATACTACACAATGTATAACTCATGAAAATGAAGTCAAAATTTTTTATCAAAAATTAAAGAATTTGATTGAAGAAAATGAAACTCTGGAGAAAAAATATAAAGGAACATTATTAGAATTGGAACAATCCAAAGAGAAGATAGCAACAGTTTTCAAAAAAATTTCAAAATTTGAAAATAATTCAAACTGTTTTGATGGTTTTGTTACTGATTCAAAAACCAATTATGATGATCGAACTGGAATTTGGTTTTGCCCTAATTTGAAGACACATACTAAAAACTTTGAACCAATTAAGTTTGTGTCAGGAGGCAAAAGACCTATAGAAACTTGTCCAGATTTTCATTCTCTGAAAAACGAGTTTGATGAAAAAAATCAAAGTTCGATATTGCGGAATCAAGTTGCTCTAAGTGTGAAAGTCCACCTGAGGCTAAGTATGTCTGCCCCCGATTAGGAAGAGTGATTCTGCTTTCCAAACTATACTTCCTAGGAATAAGCTTCAACCCCAAAATTCCATGAAGCCTATGTTTAGAGACTTTCCCAAGGAGATACCATCCTCGAGCAATTTATATTTCTCAAACTGTTACTTATATGGTCATTCCTTTGAAGGTTGCTACTCTAAACGTTTAGTCAACCCTGTCTATAATACTCCTGTGTACTAAAACTTTAACTATTCTAGGACAAGTCTTAACAATTATATTCTCCCTAGTTAACCAGATAAAAACTCTAACTATAGAAAGAGAAAGACCAAACCTAAAAGATCATTCCCAAGAAGGGTTCCTAGACACTTTTCTAAACCAAATGCTCATACTTTTCATAAAATTCAACCTCATGCGCAAAACATTTTTCAACAGAAATCTAATGTGTAACAACCCTCGCTTTTAGGAGGCTAATTTTATATTAATTTACCGCATAAGGTAATTATATAAAATGTTAGGAACTGGAGTAAATATTAATTTAATGAGTTAAAAGTTAATATTTACTGGATTGATGCATATTTACTGTATATGAAAGTAAATATCGTCAGGTTGCATGTTTATAGTGTCATGTATTTTAAATGACATTATGGCTAAAATGAATTTGGAACTGGAAATAATTTATAAAATTTCCGGATGCCAGTTTAGAGGGTGTAGTTAGTCTCGGAATGTCCGAGACAGTCAAAATAAGTGCCATATTGTATTTTTGGGTTTCGGGCACTTTTACCTGGTTTTAACTTAAACGCGTATTGGGAGTCATTTTAATGTGGTATTAACCACTTAAGTTGGAGACTTTAGACTTAAGTCATGATTTTAAGTCTTACCCCTTATTTTCATTTCTCATTTCATGTCTTAAAAACATAGAGAAAAAAAAGGAGAGAAAGAGAGAGGAAGAGAAAAATGGAGAAATGAGAGAGATTTGGAGATTGAAGATGGATTGTTGCTTCTACCCAAAAGAAATCTGAGATTACAACCCTAAGGCAAGTTTTTTACTTGCTGATATGTGATTTAAGATGTATAAATTGTGTGATAGTTGTGTATTTACATTTATGGTTTAAATGTGGAGTTTATGGGATTTAAGCCCTAATCTTAGTTTTGATGATAAAACTTTGGGTTGTAGTTGTTATTAATCATGTAGGATGAGTTTGGGTGGATAAATATTGTTGGTTATGTGTAAAATGGAAGAGATTTGGAGTTTGGAGAAATTAGGGTTCATAACCCTTCGTAGCCATTCTTGGCAAAATTTCAGGACCAAATCGATTCGGGCCTTGGGGCGAATCGATTCGCTAAGAGTCAGTTTCCAGATCTAGGTACCCGAATCGATTCGGGTTAAGGCCGAATCGATTCGGTAGTTTCAGAATCCCAGGTCTTGATGTTCGAACCGATTCTCTGTTTGGGCGAATCGATTCGCTAGGCCGAATCGATTCGGCCCTAGGGCGAATCGATTCGGAATCAGGCTGTTTTTTAGTTAATTCTTCTAACTCAATTTTTATGATTTTCTTTAGACTTAGGACCTAGGAACCTTCTTGTATGAAGTAAACTTAGAGTCCTAGAGTTCTAAATGAGTTAGGTAAAATACCATAGAATAGAAGTGCGTATATGGGGTTTTTCCGGGGATATGCCAATTGATGTTAGGGCATTATTTCTTCTAGCTGATTGTTATGAAACTATGAGATGTAGTGTTATGTTTGGGAGACTTTAGAAGCTCTATTGAGCTCTATTGGTTTTGATGGTTTATATTATTACCCAAAAGAATGTTGGGAGATTATAGAAGCTCAATTGAGCTATGTTAACCTTGATGGTTTATAATAACACCGGAAACGAATATTGTGAGAATGAACTGAAAGATTATTTATTCCTTAGAGGTATGATGGTATTGGGGTTTTAAAGTAATATCCCAAAATGTTTGGAGATAATTAAGAGTTTATTTACTCCCTTGAGGTGGTAGTAACGATATAATTTATCGTATGGCTCCGGATAATAAGGTGAATTATTTACAATAATGTAAATAAGTATGGTTTCAGATAAAACGAAACATACACATAAATGGAAATGAAATAGTTATGGTAATGATGATGGTAAATGATAATTTACTTAATCATGAATTTGGTAATGGTAAATAAAATGGTTGAACACACCTCTCTAAATGACATCATAAGGGAAGTTCGTGCATGAGGTGAAGCCCCCTGACTAATGAATGCAGGGTGGATATAGTCCTAGGCCATGTGAGCATTTGTTGTTATATATTTTTCTGCGATGGGTAGGAGATTCCGGGTGTGGTCTTGACTATCCCGCAGGCACATGGCCGCTTCCCGACGTCTTGCGTTATAGGTGCCCAGGTTGTCTTAATGGTAGGCTCTGGAAGATGATGGTCATTTAGGGGGGGCGCACAGGGGGGAAACCCGGACGGGCGGTCTTAGAATCTTTATATGTATATCAATATAACTATTCATAATCAAGTGAGACTTGATGGATTATATGCCATAAAGAGCATAGTGAAGTGCCACAAAGAGCACATATAAATGCCACAAAGAGCATTTGAAAATGATTATTTTCCTGATAAGGAAAGGATTTTTACAAAATGTAAAATTGAGATAAAAATGCCATAAAGAGCATAAGATTGTGATTATATATATATTTCCTATTAAGGAAAAGATATATGAAATAACTGGTGCACATGATGAAGTTTTAGATTAATGTTATTCATTTTATTTTTCCTGCTTAGCTTATGTTCTAAATTGCGTAGGTAGATTCTTATTTCTCTTTCTTCATGAGTTATCATTCATAACTGTCATACTCTTTATTCATCTGGTAATCATATAGAACCGGGCCCTGACCCGTTCATATTTCTTGTTAAGCTTGCATCTTGTATCCGCTCAGGTACTCCGCCGCAAGGATGCCTGATTTGAATTTCGATCCCGTTGTCTTTGGCGAGCCGTGATTCTTTGCAGGTATTATGGGGCATTTGGAAATAGACGTTGTCATTCTTGAACTCTAGATAAGATCGGGTCTTTTTACTCTGGTGAGAGGCCCAAGCTTTTGTACTTGATTAATGTAATGTATTATGTAATTAATGAACTTGTTTAATATTGTTGTATGCGTCTGTGGTCGACAACATATGTGGTCCCTTACTGTACATTTATGCGTACGTAATATAATTTCATCTGGATTTCCACTTTCTCTTATTGGGTTGTTAAGTTGTTGTTTTTTATTATCTTTAAAAAAAATCAAAATTTTTGACAACCGTTTTTTTCTGAAATAAGGAGTGGTTATCCCGTATACTTCTTATTTTGCTGTGATGCTGAAAATGATTCCATCCATGATTCCGTTATTTTGGAGTATCGGGCTGGCCACCTCCTATTTCGGATGGCGGGTTGTCACATAATGCTCGCAAATTTTATCAAATGAGAGCAAATAAGCGCAAAATGAAAACAATAGCTGTTTGGGTTAGAAAAGATGAGCTATTACCCCAGATGAAGTGTAACATTGTGATTACTGCTTTAAAAGCTAAACATACTCCCTCTGGTTGGTATTTAGACTCTGGATGTTCAAAGCACATGACTGGGGATGATACCAAACTTTTAAACAAAACCAGCTTTGTTGGAGGAAAAGTTATTTTTGGTGATGGTGTATCATCTCAAATCATTGGTAAAGGAACACTCCAAGAAGAAGGATTACCTTTACTTGAAAATGTTCTTCTAGTAAAAGGTCTTAAGGCTAATCTATTTAGTATCTCTCAATATTGTGACTCAAATCATACTGTCACCTTTTTAAAGAATAATTACAAAATTTTAAATGAAAAAGGTGAGTGCATAATTACAGGGCTCAGGACTCCTGACAATTGTTATACTGTCCAGAACAGTATTGAGGTATGCAACATTGCCATAATGGATGACAATGAGATATGGCATAATCGAATGGGTTACATAAATTATAAAAATCTTAGTAGATTGTCTTCACAATAAATAGTTGGAGGTATTCCTAAGATCAAACCTAATTCTAATATTGTCTGTGGATCTTGTTAGGAAGGAAAAATTGTTAAGGCACCTCATAAGAAAGTTAGAGATATCCTTACCTCTAAACCCTTGGAGCTCATCCATATGGACTTAATGGGTCCTTCTCGAACTGTTAGTCTCTGTGGACACAGTTACATTCTTGTTATGGTTGATGACTTCACCAGATTTACTTGGGTAGCTTTCTTAAAACAAAAGTCTGACACTTTCCAAACCTTTTTGAAGATTTTACTTTGGATTGAAAATGAGAAAGACACTCAAGTAAATAGAATTCGTAGTCATAGAGGTGGAGAATTCATAGATACTGGTGTTATAGAGTATTGTGACTATAATGGTTACAAACATGAATTTAGTGCTCCTAAAACTCCTCAATAAAATGGTATTGCTGAGAGAAAGAATCGTACCCTTCAAGAGATGGAACATGGTATGATTCATCCCAAGTGTTTACCTAAATATTTTTGGGTAGAATCTATTCGAACTACGTGTCACATTATCAATAGGGTCTATTTAGAAAGAATTCTAAACAAACTCCTTACGAACTATGGTATGGGAAGAAGCCCAATCTTAAGTACCTTAGAACCTTTGGTAGTACGTGTTATGTCTGCAAAGACAGAGAACACTTATCAAAATTTGAGACTCATGGAGATAAAGCTATTTTTTAGGATATTCTCCTAATAGTAGAACATACCGTATCTATAACCTTCGCACTAAGACCTTAATGGAATCCATAAACGTTATTGTAAGTGACACGACTATAGAGAGTAAGACTGGAGAACCAACTATTGTGGAAGAGTCTGAAATTTTTTCAGAAAATGACTCTCCAGAAATAGATGATTCGTTACCAATTAAGACACCTGAAGTACCTAACTGGGTTTCTAAAGACCATCTCATAAATAACGTTGTTGGTAACCCTAATGAACCTGTACGTACAATATCTCAATTAAGAAACTATGCTCATTATGCATGTTTTGTTTCCCTTGTGTAACCAAAGAATGTAAATGATGCATTGAATGATCCTCATTGGATTTCTACAATGCAGGAAGAACTTCTTCAATTTGTCATTCATGATGTTTGGTATCTTCTACCTAGGCTTAATCACAAAAAGGTAATTGGCACACGTTGGATATTTAAAAATAAATCTGATGAAAGTGGGATAATCATTAGAAACAAAGCTAGATTAGTTGCTCAAGGATACTCTCAAATTGAAGGAATAGATTTTAACGAGACTTTTGCTCATGTTACTCGCTTAGAATCTGTTCGTCTTCTCTTTTCCATAGCTTGCTACTTATATTTTACGCTTTACCAAATGGATGTCAAATCTGCCTTCCTTAATGGAATATTGACTGAGGATACCTATGTAGAATAACCAAAAGGGTTCATTGACCCTAAATATCCAAATCATGTCTTTCGTCTTAAAAAGGCTTTGTATGGCCTAAAACAAGCGCCAAGAGCCTGGTATGAGCGCCTTTCCAATTTTCTCTTAGACAAAGGTTTCAAGAGGTGAAAATGATCAAACCCTTTTTGTCAAACATTTTGACAAACATATTATTATAGCTCAAGTTTATGTTGATGATATCATTTTTGGATCAACTTCCCCCTCAGAGGTTAAATCTTTCTCTGAAATTATGCATAAAGAATTTCAAATGTCTCTTATGGGGGAGTTACAATTTTTCTTGGGCCTTCAAGTCAAACAGAATTCAGAAGGATTATTTGTGTCACAATCTAAATATGCTTTAGAGATTGTTAATAAATTCGGACTTCAGAGTGCAAAAGATGCTAAGACTCCCATGAGTACTACGGTCAAACTATCTAAGGATGAGAGTGGTAAATTGGTAGATCCTACTATATATCGTAGTATGATAGGAATCTTGCTATACCTTACTGCCTCGCCTCCTGATATTATGTACGCTGTTTGCATGTGTGCCCGTTATCAAAACAATCCTAAAGAGAGCCATTTAGTTTGTGTTAAAAGAATCATTAAATACATAAAAGGCACTCTAAATTTAGGACTTTGGTACACCAATGATACTCCTAGCACTATAATAGGATACACAGATGCCGATTGGGCAGGGTATACTGATGATAGTAAGAGCACATCAGGAGCATGTTACTATATTGGTAATAATTTGGTAGGTTGGAGTAGTAAGAAACAAAACTGCACTTCTTTATCAACAGTTGAATCTGAATACATAGCCGCTGGAAGTTGCTTAAGCAAATGCTAAGTGATTATGGTATTAAAGAGGAACACCTACATCTCTATTGTGATAATCAAAGCGCGATTAATATCTCTAAAAATCATGTTCAACACTCGCGAACAAAACACATAAAAACTAGACATCACTTTATACGCGAATTAGTTGAGACTAAGGAATTAGAAATCAATTATATTCCTACTGATTTGCAACTCGCAGATATGTTTACCAAACCTTTGGATTACAATAGATTTATTACTTTGAATAAATCGATAGGTATGGTTTGTGCTGAATAAACTCCTTATCTTGAGCATAGTTTTTCCCTTTGTCTATTTGAGACAAAATGGGGGAGAAATTTGAGTCTTATGAGTTCATTTTTTTTCAGTACATATTCTAAAAACTTGATCTTAGTGATTATTTGCAGGACTTTGTACAGTTATTCTCAACAGGTATAATAGGGTATTGATTTGTAATTAGTTGAGTTATGTAATTTTCTTTTCTAGGAAATGGGTAGATAGAATTTTTCTATAGGAATAGGTTTTTTCCGTATTTCCTTGTAACCCTCCAAGATGACTCAAAGAAGATTTTGTCTCATATTTCCAAAGGGGGAGATTGAAGCACCATATACTCTTTACTCACTTGAATCTACATTGTATAAGTGCTCATCTAGTTCGAAAATAGTGACAAAATTGAGTCCCTCCCCTAGATACCAAAGAGCCTCAGACAGTACTATACAATTCATTCCTCTTACTTGATTGATCGAAGGTATATTCACAAACACTCACACACATTAGGACTGCATACATGGGTCATATATTGCATAAATTCATTGTGTGTGTGTTGTGTGTGTTAATTTCCCTTAAAACTATTTTTAATTTTTTTAGGAATTTTTAATGATTTTTAAAAGGATTTTTTCATAATTAAAATTGGATTAAAAAGATTTTGGGGTCATTCTGTAATTTCTGGTTTAATGGTTTTATGCCTAAAAGTTGAGATGGGTAGGATTCGAAAGCGCTTGAGACTATAAGGGAAGCTGTGCAATTATTTTTAGACGCGCGTGTGAAAGCCAATTGCTCCCTTACACCTGTCATGTTGATATCGATTCATTTTGTGTTTCTTTAAAGAAACAAAACCGTTGTTCAATCTCAGCCCTTGGATTTATTTTTTCGACGTTCTGCATGCGTCAAATTCCAATCCCTGTATAACCCTTATCATCCAATCATAAGCATTTTAACCAACCGCTTTTATCTTACGGTTGGATCAAAGTCAATATGGGAAGACCAAATCCCATCCCTTAATTTTGAACTATCTTCTCGATCCTTCTCAGCCCCTATATAAGGAGCCTTACCCTCAGCATTTGAGAGACTTTTGCAACTTCATTTAATTCGAGTGAGAAGAGAGAAGAGATAGACGAGTGAAAAAACAGAGAGAGAGAGATAGAAACCCTAATTCGTTTTTACCCAGTTTCAAACCCTAATCCATTTTTCTAAAACCTTTTACACCAAACACCAACCCTGAGTGTTTAAGAGTTTTTGAGTGTTGGTTTGAAAGCTGTTTCGTGGTTTAACCTCTTGATTTTAAGATCTTGTGTCCAACTTAAACATTAGGTTAGTTCTGTATTTCTGTTTCGTAGAAATCATAGATCTGGTCATTTTATGTTATATTACACTTAGATCTGCATTCTTAGTTTCTCGACTTGAAAAATCTTTTGTTGATTACTTTCTGTAAATGTTTTCATCTTCAAAATCAACAAAATCATTTTTTGTTTCTAGTTCTTTGGAAACAAGACCTTTGACCTACTTGGAATCACACTTGGCGGTTTTCAATTTCAAAAATATTTTCAAAACCCTGAATCATCTTCCAAGCAAGATAGTCGTGAATTTTGGGATCATTTTAAAGGTCAAATAAGGTTTTACTTTCCTAAGAATAGAGAAATTGAAAATCACAGCATATAGATCTGATTTGTAATTTGCTAGGACTGTTTGTATAAATAAGCGTGAGTGTGTGCATGCATGTGTTAGATCACTATCACAAACACTTACACACTTCAACACTGAAAGTGTTAGTAATAAGATATTGAAAAAAGAGTCGACGTAAAGATTGGAACAAAGTGGAAGTTAGAAAACTGGGAGAGCCACATCAACAATCAGAACTACAGAGAAGTTAAAAGGAAACTAGTGGGTACATTCCTAAACTTGTATAGGACTGATTTGTGTGCATGTGTGTTATGTAGTTTGTAACTGATATATTTTGTTTTAGTGGATTTTTGGTTTTAAAAATCTCTTGTCATTAATCTTTCTACATCTCCTCATCTCATTCTTAATAGTGTACTGTTTTAAACTGTCTCAGTTTTGTTTTTCAAAACTTGTTAACAAATGTTGAACTGATCTCGTGCATTTTTTAAAAACACATCTTGCGATTAACTTGATTTGATTTATAGAAAAGAGTTTCTTAAAAAAATAGTTTGGAATTACTTAAATAGTTTAATCTTGTATTAAACGGCTTTAGTAATAGTTTTTTATAATATATGTGCTATTTAATCATTTTTAGCACTTGCTACTTTTAAACTAGTTTCAACTTGGGCTCTGACCCGTTTTCTACAAATCTCTTTTCGTGTTCAATTATTTTAGGTGCTCATCCACAGGGACACCTGGCTTAGGAGATTTCATTCATTCGACGAGATGCAGATGCTACATGACCTTGGTAGTAGACGCCTCTGAATTTATCATTCCTTACTTTTGATCTATTTGCATCAGTTGGACATGTCGTCCCTTGTTATTCTTATATTCAGAGATTTGAGATTCACTTCATCACTATTCTCAGTTGTTGGTTTTATTTTGTTGGATTACTGTATTGGATTTTGGCTGGAAGTGTTTACTCTAGCTTCTTTATACTATGTCAATCATTTAAATTCTTACGAGTTTACATTGAATGGTGAATGTTTTATTATTTCCTCAAGCGGTATATATTATTGACAAGATAAAATTTTGACATCAACCTTTTTAAATATTAGGTGGTTAGTTTTAATTAAATAAAATTGATGATTTTTGACAATGATGCATTATCTGAACCAACTGGATATTCTGGATTTAATTAATAAAGGACTGATCACCCGGTATTTAATTAGGAGGTGTGTCACAGTTTGGGCATCTGATTCAAAAGAGCCTCAAGCGACCTTCGATTGAAAAGTTTCTTCTCGGCAAAATTTTCTCATTCAAAGCTCATTCGAAACCCATTCAAATGAGGTTACCCAGATCGTTCAAACGAGTTTGTATTTTTCGTTCGAACGAGTTTGTATTTTTCGTTCGAACAAGTTTGTGTTTTTTACTTAAACGATTTGCTAGGGACGCGTGCCACCAATTTTTACTATGGCACAATGGTTTTAAAGAGAGGGTTTGCAAAAATGTTTTTCCAATAACATTTTTAAGTCTCTGGCAACCTTAGTTTACACCCATAGTTTAAGATCCAAGATTTAACATTATATATGTGTTTGAGATCTCATATGTTCTTCACCAATACTGTTTACTCTTCATCATTAAGAGTGTTTTAATTGATGGATTCCGTGTTTCGTGTTAGGTGATGACCAGACTAGTTAAAAAGGAAGTAAGATCGATGGATACCAAGACGTGGGAGGTGCCTGCATTGTGATTGTTAAGGTGTCCGACAGTGGCTGTGAAGAAGGTAACAAGGAGAAAAAGAAGCACATCAATTCTTGAAAGGGTCGAGTTTGTGAGACTTGTGTGTCTAGGTCGTCCAAGGTTTTTTTATCATTGTGGGTTTTTCTCGTACATCACAGCATTTTGTTTTATTTCTTTATTTTACTCTTGCAAATATCACATAAATGCATGCTTAGGGTAAGATAAAATTGGTAATTAGTTTACACAACGCATGTTTAATTTGAGCTAAGATTAAAATCGAAGCTAAGATTAAAATCAGGAATACAGGGAGGCTACAGACTGGGATGGGGAGATACAAGGTGCTATCTCCAACTATGGGGGGCCTAAGTTATATAATCGTATCAGATGCATTTCCTTTTCAGCTACTTGCTACTGCCTGTGGATGGAGAGAAATAATAGATTCCATAAGAAAACGAAGGATAATACTGGGGCCATTTTAAAGAAGATTGAGGAGATGGTGAGAGCTAGAGTCATGACTTGGGGTAAGGGGAGAATAAGCTACGTCAATTGGATGGCTTGCATGAACTGGGGTATTCCAGAGAGTTCTCTGGAGTAGGATCGATTTTGGGTTTGTTTGGTCCTTTATCATTTGTTTCCTTGGTTTTCCAGTTGGGGTATGCCCCTCTGGAGGTTTGAGGGTTTTCTTCCTCTAATTTGTTCCGTTGTTTATTCTTGGTTTTAATATACATAATTTTCCCCAAAAAAAAAAAATCGAATTAATTTCTTATTCAATTAATTTAATTAAAAATTGGTGCTTACTAATCCGTATAATATACTAGCACTAGTTACTTTCATTTCTCCAAAATGTATTAGAGAGGGTTACACTACTTTATTGTGTTTGATCCATGTTCAGTGATTTTTAGGGTTGTTTAAATGGATTTTAAACGGGTGGAAAGTTCCATTATCCACTCTGCATTATTTGATGGGCCAAACTATCCCTATTAGAAGGATTAGAGGGATTTTTCTTGAAATCTATCGATGAGAATGTTTAGAACCTGATTGAGCATGGGTGGTCTCCTTTTACTGAAAATGGTTTGCTTAAAGTGTATTCCACTTGGATAAATAAAGAAAAAGATGCCTATACTTTCAATTCCGAGGGTGTGAATGCCATTTTTTGCACTGCCTCTACTGAAGAATTTAGAAGTATTATGACTTGTGAGAGCGCTAAAAATGCTTGGGATATTTTAAAATTGACACACGGGGGCACCGATATGGTCAGGGTTTATATATTATAAAATCTGACGAATAAGTTTGAAACTATTAAGATGTTAGAGCATGAGTATTTAATGAGTTTTATGCCAAGTTGCCACACATTATTAACTCCTTGTTTAACTTAGGTGAGGTTATCCCCGAACTGAGTGTTGTTAGAAAAATCTAAAGGTCATTGCCTAAAAGATTTAATGCCACGGTCATGGTCCTATATTCTCTTGGTGGTGTTGGTATTGTATGGGTCCAAGAACTTGTAGGCGATCTCCAAATCTATGAGATGAACTTGTGTCCTCCCAACAAACGTAAGAAAGAAAAGAGTTTAGCTTTGAAATCTATAAAGGAGGATGTGTCAAACGTCGAGATTCAGGGTGATTTAGATCATGAAGAGATTGATAGGTTTTCTAGGAATTCCATGAAGTTTCCTAAGCTTAGAGAGGGTAAGAGTTTTGGTAATATTCAAATAATTTCAACGATTATCGTAAGAAGAAGAGGGATAACCTTAAGAAAGTTTATGACCGGTATAAGTGTTTCAAATGCTAAGGGTTTGGGAATCTTGTGCGAGAGTGTCCCATTAGACTAAGGAAAGAAGTTAAGAAGCCTAAGGCATACGATGCTACCCTTAGTGATAGCGAGTCAGAAGAGGAGTGTGATTATCCCATTGATCGTAACTTCACTTCTTTCATGACTAGTCATGTGAGCTTAAATGAAAAGTCTTCTATTACTTGAAGATGATGTATTAGATTTTGATAGTGAGGTTGATTTAGATCCTGAAGATATTGATAGGTTTGATAACAAGTTCACAAAGTTTCTTAAGCTTAGAGAGGATAAGAGTTTTGGTAAGAAATCGAAGAACTTTGCTAATGGTCGTGATAGGAGGAACGAGGAAGAGGGATAATCCTAAGAAAATGGATGACCAAGAAAAGTTTTTAAAATGCTAAGGGTTTGTGCATTGTGCGGAGAGTGTCCCACTAGACTAAGGAAATAAGGTAAGAAGCCTAAAGTTTACAATGTTACCCTTCGTGACAGTAAGTCAGAAGAGGATAGTTATTCTCCTGTGGAGCACACCTACACTGCTTTCACGGCTAGTCATGTGAACCTTAATACAAA
Organism: Sambucus nigra; assembly: GCA_949130495.1. NCBI lineage: Eukaryota > Viridiplantae > Streptophyta > Magnoliopsida > Dipsacales > Adoxaceae > Sambucus > Sambucus nigra. Next base: position 172,845,577 of record OX422222.1, on the reverse strand, counting down.
ATCCTTTGACAATAAAGATAATAATATGCATGATAATTTCGAGGTCCAACATTTAGATTCCCAAGCTAGTGAGAAAGAAAAAGAAAGTTGTGATGAGGAAGAGAGTGAGATTCATGTTACCTTTCATGAGTTATACACTAAGTTGTTCAAGTTGAAAAAGGCAAACTTGAAATTAGAGGCAAAGTTGAATGAACGCTCCGTAGTAAATGATGATGCTAAATTGATTGAGGATTTGAGGGCACGTAAGAAGACTTTTAGGGAAAGTCTCAAATACGTTAAAGGAGAGATAGACAACCACCGTAACTTATTTGAAAATTTGAAGAAGGAGTCCCTAAAGTTTGTTGAGTTTAGTATTTTACTTGAGTCTAGTATTGTGGCACTAGAAAAAAAATTAAGAGACTCGATTTGTATCAAATTTGATTTGGAATCTAGGTTGGAAAAATTGGATAAGATTTTAGGTATCGTCCAAATAAAAAATGAAAAAGTTAAAATTGGCTTTGATGGTCACAATTCTTCGGCTCCTAAATCCAAGACCAAAATTTTGAGAGAGTCAACTGTTGCCAAGGGCATTACAAAAGTTCAACCCAAAGGTAACATTCCTCGTGTCTACACATGCACACATTGTAATAGGAAAGGTCACCATATGAAGTTTTGTTTTGATCTTAGAAAGGGTCCTAGGAAGTCTAGATCTAATATCACCACGGTTCTTAAAACCTGTGGTGTTAAATATTCTCTATTTATGTTAGGAAATTGGATTTGGAGGCATTGGATGTTAGACTTGTTGATTCTCGTATGATTGCACATGATTCTTCACATGTTATATCTTATGAGTGATTGTATTTGCATGTTCTTTATATACTAGTTTTTGAGCTTTATGTTATATGTGTTGACTAGTTGTATAATGTCTGTGTCTTTTGTATTTTGATTTTTTATTTGTTGAGTTATTTAAAAAATACAAAAAGATTTTGTTTGTCACTCAAATATATTTTTGGTTTGTTTGTGTAGTTGGTTTTACACATTTTGTATGGAATATTAAAGTATTCCAATCCCATTTGCTCCATGTTTTCCATGTAGCTAGAACATTATAGTATCGTTTACAATGATTTGGATATATTCTTAATCATGCCTTACATGGATTTGTTCGAATTGGGTTTGCTTAATGAATTCAACTTTGTATATGCCTCCACATACACTTGCATGAGCTTTTTTTTATATTTTTAACTACTTATGTTGCATGAGCTAAGTGAGTTGTTCTCCTATCAATCTTTTCATATATACATATTTATATGTCTAGGGTATTTATGCATTTAAGAACCATCACTGTGAGTTTATGCATAATTTAAAAAAAAATAAGAGAGTGCAATGGAAAGGGATATAAAGGGAGTATCATTTTCATGAAAGGACACCATTGAAAAGAAACTTAAAAAAAATGAGAGGCAAAATAAAAGAAAATATTTGCCAAGGTCAAGTTTGAAATTGATCAAAATGTGATATCTTCAAAAGGAGAGAAAAAATGAAATATATTTATTTTTTAGGGTGTTAACATAAAGATCAATGGGTTTGCACATTGTGTCCTAGTCCATTCTTACTGTTTGACTTTATTGATTTGAGAATCATTAATATTTTCTAGGCTAGTGTGCATTATGTACATTTATTAAATTTGAGTTAACATTATTTGTCACATGAGGCTAAATATATGTTTGATAAATTAATGCGATCAAATAGAACTACTTGGATTATCTTGGGTGTTTGGGACATATTTCTTTTGTTTTCTAGTTCATGCCCCTTAAATCATTACCACTTTTAGTTTAGACACATTTGTGCCATACGAGTGTGGAAAACTATTGTTTTTTGTCTTTTGTGGCGTGTTATACCCGTATATTCATGTGTGTTCTTTCTATATGTGTGTGTATTTATATGGTATGTTTGTTATGAGTCTTTCCGTTGCATTTAATCCATGATTCGTCACTATTTTTTACATTAATACCATATGCTTCATCTTTGTATCACATGTTTCTTTGTTTGGATTATTTGTACTTGTGTTACTGAGTTTGTTTGTCATTGGTGTTTCAGTTCACATATATAAATTGCATATGAAAAAAGATTATCCCCCTTTGTTAAACATCTCCCCCCTTAAAGAATACCACAATTAGTTTAGACACTATACGAGTGGGGAAAGTTAGTTTTGTGTCTTTTGTGGCATGTTATTCCTATATATTCATGTGTGTTCTTTTTATACGTGTGTTTATGTATATGGTATGTTTGTTTTGAGTCTTTGTGTTGCATTTAATCCGTGATTCGTCACATTTGTTTACATCAATACCATATGCTTCATCTTTGTATCATATTGGTATCAAATGTTTCTTTGTTTGGATTATTTGTTCTTGTGATACCGATCTTATTTTCCATTGGTGTTTCAGTTCACATATATAAACTTTGTATGAAAAAAGATTATGCCCCTTTGTTAAACATCTCCCCCTAGAATATACCACTATTAGTTTAGACACATTTGTGCCATGCGAGTGTGGAAAGCTACTGTTTTGTGTCTTTTGTGGCATGTTATACCATTATATTCATGTGTGTTCTTGCTATATATGTGTTTATGTCTATGGTATGTTTGCTATGAGTCTTTGTGTTGCATTTAATCCATGATTCGTCACAATATTTTACATTGATACCATATGCTTCATCTTTGTATCACATTGGCATCACATGTTTCTTTATTTGGATTATTTGTGCTTGTGTTACTGAGTTTGTTTGTCATTGGTGTTTTGGCTCACATATATAAATTTCATATGAAAAAATACTATCCCCCGTTGTTAAATATCTCCCCCTTAAAGAATACCACAATTAGTTTAGACACATTTGTGCCATACGAGTGTAGAAAGCTATTGTTTTGTGTCTTTTGTGGCATGTTATTCATATATATTCATGTGTGTTCTTTTTATACGTGTATTTATGTATACGGTATGTTTATTTTGAGTCTTTGTGTTGCATTTAATCCATGATTCGTCACATTTGTTTACATTAATACCATATGCTTCATCTTTGTATCACATTGGTATCAAATGTTGCTTTGTTTGGATTATTTTTTCTTATGTTACCGATCTTATTTGTCATTGGTGTTTCAGTTCACATATATAAACTTCATATGAAAAAAGATTATGCCCCTTTGTTAAACATCTCCCCTTAGAAAATACCACTATTAGTTTAGACACATTTGTGCCATGCGAGTGTGGAAAGCTATTATTTTGTGTCTTTTGTGGCATGTTATACCTATATATTCACATGTGTTCTTGCTATATATGTGTTTATTTATATGGTATGTTTGTTTTGAGTCTTTATGTTGCATTTAGTCCATGATTCATCACATTTGTTTACATTGATACCATATGCTTCATATTTGTATCATATTGGTATCACATGTTTCTTTGTTTGGATTATTTGTGCTTGTGTTACCGAGTTTGTTTGTCATTGGTATATTAGTTCACATCGCATCATATTATACACCTTTACCTTTGTCTATTCTTAAACGAAAAAGGGGATAAGTTTTTCCTAAGCGGAGAAGTATTCTCTAAGGCGGAGATGTCTAACAAAGGGGGGTAATTTTTTTTCATATGCAGTCTATATATGTCATTTTATCTTTGCATTTAAAAGGTGTGTTTAGTGTGCAGGTTGATGCGACAAAGTTTCACAAGAGCAAATCTACTCAAGAGCTTGTGTCGGTCAAGTGTCAATTTGTACTTTTTCCTTTTAGGGTTGGGATTGAGTCTTAAAGATATTGACGACCTAGTAGTTTTTATTTTTGGTTTTGTACAGAATAGCCAAAGGGGGAGATTTGTAAGGACAAATTTGAAATTAAGTCATATTATAAAACGTTTAATGTAAAATTTATAAGATTGGCTTTATTCCATTTGGGCAAAATAATTTGAGTCATAGGTTAGGATTATAGTTTAGTTTGTCCTTCAAGTCTATAATGCTTTTTAAAGACCATAGAGGCCAAGTAAAGTGACATCAACATCATGCCGAGTTTCGTGCTGAGCTTAATCTTCACCATCCATGAGATATCAAAAAGGTATGAATTCGTATTTTATTTGATCCCTAGATTGAGTTTGGGTGTTTAATGTTTGTGACTTTTTAAGGCCCTTTTCGTAAAATGATTTTAAAGAAAATATTATTTGGCTTATAAATTCGTTCGAACGAACCTTCGTGTCATTTTATTGGTTTTGTTCGAACGAGATCTTCATCTCATTCCAATGAGTTTGGGCATCTTGTTCAAATGATCTTCAATCAACATTCAATCAAAAAGTTTCTGCTTATAAGAATTTTCTTGTTCAAAGCTCACTTAATCCCCATTCAAATGAAGTTAGGTTAGGTCACGCGAACGACTTTGTTTTGGTGTGAACGGAATGGCCAATGTCGATGTGTGCCGTTATTATTTACTATTTCTTATCAATAAAAGGTTTGGCACAATAGTTTTGAAGATAGGGTTTGTAAAAACGTTTCCCTAGAACATATATAAGCCTCTTGCAACCTTAGTTTACACCCATAGTTTAAAATACAACACATGTTTAATGTTTGAGATACAACACATGTTTAAGATACAACCCATAGTTTAAGATATAAGTTTCAACATAATATGTATGTTTGAGATCTTATATTAACTACACCAACTGTTTACTCTTCATCATTGACAGTGTTTCGAGTAGTGGATTCTATATATCCTGTTAGTTGATGATTGGAATAGTCAATAAGCAAGTAAGATCGGTGGATATCAAGACGTGGGAGGCTCATGCGTTGTGATTTTTATTCGAAGGCGTCCAACAGTGGCTGTGAAAAATCTAATAAGGATCAAAGAAGTGCATCAATATGTCGAGTCTATGAGTGAGTCTAATTTGTCCTTGTATGAGACCTATATCATAGTGGACTTATGTGGGTAAAACATGTGAGCTTTTTCCCGTCATGGGTTTTCTCATACATCGCGATGCTACGATGTGTTGCTTTATTTTATTCTTTCACATATCACCTGCATGCTTAGGGCAAGATAAAAACTAATAATTAGTTTACACAACACATGTTTAATTGGTTTTAAGATTAAAATGGAATTAATTGCTTATTCGAGTAATTTAATTAAAAATTAAAATTGGTTTTTGATAATCCGTATAACCCTAGAACTAGTAGGTTTCTCATTTTCATTTATCTAAAATTGGGTAACACCAAAAATAGGAGACAAAAGGTTTTAACCTATTGCTAATTTACGGGGAAAAATTGGTAGTTGAAAATGATCCTAAATAGGGCATTGGAGATTTCACTTGAGTCGAAGCTTTGCATTCTCTATTTTATGATTCATTATCTCAATTGAACTTGAGCTTGGACGTTTCTCTCAATGGTGTTCATTTTATTTATTTTTATTTTTTACAATCGAGATATGATCTAATGTTCTTGGTTAATGCTCTCATCATGTTATTAGGCTTTTATGTATAATCGTTTATTGATTATGAACATTTGACATAGTACTCAAACTTTGGTAAGTATGATAATATTGCTTATATTGTTACTTATCAAAAATGGGACTTGGTGTTTCTCTCTTATTACATAAATATTGATTATGCCATGTACAACCCTTTATTTAAGATAAGTTTCTAAAATCTCTATTTATATCATTTTCTATGCATATTATTCTCTTTCCCCGTATAGTATATCTTGCAAGTTTCTTAAAAAGATTTATTTGAAAATGCATGATTGGGTTGTCACTATTTTTTGAGTGATACCTTTTTTTGGTACATACTTCCTCTTATGTAGTCTTAATTGGCTTTAGACTTGATGTTTCTTATTCATGTTTTTAAAGTACGTTATGTTGCTATTGACTTTAATATTAATACAAAATTTCTATATATTTTTATATCATAGTTCTAAAATGCTACATTATCCAAATGTGTTTGATCTTCATGATGAGTGCCTAATTTTGTATTAATAATGCCGAAATCTTGGCCTTGTTAGGCTTTTTGGATCATAAATAATGAGTTCTTAGAGTCATTTTTGTAATTTGAAAGAAAAATACAACTGTGAAAAGAATTCGAGTTAAAAATATAATTTTAACAACCTCATGGGTAAAAAATCATAATTTTAAAAACTTTAAGGGATTAATTTTAATTTTTAGAATTTAATCTGGGCAAAAGAAAGTTATTTCTGAAATTTGGTTGAATTCTGAATTGAAATGAGTAACTTATGAAGTTCGAGGGTGAAATTGCAATTAGGGGTAATAATGTAGTCTCCTAAATTTTTACGACCTTAGATTTGAATTAATTATTTTTATTTTTCATTTTTACATGTATCATGGGAGTTCGAACAATAAAGGAGTTGATATACAAAATTTGTTAGGATATTTTGCGACATGGCACAATCAACACAATTGTATTAAAAGATTTTTATAAATTCACTCGAGTGTTTGTCGGGGTCGTGGCTTAGATTTTCAGAAAGGTCTTTAAAAGTTTCACAACTTTTTAGTTGGGCCGCTTTTGAAATATGAAATTTTGAAGGTGCAAATTCAGTTTGAAAATTCTAGAGTGAATAGTGATGAAAATTTAAAGGAAAAGAAAAAGGAAATAAAATCAAGGAAAAGTTGATGATTTTTTTGGGATTTCAAAGAGTCCTTGTAGAGTTTACACTCCCAATGTCATTTGACTTGTTAAATAAAATCAAGTGAGTTTGGATCCAAAAGCAACCAACAAAACAAAGACCCATTTTGTGTGAAATTCTAAAAAAATCATAAAATACCTTTTTTTTTAATTAGTTGTGAACTTTTATAAAATTGCTTTTAAATCAACTAAAATGATGTTTTACCCCAAATGAAATATATCACATATTGGCCTATAAAATAACCATTGGGCTGACCATTTGGGGTATAATTTTATAGGAAAAATTTTATTTTATATTTGTGAGGCGAAGAGTATGCAAGTTTGGGAGGTACTTTTTATATTTGGACTCATGATTTGGAACTCAAATTTGTAAGTTATTATTAATGAGAATTTTTATTTTATCTTGCAATTTATGTGTATCAATTACACTTTTTGGCTTAAAGTAATTGCTAGGATTAGGTGAAATTTTCCACTATTACTTAATGTGTGTTTAATTAGTTCTAATTTGTGTAAATTCCGTATGAGTTCGAAAACGTTTTAAAAATCCGTGTTGATTAAAATAATCACGAGAGTGATGTTTTAATAGTTTGATTTTAATTTAAAAAATATATATTCTTTGATAATTTGTGCTTAAGTTTGATGCATTATACTTACATTAAGTTGTTTAATAGTCCATGCTTATATTTAACAAGTTATGCTTAGAGCGAGTTTTAATCTTTTTAAGGGAATACGAATTTTGGGTATCTAAAAAGAGATATAAAAAATATTTGTTAAACTCTAATGTTTCATATTCTGAAATTTACGTGACGGGGGTCGATAATATTTGAATTATAAAAAGAGAATGCAAATTAAACTAATTAATTACCAACGAGTATGAACGGTAAATTCTACAAATGGCGCCAAAAAAAAGACTAACTAATCACCAACGGGTATGAACGGTAATTGGATCCGACGTCCTAGTAATTTTTCCATACTTATTACATATCTTTTGTTTTCTTTCCATAGTTTCAATTATTTTATTTCTTCTCTTAAGTTTATTTCTACAAAAATTCTATCTAGTTGGAAAGTTAGTAACTTGTTATGAATTGATCAAATCTCTATGGGTTTGACCCTTAGTTGCATAAGTTATACAATATTAGCCTATTCACTTAAGGTAATTTTATAATTTGATAACACTTCACTTTTATTGATATTATTTATAGGATGTTAGATTAAAATGCTATATCTTAGTATATCCTATGTCCTATATCCTTGGTGGTTGATATTCATGATATTATCCATGTTTCACCACTAGATTTTGTGTAGACATATTTCAATGATACTTACCATGTCACATCTTTAGGTGTCTAAAAATTATGTTTACATGTTTTGAGTTTTAGGATATATCCTATACTCATAGCTCATTTTTGCTTTACCTCGTGTTTAGTACATTATGATTGATTTAATATACTTGGCCTACTATATCATTATTTATCTCGTGTGCTTTTATATCTTACATCATATGACTCATATCTCTTATTACTCTATGCGCTTATTATGATCACTTATCATGACTTTCATATCTTAAAGATTATTTTCATTAATCATCTCATATAATTATGTTCCTTATCTGTATTAATGTACTTCTTGGTCACATCATCTTTCCTAAGAAAAGATAAAGTTGTATCAAAAAAGAGAAGACTCGACTAAAGAATAATTAATTTGTGATAAAAGAAAGTTAGCCATAGGAAAGGAAGAGAGAAAATTTATGTTTTTAGATCATGTGAGTTGCTAATCATATTTGGATGGGTTTGTAAAAGACATAAATAGATTGTCAGAATTTTGGTAACATATATATTTGTCCATGCTTTTGAATGAATTATCCTTGATCCCTTATATATTGTTATCATATGATCATATCCTATCTTAACACCCACCTCAATTACATAAACTGATATATTAATTTCAATTATTAGATTATATTAAATTGTTTCATTTCTCTATACACTTACCCATTATGTTCCTAATGACGATAGTTTTTAATTATATTGTCCTTGCCTTCGTCCATTCCACAACAAAAGGGGGAGAATGATTCTCTTTCACGTGAAAGGAATGTTGACATTAAGTTTCCTTCCTATGAGGAATATTTTCTTCGAGATAATCGTTTTTGGGGAGAGAAGTACTTGAGAGGGAGAATTTTTTTAAGGGAAAGATAGGATGATCAAGAAAAATTACTATTAGGTGATATTGTGACATAATTTATATGGAAATGAGATGATAATAGATGATAATTAATAAAATTTGCGGGGGCACTGTCCCTCTTTGATATCAAAAAATTATAATAGATAACTTATGAAATAAAGAGTATATATTAAGTCATATTGAGATACTAGATAAACTTGGTATATGTTCTTTAGTAATTAGATAAACCATCCTTACATTGATTATATCTTACATTCATCTGATCACTCTTGTTCTCTTGTCAATTATTTGTGCATTGGTATCTTGAAGTCTTTGCTAATATTTGACAGGAAAATGGTTATAAGAGTTATGAAAGGTTGTGTCGTGTTTATCCTTGTATGCCTTTTGTTGGGCGAGTCGTGTCGTACATGATAGATTTGACTCATTTATTTATGATCTTTTATTTCATTTTATCACTGAATAGACAAATGGGGAGATTATAAGAGAATAAGTTTGATCAAAAGATCCATAAGATTATACTATCCCGTTCAAAAAAAATAAGTCATAATCTAAATTGTCCCAAAGAGCTTCATGTGTAAGACAACAAGATCAAACTTCTTTATTTTCATTCGAAAAGCTACCTTATTCCATGACCAGTGAGATTGTCTCTTTAGGATAAAGGCAAAGGGCTTATAATGACTCAGTTTCACCACCCTTGTTTTAACATAACTTAAATTGGATTTATTAAATTGAAAAGTGTTCTAAAACTTGTGTGTGAGTTGGTTTGGATAATTTGAACACATGCACTATGAAATATACTTTTCTTATAAAAGAATTATGTTCATAGAAAATGCATTCTTATGTGTGTATTTTATGTATGAGTGTTTTGTGTTGTGAACAAACATACTTGGAGTGTTTGCCAAAATTATTTCAAACTCTTGGATGGCAAATATTGGTTCAAAACTCTCAACAAAGTCCCGACTTGCCTTGATGAAGATTTATTGGTGCTTTTGTCCAAGTACAAAAAAACTCTATCTTCTTATGCGATGTATTACCTCGATGTGGTAAAGCTCCAACGATAACTTCAAATCTGGCGTAAAATGATAATTTTTATTAAATATCTCATTATAAAATGTGAAGATTCTCTTTCACAGCCATATATTGTTGTGTTCAAGAAGAAACCTATGTTTGTGTGGAAAAGAATGATTTAGAGGGTTTGAAAATGCGTATTTAATTCATCTTCTTCTCCATAATAAAATAGGGTTAAGATTTTTTAAGAAAGGTTTTCATTGTTTATGAAGATAAAGAAATCAAATTTTCTTGAGAGCAAAAACCTTCTTTGTAATTCTTCAATATCCATTATTGTCACTATAGTTTAAAGTTATTTGAAGTTGGATTACTTCTTCTTAATAATTGAACAAAACATTGTTTAAAATTTGTTCTTGAGATATTTTAAATATTTTTGATATTTTAAATATATTTTGTGAATTTATTTTCATTATCCAAATACCTTCAAAACTTCCCTCAACCTTTACGACTCTCACATCCTAGGAAGTTAGATATACATTAGTGGATTTTCACTTGTTCATTTGGATAAAAGTTTTCTTCAACTTTAAAGAAGATTTGGTGAAAACATGACATTATCAACTGAAGTTGACACTTGTGATGTGTCGAGTGGTCTAAGATCAATCCGTGCTTGCTCTTCCAGCTAGAAGGTAGAAAAGTGTCTTGTGAGATTGTGCGTTATTGAGTCTAGAAAATATTCAAGTTTGTAAGTTATTTATCCATTTTGTAAATCTTTATCTATATAGTGAAGGTGACGTGTTGTCCTGAGGTTTTTTGCGCAAGGATTTTTAGTTCATATAAATTATCATCTCAAGTGCATGATTTACTATTCTAGATTTTGATATATCTTACATACTTCACGAACATATATAGTTAAGATTAATCAATTTGTAAATCACTATTTTGTCACTTAGATGCTACGATTGACTTTTGATCGAATTTGGTTTAAAAACAAACATTACCTTCATTTTGGTAATAATTTTTAATTTGGACAGTTTCTCACGATCGATCAACCCTTAAGCAAGACTCATCAAGATTGATTAAAAGTCTAGCTAAATATGATGTATATGGTGGTAAATTTTATTATATTCATATGATTATTAGTATGACAAAATATATCGAGAACACTCAATGAAAAACTCAAAACACACTCTATGGGTTTTGAAAAGTTACAGCATTTGAGAGATGGTTTTGGATCCAAATTAGAGTTGTATTTACGTTTTTTGAGAAAACTTAGTTCATAAAAATACGTTTCCTGAAAGTTCACCCTCATTCAAACCAGCACCACTCTCATGCGGAGAACACTTGTAATGTGTCGCTCCCCCACCCACCAACATCGGCCCATCCCCACCATGAGCCTTCGTGCACCGCGTACCACCCTCATCAACCTCTCCCAGCAGCCCCTCTGTTTGTAACTCTCACTCTCTATCACTCTTTATAGAGAGAGCCCTTTTCCTATGTGGACCTAAAAAAAGTCCACACCATACGGATTTTTTTTAAATACCAAAAATATTTTTTTGTAGGTTTTAAACATTTTAGGTTACCCCTAAAAAAATCAACTCAAAATGATTTATTTTGTTATTTAAAAAAATTGGTCAATGATTGACAGTTTTTGAAACAGTTTCAAAAACTGTCGAACATTGACCCATTTTTAAAACAAAACAAAATCATTTTGAGTTAATTTTTTTTTATGGGGGGTGGGGGGGGGGGGGGGGGGGGGGTTAGGGGGTTAGCCTGAAATTTTTAAAATCTACACAAAAATCAAACCCCAAAAATTATTTTTGCTATTTTTTTTTAAAAAGAGTTTGCATGATGCGGAATATTTTTGAAGACCGCATATGAGAATCCATTTATATATACATATTTGTGTATATATACATATTTGTCAATATATGCATAAATCTATGTATATGCACAGTATATGGGTTTAATTCCTATTGTGGATATTTAGGTTTGAGAGAGATAGAGATTAATTTATGTGAAATGGAGTTGGAGTTGTAGCTAGGCTTAGTTATCCCAAGTTTGGTGGGGGTATCCATTTTTTTTGCTAGAAGAAGTGTACAACTTTGGCTCATGAGAGATGGACATATGATTTTAGTGGGAGTTGTTTGATGAAGAATGGTTTGAAGGGGTGTGTGGGCGAGGGTGTAAACCAAAAGTGTATGAAGTTGCGTTGAGGATGTTTATTATGTAAATGTGAGTACTTTGATGTGTGTATAAAAGTAGTAGGGGTGATAGAAATGATGGTGGTCTGTGAGAGTGGTGGTGGCGGTGGTCGTAGGGGGAGATACTTAATGTATCAATGTAATCATTTTATAAATATTAATATGTTCTTTAATTAATTTTTTTATTGGTGGTAGAGGAAGGGTGGTGATGGAGATAAGAAGAGATAGGCTTCATATTTTTTAATATAATTGTTATTTTTTATGCTAGTATAATATTTTATTGCAATTAATCATGTCAGGTGGTGGAGGTTGACGATGGTGGTAGTGGGGAGTGGTGGTAGTGAGGAGATAGATTTTTATTACATTTTTAACGTAATTACATTTTTAAAATTTTTATTACAATGTAAAATGTTAGTATATCATTTTATTATATTTTTAGCCATGTGTTACCTATTTAGAGGATAAATAGCACATAAAATGCCACCTTAATTGTCCAGTTGGAATTCTTTTAACTTTTGTTAAGTAGTTTAACGAAAAGTAGACGGAGGTTTAACGTTGCAACAATGTTCAAAATTCATGGTTAATATTGCAACTTTTAAAATATCAGATCTAAAATTGAAAATGTCCCCAAACTTCAGGATTAATTTTGTATTTTTTCAATAGTTTTTGTAACTTTGAAACTTTCCATAACATCAAAATAATGTTTTATCTCACTTTTAACAATTTATACCAAACCAAATGAAGTGAAGACACAAAATACACCAAGATTTCTCATACCTTGAGATTTGTGCAAAAATATAATATCGTGGTAGGCATGTCGTATATTCAAGACATAAAGACAAACGTAGACCTACATTTTTATATTTTGTCAATCAGGAAAAAATACAAACCAAATGTTGAATATAAAATATGTCTTTACAACAAAGGTGATTAGTCTCTTGACCCCTAAGAAGCCGAAGTTTTCTTCAACGAGAATTATTTATGGTTGGACTTGGCATCCTTCTATCGAAGCTGATTACGAATATCCTATCAGTGGTCCATATTAATCCTTCATAACTGATCCCTGATGCCTAAAGACTATTAAAAAGATCCTTGACACATTTCCATAACTAATTAGCATTGAGCTCTCCCTAACAGTTGTAGAGTTCTTTTCCGTGTATTGCCAGCCACTTCTGGAGGTGTTTGGTATACTTTTGCTATTCGAACGAGGTACGATGGATTTATTACCGATATTCCCTCCTCTAGTCATAACTGGAGGCACTTTTTTTCTTCATCATGGGGGATGACTAGGAATAAGACAACCAAAATTATTTAATATGACACATTTTTACCATCCCTCTCATCTGGTTCAAACAAACACGAGTGAGCTTTTGGCCTTTACACTTAGTGTATGTCTCCATATATTCTACAATTGCCCATGCCTTTGATACCTATATTTTATAATGAAATAAACTATTATTTAACTATTAATTAATATTTATTTAAAATAATTAATGATTAAGTTATTGGATTTAAATTAGTTTGGACTGTTAACTAAAATTTAAAATGAGAATTTTAAATAATATGTGAACGACTCGTAAATTAAATTAATACATTTGTAATTAATGTGAGGTTATGGTAAATTTGGTTGGATTGGACTTTGCGAGAGTACAAAAGTCCTAAATAGTATTTTTTTTTAATGTGACAAATTGGGCCCTAGGGATAAGTACTCTTTTGGGCCATGTTTCAAGAGTGTTGGATTAGGGTTTTGGGCTTATTTAGGGATCCAAAACTGGGCCCATAGAGGATCTAAGGGACTAAGATTATAAATATGTTATTAACCCTCATGAAACATCCCGTTGGTGACTAATTAAAAGCTCAAGAAATAGTCATAGTTTTGGATCGTGACCATGGAACGTGACCATTTTCAAATGGGTTTGGGGGTCCAGGTTCCAAATCTTGACCAATGTTCACTGGTAATTGTCATGGATGGGTCACGATTTTGAACTGTGACCACTTTTGTGACCAAAATAACAGGAAAATTAGCGCCATAAAGGGTCGTGAGTGAGTCACGGCTTTGGATCGTGACCCTCTTAGCCATGATTCCTGATCATGACCATCCCCTTAATTAGGTCACCCTAAACCCTAGTCACACATTTGGTCAAGGTAAATACCTAGGGGACACGATTTTGGATCGTGACCCATTTACCGTGACCCATTTAGTCAATTCTTGCCCCTCACCCAAGAAGGAACTCCATTACATTGATATGCTTGACATGTGCGATTTGATATGGATTTTTTTTGCTTTACACAGTGTTGAAGACTTATGGCGTTACATAACAGGGTTGGGTTTTCCAGCACTGTGATGCATGCGACTATGGGTTGTGTGACAGTTTAATATGGGTATATCGCATGTTCTTGATATGGTCGGGGACAAGGGGTGCATGTCGATTACGTGTTAAATAATTAAGAGAATAATGAATTGATCAAAAGAATTGAGTTAAATTATAATGCACTGTGAGGTTGCATGTTATACAATAGGTTATTTTGTAGATTGTATAAATGTGGATTTACCATTTACATATATAACTACTTTGAGTCACATAGGTTAGTAACTTCCTAGGGTTTTGACCCATTTTTATTTGTGGTGACCTTCAGGTGCTAGATCTAGTCCTCCCGCTTAGTCTTCCTCCTTCTAACTAGAAAAAATTCTACTTCTCTTATTCTTAGGGATTTTAGTTGTAGAGACTGGTGTAGGTTTTATTTTGATAGACCATCATTTTACTTTCTGTTGAGTTCAATGTGTTTAGACTGCTAGTTGGCATGTATGATTGGAGACTTAGTATTTGGCTTGTATTTGGAGAATGGTGTTTAGTTTTAGACTTTTCTCTCTCACTCTATTATGGTTTTGATACGTCTTATTGAGATTTATATTGGAGGACTTTCATATCGCATCCTTATATTTATAATGTGCCTCGTTTTTTTTTTGTTTGTTTAAACCATAATTTTATTGAAAGATGATAAGAGATCTTACAAGAATGTCTGATGACTTTATAAACTAGTCACCTTTACATAAAAAGGGAAAATCCTAATCATATCTAAAGTTGGGGAAAGCCCAAGCATCCATCTTGAGAAGACCTATCAAAGATTTTGGAAATGCATCTAGAGCAGCTGATGTTATTTGAGATTGTGAAGAACATCCAAAGGAAGCAAGCATATCTGCACATTTATTGCCCTCTCTAAGAATATGACAGAACTTAATATTTAAACCTTGAGATTTACCTTTGATCATGGCAATTGTAGGCATAATACTCCATGGACATTTTTTCTTATCATTCAGTACTTGAATCACACTTAAAGAATCCGACTCTACTGTAATATCTTCTATCATTCTAAAGTCACACATCTCAATACCTCTCAGAATAGCCATTGCTTCTACCTGAATATTAGAGCCATACCCAAAGCTATCAGCATAAGCTTTAAAACATATTCCCTCTTCATTTCTTAACACCCCTCCTCCTCCCATAAGGCCTGGATTTCCTTTTGAACAACCACCTACGTTGAGCTTTAAGTTATAACCTTCAGGAGGTCTCCATTGAACTAGTCTGATCGATTTTGGCATAACTTATTGATTACTTAATGGCTGAACCTTGATCAAGTCTATATTTGTATGCATAAAGATACTCTTGTGAATTTCATTAATAGTTCTAGTTGGCTGCATTTTTTGATATTCATATCTCCATTTGTTCCTGGCCTTTCATATACCCCAATAGATAAAAGCTGGAATGACTTTAATAATTCTGCCCCATTGCGAATTTGATGATTCGAACCACCAAGCAATCAATCTTCCTCTTATACAATAATTTAAACTATGAATACCGCATAAGTTTTTAAAGTGACTCCAAACAGATATAGCAAACTCACTGTTTCCAAATAAATGATCAGCATATTCTATATGGTGATTTGAACAGCAACCACATTTAGAAGGACATCTCACTCCTATACGCTTAATAACTTCATCAACTGGAATACAATATTTTAAAAGAAATAAGGAGATTTTGATTGGAACCATCTTATTCCATATAAAACCATTAGTCCAAGAACAGCTTTTATGATCTCTCACAATATTCCAAGCTGAGTTGAGAGTAAAGTTACCATCTGAATTTCGCATCCAGATCAGCAAGTCTTTATGATTACTTCCCATCAACTCGACTTTAGAACAAGTGGCCATCGCATTTTGGGGCATAACTTGATTAATCTTGTTGTAATCCTAGTCTCCATTGCTATTCAGCAGGTCTGATATTTTGATATTTTTAAAAATCGCATCTGTATCGAAGTTCGTATCTCCTGACCAGTTTTCCCATTTTACATTAATCTCTCCTTTACCAATGATCCATTTATAGTTATTCTCTGTCAATTCTCTATTTATGACCATTCTCTTCCAAACATGAGATCCTCTATAGACATTAACAACCCTGGGATGATGAATTCTGCAATATTTCTTCTTCATAAACTGGGCCCAAAGAGACTTTTGATTCTTGAAATTCCACCATAATGTTATACTGAAAGCATTCACCAAATCATTCATATCTTTGAACCCCAATCCACCCTCTTCTGGAGGTCGACACAATTCTTTCCAAGCAATCCAGTGGTGTTTTTTCCCTCTTCAAATGAACCCCATAGAAAGTTTGCCATGATTCTCTCAATTATAGTTATAACTTTTTTTGGAGGTTGCATAGTAGCTAGAGAGAATATGGGAATTGATTGCAGAACATGTTTAATTAAAATTATTTTACCACCCATAGATATGAGATTAGCTTTCCAACCTTCCAATTTACCCCTAATCTTGCTTATAAATTCTCAAAGAGAGAGCATTTCAATCTGCCATTGTATATGGGATAACCCAAGTAAACAAAAGGAAGCTTCTTAATTGGCATTTGCAGAATTTTGGAGATTTGCTTTGTCTTGGAATGATCCATCTTCTTAGAGAAAAATAAGGAGCTTTTGGCTTTATTCACTTCTTGTCTAGAGACCCCTTCATATGTATTCAACAAAGATTTGATTTTCTTGACGACTTTGAGACTCCCCGATGAAAAAATGATCAAATCATCTGCATAAGCAAGGTGAGATACAAGAGGACAAGTAATATAGGATTTATATTTGCTGACCTTATGATTTTGAAAGATTTTGTCAATATTTCTACTCATCACTTCCGTACATAGTAAGAATAATCCTGGAGATAAAAGATCTCCTTGCCTCAAACCTTTACAAGATTTGAAGAAACCACAAGACTCCCCATTTATCATCACTGAGA
Source organism: Sambucus nigra (assembly GCA_949130495.1). Taxonomy (NCBI): domain Eukaryota; kingdom Viridiplantae; phylum Streptophyta; class Magnoliopsida; order Dipsacales; family Adoxaceae; genus Sambucus; species Sambucus nigra. Next base: position 172,828,256 of record OX422222.1, on the reverse strand, counting down.
AGTAGTTATTTGCTATTAATCTCCAGATTAAGTCTATCCAGGTCTCATTAAAACTAAGTCTTCTCATAACTTTAATAAAAAATAACCAAGATACTTTGTCATAGGCCTTGTGCATGTCAATCTTGATGGCAACATTACTACCTTCATTTTCAAAATTTCTCACAGATATCATTTCTTGGGTCAGGAGGATATTATCCACAATACCTCTCTCTTTGATAAAATCGCTTTGATTTGGAGAAATTATTTTAGGAATGATATTTGAAAGTCTGAAGGCTAAGATTTTAAAGAGAATTTTATTAAAGAAAGTGCATAGGCTTATAGGTCTATAATCTGTGAAAGACTGAGGGTTATCTTTTTTGGGGATGAGAATAATAATAATAATAATAATAGAGGTGAAAAATTTGGGAATATCCATACCATTAAAAAAGCCTTCAACTGCTATACAGAAATCCAAGCCAATAATCTCCCATGCTGAAGTGAAAAAGTTTCCAGTAAAGCCATCCATGCCTGGAGCACTATCTCCACTAAGGTCCCAAACAACCTTTTTAATCTCCTCCCTTGTAGGCATTGCAGCGAGAATTAGATTGTCTTCATCATGAACCAGCTTAGGAATAATAGACATGAATTCTTCATCTTCAGTTCTTATCAATTCATTGCCTAGCAAAGTACTGAAGAACTGCAGACCTTCACTTTTAATTTGTTGTTGATCCTCTACCCATCTACCTGCTGCATCTTTTATTTTGTGGATGTAGCTTTTTTTTCTTCTTGCTTGAACTGACTTGTGAAAGAATTTTGAGTTTATATCCCCTTCTTTAGCCCATTTGTAATTAGCTTTACATGCTGAGAATGGTATTTAATTTTTTTAACAACTTGTATGATTTAATAATTAAACTTGATCAACCTGAGTATTAAATATACAAGGTGTCCCTACCTATATTAGAGAATGGTATTACGCCTCGATAATTATAGGTTCTCTTAGACATCTACGTAGCATTATTTTATATGTGCTTTTCTTTGTATTCTTATTTATGTTTCATTACTGATAGGGTTTCTATCTTGAATACCAAATGCCAATGAGGAGGAGAGTTTGAAAGCGAGAGTGCTCGCGGGACAGGCTGAGCCAGTAGCACCTGCACCTCAAGCTCCATTTATGTCTGGTATTCTAGCATCCAATACCCAGGGGAAGTATCATTTTAGGCCCTAACAGCTATTTGAGGTGATTAGCCAGGCAATCAAGGTCCTTTTGGCGGCAGCTAGGTTGGAGATACTTCCTACAATATCTCATCCCCCAGCACCACCTGCTGGGGAATGGGATAAGGCCCTGGGAACCTTCATGAAGAACAACCAAACCTCATTCATATGCTCTACCCATCCTATAGTGGCACAGTAATGACGTCGGGATATAAAGTAACAGTTGAGTTTATTGGACTACACAGAGGTGAAGAAACATATTTTGGCTACATTTTGTTTTGTTAGGGATGCTCTTTAGTGGTGTGAGAGTGTGACATATGTGTGGACCGAAATTAGTTAACATATGGGGAATTTGTGATACGATTTGATGCCAAGTACTTCCCAAAGCCAATTAGAGACTAGAAGAAGACTGAGTTTCTTCTCCTTGAGTAGGGACCCCACACATGGCATAGTATGAGTGGGAGTTCACTAGTTTCTCGCTTTTTTCACTTGATGAGGTTAATACTGAGGAGAAAAAGACGGCCAAAACAGCTTCTCGGAGAAGAAGCTGTCCGGATCGATCGACCCTTCAAGATTTTTGGCAATTTCGGCTAGCGTGGTTTAAATGGGATAAATCCCAAACCTAATTGTTTCTAGCTTATTTATTTGAGTAAATAGATATCCATTTGGGAGAAATTATTTCTAGTTATTTGAGGGAATTTATTGGGGATAAGAGGGTGCTATAATCATGTGGCACTAAAAGAATATTTTCGAGGAAAATGAATAAATTGAGGAATTAGATATTTGGGGTACCCAAAAATAGAGTGGGGACCTCTAAATTATTATTTGAGCGAGATGTAGACCTTGGGTTCATGGAAAATGAAATCCACGACTTATCTAATTTAAGGGTGTTTGGGGATGAATATTTCTTGGGATAGTTTCGGTGGGCAATTAGGCATATATAATTGTGCGCGTAGAAAACATAATTATATCGATTGTGGTTGAGTAAATCCTACGAGATGACTAGGATGGATTTGGGAATATACTTATTTACTTAGTATGAATTGGTATAGTTGGAGAAATTATATAAATCCTTAAACATGAATAAGGTACAGGTTATTTGTCAAGTGAGGGAATACTTTTGGGTTTAGTATTGTGAGTGTGTGAATACTTGAATGTTATTATTTGTGAGAATCTTTGGGGTTATTGGCGATCGTTATGTGTGATTGGCAATTATGGCCATTTATATATATTTCAGGAACAATGTAGATTATATATACGATGAGATTACAGTATATATATAATATGATACGAATATGTATATATATCTATGTGTGAATGGTATATATATATTTATGTGAAGCATACCCTCCTATGATATCATGGGAAGTTGCGCGATGTGGGTGAGGCCCATAGCTTAAGGAGCAAGGAGTGTATAGTCCCCAGGTCATAGCGTCCATTTTTATATTGTGATTTTTGGGGAGGAACTATGACCGCTTCCCATACGTCGTGATTTGGCTTTTACCAAGGCGGTGTGAGATTCCGACCGAATGGTATGTGAGTGATTTTCTGGTAGATGATGGCATAGAGACCGCATCCTCGAGTTATAGCTCGTTAGGATGGTTATTATACTTGTGTGTATAGTATATTACCAGTGTATGAGAACAAGATATTATATATCTCTAACTAGAGTAAAGAGATAAAAATGAATAAAGATTAATTTTCATTTCGGGAGATTTTATCCGAACTTATATTGTGATATGTATATGAAAGTGAGTAGGATAATGTATATAATTATATGAGTATGTATATATACGTTGTGTACTGAGGGTCTAATGGATCTCGACGATCGACACTGCCAAGTAGTAGTGTATCGGGGGGTTCCTTGTTTGGATTTTGCTTCGCGAGACACCCCACGCACGAACATGGCACAATGTTGAGACTGGGAAGAAGTTTATCCCTTAGTACTCAAATCAATTAGGATTTTTAGAGTTTTGATGGAACGAATTAGTTAGGCAGGGTAATTGGACTAGTTTATTTAATAGGAACGCGATAGCTGTGCACTATTAGAGGAGGGGTGAGGGGTATCTCATGGGAGTGCGATACCAATTTAAATATGAGATAAAATATATTTTTCATAAATAAAGCATTTATGCACTTGAAAAATATTTTCACAACTCGGGCTCTGACCCGTTTATCTGTTTTCCTCTCTTTTGCGATATATATATATATATATAGTGAGAGGTTCACAAGTGGACCAAAAGAATGGACTTTTTAATGGACCTTAACAAAAAACACATTAATTTTAATTTCTATAGTGTAATTGGTCCGCGCCAGCGGCACCCGAGACCACACCTTCACCCCACTCCCCCAACCACCACCATCACCAAAGCAGCCCTTGTGGCAGCCCTTATGACAGCAGGGCTACCATGGGGGTGGGGGTAGGAGGGTGGGGTGGGGGGGGCGTGTGGCGGGGTGGGGGATCGATCAACACGCGTATTTGGTGCCGCTGGCGTGGACCAATGACACTATAGGAATTAAAATTAATGTGTTATTATGTGTTTTTTGTTAAGGTCCATTAAAAAGTCCATTCTTTTGGTCCACTTGTGAACCTCTCCCTATATATATATATATATAGGTGTCCAGATACAGGGATGCCTGGATGATGATTCCTTCGAGTCAGACATTGGCTGCAGCAGCTGTGGATGCATGTAGGTTTCTTTTAGACGCTTATATTCGTGCGATCTAGATAGGTTGGATAGTAGTTTCACTCGGGCCAAAAGCCCAACCACATTTATTTATTCTTTTACCGCATTTTATTGCGGAATTCGATTGGGTTGTATTATTATTAAACCGAGTGTTCGGTTATTTTATTTCATTTTCAGTTTTATATAAACTGTGAGATGGTTTTACTTTGCTGGTTTGATTAAAAAGATTAGTTAATAAAATTTTGACGCCAGCCTAATAGGTTATTAGTAATTAAATTGGTTTTCGACAGTGGTGCTAAGAATGAATCATATGAGAATCCTGTTTTAATTTGCTACAGGATTGATCACCCGGTATTTTATTAGGCGGGGTGTCACAGATGGTATCAGAGCATCAGGTTCTAGTGTCCTTAGGAATTTGTGTAGACGTACTATGCTTTCAGCGTTGCTCTCGATTTGATATAGAGCCTTAGGATTAGGATTATTGATTCCTCTTGTGAGATTTCGTTCTCCTTCCATTTCATAAGATTATAGTAATCTTTTGCGCGCTCGTTCGAGATTCGTGTGCTGATCGAAGAAGGTCGACCACAGAAGGTCGTTGAAAGGGCAGCAGAAGGCGGGACTTAATTGGAGCGGTTAGTTGAAGTCGGAGACTTGGATCGCAGTAGAGGTCACTCTCCTTGTGGCATTTATCAAGGATGGTTGAAATGACTACTAAAGTATAGTAGTAATGAGTATCCAAGTACCGTTATAGTAGAGAGTGGTGCTAAAGTTTAATTACCCAGTGAAGTCAAATTGGGAAAATATTCAAAAGGTCTTTGATAAGGACCATACGTTGAAGTTTAAGTTATACGAAGTCAATGTAATGTGATCCACCAGAAGTGAAAGGCTCAGAAGCTTTGGCTTAGAGCAGGGTGTGGAAATACCCATATGTGAAAATTTGAGGAAAACTTTTCACTCGTGGGAGAAATATTAAAATGGTGGGAACGGTGGTCACCATATTCGGGGGAGCAGGATGTTTTGCTCAAGAAGGTATCTTACGGATGGTTTTAACCGCGAGTTCCCATGATTTAGCAGGAATGAAAAGAATGCAGTTTTGAATTATTCACATAAGGATCGGTCAGAGGCTGACAATGAATAAAGAGTGATATGGAGAAGTGAACCTTATACCGAAGTAAGGTAGGTACAATGAAGAGAGAGAGTCCTTCAGAAGAATGATAGACTCACTAGAAAGTGTTCTTAACACCTATGAAGAGTTTGTGTTCATGAAACCCCATTGGTGGACATCCACCCGGGGAATTAATTGAACCAGGGTTGTTGAGGTTGGTGGCGGAGTTTCGTTTTAATGAAGAAGTTAAGGGAACTATGTAAGAAATCATCAAGATCAAGGCTATAGAGTCCGAGATACTGATAACCTTAACCTGGTCAGGGTGGCCAGAGGTGGGGAAAGTTGCAACGTGGAATGTCGAACCACATGCTTTGATCTTGCCCGGTAGGAGCTAAAGGACAAGAATAGGGTGCCAAGGTGGGGGATTGATTAAAGTAGTTTTATTTTGGTTAGGGCAAGTATATCATGGCCGGGAACCATTCGGAGTAGCTAGGGAGATTGGCGAAGTTATTGTTATGAGTTTCACCTCGGATGAAGGAGGTATATTTAGTGTGACTAGATAGATTGACGGTATTTTGCTAGCCCTAGATTCGTGTGGGTAATTTGAGCTTTCTGGCGCTATCGGTAACATTAGTAGTATATATCTATATATTTTTCTGCAGTAGCGGTGTTTTATTTTGAATTTTATCTGGTTTGCACTGTTTGTTTTGTATGTGTTATATGAGTATGGTGTTATTTTGAGTATAATATGTTCTTTGTTGATCGAAGCAATAGCAGGCTAATGATTGCAAGGCTATCGTGTTCGCAGTTCCAGGGTGGAACAGGTTGTTGTTGCGATATCTCACCTGGACACAGGTTGAGTTCCCCTTTATTATATATATAGATGAAACTTCGGTGAGCAAATGTTTCAATATCATGATTCGAGTGCGTGGCGACCTTATAGATATGATTTAAGGTATGCAGGGTTCATTGTTGAGCTGTGAGTCTAAGCTCATTGTGGGTATATGTTGTTGATTGAGGTTGGAGAATGATAGGAGAGGATATAAAAGCTTGGAGGAAGCTTTAATGGCCAAAACAGCTTCTCGGAGAAGAAGCTGTCCGGATCGACCGATCGATCGATGGCCAAGAGTCGATCGATTGACCCTTTAGGATTTTTGACAATTTAGGCTAGTGTGGTTTAAATGGGATAAATCCCAAACCTAATTGTTTCTAGCTTATTTATTTGAGTAAATAGAAATCCATTTAGGAGAAATTATTTCTAGTTATTTGAGGGAATTTATTGGGGCTAAGAGGGTGCTATAATCGTGTGGCACTAAAAGTATATTTTAGAGGAAAATGAATAAATTGAGGAATTAGATATTTAGGGTACCCAAAAATAGAGTGGGGACCTCTAAATTATTATTTGAGCGAGATGTAGACCTTGGTTTCGTGGAAAATGAAATCCACGACTTATCTAATTTAAGGGTATTTGGGGATGAATATTTCTTGGGATAGTTTTGGTGGGAAATTAGGCATATATAATTGTGCGCATAGAAAACATAATTATATTGATTGTGGTTGAGTAAATCCTACGAGACGACTAGGATGAATTTGAGAATATACTTATTTACTTAGTATGAATTGGTATAGTTGGAGAAATTATATAAATCCTTAAACATGAATAAGGTACAGGTTATTTATCAAGTGAGGGAATACTTTTGGGTTTAGTATTGTGAGTATGCGAATACTTGAATGTTACTATTTGTGAGAATCTTTGGGGTTATTGGCGATCGTTATGTGTGATTGGTAATTATGGCCATTTATATATATTTGAGGAACGATATAGATTATATATACGATGTGATTACAGTATATATATAATATGATACGAATATGTATATATATATATCTATGTGTGAATGGTATATATATATTTATGTGAAGCATACCCCCTCTATGCTATCATGGGAAGTTGCGCGATGTGGGTGAGGCCCATAGCTTAAGGAGCAGGTAGCATACAGTCCCCAGGTCATAGCGTTCATTTTTATATTGTGATTTTTATTAGGGGTGAGACGTGGTGGGTATGTTTCGTCTGACTTGCGGCGAGGAACTGTGACCTCTTCCCATACGTTGTGATTTGACTTTTACCAAGGCGCTGTGAGATTCCGACCGTTGGTACCTAGGATGGTATGTGAGTGATTCTCTGGTAGATGATAGCATAAAGACCGCATCCTCAAGTTATAGCTCGTTGGGATGGTTATTATACTTGTGTGTATAGTATATTACATGTGTATGAGAACAAGATAATATATATCTCTAACTAGAGTAAAGAGATAAAATTAATAAAGATTAATTTTCATTCCGGGAGATTTTATCCGAACTTATATTGTGATATGTGTATGAAATTGAGTAGGATAATGTATATAATTATATGAGTATGTATATATACGTTGTGTACTGAGGGTCTAATGGATCTCGACGATCGACACTGCCAAGTAGTAGTGTATCTGGAGGTTCCTTATTTGGATCTCGCTTCGCGAGACACCCCATGCACGAACATGGCACAGTGTTGAGACTGGGGAGAAGTTTAGCCCTTAGTACTCGAATCAATTAGGATTTTTAGAGTTTTGAAGGAAAGGATTAGTTAGGCAGGGTAATTGGACTAGGTTATTTAATAGGAACGCGATAGCTGTGCACTATTAGAGGAGGGGTGAGGGGTATCTCATGGGAGTGCGACACCAATTTAAATATGAGATAAAACATATTTTTCATAAATAAAGCATTTATGCACTTGCAAAATATTTTCACAACTCGGACTCTGACCCGTTTATCTATTTTCCTCTCTTTTGCTATATATATATATATGTGTGTGTGTGTGTGTGTGTGTGTGTGTGTGTGTGTGTATATAAATATATATAGGTGTCTAGACACAGGGACGCCTGGATGATGATTCCTTCGAGTCAGACGTTGGCTGCAACAGCTGTGGATGCATGTAGGTTTCTTTTATACGCTTCTATTCTTGCGATCTAGATAGGAAGCATTGTAGTTTCACTCGAGCCAAAAGCCCAATTGCATTTATTTTTTCTTTTACGGACTTTTATTACGAAATTCGATTGGGTTGTATTATTATTAAACCGAGTGTTCGGTTATTTTATTTCATTTTCAGTTTTATATAAACTGTGTGATGGTTTTACTTTGTTGGTTTGATTAAAAAGATTAGTTTAATAAAATTTTGATGCCAGCCTAATAGGTTATTAGTAATTAAATTGGTTTTCGACAGTGATGCTAAGAATGAACCATATGAGACTCCTGTTTTAATTTGGTATAGGATTGATCGTTCGGTATTTTATTAGGCGGGGTGTTACAGTAGGTTTTACTTCGAGGCAGGTTTATTAGTTTTGGATACCCATTCTTATGATGTGATCTTGGGTATGTAATGGTTAGTTGTAATACCCCGTACTTTTGACTATAATTATTTTTGGGATTAATTAATTAATTAGCGTATTAATTGGAAATTAATCCGGGTTAATAATACTAATGTGATGCGAGTTGGTATTTGATTATGTGCATATATGATTATATATGTATTTGGTATTATAAAATTTGTCGTGGGATTTATATACGGCATCTTAGAAATTTTTGTTGAGACGCGTGGGACCGCCGCGTCACGGTATATTATTTTATTAATAAAAGTGAATTTAAAATCTATAATCTGTATGGTGGTTTTGAGTGCGCCAACGCGTCCGGAAGGGTCGAGATAGTCAGAAAACACTAGCCGGGGGTATAGTTTGGGTCCTGAGGTATTTTTAGACCATACCGGCAACTTAAAGGGTATTTTAGTAATTTGGTATTTTTGGGTAATTAAAAGTGACGAAAATTGAGAGTTGTAATCTGATAAGGAATTGACCCAACCAACCCTTTATTAACCCCATAAGCTACGTAGGTTATCATTTAGTCTTCCAACTCTCCCAAAGCAAACCCTAGCCACCATAGCCTTTTGGAGAAGAAAGCTTGGAGAAGGAGAGAGAGAGAGGAATTCTGCAGAGATTCTTCACCAAATCAACACCAAATCCGAAATCAAACCAAGGCAAGTGATTTATTCCATTTAAATTTCAGAGAATGCTTCTTCCATGTTAGATTATTCATAAATTTTGTATGTTCTTAGAAGATAATGAAAAACCCATAAGATTGGAGTCATTAGTTTAAATTTTGGGATATAGGTTGCATGTAGAATGTTACTGGAAGATTATATTAAGAGAATTATCGACTTTTGTTATACCAAAAACGGATTTAAGATGAAGTTTATGAATGTTCTTGAGATAAAATCTGGAAACTAGGTTTTTGATGAAGATTGATCCATATGTAGCCTATAGTTGTTGAAATATTGATTTATGGACATTAGTAATATTGTAGGATTGTTATATGACATTAATATAACGTTATATTTGAGAATCATACGTTAGAAATAAGTTTTGGGACGTTTTCAAATCTACAGAACGAAGCAGTCCGTAGCCATACCCGTTCGATCGATCGATCGACATTCATCAGTCGATCGATCGACTAGATCGATCGATCGATATTCATAGGTCGATCGATCGACCTTCCCAGAATGAGTGAAATTTTCCTTAATATGATTTTAATGATGGAAACCCTCGAAGAATATGTTTGGAGACTTTGTGAATACCCTCACCTTTAAGGGAGACCGGTAGGTGTGATTATTATAGTGGACTTTAATTAGAATGTAATCTGAGGAATTATTCTAAATAAATGAAATTCGTTATGTGAGTTAATATTTGGGTTAATAGTACAAATTTGAATAAGTTGATGAAATAAGGTTTGGGGCAGAAGTAAAGACCTTAGGCATAAAGATATCATATGTGAGAATTATGGAAACTTAGTAGTCTATTCGAGATAGGTTTTAAGTTTAAGGAATTACGACGTGAGACGTGTCGACTATTTAAATTATATATTATCGGATTACTTGAAATATATAAGTTTGGGATAATGGTATAATGATGTAGAGTATTACAATCATACTACGGTGATTACTAAGATGCGTGTATACTTAGTATTGATATAGTATTTGTGTGTATGACATACCTACCATACTTGCTATCACGGGAGGTTTGCGTTCGCTTAGGACCCTCTAATCCTTGTGTGCCTACGGGGGGGATTTAGACTGGTACCTTGATGAACATAGATCATAGAAGGACTTATTGTGATATTAATAAGTCTGCATGACCATGGGAGCGTAGGTATGTGCGTGACCCATGTGATGGTGACTGTGTTCGCCTCCATTATTTGTGATGTTGTTATCGGTAAACTATTCCTGAGAGATTCGGAATATGTAATCCTTATGTACGAGATGTACCGGGATGGATAGCAGAGTATGTGTGCACTACAGCTTAGATTGCGGGGTGCTTGTATTGTATATTTATGATGTGAATAATATACATTAAATTAATGGAAATCCTCATGTTAATGTTGTAAAAATATTACGGTATTGTTTCGAGATATATAATGAGTTAGCTGATACTTATATCAATGGCATAGTTAGTAACTGAGTTTACGTTAAACCTCTATTTAATTACGAGCGTTGTTATGTTAATTGGAACCGAGTAATATGGGTAGAACCTTTGGCAGTTTAGCTAGTTATGTTGTCAGTTAGCTAGTAATATGGGTCGTTATAGATGGGTACTTACGTTAGGAGTGCACAGTTAGTCGAGAGGTGAGAATTTAATGTGAGTGCACGTCCTAACATGTACTTTGCATTTAATGTTTTAAATGTTTTTAAAGCACTTGCAGGTTTTTAAAATGATTTCCACTTTCGGGCTCTGACCCATTTTCTTTCAAATATATTTTCTTGTAAAACCATTTTAGGTGCCCAGCCACAAGGACACCAAGCATAGGATTCTCATTCGGAAGACGAGCTGTAGCTGTTTGTGGAAGCTACAGGGACTTGCTTTTAGACGCCTCTCTCATTTGGATTCCAGTCTCAGCATCTATCAGTTGTAGGGCATGTTGCCCAATTCTATTAGACATTTTTACATTTCAGTTTTCAGACTCTAGCATGTATTGCTCAGTATTCAGTTTTAGTTATTTATTTCAGTTTACTTATCAGTTGTGGGATTTGTATTGAGGAGTTTTTCCTCCAGAGTTATTTACATTTTGTGATGGTTATTCGTTTTACTTCAGTATGGTGAATGATGTTATTTAGTTATTCATTACTCTTGTTGCATGTTAATCAGATTTAATAAAATTTGGCACTTACTTTTTAAATACTAGGTGGTTAGTAATAATAAAACGTTTTCGACAGTGATGCTATTAACTGAGCCAACTTGGCATTTTGAATTAATTTTATAAAGGAGTAGCTACCCGGTGTTTAATTAGTCGGGGTGTCACAGGTGGTATCAGAGCATCAGGTTCTAGTGTCCTTTAGGATCTGTACGGCTATTATGTTTCCGCTACGTTTTCTTTGATATAGAGCCCTATATTTTAGGACTGTTGTACTCTTATTGTGTACGTTTCGTTCTTCAGCTATTTTGAAGTTTATCTGTAGACTTATAAACTTTGTTCTTATTTCAGATGCCTCCACGACGTGCACGACGAGTTCCCAGGAATGCAATGCCCGAACCCCAGCCCGCTCCAGTTCGGGGCATGTTGAACGCCACTGAGGTTGCAGCTATAGTAGCTCAAGCGGTGAATACCGCGATTGCCGTGATTCAACAGGCACCACCTCAGGCGCCGGTTGCCGCGCCAGTACAGGTTAATGCATTCCCGTCTGCTTGGGAGCGTGTACGTGACGCTTTTCAGAAAGCGCATCCGCCAGAGTTTGCAGGAAGCTCAGATGTGGTAGTCTCGAGCCAATGGAGGAAGGATATGCAGAGGCATTTGAGGATGCATGAGTGCACTGATGTTCAGAAATAGGTGCTAGCTACTTTCAAGCTAGTTGGATCTGCGCTGCAGTGGTGGGAGTCCATTACCACCGCGGAGAAGAGGGATACCCTCACCATTCAGGAATTCTGGGTGCGGTTCGACCGCAAGTACTTTCCATCCGCAGTTCATACAGAGATGAGGAGGAAGCTGATGAGTTTGAAGCAGGAGGGCAAGACAGTGGCCGAGTATGAGGCCGAGTTTACTAACCTGTTGAATATCGTTCCAGACGAGATTCCAACAGAGAAGAAGAAGATAGAGAAGTTCACTGATGGGTTGAATTGGAGGATCCGTCAGCATCTGCTAGGGAACCTATCGTTGGCCACATATTCTGATGTGGTTAACGCTGCACTATTGCACTGCCAGGACCACCGTTTTCATATGGCCGAGGGCAAGCGGTCAGGGGAGTCTAGCCATCAGGGCAGGACTGGAGGACATGGTGCCAGCGGGGCACAGACCGGTCAGGGGCAGAGACAGACTGAGCAGGGTACCCAGCAGGGGGATAATAAGAGGTTCCGGTCAGGGAACTACAGGCAGGGACAGGGAGGTTTCCGTCAGGGCCATTAGGGTCCAAACGGCCAGCAGGGTCAACAGGGGCAGAATGGGCAGCAGTTTCACCAAGGCCAGCAGGGCCAAGGGAGGAACGGTAACGGCCACCAGGGCCGGGGACAGCAGGGGCAGAGGGGAGGGAACTTCCCAGGGAAGTGCTTTACTTGTGGCAAGACTGGCCATAAGAAGCAGGATTGTCCTGATAGGGGCAGGGCCCCACAGCAGCAGCAGCAGGGTGCTCGCCAGGAGCCACAGAGACCTATGTTTCCCGCCGCTCTTCCTGCACCGCCACAGATGGCAGCTTTGCCACCCATTCCTGCAGTCCCAGCTCAACAGGGTCAGCTACAGTATGGACGTGTCTACAACGTTCACCAGGCTGCAGTTCCACAAGCACCGCCCGCGATTGAGGGTACGTTTCCTATCCATGGCACTATGGGTCGGGTGTTATTTGATACGGGTGCTACACACTGTTTTATTGCTACACACTTCGCGAAAGCTTTAGGATTGTTAGCTACGGCAGAGAGCACAGTGACGTGTGTCGACTCACCATTAGGGAGTGGGTCACTTATTTTCTTTATATGCCGGGGAGTGGGGGTAGAGGTTGGTGGTTTGGTATTACCTGCGGACATGTTAGTGTTAGACATGCATGTTCACGATGTGATCATCGGTATGGATTGGCTCGTAGCATATAGGGCCATGATTGATTGCTTCAGCGGGAGCATTGTTTTCGCCATTCCAAGGCAGGAGATGTTTATAGTGGCGATGCCTCGCCCAGAGGGAGGATCGACCGCTCATCTGTACTACATAGAGGAGGATACCTCTAAGGAGGTTGTGATTCCTTTGGATTCGATCCCGGTTGTCAGGGAGTATTCAGATGTGTTTCAGGAGATACCAGGCTTACCACCCAGTCGGGAGATAGACTTCGTTATTGATTTGCTACCGGGTACGAGACCTATAGCACGTGCACCGTACCGTATGGCTCCAGCTGAGATGCGAGAGCTACGGGATCAGATAGAGCAGCTGTTAGGGCAGGGCTTTATTCGTAGGAGTGCCTCACCTTGGGGCGCTCCAGTCTTATTTGTTAAGAAGAGGGACGGTTCACTGAGGTTGTGTGTGGACTACCGAGAGTTGAATAAGGTCACGATACGGAATAAGTATCCGTTGCCTCGAATCGATGACTTATTCGACCAGTTGAGAGGAGCTTCTTTCTTCTCGAAGATTGACTTAAGGTCGGGATACCATCAGTTGCGTATCAGGGAGGAGGATGTCTCGAAGACTGCGTTCTTGTCGAGATATGGTTCTTATGAGTTTCGGGTTATGCCTTTCGGCTTGACCAACGCTCCAGCAGTGTTTATGGACTTGATGAACAGGGTGTTCAGAGATTTCCTCGATCAGTTTGTCATTGTCTTCATTGATGACATTCTGGTCTACTCTCAGACAGAGAAGGAGCACGCCGAGCATTTGAGGCAGGTTTTGCAGACACTTCGTCAGAACGAGCTGTATGCAAAATATGAGAAGTGCGGGTTTTGGCTGAAGGAGGTCCAATTCTTGGGTCACATTATTTCCGACCAGGGAATATCTGTCGATCCGGGGAAGGTGTCAGCGGTGAGGGAGTGGGGACAGCCCACGACACCAACGGAGATTCGTAGTTTCTTGGGCTTAGTAGGATACTACAGGAGATTTATTCGGGGTTTCTCGGAGATAGCAGGTCCTTTGACACATCTTACTCGTAAGGGTGTGCCATATATCTGGAGTGATGCCTGTCAGTTGGCATTCGACGAATTGAAGGACAAATTGACCTCCGCACCTGTGTTAGCATTGCCGAGACCAGGAGTTGAGTATTTGGTTTACATCGATGCGTCTTTGCAAGGGCTTGGAGGTGTTTTGCAGCAGGAGAGACAGGCCATAGCTTATGCTTCCCGTAAGCTTAAGCCTCATGAGAAGAATTACCCCACGCATGATTTGGAGTTGGCAGCAGTGGTATTTGCCTTACGAATTTGGAGGCACTATCTTTTGGGGGAGAAGTTTCAGCTGTTCACGGACCACAAGTCCCTACAGTATCTGTTCACGTAGAAAGAGTTGAACATGCGGCAGCGTAGGTGGCTTGAGTTTGTGAAGGACTACCAGTTCGACATCCAGTACCACCCGGGTAAGGCTAACGTGGTAGCAGACGCGTTGAGCCGCAGGCCAGCAGATGAAGTGGCAGAGGTATGGAAGGCTAAGTGGAAGGAATTGGGACACCAGGATGCAGTGGCCCGATCTTTCATGTCTGCGATGACCGTTACACCGCAGATTGTCACGAAGGTAGTACGGGCACAGGCCGATGACCCGTTCTGTCAGGAGCAGATAGTTCGATTACTTACAGAGGGAGCCGAGTCCTATACCGTTAGCTCAGACGGGGGATTGCGCTTCAATGGGAGGTTGGTAGTTCTGGAAGGGGAAGAATTGCGGCACGATGTTATGGCTGAGTCGCACGGCTCACGGTTCGCGGTACATCCCGGAGGGGATAAAATGTACCAAGACATGAGACGGCAATATTGGTGGAGCGGTATGAAGAAAGATATCGCTGAGTTTGTCTCAAAATGCGCCACTTGTCAGCTTGTAAAAGTGGACCATCAGAGACCAGCAGGATTGCTACAGCCGTTGGAGGTTCCGGTGTGGATGTGGGAGAGCATATCCATGGATTTTGTCACGGGGTTGCCTACGTCGCAGAGGGGTCACGACTCCGTTTGGGTAATTGTGGACAGGTTGTCCAAGGTCGCTCACTTCTTACCCGTAAGGACTGACTACACTGCGGGACAGTATGCCCAGCTTTTCATTTCAGAGATTGTGAGACTTCACGGTGTGCCCCTAAATATCGTGTCTGACAGAGACAAGATATTTGTTTCGAGGTTTTGGGAAAGTTTCCAGGAGGCCATGGGCACGGAATTGCGGTTGAGTACGGCTTATCATCCGCAGACCGATGGGCAGACAGAGCGCACCAACCAGATGTTGGAGGACATGCTACGCATGTGTATTATTGACTTCGGGGGTGGATGGGAGCAGTACCTTCCACTGGTGGAGTTTGCTTACAACAACTCCTATCAGTTCACTATTGGCATGGCTCCGTTTGAGGCATTGTACGGTAGGCCTTGTCGTTCCCCAACATGTTGGTTGGAGGTGGGGGACAACAAACTACTTGGGCCGGAAGTGATTCAGGATACTTCGGCAAGGATTGAGTTGATTCGGAGTCGCATTCGGGTAGCTCAAGACAGGCAGAAGAGTTATGCTGATGTGAAGAGATTTTTCAGGGAGTTCCAAGTGGGGGACCAGGTTTTTCTCAGGGTTTCTCCGATGAAGGGGATTATGCGATTCAGGAAGAAGGGGAAGTTGGCACCGAGGTATGTGGGGCCGTTCCCTATTATAGAGCGGATCGGACCAGTCGCGTATAGACTTGGGTTGCCGGAACATTTGCATCGAATTCACGACGTGTTCCATATTTCCTCGCTGAGGAAATACCTTAGGGACAATTTGGCTCCTTCTCACATTGCTGTGGAAGACATCGATCTCCAGCCGGATAGCTCTTACGAGGAGGGGCCAATTGCTATTTTGGACCGAAGCGAGAGGAAACTGCGGTCAAAGATAGTCCCGTTAGTGCGTGTTCAGTGGCGACATCACAATGTCGAGGAGTCCACATGGGAGCGCGAGGATGAGATGCGCGAACGTTATCCAGAGCTGTTTCTAGCAGGTACTTTCTAGTTTCGAATTTCGGGACGAAATTCAGTTATTAGGGGGGAAGTATGTAATACCCCGTACTTTTGACTATAATTATTTTTGGGATTAATTAATTAATTAGCGTATTAATTGGAAATTAATCCGGGTTAATAATACTAATGTGATGCGAGTTGGTATTTGATTATGTGCATATATGATTATATATGTATTTGGTATTACAAAATTTGTCGTGGGATTTATATACTGCATTTTAGAAATTTTTGTTGAGACGCGTGGGACCGCCGCGTCACGGTATATTATTTTATTAATAAAAGTGAATTTAAAATCTATAATCTGTATGGTCGTTTTGAGTGCGCCAACGCGTCCGGAAGGGTCGAGATAGTCAGAAAACACTAGCCGGGGGGGTATAGTTTGGGTCCCGAGGTATTTTTAGACCATACCGGCAACTTAAAGGGTATTTTAGTAATTTGGTATTTTTGGGTAATTAAAAGTGACGAAAATTGAGAGTTGTAATCTGATAAGGAATTGACCCAACCAACCCTTTATTAACCCCATAAGCTACGTAGGTTATCATTTAGTCTTCCAACTCTCCCAAAGCAAACCCTAGCCACCATAGCCTTTTGGAGAAGAAAGCTTGGAGAAGGAGAGAGAGAGAGGAATTCTGCAGAGATTCTTCACCAAATCAACACCAAATCCGAAATCAAACCAAGGCAAGTGATTTATTCCATTTAAATTTCAGAGAATGCTTCTTCCATGTTAGATTATTCATAAATTTTGTATGTTCTTAGAAGATAATGAAAAACCCATAAGATTGGAGTCATTAGTTTAAATTTTGGGATATAGGTTGCATGTAGAATGTTACTGGAAGATTATATTAAGAGAATTATCGACTTTTGTTATACCAAAAACGGATTTAAGATGAAGTTTATGAATGTTCTTGAGATAAAATCTGGAAACTAGGTTTTTGATGAAGATTGATCCATATGTAGCCTATAGTTGTTGAAATATTGATTTATGGACATTAGTAATATTGTAGGATTGTTATATGACATTAATATAACGTTATATTTGAGAATCATACGTTAGAAATAAGTTTTGGGACGTTTTCAAATCTACAGAACGAAGCAGTCCGTAGCCATACCCGTTCGATCGATCGATCGACATTCATCAGTCGATCGATCGACTAGATCGATCGATCGATATTCATAGGTCGATCGATCGACCTTCCCAGAATGAGTGAAATTTTCCTTAATATGATTTTAATGATGGAAACCCTCGAAGAATATGTTTGGAGACTTTGTGAATACCCTCACCTTTAAGGGAGACCAGTAGGTGTGATTATTATAGTGGACTTTAATTAGAATGTAATCTGAGGAATTATTCTAAATAAATGAAATTCGTTATGTGAGTTAATATTTGGGTTAATAGTACAAATTTGAATAAGTTGATGAAATAAGGTTTGGGGCAGAAGTAAAGACCTTAGGCATAAAGATATCATATGTGAGAATTATGGAAACTTAGTAGTCTATTCGAGATAGGTTTTAAGTTTAAGGAATTACGACGTGAGACGTGTCGACTATTTAAATTATATATTATCGGATTACTTGAAATATATAAGTTTGGGATAATGGTATAATGATGTAGAGTATTACAATCATACTACGGTGATTACTAAGATGCGTGTATACTTAGTATTGATATAGTATTTGTGTGTATGACATACCTACCATACTTGCTATCACGGGAGGTTTGCGTTCGCTTAGGACCCTCTAATCCTTGTGTGCCTACGGGGGGGATTTAGACTGGTACCTTGATGAACATAGATCATAGAAGGACTTATTGTGATATTAATAAGTCTGCATGACCATGGGAGCGTAGGTATGTGCGTGACCCATGTGATGGTGACTGTGTTCGCCTCCATTATTTGTGATGTTGTTATCGGTAAACTATTCCTGAGAGATTCGGAATATGTAATCCTTATGTACGAGATGTACCGGGATGGATAGCAGAGTATGTGTGCACTACAGCTTAGATTGCGGGGTGCTTGTATTGTATATTTATGATGTGAATAATATACATTAAATTAATGGAAATCCTCATGTTAATGTTGTAAAAATATTACGGTATTGTTTCGAGATATATAATGAGTTAGCTGATACTTATATCAATGGCATAGTTAGTAACTGAGTTTACGTTAAACCTCTATTTAATTACGAGCGTTGTTATGTTAATTGGAACCGAGTAATATGGGTAGAACCTTTGGCAGTTTAGCTAGTTATGTTGTCAGTTAGCTAGTAATATGGGTCGTTATAGATGGGTACTTACGTTAGGAGTGCACAGTTAGTCGAGAGGTGAGAATTTAATGTGAGTGCACGTCCTAACATGTACTTTGCATTTAATGTTTTAAATGTTTTTAAAGCACTTGCAGGTTTTTAAAATGATTTCCACTTTCGGGCTCTGACCCATTTGCTTTCAAATATATTTTCTTGTAAAACCATTTTAGGTGCCCAGCCACAAGGACACCAAGCATAGGATTCTCATTCAGAAGACGAGCTGTAGCTGTTTGTGGAAGCTACAGGGACTTGCTTTTAGACGCCTCTCTCATTTGGATTCCAGTCTCAGCATCTATCAGTTGTAGGGCATGTTGCCCAATTCTATTAGACATTTTTACATTTCAGTTTTCAGACTCTAGCATGTATTGCTCAGTATTCAGTTTTAGTTATTTATTTCAGTTTACTTATCAGTTGTGGGATTTGTATTGAGGAGTTTTTCCTCCAGAGTTATTTACATTTTGTGATGGTTATTCGTTTTACTTCAGTATGGTGAATGATGTTATTTAGTTATTCATTACTCTTGTTGCATGTTAATCAGATTTAATAAAATTTGGCACTTACTTTTTAAATACTAGGTGGTTAGTAATAATAAAACGTTTTCGACAGTGATGCTATTAACTGAGCCAACTTGGCATTTTGAATTAATTTTATAAAGGAGTAGCTACCCGGTGTTTAATTAGTCGGGGTGTCACATTAGTTAGGTATGAGTCTCACATAGACTATAAGGTTAGGGTTATGCTTGTCAAGATATCGGGGCAGGAGAAGTATATTATAGCTATGCCTAGGTCAGAGGGTGGTTCCATGACACACTTGTACTTTATTGATAAGGATGCTCAGGAGGGGACTATCGATCTGTATGATTCGATTCCGATCGTCTAGGATTTTGTTGATATATTTGAGGAGGTTTCTAAGGTTATTTCCAGCTCGAGAGATTGACTTTATGATTAACTTGTCTCCCGACACTAAATCAATTGCGAAGGCGCTGTACTAGATGGCTCCTATGGAAATGAGGGAGTTGAGGGATATTTATTAGAGCATGGATTATTTCGGCATAGCACATCACCATGGGGAAATCTAGTTTTCTTTCTGAAGAAAAGAGATGGTTCACTATAATTGGGTGTTGACGATCACGGGTTAAATAAGGTGACGGTCTGGAACAAATACCCATTACTACAGATCGATGATTTATTTAATCAGTTACGGGGTGCTTTGTTCTTCTCTAACATAGATTTACATTCGGGGTACCATAATTGAGGGTCTATTATGAGAACATGCTCACTGCCTTTTTGACTCATTATGATTTCAACGAGTTCAGAGTCATGCCATTTAGGTTGACCAAAGCCCCCACCATGTTCATAGATTTAATGAATTGAGTAATTCTGTCGTATTTAGATCAGCTTGTTATCATCTTCGTAGAAGACATTTAATTTTATTCACGAACCGAGGAGGAGCATGCCAAATATTTGAGAGTTTCACTTCAGATCTTGTGGGAGGATAATTTGTATGCTAAGTTTCAAATATTCAAGTTTTGGAGATGGTGTGGTGCAATTTTTGGGTCATGTAGTTTTGGAGTCAAGATTATTGGTGCATTCGGAGAAGGTGTCTGTCGTATTAGATTGGGGATATCCCACAACACTTACAGAGGTTCGTAGCTTTTTAGGATTTGTTAGTGATGTTGTGCATAATTTGTGTGCTATGTGTGTACCTACAGCTTAAGTGCAAGTCGGTCGCTCAAATAATACCGGATAAGTCAGGGTCGAATCCTCAAGGAATAGGACGATAAACCTAACAATGACGACAAGGTAGGCTTCAAAATCTAGGTGAAAAATCTCGAAAGAAAATAAAAGGTGATTTGAAATTGGGAAAATTACTAATTAGCTACAAAAACCTAACTAGAAAGTGAAATTTAATTTGAAAGAAAGCAAAAACTAAAAATTTTATTTTTAAAAAAGTTAGAGGAAAAAGTGCAGTCGGGATCCAACAAATCTCCCTATATATAAAGTAAGGGAGAAAGTTTATACTCGTCCCTAAATCTAATAAAGCTCTCTCAGTTTTATTATTTCCAATAATACACGAAATGGTGGGGGATCCCAGATCTATATATTTCGGTGGGAGGTTGCTCTAAAGCACGGAACTAGCATTTTGTGCAAGAAAAACCTTTTTTCACCTTTAACTTTCGTTTCACTGTGAGCAAGTCCTTTAAGAACTTAGCGTACGTGGGAATATGCTTTATAGCCTCACGAAAAGGTAGGTTTAACTTCACTTGCTTAAACACCTCTAAATATCATCACGGGCGACCTTTTTATAAGGAGGGACCAATTGTTGAGGGTATGGTACGGTTATAGGGGGTTTCATTACCACTTCGAGCCTAACTGTGTATTCTTTTTCACTATTTTCTAAGGGGGCATCTTCAGCCTCTTGTGTGTCGAGCGAAACCTCCTTGTCTTTTTGCACGTTGTGTGGAGGAGGTGACAAGTCATCAACCCGTCCACTACGTAGAGTGGTTAACTCGTTACATTGCTCTTAATTTTCATTGGGAGTAGAGCTAACACAATTTTGATCTTAGGGAGGTCGTTGGCCTTGGGCCGGAAACCTTCACTTGGACACTTAAGCAAGATTTCAACTTAAAAAGTGATGCCTTCAAGTCGGCACACTTTTGAGAAATTTTGGGCATTTATCAATGACTGAATTTGCATAAATTGGGTAAGAGGGTCCTCAAGACTCTTTTGTTATGGGATCACATAAGGCGTAGGAGGAGGCGCTTGCATGGGAGGCACTTGTTGATAAGGTGGGAGTGATGAAGATTATTGGGCAACACGGGGATTCAGGTTCATCGCTGCATTCGGTTTCCCGTAAACAAAATCGAGATGGTTTTGCCACTAGAGATTAAAATAATTCTCGTGAGGGGAGTTAAAACTAACCTTATAAGCGCCCACCGCCTCAACTTTCTCTTGAAGCATAACTTTCCAGGCGGGTGTCGTCGCACATTCCTTTGTTAAATGTCTTACCTCATAAATGGTGCAAATCTCCTCCTTAATAGCTTGAGATGAGTCAAATATATCTCTCCCCTAGAGACCACGTCCTCTAGTCTCTTCGATAATTGGTTAATTTAGAGCTTCAACTCGGCTTCCTTGCCCAATTAGTATAGTCCGAATGAGGAAGGTGTTCTCGACGTGATTCTAGATTTGGGTTGGGCGTTCAAATTCGATGTGTCCCACGCTTGAGTAGTATCGGCGACATACTTAAAGTGGGCCTCTGCATCATCAACATCTAACTCGAAGAACTCTACCGGGCATATAGTTTCAATGAGTTATTTTGAGCTTAGGCTAAGCCCATGATGAAAGTAGGAGATGAGTCTTCACTTCTCAAAGCTATGATGTGGGAACATATCGACTAACTCGTTAAACCTCTCCCAACATCTACCTAAAGGCTTGTCGTCATTTTGTTTAAAAGTTTGAATTTGAGCCCAATAGAATTGGTCCTATGTGTGGGAAAACTTTTGGAGAAATTTAGCCTTCATGTCTCTCCACGTAGCTATCAAGTTCGGTACTAACTATCAAAGTCAAGTCTTGGCCTTGTCCTGGAGTGAAAAAAAAGGGAAAACTTAAGGCGTACTATGTCTTAGGTGCAAGATTGATCGCTAATCACCTCGCACGCCTCCTCGAACTCTCTAATATGGAGATAAGGCTTCTCCGACTCCATACCATGAAATTATGGGAGAATTTGAATCATCCAATTCCTAAAGTGGAATTTCCCATCATTATATGGAAATATAATGCATTATGGAGTAACGGTTCGCTCCGGATATAAGAGGTCTCTTATGGGGAGGTACGGCATCACTCCCTCTCCCGTTCCAAAACTAGCCTGAGCAGACATCACACTCATACTTATAGAATCACTTTCCTCACTGGAGTTTCTAGACGTTCCACTCGTGGTGTGACTACTCGGTGTAGGCGGTGGAACCAAAATATTTAGAGTGTTATTGCTAGAGGGAGGGAGTTCGACTATAGGCTCGGGATTTGGATTGTGCTGAGTGTTTTGCCTTTAAATCATCGAGATAATATTTTTATTTTTCCTTTTCTTTTTTTGATTTTTTTGGATATCTTGGCTCCTTTAATTTTTTCTGAATTTTTGGGATTTATAATTTTTTTTGGCTTTCGAGAATTTAGAGTCAAATTCTTAGATTAATTCGACCTAACCTATGTGTCTACATAGTCCCTAATAATGACGCTAAAAACTTGATGCTACGCATAATGTATGTGCTACGTGTGTACCTACGGCTCAAGTGCAAGTTTTTAGCTCAAGTAATACCCAATAAGTCTGAGTCGAATACTAAAGGAATAGGACGATAAATGTAATAATGACGATAAGGTAGGCTTCTAAAATCTAGGTGACGACTCTCGAAAGAAAAGAAAAGGTGATTTGAAATTGAGAAAATTACTACTTTGCTCTGAAAACTTAACTAGCAAGTGCATTCAATTTGAAAGAAAGCAAAAACTGAAATTTTTGATTTTTTTTTTAAAACTATTTGGAAAAATGGAGTCGGGATTCAATCCCCCGAACTGTAGGTATTTCTGTTAGATACAAAATTCTCGATAATTATGTAATTAATTAAAAGAAAACATTAATTGAATTGAAGCACTAAATGTGTGTGAATATTACTCCAAATGATATTTAATCAATAATTAAACTAACGGGAATGACAAAATTGTTGACACGTATATCATATCCTCAAATTGTTGACACGGTTCAATCTGCTGCCTAAGCTTGCCTTATTTATTCGAATTGCTCTTATTTACCACTTTGCCATTGGATTCTCTTCTCAACTTTGAACGCACATAACCTGTTATCCGTCGCTCAGATTGGGGTGCAGTTTCTTCCAGTGTACTCATGATTTTAAAATCTTCAACTTTTCAGTGGATCCTCCTCTGGCTTCTGGCTACAAAATTACTAAATTGTCCTTGACTTCCCTTTAGTTGATTCTTTCACCATTTCGATTTCTCTCTCACATCCACTTGCACAAATTACTTATAAATACGAGAGAATTACACAAAACATGAAATAATCGCAAAAAAGGGTTAGTAGAATAATTATGAGATAAATTTGGGCTAAATGCACTGTGTAATACCTTAAAAATACTGAGAATAAGGGGATAAATATGAAATATATATGCCTAATCAAACCCCCTAACTTCAAACGTTGCTAGTCACGAGCAATCTAAAAAAGTAAGAGTACGAGTCTATATAAACTTCAAAATAACTAATGAGAAAGAATACCTCTTTCGCGGGCAAGCGATTGCATTTAGCGTATGCAACAAGCCGTTAAACCCCTAGGTTACCTTAGTAGGATGAGTGGTGCCTCGTGAGAATTTATAGTGAATTTACCCACAAAATTCATTTGTGCATGACTAAAAGAAAACATCAAAATAATTAAAAATTATACAATTTAAATTACCTAATAATAATAACATCGAATTCTTATTTAATAATATCAATTCATAGTGTTTGTGTGTGTGCGCGCGCAAAACCGAAAATTAAACCGCTAACTTCCACCAATTGATCATTATGTTAATTTTCAAAAATTCGCTTTCATTCAATTTCTCACGGAATGCTCTCACAAACGAATCACTAAAATTGTGTCTTTTTTCTCTCGGTGTGCGTGATATTAAGATTAAATGTAATTAGACACGAGTTCATGCACACAATTTGAAAGATGGAAATATTTATGGTGAAAAGACCTCATGAACGGAATACGGTTGTTGGAAAACAAAAAAAAACACCATTCTTTATTCGCATTGTTGTGTCTCTTTATTATCTTTTTTTGTTTTAGCTCTCCACGCGGTAATTAATTTCGTTATTAGGACTCGATTAGGACTTTTTCGGGTTAAGATGCTTTGGATAATCAATGGAAACTCGATTGGCACTTTTTTGGATTTTTGCTTATTTTCTTCTTTTTCAATTTGTTTTCCTTCTATTTTCACATTTTTCTCATTTTTTCTATTTTTCATTTTTTGTCATTCTGTTTGAGCATTTTTTTCTATTTTTTCCTTCCCCTTTTTATGTACCAATTGGACTTAATTGATTAATTTTTTATTTTCAAATCTCCAGGCTAATTGGGTTTTTCGGGTTAATCAAATGAAAAGGAATATCATTTTAGGCTCAAAGTGGCTTACAAAAGGATGAATTTTTTTATGAATTTTTACGACTAATATTTTTGGGTAAACAAATGATGTCCTAACATCATTCATTCGAATTACTAATAAAGTTACCATAGCGTCTTGAGATGCATTTAATTTTGAGATAACGCATTTTCAAAACAATATTTCACTCATTTTTCATAATCGATCAAACAAAGATTTAGAGATCATCAATGAATTTTTTTCACTGAAAATAACTTTTTACTTAACTTTTAACTTAGAGTGATTTAATTACTCAGAAAAAATGATAGGCTCAAAAATCTCACTAGGTTAAAAAATTTTACACTTATTCGTTAAGCAGTCAATTTTCGCTCAATTATGTTTATGGTCAATTTCGACTTAGTGCATTAGATATTTATAAATTGAGACTTCAAACAAAAATTTAGTGATATTTTTGAAGATTTTATATTCTAATTTTTATTTATTTTGAAGATGAATATTTTTTACTTTTTCAGAATTTTTCAAATTTTTTGGGAGTTTCTTGACATTTTTCAATTTTTTGGGGCATTTTAAAACGGGTGATAATATTTCCAACCAAAAATAATCTCTAAAACACCACAAAAATACACTTTACATCTCCTTAACACCATAAAAACCCAAAACCACAATTTCAAACTCTATTATATGAACCCATATTAAAAAATGCTTCATTCCCCCCCCCCCCCCTCTTCTCTCTACTCTTATTGTTCTAAACCAAACCCTTACTCTTACTTCAAAACCTACAAACATAACCTGGTATGTATTTCAAATCTATCTACCTGTTTATTTTTGTTCATATGTAATCTATACATGCATAAAGTTGAATAGTATCAAACCCATTCGAGCCCCAAAAGTTGATAAACGTGAAAAAAAACTTAACTTTCGTTGAATATGAGCCCAAATTTGTGTTGAAACTGTACAACAAAAGTAAAGAAAAATACTTGCGATGGCTGCCACGATCTCCCATAACTGTAGGAGGTGACTACACACTGCTAATCCAAACCGTGTATTCCATACTCACGGTTAAAGTTAACCGTCAACTTTACAATACCAATGGCATAAGGTGGCCTTGGTTTTCAACATTTCACGGTTAATCATTGTCGTGTCCAGGGTTTAAACGGTTTGGAGTGGTCGTGATTAGCTGTCTCATAATTTTCCCAAACCGTTGAATTTATTTATCCAGCCTAATTTGTTCATTTTAAATGCATTCTCCTAATTTTGTTCACTTCTCTATCAAGTTTAATTTGTTAATTTCATACAAGTATTATCATTTTAAATTTGTATTCCCATATTTTGCTATAGATCATAAATGGGGAGAGAAGGTAGATCACCTATGACTGTGTCGGAAAAAAAACATGAAAGAATTACAGGTAAAGATGTAGAGGATGAGGTGGTAGGTGATGAGGTGGTAGGTAATGCGACTGTAGGTGATGAGGTGGCTGGTGAGGATGTGGTAGGTTATGATATGGTAGGTTATGAGGTGGTTGGGTGATGATGTGGGTGCTGATAAGGATCCAGTTCGTAATGAGGATTGGACATGATGAGTTTCGAATTTGACCACACCTATCCATCCAGACATAAAGGACTTTTTATCCAGGTCTTTTAATCCAGCTTTCAAACAAGTCTCTTCAATATTCTTCTGCACATGGAATAAACATAATAGAAGGTTGGCGTACAGAAATATTAGTCTCACGTCATTCATGCATGATATTTGTCTATCAGACACGATGACCACCATGCAAAGCTTCTAGCTCATAGAGAAATCTCAAATGTTTCAAAGCCCATTGAAAATTCTCCTCCTTCTCACACTTCAAAAATGAAAATGCAATACAGAATGATTGATCAGTAGAGGTAACCCTAATCATCCCGGACAAAGGCATGTTGTATCTATTTGTTTTCTAAGTGAAATCAATCACAACAATAAAAGGGAAGTACTTGTCAAGGAATACGGATGTTGGATGTGCAAAAAATATGTTGCCAATGGTGTTATTTTGCTCATGATGCCAATGCCAATGTATATAAAGTTTTCGGGAAGCAAATGCATGAATTATTGTATTGTGTTCTGTCTGGCATGCTCCCATACTTTCATCTTATGTTACGCATTGTACACGATTCTTACCGAGGAGAAATTGTAAGGATTCCCTTATTCCAATGTATGTAGCACCTCCTTTGGACGAATATTATTAGAAACCATATCCCTTGTGATTTTCCATTCTTCCTCATTTAACCGTCCGACATATGGGCGGCCAACTAAAGAATCATTGACCTCGTGATTATGTAGACCACATATAACTTTCACACCCCACTTACCATCTTTTATCAAAAAAACCTTAAGTCTAAATGGATAATCACACTTGCAGGTTCCAACTTTACATTTTCTCTTCTTTTTCGTTTCCTTCTCCTTATCTCGTTTGTGAAATGAGCTTCTTTCACATGCAAGAATTATACAAGGTTTTCTTCCTGATTTCTCCTTTTTTTATTTGAGTATAATCATGATAACATTCATTTTTAGCCCAATCATCTGACACCATTCTACCATTTTACTTTAATTCATGAATAACTATAAAGATTGAAAATAAACAATTAGTCAATTTGTTGTATATGACTATACTCTCAAACTTATAAATGAATAAGAAAAAAACCAACCTCTTCGGTAGTGAATTCAGTAGTACGGTCTTGACAAATGGCACGCTGAGAAGTTCCCTCATCCATGAATAAATCCTATATTGAAGAAAATATTTAGTCAAGTCTGAAAATTCATCCCGCGAGAAATGACCGGTTGTGTTATGTCCATCACCAGTAGATTACTCAAAAGTAGATTACTCGCATGTGGGATCTTCACCCGTGAACCCCTCAAGTAGTGTGGTACCAGATGATGATCCATCAATCAGTGTCGCACTTGTGCTTGGTATGACAAGGTTATTAATCTCCCCCTAATCAATTGAGTTTAATATTAAGCCATCGGGCTGCAATTGTAGATAAATATAAATAGTTAACATTAATAAATTAAGTGAACCATGATAAGGTTACCACGGCCAAGTTTAACCATGAAATCTTTGTATTCGTGGCTAAGGTAAACCGTGAATAAGGCTACCACGGCCAAGGTAAACCATGAGAACCACGACCTAAGTTAGACGTGTAATGTGATGTATCTCGGCCAAGGTAAACCGTGAGATACCATCTTCTCTGATTACGGGTGACCGTGGGTTGCCATAACAACTAATTTTTGAATCTTTACTTGGGCTTATTTTCTTACATTTCTTAGTGTGTAATGATTAAATACAATGTGTGTAAATGTTTAGTACCTCAAATGATTCCAATGTGGGAGTGCAATCTAAACTTTTTGCATCCTTTGTGTCTTTGGATTTTTTATCATCCATGGTCATTCTTGTTGTTGTTAGGCTGTAAAAAATACCGAAAACAACCCCACAAACTTTGAAAAAACACAATGTATATTATAGAAATAAGGTTGGATGAGCTGTGGAGAAGGGTTTCATGGTTGGGAGATGGAGGGGTTTGTTTGAGGTTTTGAAATTTTGGGTATTGGAATAGTTAGACATTAAAATTATTGTTATTATGTGATAGGTTATTATAGACTTTTTAATAAAATTAAAAAAGGTTAAAATTTGTGGTGTTTGGAAGTAGAAAAATATTTTTGTTCTTTTGTTTTGTGGTGTTTTAGAGATTATTTTAGAGTGGGAATATCACCACCCTTTTAAAATTTGTGAATTTTAAAAGGATCACGTGTATCTACCCCTCCCCCACCACCACCACCACTACCACACACACAACTTAGACTTTTGCATTGTCCTCAATTAAAAGGACTACAATCTAAATAAGAAAAGAATAGTCCAAAAATAAAACAAACAAATATTTAAAATGCAAAGGGACATAATAAACTTAAACACAATTCGCATTCAACGCACTCCTAAACACTCTACGCACTCGCGAGACTCAAAGATGCAACAAAAACTCACCCCATACGCGCTGGGGGTGCGATGACCTCTCCCCAAAACATACTCAACCCTATGTACGGGGTCCGATACAATCATCTCCACTCTCCCCCAATCATATAAAAAAATATGAACAATTGGGAATTGACCCGATAGAAAAAATGGACACCTGGAGGCACATGATGAATAAGGTGAGCAAAATCATCGAGGTGACCAATCACCTTGTGGCATAAATGGTTAGACTTCGAGAGACTATCATACTGAAATTTCGAATGACACGTTAATCCTGAATTGCCCTTAAACTCGAGAATTCATGGATCATGCTCTAAATTAGATGATACTCTAATCACGTCCTCGATCGCATAGGAGAACTCAAGTGGCATGGGAGGACATTCACAAAGGAGGAATTAATATATCCTATCTTTCCAGTCGCTCTCATCTAAGTGACAAAATGATTCCAATAACGATTAGACTTCAACAGTGAGGTTCTCATCCACTGGACCGAATTCTTTCTCAAAATTTTCCAGGCTCATATGTAAAGAGAAATTACGTGGCCAATCACGTAGATCGATTGCGTCACTAACTTCATTCAAACCTAACATCTCTCTCGTCATACACATCTCTCGATCAATCTCTGAATGATCTCTCTCGCTATTGAGAGTCGTCACTAAACATGCCTCACGTGGATCCTCACAATTATTACCCTTAAATTGTTTGTGTACTACCTCCTCACTAAGATCTGTGTTATGTAAATCATCCATATCACCCATTTGCTTGGTGAAGTTGAAGATATTTGTTTCAAGTGTTATGTTCCCAAACGTGAGTTGCATTTACCCATTACACATGTTAATCAATGTGTTAGTCATGGCTAAGAAAGGGCAACCAAGAATAACAGTAACATGATGACTCAATAGAGAGGAGGGATTTATATCCCAAACGATAAAATCTACAAGGAAGTAGAAAGTGTAGACTTGGACGATCACGTCCTCAACTATCCCACGGGGTACCTTTAGGAACGATCCTCAAATTTGAGAGTAATTTTGGTGGGCTTAAGATCTACCAAATCAAGCTTCCTATAGATAGAGTAGGGGAGAATGTTGACACTTGCCCCTAAATCTAACAAGGCTCTCTCAATTTTGTTATCTCCAATAATACACGAAATGGTGGGGGCTCTCGGATCTTTATACTTCATTGGGAGGTCGCTCTAAAGTACCGAACTCACATTTTGTGCAAGAAAACCCTTCTTTTTCACCTTTAACTTCCGTTCATCGTGAGCATGTCCTTTAAGAACTTAGGGTACGTGGGAATTTGCTTTATATTCTCAAAAAGGTAGGTTTAACTTCACTCGCTTAAACACCTCTAAAATGTCATCAGGGGCAGCCCCTTTGAGAGGAGGGACCAACCATTGAGGGTATGGAGCAGTTATAAGGCGGTTTCACTACCACTTTGGGCCTAATTGTGTCATATTTTTTACACTTTTCCACGGGCATCTTCGGCCTCTAGCGTGTCAGGAAAATCTCCTTTTCTTTTTACACGGTGTGTGGAGGAGGTGACAAGTCAACAACCCTTCCACTACGTAGAGTGGTTACCTCATTACATTGCTCTGGATTTGCATTAGGAGTAGAGCTAACACTGTTTTGACCTTGGGGAGGTCACTGGCCTTGGGCAGAAAGCCTTCCCTTCTCTTGGACACTTAAGGAAGATTTCAACTTAGAAAGAAACGCCTTTTAGTCAACAAACTTTTGAGCGTTTTGGGAATTTATCTCTGACTCAGTTTGGATAAATTGAGTAAGAGTGTCCTAGAGATTTTTCGGTTGTGGGATCACATAAGGCATAGGAGGAGGTGCTTGCATGGGTGGCACTTGTTGATAAGCTGGGAACGGTGGTGATTGTTGGGCAACATGTGGATTCGGGCTCATCGCTGCATTCGATTGCCCGGAATTAAAACTTAGATGGTTTTGCCATGAAGGATTAAAATAATTCCCGTGAGGGGCATTAAAATTACCCTTATGCCCATCGCCTCAACTTTCTCTTACAACGGAACTTTGTAGGCGGGTATTATCAGACATTCCTTAGTTAAATGTCCCACCATATAAATGGCACAAATTTCCTCCTTAATAGCTCGAGATGAGTAAAATATATCTCTCCTCCTAGATTTTACCACATCCTCTAATCGCTTGGATAATTAGTTAATTTGGAGCTTCAACTCGACTTCCTTGTCTAATTGGTAAAGTTTGGACGAAGGAGTTGTGGATGCGATTCCAGCTTTGGGTTGGGCGTTCGGATCCAATGTGTCCAATGCTTAAGTAGTCAAGGCGACATACCTAAAGTGGTCCTTCACATAGTCGCATCTAACCCAAAGAACTCTCTCGGGCACATAGTTTCAACAAGTTATTTTCATATTAGTCTAAGCACATAATGGAGCCATGATGTGGGCACATATTGACTAACTCGCGGAACCTCTCCCAACATCTACGAAAAGGCTCGTTATTATTTTTCCTAAAAGTCTGAATTTTAGTCCCAATAGAACTGGCCCTATGTGCGGGAAAGAACTTTTGGAGAAATTTAGCCTTCGTGTTTCTCCACGTAGCTATCAAGTTCGATGCTAATGACCAAAGTTAGGTTTTGGCCTTGTACTTAAGTGAAAAAGGGAAAAGCATGAGGCGTACTACATCTTGGGTGCAAGCTTGATCGTTAATCGTCTCGCACGCCTCCTCGAACTCTTTAATGTGGAGATAAGGCTTCTCTGACTCCATACCATGAAATTGTGGGAGAATTTGAATCATTCCATTCCTAAAGTGGAATTGCCCCACATTATACGAAAATATAATGCATTTTGGAGCGATGATTCGCTTCAGATATAAGAGGTCTCTTATGGGGTAGTACGGCATCGCTCCCTCTCCCGTTCTGAAACTAGCGTGATCAGATATCGTACTCAAACTTTTAGAATACTTTCCTCACAATAGTTCCCAGACGTTCGACTCGTGGTGTGATTACTCGGTGTAAGTATTTGGAGTGTTATAGCTAGCGGGAAGGAGTTCGACTATAGGATCGGGATTTGGATTGGGCTGAGTGTTTTGCATTTAAATCCTCGAGAGAATATATCTATTTTTATTTTATTTTTCTCATTTTTTTGGATATCTTGGATCTTTTATTTTTTAATTTTTTAATTTTTGGGATTTATGAATATTTTGGTTTTTTAGGATTTAGAGTCAAATTCTTAAATTAATTTGACCTGACCTATGTGTCTACTTAGTCCCCGACCACAATGTCAAAAACTTGATGCGATGCAGAATGTGTGTGCTACGTGTGTACCTACGGCTCAAGTGTAAGTTAGTTGCTCAAGTAATACCCGATAAGTCAGAGTCGAATCTTCAGGGAAAAGGATGATAAATGTAATAACGACGATAAGGTAGGCTTCTAAAATCTAGGTGACGACTCTCGAAAGAAAAGAAAAGGTGATTTGAAATTGGGAAAATTATTAATTAGCTATGAAAACTTAACTAGCAAGTGCAATTTAATTAGAAAGAAAGCAAAAATTGAAATTTTGATTTTTTTTAAACTATTTGGAAAAAGTTGAGTTGGGATTCAATCCCTGACGCGTAGGTATTGTTATTAGATTGAAAATTCTCGATAATTATATAATTAATTAAATAAAAACATTAATTGAATTGAAGCACTAAATGTGTGAGGATATTACTCCGCACAATATTTAGTCAACAATTAAACTAACGCGAGTGTAAAAATGTTGACACGTATATCATATCCTCAAACATTCCGGTTGCCTATGACAGATGAAGTTAAGAGACCTACAATATTAGTTTCAACAAAAGTATCAAACCCTAGTAATTACGTATTTGATTACATCAAATTTTATATCCAACATCCACACCTAGGTTGGGTTCATGTTCCCTAACTCTCTAAAAGTCTAGCCGGACATGATCACAACTACAACACATGAAATTATTGAATTACATGTAGACATGATGAAGAAATAATGATACATATGCAGAAATTTTATGTTACTAATGATGGAGAAAGTAAGGCATGCACAAGAACAAATCTTGAATGAAAATCCGAAAATAATAAGCTAATTTATTGAATTTGGAGGGCAATAATATATGAAAATTTCTCCTAGAAGCTCTTAATCTTTTTTCGCCTTACAATGAGTGATGATGATTAATAATAGCTCCTAATAGGTATTTCCAAGGGTTAGAAGTAATTTTAATAAGTTCCCATATACTCAACCTCTTCTAGCTCAAAGATAGGAAAAATAAAAATTCCCGTCTTGGACAGAACCCATTGGGCGAACCCATACCGAATCGAACACATTGAGCGAATCGGTTCGCATAGGTCACCTGTGAGTGAAAATTAATCACAACTAAAGGATTTCAGAAAGAAATTAAAGACTGGACATCAGATGCCAGTCACACAACACAAGAATATACATGGTTCGGTAAATTGCCTATGTCCACGGAGAGGTTACTGTATTTTATTAAGTTCTCTCAAAGTTTTGAAATTACATCCCCTTTGGCCCGGGGATATGGGCTATATTTCTAGTGGTGTAAAACCATTGTAGTTGAGTTGTTTATGAAACTCTTCCAATTTGGTATTGGCTCATGTGGTGACTCCAGAATATCTCGTCCAAGATTGTAGGTAACCAAATGAGCTTATTAATATGGGCGTGATAAATATTCGTATTTATCCACGTGACAAATGCTTATGCTAATTTCTTTGAGGAGTTAGGTCGGGCATGCCCCACATACTGTTTGGCTTGGTCGACCAGTCTTCAATAGGGTTTAATAAATAATTTAGGTCCCCACAATTGCCCCTAAAACCCTTGGGCTGAGGTTTGTTAGGCCAGTAGATTTTATCATTGCCTTGGGCCAAAATGATTTTGATCCATTCTTATGAATTTGAACTAGCAGGGGAGAGTTGTGATTATGTGTGAGTTCCATGGGTACGCTCGTACTAGCAAGAACTGAAGTTCCAAAATCATCTTGGGTGTCACGCCTTATAATTTTGCACAGGGTTTCAAAATAGGTTACATCAACACCACATCATCACTTTACTTCCAGTCTTCTGCTATCAAAACTCCAAAGATTTCGCCTTCGCACTTCTTCACTTTTGTAAGTTCACACTTCTTCTATTACTTTCGCAGCTTTCTTCTTCCCTCCATTTGTCTTCAGTAGTGATAATTTATTCTTCTAAAAATGTATACCATCCGTGGAAAAAGTGTTGACGAATTCAGAAAGACCTACTCCATTCCTTCTTGGATGGGCATCGACTGTGCCCCCATGACCAACGACGTCAGAGACATCGAGGGGCACTGGATTCACATATTAGTTGTGCTCCAAGGGGGGTGATTTTTCCCCCAAATTCTTTGTTTTTATAGCTCTTCAAATTCTTTGGGGTGGTCCCTGCCCAGTGTGCCCCCAACACTTGGAGAATAGTCAATGGGGTTAATCATATAAACTCACTCAATGGGACCAACCTGGGCATTCCTGAGATCGATTATTATTACACCTGGTCTCGTACTTCTGATGTCCTCCTCTACTTAAAGGAGAGGAAGGTCGAGAGGGTGTTGGTCATAAATCTCCCTGATTCCAATAAAGGATATTGGGATCAGGGGTTCATCGCCAGAAATAAGCAATATCCACAGCGCCCTGAGGGTTAAAAATACACAGGGTTTATGTGCCCTGACTCGGGGGTGATCATATAGGTTAACACGTGTTCTTCTAATCGCTTATATTTTATTTATAATTTCTTATTGCTATTTAATCTTCTTTTCTTTTATCTTTTAATGGCTTTCAATAAGAGCAAGGAGCCCTCCCTCTA
The DNA here is from genome assembly GCA_949130495.1 of Sambucus nigra. Taxonomy (NCBI): domain Eukaryota; kingdom Viridiplantae; phylum Streptophyta; class Magnoliopsida; order Dipsacales; family Adoxaceae; genus Sambucus; species Sambucus nigra. Next base: position 172,793,799 of record OX422222.1, on the reverse strand, counting down.
AGATATCAACGTTATCGATATGCTAAAAACTTGGAGGGTGAGAGTGTACCTTCTTAACGGTGAGCACCCCAAGTTAGCATCATTTTGCTCGGGTACACCAATACTACCGGCAGCTTTATTGCTCGCCTGGTAGACTACATACCAAATCTTCCTCTTCGTGATGAGGAAAATTCTCCTTTTTTTAAACCATTAGACGTTGGGTCAATCCATTTAGAGGAGGAAAATTCAATAGCACCCAGTAAGAAGATAGTCATTTTGATTGCTGACAATGATGATGATGATGTCCTCCTCTCTGCCAGGGCCAAGTCCCAAAAGAAGGAAGATGAAAAGAAGAAGAAGTAAGAGGAGAAAAAGAAGGAGTAAGAAAAGAATAAGGCTTTTAAGGCCCTTTTGAAGAATAACAATGTTCCCCCTTCTTTCCCCAACATCTTTGGGGCCCAGTCTGTGGCCCACAATCCAACCTTACCCAGGCTTGCTGAGGGGGAAGTACTCGGGAGTGATCATGAATGACTGAAGATGCTGGGACCTGACTAGCTTTCTCTTTGAGTATCCCAAACTCTATCCCTAGGAATGTTCTTTTTATTATTTGATGCATTTGCTCTGATTAACTACTATTTATCAGATTTTCTAACACTTGATCTTTTTTATTTTGTCGTTTGTGACAAAGTTTACTAGTCTTCTGGATGGTCACACCGACCAGTCCTGATTAAATGATAAACTGACTGAGGCCCTCCAGAAGTTTGAGGAGGCCATGGTCTAGGCCAAAGAGGCCCATAAGAAAGAGATAAAGATCACTATCGAAGATATGGCCTCGCCAAAGATCGAGAACAATTCACCGCAGGTGGAGAACACTCACCTCTCAAGTGAGAATTCTCGATTGACTACAAAGGTGGCTCATATTCTTCTCTCCAAGGACGCCAGCTTCGAACAAGTCTGGGATGAGGCTTACGCTGATGTGAAGGTCCATATTGCCTATGCTCAAAAGGTGAGCTTTAAGAAAAGCTGGAACTAAGCCTTGGCTAAAGTTAGAGTTGCCACTGAGCCCGAGTTATTTGGTCTGCACCAGTCAAGTTCTCTCCCTGTAGTTGACAAAGATCCTTCTACAAGCCATCCTGCTGACTAGGCAAAAGAGGTGGAGCCCAAGTGGAAGGAGATAGCACCCAAGGTGAAAGAGACTGAGGCAGAAGAGAAGGTGAATAAGTGAAGCCCATAGTTCTAGGGTTTTTCCCCTTTTTTTGCTCATGCATTGTACTCTTTTTCTTTCTTTGGATTGTAATGGCTCTGGCTACCCCTCATTTTGTTAATGAAAATAGTATTTCCATTTGCTTGAGTGTGTTAATTTATGCATTTTCTGATAAATTATTGCTTGTTCTATCTTGATGTTGCAGCCTATTACTAAGGAAATCCATTTTTTTGGAAACTTAGACAACGTGCTCAGGTGAGATGCTAGTGTGTAGGCTCGCTCAGCATTTTAGTCTGCCTGTAAGGCTTTAAGAAAGAGGACTGAGACCTATAAGAACTAGTCCACCCTGGTCAGCAAGTTGAAGGACGATCTCAAAGACTTAGAAAATGTGAGTGCTTCCATATAAAAAGAGATAAATTACTTGAAAGCCCAATTGGCTAAAACCAAGGACATAAATGAGGTCGACACTTTAATCCAGTCACAAAATGATGACTTAAAGAAGAAAATTTTAAAAGCTGAAGAGTGAGTTCAAAAGAGCACTGCCATGGTGATGGGGCTAAGCCGCGATAACAAAAGGCTTCGATATATATTCAGGATAAGTCCCCGAGCATCTTGGTCGGTGGGTTATTATGAGGGTTGGTAAGATTCCCCAGTGAGGTTGTAAGAAAATCAAGACGTTGCATAAAAGCGAAGCTGGTTGAATGCCCTCAAGGTTGTTAAGGAACCCCACGACTCTCAACTTTGGTATATATACTAAGTTGACTGCCCTGTGTACAGCCAATCTCCTTTAAGGCATAATGAGACATGGATGCCCGTAGATGCCATTCCCCTTAGAGTCCCTCGACACATATCTGCAACAACCTTGCCTCTGCAACATCCTCATGAACATCTAAGGCTCTCTCACGAAAGCGTTTAATGCACTGCATTAGCTCTTCACCAGGTTTCTAGACCTCTTATGCTAGATGCCTTAACGTGAACTCATCCTCCACTACGAAGAACTTCTGAAGGAACTGCCTATGCATCTCTTCCCAAGTAAGGATGCTATTAGGTGCCAAATGGTAATACCATGTGTAAACCTTCCCTGTGAGGGTCTTAGAGAACTCCCTCAACCTCAGGTTCTTGTCACCAGCATGCACTCCCAAGTACTCAACAAACCTCTTCACGTTCTCTCTAGTGTTCTCCCCTTTGCCGTTGAACTTGATAAATTTTGGTGGGATATACCCCTCTGGGTATGGCATCTTATTTACCTCCTGTGGGTAGGGGTCTTATAATTCCTCATATAGATGAGGACCCTCCCTCTGAGAGGAGGAGAGCATCTTCCTCACCTCCTTCATGGTAACAACCTTGGAGGGTGACTCCTCCAAACTCATGCTCTTAGCAACTGGTGAGCCTGGCTGTGCCATAGCCTGCTCCGGCACCACCTTTCGTGGAAGAATTATCTCCGTTGAGATCGCAACTGGGGTGGCTACCCCTCCAGAAGGGGCAGCAACTGGTGTTACACAACTCTAACCCAAACTTGATAGGTCTACGTTATTTTGCTTCAAGAAGTTAAAAAATATTGTCATAAGATTCATACATACAATCGAAGTCGCTCCCAGTGAGCTAGTCTGCCCTCCCTGAGGAGCAGGTGCCTTGGCTCCAATCACTAACACTTCTTCCTGAGTAGTCTGGTCACTATGAGCTCCATTCCCAGATGGAATGTCTTCCAAAACTAGTTGTTTAGAAATGTGAAACCTTCTTTGTCCATAAAGCAAGAATACCTCCCCAGTGGAGTCGCCAAATTTATGAGGGTAGTGAGACTGGGGTCTATTAATAACTGAAAAGGGCGAGGCGTGACCCACTCCAATGGACGCTGTCTACAAGGTTCTCAAGAACTTATGGAGAAGCTTCTTATGAAACCTTCTCCTTTTGCTGGAACTCCCTCCCTGCAAGAAGATGAACTTCCACAACAATAATAGTAACTTTTCTCAAGAGGAACTCCTGAGAATGATGACTTTCAGTGAGGAGTGAAAGAAGAAGGCACTTAGCATTATAGAGAGAGCAAGGAGAGAATACTAGAAAGTTCTGGTATGATTTTGACAGAGTAACAATGCTATCGATTTTTTCTCTATCTTTTGACCTTGCCCAGGGGTCTTATTTATACTTGGGCACTAGCGTTGAGTTAGCACCTTTGGGAGACAAAATTGAGAGGGGGGGGGAGGTACAAGGTCTGAAGTGTACCATTTATCCCTACCTGTGTGTAGCAGTATGTCCCCTCAAACAGGTGCCACCTGATGCCAACAAAAGTCAAAAAGCAAATATTTCTCCTAATGGAGACAAAATATCTAATTTGGTAAATATCTTTTGAAATGATAATTTATGGTACAAACTTTGTAAACTTGAGAGAGGAGGCCTTGAGTGTAATACCCCGTATTTTTATTACTTTTAAATTTGGGGATTTATTAAATTGAAATTGCGATATTAATTTAATATTAATCCGAATTTTTTTTAATATTTACTAGCGTGATGAGAGTGAGTAATTATTGTGAATTTGTTGAACATTACTTAGTGGATAAAGTAATATGTATAATCGAATTTATTAAATTATCATAAGTGTATAATTTGATAATTATGGAAAATAAATCGGGATGCGCCTGTGTCGTGTCGGGATTAAGTTATTATTATTAAAAGTGGATGAATTATAAGTCGCCTGTATGGTCATTTCGAGTGTGTCAATGTGTCCGGAGGGTCGAGATAGTCAAAATAATGTACCCGGTGGTTTAGTCTAGGTCTCGGAGCGTTTTTATGCCTAATTAGCATCCCAGGAGGGTATTATGGACATTTGTATTTTTGGGCAATTAAACCCACGAATTTTCCAAGGTTATATCAGCCTTTAGGAGTTGTCCTCTAGGGTTAACAAGAACAAAATCAAAGAACGGCCATTAGAGAAGAAGTGAGAAAGCTTCCCAAGCAATTCAAGGCCAAACAACTCAACCGTTTGCACCGACACCACCACCAAATCGTAGATCGCGCGACGGGGAACGTAACCATACAACTTTCTTCCACAAATCAGAAATTCAATTTCCAGGCAAGTATCTATCTTGCTTTATTTTTAGTTGATTTCTCAATCATGTTAGTCTAGGGTTGTTTAGATCTTGTTTCATGAAAGAAAGTATAGTTTTGAGACTTAAAATCACATGTTGTAGAAGAAGTAATCATGTTCTGGACATCTAAATCGCATGTAGAGGATAAACGACGAATTTTTATGGATTTAGAAGTAAGAAATCTAGAAAAGAATTGGAAGAATTGAAAGAAAAAGAAAAATTAGGGTTCTTGAACTTCAGGTAAATTGTAGCCATTAAATTGTTGTAATTGATGAATTGGAACATATTTTACGTAGAAAATCATGTGTTCTAGTATATAGTACTTGTAGTAACGTTTGTTGAGAGTTTGGGAATGATATATGGAGATTTGGTTGAGGTTGGAGAGGCAAAACCGTAACTGGGTTAATGCAGTTTTCGTCATAATTGCTTGATCGATCGATCGACCCAAGAACATCTATCGATCGATCGACCCCATTTCCTCGATCGATCGACCCCTCGTGGAGAACTGCATATTCCCCTTATATTGGTTTAATCCGATTAAAATGCGTAGTAACCCTTGATTATTATTGTTGGAGCATAATGGGATGTAAATAGGACCAGTGGGGTCTAGGTAAACTCCGTTGAGTGAGAATTTAATGTAAGATGAAATTAAGGGTTAACCCATTCACACATATGAAATCATGCGTACGTTTAATGAAAGGTCGAGACTTGTAATGAAGTTAGACTAGGAGGTAAGTGAGAGTGCCTACTGAAATTATACTTGGGAGTTAGAATACTTCGAGAGAGGAGAAGTAGGTACAGAGTAACTTATATATATGAGAATAAAAGTGAGAAATTCGTTATGCGAGATAATCAAGTAAAAATGTGCTAAGAGCGGATAATTATAATTATGGGTCTTGAGTGCACCTAATTTAGAAATGTGGATATTTATATATATATATATGACTGTGTGCTTGTGCATATATTATATATCTGTATAAAAATCATACTTGGGCTACTTGCTATCACGGGGGTTTCCGCACCGGGACGATCTTATCTCGATTGGGCCTTTATGGGGGATACTGACTCGTACCCTAGAACATAGGATTCCTTGGTACAGGCTATCTGATTGATAGTCAGACGCTCCTAAGAGACGTGAGGGTATGTGCTGACCTCTCAGTGACTTGAAACTATGCTTCGCCTACATTTGTATGTGTTTTATGTTAATACAGTTCGAGAGTGATTCTGAACTAGTATTTCCCTTAATATGTGTAATACGGGGACTTGATAGCAGAGTATCCCAGCACCATAGATTTTATGTGGGGTTCCGAATGTATATATATATATTATATGAGTGGTTAACCTATATATACTTAAGTATGAGAACTTTCTACTGTGCATAAAAGTAGTTAAGTAATGAATAATTACTCCAATTTTATTATAAGTGTTTGGAAATTTTGTGACACCACTGAATTATTTCAAATAACCTAAGGTATATAAGAAAGCTTGATTTTCAGAAATTAATTCTATTAGCCATAGTATATGACGGGAGGAAACCTTATGGGGGAAGTAAAGTTAAAATAAACTTATGGGATTAATAGTGCGGTAGGCGTGCACACTAGATGAGAGGTGAGAATTTCTCAAGAGAGTGTCGCATACTAACATGGTTGTTACATTAGCCGGTAAGCATTTTAAATACTTGCTAAACTAATTTTAAACTGTTTTTACACTCGGGCTCTGACCCGTTTTCTGATATTTCTTCTCTTTTGTATATATATGTATATAATACAGGTGCCCAGCCACAGGGGCTCCATGCTTAGGTTCTTTGGACCGGACGCGCTGCAGCTTATGTGGGAGTTGCAGGCCATTACTTAGACTATCTCATTGTTGATTCTACTCCTACTTTTAGTTCTTATTAGTTAGGGCATGTGTCGCCCGTTTCTCTATTCAGTTTGGATTTTTGTCAGAGATTTGCGTTCCTTTATATTTCCATTAGTTGGTACCCTTTGGGATTTAATTACTGTCAGGGTGGTTTTATTTATAGTTTAAACTGGTTTGGTTTATATGGATGAATCTAATTCTTGTGTGTTATTATCCATCTTTGGTATGTCAGAGTTCTTAAATTGTTGGTTATTTAAAAAGGTTTTCATATTTAGATTTAATAAAATGGAAATAAGGTTATAAAATTGTTTTGACACTTAGCTTAATTATTTAGGGTGTTTAAATTGGAAATTTTATTTTGCTACAGTGATGCTAAGAATGAACCAACCGTTCACCTTGATTTTAATTTAATAAAGGACTGATCACCCGGTATTTAATTAGGCGGGGTGTCACATTGAGGACCTCTTTCTCTAAAATTATCAATATTGAGCGGGAGGGTCTTAAGGATCCCTCGCCTCTAAATCATTTTTTGCTTGAGAGGGGCCTTGGGGCTCTCTCTTCTAAGAGAATCATTTTGTAAAAGTTATTTCTTGTGGGCAGCCCTTCGTTTGCTCACTTCACTTGTGACTAAGTGTGAGATGTGTGTGTGGTCTTAAGAGACTCGTGGGGTCTTTCTACTAGTATTATCTCAATCCCAAAGTGTTAAATGGTTGAGCTTGCCTAGAAAACCTTGTTCCTCAACTACCAAGCCAAAACTCCCAAGAGATCCCAACTGGCCAATTTGAGCCCTGCCTGCTCAACTAGGCTATATGTACATTTAAGCAAAGTGTTAATACTGTTGTTCTTTAAAAGAATGACTTTTCGTGATGAGGGGTTGCTCATGGTAGCCACTCCCTCATCCTGGGTCTCTGCTCCGGGTTTTGATTGAGGGACCTTGAGTGCTCTTTCACCGATTATGCATTTTCTACGGCCAGGGGACCTAGGTTCCTGCACCAATATGGATTCTCTACGGTCGATGGGCCTTAGGTGAATTTTCACTAATTATGCCTTTTCTACAATTAGGGGCCTAGGTTCCCGCACCAATATGAATTCTCTGCGGTGAGGGACCTTGGATGTTTTTTCACCAGTTATGCATTTTCTGCGGTCAGGGGGGCTAAGTTCCCACACCAATATGGATTTACAACGGTCGAGGGACATTGGATGCTCTTTCACCAGTTATGCATTTTCTGCGGTCAGGGGGCCTTGGTTCCCGCACCAATATGGTTTCTCTGCGATCGAGGGACCTTATATAAACTTTCACCAATTATTCATTTTTTGTTGGGACCCTGGGTGGGATTTCTTCTCAGTATGAGTTTCTACCGAGACACTGGGTGGGGTTCCTTCTCAATATGAGTTTCTGTCGGGACCCTGGGGCATCTTTGTTGTAGGCTAAAAGGGGGGTGTATTTGAGGGTCCCTCATCCCAAAATATAATATCCAAACTTGAGGCACCCTTCTACATTAGCCCCTCGTGCAAAGTCTTTTGTGTTGGGTAGACCAAAAGGCTTTGTATGCTATAAACTTAATTTTTAATTCAAAAAATTTTGAGGGACCTTAGGGGCTCTTCAATCCTATCCCTAGGTTCATTAAATGCATTGTCCCTACATCCTAGGTTTTTTTATTTTTGAGACTCCACGCGTCAGTGTGGGAACCATCATCTCATCATTTGGGAAAATGTTTAATAACCTTTTAGCATTCCTGCACGTTTTCCCATTTTCATGTAAAACATAAAGCCCCTTATTTTTGAATAAAAGCTTTCATCTTCTTCAAAAAAAAACACTCACGAGGAGTTTAAAGATCATAGTAAGAGAAAGAGAGAGAAAAAAATAAAATACACCATAGCCCCCATGTTTTTCTCTAAGTTTTCTTTAAATACACCATTAATGGCGTCAATTTCCTCAAACACTTGTTTCAACATTTCCCCCACCATTGTTCCATTTGTTTTCGATTAGTTACCTACGTGTATGCCCGTTCCTATGTCAAGTGCCTCCGTTGTCACCATCGTTCAAGGCGGCTCCATCATTCCGATATCTATTGACAGTGAGACGAATTTTAAGGCGGAAGCCATTATAGAATCCTCATCGCTGCCTGCGATTATAAATGCCTTACCTCATATCATCGTCGACGAGAGTTCCTCGCCAACTATTATTACCATAGGTAGTGTGTTGTCAAGCGCAAGTGCCTTACGGCCCCCTTTGTTGGTGAGTTCCTCACGTATTTTTTCTGCTGAAGGGTTGCAGTCTTCGGGTTCCTCGTAAAAAATAACATACAGTGAGGGGTCCTTACCTGCCGCCGATGATGAGGAGTTTAATTTTGGCAGTATGGGTTCTTTGCCTACTTCTAGTTCCTCGTGTGCCACCGTCAATGAGGAATTTGGTTTTGAGGCCATGGGTTCCTCGTAAGCTATGAATTCCACACCCCTTTTTTCTGTCGAGAGCTCGCGCCAAAACAAAAATATTTTGTTGACGGAGAGTTTAATTTCTGCAGTATGAGTTCTTTGCCCACTTTGAGTTCCTTGGGGGCTATGAGTTCCTCGCAAGCTATGGCGTCAAGTCTGAGTGGGTCTTTGTCTGAGCATTTTTTGACAGTGGGTTCCTCACTTGAACCCATAGCCATTGGCAGTTCTTCCACCACTGCATCTTCTTCCCAAGCTTGGGAGGATTATATGTGCACTCGCCAAGGGAGAGACTTTGGCGTCTATCGCTGCACGCCCTTCTTTAGCCCTATTGATGACTTCATGGCTTCCATCGCTTGATTCAAAGAGAAATTTGTCGATACTGTTCTTAAGCTACCCCATGTGGGGGTAGTTGAGTCCACTGATTCTCCCATTATTTTTCTAGATTCCATCCTCAGGGTCAGGGTCGACCGCGGTGATTTTCCTTACTCTAATATTAAAATCAAGGCTGCGGGGGATGCCACAGAGTAATGGCCTAATTGGGTTGATTATATTTTGAGTATTCGTGTTTATGTGTCTACCCTTCGGGAGGTGGGTCTTTTTACTACCATCAATAGCTTGAGATCTTGCACCATATCTAAACACAATTCTTCCATAAATCTTGTATTATCCCGGTGGAGTAGGGAGTCTCACACATTCGTGACGGTTTGGGGTGAATTTACCGTCACTTTAAAAGATGTGTGCGAGTCATATGCCCTTCCTTTCTTTGGCAAATATGTCTTTACTAACGTCTACGAGGATTCCTTGGAGCAGGAGATGGTGGAGGAGTTACAGGCAGCCCTAGTAGAGTGTTCGAAGTATGTGGCAATAAACTGAATAGGTTCTACCAAGCACTCATTTGCCAAGTGGCAGAGGTACTGGTTTAGGGATTTTGAGCAGCCGCAGAAAGGGGAGACTTCCAGCACAACCCCAAGAGCCAGGATGGCCCTAAGATCCACTCTCCTTCACACTCAGCTGCTTTTCTTGTTACTTTTCTGACTCGAATCTTACTACCCGATAAGCTCGAAGATTCTCCTTGTGGGATCCTCTTCAAATTGGCTGTAAGATTATCTCGCGATAGGTCGGTCCCTGTAGTCGCTCTAACTCTTAGTTCCCTTTATACTTGGATGGACCAGGCACATGTAGATGTAGAAAGATCTTGTGGTCACTATGATGCTACCAATTTTGTAAATGTTGTCCTTTTTATGGCCTTTCTATTTGAGCATTTCTCCCACCTTACTTCTGAGGCTCAAGCTTGCCACAGTAATGTTGCTCGGCTCCTGAGATGGCACATAAAAGTCCCTAAAAATCCCCTAGGGGCCTTGATTGACAATATTGAAGAGTTTCAATTTCGTCCTTACGGCAAACGTCCTAGCGGTGTCTTTAGCTAGCTTTCTTTTTTGGGTGACGGCGGGTCCTTCCATTGCCCTTTTGATGTAGAGTTTGTTTCTACTTGTCCTCATATTAATATAGTAATTATGTTGTTATCGGGCCTCCTTCCTTCTAGGATAGAGTTAGGCCAATGTGCTGAGTTTTATCATTCTGAGAGGGTAAGAAGTAAATTTGGCTACGATCAGGGCATTCACACCCCTCCCCCCTTCATGCACCGATCCCTCAGAGCTATTTTTAGAGGCATCTACCAACTTCACTCTCCAGGGATGTTCCACAGAGTAGATGACTTGGGGGGGCTCTACGTGCCTCCTCGCGATTATCGACCATCATTCACTACTTATTGGTTCCTATTTTTGCAGCGGCAGATTCTTCTAATCTAAGGTTGCGTAATCGGTTCCCCTCTTAAGACCAACCCTGTCAAGTATGTTAAAGCCTAATTTTTGGATAGGCGGACGCAGAAGGATACTTGGTTTCTCAACACTACTTTTAGGCCACCTCTTGAGCATACCACCCCTATTTTATTGAAGCCCCTTCTTGATGAGTCCCCTCAGCTCCCATCAACTTAGTTGCCATCTGCAAAGTCTAAAGGCCCGTCTAAGATCAAAGTAAAAGTGAAAGACCCTGTAGCAGGCAAGAGGAAGCACCCTGATATGGATGTGTTAAATTTCATTCTTGGTACCACCACTTCTCCACCTTCTTCTCCTGTGAGGACCCGAGTTGCGAAGAAGAAGAAGAAGAAGAAGAAGAAGAAGAAGAAGAAGAAGAAGAAGGCGGGTACTACTGTCATTGCTACTCCCTCCTTACTGGACCAGTAGTCTGATACCGATAACCTCGAGGTGGAAGAGACATATAGAACTATAAAGGAGAGGGGTTATAATGCATTGGGCCTCTCCTCTTGGGAGGAACAAGTCACATCTATCCCTATTGCGGCAGGTACTAAATCCCAAAATTATTTACTTAGTGGGACTAGTTCTCTTGGAGCTTCACTTGCTGGTTCCCCCCTCATTGGAAGAGGAACTAGTTGACTATGCAAGCACTCCCTCCTCTGATGATCATAGTCTTCTTCGGGTGATGTGGATGGCTTGTCTCTCCGTAGTGAAAGCATTACTGACACTTATGCTTTGTTATCAGTTTCGATGGAATCTTCCAGTGATGATGAGGCACCCCATTCTCCTGAGGAGGTTAGGTCCGCTACCCTACCCATTCCTTACAGTCGGACTATGCACCCTGTTGCTGTAAGTCTTTCTTTTATCATAAGTTTTATGCATGTGATTTTTATGCCCTTTCATCGTTGATTTATATATGAATAAAAAAATATCCATATTTCTACAGGTTACTTCCACAAAGGCGAGTAGTCCTCCACTACCCCCATTACGACAGGCACCTTTTCGGTGAAAGAGGAACTCTATGCTCATTTCTTCTAGGGGTCTCTTTAGAGAGGTTTGCTACTCCTTCATTTCCTTTGATATTAAATGTAATTTGTTGGCCACCAATTACATTTTGATTATGTGTTATATATTGGTACTTTCTTGCAGCTTTCATCCATGCATCCCACTAGTACCAGGACCGCTTTTGTGGTTTCATGTTCTGTTCAGGTATGCTTAATAATTTTTTTTTTAATTTTCATTGTTCTCTTTTCTTCTTTCTTTCTTCTTTTTCCTTATCTGTTTATGATTGTAGGGGGTTGTGCCTTCCAGATCGACCACTTCATCTTCTGTTGCTTTAGTGGTAGGCACTTCTAGAGTTGAGTCCCTGGTTACCCCCTCATCAAAGGTACGTGTCTCAGAGGTTCTCTTGCCTCAGCGGTGAGCATTTTATGCCCTTTGACATTTTTTCATCTCTCAAGGCCTGACACCTTTTGTTTTATTCTCCACGAGAGGGACTCTTCCCTTTACCGATGTTACTATCCTGAGGTTATATTTTTTGGGGAGCATCTTTATTCCCCGAGTCCGTATATCTATGGATGGTAGGCTTTTGGTTCAGGCCATCTCTCACAGTCCAGTATTTACTGTGGCCACAACTATTGAGCCCACACTTCAGGTTTCTTCCTCTATTCCAGCGTTGGTAGATTCTTTTTCTAGGGCTATAATAGTAATATGCTTTAACATTTGCAGGTCATCAGCACAGCCCCTGCTGCACCGATTATCATTTTTCACTCTTCTTCCTTGGATGGGTCCCACGTTCTTTATTGTCTTCTTGCTAGCCATTTCTCTACCCATCCTGAACTTAATAAATCCCTTTCTTCTTAATTTGCAGTTGTCCCTTGGGGCTATTTCATCGGCAACTCCTGTTTACACTTCTTTGGAAGCTTCTGCTACATGCAGGCCACCTTGCCCTGTTACCGTGCCCCTCCAGGTAACCATCTTTGCCATGGGGTTTTGAGTTTTCTCCTTGTTACTTTGCCTTCATGAGGTAGGTGATTTACAGATTCTTACTCTCCCTTTTTTTCATTTATAGGCTAACTTTGCCATTTTCACTAGTGTTGCTGAGGCAACCCCTTTAGGAGCATCTGTTGCCGAGGCAACCCCTTTAGGAGCACATGTTGCTGAGGCATCCCCTTTAGGAGAACTTGTAGCTCTTCCCTTGACTGCTATAGAGGGCGTTACTCGGGTATCATATGTGAGAGTAGTTATTTTCTTTATGCCCCCTTTTTTTATTATTATTTCTTCTTGCCTATATTGTGCAAGTGTTCTCATCTTCACACTCGTTGCATCATTTCTTGGTGAGTGGGGTTGCTCCAGTGACTGTTGAGCCTGGTAGTGGGGTGGCTGTGAGAGAGGTATTAAACTAACATATCCCTTCTTTTCACTATTCCCCTTTTTCTTCTTGTGTATACTGTGCAAGTGTTCTCATTTTCACCTTTGTTTCATTGTTTCTGGGTGAATGAGATTGCTCCAGTAACTGTGGAGTCTGATGGTGGGGTGGCTGCGAGAGAGGTATTAAACTGGCATACCCCCTCTTTTCATTGTTCCCCTTTTTCTTCTTACGTATACTATGCAAGTGTTCTCATTTTCACCTTTATTTCATTATTTTTAGGTGAATGAGATTGCTCCAGTGACTGCGGAGTTTGATGATGGCGTAGCTGCGAGAGAGGTATCAAACTGACATACCCCTTATTTCCATGGTTCCCCTTTTTCTTCTTGTGTATACTGTGCAAGTGTTCTCATTTTCACCTTTGTTTCATTATTTTCAAGTGAATAAGATTGCTCCAGTGACTGTGGAGACCGATGATGGGGTGGCTGCAAGAGAGGTATTAAACTGGCATACCCCTTATTTTCACTATTTTCCTTTTTTTTCTTGCGTATATTATGCAAGTGTTCTCATTTTCACCTTTGTTTCATTGTCCCCAGGTGAATGAGATTGCTCCAGTGACTGTGGAGTCTGATGATGGGGTGGCTGCGAGAGAGGTATTAAACTAGCATACCCCCTCTTTTTACTATTCCCCTTTTTCTTCTTGCGTATATTGCGCAAGTGTTCTCATTTTCACCTTCGTTTCATTGGTTCCAGGTGAATGAGATTTCTCCAGTGACTGTAGAGTCTGGCGGTGGGGTGGCTGCGAGAGAGGTATTAAACTGGCATACCCCCTCCTTTCACTGTTCCTCTTTTCCTTCTTGCGTATATTGTGCAAGTGTTCTCATTTTCACCTTTGTTTCATTGTTTCCAGGTGAATGAGATTGATGCCCCAGAGGTATCTGTGGAGCCACTAGAGAGTGTCGAGATGCACCCTTCTCAGGTACTTTGTCTATCACTCCCAAATTACCCTTCCTTAGTTGTTGATTTGTGATTTGTGTCGATAGCCCCTATTAATATTCTTTATGTTTAGCCTGGTAGCCCCCCTTTGGCTGACCCTCTTCAGATCGGTGGTAGCATGGTCACCTCTTTGAGTTTGGAGGTAAATTTTTATCGTAGTTATTGCTAGGGCCTAGCTCGTAATTATCTTAATCCTCTTTTGACTTATCATGAATATTTCTTTTCAGGCTCTTATTGGTGGGTCCACTGGGGTAGATGATAGGGGAGAACATAGTTTTGAGGGCATTCTTACGGCTAGTGATGTTAATTCTAGTGGAGAGTCTTTTTTCCTTCCCTTCGAGGTAGAGTCGCGCCATTTTGACGGTGATGCTGAAGTGGAGGCTCGTGCAACCTTTGTGAGTAGGTTATGGCGTGAGGAGCTACCTGGACGATTCAGGTCACATGAGCACCAGCTCTTGCAACTGATCTTAGAGCGTCATCCCGAGACATTCACTCCCCAGAGCATTCTTCATATTGACGCTCTCACAGCATTCAACCTGAAAGCTCTTGCCAGCCATATTTTTGAGTTCTTAGCTACCTCTCCTGCTAAACTGACTAGCTCTTTTATTTTACTGTTCTTAGATGCTCTTCACGACTTGTAGCAGTTCTATAATTTTCATTTGGATTGGTCTGATACGAGGGTTCATCATTTTCTAAGCGTTCTCTTTCAGAAGATGGTAAGACTTCACACTTTCAAGCAGTCTAGGGCCGAGCAGCGGCAGGCTGAGGCCACGAGGATCCACAATCAGATCGCATCACTTCAGGTGAGGCTCGACAGGCTTGAGTCTGGTGATCAGGAGGATGAGACCAAATTCGTCGGGGTTGGAGGAGGAGTTCTTGTATGACGCTGGTCCATCATAAGTCGGCGCCCTCACCGACGACGACGACTTATTTTTTGTTATTTCTAGTGGATAGGATATTTCTTACTCTGTATTATTTTGGCTTATATGTGTATAGCACCGATCGTTCATAAACGAGAAAAATAATGATATTTTGTTCTCCATCGATACTTTTGGCATTAGTTTAGTAAGACCTGCTCTAATTTTTATGACCATTTGGTCAACTTAGGCTGCCCCATATACTGCGGGGTACTTGCATTAATCTGAGCAAGTTATGTATACATATGCATTGTTCTTTTAAATGCACCTCTTATGTCTGCGAGGTGTTTGCATGTTACTATTTTGGATCACCCTCTCCTGTCTGTGGAGATGCTCCTACACATTACTACTTTTGTTCATAAGGAGTATATTAGGGGATGTGACCCATGTCTCCTTCCTTCAAATTTTGTTTCATTAAAAATAATTTAAATTAGCTAGCCCCTAGTATTTGGGGTCCTTGCTCTATATTTTCTTTAAGATCTTTTCCTATTCTCAAAATATTAAAGGGGGGAACTTGATCCCCTTCTTCACATTTCTATTAATCTAGTCAAATAAACATTCATTACTTGGAGGTTGTCCTCCAACTGGTCAGGTGGCTAAAGATAAAATTGTATGTTGTGTCTGGGAGGACTTTGCTCGATATACTTTCTCTTAGGATGGACTTACCCCCCAAGTGTAGTGAGCAAAGTTCCTATATTTTTTGTGTACCGTCTTCTAGCCTAGTTTTTAAAGAAATATATATATATATATATATATATGTATATTCTACTGGTCTATCTCATATAGATGAGTAATCAAGGCAAGCGTCAACAATTATCAAAAGTGTTGCTATTTCATTTCTTTACTGTTGTGTATTGTTTACAATATGGTATTACTCTACAATTTTTTCACAAAAAAAAAAGAAATTTTCTAGTATAAGAGTAAACCTCAAATTCTACTTCGGAAATTAAAGGAAATTTTTTGAACCCAAACTAGGCATAGTACCTCTTTAGCCATTTAGAATTAATGGATTGGAGACAGTCACTCTCGGGCTCCGAAATCTGGCAGTATCCTGACTTTCCCACTCCTCTCACTACAAAAGGACCTTCCCAATAGGGTTTGACCTTCGATGCTGACATGCTGCAACGATGATGAGTTGATGCTCTGAGGACCAAGTCTCCCACTTGAAATTCTCTGGGTTTGACTAGGTTCTCGTAAGCTCTTGACAGCTGCTGGGTGTAAACTTTGAAGTTCTCTCTCGCTTTATCTTTGTGTTCATACAATGCCTCGAGCTGCACGTGTCATGGGTCAGGGATGAGTCCATTGCTTAGAGCAATCCTAGATGATGGTACTACCAATTTCACCTATATGACAGCTTAAGTTCCATATACCAGTGAGAATGGAGTAAACCCAATTGATTTTCTATTCAAAGTATAGTAGGCCCATAGCACCATGGGTAGCTTCTCATCCCATACCCCTGGCATGTATTCCAACATCTTTTTCAAAATATTGATCAAGTTATTATTGGTGGCCTCTACCTGACCATTTCCCTTTGGGTAGGAGGAGGTTGAACTGTTATGCACGATTTTATATTTGCCAGTGAGGAGGGCCATCTCTTTGCATACAAACTGTTTTCCATTGTATGTGAGTATCACATTGGGTATACCGAACTTGCATATGATGTATTCCTTGATAAATTGTGTTACCACCTAGGCAGTCACCCATCTCAGGGGAATGGCCTCCACCCACTTAGTATAACTCTGTACCTACGATGATGAATGTTTTACCATGAGAGACTGGGTAATCTTTCCCACTAGGTCAAATGCCCATATATGGAAGGGATAGGGAGGTTCTCGGCTTTGCAAACTAACAAAGGGGGCATGCACCATGCTGCCATGTACTTGACAAGATATGCATTTTTTACGTAACTAATGGAATCAGCTTCCATGGTTGGCCAATAATACCCCAGTGTCATCAGCTGATCATATAGCTTGGTAGCCCCCATGTGGGAGGGCTCATAGGCTTCCTTCAACACTTTCTCTGTATCTTCCTTAGCTATGAATTTCAGTGCCTTCTTATTATAACCTTTCTTGTACAGATCTCCTTCCACTAAGTAAAAACGGGTTACCCTATTCCTGAGATAGATTTCATCCGCTATTTCTGCGAGTAACTCACCATCTTTCAGATATGCAATATACAGTTGCCTCCAATCTTCAAAGGCTTATACAAAATTGGCTTTTATGGGATGATCGAAGTGAGTTTGGAATTTTAAACAGCCTTTCTATAAGCGAGCAACCTCTGTGATCATGGTAGGCCAATAGTATCCCCCTCGCTGCAGCCTACGGTAAAGTGGGATATCAGTATCCCCACAATGTTTTTCATGCATTTCTGTTAACCTCTCTTTTGCTTCTTGCTCCCCTACACACCTTGCTAGGAATCCTTCAGGACTCTTAAAGTAAAGTGTTCCTTGCAATAAGTGGTAGTTAGCCAGTTCCAACATCTTCATGATCCCTTTTCTTGTCTCCAACTGCTTTACCACTAGGTGTCTCCAATCTTCTGGCTCATTGCTTGGGAAAAATATTTTACCATAGTAGGTATTGTCCTCTGGCGCACCGTGATTATCGCCTCTGCCTCGTCCATATCCAATTTATGTGCTATCATAGCCAGTGCGTCAAGGTGAATGTTCGTTGTTCTTGCATGTCTCTCAATAGTCACTTTCAGGAATTGTCCCAACAGTCTTTGGATGATATACCTCTATAGTGCCAAGTTAGCATGCTTGATGGCGAACTCCCCATTAACCGTTTTACTACCAGGTTAGAGTCCCGGATGCATAATACTTTGACATATCTCCAAAGTGCCTCGAGCATGCCCAAAATGAGAGCTTCACACTCAGCCTCATTATTTGAGCATTTGAAGTCTAACTCGAAAGAGAGAGTGATCTTTTCCTTTCTATTTGAGAGTATGATGCCCGCGCCTCATGTGACTTGAGCGCTAGAGCCATCGAACTCCATTTCCCACTTCTCCATTTCTTTTACCATACATGCTCGAAAGTTCTCCCCAGGTAGTTCCTCACTGGGGGATTAAAATGTCCACTTGGGAAGTGGGCCAATAGGTCCTCCACGGCCTGACTCTAGATTGCCTTGGGCACTACACACTTTAAATCATATTCCGACAATATCAAAAACCATCTCGCTGCTCGTACCACAAGTACTGTTCTTGCTAGCAGATACTTTATAGGGTCGCACTTGGTGACTATGTGCACCGTGAAGGCTAGCAGGTAATGTTTCAACTTCTGAGCCACAAAAACTAATGCTAGACAATGCCGCTCCACTAGTATATCTATATTTTGTTCTGGAGATTACTCTTAACAAGTAGTAGACTGGCTTTTTTACTCCTTCTTTCTCTTGTGCTAAGAGTGCACCTATGGTTCTCTCTGTTGAGGTGAGGTAGAGCAGCAACGGAGCTCCGGCCTCTGGTGGGATCATTGTGGACGGATAGGCAAAAATTTCTTTAACCTTCTCAAATTATTTCTTCTGCTCTTCTCCCCAAATCCACTTGGCTTTGTCCCTCAACAAGGGTACGAACGGGTGAGTTACTTCCGCTAGCGCGGGTATAAACCTCCTCAGGTAGGGTACTTTTCCCAGGAAACCTTTAAGGTGCTTCTGGCTCTTGGGGGTGGCATCAGCACAATGGTTTTCTTCTTCTTTGTGTCTATTTCACCCCATGTCTATTCACGACAAAACCTAAACTTTCCTGCGGTAACCCTAAAGGCACTCTTAGAGGGATTCATCCTCATCTTATACCTGCGACACCTTTTAAACACCTTTCTAAGGTCTTGTATACATTTTCTCTCCTTCTTGGATTTCACCACCAGGTCATCCACATAGAACTATAATATATCATGAAATAGATCATGAAAGATTACCATCATGGTCCGCTGGGATGTGGCCCCGGGATTCTTCAGTCCGAAAGGCATGATTGTGTAGTGGAAGTTCCCTAATCGTGTGCGAAAGGCAGTCTTCTCTGTGTCTGCCGGATCCATTTTGATCTGGTTGTAGGCGAGTATCCATCCATGAAATTATACATCTCATGTCCTACGCTAGTATCAACCAAGCTATCTGTATTCGATAGAGGGAACTCATATTTGGGACATGCCCGATTCAGATCACGAAAGTCTACATAAATCCTAATTTGACTTTTGTCTTTCTTTGCAATCGGCACTATGCTGGAGAGCCATACAGGATGTTGGATGGGTTTGATGAACCCGGTTGCCAGTAACTTATCTACCTCTGCCTTTATCTTCAAATCTAGGTTAGCTTTGTATGTACGTGTAGCTTGCCTTACTGGAAGGGCATTAGGGAGGATATTCAATCTATGGGAGTTCACTTCTGGGTATATTCTTGGCATCTCCGTGTACTTCCAGGCAAACACGTTCGTGAACTCCCTGAGTAAGTCAATGAGCTCCTCTTTCTATTTTGGTTCCAAACTCTTAGAGATTATTATGGGTCTACTCTCACCACCTTCTGGCCTTAGATTGATCTCCTCTAACTCTTGTAGCTACTCTCTGGGTCCATCCTGCACGCATTCTGGAGCTTCTTCTGGTTACTCAACATGCTCAACGATATGGGATTCATCAATAATAAAACATTCAAGTGTCGGGTCGATGCTTTCATCCCAGAACACCGCTCGCACAGACCGTTATAAGCGATAGATGACCTTTCCATCGGGCAAGACCACCTTTTTGCAAGTTCGGGGAGGCTTATCCACCTCCTATACCTCTTACCCTTTGCTACATGGGGGATCACTCGCCCCCCTAAACGATCATGAACATACTTCTTCTGCTAGATACTTCCTTAAGCTATTTGCTTCCCTTCTAACTTTCTTATAGAGGCCTTCCTTTCCTCATCTAATTCCATATAGAACGCAACTTCTACCAGATGATCCTCCTCAATGGCGAAGGGTCTCTGCGTGGCCTTGATCACTATCTTTGTACCTCTAATGTTGGCCTTTGTACATTGATGATAAGTGGAGGGCACTATGTCGTGGGTGTGCATTCATACCCTCCCAATGAGTAATTGGTAGCTAGTGTTAGCATTGATAACATGGAGCTTAAGGCGGGAAGTGAAATTTCTCAACTTGATTCCCATGTTTACATATCCGATAGATTCCATTCCAGCATTATCAAATCCAAAAATTACTAGCGATACTGGCACTACCTTCCCCTGGACAATTCTTGTTTCATACAATGTATTGATGGGCATGATGTTAATAGATGCTCCCCCATCCATTAATGCCATGGGAGATGAGACTCCACTGATCATGGTTGTAACATATAATGGATGATTGTGGAAGTAAGGAACATACCTATTTGCTTTTGAAAACACCACCTCATAAGTATACTTTTTTATCATCCTTACAATTAGCCCTTGCCAATTTAGTGAGGGGTCTCCGCGATGCTGCCCAGCTTCCAAGACTTTCCTCGTAATGGATATTCTTGTATCATATTTCATCCCTATCTAGTCAAAAAACCACTTGAACTTGGGGCTCCTTGCTATGGCCTCACACTCAGAATCTAGGTTGACCTCATACGTCTAGGCATTGCAAACATACTCTGCTTCAGAGGTACCCCCTTTCATCTAGAGCGAGGATGACATCCACCTCTCCCTCTGAGGGGTAACTTGCGTAATTTCCCTATATCCATCTTTGTCTTGTTACGAAGTGAAGAACCACTCCTCTCGCTTTCTTTCTAGCTCAACTATGCTCAGTGATAGCTTTTCTAATCCCTCACATAACTGATCATCGCTCTCCCAATTCATCAGCTCTTGGGTGGCTTCTTCTTCATAAGCAACTACCATATTGGCAGTACCTAAGTGATGTGCGGGAAGTGGGTTCTCATTAACATCCACAGGAGGGACTTGCAAGGTACCATTGTCCACCTGCTCGCCAATGATCCTTCTCAAGTAGTAACAGTCTTTGGGGGAATGTTGCACCCGTTGGTGTAACTCGCAGTACTTTGAGTTGGCTTTGTCAGCTACAGTCGGGGTTTTTCCTTTCAAATGAGGAGGACCTACTAACCCTTCTCGTACTAAGGTACGATAACAATCCATAGCCTCAGCTACGCTGCAGGGTAGTGGCGGTGGGGCATCTTCCTCAAAATTTCTCTTGTTGTCGGGACTGTTATTCTTGGCTCCAGAGCCTCCCTTATTTCCTTTGGTATTCCCATATACATATATAACTACTTTCCTCCTCGAAACTTGAAACCTCCCGAAATTCAATGGCACATGCGTCCTCCAATCCTAGGCCCTTGGATTGATAATCATAGCTATGTTGCTGGCAGCCCTGGTGAACTCTCTAAAGGTTCCATCTCTTGTTTCATTAATCAAGTGCAACTTGTATTCCACTAAGAGTCCCTCAACACGTATCTGCAGCAACCTTGCCTATGCTACATCCTCATGGACATCTAAGGCTCTCTCGCGAAAGCATTTAACGTACCGCATTAACTCTTCACTCGATTTCTAGACCACTTGTGCTAGGTGCCTTACGAGAATTCATCATCCGCTATGAAGAACTTCTAAAGGAACTGCATGTGCATCTCTTCCCAAGTAGGGATGCTATTAGGTGCCAAATGGGAATACCATGTGTAACCCTTTCCTGTGAGGGTCTTAGAGAACTCCCTCAACCTCAGGTTCTTGTCACCAGCATGCACTCCCAAGTACTTAACAAACCTCTTCATGTGCTCTCTAGGGTTCTCCCCTTTACCGCTGAACTTGATAAATTTAGGTTGGATATACCCCTCAGGGTATGATTTCTCATTTACTTCCTGCGGGCAGGGGTCTTGCAATTCCTCATATAGATGAGGACCCTCCCTCTGAGAGGAGGAGAGCAGCTTCCTCACCTCCTCAATGGTAACAGCCTTGGAGGGTGACTCCTCCAAACTCATGCTCTTAGCAGCTGGTGAGACTGGTTGTGCCATAGCCTGCTCCGGCACCACATTCCGTGGAAGAATTGTCTCTGTCGAGATCGTAACTGGGGTGGCTACCCCTCCAGAAGGGGCAGCAACTGTTGTTACACAACTCTAACCCAAACTTGATAGGTCTACGTTATTTTGCTTTAAAAAGTCAAAAAATATTATCATAAGATTCATACCTGCAATCGGAGTCGCTCCAGGTGAGTTGGTCTGCCCTCCCTGAGGAGCAGGTGCCTTGGCTCCGATCACCAAAACTTCTTCCTGAGTAGTCTGGTCACTGTGAGCTCCATTCCCAGATGGAATGTCTTCCAAAACTAGCTGTTTAGAAATGTTGAAACCTTCTTTGTCCATTAAAGCAAGAATACCTCCCCAGTGGAGTCGCCAAATGTATGATGGTAGTGAGACTGGGGTCTATGAATAACTGAAAAGGGTGAGGCGTGACCCACTCCAATGGACGTTATCTGCAAGGTTCTAAAGAACTTCTGGAGCAGCTTCTTATGAAACCTTCTCCATTTTGTAAAAATGGAGCTCAAGATGGAACTCCCTCCCAGCAAGAAGATGAACTTCCACAACAATAATAGTAACTTTTCTCAAGAGGAACAACTGAGAATGATGGTTGTCAGTGAGGAGTAAAAGAACAAGGCACTTAGCACTAGAGAGAGAGCAGGGAGATAATAGTAGGAAGTTCTGGTGTGATTTTGACAGAGTAACAATACTATTGAGTTTTTCTTTATCTTTTGACCTTGCTCAGGGGTCTTATTTATACTTGGGCACTAGGGGTGAGTTGGCGCCTTTGGGAGTCAAACTTGAGAGGGTAGGTGAGAGACAAAATCTGAAGTGTACCATTTGTCCCTACTTGTGTGTAGCAGTTTGTCCCCTCAGACAAGTGCCACCTGATGCCAACAAAAGTCAAAAAGCAAATATGTCTCCTAATGGAGACAAAATATCTGATTTGGTAAATATATTTTGAAAGGATGTCTTATGGTACAAACTTTGTAAACTTGAGAGGGGAGGCCTTGAGGACCTCCTTCTCTGAAACTGTCAGTCTTGAGGGGGAGGATCTCGAGGATCCCTCTCGTCTAAAATCATTTTATGCTTGAGAGGGGCCTTGGGGACCTCTCTTCTAAGAGAATTATTTTGTAAAAGCTTATTTCTTGTGGGCAGCTCTTCGGCTTCTCACTTCACTTGTGACTAGGTGTGAGATGTGTGTGTGATCTTGAGTGACTCGTAGGGTCTTTCTACTAGTATTCTCTTAATCCTAAAGTGCTAAGTGGTTGAGCTTGCCCAACAAACCTTGTTCCTCAGTCGCCAAGCCAAAACTCCCAAGAGATCCCAACTAGCCTATTTGAACCCTGCCTGCTCAACTAGGCTAGATGTACAAGAAAGAAAAGTGTTAATACTATTGTTATTTAAAAGAATGACTTTTCATGATCAGTGGTTACTCATGGTAGCCACTCCCTCATCCTGGGGTCTCTGCCCTGGTGTTCAGTTGAGGGACCTAGAGTGCTCTTTCACCGATTATGCATTTTCTACGGCCAGGGGGCCTAAGTTCCCACACCAATATGGATTCTTTGCGGTCGAGGGGCCTTGGGAGCAGTTTCACTAATTATGCCTTTTCTGTGGTCAGGGGGCCTAGGTTCCCGCACTAATATGAATTCTCTGCACTGAGGGACCTTGGATGTTCT
Source organism: Sambucus nigra (assembly GCA_949130495.1). Classification (NCBI taxonomy): domain Eukaryota; kingdom Viridiplantae; phylum Streptophyta; class Magnoliopsida; order Dipsacales; family Adoxaceae; genus Sambucus; species Sambucus nigra. The sequence continues at coordinate 172,770,511 of OX422222.1, read as the reverse complement.
TTCACCAGTTATGCATTTTCTGCGGTCCGCCTAGGTTCCCGCACCAATATGGATTCTCTGCGATCGAGGAACCTTGGATGCTCTTTCACCAGTTATGCATTTTTTACGGTTTGGGGGCTTAGGTTCCTCCACCAATATGGTTTCTCCGCGGTCGAGGGACCTTGGGTGCACTTTCACCAATTATGCATTTTCTGTCGGGACCTTGGGAGGGTTCCTTCTCAGTATGAGTTTCTGTCGGGACCTTGGGTGGGGTTCCTTCTCAGTATGAGTTTCTGCCGGGACCCTGGGTAGGGTTCCTTCTAAGTATGAGTTTCTATCGGGACCCTGTTGGGGGTTCCTTCTCAGTATGAGTTTCTACCGGGACTCTGGGGTTCCTCAACCTCATATTTGGTGTAGGATAAAAGGGGAGTGTATTTGAGGGACCCTCATCCCAAAATATAATATCCTAACTTGGGGCACCCTTCTACAGTTGGAGTAAGAAAATTGAATAATTTTTGGCTCGTCAACCATAAAATGTTGTGGATCTTTGTCTTTTTTGTAATTATTGTGTAATTGGTTTCTTTTTAATTTATAATCAGGCATTGTCGAATGTATTAAGATAATACCAATTTTAATGCATTTTCCAGTCCATTATTCCTTGCATGTGTTTTTTCGCCTTTCTTATCTTTTAGGTCATGTTTTCACACTCCCTTAGGCCTAGAAAAGAAAATAACAAAAATACACCTGGTCTATGAGAGATCCACCCGTTCAGGATTTTAGTCCACCAATCAAACTTGGTTTATTGACTAGTGATCCCTCGTAGGGCTTTTATCTTGCCTGGGCAAGTCATGAGGTCGATTGTGTTGATTATGATAAGGACCTGAGGACTATAGTGTTAATCGTAATAAGAAAAACTACCATTGTAATTAAGTTAAAGTCTAATCATTTGATTGATATCTTTCAAAGATTAAATGCCAACTGTGAGACTGTTACTTAGGAAACAATATAAATCAACTAAATGACTTAAGAGATATGAGAAAAATATGGAGAAAATGTCATTATTTATTTCTAATAAAAATAACATATTGCGAGCAATATACTTTTGAAATGAAAAATTGCTTAAATTAAGGTGTTTGAGAAATAAGAAGTCTAAAAGTGGAACTTCTTGAGGTTGGTCGCATTCCATTCCCTTGGTATCTCTCTGCCCTCCATTATTTCTAAGCGATAGGCTCCCTGTAGATCGACTCTGGACACTTTGAATGGTCCCTCCCAGTTGGGCCCCAACTTGTCATCTGACGTTTTTATGGCACTGCCGAGGACTTTTCTTAGAACATGATCTCCTACTTGGAATTTTATCAAATTGAACCCCTTGTTGTACTGCTTTGCTAACTATTGATGATAGGAATCCATCTTAATCATGACATGCTATCTTCGTTCGTTAGTCAGGTCAAGTTCAGGGCGAAGGGCATCATCATTCAGTCCTTGGTCGACCATCTTCATTCTCGTTGTCGGGTGGCCAGCTTCAAGTGGTATGATAGCTTTCATTCCATAGGTAAGTGTGAAGTGCATTTCCCCGATTGGTCTCCTGGGTGTGGTATAATATGGCTAGAGAATATGAGGAATCTCATCCACCCAAGCGCCTTTTGCTCTTTCCAGCCTCTTTTTTAGGCCATCGAGCATCATGTTGTTGGAGGCTTCTGGTTAACCGTTACTTTGAGGGTACGCTATTGATCTGAAGTGGTGCTTGATTCCATGATCGTCGCAGAAATTCTGGAAAGGACCACTCTCAAATTGTGTGTCATTATCAGTTATGATGGCTCTCGGTACCCCAAAGCGTGTTATGATGTTTCTCCTGATAAACCTTATCATGTTAGCATCTCTGATATTGGCCAGTGGCTCTACCTCTACCCACTTGGTGAAATAATCTGTGCCGACCAGCAAGTACTTGCGATTCTCAAGTGCGGTAGGTAGTGGTCCAACAATATCCAACCCCATTTTGTAAATGGTCATGGATTGGTCAAAGGCCTCAGATTGTTCCTTGGTTGATGGACTATGGGAGATAATTTATGGCACTTCTTGCATTTTTTAACGTAAACACTTTCATCTTTCTACATATATGGCCACCAGTAGCCTTATTTAATTGCTTGGAATGCCAAGGACCTGCCTCCTGTGTGACTTAAACGTGTTCCATCGTGAAGTTCAATAAAAACTTGCTCGACGTCTTTTAAATGCACGCACCGGAGGTAGGTGCCTGTGAAGGATCTCCTATAAAGTTTGCCCCAGGGTTTAAGTAAAAATGTGCAGCTTTAACTCTGACCTAATGGGCTAATTTCTTGTCGATCGATAGTGTCTCATTCTGCAAGTATGCAATGATGTTATCGATCCAACTAGGACCTTTGTCGATGTAGAGGATGTGCGCGGGGTCAACTGTCTTGTCAATACTGGGCTGGCGAGGAATTCCACTTTAATGGTTCTCTTGAGATCTGAGTCCACTACTGAGCATAGTGTTGCTAAAGCATCGGCATAACTATTGTCCCCCAGGGGAACTGTTGAACGAGAACTTCCTCGAATTTTGTAACTAGCTCGCGTGCGACTATGAGGTCGACCGTTATCCTATCATTATTAGCATGAAATCCCCGCTCATTTAATTGGACACCAATTTAGATTCGCAATAAATATTTAGTCTTTTAGCCCCGAGCAAATGCGCTTTACGAAGTCTGGCGATGAGTGCCTCATACTCAGCCTTGTTCTTGGAGGCATTAAACCCCAGACTGATCCCTTGCTTAATCATTGCATTCTCTAAAGTCATAAGCACAATGACCACGCCTGTCCCCTTTAAATTGGAGGCATCATCAACATACTGCGTCCAGCTTTTGCCTTGGGCCTGTTCGTGCATCTCTAATTGATCAGTCAACTGCTGGTCGATGGGACCTTCTCCAGATAATTATGCGATGAAGTCGGCCATAACCTACCCCTTGATTGATTTCCTTAGTTGGAAGTGAATATCAAACCTCCCATGTGTACCTACCACTTTGATGTGACACCCCGCTTAAAATAATAACAGGTGGTCAGCCTTATACTAAATTAAAACAGGAATCTCAAGTGGAACACTCTTAGCATCTACTAAAATAAAACTGCTAGCTACCCAAAACCATAATAAGCGGATGCCAAAATATTAAAAACATACCACGAAAATCATGCCAACAATAAAATAACTAATAAGTTAGATAAAATGCACTCACGTCTAAAAAAAGGATGTACTCATATAAAATGTAACAAGTACAATAAAAGAAATATACCCGAATATGTTGTCGGGTACAACACTCCAGAGGAGAGAAGTATAAAAATGCTAAAAGTAACTCTTGGGTATAAACCCGATACACCAAAATGAATCCTATCTAGATTTTCAAATGGTAGGAGGTGACTATAACTAAATCCCGCAACAGTCCGCGTCTGCTAAGGCTCCCAAGATACTAGATAGAATAGCATCATCGGTATCCTTGCGGTGGGACACCTGTTGTACACAATATATATGTATAGCAAGGGGGGGAAAATAAACGGGTCAGAGATCGAGGTGTAAAAACGTTTATAGCAAGTGTATAATATGCATAATAATTAATAAATGCTCAATTTCATAAATAAAGTGGAGTTGCACTCTCGTGGAACCCCCAAACTCACCCCACAACTAAAGCGCGTAACTAAACGTATGCACATGAACCTAAGTTTATCTACCCGACATCTTACAAGGATAACCCAAAAATTCTCTCATCCTATCATACCATAAGTTTATACCCAAACGTGTATGTATATAAATATATATATATATAAGCACACACATGTACCTTACTAGAGTCCATCCGATTCTAATTATAACTTAAACAAGTTCCTAACGACAGAATAGGCACACATTAACTTCCTATTCTTATAAAACATTCAAACACACATCAACGCACACCCGAGTACTACGGATAAAACTTCTCCCCACTCCCAACATTGCGCTACATTTCATACGTGGGACGTCTCGCGAAGCGAAATCCAAACAAGGAACCCGCCCGATACACTACTCCTTGACAATATTGATCGTAGGGATCCATTATGCCCTCAACACACACATCCTATATCTTCAGCTACTTATATTGAGTACCATCTCTAGTACCCAAGAAAGACCTCTATTTAAATCGTTGGGGTTCGATATATCAGCAATTGTCTCTAAGTGCGATCGTTCGACCCTAATAAGCTAGTACACCAAAATCACATAAGATGTACGTCTTAGAAAGCTCATAACACCTTCACCTATAGGATATATATATATACTCTAAACATATAATACAATAATTCAATCCTATAACCATGTATACATACCACACATAGTGCACACTTTGCAATACTCATAACATATACGGTTATAGGATACAAATAACTGCATAATGTTGTCATCTTCCAGGAATTACTCATTTTATCCCGGGTTACCATACACCGAAATATTATCACACCGCCATGGTAATAAAACAAAACACAACATATGGGAAGCGGTCATAGTTCCTAACCGGAAAGTGAGAACGAATCATACCCAAGACTTCTCACTCATAAATAAAATCACACAAATAATAATGGACGACTATGACCTGGGGACTATACGCACCCTGCTCCTCAAGCCAGGGGCCTCACCCACATCGAGGAACCTCCCATGATAGCATGTGTCGGGTATGCTCACACAATAAGTACATATATATCATTCACGCTACATATATATATATATATATATATATATATATATATATATATATATATACACACACACGCAATCACATTATATGTATAAATCATCATACAAGAAATATACATTTGCGCCATATAACTACACATTTATATATATACGTACTATCTTCGATCCTTATTGATAAAGGAAAAGAATTTGGCGATTGTGACACCCCGCTTATTAAAATAAGAGGTGGCTAGCCCGATAGTCCAATAATCACAAGAGTCATAGGTGATCCATTCTTAGTATCACAGTAATACCATAAATATACGAGATAACCACCCTTTATTTCACAAAACGGATTGTCAAAATTTATATAGTCAGTTAATGAAAAACATTTAAACAATCCTATTGAAAATAAGGTGGATAAAGATAAAGAAAAATAATAAATCGACAACTATATACAACAAAATAACCGAATAAGTTGTCGGTTAACAAACATATACAACTAGGTTACACCGAGTAATAAAGTACAATATCCTAAACATAATACAAGTAAAAAAATGGGGCAACACACCCGAATGTGCAACCGATCATAACTAGAATACAAAACGATGGAAGCGTCTATGTCAAATATCCCATAACATCCACAAGGTGTTACAGCTCCAGGACACTAGAATAGAAAAGTCAATACGGGCGTCCTTGCGGAGGAGCACCTGGGTGAATAATAGATTCATGCAAAATAAAGAGATATAAACGAGTCAGGTCCCGGTTTGATATGATCACCATGTGAATAAAATGCATGACAGTTATGGACTATTTACTCATCAAGAATATACTTGTTTCGTTCACCATAACTAATAATAAGGAATCTAATTACTCCATCTAGAAGCATGACCTAACGCAATATAATAACAATGATCACAATTCACTTATGCATGAGAAAATTGATAATATAATACTTAATGAGGTTCCATTTCCTTTTATACACAATTCATTTCGTCGTTCCTTTTCTCATTAGGAAACGTATTCAAGCAATATATTTCTAAAGTGTCGTATAATCAATAAGATTCCACTTTAATAAGAATAGTTATATTACACCACATATAACGATTCTAAGACCGTCCTTCCAAGTTTACCCACTAAACGCGCCCCTAAATAGCTATCATCTTCCAGGGCCTATCACCAAGACAACCTGGGCATCCTACATCGCATGACGTCGGGAAGCGGCCATATACCTTCGATAGTGAGTCATAACCACACCCGGAATTACCTCACTTCTAACAATAATCACACGATAAATAATAACCAGTCCTATGGCCGAAGACTATATTCACCATGCATTCACTAGCCAGGGGACTTCACCTCATGTGCGTAACTTCCCCTATGATAGCATTTAGATAGGTGTGTATATACAATTTATCATTCACAATTTGATCTCATATTAAAATATACATTACATTTTATCCGTATCCATAAGCGTTTAATGTCGTCATTATAAATCACAATGTTTAATTATCTCTAACAAAAATCTCCATGAATGTTATTCATTCCTCAAACCATAATGTATGATATTACTTCAACCCAATTATAGAAGTCCACATTGAATCACTATATTTCCCTTTAGGCTTTAACTAACTCATTTTATAAGAGAATCATTTATCTACGTCTAATTTAATTACTAAATTAATTCCCATCTAAGTCCCAACTCTCATTTCTAACTTAGGTTCTTAGATACCTTTCTACTAGACTCTAATACTCTAGTTTTGCTTCATTCAAGAAGGTTCCTAAGTACCTATCTTAAAAGAAAGAAGCTAGAAGAAACTGAGCATTTAAGGGTGAAAATAGGGGACCGGTCATGGGACCGCGGTAGATCGCGCCTCAAGGGTTTTGACTAGAAAGGAATGCAGAAAGCTCATTTTGGAAGGCCCGGTCGACCGGTCCTGGGACCGCGGTCGACCGCGCCTAGCAGACCCATAATTCTCACTTCTTCTACAAGGTTAAATCCAAAACCTAAACTCCTCATTATTACTCTTACTTCATTCTCAACAACTGAAAACACAACCACAACCTCTCTACACCACAACAAACTCTCATGACCAACGTAAATCATAAAAACAACAAGATCCAAGGGTTAAACATCAATATTTAACAAAACCTACTATTTGTTCTAATTCTCCAATTACACAACCATCACAATAAATTATTCACATTAAATCATATACTAGCAAGTAAGAAACTTGCCTTAAGCTGAAATCTCGGATTCCCGGGAGATAGATGCAAGATCAAACCTAATTTCTTCTTTTCTTCTTCTTTCTCTTCTTTTACCCAAATTCTCTTTCTCTCTCTTTCTCTCTAGGTTTAGGAACATATAAGAGGGATAAAAGGGTTGGAAGACTTAAATCATGCCTTAAGTATAAATTCCCATCTTTAAATGTTAATACATCATCAAAATGACTCGTAACTACATAATTACGTCACAACATGTTAAAAGTGCCTAAAACTCAAAAATACAATATGGCCCATATTTTTACTATCTCGACTATTTCGGGACTAACCGCGCCCTCTAAATCGGCATCCGAAATAATATAAATCATTTCAAGTTCCAACTTCATTTAAACCATAATTGTCATTTAAAGTACAACGACACCATGAATCGTAACATAGTGCTATTTACATTCACATGATAGTAAATATGCAAAATCTAGTAAATATTATCTTTTAATTCACTTATAACAATATTTACTCCATCATCTAATCTTTTATATAATTACCTCTCATGTCCAATTAATATAAAATAAATTGCTCCAAAAATAAGAGTTATTACATACTCCCCCCTTATAAGGGAATTTTGCCCTCAAAATTAGGCGTACCTTGCAAAAAGAGATGTGGATACTTTTCTCGCATATCGTCCTCACACTCCCACATTGACTCCTCGGCATTGTGATGTCCCCATTGGACCCGGACCAAAGGTACCACTCGAGATCTTAGCCTACGCTCCCCGTGATCTAAGATTGCAACTGGTTGTTACTCGTATGAAATATCGGGTTGCAATTAGATATCATCTAAAGGAATGTGCCAGTGAGCTCCTTCACACCTCTTGTAATTTTTCAAGGATGAAACATGAAACACATCATGAATTTGTTGTAAGTGTTTCGGTAAGGCAAGTTGATAAGTGACTGGGCATACCTTAGCAATAATGGGAAAAGGGCTTACGTAACGCGGTGCAAGCTTTCCTTTTTTCCCAAATCGCTTTATTCCCTTCATTGGCGATACTCGCACAAAAACTTGCTCTCCAACCTCTAAATCCACATGCCTTCTATTAGCATCGGCATAACTCTTTTGACGATCTTGAGCTATTCGAATGCAATTGCGAATAAGTTTAATCTTCGAAGAAGTATCCTGGATCATTTCAGGTCCAAGTGATTTATTATCCCCGACTTCCAACCAACAAGTAGGTGATCTACACGGTTGGACATACAATGCTTCATAGGGCGCCATCCCGATAGTGAATTGGTACGAATTATTATAAGCAAATTCGACCAAGGGAAGGTATTATTCCCAACCTCCTTTGAAATCAAGCACGCACATTCGGAGCATATCCTCCAACATTTGGTTGACTCTTTCCGTCTGCCCATCAGTTTGAGGGTGATAAGAGGTACTCAACTTCAATTCAGTTCCTATAGCTTCTTGGAAACTTCGCCAAAAATGGGAAACAAAAATTTTGTCTCGATCAGAGACTATATTAATGGGTACCCCATGGAGTCTAACAACCTCCGCAATAAATAACCGAGCGTAACGAGCAGTATTGTAGTCTGTACGTACCGGTAAGAAATGTGCCGACTTAATTAAGCGATCGACGATAACCCAAATGGAATCCTGACAACTTTGTGACATTGGCAACCCCGTGATAAAATCCATCGAGATGCTTTCCCACTTCCATACTGGTATTTCCAAGGGTTGTAACAATCCCGTCGGTCATTGATGATCTACCTTCATCAGTTAACAAGTGATACACTGGGAAACAAATTCATAAATGTCCCGTTTTATACACGTCCACCAATATTGACGGTGCATGTCTTGGTACATTTTGTCCCCGCCAGGATGTACTGTAAATTTGAACCCATGAGATTTTGTCATTACGGCCCGTCTCAAATCCCCTTCGTCAGGGACAACAACTCTCCCGTGGAAACGTAGCCCACCCTCAGAACTTACAGAGTAGGATTCTGCTCCCTCGGTTAATAATTAGCGTATGCGGTCCCGATAACTTTTGTCCCTTCCTTGAGCTTCCACAACCTGTGCCACTATAGTAGGCGTAATGGTCAACACCGACATAAACGCCCTAACAACAACATCCTCTTGGCTAAGTTCCTTCCATTTAGCGTTCCATATCGTGGCTAACTCCCCCTTGGGTTTCCGACTCTACGCATCCGCCACAACAATAGCCTTACCCGGGTGATAATGAATATCAAATTAGTAGTCCTTCACAAAATCTAACCATCGACGTTACCGCATATTCAAATCATTCTGTGAAAATAAATATTGCAATGATTCGTGGTCTGTGAAAAGACTAAATTTCTCCCCCAGGAGGTAATGTCTCAAAATCTTCAGGGCAAAAACCACGGCAGCAAGTTCCAAATCATGAACTGGATAAATCTTCTCATGGGGCTTCAGCTTGCGAGAAGCATAAGAAATATCCCGATGCTCTTGTTGTAGCACACATCCCAACCCTTGTAGGGATGCATCTGTAAAGACCAAATATTCCACCCTGGCCTCGGTAATGCAAGCACTGGAGCATAAGTCAACTTATCTTTCAGCTCATCAAAAGATAGCTGACAAGAATCATACCAAACAAACCTCACCCCCTTCCGAGTTAAATTTATCAAAGGGATAGCAATCTTAGAAAAGCCTTTGATAAATCTGTGGTAATATCAAGCCAAACCTAGAAAACTACGATTCTCGGTAGGTGTCATGGGCTGACCCCATTCCCTCACCGCAATAACTTTACTCGGGTCTACCAAAATACCTTCAACGGTAACAATGTGGCCCAAAAACTGAACTTCCTGAAGCCAAAAACCACACTTCTCAAACTTAGCATACAATTGATGATCCCTCAACGTTTGCAAGACCAACCACAAATGCTTAGCATGATCAGCTTCTGTTTGAGAATACACTAGGATGTCATCAATAAACACGATAACAAACTGGTCCAGGAAGTCTCGAAAAAGTCTATTCATAAGGTCCATAAACACTGCAGGAGCATTGGTTAGCCCGAAAGACATAATCAAAAATTCATATGACCCATATCTAGTTAGAAACGCAGTTTTGGACACATCCTATTCTCGTATCCGCGGTTGGTGATACCCAGTCCTCAAATCTATTTTAGAGAAGTACGACGCTTCCCTAAGTTGATCGAACAAATCATCAATCCAAGGTAGCTGGTATTGGTTCCTGATGGTAACTTTATTCAACTCCCGGTAATCAATACACAACCGGATAGAACCATCTCTTTTCTTCACAAACAATACAGGAGATCCCCACGACGACGTACTATGCCTAATAAACCCCTGTTCTAATAACTTCTGAATCTGATCTCTTAACTCCCTCATCTCAATAGGAGCCATACGGTACGGAGCTCTATCAATCGGTCGCGTTCCCGATGCTAAATCAATCACAAAATTAATCTCCCTACTTGGAGGTAAACCCGGTATTTCTCGAAAAACATCTTCGAAGTATCTAATAATCGGAATTGAATCTAAGGAAACTACTACATCCCGAGAAGTCTCCTCCGCCATACAATACAAATAAATGCTAAAACCTCCCCCAAAGCGAGGCATAGCCACTAAAAGCATCTCTTGCCCCGGAATGGCAAAAACTATACTCTTTACATAATAATCTACTATCGCACGGTACTTCACTAGCCAGTCCATACCCAGGATTACATTGTACCCGACCAGACCAAGGACGAGCAAATCGGCCTCAAAACACAAATTACCAAGATTTATTTCTACATATTTACAAACAAAGAAAATAAGTGAACCATCACCCCTAGAAGATTTCGACACTAGTGAAAGTACTTTCTGCAGATTTAATTAACTCCGTAGACTGAGAAAACTTCTAGAAATAAATGAGTGTGTCTCACCCGTATCAAACAACACACGACCCATATACCTATGAATGGGAAACTTACCCTCAATAGTAGGCGGCGCTGGAGGAAGCATAGCATCCTGTATGTGGTAAACACTCCCATACTGTAGTTGTCCCTGTTGTGGAAGGGCGACTGAATTAGGCACTGGTGGCATTAGTTGTGCCTGCTGATGCTGTGGAACTCTAGGAAACTGTCCCCCAATCAACTGCAAACATGCCTTCCTATAATGACCCGGCTCCCCACATTGAAAACAACGACCCACCATATTTTCCTGATTACGGCCTCTATTATTTCTGAATTACTCAAAGACTTGGCTCGGTTGGCCTCAACCCCCATTATTACCCTGACCTGCCTGCTGCTGTTGCTGGGCACCTTGAGCGTGCCTAAAATTACTGCCAACGAAATTAAATCCACCGAAATGTTATCTCTTAGACAAATCCCCTTGTTGGGTGTCCATTTCCTTTCGCTTACCTCCCGATAATTGGGATGAGGGTAGTGCTCCTTCGGCACCATTGCCTCCCGGTTTACTCGCTTGTCCCGCAATTGAAACTTTCTTAGTTCCTTTAACATGCAACCGATGATCTTGACAATGAAGCAACACAGCATTCATCACATCCCCGAAAGTTTATAAAGTTGGATTGCCCAGTAACTGTTGTCGTATCCTCCAATGAACTTTGATATTCTCCTCTCCTCCGAAGTTACCTCATCTGGCACAAAACTAGCCAAACGAGTGAATTCCTCCTCATACTCTACCACCGAACATTCACCATGAACTACATATTGAAGCTTTCTCCTCATCTCCCTTTGAACTGCGGGATAAAAATACTTTCGGTCAAACAAAACCCAAAAGTCAGTGATAGTCACAGTATCTCTTTGCTCTGGCGTGGTCATCGACTCCCACCAGTGTAGGGCTGCTCCAACTAGCTTAAAAGTAGTAAGGATTTACTTTCGTTCCTCACTAAAGTCTATCAAGCGAAGATGGCGTTGCATATCCTTTTTCCATTGGTTAGCTACTCTCACGTCGAAACCTCCCAGAAATTCCGGGGGATGACCCTTTAAGAAGGACTTTCTGACTCTTTCCCACAGAAAAGGTCCCGTAGGGACTTATACCTCCTGAGCCCGTGGCTGTTGGGGTTGGGGAAATTGCTGAACTACGATAGTCATCGCAGTATTGACCGCCTGGGCCACAATATTGGCTACCTTAGTGGCATTAATAGTTCCTTATTGTGGCGGTGGAGGACCTACATCATCTTCTACAACTCTATTTCTTCTCTCAAGGTGACCTCTCTTAGGCGGCATCTGAGACGAAGAAACAACTGAATTAGAATACTATTAAGAACAACTTATTTTTCAGAAGATCGTAAATATAGGCAAACAAAACAGTCCTAGCATTTAGGCTCTATATCAAAGAATGCTACTGTAAAACGTGATAAGTCCGCATAGATCCTAAAGACTCTAGAACCTGATGCTCTAATACCATCTGTGACACCCCGCTTATTAAAATAAGAGGTGGCCAGCCCGATACTCCAATAATAACAAGAATCATAGGTGGTCTAATCTTAGCATCACAGTAATACCATAAATATACGAGATAACCACCCTTTATTTTAGAAAACGGATTGTCAAAATTTATATAGTAAGTTAATGAAAAACATTTAAACAATCCTATTGAAAAGGAGGTGGATAGAGATAAAGACAAATAATAAATCGACAACTATATACAGCAAAATAACCGAATAAGCTGTCGATTAACAGACATATACAACTAGGTTACACCGAATAATAAAGTACAATAGCCTAAACATAATACAAGTACAAAACTTGGGCAATAGGACCGAATGTGCAATCGATCATAACTAGAATAAAAAACGATGGAAGCGTCTATGTCAAATATCCCATAACATCCGCAAGGTGTTACAGCTCCAGGACACTGGAATATAAAAGTCAATACGGGCATCCTTGCGGCGAAGCACCTGGGAGATTAATAGATTCATGCAAAACAAAGAGATATAAATGGGACATGGCCCGATTTGATATGATCACCATGTGAATAATATTCATGATAGTTATGGACTAGTTAATCATCAAGAATATGCTTGTTTCGTTCACCATAAATAATAATAAGGAATCTAATTACTCCATCTAGAAGCATGACCTAACGCAATATAATAACAATGATCACGATTCACTTATGCAGGTGAAAATTGATAATATAATACTTAATGAGGTTCCATTTCCTTTTATACACAATTCATTTCGCCGTTCCTTTTCTCATTAGGAAACGTATTCAAGCAATTTATTTCATAAAGTGTCGTATAATCAATAAGATTCCACTTTAATAAGAATAGTTATATTACACCACATATAATGATTCTAAGATCGTCCTTCCGAGTTTCCCCACTAGACGCTCCCCTAAATAGCTATCATCTTTCAGGGCCTATCACCAAGACAACCTGGGCATCCTACATCGCATGACGTCGGGAAGCGGCCATATACCTTCGACAGTGAGTCATAACCACACCCGAAATTACCTCACTTCGAACAATAATCACATAATAAATAATAATCGGTCCTATGGCCGAGGACTATATTCACCCTGCATTCACTAGCCAAGGGACTTCACCTCATGCGCGTAACTTCCCCTATGATAGTATTTAAAGAGGTGTGTATATACAACTTATCATTCACAATTTGATCTCATATTAAAATATACATTACATTTTATCCGGAGCCATAAGCGTTTAATGTCGTCATTATAAATCTCAATGTTTAATTATCTCTAACACAAATCTCCATGAATTATCATTCATTCCTCAACCCATAATGTATGATATTACTTCAACCCAATTGTAGAAGTCCACATTGAATCACTATATTTCCCTTTAGGCTTAAACTAACTCATTTTATTAGAGAATCATTTATCTACATCTAATTTAATTACTAAATTAATTCCCATCTAAGTCCCAACTCTCATTTCTAACTTAGGTTCTTATATATCTTTCTACTAGACTATAAGCATTTAAGGGTGAGAAACAGGGGACCGGTCGACTGGTAATGGGACCGCGGTCGATCGCGGTCGACCGCGCCTCAAGGGTTTTGCCTAGAAAGGAATGCAGAAAGCTCATTTTGGAAGGCACGATCGACCGGTCCAAGGACCGCGGTCGACCGCGCTTTGATTTTATACTTGCATACGAAAGCAATAGGCTTTCACCTGAAGAACCGGTCGACCAGTCCTGGGACCGTGGTCGACCGCGCCTAGCAGACCCACAATTCTCACTATAAGGTTAAATCCAAAACCTAAACTCCTCATTATTACTCTTACTTCATTCTCAACAACTAACAACACAACCACAACCTCTCTACACCACAACAAATACTTATGATCAACTTAAATCATAGAAACAACAAGATCCAAGGGTTAAACATCAATATTTAACAAAACCTCCTATTTGTTCTAATTCTTCAATTATACAACCATCATAACAAATTATTCACACTAAATCATGTACTAGCAAGTAAGAAACTTGCTTAAGCTAAAATCTCATATTCCCGGGAGATAGGTGCAAGATCAAACCCAATTTCTTCTTTTCTTCTTATTTCTCTTCTTTTCCCCAAATTCTCTTTCTCTCTAGGTTTAGGAACATATAAGAGGGATAAAAGGGTTGGAAGACTTAAATCGTGCCTTAAGTATAAATTCCCATCTTTAAATGTTAATACATCATCAAAATGACTCGTAACTACATAATTACGTCATAACCTGTTAAAAGTTCCCGAAACTCAAAAATACAATATGGCACATATTTTGACTATCTCGACTATTTCGGGACTAACCGCGCCCTCTAAATTGGCATCCGGAATAATATAAATCATTTCAAGTTCCAACTTCATTTAAACTATAATTGTCGTTTAAAGCACAACGACACCATGAATCGTAACATAATGTTATTTACATTCACATAACAGTAAATATGCAAAATCTAGTAAATATTATCTATTAATTCACTTAAAACAATATTTATTCCATTATCCAATATTTTATATAATTACCTCTTATGGCCAATTGATATAAAATAAATTGCTCCAAAAATAAGGGTTATTACAGCGATATGTATACAACTCTCATAATACTCACCAACATTATATCACATATCTAAACAATGCATTTTCCTTACACGATCTCTCACTGGGAAACATATACATTCAAATCACATATGATATGAATAGTCGCCGATTATATCCAACATTAAGGACACTATCTCAAAATCAAACGTATGTGTCAATTCCTATACATACACCATCCATCTCCGGATGCCCACCGATATATAATAATTATTATGTCTATAGGTACACCCAACTAATAGTCGGTGATCTATTTAATCCTTTCGAACTAAGATCTCGGTTAGTTTATTCAAGTGAATGCTTAATAAGATCGCGTTTTCGATTTAATCCCCAAATTCATTGTCACTAAGGATATTCAATCACTCTCTCATTGGTCTACCCGTAATATCTAAATAAGATCCTATCTCTAGAAGGAATCGACACAAAAGTCGACATAACAATCTCTCGCCATACCTTCACAACTTCCTCGAAAAGTCCTTACCCTTACATCCTATGTTAATTCACTTTTTAAACTCTAAATGGGACTCCCATCCTAATGGAATTTCCCACTATATTGACACGACAAACTCCAATATATATATATATATATATATATATGTTCCCAAACTATTTCGATACATCCCCACGATCATATCATACTAGAAACCCTCAATAAATCCCCAAAACATAACTCTTGCATCATATATAAAATTTCCAAATCGAGAAACCCAACCGAAATGGAGAAAAACTAACTCTAGGAAAAGTACTCAAAACTGCCATGTTTTCGAATCGGTTCGGCCCAGCGAATCGATTCGCCCCCTAATGCGAATCGATTCGGTCCAAAGGACCCGGGAGTTTGACTTTGGCCGAATCGATTTGTCTTGGGGTCCGAATCGATTCGGTCACTCAGACTTGGAAACCTGTAACTTTCCGAATCGATTCGGGAAGGGGGCATAATCGATTCGGCCTGTTCAGCAAGCCACGAATGGGCATTTTCTCTTCAAAACCTAAATTTCCCAAAAATTAAATCCCTCCTCTTCCAACCCTCAATCTTCAACCCAACATGTTTTCTAACATAAAAATCATTATATAAATCATCCCTACTCATAGTACAACCTCAAATTCATTTATAAACATTAAATGCAAGATTTAACCCACAAAATCAAGGTTTTGATATTTATACCCAAAATTCATATTTTTATCCACAATTCATGAAATCAAATACACATATGAATTATTTAGCAAGATTAAACACTTGCCTCGAAATTGTAGATGTTGAATCATCCTCGAGATTGCGAATTGGCTGGAAATCTCAAAGCTTTTTCCTCTCTCTTCTCCCTTCTTCTTTCCTTCTTATTATTCTCTCTCTCTTTCTCTCTCACAAATGAGATTGGCTTATTTCGTAAGCCTCATAAACCTTTAAATCCAAAATCCCAATCTTAAATGGTAATACACACTTTAAATGACTCGTTTACTCCAATTCGAGTCAAACTAAGTTAAAATATTTCGGAACTGAAATAAATCCCAAGGACAGTCATTTTAACTATCTCGACCCATCCGGAATCAACCGCGCACTCAGAATCGTCATCCGAAATACTTTATATTATCCTCAAATTTTGACCTCAATTGCAAAATTTTAAAATTCTCCAATTTAAATAAATTTTATTTCTCCCAAATAAATTAAATTTTTAGTCCCAAAAATCGCGGGGTATTATAGACTTCCCCCCTTACAAGAATTTCATCCTCGAAATTTAAGTTAAACCAAGAAATTCGAACCTCAACTAGTTCTCACATCGCCTACCCTCAAAATTTATATTCCTCTTTCTCCCACTTCTCTTGCCGAATTACTTCACTTAGAAATCGAATTAGTTAACTAGGGCGCATATACACCCTGTACCCAAGCCTAATTACACAAACATACGCGGCTCCCCTTGCCATAACCCATAATATAACTCTTAAAAAATTAATCTGCAATAGCGTACTAAGTTTGTAAAAATTTGAAATTTCCATTGATTGAACTCTTCTCAATTCCCGACATTCGCTACTTTCATGCGGGGGAGGTCTCGCAAGCAAAATCCAAACAAGGAACCCTCCCAATAAACTATTGTGTAGCTCGATCGGGAATTGAGATCAGTTGAATCAGGACTAAGGTTTTATAAAGATTTTCAAACTATAGATGTTTCCCGAACGCCTATAAAACATTATAATATAAATTAATATTTTTTTGTGTATTTCAACACACCAAATCAAACACCTTATGTTCAAAACACAAGGCATCCACAATTATAATACTCTTACTAAAACCTAGTTCTCAAAACTAACACAGCCATGAGCTAAATTCCTCACTCAAATAAGAATACTGCTAAACCCTAAGTTTTCAAAAAAAAAATCAAAATCCTTTACATCGCATCCAAGCATCGCCATTAAATAGTCCCTTGCACAAACGGAATAATATACTCACGCGCATCTAGCCTAAAAATCAAATGATAGCCTTATCGTTACCACGAAACATGTTTCAACAGTTCGCACTCCCGAAGATAGATAATTCATAAATCTCCGCTAGCACATCTCGAAACAATCTATTCTCTCGAAGGATACCGTCCCCGTGTCATATCTACTCCCTCCTCCCTCCTCCCTCCTCCCTCCAAGGAAATCTTATGCACAATATGGTTATAACAACTAACCACTCACTAAACCTTACATGGGGCGCTCCCAATTCCGGTCAAAACACGACCTAAACACAAAGGAGAATAATTTATCTTATACCTCCATAATCCAATTACCTTATTTCATCAATGGGTCCCATTCAAAGTTTTCTTGCCCAAACGAGCTTAGGAACTGTTATTGGAATTTCACGTCCAAGACCTCCTCAAAAGTTGTCATCTACATCTTCTAAGACAATTCCTGCTCTTCTGGTCTAGTTCTCGTCTCCCAAAAATTTCTTCCTGACCATCCTGAGGGACAAAACAATGTTATGGCCCTCGATAGACTTGCCTAAAACCCAGTAGCGGCGATGATCTTTCTCCGCTGGCATCATCTCCTCCAGTTCTACTTGATGAACTCGAGTCCCCAAATTTCTTACTCCCTTAAATGAAGACGATACTCCTGACAGTTTAACATTTCCATGTTCATCACATCGGTAAAAGTCAGAAAATCGGGTTACCTCACAAATGCTATCGAATTTACCTGTCTCATCCTCTTAAGGACTTCACTATTCACTCCTCTTCCATATATATATACCTCATCGTGCACAAAATTCGATACTCGAGTAAATTCTTCTTCGTACTCAACTACCGTTCGATCAACTTAAGTCACTTCTAGTAATCTCTTTCTCATTTCCGTCTAAACTGCAGAAGGAAAAGACCTCTAGTCAACGTGTACCTAAAAATTGAATATGAGCTTTACATCTCCATCTACTCCGACATGGTGACTAACTCCCACTGTTGGGGAGATTCACCCAAGAGTTTAAAGACGGCAAGAACTCATTTTGGCACCTCTCTACATTCCACCATCCTAAGGTGCCTTGTATGTCCTTCTTCAACTGACATACAACAATTGCATCAGCTGCCCTCCCTCAAACTCTTTGGAGGTTGTCCTTTCTATAAAGGCTTCTCGTACTCTTTCCCACGTAGGTGGTTCTGAGCTATCAAAACTGCCAGATGAAGTGCCATCGCAGCAATGGCAACATCAACATCAACGGCTTGTGCCACGAAAATTGCAACTTCGGCTAGAGTCACAATTCCTATAGGCATTTGGGGTTCCACATTCTCAGCCCCCTCTATTTTTCCTGCCTGGACGACTTCCTCTCGGCGACGTCTGAGACGAAAGCAACTATATCAGAACGTCATTGAAGTGACTACACATCGCAGAAGAAAATATAGGCGTAGTGAATACAAAATTCCTAATGATAGGGCTCTACATCAAGAACTCTAACGAAAGAATGCACAAAACCTACACAGATCCTAAAGACACCAGAACCTGATGCTTTGATACCACCTGTGACACCCCGCTTAAAACAATAATGTGTGGCCAGCCCTATACTAAATTAAAAAAGGAATCTCAAGTGGATCACTCTTAGCATCTACTGTCGATACTAAAAATAAAACTGCTAGCTACCCAAAACCATAATAAGCGGATGCCAAAATATTAAAAACATACAATGAATATCATGTCAACAATAAAATAACTAATAAGTAAGATAAAATGCACTCACGTACAACTAAAAAAATGATTTACTCATATAAAATGTAACAGGTACAATAAAAGAAATATACCCGAATATGCTGTCGGGTACAACATTCCAGAGGAGAGAAGTATAAAAATGTTAAAAGTACCTCTTGGGTATAAACCTGATACACCAAAATGAATCCTATCTAGATTTTCAAATGGTAGGAGGCGACTATAACAAAATCCCGCAACAGTCCGCATCTTCTACGGCTCCCAAGATACTGGATATAATAGCATCATCGGTATCCTTGAGGTGGGACACCTGTTGTAAACAATATATATGTATAGCAAGAGGGGAAAAATAAACGGGTCAGAGCCCGAGGTGTAAAAACATTTATAGTATATGTATAATATGCATAATAATTAATAAATGCTCAATTTCATAAATAAAGTGGAGTCACACTCTCGTGGAACCCCCAAACTCACCCCTCAACTAAAGCGCGCACCTAAACGTATGCACATGAACCTAAGTTTATCTACCCTACATCTTACAAGGATAACCCAAAAATTCTCTCATCCTATCATACCCTAAGTTTATACCTAAACGTGTATATATATATATATATATCATATAAGCACACACATGTACCTTACTAGAGTCCATTTTATTCTAATTATAACTTAAACAAGTCCCTTACAACAGAATAGGCACACATTAACTTCCTATTCTTATAAAACATTCAAATACACATCAACGCACACCCGAGTACTATGGACAAAACTTCTCCCCACTCCCAACATTGCGCTACGTTTCATACGTGGGACGTCTCGCGAAGCGAAATCCAAATAAGGAACCCCCTCGATACACTACTTCTTGACAATGTTGATCGTCGGGATCCATTATGCCCTCAACACACACATCCTATATCTTCAGCTACTTATATTGAGTACCATATCTAGTACCCAAGAAATACCTCTATTTAAATCGTTGGGGTTCGATATATCAGCAATTGTCTCTATGTACGATCGTTCGACCCTAATAAGCTAGTACACCAAAATCACACAAGATGTACATCTTAGAAAGCTCATAACACCTTCACCTATAGGATATATATATATATATATATATATATATATACTCTAAACATATAATACAATCATTCAATCCTATAACCATGTATACATACCACACATAATGCACACTTTACAATACACATAACATATACGGTTATAGGATACAAATATACAGCACAATGTTGTCATCTTCGAGGAATTACTCACTTTATTCCGGGTTACCATACACCGGACTATTATCACACCGCCATGGTAATAAAATAAAACCCAACGTTTGGGAACTGGTCATAGTTCCTAACCGGAATGAGAACGAATCATACCCAAGACTTCTCACCTCCAAATCAAATCACACAAATAATAATGGACGACTATGACCTGGGGACTATACGCACCCTGCTCCTCAATCCAGGGGCCTCGCCCATATTGCGGAACCTCCCATGATAGCATGTGCCGGGTATGCTCACACAATAAGTACATATATATCATTCACGCTACATATATATATATATATATACACACACGCAATCACATTATATGTATAAATCATCATACAAGAAATATACATTCGCGCCATATAACCACACATTTATATATATACGTACTATCTTCGATCCTTATTTATAAAGGAAAAGAATCTGGCGATATGTATACAACTCTCATAATACTCACCATCGTTATATCGAATATCTAACAATGCATTTTCCTTACACGATCTCTCACTGGGAACGTATACATTCAAATTACCTATGATATGAATACTCTCCGATTATATCCAACATTAAGGACACTATCTCAAAATTAAACGTATGTGTCAATCCCCATACACACACCATCCATCTCCGGATGCCCCCCGATATATAATAATTATTCTGTCTATAGGTACACCCAACTAATAGTCGGTGATCTATTTAATCCTTTCGAACTAAGATCTCGATTCGTTTATTCAAGTGAACCCTTAATAAGACAGCGTTTTCTATTTAATCCCCAAATTCATCATCACTAAGGATATTCGACCTCTCTCTCATTGGTCTACCCGTAATATCTAAATAAAATCCTATCACTAGAAGGAATCGGCACAAAAGTCGGCATAACAATCTCTCGCCATACCTTCACAACTTCCTCGAAAAGTCCTTACCCTTACATCCTACGTTAACTCACTTTTTAAACTCTAAATGGGACTCCCATCCCTAATGGAATTTTCCAGTATATCGATACGACAAACTCCAATACATATATATATGTTCCCAAACTATTTCGATACGTCCCCACGATCATATCGTATTAGAAACCCTCAATAAATCCCCAAAACGTAACTCTCGCTTCATATATAAAAGTTTCAAATCGAGAAACCCAACCGAAATGGAGAAAAACTCACTCTAGGAAAAGTACTCAAAACTGCCCTATTTCCGAATCGATTCTGCCCAGTGAATCGATTCTCCCCCTAATGCGAATCATTTCAGTCCAAAGGACCTGGGAGTCTGACTTAGGCCGAATTGATTTGGCTTGGGGTCCGAATCGATTTGGTCACTCGGACGTGGAAACCTACAACTTTTCGAATCGATTCGGTAAGGGAGCCGAATCGATTCGGTCTGTTCAGCAAGCCACGAAATGGGTAGTTTCTCTTCAAAACCTGAATTTCCTCAAAATCAAATCCCTCATCTTCCAACCCTCAATCTTTAACCCCAACATGTTTTCTAACATAAAAATCATTATATAAATCGTCCCTACTCATAGTACAATCTCAAATTCATTTATAAACATCAAATGCAAGATTTAACCCACAAAATTAAGGTTTTGATATTTATACCTTAAATTCATATTTTTATCCACAATTCATGAAATCAAATACACATATGATTTATTTAGCAAGATTAAACACTTGCCTCAAAATTGTAGAGGTTGAATCATCCTCGAGATCGCGTATTGGCTGGAAATCTCCAAGCTTTCTCCTCTCTCTTCTCCCTTCTTCTTTTCTTCTTCTCTCTCTCTCTCTCTTTCTCACAAATGAGATTGGATTATTTCGTAAGCCTCCTGAACCTTTAAATCCAAAATAATAGTTATCAAGCAAGTATTCAAATGGCTCCGTATGAGGCACTCTATGGTAGAAGGTGTCGTTCCCCTACATGTTGGGTAGAAGTTGAGGAAAGAAAATTATTGGGACCAGAATTGATTCAGATCACAACAGAGAAGGTGAAATTAATACAAGACCGACTTCGAACCGCTCAAAGCCGTCAAAAGAGTTATGTTGACAATCGACACCGACAGTTAGAATTCCAAAGAGGAGATTGTGTGTTCTTGCGAGTATCGCCTACAAAGGGAGTAATACGATTTGGGAAGAAAGGGAAATTGAGCCCAAGATACATAGGACCTTTTGAAATCCTTGAAAGGATAGGAGCTGTTGCGTATAAAATAGCCTTACCACCGGAACTCTCTAGTGTACATAATGTGTTTCACGTATCAATGATAAAGAAATACGTCCCAGATCCAAAACATATCTTAAGTCATGAGCCTCTTCAAGTTAGAGAAGATTTGTCGTACATTGAGCATCCAGCGGAAATTTTTGATCATAAAGATCAAATATTACGAACCAAGGTTATTCCACTAGTTAAAGTATTATGGAGGAATCATTATGTTGAAGAAGCAACGTGGGAGCGGGAAGATGAGATAAAGGAGCGATATCCACACCTTTTTGGAAATTAATGTAAGTAAAGTTTGGGGACCAAACTTTTTATAAGGAGGGTAGGATGTAATGACCCTATTTTCTTATGCCAATATATAATTGTCTTCTTTTAATTTCATCATACTTACTATCTAATAATGATATATTATTACATATATGATATTCCGAGTTCTTAATATGACAAATCCCGTTTTTAAATTTGAAGAATCAATGGTAAAATGGGTCAGATTGAGATTTTATGGCACATCCTAAGCTAAGTGATAAGTTTTGGGGTAGAAAATATAATTTATGAAACTTTAGGGACTTGGTTTTAATAAAGAAAGTTTCAGGGACCAAAATGAAAAATAAAAAGGGGCCTTTTCGTAAATAAAATATTTGCAGGGACCTAAAAGAAATATTGAAAATATATGGTGTGAAATTACCAAAATGCCCTTCAGGTCCGAAATGACCCTTATACCCTTAATACCTATCCTCGACACCTCGTGCTCGGTTTTTGAACATATCCACTGCACACGTGTCACCTCTATAGGAAAGGATAAAACTCATGTAAATCCTCTAGAAAAAGGAAAAAAACACGTGTCGCCGTTTGGTAAACCAAGACTGCAAGGCTGATCCGTTGCACGACACGTGAACGACGACTCACCAAAGTGAAACCTTATCACCTAGACACGTGTCAACACCTAAACATCTTTGGAAAACTATAAATAGGGCCTTTGGGGATCATTTGAAACTCACACCGATTCCTTGAGAATTATAGAAATAGTGAGAGAAAGTGTGAGAAAGTTTAAGAAGAAGCTCTTAGGGATATTCATCTTAAGGTAATCTTAATGTTATAATGCATCTTTATAGTTTTAATTTATTGTTTTATAGCTTTACTTAGTAGTTATGCTGGTAAAATACAATAAAGAATTCACTAATCAAAACTTAAAATTTAGAACAAATCCAAGTTGATTTTATAAACTTGTTTGAAATTATACGCTTTTAAAAATGATTCTTTTTAAAGAAATTAGTCATTATTATGGAATCCGATTTAAGTAATTCCAAAGTCAGGCCCGGTGAAGTTCTGTCTAGATGAGATGGTATTTAAGTGGTGCCCCTGTGACCCTCCATCTCTACTGGGAACCGACTGATGAGGAAAGATTATGAATTGAATTCTTCAATTACGATCAATGAGTTTTAAAAGTTAACAAATAAAGATTCAGTAATCCCTTAAAAGAGGAAGTTATTACTAAAGTATAGTGTAAACTGGACCTTAGAACGTGTACTTAAATCTTTATCAGATTAACGTGTGATCGAAGACTCAATACCAGTAAATTTGACCTCCATTTTGGG
Organism: Sambucus nigra; assembly: GCA_949130495.1. Classification (NCBI taxonomy): domain Eukaryota; kingdom Viridiplantae; phylum Streptophyta; class Magnoliopsida; order Dipsacales; family Adoxaceae; genus Sambucus; species Sambucus nigra. Next base: position 172,746,334 of record OX422222.1, on the reverse strand, counting down.
TGAGTACTCTGACATTCCTTGTGTATTTTGATTATATGATATTATGCAAACAATATATATTTTGTGAACTGCTTTTATTCTCAAAATGCATGTGATACCGATGATTGATTCATTTGTGATATGTTTATATTTGTCCATATAAACATACTGAATATTGAAAAGGATATTGAATATTGAAAATCTGATTCGGCCTAAGGGACCTCTTTACTGATTGACCTTCCCAGCTGGGTTATCGCTGGTGTGCCCTAAATAAGGCGTTGTGACGAACTAGTTCGATTGACCCTCAACTACCGGGGTATAATACGATAGAAGAATACGGTATTAGAGTGTACTTGGCCATTAAAATGATATGATTGAAAGAAAAAGATATCACATTTGATTTGTTGCATTATTCTTATTCTGAGCTATCCAATTGTGATATATATAATTTCATTTCAAAATTATATCTATTTACTGCAAGTTCCTCTCCATATATGTATATGCCTTCTCTTTTGACTTGAATAGGTATCTATTTTCTGAAAACCCTGGAATGTCTGGAGATTGAACCTTATTCGGCTTTTAGCTGATGTTGTATAAATAAACATTTTTCAGGAAACGTTTAGGCTCACGGACGGAACGAAAATGGACTATATTGAAGATTTAGCTTTTAGAGCTCTTTTTGTAAAATGTTTATTTAGAGCATGTCTGGCTCTCTTGTAATAAGGTTTAAAAAAAATTCTTAAGTTGTAACTCGTTATTACTTTTAATATATATGAAGTTTCCTTTAGAAAGCTCTGATGACGTAATTCCTTTACTTTCAGTATTTTACGATTCATAACCATGTGATAATATATCCGTTGCATTTATTTAAGGAAACAATTAAATCAGAATATTTGTTGCCTTGGTGGCATGTCAAGACACTCGTTCCCTAATACTATTTTGGGTCGGGGTCATGATAGAGGTGGTATCAGAGCATAGGTTATGAACCCGTAGACTACTGAACATAAGTTTCGAACGTTATCGATTTTAAGTCTCCATACATAGGTTATAGGATTAAATATCCGACTTATGTGATAACCCTCCATATTTCTTATAGTCTATATATAATTATTTATATATCATTGTTCTTCTAAAATGCAATCTTGGGCTAGTATAATACATCTTACGTTTGGCCATGACTGTAGAAAATGACCAAGGCAAGATCAACTCCAAGGACAAGTGGTTCGAGTATGGAAGGGCTGGAAGGTGCATACAAGGCAATTGAAAGTCTAGCAAGAATTGTGGAGCGTCAGGTGAATAATGGATCACCAAGGAATCTTGAACTAAGTAGTTGTACTATTGAACAGTTCAAGAAATTGAATCCTCCACCTTTTAAAGGGACTCCTAACCCCACTGAAGCAGAAAATTGGGTGATGCAAATGGAAAATATGTTCGATGTTCTTAAGTGTACCGATGAACAACGGGTTTTATTTAGAACATTTATGTTAGAAGGTGAAGCCGAACATTGGTGGAGAATGACTAAGAGAATGCATGGGGAAAGGAATAATCCCATAGGTTGGAATGACTTCTTAGTGATCTTCTACGAGAAATACTTTCTCGAAACGGTGCAAGACCAAAAAGCAGCTGACTTCATGGGTCTGGTTCAAGGAAATATGACGGTTAGTCAATATGAGGCAAAGTTTACTGAGTTGTCCCGTTTCGCACCTCATGTTATGATAATCGATGTTTTAAGAGCCAAGAAGTTTGAACGTGGGTTAAGGTTGAATATTCGTAGACGAATTTCCATCCTAAAGTTGACAGCATATAATGACGTGGTGGCTAGGGCAACAATAGCTGAGAAGGATAGTGAAGAATATAATCAGGTTAGAGAGGGGAAGAGGAAGTTTGGAGAACAAAGAGGAAGGAACCCCAATAACAAACCCTTTAGGACTATACCTAATATAGGGCAACCTTTAGTAAACAAAACCTCTAATGTTGATAAATGCCAACGTTGTGGTAATATTCATAGAGGGCGTCCGTGTTACCTGGAGACGGGGAGTTGCTTTGGGTGTGGCCAAAAGGGCCATAAAATGCGAGATTGTCCTAACAAAGGGAAGGCGGCAACAAAGACTTCTAATGACAATAAGGATCAGGGCAGACAAGGTAAAGTCTTTAATCTTTCTGATGCAAAGGCTTCTAATGCAGTAGTGTCAGGTACACTTTCTATATGTGCACAACCTTTTCAAGTTTTAATTGATACTGGTTCTACCCATTCATTTGTGTCTGTGCGTTTTGTTAATCGCTTTCCTAATATTCCTTAATCCTTGAATCATATCATACACGTTTCTACTCCTTCGGGTGAGTTATTGACGGGAACATTAGTATATAAGTCTTGCCCTATAAATGTCAGTAGTCATAAACTATACGCTGATTTGATAGTTTTAGACATAAGAGATTTTGAAGTCATTTTGGGGATGGATTGGTTAGCATCATATCATGCTAGGGTGGATTGTTTTGAGAAGAGAGTTATTTTCCAAATTCCTAACCAACCAGAATTCAGTTTTGAAGGAACTAGCATCTTATCTCCCATGCGTATTATCTCTGCAATGCAAGCTTGTAGTTTTCTTAAGAAAGGATGTCAAGGATTCCTTGCCAGTGTTATTGATTTACAAACAAAAGAGCCTAGTTTAGAAGATATCCCTATAGCTAGGCTTTTTTCAGATGTTTTTCCAGATGATTTGCCCAGTCTACCTCCTAGTAGAGAAGTAGAATTTACCATTGACCTTGTTCCTGGAACCACACCAATCTCAAAACCACCTTATCGCATGGCACCTTTAGAGTTAAGGGAATTAAAAGTTCAATTACAAGATCTATTAGACAAGGGTTTTATTAGACCTAGTATATCCCCTTGGGGTGCTCCAGTGTTATTTGTTAAAAAGAAGGATGGAACGATGAGGTTATGTATAGATTATCGTGAACTAAATAAGGTGACCATTAAGAATAAATATCCCTTACCTCGTATAGATGATTTGTTTGACCAACTGCAAGGTGCACAAGTATTTTCGAAGATTGACCTTAGGTCAGGCTATCACCAATTGAAGATTAAGGAAGAGGATATTTCGAAATCAGCTTTTCGTACTAGATATGGTCACTATGAATTTCTTGTGATGCCATTTGGATTAACTAATGCACCAGCCGCTTTTATGGATATGATGAATAGAGTGTTTAGGAAATATCTGGATCGGTGTGTGGTTGTTTTCATTGATGACATCCTTATTTATTCCAAAGGTATTGAAGAACACAAGAAGCATTTGGAGATAGTATTACAAATCCTTAGGAAAGAGAAATTATATGCAAAATTAAAGAAGTGTGAATTTTGGTTGCCTAGTGTTTCTTTTCTAGGACATGTCATATCCAAGGAGGGACTGTCGGTTGATCCTCAAAAGATCGAGGCTATACTAGATTGGCCAAGACCAACTAATGTAACGGAGATTCATAGTTTCCTAGGATTAGCAGGTTATTATCGAAGATTTGTTGAAGGATTTTCTAGTATTGTCAAACCTCTGTCTAGGTTAACACAAAAGACGGTGAAATATGAATGGTCTGAGGAAGTTGAGAATAGTTTTCGAGAACTTAAGAATCGACTAGTAACTGCCCCAATTTTGACTATTCCTTCCGGTACAGGAGAATTTGTGATTTATAGTGATGCTTCTAAAAATGGTTTGGGAAAATGCCTTTTTGTCAGTCCTGGAATGTCATTTGAAGTTTCATTGGATGTCGTTCGAACGAGATTGGGTATATCGTTAGAACGAGTTTCCCACAATTGAACGAGAAGCAATGCCTTTTGGCAGGCTCTAGATTAGGTTCGAAGTTTTGTTGAAAACCTGTTCAAACGAAAAAGGATACACCATTCGAATGAGGTACCAGATCGTTCATACAAGCGCACGAGTTTTTTCAAAAAAACATATCTTTGCAAATCTCTAATGCCTATCTTTTTACAACCATTTTCCCTATAAATAGATATACGGGATTAGAGCATAAGACAACTCATTTTAGCCCATTAAAAAGCCTTTTTAGAGTTCCTTTGGTGATTTAACACTACCAAATTTTCATCCAAACCCCTTAAATAGCTAGGGATCAATTTAACAAATCAAGAAGAACACAATCCATGTTCAAGTACCATTGTAAAGTTCATCTCCGCTGCTAATTTATTGAACCGAGGCCCTACCGCTGAAGAAGAAAGTTGACCAAGGAAAGACTGCTTCCTCTGGATGATGTTGTATTGTGTCGTATCTGTAGAAGAATTGAAGAACTGCGCATTAAACTTAGTAATCTAAGTAGTTTGTAAGTCGTCTAGTGCTTGTTAATTATGATACAGTGTTGAAAAATAAAGATTTTGCTCGAAAGGGATTTTTCTTGAGTTTTCTTCTTCTGCTTGTTTAGTTTGGTATTTGGCTTCATACCTCATATTGCATGCACGCTAAATTAAATCAAGATAAAAAATGATAAAAAATGAATTTTTGTGTGTTTGACCTAAGATACGAATAAATCCATAAAATTTGCATTCTCAAATTTGTATCAGAGCAAGTTGTACTAAAATATCTTGTAATACTATTTTTTTAGGATAACAATTTTCTAAAATTGGTATCAAAGCTGATTACTCTAAGTTTTTGTGTAATCATTTAAAATTTAGATTTTATGGATAATTTGTATAATAGGCTGCCTATTTCGATGGGTCGAATTATGCGTACTGAAAAGCTAAGATGAGGTTTGAATTAAAATTTATTTATTAAAAAATATGTATTGTTTGTAAAAGAGGGTGGACACCATCCACAGTGACAAATGGTGGTGTCATGGGTGCAAAATATGTCGCTGTCTGGAGACAAGATCAATTTAAGTGGAGTAATTTTAACTCATGCGATTTAAGTGCCATTTATGGAGTCGTCACTCCAGGCGACTTCTGCCTCATCATGACATGCACCACGTCTAAGGAGGTGTGGCATATCCTCTAACTCACTCGTGAGGGTACCAACCTTGTGAAAGCTTCTAAGCTTCAAAACCTCACCACAAAGTTTGAGACTATTACCATTCTATATTCTTAGCCTTTTGATGAGTTTTATGCATGTTTATCGGACATAGTTAATGGGTGAGAGAATTCCTGAGACGCGCGTAGTTAAAAATATTTTGAGATCACTTCCAACCCGTTTTATCCCTAAAGTCAATGTCCTAAATTCGTAGGTTAGGAGAACAAGGAAATGTCGATTGCTTTGAAAGATCCGTCCAAAAAGAAGAAAGAAAAAGTTTGTGATTATGAGTCTGGATCTGATTTTGAGCTTGATGATTTAGCCCTTTTTGCAAAAAAAAAATCAAACAAATTCTCAAATATAACAAAGAAAATTCTTCCAAAGAAAATATTTTTTAGAAAAATAAAAATGGGAATGAGAGCAAGAATATTTATGAGAAAGATGAGGTGAGATGTTATGAGTGTGAGGGCAAGGGACACAAAACCCACGAGTGTGCCATTAGGCTGAAGAGACACGGCAAAGGTAAAGTTGCACACAAAGCCACACTTAGCGATAGCGACGTCGAGTCGGTGGATTCCGGGAACAAATCATTGCATGAGCCTAATTTATGTGCGTTCATAGGACTCACGTGAGTACTTCTAGTTTGTCCCACGTCCACGAGGACATTTCTAAAGGTGAAAGCCTCGATAATATTTTGAATCATTCTGGAGAGAGTGAGAGTAAGGAAGGAAATTTGAGTGAGGGAGAAGGTGGACTCTATAAATGCCTTTTATGAACTTTACAACGAGACTTTAAAAACGAAAAAGTTTAATAAATATCTATCTCTTAGGGTGTGTGATTTAGAGAAGGAGGTGAAAGTTTTGAGAGAGTGTGAGGCGTCGGTGAGTCAACTCGATAAGGTGAAAGTTTCTTTGTGTGATTTACTAATTATTATCGGTAGGGAGAAGACTGATTTTACCAACACTATGGCTAGTCTTACGAGAAATCTTTTATCTTCATTGGAGACTCGTGAGAAACTTAAGGCCAGTGCATCCCAACTCGAGATTGATCTCGAATGTGCCCAGAAGGTCAAGGTCACTTTAGTGGACACATCTAAGAATGTTGATGGTGCATCCACTTCGAAAGTCAGACCCGAACCGATTCTTGAGTTTTTGATAGATCCTTATGGGCTTTGACCTAACCTAAGGAGAGCTCGTCCTAGGCATTTTTCCGAGGTATACCCATGCCCGTTTATGTTTGTTCCCATTGCAAATGAAGATATCTCCTTAGAGATTTTTTTTAAGCTAGGAAGAGTTTCTCACACACGTGTCTACTTGTATGCTCCCATACGAGTTCCTACACATGTTCCTGCACGCACTCCTACAAACATTGCTCCACATGCTATAGCACATCACCATAGATATTTTGAGAGTTTTTTAGAGCAAGTAGAGTATTTAGTCAATACTTCATGATGTTTGATGGAGTAATTTCATAGGATGTCTTCTCCTTTTGAGAACTCCTCTGGACCTAAAGATTGAGGAGGAGACTTGTTCCTAAAATAGGGTGATTATCACGTTCATATCTTATATCCCTATTATTAGATTGTATCATCATTGTATTTATATGTTTTTCTTTTTGATATATTTTGAAAATTTAAAAAAAAATAGTTTTAAAAAAAGTTTGAAAAATTGAAAAAGATTTTATTTTGATAAATTTTAGAAAAATGACAAAAAGATTTTTGTACTTTTATTTTTTTCCATATATGGATGAACATTTAAGATATTCGGATCACCCCTACATTCCATCTATTCACATGACTTTCTCACAGTGCTTTTAGACATGGCTTTGTTTCGTTAGTGTGCTTAATAATGTGTGGATAACATTTCGTTGATCATTAATGATTACTTTCAAAATGTTAGACTCTTTGTCACCTTTATTTCATACATGTACTGACGTTTTGAACATTGTACCAGCTTATCATGTCTCAAATACTATGATCTCATCTCAATCATGCTTAATAACGAACTAAATATAAAAGGAGATAAGTTATACTTGTAAGAACCATTAAAGAATTTCATTTCTCGAAAAATATTGATATGTTAAGCAATAGGAAGGAGCTACAAAAGAGCAAAATTCTCTTTGCATTAAAAGCCACCACTTGTACAAAGAGCATAAAAAGATTAACGGCACACACACATAGAAGTGCCAAGTCCATTTATTTTATATTTATTGATGTTTCACTACATATGAGCATTAAAATTTCTTCAAAATATTTGAAAGTGAATTCTAATCTACGTGAGATTTTGAGGGAGTTATAGAGTAAAAGATCAATGGGTCTGGACAACGGACTCGCTTGAAAAACATTAAATAGTTTGGCCTTATCGTTTTGAGAATCATTAAAATTCATGTCATATTGCATAAGTCGTGTAAATTTCATTTAAGTTCAACATTTTTCACCTAAGGTAGATATTGATTTCTTTCTTTAAATGTGTCTCATGACTTCATGTGCCTGTGTTATGAATGCTTATGTTGATTTGCCTATGGAAAATGCTCACAAAATTTCATTTAATTTTCATGATTTGAATATTTTAGTGTTATTCCATGGTGACTATGTATTTTGGTGTACCTATATGTACTTTTTATACCTTATTCTTAAAAAAAATGAAAAACTTCAAAAATAGTTTTTGATAGGGGGAGAACACATTATGCCTTTTGGATTATCATTACATGTGCTTTATTGATGATCTTCCTGATGATATAATTACTTCTTCATGTGATGCTTATTATTCATGTTTGAGTTCTACTCCTTTGTCTATTACAGACAAAAAAGAGGAGAAAAATTGAGGGGGGTCTATTTATTTTTATTTAAAACTCGTACGCATCACGGTATTTTATTTGTCTCATGAGTGTAGATCATTCCACCTTGATGATGATTTCTTGGACTGTGCAAGATGAATACTAATTCACGATATGGTATCACCCATGGAAGGCCAATGTAGCGGCAAATTCTTTGAGTAAACAATTGACGGGCGACTTATCTACACTTCAGTAGACTAGTGTAGGATCCGTTCAGGTGATTGACGACCTGGTCGATGCGTTTATAGGGGTGCTCAGCGTGATTCCTAGTATCCTTGTATGGGTAGTTCGAGCACATGCATATGATGTGATGTGCAAGGAGAAAGTGGCCCAACTTTGGGCCACTGGTGTACCTATTTACACCATCGGTTCAAATGGTGGATTACAGTATAAGGGGAGGTTAGTCGTGGCTTTAGATGAGGAGTTGTGTAGGACCGTCATACAGGAGGTCCATGGATCGTAGTTTTTAGTGCATCCTGGTGGGGATAAGATGTATCAGGACATGAGAATACAATATTGGTGGATCGGGATGAAGTAGGACATTGCTATGATTATGTCTCAGTGCAGCACATGTCAGATGGTGGAGGTGGATCACCAGTGATCGTCAAGAAAACTTCGGCCCTTACCAAGTCCTAAATGGATGTGGGACAACATTTATATGCGCTATATCGTCAGGTTGCCTTTGACTCACAGGCAACATGACTCTATTTGGGTTATAGTGGACCATTTGACGAAGGTTACACATTTTTTGCCCATTCGCACGGACTTCACGATAGAGTCATATGAACATTTATATGTGGTTGAGATTGTTCGATTGCATAGGGTACCTTTGTCGAGTATATTAGATAGAGATCCAACTTTTATATCTTGATTTTAGGGTAGTTTCTAGGATTTTGTGGGGACTAGGTTGCACTTGAGTGCATCATATACCATCCTTGGACAAATTATTAGACGATACGAATGAACTAGATTTTGGAGGATATGCTTTGAGAGTCTGTGTTAGACTTCAGGGGTAGTTGGGAGGCGCACTTACCTTTAGTTGAGTTCACCTACATCAACATTTATCATAAATTTATCAGTATAGCATCATATGAGGCGTTGTATGGGCAAATATATAGATCACTATGTGTTGGTTAGACCCTAGCGAGAGTAGCCTACTAGGAAACGAGTTCATTTAGGAGACTACAAAGAAGATCAAAATGATTCTACAAGGAATCAAAACAGCTCGGAGTAGACAAAAGAGTTATGCTAACTTGGAGAGAAATGACATTGAATTTCCAGTGGGAGACCGAGTACTTCTCTAGGTGTCACCCATAAAGGGGGTGATGCATTTTGGGAAGAAAGGGAAGTTTCCTTTGAGGTATCTTGAGCCCTTTTTATCAAAAATTGTGTAAGGTCACTCACTATAATTTAACACTTCTAGACCATCTAGATCGAGTACATAATATGTTTAATCTATCGATGCTTCATAAATTCTTATGGGTCATATACCAACACATCAACTTAGAGGATATTCAGTTTAATGCAGACATTTCTTATAGTGAGGAACCAACTCGCATTTTAGACTTAATAATCATTAGAAAATGAATACGAAACCCTTGTTATAAAAAAAGTATATGTTAGGGTTTTGGTACTTATTCTTGGGCTTATGATAATTGAAATATATATATTGAGAAAATTGAGATATAAGTAAAATTCTAATCAATTTTGATAATGTGCATGCTAGGTAAAGTTGTACCTTTATCTCCTTGAGTTTCCACCCTTTATATTATACACTTGAATTGTGAAATTCTAAGTATAACAATGTATAAATTGATACCTATTATTCATGAGAAGAATTTATGTTTGTTTGCCCCATGTTATGCCCTTTAAAGGTTAACTGAGGCTTGTTATTAAATATGTTCTTGGAATTTTAATCCACTAATTGCATGAGAATTATATTGAGGCCTTTCATTTCCAAAAATCAATTTACTCTAATAGGTGATTTAGAAGTATTATGGGATAAATTTGTGTTGGATTATTGGGTTTGATGGTTGTTGTGGCTTGCGTCGAATATATGATGGTTAGTTGTGGAGGTTGGATATGTAAATGTTCTCACTTAATTTATTTTCTTCTTAATAAACCGTTAATTAATTAATTGTCTTAATGACTACCATAACTAAACGGAAGTGTATCGGGTGGTTCCTTGTTTGGATTTCATTTCGATGAGACGTCCCAAACACGAAATTTAGAGACGGGTATGAGTGATGACTCTAGAACCTTTAATATAAAAATCAATACACCTTGACTTTAATTTTTTGATTTACAAGTAGTTCCATGTTAGACTTATTATCCTTTCAGCTCCTATTGTAATGGCACACCACCTGTTTAAACGTTTTACTTTAAAATAACCCTAGGGATGGGGTAGTGGGATAATGAGATATAACAAGGAATGATAAATTACGATTGAAATTGAGAATGTCATTGATAATTGAATATATTGGATGTGAATTATTGGGTAAGTGCCGAGAAGGAACAATCTTATTTTGATATACTTAACGGATACAATTCAATATGGATTGTTTTTGCATCATACGATATCATGGAGTTCCGACGCTACGTAATGAGGTGGCTACCGATTTTTCGACACTATGAGGCAGGTGGTTACGTGTTGTTTGACGGTTTATTATGGGTGTACCGTATGTTCTTGAGATGGTTAGGGAGAAGGGGTGCATGTCAGTTGTGTGTTAATTAATTAAAAGAATAATTAATTAATTAAAATAATTAAGTTAAATTCTAATGCACTGCGAGGTTGTGTTATATGATGGGCTATTTTTATAGATTATATAAACTATGAATTTACCATTTACATATTCAACTGCTTTGAGTTGTATATCTTAGAAATTTTCTTGGGTTTTGACCCATCTTTATTTATGGTTACTTTCAAGTTCTATAGCTCGTCATCCCACTTAGTCATCCTCCTTTCCCCCACATTATCTATCTCTCTTTCTCAGGGATTTTAGCTGTACAGACTGATGTAGGTCTTTATTTTAATAAACTATCATTTTACTTTCAATCAAGTGAGTTGTGTTTAGACTTTCGGTTGGCATGTATGATTAAAGACTTAGTAGTTGGCTTGTATATTTGGGGTATAATGCTAAGTTGTGGACTTTTCTCTCACACTTTATTATGGTTTTGCTGCATCTTATTGAGATTTATATTGTAGGAGTTTCATATCGTATATTTATATTTGTCATATGTCTCGTTTGTTTCTTTTATGCTGAGAATGATATTTAAATTGTTTCACAACTTGTACGATTTGATAATTAAACTTGATTAACCTGAGAATTAAATATACGAGGTGTCATAAAATCTTTTCAAAACTAGTATCACAGCAGATTTTACTATGTATCCCTAGGTTTTGTCTATGGATGGTAGTTTAGTTTAATCATGCACATTTATTTTATGGCTTTGATGATGTTTCACATGCTAAATAATTTAGGAAAAAACATACCATTATGGTACAAAATAATTCAGAGATATAATTTGTATACCAAGGTGTTGATAACTATTCATTCGAGTATCTCGATAAATTAATGTGTAAGAGCATGAAAAGTTGAATGCCACGTGACTCGGGCTCTATAAGTAAGTCTTCTGTTGAATGCAACATTATCACGTTCACCACCATTAAGGATGTGTTTAGTCCTAAGTCTTAAATTATTGAATACATGGTTGAGGATGGTGTTAGAGTCCCATTTTGATAGCTCCCAATATTAAAAGGGAGGCTTATTGAAGATGGAGTAAGGTAGGTTGACATTAAAAAGACCTTTTCCAAGCTTCTTTTCATGTGCCTCGAGATGGAGAAGGTGAATATTGGGTTTCTTACTAAACTTAAGAAGCGCGAGGAGGATATTTATGCCATTGAGGAACGTAAGACACTTTTTCACGATAAGGTCACTAGCCTAAATAAGGCTCTTCTTGAGTCTTTCTAGACTCATATCTTGCTAAAGAAAGAAAATATTAGGTTAAAAAAGACTTTAGGGAGTGTAAGAAGTTAAAGGTTGACCTTGAAGATAGATGCTCCTTGCACCATCCCAACCCTTGAAGCACAATACCGGATTTTTCCTTGACTATTCAAAACGGTTAACTTCCAAAGTTAAAATTGTGTTTGTATAAAGGCCAAACAAGACTCCTACGTATACCCCACCTAGGAACGTGCTTAGAAATGGTTTTTTAGGTATCATATCTATTACTTTATTTGTGGTATAATTTAAGTTTTTTAGTGGCATAATGTCCATTGGTTTTGATATGTTTTGTCTCAAGATCAAATTTATATGGTGGATGTTATTTTTGTCACATGTTTAAGGTGGATGTTGTTATTTCCTTTTGTGCATTTTATTTTAAGGATAAAATTAATTTTGGTTTCATACCTCTTTTAATTTAAGGGGGTATTAAAATATCTCATTTTTAGGTGTTGGTATATCCTGATAAGGCTTCTTCTATTTTGCATTGTGACAGTAAATTAGTCATTGAATTTAATTCGTCTCAGTGTTTATGAGAGGCCATGGAGTATTAAGATAAATGTTAATTTTTCATTAGAGTTCATTTTCATGGGATCATCATCATGCCGTTTGTTCCTTCAAGAGAACAGGCTGCAGATATTCTTATCAGGCATGTTAGTCTTATCAACTTTCCGCTTTTGTTGGCAAGCTTGTCTTGGTTGCAATGACGTAATAGATTCGTCTTATAAGGTTACTTTCGTCATCAAGTTAATAGGTTATACAATTACTAAGTCAAGTGAGCTTTTATGTAGACATCTCCTCTAACATAAAAACATGGCTTTTAAATACATGTTATTTATATTTTGTAATTTCTAGTAATACTATATGTACTTTAGGGGCTCATGTGTTACAAAAAAAAAAGGATTCAGATCATTACAACTAATAAAATTCAGGGGTCACTTATCTACTTTACTCATTTTTTTTTACCACCTAAACATTTCTATCAGAGTACAACCCCCCCGCCCCACAAAAAAAAAATACTCACACCTTTGCTTCAAAGGATATTTGACTTTTATCACCATCCTAAAAAACTAATACATCATTGACTATTAAACTAATACATCATTGACTATTAAATTTTAACATTCACATGAGTTAACCAATGTTAATAGTTTCCTTTTTGTTAAATTACACGCTCTTAAGAAATAAGTAGGAAGAAAAAACGGGACAAATCCTCCAATCCTCTCTCTCTCTCTCTATCTCTCTCTCTCTCTCTCTCTCTCTCTATATATATATATATATATATATATATATATAGTATGGGAATAGAGATAAAAAATCAATAAATCATAATTTTACAAAGGGACAAATGATTAGGCACAAATATTCCATATCTATTCCCTTAATTCGGTGTTTTTTAGGGACCCAAACATTTTATTTAGCTCGGATTTATCTCATATTTGTGCTACTAGCCTTTTTGATGAGTATTTCGTGTTTTGTGTATTTCTCGTATGTTTTATAGGTAAATCGTGCAATTGGATGGAAGAGAAAAGTCAAAATAGTGAAAGAATTATGAGAAAAGAACGTCAAGGGAAAATAAGTAATTTTTTAACCAGAACATGAAGGAGGAGACAAATAAAAGTTGAAGAGCTCGAAGTCATGAGAAAACTGGAAGAAACGCACCTCAATTCAAGCTACAATGAAGAAGTTATGATCATTCAAAGTTGAGAAGAATCTTGAGGGCAAAACTGCAAATACGAAGAAAATAGAAAACAAGGCAAAGTTAGGCAGAGAACCAGAGTGAACCGGTTCGATCAGCAAATCGATTTACCCTTGTGGGTCCAGTCATGGGTTCGGTTCAGTCATGGGTTCTATCCTTGGAGGGATCATTTTTATGGTCATTTCGAGTGCACCAACGTGTCCGGAAGGGTCGAAATAGTCAAAAAAGTCTACCCGGGGTGTTTAGTTTCAGTTTCGGGATAGTTTTAGGCCAAACGACACCCCGAAGGGGTATTTTGTCTTTTGAAAAATTGAGGCAAATTAATAGACAAAAAATGAAAGAATTGTATTTGTATGTACGTGGGAGAAGTTTGGTTTTATTTGCAGAAGAAAAGAGAGAGTCCAAGAGGAAGAAGGAGAAGAGATTCCCAGGAGCTCAAAGACCAAACCCACCCATCTTTCATAAAAAATACCATCAATGTGTCAATCGGGAAGAGAGGAACGCATCTATACTACTTTTATTCTACGATTCAGACCTTCCCAACAAGGCAAGTGGTTATCTTTCTTTAATTAGTGCATATATTATACATGTTAGTGTAGAATTGATGATATACACATGATATGATGAAATTTGGGTTGCTATTGAATTATTAATCAAGCTTTTGGGTAGGAAATTTAATGTAGATGAATTAACATATGTAGAGGCTATGAATCTGGGTTGATACATGAAGAGAAACAAATTTAATTTTGGGTTTTGGGTGGAAAAAATTATTGATGACGTAAAACTAGGGCTTTTGACATTTTATTAAATTCCTTCACCCTTGTATGAGATTTAATGATTTTTTATGGTTAAAAGATGTTAGGGATCATCTAAATATATGTAAAATGGCATTAGAACTATTAATAGTGAGTTGGATAAAGTTTGATGTGAATTGGGTGAACAAAAATGGGCAAAAATGCAGGTTTCCTAAGGTAGAGGACGAACTGGGCAAATGTCGTTCGAACGACCTGGGGAACTGGAAAGTCGTTCGAACGAGAATCCAACGAGAATTCAGAGCTTAGTTCATTCGAAGTCCATTCGAACAAACTCATTCGAACAAGATACCGGGCACTTCGAACGAGATTTCAGATTTTTAGAAATGTACGGGAGAAGATGGAATTTGGTGAATAATTTGAGAATAATGAATGACATAAGGTTATGTAAGGCAACCACATAACCTTAGTGATATCCATTATAAGTAGTGCGATACGATAAAGAGAATAGTCGTAATTGGGAATATTGTGAATATTGTAAATAATGGCAATCCGTGCAAATTTGGAATATATAGGTGGTGTGATCCTATTAATTATATGGGTTGTGTGTACATATTGTATGAATCCTTATGTGTATGATATACCTACCATACTTGCTATCACGGGAGGTCTTAGGAAGGGGACAATCTTATCTTGATGAGCCTTCGGGGGGATTTTAGATTGCTACCTCAGGACATAGGTCTGGAAAAGACTTATTTGTAAGTTGATAAGTTTGCGGTCATATGGGTGCGTAGGTATGTGCATAACCTATGGGGCTGGAAACTATGTTCTCCTTCATTATGTGTGATATATGTTGATACGATTCCAGGGCGATTTAGAATTCGTAGTCCTTATGTGCGTGATGTACCGGGACACATAGCAGAGTATGTGTGCACCGCAGGTTTAGCCTTTTAGGGAACCGTATTAGTATATATATATATATATATATATATATATATATATACACTTGAGATTATTCTACCGTGTTGCTTAGTAGATGAGAAAGATTATAATATTTAATATTAATCAACAATGCGAGAACTTGAATGATTAATGAGTTATTTGAATCCGATTAAGCTAGCGTTATAATTATAAGAAGGTATTATTCGGGTGATGTGAATGGGTACAATGACTTAGGCATTTTAGTAAAAGACTTCGGCTAAGTTAGGTAAGCGGGATAGCGTGACTAGGAGGGTTAGGAGTCTACTCTAGGCGTGCACATTAGTTGAGAGGTGAGAATCTCAAGTGGGGGGAGGAACTAACATGGATATAATATTTACTATTTAATGAATTTTAAACACTTAGTGATTTTTAAAATGTTTTCAACTCAGGCTCTAACCCGTTTATTGCAAAATCTCTTTTCTTTTGTCAAATTATTTATGTGCCTAGCCACAGGGACACCAAAGATAGGAGTTTCATTCATTTGACGAGTTGTAGCTACTGTGAAAGTTACACGACTTGGTAGTAGACGCCTCCATAATTCTCATTCCTTCTTCTTGAGTTATCTATTTCAGTCAGCGCATGTTGCCCCGTTTTACTTATTCAGACAGTTAAAGATTTGTGGATCTATTTATTTACTCCTTTCGATTGTTGCTTTATTTTGTTGGATTATTGTATTTGGGATTTAGGCTGGAAGTGTTTACTCTAGTCTCATTTATTACTTTAGTCATTTTATTTCATATGAGATTCGTTTGAATGGTGTATGGTTAGTAATTGGTTAATTTGATTTTATGTTAATTGAAAGATAAGATTTTGACATCAACCTTTTTAAATATTAGGTGGTTAGTGTTAATAATAAAGTTTTTCGACAATGATGCATATTCTGAACCAACTAGATATTCTGAATTTATTTAATAAAGGACTGATCACCCGGTATTTAATTAGGCGGGGTGTCACAGTTTTATATCTTTCATCATCAATTAAATTAAGATCCAATCTTTCTCCACATTTCTTCAATTGGTATGATTTCTCTTGCATGCTATTTGTTTTCTCTAACTTAGTAATACTATTTCATCTCTTCTTTCTTGTTATTTCAATCACAATTGCTTGCACTATAATGATTAATTATGTAGAGAATTATTCCATGTCTAGCTAAACTCATAGTGAGTTGGGTAACATGAACCCAACCTAAGTTTTTGAAGTTAAATATAAAATTAAAAATAATTATATAATTAATTATTAGAGTTTGATATTTTTTCGGGACTAATGTCGTAGAGCTCTTAACTCCGTTTATCGAAGGCAATCAGAGTGTTTGAGAATAAAATATATATGTCGATAATTCTATCATGCGCATTAATTAATTTGTTGATTAAATATTATGCGGATTAATATCCACACATGTTTGGTACTTCAAATTAGTTGAAATTTTCATTTCAATTAATTAAATAGTTTTTGATAATTTTATATCTAGTGGAGATTTCCTACTGTTCAAGGGATTGAATCCCAACTCCAATTTCCAAAAAAGTGTTTTTAAAACCAAATTTCAACTTCTTGCTTTTTAGTAATTTAATTTGCAATTGCTTAGCTTAATTTACTTCAAGAAATAGAAATTTTTCGAAAAACAAAATTCACATTTTCTTTCTTTCATGAGTCGAAACCTAGATCTTAGAAGCCAACCCTACACTTTTCAATCGTTTTACGACTATTCCCAGAGGATTCGACCCCGACTTACCGGGTATTACTCGAGCTGTAGGTACACGCATAGTACACACATTCTGCATCGCGTCAAGTTTTTAGCGTCCCTGCGGGGGATCAGGTAGACTGTATATTAAGTTGAATTGTTCTAAATTTGACTTTAATTCTTAAAAGGCCAAAAAAAAATCACAAATCCCAAAAATACAAATAAAAGGTCCAAAATATCCTAAAAAATAGCAAAATTAAAATTAAAATAAAAATATTCTCTCAAGTCCTTAAATGAAAAATATTCAGCCCAATCCAAATCCCGAGCCAATAGTATAACTCCCACCTTCTAGCAATAACACTCCTAACACTTCAATTTTTTTGCTACCACCTCCTACATCGAGTAGTCACACCACGAGTCAAACGTCTAGGAACTTCGGTGAGGATGGTGATTCTTTAAGTGTGAGCGATGTCGGATAATTCTAGTTTCAGAACGGGAGAAGTTGTGATGCCGTGTAACACCCCCGTATTTTTAATGCTTTTTAAAATGGGATTAACTAGAATTAATTGTAAAATAAATTAAAAATTAATCCGAATTTAAATATTACTCGGGACTAAAGTAATATGTTATTTATGTTGAATATTACTTGGTGATTAAAAGTAATATATATGACTATGACTTTACATATGATTATGATTTTATAAATTATCGTGAGTGATGAATACGAACAATTATGGAAATTAACTCGGGACGCGTGTGTGAGTCGTGTCGGGACTATATTTAAGTGATACGAAAAATAAATTATTTTTATATCATCTGAATGGTCGTTTTGACTGCGTCAATGTGTCCAGGAGGGTTTTTATAGTCAAAACTGAGTCCCGGGAGTTATGTACGGGTCTTGGGAGTTTTTGAGATTAATCGGGACTTATTTAAGTGGCTTTTGGCCTTCTTAATGGTAGGTGAAAAGCCAAAAACGGTATTTCACCTTTAAAATCAAAGGTTGGGCTTAGGGAAGAGTCACTTTCACAAACCCAAAGCTTAAGAAAATTATGTAGGGAGTTAGAGAGAAAGTGGAGAGACATGAGAAAGAATTTCAAGAGCCTAAGGGGAGGATTTGATAAATTTGTGCAAGAATGGAGTGAAGGAAATTTGTGGAGGTTATAATTATTCTTCAACGGTTCAGACCTACGAATTAGAGGCAAGCGATTAATTACTGCAAGTTCTAACATGTATTTTGTCCATGTTAGGTTGTTTAGAAAATTCTGAAAAGTTATATGAATTAAAATGCTTTTTGATGAATCCTTGAAATGAGAATTATGAAGGATAAATCTCTTTTTAAATATATAGTTTAAATCACGAAATTTGGGAATTATTTAGTGAAAGAATACCTGGGATTTTTATATTGTTCTTGGAGAAATAATAAAGGAAGGATTTTCTGGAAATTAGGAGAATTAGCTTGTTTAAACCAAACCTATTGATGTTTCTGGATTTTTTAATGATTGGAAATCGTTTATATATGTTGCCATATCATACAGAATAAATTATGAGGAGTTTGGGACTTTAAAACATATGATTTGAGAATTGAAAATGATTAAACCCGTAGGGTAGTTTATGCAAAATTGTCCATACCTGTTGGATCGATCGATCGACTCAAGAATGTCGATCGATCTACTGGATCGATCGATCGACCCTTCCCTTAGATTGATTGACCCATCCTGTAATTTTGAAAAAAAAATTGTTATAAGGTTTGATTAAATCCTATCTTGTATAAATCTTTTGTGGTGACTAATTGAATAAATTGGGACTTAAAGGAGGGCAGTAGGGTATACTTAAGACCCGAAAAATATTATTTTGTATGGATGAAAAGGGGTGGGGGGGAATTTAATGAGTATAAATTAAATTCGTTGTAGTGGGAATATATATATATATATATATTGGGATTTAGATAGAATAGAGGAGGATTTAAGGTTAGGACCAGTAGTAAGAGAATTATTATTACCGGAATAACCTTTAGGCTTATGTGGGATTAACCCTAATAGGTGACATAAAAGGATTAAGATTGAATTAGGGATTATCGAGAAATAAACCTAATTGAAGAAGATATTAATTCATAGAAATTCGGGAGTTGTGATGACATGGGCTAGTAGGGCGTGAGTGTTTACCTATTGAATTGACATGAGAAATAAATGAGTACCCTTCGAGTGATGAGAGAAGCTCCTGAATATAATTTGAGAAGTGAAGTCATAATCAGTAAATATGTAGAATATGTGAGATAAAAATACTACATATGGAAATATTTATATGGGTTGTGCGTGTACCCTATTTTTATTATTATATGTAGGTAGGGTGAATACCTATATTATTTATATTATGTGCGTAACATACCTACGTTGCTTGCTATCGAGGTGGAGGTTTAGCATTATGTACGGTCTTATCTCGATTGGACCCATTTGGGGGGATTTAGATTCGTATACTGAGCATAAGAACTTGGTACGTTCTATCGTGATGAATTATAGTTTCGACGGTTGAATGGGAGCGTAGATATATGCGTGACCCATTAAACTAGGGATTATTCTCGCCTCCAATATTTATATCATGAGATTTATGGTTCGTGAGAGACGCCGAACCAATTGTCCATTATGCAGTGAGTGATGCACCAGAACATAATAGCAGAGTATGCATGCACCGCAGCTATGTCTGGGAGGTGCCATATTAATATATATTATATTGTGATGTTTATATATATATATATATATATATATATATATATATATATATATATATATATATTGTGATGTAATCTACTAGGCGAGAATTGAAGATTAAGCTATATATGGTGATGCAATCTATTGTGTGAAATTTATAGATTAACATATATGTACAATGAGGTAATCTACTACTGTGTGAATTTGTAGATCAAATGGATAATGAAATTTGATTTAATTAAGTAAGTGAATACTTAATCTTAAAGCTATGGAAGCCTTAATTATCACACGTATTATGTGGGAAATACGGGGAAATGGTATTGAATAGAATCTAAACTGAAATCGAGATAACTGTATTAGATTTGGGTGCCCCTACCATTTCGTGCATTATTGGAGATAATGAAATTGAGAGAGTTTTGTTAGATTTAGGGGTGAGTGTCCACATTCTTACCTATTACATCTATATGAAGCTTAATTTGGGAGATCTTAAGCCCACTAAAATTACTCTTCAACTTGCAAATCGTTCCGTGAAGGTACTCCGTGGGGTAGTTAAGGACGTGATCGTCCAAGTCGAAACTTTCTACTTCCCGGTGGATTTTGTCATTTATGATAGGGAGCCCTCCTCCCCCTCAAACCATCATGTTCTCGTTATCCTTGTTCGTCATTTCTTAGCTACGGCTGAAGCATTGATTAATACGCATAATGGGCAAATGCAACTCATGTTCGGGAATATAACACTTGTAACGAATATCTTCAACATCACCAAGAAAATAGGTGATGAGGATGATTTATACAACACGGATCTTATCGAGAAGGTAGTATATGAACATTTTAAGGGTAATCATGTTACGGATCCATTAGAGGCGTGTTTAGCGACGACCAATGAGGAGGAAATGGAGTATTTAGAGTATGATCATGAAATGAGTATGATGAGGGAGAAGCTTGGTGATAGTGAAGTCAAGTACATTCAAGAAGTGAACGATGTCACTATCCCACGGGATAGTTACACAATCGATCTCCATGCTTGGCCACCTGATTTATCTTTAGATATGAGTATTGAAAATTTTGAGAAAGAATTGGGCACGGTTGATGAGGACCTCACTGTTGAAGTGCAATCGTTATTGAACTTATTTTGTCACTTAAATGAGAGCGACTGGAATGATATAATAGATCAATTCCTTCTTTGTGAATATACACCTGAACCTTTTGAAAGTATGCTGAAACGTGCGATTTTATCAATTAGTGATGAGATGGTGGATAAAATCATTCGAATGTTTCCACTCGGTGACGCATGTGTTGTCATACTACATTATCATTTTCCACCATGTCTATTCATGCCATCTGAGTTTTTGGATGAGATTGAGGACATGACTAGAGTATCGTCCGATTTCGAGCTTGATTTATCCATTCTCGAGTTTGAGGCAAATATAGGCTTAGCGTGTCATTCAAAATTTCATTATGATAATATCTTCAAGTTTGGACATTTATGTTATAATGTGACGGTGCATCTCGATAATTTCACTAACCGCATTCATTATGTGCCTCTATATGTATACTTTTTCTATTGGGTTGACAACCAATTATTCAGACTTTTGATTTATGATTTGGAGAAGATAGAGACAATTATATTGTCGGACCGTGTATACCAGGATGAGTAATTTTTTGGTGAGAGGTCTCGCATCCTCGACGCATATGGGGTGAGTTTTTGTTGTGTTTTGAGTCGTTTGAGCGCGTAGGGTGTTCAGGAGTGAATTAGGTCCATTTTAGCAAGATAGGAACGATTTTGGTTTTTTTCAAGACCCATCCCGAGAGTGAAAAAATGAGCGTGTGGCGAGATTAAGTGTTTTCTGTCAATAATGGTGATTTTCAGTTGAACTTGGTTTTGACAGCAACTTCAACTGAACCAGTTTGGTCCTAGGGGAAAATCGGTTCACTAACCGAATCAATTCGATCCCCGGGGCGAATTGGTTCGCTCCACTGTGCTGCCAACACGCAATTTTCTCCCATTTTGTCACTTCCCTCCAACCTTTTCACCTCCCCCCTTCCCTCAAATATGAAAATACAACCAAAAAAATCCCCCACATCCAAAACATTCCAATTCTTTAATATCCCTCCATTTCCCACCTAAAACCCTTTCACACCACCTCCCACCTATAAATAGCCTACCCCTCCACCATTCCTCCTTACACCTTACACCTTCTCTTCTCTCCTACTATTCCCTGCAAGTTCTTTCCAAAAATTTCTACACCTCCACATGGCTCCCAAAACATATGTCAAGAAGTATGATTACGTCGAAGTGGAGGAAGAAAGCGAATTACAACAATGTTCCGTTCGGTCCAAGAATGGAATTGGTGTGATGAGTATTTTAGCCACCAATGGACCATGTTTATCGAGCACAAATTCGTTTGGAACCAATTACCCGCGGACGTCACCACCCATTTTTCTCGCATCGGGTGGAAAGCATGATTGTCAAATAACTCGGATCTCACCTATAAGGTCGTCATTCGATAATTTTATAGGACCCTTGTACGCACGTCCAAATGCCATTATGAGGCCTATATTAATGGAGTCGTGATCGCACTCACACTCCAAATAATCTAGCGCAAACTTTGCACAACGGGGGTCACATATTTCGATCGCTACACATACCCATATCGGGGTAGGGTGTCCTCTCGCCTCTCCAACTTTCTAGCTGATGGGACCCCGACACTCCATAGACCCTTAAGACATTTATATTCAAGTAACTCTCGACCCGCGCCCATTTGGCCAACTTAATCACGTATGTCACCATCCTCCCCACAAAGAAAGACTCTGCCATCCGTCCATGGCACGGGACTTTCCTCTATTTTTTTAGTCGATATGGAGGCTAAAATAAGCCTCGCTCGTATTTATTTTGATGAGATTACCTCCGCGGCCTATGATGGCACCAGAAAAACTTCTCCTCCATACTCCCGTTTCATTACCTCACTATGCATCGAAGCGGGTGTCCTTCCATGGGGCTACCAAGTCCGTAATCCCAAGCCCATAAATGCCACCTTTATTGGTCGAAGCAACAACCAAACCCAAATTGCCCCACCTCCCCCTGTGCCCATTATTTGAAATGGGGAAGGAACGTGCCGAAAAGGAAGAAGCCGAGGAAAACGACGAATAAAGTGAGGAGGGGGGAATTTTAATGAGGGTGTCCAAGAATAAGAAGACCCGAATTTTAAGGGGGACTTTGATGAACACGTCTACAACATGACGCTCATCAATAGTCACATGGACCAACTTGAGGCCCGTCTTGACGGGTTCATTTTTTAGTAACGGGTTGACCATGTCGACTACCAGAGTGACACACGAATGATGATGCGGCTCCAAGCCGATTTATACCGCCTTAGCATGGGCCCGGGTTCCTAAATTCCCGACAACTGTCGGGACCCATATGCTCATGACCCTGACACTCTCGACCGCTCTCACTAGCTCTTGTGAAACTTGCTTTTTATTATGTAGTTTCTTCATTTTTCATGGGTTTATCTTTTAATGAAACTATGTAATAGTTCTATCTCTTGTTAATGAAATGGTGTTTACGTTTATTATTATCTATTTGCATTTTAAATTTTGTTTATTTTATATTTCGCATTCTTTCTTTTCTTGTATAGATTTTAGTCCTCTTCATTGAGGACAGTGCAAAAGTCTAAAGATAGGGGGGACACAAGTGCATTTTTTGACCTTCACAAATTTTAAAACGCCCAGAAAAATGGAAAATTTTCAAAAAAGTCAAAAAAAAAAATTCCAAATAAATAAGAATTAGAATTTAAAATCCTCAAAAATATCATTAAATTTTTGTTTGAAGTCTCAATTTGTAAAAATATATTGCATTAAGCCGAGATTGAGCAAAAATTCACAACTTATACGAATAAGTGTGGAAATTTTAGCCCAGTGAGATTTTTGTGTCTATCCTCATTTTTGAGAAATTGAATTAATCAAAGTTAAAAATAACTCGAAGGTTCGTTCAGTGATAAAAATTTGTCGTTGATCTTTAAATCTTTATTTGGTCGCTTACGAAAAATGAGTGGAGATGTTGTTTTGAAAATGCGCTAAAAGTGTCTCCAAAAATTAAAAAATAAAATGTCGAGACGCATAAGGTAAATTGATTAGTAATGGCATATGAAGTTAGGCCATCGTTTGTTCACCCAAAAATATTAGCCATAAAAAGTCATGAAAAATATCCTATTGAAAGTTAACTTTAGCCTGAAAATAATATGCCTTTTCGTTTGTTAACCCGAAAAATCTAAATTGGCCCAGAAATGTGAAAATTGAAAAATTCATAAATCAAGTCCAAAGGGCATATAAAAGGGGCAAAAAATTGAAAAAATGCTCAACTAAAAATAGAGATGAAAATAGGAAAAAATAGAAAAATATAAAAAATAAAAGGAAAAAAGAATAGAAAAATGATAAAATCCCGAAAAAGTATCAACGGACAATTAACAAGAAAAAATTTCAACTCCAAAATTTCTCAACTCTTCTATTATTACTCGAAAAAACCTCAACGCAAAAAAGTCTTGATCGAGTCCGAATAACGAAGTCAATTACCGTGTGGAGAGCTACAAACACAAAAAGATCATAAAGAGGACCGTTCATGAAATATAATCACCGTAAAAGCTTTCTTCTTTCAATACGTGTGCATGAACTCGTGTCCATTACATTTACTCTTAATTTTGCGCACACCGAGAAAAAAGTCACAATCCCAGTGATTCGTTTGTGAATGCAATCCGTGAGAAATTGAATCAAAGCAAATTTTCGAAAAGTAACGAAATGATCAATCGGTGGAAGTTAGCGATTAATTTTCAGCTTCGCACACACACATACACTATGAATTGAGATTATCGAATAAAAATTTATTGTGATTATTTTTCTGGAATTTAAATTGTACGCTTTTCAATTATTTTGATACTTTCTTTGAGTTGTACCATGTCGTAGGGTAAATTCACTGCAAACCTTCATGAGACGCCACCTGTCCTACTAGAGTGACCTAGGAGTTTAACGGCTTATTACATATGCGAAATGAAATTGCTTGCCCACAAAAAATGGTATTCTACCCTTTAGTTGTTTAGAGGTATTTTTAGACCATATTGCACATTCTTTTACATTGCTCGGGACTAGTAACGTTCTAAGTTAGGGGGATTTGATTAGGCATAAATATTCCATATTTATCCCCTTAATTTGGGTATATTTTAGATCTTGAACAGTGCATTAAACCCGGATTTATGTCATATTTGTGATGCTAACCTTTTTGGAGATTATTTCGTATTTTGTGTATTTCTTTTGTGTTTTACAGGTAAATCATGCAATTGGATGGAAGACAAAAAGTCAAATCAATGAAAGAATTGTGAGAAAGGAAAGTCAAGGACAAATCGATAATTTTCAACTAGAACACGGAGGAGGAGCTGATAGAAAAGTTAAAGATCTCAAAGTCACGAGAATACTGGAAGAAACGACACCTTAATCCAAACTACGATGAAGAAGTTACAATCATTCAAAGCTAAGAAGAATTTCGAGAGCAAAACTCCAAATAAGAAGAAAATAGTGAAGAAAGCAAAGTTAGGTAGAGAACCCGATCGAACCGGTTTTGTCAGTGAACCGGTTCACCTTGCGAATTAGGGTCATAGTTAGGCAACTTATTATTAAGAACTAATTGGACAACAAGTTTTACATCTTTCATCATCAATTCATTCAAGATCCAATTTTTTCCGATTGTTTTTTAATTGGTGTGATTTCTCTTGCATGTTATTTGTTTTCTCCAACTTGGGTACATTATTTTATCTATTTTGTCTTGTTATTGCAATCATGATTGATTGTACTACAATGATTAATTGTGTAGAAAATTATTCCATGTCTAGGTGAACTCATAGTGAGTTTTGGAACATGAACCCAAACTCGATTTTTGAAGTTATATATAAAATTCAAGATAATTATATAATTAATTATTAGAGTTTGACATTTTTATCAGGACTAATATCGCAGAACTCTCGACTTCGTTTGTTAAAGGCAACTAGATAATTTGAGAATACAATACATGTGTCAAAAATTCTACCATTCACATTAATTAATTTATTGACTATTTACTGTGCGGATTAACACTTACACATGTTTGGTACTTTGAATTAGTTTATGTTTTCTTTTCAATTAATTAAATTGTTTTTAAGAATTTTACATTTAGCAAAGATTTTTTACAGTTCAGGGGATTGGATCCCAACTCCATTTTCCAAAAAAGTGTTTTCAAAACCAAATTTCAACTTCTTGCTTTTTAATAGTTTAATTTGCAATTTCTTAGCTTAATTTACTTAGAGAAATATAAATTTTCCCAAAAAACAAAATTCATCTTTTCTTTCTTTCGTGAATCGAAACCTAGATCTTAGAAGATAACCCTACTCTTATCAATCGTTTCACGACCTATTCGTTGAGGATTCGACCCCGACTTACCGGGTATTATTTGAGCGACCAACTTGCACTTGAGCCGTAGATACACATGTAGCAAACACATTCTGTGTAGCGTCTACAAATTTGTTAAAAAGGTTACGGGTATTAAAAAAATCAAAATGACTATTTCTTCAAAATAATTTATTCCTCAAATTTAATATAAGAATACCCATTTTGTTTAGTTAACCTCGTACCTTTCTATGACCCGCCCTTAAACCACTTTTGCCATATCTAGAAGTTTAAGTATTTTCAAGTTTTTGAGTGTTTTAGAAAAAAATATTATTAAAAACAATTAAATAAAATAATATAGTATATATAAGTAATAAATATGAAATTAGTAAATATAATAATTATATAATAATAAAATAAATGACTTTTTTACTTACCCCAATGAAATAATAACTTATTTTGACTTTACCCCTAATGAGAAGAGGAATTGGAGGATTAAAGCTTGGAATTCATCCTACTTTGTACTAAGGCAAGTTTACCTCGTGTACGAATCTAATATTTTTTCATGTTATAGTATATCTATTCATTTGAATCCAAGCTTAATGATGTTATAATCTGATTTTAGTAATCAATTAACTAAATTCTTAATTAACTTAATGAGATAATTTAGGTTAATAAATATGTTAATCATATACACTCATTGGATTATAAATCAATACAAATATGAGTTAGAATTTATTTATAATTGTTAGAATCAGGTTATATACTTTAAATCATATAAAAGTCCCTTGTCAATTTCACGAATTGGTATAAATATGAGATTTAATGGTTAAAATTATAAAACTAGGGTTCTTGAGGTGGATCTGAAATAAACCTTTAATTCATGTTAGAACCGTGTAAGACTAGTAGATATAGGTTAGTATTATTGTTAGACCACTTATATCAAAAAGAGAATGGTATTGGTGTTGATTAAAGTCTCCTAAGACAAGTTTCAAGGTTAAAAATGGTTGGAGGAGATGACTCGCTTTCATCTCGTTCGAATGAGATTTGGACCATATTATAACGAGATTAGGGTTCTCGTCATTTGAACGACGATGCGGATTTCATTTGAACGATTTAGGGAGGTCGTTCGAAAGAGATAGGGTAACTCGTTAGAACGAGTTGGGGACTTCGTTTACATGAATTTGAGATTGTTTGGGGCTTTAATTCTGAAGTAAATGAAATAATGCTTTTAACTTCACATGCTGTAATACCCCGCCCCAATGTTTCATTTAAATTCTATACAAATTGTGCTGAAGTAGGGTTTGATGATAATTGTTGAATATTGTGGGTAAAAATTGGAATCTGGAGAGAAGAATAAAAAAGGAGGGTTCAAACGAGGGTAAGATCATTTGAGCGAGATTTGGATCTCGTTATAAGCGGGGATCGAACAAGCATCAAGCGAGAGCCCACTATACAACCTTCAAGGGTCGTTTGAAGGTCGTTAAAAGCAATCAATCGAACAAAATTCATTTGTTGTTCGAACGAGGCTCAATGTCATTCGGACGACGTAGTACGCAAATTCTAGTTCAGACAACCCTTGTACGTTGTCACATTTTTGGCGCTTGGATCATTGAGATCTCAAGCTCTAGTGAGTCCAGATTCGGTAAAACGTGATTTTTGGTGTTTTAAGGGTTTTTAAAAGGATTTGTTTGGCTCATTTGTGGCATTTTGAAGGGAGAAGAAGATCGAAGAGGGAAAGAGAGGGTGCAGTAGTCTTCCACCATTATTGGCTTCTCTCCACCATCCCACTACCATTTCATCACCATAAACCACCACATTCTTATAGTATTCCACCACATTCAAGCCTACAATACCCATTTCCACCATGGACGAGGAGAACTACGAATATATGGAGTTATTGTCGGGGGGTCTGAAAGATGGAAATGGAGAGTTTACGGAGTATGAAGGGGTTTCTTGCTTGGAAGATTGATGGATCATGCTTTGGGAGTTGGGCAACCTCCTTGAGGCCACCTTAGGAGGTGGGAGGTTGTCATCTTCTTAGATCTTCCATGCCTTTCATTGATGGGGCTTCATTGAGGTGGAAAAAATCTATCCTTAGTATTTACGACTTTATTTGCATTATTAGTAGTTTTGTTGTTAGATTACATGAGTAGAATGCACATGGATAAATGATGGTTTCTATTAGCTTAATATTAAACCTTTTATGGAATAAAAATGTTGGTAAAATGTTATTTTGTAGGAAACAAAAGATGAGTAAATATTTCAAAATTTTGACATATAAAAATTGGTATTTTATGAAAATGGTGTATTTTCTAGAAATTTGATGTTAAACATTCTATGAAACAAAATTTATGGAAATGATGTTGATTTTTCTAAAATAATTGATGAAATAATGTGCCCAAGTTTCTTACAAAAAGTAAGATTTTATGAAAGATGGATATTGGTTGAGTTTGAAGAAATAAAATGTCTTTTGAGTCTTGAAAATGCATTTTTGCAAAGTGTTATGAATTTCTATAATGAAAAGTATGTTTAACCCATTTAATGGGATTTTAGGATTTGAAATCCATATTCTCGTGCGTATAAAGTTGTAGTATTTTGATATTGGACATATAAACAAGTTTAGAGAAACTTTTGTTGGGTTTAAACATGAAATAAGAAAAGTAGAAATTTTAATCGTCAAAATGTATAAAAAGGGATTAATTGTGTGATAAATATAAGGGCGTAAGACTACATGTATTAATAAAAAAGGAAATAATATTTTCTTATAAAAGTTGTTTTTAAGTGTAATTAGATTTCTTGAATAAAGGAAGTAAAGAAATGTATAATTTGGAAATATGGTTAGCAAAGGTGTTGAATGAGTGTTAACGGTTAATCATTGGTAAGTTGGTGTGTGTAGTAATAACTTAATAATATTTGGAGGATTAACACTTATGAAATTGGAAAAGAAATAACGGACTAAAGTGTTTCAACTTGAAAAGGATGATACTCAAAATGTTAAAAAGGTGTTACAGTATTAAAACACTCTAAGGTTAGTGTCTTTACTTAATGGTGTTTTGAAGAATAACATTTGTGAAAATGGATGAAAATGACAAGTTTGGAAACAAATGAGTAAAATGGTAATTTTACTTAAAGTGAAATATTTTTATGAAATAAAAATGTTGAAAAAGGTGTTACACAAATTAGTCCTAAATGAATATGATTTTGGAATAAAATATAAGTTAGAGTGTAAAGGACATGAGAAGATAATTTCAAAATGTAAGAAAAGTTGGAGTGAGACCCCGGGTTTGGCTACGATCGGGTAAAAGGGGAAAGGAAGAATAATTTGAACATTGGTAAAATGTTAAAAACATATTAAAAGAGACTCGGATGACACCAAAATAATTAAGTAGGGCCCGGAGCCCTGGGGTGAAAGATCACAAAACACTGGACATAGCATATGGTAGCGTCACTAGATGTTAGGATCCCGTTAAAGTACGCCGTTTATTGGAAGATCTTGAGAATACGATAAATGAATAAGGAACATGTCAAGAAATGGGTTGTGTGGTAAACATGTTAAGATATCCTAACTTTAATGAATCAATAAATATTTTGGCAAAGGTTAAAGTGGACAAGAAATGTGTAAATTAATTCATGTCCATAAAGTAAATGAAAGGGAATGCGTAAGAGTAAATGGGTGAGTTAGGCAACCTAAGAAGGTATAGCACCTAATTAACACGAGGGTGTGTTGTAAAAGGTTTTCAAAGGTTGAAGAAGTATTTTTTAACAAGGTGTGCGCGTGTATTGAAAGAGGTTAATTTCAATGAAAATAGTAATGTGCATCGCCTTAAATAGAAGGGATAATTTTGGTAAATGAATGGTTTCGGTTAAACAAAGTGTAATGGCTTCAAGTATTTAATCGTGTGTTCTAAATAGAAGGTTAAATGTCAAGTTAAGAAAGAAGAAGTCTTTATGAGATTAAGGTAAATTAATCGGACTAAAGAACGTTTTCGCAAGTAAAACGATGTCATGCATCAAGTATATATCTAAGTATCTATGTATGTATAAGGTGGTTGCATGTGCACATAGGTAGAACGTGTAGAGTTTTATTTCTATTGTTCATTTTTATACTGCATTTTATGTATTCCCACTGGGCATTGGCCATTTTTTATGGGAGGAAAACCGAGCGCTCGTGTGAGGACGTTAGTCGTTATTATCGGCTCCCGCTTACATACAAAAAAAAGTTAAACTACAACTACACTTGCAAAACAAGTATAGCGGTAAGTCGGGTATCGTAAGAAATTCACAGGGAATGTTAGTATAGTTCATAATCGATTTATTATTTCAAGAACAAAAATCTAAAAGGTGATGGTTTGGTTTGGTTTATAAGAAAAGGAAAAAATTAAGAAGTTAACTCTAAACAATATTAATTAAACGAGAGTCAGGATCGCTTACTCGCCATGGGCTAAACAACTAATAATTAGAATTTTGGTTCGAAAATATTTAACCGAGCATTTTTAGTGAATCATAAACATCACGCAATAAGAAATTTAACTCAAAACTGCGAGATAAAACATTTAATGACACGCGGATTAAAATTGGTTTATCTCTATAAACACTAATGTTAAGTGGCAAAGAAAGTTAAACGAATAATAAACCTATTTTATTACGCGAGGTTTCGATTAAACATGATTTTACACAAAGCCTAATTTTCGGAGCTCGACGCCAATCAATGGCGGACACGCGACCCACCCTATTTAACTACTCACATAACATGGTTTATCTAATTAAACAACTAATTAATAATTAAAACAAGAAATAAATTAACTACTCAAATTAAACTACGCAAGAAATAAATAAAAAGCATGGAAATAAAATACAAAACACAAATAAAGAGAAAAGACAAGGAAGAAGAAGGAACTTACATTAGATTGGTGATACACAACAAAATGGAGGAGAGGGGAAACACTCCACAAAAATCCCCAAATAAAACTAACCCTAGCTCCTAAACTAAAAGAAAATGAACTAAAACTAATCTCTCCACAAAAATACACCAAGTGGTGTATTTATAGTAAGTTACAATAAAGGAATAAAATAAAAAGAAAAAGGAAAGAAATTAGGGGATAAGTCCTAAATTAAATAAACAAAAGAAAAAAAACAGAAATAATAAAATAGAAAAAGGGGATAGCAACAAAACAGGGTTGGGCAAAACAGGGGACCGAATCGATTCGGCTGAGTCCAAATCGATTCGAAAATGGGAGACCTGACCACTGAAAGATAGCGAATCGATTCGTAAAGGTGCGAATCGATTCGGTGCTGAGAAATTTTGACACTGTCTCGTAGCGAATCGATTCGCTCAATCTCCTCTCAAGCCAAGACCAATCCACCAAAAATGGCCAACATGAAAACCACTATCCAATTCAAAATCAAACCCGAGAGCTGCCAATAATTCTCAAAAACCAAGGCCGCGACGATGCCCAAAACGAGACCGACTGAATTTAACGCCTACTGGTGTGCGTTTTTATATGCGTGGCCAAAGACCCCAAATGGGTGTGTAACCCGAGACCAACCATCCCATGTTTGACAAATGCCAAGACCACCATGGTTTTCATGGAGACCAGTTGCAATTAGTGACAAAGACCCACTTCGTGTTTAAACCATGCCCCGCTCTATTGTTGGGACCTGCCATTATCGTGTATGACCATACAAATGGACCAAAGACCCAATTCCATGGATGTTGCCAAAGTCGAGACCCATTTCCAAAATTGGTTAACCTGAGACCCGATTTACAAAATTGGATAACTCGAGACCCATTTCGAAATGCGCGTAACAAAACCCGAGATCTAATTTTGAACGAAAGGCTCCAATTTTGTACGAAACCAAAACTCGAGCCAAACCCGAGCACGAAGCCAAAATCGCCGTTTGCAGAAACTTGCTGCAAAAGAGAAAGGGACACAGGGGGAATTTATTAAGAAGTTAGTATATTTAAAAATAAATATAATTAACTTACAATTCTTCCCCGATTAAAGGTCCGTCGAATATTCGTTCGGAATTCGATTCCAGCAACGTTCACGGCCACGCAAAGCTTGGCCCGAGAACTACTCCCGTGAAGACTTTGGTAAAAAATACCAAAGTGTGAAATTATAAAAATACCCCTGAATGTGCAAACTTTTACGAAACTTTACCGGAACACAACAAAACTTCACACTAAGCACCGTAACATCTACAAACACTCAATTATACCTCAAATAATATGTTATCCAATAAAGCGGAGGTTGTCTGATTAACGAGCACAATTATAGCAATTACGGTACCCGAGGGGGCTAAAAATGAGTAAATTAATGGGTAATAAATGCAATATTCGTGACGTATCACTCACACCCTCATCTTTGTTACAGTGGGTTCGTATGTTGACAACGTTAGACAGGTAAGTACCCTATTTAATTTTACGTTAGTAGCTCATGTGCTTGGACGTCGAGATGCTTACCACGGGTCCCTCACGTAGTTTGATTTGAAATTAGAATCGCATGCTAAGAAAGTGAAACGTTAATTAAAATAAATATGGATTAACGACATTAGGTTATTTCATTGTACTCCACACCTAACGCTTAGGTCGGACCGAGTTGACTACGGGTAACCCATAAATCTGGGGCGGGGCGTTACAAATGGTATCAGAACTCTAGGTTAAAGGTTCCTTTTAGGAGTAATGTGGTGACGTCAGTAGTTGATCTCTCGACGTCTGTGTTGGGTTGGGTCGGTCACGGCAGTCTTGGTGACGGTTTAGTTCATGTCCTCTACGGTGAAGTCAAAGAGGTTGGCACGACGGACGAATTCATTTCCATGTGGTAGGTGACTAAGTTAGTTATCATTAATCGCTTTCGTGCTTCTGATTGGGATATGCTAGTAAGTTGCGAGTGTCTGTGCGATCCAATAGTGGCGAAACCCCTGGTTTTAGTCTGAAGTGAGTGTATGTCAATCCATAGTGACACGAAAAGCCAATTGAGATTGAGTTAGAAATATGACTCGTGTGAAGTCAACAGTGGAAATTAGGTGGCTAGTGTGTCGTACCTAAACAGTGTTGATTTGTGATGGGAATACATTCAGCTTTCTGACTAAGTAATTTTGAGTAGTTGGTACCATGTGATTAGGCAAATTCAATCCTTGGGATAGTATCTCGTTGCAGGTCAATTGATGAGAGTTATGGGCAAATTACGATAAGTATATTATATATGAAACAATGATGATTGAGGAGACTTAGGAGTGAACTCTAAATAGTTTTCTATGATGGGGTTTTAGAAAATATAACGTGGTTTCAAGGAGTAGGATTAGTGATGTCAGTGATGCAGATCTAGAGGTTTATAGGTTGTAGGTGACATCATATATCCTGCTAAAATCCTTACTAGCATTAGTTATGGTTTGTTATATGGCTTATGGTCACGGTCGTTTAGATGAAAGATAAGATCATTATCTAAGTTTAAAGGCTCATTGTAACCGCGTAAGTGATGGTTAGGTGTGAGGTAGTCCTAGTATGAATGTGGTTTAACGGTATGCTGGAGTGTTCGTAAGGATAATTGTGTGTGGCGTCGATGGGGATAGAAATTAATTATTGTGACGCCTTGAGGTGTTTGATGGTTAAGGTGTTGTATATGTAGAAGCTCGTGGACTAGTGTCCTTGGGAGCACCTAGTAACCACGATGAGGGTATTAAGAGTTTGTAGAACGCACTTACAATGATAAAACTATGGAGATGAAATCTTGTCGGGTTTGGGGTTTTTACATGGAATGTGTTTGGTGTCCTTAGGAGACCAGTTAAGTCCGGTGTGAAGAAGCATTAGCATCCTATTGGTGATTGTACTGAGGGTGAGGTGATGATCTCAGGTTGTTAGTCAAGGTTTATAACAGTCGTATAGCATACGTGTCGAGTGTGGTTTCCTGAATCGACATAAATGGGTATCCTCCAAGGAGGAATTAGAAGTTTGTGTCGTTTATGGGGCGTAATGCCCGAGTGTCATGGAATTACTAGCAGTGTAATGAAACACTTGATTTTGAAGAATAGTAGGAAATCTATTTGAGACTTAGGTTGATGATACCATGTGAAGCTTTAAAATGGCAACCAAGAGGGGCAATGTCAAAGCATGATTAAAATATTGATATTTATTAACGGTGTATATAGGATAGCCTTAGCAAGGTAAGGACAAGTTCTTGACGTGTCCCGCTGATTCGGTACAAATTAGACGATGTAACCCTGTGTGATACTTACTACCCTTAAAATGCCAATGGTAGCCGGTGTGATCACCACGTAAATTCAGTTGGGTAGAATCCAGAAGTATACTTAGTGGCAATCTCGTGTACTCAAAGGACACGGTAAGGTGAATGCCTCTCTTGAGTCGAGTAATGCCTATGGGAATTTGAGATTTCGATCACGATATGATAAGGCAGATAGTGAGCCATGTGTAGTAAGATGGTGACATCGACACCGGTAAATTGACTCGATTAGTGAAAATAAGGGTGTTAAGCATTCTTCAATTGGAGTAGTTCATATGTGCTAAGGATGAGAGGGGTAGGGCCTTACTCCCAATGAGGGAAGTTAGGCGTTGACTTCCTAAAGAACTACAGATTCGTATGTTGCTTTCGTGTTACGAGGATGAATGGTTGTGATTCGATTCATCACGGTTGGTGACCCAAGCCAGGGTATATGGCTAGGATTATTACCTGGTAAGAACGTTGGGATAACTTCAAGAATATTACATATGTTTGCTTTCGTAAATTATAGCCAGACACATATAGAGGGGACTCTCTCTAAACGGTTGCGTGTTCCTTCTGGCTCTTATGTGTCCCTTTTGATTTCGGTAATTAGGGATCGGTATTCTCATGATTATGGTAACTCAGATTGGTACCATGTCATGGTATGGTGCGGTTGGGCCTGGTTGAGCACGGTGAACCGGGTGTGGTCAACGCAACTCGGTAACTGGGTTCCCCCTGTCTGAGGTATTCTACTATTGCATAAAGTTCTGTGTACGGGTGGCTGTGCTTTCGGCCACACGATTTGCTCATAGTATTAGCCTTTCTTATAAATAGTGACCTTTTCGACTGGCCGACGTTGCAGACAGTGGCTCTGGTTGTTAGGAGCGTAATGATGGCTAGAGGATATTATATAGTGCTAGAAATCGAGGAAACTTAGCACACGGTGTTGCTTTCTCACGGGAAGTGGAGTAATGTGAGGCTCAAGTGAGTGCACTAAGGCAAGACATCTAGGGTAGTACTAAGGTCATCAGAGTGACGCAGCGAAAGGTGTCAACCGAACGCACGGTGATGATTTGGTAAGTTTATTACTTCTCAGTGTGAGAAATTATCATTGTATGGTTAATGGTAAGTTCATACAAGTTATATAGTCAGGATAACCTGAAAATCCGCTAGGCGCACGATGTGCAGCCCTAAGATTTGAAATAGTTCTCGATGATGAATATGATGACTGGTTGCATTACGGCTCACTTTGGGGTGAGTGGTGATCTGTAACACCCCGCCTAATTAAATACTAAGTGATCAGTCCTTTATTAAATTAAAACAAAGTATCCGATTGGTTCATTCTTAGCATCACTGTCGAAAAATAATTTCTTTATTTATCACCTAATAAATAATTAAGCTAAGTGTCAAAATATTTAATTATATATATTTTGTCCCAACAATAAGAATTGTTATACACACACCATTTTAACGAATATAAATGTAATAATGAATACCAAACCACCCAAATTAAACAAACGGACTAGATAAATCATTCCCAATAGAATATCTCAAATCTAAGGACAATATAATAGTTAAAACAATCCCAACTGAAAACTGAATATTGAAGACTGAAGAAGTACAATGTCTCTCTGAACTAAATAAAAACTGAGAATGTGCGACACATGCCCTGTCTAACATGACTAAGTGAAGAGCTGAGATAAAAAGAATGAAGTCGTCTAAATGCAAGGACTTGCAACTCCCACACTATAACTGCAACACGTCAAATAGTCCAGTGATCTAAGTCTGACACCCCTATGGCTGGGAACCTGTTTATACATATATATATACACACACACACAAGAGAAAGAAGAGTTGACAAGAAACATGTCAGAGCCCGATAGTTATAGTTTTAAAAATAGTTTAGCAAGTATTTAAAATGCTTACTAGAAGTTACTCCATACATTTTAGTTACGTTGCCCTCACTTGGGAATTCTCACCTCTCATTTAGTGTGCACGCCTAACGTACTACTAAATTAGTCTAGATGATATTAACCCAATTAACCAGTCTGAACCAAGTATTCCCTCGTCAATCCTTATTCACGTGATCGCATAAATATAATTTATACGTGATTAATTTCTTAATTTCACCTAGTCAGCTATATGCATCTCAATACGGTCTTAAGTTCTCAAACACTTAAATTATTTAATATCATTATTAAATTTTATCTACTTACACGCATAATAGATGAATCACAGGTATATATATTTATCAGGTGGCATATATACTAATAACTTATTAGTATATATGCCACCTGATAAATATATATACCTGTGATTCATTCTACGTATTAATTTTATCAGGGTACGTTTTAATTTTATCGGTCCAGTTTTCTTTCATTCTACGTATCAATTTTGCAATTGAACAAATGCACACTTTTGAATTTTTGATAAATTCCACAACAATGTTGATTAATTTGTTATGCAGATGATGATTTGAGGGGTTATCTTTAATCGTGTACAAATTCCAAAGCTTGTTTGCTTACATGTACATTTTTATTCGTTTCATTGTCATTGTGATTTTATTATATTTTTCAAACAAGAATAACAAACATATACTTTATACTTATGAAAACTGAGAAACAAAACTAATTTAGAGATGGGTATCATATATTCAAACACGTTTAATAGTGAATATTTTCTCAGCAAGAGCTTCTTAAGCTCTTCATTTATTTTAATGGGCATGTGTGTGTGTGTGTGTGTGTATGTGTGTGTGTATTTGGTTTCATAAAGCTCTTCACGCCCTTAAATAAATTTTATCAACTGAATCTAATTTATCTTTTCCTTAAGCGTATCCTCTTCTCTCACAACACCTGAATTATTAAAAGTTTACCCGTTTCCCCCTCTTTCCTTATCCACTAAATCGGCATCGCGATGTGGTGATTTTAGATAAAAGGTATGATATAATCTACTTTATTATAATGTTCCTTTGGAAAAATTCATTTAATCCATATGCTATATGTTAACATTTTTTTCTTACCCATTCTTAATTCTAGTCTATCGACCAGATATTACAATCAACTAACAAAATTCTATGAATGAATTATTGTTTGTCATGTAAATTAATAGTGGAAGATATATTTTTTTATCAATATTTAAATGCTATAGTTATGGTCCTCCCCTTTCCAACTTCCCAAAGGGATTTTTGGAATTGGAAACAAAAAGGTTTAAATGAAAATTTTAAGTTTAGAAAATTTTTAATGTTAGGGTACATCATATTATGTTGTTAAGCAATATTTCATTTACAGTTGATTATATGTTGTCGTGTATGTGTGTTTACTGATTATATCTTGTTGTAATACATATGAAAATATCATTTACACCCCACTACTATAATTAAAATATAAAATTTTATCTCCCTTGACAACAAACAAAATCTTTGGGAGGATCTTTTATAATATCGCATTATATTTCGTTCTATCACCCTAATGTTCATTCCTCAATTTTCCCACTGTTTCATATATGTGATTCTACATATTTATATTATATATATTGCTACTACTTTAATAGCTCATAAAAAATACACAAATGTTTTGATTTAAAAATTAGTTTAAACCAATTCCACATAAAGAAAATAAAATGACATGGTATACAAGTGGCTTTAACATGTTGGTAACACATGCAATGCACGTCTGCACAACTAGTGATAAGAAAATAAACCACAAACATATAACGAAAATTATAAGTGGTTCGACAACGTGACTACGTAAATTGGATGGTTATTCTTTTTAATCAACAATATTGCAATTTAGCAAATGTTCGTTACATCAAATTTCACACCCTAGTCTAGGGTGGCACTATCAATTATTGAAAATCATAAGCACGATGACTGCAGTAGGTAACTTTATTGTGGTTATCGTGATAAGCTATCAGATAGAGATAATTATTTCACTGCCATTGTTAATACCAAATTTAGTATGCTGACGTGGACCGATTATGTGGAGACACGTGTCAATCTACATGGCACCCGCGAACATTTTTGACAACACCTTGACTCCGAGGAACTCAACCTCCCCGACCAACCCAGGCGCTCCGAGCAACAAGTGTTCTTCGAGGAACTTTATTGTACCGAGCAACTCATGTATGCCGAGCTACTTAGGCGGTCCGAGCTGCACCTCGTACAGAGCATTTATAACCGGATAATTAAGAGGATTGAATGCGCATTAAATGTTGATTATTATCATACAGATGTACACGCCTATTGGACAACTATGTAATATTCTCTCGCATGTACACCCTCAATGCTATAAATACATTGTAACCTCCTCATTAGCAGGGGACTCGGAATTTCTTGGTAAACCCATTATCAAGAATTCTGCAAACAGTCAGCAATAACACAAACAGTGGACATAGGCCATTCTTTCAAGGCTGAACCACTTTAAAAATATCTTGTCTTATTTATTTTTTATCTGTGATTAAATAATTAGAGATAATCTAATTTTTTACATCAACAGACTGGCGTCGTCTGTGGGAAACGACTGAAACTATCGTTTTTCACCAAAGCAATTCATCTCCGATGGCTGATAATCCTGAATCCAGTAATCGAAACGCTGGAAACCCCCCAAATCCATCCACTCCTCCAAGTGTCCAAGATCTGGCTGGAATAATGGCTAATTTAGCTCAGGGCCAGATCGCCATGCAAGAAACCATGCGACAACTCATGCAAACTATCCAGGGTGGAGCACCTGCCCAGTCAGGACAACGAAGCATTCAGAGAAATACCCAATTTCCTTCCTCACGAACTAGATGAACATTACTCCCAGAGGAATCTTGATCTACACATGTCGATTCATATCGCACTGATAGATCTAATGATTTTTCTTATCAACCTGGCCGAACTTCATCAGTACGAGCCACAGATACTGAACAAAACGTCACTCTATCTCCAGAAAGGACCAGTGCTTTTGAAAGATTGAGTAGAGTCTCTCCCTTTGATCGTTTGGGTCCCAGGAGGAATAAAAGTCCCCCTAGGATGGTGTCGAGGAACTCTCAACGATTCTTTGATTTAAAGGAAGGTTCTGCCCAATCCCGACCAGCTGCTCATCGTGAAAGATCCCAAGAGGCAAATTCAACACGACCAGTTGCTCGGACCAACAGGCCCGAGCAGGCAAATGACGCATGAAAAGGCTCTATTCAAAGGTTGGATGATAGATTAGGGGAAATGGCTAGGGCCAGAAATCCTCTACAAAGAACTTTTGTCCAAGGTACACCTTTTATCCAAGCAATTGTGGATTTTCCCACACCATCAAAGTTCAAAGCCCCAGTGGTAACACCAAAATATGAGGGAAAAACTGATCCTGTTCTACATATAGAACGATATCAGGCAACTGCTGAAATCTATCCTG
This sequence comes from Sambucus nigra, assembly GCA_949130495.1. NCBI lineage: Eukaryota > Viridiplantae > Streptophyta > Magnoliopsida > Dipsacales > Adoxaceae > Sambucus > Sambucus nigra. Next base: position 172,706,687 of record OX422222.1, on the reverse strand, counting down.
TTCCAGACGAGATGCGATGTAGGGCATTTTCAGGAACTCTCACTGGATCTGCTCAAATATGGTACAACAATCTTCCTCGGGGGAAGATTGCAACTTTCTTTCAACTAGCCGAGCTCTTTATTGGAAACTTCTATTTTAGATCAAAACCAGTTAAGCGAGTAGCACACCTATTAAGTGTTAGACAAAAAGCAGGTGAGAGCACCAGGGATTATGAGGACATTCTATTGGGGTATGACATTTGAGGATATAAGAAGTGTGAAATATATGGCTCACAAATTGTCTACTCATGTGCGATGAGATATATATACTTATATTGTGCTCGAAGTGTGATTCCGAGGCAATATAACCAATCACTATTGGTGATCGAGGTGGGATTCCGAGCTAATAACCCCAAAAGTGTTATAAAAGGGGGGTGATTATAAAATAGATGTTGATAGTATATGTTATGTGTAAGATATATACCTAATGATTTTTCCTACTTATGTGCGATAGTAAGTGTGCTTAATCTCTGTATTGGGGTCGATGATGTTCCGGACCAATACATGAGGGATCGATTTGGGGTCGATGATTTTCCGAACCAAATTGATGATAAATATTGGTATCGACGGAAGGTCTGAACCGACATGTGCATTACATTTACCTTGGGGTCGAGGGATTCCCGGACCAATGTAAATGATAGGATTATTGGGGCCGATGATTTTTGCCGGACCAATTTTCCTTAAAGTATATATTGTGTGTGAAATATATACCTTATAATATTCTACTTATGAGTGATAGTAGACACTTAGATGTTATATAGAGATATACATCAAATGGGTAAATTAAGTAGGCAGAAACTTAATTTCAAGAATTAACGTTGGATTGGGAAAATCTATGAGAAATTAAGTAGTGAGACTTAATTATGATATATGTGGTATGGGTAACATGCGATAAGAATTTATAATGAAGCAAGGCATGTACTTGGGGTGACCATTAGGATGTTATGATTTGGTATTGGGTATTAAAGGATGCAATTATACTTAAGGTCCTTAGCCTTAATACCAGCCTTATCCTAATTTCGAGGACGAAATTCCTTTGCAATGGGGGAAATATGTAATACCCCGTATTTCTGAATATTTTATTTAATTAAATTGGAGAATTAAATGAGAAAATACAGCTTAATTTAAATTACGTAAGAGGAGTAATTTAATGGGATTTATTAAAAATTATAATTTTGGAATATCAATCGGGAGATAGTTACCGATTTATATTTCCTCATTATATTTACTTAGTGCGAGTGGTAAATAGTTACTTAATGCGTGTAGACCGTGTTGGGGTGAGAACGAGTAATAATTGTTAAGTGACTCAAATGATAATTTAGAGGTCACTGATGAGTCCGGAAGGGTCAAATTAGTCAAAATAGTATACCCGAGGTACCTAGTTGAGTCCCGGGGTAATTTTGGACTAAACCGAGACCGTTCGAGGGCGTTTTGGTCTTTTAACATGAGAGGGTATGGAGACCTACAAAATTGAGAGCTTTATATCAGCCGTATGATAGAGGGGTTAGGGTTAGAAAACCCATGAAAACACACCATAGCCATTAGAGATAAGAGAGAAACCATTCTCAAGGCAAAAGGAAGAATTGGGAAGGATTCAAAGGAGATTTTCACTATCAACTTGTTGAGGAAGAAGGATTGAAGGATGAAGATCATCAATCATCAACAACAACCACGAAATCAGACCCTACTGATCATAAGGCAAGTTGTTTTTTGCAAAAATTATAAAGTTATAATACCCATGTGTAGGGTTTTTGAATAGTTTTGTTTAAATCATTATCTTGATTGGAGAAAGATGATATTTATACATGTTGGGATAGGAATCGCATGTAGAATGATTTACTTTATGTAGAGGATTAAGATTCAGATTAGACTTGATGATTTTTCGGATTAAAATCTGGATTTTGAATGATAATATGGGAAGAACACCATAACTAGGGTTTCAAGAAATTCTGGGTTTAATTCACTATTTCTTTAAAATATTGAGTTTTGAGGTATTTGACACGTTAGAAATTGTCCTAGTATATGTGAAAATATGTTAGGATCATTGGTTCAAAGTTTGGTGGACTATAATGGAGTTTGAAGATTTGTTAATGGAGGAAAAATCTTAACGAAGAAGACAAACTACGTATGTCCCTGTTCGATCGATCGATCGACAGTCGATCGATCGAACCCAGCCGTCGATCGATCGACGCAAGCTGTTTCTCGAAATTTTTGTGTTTAATTCTTCGTTGAGTTTCGAGAATGAATGAGTATCCTAGGATTTACATTATACTTATATGGGAGTGAGAATAAGACCAATAGGTATATTGTTGAGGTCCGATAAGGCCATTGGGTGTAGGGCTTGGATTACAGACCGAGGAGAATAATCCGATTTAGTAGAATATCGGGAACTTCGGAAATTGAGTTACGGGGCGAAGTAAATTCAATTTAAGTAATAGACCAGTAGGGTAAGCAATAACTACTGAAATTATATGTAAGGGGTAACTAGGACCCTTAGAGTTATGTGAATACTCAAATAAATGCGATTAATGAGATAAATCGTAAAGCGAATGTTGTATGACAAATATATGAGATTAAAATATTACGTACGTATATAATTAATAGGTCGGCCGTGTACCTACTAAATTATGTGATCTTTTAGGTTAAGAGATTGATACCTAAATTAATTATGTTAGGGTCGATGAGACATTCCGAACTAACATAAAGTTATTATATGTTTGGAGTCGATGAGAAATGCCGAACCAAACCTTGAACTGGTGTCGCGATGGAAGAGTCCCGAACCAGAATATGTGTATATATTTATATTTTGATACCTAAATTAATTATGTTAGGGTCGATGAGACATTCTGAACTAACATAAAGTTATTATATGTTTGGGGTCGATGAGAAATGCCGAACCAAACCTTGAACTGGTGTCGCGATGGAAGAGTCCCGAACCAGAATATGTGTATATATATATATATATTGAAAATAGTTGGGGTCGATGGATAATTCCGAACCAACTCTCACTTGGGGTCGATGAATCATTCCGAACCAAGAGATCTTTATTTGTGTATATAAATAATTGGGGTCGATGTATCATTCCGAACCAATTCTTACCTTGGGGTCGATGAATCATTCCGAACCAAGAGTCCTTTACGTGTATAAAAAGGGAAAAATAGTAATGACTGATGCTTAGTATATATATTGTGTGTGAAATATATACTTGATGATATTCTACTTCTGTGTATTAGTAGATTAAAATATATTATGTATTTAAAGATACATACTGAACTGGTAAGTTAAGTAGTGAAACTTAATTACGAAATGCACCTTTAGATAGAGAAAATCTATTTAGTAATTTTAGTAGTGAAACGAAATGAGAACTATTGAAAAATAACATAGATGAAATGTTACCTGAGAATTAATTAACATACGCGAGATGTTAGTGAAACGGTTGTACCGTATGGGCGGTAATGGAACTTAAGTATAGATAAGTTCAGATGATTACTTAGTCCTAGATAGCTTGGAAGATATGGCTAGGTAGGCTAAGTGTAGAACGTTAGGTGTGCACAAGAGATGATGGGTGAGTAAACTCAAGGGAGTGTACGAGAACCTAACATGTGTAATCAATAACCGCATTTTATATTGTGATAAACGCTTGCTAAATATTTTCAAAATGTTTTGAGTACTAACTCTTGCTATAAAATATTTTCAAAACCTTTTAGGTGTCCAGCCACAGGGACGCCATGTATGATGATTCCATTCCAGGGACTCGGAGCTGTAGCACAGTGGATGCTTACAGGATTTTGACTAGACGATATCTCTCATTCAGATCTAGTACAGGATCTCACACTATTCTATGTATGGACTTGTTGTCCGGTATTAGTCTCAGATGTTAGTTTCAGACTAATGGTTATTCTATTGTTGTTTGAGATTTTTAGCCGATGGTTTATTCAGTAATACTTTTGTTCTGTTGTACTTTTACTTTGTTGATTGGGTTATAGTACATGATTATTTTTACTTTGTCCCGCATGGTTGATTTATCTGTTTTAAGAAAGATAAAATTTGGCACCGGTCTAATTTTACTTAGGGGATTAGTAATTAAAAAAGTTTTCGACGGTGATGCTAAGAATGAACCGTTTGAGAAACCTGTTTTAATTTAATAAAGGCCTGATAACCCGATGTTTAATTAGGCGGGGTGTCACAGATGGTATTAGAGCATCAGGTTCTAGTGTCCATAGGATCTGTACGGCTTACTACGTTTTCAGCGTATCGTTTGATTGATATAGAGCCCTATCTTAGGATTATTGTACTCCTCTACGTACGTAGTTTACGTTCTCATGCTATTTAGTAGATGTAGTGTTATATATACGAGTTCGATTGGGCACGGTACGTCGAATATGGTGGTAGGACCAGCATTGGCGTTAGAAGGACCGCAGGAGGGAGGAGCTCGGCATAAAGCATGGGGTGTTCGAAGATGGTAATCATAGGAGAGATGATCGTTGTCGAGGTCACTCCTAGTGTGTAATGGAAGTAGATGCTGCAAGGGTTGTTGAGACATAGCAGGCATTTTCCAAGTGTCGCGACGGCAAGGGGGAATGCTAATCTAGACCCGCCCAATGCAGTGATAGTGGGAGGGAGTCTGAAGAAATTTTTGATGAGAACGAGCCGTAATATGTGATAAAACGGCGACTGTGCATGGTAACCAATGGAAGTAGAATGTACAGAGGTTTTGGCATTTAGGGATAGAGTTGAAATACCCAGAAGTGAAAATTTGGGTAAAAATTTTTTAGGCAACGTGGCGGGGATACCAGTCACCACATCCGGACCGAGGGTCCGTATACAAATAGAGGAACCTTACATATAGTTTAACCGCAAAGTTCTCCAATGATGATTCAGAAGCGGAGGGAATGGGAATATCTAAACCCCTCACGTGAAAGCCTGGTAGAGGCCAATCGTGAGAGAGAAATTTATCCATTGAAGTGAACTTGTACCGAGGAGATAGGTATAAGGGAAAAAAATCCCTTGAGAGAATGGACTCTCGAGTTGTAATTCGCAATTTTTGGTAAAACTCTTCTTGAAGGACTTATGTATATGAAGGCAGTATGGTACTTCTTACAAGGTTGGGGTAAATGCTCCTAGGGGGCGAAGTTAAGAGAGTTTAAAGATTTAGTCAAAGAGTAAGACTGAATGTAATGGGGCTGGTGCAAGCCATAAGTGGAAACCCACTAGAGGATTTAATGATTAGATTCTAAGTCGGGACTGTTAAGCCCCATAGTGCGTTCCTCTTGGTCAGTAGAACTAAGGGAACCACGATGATAGTGCTCAGAATCGAGGCTACCAAGTCCGAGAGGAGGGATACCCCAAACCGGTCAGTGTGGTCTGGAGTAAGGGGATTTTTGTAAAGATGTCTAGTGTGGTTTGTAGAGCCACGCGTTTTATTTTAGCTTGAAGTTATTTGAGGAAATAATAACTCTGATAAGTTTTGCATTCCGGAGAGGACAAGCGTGTTATGTCCGGAAACCATCTGAACCACCAGAGCGATGGATAAGGAAGTACATGGGTTTTAGCCTCGAGTGAATGGGGTATGTGACGATACCTCATCTGAAAGAGGGTCGAGTTGTCATTATTCATCAATAGGTGAGGGACTTCAGGGATTATGGACGTCTCATAGTAATTGATTCCGGTGTATAGGAACCTAAATGATGTGAGTCAATGTATGTCATATGACTGCTGAGCGGAGAGATCGAGCTCACTGTTGTAATTAGTGCTAAGGACTTAGTGATAGCATAAGCGCAGTGCCACTTGACTCCTTTAGAAATATTGGGGTATGGTTGCACATATTGTCGAGGAATGAAATTTGAGTATCTTGACTATGTGTTGTTCCGACAATGCTCAGTAAGAATACATGGGGAGAAGTCCCTTGTTTAAGTTCGGTTGCGAAAGGGAATACGACTGAATTTTTATGCACGACAGGAGAAGAGACATTGTTAGATGTTAGGGCATCAGTGGAGCTGGTAGTGTTGTGGAGAAACACTGAAAGGCTTACCTCACCACGAAGGGATAAGTGGGACTTTGTGGGCAAGGATTTGATTTTTGGTCTATAGGGTATTGAGAATACCCACAAGATCGTAGTCACGCCGTGTAGACTAGGCTGGAGTTGAAGAAAAGCATGTTACGGGTGCGACATTTGCAATGTTTTTGCAAATATGCACGGAGAAAAGGGTGTATGGGCGCCTTAGTCAATTGGATTCCTTAGACATCCGAGATAGAGGGATGCGGAAATTTTTTTTGTACGACGATGGGGAAATTAGGAAACGAGTCGTATCGATGAAATGGGTTGAACGTCATGGGAGATAGACGATGATCCAAGATTATATGTGCTGAGAGATCCAGCACACCCTATGGGATGAAAGTCGGTGGGAAACCGTTCAAAGGTTATCTCTTGATATGGGAGACCTAACTGTGGTGAAGAAGTAGCGCAAGGTGCTACTTGACTGAGTATTGTGAGTGACTTACGTGTTACTAAAATGTTGATTCTTATAAAGTAACCAACCCCAAAAAGTGCGCCAATTGCGAAGAGTGCACGGGTTGTAAAGTATAATAAACCCAGAGAGAAAGGGGAATAGAGTACCACTTGAGGAAAGATGACGTAAGTGGGAAGCGATGTTGAGGAGAGACATAGTGAGATTGTCTCCAGATACACCTCTAGTTAATAGAGCGAGATGGACTCGAAATGAGCAACCGGAATGTGGTAGTGAACCTACGTTTCCAATGATGGAATGAGGAGACAGACTTATAAATTACTGATGGGTTGTTAACATCATAATTAAGCCAACATTTCGTTGGGGTAGCGAAATGGGGTGACCGGGATGGATTAGTATGTAGTTGAAAAGGGAGAGTGCACGGTGCCGCTCTACATGATTGTGAATCAGGAGAAAATCCTAAAATTCCACCCTGTGAGAGATGGTCAGGGAGGAATAGAGATAAAGTATTATTTTGAGTATGTTGTGTTGCCTACGACTCAATGTTTGTGAGAAAGGAGGATAATACGCCCTTACGATAGTGGAATTTTGGAGAAGCCCACTGACCAATTCATAGGTTGAATGTATACCTATATGAGCATATTTGTAGGTAGTGTGAGACTGCTTATATGGACTGTACATAAGGTTTAGGTTCTTGGATGCCTATTAAGAACTTATGTGTACTTTGAGGTGTGGTTCGATGAGACATTTCGAACATTTAGTCCTTAACGCGTGATATGAGGACATTCTATTGGGGTATGACATTTGAGGATATAAGAAGTGTGAAATATATGGCTCACAAATTGTCTACTCATGTGCGATGAGATATATATACTTATATTGTGCTCGAAGTGTGGTTCCGAGGCAATATAACCAATCACTATTGGTGATCGAGGTGGGATTCCGAGCTAATAACCCCAAAAGTGTTATAAAAGGGGGGTGATTATAAAATAGATGTTGATAGTATATGTTATGTGTAAGATACATACCTAATGATTTTTCCTACTTATGTGCGATAGAAAGTGTGCTTAATCTCTGTATTGGGGTCGATGATGTTCCGGACCAATACATGAGGGATCGATTTGGGGTCGATGATTTTCCGAACCAAATTGATGATAAATATTGGTATCGACGGAAGGTCTGAACCGACATATGCATTACATTTACCTTGGGGTCGAGGGATTCCCGGACCAATGTAAATGATAGGATTATTGGGGCCGATGATTTTTGCCGGACCAATTTTCCTTAAAGTATATATTGTGTGTGAAATATATACCTTATAATATTCTACTTATGAGTGATAGTAGACACTTAGATGTTATATAGAGATATACATCAAATGGGTAAATTAAGTAGGGAGAAACTTAATTTCAAGAATTAACGTTGGATTGGGAAAATCTATGAGAAATTAAGTAGTGAGACATAATTATGATATATGCGGCATGGGTAACATGCGATAAGAATTTATAATGAAGCAAGGCATGTACTTGGGGTGACCGTTAGGATGTTATGATTTGGTATTGGGTATTAAAGGATGCAATTATACTTAAGGCCCTTAGCCTTAATACCAGCCTTATCCTAATTTCGAGGACGAAATTCCTTTGCAAGGGGGAAATATGTAATACCCCGTATTTATGAATATTTTATTTAATTAAATTGGAGAATTAAATGAGAAAATACAGCTTAATTTAAATTACGTAAGAGGAGTAATTTAATGGGATTTATTAAAAATTGTAATTTTGGAATATCAATCGGGACATAGTTACCGATTTATATTGCCTCATTATATTTACTTAGTGCGAGTGGTAAATAGTTACTTAATGCGTGTAGACCGTGTTGGGGTGAGAACGAGTAATAATTGTTAAGTGACTCAAATGATAATTTAGAGGTCACCGATGAGTCCGGAAGGGTCAAATTAGTCAAAATAGTATACCCGGGGGTACTAGTTGAGTCCCGGGATAATTTTGGACTAAACCGAGACCGTTCGAGGGCGTTTTGGTCTTTTAACATGAGAGGGTATGGAGACCTACGAAATTGAGAGCTTTATATCAGCCGTATGATAGAGGGGTTAGGGTTAGAAAACCCATGAAAACACACCATAGCCATTAGAGATAAGAGAGAAACCATTCTCAAGGCAAAAGGAAGAATTGGGAAGGATTCAAAGGAGATTTTCACTATCAACTTGTTGAGGAAGAAGGGTTGAAGGATGAAGATCATCAATCATCAACAACAACCACGAAATCAGACCCTACTGATCATAAGGCAAGTTGTTTATTGCAAAAATTATAAAGTTATAATACCCATGTGTAGGGTTTTAGAATAGTTTTGTTTAAATCATTATCTTGATTGGAGAAAGATGATATTTATACATGTTGGGATAGGAATCGCATGTAGAATGATTTACCTTATGTAGAGGATTAAGATTCAGATTAGACTTGATGATTTTTCGGATTAAAATCTGGATTTTGAATGATAATATGGGAAGAACACCATAACTAGGGTTTCAAGAAATTCTGGGTTTAATTCACTATTTCTTTAAAATATGGAGTTTTGAGGTATTTGACACGTTAGAAATTGTCCTAGTATATGTGAAAATATGTTAGGATCATTGGTTCAAAGTTTGGTGGACTATAATGGAGTTTGAAGATTTGTTAATGGAGGAAAAATCTTAACGAAGAAGACAAACTGCGTCTGTCCCTGTTCGATCGATCGATCGACAGTCGATCGATCGAACCCAGCCGTCGATCGATCGACGCAAGCTGTTTCCCGAATTTTTTGTGTTTAATTCTTCGTTGTGTTTCGGGAATGAATGAGTATCCTAGGATTTACATTATACTTATATGGGAGTGAGAATAAGACCAATAGGTATATTGTTGAGGTCCGATAAGGCCATTGGGTGTAGGGCTTGGATTACGGACCGAGGAGAATAATCCGATTTAGTAGAATATCGGGAACTTCGGAAATTAAGTTACGGGGTGAAGTAAATTCAATTTAAGTAATAGACCAGTAGGGTAAGCAATAACTACTGAAATTATATGTAAGGGGTAACTAGGACCCTTAGAGTTATGTGAATACTCAAATAAATGCGATTAATGAGATAAATCGTAAAGCGAATGTTGTATGACAAATATATGAGATTAAAATATTACGTACGTATATAATTAATAGGTCGGGCGTGTACCTACTAAATTATGTGATCTTTTAGGTTAAGAGATTGATACCTAAATTAATTATGTTAGGGTCGATGAGACATTCCAAACTAACATAAAGTTATTATATGTTTGGAGTCGATGAGAAATGCCGAACCAAACCTTGAACTGGTGTCGCGATGGAAGAGTCCCGAACCAGAATATGTGTATATATTTATATTTTGATACCTAAATTAATTATGTTAGGGTCGATGAGACATTCCGAACTAACATAAAGTTATTATATGTTTGGGGTCGATGAGAAATGCCGAACCAAACCTTGAACTGGTGTCGCGATGGAAGAGTTCCGAACCAGAATATGTGTATATATATATATATTGAAAATAGTTGGGGTCGATGGATAATTCCGAACCAACTCTCACTTGGGGTCGATGAATCATTCTGAACCAAGAGATCTTTATTTGTGTATATAAATAATTGGGGTCGATGTATCATTTCGAACCAATTCTTACCTTGGGGTCGATGAATCATTCCGAACCAAGAGTCCTTTACGTGTATAAAAAGGGAAAAATAGTAATGACTGATGCTTAGTATATATATTGTGTGTGAAATATATACTTGATGATATTCTACTTCTGTGTATTAGTAGATTAAAATATATTATGTATTTAAAGATACATATTGAACTGGTAAGTTAAGTAGTGAAACTTAATTACGAAATGCACCTTTAGATAGAGAAAATCTATTTAGAGATTTTAGTAGTGAAACTAAATGAGAACTATTGAAAAATAACATAGATGAAATGTTACCTGAGAATTAATTAACATACGCGAGATGTTAGTGAAACGGTTGTACCGTATGGGCGGTAATGGAACTTAAGTATAGATAAGTTCAGATGATTAGTTAGTCCTAGATAGATTGGAAGATATGGCTAGGTAGGCTAAGTGTAGAACGTTAGGTGTGCACAAGAGATGAGGGGTGAGTAAACTCAAGGGAGTGTACGAGAACCTAACATGTGTAATCAATAACCGCATTTTATATTGTGATAAACGCTTGCTAAATATTTTCAAAATGTTTTGAGTACTAACTCTTGCTATAAAATATTTTCAAAACCTTTTAGGTGTCCAGCCACAGGGACGCCATGTATGATGATTCCATTCCAGGGACTCGGAGCTGTAGCACAGTGGATGCTTACAGGATTTTGACTAGACGATATCTCTCATTTAGATCTAGTACAGGATCCCACACTATTCTATGTATGGACTTGTTGTCCGGTATTAGTCTCAGATGTTAGTTTCAGACTAATGGTTATTCTATTGTTGTTTGAGATTTTTAGCCGATGGTTTATTCGGTAATACTTTTGTTCTGTTGTACTTTTACTTTGTTGATTGGGTTATAGTACATGATTATTTTTACTTTGTCCCGCATGGTTGATTTATCTGTTTTAAGAAAGATAAAATTTGGCACCGGTCTAATTTTACTTAGGGGATTAGTAATTAAAAAAGTTTTCGACGGTGATGCTAAGAATGAACCGTTTGAGAAACCTGTTTTAATTTAATAAAGGCCTGATCACATGATGTTTAATTAGGCGGGGTGTCACATATATCCTCATGATGATCCATTGGTGATCAAAATGAGGATGAAGGAAGTAATGATCTCAAGAGTACTGGTGTATAACGGTAGCTCGGCGGATATCATGTTCTACTCATGCTTCGACAGCTTAAATCTAAAGTTGTCTCAGTTGGAGCCTTATCATAGTCCCCTCCTCGGTTTTGCTGGCGAGAAAGTTTTTCCACTTAGGATGATCAAGTTGGATATGTTCATCGGTACATGGCCTGCTTGTCGAAAAGAAAGAGTACGCTTTTTCGTGACGGATAAAAATGTCCAATCAGCTTACAATATCATCATGGGAAGGGTAGGTTTGAAGAAGTTCGAAGCAGTCCCATCTACTGTACATCAATGCCTAAAATTTCTAACCATCTTTGGAGTAAGAATTGTGAAGGGTGACCAAAAAGTAGCTCGGGAATGGTACTATTCATCTGCCGAGCAAGAAGAACTGGATGAATCCAGTAAAAAGACTACCACTTATCTCGTGGATGAAGGTGCAAAAATTGAAACGTTAGATCCTAGAGACGAGTCGCGGCTCGTAAAAGGTCAAGTGGTGGAAGCTACTGAAAATGTCATTCTGGACGAAGAATACCCAGAACGAATAACTCAAATCGGTTCATTGTTGGACACCCCACTAAAACAGGAATTGATAGACTTCCTAAAAAGCAGAAAACAAACTTTCGCATGGAGCCACGAAGATATGCCAGGAATAGACCCAAATTTCTTGTGTCACGAACTTAATGTGAACAAGGAAATCAAACCTGTGAAGCAGCGAAGAAGAGTGTTCAGCCCCGAGAAAAACCAAGCTATACAAGAGGAGGTCGAGAAGCTCCAAAAAGCTTGCTTTATTGAAGATGTGAAATATCCAGATTGGTTAGCTAATGTGGTGATGGTGAAGAAGAACAACAACAAGTGGAGGATGTGTGTAGACTTCACCGACCTCAACAAGGCATGCCCAAAGGATCATTTTCCTTTGCCCCGAATTGATCAATTAGTGGACGCTACCTCGGGACACGAGTTGTTGAGCTTCATGGATGCTTATTCTGGTTACAACCAGATTAAAATGAAACCTGAAGACAGGGAGAGTACCTCTTTTATTACCCCTAGGGGAACTTACTTTTATAATGTTATGCCTTTTGGTTTGAAAAATGCAGGTGCAACATATCAGCGGCTGATGAACAAGGTGTTTGCAGAGCAAATCAGTCACAATATGGAGGTTTATGTTGATGACATGCTGACAAAGAGCAAGAAAGTTGTTGACCATCTAATTGATCTAGGTCAAACCTTTGATCAATTAGATAAATATCAAATGAAGTTGAACCCTACCAAGTGCATATTCGGAGTACGAGAAGGCATGTTCCTCGGGTATATTGTCAACCAACGAGGTATTGAAGCAAATCCAGAAAAGATCAAGACTCTATTGGGGCTACGATCTCCAACGACGAAGAAGGAAGTGCAAAGTCTCACAGTGCGAGTTGCAGCACTTAATAGATTCATATCACGAGCAACTGATAGATGCCTCCCATTCTTTAAAACACTCTGAAAAACGTTTGAATGGAATGATGAATGCGAGAAGGCCTTTCAAGAGTTAAAGAAATACTTGGGAGCACCCCCACTATTGTCATGGCCAGTGATGGGAGAAAGATTATACTTGTATCTGGCAGTTTCAGAAAATGCAGTTAGCTCGGCATTGATAAGAATGGAGGATGGAGTGCAAAAACTAATTTATTACACTAGCAAGGCCTTCCGAGGAGCAGAGATCAGATATCCAAGACTAGAAAAGTTGGCACTAGCGTTGATCGAAGCAAGTAGAAGAATGAGGTCGTACTTCCAAGCTCATACCATAGTAGTGTATACCGATATGCCACTGAGGCAAGCTCTTCATAAACAAGAAAAATCAGGGAGATTGATGTACTGGGCAGTAGAACTTGGTGAATATGATATAATTTATGAGCCTAGGTCGTCACTTAAAGGGCAAGCAGTAGCAGATTTTATTGCAGAATTCACTTATCCTGACACCTCCGAGGAGCAAAAGCTGAATACCGACCAACCTGTGGATGTTACAGGATCATCAAATTTAAACCCCGATCAACTTAAGTCAGTTGACGATCAGAGGGAGATGGTCGATGAGCAGCAAGAAGTACTAGAGGAGGATAAAAGGAAGCAACAAATATTCCACCGAGGAACTTTGTCCGATAAAAAAATTAAGGATGAGGTACCTATATGGAATCTATATGTGGATGGTTCATCTTGCATTACAGGTTGTGGGGCAGGGATTATTTTGAACAACCCGGATGAGGTCGATGTGGAGTATGCTTTGCGCTTCCAATTTAAGGCTTCTAATAATGAGGCTGAATATGAAGCTATGATTGCAGGATTTGGCCTGGCAAAAACCATGGGGGCGGAGGAGATTATCGTATTCAGTGACTCGTAATTGATCGTCAATCAAATGCTAGGAGTATATGCAGCCAAAGGAGAATTAATGATCAGATATCATGCAAAAGCAATCGAGGTTTTATCAAGCCTGATCGCAGTACATATAATTAGAATACCAAGATTGGAGAATGCAAGAGCGGATGCCTTAGCTCGGTTAGCTTCAGCCACACGCACCGAGCTACGAAGAACAATCCCAATAGAAGTCTTGGATAGTCGAAGCATAGACGAAGATCTAATGATGAACTTTATTACCCTCGATTTAGGACCATTTTGGATGGATCCCATCACGGCTTATATTAAGGAAGGAAAATTACCAACCGACAAACTCGCAGCCAAGAAACTAAAGTTTAAAGCTGCTCGTTATGTATTGACTAATGGTATTCTATATAGACGAGGAATTATAGCAGGTCTGCAAAGATGTGTGCACCCTTTCGAGGTGAAAGATTTGGTTGAAGAGGTCCATGAAGGGTCCTGTGGAGCTCATGTAGCAGGTCGGACGCTTTTGCAAAGAATAATGACGCGGGGATATTATTGGCCGACGATAAGGGCTGATTGTATAGCGTATGCCAAGAAATATGACAAATATCAGCGCTTCTCGTCCCTTCGAAGAACTCCTCAGGCATTGCTAACACCCATAACATCCCCTTGGCCATTTGCCATGTGGGGAATAAACTTGGTCGGGCCACTCCCGACGACAAAAGGAAGGTTCAAATACCTCGTCGTCGTTGTGGATTATTTTACTAAATGGGTGGAAGCTGAACCTCTTATTGATATGACTTATGAGAAGGTGTATTAATTTATATGGAAGAATATCATTTGTAGATAGGGTCTTCCTCATGTATTCATCACAAACTATGGAACTCAATTTGATAACGAGGAGTTCGTTACATATTGTCATCAGTCAAACATATTGAAAATCCACTCGGCACCAGGCCATCCCCAGAGCAATGGACAAACTGAGGTGACGAACAGAATGCTGTTGAATGGTTTGAAGAAAAGACTGGATGATGCGAAGGCAAATTGGATCAACGAGCTACATTTTGTACTGTGGGCTTATCGTACTACACCACGAGCAGCAACAGAAGAATCTCCATACATACTGGCATTTAGAAGTGAAGCTGTTATACCTGCCGAGTTGGGCCTCCCCACACACAGAGTGCTGAATTTTAACTCTCCTATCAGTGACTTGATGAGAAGATTAGACTTGGATATGTTCGAGGAAGTTAGAGAAGAAGTAGCAATCAGGAATGTTGCATACCAACAACGAACAGCTCTGTTCTATAACAAGAGGGTAAAAAAGTGTGATTTGAAGGAAGGAGACTACGTACTAAAGAAAGTAATTCAAAAGCACAATAAATTGGAAGCTAACTAACATAGACCCTACAGAGTGACAGAAGTTGTTCGACCAGGGACTTATAGGACTGAAACCTTAGAAGGAGAGGAGTTTAAGAATGCATGGAACGCAGAGCATCTGCGCAAATATTATCAGTAGTTCAATCCTTATGTAATGCAGTTTTCTTCAATATGAATAAAGCTTTGGATGTTTTACCCAATTCTCTCCTTTTGTTGAAATTTTTTCGGAGTATTAGTGCTACACACTATGCATTAGGTTCAAAATAAAACCCTACCAACTACGGTTGGTCGGTCTACCAACTACGGTTGGTCAATAAATAAAATCCTACCAACTACAGTTGGTCGGTCTACCAACTACGGTTGGTCGATAAATAAAATCCCATCAACTATGGTTGGTCGGTCTACCAACTACGGTTGGTCGATAAATAAAACCCTACCAACTACGGTTGGTCGGTCTACCTACTACGGTTGGTCGATAAATAAAATCCCACCAACTACGGTTGGTCGGTCTACCAACTACGGTTGGTCGATAAATAAAATCCCACCAACTACGGTTGGTCGGTCGGTCTACCAACTACGGTTGGTCGATAAATAAAATCCCACCAACTACGATTGGTCGGTCTACCAACTACGGTTGGTCGATAAATAAAATCCCACCAACTACGGTTGGTCGGTCTACCAACTACGGTTGGTCGATAAATAAAATTCCACCAATTACGGTTGGTCGGTCTACCAACTAAGGTTGATCGATAAATAAAATCCCACCAACTACGGTTGGTCGGTCTACCAACTATGGTTGGTCGATAAATAAAATCCCACCAACTACGGTTGGTCGGTCTACCAACTATGGTTGGTCGATAAGTAAAATCCCCTAACTACGGTTGGTCGGGGAATAAAAGTTCACCAACTCCGGTTGGTCAGAAATAAATATCTTAATAAACTCTAGTTGGTCGGTAAGCCAATTACAATCATCTCCAGTTGTTTAAATTAAACAGGATCATGAGATAAAGGATGTTTTATCACATAAAGATCAAAGATTGATAAATCACTGCAATGAAATAAGCAACCAACAAGCAAAAACATTCTACAAATTATTTAGAAGAAAATGAAATGACAAAAGACAAATTTTCATTCATACTAAATAAAATTACAAATGACGTGAGAAATGTATTACCAAATTTTTTCATTCAAAACAAGAAGGATTACATATGCTGTGGAAAGTAAAAATTATTACATAAAATCCTACTCTATTGGTTTCTTCCCTTCTGCCTTTGAAACATGTTCTACTCCAGCAGGAGGATCGTCTAAGGCATAAGGGGAATTTATGAAGTTCAGATCTTGAAGCATTCGAACATTCATCACTAATGGTCGATCAAGCAGATGCTCAGGGCGAGAAATATCAACGTTGGAATGAAGACTGTAGTCGCCGAGATATTTGGAGATTAAGCACTGAGGGATTGCCCGAGCAGGAATCCAGCTCATATCAAGTTTAAAAGGTGGCACGGGCAACTCGAGCAATCCAGGGTTATGATAATCCCATAGATAATGGCCCTGCTCCAATTTTAATACACCCAGTGCATTCAACTATCCTTGTTTATAACCCTCATTATTCGCTTGCTGGATTCGATCATCGAGATGGTAGAGGGCTTCATTATAGCCATCCATCCAAAACTCTCTAGGCTGTTTGTGGAATTGGTAAGTCAACCTTTCCAGCTGCTCGTGGAGATTCTTCACAAAAATTTCTTTATTCTCCAAGACGGATCCTTGTGTGGAAAGTTGCTCGTTAAGGTCCAGAATCTTCTTGGACATCTCTCCCAGAGCTTTATTCTTCACAACCAACTGAACTGCTTGATTTTTCAAAGATGCTTGAGTTCTCGCCTCTTCAATAGTAACCCGAGCAGCTCTTGCTCGTCCGCGAGCAGATGTAGAGGGTCCAATTCTCTTTAAAGTTTCCAATTCGTCTCTCAAATTGGCATTTTCAACCTCCAGAAACGAGAAACCTTCGTCATTGATAGGGACCAAGGCTCCCGAGGTAGATGCTGCAGATTTCAGTTGGGATATCTCTCCTCGCAAGTTATTATTTTCCTGCTCCAGCAGTTTTGCGATTTGCCTATGCTCTTCAACCTCGGTCTTCAAAGTCCTTTCCTTAAAATCATAAGCAGCGACTAACTTATCATATCCTTTGTCAGCATTTAGTTGCTGATATTTTTTCTCATACCCCTGATGCAAAAGGGCAGAAGATTCCTTGTATTGTTGCTGAAATTCCTCGATGGTACCCTGGAGATCTTCAATCATCTAGTAATAAGCCACATTATTGGCAACAGCTCGGTCGAATAAGCATTTCAGATATTGGTAAGCTTCCACTGCTCGTTCAGAGGCATCTGAGCCCAGGATATCAAAAATTTGTGACTCATCCAAGTCTGTATGGCCAGCTTTGAAATATTCATTACATTTTTTCATCAACTCAGTATCGTGAGTTGACAAGAGTTCCATCCTGGCCATAAACTAGCAAAGAGAAGCAATAAACAGGATTAATAAATAATAAAGGCAGAGCAAGACAAAGAAAGTCATCATGAACAACAAACACTCGAATTTTTATTCATCAAAAGACAAGTACAAGGTTCAGGGTTACATTCAAAATAAATAATAAAATTAAAGCCCGAGCAACTTTACACCTTCTCCTTGTGTTTTGCGACTTCCTCGGAAAGATGAGATGAGGAGGCTGGTTGCTCGGAGGATATTGGCAGTTGCTCGACAAAGGTATTGATAGATTGAAGCTGCTCGATAGGAGTAATAGTTGGTTGGGGCTGCTCATAGCGAAGTTCAACAGTAGGGACCTGATCCCCAACCGTCATTGAAGACTCTTCAAAGGCAGTTTCGTCCTCTTCTTCGCCAGGGGAGGGAGGAGGACCATGAACATGACGTTGAAACAGCTCAAAATTCTCAGAGACCTTTAACTCGTGCAGAGCTGCGACCCATCCGTCCCTGAAATACTTGAGGCTAGCAAACTCCATCTGAGAAGACATGGCAGCTAGGCCTTCGTCCCAGCCAGCGCTGAAGGACTTTTTAACAGCCAGTTTCTTCTTCACCTTCTCCGAGGAAATATTTTCAGATAGAAGTTCCTCGGTAGCTTTCAATTTCCTTTCTGCCTCTTCCTTCTGACGATCAGCTTCACGGAGTTTGCCCAGTTCCTCTTCAGCAGTTTTAAGCTTGGTCTCAAGCTCTCCAGCATTCTTGAGCTTTTCTTCAAGCTCTTCATTTTTCTTCTTAAACTCTTTCATTTTCCTCTCCAACTCCTGAGAGGCCTCCACAGCTTTTTCTCTCTCTTGTTCAACGGACTTCAGTTGCTTCTCCCAAGCAACCTTATCTTCTTCATATTTCTGACGAGAATCCTTTAAGGATTGAGTCATACCTACAAAAGCCTCCTCCGCACCTCCTGAGGAGCTCTAAGCTTTAAGAGCTTCATCCTTTTTCAAAATAGTATTGAAACATGTTATCAGCTGGAAAAAGAAAATAATTGTAAGTCAGTGCAAGGACATAACATGGAAAAATGAAAGTTTAGATTAGTAATACTTACTGAGGCAATATGTTGAGCTTCCAAAGTGGTAACCCTCTCCCAAGAAAGATTGTCTTCAACATCTTGGATCTCGGGTATAATCCAAGATTTCACCGAACTCATGGCAGAGCTCGGAGCAATAAAAGTGAGAACACCACTTCCAGCAGTCAGAGGCTGAGAGATGGATTCAGCCAATTTATCCGAGGAGCTTTTCTTCAATTTCCTCGTGGGAGAAGGAACATTCTCGATCAAGGATGTTGTCTTGGTCGGTGATATAACTATAACCTCGCTTGGAGTAGAAACAGCTACAATCTTGCTCGGAGCCACAGGGGGCTTCTCGATAACCTTTTTAACAGCAGCAGGAGCGGATGCATCAATATTTCTCGTCCCTTCTTCTGGGACATTTGGCTTATTTTTCTTTGCCTCTCCAGCAGTAGAGGCAGACTTATCAAAGAAGGCAGGAGCTCTTATTCTCTTCATTCAGTCACTGAGAGGAATATTTGATTCAGGAGAGGAACCTTCAGAAGCTGGTGATGGTTCTATGTCACTTATCACTAGACGAGCAGTAAAAGAAGAAGTGTAACTCTTGTACTACAACAAGTACGAGGCTGATCTGATATGTTCGTCAGCAACAGTTTGGTGCAAACTCCAGATAAGTTTCAAGTGTCTCAAATTGACATCAGTTTCTTTAGGGGATTTTTTTTCTATCAACTGCAAATAAATAAAAATTAAAATGTCAATGACGCATTTTATCAAACACAAAGAAAACATAATTTTGAAAATAAAATAAAATAAAAATAACCTATCCCATTGCCATAGGGAGGGCATTTAGGACCCTGATACACATCATTTCCAATTAATGGAGCATGTTGCCAATTTTTCATAACAACCCCATGCTCGAAGTAATCCCTGTTGGCATCGGGGAGATTGACAACTAAAGCCCTATTTAAAAACCTAGTTTTTAAATAAAAAGTGCTATCACTAACAACCCATCTATAGAAAAACATAATTTCTGGAATTCCTAAACGAGTTCCATGAATTTGGTTTAACCTATGAACTTCATTAACTATTCTCCAAGTGTTTGGTGTTATTTTCGCAGGAACAACATCAAAAAACTGACAGAACTCCAAACATAAGGGATTCGGAGGAAAAGAAAAGTCACATTCAGCTACAAAGAGACTGGGGAACCAATGTCCCTCAGCCAAACGAAAATAGTCAGAAGGTTCAGAAAGCTCTTCCAATATGACCCAGGAAGGAATAGAAAAATCAGAGCGAAATTTATCAAGCGACTCAACAAGGTAAACCGTGATGAACAAAAGAAATAAAAGAGAAGGAAGAAGATCTTACAGGAAAAAGATGAATCAGGTGATAATGAAGAATGGAAGAAACGAACGCATAAGACAGAGAAGAAGTGAAGAAGTTCTAAGATGCAGATTTGAAAAAGTAAAAGACGATCGAATTTTCTGAAGCGTTTAAATACTTTACCTCGAGAATGGAGAAAAGCAATGATTACCAAGATGGACGATTGCGTATCCGGCGGCTAAAAATAAGAAAAAGGCACGAAACACGAAGCGGTTATTGAAATTCAAAATACTTTAAAAGCCTGATACTATGTATTCAAAAAAGGAGTTATGTACAACATGTAAAAAATTAGACTATCTCTAATTGTTTAATCACAGATAAAAAATAAATAAGACAAGAGATTTTAAAGTGGTTCAGCCTTGAACGAATGGCCTACGTCCACTGTTTGTGTTATTATTGACTGTTTGGGAATTCTCGAAGTAGGGTTTATCTCAAGAAATTTCGACCCCCCTACAATGAGGATGATACAATGTATTTATAGCCATGAGGCTGTACGTGTGAATGGGTAATACATAGCTGTTCAACAAGCGTATACATCCGTATGATAATAATCAACATTTAAAGCGCATTTAATCCTCTTAATTGTCTGATAATAAATGCTCTGACCGAGGTGCAGCTCGGACCGCCTAAGCTGCTCGGACCGCCTAAGTATCTCGGTATCCATGAGTTACTCGGTGCAGTAAAGTTCCTCGAAGAGCATCTACTGCTCGGAGTATCTGAGTTGGTCGGGGAAATTGAGTTTCTCGAAGTCGAGGTATTGTTCCGAAATGTTTGTTAGTGCCATGTAGATTGACACGTGTCTCCACTTAACTGAGCCATGTCAGCAGACTAAATTTGGTATCAACAGAAGCCCCCAATGTTTCACAGTTCAAGACTGAGGAGTGTGGAACATTCTTCTCGAAATATGGCGGGATTAAATGGTCATCCTGAATTTTAGGAGCGTTTTCTTTGCATTTATTTTTCTTTTCGAATTCATAGAATCAGACTTTTTGAATTTTTCTAACTGCTTCGATCTCCACGCCCTTTTTGTCCTTTTAGCCGTCGGTAGCGTAAACGTCTCCCTTTATAATCATTATTTTTACCTTTTCCCAAGGTAAGGTATTTAAGCGTTGCAGAAAATCATATCGTCTTTTACTTTTTCAAATCTGCATCTTTGAGTTTTCCATTTTCTCTCTCTCTTATGCGTTAATCCCTTTCATCGTTCGTTATCAACAAATCCTTCCTTTTCCTGTAAGATCTTCTTCCTTCTCTTTTATTTCCTTTATTCATCATGGTTTACCTTGTTGAGTCGCTTGACAAGTTTCGTTATGATTTCTCTATTCCTTCATGGGTTGTTCTGGAGGAACTTTCTGAACCTTCAGATTATTTTCGTTTGGCTTAGGGACATTGGTTCCCCAATATCTTTGTGGCTGAATGTGGCTTTTCTTTTCCCCTAAACCCTTTGTGTTTGGAATTCTGTCAATATTTTGACGTGGTTCCTGCAAAAATAGCCCATAATACATGGAGAATAGTTAATGGAGTTCATAGATTAAATCAAATTCATGGAACTCGTATAGGAATTCCATAAATTATGTTTTGCTATAGATGGGTTGTCGGCGACATTACTTTTTACTTGAAAACTAGGTTTTTAAATAGAGCTTTAGTGGTCAATCTCCCAGATGCCAATAGGGAATATTTCGAGCATGGTGTTGTTATGAAAAATTGGCAACATGCTCCACTAACTGGAAATGATGTGTATCAGGGTCCCAGATGCCCTCCCTATGGCAATGGGATAGGTTGTTTTTACTTTACTTTATTTTTGAAATTATGCTTTCTTTGTGTTTGATAAAATGTGTCACTGGTATTTTAATTTTCATTTATTTGCAGTTGACAGCAAAAGAAGGTCTCCAAAAGAGACAAAAGTTAATTTAAAACATCTGAAATTTATCTGGGGTTTGCATCAGACTGTTGCCGACGAGCATATCAGACCAGCTTCATATTTGCTGCAGTATAAGAGTTACACTTCATCTTTTACTGCTCGTCCGGTGATAAGTGACGTAGAACCAGTACCAGCTTCTGCAAGTTCTTCACCTGAGTCACATATTCCTCTAAGTGAAAGAATGAAGAGAAGAAGAGCTCCTACCCTCTTCGAGAAATTTGCCTCTATTGCTGGAGAGGCAAAGAAAATCAAACATGATGTCCTAGAAGAAGGGACAAGAAAAATCGATGCACCTCCTCCGGCTGCTACTGTGAAGGTTACCGAGAAGCCCCCAATGGCTCCGAGCAAGGTCGCTGCTCCAAGCGAGGTTATAGTCATATCCCCGACTAAGACTACATCCTTGGTCGAGACCGTTGATGCTCCTCCGAGGATGCTAAAGAAGAGCTCCTCGGTCAATTTGGCTGAATCCATCTCTCAGCCTCCAACTACTGGAAGTGGTGTTCCCACTTTCATTGCTCCGAGCTCTGCCATGAGCTCGGTGAAATCTTGGAGCATCCCCAAGATCCAAGGTATTGAAGAAAATCTTTCTCGGGATATGGTTACCACATTGGCTGCTCGTCATATTGCTTCTGTAAGTATTATTGCCCTAAACTTTCATTTTTCCACTGTTATATCTTTGCACTAACTTGCTATTGTTTTCTTTTCCCAGTTGGTAACCTGTTTCAATACAATTTTGAAGAAAGATAAAGCTATTAAATCTTCAAGTTCCTCGTCGGGTGTAGAGGAAGCTTTGGTGGGTCTGACGCAGTCTCTGAAGGATTATCGTCAGAAGTATGTTGATGATAAAGCTGCTTGGGAGAAATAGCTTAATTCTATTGAGCAGGAGAGGGATCAAGCTGCTGAACTCTCCAAGGGGTTGGAGAAGAAAATAAAAGACTTGGAGGAGAAGAATAAAGAGCTCGAGGGGAAGCTCCAAAATGTCGGAGAGCTTGAAAGTAAGCTCAAGTCTGCTGAGGAAGAGTTAAACAAGCTTCGTGAAGTAGGTCGTCAGAAGGAGGAAGTGGAGAATAAATTAAAGGCTACCGAGGAACTTCTATCTGAGAAGTTTTCCTCGGAGAAGGTGAAAAGAAAGTTAGCTGTGAAAAAGTCCTTCAGTGCTGGCTGGGACAAAGGTTGGAATAAGGGTTTAGCTGCCATGATGTCACAAGTGGAATATGGTAGCCTTAAGTACTTTAGGGATGGCTGGGTCGCTGCTCTGAAAGAGATGAATGTTGATGAACATTCCGACCTGTTTTAGCGACACATCCCTGGCCCCCCTCCAACTCCTGAAGAAGAAGAAGAGGACGAAGCTGCCTCTGAGGAATCCTCCATGGTGATGGGAGATCAAATTTCTTATCCCCCAATTGTCCAGTCCTCCTGCGATCAACTTCAACCATCCATTATTTCAACCGAGCAGCTTCCAGCACCCTCCGAGCAACCATCTGTGCCACCCGAGCAACCTACCTCCTCGTCCCAGCCTCCCGAGAAAGTTTTGGGAGACAAGGAGAAGGTATAGAGTTGTTCGGATTTTTCTCTCTGTTTATTTTTGCCAATTGTAACTTTGAACTATGTACTTCTCTTTTATGATGTAATAAAATTTGAAATTTTGACTATTCATTGATTCTCTTCCTCTTGATCCTTATTTATTCTTGATATCTCTTCTTTTACTAGTTTATGGCCATGATGGAATTATTATCTGCTCATGATACAAAATTATTGAGATAATGCAATTAGTACTTCAAAGCTGGTCATACAGATATGACTAAAGCTCAAATCGTTGATATTCTCGGTCAAGGTGCCTCAGAGCAAGTAGTTGAAGCCTACCAGTATTTAAAGTGCCTGCTCGACCGGGCAGTGGCTAATAATGTAGCATATTATGAGATGATTGAAGACCTTCAAGGCACTCTTGAGGAGCTTCAACAACAATACAAGGAGTCTACAGCCCTTTTGCACCAGGGGTACGGGAAGAAGTATCAACAACTCAGTGCTGATAAGGAGTATGATAAGTTGTTCACTGCTTACGATGTAAGGGAGAGAACTTTAAAGGCCGAGGTCGAAGAGCACAGGCAGATAGCTGAGTTGTTGGAGCAGGAAAATAATAACCTGCAAAGAGAGGTATCTCAGTTGAAATCTGCAGCCTCTACCTCAAACGCTTCGGTCCCTGTGAACGACGAGGGATTCTTTTTCTTGGAGGTCGAAAATGCCAATCTGAGAGACGAATTAGAAACCTTGAAGAAGATTGGGCCTTCTACCTTTTCTCGGGGATGAGCAAGAGCTGCTCGGATTATTGTCGAGGAACAAAGAACTCAATCGGCTCTGGAGAATCAAGCCTTCCAATTGATGGAAAAGAACCAGGCATTGGCTGAGATGTCTAAGAAAATCCAAACTTTAGACGAGCAACTGGCTGCCCAAAATTCTACCTTGGAGAATAAAACGAATTTGGTGAAAAATCCACGAGCAGTTAGAAAGATTAACTTACCAGTTCCACAAACAGCCTAGGGAGTTCTGGATGGCTGGTTATAATGAAGCCCTCTACCATCTAGATGATCGGATCCAAAATGCAAATAATGTGGGTTATAAACAAGGATGGTTAAATGCTTTGGGCGTGCTGAAGTTGGAACAAGGTCATTACTTGTGGGATTACCACAATCCTGGGTTGCTCGACCTACAAGTGCCTCCTTTCAAGCTTTATATGAGTTGGATTCCTGCTCAGGCCATTCCACAATGCCTAATTTCAAAGTATCTCGGCGACTACAATCTTCACTCCAACTTTGAGATATCTCGCCCAGAGCAGCTTCTTGATCGGCCATCAGTTATGAACATCAGGATGCTTAAAGATTTGAACTTCATAAACTCCCCCTATGCCTTAGACGATCCTCTTGCTAGTGAATAACCTGTTTCAAAGGCAGAAGGGAAAAACCCATAGAATAGGAATCCTGATGTAATAATTTTTTTTATGTATTTTATTCCCAATGTATTTTGTTTTGGATTTAATGAAAAACTTCTATTTTTCTTTGAAATCTTGATTGCCATTGTCTTGTAGGTATTTTGTAAAACACTTTACTTATTTACTAATGAATGTGCATGTATATCTGTTAAAAAGATAACAACATTGTATTATTTGCCGATCAACTAAAGTTGGTTAAAACTTATTGTCGACTATCCTGAATTTGTGGTAATCATTTGTCGATTAACCAAAATGGATGATATTTTGTTTCTCGACCAACTTGGTGGTAATTTGAAATGTTTAAAATTTTGCTTGATCACTTTTTAATTCTAAGCCATTAGTTGTTTAACCAACTATTTCCGACCAAAGAGAGTTGGTGTTTTTAATTCTCGACCAACCTTAGTTGGTAATTTTTTTTTTATTCCCGACCAACTATAGTGGGTGAATCTTCTTCCCAACCAACCGGAGTTGGTATTTCTGGGAAATATTTTTTATTCCCGACCAACCGGAGTTGGTGGATTTTCTTCCCAACCAACCGGAGTTGGTATTTACGGGAAATATTTTTATTCCCGACCAACTGGAGTTGGTGTATTTTCTTCCCAACCAACCGGAGTTGGTATTTATGGGAAATATTTTTTATTCCCGACCAACCGGAGTTGGTGGATTTTCTTTCCAACCAACCGGAGTTGGTATTTATGGGAAATATTTTTATTCCCGACCAACCGGAGTTGGTGGATTTTCTTCCCAACCAATCGGAGTTGGTATTTCTGGGAAATATTTTTATTCCCGACCAACCGGAGTTGATAGATTTTCTTCCCAACCAACAGGAGTTGGTATTTCTGGGAAATATTTTTATTCCCGACCAACCGGAGTTGGTGGATTTTCTTTCCAACCAACCGGAGTTAGTATTTCTGGGAAATATTTTTATTCCCGACCAACCGGAGTTGGTGGATTTTCTTCCCAACCAATCGGAGTCGGTATTTCTAGGAAATATTTTTATTCCCGACCAACCGGAGTTGGTGGATTTTGCTGAGTAGTGTGTAGCACTAGTATTCCGCGAAAAAATTTCAACAAAAGGAGAGAATTGGGTAGAATATTCATATTTTATTCGTACTGATGAAACTGCATTACACGAGGGTTTACATTACTGATAATATTTGCGCAGGTGCTCTGCATTCCATGCATTCTTAAACTCCTCCCCTTCTAAAGTTTATATTCTGTAGGTTCCTGGTCGAACAACTTCTGTAACTCGGTAAGGTCCATGCCAGTTCGCTTCCAGTTTGTTGTGCTTTTGAATCACTTTCTTTAGCACATAGTCTCCTTCTTTCAGGTCGCACTTCTTCACTCTCTTGTTGTAGAACAAAGATGTTCGTTGCTGGTAAGCAGCATTCCTGATGGCTTCTTCTTCTCTAACTTCCTCGAGCATGTCCAAGACTAACCTTCTCATTAAATCGCTGACAGGGAGTTGAAGTTCAGCACTCGGTGTGTTGGGAGGCCCAACTCGCCAGGTATAACAGCTTCACTTCCAAATGCCAGCATATATGGAGATTCTCCAGTTGTTGCTCGGGGAGTAGTACGATAAGCCCATAGTACTGAATGTAGCTCGTTGATCCAGTTTGCTTTCGCGTCATTCAGTCTTTTCTTCAAGCCATTTAGCAGCGTTCTGTTTGTCACTTCAGTTTGTCCATTGCTTTGGGGATGGCCTGGTGCCGAGTGGATCTTCAAGATATTTGATTGGTGACAATAGGCAACGAACTCCTCGTTGTCAAATTGTGTTCCATGGTCGGTGATGAACGCATGGGGAAGACCGTATCTACAAATGATATTTTTCCAAATAAATTGATACACCTTTTCGTACATCATGTCGACAAGAGGCTCGGCTTCCACCCATTTAGTAAAGTAATCCACTGCGACGACGAGATATTTAAATCTTCCTCTGGTCGTTGGAAGTGGCCCGACCAAATCAATTCCCCACATGACAAATGGCCAAGTGGAAGTAATGGGTGTCAATAATGCTTGGGGAGTTCTTCGGATAGTGGAAAAGCGTTGACACTTGTCATATTTCTTGGCATAGGCTATACAATCAGCCCTCATCGTTGCCAGTAGTATCCTTGCGTCATTACTCTTTGCAAAAGCGTTCGACCTGCTACATGAGCTCCACAGGACCCTTCATGGACCTCTTCAATCAAGTCTTTCACCTCGGAGGGATGCACACATCCTTGCAAACCTGCTATAATTCCTCGTCTGTATAGAATACCATTAGTCAGTACATAACGAGCAACTTTAAACTTCAATTTCTTGTATGCGAGTTTGTCAATCGGTAATTCTCCCTCCTCAATATATGCCCTGATGGGATCCATCCAAGATGGCCCTAAATCAAGGGTAATAAAATTCATCATCAGATCTTTATCTATGCTCCAACCAGCTAGAACTTCAATTGGGATTGTTCTTCGTATCTCGGTACTAGTAGCCGATGCTAATCGAGCTAAAGCGTCTGCTCTTGCGTTCTCCATTCTTGGTATTCTAACCAGTTGAACAGTAATAAATTCCGATACCAATTTCATCGCATTTGCACGGTACTTAATCATCAACTCTCCTTTTGTTGTATATACACCAAGCATTTGGTTTACAATCAATTGTGAGTCACTGCATACTATTACATGCTCTGCCTTCATGGTTTTTGCCAGACTAAGACCTACAATCATCGCTTCATATTTGGCCTCATTATTAGAAGCTTGAAATTGAAAGCGCAGAGCATATTCTATATCGACCTCGTCTGGACTTTTCAATACAATCCCAGCTCCACTACCTGAGGTGCATGATGAGCCATCCACATATAGGTTCCATACAGGTATTTCGTCCTCAAACTTCTTATTGGACAAAGTTCCACGATGGAATATTTGTTGCTTATTTATCTCCATTTTTACCACACCTCGCCGCTCGTCGACCTTCTCCTCTTGCTCTCCGACCAACTTAAGCTGATCGGGGTTTAAATTTGATGATCCTGTAACATCCACAGGTTGGTCGGTGTTCAGCTTTTGCTCCTCGGGGGTATCAGGATAAATGAACTCTGCTATAAAATCTGCTACTGCTTGCCCTTTTAATGACGATCTAGGCTCATAAATTATATCATATTCACCGAGTTCTATTGCCCAATACATCAATCTCCCTGATTTTTCTGGTTTATGAAGAGCTTGCCTCAACGGCATATCGGTATATACGACTATGGTATGAGCCTGGAAGTATGGCTTCATTCTTCTACTCGCTTCGATCTGCACCAGTGCCAACTTTTCCAGTTTTGGATATCTGATTTCTGCTCCTCGGAAGGCCTTACTAGTGTAATAAATTGGTTTTTGTACTCCATCCTCTACTCTTATTAATGCCGAGCTAACTGCATTTTCTGAAACTGCCAGATACAAGTACAACCTTTCTCCCATCACTGGTCTGGACAACAGTGGAGGTGCTCCCAAATATTTCTTCAATTCTTGAGAAGCTTTCTCACATTCTTCATTCCATTCAAAAGTCTTTCGGAGCGTTTTGAAGAATGGGAGGCATCTATCAGTTGCTTGCGATACAAATCTATGAAGTGCTGCTACTCGCCCTGTAAGACATTGCACTTATTTCTTTATCGTTGGAGATCGTAGTCCCGATAGAGCTTTGATCTTTTCAGGGTTTGCTTCAATGCCTCGTTGATTGACAATATACCCGAGAAACATGCCTTCTCATACTCCAAATATGCACTTGGTCGGGTTCAACTTCATTTGATACTTATCCAATTGATCAAAGGTCTGGCCTAAGTCAACTAGATGGTCAGCAGCTTTCTTGCTCTTTGTCAGCATATCATCAACATAGACTTCCATATTGTAACTGATTTGTTCTGCAAACACCTTGTTCATCAGTCGTTGATATGTCGCACCTGCATTTTTCAAACCAAAAGGCATAACATTATAACAATAAGTTCCCCTAGGGGTAATGAAAGAAGTACTCTCCCTGTCTTCAGGTTTCATTTTAATCTGATTGTAGCCAGAATAAGCATCCATGAAGCTCGGCAGCTCGTGTCCCGAGGTAGCATCGACTAGTTGATCAATTCGGGGCAATGGAAAGTGATCCTTTGGACATGCTTTGTTGAGGTCGGTGAAGTCTACACACATCCTCCATTTGTTGTTCTTCTTCTTTACCATCACCACATTGACTAACCAGTCTGGATATTTAACATCTTCAATGAAGCAAGCTTTCTGGAGCTTCTCAACCTCCTCCGTATAGCTTGGTTCTTCTCGGGGATGAACACTCTTCTTCTCTGCTTCACTAGCTTGATCTCCTTATTCACATTGAGCTCGTGACATAAGAAATTTGGGTTTATTCCGGGAATATCCTCATGACTCCAAGCAAAAGTTTATTTTCTGCTTTTTAGGAAAACTATTAATTCCTGTATTAGTGAGGCATCTAACGACGAACCTATCTGAGTTGTTCGTTCAGGGTGCTCGTCGTCCAGAATGATGTTTTCAGTAGCTTCCACCACCTGACCTTTTACAAGTTGCGACTCGTCTCTAGGATCCAATGTTTCAATTTCTGCACCTTCATCCACCTGATAGGTAGTAGTTCTTTTTTCTAAATTCTTCCAGTTCCTCCTGCTCGGCAGATGAATAGTAGCATTCCCGAGCTACTTTTTGATCACCCTTCACAACTCCTACTCTAAAATTAGTTGGAAATTTTAAGCATTGATGTACCATAGATGGTACTGCTTCGAACTTCTTCAATCCTACCCTTCCCATGATGATATTGTAGGCTGATTGAACATTCTTATCCATCACGAAGAAGCGTACTCTTTCTGTTCGATAAGCAGGCCATGTACCAATGAACATATCCAACTTGATCGTCCCAAGTGGAAAAACTTTCTCGCCAGCAAAATCGAAGAGGGGCCTGTGATAAGGCTCCAATTGAGACAACTTTAGATTTAAGTTGTCGAAGCATGAGTAGAACATAATATCAGCTGAGCTACCATTATCAACCAGTACTCTCGAGATCATCACTTCCTTCATTCTCATTTTGATCACCAATGGGTCATCATGAGGATACAGCACGCCTGCGAGGTCGTTCTTTGAGAAACCGATGACCAGTTTTTCTTTATTGACCTTCCTCGGGCGATCATCTTCAGTCAAGTTTATTCGTTGAATATATGAACAGGCTTGAGCCCCGTTGAGGTAAGCTTTTCTTTCTGCAGTAAGGTCTCCACCTCCTGCATCTCCACCTATAATAACATTACAATCAAATGATCCAAAACGTATTGAGAATACCTCACATTCTGGCTGCCTTGGTCTTTTGGGAAGATCAGGGTCGTCTTCTGGATCATCTTCATGGTCTCTTTTCTTGTTCTCCTCTACTCGACGAGGAGATCTAGACCTCTCTCTTGCTCGATCGTTGTTTATTCTTTCATTTCTACGATCAACATACTTTGCCAATTTTCCTCGTCTAATGAGTGCTTCGATCTCATTCTGAAGAGCTATGCAATTTTTGGTCGTGTGGCCATGATCTTTGTGGAACTCGCAATATTTGGCCTTAATCCTCTTGTCAGGGTCTGACTTCATTTTCTCTGGCCAGTTTAACTCCTCGCTGTTCTTGATTTCTTCTAAAACGTGGTTGATGTCTACCTTCAAAGGAGTATAATTTTCAAACTTCTTCAATACCTCCCATGATGGCTTTGTTTTTTACTGCTTGTCACCACCATTGTTCTTATTCTCTTTCTTTTTAGCCTTATCAACCTCCACCTTGGTCTCTTTGGTATCCATATTCTTTTTTGCAGCCATAGCCTCCTCGGCATTCATGATCTTGGCTGCTTTTGCCATCAGTTCTGACATGGTTCTGGGTGGATCTTTGGCCAAAGTGTAGTACAACTTGTTGGGCAACAGCCCACTCATCAGAGCAGTAATCGATGTCTTTTCCTCGTAATCAATAACTTCAAGTTTCTCGTTATTGAAATGAGTTATATAATCCCTGGTACTCTCACCTGCTTTTTGTCTAACACTTAACAAGTGTGCTACTCGTTTAACTGGTTTTGCTCCAAAACAGAAGTTTCCAATGAAGAGCTCGGCCAGTTGAAAGAAAGTTAAAATCTTACCCCGATGAAGATTATTATACCATATTTGAGCAGATCCTGTAAGAGTTCTCGAGAATGCCCTGCATCTCATCTCGTCTGGCACAGCGTAGATGTCAGCAGCAGCTTGGTATTACTCTATATGAAGGACAGGGTCGATTTTTCCATCATATTTAGGAGTCACAACAGGTGCTTTGAATTTTGATGGTGTGGGAAAATCCACAATTGCTTGGACAAAAGGTGTCCCTTGGACAAAAGTTCTTTGTAGAGGATTTTTGGCCTTAGCCATTTCCCCTAATCTATCCTCCAACCTCTGAATAGAGCCTTTCCACGCATCATTTCCCTCCTCGTGCCTACTAGTTCGAGCAATTGATCGTGTTGAAGTCGCTTCTTGGGATCTATCTTGTCGAGCAACTGGTTGTGATTGGGCAGAACCCTCTCTTAGATCGAATGGTCGTCGAAAGTTTCTCGACATAGCCTTAGGAGGACTTTTATTCTTCCTAGGGCCCAATCGATCAAAAGGAGAAACCTTACTTAATCTTTCCAGTGCACTAGTCCTTTCTGGAGAGAGAGTGATGTGTTGTTCAGTATCTATGGCTCGTACTGACGAAGTTCGACCCGACTGATAAGAAAAATCATCAGATTTCTCAGTGCGATATGAATCGCTTTGCCTAATGCGTGAAAAAAATAAACGAGTATTTCTTTGAACACTTCGTTGTCCTGAATGGGTTGACGCTCCACCCCTGGATAATTTGCATGAGTTGTCGCATGGTTTCTTGCATGGCTATCTGGCCTTGAGCTAAACTGGCCATGATTCCAACCAGATCTTGGATATTTGGAGGAGCGGATGGATTTGGGGGGGTTTCAGCGTTTCGATTGCTGGATTCAGGATTGTCAGCCATTGGTGATGAATTATTTTTGGTGAAAAACGAAAATTACAGTCGCTTCCCACAGACGGCGCCAATCTGTTGATGTAAAAAATTAGACTATCTCTAATTGTTTAATCACAGATAAAAAATAAATAAGACAAGAGATTTTAAAGTGGTTCAGCCTTGAACGAATGACCTACGTCCACTGTTTGTGTTATTATTGACTGTTTGGGAATTCTCGAAGTAGGGTTTATCTCAAGAAATTCCGATCCCCCTACAATGAGGATGATACGATGTATTTATAGCCATGATGCTGTACATGTGAATGGGTAATACATAGCTGTTCCACAAGCGTATACATCCGTATGATAATAATCAGCATTTAATGCGCATTTAATCCTCTTAATTGTCTGATAATAAATGCTCTGACCGAGGTGCAGCTCGGACTACCTAAGCTGCTCGGACCCCCTAAGTATCTCGGCATCCATGAGTTACTCGGTGCAGTAAAGTTCCTCGGAGAGCATTTACTGCTCGGAGTATCTGAGTTGGTCGGGGAAATTGAGTTTCTCGAAGTCGAGGTATTGTTCAGAAATGTTTGTTAGTCCCATGTAGATTGACACGTGTCTCCGCTTAACTGAGTCATGTCAGCAGACTAAATTTGGTATCAACAGTAATGTTCCATACTTTTCTTCATCATCAAACTACGAAACATTGGGGGCTTCTGTTGATACCAAATTTAGTATGCTGACGTGGACCGATTATGTGGAGACACGTGTCAATCTACATGGCACCCGCGAACATTTTTTACAACACCTTGACTCTGAGGAACTCAACCTCCCCGACCAACCCAGGCGCTCCGAGCAATAAGTGTTCTCCGAGGAACTTTATTGTACCGAGCAACTCATGTATGCCGAGCTACTTAGGCGGTCCGAGTAGCTTAGGCGGTCCGAGCTGCACCTCGTACAGAGCATTTATAACCGGATAATTAAGAGGATTGAATGCGCATTAAATGCTGATTATTATCATACAGATGTACACGCCTATTGGACAGCTATGTAATATTCTCTCGCATGTACAGCCTCAAGGCTATAAATACATTGTAACCTCCTCATTAGCAGGGGACTCGGAATTTCTTGGTAAACCCATTATCAAGAATTCTGCAAACAGTCAGCAATAACTCAAACAGTGGGCGCAGGCCATTCTTTTAAGGCTGAACCACTTTAAAAATCTCTTGTCTTATTTATTTTTTATCCGTGATTAAATAATTAGAGATAATCTAATTTTTTACATCAACAGCCATTATCATTTATTTTCACGTTCTCTTATGGCCCGACCTATTAATGACATGAAATTTAGGAGCCCATAATATTCTTTTAATTTTATAGAAAGAATATTTGGATAAATTGGTTACGAAAACTCACGCCCTTTAATCAGTGTAATTACTAGGGTTTGAATAATGAATAATTAAATGAAGTTAAATCTCAAATAACACACTTCAACAAGTAAAAAGTGTTATAAATATTTGTATTTATCCTATTTAAGTGGATGTTCATCGATATTATGAATCTACCAACTTGTACTATAAATAAGGGATGACCCTCACTATTGACATACCAATTAATGAGAAACTCCTTCTCTCTCTAAAATTATCTATGTGACATATTTCTCTTAACACGTTATCAATCAAGAAAAAAAGTCCTCCTCTCTCGGGTCAACTTTAATCACACAAGATAAGAATATTGACGTACATTTTTTTTGTACTTTATTTTGTTTAATATCATGCTTCCATCATGTAATACAAAATTTAATATTCTCAAATAATTTTTTTAGGATAATAAATTTCCTAATCAATTATTCGGGACCTGAAGTTCCCAAAACTATTTAAAATTGGGGCATGAAGTTCCCAATTCTTATTTCAATTTTTACCGCCTGAAATTCACAATTGATATTCAATTTTTTAGACATGACAATAAAATGTGCCGTTAAATCAAACCTGAAGTTTTGATTTAAAATTTAATATTTTAAGTTTCTAGTAATTGGGCCGAAGTTCTCAATTACCTTTAAATTTGTAACTTGAATTGCTATTTAAATTATGGACCTGAAGTTCCGAATAATATATACCCATAATCAAAACCCGAAGTATTGATTGTTTGCATCGGTGAGTAAGGGACATTAAATGTACCCAAATAATTTATAATTTGGACATAAAGTTCAAGAAAAACTTTGATCGAATCTGAAGTTTTGACACAATAGGGTAGGGACTTTAAAATCCTTATAATTAATAAAATTAATTCGAAGTTTAATTATTTTATGTGTTGACGGAAATTCTTACAAAAAAAGGCACAAACTTGAAGTTCTAATTATTAAATCGAGGACCTAAAGTCCTAAATGCACGCATGATATTCCAATTAATATTGAGTTATTGTTTTTCTTTATTATGCATTATATATTTCTGATTGTAATTCATTTATTGAACAGTTTAAAAATGTAAAATTTATCTAAAACTGAATTTGAGGCACTTGAACTTTCTGGGGTGAATTATCTTAATTGGTCTCAAGACGCTGAACTCCACCTCTATGCTCGAAACCTTGGTGATGCAATAATACTTGAAAATACCATGTC
The DNA here is from genome assembly GCA_949130495.1 of Sambucus nigra. NCBI lineage: Eukaryota > Viridiplantae > Streptophyta > Magnoliopsida > Dipsacales > Adoxaceae > Sambucus > Sambucus nigra. Next base: position 172,672,193 of record OX422222.1, on the reverse strand, counting down.
TTGGTAGGACAAAGTTACGGCTTCGATATTTCTTAGGCATCACGTACACAGTGATTTGATAAGTGAGTACCTAACTGTGACAGATCTTATTAATTTATGGAACTCCTTGAAGGAGCGTTATGACCACCAAAAATCGATCATGCTTCCATGTGCATGCCATTGGCTCAACTTTAGATTTCAAGATTTCAATACTATGTCTTAATATAATTATGTTGTGTTAAAAATTACCTCTAAGCTAAAGCTATGTGGAGAAAAGGTAGATGATGCAGATTTGTTGCAGAAAACTTTCTCCACCTTTCATGCCTCGAATATGCTCCTACAGTAGCAATATCGAGAGCGAGGGTTTAAAAGTTACTTATAACTAATCTCATGTCTCCTAGTTGCTAAGTAAAACAATTATTTACTGATGAAGAATTATACATCTAAAACCACTGGATCTATAGCACTCCATGGCGTGATGCTTACTTTGCTCAAAATAATGAAAGATGTCGAGGAAACATACGTTGGGGCCGTGACAACTCCAGAAGAGGTGACTACCATAATCAAGGCCCTAAAAAGAATACAAATTTCAAGAACCTCCAGAAGTGTAATGACCACAATAGTAAATGGAATCTGAAGACAAATCCATAAAATTCAAACGATATTTGTCATAGATGTGGACGCAATGGGAATTGGACACGTACATGTCGTTCATCAAAGAAATCGGTGGAAAAACATCAGGCCTTGAAAATGGGAGTGGATACAAACATTATGGAAGGTCATGAAGATCGTTGGAGACTTTATGATACCGATCTCAATTTTAGGGATTTTTATGAAGATGAGGATGGAAATGCTATTGATGATGAGACATCTGATAACATGCTTGAAGAACCACTTAAGACGGTCCTGAAGACCTAAATGATTATGCTTTATTTATTTATTTATTTATTTATTTATCTGCTTTATATTTTCTATTGAGACATTAATAATTTTGAATTAGAGCGTAAACAAATTTATTTAATATCTTTATTTGAGCATTTATTAGTAATGAAATGGTTTTCATCATTTCTTTCACAATGCTTATATAACTGGTGGATTGAGTTTCAATCTATATTTAATCATGTTAAAGGTATGGATCCAAAAGTAAGAGCAAGCGATGATGCTTGTTCGGTGGACAGTGGGACAACCCGCACCATTTTGAAAACCATAAGTTTTTCTCATACTTGGCATACAATACAATGAATGTTTTCACTATAGCTATTTTTGTTAAGATTATTGAAGGCTCCAGAAGAGCCCACATAGTGTAACCTAATGGTACCCACTCATTCATAAATAATGATACAAACTCAAGAAATTCTAGAGGAAATTTATTGAGTTTTAAGGACATACGAATGAACGGGTATCATATGGAAATATATAACGAAGGTAATAAATAGTTCATTTTCATTACTTCTAGGATTAGAAGCTAGAAGCTCACACTAAAGAAATTGCCTACAATATCTATGGGGTCATACAATACAATAATTAATATTATAGAATCACATACGATCAATGATCTTAATAATTTAATCTTAAGGTAAATTAATCACTAAGCAGATAACTGGAGTGTGTAGATGGGCTTTGAATAAGAGTTGGGTGAACTATTTCCAATAATGCCAACGATGGATGACATTATGGACTGCCTGTCGGGAGCGTGTTACTTTTTAAAGCTTCCCTTCATTCACCAAGCGAATGAAGTGGAAAGGGCTTTTTTTTATAGAGAGAGAGTAAGGGGGTTTTCTGGGGCTTTGAAGCAGGGCCACAGATATTGCAAAACTTTCGGAGACGAGCCGGAAAAACTTTTGTGAGAAGAGATTGTAGGCTTGATACGGATACAACTGCTTATCACCCACCTTATAATCAACCAATTCGACTATACTCGCCTTAATTCCCTTATCTTTTCTCAAAATAGTTTTTGAGTCACCATTTTTTTTATAAAGAATTCAAGGGGATATTTATGGGCCTATCCATTTTTCTAGTGGACCTTTTAAATACTTTATGATTTTAATTTATGCATCCACTCGTTAGTCACATGTTTGTTTGTTATCTACTTATAATTTGGCCTTTACAAAATTACTTGCTCAAATTATAAAACTTAAAGCACATTTTCCTGATCAACACGTTAAATCCATCCATTTAGATAATGCCGGAGAATTTACTTCTCAAGTTTTTTATGGCTATTATTTATCCCAAGGAATGGATGTTGAACACCTAGTCCCCCATGTCCACACCCAAACTGGTTTAGCTGAGTCTTTAGTTAAACGTTTGCAACTTATTGCACGACCTTTACTTATGCAATCCAAATTACAAGTCTCTGTTTGGGGACATACTATCATACACGTTACTAAACAAATCAAGCTTAGACTTACTACTTATCATCCCTTTTCACCCTCTCAACTTGTGTCTAGATGTCAACCAAATATATCAAACTTGCATAAATTAGGTTGTGCAGTGCATGTGCCCATCCCCCACCACAGCGTACCAAAATCGATCTCCAACGTCGTTTGGGAATATATGTTGGTATGATTCATTGTCACACCCGACTTAATAAACTTAAAATCATCCTTTTAATCTAGAGATAAATTCCCTTAATGCATATGTTGATACCAAATTTAGTCTGCTGACATAGATCAATAAAGTGAAGACACGTGGCAGTCTCCGTGGCAACAACAAACACTTCCGAGGAACTCACACGCTCCGAGGAACCATACTACAACGAGGAACACTACTTACCCGAGGAACTCATACACTCCGAAACACTTCCGAGGAACTCTTGAAGTACCGAGAAGCTTAGGCGGTCTGAGTTGCACCTCGAACAAAGCATTAATAGCAGGATAACCAACAGTTTGACTGTTCATTAAATGCTTATCATTTAAACGCATACGCATAAGGGGCATTGAATGTATTACCCTTTCATATGTACATCATTTAATGTATTACCATTTCACATTATAGCCTCAGGGCTATAAATACATTGTACAATCCTCATTGTAAAGGGACCGGAATTTCTTGAGAATAACCTGTAATCGAGAATTCCCATACAATCAGCAATACCATAACAGTTGACGTAGGCCATTCTTATAAGGCCGAACCACTTTAAAAATTCTTTATCTCATTTATTTATTTGTGATTGAATAATTAGATATGATCTAATTTTTTACATCAACAGATTGGCGTCGTCTGTGGGAAACGACTGGTAATATCGTTTTTCCATAAAAAATAATCCATCACAAATGGCTAACATTCCAGAATCAAGCAATCGAAACGCTGGAAGCCCTCCAAATCCATCTGCTTCGCCAAAAATTCCAGATCTGGCTGGAATAATGACAAATCTGGCTCAGGGCCAGACCGTTATGCAAGAAACTATGCGTCAACTCATACAAACCCTCCATGGCGGTGCACCAACCCATTCAAGACCACGAAGTATTCAAAGAAATACCCGTGCATCTTCTTCACGTACTAGGCGTACCAATTCATACCACAATGAGGAGTATGAAGATTTATCTTATCAACCTGGACGAACTTCGTCAGTACGGGCCACAGATACTGAACAACGTATCACTCTCTCCCCAGAAAGGACCAGTGCGCTAGAAAGATTAAGCAGAGTATCTCCTTTCGGTCGATTAGGTCCTAGGAGGAGCAAAAGTCCTCCTAGAGCCCCATCGAGGAGTTTTCGATGACCATCAGACTTAAGGGAAGGATCTGCCCAGTCGCGACCAGTTGCTCGTCAAGATAGATCCCAGGAAGCCACCTCAGCGCGATCAGCTGCTCGAACCAACAGGCCCGAGGAAGGAAATGATGCATGGAAAGGCTCTATTCAAAGGCTGGAGGATAGATTGGGGGAAATGGTTAAAGCTAAGAACCCTCTACAACGAACCTTTTTCGAGGAACACCATTTGTCCAGGCTATTGTAGATTTTCCAACACCATCAAAGTTCAAAGCACCTGTTGTGACACCTAAATATGATGGAAAGACAGACCCTGTTATTCATATAGAACAATACCAAGCTGCAGCTGACATCTATGCTGTTCTAGATGAGATGAGATGCAGAGCATTCTCGGGAACTCTTACCGGATCTGCTCAAATATGGTATAATAATCTTCCTCGGGGTAAGATCTCAACTTTTCTTCAACTGACCGAGTTATTCATTGGGAATTTCTGTTTTGGGGCAAATCCAGTTAAACGAGTAACACATTTGTTAAGTGTTAGACAAAAGCCTGGTGAAAGTACCAGAGATTATATAACTCGTTTTAATAACGAGAAACTTGAAGTTATTGATTACGAGGAGAAAACAACGATTACCGCCTTGATAAGTGGACTACTGCCTAACAAGTTATACTATACTTTGGCCAAAGATCCACCTAGAACCATGTCGGATCTGATGGGAAAAGCGTCCAAGATTATGAATGTCGAGGAGGCTATGGCTGCGAAGAAGAACATGGATGCCAAAGAAACCAAGGTGGAAGGTGATAAAGCTAAGAAGAAAGAGCACAAGAACAATGGTAATGACAAACATTCAAGAACAAGGTCGGTATGGGATGCAATGAAGAAATTTGATAATTATACTCCTTTGAAGAAGGATATCAACCATGTTTTAGAAGAAATCAAGAGCAACGAGGAATTAAACTGGCCAGAGAAAATGAAGGCAGACCCTGACAAGAGGAATAAGGCAAAGTATTGCGAGTTTCATAAAGATCATGGCCACATGACCAAAAATCGCATAGCTCTTCAGAATGAGATTGAAACACTTATCAGACGAGGAAAGCTGGCAAAGTATGTTGATCGTGGAAGCGAAAGAAGAAACAATGACCGAACTAGAGAGAGGTCTAAATCTCCTCGTCGAGCAGAGGAGAACAAGAAAAGAAACCATGAAGTTGATCCCGAGGATGACCCCGATCTTCCCAAGAGACTAAGGCAGCCAGAATGAGAGGTATTTTCAATACGCTTTGGGTCATTTGACTGTAATATTATAACAGGTGGAGATGCAGGAGGAGGAGACCTTACCGCCGAAAGAAAAGCTTACCTCTTTGAGGCTCAAGCTTGCTCGTACATTCAACGAATAAATCTCGCTGAGGAGGATCGACCGAGAAAGGTGAACAAAGATAAGTTAGTCACTGGGTTCTCAAAGAATGACCTTGCAGGTGTTCTATATCCTCATGATGACCCATTGGTGATCAAGATGAGAATGAAGGAGGTAATGATTTCAAGAGTACTGGTCGACAATGGTAGCTCGGCAGACATCATGTTCTACTCGTTCTTTGATAGTTTAAATCTAAAGCTATCTCAACTAGAGCCTTATCATAGACCCCTCCTCGGTTTCGCTGGCGAGAAAGTATTTCCACTTGGGACGATCAAGTTGGATATATTCATTGGTACGTGGCCTGCTTGTCGGACATAAAGAATACTTCATGATGGATAAGAATGTTCAATCATCATACAACATCATCATGGGAAGAGTCAGATTGAAGAAGTTCGAGGCTGTACCATCTACAGTACATCAATGCCTAAAATTTCCAACAAATTTTGGAGTAGGAGTTGTGAAGGGTGACCAGAAAGTAGCTCGGGAATGCTATTATTCATCCGCCGAGCAAGAAGAACTGGAGGAATAGAGAAAAAAGACTACTACTTATCAAGTGGAAGAAGGGACAGAAATTGAAACATTGGATCCTAGAGATGAGTCGCAACTCGTGAAGGGTCAAGTGGTGGAAGCTACTGAAAACATCATTCTGGACGACGAGCACCCTAAACGAACTACTCAAATAGGTTCGTCGTTGGAAACCTCACTAAAACAGGAATTGATAACTTTCCTTAGAAGCAGAAATCAAACTTTTGCGTGGAGTCATGAGGATATGCCAGGAATAGATCCAAATTTCTTATGTCACGAACTCAATGTGAATAAGGAGATCAAGCCAGTAAAGCAGAGAAGAAGAGTGTTCAGCCCCGAGAAGAATCAAGCTATACAGGAGGAAGTCGAGAAGCTCCAGAAAGCTTGCTTCATTGAAGATGTTAAATATCCAGACTGGTTAGCCAATGTGGTGATGGTAAAGAAGAAGAACAACAAATGGAGGATGTGTGTAGACTTCACCGACCTCAACAAAGCATGTCCAAAGGATCACTTTCCATTGCCCCGAATTGATCAACTAGTCTATGCTACCTCGGGACACGAGCTGCTGAGCTTCATGGATGCTTATTCTGGCTACAATCAGATTAAAATGAAACCTGAAGACAGGGAGAGTACTTCTTTCATTACCCCTAAGGGAACTTATTGTTATAATGTTATGCTTTTTGGTTTGAAAAATGCAGGTGCGACATATCAGAGGCTGATGAACAAAGTCTTTGCTGAACAAATCAGTTGAAATATGGAAGTCTATGTTGACGATATGCTGACGAAGAGCAAAAAAGTTGTTGATCATCTAGTTGACTTAAGTCAGACTTTTGATCAACTAGATAAATACCAAATAAAGCTGAACCCGACGAAGTGCATATTTGGAGTACGAGAATACATGTTTCTCGGATACATTGTCAACCAACGAGGCATTGAGGCAAATCCTGAAAAGATCAAAGCTCTATTAGGGCTGCGATCTCCAACGACGAAGAAAGAGGTGCAAAGTCTTACAGGACGAGTAGCAGCACTCAACAGATTTGTATCACGAGCAACTGATCGATGCCTCCCATTCTTCAAGACACTCCGAAAGACTTTTGAGTGGACTGATGAATGTGAGAATGCTTTTCAAGACTTGAAGAAATACTTGGGAGCACCTCCACTGTTGTCCAGGCCAGTGATGGAAGAAAAATTGTACTTGTACCTAGCAGTATCGGAGAATGCAGTTAGCTCGGCGTTGATAAGAGTGGAGAATGGAGTACAAAAACCAACCTATTACACAAGTAAGGCCTTCCGAGGAGCAGAGATCAGATATCCAAGGCTGGAAAAGTTAGCACTGGCGCTGATTGAGGCGAGTAGGAGAATGAGGCCATACTTCCAGGCCCATATTATAGTCTTATATACTGACATGCCGTTGAGACAAGCCCTTCATAAACCAGAAAAATTAGGGAGATTGATGTACTGGGCAATAGAGCTCGGTGAATACGATATAGTCTATGAACCCAGATCATCGCTTAAAGGGCAAGCTGTAGTGGATTTTATAGCAGAGTTCACCTATCCTGATACCCCCGAGGAGCAAAAGTTACTCGCTGATCAACTTGTGGATGTTACAGGATCAACAAACACAAGCTCAAACCAACTCCAGTTGGTAAAAGGGCAAGTGGGTGTTACAGGATCATCAAATTCGAACTCAGACCAACTCCGGTTGGTAAAAGGGCAAGAAAAGATGGTCGACGAATAGCGAGAAATATCAGGGGAAGATGAAAGGAAGCAACAAATATTTCGCCGAGGAACTCTGTCAGATCAGAAGTTTGAAGACGAGTTACTTATATGGAGGCTATATGTAGATGGCTCATCTTGCACAACAAGCAATGGGGCAGGGATAGTTTTGAGCACTCCGAACGAGGTCGACATGGAGTACGCCCTACGTTTCCAATTTAAAGCTTCCAATAATGAAGCTGAGTATGAGGCCATGATTGCAGGTCTTAATTTGGCAAAAATTATGGAGGCGCAGCAAATTATTGTTTTCAGTGATTCTTAATTAATTGTAAATCAAATGTTGGGAATATATGCAGCCAAAGGAGAATTAATGATCAAATACCATGCAAAGGTGATGGAGCTGGTATCAAAATTTGCTGCAATTCAGCTGGTTAGAATACCAAGAATGGAAAATGCAAGAGCAGATGCCTTAGCTCGATTAGCATCAGCTACTCGTACCGAGCTACGAAGAACAATCCCAATTGAAGCTTTAGCTGGTCGGAGTATAGATGAAGATTTGGCGATGAACTTTATCACCCTTGATTTAGGACCATCTTGGATGGATCCCATCAGGGCATATATTGAGGAGGGAGAATTACCAATTGACAAGCTCGCAACCAAGAAATTGAAGTTTAAAGTTGCTCGGTATGTATTAACTAACGGTATTTTATATAGACGAGGAATTATGGCAGGTTTGCAGAGATGTGTACATCCCTCCGAGGTGAAAGAATTGATTGAAGAGATCCATGAAGGGTCCTGTGGAGCCCATGTAGCAGGTCGGACGCTTTTGCAAAGGATGATGGCGCAGGGATATTACTGGCCGACGATGAGGGATGATTGTGTAGCCTATGCCAAGAAATGTGACAAGTGCCAGCGTTTTCCCTCCATACGAAGAACTCCACAAGCATTGTTGACACCCATCACTTCCCCTTGGCCATTTGCCATGTGGGGAATAGATTTGGTAGGGCCACTGCCAACGACCAGAGGAAGGTTCAAATACCTCGTCGTCGCAGTGGATTATTTTACTAAGTGGGTAGAAGCTGAGCCTCTCATTAATATGACGTACGACAAGGTGTATCAATTTATTTGGAAGAACATCATTTATCGATATGGTCTTCCTCATGCTTTCATCACAGACCATGGAACACAATTTGATAACGAGGAGTTCGCTGCCTATTGTCATCAATCAAATGTTTTGAAGATCCACTCAGCACCAGGTCATCCTCAAAGTAATAGACAAACTGAAGTGACAAACAGAAGACTGCTGAATGGTTTGAAGAAAAGACTGAACGACGCGAAAGCAAATTGGATCAACGAGTTACAGTCAGTATTGTGGGCTTACCGAACTACTCCCCGAGTAGCAACTGGAGAATCTCCATATATGCTAGCGTTTGGAAGTGAAGCTGTTATACCTGCCGAGTTGGGCCTCCCAACACACAGGGTACTGAATTTCAATTCCCCTGTCAGCGACTTAATGAGAAGATTGGATTTAGACATGCTCGAGGAAGTTAGAGAAGAAGCAGCCATCAGAAATGCTGCATACCAACAACGAACAACTCTATTCTACAATAAGAGGGTGAAGAAGTGTGACCTGAAAGAAGGAGACTATGTGCTGAAGAAAGTAATTCAAAAGCACAACAAACTGGAGGCAAACTGGCATGGGTCATACCGAGTTACAGAAGTTGTTCGACCAGGAACTTACCCGATAACAACTTTAGAAGGGGAGGAGTTTAAGAATGCATGGAACGCAGAGCACCTGCGCAAGTATTATCAGTGATGTGAATTTTCTCCTTTTATTGAAATTTTTTTTTGGGGAATACTAGCGCTACACACTACTCGGCGAAACTCGGCAAAACTCGAGCTACTCAAAAATTTTCTCGAAAACGCCAGCTAAGGTTGGTCGAGAAACAAATATGTTCCTTCGGGAAACCTATATTCCTCCGGGAAGTAAAGCTACCTATATTCCTCCGGGAAGTAAAGCTACCTGTATTCCTCCGGGAAGTAAAGATACCTATATTCCTCCGGGAAGTAAAGCTACCTGTATTCCTCCGGGAAGTAAAGCTACATATATTCCTCCGGGAAGTAAAGCTACTTGTATTCCTCCGGGAAGTAAAGCTACTTGTATTCCTCCGGGAAGTAAAACTTGTATTCCTACGGGAAATAAAACTATATGTTTCTTGGGAAATAAAAATATTCCTAAAAATGCCAACTTATGTCGGTTAGGAAATAAATATATTCTCGAAAAGGCCAACTTGAGTTGGTCGGGAGGTAAAATTATTTCAAAAAGTGCTAAAAGTTGCTCGCAGAGGAAAAATCCACTAACTATGGCTGGCCGGGGATAAAAACCCACTAACTGTAGTTGGTCGAGAAGGAAATTTACTACCTTGGTTGGTCGTAAACATTTTATGACTACTAGAAAATGATCAATCAAAATTATTGATACTTGTGACTTTTTAAAATTATTAGTAAGTTGGTCGAGAAACAACTTAGTGAGTTGGTCGAGAAACAACTTAGTAAGTTGGTCGAGGAATAACTTAGTAATTTTTATGACTACCACAAATTCAAGCTAGTCGACAATAAGTTGATCGACAAACAAAACAACATAATATTGTTATCTTTTTAACATACATACATGCACAAATGTAAAGTATTTTACAAGACAATAACAATTAAGATTGCGAACAAAATAAAAGTCTTTCATTAAATCAAAAATAAATTACATTGATAATGAAATGTATATAAATTTATTACATCGATATTCCTATTCTACTGGTCTTTTCCCCTCTGCTTTTGAAACAGGGTCCTCGCCAGCAGGCGGATCATTTAAAGTAAGAGGAGAGTTTATGAAGTTCAAATCTTTTAACATCCTAATATTCATCACGGATGGTCGATCTAGAAGATGCTCGGGACGAGATATCTCAACACTTGAATGGAGATTGTAATCGCCGAGATACTTTGAAATTAAGCATCGAGGAATGGCCCGAGCAGGGATCCAGCTCATATCAAGTTTGAATGGTGGCACGGGTAGGTCGAGCAGCCCAGGATCATGGTAATCCCACAGGTAGTGACCCTGTTCGAGTTGCAGCACACCTAAGGCATTCAACCAGCCTTGCTTATAGCCCTCATTATTGGCATTCTGGATACGATCGTCCAAGTGGTAAAGAGCCTCGTTGTACCCAGCCATCCAAAACTCCCTCGGCTGTTTGTGGAATTGATATGTCAGTCTCTCCAGCTGGTCGTGGAGATTTTTTATGAAGAGTTCCTTATTCTCCAAGACTGACTGCTGCACAGAAAGCTGCTCTTCCAGGTCCCTGATCTTCTTTGACATTTCAGCCAAAGCCTGGTTCTTTGCCATTAATTGGAAGGCTTGGTTCTCTAAGGCAGATTGAGTCCTCTGTTCCTCGACAGGAATTCGAGATGCTCTTGCTCGTCCCCGAGGAGCTCTTGCTCATCCACGAGAAGATGTAGAGGGGCCAGCTCTCTTTAAGGTCTCCAATTCGTCCCTCAAGTTGGCGTTCTCGACCTCCAAGAACGAGAATCCCTCATCAGTCACTGGGATCAAGGCTTTTGAAGTGGAAGCTGCGGACTTCAACTCTGACAATTCTCTTTGCAGGTTGTTATTCTCTTGCTCTAATAGTTCAGCTATTTGTCTGCACTCCTCGACCTCACCCCTCAGAGTTCTCTCCCTCACCTCGTAGCCAGCAAAACGTTTCTCGTACCCCTTGTCAGCATTGAGTTGCTGATACTTCTTCTCATACCCCTCGTGCAAAAGGGCAGTGGATTATTTGTATTGCTGCTGAAGGTCTTCAAGAATGCCTTGGAGATCCTCGACCATATCATAATAAGCCACATTATTGGCCACTGCACGATCAAACAGGGTCTTCAAGTATTGGTAGGCCTCAACCGCCTGTTCCGAAGCATCTTGGCCGAGGATGTCGACAATTTGTGCTGCGCTCAGATCTGAATGACCAGCTTTAAAATAATCATTGCATTGCCTCAACAGCTTGGTATCACGAGCAGATAGTAATTCCATCCTGGCCAGAAACTAGTAGAGAAAGAAGAAGCAGTAATCAATAAAAGTACCAACTAAGTATGAAGAAGAGACAACAGTATGCAAGAACAAAAATTCAAGTTTTATTATATCAAGGATCAGAGTTACATATTCATGGTTACATTTGACAAAAGAAAAATATAAAGAGAAACCCGAACAACTCTACACCTTTTCCTTGTCTCCCAAAACCTTCTCGGGAGGCTGGGACGAGGAAGTAAGTTGCTCGGAAGGAACATGTAGTAGCTGGGGAAGTGCTGGAGGTTGCTCGGAGGAAGTAGCGAACTGCTGAAGTTCCTCGGTGGCAGACTGGATTGCTGGGGGATGATCTCCCATCACCATAGAAGACTCTTCGAAGGCAGCTTCGTCCTCTTCTTCTTCTTCAGGAGTTGGAGGGGGACCAGGGATGTGTTGCTGAAAGAGTTCGGAATTTTCATCCACTTTCATTTTCTGTAGAGCAGCGACCCATCCATCCCTGAAGTACTTGAGGCTGTCATATTCTACTTGTGACATCATGGCATTCAACCCCTTGTTCCACCCTTTGTCCCAGCCAGCGCTGAAAGACTTCTTCACAGCCACTTTTCTCTTCAACTTCTCCGAGGAACGCTGCTCGGACAGAAGGTTTTAAGCAATCTTCAGTTTATTTTCAACCTCCTCCTTCTGCCGATTTACCTCCCGAAGCTGACCCAATTCTTCCTCAGCAACCTTGAGCTTATTCTCAAGTTCTCCAGCATTTTTGAGCTTCTCGTCGAGCTCTTTATTTATCCCTTCCAAGTCCTTTATTCTCTTCTCCAACTCTTGGGAGACTTCAACAACTCGAGCCTTCTCCTGCTCGGTGGAGGCAAGCTTCTTCTCCCAAGTTGCTTTATCATCAGCATATTTTTGGCGAGACTCTTTCAGAGACTGCCCCAAACCCATCAAAGCTTCCTCTACACCAGACGAGGAGCTGGAAGTTTTGATAGCTTCATCCTTCTTCAAAATTATATTGAAGCAGCTCACTAACTGTGAAAAGAAAATAAAAGCAAGTCAGAGACAGATATAATAAGGGAAAGATGAAAAATTTAAAGTAAAAGGACTTACAGAAGCAATGTGGCGAGCTGCCAAAGAGGTAACCATATCCCGAGAAAGGTTTTCTTCGATACCTTGGATCTCGGGAATGATCCAAGTCTTCACCGAGCTCATGGCAGAGCTCGGAGGAACGAAAGTGGGAACTCCACTAGTCTGGGGCTAAGAGACAGTGTCAATCAAATTGATCGAGGAACTCTTCTTCAGCTTCCTCGGAGGAGCAGGAATAGATTCAACCAAGGAAGAACTCTTGGTCGGTGATATTACAATCACCTCTCCTGGAGCAGCAGACTTGCTCGGAGCCACTGGGGGCTTCTCGACAACCTTCACAACAGGGGCAGCCGAGGAAGGTCCATCATTATTCTTTGTCCCCTCCCCTGGGACATCAATCTTACTTCTTTTTGCCTCTCCAGCACCAGAGGCAGTTTTCTTAAAAAGGGTGGGAGGTCTTCTCTTCTTCATCCTTTCACTTAAAGGAATATGTGATTCAGGCGAAGAACTGGTAGAAGCTGGTACTGGCTCTGCGTCACTTATCACCGGAGGAGCAGTGAAAGAAGTGGTGTAGCTCTTGTACTGCAGCAGATACGAGGCTGACCTAAGGTGCTCGTCGGCAACACTCTGATGCAAACTCCAGATAAGTGTTAAGTGCCTTATATTCACGTCTGCTTCTTTTGGACACTTTCTTTTGCTATCAACTGCAAATAAATAAACATTAAAATATCAGTGGCACATTTTGTCAAACACAGAAGAAGCATGATTTCAAAATAAATAAAATGAAATAAAAATAACCTATCCCATTGCCATAGGGAGGGCATCTGGGACCTTGATACACTTCATCTCTTGATAAAGGAGCATGTTGCCAATTTTTTATTACAACTCCGTGCTCAAAATAGTCCCTATTGGCATCCGGGAGATTGACCACTAAAGCCCTATTTAAAAATCTAGTTTTTAAATAAAAGGTGTTATCACCAACTGCCCATCTATAGCAAAACATGATTTCTGGAATTCCTATGCGAGTTCCATGAATTTGATTTAACCTATGCACCCCATTAACTATTCTCCATATATTGGGGGCTATTCTTGCAGGAACAACGTCAAAGTATTGACAAAATTCCAGAAAGGAATTGGGTGGAAAAGAAAATCCACACTCAGCAACAAAGAGACTGGGGAACCAATGTCCCTCAGCCAAACGAAAATAGTCAGAAGGCTTAGAAAGCTCTTCCAGAACAACCCAGGAGGGAATAGAAAAATCAGAGCGAAACTTATCAAGAGATTCTACAGGATAAACCATGATGAAAGAAGGAAATGAAGAAGAAGGAAGAAGATCTTACAGAAAAATAGTGGATCTGTTGGCAACGAACGATGAAAAGGATGAACGCACAAGAGAGTAAGGTAATGGAAAACTCGAAAATACAAATTTGAAAAGGTAGAAGACGATGGGAGCGTCTGTGAAGTTTAAATACCTTGCTTTGGGAAATGGTAAAGTAATGATTACAAAAAGAAACAATTACACTACCGGCGACTAAAGGAACAAAAAGGGTGCGACAATCGAAGCGAGAAGAAACGATTACTCTACCGGCGGCTAGAAGGATAAAAAGTACGCGGAGATCGAGGCGGTTATAAAAATTCAAAAAAGTTTGATTCTACGAATTTGGAAGGAGAAATAAATACGAGGGAAACACTCCTAAAAATCAGGAGGACCATTTAAAGCTACCATATTCCGAGAAAGAATGTTCCACACTCCTCAAATTTCGAACTATGAAACATTGGGGGCTTCTGTTGATACCAAATTTAGTCTGCTGACATGGATCAATAAAGTGAAGACACGTGGCAGTCTACGTGGCAACAACAAACACTTACGAGGAACTCACACGCTCCGAGGAACCATACTACAACGAGGAACACTACTTCCCCGAGGAACTCATATGCTCCGAAACACTTCCGAGGAACTCTTGAAATACCGAGAAGCTTAGGCGGTCCGAGTTGCACCTCGAACAAAGCATTAATAGCAGGATAACCAATAGTTTGACTGTTTATTAAATGCTTATCATTTAGACGCATACGCGTAAGGGGCATTGAATGTATTACCCTTTCATATGTACATCATTTAATGTATTACCCTTTCACATTACAGCCTCAGGGCTATAAATACATTGTACAATCCTCATTGTAAAGGGACCGGAATTTCTTGAGAATAACTTGTAATCGAGAATTCCCATACAATCAGCAATACCATAACAGTGGACGTAGGCCATTCTTATAAGGCTGAACCACTTTAAAAATTCTTTGTCTCATTTATTTATCCGTGATTGAATAATTAGATATGATCTAATTTTTTACATCAACAACATACTTTACTTTAATTCTCTCTGAAAATAGCACCATATTTGTTTTAAAAGCATGTTTGGATGAAAACATAACTACCTTAATATGTAATTTACAAGTACTAAACAACTTTACATACCAAATTTCTTTAGTTTAACATTTACCCCAAAAGGTTGTTGATATTCAACCCATATTAGATATCCGTCACTCCCCCGTTTTATGGTCCTAACTTGGTAGTGAACTCCAAACGATAGGCATACCTGAAACATAATATTATAGGAGTGTAAGCAATACAAGCTTAGTGAATGATACTATATCACACATACACCACACATATAACCAATTTGCATAACCATTTTTATTTTCTAATATTATAACCCAACAGGAATTGTGTAACTCTCGCAAGCCTGGACCCGCCACAACCCAATTAACCCACCACAGTTAATAGGGAACACCACATCCCATAATTAGGTCTGAGTATAACGAACCTTTAAGTTGGATTAACGGGACCGCTACATCCCGTACGACACACCACAATCCTTAACATTAGATAAAGGACCCGCCACAATCCATAACATTATATAAACATCACTTAACATTCTTAATCATATGCATATGTTTCATAAATACAACATCACTCCCATAAACATTTTAACACATGTATTTAAGTACACATTTCCATAGGAACATATAAGTATCTATATTTCATAGGACAGGTCACTCACCTTGAATTTGGTACTAAGATTAATACCAAAACTATTTCCTTGGTATGGTAGTGTTAGTCGCTTCCCCACCTAACAATTGAACATCATTAGTATTTGAATACACCAAATCACATTAAACTCAGTAACACATCACATCAGTTGATAAATCTTACATAACTGAAAAGTAATTAAATATGATACTTCACATTTCTATAATACCTTATTCATTAGGGTTCTAACACAATTTACGAAATTAAATTACAATTTTTCTAGACGAAGTTATGTCCATTTTCAAGAAAAACAATAACAAAACTTCAACTTCCATGAATGTTCATACTTTTTATATATCATAACTTTGCATGATATTCCAACCAATATCAATAAACACATTGAATAAATGCAAAATTAATGTTTCATAATTTTTAGGGTTCATTTCTTATGTCGAGCAAAACGTCAAACACCTAATATGCATACTTACTCGTTTGGGGCTAATTTTATACCAGAACTTCAAACTATCACCAAAGGTTCATTTCTTCAAATTTTTACACAATTTTAGGACATGTTATACATATATGAGTTTAGTTGGATCACTAACTGCAATTTCTTAATTTTAATATATATATTCCATGATTTATGCCATTTTTAGCACAAATAGGTCGGAATAGAACATTAAAGTATAACTTAACATTTTCAAGCAAACATAATCTCCACCTTGGGTATCAACCATGGAAACATATAATAACATGTTCTAATATATACACGCGTAATAAAAATGAATTTTCTAAATCAAAAAACTTCACGAGAAGGAAATTCAAATTTGGGACTTTAAAGTTAGCGTTTACGATCCTAATACGCATTCTTATATAGGTTCTTAAACCATATTTGTTTTAACATAATTAGGCAAAATGGGTATCATGAAAATATTTATTCAAATCATAAACAAAAACATACCAACTGTATATCTCATCCATGTGACCAACTTTAACAAAGAAGTAATTACCTTACGAGGTTTCCTCGATTTATAGAAAATTTTCCAACGATTTCTTCCTTAACTTTCTTCTCTCTCTCTCTTTAGGCAAAACTCTTTTTCATGGCTCAATTGGATGAACAAGGGGGCTGTTTTAAGAAGTTTAAATCGGCCAAACCATGGCCCACCCTCTAACCAATAAAAAAAATAGCACATGTTGTGCTAATAAGACAAATATCACTTAAGGGATGGACATATTTGCCCTTGTTTCGTACTTTCGGTATAACTTCTTGTTCAGACCACTGTTCAATACACCGTTTGTTGCGTTACAACCCTAATTCATATATCTACAACTTTCATATTTTATGTTTTCCCAAAATCATAAAATTAGTATGCCTAATTTGGGCTCGAACAGGAAAATAGCAATTTACCAACAATTTCAAAACTTTCACATATGGCAGCCAATCCTTGCCAATTTCGCACCAACACCCTAATTTACTTTTATAACCATAATGATGCATTAAAAACATAATTCATAATGCATTTTTCTACATAACTAATCATATGCTCTAATCATGTTATCCCCGATTATAATCTCGATTAGCATTTAATATAAGTAACACATATATATTACATGAGCATGGATCCCCCAAATGCGATAATCAACATGTTTAACACCCCTCACCAACTTATAACTTATACTTAATCATATAATTATCATTCCTAATCACGTTTTAGGGACTTACATTCATCATCAACCATTCGTTATAGTGAGCCACTGACATGTGATACTTTACCGCTATGTTTGTGGATTGTCATTTTGATAAGACACTTTTCCCGTCATCAGGGGAGGAGAGAACGTACTAGAAGTACATAACCGTTCCTGAAGAACGATGAGAATTAACATGGAACACTTCCGCGTTGTCTCATTTAGACCCACGTATTGCTCAATGTGAGCATGAAGTACGAAGGATATTGCATATTCAAGAAATTGCAAATAAATTACCCAATGCATTCAATGATGCTGCAAAAGTAACCAAGCCGCATGTGCCCGCTGTATATTTGCCAGCCAAAATTGATATACCAGTTGGACAAACTTTGATTTCAATAGCAAATGAATCTGTTACATGCCAGAAGCGTGGCATACCTATAAGTCTCAGAGTATCTGCTCCTCGAAAGTGGAGATCAAATGAGATAATGCCCTCATAACACTCCCGAAGAGGTTATGAATAAAATATCTACTTTATCTGAAACCCCTGAAGAGGTTATTGTCTCCGAAAAGACATAAGTCCTTGAAGTAAATATAAAAGCCCCCGAAGAGGCAAAGTTACCTAATGATAATAATGAGATCTCTATGTTTTATACATATTCATGAGAAAATGTGGGATCGTAAAGAAACTGCTATCGATGACATATTTTCATATGCAATAGCTACACCAATTTTAAAGGGCAGTGATAATGATAATGAACCATGTACTCTAAATGAATATCGACAAAGCTTAGATTGGACAAATGGAAAATTAACATCAAGGTAAAACTTGAGTCTCTAAATAAACGCGGTGTATTTTGGACCCATAGTACAAACCCCAAAAGGTTTTAACCCAATAGGTTACCGGTGGGTGTTTGTAAGAAAAAAAATGAGAAAACTGAAATCATTTGATATAAGGCACGACTTATGGCACAAGGTTTCCTGTTGAAATCTGGGATTGATTTTGAGAAAATATACTCCCCCGTTATGGATGGTATAACTTTCAGATATCTGATTAGCTTAGCGATTTTCAAAAATCTTGATACGAGACTCATAGATGTTGTGACTGCTTATTTATACGAGGACTTAGACATAGAAATATACACAAAAATCCCCGAAGGATTTTTTTTGCCTGAAGCTAAGCCAAGGAATACGCACTCGATCCGACTAAGATGATTATTATACGATTTAAAGCAATCCGAAAGAATGTGGTAGAATCATCATAGTGAATATTTGTCTAAAGAAAAGTATGAAAATAATCTAATTTGCCCTCATATATTTATAAAGAAATCCTCAAAAGGATATACAATAGTAGCAGTCCATGTGGATGACATAACTTTAATTGGGACTCCAGTGTGACACCCCGACTAATTAAACACCAGGTAGCTACTCCTTTATAAAATTAATTCAAAATGCCAAGTTGGCTCAGTTAATAGCATCACTGTCGAAAACGTTTTATTATTACTAACCACCTAGTATTTAAAAAGTAAGTGCCAAATTTTATTAAATCTGATTAACATGCAACAAGAGTAATGAATAACTAAATAACACCATTCACCATACTGAAGTAAAACGAATAACCATTACAAAATGTAAATAAACTCTGGAGGAAAAACTCCTCAATACAAATCCCACAACTGATAAGTAAACTGAAATAAATAACTAAAACTGAATACTGAGCAATACATGCTAGAGTCTGAAAACTGAAATGTAAAAATGTCTAATAGAATTGGGCAACATGCCCTACAACTGATAGATGCTGAGACTGGAATCCAAATGAGAGAAGCGTCTACATGCAAATCCCTGTAGCTTCCACAAACAGCTACAGCTCGTCACCTGAATGAGAATCCTATGCTTGGTGTCCTTGTGGCTGGGCACCTAAAATGGTTTTACAAGAAAATATATTTGAAAGCAAATGGGTCAGAGCCCGAAAGTGGAAATCATTTTAAAAACCTGCAAGTGCTTTAAAAACATTTAAAACATTAAATGCAAAGTACATGTTAGGACGTGCACTCACATTAAATTCTCACCTCTCGACTAACCGTGCACTCCTAACGTAAGTACCCATCTATAACGACACAAACCACTAGCTAAGTGACATCGAATCTAGCTAGACTTATCATAGGACCTGCCATTATTACTTGGTTCTATTATAACGCTCGTAATTAAATAGGGGTTTAACATACTCAGATGCTCAATATGCAATATATTATACTACTAGCTAACCCATTTTGTTTCTCAAAATAATACCGTGATATATATATGTTCACTACATTAACATGAAAGTTCTCATTAAATTAAATGTATACTTTTCACATCATAAATATACAATATAAGCACCCCGAGAACTAAGCTCCGGTGCACACATACTCTGCTATCCATCCCGGTACATCACGTACATAAGGATCACATATTCCGAATCTCTCAGGAATAGTTCTCAAATAACAACATCACAAATAATGGAGGCGAACACAGTCACCTTCACATGGGTCACGCACATACCTACGCTCCCACGATCCGCGGACTTATTAATATTACAATAAGTCTTTCAATGACCTGTGTTCATCAAGGTACCAGTCTATATCCCCCCCGTAGGCACACAAGGATTAGAGGGTCCTAAGCGAATGTAACCTCCCGTGATAGCAAGTATGGTAGGTATGTCATACACATAAACTATATACTAAGCATTCACACATCTTAGATATCACCATTTTAATAAGGTATTTTCTACATCATTATACCATTATCCCAAACTTATATATTTCAAGTAATCCGATAATATATAATTTAAATAGTCGACACGTCTCACGTCGTAATTCCTTAAACTTAAAACCTATCTCGAATAGACTACTAAGTTCCCATAATTCTCACATATGATATCTTTATGCCTAAGGTCTTTACTTCTGCCCCAAACCCTTATTTCATCAACTTATTCAAATTTGTACTATTAACCCAAATATTAACTCACATAACGAATTTCATTTATTTATAATAATTCCTCAAATTACATTCTGATTAAAGTCCCACTTCATAATCATGCCTACTGGTCTTCCTTAAAGCTAAGGGTATTCACAAAGTCTCCAAACATATTCTCCGAGGGTTTCCACCATTAAAATCAAATTAAGGAAAATTTTACTCATTCTGGGAAGGTCGATCGATCGACCTATGAATATCGATCGATCGATCTAGTCGATCGATCGACTGATGAATGTCGATCGATCGATCGAACAGGTATGGCTACGGACTGCTTCGTTCTGCAGATTTGAAAACGTCCCAAAACTTATTTCTAACGTATGATTCTCAGATATAACGTTATAGTAATGTCATATAACAATCCTACAATATTACTAACGTCCATAAATCAATATTTCAACAACTATAGGCTACATATGGATCAATCTTCATCAAAAACTTAGTTTCCAGATTTTTCTCAAGAACATTCATAAACTTCATCTTAAATCCGTTTTTGGTATAACAAAAGTCGATAATTCTCTTAACATAATCTTCCAGTAACATTCTACATGCAACCTATATCCCAAAATTAAACTAATAACTCCAATCTTATGGGTTTTTCATTATCTTCCAAGAACACACAAAGTTTATGAATAATCTAACATGGAAGAAGCATTCTCTGAAATTTAAATGGAATAAATCACTTGCCTTGATTGTTTCTGAATCTGGTGTTGGATTTGTAATCTCTTTCTGCAGATTTTCTGCAGAATTCCTCCTCTTTCCCTTCCTCTCTAAGCTTTCTTCTCCAAAAGGCTATGGTGGCTAGGGTTTGCTTTGGGAGAGTTGGAAGACTAAATGATAACCTACGTAGCTTATGGGGTTAATAAAGGGTTGGTTGGGTCAATTCCTTATCAGATTACAACTCTCAATTTTCGTCACTTTTAATTACCCAAAAATACCAAATTACTAAAATACCCTTTAAGTTGCCTGTATGGCCTAAAAATACCCCGGGACCCAAACTATACCCCCGGCTAGTGTTTTCTGACTATCTCGACCCTTCCGGACGCGTTGGCGCACTCAAAACGACCATACGGATTATAGATTTTATATTCACTTTTATTATCAAAATATTATACCGTGACGCGGCGGTCCCACGCGTCTCAACAAAAATTTCTAAATTGCCGTATATGAACCCCACGACAAATTTTATAATACCAAGTCCATATATAATCATATATGCACATAATCAAATACCAACTCGCATCTCATTAGTATTTATAACCCGGATTAATTTCCAATTAATACGCAATTTAATTAATTAATCCCAAAATAAATATAGTAAAAAATACGGGGTATTACATACTTCCCCCCTAATAACTGAATTTCGTCCTGAAATTCGAAACTAGAAAGTACCTGCTAAAAACAGTTCTGGATAACGTTCGCGCATCTCATCCTCGCGCTCCCATGTGGACTCCTCGACATTGTGATGTCGCCACTGAACACGCACTAACGGGACTATCTTTGACCGCAGTTTCCTCTCGCTTCGGTCCAAAATAGCAATTGGCCCCTCCTCGTAAGAGCTATCCGGCTGGAGATCGATGCCTTCCACAGCAATGTGAGAATGAGCCAAATTGTCCCTAAGGTATTTCCTCAGCGAGGAAATATGGAACACGTCGTGAATCCGATGCAAGTGCTCCGGTAGTCCAAGTCTATATGCAACCGGTCCTATCCGCTCAATAATAGGAAACGGCCCCACATACCTCGGTGCCAACTTCCCCTTCTTCCCGAATCGCATAATCCCCTTCATCGGAGATACCCTGAGCAAAACCTGGTCCCCCACTTGGAACTCCCTGAAAAATCTCTTCGCATCAGCATAACTCTTCTGCCTGTCTTGAGCTACCCGAATGCGACTCCGAATCAACTCAATCCTTGTCGAAGTATCCTGGATCACTTCTGGCCCAAGTAATTTGTTGTCCCCCACCTCCAACCAACATGCTGGGGAACGACAAGGCCTGCCGTACAATGCCTCAAACGGAGCCATGCCAATCGTGAACTGATAGGAGTTGTTGTAAGCAAACTCCACCAGTGGAAGGTACTGCTCCCATCCACCCCCGAAGTCAATAATACACATGCGTAGCATGTCCTCCAACATCTGATTGGTGCGCTCTGTTTGCCCATCGGTCTGCGGATGATAAGCCGTACTCAACCGTAATTCCATGCCCATGGCCTCCTGGAAACTCTCCCAAAACCTCGAAACAAATATCTTGTCTCTGTCAGACACGATATTCAGGGGCACACCGTGAAGTCTCACAATCTCTGAAATGAAAAGCTGGGCATACTGTCCCGTAGTGTAGTCAGTCCTTATGGGTAAGAAGTGAGCGACCTTGGACAACCTGTCCACAATTACCCAAACGGAGTCGTGACCCCTCTGCGACGTAGGCAACCCCGTGACAAAATCCATGGATATGCTCTCCCACATCCACACCGGAACCTCCAACGGCTGTAGCAATCCTGCTGGTCTCTGATGGTCCACTTTTACAAGCTGACAAGTGGCGCATTTCGAGACAAACTCAGCGATATCTTTCTTCATACCGCTCCACCAATACTGGCATCTCATGTCCTGGTACATTTTGTCCCCTCCGGGATGTACCGCGAACCGTGAGCCGTGCGACTCAGTCATAACATCGTGCCGCAATTCTTCCCCTTCCGGAACTACCAACCTCCCATTGAAGCGCAATCCCCCGTCTGAGCTAACGGTATAGGACTCGGCTCCCTCTGCTAGTAATCGGACTATCTGCTCCTGACAGAACGAGTCATTAGCCTGTGCCCGTACTACCTTCGTGACAATCTGCGGTGTAACCGTCATCACCGACATGAAAGATCGGGCCACTGCATCCTGGTGTCCCAATTCCTTCCACTTAGCCTTCCACACCTCTGCCACCTCATCTGCTGGCCTGCGGCTCAACGCGTCTGCTACCACGTTAGCCTTACCCGGGTGGTACTGGATGTCGAACTGGTAGTCCTTCACAAACTCAAGCCACCTACGCTGCCGCATGTTCAACTCTTTCTGCGTGAACAGATACTGTAGGGACTTGTGGTCCGTGAACAGCTGAAACTTCTCCCCCAGAAGATAGTGCCTCCAAATCCGTAAGGCAAATACCACTGCCGCCAACTCCAAATCATGTGTGGGGTAATTCTTCTCATGAGGCTTAAGCTTACGGGAAGCATAAGCTATGGCCTGTCTCTCCTGCTGCAATACACCTCCCAGTCCTTGCAAGGACGCATCGGTGTAAACCAAATACTCAACTCCCGGTCTCGGCAATGCTAACACATGTGCTGAGGTCAATTTGTCCTTCAACTCGTCGAATGCCAACTGACAGGCATCACTCTAGATATATGGCACACCCTTACGAGTAAGATGTGTCAAAGGACCTGCTATCTCCGAGAAACCCCGAATAAATCTCCTGTAGTATCCTGCTAAGCCCAAGAAACTACGAATCTCCGTTGGTGTCGTGGGCTGTCCCCACTCCCTCACCGCTGACACCTTCCCCGGATCGACAGATATTCCCTGGTCGGAAATAATGTAACCCAAGAACTGGACTTCCTTCAGCCAAAACCCGCACTTCTCATATTTTGCATACAGCTCGTTCTGACGAAGTGTCTGCAAAACCTGCCTCAAATGCTCGGCGTGCTCCTCCTCTGTCTGAGAGTAGACCAGAATGTCATCAATGAAGACAATGACAAATTGATCGAGGAAATCTCTGAACACCCTGTTCATCAAGTCCATAAACACTGCTGGAGCGTTGGTCAAGCCGAAAGGCATAACCCGAAACTCATAAGAACCATATCTCGACAAGAATGCAGTCTTCGAGACATCCTCCTCCCTGATACGCAACTGATGGTATCCCGACCTCAAGTCAATCTTCGAGAAGAAAGAATCTCCTCTCAACTGGTCGAATAAGTCATCGATTCGAGGCAACGGATACTTATTCCGTATCGTGACCTTATTCAACTCTCGGTAGTCCACACACAATCTCAGTGAACCGTCCCTCTTCTTCACAAACAAAACTGGAGCGCCCCAAGGTGAGGTACTCCTACGAATAAAGCCCTGCCCTAACAGCTGCTCTATCTGATCCTGTAGCTCTCGCATCTCAGCTGGAGCCATACGGTACGGTGCACGTGCTATAGGTCTCGTACCCGGTAGCAAGTCAATAACGAAGTCTATTTCTCGACTGGGTGGTAAGCCTGGTATCTCCTGAAACACATCTGAATACTCCCTGACAACCGGGATCGAATCCAAAGGAATCACAACCTCCTTAGAGGTATCCTCCTCTATGTAATACAAATGAGTGGTCGATCCTCCCTCTGGGCGAAGCATCGCCACTATAAACATCTCCTGCCCCGGAATGGCAAAAATAATGCTCCCGCTGAAGCAATCAATCATGGCCCTATATGTTACGAGCCAATCCATACCGATGATCACATCGTGAACATGCATGTCTAACACTAACATGTCTAACACTAACATGTCCGCAGGTAATACCAAACCACCAACCTCTACTCCCACTCCCCGGCATATAAAGAAAATAAGTGACCCACTCCCTAATGGTGAGTCGACACACGTCACTGTGCTCTCTGCCGTAGCTAACAATCCCAAAGCTTTCGCGAAGTGTGTAGCAATAAAATAGTGTGTAGCACCCGTATCAAATAACACCCGACCCATAGTGCCATGGATAGGAAACGTACCCTCGATCGCGGGCGGTGCCTGTGGAACTGCAGCCTGGTGAACGTTGTAGACACGTCCATACTGTAGCTGCCCCTACTGAGCTGGAACTGCTGGAATGGGTGGCAATGCTGCCATCTGTGGCGGTGCAGGAAGAGCGGCGGGAAACATGGGTCTCTGTGGCTCCTGGCGAGCACCCTGCTGCTGCTGTGGGGCCCTGCCCCTATCAGGACAATCCTGCTTCTTATGGCCAGTCTTGCCACAAGTAAAGCACTTCCCTGGGAAGTTCCCTCCCCTCTGCCCCTGCTGTCCCCGGCCCTGATGGCCGTTACCGTTCCTCCCTTGGCCCTGCTGGCCCTGGTGAAACTGCTGCCCATTCTGCCCCTGTTGGCCCTGCTGGCCGTTTGGACCCTGATGGCCCTGACGGAAACCTCCCTGTCCCTGCCTGTAGTTCCCTGACCGGAACCTCTTATTGTCCCCCTGCTGGGTACCCTGCTCAGTCTTTCTCTGCCCCTGACCGGTCTGTGCCCCGCTGGCACCATGTCCTCCAGTCCTGCCCTGATGGCTAGACTCCCCTGACCGCTTGCCCTCGGCCATATGAAAACGGTGATCCTGGCAGTGCAATAGTGCAGCGTTAACCACATCAGAATACGTGGCCAACGATAGGTTCCCTAGCAGATGCTGACGGATCCTCCAATTCAACCCATCAGTGAACTTCTCTATCTTCTTCTTCTCTGTTGGAATCTCGTCTGGAACGATATTCAACAGGTTAGTGAACTCGGCCTCATACTCGGCCACTGTCTTGCTCTCCTGCCTCAGACTCATAAGCTTCCTCCTCATCTCTGTATGAACTGCGGATGGAAAGTACTTGCGGTCAAACCGCACCCAGAACTCCTGAATGGTGAGGGTATCCCTCTCCTCCGCGGTGGTAATGGACTCCCACCACTGCAGCGCAGATCCAACTAGCTTGAAAGTAGCTAGCACCTGCTTCTGAACATCAGAGCACTCATGCATCCTTAAATGCCTCTGTATGTCCTTCCTCCATTGGCTCGAGACTACCACATCTGAGCTACCTGCAAACTCTGGCGGATGCGCTTTCTGAAAAGCATCACGTACACGCTCCCAAGCAGACGGGAATGCATTAACCTGTGCTGGCGCGGCAACCGGCGCCTGTGGTGGTGCCTGCTGAACAACGGCAATCGCGGCATTCACCGCTTGAGCTACTATAGCTGCAACCTCAGCGGCGCTCAACATGCCCTGAACTGGAGCGGGCTGGGGTTCGGGCACTGCATTCCTGGGAACTCGTCGTGCACGTCGTGGAGGCATCTGAAATAAGAACAAAGTTTATAAGTTCACGGTTTATAAACTTAAAATAGCTGAAGAACGAAGCATACACAATAAGAGTACAACAATCCTAAAATATAGGGCTCTATATCAAAGAAAACGTAGCGGAAACATAATAGCCGTACAGATCCTAAAGGACACTAGAACCTGATGCTCTGATACCACCTGTGACACCCCGACTAATTAAACACCAGGTAGCTACTCCTTTATAAAATTAATTCAAAATGCCAAGTTGGCTCAGTTAATAGCATCACTGTCGAAAACGTTTTATTATTACTAACCACCTAGTATTTAAAAAGTAAGTGCCAAATTTTATTAAATCTGATTAACATGCAACAAGAGTAATGAATAACTAAATAACACCATTCACCATACTGAAGTAAAACGAATAACCATTACAAAATGTAAATAAACTCTGGAGGAAAAACTCCTCAATACAAATCCCACAACTGATAAGTAAACTGAAATAAATAACTAAAACTGAATACTGAGCAATACATGCTAGAGTCTGAAAACTGAAATGTAAAAATGTCTAATAGAATTGGGCAACATGCCCTACAACTGATAGATGCTGAGACTGGAATCCAAATGAGAGAAGCGTCTACATGCAAATCCCTGTAGCTTCCACAAACAGCTACAGCTCGTCACCTGAATGAGAATCCTATGCTTGGTGTCCTTGTGGCTGGGCACCTAAAATGGTTTTACAAGAAAATATATTTGAAAGCAAATGGGTCAGAGCCCGAAAGTGGAAATCATTTTAAAAACCTGCAAGTGCTTTAAAAACATTTAAAACATTAAATGCAAAGTACATGTTAGGACGTGCACTCACATTAAATTCTCACCTCTCGACTAACCGTGCACTCCTAACGTAAGTACCCATCTATAACGACACAAACCACTAGCTAAGTGACATCGAATCTAGCTAGACTTATCATAGGACCTGCCATTATTACTTGGTTCTATTATAACGCTCGTAATTAAATAGGGGTTTAACATACTCAGATGCTCAATATGCAATATATTATACTACTAGCTAACCCATTTTGTTTCTCAAAATAATACCGTGATATATATATGTTCACTACATTAACATGAAAGTTCTCATTAAATTAAATGTATACTTTTCACATCATAAATATACAATATAAGCACCCCGAGAACTAAGCTCCGGTGCACACATACTCTGCTATCCATCCCGGTACATCACGTACATAAGGATCACATATTCCGAATCTCTCAGGAATAGTTCTCAAATAACAACATCACAAATAATGGAGGCGAACACAGTCACCTTCACATGGGTCACGCACATACCTACGCTCCCACGATCCGCGGACTTATTAATATCACAATAAGTCTTTCAATGACCTGTGTTCATCAAGGTACCAGTCTATATCCCCCCCGTAGGCACACAAGGATTAGAGGGTCCTAAGCGAACGTAACCTCCCGTGATAGCAAGTATGGTAGGTATGTCATACACATAAACTATATACTAAGCATTCACACATCTTAGATATCACCATTTTAATAAGGTATTTTCTACATCATTATACCATTATCCCAAACTTATATATTTCAAGTAATCCGATAATATATAATTTAAATAGTCGACACGTCTCACGTCGTAATTCCTTAAACTTAAAACCTATCTCGAATAGACTACTAAGTTCCCATAATTCTCACATATGATATCTTTATGCCTAAGGTCTTTACTTCTGCCCCAAACCCTTAATTCATCAACTTATTCAAATTTGTACTATTAACCCAAATATTAACTCACATAACGAATTTCATTTATTTATAATAATTCCTCAAATTACATTCTGATTAAAGTCCCACTTCATAATCATGCCTACTGGTCTTCCTTAAAGCTAAGGGTATTCACAAAGTCTCCAAACATATTCTCCGAGGGTTTCCACCATTAAAATCAAATTAAGGAAAATTTTACTCATTCTGGGAAGGTCGATCGATCGACCTATGAATATCGATCGATCGATCTAGTCGATCGATCGACTGATGAATGTCGATCGATCGATCGAACAGGTATGGCTACG
Source organism: Sambucus nigra (assembly GCA_949130495.1). Classification (NCBI taxonomy): domain Eukaryota; kingdom Viridiplantae; phylum Streptophyta; class Magnoliopsida; order Dipsacales; family Adoxaceae; genus Sambucus; species Sambucus nigra. The sequence goes on along the minus strand of OX422222.1, from coordinate 172,643,885 downwards.
GACTGCTTCGTTCTGCAGATTTGAAAACGTCCCAAAACTTATTTCTAACGTATGATTCTCAGATATAACGTTATAGTAATGTCATATAACAATCCTACAATATTACTAACGTCCATAAATCAATATTTCAACAACTATAGGCTACATATGGATCAATCTTCATCAAAAACTTAGTTTCCAGATTTTTCTCAAGAACATTCATAAACTTCATCTTAAATCCGTTTTTGGTATAACAAAAGTCGATAATTCTCTTAATATAATCTTCCAGTAACATTCTACATGCAACCTATATCCCAAAATTAAACTAATAACTCCAATCTTATGGGTTTTTCATTATCTTCCAAAAACACACAAAGTTTATGAATAATCTAACATGGAAGAAGCATTCTCTGAAATTTAAATGGAATAAATCACTTGCCTTGATTGTTTCTGAATCTGGTGTTGGATTTGTAATCTCTTTCTGCAGATTTTCTGCAGAATTCCTCCTCTTTCCCTTCCTCTCTAAGCTTTCTTCTCCAAAAGGCTATGGTGGCTAGGGTTTGCTTTGGGAGAGTTGGAAGACTAAATGATAACCTACGTAGCTTATGGGGTTAATAAAGGGTTGGTTGGGTCAATTCCTTATCAGATTACAACTCTCAATTTTCGTCACTTTTAATTACCCAAAAATACCAAATTACTAAAATACCCTTTAAGTTGCCTGTATGGCCTAAAAATACCCCGGGACCCAAACTATACCCCCGGCTAGTGTTTTCTGACTATCTCGACCCTTCCGGACGCGTTGGCGCACTCAAAACGACCATACGGATTATAGATTTTATATTCACTTTTATTATCAAAATATTATACCGTGACGCGGCGGTCCCACGCGTCTCAACAAAAATTTCTAAATTGCCGTATATGAATCCCACGACAAATTTTATAATACCAAGTCCATATATAATCATATATGCACATAATCAAATACCAACTCGCATCTCATTAGTATTTATAACCCGGATTAATTTCCAATTAATACGCAATTTAATTAATTAATCCCAAAATAAATATAGTCAAAAATACGGGGTATTACATCCAGAAGAGCTTAAATAACTACTAACTACTTGAAAAAGGAATTTGAGATGAAAGAGCTTGGAAAAACTAAATTTTGTCTCGGCGTGTAGATTGAGAAAAAATATAGTGGAATTTTAGTCTACTAGTCTAATTATACCGAAAAAGTATTAAAGCGTTTTAATATGGATAAATCGCACCCACCAAGTACCCCCATGGTTGTCCGGTCTTTTGACATACAAAAGATTCATATCGTCCTAAAGAAGAAGATGAGAAAATATTGGATCCAAAAGCACCCTATTTAAGTGCAATTGGTGCATTATTGTATTTGGCACAATGCACTAGGTTGGATAGTTCATTCTTTGTGAACATGCTTGCTAAATATAGTTCTGAACCAACCAAAAGGCATTGAGTTGGTGTCAAGCATATCCTAAGATATCTACATGGAACCACTGACACGATTTTTTTTTATTCTTATAATTCAATAGTTCCAAGTTAGTTGGTTATGCAGATTCTGGATATCTCTCTGATCCTCATAAGGGTCGATCTCAGACATGTTATGTATTTCTTAGTGGTAATACTGCTATTTCTTGGCGTTCTAATAAACAAAATTTAATAGCTACTTAAACTAACCACTATGAGATTTTAGCTCTTCATGAAGCTAGCTGTGAATGTATATGGATGTGCTCTTTAATTCATCATGTTCATAGTTCTTGTCAATTGCCTTCCATTACAGATATTCCAAGTGTCCTTTATGAAGATAATGCAGAATGTATAACACAAATTAAAGAAGGATTCATCAAAGGAGATAAAACAAAGCACATTTCATTAAAACAATTCTTCGCTCATGAGTTTCAAAAGAAGAAAATGAGGTAAAAGTCATGCAAGTTCGTTCAAGTGACAACCTAACCGATCTTTTTACAAAGTCACTGCCAAAAGCGACATTTCAAAAGTTTGTGTGTGAGACTAGAATGCGTCAACTCTACCAACAGTGAAATTGAACATATCAATCAAGGGGAGCATCTTATCAGGTTATTTGGAACATTTGTGCGCTGTACTTTTTTTTTCCTATAACTAGGTTTTGCCCCATTGGATTTTCCTAGTAAAGGTTGTAACGAGACAACATTAAGCACGTTCAACACCGAATCAATGATCACAAAAGTTGCATTCTTTTTCCTTCACTTAAGTTTTTTTTCCAATGGGTTTTCTTTAACAAGATTTTAAAGAAGAAATCACTATTAAATGATGATAGTAGTGTACATTCACGGGAGAGTGTTATAAATAGTTATATTTATCTTATTTAAGTGGATGTCCATTCTTGTTATAAGTCTACACGTTATGCTATAAATAAGGGGCGAGTCCCATTATTGAGATACCAATTAATTTCAAAAGAAGTCGGAGGAGTTTTGGGGTAATTTGATATTAATGATGGGGGTGAAGCGAAAATGAAAATTACATTAGGTAAGGAAAGAGAGTGTAAAAGGGGGTTTAGCAGTATGGAAGAAGAGGGCGAGGGAGGCGGACACATACGAGGTCGGTTCATTAAGAAGAGGGCCCTGAAGAACAAAGCCGTAGCCGTGTCGTTCAACGAAAAAGATCTCAAGTAAGTGTTTTTCCCATTTACATTTTGGTTTTAGTTTATAAAAATGATAGACTCTCGTCGAGAGTGGATTTGTGCAGGGACTATGTGACAGGTTTTCACAAGAGAAAGAAGAAGAGGAGAAGAGAAGCACAGCATCAAAAACAGGAGTCTGATCGCCGCAAGCGTATCGACCTCCGCAAAAAGGTTTATTTATCTTCTCTCGCTTCTTCTTTCTGACTGGTATATTAGTTCCTCAATAATAAATACAATACTGTAATGTATGGCCATATTATGTGTTATCATTTGCACATGGATGTTTTTTGACCATCTCTAGAAATGGTCAAATTGACCAATTTTCAACTTTTCTCTAGACTTGGGGTGGATTCCGTTATTGATCCTTAACCAACTCACTTTCTACTCCGAAAACATCCTTTATAATTAATTTCACTAAATATATTGCACAAGGGTATAATGACAAACCTTAATGCACGAGCAACACAAAATAGAACATGGCTAAACGTCAGACGAAGCAACAGCAGCAGCAGTGTAGGGGAGGGATTCTTCAAATAGGCTCTATCGAGGGACTACTCCAAGGAATTGGATTAGAGGATATGGAGCAAAGCTTCTTTATGCTAGCATTAATCATTCCAAGCTCAAGAGGGTAGAAGCACCAAGGTGAGTCAAATTCCCAATTTAGGGTTAATATATTTATTGTGGCGCCAATGTTGCATAGCTTTTGGATCTTTCTGACACGTCGGATCTGTATACAGTCAGAGTTGTCGTGTCAAATTTTGGACATACATTGGATTGACGACCATCAAGATTTGTGGGCGAGAATTTCACCTCCAGTCGCCGTTCTGTCTTCGCAGAATGAATGGTCAATTGGTATTGCTATCGCACTAAATGCTTTTGACACAGAGAGCATTGATAGGCCTGATTTGCATATAATGCTGGCTTGCTGGTTACTCCACCTCCATTCTTATATAAAAAACGTTTTATGAGCATTAAATACTATCGGTAAAAGTTTGTGCAAAAAACATCCTTTACAGTACATGATAATCATTTAAGCATATCATTTGACTAGTTAATGAGTTTTCACATTACTTTGCTATGAAACATTCGATAATCACCATTTGCATTCATTACCGCTTACTAAATAGTGGTGCTTGGACCTGCCTTCCCTTGTGCTTGAAGTGCTTGGTCTTTTGCCCTCAGAATCAGCTCCTTCGAGAGCCTTCTATGCTGTTATTACTCCCGTATTGTTCCTTTGCCACTAGATTGTTGTTGATATTCCTTGTTTTGTAAGCAACATTGTTATATTATTGTTCTCTTACTGTTAATATGGGTTATGCCTAACACTTTAAACTTAAACTTCCAATTGAAACCTCACATGATCTTCCAATGTAAACTTGTATAAAAATTATAAATCTTTGTTTGGGCCACACACATCTTGAAGAAAGAAAAATACATTAAAATCTCACTAACCAAACACAACCTCTTTCCCTCTCTTTTTACTCTCTCTCTCTCTCTCTCACAGTTCTCACCACCGCCATTAATGGATTTCCATTTTGCTCATGTTTTTCTCCGTTATCTCCCTTTTTCCTTCTCATTCGATCTCTCATGCTCCCTCTTCACTCTTTATTTTTCTCTCTCCCCCCTTATTTTTCTTATTTCTTTTTTAAGATGTGTTTTTCTTATTTTCTCTCTCTCTGATGGTTTGGTGCATTTACATAACACATAACATGCCCTTGAGAAGAAGTCCAATGCGTATCAGAGAACTCTCTCGATCCCTCTCGTTAATTTTCATAAGTTACGAGTTAGGGATTCTACCCATAATTTAATGCGCTGCCATCTTCTGGTTGAGTTGTATTCTAGCCGATTTGAAATTTTGTTTAATTTGGATTGTGGAGTTTGAGTTGTGTGCGTGTGTTGTTTGATTTGGATTGTGGAGTTTGTTGTGTGTATGCGCGAGTGTAGTTTGATTTGCCTGTGTATTTGATTTCGTGTTCGACCAGGTTTGAAAAATATACGTATTACTAATTTTTGGCGACCTTTGATTTTCAGGCGACCTTCATCTTTTTGGAGTAAATGAATGGAGATAATTATGATTTGGGGCTAGATTAATGAAGTACATGGGTAGTTTTGGAATAACAGGAGAAAAGTGAGTTGGCTAACGGTCAACGAAAAAAACTGTTAAAATGGGGGCCAAAGGTCAAGAAGTGAAAATTATGGGTGTTAACTCAGTAAAGTTAAATTAATGCAGGCTAAACCCCAAATAACCCTTTTTTTCCTGCCCATTAAATTAAAAAGAGGAAAAAGCTAGGTGGCACCCAACTAAAAATAATTCAAGAAAGAAAGGAAAAATGTTGGGTGTTAGTCCGAAGGCCAGTTTCGTCGAAATAAATTAGATTTTAGGTTGAGAAATGGTTTAAACCTATTTTGACAAGTCGCTTGGAGATTGGCCTTCCACCTTATGCACTTTCGATATGTTATATATGCGGTTCATGTTTGATATTTTGATGAGTAGTGGTTCAGTATAGTTTCAAGTTGGATGCTGGTATGCAAAAACTCTTGTTGGAACGTCTTATCATTGTAAATTGTAATAATGATACCTGGATTTTATGTGAAAGTGCCAATTAGTTACAATGTTATCATTCCAAGTTTTGAAAACAAAATATGCATATTGCATGTAGGAATAACGTAACTGTGGGTTTTGGATGAATGAATTAAGTCAATGATAGCATTAGTTGAAATCCAAATATGATTTGTTGAAATGAAAGTTTGTATAGACTTTGACAAGAAAACTTGATTAGGGGATCTAGTTCCTTCGGTTACTTTTTATTTACCCTGAAGAATGTTAAACTATTGGTGGATGTAGTTTTCAAATAAAGTAATTTACTAGTGGATGTAAATATTTGAATGTGTGACCAATTGTAATATTATGATGTTTATTACTATAGTTACCAACCCTATGTTCTATTGAAATTTTGATTTGGACAGAATGGCTACATTGAATTAAAATTGATTGTTAAAGGATTAAATTGAGGCAATTTAGTTTAGGGACCACTTTGAAACTAGGATTACAGTTTAGGGACTGTTTGAGTAATTTACTCTTTATTCTTCTTTGTGATCTGATTTGTTTCATTATCTTGGGTATCATTGTAGAAAATCCGCAGCTACAATTCAAATTTAGTCTATTGTGTTGAGGTTTTTTCACATCATTGTCATCCTAAATATGTTATAGTTGATATGTATTAATCGTGTATCTTGCCCTGCAACTTCGTCTGCAGAGAAAATTGGAAAGAGAATTTGCTATATATGGGGAAGCACCACTGGATACAACTGCAGGACCTAGTGAATGCGTTGAGGACGATGTGCAGGAAGAAGAGATTGAGCAAAACCCATCAGTTTCTGGTATTATTTCAAACTTCACAATTTATTAAAATAAACCATAAGATGACCTTGCAATTAACGTATTATCCACGAGGACAAAGTGGAGCCTAGTTAAATGTTACGTATATTAAGAGGCAAAAGCATATGATATAAAGTACGCAACATTGACTAAAAGTAAACTCGCATTTTTCTCTCCAATTCTCATTCAGTCATCATAATATATGTCGGAAATAAAAGGAGAGGTATGTGACACCCCGACTAATTAAATACCGGGTAGCTACTCCTTTATTAAATTAATTCAAAATGCCAAGTTGGCTCAGTTAATAGCATCACTGTCGAAAACATTTTTTTATTATTACTAACCACCTAGTATTTAAAAAGTAAGTGCCAAATTTTAATTAAAGTCTGATTAACATGCAACAAGTGTAATAAAGAATAATAACACCATTCACCATAATGAAGTAAATAGAATAACCATCACATAATGTAAATAAAGTCTGGAGGAAAAACTCCTCACTACAATCCCACAACTGAAATAAGTAACGAAATACTGAATTAATACATGCCAAAGTCTGAAAACTGTAATGGAAAAGTAACTCTAATGGAACTGGGCAACATGCCCTAAAACTGAAGAATACTGAATACGGAATCCAAATGATAGAAGCGTCTAAAAGTAAATCCCTGTAGCTTCCACAAACAGCTACAGCTCGTCACCTGAATGAGTATCCTATGCATGGTGTCCTTGTGGCTGGGCACCTAAAAATGGTTTTACAAGAAAATAGATTTGAAAGCAAATGGGTCAGAGCCCGAATGTGGAGATATTTTAAAAACCTGCAAGTGCTTTAAAAACATTTAAAACATTAAATGCAAAGTACATGTTAGGACGTGCGCTCACATGAAATCCTCACCTCTCGTCTAACTGTGCACTCCTAACGTAAGTACTCATCTAACCACTAGCTAAGTGACATCATATCTAGCTAGACGGTTATAGGTTCTACCCTTATTACTCGGTTCCCATTAACATAATAACGATCTCAATTAAATAGGGGTTTAACGTAAATTCAGGTTCTCATATAAAAGTAATACAACTCATTAAAGATCATCCCTTTTGTTATTCCATAGTTATACACACAACACCATATGAAAGTTCCCAGTTTATTAAGTGTATATTATTCACATCATAAATATACAATATAAGCACCCCGAGACTAAGCTGCGGTGCACACATACTCTGCTATCCATCCCGGTACATCACGTACATAAGGATCACATATTCCGAATCTCTCAGGAATAGTTCATAGATAACAACATCACAAATAGTGGAGGCGAACACAGTCACATCACATGGGTCACGCACATACCTACGCTCCCACGATCAGCGGACTTATTAACATCCCAATAAGTCTTTCTCTGACCTATGTTCATCGAGGTAACCAGTCTAAATCCGGGCAACACAAGGATTAGAGGGCCCTAAGCGAACGCAAACCTCCCGTGATAGCAAGTATGGTAGGTATGTCATACACACAAATCATATACCAATACTAAGTAAGCACACATCTTAGTAATCACCGTAGTTTAATGGTAGTACTTATCACATTCTCGTACCAACTTAATATATATACCACTTATATAATTCCTGACCATATTTACACGCGCCATAATTTATTCTCACGTCGTGGTAAACACTCACGTCTCAATCCCATATTAACCATTATTTAAATCACTCGTATATAATTTACTCCTCATAATAACCCAAATGTCCCAAATCTATCAATATATCTTCAAAGGAATGTTATCCCTATCCTCGAACAAGGTTACGGGACTCCCAAAATCAAAACAGGCCAAAAAGGCCTAAACTGTCAGCTCGTTAGAAGTCTCGTTCGAACGAGGCTGTTCGAACGAGATTTCAGTTCGTTCGAACGAACTGTACCTTCTAACGAGATCTCGTTCGAACGAAGTTATCGAACGAAATTCCCTTTCGTTAGAAACGACTGGTCAACTCGTTAGGAGCTCGTTCGAACGAGCTCGTTCGAACGACCTGGAGAGGTCTTCTAACGAGGGACCAGTTTCGGCCCAGATTTTCTCCAAACTCGTTCTTCATCCATTTTAACACCTCAAACCTCTTCCAAAGTTCATCCCAACAACGTTTTAGGGTCTCTAATTCATCCTAAACATATTAGAGTCATCTCCTAACATGTTTTAAGGAATTAATCCGTCCTAAACATCATTAAATCCCAAGTCTTTACACTTTCCCCAATTTTTCTCAAGAACATGAACCCTAAAACTTTTAGATCCTTAATTTATCCAATTAAATCCGTTTTAATTTCATCCAATAACTAATATCATCAGTATAATCATTTACCTACCATTATACATGCAATTCTCCTCAAGATTTCAAGTTCTAAACTCCAAAATACATGGGTTTTCATATTTCACCAAGAACAAATTAATTTTATTAAATTCGTACACATGGAAAGAGCATTCTCTGAAATTAAACGATAATAAATCACTTGCCTTGAGTGTCTCTGAATTTGATGTTGATTTGGTGGAGTTTTTCTGCAGAATTCCTTCTCTCTCTCTCAACAAGCTCTTCTTCTCCAATGGCTATGGTGGCTAGGGTTTATTTTTTTGGAAAAACTTAAAAACCTAACTTCTAATAACCTACGTAGCCTATTGGGTTATCATGGGTTGGTTAGTGGCTTAGTGGGTCAAATCCACATCAGATGTAATTAACCAATTTTCGTCACTTTTAATTCTCAAAAATGCAAAATTACCAAACTACCCTTATATGTTGCCGGTATGGCCTAAAAATACCCCGGGACCCAAAATAAACCCGCGGCTAATGTTTTCTGACTATCTCGACCCTTCCGGACGCGTTGGCGCACTCAAAACGACCATACGGATAATAGAAATAAAAATCACTTTTATAATTAAAATAATACACCATGACGCGGCGGTCACACGCGTCCCAACAAAATTCCCAAATTGCCGTATATAAATCTCACGACAAATTTCATAATTCCAGATTCTTATATAATCATATGCACATATAATCAAATACCAACTCGCATCTCGCTAGTATTTTAACCCGGATTAATTACCAATTAATACGCATTTAATTTAATTAATCCCAAAAATAAATATCACAGAAAATACGGGGTATTACAAGGTATATGAGTATTTATAATCATCTCATCATATTAAATGTAAAAGGAGAGTTGCATGGATATTTATAAATGACTATGTACTAGGCCACCAATGTTTTAAATTGCAATAGTGCGCTATTGCATTTTGCGGTGTAAAAACGCTATATAGCGCATTCTGGTTCGCCATAACGCTAAACGCTATTTTGCGCAATTGTGAGCTATAGACCTGCTTTTAATGTTTTTTCTTTTCTTTTCCGACTTTACAAAACTATGTCGTTTTTTGGTAAAATAAATGGGGGAATGAAAGAATCAGACATTCTACCCCTAAAACGAAGTCTATTCCGCCTCTTTCAAATCGAGCTTTCTTCGTAAGCATGGAATCCTAGCCTATTTGCAAGGAAATTGCAAACGCCCCATTCGTCGGAACAAAACGAACTTTTCAGTAGTCGCTGGAGCTTGATTGCACCATTGCAGCATTAGGGTAAGTCAACAAGGGTGATGTTTGGTTATTTTATTATTATGTCAGCAAGTGTGATATTTGTGTATTTTATTGTGTAAAATAAAGTCGCAAGGCCTTAATGTGTATTTTTATCATGTAAAATGTTTGTACTTTTTTTTTTACAAATTTCAGTTTAGAATTTTAATTATTTTTCTACTAATTTCAGTTAAAAATGTTAATGTTTTTTTAAATATAAATTTCAGTTTAAAATGCTACTTATTATTTTTATTTAATTTTTTCATTTATTTACAAATTTCAGCTTAAATGTTATTTATTTTACATTAAGCTCTCGTGACTTTATTTGAAATGATGTAGTACTTTATTTGGAGTGATTGTTTGAACTTATTTATAATATTTACATGTTTTTTCGATTAAAAACCCGAAATGCACGAATGGCTTGCTCGATGCAACCCTGGAACCAGAACACGACCCCTTGTGCGACCGCGATTTAAAACATTGTTGGCCACAAAGTGACCTAATAGACTAAAACATGGGACTACCTGTAAACTAATGAGAACATTCTAAAGGGAATAATCATTATTTTACTACAAAATAAAGATAATAAAATAATTGGTAAGTTACGCTGAACCCCTTAACTATTTGGTTTACGGGCCACACCCTCATTAAAAAGCCTGACAAAGTGCCCCTTAAACTTATGATGCACGACAGTTAACACAATATTTTGGGTTTTCACTGTTTTGGATGCATAAAATGTCTATATTACCTTTTGTATTATTTTAAGTCTTTGATGAAACCAAAATACCTTTTAGAAAAGCACACTCAAAATAAAAAAATTATATCCCGTCAAAATCAAGCACAAATATCTCCACACAAGCACACACACAAAGAGAACTCAAACCATTCAACTGTCTAGAAATGTTTGAAAAATAAAATAAAAAAGCTCAGCATAGAACCCTCGTTCCATATTTAACCCCCAAAGCGCAAACCACCTACCCTGAACTCCATTACACACACACACACACACACACACACACACATATATATATATATAAATGCAGACAGACTAGAACCCCTGTATCTCAACCTCTCGCTCTTCGGTACCGCCATTGAAAATCGAACGCAATCGTCGCTGTCATCTATGTCATACTATATGTAAACAATTTAAAGTTGTTTGCATGCTATTTCGGTGTGAATGGGTTCATTTACGGTTCGTGAAAGACATGCTACAATGGTATAACGGATTATCAAACTCCAATTTATAATTTAGTACCAATTAACCCAAACGTTGTGTAAACAGTTAACCAATTTATCTTGCCTTAAGCATGCATCTAGGTGAGTAAGCAAGAATAAAATAAAGCAATCACATATAACGCCGTGATGTACGCGAAAAACGCACTCAGGGAAAAACTGCGGACGATCTAGCCACACAAGTCCACTATGGTATGGGTCTCATACAAGGACAAATTAGACTTGCTCACAAACTCGACGCCTTCTAGCCTTGATGAGCTCTTTGCTCCTTGTCACCTTCACAGCCACAGAGGGACGCCCTCCAACAAGAATCACAACGCAGACGCCTCCCACGTCTCGGTATCCACCTATCTTACTTGCTTTTTGACTAATTCAACCGTCACCCAACGCACGAAACATACTCAACAAAGATGAAGAGTAAACTGATCTTTGGTGCTCAAACATGAAATATTATGTTGAAACTTGGATCTCAAACTGAGGATGTAAATTAGGATTTTGGAGACTTTGTATTTGCTCTTGGAAAACTGTTTTCGAAACCCCTCTTCAAAATAATTTTGTTGTGCCTTGTATTTATAGCTAAACAGTAAAAAAAAAATGGCGGCACGCACTCAAGACATCTTGTTCGAACGAAATTCATGGTCGTTCGAACGAGATTGATTACCTCGTTTTTGTTCAATGACATCAAACAACCTTGCGCGAGAACTTTCTGTCAAGCATAAACATTTCGCTCGAAGTCGTTCAAACTTGTTAGAACGAACCTCTCATACTCGTTCAAACGAAATCACAATTTGTTCGAACGAAGTGCGTAAACTCGTTTGAACGACATCATAAATTCGTTCGAACGAAACAAAACTCCAAAATATACTTTCTTTGAAAAATCCTTTTTCGAAAATGGCCTGAATAAAACTTTGTAAAAACTTTTAACACCGAAAACGAAATCGAGGGATCAAACATATTATACATTCATATCTTTCTTGAGATCCCATGGACGAAGACGGAACTCGACATACGTTTGATGTCGCTTGAACTTGGTCGCTACGGTCTTCAAAATGCATCATAGGCTTGAAGGACAAACTGAACTCAAATCCCAACTTATGACTCAAAATATTTTTGTCCAAATGGATTAAAGTCAACCTTACAAATTTGACAATAAACGTTACAAATTGACTCGATGTGAAATTTGCCCTTACAAATCTCCCCCATTGGCTATTTCGGGACAAAACCCCAAAATAAAAAACTACTAGGCCGTCAAGCTCTCTAAGACTCAATCACCAATCCCATAAGAGAAAAGTACAGATTGACACATGACCAACATGAACTCTTGAGTAGGTTTGCCTTAATGAAACTATGCCACATCGTTGCTAAAACCTGCACACTTAACGCACCTTTCAGATGCAAAGGGAATATGAAATATATAAACCGCATATGAAAAATAAATCCTCTCCTTTGTTTATCTTCCCCTTATAGGATACTTCTTCCCCTTTTTGTTCGGGAATAGGCAAGGGCAAAGGAGCATAATATGAACAACTTCACCTCTTTAATGCGACACATATGAACTTAAAGAAAACAAGCATATCATACGATGTGAAGTGAAACGACAATGATAAACAAGCACGACAACAGAAATAAAATAATCCAAACAATGAAACATATGATACCAATGTGATACAACTATGAAGCATATGATATCAATGCAAACATATATGACAAACATTTGAACTTACCATAGATATAACCGCACATAAATATATACGTATAACGCCACAAAATACACAAAAACATAAGCCTTCCACACTCGTATGACTTAAATGTGTCTAAACCAAATGTGGTACATTGTGAAGAGGCATGAACTAGAAAACAAAAGAAATATGTCCCAACCACTCAAGATTGTCCATGGAGTTCTATTTGATCGCATTAAGTTATCAAACTTAGATTTGGCCTCATGTGACAAATAATATGAACTCATAATGGACTAACGTATAAAATGCACACTAGTCTAAATTTCTTTGAAGATTCTCAAATCAATAGCTTCAAACATTAATGATTAACTAGGACTAACTGTGCAAACCCATTGATTTTCAACTTAAAACACCCTAAAAAATAAACATATTCAATTTTATTTTATTTTATATTTTAAAGATAGCACTTTTGATGATTAATTCTAAACTTGGCCTTGGCAAATCTTTTATTTCTTTTCCCATTTTTTCTTTTGCCATTCTTTTCTTTTCAAATGCTCTTGCCAATGGTTGCCTTTCATGCAAAGGAGATTTACTCTCTTCATAGCCCTTTCAGCACACTCATATTTTTTTTAATCCTAAGAGCAGAGTCACCGCAATGGTTATTGCATGCACAAATCCCCATATATATAGATTATGTATATGACAAGATTGATAGGAGAACACCTCACTTAGCTCATGCAATATACGTAGTTAAAATCCAAAGGAGCTAAGCAATTGACTATGAGTAAAACAATCTCACAATGAATGAATCCAAGCAGTTAAGGCCAAGCTACGAGTAAAACAATCTCACAACAAAGGAGTTCCGTGGTTCGTCAATGGCCAACGTCCGGGTGCCTCTTTTTATTATTTTTCCGTGTTTCAATATCACGAAGTTACATGTCCCCTTTTCCCTGGGGTGAGGGTTACATTTATAGAGGCGGAGGAGGCAGAATTGTGTTGGACTTCTTTGAGCTGTTGATCGAGCTTGCTTTTTAATTCATGTTAATCTCCTCCGAGATCTTTGCTCGATAGATTTATCTCTATTCTGACGTCTCTCGCTTGTTATTTATGGGGATGGCCTTATTTTTGGATCCGGACTTATTTGGGCCGTTGTGTTTAGGCCGCTCGACTTATACTCTACAATTGCCCCCAAAGCTCTTTGGCTTGAATGGGGCAGAGAGGTTTGAGAAGCTGGCCGACTTGAATAGTTCGTCAGCCCAAGAGGCTGATTGTCGTTTAAGATTGTATCTGAAAAAAGTTCCTTAAAAAGCAACTGTGAGCTGTTCGGATACTATTATGATCGTTGAATCTTGGAGGGACACGTCCGTAATTATTTTGTTATAAAAAGGGCACGCTAGTAATGTGCCAAAAATGAATTGGCGGTTGCATTAATGAGCTTTGGGCTCCGTTCCCAGATGATTAGATGTTTGGGATTTCGCTCCAAGTTTAATCAAAATCTGTACCGTCATTTGCACACTTTACTTCATTCAAAACGCACGCTTGGAGCTTCAGCCTTCACACTTTGCCTGTAAGTCTTCTTCATCCTTAACTTCATTTTTGCTTCATCGTTTCTGAATAGTTTTGGTTCCTTTTAGCGTTTTCGTTTCTTTGAGTTTTCTTTCTGTCTTTGGTAAAAATGGTATACTCTGTCAACGAAAGGACCGTGGAGGAATTCAGAAAAACATATTCGATTCCTCCATGGGTAGTCTTTGAGTGTGCTGAAGTTCCAAGAGATTGTAACGCTGTTGAGGGTGGACATTAAATCCACACCCTTTCAGTGGCTGGGGGGGAATAACTTCCCCCAAATAAACTATTTTTGGAGTTTTGTGAGTTTTTTGAAGTAGTCCCTGCTCAATGTGCCCAAATACTTGGCGAATCGTCAATGGTGTTCATAGAATCAATGAACTATATGGGACCCATATAGGATCCTAGAAATTCGGTATTGTAACTCGTGGTCCCACACAACTGATGGAATTTTTTATCTCAAGGCGAGAAAGGCTGATAGAGTCGTGGTCGTCAACCTTCCTGATTCCAATAAGGGTTATTGGAATCAAGATTTTATTACCAGAAATTAGCAAAAACCATCTCTTCCTGAAGGCGAACAATATCAAGTTTTTTTGTGCCCGAAGAGAAGAAGGGACATAAGTCAACCTTATTTCCATTCTCAGTACTTTTAATTTTCTTTGTTGATGCAATAACTGATGATAATCTTCTTATGATTTTGTCCAGCTCGATCGAAGAAGTAAGGGCTATCTTCCTCTCATTTTAATAAGGAAGAACTTATCAAGGTCTGGAAGTTGAGAAGGCCACTGGTCGCAGGCGGCGATCACCCAAGATCGGCATCTTTCCTTCTTGAATACAAGAATTCTACTAGCAATTTCATTACTCGTCTTGTGGAGTCAATTCCCGACTCCGTCAGCAAGTGAGGGTCTTCCACCTCCTCTTTTGAGTCAATGAACGTTGATACCATCTTTGGTGTAGAGGAAGAGGAAGATAGTCCCAAAGAAGAGAATTATTTTGGTTGATGATGATGATATGCTGACTTCTCCCAAGTCCCAGGTCCCAAGAAGGAGGAGTTTGGGGCCCTTATGCGCTCGTTTTAGTGACGGATCCCCCCTTCAGAGAGGAATAAAAAGGGCAAGACTACTTTTTCTTATGTCGTCGTTATTCCTCCCCCAATGGGGGATACCCCAAATCTTGGGAAGGGCCACTAGGTAATATCGGTGGCCAAGAATGCATCTTTGGCCTGTTAAAGGGGGTAGTGCTCACGCTTGACCGCGAGCAAGTTAATATGCTGACCCATGATCAACTTTCTACACATACCGCTCAGGCGTTGTCACTGGTAAACACAACTCTCTTTCGGTTTTTACCTCCTCTGCTTTGCATAGATTGTTGAATTTTGAAATTTTGATATAATCCTCTTTCTTCTTTTTGTAGTTTATGGCTGACTTTGTCGCCATCTTGGAAAAACTCTCCAATCAATCCAGGGTCAACGACGACCTGACCATGGCTTTGAACAAGTTTGAAGAGGCCCTTGCTGCTGAAGGTCGACCGCTACCAACTATTGGTTGAACGTAACCAACTGAAGAAAGCCTAGGAGGATCAAACGAAAGCTCTAGCTGCTGCCAAGAATGCCGACTATGCTAATGGTTATGAGGAGGCCTTTGCCGATGCAAACGCCAGCTGATTTTTATTAGAAAGTCAAACTTCAAAAAAGGCTGGGATGCTGCTTTGACGACGGCTAACGTCACAGAGTCTGAACTCTTAGGTGAGCACGATCCAAGTTCTCCTCCAAGAGCAGAAGAAGTTGGTTAGGCAGAGGCAGCTGTCGACCAAAGGGACTTAGAGGCTGATAAGGGCAAAGTTCCAGAAACACAGGAGCCGGTGAAAGAAAAGGAGGTCAAAAACTAGTTAGGAATAATTAGCTGGAAGATAAATTTTCTGCTTTTCTTGTTTTTTTGTAAAGACTTTGCTCCATTTTGTTGTACTGAACGATTTTCTCAAAGTTCGACTCCATCTCTTATTGTTGTCGAGTAATATCCTTTTATTCTTGTAGCTTTGCAATGTATCTGGAGAGATTCCTTCTTTTGCTAGTAACTTAGATACCATTCTTAGTCAGGGAGATGGTGTTTAAGCTCGTCGTACTTTCATTTCTTCTCAAAAAGCTCTTTAGAATATGACCAAGGCTTACAAAGAATAATTTGTCTTGGTTGCCAAGCTTAAAGTTGATGTCAAGGACCGTGGTGATGTCGGTGCAGTTATGCAAGATGAGATCAACTCTTTGAGGAGACAACTCGCTTTACATTGGTGATGTTGGTGCACTCTTGCAAGACTAGATTAATTACTTGAGAAAACAACTCGTCGAAGCCAAGGAAGACTTGTAGAGAGGTGGAATAATCAAGATGGGGCTTTGTCGCGACGTACTTAAGCTCTGTTATCTCTTCAGGAAAGGTCCTTGCGCGGTATGGGCATGTGGTTATAATGAGGGGTGGATGGATGTTCCTCTCAGGCTGGACGAAGCCAGACAGTTGGCGCACAAGCATGGTTGGCTGAATGCTTTAGGAGTCATCAAAGGTCCCAAAGGGTTCCAAAAGTTGACTCTCCAGCCTACCGCCATCCCCCATTTGGAAGTGAAGAGAGCTGGGTCCCTCTTGATGCCGTCCTTCTCCAATTAGCCAAACATTATTTGACTTCTCATGAGAGTGATGGCGAGTTCAAGTGAAACCCTGATGATGGCCGAACAGCCCCTGTAGCTGAGGTGATTACTTGTCGGGGACAATAGTTATACAAGTTATTTTTGCCTTGCACATATTTAATTTCGATTCTTCGCTGATATACACTTTTCCTTATATAATTTTGTATTATGATGTTTGTGTAGTTCCACATTATGCATTTTTCCATTTCTTTATGCCAAGCATGTTTATATTGTACGTCTTACCTTTCAGGTTGTGTCGTCACACCACTTTAGGCTTTAGAGCAAACTTTGGAAAAAAAAATGCACCTGGTTTTAAGGCCATCCACCCGTTCAGGATTTTTAGCTGATTGAAGTCGGGTTTACTTAGTGCCTAGGGATCCCTCGTAGGCCTTTTGCTTGTCCGGGCAATTTTTGAGGTTTTCGTGTTTTTTGTGACGAACGTCGTTAAACATTGGCTTTTAATATAAGTATAATCAAATTAAGGTGGTCAATGTCCGACCAAAACATGAAAGCATAAGGATGCCATTTGGAACAATGTTGAATGACGAAATGAACCACTTGGCCACTTGGGCTTGTACTTAATTGAATTCAAATCTTAAAATGTTCCGAGCAACATAAGTTGGGAATAAAAAATTGCAAGAAATAAATAAGCAAATTAGAAATAAAACTTTGTAAAGTTGGTTGCATTCCAAGCCCTTGGTATTTCTCTGCAATCCATTGTTTCCAAGTGTTAGGCACCTTGCAAATCATCCCGGATAACCTTGAATGATCCTTCCCAGTTTGGCCCTAACTTGCTGTCCGAAGGTTTTTTGGTCGTCCCCAGCACCTTCCTGAGGATATAGTCGTCGACTTGGAATTTCCTTGGGTTTACGCCCTTGTTGTTCTTCTCAACCAACTACTGTTGGTAGGAGGCTAGTTTTATCAGGGCTTGCTCTCTTCGTTTGTTAGTCTTATCAAGCTCAGTCCTGGTAATTTCTTCGCTCAAACGTTGTTCGACAACGATGGTCTTCATGGTTGGCAGACCAACTTCCAAAGGGATTACAACTTCCATCCCGTAGGCTAACGTGAACGGCGTTTACCTAGTTGGTCTAATGGGCGTAGGACGATATGCCCATAGGACGTGGAGAAGCTCGTTCACCCAAGCTCTTTTTGCTTTCTCTAATCTCTTCTTTATGCTGTCGAGCATTGTTTTGTTAGAGGCCTCAACTTGCTCTTTCTAATGAGGATAGACCACAGAGTTGAAGTGATGCTTGATGCTATGGCTGTCGCAGAAGTTTTGGAACGACCAACTTTCAAATTGCGTGCCATTATCCGTGATGATTGCCTTAGGTTCACCAAAGCGCGTCTTGATATGAAGTAACTTGTGCCGACCAAGAGGTATTTGCATTTCCTTGGTGCTGTTGGGAGTGGATCTACAATATCCAAACCTCATTGGGCGAATGGACTTTAAGTCGTTGGCCGGCTGAGGGAGCATGGGAGAGAACTTTTAGCATTTTTCACACTTTTTTGACGTTGAAGATCGCATCTTTTTGCATATACAACCACCAATACCCTTTTTTGATGGCTCGAAAAGTCAGAGATCTTCCTCCAGCGTGGTTCTTGCAAATTTCATCGTGAAGCTCGTACAGAACTTGGACGACGTCACTTGGATGCACGTATTGGAGGTAGGGACCAGTGAAAGATCTCTTTTAGGAAAGATTAAGTCGTACATCTTTTACCCCCCCGACTTGGTGGGTTTGCTTTTTATCGGATAACAGGATGTCTTCTTGTAGATAAGTGATTATTGAGTTCATCCAACTAGAATTTCTTTGCACGATAAGAACGTGCTCGGTGACCACGGGCTTTGTGATGTTGGGCTTGGCAAGGAATTCCACTTCAATGGTTCTTCTCAGATTAGAGTCCACTGCTGATCCTTAGACTGCTAAGCCATCAACATGGCTATTATGCCACCGAGTAGGCCTGTGTTTCGGCCGGATCGGATTGAAAAATACCTTTTCGGAAAACAATTTTTTGAAAATAAAATAATTATTCCTATTTTCGATCAGATTTTTCCGAAAAATTAAGAAAATTTCCGAATTCGGAAAAATCGAAAAATCGAAAATTCACAAAATATATTAAAAATCCAAAAATTTCGAAAATTCCAAAATTAAAAAAAAATAAATTTAGGATTTTCAATTACTTGAAATTTTTATTTTAAAGAAACAGAGAAAAGGGTTTAACCGAACATGTAAATACACGAGGATTTGACCCATTTTTTCCATTTGTGTAGAAGTTAGGAGGATGATCTCTTTTAATAGAGCACACTTTGGAGCCCTCATCCTCTCTCAACCGATGTGGGATATGAGAAAGTTTCAAGAAATCGAAAAATAATTCGAAAAAATAGGATCGCCATAGTTTTGGAAAAATCGAATCGAAAAAATCGGAAAATCGAAAATTCAGAATTATCTCCGATTTCCAATCCGATTTTTTTCGAAAAAATCGGAAATTGGAAAAATCGAGAGTTCGGAAGAAAAACACAACCCTACCCTGGGGGAACTGTTGAATGTAGACTTTCTCAAATTTGGGCATCAATTCCTGGTCGACATGTAGGTATGCCGCCATCCGTTCATCCCTGGCATTGAAATCTCGTGTCACTTGATTAGATATTAGCTTTGAATCGCAATATATGATTCAAGATGGTTTGGCCCCCACTAAATAAGCTTTATTAGTTCGACAATGAGGGCTTCGTACTCAACCTCATTGTTGGAAGTTTCAAAGTCAAGTCTGATCCCTTGCTCGATCATGGCATTTTTTGGGAAATTAAGCACAATTCCTACTCTTGCCCCCTTAGAGTTTGGATTCGCCATCCACACAAAGGGTCCACTTTCTTGACTGGTCGATCCCTCGGCTTCTTAACTGATAGGCTATATCTTGGTCGCTGGGCTCCTCTTCTCCTGTAAATTCGGCAAAGAAGTTTGCCAACACCTGACCTTTAATCGCCGTTATTGGTTGATAATGCATATCAAATCTCCCAAGTTCAACCGACAATTTGGACATTCGTCCAGATAGGTCGGCCTTTCAAAGAACGGCTTTGAGGGGAAAGAAAGTGATGATTATGGTTGAATGAGCTTCAAAATAGTGCTTTATAGGGCCTTTGAGCATTCTTCATTCCAGGTGAGGTCTTTTTCCTTCTTCAATAGTTGAAAGAATGGTCGACATCGTTTGGAAGACTTTGAGATGAAACGGTTAAGGGCTTCCAACATTTTTGTTAACTTTTGGATCTCGCGCAGCGTCTTTGGAGGCTGAACGTTGTTGATCGCCGCTATCTGGCCAGGGTTGGCCTCAATGCCCCTTTTGCAGACCAAGTACCCTAAGAACTTTTCGGATTGAACCCAAAAGGAGCACTTGGCCGCGTAGAGCTTCGTTCGGTAGCGCCTGAGGATCCCAAAAGTCTTCGTGAAGTCCTTCAGATGGTCGACTTTGAGCTTGCTCTTTACGAGCATATCGTCAATATACATTTCCATTTTGTCTCCTAATTATTTGCTTAAACGTCCTCGTGACCAATCGCTGTTACGTGGCTCCTGCATTTTTAAGGCCGAAGGGCATGACTTTGTAACAATACGGGCTAAGGATGGTTATGAATGAAGTTTTGTCTTGATGGGGGCTGAACAAAGGTATCTGGTGATACCTTGATTATGCATTCAGAAAGCTCATCCGCTTATGACTGGCTGTGGCGTCGACCGACTGATCGATCTTAGGTAGAGGGAAGTTGTCTTTGGGACATACTTTGTTGAGATCGGTAAAATCTACGCACTCTTCAATTCCCATTGCTCTTTTTCACTACCATTGGGTTTGAGTGCCATTTTGGGAATTGAATTTTTTTGATGGACCTTGCCTCTAGAAGTTTTCTTGCATCCGTTTTTACGGCATTTGCTTTATCTGGGGCAGTTCGGCGACTCTTCTGTGTGATCGGCGGGTTAGTGGGATCAACGTGAAGCCTGTGCCACACGACTTCGGGGTCAATTTCAGACATATCATATGGCTGCCAGGCAAATATATCTTGATTCTCCGTCAATAGAGAGATCAACTCCTCCCTTTCGTGTTCGAACAACTTGGTACCTATCAAGAATTTCCTTACCGATTGAGTTTCATCAAAGGCTACTTCCAATTTCTCCATAACCCTATCTGCGGGGTTAATTCTCGTTTCTTCCACCCTGATCTTTCATGCTTTAGTTTCTCTTGAGACATTTCAGGAACGATCTCCTTCTCTTGTTTAGGCCTGATGGCCGCGATGAAGCACTTCCGAGCAATGGCCTGGTTGACTCTGATCTCCATTATTCCGCGATCTGTGATGCACTTGAGTTTTTGGTGGTAAGTGGAGGGAACATCCTGCATGGCGTGTAGCCATCTTCTCCCAAGAATGGCATCATGGTAGGAAGAGTCAATGTCTACTACCAAGAACTCGATCAACTTTGAAATGTTTCCAGCCCTGACTGGTAGGACATTAGTCAGGGCTGGAAACATTTCCTGACTGGGTTGGACCACTTTTCCTAATGACATTAGTCATCTTTCCTGTGAAGCCGACCAAAAGGATGGTCGCTTCCTTTAAGTGTTCCATCTTCAGTTTGAGCTTTTTAAACAGTTCCAGGTACATGACTTTAGAGGAGCTTCCTTGATCGACTAGTAGCTTATCCACGTCTCAGAGCGTATCATAGTGTGGGGTTCTCATTCGATCAAATCGTCTTTTGTGAAGACTATATACTTGTTGTAGTCTATATCTTCTGGTCTCCTGCGTTTACTACCCGTTCTTTTTGCAGGGTCAATCTGGAAGGCCTCCATAACTGTAGTGGCCTTCTTGAGCTCCATCCGAATTGCTTTGCCTTGGATCTGCTTGGAACTTGAGGCACCGTGGATAACAGCGAACTCATGTCCCAACTCGTCTTCCAAAACATTATATGGTTTTTGGTCGGCGCTGGGGGCGACCTTGTCACCTTTCTTCTTCTTCATGTACTCATTTAAATGCCCTGCCTGGGCTAACTTCTCTAGATCGGGTTTGAGGGCCTTACAGTTCTCTGTCTTATGCCCGTTCTCTTTGTGATAGGCGCATCTGAGTGCGTTGTTCCGCTTGATTGGATCGCCACCCATCTTCTTCGACCACTTGAGGAACTGTTGGTACCCGTTCTTTATGCAGGGTCAATCTAGAAGGCCTTCATAACTGTAGTGGCCTTCTTGAGCTCCATCCGAATTGCTTTGCCTTGGATCTGCTTGGAACTTGAGGCACCGTGGATAACAGCGAACTCATGTCCCAACTCGTCTTCCAAAACATTATATGGTTTTTGGTCAGCGCTGGGGGCGACCTTGTCACCTTTCTTCTTCATGTACTCATTTAAATGCCCCGCCTGGGCTAACTCCTCTAGATCGGGTTTGAGGGCCTTACAGTTCTCTGTCTTATGCCCGTTCTCTTTGTGATAGGTGCGTCTGAGTGCGTTGTTCCGCTTGATTGGATCGCCACCCATCTTCTTCGACCACTTGAGGAACTGTTGGTCTTTGATCGTACCCAAGATCTTGTAGATTGGTTCCTTGAAAACAATATTGATTGCTTGAAAGGCTTTGGTCGAGTCTGCCTTGTCCCCATTATTAGAACCTTCGTTCTACTTCTTTCCCCCCCCTTCTTGGGGGTGCTTTCTTTGTCATTCCCCTTTGGGGCCTTCGTGCAACCACTTTCTCCGTAGTTGAGGGCGACCACGTCTTTTACTTTAGCATACTTCTCTACGCGAGACATAAGATTGTCGATGGTGTCTGTCTCCTTCTTGGTGAGGGACTGGTGTGACATGGAGTTATGGGGCAGTCCTATCTTGAATGATGCTACAACAACCTTCTCCGAGCAATCTTCAACCTCGTTGTAGGTTTCCCAGTATTGTCTGGCATAATCCTGTAGTCTCGTGGGGTTTCTTCCTTATAGTGAGGAGAGAATCCATTCTTTTTGGGTGAGAACTGCTTGTGATAAAACGAGTTGTGAAGGCTTCAGCAAGTGACTTGAAATCCTTGACCGACCTGTGTGGTAACCTCTCAAACCACTTTTATGTAACATATGCATAGTCTCGTGGGGTTTCTTCTTTATGGTGAGGAGAGAATTCATTCTTTTTGGGTGAGAACTGCTTGTGATAAAACGAGCTGTGAAGGCTTCAGCAAGTGACTTGAAATCCTTGATCGACATGTGTGGTAACCTCTCAAACCACTTTTGTGTAACATCCCCCAAGCTGGAAGGGAATATACGATACATAAGAGCATAGTTGTGGTTCCACAGGGTCATCGCTTGCCTGTATTGGTGAACGTGATCAATAGGGTCGGTTTTTTCGTTGTACACTTACCTTGGGGTTGCAAACTTCTTAGGGGCTCTTGCTCCTCAATTGCCCTGGGGAAGGGGGATTACATCTGAGTGATGAGGGCCCTCCTAGCCAATTCCTTGGTGGATCTAGCCTCGCAATTAATTGATGTTTATCCATTTCCTTTCATACTAGATTTCGAATATCGTGTCTACGATGTCCCTCCTCCTGATTCCGTCGCGTTGGGCGATTTTCGTGTTCTGCTTGCGATGCGAACTCTTTCCTCCGCTGTGAGTTTTGCTCACCTGAGGGCTAGGGGTCTGACCATGATGCTTGTGTTTATCTCAAAGATCTCACTCCATTCTCTCTAGGCGTCGTCGTGCGTTTTCCTGCATTTGGCAGCGCTTTCTCTCCTCTTGTTGATGGAGTCGTTCATATGCGTCTATCAGCTGCGAGATCTGAGTTGATCTGGGCTCCTCGTTGCTCTGTTCAGAGTGTTGATCCTGTGGGCGGTATCGTGGATGAGGGGTGTCCTGACTCCTGTTCAGGTGGATGTCAGACCTGACCTTGTGGGGTGGCAGTCCACCTTATTGATTGCCCGGAATAGGTGCAATGTGAGGGTGAGACATTGCTTAACTTACAGGCTTTAACTTTCTTAGGGAAAAAGTCGATTCCCACAGATGACCCCAATTGTGAGTGCAAATAATCACAATGAATGAATCTAAGCAGTTAAGCCAAGCTACGAGTAGAACAATCTCACAACAAAGGATTTACGTGGTTCGGCAATGGTCTGCATCCACGGGGTGTTTCTCTCTTTTATTACTTTTCTGTGTTTCAATATTACGAAGTTACATGTCCCCTTTTCTTGGGGTGAGGGTTATATTTATAGAGGTGGAGGAGGCAGAAACGTGTTGGACTTTTTTGAGCTGTTGATCGAGCCGCATCTTGATTCGTGTTAATCTCCTCCTAGATCTTTGCTTGATAGATTTATCTCTGTGTAGTTATCTCTTACGATGTCTCTCGTTTATTATTTATTGGGGTGGCCTTATTTATGGATCTGGACCTATTTGGGTCGTTATGTTTGGGTCACTTGGCGTATACTCCACAATTCTGATCTCATCGCTTTGAGCTTTTCATAAAGAATATCTCGTTGACTTTGAATATTTCGCTAAAATATTTTCTCACTTTTTTAAAGAGAAATTTTCCTTTTCTAGAAGTTTTAGTCTTTGCAAATTTAAATTCAACTTATTTAACTTTTCAGTGCGACTATGAAGCTCATTAAATTCCTCGCGAATATCAAAACCATTCACAAAAACAATCTATAGAGTTATCAATTTGAGGATCCATTGAGAGAAACAAACAAACAACACTAAAACAGGGATCATCACGATAACTTAGTGCACCGCTCTGATACCAATTTGAAAGACGCGCTACAAGAGTATAAGGGATTATCAAACATCAATTTTTAATTTAGTATCAATTAAACCAAACGTTGTGTAAACAATTAACCAATTTTATCTTGCCCCAAGCTTGCATATAGATGAGTAAGCAAGAATAGAATAAATCAATCACACAGAGTGCCGCGATGTACGAGAAAAACTCGTAAGGGGAAAGATCTCGAACGACCTAACCACACAAGTCTTCTATGATATAGGTCTCATACAAGGACAAATTAGACTTACTATCAAGTCTTGATGCGCTATTTGCTCTTTATCACCTTCACATTCACTTTTGGACGCCTTCCAACAACAATCACGACGCAGATGCCTTTCACGTCTTGGTATCCACCAATCTTGCTTTTTGACTAGTTCAGTCGTCACCCAACGCACGAAATGTACTCAACAATGAAGAATAAACTCATTTTTAGTGCTCAAATGTGAGATCTCAAATAGACATATTATGCTGAAACTTGGATCTCATACTAAGGGTGTAAACTAGGGTTTTGGAAAAAATAGCGGCACGCAACTCGAGGCATCTCAATCGAACAAAACTCAAGGTCGTTCGAACGAGATCACACATCTCGTCTGAACGTACATCAAACGACCTTTGTGCGAGAACTTTCTGTCAAGCAGAAACATTTCGCTTGAAGCTCGTTCAAAGCTCGTGAGAACGAAACCTAGATACTCGTTTGAACGAAATCACAAGTCGTTCGAACGAAGTGCGTAAACTTGTTTGATCGACATCATAAATTCGTTCGAATGAAAGAAAACTCCCAAAAAAAAATTCTTTGAAAAATCCTTTTAAAAAATAGTCTCAATAAAACTTTTTAAAAATTTAATACCCAAAACAAAACCCAAGGATCAAACATAATATACATTTATACCTTTCTTAAGATCCCATGGACGAAGATGAAACTGAGCATACATTTGATGTCGCTTTAACTTGGCCGCTGTGGTCTTCAAAATGCATCAGGCTTGAAGCAAACAGTTTTGTCCAAACAGAATATAACCAGTCTTACAAACTTGACAATAAACGTAATAAATTGACTCGATGTAAAATTTACCCTTACAATTCGACTTGGGTTCGATTTATCGTTCGTTTTTTTTTTGTGCGTTTAAGGTTTTGAGTGAGATTTGGTTGCGATGTTGGTGTTGGGGTGTGTATTTGGGATCCGATGTAGGTGCGATAGGGTTGCGTTGTTGGTGTATGGTTATGCGTTTGGGCTTTCGATTTAGGTGCATTCAAGTGTTGATTTTGTGCATGTTGATGGTTTTGATTTTGTGTGTGAAGTTGAAGGTTTTGAAGGTGTTGATTGTTTGTGTGTAAAGTTATGCAGATCTAATTCTGCGTGTGATGGTTTTGATTTATAGATTATATTTGTGTGTGCGCGCTTATTTTGAGTTTGAATTTGAATTTTGAGTGATTTTGATTTTAGGGGTAGGTGCGGTTTGTATTACTTGTTAGTGCACACGTGCAACGCATATTACATTATCATTTCATTGGGTTATGGAAAAACAAAAAATTTTTACCAATTTATATTACATAATCTCCTAAGTAATTGTCGAACAAATTTAAATGTTGATAACCTACCTAATTATATCTCATAACCGACTCCCGGGAAAATATACTTTATCATTTCATTGAGATGAGTTCATCGTTACGCGTTTATAGTGAACACTAACATAAAAAGCATAACATATGACAATGTAGTTGTGGGTTCATTATGAATTATATTCTTACCCACATAGACAAATTTAAATCGTCTGCAATCTTCTTCCATCATCAAATGTTCACTTTTTGGACCACAAAATGCTATGTCGTCAATTATATTGCCTTGGACAAAAAAACGTAAAATCTTTTCCTTCCATCTCTTCAACGCAAACGTCTTCACTCTAGGATTGATTGTGGATGTTAGTTATATCTTTCCATGCATACATTGTGTTGTCTTTGATTAAATTTAATCCCTCGTCACATGCACGATTGCGCCCATATATGTATATAAAAACATGTAGTTAATAGAGTCGTATAATTTAATGGTTTTTTTCCCTTAACGTATATACACAAAGTAAATACTCTCGTCTATTATAGCAACAAACTCACTCTTTCTCTCTCTTTCTCTCTCTCTCTCTCTCTCTCTCTCTCTCCCCTCCATACCCACCTCATTTCATCTTTTCCAAATAAAAAACCTAATTTCTCATCAAAACCTAAAATTTTCTCCTCCTCCACTGCACACCTTCATACATCCATTCCCACATTACAATACATGAATAATAGCTATAAAATTAACCAAAAAAAACAGATTTACCCATCGGAGGTCTTCGCAACGTATATACACAAAGTCATTAAAAGATTCTAGTTTATATTTTCCTTTTGTTGCTAAGATCGAAGAGGGAATAGATGAGATTTGACCCCAGCCCTATCTGATGCTCTTTACCGACAAATTTTCTGTCACCGACCACCAAGGGGGACCACAGTAACATCTTCTCTCTCTCTCTAATGGTGTTTCGATGGTGTCAGATTGTAACATCTTCTTTTTCTCTAATGGTGTTGGGTTTTTTCTGGTAGTGATGGGTTGTGCCAATGATCGGCAACCACTATAACATTTCTTTCTCTCTAATGGTGCTGGGTTTGTTTCGGTGGTGCCGGGTTGTGCCGGTGTTGGGTTGAGAAATTAAGATGGAGATGATGGTTGGTGATGCTGTTTGGAGGTGTTGATGATGGTGCAAGTGGTTGACAGTAGTGGGGTTCGATGAAAGTAGTGTGGGACCATTGAATGGTTCCGGTGTAGGTTCACGGCCAGGGAAGGAGGGGTCAGTGTTTTGCAAAATGAGCGGTGTGTATTGTTTATGTGAGCGAGGGTAAAATAATCAGAAAATAAGGTTGGGGGTTAAGTCTAATTAGCAAATTAGAGTTTTTTAACAGATCTCTAACGGTGTCAAAATTTTGGGGGTAATGTGTAAGAGATTATGAAACTGGGGGTTAAGTCAAATATGATATTATTAAGTGGGGGTTAAGTAAAAAAAACTAATTTAATTGATATTTAGGCTTTACTCTTTGAAAATTTTAGTGTACACCCATCTTATGTATTTTTAAAATTGTTATTAGTCCCATAGCCTTTCATAACCGCCTCATATCCTATTGTCCTTCATTTATTTAGAAAATAATATATGTCGCATGAAATGATTTACCACCATTCAACATTACCCACAAAAATATAAAGATTAAATGCAATTAAATCATCTAATATGAGACTAAATACTTATGATCCCATGAATTAATGACTTTATTGTTTTTTGCAAATATTAAAAAGAAAGTATAACCTTACAACTAGAAAAATGAACTCGTTAAAAATTCAACACAACTCAAGCGGTACAATGTTCCTTATAGCTAGTTAAGTGACTGAAACGATTTGTTCACACTTTTGAGGAAATATTAACATTTTAAATGCTCAAATATTCTCACAAGTTCCTTGTACAATCAATTGGCTTTTAGCCCCAAAATTTAATCGTTTGGAGATTGAGCAACAAATAATTATTAGGGATTGACCGTCAATGTTAGACGGGCCGTTAATTGACCAAATTTTGAACATTTATTCAGTGGTAAGTTACCAAAATACCCTTTGATTGATTGTATAAAGTACTAAATTGCTCTTGATGTATTTAAAAAAGCGAGTTTCGCTAAACGCACCTTCTAATATTTGTATGTATACCTCTTTTTTAAGTCACCTCTCATATCTCTTTTTAAATTTTAACAAGTACACCTCTTATTGGTGAAGACAACTGTGGTGTCAAAAAATCTGGGATATGGGGGGTGCCCATGTACGTATGCACAATAATAAATAAAAGAGAGACAAAGATTTACGTGGTTCGACCATGAATGACCTACGTCCACGGGGCTGCTGTTGTGTTCCATTAGAATGATGAGAGAGTTTTACATGAGAGTGTTTCTCTAACTTCTAAACCCCTTTTCACAATGGGGGGTGTCCCCTTTATATAGAGTTAGGGGTTACGTTAGGGTTACAAATATGGATGAGTCCTATCTTTGTGGAGTTTAATTCTAATCAGATACTGCTGCTCGGTCTTCTAGTTTATCAAGAACTCTACTCGTCCCTATCTTGTTGGAGCGTCTGTTGCTCGCCATCTTGACCGGGGTGCTCGCCACGTGTCATGCTATTATGTAGGTATATTTTTTGCCTCCACAATAGCCCCACAGGTCGCAGCTCAGCTGAGTTGATTCTGAGATGAGCTGGGAGCTGGGAGCTGGTCCATAATCTCTTTAAACGTATGCAGTTGTTGATGTGAACTGGACTGACGTTCTTTGAGCTCGTTCAACTTTTAAGCCTTCTTTGGTTGATCTTCTTGCATTTATAGGTTTTTAGATGAATGCTTGGCTTGAGTTGAGAGACGTTCAATTGATATGGGAACCGGACTCGAGAGTGTCGAGCTGCCTACGTACCCTCTTGGGATCACGTCGAATGTAGTTCATTGTTCTGTTTTATTGCATGGCCCAATTCGTGAGGCTGACCACAAGCCTATTCAAAATTCGTTTGCTGAGGCTTTCTCGAGCGTGCATCAAGTTTAGGACATCTCCTTGTCTTTTGATCTTGTATGGTCCATTTGTTAAGGCCGACCACAGCCTATGCGTCGAGCCTTGCTCGAGCATGTACCTAGTTTGGGTAAGACCCTACATTAGGTTTTTCATATGGTCCAATTGGAGAGGCCGACCAAAAGCCTATGCGTCGAGCCTTGCTCGAGCACCTAGTAGGGGTAAGACCCTGCATTAGGTTTTTCATATGGTCCAATTGGAGAGGCCGACCAAAAGCCTATGCGTCGAGCCTTGCTCGAGCATGTACCTAGTAGGGGTAAGACCATGCATTAGGTTTTTCATATGGTCCAATTGGAGAGGCCGACCAAAAGCCTATGCGCCGATCCTTGCTCGAGCATGTACCTAGTAGGGGTAAGACCCCGCATTAGGTTTTATAACATGTGATATGTAATCGGTATGCTTATTGTACTTAGATCTTTCCTGCAAGTCAATGTAATACCAATTACGTTTACATTTTTCCATTTTCTATTGCCTCGCATGTAAATATCCGTCTATTTTACCTTTTAGATTGTGCCGTCACACTTCCTTAGGCCTAAAAGACGATGGCAAAAATGCACCTGGTTTAATGGCCATCCACCCATTTAGGATTTTAACCGACCAACATAGTTGGCGACCAACCTGAGTTGGCTTTTTGCCTAGGGATCCCCGGTAGGGCTTTTATTGTTGCTGGGGCAACTTGTGAGGCCATTTGTGTTTTGAGATGACAAAGGCATGTGGACTTGCTTAATTTAATGGGAATAAGCAAGAAGGCTGTTGTAATTAAATCAAGCTTAGTCTTGATCGCCATTTGAAAGACTAATTCCGGTGTTAACCGTGTTGGCATCCATCCTGAGTTGATCTCTTCTATTTTGCTTTAAATGTTGCAGTGAATCTATTCACGTGTCAACGTTGCCATGGAGCCCCCAATCGGGCTGTGAAGAGAAGACTGCTCGATCGTCCATCGAGTTATTCGATCTATGTAAACGAGATGATAAGTGTGCTCGATCGTTCCTCGGGGCTTTGTTGTGTTGAAGAGTGTCGCGTTGATCGTTCGTCGAGCTGGATATAATTAAGGATTGTCTTGTTCATATAGCTCTATGTAATGTATCGTTCCTCATGGCACACTTGTTCGTCGACCTTGCATGGTGGTTCCAGGAGGTTGAGGAAGACTCCATATAGCTCGTGCACCTAAAGAAATTGACATGAGTTCAAAGCATCTTCGCGCAGAAATGCATTGATTTGATATGGCTTTCAAGAAACACCGTTCCTCTGGAGTGGATATCGTAGTGTTGATGACGCGTTAATTTATTGCTTAGTGATCGCCGATCACCATGGGTTGTCTGTGATTTTGCTGGATATGTGACTTCTTACATGTTGGATTCGTCCTTGTTGATAAATATGACTGATTGTTGCTCTCCATGTTGCTTTATGTGTTATTGGATCTTTGTTCTACAGATCGCCCAACTTCTCATTCGTTGAGGTTGAATTAAATAAGAATTGTATTGCCCAACTGTCCATTGGAGCTTGAGACATGATCACATAATGTCGTCTATCCATCGAAGTTGAGGGTTTGTCGAGGCAAAATTGCAAATGACCTGGTAGATGTTGCGAACGATCCATGCTCGAGCATCTGTCGAAGCATTGATAAGATAAACGATGCCTGAATGCCTGTCGAGGCAAAAATTGTAGAGGATCTGGTAGATATTGCGGGTGATCCATGCTCGAGCATCCGTCGGGGCAAAAAGGACCGAGCAAGTATTACGAATGATCTTGCAGTGTTAGTGAGAACTAAATTTCCAAACCATTTATTAGGGTTGAATAACGATAATAAATGTGACGTCGATCATTAATCGACTGTGCCAACCACTTGTCGGGACTGAATATAAGAATTATCCTGATCAACCATTTGTTGGGGATAAAATGCGACGTGTGGCAAATATCTTCGGGACTAAATATATAGGAATATTTTGCTGATCATTTGCTGAGATGAACCTTGAATATGCCTGATCATCCTTCAGGTCAAGAATCATAGAGCCAGGTCATCAATATTGAAATTGAAGAAATATCAACGTCCGAGCATCCGTCGGTTATCACAAATAATATTGCCCAAGCATTTGTCGGGTCCAAAGTGGTGTAGCGTGCTCGACCATTCGTCAGAGCATTAACGAAACAAATGGTGCCTGGGTCGTCCGCCGGGGCAAAGTTGTAGAATACCGAGTAGATGTAGAGAGCGATCCGTGCTCGAGCATCTATCGGTGCATTAATAAAACTTCGAAGAGCTTAAGATTGTGGCCGAGCAGTCGTCGGGACTGAATCTTGTACCCGTGGAAGTTAATAAGTTACTCGACCATTTGTCGAGGCTAATTCAAACAGAATTTATCATGCAATATGATGTGCATCTGCTCGACGATGTGTCGAGGAAAAGATTCATAGTATTATATGAATGACATGAATGATCCCATAATTTTTGTGATAAAATCTCACGAGGATGGCCGTGCCCGAGCATTCGCCGGGGCTAAGCTAAGTATTAGTAAAGATATTACACCGACCATCCATTGGTATAACCAATAATAGCTAGACGACAATATTGAAAATTAAATGACCGAATAAATGGCATGAGTGCTCTCTAAGTGCGCCCCCAATATTTATGTGGACAAAATAATTGTAATAAAGTCGAATGAAAGATGCAAAATTTATCAAATATATCCAGATGTATGACATAGGAGTTAATTTGGAATTTCTGCAAATAAGCAAATACTTAATATTAAGTTGGTTTCAAAAAATTGTTTTCACATAAAATTTGCGTAGTGCCAATTGTTTTTCACATGTGAAGTATAAAGTATAGATAGCATGTGAAGTATAGAGTCCCCCTGATAACGAATTTATGATGATAAAAATCGTGAGCATAATTTGTGAGCAAATAAAATATTATGAGACATAAATGAACAATGCACAAATAAATGTGGGCATCCATCAACTGGGGTTGTGCTAAAATATAAGAATTATCCTGACCAACCATCCATTGGGGATAAAATGCGACATGCGTGGCAAATATCTTCGGGACTAAATATATAGAAATATTTTGTCGATTATCTGTCGAGATGAATCTTGAATGTGCCTGACCGTCCTTCAGGTTAAGAATTATAGAATCCGAGCTTCCGTCGGAGTAACAATAATTTTGCCCAAGCATTTCTTTGGGTCTAAAGCGCTATAGTGTGCTCCACTATCCGTCGGAGCATTAATAAAATGAATGGTGCCTGGATAGTCCATCGGGGCAAAGTTGTAGAATACCGAGTAGATATAGCGAGCAATTCGTGTTCGAGCATCTGTCGAAACATCGATGAGATTTCCAAGGACTTAAGATTGTTGCCGAGCATTCGTCGGGACTGAATCTTGTACCTGTGGAAGTTAGTAAATTCCCCGACCATCTGTTGAGGCTAAATCAAAATAGAAGTTATCATGAGAATGATATGTTCAGCAAAGTATATAAGATATGCATCCGCTCGGCCATTTGCCGAGGAAAAAATTCATAGTAACGTATGAATGTAATAAATGATCCAATGATTTTTATGATGAAAATCCCACTGAGATAACCGTGCCTGAGCATCCGTCGGGGCCGAGTTAAATAACCAATAATCTCCTTTTGCCGAAATTAAATAGTTGTAGTCGGATGACAATATTGAAAATTAAAATGATCGAATAAATGACGTGAGGGCTATACAAGCGTGCCCCACTATTTATGTGAAGAAAATAATTTGTAATTTGGTCGCATAAAAAGTACCAACTAAAATCGTTGTAATAATTGTAAAAGAGTCGCATGGTTCTAAAAAAAAAAAAAATTTCAAAGAGAACCGGACAATACAAAAATTAGTCAAATATACCTCGAATGTAAGACATTGGGTTGATTTAGAATTTTTGCAAAATTATTTGAACTCTATGCAAATAATCAATAATTATAAAGGACCAAAAACTTCTTTATCGTGCTGCCGACCAGCCAGAGGAGCTGAAGGAAGTGCTCGCCTTCGCCGCCGACGAGTTGATGGTGTGCTCGCCCTTGCTCGCCTCCGCCGCCGACCAGCTGATGGTGGTCCCGTCCTTACTCGCCTCCGTCGCTGACTAGCTGATGGTGGTCCGGTGGTGATCTTTCTCGAGCTCGCCGCCCGTTCGCGGGTTTCACGCCTGAAGTATGTAATCGGAGTGAGGTATGCAAAGCTGTACGATTGTCAGGTCGTCCTCGTCGTGGTCGTCGACCAGCCGGAGGAGGGGTGCCGCTGTACATACGAGTTTGCTGCACAGATGAGAGTTTGCTGTACAGGTTGGTCGCCAGTAGGTCGCAAATTGTTTGGACCCCATATTACTGTACGTGCTGTGGGGGACAAATTGAGTAGTGGTTGGTGCCGCCTGTCTGGATGACAGTGCTGGATATCAGGCCTTAGACTGGGGATGACCTGAAGAGAGAACCAGAAATTGGTTGATTTCTTCATGATTTCACTTTTACCGTGTAGATGGAGATAAAGATTGACGGCTTGGTTCCCAAAATATGTGAAAATATATCAGTCAAAAAATAACATCCTTAGAAATATTCTTTGAAGATGTAGAGATCATGCCCAGAAAAGTCTCGTTGAGAGTAAAGATATTTGGAGAGCCTTCATAGACATCTCCGATAATGAATTTCGTCTGAAACAAACAATGAAATTGTCTAGAATCAAAACTGTTGTGGAGATTTGCACATGCATAAAAATTGTTTACACATAATGAATACAAATGTGCAAAGAATCGTGCATCAATAACACGATGTTTATACAAAATATATAATCATTCATACGGAGATAAAAAATGAAAATAAACTTAGCTCTTGATTTTCGTGCGTGTACACCATGAGGTCGCAACGTAAATCTCCATCTCGTAAACAGGAAGGAAAGACTTTTTGTGTTGTTCCCCATAGACGGCGCCAATTGTGGTGTTAAAAAATCTGGGATATGGGGGTGTCCATGTACCACGATGTATGCACAATAATAAATAAAAGAGAGAGAAAGATTTACATGGTTCGACCATGAATGGCCTACGTCCACGGGGCTGCTGCTGTGTTCCAATAAAATGATGAGAGAGTTTTACATGAGAGTGTTTCTCTAACTTCTAAGCCCCCTTTCACAATGGGGGGTGTCCCCTTTATATAGAGTTAGGGGTTACATTAGGGTTACAAATATGGATGAGTCCTATCTTTGTGGAGTTTAATTTTAATAAGATACTGCTCCTCGGTCTTCTAGTTTATCAAGGACTCTAGTCGCCCCTATTTTGTTGGAGCGTCTGTTGCTCGCCATCTTGACCGGGGTGCTCGCCACGTGTCATGCTATTATGTAGACATATTTTTTGCCCCCACAACAACCTAACTTGATGACCCAATATAATATCTCAGATTTAGGTGTCTACTTTTTTTGGTTATAGATTGATATTATGTTTAATATTCACTTTTTATTGTTGGGGAGTAATTCCCAAATGGGATGGAAAAATTATTATACTACAAGAAAGAAATCATTTTGTTAGCTGGCAACCCTTTATTTTGTTTGGTGTTCAGACGGGTGCAACTTAAGAGGCGTATTTTATTTACAATCCAAATAGGTCTAAATAACCAATTTTGAGGTGTGTTTTTTGTAGAGTAGAAAATTAGAGTGAGAAAGAATGATTTAAAATAATAAATTAGGGTCATTCGCCAAAAGTTTTTCAATATTTTGTTAATTAATGTTAGTCAATGTGTAGTAAGTCTTTTTTTTTTTGTTTAAAAAAGTCCACCACCATATAAAATAGGGGCCGGCTATTCCCACTCCCCCACATTCTTCTCACACTCCATTTTAAGATTCAAGGACTATAATGCCCCTAAACCCATTAACTCCTTTTCATTTCATTCCAAATTCACATTTATACTCAAAATTTATATTTACTTTTTTATCCCAACTAAATAAATATTTTATTTATTTAATAAAAAAAGTTTTATTTATATTGAAAACTGCTTTGAATGTAAAAAAATGTTTATTTAAAAAAACACTTTTTAAAAAGTAAAAATAAAAAAAAATGAAAAAATAAATTTTGTATAAAAAATTGTTTCAACATTATATAAAGTAAAAAATTATTTCCACTGTTAAATTACTGTAGTTTTTAAAAAAAAATTAATTGTTTAAACAATTATAATATACGCAAATATTAATTGTTTTGATTATGAAAAACTATTTTTAAAAAATAAAATATATTTTTTGTATAAAAACTGTCTTAACTTTTTATATAATATAAAAACTGTTTTTTACAAAAGTAAATTGTTTTAGCTTTTAAAAATACAAATTATAAATAAAAAATTGTACATCTTATTTAAAAAAAAATTAACATTCTTTTCTATTAATATAAATAAAGCATTACAAAAAATGTCATGTTATGTTATACTCTTTTTCCTCTGACTAAGTTTTGTCCCACTTGATTTTTCAAGTAAATATTTTAAAAAATTATTTTGTGTCGTGTTATTTTTATTTTGGTTGGGTTCGTTTTTTATTTAAAAAATAACATTTTGTGTTGTGTTGTGTTGTTTTTACTTTGGTCGTATTCGTGATAAGTAAAAAAATATTTTATGTTTGGTCGTGTCGTGTCATTTTATTTTGGCCGGGTTCATTTTTGGTTTACAAAATAACATTTTTTGTTGTGTCGCTTTTAATTGGTTCGTGTTCGTGACAGGTTGAAAAAAAATATCACGTCATGTCGTACCGTCCTGTCACTTTTTTTTTCGTTTTTGGTTAAAAAAATATATTTTATATCATGCCATGTCGTGTCGTGTCACTTTTGGAATGTGTTTGTTAAAAAAAATAAAATTTTGTGTCGGGGCGTATTGTGTCGCTTTTAATTGGCCGTGTCTTCTTAAATAAAAAAAATAAGATCTCGTATCGTGATGTGTCGTGCGATGTCGTGTTAATTTTATTTTGTTCGCGTTCGTGTTTGGTTTAAAAAAATAACATGTTTTTTGACGTGTCGTTTTTACTTGGGTTGTATTCGTGTTAGGTAAAAAAATAATCTTACGTGTTGTACCACTTTTATTATGATCGTGTTCGTGTTTGGTTAAAAAAAAGATTTCATGTCGTGTCGTATCCTTGTATCGTGTTATGTTGTGTTACTTTTCGTTGGGTTGTTTACGTGTCACGTTAAAAAATAAAATTTCGTGGTAGCAACACTCAATGTGTATTGAACATTTAACTTGCAACTTTACATTTTACGGCCTCACTGTAACAAAAAAAATATTAATATTAATATTATATTTTTTTCATTATTATTCTTAACTAAATATTAGTTATCAATTTTTTATTTATAATTCGTATTTTTAAAAGCTAAAACAATTTACTTTTGTAAAAAACAGTTTTTATATTATATAAAAAGTTAAGACAGTTTTTATACAAAAAATATTTTTCATAATCAAAACAATTTGTATTTGCGTATATTTTAAATTGTTTAAACAATTTATACAACAATTTTTTTAAAATAACAGTGGAAATAAATTTTTACTTTATATAAAGTTGAAACAATTTTTTATACAAAATTTATTTTTTTATTTTTTAAAAAGTGTATTTTAAATAAATATTTTTTTACATTCAAAACAGTTTTTAATGTAAATAAAACTTTTTTTTAAATAAATAAAATATTTATTTTGTTGGGATAAAAAAGTAAATATAAAATTTGGGTATAAATGTGAAATTGGAATGAAATGAAATGAAAAGGAGTTAATGGATTTAAGGGAGTTAATGGGTTTAGGGGCATTATAGTCATTGAATCTTAAAATGGAGTGTGGGAAGAATGTGGGGGAGTGGGAATAGCCGGCCCCTATAAAATATTCACAAACACTTTTTTTCTTTATCCTAGACCTTAAGAGATTTTGTGAAAAAAATTCTTTTTGAAACATAAGAATTGAGGCCATTTAAGTGCAAAATGTACGTCGAGACTAAGGATTAATTGTCCCAATAAATCAAGAGGTGCCTTTTAACCGTATTATTTGCATTTTGTTTATATATTTTGGCTTCTCTCTCTCTTTTACCAGTATATTTCTTTCTTGTTAAACTACATCCCCCCTCTCTCCTCTCACCCCCACCCCCCACCCCCCACCCCCCCAACGACCCACCCACCTTCTCAATCATCTCTCTTTTCTCATTTTCACCCCTTCTTATGTGCCTTTTTTCAATTTGGGTTTTAAATTAGTGGGTAGAACACCTCCTCACGTTTTTCCAGGACGAAACAAAATACAACCAAAATCAAACAAAATTTTCATCTCCATCAAACAAATCCTGGATCTGAATTTAACAATCAGAAGACTAAAATCTCAAAAAATAAAATAGAAACCCAATTTCAAACACAGCCCAACTTCATCTCCATCATGAATTCAAACGAAAATTTAGAAGAAACCCACATCTCAAAAAACCAAATCAACAGATCGAACAAAACACACCAAAGATATAAGGCATAAAAATTCATGACAATAAGATTTCATAGAAGTCTTATTCAAACGTAAAGCTGATCAAATCTAATCATTCAACACGGGTCTTACCATAATCATCTCATTCCAAGATCTAAATCGAACCCACGTGAATCACAAGCCCAAATCCCAACCGTCTCAAATTGAACAATCATCATCAAAATTAATTATAAAAAATCAAGACCATCTAACTGATCCATGATAAGAGTTAAAATTGGCAGGATAGATATTATGTGACAAGTGAGGGGTAGAAGTGTCCAATTGGTAACATTTCGTTTAACACGCTTTTACTCGTAGGTCGAAGCTAGGTTGGGACCAAAGGGCAGTTATGCCCATTCACCTCCTTTTTATGTGTATTCAAATATCACTGTTATTTGATAAGAATCTTCAATGCCCTGCCTTTTAATGTAAAAGAAAATTGCTGT
Source organism: Sambucus nigra (assembly GCA_949130495.1). NCBI lineage: Eukaryota > Viridiplantae > Streptophyta > Magnoliopsida > Dipsacales > Adoxaceae > Sambucus > Sambucus nigra. The sequence continues at coordinate 172,605,845 of OX422222.1, read as the reverse complement.
ATTCTATAACCAAGAAAAGAAATGAATTTTACTAACTTCTAGGCCAAATTTTGTTTGCCATTTTTGTGTTTTAGAATTTTGAGATGTGTCCCCAAAAGTGATGTACACACGGAGCCGTGGAGGTGTACACACAACAACACAATTCAAATAAGCTGCACAGCTTAAACAAAGTCTTGCTCACCACCTAAAATGCCTTCTAATGTTATCCCATGTGTATCCAAATTTATAAAAATATGGTGTAGTGCAGCAGTTGGAACAAAAGTGGGGTTGAAAGTCAAAAGGACTCCAAGATGAAAAAAATGGTTGAAGTTAGCTTGCATAATATCTTTTTTGCTTCCTACTCTAGTGGCTTATTGAGAGTGACGTGTTTACAAATCTTTGAGACTGGTGAGAATTACATTTTTCTGGCTCCATTTTAATTATTACAGGAAATTGAATCTCTCTTAAGGACTTTGATCAACCCAAACAAGCAGAAAAATCAAATTTGAGAGCATATAGATGCTTCAATTCTATCCATATTAAAGAAATATAACTGGTAAAATTTCGAACTTGTGTGGTTTCAAATTAATATCCCTTGTATCTAAATAAGAACGTGCACATCTCAGGAGACCCTTATCCTAATCTGACTACCTATTACAAACTTATATTGTCTATTTAAATATTTAACATCTTAAGTTTAGAGGTCTTTGCTTAATTTTAACCCCCCCCCCCCCCCCTCCCCCCTCCCCTCCCTACACGCACATCCGCAAAAAAAAAATGTTGTGCATAGTCTTCATTTAATGACTCGAGACTTTTACAGCACAAATTATTTATAAATCTTAAAATGCATATAGAGGCTTTATACATTTGGCAAGCTAACGTTTGGCTTTGACTCCATTGATTGGTGAGAAGGGACTACAATGTATGAGAATGGCGAAATGAAAGTGATGGTGACAACAAGTGAGATCTCTCATGAAGAAGATTTGAGTGAAAAAAAGCCGCAGGCTGCAGTACCCAGGCTCTCTGAAGGGTCGGAAAAGAAACACAATAATAATGTACCTGTAATTAAGAAGAGGCCAGTCAAGACAGTTGCCAAAAAGAGATCTCGGCCAAAGCCACAAAGTAAAAGAGACAAAAAGAAGGGAAAGAAGAAAAATAAGAAGCACTAGCTGCTAGCCTAAGACAATTATGTGGGTGAACTTGGTTTACTTCTGATAGCATATACTTGTAACCTTTTAGGGATTGTATCAGCTATTGTTTTTGACATTTTCATCAACTGTTTATTTATCATTCAGTTTTTCTTCCACCAACAGCTTTTCAGTAATAAATTTTGTTATGGCAGTTTATTTTGTACTATGATATAGCATCTTTATTTTTATCTAAACACTTACCGTAATAGCACAATTACACGTTCCCATAATAGCACAATTATACCGTTTCCCGTAGTCAAAATAGACGTGCAAACCTGCTGATGGTGTGTCTTTTCAATCTATAGACTATATGAAAGACTTACTCTCTCCGTCCCAAATTAAGAATTCATTATTCCTTTTTGGCCATCCCAAATTAGTAGTCAACCCTTTTTTTACATAATCAATGATCCAAATTTACAGATAGTGAAGAAGTGTTGATCTTGGCCATTGATTGGGGATATTCTTAATTTATACAAAAAGAGAATATTGACTCTTAATTTGGAACGGATGGAAATATACAATTTGTGATTATTAGATATTTTGTGTGCAAGTTGTACTTTACTCACCAATTCACATGCCATGTGAAATAGAAGATGACAATATGTTATACAAGAATGAAAATATAATGCCTCTACACGATTCTCATTAAATGAAGAAAAATTGATTTTATTAAATAAATTCTTAATACTATTACAAGAAAACGTGATTTGATGTGGGGGGGTTGGGCACCATATTATATTTGAGCATTGCTGGGGTAGAATACTATTTTTGTGCTCTAATTTTCGTATGTGTTAACCCTTCGGGGAGGGTGAAATAAAATTTGGATGATATCTGCGTGAGTTTGATTTCTGAGCCCGTTAGGTATATGCGGTGGGGGGACATGAGATGTATGTGGCGTTGGTTGTGCGTTTAAAAATTAGGGAGCTTTACAAATAAGTTCTATTTACATAAGATATTTCATAATAGGTCTCATCATAACATTTTTTTCTCAATAGGTCTTATTTATACATATAGTGAATATTCACTATATGTTTATAAATATGACTTATTGGAGATTTTTTTTTCCATAGAATTTGTTGGAGCAAAAAAAAGATAATAGGACCTATTAAACTATATAGTTAGTAGACATAACTAATTGGTAAAAAAGCCTAAAAACTATCATATTTTTCTTTATGAAATTTTATTGATAGGTGTGAAATGTGATTTTAAATAACTTTCGCGTTTTGACAAAGTTTGAAAAGGGTCATTTGAGACTTGTAATGGAGAGATTTAAGATTGTCAGTTTGTGAGAAAAAATTGAAAACTATTCTAAAATACCTTTTTGTTCACCATAAAGGAAATTTTTTGTGATTTTTGAGGAGTTTCTATAAAATATATCAATATGAACATTTTTGTATTTTGATTTTTTGCAACTTCTAATTAGGAAGTTTTCAAAACTTAAATTTAGACTCTTCTTATTGTATAGTCATAAAATTTATAGAGAATTAAGGTAAATGTCATGTTTTTTCTTATATTTGGATTTTTAGGACAATGCTTTTTCAAGTTTATAAATTTAGTCCCTGTGGTACAATAGCATTTATTTTTTTGGTCCGCGCTAGCGGCACTATTTTTTACCATTTTTCATGAATTTTTTAGTACAGGGACTAAATTTATAAAATTATATGAAGTGTCCTATTTTTATACACTTTGACCATTATAAGGACATTTTTCCAAAAACCCCTAAAATTTATCTCGTATTAACATGTTTTTACGAGTGATGGTGGACCATTCCATATTAACCATTTTATTCATATATTTTGCCTACTACTCCTACAGAAGGCTTTGGTATTTTCTTTTGGTACTTGTCACCACTTGGGGAAACAAAAACCTTTGGTTATTCCCGAGAGAGTGGAAAAGTACATAATCTATATTTTATATTATTTGTCTATGGGATGGGACATGTGCACCGTGTATGGCGAGGATAAATCATGACTATTCTCATCCCATCGCCAACGTAGCGACCTATCCATTCAACGAATGCAACCGCGAAATCCTTATCCTTGCACGAACCTCAATAGATTACATACTGTGATTGTCATGTGTCGCATGGTTTTAACTAGGGGTGCACAAGGAAATCGGAAATCCGATAAACCGAACCAAACCGACTGCATTGGTTCGGTTTGGATCGAGTTTTTTGCTCAATGGTTCGGTTCCGGTTTGAAAAAAAAAACGATACATCGGTTCTGTAATGACCCCACTTTTATATATAGTTTGTTTTTACACTCTTGTGTTACTTATTATCTTATAAATGTTGTATTATTAGATATGTGGTATTATTGGCTATCAATATAACAAACCCCATTTTTAATTACGAAGAATCAACTGTAAATTGGATCAAATCGAAGTCTTATGACACATCTTAAGGCAAATAATAAGTTTTGGGGTAGAAAATATAATTTTATGAAACTTTAAGGACTAAAATAAAAATATAAAATGAGCCATTTTGTAAATAAAATATTTTCAAGGACCTCTAAGAAATATTCAAAATATACAGTGTGAAATTACCAAAATACCCTTCATGTGTGAAATGACCCTTATCACCTTTCCACCACGTGCTGGTCACTTCCACCTTCCACATGTCATCTGTAGAGAGAGAGCTAAAACACTTGTCATCATTTGGTGATATTAACACTGCAAGACCACTCCGGATCACGACACCTCGGTGTTGGATCACCCATCCAAAAAGCCTAGTCATTAGACACGTGTCAACACCGTAATACATTTGGAAACCTATAAATAGGGCCTTAGGGTTCATTTGAAACTCACACCAATTCCTTGAGAATTATAGTAAGAAAGAGTGATAGAAAGCTTGGGAAATATCTTAAGAAGGAGTTCTATAATTTCGAAGAAAGAATTCATTTCGTAGGTATGATTTTATTTAAATGTCATAATGTATTTTTATAGTTTTAATTTTGTGTTTTATAGCTTTACTTAGTAGTTATGCTGGTAAAATACACTAAGGACTTCACTAATCAAAACTTAAAGTTTAGAAGAAATCCAAGTTGATTTTATTTTCATGTAAAACTTTTTTGAAATTGTATATACGCTTTTAAAAATAATTTTTTAAAAGTAATTGCTCGTCATTATGGAATCCCATTTAAGTAATTCCAAAGTCAGGCCTGGTGAAATTCTGTCTAGACGAGATGGTATTTAAGTGGTTCCCCTGTGACCCTCCATCTCTACTGGGAATGAATCCGGAAATGTTCTGTCTAGAGGAGATGGTATTTAAGCGGTGCCCCTGTGACCCTCCATCTCTACTGGGAACCGACTAATTAGGAAGAACTATGAATTGAATCCTTTAATTACGATCAATAAGTTTTAAAAGTTATGAAAATGGTTTTTTAGTAATCCTTTGAAACAAGTTACTATTAAAATACAATATGTAGACTGGACCTTGTTTAGAACATATACTTGAACATTTATCGTATTTGTTAGATTAACGTGCGATCGAAGACTCGTTATCTATAATTTCGACCTCTATTTTAGGTGAGTACTCTATGCAATTTCTTCTGCATTTTGATTATATTATATTATGCAAACTATGTATATTTTGTGAAATGCTTTTATTCTCAAAATGCATCTGATACCGATGATTCCGCCCTTTGTTATATGTTTATATCTCTCCATATAAACATCTGATTTGAATTCTGAAATTATTGATTCGGACTATGGAAACTCTCTTACTATATTGGCCTTGACTACTGAGTGGAAATATTTGGGTGGTACCTTCCCAGCTGGTTTATCGCTGGTGTGCCCTAAACAAGGCGTTGTTCCAGAAATCATGATTATCTGTCTGTGATGTTACCGGGTGGAAACATTTGGTAACACTATCTGTCTGGGTATTAGAGCGTACATGGCCACTAAAACTGAATAATTGACACATGCTCAATTGTTTTATCTGCTCTGTTCTGAACTGTTTATTCTGAATATATATATATTGTCATTTACTTTATATATATTACTTGAAATTCTTATCTCTATGTATATACCTTATGTTCTAAATTGAATAGGTATCTATTTTCTGAAAACCTTGGAATATTTGGAGATTGAATCTCATTCGGCTTTTAGCTGATGTTTAATAATTAACCATTTTTCAGGAAATAATTAGGAAAGCGGATGGAACATAAGGGGACTATGTTGAAGATTTAGCTTTTAGAGCTCTTTTTGTTACATTAAGTAGAACTTTGTTTTATTAGATAAAGGATGTTTGGCTCTTTAATTAAAAGGCTTTAAAATTTTTGTCAAGTTGTAACTCTTGGATATTTTAATATAAATGAAGTTTCCTTTAGAAAGCTCTGATGATGTAATTCCTTCACTTTCAGTATTTTACGATTCATAACCATGTGATTATACTTCCGCTATATATATATATATATTTTTTTTTAAAGAAAAATTTTGACGCCAGAATATTGGATGCCTTGGTGGCATGTCAAGACACTCGTTCCCTACGATTTTTTGGCCGGGGTCGTGACAGAGGTGGTATCAGACCATAGGTTATGAACCCGTAGACTACTGAGCATAGGTTTCGAATGTTATAGATTCTACGTTTCCATCCTTAGGAGATAGTATGAAAAATCTAATTTATGTGATAACCCTCCCTATGTATAATTGGTCTTTTAGTTTTCAATATTGATATAGTATAGTGAGAACGTATGTGCTCGCGTTCAAATGATCAAATTATATATTAAACACCTTTTAACCCAAACAAACCCTAATCATGCAGCAATATGTGATTGAATAAGATATTGAACAGAGCAAGAACATTCAAACACACATAATTGAGGAAAAATCCCCCAAAGGGGCAAAACCATTTATTTTCACTATAATTTGTAAGAAAACGGCTTACAATCGGATTACAATGAAAATACAAGTGACTAAGAATTACCCTCAGGTATCGGATTCTGTAGTTGCGGCTGGAACTATCCCTTTCCAAGGGTTGAGCAAGCAAAAGTGCGTTCCTGGGTTGCAAAGTGATTCACAAATGTATGGAATTTGTGTGAATCAAATAAACCTAGAGTATTGGTACTCAATAGGTGAAGACTTAGGGCTTTCTTTACTCTGGAAATCGTGTGAATAAGTCTTAGAAAACCACTTCCCGTAGTGGGATTAAATAAGAGGACTTGAGCCATGAAATTCGGAACACGATCTGAACACGATCTGTTTGAGGTTATCCTAGGCGGAACGGTCCGGGTCTGAGGCGGATCGGTCCGGTTGACATCGGATCGGTTCTTTTATTGAAGGCGGATCGGTCCGGATGACATCGGATCGGTTCGGTTTTCAGCTTCATCGGTTTGCCATCGGTCCGGGGTATACTGGCCTTCAGCATAACGGATCGGTCCGTTTGTGACCGGATCGGTCCGGTTGACCGGATCGGTTCTTTTATTCAGGCGGACCGGTCCGGTTGTCAGACTTGATTCCTCTTCTTTTTTTGATATTCGGATCCATTGATGAGCGTATGAATCTTGAATTTCTTCAACGGTGTAACGGCGTACGACATAAAAATTGATAATGGACAAAAATGTCCTTACAAATCTTCCCTATGTCTATGATGGTACATACATAAAAATAAACATCCGAATTATCAAAGAAATGAAAATGCCTATACAAATCTACCCTTCCATGAACCCAAAACTGGAAGGATACAATTGAATAAGACTACAGCGTTTGCTCTTCAATTCTGCAGGAATCTCAACGCTTTTCTCATCAGGGTGTGGCAATCCAATGATAATCCATGTAGTACCTACACACATGAGAAAAAGCAAAATACCAAGTGACATATCGAGTTTGAACTGAGATAAACATATATACCAATTTATGAGCAAACTCAAACTTTCAAATCTCCCCCATAATAAGATAATTCATTTAATCTCCCCCTTTTTATGATGTCCCAAAATAGACAAATGAGAGAAATAAATCAAATAAGCAAATGCGGGGTGTCACAAGTATAAAATCACACCATGAATGAACACAAAGCAACCAAGTCGATGATAGTGTAAATGAAGTGGTGTGATCAAATTCGATAGGAAAATCAAAGCATACAAACATGACATATGTGCACGATGAATATTGGATATTTCTAGCGAATCAACTCAAATGCTTCATTTGGTGTAAAAGAATGACAATATAAGATATTGACTCAATCAAATCAACAAATCAAAGCTCAAAATGATTTTCACACCAATAACGTCCAAAATGATTTTATGCTTTTTCAGGACTTTCAAGGAAGTGCAAACCCGTTTATATTCTCCAACCAAACTCCCTCAGATATTATTTTGAATAGAGGCATTCTAAATTCTCAAACTTTGGAGAATTGATGGTGAAACCTAAGAGGCCCATATTTGGCATGAATTGATTTTTATTGCCTTTAAATGTTTTTCGGGCTCTTTTAACCTCTTTGGACCTCGGATATTAAAATTCCTCCATTTTTTAGGTCCTTTTTAACGGTGGCTTTTGCGCAAAGGATAGATGATTACCTTTCGCAGCCCCTCCCCGTTATACAAAAACACACAGTCTCACCAAAACGGTTTTTACATGCATTCCAATCTTGTCAAGTTTTATCGCATATTGTATATTGTATAGACATAATTGAGATGGAAACACTCAAGCCAATATGAGATAGACAAGTGCAATAATCAAATATAGCCGTGCATGTGTGCAATAAAGGATATAGGAGTCAAACATGTAGGAAGATATCACTAATTACATCTCAAAGACTCCAACCAGTGTAAAGCACATAGATGAAATGATGTAGCCTCTCAAATCTCTATCAAACAGTCACATGGATATATGGAATGAAGTTGTGACTTGGCTATCTTAAATGATCATCCATAAAAGAAGCAAAAACAGAAATCTTTTTGGATTTTTCAAAAATTTTATCAAAATAAAATCTTTTTATATTTTTGTTTTAACGAAAAAAAATGAACAAAAATAAACAAACTAATGGTACATGCTAGCAATAGGCAAATGAAGACGCAGCATGAAAATCAACCTATGCTAGCAACCAAGACAATATTCTCAACCGGGAGTAACGGTGGAGTTTTCCAAAGATGGTGACATCTTTTGAACAAGCTCCACTAAATCATGTGTTGTCTTGATAAAAAACTTCACTTGCTCGCTAATATGTGCAAACTCTCCATCATAATGTGCAGGCAAAGTGTCATGAGTGGGTGTATGTGCATGAATGTGTGAAGTGGCATGATATGGTACTAAACCCAACTTGGAACAAAACTCCCTAAGATGTCCTTGCTTCTTGCAGTGGGAGCAAACATAAATCGGTCTAGGAAGTAATTTGTCAACAATTTTGGGATGAACATTCCTAGACGAGCTCCCATGGGACTCACTCACCAAGGTGGATATAGGCTCAGGTGCATTAAAAGTAGTGAATGTACCGTCATTACCTTTTCCAACATCATTCAAAACGAGATAGAGAACCATCTTATCAACCTTCTCAGATGCATTCTCTAATGTGACTTGGACCTCTCGTGCTTGTTTGAGATCATCCTCGAGATGGGATACACGTGTCGTCAGACTAGACACCGTGTTGGTCAAGTCACCTTTTCCCTTTTTTAGCTCAGCATTCTCTTCTTTCAACTCACAAATTCGAAGACCTAGAATTCTATTTGACCTTTTTGTTTCCATGGTCTCGATAAATAACTTTCGAAAAGCTTTTTGGATCACACTTTCATCACCAACCTCATCCTCACTATCACTTAGAGAGGTGGGCATTGCATCTTTCTTACACTCTCTCCTAAGTTTAGTGGGCACTCAAATTTCTTGTGCCCTATCCCATCGCACTCAAAACATCTTATCTTCTCAAGTTCTTTCTTTCTTTCTTTTCCACTCTCATCACAACTCTCTATTTCTCCAAATAATCTTAAATCTCTCTCTAAAGCGGTGATCCTAAGAGCTAACTCTTTATACCACTTCTTGGTTTCAAAAGACTCAGAATCTAACTCGGCGTAAGCGCGTGGGAGATCACACTCGCTCTCACTTGCCTCATCCTCCCCCTCACTCTCATCGCTCTTACTGTTGAGGTGTCCTTGTGATATAGCATCCTCATCGTCGTGAGAAGCATTGGAGGTACTCACATGACTTTCCATGAGTGCGGTGATGTTATGCTCATGCAGTGACTCATCTCCACAGTCCACCAACTCAACCTCACTGTCGTCACTAAGGGAAGCATTTAGGACAGCTTTCCCTTTCTCTCTATTCAGACGAGTGGCACACTCAAAGGCTCTATGACCCCTACCATCGCATTCAAAGCATCTCTCACTGTCTGTCTTAGGAGGATCTTTAAAATCTTTTTCTTTATTTTTCTCAAAATTCCTTTTATCATTGAAATTTCCACTTTTCTTGAATTTGAGAATTCTTTTGAAATTTTTTGCAAACAGGGCCAAGTCATCTAAGTCCAAATCACACTCAGAATCGGACTCAAATTTTTTTTCTTTCTTTTTCTTAAAATGAGTCTTTAAAGCAATGCCATTATCCTTAGCCTTAATGGTTTTGGGAAACATGTCAATCTCATAGGTCTGAAGATCTCCTACAAGTTCTTCCAACTTAAGTGATTTCAAATTTCCCAAAGAGTTCAAGACAGTGACTTTAGGAATAAAGCGTTTTGGGAGAGATCTCAAAATCTTTTTAACGACACGCGTGTTATCAATCACTTCACCCAAATTAAAACTTGTGTTAACGATGTCTGACAGACGAGCATAAAAATTATCAAAGCATTCAGACTCGGACATGGTAATAGTCTCAAATTGGGTGGCTAAATTTTGTAATTTTGATTCTTTAACCGCGTTCGTACCCTCATGTGTCAATTTCAGAACATCCCAAGCCTCTTTAGACGTGGTGCACGTCATAATTCGGCGAAACTCATCAGGAGTTATGGATCCGGAAATAGCACTCAAACCTTTAGAGTTAAAAGAAGACCATCTAAATTCATCTTCAGTCCAAGAAGTGACAGGTTTCAAGTTGATCATATTATCAACAGTCACGGAAGGAGGTGTCCACCCTCGTTCAACCAAAATCCAAACCCTTTCATCTATGGCTTTTAAAGCCGACCTCATTCGGGCTTTCCAATAAGCATAATTTGTCCCGTCAAAAATAGGCATTTTATTATATAACTTTTCCATTTGAACACGCACTTTTCAAAAATCAATTTTTTCAGAAAATTGATATCTTAGAAAAATTTTGCGAAAAATAGGAATACGCGATAGATTAGCGTAACCTGCTCTGATACCAATTTGAGAACGTATGTGCTCGCGTTCAAATGATCAAATTATATATTAAACACCTTTTAACCCAAACAAACCCTAATCATGCAGCAATATGTGATTGAATAAGATATTGAACAAAGCAAGAACATTCAAACACACATAATTGAGGAAAAATCCCCCAAAGGGGCAAAACCATTTATTTTCACTATAATTTGTAAGAAAACGGCTTACAATCGGATTACAATGAAAATACAAGTGACTAAGAATTACCCTCAGGTATCGGATTCTGTAGTCGCGGCTGGAACTATCCCTTTCCAGTAGGGCTGCAATGGAGAAGAGAAACGGCTTCTCCACGAGGGTTGAACAAGCAAAAGTGCGTTACTGGGTTGCAAAGTGATTCACAAATGTATGGAATTTGTGTGAATCAAATAAACCTAGAGTATTGGTACTCAATAGGTGAAGACTTGGGGCTTTCTTTACTCTGGAAATCGTGTGAATAAGTCTTAGAAAACCACTTCCCGTAGTGGGATTAAATAAGAGGACTTGAGCCATGAAATTCGGAACACGATCTGAACACAATCTGTTTGAGGTTATCCTAGGCGGACCGGTCCGGGTCTGAGGCGGATCGGTCCGGTTGACATCGGATCGGTTCTTTTATTGCAGGCGGATCGGTCCGGATGACATCGGATCGGTTCGGTTTTCAGCTTCATCGGTTTGCCATCGGTCCGGGGTATACTGGCCTTCAGCATACCGGATCGGTCCGTTTGTGACCGGATCGGTTATTTTATTCAGGCGGACCGGTCCGGTTATCAGACTTGATTCCTCTTCTTTTTTTGATATTCGGATCCGTTGATGAGCGTATGAATCTTGAATTTCTTCAACGGTGTAACGGCGTACGACATAAAAATTGATAATGGACAAAAATGTCCTTACATATAGTAGATCTTACGTTTGGCCATGACTGTAGAAAATGACCAAGAGAAGATCATCAATGGGAACTAGTGATTCGAGTATAGAAGGACTGGAAGGTGCATACAAGGCAATTGAAAGTCTGACAAAGATTGTGGAGCAGCAGGTGAACAATGGAGTGCCAAAGAATCTTAAACTAAGTAGATGTACTATTGAACAGTTCAAGAAGTTGAATCCTCCATCTTTTAAAGGTACTCCTAACCCCACCGAAGCAGAAAGTTGGGTGATGCAGATGGAAAAGATACTCGATGTTCTTAAGTGTACTGATGAACAAAGGGTGTCATTTGTAACATTTATGTTAGAAGGGGAGGCCGAACATTGGTGGAGAATGACTAAGAGAATACACGGCGAAAGGAATACTTACATAGGTTGGAATGATTTCTTAGTAATATTTTATGAGAAATATTTTCCGAAAACGGTGAAAGACGAAATGGCAGCTGACTTCATGAGTTTGGTGCAAGGGAATATGACAGTTAGTCAATATGAGGCAAAGTTTACTGAGTTATCCCGTTTTTCATGTCATGTTGTAGCAACTGATGTTTTAAGAGCGAAGAAGTTTGAGCGTGGGTTAAGGTTGAATATTCGTAATCGAATTTCCATCCTGAAATTAACATCATATATTGATGTCGTGACTAGGGCTACAATAGCTGAGAGGGATGGTGAGGAGTACAATCGAATTAGAGATGGAAAGAGGAAGTTTGGGGAACAAAAAGGAAAGAACCCGAATAATAGAAATTTCTTTAGGAACACATCCAATGTTGGGGGATCTAGTGATAACAAACAGTATAATAACCAGACATGTCAGCAATGTGGAAAGATGCATGGAGGACGACCATGTTATAAGGATTCAGGAGCTTGTTTTAGATGTGGACAGAAAGGACATCAGATAAAAGACTGCCCAAACCCAGCAAGGGTTCCGATAAAGCCTTCAAGTACAAAGAAGGATCAAGACAGACAGGGTAGAGTTTTCGCACTTTCTGATACCCAAGTTTTTAATGCGGTAGTGTCATGTACACTTTCTATATGTGCACAACCTTTTAAAGCTTTGATAGATCTTGGTTCTACCCATTCGTTCATATCTATACATGTATTAAATCGCTTTCATAAATTTCCTGAACCCTTGAATCATAACATACATGTTTCTACTCCTTCGGGTGAGTTATTGATGGGTAAATTAGTATACAAGGCTTGCCCCATAGATATTAATAGTCATAAACTATTTGTTGATTTGATAGTTTTAGACATTAAAGATTTTGAAGTCATTTTGGAGATGGATTGGTTAGCATCACATCATGCTAAGGTAGATTGTTTTGAGAAGAGTGTTACTTTCCAAATTCCTCACCAACCAAAATTTAGTTTTGAAGGAACTGGCATTATATCTCCGATGTGTATTATTTCTGCAATGCAAACCTATAGTTTTCTTAAGAAGGGATGTCAAGGATTTCTTGCAACTGTTACCAGTTTGCAGACAATAGGGCCTAGCTTAGAAGATATTCCTATCGCTAAGAAATTTACTGATGTTTTTCCAGATGATTTACCAGGCCTACCTCCTAATAGAGAAATAGAATTTACGATTGACCTTGTTCCTGGAACTATACCAATCTCAAAACCACCATATCGTATGGCACCTTTAGAATTAAGAGAGTTAAAAGTTCAATTAGAAGACCTTTTAGACAAGAGTTTTATCAGACAAAGTATATCGCCTTGGGGTGCTCCAGTGTTATTTGTGAAAAAGAAGGATGGGACAATGAGACTATCTATAGATTATCGTGAACTGAATAAGGTAACCATTAAGAATAAATACCCCTTACCTCGTATAGATGACTTGTTTGATCAATTAGAAGGTTCACAAGTAGTCTCTAAGATTGACCTTAGGTCAGGCTATCATCAATTGAAGATTAAGGATGATGATATTTCAAAATCAGCTCTTCGTACTAGATATGGTCACTATGAATTTCTTGTAATGCCATTTGGACTAACTAATGCACCAACCGCTTTTATGGATATGATGAATAGGTTGTTTAGGAAATATTTGGATCAATATGTGGTTATTTTCATTGATGACATCCTTATTTATTCCAAAAGTATTGAAGAACATGAAAAGCATTTAGAGACGGTATTATAAATCCTTAGGAAAGAGAAATTATAGGCAAAATTAAAGAAGTGTGAGTTTTGGATGCCTAGTGTTTCTTTTCTAGGACATGTCATATCCAAAGAGGGAGTGTAAGTTGACCCTCAAAAGATTGGACTATATTAGATTGGCCCAGACCAACTAATGCGAGTGAGATTCGTAGTTTCCTTGGATTAGCAGGTTATTACCGAAGATTTGTTGAAGGATTTTCTAGCATTGCCAAACCTCTATCTAGGTTAACTCAAAAGAAGGTAAAATATGAATGGTCTGAGCAAGCTGAGAAAAGTTTTCAAGAACTTAAGAATCGATTAGTAACTGCCCCATTTTTTACTATTCCTTCCGGGACAGGGGGATTTGTGATTTATAGTGATGCTTCTAAAAATGGTTTGGGATGTGTGCTAATACAAAATGGAAAAGTAGTAGCTTACGCCTCGAGACAGTTAAAAACCCATGAGCAGAATTATCCAACCCATGACCTAAAATTAGCAGCTGTAATGTTTGCTCTTAAGATTTGGAGGCACTATTTGTATGGTGAGACTTGTGAGATTTATACCGATCATAAGAGTTTGAAGTATATATTTACTTAGAAAGAGTTGAATATCATACAAAGGAGGTGGTTAGAATTGATGAAGGATTATGATGTAAATATTCACTATCACTCGCGAAAAGCTAATGTAGTAGCCGATGCTTTAAGTAGGAAGTCTACACCAAATTTAGCATGTCTTATTATAAGCCAGGAAGCACTGTTAAGGGATTTGAGAAGTATGAAAATAGATGTACGTATCTATAGCAAATGAGGAATAATTGCAAACTTACAAGTACAACCCATGTTGATGGAAAGGATCAAAATTGCACAAGTAAATGACCCACAACTGAAGAAGATTAGAGAAGAAGTCATCGAAGGTAAGAGAACTGAATTTGCGATGCGAGATGACATATTGAGGTTTGAAAATAGAGTGTGTGTGCCATGTGATGCCCAACTAAAGAGGCAAATTTTGGAGGAAAGTCATTACTCAAGATTCACATTTCATCCCGGGTGTACAAAAATGTATAGGGATCTTCGAGAAGTATTTTGGTGGAATAACATGAAGAGGGAGATAGCAGAATTTATATCTCAGTGTTTGGTTTGTCAACAAGTAAAGGCAGAACATCAAAAACCATCAGGATTACTGCAACCCCTACCTATCCCTGAGTGGAAATGGGAACATATTACTATGGATTTTGTGACAGGTTTACCGAGGAGTTCAAATGGTAATGACTCTATTTGGGTAATTATTGATAGGTTAACTAAATCTGCTCATTTTCTTGCCATTAAGATTACCCATTCTTTAGATAAGTTAGCTAAGTTGTATGTGTGGGAAATTATTAGGCTTCATGGAACCCCAATTTCAATTGTTTCTGACCGTGACCCTAGATTTGTGTCTCGCTTCTGGAAAAGCCTACAAGAAGCCATGGGAACAAAATTGAATTTTAGCACTGCTTTTCATTCTCAAACGGATGGACAATCAGAGATAACTATTCAAACCTTAGAGGATATGCTTAGGGCATGTGCACTTGATTTAAAAGGGAATTGGGATGATCATTTACCGTTAGTGGAATTCGCATATAATAATAGCTATCAAGCAAGTATTCAAATGGCTCCGTATGAGGCACTCTATGGTAGAAGGTGTCGTTCCCCTACATGTTGGGTAGAAGTTGGGGAAAGAAAATTGTTGGGACCAGAATTGATTCAGATCACAACAGAGAAGGTGAAATTAATACAAGACCGACTTCGAACCGCTCAAATCCGTCAAAAGAGTTATGTTGACAATCGACACCGACAGTTAGAATTCCAAAGAGGAGATTATGTGTTCTTGCGAGTATCGTCTGCAAACGGAGCAATACGATTTGGTAAGAGAGGGAAATAGAGC
The DNA here is from genome assembly GCA_949130495.1 of Sambucus nigra. Lineage (NCBI taxonomy): Eukaryota > Viridiplantae > Streptophyta > Magnoliopsida > Dipsacales > Adoxaceae > Sambucus > Sambucus nigra. The sequence continues at coordinate 172,590,412 of OX422222.1, read as the reverse complement.
CCAAGATACATAGGACCTTTTGAAATCCTTGAAAGGATATGAGCTGTTGCGTATAAAATAGCCTTACCACCGGAACTCTCTAGTGTACATAATGTGTTTCACGTATCAATGATAAAGAAATATGTCCCAGATCCAAAACATATCTTAAGTCACGAGCCTCTTCAAGTTAGAGAAGATTTGTCGTACATTGAGCATCCAGTGGAAACTTTGGATCATAAAGATCAAATATTACGAACCAAGGTTATTCCACTAGTTAAAGTATTATGGCGGAATCATTCTGTTGAAGAAGCAACGTGGGAGAGGGAAGATGAGATAAAGGAGCGATATCCATACCTTTTTGAAAATTAATGCAAGTAAAGTTTGGGGACCAAACTTTTTATAAGGAGGGTAGGATGGAATGACCCCACTTTTATACATAGTTTATTTTTACACTCTTGTGTTACTTATTATCTTATAAATGTTGTATTATTAGATATGTGGTATTATTGGCTATCAATATAACAAACCCCATTTTTAATTACGAAGAATCAACTGTAAATTGGATCAAATCGAAGTCTTATGACACATCTTAAGGCAAATAATAAGTTTTGGGGTAGAAATTATAATTTTATGAAACTTTAAGGACTAAAATAAAAATATAAAATGGACCATTTTGTAAATAAAATATTTTCAAGGACCTCTAAGAAATATTCAAAATATATAGTGTGAAATTACCAAAATACCCTTCATGTGTGAAATGACCCTTATACCCTTATCACCTTTCCACCACGTGTTGGTCACTTCCACCTTCCACATGTAATCTGTAGAGAGAGAGCTAAAACACTTGTCATCATTTGGTGATATTAACACTGCAAGACCACTCCGGATCACGACACGTCGGTGTTGGATCGCCCATCCAAAAAGCCTAGTCATTAGACACGTGTCAACATCGTAATACATTTGGAAACCTATAAATAGGGCCTTAGGGTTCATTTGAAACTCACACCAATTCCTTGAGAATTATAGTAAGAAAGAGTGATAGAAAGCTTGGGAAATATCTTAAGAAGGAGTTCTATAATTTCGAAGAAAGAATTCATTTCGTAGGTATGATTTTATTTAAATGTTATAATGTATTTTTATAGTTTTAATTTTGTGTTTTATAGCTTTACTTAGTAGTTATGCTGGTAAAATACACTAAGGACTTCACTAATCAAAACTTAAAGTTTAGAAGAAATCCAAGTTGATTTTATTTTTATGTAAAACTTGTTTGAAATTGTATATACGCTTTTAAAAATGATTTTTTAAAAGTAATTGCTCGTCATTATGGAATCCCATTTAAGTAATTCCAAAGTCAGGCCCGGTGAAATTCTGTCTAGACGAGATGGTATTTAAGTGGTGCCCCTGTGACCCTCCATCTCTACTGGGAATGAATCCGAAAATGTTCTGTCTAGAGGAGATGGTATTTAAGCGGTGCCCCTGTGACCCTCCATCTCTACTGGGAACCGACTGATTAGGAAGAACTATGAATTGAATCCTTTAATTACGATCAATAAGTTTTAAAAGTTATGAAAATGGTTTTTTAGTAATCCTTTGAAACAAGTTACTATTAAAATACAATATGTAGACTGGACCTTGTTTAGAACATATACTTAAACCTTTATCGTATTTGTTAGATTAACGTGCGATCGAAGACTCGTTATCTATAATTTCTACCTCTATTTTAGGTGAGTACTCTATGCAATTTCTTCTGCATTTTGATTATATTATATTATGCAAACTATGTATATTTTGTGAAATGCTTTTATTCTCAAAATGCATCTGATACCGATGATTCCTTCCTTTGTTATATGTTTATATCTCTCCATATAAACATCTGATTTGAATTCTGAAATTATTGATTCGGCCTATGAAAACTCTCTTACTATATTGGCCTTGACTACCGGGTGGAAATATTTGGGTGGTACCTTCCCAGTTGGTTTATCGTTGGTGTGCCCTAAACAAGGCGCTGTTCCAAAAATCATGATTATCTGTCTGTGATGTTACCGGGTGGAAACATTTGGTAACACTATCTGTCTGGGTATTAGAGCGTACATGGCCACTAAAACTGAATAATTGACACATGCTCAATTGTTTTATCTGCTCTGTTCTGAACTGTTTATTCTGAATATATATATATTGTCATTTACTTTATATATATTACTTGAAATTCCTATCTCTTTGTATATACCTTATGTTCTAAATTGAATAGGTATCTATTTTCTGAAAACCTTGGAATATTTGGAGATTGAATCTCATTCGGCTTTTAGCTGATGTTTAATAATTAACCATTTTTCAGGAAATAATTAGGAAAGTGGATGGAACATAAGGGGACTATGTTGAAGATTTAGTTTTTAGAGCTCTTTTTGTTACATTAAGTAGAACTTTGTTTTATTAGATAAAGGATGTTTGGCTCTTTAATTAAAAGGCTTTAAAATATCTGTCAAGTTCTAACTCTTGGATATTTTAATATAAATGAAGTTTCCTTTAGAAAGCTCTGATGATGTAATTCCTTCACTTTCAGTATTTTACGATTCATAACCATGTGATTATACTTCCGCTATATATATATTAAAAGAAAAATTTTGACGCTAGAATATTGGATGCATTGGTGGCATGTCAAGACACTCGTTCCCTACGATTTTTGGGTCGGGCTCGTGACAGGTTCGGTTCTCGGTTCCAGGGTAAAAAAAACCAATCCGATCCGAAAACTGATCCGATCCGAACCAATTCGGGACCGAACCGATTTATAATTACATATATATATTTATTTAATATATTTAACACTTGTAATTTATTTTTTGTGATTATTTGAGTTTCTAACTTAAGTTATTGAGGTCAAAATTAATTTTGACCTTAAAAAAATTAGTTATGAAACACATTAATCTTAAAAAAATTAGTTATGAAATATGATTTTGGAACCGAAAACCGATCCGATCCGATTTGGGAACCGCTGGTTCGGTTTGGTTCGGTTCTTTATAAATGTCGGTTCGGTTCCGGTTCCAAAAATTTGGAACCTACCCAGGTCGGTTCGGTTCGGTTCTCGGATTAGTACCAAAATGGATCCAAACCGAACCGTGTGCACCCCTAGTTTTAACAGCTTTCTGTAGCTGTTCATTATTTGGCATGTGGGCCACTTTGATATTATTTCCAACACTTGTAAAAAAAGATCGTTTAAAATTATTCTGTTAAGAGTGTAATTTTTTAGTTTATGGATAGTTACTTTGGCATTACATTTGTAAAACGAGTTGTTTTGATTAAATTGCAACTTGTATGTGGCCTTGAGAATATAGTATATTTGGTTTTGTATTATTGGTTTATTTAATCGACGAGTTAAAATTGATACTTTTGTTCACTGATTATTAATATAATAAAAATTGAAGCAATTCCTCAAACCCGAAAATTGGGCGATCGAGTATCTTGTTGGAATTAGCTCTCGACAGAATATTTAACTTTTGAATAATCGGGGCATGACAAAAATACGTAAAAATCATAACGTAATATTTGACTACTTATGTAACAAATATTTACTCAAGTACGCTAGGAAGTTTATACATGTAATCTTTGTTCTTGCATAAGAGATACATGGAAAATTTGCAACTTAAAAGTGTTGTGAGTTCCCCCAACAAAATATAAAATAATGTAATAGAATAGTTATTGCGTGTTTGCAGAGCGTGGGTCAAAAACATAATCTAAAATAAAACAAATATCGTATGTTTACGGAGTGTAAGATGAACAGTGGAGATTAAATTTGCGTATCTGAAATATCACATGTTTAATCATATGGTACATCGCATATTCGAAATACGAGCTCTACATATTTTCATTACAAGATATAATATCTCTCAATTTGGATTAGCACATTGTATTACATATTTATTAGACGTAACATTTATACGTATTTTAAGAGTGAACGTGCTCTTTGTTCTCTCGTGTGAGTTAAACAGGGAGGATGTTGTGCCAGAACCACCCAAACACATGCTTCGTTTCAAATATGATATCCTTTGGGAGGTTTCGAACTCAAGACCGATGGCCTTTTTTCATTCTCCCCTTACTGCTAGACTAAGAAGGGTTGTGCCTAATTAAAATTAAATTACCGATCGAGGCATACAAATTAATCCATGGGTATAAAACATCCTAAAAGCATGTGACAAAAATATTTTTATAAATATTATAATCTAATCAATTTTATCTTTAAACTAGGACAATTGATGATCACACGACACCGGATGTACGAGAAAAAACTCATTAACGAAAAAAATCTCAGGACGAAATGAACGATAAATATACTATAGTAAAGTATTACAAATAGAAGATAATGATTTACAATCAAACAACGCACTGACCGACTATCAACTATTTTCCACCACATCCTCCAAGGAGAGCGCCAACGGTTAGAGAATGCTATACAATCGCGATTAGTTTTGGCTCGTCCAATGTTTTCAAGTCTTTCGCCCCCAAAATCTTCTTTTAAAGTGGAAGAACACTTTGTTCCAATGTAATAGAACCACTAAGTAACCACCGACTACAACCAGGATGTGTGTGCTAAGGTTAAAAAATATGTAACAAAAGATTTGATTTTTCTTAAAAACTCACAATTGTGTTTTTCAAGCTTGGAAGAAGGCCATAATAAAAGACAAATGATATTTGGAAAATGATTTGTCAAAACTAGCTTGAATACAAAAGTCTTACTTTCAAGGAATCAAGAATGAATCAAAAAGCTTGAAATACACACAAGGGGTGAACTAAGAAAGATTGCTTCTAGTTCACTCCTAAATTATCATGGAAGAACGACGCAAGCAAGATTATGTATAGCACTTGTATATGAAGTCAAGTGGGTTAACACTCCGGTAGGGCAACCTAATAGGCTTGGAAACAATCTTTACTGTCTGCAAACAAATATTGTGTCTTTGTACAACTTTCCATGAAACCTAAAGGGAGTGATCTCAAAAAGTATAAAAATCTGACGGATGCAACAACGACTTGGTTCGCTGATGCGAAAGGTCAGCATCCAAGGTCGCAACGAACTAGACTTTTCACCGCATCGAGCTTCCAATGAACGAAGTCGCGGGCGGAAACATAAATTGCCCTATTTTGCCAATTTTATAAAACATATATTTTTTCTCTTTTTCAACCACAAGTAAAATTCTAAATAAAAGGATGCATTTACAAACATAAGTTTTTTTAAAGAAAAAATATATCATCTTGTTTTGGCAATTTCAAAAGGTACCACAAGGTTAAAAGTGTAAAATTTTTCTAATTATTAAAGTATCTTTAACCAAGGGTGAATTTAATGTCCACTAGACAGTAAACCATTATCATAAGTGATTAACTCGGGACAAATGACATTAATGATCCGATATGAGTTTGATGAAGTTTTTCAGAGACCTATTGGATTAGACTCAATATGTATTTTTGTAAAACGGAATAAGACATCCAAATGTTCACGTGAGTATACTAAACTCTTGCATATTTATGTGACACCCTAAAATAATTTAATATATTTTCTCTTGTACATTTAAGAATAACTAGTTGTGTCCACGTGCGTTGCACATGTGGCCGTTTTCAGATATTAATCTTCTACTGCAAATCTGTGAATGACAAAGTAATAAATATACTTGCAACATATTATGTAGAATCTGTTTTGTTAGAATATAACATAAAGTACCAAGTACGAAGTATCAATCATTACCCCAAAAACCAAACCTCCATTCAACTGTAAACTATACAAGATATTCCTATGAATACTCTAAATTTATCACAAACGAACTTAGAACTCCCTACTCAAAAGCAGGAAGAAATACACACAAACATGTATGTATGTATATATAATCCGAATAAATATATCACAATGAAAGTAGCTTGAAATTATTTATAGGGAAATATCATTAAAAAAAGAAGTTAAAAAAGGCTTCAACAAGCAAATTCCAAATCACAGTTATTGAAAGATGACATTTGATAAAAACTGTGTGTAATCCTAAAAACAGAAATTTTAATGTTTAAATATATTGCTTTTAACGTTTGTTAGGATTCAAATGTTCTTCTTCTTCTTCAACTTTATGAGCGACGAATGTGGATGACATTATCCGAAGAACCGTTGTACAATATTCTTGTTCCGTTACATAATCTGATTGATGGATTTATATTGCGTACAGAATGATTGGACAATTATGTTTAAGTTTCAATGCGTGTGGTGGCAATTCATCCGGCATCAAAGAATTTAAAAATTCCTTCTTGGTAATAGTTGTGCGTGACATCCACAACTTCATCAAAGTTATTTAATGTCTTCAATTCTCCGTGAAACATATCAATCATCATATCATCGAGTGAGTCGACGTGCTCGTTTATTGTTGCAAGAATTGTTCAATCTGTCAAGAAGTTTAGCAAGTTGGCATTTATATTTAATGATGGGAAGATAAAGTCAATGAGAGACTGTTCGGGGCCCTCATCATGTGTTGATGCTTCCGTCCTATTGCAATCCTTAGAAGGAAATCTCTAAGTGAGGAATTGATACCCAAATGGCTAATTACTTAATATCACTACGAAGTTAAACAGGGCGTTAGTTCTTTTTAGTCATTACATTTACATAATATGATGGATGGATTATTAGTCTTAACATATCAATACAACAACTTTCAAAGATAAATTACGTGAGACGGAGAAACTGCATTCATGTTCATTGAATAGAAATTACAAAATAACAAAGAGAATCCATCCGGTTAATAAGTATGGCCAAACCTAAGTTTCCAAGAAATTAAAACAATTTACTCAACAATAAGATGAATTGAAAACAACAATTGTAAATTAATTTTATAAAATTAAAAAAATTTATAGTACTTGAATAAGTGCAATGTATTCCATAAGTATCCATGGACCATGAACTAAATAAGTAACACTCAGTACTAAATATTAAAAACAGGGAAGAACAAACTGAAATTATTTGAACACTATGTATCCAAAGAAGCTAAAGATACAGTTTAGAGTGTGTGTTTTAGTTGATAAAGATAATTCAACCAAGGCATGTAATTGCAGCTTCAATAAGGTAATTTGGACTCATTTTGCTCACTTATTTGGTTGTTCATGGAAGTTATATTTTTCTTAGATGGGGAGTTACAACCTGAACCGACGTAAGACTTAATAAGAAGAATATATGTATGTAGAGAGACAAAATGAATACATTGAACCATACAGTGTGAAAAAATTCTAACACATAGGAAATTGGAATTAAATTAGATTACCAAAACACTAACAATCAAAAGATTTGAGATTTTGAATTCTCAAACCAAAAAATCTAACATCATGGTATCTATTTTAAATAAATAGAAAACTAAAAATATTCCTTTTATTCCTCTTCATTGAAGATTTTACCTAAACATGTTATGTGTAATCTGAAAGAGAACCTTAAACTTAAACAAATAGTAACAGTAGATACATAAGAAATATTATTACTTTATAACACAACTATACACCAAATTACAAATTAATTAAGGAGTTGAGTTTATATCGAACAGGAAGCATGTAGGAGTTTGTGTTTGGTAAATTTGATCAAACATAGCATACGCACATGATATATATAACATAAACCTAAGACATATACAACAAGATAGTAAGAAGAGCGAACTGAACATCATTATCTATCGAATAATCACAAAAAAAATGTCAATTAAAATCAGTTTAAAGCATAAGATAGGCTAATACCTCCAGCAGAAATAACTCACAATCAATCCTAAAAATTTTCTACTCAACAAACCACAATGAGACATTTAGAATCCCTATAACTGCAACAGAGGTACTGCAAAAACTCTGGTAAAAATACCTCTTCCGAATGGTTGAGACGATTTATGTGGCTCATCAAATGAGTGAAAATAAGGGGATGTTAATATGGAGTATAAAATTTGTTCGTACTTAGATTTGGGAAAGGAAATTTTCTCAGGCTTAATAATGACTCTAGAATTAAGGATTTGTTACCCAACAAAAGCCCCTGAAGATTCGAAAATAAACCAATCTCTTGTTGAATTGGCCCTGTAACCCCACAAAGTCAATACAGGTAAATTTTGACAGTTTGAAATTCTCCTAGGTTATTATCCTCTGAAATCATTTTTCGACGGGTTCAGAGTTTGTAAAGTGAAATTTTCCGTGCGTGACATTATGCTACCTAATCAGTTCTCCGATCCCCAAAACTCTTTCAGCTTCTCAAATTCAAACCCTAAATCTACACTCATTTTGTTAGCGCTCAGATCAACATACTTGATATTAGAGCATACATCAAGGGAATTTCCTATTTCATCAGTTAAATTATTACTCCAAATATTCACAACAACCAAGTTGTCACAAATTCTAGGAAAATGAACTAAATTCCACTATGAATTATGTTAAGTGAAAGATGCTAAGCTCAATAGTAAACCAACTTAGAAGACAACACATTATTATATTATGCATCCACTAAGGTTGATTTCGCTGAAAGAATCCTATCTTTTCTCGCTAAAATTCTAGTTACAGCAACAACTACTATTCTTGCTTAGTCATTCATCCGTGCTTACTCCTTTGTGCCAGCCAACTGACAGGTATCTGTAAGCAACATCAGCAGCTGCTGTTGTTGCCAGCATGTCATGCATGTGAGCGATATCGACTGATGACTAAATCCTATTTAGGACTTGAAGGCCTTCGTGGTATGACTATATCCACGTGTGGGACTTGTCTTCGAATGCTTTTTCTGTTTGACTGTGGTCGTAGAGTGGTACTAAGGCTTATTCTGTAATTTCAGCCTTGTACAGAGGGCATTGAGGTTGTTGGTGATCTTGGATTTCAACAGATACACTTGGGTAATGAATCCATTTGTAAAAATACAAAGGGCAACAATAGAGGTGGTTACAGGGTCTTGAACCATGTCTAGGTAGATGTTACAGTCAAAACCACCGGTCGCATTATTTTTCGTTAAGTTGGTGGATTGTTTTCTAATACTTTCGACTTGATATTGGTCTACTTTTCTACCGTACCAAAGAAATAGAATTCTCATTATTGACTTTATTAATTGGATACTTAACCACTTGTCTCTTTTTCTTACTACTATAACAAAATAAAATGTTATTCACCATTTTTATAACTTACCAATCAGATGTACCCTACACTAATCACGTGGGAAAAAATCTTCTCTCCGATGTAGGCGAAAGGCGATAGTATTTTGTCAAGTGCTAAATTTTCAGGACTAAATAAATGGGACAATATGTGCCATAATCTTCATTATACTCAATAATTTAGGTCGCAACCTATAAAACCAATGCCAAACCCATCCCCATTCTTTCTATATATGTATCCATCTAGTCTCCCATATATATGAATACAACAATTATGACATAATGAAAATAGTTTAAAAAATTTAGGTTAAAAAAACATATATTCGGCTAATATAAAAATAAATTATGTATCAATACGTAAGTTTGTGCGTGAATGAAATTTTAAACTTAGTGGCCCCAAAATTTCACTCACTGAGTACCCAATCGCTCCAAAAAAGCCCACTAAATAATGAATCATCAGAGTCTTTGGTTATTTTGGTTCATAGGTTGTTTCATTTATCATGATATCAGAAAGTTTAATATGTATATTGCAATGATGTAATTTTGTTTACCCAAACAATTATATTATTCATTATTTTATAAAAATTTGGGTGTCTACTTGACTCTATAATTTGTTATACACGCGTAGTTTGTAAATACACCCCTTTTACAGAACTATATCACCTGCATTTCTTTCAGTATTAGGTACCATGTATGTATACATTTGTATTTTATAATTCGCAAATCGGATACGCAAAACAGAAAACGGAGATAAAAATGTTAAAAAAAAGACATAGATGAATATTATCAAATACATGATATGCAATGGATTTCATTCATGCTAACAAAGTTTAATTGTCCGACACTCATAAAATAATAATACATAATTGGATCAAAGCATATACTCCAACCATATATATAATCATTTATTTATTTTACAAAAAAGTATTTGAGATTAGAAAATTGTTAGGCAAACGTATGAATGATTATCACCACGGTTATGACGGACCTTACTTTTTTATTTTTGTCAACATAAGAGAATCTTATATAGATCAGTTTCTAAATGATAAGTAAAATGACAATGATACATTAATCAATTGCAATTACCTCGTAAACCAAAGTGAGATTCCTTCACTATGAGATGGACAATTCAAACTTTGACCACAAATATTGATAATATCCTAAAACGTTTCAAAGGAAATATATGACTATTTCGAATATAAATTATAGGAAATATTATCAATGTGGTATTAACGGATATCGCTAACCACGGTCCAAAAAATCTTAAAACACTCCAAATACTTTTTGAAAGACAAACTTGCCATTTGCTCTAAAGATCAAACAAATACTTTTTTATTTGTTAATTTTTTTTTCAATAAAGAATAGAATTTTAAATTGTTTTTTAAAATATTTTTTTAAAAAAAAATTAAAAAATAACTGTTTTGTATCAAAATTGTTATGATAGTTTTAGAAACCTTTTTTATTTAAAAAGTTGTTATGATAGTTTAATTTTTTTTTAAGATAGATTTAAAAACTATTTTTTTTTTCAAAAAAAAATGTTTTTTACATGAAATTGGGAAAAAAATTAACAAATAAAAAAAGTGTTCTTTATATTGAAAATTATTTTTTATATTAAAAACTGTTTTTTATATTTTTTAAGTAACACGATCACGACCCAAATAAAATACGACGTGACATGGAGTCGTATTTTTTATACCGTTGGCGAGGGTCATTATTTATTATTTGAAAAATAATCTTTTTACTATTTAAAAAAATGGTCCGCGCCAGCGGTATGTATTGACGGTCCGACCACCTATACATACTAACGAGGACCATTTTTTCAGTATGTTGGTACGCGCCAGCGGTATGTATAGGCGGTATTATAAAACATTTTAAATAAAATGTAAAAAAAAAAGAACTTTAAACAATTTTTTAAGTGCCTAAAGATTTTATTTAAAAAAATTGTTTTAAGTAAAATCCAAGCATGGGAGTGTTTTAAAAAAATTGTTACAAAAATTCTAATAGTTACACAAAAATAGTTATAAAAATTCTAATAGTTACAAAAATTGGTTTATAAAAATAGAAAGTCAGTAGTTCCAAAATAGTAACTATTACAATCATAATTTTTTTAAAATAAAATCTTTAGGCACTTAAAAAATTGTTTAAGACTGTTATTTTTTGTACATTTTATTTAAAATGTTTTATAATACGCGACCAAAATAAAATTAACACGGCATGACACGACACACCTCAAAATCTTAATTTTACGTAAAATGAATATGACACATGAAAGTGACATGGCATGACACAAAATCCCTTTTTTTACAAAATTCGAACACGGCCCACTTGTCGTGTTGCATTTTAACTGGATTGTGTTAGTATTTGGTAAAAAATGAGATTTCGTGTTGTGTCATAGTACTTGTATAGGTGAAAATAAAATTTTTAGGCGTGTCGCGTCATTTTTATTTTGGTTGGGTTCGTGTTTGGTTAAAAAATAACATATATTGTGGCATGACACTTTTACTTGGGTTGTGTTCGTGTTTTGTAAAAAAATAATATTTCATGTTTTGTCGTGTCACTTTTATTAGGATCGTGTTCATGTTTGGTTAAAAAAAAATTGTTGTGTCGTGTTGTGTCGAGTTGCTTTTATTTGAGTCGTGTTCGGTTATAAAAACAATTTTCAATTTGAAAAACAGTTTTTTATTTGTTAATTTTTTCCCAATTTTATGTAAAAAAAACATTTTTCTTGAAAAAAAAAAACTGTTTTTAAATATATCTTAAAAAAACTTCTATAAAAGTATCATAACAGTTTTTTAAATAAAAAGGGTTTTTAAAACTATCATAACAATTTTTTTTAACAGTTTAGTTAGTTTTTAATTTTAAAAAATAAAAAAAATATTTTAAAAAACAGTTTAAAATACTATTTTTTATTGAAAAAAAATTAACAAATAAAAAAGTATTTGTTTGATCTTTAGAGCAAAGGGAAAGTTTGTTTTTTAAAAAGTAATTGGAGTAATTTAAGAATTTTTAGAATATTTAAGATATAAACATGAATACAAACATGTCTAAGTGAGAAATACATATGAATGCATAAAAAATAATAATCTAATAAGGTGTGAATTTGGTAATTCCTTAACTTAAAAAATATACATAATTTTTCTGAAATTAACATTGAATTTAGAATTATTATAAAGCATGAATAAAATAACAATAAAATTGGAAATACAAAATCTGAGCACAAAAGAGAGACAACATTCATGAATGAGATAGATATAATTACAAAAATTATGTATTTGCTTTCAAATTAACAAATGCATACTTTTGATGGCAAATGAAAAAGGAGTAAAAAATTAGAGAGAAAATTAGGAGTATTAACCTTGTTTTTTGGATAAGAAACAACAGCAACGAAGAGACTATACAATATGAATCTGATGAGAAGATGAAGGAACTTGGGCACCTGACTTTTGATTTCTAGGGCTTCAAGATGAATGTATTTGGAAGTTTTGTTAGATGAATGTATTAGGAGAGAGAACGTAACAAGTTAAGATTCATGGAATGATTTTAATTTAATAAATATGTGAGACTAATATTAAGGGTATCATAGGAAATGTTAATTTAATGAGGGTAGTTTAGTACTTTGAGATTTGAATAGGAACTTCCCTCTTTTTAAGACTACTAGTTGTGCCCACGTGCGTTGCACGTGTGGCTGATTCCAGATATTTGATTTGAGGATTTGAATAAATGAATATGAATATGTCAATTTCCAAATTTTTTATGTAGAGCATAAATCCTACAACAATCTATGCACGGGTAACAAAGTTAAGTTAACGATTGTGTGAAACAATTAAGTGATAATGACGTACTCATTGGTTTTACATTTATCACAAATGCTAACACGTCTGTATGGGTGATAATTAGAAATAAGGTAAAATAATGAGTTTTATAAATGTCTGAGCAAAACATATGTATTAAAAATGTTCTCTGTAATGGCAGTCATGGAGAATCACGGGATTTTATGGGGTACCCGAGGTTCAGCGACGCAAGGAGGAATAAAAAATTATTGAGTAATTTAAGTCACGATAGACCGAGGTCGTTTCTTAGTCGTGGTGTGTGTATGTGGGGGTGGGGGTGGGGGGGAGTGTCGATGAAATTATGTCAAACGCGGAAAAAACAGAAACAACCATTTTACCAAATTGACAAATTTGCAATTTTAGATAGGTGATTGACATATGTAAACTAATTGATCTCGGTTATAAGACTATGAATTTACATGGTACAGAGGGCTGAAAAATGGGGAGTGGGTGGAGGAAAGACTTGATAGAATGTTTGCAAATCAAGAATGGAGTTTGATGTTCTCGAATGATGTTGTGTATCGTATAAATAAACACGATTTAGACCATATTCCTATTGCAGCTTAGTTCTGAGAGTAGAATGAAGAGCCAAATATAATGAATGGGAGACACAAGCCTATGAGATATGAAGCATGGTAGGCCAAAGAGGGAAAATGTCAAAATATAGTAGAAAAAATATGTTTTTTTTTGTTGTTGTGTGTGTGTGTGTGGGGGGGGGGGGGGGGAGGGGTAAATTTCAGGGCAATCGAGGATAAATTAAAGCAGTGTTAAAATTAGTTGAGCCGGTGGAGTCAATGAAAGAGAAAATCCATGTACATGGAACTCAAAGAGAAATAACAAACCGTTAACACCTTAAAATCTCTTCCATTCAATGATGATAATACAACCGGCATAAAGGGTCTTGAGAAGGACAGAAAAAAGTGAACCTCGTGTATTGGTTGGCTAATAAGGTTTTGTGGGAAAAACTTGGTGCCTCACTGGAGAATTTCAAAAAAAAAATTATTCGTGTGACAATCGGTGTATTGCAAGAAAGATCATAAATAAAATTATGATTGTGTTGTATGTACATATGCGATCATTAACAAAAATATATGGAACTGAAATTATAATTTAATATTCATTATACATATTAAAGTAAATAAATGTAGTTACTCTATATCTTTATTATAGGTAGATTGATTAGGCAGATCGCTACCAAGAATTTCATCACGCTTAGCAGTATGTATATTTATCAGATGTGTTTGGGAGTTCCCCCTAAACACTTCAGCAGAGACTATTTCACCAAATCTTAATAATGAAATTGAGTCCCTAATGAAGTGGTCAATGGAACTCTAGAGGACAACTTATGTTTCTTCAATATTCTTAATTGTTTTGTTTTATTGTTTACTACTATTAACATACCCTATTATTCAAAGTATGTTGATATATTTGTTTCAGGTTCTAAATATTTGCTTCAAAGAGGATAAAAATGTAAAAGAATAAAGGCATGGGTAGTGAACGTAGTTCCAAATGTGTGTTATATGATAGGTGGAGAATATTTGTTACTATAATTGTTACTAAATGTAGCAGTGACATCCACGAACCAAGCAGTAACATCTATAGCTACTGATTGACATAATGGAGCCACAAATGATCCAAATTCAGTGGATGTTGTCTCCATTTTAATATAAGAAACAGAAATTTCGCTTATATTGAGCACTGTCATCCTCGAACAGTTGGAGGCTAATGTTATAGAACCGAAATCTGATCGAATACAGTAAAAAAAAAAACAATGGGAATAGAGCAGTCCACATTAACCCTATAAACCCAACTTTAAACACTCATAAACAAGTTGAGTATTCCAACACAATAAGTACAGATATGACCAATGGGAAACTATAGGTTACATTGATTTATATAAAACTATAATAGCATAGTTCATAAGTTAATTTAGTAAAGTTATTATTAATTGCAGCCAGAAATTGTAGACTGAATTCATACTAATCAAGCTAGACTTCATGGAATGTTGGTTGGTATTTTTTTCTTCATTTAAGGATTTTTTAAAACTAAGGTTAAGAAGATCCAGCTTTCATTTCCTTCTTCATTTGTCCATATAATAAATAAAAGGTGGAGTATATAAGATTACAGAGTGATCTTAAACCAGGGGAAAACTGATGTAGTTTTGAATTTATCCAAGGTATGCCCAGGCCAAGGTCTAACAAAGCTTCATATGTTGTGATACACCTCAAATCGGGGGAGGCTCCTTCATTAAGGCCTATGCCTTGCGGGCGTAGGTGACAGGGTGAAGCATGGCTTAAGCTCACCTCATTATACATTTTGAATAAAGTACAAAATTTTAATGAATGTGATTCGTCACATTTACGTTACAATAGTTGTTTATGGCCTATTATGGATTTTGTCTACTATCATCTAGTCAATGACACATAGTTTTAATGAATTCTATATAAGAAAAACTCTCTCAATTATTTGGCTTAGGACAAGGAGGTGAATGCCTTGTCTAGCCCATAAAACAACACTGGCGGACCTTTCTTTTTCGTTTGTGGGAACATAAGACAGTCTTATATAGATCAGTTTTTCGTCAACTGGTTTCCAATTGGTCCTAAATACTATTGGATAGGGAATGCAAGAAAATTATACTTTGTTTTAATCCCCTAATACCAGTAACATATCCTTGTAGTCAACTGCTATATTAATAGTTCACCTATAGGACTGAGATCCATCTTAAATTAGGACTCTAAGAAGAATGAATTTAATTTAGGGAAGGTCTATAATTTCATTCTAAAATTTTCAAGTAGAATAGTATCTTTATTATTTTGCCTATCACCCTGTACATATTTCAAAATCAATACAGTAACAACAATAAAACCTAATTACAGCTTGATGACATGTCAAATGAATGGCATTAAAGACATGAATACGTAAGTTTAGGTTAAAAAAATATAATGAAATTATTTTGAAAATTTTTGGTTAAAAAACACATATTCGGCTAATATATAAAAAAAATTATGTATGAATACGTAAGTTCTTGCATCAAAGTCGTTTTAAACTTAGTGGTCCCAAAATTCCACTCACTGAGTACCCAATTGCTCAAAAAAACTACCAAATAATGAATCATCAGAGTCTTTGATTCTTTTGGTTCATAGGTTTTTTCATTCATCATGATATCAAAATTTAAAATATGTATATTGCAATGACTTAATTTTGTTTATCCAAACAATTATGTTATTCATTAGTTTATAAAGATTTGGGTATCTACTTGGTTCTATTCTATAATTTGTTATACATGAGTAGTTTGTGTTTCTTATAATTCAATTGATATGATGTAATTTGTTTCCTAACTCTTAAATTTTTTTTCTTTTCCATGACAAAGAAAAAAAAAGCTACAAATTAGAAATTGTAAAATGTATGCAAATTTTTTAGGTCATCTACATATTTCTTCAATCGGTTTCATAATGGCCAGTAAATTAAAAATAAATGATAAGTAAAATCGCAATCATACATTAATCAATTGAAATTACCTCGTAAATAAAATTGAGATTCCTTCACTATGAGATTGAAAGTCTAAGCTTCTACAAGAAATATTGACAATATCCTACAAAAATTCTAACGAAATATATTACCATCTCGAATATAAATTATACGAAATAGTTTCAATATGGTATTAAGTACTTCACATACCACGTAAACAAATGTAAATTCCTTCACTCTCAGATTCACAATTCGAGCTTGTACCACCAATGTTGAAAATATCCTATCCTACAAGATTTCAATTAACAATTACTTATGAAAGAGTGAAATGATAATAATTTCTTACGAATTATCAAATTGCATTCCTACTACTGTTAACATACTTGTAAAGAGTAAGAACATAGTATTATATAAGAATGACAAATGAACCCAAAAGGCAAATAGTTGTCTTAATGCCATCAGCTAATGTCAATGACACATAGTTTTACCGAATTCAATATAAGAAAAACTCTCTCAATTATTTGGCTTAGGAAAAGGAGGTGAATGCCTAGTCTAGCCCATAAAACAACACTTGCAGAATTTTCCTTTTCGTTTGTGGGAACATAAGACAGTCTTATATTGATAAATTTTTCTTCAACTTATTCCAATTGGTCCTAAATACTATTGGATAGGGAATGCAAGAAATTTATACTTCGTTTCAGTCCCATAATACGAGTAACATATCCTTGGAGTCAACTGCTATATTAATAGTTCACCTATAGGACTGAGATCCATCTTAAATTACGACTCCAAGAAGAATAAATTTAATTTAGGGAAGGTCTATAATTTTATTCTAAAATTTTCAAGTAGATTAGTATCTTTATTATTTTTCCTATCACCCTGTACACATTTCAAAATTAATACAGCAACAACAATAAAACCTAATTACAGCTTGATGACATGTCAAATGAATGGCATTAAAGACATGAATACGTAAGTTTAAGTTAAAAAAATATAATGAAAATATTTTGAAAATTTTAGGTTAAAAAACACATATTCGGCTAATATATAAACAAAATTATGTATGAATACGTAAGTTCTTGCATCAAAGTCATTTTAAACTTAGTGGTCCCAAAATTTCACTAACTGAGTACCCAATTGCTAAGAAAAACCACCAAATAATGAATCATCAAAGTCTTTGATTCTTTTGGTTCATCGGTTTTTTCATTCATCATGATATCAAAATTTAAAATATGTATATTGCAATGACTTAATTTTGTTTATCCAAACAATTATGTTATTCATTAGTTTATAAAGATTTGGGTATCTACTTGGTTCTATTCTATAATTTGTTATACATGAGTAGTTTGTGTTTCTTATAATTCAATTGATATGATGTAATTTGTTTCCTAACTCTTAAATTTTTTTTTCTTTTCCATGACTAAGAAAAAAAAGCCTACAAATTAGAAATTGTAAAATGTATGCAAATTTTTTAGGTCATCTACATATTTCTTCAATCGGTTTCATAATGGCCAGTAAATTAAATAAAAAATGACAAGTAAAATCGCAATCATACATTAATCAATTGCAATTACCTCGTAAATAAAATTGAGATTCCTTCACTATGAGATTGAAAGTCTAAGCTTCTACAAGAAATATTGACAATATCCTACAAAAATTCAAACGAAATATATTACCATCTCGAATATAAATTATACGAAATAGTTTCAATATGGTATTAAGTACTTCACATACCACGTAAACAAAGTTAAATTCCTTCACTCTCAGATTCACAATTCGAGCTTGTACCACCAATGTTGACAATATCCTATCTTACAAGATTTCAATTAACAATTACTTACGAAAGAGTGAAATGATAATAATTTCTTACGAACTATCAAATTACATTCCTACTACTGTTAACATACTTGTAAAGAGTAAGAACATCGTATTATATAAGAATGACAAATGAACCCAAAAGGCAAATAGTTGTCTTAGTGCCATCAGCTAATGTCAATGACACATAGTTTTACCGAATTCAATATAAGAAAAACTCTCTCAATTATCTGGCTTAGGAAAAGGAGGTGAATGCCTAGTCTAGCCCATAAAACAACATTGGCAGAATTTTCTTTTTCGTTTGTGGGAACATAAGACAGTCTTATATAGAACAATTTGTCGTCAACTGGTTTTCCATTGGTCCTAAATACTATTGGATAGGGAATGCAAGAAATTTATACTTCGTTTCAGTTCCATAATACAAGTAACATATCCTTGGAGTCAGCTGTTATATTAATAGTTCACCTATAGGACTGAGATCCATCTTAAATTATGACTCCAAGAAGAATAAATTTAATTTAGGGAAGGTCTATAATTTTATTCTAAAATTTTCAAGTAGATTAGTATCTTTATTATTTTTCCTATCACCCTGTACACATTTCGAAATCTATACAGCAACAACAATAAAACCTAATTACAGCTTGATGATATGTCAAATGAATGGCATTAAAGACATGAATACGTAAGTTTAAGTTAAAAAAATATAATGAAAATATTTTAAAAATTTTAGGTTAAAAAACACATATTCGGCTAATATATAAAAAAAATGTATAAATACGTAAGTTCTTGCATCAAAGTCATTTTAAACTTAATGGTCCCAAAATTCCACTCACTGAGTACCCAATTGCTAAGAAAAACCCACCAAATAATGAATCATCAGAGTCTTTGATTCTTTTGGTTCATAGGTTTTTTCATTCATCATGATATCAAAAGGTAAAATATGTATATTGCAATGACTTAATTTTGTTTATCCAAACAATTATGTTATTCATTAGTTTATAAAGATTTGGGTATCTACTTGGTTCTATTTTATAATTTGTTATACATGAGTAGTTTGTGTTTCTTATAATTCAATTGATATGATGTAAGTTTCCTAACTCTTAAATTTTTATTCTTTTCCATGACAAAGAAAAAAAAGCTACAAATTAGAAATTGTAAAACGTATGCAAATTTTTTAGGTCATCTACATTTTTCTTCAATCGGTTTCATAATGGCCAGTAAATTAAATAAAAAATGACAAGTAAATTCGCAATCATACATTAATCAATTGCAATTACCTCGTAAATAAAATTGAGATTCCTTCACTATAAGATTGAAAGTCCAAGCTTCTACAAGAAATATTGACAATATCTTACAAAAATTCAAATGAAATATATTACCATCTAGAATATAAATTATACGAAATAGTTTCAATATGGTATTAAGTACTTCACATACCACGTAAACAAAGTTAAATTCCTTCACTCTCAGATTCACAATTCGAGCTTGTACCACCAATGTTGACAATATCCTATCCTACAAGATTTCAATTAACAATTACTTACAAAAGAGTGAAATGATAACAATTTCTTACGAACTATCAAATTACATTCCTAATACTGTTAACATACATGTAAAGCGTAAGAACATCGTATTATATAAGAATGAAAAATGAACCCAAAAGGCAAATAGTTATCTTAGTGCCATCAGCTAATGTATGCAGTAGTGAACTTCCACCTTACGAAAAAAAATTGTTATTATGAGTGAAATTTCCGTAATTAGAAATTATATAAGAATGACAATATACCATAAATTTAAGTACTTGTCTTATCTGTAGGACCAAAATATTGAATTTCCACCTTCTGAAAATAATAAAAAAATTTATTACCATGAGTGAAATTTCCGTAATTAGAAATTATATAAGAATGACAATTAACCATAAATTAAGTACTTGTCTTAGTGACATCAACTATTGTAGTACTGAACTTCCACCTTACGAAACTAATAAAAAAAATTTCTTGAGTAAAATTTTCGTAATTAGAAGAAAATCACAAAAAATAAGCACAATCTTGGTACTGAAAAAGTGTAATACCCCGTATTTTTGTCTATATTTATTTTTGGGATTAATTAATTAAATGAGAATTAATTGGAAATTAATCCGGATAAAATATTAGTGAGATGTGAGTTGGTATTTGACTATATTGAGCATATATGATGTTATATGAATATTGAATTATGAAATTTGCCGTGAGATTGATATACGACAATTTGATCATTTTATTGGGACGCGTGTGACAGTCGCGTCAGGATATAATTATTTTATTTATAAAAGTGAATTTAAATTCTATTAACCGTATGGTCGTTTTGAGTGCGCCAACGCGTCCAGAAGGGTCGAGATAGTCAGAAAACACTAGCCGGGGGTTTAATTTGGGTCCCGGGATATTTTTAGGCCATACCGGCAACATAAAGGGTATTTTGGTAATTTCGTATTTTTAGGAATTAAAAATGACGAAAATTAGAGAAGTAAATCTTATGTGGGTTTGACCCACTAAGCCACTAACCAAACCATGTTAACCCAATAGGTTACGTAGGTTATTAGAATTAGGTTCTATTACTTTCCATAAGAAAACCCTAGCCACCATAGCCATTGGAGGAGAAGCTTGGAGAAAGAGAGAGAAAGGGAATTCTGCAGAAAAACTCCATCAAACCAACATCAAAATCAGAGACAAACTTAAGGCAAGTGATTTAATTTCTTTTAATTCAGAGAATGTTCCTTCCATGTTAGATAATTTGAAGATTTACAATTGTTCTTGGAAGATAAATGAAAACCCATGTTAATTGGACTTAGAACTTGAATCTTAAGGACAAATCGCATGTAGAACCATATAGAGATGATTATTCTGGTATTAGTATATGTGGGATGTAACAAAAACGGATCTAGAATGGACTAATTGATGATTACAAATTCTAGGGTTTATGTTCTTGAATATTTGGGGAAAAAGTGTAGAGATTTGTAAATTGATTGATGTTAGGATGAATTAATCCTTTAAAACGTGTTAGGATGTGACTATAATATGTTTAGGATTGATTAGAGACCTTAAAACAATCGTTGGGACTAACCTTAGAGGAGATTTGAGGAGTATAAATGGTGAAAAACGT
Source organism: Sambucus nigra (assembly GCA_949130495.1). Classification (NCBI taxonomy): domain Eukaryota; kingdom Viridiplantae; phylum Streptophyta; class Magnoliopsida; order Dipsacales; family Adoxaceae; genus Sambucus; species Sambucus nigra. The sequence goes on along the minus strand of OX422222.1, from coordinate 172,569,072 downwards.
AACTAAGAAATTCTGGGCTTGAAACTGGTCAGTCGTTAGAAGGCCTCCCCAGGTCGTTCGAACGAGCTCGTTCGAACGAGCTTCTAACGAGTTGACCAGTCGCTTCTAACGAGGGGAGACTTCGTTCGATACCTTCGTTCGAACGAACTGTATTTCATTCGATACCTTCATTCGAACGAGATGTCGTTAGAAGGTACAGTTCGTTCGAACGAACTGGAATCTCGTTCGAACAGCCTCGTTCGAATGAGACTTCTAACGAGCTGGCAGTTTAGGCCTTTTTGGCCTGTTTTTATTTTGGGAGTCCCGTAATCTTGTTCGAGGATATAGATAACCTTCCTTTGATGATGTATTGATAGATTTGGGAAGTTTGGGTTATTTTGAGGATTAAATTATTTACGAGCGATTTAAATTAAAGGGATAAGTGGGTTGGGACGTGAGTGTCTACTACGACGTGAGAATAGATTATGGCTCGTATGATTATAAACCGGAATCGTATAAAGTGTGTAAATTATATATTGGTACTAGAATGAGAATAGTACTACAATTAAACTACGGGATGACTAAGATGTGTGTTTACTTAGTATTGGTATATGAATTGTGTGTATGACATACCTACCATACTTGCTATCACGAGAGGTTTGCGTTCGCTTAGGGCCCTCTAATCCTTGTGTTGCCCGGATTTAGACTGGTTACCTCGATGAACATAGGTCAGAGAAAGACTTATTGGGATGTTAATAAGTCCGCTGATCGTGGGAGCGTAGGTATGTGCGTGACCCATGTGATGTGACTGTGTTCGCCTCCACTATTTGTGATGTTGTTATCTGTGAACGATTCCTGAGAGATTCGGAATATGTGATCCTTATGTACGTGATGTACCGGGATGGATAGCAGAGTGTGTGTGCACCGCAGCTTAGTCTCGGGGTGCTTATATTGTATATTTAGGATGCGAATAATATACACTTAATAAATTTGGAACTTTCTTATGGTGTTGTGTGTATAACTATGGAATAACAAAGGGTTGATCTTTTATGAGTTGTATTACTTTTATATGAGAACCTGAATTTATGTTAAGCCCCTATTTAATTGTGATCGTTAGTATGTTAATGGGAACCGAGTAATAAGGGTAGAACCTATGGCAGTCTAGCTAGATATGATGTCACTTAGCTAGTGGTTAGATGAGTACTTACGTTAATAGTGCACAGTTAGACGAGAGGTGAGGATTTCATGTGAGTGCACGTCCTAACATGTACTTTGCATTTAATGTTTTAAATGTTTTAAAGCACTTGCAGGTTTTTAAAATATCTCCACATTCGGGCTCTGACCCGTTTGCTTTCAAATCTACTTTTTGTAAAACCATTTTAGGTGCCCAGCCACAAGGACACCATGCATAGGAAACTCATTCAGGTGACGAGTTGTAGCTGTTTGTGGAAGCTACAGGGATTTGCTGTTAGACGCTGCTATCGTTTGGATTCCGTATTCAGTATTCTTCAGTCTTAGGGCATGTTGCCCAGTTCCATTAGAGTTACATTTCCATTGCAGTTTTCAGACTTTGGCATGTATTGATTCAGTATTCAGTATTTAGTTATTATTTCAGTTGTGGGATTGTAGTGAGGAGTTTTCCTCCAGACTTTATTTACAATATGTGATGGTTATTCTATTTACTTCATTATGGTGAATGGTGTTATTATTCTTTATTACACTTGTTGCATGTTAATCAGACTTTAATTAAAATTTGGCACTTACTTTTTAAATACTAGGTGGTTAGTAATAATAAAAATGTTTTCGACAGTGATGCTATTAACTGAGCCAACTTGGCATTTTGAATTAACTTAATAAAGGAGTAGCTACCCGGTATTTAATTAATCGGGGTGTCACAGGTGGTATCAGAGCATCAGGTTCTAGTGTCCTTTAGGATCTGTACGGCTATTATGTTTCCGCTAAGTTCTTTGATATAGAGCCCTATATTTTAGGACTGTTGTACTCTTTTTGTGTATGCTTCGTTCTTCAGCTATTTTAAGTTTATAAACAGCGAACTTATAAACTTTGTTCTTATTTCAGATGCCTCCACGACGTGCACGACGAGTTCTCAGGGATGCAACGCCCGAACCCCAGCCCGCTCCAGTTCAGGGCATGATGAACGCCGCTGAGGTTGCAGCTATAGTAGCCCGAGCGGTAAATGCTGCGATTGCCGTAGTTCAGCAGGCACCACCTCAGGCACCGGTTGCCGCGCCAGTATAGGCAAATGCATTCCCGTCTGCTTGGGAACGTGTACATGACGCTTTTCAGAAAGCGCATCTGCCAGAGTTTGCAGGTAGCTCAGATGTGGTAGTCTCGAGCCAGTGGAGGAAAGATATGCAGAGGCACTTGAGAATGTATGAGTGCACGGATGTTCAGAAGCAGGTGCTAGCTACTTTCAAGTTAGTTGGATCTGCACTGCAGTGGTGGGAGTCTATTACCACCGTGGAGGAGAGGGATACTCTCACTATTCAGGACTTCTGGGTGCGGTTTGACCGCAAGTACTTTCCATCCGCTGTTCATACGGAAATGAGGAGGAAATTGATGAGTCTGAGGCAGGAGGGTAAGACTGTGGCCGAGTATGAGGCCGAGTTCACAAATCTGTTGAATATCGTTCCGGATGAGATACCAACAGAGAAGAAGAAGAAGATTGAGAAATTCACCGACGGGTTGACATGGAGGATCCGTCAGCATCTGTTAGGGAACCTTTCGTTGGCCACGTATTCTGATGTGGTTAACGCTGCTTTACTACACTGCCAGGACCACCGCTTTCATATGACTGAGGGCAAGAGGTCGGGAGAGTCTAGCCATCAGGGCAGGACAGGAGGGCATGGTGCCGGTGGGGCACAATCTATTCAGGGGCAGAGACAGGGTGAGCAGGGTTCTCAGCGGGGGATCAGAAGAGGTTCCGATCAGGGACTACAGATAGGGACATGGAGGTTTCCGTCAGGGCCATCGGGGTCCAAACGGCCATCAGGACCAACAGGGGCAGAATGGGCATCAGTTTCAGCAGGGCCAACAGGGCCACGGGAGGAACGGTAACGGCCACCAGGGCCGGGGACCGCAGGGGCAGAGAGGAGGGAACTTCCCAGGGAAGTGTTTTGTTTGTGGCATGACTGGCCATAAACGACAGGATTGTCCTGATAGGGGCAGGGCCCCACAGCAGCAGCAACAGGGTGCTCGCCAGGAGCCGCAGAGGCCTATGTTTCCCGCCGCTCTCCCCGCACCACCACAGATGGCAGCATTGCCACCCATTCCAGCAGTCCCAGTTCAGCAGGGGCAGCTACAGTATGGACGTGTCTACAACGTCCACCAGGCAGCAGTTCCACAGGCACCGCCCGCGATTGAGGGTACGTTTCCTATCCATGGCACTATGGGTCGGGTATTGTTTGATACGGGTGCTACACATTGTTTTATAGCTACACATTTCGCGAAAGCCTTAGGATTGTTAGCTACGGCAGAGAGCACAGTGACGTGTGTCGATTCACCATTGGGGAGTGGGTCACTCATATTCTTTATATGCCGGGGAGTGGGGGTAGAGATTGGTAGTCTGGTATTACCTGCAGATATGTTGGTATTAGATATGCATGTTCACGATGTGATTATCGGTATGGATTGGCTCGTAGCTTATAGGGCCATGATTGATTGCTTCAGCGGGAGCATTGTTTTTGCCATTCCGGGGCAAGAGATGTTCGTAGTGGCGATGCCTCGCCCAGAGGGAGAATCGACCGCTCATCTGTATTACATAGAGGAGGATACCTCTAAGGAGGTTGTGATTCCTTTAGATTCGATCCCGGTTGTCAGGGAATATTCGGATGTGTTTCAGGAGATACCAGGCCTACCCCCCAGTCGAGAGATAGACTTTGTTATAAACCTATTACCAGATACGAGGCCTATAGCACGCGCACCGTACCGTATGGCTCCGACAGAGATGCGAGAGCTACGAGATCAGATAGAGCAGCTGTTAGGTCAGGGCTTTATTCGCAGGAGTACCTCACCCTGGGGCGCTCCAGTTTTGTTTGTGAAGAAGAGGGACGGTTCACTGAGATTGTGTGTGGACTACCGGGAGTTGAACAAGGTCACGATACGGAATAAGTATCCGTTGCCCCGAATCGATGACCTATTTGATCAGTTTAGAGGAGCTTCTTTCTTCTCGAAGATTGATTTGAGATCGGGATACCATCAGTTGCGTTTCAGGGAGGAGGATGTCTCGAAGACTGCGTTCTTCTCGAGATATGGTTCTTACGAGTTTCGGGTTATGCCTTTTGGTTTGACCAACGCTCCAGCAGTGTTTATGGACTTGATGAACAGAGTGTTCAGGGATTTCCTAGATCAGTTTGTCATTGTCTTCATTGATGACATTCTGGTTTACTCCCAGACAGAGGAGGAGCACGCCGAGCATTTGAGGCAGGTTTTGCAGACACTTCGTCAGAACGAGTTGTATGCAAAATATGAGAAATGCGGGTTTTGGCTGAAGGAGGTCCAGTTTTTGGGAAACATTATTTCCGACCGGGGGATATCTGTTGATTCGGGGAAGGTATCCGCGGTGAGGGAGTGGGGGCATCCCACGACACCAACGGAGATTCGTAGTTTCTTGGGTCTAGCAGGATACTACAGGAGGTTCATTCGGGGATTTTCGAAGATAGCGGGTCCTTTGACACATCTGACTCGTAAGGGTGTGCCATACATCTGGAGTGATGCATGTCAGTTGGCATTCGATGAATTGAAGGATAAATTGACCTCAGCACCTATGTTAGCATTGCCGAGACCGGGAGTTGAGTATTTGGTTTACACCGATGCGTCTTTGCAAGGGCTTGGAGGTGTATTGCAACAGGAGAGACAGGCCATAGCTTATGCTTCCCGTAAGATTAAGACTCACGAGAGGAATTACCCCACGCATGATTTGGAGTTGGCGGCAGTGGTATTTGCCCTACGGATTTGGAGGCACTATCTTTTGGGGGAGAAGTTCCAACTGTTCACGGATCATAAGTCCCTACAATACCTGTTCACGCAGAAAGAGTTGAATATGCGGCAGCGTAGGTGGCTTGAATTTGTGAAAGACTGCCAGTTCGATATCCAGTATCACCCAGGTAAGGCTAACGTGGTAGCACACGCGTTGAGCCGTAGGCCAGCAGATGAGGTGGCAAAGGTGTGGAAGGCAAAGTGGAAGGAGTTGGGACACCAGGATGCAGTGGCCCGATCTTTCATGTCTGTGATGACCGTTACACCGCAGATTGTCACGAAGGTAGTACGGGCACAGGCTAATGACTCGTTCTGTCAGGAGCTGATAGTTCGATTACTAGCGGAGGGAGTCAAGTCCTATACCGTCAGCTCAGACGGGGGATTACGCTTCAATGGGAGATTGGTAGTTCCGGAAGGGGAGAAATTACGACACGAGGTGATGGCGGAGTCGCACGGCTCACGGTTCGCGGTACATCCCGGAGGGGACAAAATGTACCAAGACATGAGACGCCAGTATTGGTGGAGCGGTATGAAGAAAGATATCGCTGAGTTTGTTTCGAGATGCGCCACTTGTCAGCTTGTAAAAGTGGATCATCAGAGACCGGCAGGACTGCTACAACCGTTGGAGGTTCCGGTGTGGATGTGGGAGAGCATATCCATGGACTTTATCACGGGGTTGCCTACGTCGCAGAGGGGTCACGACTCCGTTTGGGTAATTGTGGACAGGTTGTCCAAAGTCGCTCACTTTTTACCCGTAAGGACTGACTACACTACGGGACAGAATGCCCAGCTCTTCATTTCAGAGGTTGTGAGACTTTACGGTGTACCCCTAAATATCGTGTCTGACAGAGACAAGATATTTGTTTCGAGGTTTTGGGAGAGTTTCCAGGAGGCCATGGGCACGGAATTGCGGTTGAGTACGGCTTATCATCCGCAAACCGATGGGCAGACAGAGCGCACAAATCAGATGTTGGAGGACATGCTACGCATGTGCATTATTGACTTTGGGGGTGGATGGGAGCAGTATCTTCCACTGGTGGAGTTTGCTTACAACAACTCCTATCAGTTCACTATTGGCATGGCTCCGTTTGAAGCATTGTACGGTAGGCCTTGTCGTTCCCCAGCATGTTGGTTAGAGGTGGGGGACAACAAACTACTTGGGCCGGAAGTGATTCAGGATACTTCGGCAAGGATTGAGTTGATTCAGAGTCGCATTCGGGTAGCTCAAGACAGGCAGAAGAGTTATGCTGATGCGAAAAGATTTTTCAGGGAGTTCCAAGTGGGGGACCAGGTTTTGCTCAGAGTATCTCCTATGAAGGGGATTATGCGTTTCGGGAAGAAGGGGAAGTTGGCACCGAGGTATGTGGGACCGTTTCCTATTATTGAGCGGATCGGACCGGTTGCGTATAGACTTGGGTTACCGGAGCATTTGCATCGGATTCACGATGTGTTTCATATTTCCTCGCTAAGGAAATACCTTAGAGATAATTTGGCTCATTCTCACATTGTTGTGGAGGACATCGATCTACAGCCGGATAGCTCTTACGAGGAGGGGCCGATTGCTATTTTGGACCGAAGTGAGAGGAAGCTGCGGTCAAAGATAGTTCCGTTAGTGCGTGTTCAGTGGCGACATCACAATGTCGAGGAGTCCACATGGGAGCGCGAAGATGAGATGCGCGAACGTTATCCAGAGTTATTTTTAGCAGGTACTTTCTAGATTCGAATTTCGGGACGAAATTCAGTTATTAGGGGGGGGAGTATGTAATACCCCGTATTTTTGTCTATATTTATTTTTGGGATTAATTAATTAAATGAGAATTAATTGGAAATTAATCCGGATAAAATACTAGCGAGATGTGAGTTGGTATTTGACTATATTGAGCATATATGATGTTATATGAATATTGAATTATGAAATTTGTCGTGAGATTAATATACGACAATTTGATCATTTTATTGGGACGCGTGTGACAGTCGCGTCAGGATATAATTATTTTATTTATAAAAGTGAATTTAAATTCTATTAACCGTATGGTCGTTTTGAGTGCGCCAACGCGTCCAGAAGGGTCGAGATAGTCAGAAAACACTAGCCGGGGGTTTAATTTGGGTCCCGGGGTATTTTTAGGCCATACCGGCAACATAAAGGGTATTTTGGTAATTTCGTATTTTTAGGAATTAAAAATGACGAAAATTAGAGAAGTAAATCTTATGTGGGTTTGACCCACTAAGCCACTAACCAAACCATGTTAACCCAATAGGTTACGTAGGTTATTAGAATTAGGTTCTATTACTTTCCATAAGAAAACCCTAGCCACCATAGCCATTGGAGGAGAAGCTTGGAGAAAGAGAGAGAAAGGGAATTCTGCAGAAAAACTCTATCAAACCAACATCAAAATCAGAGACAAACTTAAGGCAAGTGATTTAATTTCTTTTAATTCAGAGAATGTTCCTTCCATGTTAGATAATTTGAAGATTTACAATTGTTCTTGGAAGATAAATGAAAACCCATGTTAATTGGACTTAGAACTTGAATCTTAAGGACAAATTGCATGTAGAACCATATATAGATGATTATTCTGGTATTAGTATATGTGGGATGTAACAAAAACGGATCTAGAATGGACTAATTGATGATTACAAATTTTAAGGTTTATGTTCTTGAATATTTGGGGAAAAAGTGTAGAGATTTGTAAATTGATTGATGTTAGGATGAATTAATCCTTTAAAACGTGTTAGGATGTGACTATAATATGTTTAGGATTGATTAGAGACCTTAAAACAATCGTTGGGACTAACCTTAGAGGAGATTTGAGGAGTAGAAATGGTGAAAAACGTAACTAAGAAATTCTGGGCTTGAAACTGGTCAGTCGTTAGAAGGCCTTCCCAGGTCGTTCGAACGAGCTCGTTCGAACGAGCTTCTAACGAGTTGACCAGTCGCTTCTAACGAGGGGAGACTTCGTTCGATACCTTCGTTCGAACGAACTGTATTTCGTTCGATACCTTCGTTCGAACGAGATGTCGTTAGAAGGTACAGTTCGTTCGAACGAACTGGAATCTCGTTCGAACAGCCTCGTTCGAACGAGACTTCTAACGAGCTGGCAGTTTAGGCCTTTTTGGCCTGTTTTGATTTTGGGAGTCCCGTAATCTTGTTCGAGGATATAGATAACCTTCCTTTGATGATGTATTGATAGATTTGGGAAGTTTGGGTTATTTTGAGGATTAAATTATTTACGAGCGATTTAAATTAAAGGGATAAGTGGGTTGGGACGTGAGTGTCTACTACGACGTGAGAATAGATTATGACGCGTATGATTATAAACCGGAATCGTATAAAGTGTGTAAATTATATATTGGTACTAGAATGAGAATAGTACTACAATTAAACTACGGGATGACTAAGATGTGTGTTTACTTAGTATTGGTATATGAATTGTGTGTATGACATACCTACCATACTTGCTATCACGAGAGGTTTGCGTTCGCTTAGGGCCCTCTAATCCTTGTGTTGCCCGGATTTAGACTGGTTACCTCGATGAACATAGGTCAGAGAAAGACTTATTGGGATGTTAATAAGTTCGCTGATCGTGGGAGCGTAGGTATGTGCGTGACCCATGTGATGTGACTGTGTTCGCCTCCACTATTTGTGATGTTGTTATCTGTGAACTATTCCTGAGAGATTCGGAATATGTGATCCTTATGTACGTGATGTACCGGGATGGATAGCAGAGTGTGTGTGCACCGCAGCTTAGTCTCGGGGTGCTTATATTGTATATTTAGGATGCGAATAACATACACTTAATAAATTGGGAACTTTCTTATGGTGTTGTGTGTATAACTATGGAATAACAAAGGGTTGATCTTTTATGAGTTGTATTACTTTTATATGAGAACCTGAATTTACGTTAAGCCCCTATTTAATTGTGATCGTTAGTATGTTAATGGGAACCGAGTAATAAGGGTAGAACCTATGGCAGTCTAGCTAGATATGATGTCACTTAGCTAGTGGTTAGATGAGTACTTACGTTAGGAGTGCACAGTTAGACGAGAGGTGAGGATTTCATGTGAGTGCACGTCCTAACATGTACTTTGCATTTAATGTTTTAAATGTTTTAAAGCACTTGCAGGTTTTTAAAATATCTCCACATTCGGGCTCTGACCCGTTTGCTTTCAAATCTACTTTTTGTAAAACAATTTTAGGTGCCCAGCCACAAGGACACCATGCATAGGATACTCATTCAGGTGACGAGCTGTAGCTGTTTGTGGAAGCTACATGGATTTGCTGTTAGACGCTGCTATCGTTTGGATTCCGTATTCAGTATTCTTCAGTCTTAGGGCATGTTGCCCAGTTCCATTAGAGTTACATTTCCATTGCAGTTTTCAGACTTTGGCATGTATTGATTCAGTATTCAGTATTTAGTTATTATTTCAGTTGTGGGATTGTAGTGAGGAGTTTTCCTCCAGACTTTATTTACAATATGTGATGGTTATTCTATTTACTTCATTATGGTGAATGGTGTTATTATTCTTTATTACACTTGTTGCATGTTAATCAGACTTTAATTAAAATTTGGCACTTACTTTTTAAATACTAGGTGATTAGTAATAATAAAAATGTTTTCGACAGTGATGCTATTAACTGAGCCAACTTGGCATTTTGAATTAACTTAATAAAGGAGTAGCTACCCGGTATTTAATTAATCGGGGTGTCACAAAAAGTTTATATCAATATGCATAATTTTCAAATTATTAACATTTAAAATAGTAGGCATATGTGAATGTATATAACTTTTTTAAAATTAACATTTAATTTAGAGTATGTAATATGTACACATCTCTAAAAACATGAAAAATAAAATAAAAATGGAAAATACAAACTCTGTTGACAAATGAGAGACAAAATTCTTCAATGAGAGATATATATAATTATAAAATTTATATAATTGTCTTCATCTTCAAATTAACAAATGCATACTTTGCTGACATTATAAAAAATTATAGACGGAATTAGGAGCATTGACCTTGATTTTGGCAGAAGAAATGACAGCAACGAAGCAAAGAAGCGATGGATGGACTTTCAATTAAATAGTTGTTTGAGCTTCCAATTGTAAAGATGAATTTATAGGGTTGGAAGATGAATGTATTTTGATGGTTGATATGCGTGAATGAATAGGATAGAGATAGGATGAATGAATGTGAGTGAATTGGAGAATGAAATTTGAGGCGACTGAATTTGAATTTTTAGGGTCGGAACATAAATGTATTTGGATGCTTGGTATGTGTGAATGAATATGAGAAAGATGGGATGAAATGAAGAGCTAATGAATTGGGGAGAGATATGTTGACTATTATTAAGGGTATAATATGAATTTTAAATTTAATGAGGATAGTTTAGTCTTCTAACCATTGAAGAAGAAGTTCCCTCTTTTTAATAATAGAGATATAATAATAAATATAATAATAAAATTAAATGATAATAATAATACTAATAATAATAAAATAATAAATATTAAGGGTATAATAGGAAATGTTAATTTAATGAAGGTAGTTTAGTACTTTGAGATTTGAAGAGGAACTCCCCTCTTTTTAAGTAGTAGAGATAGAGATTATAGATCGGCATTAATTTGAAATACAAAACTAATCGATTCTATAATTTAATAGTTATATTAGTTTACAAAACTAATCGATTCTACAACAGTTATATTAGTTTACACACTTTTTTTTTTTTCAATTACTTGCAACCTATTTTTTATTGTACCATAGATGAACACGTCATATACCTCTAAAATTTATTTTTTGTACTTTTAACAAAAAAATATAATTTTAAACATTCATTTTTCTTATAAATTTAATATTTTTGAAATCCATTTGGGGAGATATTAAATGAGATTTAGATTACACATTAAATTCTAGGAGAAATTATATTTATCTCCTTTGAGGTACAACCTAAACACATAACTTAACTCCCTTTTAATTTTTAAAATCACATTGACCTTCGCTGGAAGACAAATGTGTAATAAACGTGTCAACCAAGATTTTTATTAATCATATAAGACTAATGTAAATATATTAATATTGGTTATTCTCGTTAAGTAGTTGTTTATTATTAGTTATCACTAGCATGTAATTCGCATGATGTGCGGGCGACATACATAAAATATTTTTTTTTCAAAAGTAAAGATATAATTTATATATTCAAAGCGAATGTAGATTTACACACGAAGAAAGAAATTCAAAATACAGTTTTTCAAGGATCCAAGTTGCTGTACTCTTTAAACAAAGTCGTGCCATCTTATATTCGAATGAAAATTATGAATCGTATTAACATATCTTCTCGTGTTAATCGTGTTTTTTATTCGGATTATTATATCTAATTATTTATTTTATTTAGTTAAAAATTAAGAAATATTTGTATCAGTTAAAACAATACAAAATTATGTCGTGTCGTATTAGTGTTTAAAAAACTGATGCAGGATCGGCCTGAAACCCAAAAAAAGGTATTAAGAAAAAGAACTTAAACATTTCCATTTTCAAGGGAAACATATATAATATATTCATTGCTTCTGTAAAATTACATAAGATCTGTTTCACATTATTCTTATAAAATTTTGGAGTAGAAGAATAGAAGCTAAGTGTCAACTTTTCGTACTTTCTTCAACTTATTTGCCACTGCCAGTGTGCCCATCTCTCCTATTACTGTAACTTTCTGCTCCTTAATATCAGCCATAATTGCATCCCCTTCTATTAATGATACCCTAAAAGATTGCTAATCAATATTGAAAGAACAAAATCAGAATTAATACATCACGTGATTTATTAAATTATCATTAATACCTGCGCGATGCGCGCACGAAAATGTATGTTACGAATATTTGTTGAATGAAATATATTATTTAAATATATTCTTAAAATTATATTATTTTATTATATATAACTGACATATGTATTGACAAACTATTGATATACCAAACAGTGTTTGTAAAAAAGTTTATCCCCATACATATATTTTATTAAGGTATTTATTTGCAAGAAAACATTGGGCACTATAGTCACATTTGAGGGTATTTTGGTCAAAATCGATATAAAACTTTAAATAAATGAACATTGCATAATATTTATTTTTAAAGTATTCAAAATTCTGAAAACTTAAAAAACATGTAAAAAACTATTCCCAATTTAAAAAAATACATTTCCAATAAAATTAAAAAACATATTTCTAATATATAATAAAAAAATTCCAACCAAAAAGCAATTTAATTAAAAAAAAAGATTTCATATTAAAATTAGGAAAATACTAAAAAATCTACATAAAGCTCTGGATAATATTTTTAAAAAGTCTACGAAAAGCTGAGTAAATACGTTTTAGAGTTTAAAAAAACTATGTGGAAAAAACTATTTCCAATAACAAAGTAGGTTTCCAATTAAAAACATATTTGTAATAAAAAAAATAGAAAAAATATTCAATAATTACTAAAAATCTGGAAAATACATAAAAAAACAGAAAACATATATAAAAGTATGGAAACTACATAAAAAAAATAGAAAAATATTCAATAAATCAACAAAATATTAAAAAAAAATTGCAAACTAAATAAATATACTTAAAAATTTGAAATAATACTACAATAATAACAAAACATATTTCCAATAAAAAATCAAATTTTTAACAAAAAAAAATCAATGATTATAGAAAATTTAGAATATATAGAAAAAATAAATATTTAAAAAGTAATAAAAAAGGAAAGAAATTTAAAAAAATAAAAATTCTAACCGTGATTAAAAATACATAAAAAATAATTTGATAAAAGATTTCCAACAAAAAAATGTTTTCGTCCAAAAAAAAATATTTTCTAGCAAAATAAAGATGATTTCCAGAAAAAATAATTTTTATCCAAAAGTAACATTTTTTAATAAATAAAAAACCATCATCAAATCTTAGAGAAAAAATAAAAAATCTTTATCCAACAATTTAAAAATACAAATCTAAAAATTTGGATTGAAAAAACATCAATTTAAAACTTGTGCAAGAGGGTGAACTTGTGTCCGAAATGAAGGGAATTTTAAAGATATTACATATTTCTTTAAGCAGGTATGGCTTAGCTCAAGTCATACTTATTCTAAAGACTCAATCCGATGTGCATTTGGGTATATCTCAGATCTAAAAAATGACACAGACCCACCAAGTAATAATCAACACAAGAATGGAGAGAATTGTGTATGAGCTTAAGAAAAACATACCAACTTCTGCTAGTAGAGAAGCCATATGAGCCATGAGAATCACATACACTAACACCCATTTGCTTCTCCTTAACCTACAAATCATCTTTCTTATTTCTTTATATGTTCCTCAGAAAAGTCAACAAAGTAAAGTTTAGTTTCATACATGTTTGATGTCTTTTTTCTTAGTTCTTAATCAAAATTTTAATGATTTCAATTGACGATTTACCTTTTTTAGTTGAGGATGCATCTCCCTCTTCTTCATATGCCTTCGTCAGAGTTTATGGTATGCTTTCAACAAAGTAAATAATTGATTATATCAATCGACCATAAATCTCTTGGGAACAATGAAGAGACGAAATGACTATAGATTTCTTACGAACAATGAAGAGACGAAATGCATTTAAGATAAGAAATAGCATATAAATTAATTGAAAAGGATACGTGAATATGGAGAAAGAGAATGAGTGCATTAATTAATATTAAACCTCTAATACTACTCTTTTAGAGCATCCACGATGGTGATACTACCTTCCAAGAGAATTTGTTGTTTTGCAAATTCGTAACGCTATAGTGGTGGGCTAAAGTTGACAAATTTCGTAAAAAATGAATTTGTAGTGATTCTCTAAACATGCGGAACGGGTACATAATTTGCAAGTGGTTCCTACGAACTTCTGAAGTTCGTAGCAAATATAAGTACTCATTTTTATTCTAGATTTGGGTTCCCACGAAGAACATTTGTACGTAACAATTCCTACGAACAAATGTTGTTCGTAGGAAATGATTGAATAATTCCTACGAACATCTTTAGTTCGTAGGAAGTCATTTAGCAATTTAAGACTTCTTCACCACTGTGAGCTTCAACCCTGGCGAAAGCTAAACTCATCATTTGGTTTGGAAACTTTGCCATTCGTGAGATCCCCCATTAGGGATGCTCTTAGAGGTATAGTTGTGCCCACGTGCATTGCACGAACGAGCGAGTTCGGATATTCCACGTGATGATATAATACAGTTTGAAATGAATTATTAGTCTAGAAAGTGATAATAACAACATAAATTCATAACATCGATGATGAACAAAATAAACTCATGATATGAAATGTAAAGTAAAAGTAAAGAGCAATGCATTATAAGTTCTAAATTTTATTATGAAGTCAAGGAATGGTAAATGGGTTGATATTTCTTGTGCAGTTTTTAAATATTTCAAGGAACCCTCCAAAATAAATCAACTCAAAAAAAAATTCAAAGGATTCCCACCACACAAAAAAATCGATCCAATTTTTTTACCATTTAAAAAAATGGTCCTTATGTGCGGGCCTCTTTTAAAAAAATTGATGTCTTCAAAGACATCATATTTGATGCGTTCCATCCGTTCAACTCCAAGTTGCACGGAATGCATATATTCTCTTTCTATCATTAACTCTCTAACTAACAACACATATACTTTTGCATGGACCAAAAATTAAACTACACAAAAATATGTAAATATTACTGATTTAAAAATATTTTAAAACTATTTTTACAGAATTTTTTTTTTAGTAAAAAATGGTTTTTTTAAACTATATGGTTTCTATATAGAAAAAATAAATAAGCGAAATATATATAGAGAGCGATATAAAATATTATTTTTTATATAGTAAGAAATTAATTAAAAAAACATAATATGTATATATAGTTATATCTATCTATCTATGTATATATATAAAGATATATAAAAATTGTATTCTAAAAAAGAAAAAAAATGGAATAGTATTTTCTTTTTGTAAAAACAGTTAAAAAGTTTTTTTTTACTAAAAACAGTTAAAATAAATATAAAAGTAGTATTTAAAAAGTAGCCACAAAAAGTAAAAAAAAACAGTTAAAACTGTTACAAAAAGGGAAAAAATGTACAGCTTTTTTTAAATACTATTTCTTTTTAAAAAACTCTAGTAAATAAACTTTTTCCTTTATCTTTCTCTTTAGATACAGTTTATATATATATAGATATATACATATTATTGTTTTTATTTTGTACTATATATAAAATACAATATATTACTTTTTTTTTTATTTCAGACTCTATATAAAATACAATCTCTCTCTCTCTCTCTCTCTTTATATATATAGCGCTTTTTTCTATGTATAAACTATACAATTTTTTTAAAAAAGATAGTTTTTTATTAAAGTTTTTTCTTCATCCAAAAATTAATCAAAAAAAGTTTTTTAAAATTTAAATACTTTTTTGTAGTTTATTTTTTATTACAAAATTATATGTGTAGTTAGTTGGAGAGTTAATGATAAAGAGATTATGCGTGTTGAGTGCCACTTGTTCAGTTGGGAGACATAAAAAATGATGTCTTTTGTTTTTGTAAAGATAAAAAAAATGATGTCATTGAACACTATACATATATTACCTTTTTTTATTTTGTAATATAGAGAGAGAGAGAGAGGCAAGCTCATGTGCACACTAAGTTTGCACAGTACTAGCGTACACCAATTTTTTTAATGCATTAAAAAAAATATTTTTGAGTTTATTTTTTTATATGATATTTAAACATGTCAACGGACCCATGTAAAAAAAATCAGTTCAAAAAACTTTTTTTACTATTTTTAAAAAATCGTTCAAACTTTCGCAGCTTAAAAGTGCTTAAAAGTAGCAAAAGTTTGACCGATTTTTTAAAAATAGTAAAAAAAGTTTTTTTGAGCTGATTTTTTACATGGGTCCGTTGAAATGTTTAAATATCACACAAAAAAATCAACTCAAAAATATTTTTTTTACTATTTTAAAATGATGATGTGCAAACTTAGTATGCACATGAGCGTGACTCTCTCTCTCTCTCTCTTTATATATATATATATATATATATATATATAGCCCTTTTTTCTATATATAAATTGTACAGTTTTAAAACAAAAAATAATTTTTTATTAAAGTTTTTTCTTTATCCAAAAACTAATTAAAAAAAGTTTTAAAATTTAAAATTTAAATATTCTTATGTAGTTTAATTTTTATTACAAAATTATATGTGTAGTTAGTTGGAGAGTTAATCATAAAGAGAATATGCGTGTTGAGTACTACTTGTTTGAGTGGAAAACATAAAAAATGATGTCTTTTGTTTTTGTAAAGATGAAAAATGATGTCTTTGAACACTATATAAAACATCTTGGATTATTTGTTTTGTTAGAATTGGAGCTCAAAATTCATCAAAGCCAAATAACAAGATGATGACTCAAACCCAAAAGAACCTATAAAGTTACAATTGAACAAAGAATACAAAAGTTCACCTTTTTGCACAAATTCACGTCAAGAATAAGCAAAAATATTATAACTTCCAACTTTCAATCAATCGACGAGATTAATTTTGTGTTATTGACAAGTATTAGATCTTATGCAACAATTCAATTGATAAACATGTTAGTCAATTTACGTTTGTTTATATATCTAACATTATTGTAATATACTCGTTTAAAGCATTTATTTATTTTAATAAGAAATGAGAAATTATGTTCCATAAAACCAAATATATAATTGTTCGTGCTAAAGTGGATCAGGAGTCCATACTGGGAACATAATGACTATTACATATAATAAATAAACAGTAGAAATGGAAAAGGAGAGAATAATATAACACTCAAGAGAGCAAAAATCTTTTATCTCGATAAAGCAAGTGCAGCAATCCAACGAACTTACAAATTAGTCAAGCCTCAACCACCTACAACACCCATCCAGTGGAACCCTTCAGACCTTTTATCGGCATCGTATTTTTACCAAGGCCCAAGAACATAGAAAGACATTCATAATTAATTTTTGGGCTACTCACCCTCCCATTAACCTCCATAAAGTTGAAGATGAAATGTTGGATTCAATGAGATTTGAAGGGTATTATTGAGTTTGCATATTGTTCAAGGGGTTTTTGGTCTTTTGAACTTTAGAATAAGACTCCCCTCTTTTTAGGTAGTAGAGATAATATAGATTTGGCCTACATTTACACACATACACACACACACACACATTATCTTATTTCTGAATAACATACCACGAATAATGTATAATTAACCAAAATGCCATGTATTATTTTAAAAAATATCAGGAGCCCAGTACGGGACTCTCGTGTGGGATTTTTTTTTATGGGTTATAAATATTTCAGGGTATCCCTATAGAAAAATCAGCTCAAAACTGTCAAATATTGGCCCATTTTTTTAAAATACCAAAAAATATCATTTTGAGTTGATTTTTTTTATAGGAGTACCCTGAAATGTTTATAACCCATAAACAATATATATATATATATATATATATATATATATATATATATATATATATATATATATATATATATATATATATATATATATTATTTTTTATTTTTTAAAAAACATCCCGGATGGGAGTCCCGCATTTGGGCTCTCGTGCGGGAGCCGCTCTTTACAGTGACTTATCCAGGATTTTAGGTCAACTAGGGCGCCGAGGCGATTTTTTTTTTGTTATTTCGAATTTTATACAAATTATAGTTTTATAATTCCCAAACAACTACTCTTGATCATTATTAACAATACCTAATTAATTTCTACAAATTATAGTTTTAAACAACAAAATTTTAATTTTTGTAATATGAGAAATTTTGTTTAAAGAAGCAAATCTAAAACAGTAAATCAACAAATGTACAGGTTTGTTCTTTGTTTAAATAAACAAAGAAGTAGAGGGAGGAAGAAATAAGTAAGCAAATCTACAAATCAGACTTTGCAAATCTACAAATCAGACTTTGCATCACACTTCATGAAACAAATAAAAACGAAAAAGATATGAAAACTACTTATCGGATCAGAGCATAACAGAGCGGTGGAATGGCAGAGCAGAGCAGTGTCCGGTACCCAACCACGACTGGATTTAGACTACCCCTATTTTTTTTCAAATCTGAACCGGGGCGGCCGCCCGGGTTCATCCCAACGTGCGTCCGCCCCTAGCTCTCTATACAAGTTTACTTTATCTATGTGTGTTGTCATTTTGAAGAATAAAAGAACTTTCATAAAAAATATTAGATAATATAACGAGTGGAAGATTAATGAATTTTATTGAGGACGAGGTTGTCTTGTTTTATTGTGATAAATATTTTAAATAATGGAAATGTTATGTTCTTTTTGTCATAAGATGTATGCATGGAAAAATTTATCAACATTGAAAATCGGGAAAAAATTGAGCATTATAATTAATTGAAAATTTTGATGGGATGTATGAATCAGAAAAAATCGTGATGAACAAAATTGTAAAAAATTAATGAAAAACAATTTTGTTAGTGGAAATCGTGACAAAATATGAAAACAGCAAAATGGTTACTCCAAAATTTATCACAAATTTAAACGTTCACAGTTTGATTATGAATTAGGAAAATACCAAACTATAACATTGATATAAAAACCACCGCAAAATGATTTTTTTAAAATCCACTTAATAAACTTATTTACAAAAGTGGTTCACTTTCAATTTTAATTTTAACACTATGGATTTTTGTAACATTGATGCCTTGAACAATGACAATGCATAAAAACTTGTTGTCTTGGATAAGGATATTTTAGTAAATGTTGAAATCTTGATGTTCAGGACAACGATTTTCAATTTAATGTTGATATCCTTATAAAATATATACTACATAATTGGGGACCTTAAAATGCCGTTGTGAGTGATAATAATTTTTGATGTAATAACGATATTAATTGTAAAATACTCATAATGTCATTTTGAACATAAGTTTGAAAGTGAAGCATTTTCTATGTAATTATTCTAAGTGCATTATTTTTTTTTTAAATCCTTGGAAAAGGAAATTATTTTTATGAAGTTCCTATGTAAAATATGTAGCATGTTTCTATATTAAATTTATAGATGTCTTTTGTGTCATAACATCAGCTTGCACCAAAGCCTCACACAATAATTAGCACATGTCTAATACTACAAAAACGGAGAAAAGTTGTAAGGAGTTGCTCCTCCAAATTAATAACCACGATCAACCCCATTCTTCGATAATTCGTTGTCCAAACCAAACCACAATAATTTGTATCTTTTTTTGATTCACAATCATCTATGCCTTAAATATTATATTTTATAATTATAAATGGAAAATTACACAAAACACCCTAATGTTTGTATCTATCGACCCACGACAACATAACTTATTGTATTAGGGTTCAGTTCACTATTAATTGATGTGAGTCATGTCAGTTAAACTTAAAGAATCTTTAATGCTAATATGAATTGAAAGAATGTGAATAGCCACATAAAATTCATACACAAGTTAAAAAAGTTCTCCAATGCAAGTCTCTATAATAAATGTGAAAGTTATGTGACAATAATGATAATCCACAATGTGAAGGGTCTCTTTCACATTGTGAAGACTTGCCACATAAGGTCCACATTCATTAAATCCAAAATTCTTTCTCCAATGCAACATGAATGTGAATCTTCTCCTTCATATTTGATACAAGTTTAATTTTAGACATTTACATTGGAGAAGATTTTTTTTAATGAATAATGTGTAAACTAATTATCGACATAATATTCACATTGTCTTGTTCCACCTCCACCTAAACAAAATATAAATATTTGCATTGGAGATGCTCTTATTGAGAACTTAATGTTCACTTAATGGATAATGCTAGCGAGACATATTTGGGGATACGCGACACATGTTGGGTGAAGCGTGTTCCACTCAAGGTGTTTATCAATGATACCAAAATATGTGTGAATGTCTCTAAGATTTACATTATTTAATTTGTGAGTTTGTTATAATTAATTGAGTATGATTGATCAATACATTAAAGACACATAAGTAAAAACTGTTTAATTAAATTATGGGTCATTTACTGTTTGGGGTACATTTGTTCATAATAATTGGATTTTGGGGTACATTAGTTTACATTATAATTGCATGGGTGTTATTTAAATGTTTACCGTCAGCTACCGTCTAACACCTTTATCCCTATTGTGAACTACCCGAAATACCCTTCATTATTAAAAGAGTAAATCACCTTTTTAGTCCCTGTACTTTCAAAAAAGTTTTTAAATGGTCCCTTATCTTATGTTTGACTCAATATAGTCCCAAAACTATGTCACTTATTCCAAAGAAGGGATTCTGTCAATCCAGCCATTATAATGGGCACCCCGACTAATTAAATACCAGGTAGCTACTCCTTTATTCAAATTAATACAAAATGTCAAGTTGGTTCAGTTCATAGCATCACTATCGAAAACATTTATTTAAACAATTGCTAGCCACCTAATATTTAAAAAGTGAGTTATCAAACTTTATTAAATTAAATTAGCATGCAACCAATTAAAACTATTAGCTAAATGATACTACCATCACATCACAGCCACATCAAGATAATAATGGAATAATAAAATGAGTCTGGAGTAACACTCCTCTGAATAATCCCAAATAATGGATAAAACCAAATACAACGTCTGAATAATAAGTGAATTAACTCCAAAACTGCAATGAAACTGAGTATGATAAAACTGTCTCTAAAAGAAAAGGGGCGACATGCCCTAACAAGTGAATAAGACTGAAATAGAATCAATATAGAATGTGGAGGCGTCTATCATCAAAAACATGTAACTTCCACAGCAGCTACAGCACGTCACTGAAGTGGAATTCCTAAGCTTGGCGTCCCTCTGGCTGGGCACCTAAAAGGTTTTTCAAGAAAATAGATTTGAAAATAAACGGGTCAGAGCCCGATGTGGAAACAATTTAAAAATATAGCAAGTGTTTAATTTCATTAAACAATGAATATAAAGTACATGTTAGTTCCGCGCTCTCACATGAGTTTATCACCTCTCAACTAATGTACACGCTTAACGTATATCCATAATCCATCCTAGTTATGCTGCTAACTAACTAGTCTATACTACAACCCGTCCTCACATGATAATATATGGGTTTGTTCAAGATATTCCAATCTAACTTATGTGAATCTACCTTTTCATTTCTCAGATTAATTTATATTAAATCATATAGGAAATTCTCAATTTTAGCTTTACTCAAAGTGTCGCAACTATTCACACACATTAATAAGAATATTCACCCATATTAACAAGGAGTCTATTATCATCACCAATATATAAATTCGAACATAATATTATACTTGGGGCACCCCTAGGCTAAGCTGCGGTGCACACATACTCTACTATCGAATCCCGGTACATCACGTACATAATGACTACGTATTTCGAATCTCTCAGGAACCGTTTTAATAAGCAAAATCACACATATTGGAGGCGAACATAGTTCACATACCCATGGGTCACGCACATACCTACGCTCCCATGGTCAGCTGACTTATCAACTCACAAATAAGTCATTCACAATCCTATGTCCTTAAGGTACCAATCTAAATCCCCCCGTAGGCACACAAAGATTAGATGGCCCTGTTCCGAAAGCCGACCTCCCGTGATAGCAAGTATGGTAGGTATGTCATACACATATAAATCCATTTACTAAGCATTCACACAACTTAGATATTTTATAATATTATTAAAGGTATGTTCTCAATCCTTATACCATCAATCCAATTAGTACATTTTTATACTTCCGGATAGTTATATAATATAGTCCACCGACACATCTCACGTCGTAGTTTCAAGTACTTAAAACCTAACTCATAAAGGTTACTAAGTCTCCTATTAATCCCACACTTTAATCGAATACTCTTAAGGTAAATATTTATGCCACAAACCTTATTTTATCAAACTATATAGGTTAACTCATTTAATCTCAGTTTTCTAATAATTCCTCACTCGTCGATCCTTATTAGATTTAACATAAATCCCAAATTGAATTCTAATAATAATTCGGGTCTTATAATCATGCCTACTGGTATTCCTCAATTCTAAGAATGTTCACAAAGTCCCAACCAATAAGTTTTTCTAGAGTCTAGTTCGTTAAAATTCAACAAGGAAAAATATAACAATTTATGTGGTGGTCGATCGATCGACCTATGAATGTCGATCGATCGATCGCACCAGATGGGCTACAGACTGCTTCGTTTTTCAGTCCCAGATTTGTCCCAAAACTCCATTACAAGGTATGTAACTCTAATCTGCGGTTATAGGATCATTATACAACCTAAATACATTATTTTTAACGTTCCAAAACCATTAAATCATCAACAATTAGCTTTATATGGATCAAATCTTCATAAAAACCCTAGTTTTCTATTTTCTTCAAGAACTATGATATTACTCTTCAAAAATCCATTTTTAATTCATCAAAGGTTATGTTTTGGGTACTGAATTTCGTCCAAAACTAATCTACATGCAATTCCTAACCAAGGTTTAGAGTTCTACATCAAATTTAATGGGTTTTCATCATCTTTCAAGGCAAATATCAATTTCTACACTAATCATGGAAGAAATATTCGCGGAAGCTAATGGAATCAAATCACTTGCCTTAAGTTTGATGTTCAGAATCGTTGATGGTGTCCAGGGGCTGGTTCTCTCCTTCTTTTCGGTCACAATTCTGTTGAAATTGGCGGTGGTGTGTGGTGGCTAGGGTTTGGAAACCTCCTGCAACTTCTCTTCTAACTCACGTAGCCTACTATTCCCTTTTTGGTTGATAATGATCCTAATGGCATTTCCAATAACAATTAAATAAACCCTCAAATTCATGGATCTTATTTCCTTAAATTTTAAAATGACCAAAATACCCTCCCAGGTTGCCGATTTGTCCTAAAAGTGCCCCGAGACCCAAAAAAAACCTCCGGCTAGTGTTTTCTGACTATCTCGACCCCTTCGGACACGTTGGCGCACTCAAAATGACCATACGGCCAATATAATTATAATTTACTTTTTAATCTAATTAAATTAATTCCTGACGCGACTGACACGCGCGTCCCAATTTAATTTCCCAGATTGTCGTATTTATGACTCGCGACAATTTTAATAATTTTCATAATCATATACTACCATTTATCCTCAGTAATACTCAATATTATCATCATAATCAAATAGCAACTCACGTCTCGCTAGTATTTAAATCCGTATTAATTTCCAATTAATTCTCATTTAATTTAATTAATCCCATTAAATAAAATCAGTAAAATTACGGGGTATTACATATAACTTGACAGTAAAATGTCATGTGCCTCTCACATGTAAAATTTGTAAGGGTAAAGCAGTATTTACTCCTTCATTTCAAACGTTTGGTATTCTTGCATCAAATTACATGCAAGAAACCTAAGTCTACTCCTCAACTCAACATTCAAATTAATCTATGACGAAATGGAGTGAACGTTGCATCGTGTTGTTGTTAAAGATTTGGTACTTGACCCTCAAACGCTATATGGTATGTGAAATTCTAATTTTGTAGCTTGGAGTTAATTGTAGATGCATGTTTGCTGACATTCATGATGATCGTAACTTTATAAAAAAAAAACTAATTTTTTCTATATTTTTGTGCCTATGAATTCTATTATCTACATATTGTTGTTGGTTATCAAGGTATTCAGTAATAACCATTTTTTCTCATGTTTAATATGTTGCATGCCTCATAAAATTGCATTTTTTAACCCTTTTTCCATTATGCATTTGTTATTACAGATGAGAGTGACCCTTATTTCACTATTGAGTTGCACCATGGTGGATGTTTTGAAGATAACTAGAGAAATCATATGATGGTGAACTTGAAAACCAATTTGATTTTTGTGACCCAGATAGATTGTCCCTCAAAGACTTATTTGAAATGCTTGGGGAATTGGGATGTAATAATCCTAACCAATTGTGGTACAAGGGTCCAAATTTGGATTAAAGGTTCGGTTTGTACAAAATAGACAGTGACATAGATGTTTTGGAAATATGTAAGTGGGTTCTTATATATAGGAAAGTTGATGTATACATGGAAATGTTGGAGCGAAAGTCCAAGGGTCTATTGAGAATGTGTATATATCGAACTACAAAAAAATTACACATACATGAAATCCTACATGGCGAAATTAGGATTTACCTTTCTAGATCTATTAGATTTGATCTTATATTTACACGAATAGAATCAGTGATGGCTCGATTCATCTCACGATCTTCTACTGTATTCCCGATATGGACAACCACGAGTAGAGGGTGGGTGTAGATGCAAACGATGACATTTGGCCTTTTGCTTATACTGTGGTGGAGAAAGAGTATAAAAGTTACTGGATGTGTTTTTTGGAATTGTTGTGTGATGATATTGGGATGGAAAATGAAGCCAAATTTACTTTTATGTGTGATGAGCAGAAGGTAATTACTGAAATTCATTATGTTAATTACTTTCATCCAAGTATATTTACTGATATTCATTGTGTTAATTACTTTCATCTAAGTATAATTACTGATACCCATTATGTTTGCAGGGGTTGGTATCAGCTTTTCAACTTGCTGACCCTCGATGTGAGTTGAGATTTTGTGTTAGGCACCACCACAATAATTTCAAAAAGGAGTTTAAGGGAAAACAGTTGAAAGATTTGTTTTGAAAATGTGCCAAATCAAGTACACTAGAATACTTCATCAAATGTATGTAATAAGTGAAGAAGGTTTTTGAAAAATGATACATATGGATGGATACAATGCTACCCCCACAGAATTGGAGTAGGTCACACTTTTCTACTCAGTTAAAATGTGATATTCTCATAAACAACCACCGTGAAGTCTTCAACAATTTCATAGCTGATGCAAGGGATAAGACTATTATCTCAATGATGGGAACATTTAGGGAATCGATAATAATAAGAATTCAAGTGAATAGAGATAATATGGTCAAACACCTGGGTGTAATTTGTCTAATAATTAAGAAAAATCTTAGTTGCTTACTGCAAGAGACTGTGGGGGTCATTTGTGAATGGAATGGAGGATCTCAGTTCCAAGTTAAAGGTCCTTTTGTTCAATTTCTTGTTGATTTGAGGGAGAGGAGTTACACTTGTAGGGTCCAGGAGTTGAGTGAGCTGCCTTGTGTTCATAGTTTGGGGGCAATTTTATACAAAGGGGATATACCAGAAAGCTATGTGGATGAGTGCTACACCAAAGAAAAATATCTCCAAGCTTATTCAAACATTCTCATGCCCTTAAATGGCAAAGACTTTTGGACTATCTCAGTAAAAAAATCATTAACACCACCTGATGTTGAGGCACATTCAAGTAGACAAAAGAAAAAGAGGAACAGAGAAGCAGGTGAACCTCATACAATTAGAACTAAGCTTGGAAAACACGACATTAAGCTTAAATGCAGTAGGTGTGGTTACTTTGGCCACAATGTAAGGAGTTCTCCAAAAAAGAGTGAAACTAAGGTTGTTCCAAAAAATATTTAGAATAAGGCTGTTCCAAAAAAGAAATCCAAAGTAAGTCTCACATCCTAAATTCAAAATTGATGAAAAAATCATGAGTTTTTGAGATTGTACACTCATTGGAACTCTTGTAAATGGAGGTGAGGAAAGACAAACAAACTCAGAGCCAACAAGTTTGAAGTGAAGTTTTGGATGTTTTTAGCTAGAGTTGTAGTGTATATGGTTTAACTAGTATTCTGGTGTATGCATATGTTGTGACTGTAACCTGTTTAACTGTTTTTTGTATGCATTTGTTGTGGCTACAAGTATTAATGCATTATGCAACTATTTCGGTTTTTTAGGTGAAATATTTCATAGGTGGAACTGTAATTGATGTTGAATAGTTTGAACTCCCATGAATGTAATGAATATGGGTGTTTATAATTTTTTTTTCTTATGAGTTGCTACATTTTCATTTATTGATTGCAAAACAAATTACAATGACACATTTTCATTTATTGATTGCAAAACAATACAATAACACATATTTATTCAATCAAAAGTCTATATTTCATTCATTGAAGCAAACAAATTACAATGACACATTTCATTCCCTATTTCACTTCACACTTACATTTCTCACCCTCATTTTCAGACAACAAAACCCAAATTACAAACATACAGAACACCAAGATAATCCATAACAACTTCTCTCTCTTCCGAATCCTTCCAACTTTGAGAACCTAGTTGAGTATGTCTTCCTATATGAAAAAACCACAACCTCCTTGTTCAGTAGGACTTGGATAAGCTAAAAAGGTTCTACTGGGATTTTGTTGTGTCCATGAGGTACGTCATTCGGCCAAATGGCCGCAATAGCAATAAACCCATCTTTTTCTTCACCCGATTGTGTTTTCAGTGTTCTTGGAGTGCGTGGTGAACTTATGGTGGGAAATGGAGATAATGGCACCAAAATGGAGAAAAATTGTGGGAAAAGCTGTTGTTGGGCTAATAATAGTGTTCAATGAGGGTGAAAATGGAATTAGACGTTTTGCTGTCAAGTTATAACGGTTGGATTGATGGAATCCTTTCTTTGGAATAAGTGGCATAGTTTAGGGACTATATTGAGTCAAACATAAGATAGGGACCATTTAAAAACTTTTTTTGAAGTACAGGGACTAAAAATGTAATTTACTCTTATTAAAAAGACATACGACACACTTTAATAACCTCTACCTCTTTCACTCTTTCTTCTCTAATGTCAGGGACAAAACATTGAATGTGGGAGAGATAAGGCTGTTGGGTTTGTTTTGTGGTTTGGTTAGAAGAGGAAATGGATTGTAGGTTAAATTACTTCGGGTTAAAGTAGGAGTTGGTGACCATGGATGGACAGAAGGTGGGTCTTTTATGCCTGGTTTGGAAATGGTTCCGAGTTTGGATATGGTTAGAAGTGGGTCGGCTATGGGAGCTCGGGTCAAGGGTGTTGGTTTGTAGATTTGGGTAGGGGCAGGTATGAATCGGGTTTTGGTTTAGGTTGAAGGTGGTGGATGGCCGACATTAATGGTGGCCGGAGGTAATCAATGGTTAATAGGTGGCTACTGGAAAATGGAGGTATAAGGAGGTCGAAAGTTTGTTGGTGGTGAGTTTGGGATAGATCTAATGGGGTTTATGGAAATCATTTTTTTGTGAATTTTTTATTGCTAAATCATTTGCATTTTTTTGAGACATGGATTTTTTCTTGGTGGAAATTAATTTTTCGGTTGGAATATTTTTTCTTTTGTTGAAAATCATTTTCTTATGGAAAACATTTTTTTTTCCTGGAAATAATTTTTTTAAATGAAAGCAGTTTTATTTTTATGCTGATTTTTTTTTATAGTTTGAAATCATTTTTTCTCCTTTTTTTGTAAATCATTTTATTAAGTGGGAAACATATTTTTTTTCTAAAATAATTTTTGTAAATTGAAATCAGTTTTATTTTCATATTTTTTGTGTTGTAAATTATTTTTTTCACTAGGAGATATTTTTTTTAACTGAAATTAATTTTGTTAAATTTTTTTTTGGCTAGAAATTATTTTTTCGTGGAAATATATTTTTTTTACTGAAATCAATTTTATTATCATATTTTTTTGATTGGAAATATTTTTTTTTTGAAAATATATTTTTTTGACTGAAATCAGTTTTATTTTCATATTTTTATGGCTAGAATTATTTTTTTTGGAAATATATATTTTTGACTGAAATCAATTTTATTTTCATATTTTTTGTCGAAATTTATTTTTTTCCTTAAATAATTTTTTTAACTGAAATCAGTTTTATTTTTTTATTTTTATGCTGATTTTTTTTTTGTTCATGAAAATCATTTTTTTGAGTGTTTTTTTTTGGTTGAAAATCATTCTATTTGCTGGAAACCATTTTTTATTTATAGAAATAAATTTTTAAACTAAAAAACGGTTTTTTTTTTTGAAATTCTTTTTTTGCAAATCATTTTAAAAGTTATTTTTAAATAGTTATTAAATTATTTTTAAAACAGTTATTTTATTTATTTAATATTGTTCTTTATAAAATAAATTTATTTTTATAATTTTTATTTATAAAAATTGTATTTAACTTATTTTATAAATAAATTTATTTTTTAATGTATTTTAAACAAGGACAAAATAGTTATTTGATTTATAAAAAACGGAAGTCAACAGCCAATTGACAATTTTCATGAGAAATGACACTCGTGCAATTATAAAGCAAATTAATAGACACCAAGTTTCAATTATTATGGACAAATATAGATATAGATGCCCCTAAAATGATTGATGAGACAAAATGCGGAGGAAAACAGATGAGGGCAAGCCTAGCCTAGGGAGCATTAAAAGTGAAATGATTAGTATCGGTAGCAGGAGCCATCGAAATGGAACGGTTTAGACGAGTAAAAGTAAGGAAGGAGGGAAAATAGAGAGATAGTTGGTTGAAGTTTCTGGGAAAGCTGTGTAAAACAGAAGTTTAGATCTGAAGAGTGTGAGCATGAGCATGAACATGAGCATGTCCCGA
Organism: Sambucus nigra; assembly: GCA_949130495.1. NCBI lineage: Eukaryota > Viridiplantae > Streptophyta > Magnoliopsida > Dipsacales > Adoxaceae > Sambucus > Sambucus nigra. Next base: position 172,540,584 of record OX422222.1, on the reverse strand, counting down.
TTACTACTGAAGAACCTCAGTCTCATAAAAAACGACCTGCTCTTGCCAGGTATCTTCAATTGCTCTTTAATATATACACTACAGAGTTGAATTTGTTGGACATTGCAACTCAAAACAAGACACCATCAAACAGGAGGGGCCCAAGGCCAACTTATGCACCACCCTCCCAATAATCATCCTCATTTTTATATTTATATATCTATTATATTCAGAATATAAACCAAAAGTTTTGGTATACCTACCCATGCCCATCTCATCACTTATTATACTGCTAATTTGTGTGTTTAATATCCATGTACAAACAAAACACAATGTTTCAGTAGAACCGACAATTGGGTGGGTTTCAGGTGTGCCCAATTCGGGTTGGGCTGTGTCTCCGTGGATCAATCCCAGCGCACCAGGCTGGGTAACCTGTATATATATCTATCAATATATATATATAAAAGATCGTACTCAGTGCATAAGGCTCCCGCTTAACTGATGGGTATTGGAACCTAAATCCTACTTTAAAAAATAAATAAATATGGTTTTCCTAAAAAAAGAACAATCAAGTGGTTCACTAGTTAACATGGAACTTGCTCTCTACATTTGGGAAAACGATTGGAAACATTTCCACAACGAAAGAAATTTAGTTGGGCAGTTTTGCCCGCGAGTAGTCAACTCATATACCTTATTGCACACTTTTGTTTCAAATCTTCACAACCTGAGTGTTGATGTAAAAAAATGGACTCGGTCCAATTTTCTAATCACAGATAAATTATATGATTGCGTGCAATAAATAAATGAGAGACAGAGTTTTGAAGTGGTTCAACTATGTAAGAGAGCCTGCATCCATTGTTATGGTATTGATTTGTGTGATTACAAAAAGTTAGGTACTATGGTTAATAAGAATATCCTAGGATCTGTTCTATCATGCATTTGATGAAAGGGATACAATGTATTTATAGTGACTCGGAGATCAAGGGTTGGAATGCCTTTATATATTCAAGCATTTACTCTTGCACATAATGAATATGATGGTTGATTGTATGTACCACGTGCGAAAAGACCCTTGGTTGTACTTCCCATGTGGTGGCTTTTCATTTACATTGATGGTCTGCATTCTTCACGTTGATCGGCATGCCTACCGAGCAACTATCTATGGAGTTGGTTCAGTGGCTGCTGACTAGGATTTCTGCCACGTAAGGAGACAAGCAATACTTCATTCTTGATGCTTTTGTTGAAATGATGAAGTATAGTTTCTTCAGAATTGGTCGGCACATGCTGACGTGTGGGACTTCTGAAAATTTTCCATGTTTTGATTTTATAGTGGACTTTTTGTAAATAATTTGAAGATTAACGAACTGCCAAAGGGTATATTGGTAGTTTTGCGCTTTTAGAATTGTGAAGCCATTAGAACATCAATTGTCGAAACAAGTTATCATTTCTTGCACGATTTCCCAGGCAAGCTATAAGAGACGAGATTTTAGCAGATTTTCATACCACAGTTTTCCAAGCTTTCGAACTCTCCTTATTCTCCAAGTTCTCTGTCTTTGAGCTTTCCTTTGCGTTCTATCTTCGCTTCAGTCACCATTTTCTTTGTAAGCTTTCTTCTCCCCTTTCATTTCGCTTTATTTCTTTTTATATCGTAGCCATGGTATTATCTAAATGAGTTTAGGCGGGAAAGGAATATCCCAGATTGGGTAGATTTAGAAATGCCCATCCCACCTGTTGAGGTGTTGTCACTTCCTGAGGGTCATTGGATTCCCTCTTTGTTTATTGCTGAATGTGGTTTCACCTTTCCCCCAATCGCTTTTGTTTAGAATTTTGCCAATACTTTGATGTCGTCCCAGTTAGGGTCCCAACACTTGGAGAGTGGTACACGGAATTCATAGGCTGAATCCAATATATAGCACACACATTGGCATCCCTGAGCTAATGTTCTGTTATAAGTGGAGTATTAGTGACAATACTTATTATTTGAAGACTAGGTTTGCCAATAGGGCCTTGGTTGTCAATTTTGCCAGACTCCAATAAGGACTATTTTGAATATGGAGTTATTGCGAAAAATTGGCAACATGCTCCTTTACAAACAGGAGAGGTGTATAATTGACCCAGGTGCCCTTAAGTGGGTCATGGCATAGGTTGTTGGATTTTATTACTGCATTCCTCTGTTTTTTGTTAACCAACTGTTTGATGATGTGCTGATTTGATATTTTCTTGTCTTGTTTCTTGTTTTGTACAGTTGAGAGCAAGAAGACGTGTCCTAAAGAAGGGGACATTAAAATTTGAGAACTGAAATTCCTTTGGAGCATCCACCAGAGGATTGGCGAGGAACACCCTAGAGCTGCCTCCTATTTGTTGCAGTACAGGAGTTCCGTTACCTCCTTTGTTGCTAGGCCCACCACTTCTACAGCTGCATCCCCAGTCAATCTTGAAGAGGAACCAATTCTTACTTCTTCGGCTGAAGAGTTTATTGGTGCTGAGAAAGACTTTGGGACGTCGTCCTCTTTTGAGTCTTTGGACATTTCAACTATTCCCTCTTCTCCACTTGTTGTTATGGGAAAGAGAAAGATCCTTGATTTGATGACTGGAGCTTTGTATCCAACTGCCAAGAAAGCTGTCGAGAAGGTTGGCAAGACTGGCGACACAACTGAAAATGTGTCTCTAGTGCATTCTTATATCGGTTCAAGTGCAAACCAGTCACGTAAGTAATAACCCGGTAAGACGGGGTCGAATCCTCGGGAAATAGGACGAATGCTCGTGACGACGTAGGGAAGATGATTAACCCTAAACTGACTCTGGAAAAGAAACGAAAATGTGATTAATTCGGAGACTGATTTCTACTAACTAAATGCAAACTAAATTAAACTTACTAACTAAATTAGGTGAGCAAAATTAAAACTACTGGAATGGATTAAATATGGATGATGAAGATAGGTTGGAATACAATCCCCCGAACCCTAGTACGTTTATCGGATACAAAACTAGTTTCTGAATTAGATAATTGATTAAACCTGGTCTTTATTAATCCCAAGCATTACATATATGAGGGTACAAGCCCGCATCATACGTAATCAAGAGCAAGAATAAAGCAGTGCTGCAATAGCTAACACGCGCATCGCTTTCCTAAACACCCCCGTTACCTAGGGCAAACGAGGTTAAAAGACCTACGACAGTTGTGATCACTACACAACACGATTCAATCATTATCTAATTCATAGCACTAATTTTCTATTCGTGCAAACTACATCGGGTTGGGTTCATGCATCCCAACCCTGAGAAATCTAGCCTAGCATGATGCAATTAACTACAATTATGATTTTTACTGTGCAGAAAATTAAAACCACGATGAAATTAAACTTAAAAGAAAAAGATAATCTATGAACTATTGGAAACAAATAAACCATGCACTGATTAATGAATTCAAATAATAAAAAAGAAGAAGAAACAAACTTTACTAGAGAAATCTGAATTGAAAATCACAAATTTGTAACTTTGAGCTCCTAGGGTTGTTCAGTACTTTCTCTCTCTAAATTATGCTAAAAGAACTCTGAAAAGGAACTCCATTTAGTCTAGAACTACGTTGGAATAAAAAGAATACATTTTTTTACTAGAGTTTCAACTATGCACAACTCTAATTTTGGAAGAGGATAATGATGAAATTCAACAGCCGAACCGATCTGGTCAGATCCATCGGTTCGGTTCGATCTTCACAGAAAGTTAAGCCAGCATCCGGATCTGTTCTTTTTGTCCTTCATGGGTTCGGTTTGGTCTTTACGGAAATTTCCCTCGTGATTTTTCTCTCAACTTTGAAGCTTCATAACTCGCGATCCGGGACACGGATTCGGATACCGTTTATTCCTATGCGCTCATAGACTTAAGGTCTTCAACTCTTATTAGGCTTCTCGTCTTCTAGATGCAAATTACTCTTTTGCCCTTTGACTTTTCTTCCTTTCTCTTCCTTCTTTCTTTCGGTTTCTTTCTTTCTAAATACCTGCAAAATCTCTGAGAAATACACGAAACTCGGAATACTCGTTAGAAAGTGTCAGTAGCAATGATATGAGATAAATCAACTCGAGTTACATCGCACGGAATGTTAAAAGACTCTAAATTACGGGGATAAATACGAAGAATTTATGCTTAATCAAAACTCCCCTAACTTACAACTTTTGCGCTTCTCGAGCAACGTAAAAGAATCAAAACAAGGTCAAACTCTTATTAAACGTCTTATTGTGATAGAATACCTCTTTCGCGGGCAAGCGATTGCATTTGGCGTATGCAACAAGCCGTTAAACCCCCAGGCTACCCTAGTAGGACGAGTGGTGTCTCGTGAGGGTTTGCAGTGAATATACCCACAAAATTCATTTTCGACTCAAAAAAAATTCAAAATATTTAAAAACTGTACAATGTAAACCTTTCTAAAAATAGTCACCACAAATTCTTATTCACAAGTTTCAAATAATAGTGTGTGTGCAACGCCGAAAATCAAACCGTAAATTTCGACCAATTGATTATTACGTTACTTTCTGAAAATTCGCTTTGATTTCAAAATCTCACGGGATGCTCTCATAAACGAATCACTCGGATTGTGGCTATTTCTCTCGGTATGCGTGATTTATAAGAGTAAATGCAATGGACACAAGGTCACGCACACAAATTTGAAAGACGGAAATTATTGAGGTGAATAGATCTCTTTATTGGAATACGGTCATTTGGAAAACGGGAAACATCGTCTCTTATTTACACCAGTTAACCTCTCTTATTGTCTTTTCATGTTTTAGCTCTCCACGCGCTAATCAATTTCGAAATTCGGACTCGGATAGGACTTTTTCGGGTTATAAGGTGCGTTGGGTAAAAAGGAAAATGGTTCGGAATATCGGAGTTGGAAAATTTTGCTTATGATGTCCATTAGTGCTTCTTTGGGCTTTTGCTCATTTTATCTGCTTTTTCTATTTTGCACATTTTTTTCATGCTATTTTTGTTTAGCATCTTTCTGTTTTTGCTTGCCCCTTTTTATTGCACCATTTGGACTTAATTTCTGAATTTTTCATTTTCACAATTCCGGGCTATTTGGGTTTTTCCGGGTTACAAACGAAATGGAAAAATTTATTAGGTTTAATTTGGGTAGCAAAAGGAAAAATTTTCACAACTTTTTTATGGCTAATATTTTTGGGTAACAAACGGGGCCTACTTCATTGTCCGATTTCCTAATTAATTTACCATATGCGTCTCGAGAATCATTTAATTTAGAGATTTTTAGCGCATTTTAAGACGACATCTCACTCGTTTCTCGTAACCGATCAAAACAACGGAATTGAGATCTTCAACGACTTATTAAAACGCTGAAACAAACTTTGAGTTAACCATTAACTCAGATTGATTTAAAAACTCGCAAAAATTGATAAGCTCGTAATCTCACCGGGTTGATTAATCTCCACACTTACTCGTAAAGTCGTCAATTTTCTTTCAATTTCCATCTTTGGTCAATTTTCTTTCAATTTCCATCTTTGGCCTCCCTTGGTTCCCCTGACCTGACGACCATGAGGAAACTGCTGCTGCTGAGGACCCTGCTGGTCCTGCCTATCTGACTTGAACCCACCCTGTCTAAGTTTCTTGGTGCAGTTCTCCTGTCGGTAGCTCTGCCCCCTGCTGGCTCGCTACCTGCTGCTGCTGAGGTGGTGCCCCACTGCCACCACTCCCCTCATATTGCCCGGATGGCTAGTCTCTGCTTCTCTCTTGCTCCCTTTAGCATGGAAGCGATAGTCCTGGCAGTGTACCAGTGCGGCATTGACAACATCAGTGTAAGTCATCAATGCAGGATTCCTGATCAAATGTTACCTCATCCTCCAGGCCAAACCTGTAATACCCCGTAATTTTTAATTGTGGGATTAATTAACCTAAATGGAGAATTTATTTACAATTAACCCGAATTTAATTAAATAATCACTAGCGTGATGAGAGTTAGTATTTATTGATGTGAATTATGTTGAATATTACTTAGGTGAGTAAAGTCATATGTAATTATGAATTAATTGTCGCGAGCGAATAATATGACAATTATGGAAATTAAGTCGGGACGCGCGTGTCAGTTGTGTCGAGACGCAAGTTAATAAAATAAAATGTAATTCATTTATAAGTCAACCGTATGGTCATTTCGAGTATGCCAAAGTGTCCAGAAGGGTTGAGATAGTCAGAAAAGCCTACCCAGGGGTTCAGTTTGGGTCCCGGGGTATTTTTATGCCAATCGGCACCCCGGGAGGGTATTTTAGTCATTTTTATTTTTGGGGTAATTAAACCCACGAAATTCCTAAGTCTATATCAGCTGCTAGGGTTAGACTTTGTAGATATATCAAACACAAAATCTTGGGAAACCATAGGAGTAGGAGAGTGAAGGGTTTTCTAAATCTTGAACCACCATTGGAGCACCGTTTGCACCACCATTGCCGCCAACGTATAGATCGGAGAGAGAGGATCAATCCCATACCTTTCATCACCAACGGACCAGATCTGCTACATAAGGCAATTATTACCTTGCGTAAATTTACGGTAGATATATGATCCATGTTAGATTAGGATAACCTTTTTATGAAAATCTAATGTTTTGAAGGAATTTAGATAGTGTAAATCAAAATTCTTGGGTGAATATTTAAATGGAATAGGATCATTTATGCATGTAGAATCAAACCCACGTTATTAAAATCAAATTGATTGAAGAAATCTGGAAATTTCACGTTGAATTGAAGATGAAGTCAAAACTAGGGTTCTTGAGACTAAAGATGGAAATTGGGTGAATTTATGCATGTTGATGTTGTTCAAATGATTTGGATACGTTAGGAATTATTCATACATGTTAGTATAGATTCTGGATTTCATGTATATCAATTTGGTGAAGTGTAAAGACGAATTTGGTGGTTAAAAATCTTGAAACCCGTAACTGTTAAGAAAATCTGGGCAAATAACTGATTGATCGGTCGATTGACTCAAGATTGTCGATCGATCGATCGACTCCCCTGGGAAATGTGCCTTGTTTCCTTTTTAATATTTGATTGAACCCCAACTTTTAGAAATCTTTGGTGTGGATTAATTAATCATAATGAGACTTAGGAAAGGGCAGTAGGATATACTTAAGACCCGAAAAATATCATTTATGCATGGGATTTAATGGAGAAATTACGAATGTTAATGTAACACCCCGCCCGCCCGGGGAGAGCGAACGGAGCGCTACTCATCGATAAAACTAAACTAATCCACAAATAACAAGGTATAGAGCATCTAAATCCCACAATAAAACAAGAAACCACTATTCTCATCTTCAAATTAATACAACAAATCTCTCGAAATAATTACAACAATCTAACTATCTCGAAAATAAAATAAATCTCCAATGCTCTATACATCAAAGTAATACAAGTCTTCTCATCTCTTGTATTAAAAATTCTTCCCAAATAATCATCGCTAAAATCATCCCAATTGGTCCATAGCACCTGCCAACTAAGAAAAAGATGGGGAAGTACACAATACGACAGGAATATGCTCAACAAAGATGTTAGCGATGAACAAAGCGCAACAATACGACTACGAATACTCAAATCAAATAATGCAAATCTCAATAGCATTTTATCAATAAATTTCTCAACAACACATTAACCGGAGTCACCAGGCCTCACCATACCGCACCATACTTTATCAAGTAGCCGGAAAAGGAGTCTTGGCGGGTGCCCAACATTAGTGCCATATTAAAATCTCATGACAGCGTGCTCAAAACAACATGAATAATACCTCATGAATGAAAATAATTCCAACAATTATTTTTCCAGATTTCCAAGAATTTAACAATTCAGAATATGAGTTCAATTACTAAGAATTCAACGAAATAAACACTCGCGAGATTTCAGGAGCATATTGTGTAAAACCCCATACCTTAAACCACCAAAAAGAACCAACATGAATCATCACATAATTTCAGCCTCAAAATCTAAACACACCATCACGTTCCTCTCACAAAATTAATCAAATCTCGTTCTAGCCCATACTCGAGAAAACACCAAATAAGCCTTCTAATCTAAGGTTGAAGTCTTGAATAAGTTTGGGGCTATGGCTTGTAGATGAAAGGGAGTAATTTTGGAGAGGTCTTCTGGTTGAAAAGTTTGAGAAAAAGTGATTTGAAAAGCCAAGCCACGAATTTGTTGATATATAAAGGATTAAGAGTTTGATTAAGAAAAGAGTTCTAATGAGATACAAAGACTAAAATTTTATTCCGGACGATCGGACCGTTGGAATCGCTTGAAATTTTAGTATGTTGTAGCAAAGGGGAGACAGGACGTCGGACAAAAATTCAGCTTGATCGGAAGGTCGGATTTCTAAAAATATTATTTTTACTAGAGAGTTTTATGTTCCGAGGACTCTTAGAGAGTTTTATATTTTGAGGACTCTTCTATATAATAAAAATTCAATTAAAACTCCATTTTAATTCTGATTTCGAAACCGTTTGAAATTCTCGCCTTTAAAAATAATAACCAACATATTTGAGCAATAAAAATAATTTTACCAAAAACTTTATTTTCCTCCATTTTCCAAAAATTAATTAAAATAGCCCAAAAATTACGCAGGTTGTTACAGTTAATCGAATGAGTTACAGTTAAAAATTATGTAAATTTGGGTTTAAATTGGATAAACGATAACTCAAGGTTAATACCAGTAGTGGGGGTATATTTTAGTTACGGAAATAACCCAAGGAAGAGAAGGAATCTTAATAACCTTTTGGGATAAGGTACTTATAGTTATGCGACGTAAGTTACTGCGTTAAATAAAAATATTGCGTAGGATATTCGAGATATAAATATACTACGAATGAGACATGTAAAATACTTAGGTTTTGTGATTACCTATGGATTATTATTTGTAATGCATCATACCGTGCTACTTGCTATCACAAAGGTTTCTGCGCTAGGACAGTCTTATTTTGATGAGCCCATCCGGGGAATACGGACTTGTACCTTAGAACCATAGAACCTTGCTACAACGTATCTTTGATTGATAGTGCAGACGGTCATAGGGGTGAGTGGGTATGTGCGTCTCCCTTGTGACTTGGAATTATGATTCGCCTCCATTAATTGTGATTTGTGCTTTATATGGTTCTCGAGTGATTATGAACCTATAGTCCTTCATGTAGTATGTGATATACTGGGACTTGATAGCAGAGTATGCAGGCGCCATAGCTAAGTCTCGGGGTGCTTTGTAAGTATATACACACACACACACACACATATATATATATATATATATATATTGTGATAGTGATGACTATGTATATACCGGTGATTATTCTACCGTGTTGCCTAGTAGATGAGAAGGGTATGATATATAAAATATGTTAGAATTGTGGGAACTTATATGAGTGAAGAAATACTTGAATCGAGTAATAATTATTGGAAATGCAATAATGTATTATTCGGGTAATACGAGTGGACATAATGACGTAATCATAGTAGTGGGAGACTTAAATCAAACTAGTTAGGTGGGACAGTATAACTAGGATGGGTTAGGAATATACGTTAGGCGTGCACGATAGTCGAGAGGTGAAGATTTCAAGTGAGAGCACGTGACTAACATGTATACAATATCTGGTATTTATGCAATTTAAATACTTGCCGTTTTAAAAATATTTTCAACTCGGGCTCTGACCCATTTTCTGTCAAATCTATTTTGTTTTTGTAAAAACCTTTTAGGTTCCTAGCCACAGGGACGCCAAGCGTAGGAGTTCCATTCAGTTGACGTGCTGTAGCTGCTGTGGAAGTTACAAGACCTAGGTATTAGATGCTTCCACATTTATTCTTGATTCATTCGGAGACATTCATTTCAGTCAGAGCATGTTGCCCGTTCTTTTTTAGAGATAGTAGTTTACAAATAGTCATTTACTTTTCAGTTGTTGGATTTACTTCATTCAGATTATTGTATTTGGGATTTTGACTGGAAGTGTTTACTCCAGACTCAGTTTATTTCATTATGTCGTTTTAATTCCTATGAGTTGTTATTGGATGGTGAATGTTTAGTTAATCTTTTAATTGCTTACTTGTCTTAATAAAATAAATAAAATTTGGCATCTGTTTTTAAATATTAGGTGGTATCCAGCCACCATCCACTTTCATTTTCAATTGAATTTGCTTCGCATACAGTAACAATAAGATCTTCAACATTGTTGGTTTCCGTCGACCTTGTTTTTCCTTAAATGCCTTCTTTTGAAGACGACATTCTCTAGAATAATGGCCCGGTTTGTCACAGAAGAAACATTTTCCCATCTTTTTCTTATTTGCACCTTGGTTCTTGAATTTTGAATCATTCTTTGCTTTAAATTTTGAGTCTTTGGTAATCATGGATTTTTGATCCTCAATCATATTGGCTTTTGAATGACCCTCACCTTGTTCATCCTTCTTTTCTCGAATACGAGTATCATCTACAATACACGAAGGTGACGAAGAAAGGATTCCACAGTATAAGTCTTTTCATCATGATTAATTTTTTCCTTAAAGCCATTCCAAGAGGATGGAAGTTTTGAAACAATCACCCCTACTTGAAATTCATCTTGAAGATTAATTCTAGCAGCTTTAAGGTCACCAACAATCTGTTGGAGTTCATGTGCTTGTGCAATGACAGATTTATCATTACTCATTCTATAATTCATATAGTTTGAAATCGGAAACTTACGGTTGCTCGCTTCCTTGTTTTGATACTTTGTCTCCAAAGCCTTCCATAATTCCTTTGCCGTCAGAATCATTTGATGAGCGCTATAAACAGTTTGAGACAAAAGTATTGAGGATGTGTCCTGGACACATAAATTCGTCTTCTTTCCTCTTCACACGTTGTTGCTTTATTTCTTCGGTATCTTCGGGTGTGGGCTCGGGATTTGCTCAAGGTTGTCATCTAGAATGTATGCTAGTTTTAGTGATATGAGGAAGAACATAACTTTCTCTTGCCAACGGGTGAAATTTCTGCCATCAAAACGGTCGATTCGGATTAAGTCTTAACTCATGACTTGGATAGATTGTTCCACTGTTCCTTCCATTTGAGTGGAGTAATAAGTAGAATTTTTGCCTAAAACTGTTGGAATTTTGTTATGGAAAGAACGAAATATTTAAATTTATTTCTGCAAGGCATGTTCTGGGAACGCTGTCTTTTAGGCAAAATTTCTCCCAATCCGATTGAGACAGAATCGCGAGTACACTATGGGTTTTATAGAATCTGCCTTCAAGATACAATGCAGTGTATGAACAGTTGTTTGATTCAAACTATGTACTGTTTGATCAAACCGAGAACACTCTGAATTTGTAATCTGATAATGCCAAAATGTAGAGGACGAAGAGAGGAGAAATTAACAATTTTCGGCGTCCAAAACAGAGGCCTGGAACTCTTTTTATAGTCATTTCTGTGACTGTTCTTCAACAATCACAGCTCTTCATGTAGCGACTCAACAGCCGTTGGATCGTGCCTGTTTGGAACAACTTCGATCTAACGGTTCAGATTAGGCGTCCCATCGTAAGCGAATGGGCATCTCCTACACGAAACGCTACGAGTTCATCTAACGGTTCAGATCAAGTCGTTTCAAATTTTAAACCCTTTGATAAGATCGTTTAATCACAGCCGTTGATCTGTTTTACTTCGTCAAAACTTTAGGCTCCCACGCTCCAAGCGACGATTGAAGTACCCATAGTTGTTAAAAGCGCGCCTAGGCGCAATCAATGTTTAAAAAGGCGAAAGGCGAGGCGAGGCATTTTAATCGCGGAGAGGCGAGGCGTAAGCCTCACCGAAAAGAAAAGAAAAAAAGAGCAAAATAATATTAAAAAAATACTAACAAAACCATAAAAATATAATAACAAAGAAATATAAAATAAAACTACAAAACAAAACATCCTTGAGGGCTTTATCACATAGTTTGACATTTTTTTGTTCCCCCGAGATAACTTTTTTAAAAAAGAAGTAAGTTGAGAAAATCAATTTTAACATATTGGTTATTTTACAATATGACAATAAATTAATCAATGCAAAATCATATTGGAAAAATCATTTTTTTAGCTTCATTCACATATTAGTTATTTCATAATATGATAGTAAATTAATCAATGCAACTTAACAAGTAAATTTATTAAAAAACATTGATTTTCAAGCTAAGATTAAAAAAACAGCAATTTTATTAAAAAAATAATAAAACATATCAACTTAACCTTATTAAAAAAAACAGCAACCTTTAAAATATATTAGTTTCTTAATATATATTCAGTTTAGTTAAAGATAACATATTAATCTAAGTTGAAAACCAAAAAACATAAAACTTAAAAAAAAAGTCATATTGAAGTTAATTTAGTACATTTATTTCAAACAAAATCAAATTGACAAAATCAGTTTTTTAAGTTTCATTAACATATTGGTTATTTTTTAAAAATTTCTCTTAAGTTACAATAGTAAATAGTACAAGTTAAGTGCAGTTTAAAAAATAAAAATAAAAAGAAACAGGAGTTTTTTTTTTTTTGCGCCTTAGCAAAAAGGCGCGAGGCGAGGCGTGAGGCGCACCGAGGCGTAAGCCTCAAGGCGCATTGAGGCGTATGCCTGAAATTCAACCCTGAGGCTTAAGCCTCGACACATTTTTTGCCCGCCTCGCCTCGAGGCGTAAGCCTCAAACGCCTTTTTAAACATTGGGCGCAATGAGGCGCAAGTATGGCGCCTGGATGGGTAGCAGGCGAGGCGTTTTTAACAAGGCGTGCACCTGGGGGCCTCAGGCGCGAGGCGCTCGCCCAGGCGCGCTTTGCCCTTTTTTACTTAAGTGCCCTTAAAAACATAACCAGCTGTTTTTTTAGTTGCTAAACCCCAAACATAACCCTTTATTTTAGAAAACCCCAAACCGAAAAGTTCTCTTTCTCTCCATTCCGGCTCAAAAAAGAGAAAAACCCTATTCTACAAACTCCGGCTCTTCCTTCTCTCCATTCCGGCGGCTCTTTTCTTCTCTCCAAACTCCGGCTGCTCTCTTCTTCTCTCCAAACTCAGGTATTTTTCTTTTTCTTTTTCTGTTTTTTTTTCTTGTTTCATTCTTTTTCCGGCCATTTTTTCCTTTTCCGGCCATTTTTTCTGCTTTTTCCCTTTCCAAATGTATTCTCTGCCTTGTTTTTCTTTTTCGGCCTTTTTTCTGCCTTTTTTCCTTTCATGCCTCTTTTTTTCTTCCATTTTCTGCCTTTTTTTATTGTTTCTGTAAAACAGAAAAAAATATCAGTTGTAAATTGTAATATAATAAAAAAATTAAATAAAATATGAAGAATACTAATTAGTATACATATTGTAAATACTAATTAGTATTTACAATATGTATTGTTTATTGTTTCATGTTTTGAAGTATACTAATTAGTATACATATTGTACATACATTTTCAATACATGCAAAAAATATGAAGTATACTAATTTACAATATGTATTTAATTTTCTGCCTTTTTTTATTGTTTCTGTAAAACAGAAAAAAATTAAATTGATATTGTAAATTAGTATACTTCAAATGTATTTACAATATGAAGTATACTAATTTACAATATGTATTTAATTTTCTGCCTTTTTTTATTATTTTTGTAAAACAGAAAAAAAAATATCAGTTGTAATTTTCTGCCTTTTTTTTATTTTTTATTTCTGCCTTTTTTTTAATTATTATTTCTGCCTTTTTTTTAATTATTATTTCTGCATACTTCATACTTCATACTTCATACTTCATTTATTTCTACCTCGTCTTCATTTAGGTTTCTAAATGGCAAGCGAACGAGTGAGAGATCCGGCTTGGGAGCACGTTTATTTGGCCAATCCTAACGACAAAAATGCAGTGACTTGTAAATATTGTCAAAAGGTTAGCAAAGGGGGAATATATCGGGCTAAACAACATCTCGTGGGTGGGTATAGGAATGTAATACGTTGCCCGACATGTCCCGCGCATGTAAGAGAAGAAATTAAGGCGTTTATGGAAGGAAAAAAACAGTGAAAAGATCAAATAAATTTGATACCGGAATTGGATGAATTTGTGGGCATCGGGGATGATGAAGATGAGGATGATGTTGTTGAAGTTACAAGTAAGAAGCGATCTTCCGTTGATGGTTCTCAACGGGCAAGTAATAACCCCTCAAAAGTCGTTGGAAGAAAGCCCCCAAAACAAAAAGGTCCAATCGATTTATATTACACTCCCGATCCCGAGGTTGTGGTGCAAAACCGAAAGGGGAAACAAATGAAGTTGGATGATAATAATCCGACCAAAATAGAGTTGAGAAATCGGGCATGCACCCAATTTGCTCGATGGATGTATGATGCGGGGCTTTCTTTCAATTCCGTTAAGTATGAAAGCTTTCATTTATTTATCGAATCGGTTGGACAATACGGACCGGGTATGAAACCACCTAGTTACCATGAGGTGAGGGTTCCGTTACTTAAAAAGGAGGTTGCAAGCACAGAAAAATCAATGAATGATCATAAAGTGGAATGGGAGAAGAATGGGTGCTCTCTTATGGCGGATGGTTGGCAAGACAAGAGAGAGAGGACTTTGATAAACTTTTTAGTCAACTCTCCAAAAGGTAGTATGTTTATAGAGTCCGTTGACGCTTCGGCCTATTCAAAAAATGCTACAAAAATGTTTGAATTGCTTGGGAATTTCGTGGAAAAGGTGGGAGAGTCGAAGGTGGTACAAGTTGTCACGGATAGCGCGTCCGCTAATGTCTTAGCCGGTAAGATATCTTTATATCTTTGTTTTTTAAGTACACATCTTTTATTATTTATGTAAAATATATTTCAATTTCATATTATAAAATTTTATTTATTTTCTCTTGATAGGTTCTTATTTGGAGGCGAAGTATCCACACTTGTATTGGTCACCATGTGCGGCTCATTGTTTGGACTTGATGCTGGAGGATATATTCAAGTTAACAAATATGAAGAGGACTTTTGCAAAAGCTATTTACTTAAATAGCTTTATTTATACCCGACCGGGGGTGGTGAACATGTTAAGGAAATTCACAAATCGTAAGGAGTTGCTTAGGCCCGCGAAAACTAGGTTTGCGACGGCCTTTATCACATTGTCGAGAATTCATGAACAAAAGAACAACTTGCGAAAAATGTTCACTTCTGAAGAATGGAACACTAGCAAGTGGGCAAAGGAGGCACAAGGGAAAAGGGTGGGGGGAATTATAATGATGCCTTCCTTTTGGAATCATATTGTGTTCGGTCTTAAGGCCACGGGTCCTCTTGTTCGTGTTCTTCGATTGGTTGATGGTGAAAGGAAGCCTCCAATGGGATATATCTACGAGGCAATGGATAGGGCAAAAGAAGCCATTGAGAAGTCTTTTGGGGGAAATGAAGCTAGATATAAGGAAATTTTTGAGATTATTGATAGGAGGTGGGATGTCCAACTTCATCGCCCCTTACATGCAGCTGGGTATTTCTTGAACCCGGAGTTCTTCTATACTAATCCGAACATTGAGCAAGATGAAGAGGTGATGTCGGGTTTGTATAAATGCATTGCAAGATTGGTGCCAAGTATTGAAACACAAGATATAATTACTGACGAGTTAGTGAAGTATAAGAGAGCTGATGGTCTCTTTGGTTTAGATATGGCTGTGAGGCAGAGAGCCAAGAAGGCGCCAGGTAATCTTTATGAATTACAAGTGATATTTCTTTTCTCACATATTGCAATTAACGTAACATATTAATTGAACTTTTTATATTTAACAGCTGAGTGGTGGGGTTCATATGGAACTTCAACCCCAAATTTGCAAAAATTTGCAATTAAGATTCTCAGCCTTACATGCAGTGCGTCTGGTTGCGAGAGGAATTGGAGTGTTTTTGAACATGTAAGTCATTAGTATTATTTGATTAACTTCTATTCTATGTTAGAATACTAATTAGTTATATATGATTTTTGGCAGCTTCATAGCAAGAAAAGGAATAGGTTGAGTCAATCTCGTCTGAATGATTTGGTGTTCGTTAAGTATAATCGAGCATTGAAGCGTCGGTTCAAATTGCGCGATACAATTGACCCCATCTCCTTGAATGACATTGATGAAAGCAATGAGTGGTTGTTGGGAAGGATTGATGGAGATTCAGATGAAGATAATGAGCTTGTTTTTGATCTTGATGACGCACTCACGTGGGGAATGGCTAGTCGTGCTGCCGGGGTTGGAGAGCCTTCCTATAATTCTAGATCAGTTGCTTCGGGATCGAGTTCGAGAGTCTCTTCAAGGGTTCCAGTCAGAGAGAGAAGATCAGTTGGTGGTACTTCAAGCTCACGTGTTCCACTTGAACTCATAGATGAAGAAGATGAGACTGATGAGGAAGAAGAAGAAGGGTTTGAAGAGGAGGAGACTAACTTTGATGAAGCTGATTTTGATAATTTGGATGATGACTTTGATGAGATTTAGATGATGATTGGAAGAAGATGTTTGCTTCTTTCATTTTATTTTGTGTCTTAACTCTTTGTTAGTTTGTTATTTATTTTCAAACTTAAACTTGATGGCGGCAATGGTTGTATTTTATATATTTTAAGACTTGCGTTTATTGGTTAAAGTTTAGCTTTACATGATAATATGTTATATTTTGGGATCTTAATTATGCCATTAAGTTTATCATTGATGTCATGATATTATTATAACATCAATATATTGCTTTAATTTTTTTTTATTTTTTTTTAAAAAAAGTGCGCCTAGCTTCAATCAGGCGCGCGCCTCGCCTTGCGCCTAGCGCCTAGGCTCCAGATACACCTTTGCGCCTTGGTGCGCCTTGCGCCTTAAACAACAATGGAGTACCAAGTGCGCGTCAAAGCGCGCAATGCGCCCTAAGTCGCCCAATCGCCCTTTCGCTCGCCGCGTGTCGCGCTTGGTGGTGCTTAAGCACCACCGCAATGCGTAGGATCATAGCGCCTTGTTTGACTTGTCAACTAAGAATCTTAGTTATCCTTTAGCTGATATACCACTACTTTTTGTAGTAATCTTCCAATGTGGGACAATGTGGGACTTTGAGCACTCCCATATCTTTCATACCCATTTGCTCATGTTTCCTCCTTCTAAAAAATAAAACCCAAACTAAATTTAAAATAAAGCACCAATTAATATAATAAAATTAACAACTAAATATTATATAATAATATATAAATGTTGAAATTTATCCAACATTCAGGAGGGGTTAGAATTCAAAAGGTTGCTCTAATACCAAGGGAAGCGACGTAATATTGATGAATCTATTCTGGAGGATTCAGGAGGGTTTAGAACTCAAACAATTGCTCTGATACAAAAGAAGGCGACAAAATATTGATGATATTGAAAGGTTAAGGTTTCAGTGGAGAAGAAGAGATTATTGTTAATAATGGTTGTACGTCTTTGACCACACAGAACGGCTACTTATATAATGTGGAAAAATCTAGCAAGTTACAATGTTATCTTCATAGGGAAGCTGTAATATCCTAGCTAAACACAACTTATCACATGATAAAAATAAGAGCTCTAACCATTATAAAATATCCACCATCAAGTAATTGAAGGAATTCTAAAATGGATCTATGGAGTTTATTTTAAATTAAACGATCTTAGATACACACAGTCCTCACAAACTTATGTGACAGTAATTTAATTGGTTAGAATGTGGGTCCTACCTATAAGTAGTTTCATTATTTAGACCAACCACAATTGTTGTTTTAGATATTTCTTTATTGATAGAGAATACAAGAGTGAACAAGCAGTTCTAATTACAAGAAGAACAACTCAAAACCCACCAAACCCCCTTTACCCTTGCTCCGATTCCCAGTCTGAATGGAGGTTTCTTCTCGCATTAACACTGAGAACTGAGGATCCGAGTCATTCAGTCCCTCAATGGATATTGACTGTTGTATGTTTGCAAAATGTGTTTGATTGAGTGTGTAGAATATTCAGCATTATCTCTGCACCTTAAAGCATCAAAAGTTAGGTGGTCCCTACTAGCATTTCTAAAAAATATGAACACCTGACTTGTAGAGATCTGGTGACATAATCTAACCTCATGTCATGCTCTCCCGAAGTTCTTCAATCAGAATATCACTCTCTGACTCTGAGAGCTCCCACCCTACTCTTTAAAATTGGCAGTTTGATTTAACTCCTCGAGATTAGTCTTATTTAATCATAACCCCACAAAAGTTGAAATATATGACAACCTCCAGATTTGGCCTCTAATTGATATATGACTTTGTCCCCTTAATTTAAGGAGTAAAATCCCTTGGTCTTCTTCACCCCAACCTTATTTCTTCCTCCAAACTAATCTTTAACCCTAACCGTAATTTTGATTATCTACTCAATCAGAGAAAATTGAAATCAAATGAAAACAAAAACCAAACAAATTTAAATGAACCGAATCAAATTCTATAAATCCAACCTCACACAAACCTCACCGATCTCCCCCACAAACACAAATTCTCTGTCTGTCTCTCTCTGTCTTTCTCTGTCTCTCCAACAAACATGAGCATTTACATATGTATATATACATTTGTTTTGCGATTTCAATCAATTTTAAACGGGTCCGATTTATGATAAACGACTTGGAGGATATTTTTGGTGAGATCAAAGTTGATGGTAAGCAAGAGACGACGTACAAATACATTGTTCGTTGCTTCTGAGTTGGAATCTGTTCATGCCACAAGTTCTGAGTCCATGAGTTCTAGTTCTTTTCTATTCCCCTCCCCCCCTCTCTCTCTAAAACCTCTTTTGTTCTCTTTAGTTTCAGTTCGAATTCAAATCAAAGCAAGATGGAGATACATTTATTTTCAGTTATATTATCTACACTGGGTACGATCTTTTTTATGTAAACAAAAATATGTATATGCCGCCTTCTTCTTCATCGGAATCAATGCAGTGCTAGAATTGGTTTGGCATGCCGGGATACCTTCCTCATTGAATTGGTTGGGGGGCCTTGAAGTTTGTGCTTGTAGTTCCATGGAAAAAATAAAAAAATTTCCCACAAATTACTTGAATCAAATTATGTGAACTTGAGCGACATGAGTATTTTCAAATCAATGCATGGCTGGGATCAGTTTTTCATATGATCTGGTTTACTTAGTGTATAAATTTGTGTTGGATAATATGTATGCAAATACAGAAATGGAACTCTTTATATATCACAGTAATGTAAACTTCAATACAATAATGTAACTTCAGAATAGATTCTGGAAAACTTCAAGGCGTGATGTCACTTTCCTAAATACAGTATTTGCCCCACATGAATAACTTCGGTATACAAATGGGAATCCGTAAATCCGTACTCAAGATACAATGAAGCAACTTGCACTGTGTAATACCCCGTATTTTTTGACTATATTTATTTTGGGATTAATTAATTAAATTGCGTATTAATTGGAAATTAATCCGGGTTATAAATACTAATGAGATGCGAAATGGTATTTGATTATGTGCATATATGATTATATATGTATCTAGTACTATAAAATTTGTCGTGAGATTTATATACGGCATTTTAGAAATTTTGTTGAGACGCGTGGGACCGCAGCGTCACGGTATATTATTTTGTTAATAAAAGTGAATTTAAAATCTATAATCCGTATGGTCATTTTGAGTGCGTCAACGCGTCCGGAAGGGTCGAGATAGTCAGAAAACACTAGCCGGGGGTATAGTTTGGGTCCCGGGGTATTTTTAGGCCATACCGGTAACTTAAAGGGTATTTTAGTAATTTGGTATTTTTGGGTAATTAAAAGTGACGAAAATTGAGAGTTGTAATCTGATAAGGGATTGACCCCAACCAACCTTTATTAACCCCATAAGCTACGTAGGTTATCATTTAGTCTTCCAACTCTCCCAAAGCAAACCCTAGCCACCATAGCCTTTTGGAGAAGAAAGCTTGGAGAAGGAGAGAGGGAGAGGAATTCTGCAGAGATTCTTCACCAAATCAACACCAAATCCGAAATCAAACCAAGGCAAGTGATTTATTCCATTTAAATTTCGGAGAATGCTTCTTCCATGTTAGATTATTCAAAAATTTTGTATGTTCTTGGAAGATAATGAAAAACCCATAAGATTGGAGTTATTAATTTAAATTTTGGGATATAGGTTGCATGTAGAATGTTACTGGAAGATTATATTAAGAGAATTATCGACTTTTGTTATACCAAAAACGGATTTAAGATGAGGTTCATGACTGTTCTTGAGAAAAATCAGAAAAACTAGGTTTTG
Source organism: Sambucus nigra (assembly GCA_949130495.1). Lineage (NCBI taxonomy): Eukaryota > Viridiplantae > Streptophyta > Magnoliopsida > Dipsacales > Adoxaceae > Sambucus > Sambucus nigra. The sequence continues at coordinate 172,520,388 of OX422222.1, read as the reverse complement.
ATGAAGATTGATCCATATGTAGCCTATAGTTGTTGAAATATTGATTTATGGACGTTAGTAATATTGTAGGATTGTTACATAACATTTCTATAACGTTATATCTGAGAATCATACGTTAGAAATAAATTTTGGGACGTTTTCAAATCTGCAGAACGAAGCAGTCCGTAGCCATACCTGTTCGATCGATCGATCGACATTCATCAGTCGATCGATCGACTAAATCGATTGATCGATATTCATAGGTCGATCGATCGACCTTCCCAGAATGAGTGAAATTTTCCTTAATTTGATTTTAAATGGCGGAAACCCTCGGAGAATATGTTTGGAGAACTTATGAATACCCTCACCCTTAAGGAAGACCAGTAAGTGTAATTATTATAGTGAACTTTAATTAGAAGGCAATTCGGGGAATTATTCTAGGTTATTGAAATTCGTTAGAGAGGTAACGTTTGGGTTAATAGTACAAATTGTGTAATTTGATGAAATAAGGTTTAGAGCAGAAGTAAAGACCTTAGGAATAAAGATGTTATATGTGGGAATTATGGGAACTTAAAAGTCTATTCAAGATAGGTTTTAAGGATAAGGGACTACGGCGTGAGACGTGTCGGCAATTTAACTTTATATTAACGGGAGACTTGAAAAATATATAAATTTGGAAATGGTATAATGATGTAGAGTATTACAATTATACTACGGTGATTACTAAGATGCGTGTATACTTAGTATTGATATAGTATTTGTGTGTATGACATACCTACCATACTTGCTATCACGGGAGGTTTGCGTTCGCTTAGGACCCTCTAATCCTTGTGTGCCTACGGGGGGGATTTAGACTGGTACCTTGATAAACATAGATCATAGAAGGACTTATTGTGATATTAATAAGTCTGCATGACCATGGGAGCGTAGGTATGTGCGTGACCCATGTGATGGTGACGTGTGTCGACTCACCATTAGGGAGTGGGTCACTTATTTTCTTTATATGCCGGGGAGTGGGGGTAGAGGTTGGTGGTTTGGTATTACCTGCGGACATGTTAGTGTTAGACATGCATGTTCACGATGTGATCATCGGTATGGATTGGCTCGTAGCATATAGGGCCATGATTGATTGCTTCAGCGGGAGCATTGTTTTTGCCATTCCGGGGCAGGAGATGTTTGTAGTGGCGATGCCTCGCCCAGAGGGAGGATCGACCGCTCATCTGTATTACATAGAGGAGGATACCTCTAAGGAGGTTGTGATTCTTTTAGATTCTATCCCGGTTGTCAGGGAGTATTCAGATGTGTTTCAGGAGATACCAGGCTTACCACCCAGTCGAAAGATAGACTTCGTTATTGATTTGCTACCGGGTACGAGACCTATAGCACGTGCACCGTACCGTATGGCTCCAGCTGAGATGCGAGAATTACGGGATCAGATAGAGCAGCTGTTAGGGCAGGGCTTTATTCGTAGGAGTACCTCACCTTGGGGCGCTCCAGTCTTGTTTGTTAAGAAGAGGGACGGTTCACTGAGGTTGTGTGTGGACTACCGAGAGTTGAATAAGGTCACGATACGGAATAAGTATCCGTTGCCTCGAATCGATGACTTATTCGACCAGTTGAGAGGAGCTTCTTTCTTCTCGAAGATTGACTTGAGGTCGGGATACCATCAGTTGCGTATCAGGGAGGAGGATGTCTCGAAGACTGCGTTCTTGTCGAGATATGGTTCTTATGAGTTTCGGGTTATGCCTTTCGGCTTGACCAACGCCCCAGCAGTGTTTATGGACTTGATGAACAGGGTGTTCAGAGATTTCCTCGATCAGTTTGTCATTGTCTTCATTGATGACATTCTGGTCTACTCTCAGACAGAGAAGGAGCACGCCGAGCATTTGAGGGAGGTTTTGCAGACACTTCGTCAGAACGAGCTGTATGCAAAATATGAGAAGTACGGGTTTTGGCTGAAGAAGGTCCAGTTCTTGGGTCACATTATTTCCGACCAGGGAATATCTGTCGATCCGGGGAAGGTGTCAGCGGTGAGGGAGTGGGGACAGCCCACGACACCAACGGAGATTCGTAGTTTCTTGGGCTTAGCAGGATACCACAAGAGGTTTATTCGGGGTTTCTCGGAGATAGCAGGTCCTTTGACACATCTTACTCGTAAGGGTGTGCCATATATCTGGAGTGATGCCTGTCAGTTGGCATTCGATGAATTGAAGGACAAATTGACCTCAACACCTGTGTTAGCATTGCCGAGACCGGGAGTTGAGTATTTGGTTTACACCGATGCGTCCTTGCAAGGGCTTGGAGGTGTTTTGCAGCAGGAGAGACAGGCCATAGCTTATGCTTCCCGTAAGCTTAAGCCTCATGAGAAGAATTACCCCACGCATGATTTGGAGTTGGCAGCAGTAGTATTTGCCTTACGGATTTGGAGGCACTATCTTTTGGGGGAGAAGTTTCAGCTGTTCACGGACCACAAGTCCCTACAGTATCTGTTCACGCAGAAAGAGTTGAACATGCGGCAGCGTAGGTGGCTTGAATTTGTGAAGGACTACCAGTTCGACATCCAGTACCACCCGGGTAAGGCTAACGTGGTAGCAGACGCGTTGAGCCGCAGACCAGCAGATGAGGTGGCAGAGGTGTGGAAGGCTAAGTGGAAGGAATTGGGACACCAGGATGCAGTGGCCCGATCTTTCATGTCGGTGATGACGGTTACACCGCAGATTGTAACGAAGGTAGTACGGGCACAGGCCGATGACTCGTTATGTCAAGAGCATATAGTTCGATTACTAGCAGAGGAAGCCGAGTCCTATACCGTTAGCTCAGACGGGGGATTGCGCTTCAATGGGAGGTTGGTAGTTCCGGAAGGGGAAGAATTGCGGCACGATGTGATGGCAGAGTCGCACGGCTCACGGTTCGCGATACATCCCGGAGGGGACAAAATGTACCAAGACATGAGACGGCAATATTGGTGGAGCGGTATGAAGAAAGATATCGCTGAGTTTGTCTCAAAATGCGCCACTTGTCAGCTTGTAAAAGTGGACCATCAGAGACCAGCAGGATTGCTACAGCCGTTGGAGGTTCCGGTGTGGATGTGGGAGAGCATATCCATGGATTTTGTTACGGGGTTGCCTACGTCGCAGAGGGGTCACGACTCCGTTTGGGTGATTGTGGACAGGTTGTCCAAGGTCGCTCACTTCTTACCCGTAAGGACTGACTACACTACGGGACAGTATGTCCAGCTTTTCATTTCAGAGATTGTGAGACTTCACGGTGTGCCCCTGAATATCGTGTCTGACAGAGACAAGATATTTGTTTCAAGGTTTTGGGAGAGTTTCCAGGAGGCCATGGGCACGGAATTGCGGTTGAGTACGGCTTATCACCCGCAGACCGATGGGCAGACAGAGCGCACCAATCAGATGTTGGAGGACATGCTACGCATGTGCATTATTGACTTCGGGGGTGGATGGGAGCAGTACCTTCCACTGGTGGAGTTTGCTTACAACAACTCCTATCAGTTCACGATTGGCATGGCTCCGTTTGAGGCGTTGTACGGCAGGCCTTGTCGTTCCCCAGCATGTTGGTTGGAGGTGGGGGACAACAAACTACTTGGGCCGGAAGTGATTCAGGATACTTCGGCAAGGATTGAGTTGATTCGGAGTCGCATTCGGGTAGCTCAAGACAGACAGAAGAGTTATGCTGATGCGAAGAGATTTTTCAGGGAGTTCCAAGTAGGGGACCAGGTTTTGCTCAGGGTATCTCCGATGAAGGGGATTATGCGATTCGGGAAGAAGGGGAAGTTGGCACCGAGGTATGTGGGGCCGTTCCCTATTATAGAGCGGATCGGACCAGTCGCGTATAGACTTGGGTTGCCGGAACATTTGCATCGGATTCACGACGTGTTCCATATTTCCTCGCTGAGGAAATACCTTAGGGACAATTTGGCTCATTCTCACATTGCTGTGGAAGACATCGATCTCCAGCCGGATAGCTCCTACGAGGAGGGGCCAATTGCTATTTTGGACCGAAGCGAGAGGAAACTGCGATCAAAGATAGTCCCGTTAGTGCGTGTTCAGTGGCGACATCACAATGTCGAAGAGTCCACATGGGAGCGCGAGGATGAGATGCGCGAGCGTTATCTAGAGCTGTTTTTAGCAGGTACCTTCTAGTTTCGAATTTCGGGACGAAATTCAGTTATTAGGGGGGAAGTATGTAATACCCCGTATTTTTTGACTATATTTATTTTGGGATTAATTAATTAAATTGCGTATTAATTGGAAATTAATCCGGGTTATAAATACTAATGAGATGCGAAATGGTATTTGATTATGTGCATATATGATTATATATGTATCTAGTACTATAAAATTTGTCGTGAGATTTATATACGGCATTTTAGAAATTTTGTTGAGACGCGTGGGACCGCAGCGTCACGGTATATTATTTTGTTAATAAAAGTGAATTTAAAATCTATAATCCGTATGATCATTTTGAGTGCGTCAACGCGTCCGGAAGGGTCGAGATAGTCAGAAAACACTAGCCGGGGGTATAGTTTGGGTCCCGGGGTATTTTTAGGCCCCTTAAAGGGTATTTTAGTAATTTGGTATTTTTGGGTAATTAAAAGTGACGAAAATTGAGAGTTGTAATCTGATAAGGGATTGACCCCAACCAACCTTTATTAACCCCATAAGCTACGTAGGTTATCATTTAGTCTTCCAACTCTCCCAAAGCAAACCCTAGCCACCATAGCCTTTTGGAGAAGAAAGCTTGGAGAAGGAGAGAGGGAGAGGAATTCTGCAGAGATTCTTCACCAAATCAACACCAAATCCGAAATCAAACCAAGGCAAGTGATTTATTCCATTTAAATTTCGGAGAATGCTTCTTCCATGTTAGATTATTCAAAAATTTTGTATGTTCTTGGAAGATAATGAAAAACCCATAAGATTGGAGTTATTAATTTAAATTTTGGGATATAGGTTGCATGTAGAATGTTACTGGAAGATTATATTAAGAGAATTATCGACTTTTGTTATACCAAAAACGGATTTAAGATGAGGTTCATGACTGTTCTTGAGAAAAATCAGAAAAACTAGGTTTTGATGAAGATTGATCCATATGTAGCCTATAGTTGTTGAAATATTGATTTATGGACGTTAGTAATATTGTAGGATTGTTACATAACATTTCTATAACGTTATATCTGAGAATCATACGTTAGAAATAAATTTTGGGACGTTTTCAAATCTGCAGAACGAAGCAGTCCGTAGCCATACCTGTTCGATCGATCGATCGACATTCATCAGTCGATCGATCGACTAAATCGATCGATCGATATTCATAGGTCGATCGATCGACCTTCCCAGAATGAGTGAAATTTTCCTTAATTTGATTTTAAATGGCGGAAACCCTCGGAGAATATGTTTGGAGAACTTATGAATACCCTCACCCTTAAGGAAGACCAGTAAGTGTAATTATTATAGTGAACTTTAATTAGAAGGCAATTCGGGGAATTATTCTAGGTTATTGAAATTCGTTAGAGAGGTAACGTTTGGGTTAATAGTACAAATTGTGTAATTTGATGAAATAAGGTTTAGAGCAGAAGTAAAGACCTTAGGAATAAAGATGTTATATGTGGGAATTATGGGAACTTAAAAGTCTATTCAAGATAGGTTTTAAGGATAAGGGACTACGGCGTGAGACGTGTCGGCAATTTAACTTTATATTAACGGGAGACTTGAAAAATATATAAATTTGGAAATGGTATAATGATGTAGAGTATTACAATTATACTACGGTGATTACTAAGATGCGTGTATACTTAGTATTGATATAGTATTTGTGTGTATGACATACCTACCATACTTGCTATCACGGGAGGTTTGCGTTCGCTTAGGACCCTCTAATCCTTGTGTGCCTACGGGGGGGATTTAGACTGGTACCTTGATGAACATAGATCATAGAAGGACTTATTGTGATATTAATAAGTCTGCATGACCATGGGAGCGTAGGTATGTGCGTGACCCATGTGATGGTGACTGTGTTCGCCTCCATTATTTGTGATGTTGTTATCGGTAAACTATTCCTGAGAGATTCGGAATATGTAATCCTTATGTACGTGATGTACCGGGATGGATAGCAGAGTATGTGTGCACTACAGCTTAGATTGCGGGGTGCTTGTATTGTATATTTATGATGTGAATAATATACATTAAATTAATGGAAATCCTCATGTTAATGTTGTAAAAATATTACGGTATTGTTTCGAGATATATAATGAGTTAGCTGATAGTTATATCAATGGCATAGTTAGTAACTGAGTTTACATTAAACCCCTATGTAATTACGAGCGTTATAATAGAACCAAGTAATAATGGCAGGTCCTATGATAAGTCTAGCTAGATTCGATGTCACTTAGCTAGTGGTTTGTGTCGTTATAGATGGGTACTTACGTTAGGAGTGCACAGTTAGTCGAGAGGTGAGAATTTAATGTGAGTGCACGTCCTAACATGTACTTTGCATTTAATGTTTTAAATGTTTTTAAATCACTTGCAGGTTTTTAAAATGATTTTTCCACTTTCGGGCTCTGACCCATTTGCTTTCAAATATATTTTCTTGTAAAACCATTTTAGGTGCCCAGCCACAAGGACACCAAGCATAGGATTCTCATTCAGGTGACGAGCTGTAGCTGTTTGTGGAAGCTACAGGGACTTGCTTTTAGACGCCTCTCTCATTTGGATTCCAGTCTCAACATCTATCAGTTGTAGGGCATGTTGCCCAATTCTATTAGACATTTTTACATTTCAGTTTTCAGACTCTAGCATGTATTGCTCAGTATTCAGTTTTAGTTATTTATTTCAGTTTACTTATCAGTTGTGGGATTTGTATTGAGGAGTTTTTCCTCCAGACTTTATTTACTTTATTGTGATGGTTATTCGTTTTACTTCGGTATGGTGAATGGTGTTATTTAGTTATTCATTACTCTTGTTGCATATTAATCAGATTTAATAAAATTTGGCACGTACTTTTTAAATACTAGGTGGTTAGTAATAATAAAAACGTTTTCGACAGTGATGCTATTAACTGAGCCAACTTGGCATTTTGAATTAATTTTATAAAGGAGTAGCTACCCGGTGTTTAATTAGTCGGGGTGTCACACACTGTCTACAACTTGTATATTTGAAGACAACCTTTGGATGCAACAGCGAAGAGCAGTCAATCAAGTTCTTATTTTGTTTGTGTACACAAAACAGAATAAGATAATTTATATCTCCCGAAAATTGAAGAGAGTAATTGCAAGGGTTGGAAAATTCATAACTGGGTTAATCTTAATTATGTGCAATTTCGGAATAGGGTGCCTTTATTTATAGGAAATGAAAGGCTGTATCTCAGGGTCATGACTGTTGAGTTTTAACAGTCTTTACTGAATTCTGAAATGGTATGACTGTTAATTACCAACAGTCTTAAACCATTTCTGAACCGGTACAGTAATACTAAAACGGTTTTATACGGACCCACCAAAAAGTGACCGCGCCCGAGCTACCGCGATCTGACCCGAACGAATCCCGGCAACCCGCTACCACTGCGGACACGCGGCATGCGAAGTGCAAAGTGCGCCACTAGCGCCTCTACAGCCCACTGCCCGCGTGCGGGCGCGCTTGTGCGTACTGTGCTTCACACCGTATTGGAGGTCTCTTGAATAGCCTCTTAAATGCTAGATGAAGTAACTCTTCATCTTCCATTTCTACTTATTAAGTGCACACTTTCGTAATATTTTTTCAATGTGGGACTCAAAGGTTGCCCATTCCTTTTATAGCTTAGTGGGTATCACTTACCTTTACTCATTTTCCAATGTGGGACACTCTCCCATTTATATTGGGTTAGCTTCCCACTTTTTTCCACACTTCCAATGTGGGACAAGCTTTTAAGCTTTTACTCCCAAAGCTCTTACTCACTTATTTTAAAAATTCTCCAACATTCCTCCACCATTTTCAAAATAAGTTTTGTAAATCTTTGATTGTCTGTAACACTGTGTATAAGCACTGGTGTCTCACGACGTGAACCAATACCCTGTGAAGATTCGTCAAGGCTAACCACGAAAGTATAGTAGACTTGTCTTTGAACTATCAATCCGTATTGATCAGCCAGATTTGTCTACACACACAAATCTTTTAGTCACTGATTATCCATATAAGCCGACACATGTATTAGGCCTTGTGTCTGTACCTTGATTTCGGGAGTGCTTTAGAGTCAAACCTAGTTCTCATAGGAAGCGGCACCACTTCCACGCTTATATAAGTAGATTATCATAGGTGTCTATGTAACTAAAACACCATAAATCCATTAAGGTTAAACTCATCCTCTTTCATTATTCATTACATGTTCTAAGCACTTATCCTTGGGATGTTTGATTTTGTAGTGCTTACAATCACGTCGTATGATGTACTTTAATCATTGAACTTGAGACTTGAATATGTCAAGTATCAAGTTGAGTTTCCATCAAGATTGATTATTGTTAATGGGCTTTAGTCCCATCCCCAATGATGTCTTAGACACCAGTCCTCTTGCAAGACCTTTTGTAAAAGGATCAGCTAAATTTTGACTTGATTTTACATAATCCACTGTGATTATACTATCTGTAATCATTTGTCTGACATAACTATGTCTCAGGCCAATATGTCTAGATTTTCCATTGTACACTTTACTATAAGCTCTAGAAAGTGTAGATTCACTATCACAATGTATAGATATTAGAGGCATTGGCTTGGCCAAACTGGAATTTCAATTAACAAATTCCTTAACCATTCTGCCTCTTTACTAGTTGCAGCTAATGCTACAAACTCAGCTGCCATTGTAGAATCAGCTATACAAGTCTGTTTCTTTGATCCCCAAGAAACAGCTCCTCCACTAAGAGTGAAAATCAATCCACTTGTTGAGGAATGATCCTCCCGCTCAGTTATCCAACTGGCATCAGAAAAACCTTCTAATACTGAAGAATATCCACTATAGTATATACCATAGTCCATAGTTCCTTTTAAATATTTTAATATTCTATTGACAGCATGCTAATGCAATAAATTTGGATTATCAGTATATCTACTTAATTTACCAACAGCATATGCAATATCAGGTCGAGTACATGTCATGGCATGCATTAAACTACCAATTACTCGTGCATATTCCAATTGTGAAATAGCTCTACCACTATTAGGGATCATCTTTAGCTGTGGCTCAAAAGTTGTACTAATAGGTGTGCAATCAAACTAATTAAATTTCTTTAAAATTTTCTCAACATAATGAGATTGAGTGAGAATTATATTTTCATCTTTCCTTATTATTCTCATTCCTAATATGACATCAGCTACACCCATATCTTTCATATCAAATTTAGAAGACAGAAAACTCTTTGTATTATTAATGCTTTCTAAATCAGTACCAAGAATTAACATGTCATCTACATATAAACAATTGATCACACCTTTACCATTAGCAAATTTACTATAAACACACTTATCAGATTCTTGAATTTTAAAACCATAAGAAATAATGACTTTATCAAATTTTTCATGCCATTGTTTAGGTGCTTGTTTTAGGCCATATAAGGACTTAATTAATTTACATACTTTATGTTGTTGCCCAGGCATAACAAACCGTTCAGGTTGTTCCATGTAAATTTCTTCTTCTAAGTCACCATTTAAAAAGGCAGTTTTCACATCCATTTGATGAATCTCAAAATTATATATAGATGCTAATGCAATTAAAATTCTAATAGTAGATGTTCTAGCAACTGGTGCATAGGTATCAAAATAATCAATTCCTTCTTTTTGTGTAAAACCTTTAGCAACCAATCTAGCCTTGAATTTATCAATTGTTCCATCTATTTTCATTTTCTTTTTAAAAATCCATCTACACTTAATGGGTTTAGATCCTGGAGGTAAGTCTACTAACTTTCAAGTTTTATTTCCCATTATTGATCCATTTCATCATTTATGTCTTCTTTCCAAAATGCTGAATCTATCGAATCAATTGCCTCACTATAAGTTTGTGGGTCTGTTTCAACATTAAGAGTCAAAGCAAATTGATTACAAGGTGTGTCTCTAGTTCCTTCAACAAGATAGACTACAAAGTCAGGACCAAAGCTCTTTTCTTTTCTAGATTTTTTACTTTTTATAATCTCTTCTTGTTCTATTGGTGGAGTTTCAGGTAATTGTGAAGGAGTGTTTACTTCTTTTTCATTATTTATTCTAGGAATAGAAGAAAACCTTTGTTCATAAAAAATTGCATCTCTCGATTCAATTATTGTATTTACCTCAACAGAATCATTAGGTTCACTAACCAAAAAATCTATAGGCTTTACTATGTTGTGCATAACCTATGAAAATACACTCAACGCCTTTGCGTCCTAATTTCTTTCTCTTAGTTTCAGGTAGTCTTACAATAGCTTTACAACCCCAAACTTTAAGATAACCTAAATTAAGTATTCTATTCTTCCATAATTCGTAAGGAGTTTTCTTATTATCTTTAACAGGTATCCTATTCAGAATATGACAAGCAGTTAAAGTGCTTCTCCCCAAAACCCTTTACTTAAACCAGAATAAGAAAGCATAGCGTTAACCATTTCAGTTAGTGTCCTATTTTTTCTTTCTGCTACTCCATTTTGTTGTGGTGTATAAGGTGCAGTAACTTCATGTATAATACCCATATCTTCACAAAATTGAGGAAAGTGATATTCACCACCTCTATCAGATCTAAGACATTTTATTTTAGTTTCACATTGATTTTCAACTTCATTTTTATATGTCTTAAATCTATTAAGCACATCATCTTTAGAGTTTAAAAGATATACGTAACAATATTTTGAAAAGTCATCGATAAATGTAGCAAAATATTTACTACCACCTCTAGTAGGTGTTCCATTTTTATGTCTTATATTGTTGATTGTCTTTCATTATGGCATAGTCATAAACGACTATGCCATAATGAAAGACAATCAACAATATAAGCAGAAGAATCTTTTTCATTGATATTGAGCTTACACATGCCCTCATACAAATAACCTTTGCCTATAAGGGTACCATTTTTAGTCAGAATAAATTTATCTGACTCAAATACAAGTTTAAAGCCAAAATTGTTAAGAAGACTTCCAGAAACTAAATTTTTCCTAACATCAGAAGCATGAAAAACATTGGTGAGACTAAGGATTTTTCCGGAAGTGAATTCAAGATCCACTGTCCCTTTGCCTTTAATTGCAGCAGTTGAAGAATTTCCCATATAAAGAACATCTCCTTCCACAGTTTCATAGGCAGAGAGCAAGCTCTTGACCTTACAAACATGCCTTGTGGCACCAGAATCAATCCATCAAGAGTTGTCTTCTTCAAGCATATTAGCCTCGGATATCATAGCAGCAAATTCATTGCAGCAAATCTTTTTCCCTTTAGTTTCTTGAACTCACGATAATTCTTCTTGAAGTGACCTGGTTTGTTGCAATGAAAACAATTTCCTTTTTTTTTTTTTTGCTTTAGAATTATTTGAAAAATTCTTCCGCTTGTTATTTTTTTCATGATTGCCATATTTTTGCTCCTTTCCTTCCTCCACCACATGGACCTTAGAAACAGAATTTTCTCGTTCCTCTTTACCATCTAGAATTCGAGACTCTTGTTCAATTCTTAAATGAGTCTCTAATTCTTCAAGTGGAAGATCTTCCTTTTTGTGCTCGAGTTCTTTCTTATAATCTTTCCATGAAAGAGGAAGTTTTTCAATTATGGCAGAAACAATTACATTATCATCCATATTTAAATTTTTAAGCTTGCAATGATTTAAGATGCGTTGGATGTCATGAAATTGTTCTAGCACAGGTCTATTATCATGCATTTTAGAGCTTAAAAACTGACCGATAAGGAACTTCTTACTTGTAGCGTCTTCCGTAAGATATTTGGTCTCCAATGTGTCCCATAAAGTTTTCGCAGTCCCAACATTTTGGTACAAGTCGAACAAATTATCAGCAAGTGCATTGAGAATGTGACCACGACACAGGTAATCATCGGTCTTCCATTTTGTGCGTTGCCTTGTCTGTTCCACGGTTTCATCTTCTTCTTCATTTGGTTTCGGTTGTGACAAGACGTACACAATCTTCAATGTTGTTAGAAGAAAGTGAACCTTTTTCCGCCAACACAGAAAATTACCTCCATCAAAACGGTCCAACTTGACAAAACCTTCTGTTATTTGTCGAAGTGATTTGGAAGAGTGCCATTTCTGGTGATACTGTATTTAGATTGTTGGATAATATGTATGCAAATACAAAAATGAAACTCATTATATATCACAGTAATGTAAACTTCAATACAATAATGTAACTTTTGAATAGATTTTGGAAAACTTCAAGGCGTGATGTCACTTTCCTAAATACAGTATTTTCCCCACACGAATAACTTCGGTATACAAACGGGAATCCGCAAATCCGTACTCAAGATACAATGAAGCAGCTTGCACTGTCTGCAACTTGTATATTTGAAGATAGCGTTTGGATGCAGCAGCGAAGAACAGTCAATCAAGTTCTTATTCTGTTTATGTGCACAAAACAAAATAAGATAATTTATCTCCTAAAAATTGTAAGAGAGTAATTGCAAGGGTTGGAAAATTCGGAACTGGGTTAATGAAAGGTTGTATCTCAGGGGTCATGACTGTTGAGTTTTAACAGTCTTTACTTAATCCTGAAATGGTACGACTGTTAATTACCAACAGTCTTAAACCATTTCTGAACAGGTACAGTAATACCGAAACGGTTTTACACGGACCTGCCAAAAAGTGGCCGCGCCCAAGCCGGACGAATCCCGACAACCCGCTACCACTGCGGACACGCGGCATGAGAAGTGCAAAGTGCAAAGTGCAAGTTGTGCCACTAGCGCCTCTACAGCCCACTGCCCTGCGCGCGCGTGCGTGTGCGTGTGCGTACGGTGCTTCGCACCGTATTGGAGGTCTCTTGAATAGCCTCTTAAATGCTAGATGAAGTAACCCTTCATCTTCCATTTCTACTTATTAAGTGCACACTTTCTTAATATTTTTCCAATGTGGGACTCAAAGGTTGCCCATTCCTTTTATACCTTAGTGGGTATCACTTAGCTTTACTCATTTTCCAATGTGGGACACCCTCCCTTTTATATTGGGTTAGCTTCCCACTTTTCTCCACACACTTCCAATGTGGGACAAACTTTTAAGCTTTTACTCCCAAGGCTCTTACTCACTTATTTTAAAAATTCTCCAACAATTTGTTCTCTTATTTAATAGGATTAGGATTTACAAAGACAAGTGAAGAAGGGGAAAGGGCATTTTGGACCTAAAACTACGTGGGGTGTTAAGTTTAATATTAAATTAAAAGGTTTTCTAATGATGTCAGAATCTTGGGGGGTATGTGTAATTTTTGAGCTTCTGAGGGTTAATCTCTAAATAATGTCCAAATCTTCCACGACGTGCTTAACAGCTTCCCTATGGTTTATTCATCTCTTCTGAAATAGGTGAGATCTTTTCTATAGTTTTTTTCATGATTCTATTTGCGGACTGTTGAACTTCATCAACCTCTTCTTTGTAGTTTCACGTGCCACCTCATTCAGGCCATCATTGTTGCCCAAAGATCCAAAGGTTATGGTGCTTCTTCTCCCTTGTTACCGCCTTCCCCATTAAGACAAGCGATGTGTACTTCCAACCTCAATTCCCCTCCTTCGCGTTTGTGGATCATCATCATCATTAATGTTGTTGTTGGAAGCAATATTTAAGTTAACGCATTTCACTTGCAGAAATAAATTTCAATATAACTGTGCTGATAAATCATAAATATGCTGCAGTTGTCTTGAGTTAGGCAATTATAGATATTATTTTTTTCGGGTTATTTCCATTTTGGGGTCAAGATCCAATTTTTATATTTTTTGTACTTTGGGTTATTTTCATTTTGGGGTCAAGATCCAATTTTTATATTTTTTGTACTTTGGGGTTCAAAAGTGTCATAATTTATTTTATAGCGCTTTTTGGAGAACTTTTATAAGGTTTTTCTAGTATTCATGACACTTTAGAAACCCAAACTTATAAATTCATAATATCAAAAACGTTGGACCCAAAATAAAAACAGTAGATCTCAAAGTGCAATTATGCATAACTACAGGGCCCCAATATGCAAAGAACCTTATTTTTCACCATTAATGAGAACAAAACTAATTTATAAAATATCTACAACTTTTTTGAGGAATACTGGTAGAGCTGCTACTTTGCTGTAATTCTCACCAAGCTGGACTGTTTATTTTAACTTGGTTACGTATTAATGCCAACATTTTTAACACCCAAATAGTACAATGTGTTCCTGATCCCCCAAAAAAATCTCAAATAATTGGTTGATTTTGCAGGGAAACAATGCAAAAAGTTAAAGAATTGGCTCATTTTGGGGGATTTTTAGATTGCGAATACTTGAGAAGGACATTAGCAAGAGAATTTGAGCAAATGGAATCTCGGTAATCGTTCTTTCCTCTTCCACACTTTCACAATAGTGAAAGCCTTGTACATGATGTTTAATGGTCCTTGCTGGTTCCTTAAAAATGTTTCATCGTTGGGTGTTATTCTATCTGAAGAACACATATTACTTGGTTTAGTATTCCATCAAAATGATATGGCTTTTGTTGTAGGAATTAATACCCCCAATTCGAACAGATAATGGAAGAACTTTTTACGCTGATTTTTTCGCTTGGAAAATAGAAATCCTGGGAAAATTTACTCTACTTTAAACAAACTTAGGGTGTGCTTGGGAGCTTCAGTTTCATGCTTGTGTAAACTTTGACCACAAAGTTAAGACAAAGAAACGAGAGAAATCACCTAACTAGAATAGCTGTAAAGCTTGGGATATTAGACTGCAGAAACAAACTAAATAACTATATATATCATGGTTCAAAGTCTCGGTATCGGTCCCGGTATCGGGCGATACACAAAGATTCACTATTTATAGAGCGCAAAAAATTCCAAAAAAAATCTAGAAAATTAAAAAAAAATACGATTAACAATGTGGACCAATCAGATAAGTTTAAAACTATCTTTTAATATGTATAACTTTGTACAATTGATTATATTGACGTGCTGGCATGGTTCAAAGTCAAGGCCGATACCGCGACGATACGGCCGAGTTGACTAGGTATCGGTGCCCACCGATCCGATTCCGAGTTACGAGTTGAGTTTTCAATTATTAATGTGAATCGACCCTATATCGATAATTTCTCGGTAGTAACGGTGATATAACAGTATAATCGGCCTATATGGACGATATCACAGTAGAATCGACCCATATGGACGATATTCCAATAGTATCGACCCATATCGGCCGAGATGGTATAAGTTACTAAGCATCTCTCTCTCTCTCTCTCTCTCTCTCTCTCTCTCTCTCTCTCTCTCCAGTGTTATGTTGGTAAGCGTGGTTTTTTGGGGGGGTTACGAAATGCTAATTATTTTTTTAATTTAGTGTGTTGTGTGTGTGGGTTATTTAGTCATCGTGTGAGTTTAATTTAGTACGTTGTATATGTGCCAGTTTTGTTTTTTTAAAGAATGCAAATGATCCAAATGTTATTTATTATTTTTTATAATAATGTTCCCAATGTTATTTTATAATATGTTATTATTTATAAAAAAACGTAAATGTTATTTTTTTACAAACAAATATACAACTGTAATTATTGTAAAAATAATATTTGTATCCTCTAAACATTTGTAAAAATAATATTTGCATCCTTTATGTAAAAATAACATTTGCAACACAAGTAAAAAAATATTTGCTTCCTCTTTGTAAAAAAATAACATTTCCATCAATTTAAAAAAAAAACATTTGCAACCCAACAACACACAAAAAAAATGACATTTTCATTCCTTTCATAAAAAAATAACATTTGCCTCATTTTTTTGTAAGAAAATAACATTTGCATCCTTTTTTGTAAAAAACGATTGCAAAAAAAATGTAGTGTTTTGTCAAAATCACTATTTGTATCCTCTTTGTAAAAGAATAAAAATACTAAAAAAGAAACCTTTCTATTCTTTTTAGAAAAAATTAACATACTTAAAAAACACATTTGTATCCTCTTACTAAAAATAATACTAAGAATATAATAGTTGTATCCTCTTTGTAAAAAAAAAAATTATCCTCTTACTAAAAAAGTAACATTTGTTTTTTTTTTGTAAAAACATAATATTTGTATCCTCCGTGAAATAAAACATTGATTTATTATGGAACATTGAATCTGATAAGTTCGCAGCACGTCAATATCAATCAATTGTACAATGTTATGCATATTAAAGTATAGTTTTAAACTTATCTGATTGGTCCACATTGTTAATCGTATTTTTTTTAAATTCTCTAGATTTTTTTCGGAATTTTTTGCGCTCTCTAAATAGTGTATCTTTGCGTATCGTCCGATACCGTGACCGATACCGCGAACGAGTTGAAAATCGAGTGGCCGATACCGGGACCGATACCGAAACTTTGAACCATGCGTGCTGCGAACTTGCTACATTCAATGTTCCATAATAAATCAATATTTTTTTTCACAGAGGATACAAATATTATGTTTTTACAAAGAAAAATAAATGTACTTTTTTAGTAGGGGATAATTTTTTTTTTACAAAAAGGATACAACTATTATATTCTTTGTATTATTTTTAGTAAGAGGATACGAATGTGTTTTTTAAGTATGTTATATTTTCCTAAAAATGATAGAAATGTTTTTTTTTTAGTATTGTTATTTTTTTACAAAGACGATACAAATAGTGATTTTGACAAATCACTACATTTTTTTTACAATCATTTTTTACAAAAATGATGCAAATGTTATTTTCTTGCAAAAATGATGCAAATGTTATTTTTTTATAAAGGGTATGTAAATGCTATTTTTTGTTGTTGTTGGGTTGCAAATGTTTTTTTCTAAATTGATGGAAATGTTAGTCTTTTACAAAGAGGATGCAAATATTTTTTTTTTACTTAAGATGTAAATGTTATTTTTACATAAAGGATGCAAATATTATTTTGTTACAGTTGTATATTTGTTTGTAAAAGAATAACATTTACATTTTTTTTTATAAATAATAACATATTAAAATATAACATTGGGAACATTATTATAAAAAATAATAACAAATAACATTTGGATCATTTGCATTCTCTAAAAAAAAAAAAACTGGCACATATGCAACGCACTAAATTAAACCCACACACACGATGACCAAATAACCCCCCCACACATCACACTAAATTAAAAGAACAATTAGCATTTCGTAACCCCCCAAAAAACCATGCTTACCAACACAACACTGGAGAGAGAGAGAGAGAGACTGATTCTTAGTAACTTATACCATCTCAGCCGATATATTACCGATATGGGTCGATACTACTGCGATATCGCCGATATGCGCCGATTCCATCGCGATATCGCCGATACTACCGAGAAATTACCGATATAGGGTCGATTCACATCAATAATTGAAAACTCAACACGTAACTTGGAATCGGATCGGTGGGCATCGGTGGGCACCGATACCTAGTCAACTCGGTCGTATCGTCGCGGTATCGGCCTTGACTTTGAACCATGCTCTCCACTTATCCAGTTGCTTGGCTTCAAGGCACTAATTAACCTCTTTATTTAACAACTCCACATTGCAGTTTCAAGGAAGCTTTCCGGATGCCTTTCACTACAATCTCTATAAAGATACTTTGTAAGGGTTTGTAGCCGCTGTTTCCAATCGTATCTTCACCAAAATATGTTCCATCCATGGTTACTACGTCAATATCATACTACAAGGTACCTGCGATGATCTTCTGTGATACTTTGTGAGCTTTTGTGACATGTTTGAAACTGTAAATCAAGTGTTTTATTTTTGTTTTGGGGAAGGGTTAAATTCAAAATAACCCCAAGAAAAACATTTTGAAGGGACAATGTCATCACAGAGCTGATTATCTGAAAGAACTTGATGTCTTTCAGTTATGTATGTTGCTGAGTTTGTGTATGTTGCTTATTGCTAAATAAGTTTGTGACGCAGTCAATACACTCGATCAGTTCTAGGAATCACTACATTGAAGCTTGCATAAAGTTCTAAAAAATTAGCTAATGAGAAAGGAAGAAAAGAAACAAATCTTTTCTACTCTCGTCCTCTTTGATAAAAGATTTGCAAGAACACATAAATCACTAGGGTAATAACATAACCTAAGATACCTTCATTTTAACAAGGTTGACAACAAGACCCAATTATGCAAATATTAAAGGGTTATTTACTTTTTAGGGTCCAGTAGTGTCGTTTTTTTAATTAGTTTCAGTAGTGTCGTATGTAAATTATGTATACTCTAATCTAGTGAGTTTATTTCGTGTATGATCTGGTTCGTGTCACCCTTTCGTTGGAATGAGTCTATTGGTTCAACTTGTTAGTGATCGGAACCCACTAAGGCTTGACCCATTAACTAATATCTAATAGTTGTCGTCGTGTTTAATCGTCTTGTCTCATTTCTCCAGGTCGACTGGTTTGTGTTTCTGTTTCATCTTGGAAAAAATTTAGTTGAATTTTCTCATGCGAGTTGTAGTTCTTATAATTAGTCCCTGTTGTGCTCGGTCCTAACAGCAATTGAAAGTGTAAACTGCATGTTGGGATTAGGCTATCTATGAAAGACGCTTCCCATCCAATTCAATACATATATAGTTTCTATACTTACATGGAGGTTGCCATACTGATGTTTCATCCATGTGTTCAATCGGGTCACCATTTGTTGAAGAATGTGATTTATATTGAAAATTTGTAGCATTGAGTTACATTCAGACAGAAAATGTGCTACATGTTGCGCTAAAGTAAGACTATCTCTAGCGACCAAGACGATAAAACTCACTCGGGAATTTTATCAAACACTTGGTGTGCGGAAAACACCCAAGACCTTGTTCCCAAAATGAACTAGTGTGCAAACTCCCAATCAATTCAACCAAGCATCAATGAAGAGACAATAAGAACATACAAGCAATCATCAAAGAAAAACAACAACGATATACCGTGGTTCACCCAAGTTTGGGCTACATCCACCAAGGAGGATTTCTTCTTTCTATAGATAAATGGAGGAACCCAAAGGTTATACACACACACAATTTTTCTCTCTTAGAAAGTTACTCACAACCTCACAAGAACTCACCCCTCAAATGGGAGCTCTATCACTCTTTAGCTTTGATAACTCACAAAATAGCTCTCAAACTTGTCTTCCCTCAAAACCTAGAAATAACACTTGTATTTATAGATTTGAGCCAAAATGGCAAATTTGTAAATAAACCAAAACTGAAAAAATAGGAGAGCCAAAATCAACAAACTCCACCTTGGCGATCCTGACGATCCAACCAATCTCTAGAATGCTGAAATTGAACCCGCTTGAAGACTGTCCCACCATCTACCAAGCTAATGCGATTCCCCCCCGCGATCCTCACGATCCAACCGAACTCGGAATGCAAACATCAAATCCGCTCTAAGATCATCCCGACATCTAACAAGCCAATACGCTCCACCCGACGCTAAGCCACCTCAAACTTCAACCATGAAGTGAGATACCGCAAGTCTTCACTCCAAGATTCCAAACGACTCCACCCGCCGAGGAACCAAGTTCTAAACTAAGAACTCCCCTGAATGCTTCCCATGTAACCATACGGTGAAGCTCGCTCCTCATGTAACCCGGTGAGTACACCCCCACACAATACATATAGCATACACCTTCTTTACACGAAACATTCAAACACATCAACACCATCTTCCACCTTGAGAAATAACCACGGATGAGAGGGAAAATTCCTCACCTCTCATACCCTCCAAATCTCACCATCGAAAGATATACCAAGTCTTTGTCACGAAAAACTCCCGTTTGCCAATGCTCGCAAACAATAACTCATCGACCTTCCTTGAACTAGCTACACACACCTCGAATCCATCACAGTCCTACACCTCCTCGATTCGAATCGGCCAATGCATGTGTGCAACTAAACCGGGTCAACATCACCCGTTGGCCCTGGAGGGGGACTTCGATCCATCCCCTCCACTAGTAGGTATTATCCCATCACTACCGTCTACTCTCGGAAAGCTAGCACCCAATGTCTCCACT
The DNA here is from genome assembly GCA_949130495.1 of Sambucus nigra. Classification (NCBI taxonomy): domain Eukaryota; kingdom Viridiplantae; phylum Streptophyta; class Magnoliopsida; order Dipsacales; family Adoxaceae; genus Sambucus; species Sambucus nigra. The sequence continues at coordinate 172,500,287 of OX422222.1, read as the reverse complement.
CTGTTCACAAACGAGACACGCCTCGAACGTTCGATCACTTGTGCACACCGCTTCCCCGTCTTCCTCGAAGTTTGATTTAGACGATACAACCCCTCTCTCTCCTCTCCCCTCGCTAGGACCATACAACCGCGTGTGACTATCAAGACTCCACCCGCCACCGACACCCGGCAACCCTTGGAATCCAAACGGCTAATGGATATCAAATTCTTTCGCAACTTTGGGACATAGGCCACACCACCCAAAGTGCGTTCCACCCCATCGAACATCTTGAGTTTCACCGTCCCGACACCCTCAACGGAAACCTTATCTCCGTTAGCCAAAGACATGGAACCTTTTCCATTTTCTGTGAAAGTCTCAAAATATTCCCTCTTGGAGCAAACGTGATCCGACGATCCCGAATCTAATATCCAATCATCTTGGGAAAGAGAGTTAACCTTGGAGATTGTGAGAAGTTCTCCAAGTTCATCTTCATAATTCGCACTCGCTACCGTTGCCCTCTCGGAATCAACCTTGCCCTTAACCTTGTCGTTCCACAAAGGACATTCTCGGATCATATGACCCCATTCCCGACACTTGTAGCATTTCGGCCCTTTACCACCAACACCTCTCGATCTAGACCTACTACCGTCATTAAATCCCCGGTTGGAGTTCCTCCCGCCATTTTGCCCACCTCCGTCTCTCGCTATAAGGCCTTCATTATGGGAATACCCGTCAGCTCCACCTTCCTTCTTTCTCATCGTGACATGAGATTGAATATCTTGCACAACCTCGTTGCACCGGAGCGTAGACTTCCCAAACATGAGCGTGGTCACAAAATGCTCGTATGAATCGGGTAATGATGCAAGCAACAACAATGCTCGATCCTCCTCAATGAATTGAACGTCTATCCGGTTCAAGTCATTTATCAAGGCATTAAAAACGTTGATATGCTTCATCATATCCTCACCCTCCTTCATCTCAAGCTTGAAGAGTTTCTTCTTGAGGAACAATTTATTTGACAACGACTTTCCCAAATAAATCTCTTCAAGCTTATCCCACATGCCTTTAGCCGTGGTCTCCGCTATCACATTATTCAACACATCATCCGTGATAAGCATCTCAATACACGAAGCCGCTCTTTGATCAATGTCAATCCACTCGGCATCGGTCATGCCTACCGGTCGTCCCTCTACCCCCAACAATGCTAATTGCAACCTCTGTTGGACAAGAACGCCTCGCATTCGTCTTTGCCATAACCCGAAATTGATCTTCTCATCAAAAGCCTTCATGTCCGTCTTCATTGAGCCACTTGATCCATAACTCGGATCCCATCTCTTAGAGACTCCGCTCGTAGAGGTTGATTCTCGAGTACTCTCCACATTTTCCGTCATTTGGAACAAAAAACAAAAGCTATGCCAAAATTGCCAAAATTGATTCAACCTCGAACCAAAATACCGGGCAAACAATGCAACCGCAAAATTGCCAAAATTGATTCAACCTCGAACCAAAATACCGGGCAAACAATGCAACCAAAGCTCTGATACCACTTGTTGCGCTAAAGTAAGACTATCTCTAGCGACCAAGACGATAAAACTCACTCGGGAATTTTATCAAACACTTGGTGTGCGGAAAACACCCAAGACCTTGTTCCCAAAATGAACTAGTGTGCAAACTCGCAATCAATTCAACCAAGCATCAATGAAGAGACAATAAGAACATACAAGCAATCATCAAAGAAAAACAACAACGATATACCGTGGTTCACCCAAGTTTGGGCTACATCCACCAAGGAGGATTTCTTCTTTCTATAGATAAATGGAGGAACCCAAAGGTTATACACACACACAATTTTTCTCTCTTAGAAAGTCACTCACAACCTCACAAGAACTCACCCCTCAAATGGGAGCTCTATCACTCTTTAGCTTTGATAACTCACAAAATAGCTCTCAAACTTGTCTTCCCTCAAAACCTAGAAATAACACTTGTATTTATAGATTTGAGCCAAAATGGCAAATTTGTAAATAAACCAAAACTGAAAAAATAGGAGAGCCAAAATCAACACTACAGCTAAGGCTCGTTTGGTCCGGGGTGAAATATTTTTCACGTAGATGGAAGTAAACTAGTAGAAAGTATTTTAACCGATTCTTAGTTTAATTTCATTCACTCTTTAGTCTAAAACCACGAAGTATAATGTGCACACTTATTTACAAATTTATACGAACAAACAATTTGGGTGAGTAGGTGTAAATACTTCTTACCATTTTTAATTTTCACTTTGATCAAATTATTTGATTCCAAACAACACAGGTTAAGTGTTGTGCACCTTACCTTTTGAGGGTTTCCAGGATATTTCTACATATCAAACACGTCCACAGAGGCTTATCGATTACATCTCTTTCAGAATACCGGACGAGTCTCTTGAAAACTTTGCCAATTTCATAGGCATAGCAAGGGGATTTATGCATGACTTGGGCAGTTTAGAGAAGGGTTGTACTTCACTGGAAGCGGTCTTATTATGTGTTCCTGATGGCTACCACTGTGTAGATCTGTATCTATATAAAGTAGTTTCTATAAGAGGAAAGACCTCCTCTGAACTATGCATATTATGCAATCGTAATCCTCAACTAGTTTTTATGCAACAAATACCCTAAACTATTTTTGTTGCAAAGGGTTTTTTATATTAAATATAGTTCAAGGGATTTCTTGCAAACACTTGTAGTTCAAGCCTTCAAGGGTTTTAGCACTTTACCCTTTCTGTCGCAAGATCCACTGACCTGTACCATTGGAAATTACATGAACTTAAGGTATCATCCATCCTTCTAGACTTCAAAGATATAGAGGGTTTCGTTGTAGGAATGTAATTAACGGATGGGAAAGACTGCAAGATACCCCCATCCTCCCCCCCCGACCTATCCCCCTAGTTGCAAATGTCTTCCTGAATTATAAATTTTACTAATAGCTCTTTGGATTTAACGACACATAAAGGGCTATTCGCAACTTTTTATAGTTCAAGGGTTATCAACATGGAGGGTATTGGCAATCAGAGCGATAGTTTAAATTTTCTAAGGTAAATTACATTGAACCCTCCTGGATTTTACTGCTCCAACGGATTACTTCTATACCTTTCTACCTGTCTATTTGCGCCCTAGATTTTTTACCTGTTTCACTATGCCTCACAGTGTTAATTGGATGTTTAAAAAGACAAATCAATCCTCAAATAAGTCAAAATAAAGTCAAGCAGTATTCTTATTCCAATTTTGAATAGCCTAAAACTTGTTAACAAACACTCTAAACTATAATCAAACACTTAAAAAGCCTAATCTTATTTCTCTCTCTTCTGTTACAAAAAAAGCTTCTCACCCCCCTCTGTTGTTGCCCCTGGCGTGGAATGAGTTGGAGTTTGATTTTGAGTTGGATCTTAAAATAAATAGGCTGGAGTTCTATTTGACCTGAATTTTGTTTTAGAATTGAAATCATGTTTATTTGATCTGGATGGATGTGTTCATGTATGTATATTTGAACTCATATATATACACGAAAATAAATATGCATATACACAAATATGGGTGTACCCAAGACTTATGATTTCTGCTTTTCTTTCTCTTCCTGTTTTTTATGGCGCCGGTGGAGGAGGAGGGGGGGAGGTTGAGATGAAAGAAGCAGGCCCTCTAATTTGTGCACTTGGTATAATTATCTGCTTATGCTCATTCTTGCGGTGTTGTTTTGTGATTCAATTCTTAATGTCTTTATCGGGGCCAATTTTTAAACTGTTCAAATGATCTTTTGTCAGCGTCGTAGTGCTGGTTCTTGAAGTGTTTTGAGAACATTAATTCTTCACAGTTGATTTCCTTTTTTCTTTAATTTTTTCTGTTTTCATGGTGGTGGGGATAAAGGAGGAGTAACGGTGTAGATTATGTAAAGTATATTGGTTTAGGTTGTGTCGTTACTAAATTAATTTAGAAAGGGTGGTTTAGTCATTTGAAAATATTTGAATGGCATGTTTTGATGACCAATTTCTTCTAGTTTTTGACGGAAATCTAATGGGACTGTGGTCAAGTGAAATGGGTCAAAAGTCTAGGGTGCAAATGGTCAGGAAAAAAGTGCATGGTGATCCATTGGAGCAATAAAGTCCAGAGGTTCTACACTTGATGGATATTTCGAAGTCTGTGTTGCTTTTGCCATGCTTGGGTTTCTTCTTTCCATTAACATAAGCTTGGATTTCAATTTATTTATGATGCATCTCTAAACCAATTTAAGCCATATGCAATAATTATTTTCCTTTAAAAATTTAACTTGGAGGATTGCTGATGATCCACATTCTGCTTCTTACCTCTCTATCTTTACTTCTTAGCTTATCTGATTTTCGTTTGACCTTTGATATATCAAATATTAGTTGATATGCCTAGTAAACTAATCACTAGGGGTGATTTTCGGCTGGAAAGAAATATGTTTTTTTTTGCTGATTTGTTTTGGAAATTGGAATTTTCAGAAAAAACAGAATTCTGACTAATTGTAATAAATTAGTAAAATATTGGAGTCTTTTTCCAGAAAAATAGGAACACTAGAAATGGTGTTTGGAAATGTTTGTGAAAAAATTAGAAAAATTATGAGCGACATATACTCTATAAACCGGGATGCAATAATTTGTTAAATTTTTAGAAAAATTCTGAAAAACCGAATTGGCACCATATTGGAATTGTTGTAATTATTTCTGATTACAATCTTTTTTTCCTGAAAATCAGAAACTAAATATATATTTCGAAATCAGAAGAAATCATATTATATGTAGTAGTAGTTACCTTACTTCATCTTGTTTCTTTGTAGAATGTTCTTTCTCATTGAGTAGTATAAATTTCAGGACTCTGCAGTGTACCTGCAAATGGAGAACGAAAAGGTTCGAGGTATTCCTCACTCTGTGATTGCTCCCTTGGCAGTTAGTGGTAAGTGTTTCTCATTATAAATCACTTCATTATTCGTTTCGTTACTTCTGTTAAGATTAATCGGATTTTATGAAACGGGACCAGAACTGGCATGGCTTATCTTGACATGTCAACACTCTTTTATATATATATATATATATATATATATATAGAGAGAGAGAGAGAGAGAGAGAGGCAGACTCTCATGCACACCAAGTTTGCACACTGATTTTTTAAAATAGTAAAAAAAATAATTTTGAGTTGAATTTTTTTATATGGCATTTAAACATTTCAAGGGGCTCATATAAAAAAAATCAGCTCAAAATAACGTTTTTTCCTATTTTTAAAAAATCTGTCAAATTTTCGCACCTTGTAAAGCACTCTAAAAGCTGTGAAAGTTTGACCGATTATTTAAAAATAGCAAAAAAAGTTATTTTGAGCTAATTTTTTTTATATGGATCCATTGAAATGTTTAAATGCCATATTAAAAAATTCAACTCTAAATTATTTTCTTAATATTTTAAAAAAATAGGTTAAAAATCAGTGTGCAAACTTGGTGTGTATGAGAGCCTGTCTCTCTCTCTCTCTCTCTATATATATATATATATATATATATATATATATATATATATATATATATATATATAGATTTTATTCTTTAAAACTATTCATTGATTAATTGCATCTTGAATGACGAATATTATCCATTTTCGTAATTTTGTAATGTAATAAAAAAGGGCAAACCCAGTGCATGAGGCTCACGCCATTGCGGAGTATACATTACCTGACATTGTTTATTTTATAGTATGTAACTGTAGCTTGAAAATTTAGGGCCTTGTTTGGTTGTGCAAACTGTTTGATTATGTAAATTGGTTCACTGAGAATTAGTGAATTGTAAATGAGTGGATTTGAAATGAGTTTAAATCCAATTTTACGTAATGTTTGATAATCTGAAATTGATGTTAAGGTTCTATAAGGAAAAAAATACATAAAAACAAATTAAGAGAGAGAGAGGAGGGAGAGGGGGGAAGGGAGGGAAAGAGAGAGAAACATGCACTTTATGTGTCTCCTATTTAAAATGGATGGATTTCACATTTTTTGTGAAATGATCAAATTTAAGATTTTACACATGAGCTAAAATGGGATAATTAATGAATCATTTCATTAATGAAACCAAACACAATTAATGGATCAATTTGTAAATGTATCAATTTATAAATGGATCAATTTACAATTTTGGGACAACCAAATAGGCCTAGGTGTATTGTTTATAATTGGAAAATGGTACACTAACCGGACAAATACTCCAAAATTACCGAATTTGGGCTTTATTGATTTGTACTCTGGTGTGAGTCCCGCTAGTGTACAGACCAATAAAGCACAAATTCGGTAATTATGGGGTAAATTTGGGACAAGTGTATCATTACTCTTTATAATTTAGTTGACAGATGTGCACAAAATCTTAACATGTATGAAAAATTGTGAGCAGAATCCAGGGGTGTGGCATGTCTTTTTGGTGCAAGAAAGCGTGCCTTGGTTTACATCCTGGAAGAAGATGAAGATGAATTCTCAGATACGGAATGACTAGATTACTCTCTTTTTTATTGCCTTTGTATGTTAGGGTTGGACTGAGCTTTTGTACCTTGAGGATCCTCAATCAAATACGTGTCTTTAAATGTTATCAAGGGCATCAATAGTCTTTTTGCTTCTCCCGCACAATTTTATAAGAATATTTATACTCTGATAAAGAATCAAAATGGTGAAGGGCGTTAAAAAAATTAAGTAATTAAGGGATCTGATCACTTTGGAGATGATCCTCTCAAGGATGAGTGAGAAGACCATATGATATTTTGCTTTGACGCCCAACACTTGTGATTTGTTTATCATAAACAGTAAGGCTCTGTTTGGTTGTCCCCAAATTGTAAATAGGCCCATTTAAAAATTGGCTCATTTACAATTGGACCCATTTTTTATGTTTGGTTTTATAAATGAAAGAATTAAAAAATAAGCCCATTTTAACTCCTTTGTAAAATTACAAATAGGTTCATTTCACCAAAAACATGAAATGGTGTCATTTCAAATGGGATCGTTTTAGCAGGGCAGGTCATCTACGATCATTCTTCTCATTTTAGCAGGGCAGGGCAGGTAAGCTTTCTCTCTCATCTTCGTGTCTGTTTGCATCTCATCTACGCTTTCAAATGAAATGGTTTTTTCGATTCTTAGAAGTTGATTGTTAATCTGATTCACAATCAGATGTTACTAGAATTCGATCTTAATAGATGCGATCTAATTAACAATCAACGTCTAACAATCAGATTTCATCTGATTACAATCAAATCTGATTATAAAATTATATATGCCCTAAAGTTGAACTAGAAATCTGATTACAATCAAAGTTGAACTAGAAATCTGATCAAATCTGATTATAATCAAATTTGATGGGATTAACAATCAAATTTCATCTGATTTCAACAATAAATGTTACTAGAAATCTGATTACAATCAAATTTCATCCTATTACAATCAAATATTAGGGTTTTTTTATGTCTAAAGTTTATAAATTTTATATGCCCTAGATTTTAGGTTTTTTTATGTCTATTGTTGTTCAAATGAATCAAGTTTGATTTATTTTGTTTCGTTTGTATTGATAAATTTGCAGAGAACACTATTGGGGTTTTAACAATTGTCTACTATTCAGAGATTTATGAGGTAAAATTCTCTAATGTTTGATTGTATTTATTTTTTCTGTATGTTTTGTTCATGCTTTGATTAGTAGATATATGTGATCATCTAATTGAATTTAGAATTCTTTCTTTCACATGTATATGATTTATCTTAGAGAGTATATGAAATGAAAATCTCCTTTTTTTATGTAACACATTAATGCTAAACTTAATTTTTGCATTTGATTCAAAGGTAAATGGCAAATTCACAAGATACGACCGAAAATAGAACGAAGGCAGAGTGGGTGCCATCACGTGATGCTTTCTTAGTTGAACTGTTTATTGAACATCATAATGGAGGAAAAAATTTAAGTGGTTTTAAAACCGAGGTGTTTCGAAGTATGGAGCGAGAAGTTAATGAGAAATTCAATTTAAATTTGGATGTAGCTCAAATAAAAAATCGATACAGTGTTCTGAAGAAAGATTTTGGCATTGTTAAGAAGTTACGGAATCAATCTGGATTTGGTTGGGATGATGATCAAAAAATGGTTGTGGCGGATGACAAAGTTTGGGATGACTATCTTGTGGTAGGTATAAGTATTTGGGTTAGTAATTACTATATATAAAAAGAAAAATAATGCTTAAAACTTTTAAATGTAGGTCCATAACGATGCGAGAGCTTTTCGAAGAAAAGGATTCCCATTATATGATCGATTATCACATATATTTGAAGGTAATTCATTTTACATATGAGTAATGAATATTTAATTTAGTTATATACTTTTACTTGTAAAAATATATATTTATAAAATCTAGTAACATATTTTGACTATAGGTCAACGAGCTACCGGGAAGTATCAAGTTTCAAGTGTTCAAGTTGTATCCGAAGAGGGAAATGATAATTTGAATGTTACCCAAGTTTCAAAGTCAACTAGTACAGTAAGAAAAGCAATTGATACAATACATGAGGAGTCCGGTTCGAGTTCAGATTCGGTCTTCTTATTTCATGATGGGAAATCCAAAAAACCTAAATTCGATGGTCCAACGAGTTCACGTCCGAAGAAAAAATGCGCCTCAAGACGGGAGATAGGATAGCAAATGCTTTCTCTGAGATGGCTGCTGCTTCTAAGATTAGTGCATTTCAAAAAGTTGAAGAAAATGGGCTTGGTTTGTACCAAAAATGCATCGAGGATTTGCAAAAAATGGAAGAGTTGGATGAGTAAGAGATACTTAAGTCTCTAAGTGCTCTTCGGGATGAAAAAAATGCTATTGCATTCATGACACTTACGGGTCCTTTGCGTTTGGCCTTTTTGAAGTCATTGTGGTAGTTTAGGATATTTGAAGTCGATGTTATCTTTTTTACTACAAATCCCACAAAATAGTGTTTCAGTTGGATGTGGGCAGGACACAAATAATAGATTGCTTTCTTTTACCTGAAGTGTGGTTTTGAACATTCTGCTTTAGTTCTTAATTCTACATAATGTACATGTTTTGAACACTTTGTTTTGAACCATCTTAGTGGTTTTCATGATTGAACATGTTTAATTGGTTTTCATGATTGAACTGCAATATACTTTACTAATGCAGCATACTTTAGACTTTCTGTGTACTTGATTGTCATTTACTTTCTTTGAGTTGGATGTTAAAGTATATATGTATAGCACTGCTATACATATATGTCCATTATGGACAGTCCATATATTATATTGTGAGAGAGGTTGGCCTTCATATACATAAACTGTGTAGCAGCACTGCTTGTTGTTGCTTGCTGTTGCAATTGTTGCTGTTGCTTGCTGTCAACTTACAAATCCGCCCGAGCTAATCCCCGCTGTAGAAATAAAAGAAAAAGCCGAACTAACTTAAATAAATAAACAAACCATAGAAAAGTTGGAAGATGAAGAAGACTAGAGAACTGAAAATCTCATCCGTCCAGTCCAGGTGTCTCTACATGAAAGCCATGGCGAGAAACGAGGCAGTTAGTGCTGTCCCAGCAACGACAGCTCTCTGGACCCAACCATAGCAAAACTACCACTGGGAGGCGAATCTGTGACTGGCTGTCCCGAAGGAGTCTCGGATGAGGGGCCGTTGGTGGGTGGAGCCGGTGGTGAAGCAATTCCCGGGGTAGGAGCCGGTGGTGAAACAATTGTTGCTGTTGCAATTGTTGCTGTTATTTCTACAGACTCCTGACTAGGGGTGGGCACGGTCTGGTCCGGTCCGGGTTTTGCCTATTTTTTGGACCGGACCGAATATTCGGTCCTTAATTTTTTTGGACCGAGACCGGACCGATTAATTCGGTTAACCTACTAATTCGGTCCAGGCTTTTTTTCGGTCCGGTCCTGGGTAAAATTCGGTCCTGACCCTATTTTATATATATGTACATTTTATGAATGTTTTTATTTATTTTTCTCACAAATATATATACAAAAAAATAATACTCGAAACTCCAAGTGATATTTACATTGTTTTTTTAACCCAAATAAAAAAATGTCTATACATATATAAAATGTTCCGAATTAAATTCATAAGTTATATACATTAATTCAAAAACTATACATAAGAAACACAATAACATTATTTTTATTATATATATATAGGAATCGGTCCGGTCCGGTCCAAATCGGTCTTTTAATATAGTGGACCGCGGACCGGACCGGTTTAATCGGTTTTTAGTTTTTGTGAACCGATTTTCGGACCGGTTTCAAAATAGCCTTAATTTTCGGTTCGGTCTGGTTCGGTCCAATCGGTCCATTCGGGTCGGTCTTTTTTTTGTCCACCCCAACCTGAATCTGTTTTACAGTAGACTCCTGAATCTGTTTCCTAGTTTTTAGATCAGATAAATGTCACATTTCTAGTGATCATTTTTGTGCTTTTACTGGTGTTTTTTGATTATGTAATTGATGCATAATATACTGCCTATTTATTATTATGATGAGGAACTTTAAGGTTGTACTCAAGCACAATGCTTCTGTGAAAGATAAGGGTGAATTATACTCTCTTTATGGCAGTATTGATCCACTCAATGTGCACAAAACTCTATGGAGCCACTTTGACTCATCCAATGTGAACTATGCCCCATAAATTTGTACAAGTCCCATTCTTTTTTCCTTACAAACAGAGATTCTACTCTCTGGATAGTGCATCAGACTTCAGCAATATGAAGTGCCTCACTGTTAAAACTTGGGCACCTAAATTTTATAGAATCAATAGACTTTCAATTCTTCCACATTTAGCCAGTGTCTTCACACAATTTTTAGCACTTTGTGCTTATAATAAAAATGTAGAGTGGCCCTGCAGTTACATTTTCAACAATTACTCTTGAGGAATAAAAAAGCAGAGTGACCCTGCAGTTGTATTTTTTTTATAATACTAATTATCTTATCTGCTTGCACTAAAAAATGTGGGATCATCACTTCTTTTTGTTTCAGCATGACATAAGTAGAGTTTCACTGTGAGACTTTGAAATATTATCTTCCTTAATCCTTGTATATGGTAATTTTCTTTGATTCAATGTTCTCTAACCAACTAGTTTTGGCTTTGAATTAATTTTATTCTAGCGATGGTAGAATCTGATGAAGAGTATCAAGAAATGGATGACATGGCCGCTGCAATTGTTGCCTTTTATTACACGAGTAGAATTCGGAAAAAACCATGTCGTAACTCCGCTCTTAGTGGTGCAGCATATGTTGATGAAATACTTAAAGGGAAATAAAACGCGCTGTCGTGAGGTTTGTCGAATGGATTTTCCCATTTTTCAAAAGCTTTGTCATATTGTGAGAGAGCAAGGTATTTTGAATGACACGTCACGTGTTAACATAGAAGAACAATTGGCTATGTTTCTTTTCACCGTTGGTCATAGTGCTGGGAATCGACTAGTTCAAGAACGTTTTCAACATTCAGGTGAAACCGTAAGTAGGTATTTTCACAAGGTATTACATGCTCTCACCCAACTCTCAAGTGATTTCATTCGAGGTCCGTCAAACATCACACCAATGGAGATTTTAACTGATCCTAGATTTTATCCATATTTTAAGGTACTTCATTTTTAAATTCATGACTTTGTTTATATGTCTTAATATTCAAACTTTACTGACTTCAATGTATTTTTTAAAGGACTGTATTGGAGCGATTGATGGGACCCACGTCTCTGTTATTGTTGGGGTCGATGAACAAGCTTCATTTCGGGATCGGTGGGGAAACTTATCCCAGAGTGTTATGGCAGCATGTTCTTTTGATTTGAGATTTACTCATGTTTTATCAGGCTGGGAGGGATCTGCAGCAGATGGTCGTGTTTTGCTTGCGGCACGAGAAAAAGATTTCGTTGTTCCTGAAGGTATTATTCCTTTTAGTTTAAACATATTTAAGATTATGATTTTATAAATGGAGATTATCTTACGCACATTTCAATGTTACTTTCTCATATGTTTTATTTATGTTAACAGGTAAATTTTACCTCGTGGATGCCGGTTACCCAAATTTGCCAAATTTTATTGCACCATATAGGGGTGTTAGATATCATCTAAAAGAATATGATTCTGGACTTCGGGCACCTAAAAATGCAAAGGAGTTGTTCAACCATCGACATTCGTCTTTACGAAATGCAATTGAGAGAATATTTGGTGTTCTTAAGCAACGATTTCCTATTTTAAGAATGCCACATTCATATCCATTTACTTCTCAAGCCAAAATAATAGTAGCATTGTGTGTTTTGCATAATCACATACGCATCGAATGTGGAGGTGAAGATTGGGTTTATGAGGAGTATGATCGTTTAATCAATGATATGGGCATTGAGGAACAATTCGAGAATCTTTCACGAAGACTGATGCAAAGAAATAATTCCACGAGCGGACTACTTCGAGAAGGCAAAGTATTGCGAGACAAAATAGCAATGGATATGTGGCGTGATCATCTCAACGAATTAAGGAGGAGGGGACGTGTTGTGTGATATGTCTATGTTGAATTAGTTGTGATAGATATCAGTGACTATATTTCATTGTTATTTTGTGGATTGTATGACGTTTTGGATGAACTTCTAGTCATATTCTTATGTCATTACTCGACGACTATATTTCATTGTTATTTTGTGGATTATACGACATTGGATGAACTTCTAGTCATATGTCATTTCAATAATTTTTGCACTTTAAAAAAAAATTATTTCTTTTTTCAATTATTTTGCATTTTTTGAAAAAATGCAATTTAAGTTAATCGTTTTTTGAAAAAATGCAAATCATTTTAAATTCACCGGGTTCAATAATTTGTGCAACCAAACACCTTAAAATTGGCCAATTCGTAATTATTGTATTTCAATTTTCATTTACCAAACAACATTTAAATTGAATTTAAACTCATTTCAAATCAACTCATTTACAATTTACTAATTCACAATGAACCAATTTACATAATCAAACAATTTGCGCAACCAAACAGGGCCAAATTAAACATGTTGCAGTTCAATCATGAAAACCAATTAAACATGTTCAATCATGTTTAATTGTGCCTTTATCAACACTGTTGCAACTGTGTAAATAGTTTGAAACTACGAAGGACAAAAGCTTTCATGGGTTCCTAATGCTTTTGCTTACAAGATTTTTTCCATCCAAACCTTTTGGCTAGAGTCCCACATTGGGAAAATGTGGATTTTTGGTGTGGTATATTAATGGGTTAGTCCTTTGCGCATTAGATTTTTGTGTGTGGGTTGGAGGAACTTATTGGGTCAAATCTTGACTTGGATCTTGGGGCTTGGGCTTGGACTTAGTGTATTAAGTTAACACGTTTTAAGAACATGGGAGATTTTTTCAACTCACGTTTGAACATAGAGAAAAACTGTCTCTCTCAGAAAATTCTCTCAGCAAATTATTAATCCCTCACAATATAATTTTCTGATATTGAGTAATTAATTATGAATGGGTGATTAGTACGAATTGTCCATTGTGCTACGAAAATTCGAAATCATAAACAATGGAGATCGTTTTATCCTGGACGTGACGAGGCATTAATTGGATCGCAACATAATATTTAGCGGATCCGTGAAATACTTTAAAGAGAGCAACCCAGTCCGCAGCTCGGTCACTCTATCATATGTTGGATTTTCACATTGAGTAATTTCGTTCCTTTTTGTTATTTCAGTAGCAACAATTTTAAGGTGTCTCATTTTGCTATGAAAATCGAAAATACCTTTGCGACTTTTAGCAAACCCTTTAAATTTTTCGACTTGCATTTTAAACGTTGGAGACAGAAAATATTATTTTATCTTATTGCTAAAGAAATAGCATTTGTTGTTCAATTAGACAAACTTGTTGTGTCTAGCCCTTTTTCTAGTTGATGAAAAAAATGTCATACGTATTTGGGACGAAAGTGATTTTCTTTGCAAAAATTATATTTTGAATGACTTAAGTAATGATCTTTACGATTATTATGTCAATTACAAAATTGCCAAAAAAATTTGGGAGACTTTATCGAAAAATTACGATACCGAGGAGGCAGGTACTAAAAAATATGCACTTAGATGTTATTTGAAATTTCAAATGATGGATGACGAATTTTTAGCTGCTCAAAGTCATGATTTACAAAAAAACTGCGTATGAAATTATTTATGAAGTTATGAAGTTAAATGAGCAATTTAAAGTTGTTATTATTGACAAATTACCTCCCGATTGGAAAGATTTTAAAAATGTTTTAAGGCATAAATCACAAAAAAATTCACTTAAAAGCTTGATCACACATTTGAGATTTAAGGAGGAAGTTGAAAAACAAAGATTGTAAGGATGAAGTTCTTGTTGCATCTAACAACAGTAATTATAACAAGAATCACACTCTAGTTTTGAAATCAAAAGAGAAAAATATGAAAAATTAAAAAAAGAGAGAACCAAAAATTTAAACTAAATCAGAATCAAAATAAGAACCATCCTATTGGAAATGGACAGAATAGTAACATCGAACAACTTTTTCGCTTGAAGTGTAACATGCTTGGATATATGACCCGCAAATGTCGGAATATGTGGACAGAGTTGTAACATCGAACAACTTTTTCGTTTGAAGTGTAACATGCCTGGACATATGACCTGCAAATGTCGGAATATATGGACGAAGTAGTAACATCGAACAACTTTTTGCTTGAAGTGTAACATGCCTGGACATATGACCTGCAAATGTCGGAATATGCCTCCTTCTGCTCTTCAGGCGAACCTTATCGAAGAGGATTCAAGTGCTATGGTTTCTGAAATCAATATAATTAGCAGCGCCGATGGGTGGTGGGTAGATACTGACGCTTTTCGCCATATCGGTTATGATCGTGCTTTATTTAAGACTTATTCTCAGGATGAAGACATGAGTGTTGTTGGGTGATTCCCACTCCACTAAGGTCGTTGGTACTAGAGATGTGAAATTAAAGTTTACTTTTGAAAAAATTGTGGTCCTTAAGGAAGTGTTGCACGCTCTCGAGATAAAGAGGAACTTGGTTTCCGACTATCTTCTCAACAAAGTTGGTTTCACTCACATTACTAGGGCATATTTATTACTTTGACCAAATATAGAATTTTTTAGGCAAATATTTAAGTTGGTTTCACTCACACTACTTTGACCATCGATGGAATGTTTAAGTTGAACTTGATGCTATTAATAAAATTTCCCCTTCTCTTTATATTGCTTATTCTTTTAAAGTATGGAATGCTAGACTTTGTCATATAAATAGGGAGTTTCTAAGGGCACCTCATTTTGTGCTCCAAAATATCACAACTTTATTTTTACTACAAAAAACCACGTAATTCTAAAAGTTACTTCATAATACCACATCAAGGCCACCACATATTTAAAGTTGTAAAAATCATTTACACACTTTCCCTCCGTCTCTCTACACATTCAAATACCCAAACCTTTCATCTTCAACTTTTAAACTTTTCATCTTTAAATCCATTCTCCTTTAACTAAGGATTAACCTTTCATCTTCAACCTTTCAACTTGCTACCATTTGAATACCCAAATATATATATATACACACACACACACACGAATCAGAGGCATTCTCCCAAATCAAAGGCACCACCCACGAATTACACCCAGCAGCTCTCACACATTGCTAAGGATCGATGTACACCATTCTCCCAAATCAGAGGCATCGTACATTGGTCTGTTACCCACGATCATCTTCATTACCTATGATTTGTTCATTAACTTGCAATCCCTGTTAATTTCTTTCGTTTGGACTGTAAAAATGAACTAGGGTTTGGACTAGGGTTTGTACTGTTAAACGAACTTGCAATCCCTATTAAGCGAAATAGGGTTTGGATTGTTAAAAATGATCAAGTGACTGAACTAGGGTTTCATTCGTTATGAACATATCGAATGAATTCCATTTATTCGTTATGTTCATGACGCATAATTTTTTTTACTAACAAGGGTTTCATTCGTTATATTCATACTGAATTAAGTGAAAGGTTTCGGCATAAACATAGCGAATCGATGGATTTCAAATTAAACGATCCATTCGTTACATTCATACCGAAATGAGGTCCCTAATTTTCTATGTTTATGCCGAATGCCACTCAATATATTTATGTTTGATTCGTGATGTTTATGCCGAATTAACTTACACTTTTCGTTATGTGTATGCGGAATTAACCACCATAGTTCGGCAACTTTGCCCCGAATGGAATCAATTATTTTCTTATCTTTGTTTCTTATGTTTATGTTGAATACCTATCAAATGAATACCTTTGAACCGATACCTATTATTATGCAGAATTATCTTTGTTTCTTATGTTTATGTTTATAATCATTACATGATTCCCTTTGAATCGAAACATAATCAATACATGATTACCTAAGATTTGTTACGAATTGACTTATGTTTATAATCAATACATGATTAGCTATGATTTGTTATGAATTGACTTATGTCTATAATCAATACATTATGAACAATTGTTTGAACATATTTTGTTACGAATTGACTTATGTTTATAATTGATGCAGGTTAAACATGGATAAACTTGTATCTTACTCTCGCAAGAACCGTAAGCCTTTGACTGCCTTTGAGAAGAAGCGTCGAGGAGAGATCCATGCTCTGTCTGTTTCTACTGTCCCGGATGTGATGGAGGTGGATCCCCGAGTGGTGGAGACGCATGAGGATGTTACGGTAGAGGTTGAGGACGAGGAGGTTGCGGTTGAGGGTGAGGAAGCCGAGGTTGAGGAGGAGGCTGATGAGGGTCATGAGGCGGCGGGCGGGGGTTCCGAGTCGGAGTATGTTGCTCCTCAGCGGCCTGAAAACTCGTTTAGCATTTTACACAAGACCGCAGTAGATTATAGCCAGAAGAAGAAGGTCCCTAAAGAAGGCACATCTACTCCGGCATACGGGGGCCTCGCCGATCTTAGCCTATTAAAACACTTTAAGCATCATGTGGCGTACGATATTTGGACTGGATCAGTGGTAATTTCATTTCCCTTAAATGTTATAACATTAATGTTTTCTATTTTGCGTTTCTTTCATAAACCTTAATAAATATTTTGCTTATATTGTAGGTGGAGCGGGTGCCGTTATTATGCATCAATCATTGGACTAAGATCAAGGAGTGGCAATTCAGTGATCTTTCTGCAAGTGTTCAAAAGAGGGTTCAGAGGGCCAAGTTGGGGGGGCTTATCTCATCTAGCCACCGTTATTTAGATTACGCCCTCATTTATGCATTTATCGAGAGGTGGCCTTTGGGGGGGCTTATCACATTCCATATGCCCTTTGGAGAGATGACAATCACCCTCGATGACGTATCGACGATCTTGGGTGTTCCTCTCGTCGGATCACCTTTGTGTAACCCGATATATAAGCATTTTACAGGGGTTGGCGGATGCGTTGATATGGAGTTTGATGAAACGAAGCCAAGGATCGCACGTTGATCGTTATAGTCTGCCTCTCAGAAAAATGCATTTACAAACTTAATCAATTTTCGAGAGCAATTGAATGATATGACTGTTGGTGATGTGAGTTAATTCAAATAATATTTGTAACGTTTTATATTTTTCGACATCAAATTATGTTTTGATATAACTGTTGGTAACGTTTTATTTGCAGGTCATTTGGGAACCCTATCGAGATTCTAGGGCTGCTTATCCCTTCCATGAAGCTTCATGGTATAGCGGGATTATGATTTGTTTTGAGGTGGGGGAGCCCTATTACCCGAAAAGATGCCTTAGACAAATGGGACGGCTACAAATCATACCGCGTGACCCAATGGCATCCCTGAAGGACGATAGGGGAGATAAGGCGGCTCGGTACAAAGTTAAATTCGATATGCAGCAATGGTACCAAGAAAACTGGCAAGACCACCTCTTATCCGAGAAATCTAGGTCTGTGCCGGTATCTAGCCCCTGGGATTGCAGCAATGATTATATGGGTTGGTTCATTTCCAAATCCCGTCCTAGAGTCCAAAATCCGAAGTTCCGCAGCGTGAAACAACAACATACGTCGTTGGTAAGTTTTTTGTCTAAACTTCATCCGCTACTATATGTGCTTATAATACCCTTTTTTGGATAATCTAATTCCACGATGTTATTAATTATTTCATAGGCGGACGAGGTGCGTAAGGCTATAGACTTGATGAAGAAGAATATTGATGATGGAATTGCAACTGATCCGGCCATATTAATTGCACGCGTGGCAAGCTTACGATATCCTAGCTGCGGCCATTGGGGTAGGCAGGCCGGTTGTCATTGAGGAGCGGGTGGCGAAGAAAAGAAAGACCAAAGCTAAGGGAAAAGATAAAGTAGCTGAAGGGTCGCATAGAAGTAGAAAAAAGAAATAGGTCGGATATCTTTTAATTTGTTGTTTAAAGATAACATTTTTGGGTTGTATTAATTTTTGATTTAATGATAATATTTTTTGGTGAATTTGAAATTAATTTGTTCCATCAACTATAGACATCCCTTATTTGTTAGTGAATTTGAAATTAATTGGTTGGTTGTGTATTACTTTGAAATTAATTTGTTGGTTGTGTATAAACAACCCATAGTTATTGGCGTATTTGAAATTAATTGGTTGGTTGTGTATTACTTTGAAATTGATTTGTTGGTTGTGTATAAACATCCCTTATTTGTTGGTGAATTTGAAATTAATTTGTTGGTTGTGTATTACCTTGAAATTAATATGTTGGTTGTGTATAAACATCCCTCATACTTTGAAATTAATTTGTTGGTTGTGTATCAGAATCTGAGATATAATGGAACATGAGGTCCATTCGGCATGTATATAACGAATTTTCCACCATATTTCGGCATGTATATAGCGAACCAGTTATGCTTAAAGTTGGTTCGCTATATACATCCCTAACAGATTCCTATTTGGATTGCTAATGAGGTCCATTCGACATGTATATACCGAATTAACCACCATATTTCAGCATGTATATAGCGAACCAGTTATGGTTAATGTTGGTTCGCTATATACATCCCTAACAGATTCCTATTTGGATTGGCTAATGAGGTCCATTCGGCATGTATATACCGAATTAACCACCATATTTCGATATGTATATATCGAATCCAATTTTTGTTTTTACCAATTCAAATATAACTTTTTCTAAAGTTACAAATTCTGTTTAAAATATTATTATTATTATTAATTTTTTTTTAATTATCAATTTAAAAAGTAACTTTAGAAAAAAATAAAAAAATCAATTTCAAATATAACTTTTTTTACCAATTTTAGTTTAATTTGTTACTTTCTTACAAATTTCAGTTTAAAATGGTTCTGCAATTATCATTAATGAAATAAAATAATCTCATCAAATTAAACAACAACTTATACAACAAATCAAAAAATACAACTTCATTAATTACTCTCAACAAATTGTACAACTAAATTCGAATAGCATACAACTTTATTTCAAAATCATATCATACAAGTTCATTCACACCATACAAAAACGTTTCATACACCAAATTAGTCGGTATGGATAGGCTCATCGTTGGTTGCTACATCATTTGGGCAAATTTTCCGGAACTCCGATACTTGTTGCGCATATTTATCAATCCACGATTTTGCTTCTGGCAATGAGCAACTATGCTAGTGACTTGCTACCGGAGGAATTGGACAACTGTAATTTAACTTCAAACTTACAAATTGATTCCCTCATACATGAGCAATCTCTATGAATAAGGGATGCACGCTTTGTTCATGTCTCATTGGTAGGAATGTGAGACACTGTCTCTTCGAAATAAGGACGCATACGCACTTGTAAGTTTCTGCCAAAACATAGCCGCACTCGGGCCTGATCATCCATGACTTGGGAATACAGGGGCTTGAATAATCGTCTAGCATATGTAGAACAGTGTTTGGAAACCAGTCACCAAAACAATGTGCATATAATTCAATATTTGTCGTGACTTCTTTAATCAAGTCCGATCTCACCTGTCTCCATCCATCAGGTCTAAATCTGAGGCATTTAGAAACACAGCTATACCCACAATTTCTGTCAGGTTCAACCTCGATGATATCTTCTACGCAATCTTTATAAAAAATCGGTATCTCATTGATATATTGTTTATATGCGAGGGAGTAGTTCGGGCACCATGGGGCTGGGCGGGTGAACTCCGTAAAATCAATTTTCTTCTTAGGCCTTTGAACCGCGGGGTATTCATTTATTATTGATTGCCTAGCAAGTTCGAAGCCTGACGGATCCCTTTTAGTTGACTTCTCGTGCTTTTGCTCTTTAGCAGTTGGTTTTCAACCTCTCGGGTGACCCTTGCAATGCTTTAGCACGGATGGCTCAAATAACCTAGCGGTTGAGGGACACCCGATATCCTTCAGTTTTCGCAACATGGCCCTTTGCTCATCAATAGTTGACCGTTCCCATCGTTGTTTAAAAAGTATCATTTTCGACTCGTAGTCAACCATATGGTACTTCGCTAATTCGGGCACCATTGTTAATTTGTGCCAATGTGCATCAACATCCCCCTATAGTATTTCCTTTCCCTCCATCTGGTAGAGGGCTAATTCATGAGTGCATGGTAGATCATAGATGTTGCATGCCAAGTGTAGACATGATTTAACATCCATGCCAACGGTATCATAAGTCTTCATCTCCTCAAGAATTAGGTCAATGGCATAATGAGAAACCCGACTTATGAGCTCTCGCAAAACCGGAATATTACGAGGGCTTTATTTTTTGCAAAGAATCCTCAAACTCCCTCATGATCTCCGTCACTTGCAACCCAATGTAGTTGTTCATGTCGAAAAAAACCTTGTCAAAAGGAAGTTGAGAACTCTCTAAGTGACTCTTCAACTTACCATGTGCTCCTTCACACCGATTAGTTGTTCGGTTGGCCCGGTGCCTAATTATATTTGTCCATGCATGAACGAATCTCTCCCTTAGATTGTACCATGTACAATCTATGTAATGAAGTGTGTTCGGGAACTCATTCCAATCACAGTGAAAAAGCATCCACTCTTCGTTAAAATCACTCTCGGTGGGTGATTCAACCAAATGCATCCAATCCCTCATGAACTTCTTCAATGTATCTTCATCTTTAATCTCTTTCCTAGAATGGAGCTCCACACTGCGATGAACGTGGAAGGTACAAACCATAGTTCTCGCCTCGGGGAACATAACTCGCAATGCGTTCATGCACGCATACTCCCGATCTGTGATGAAAACCGTGGGACATGCAAACGGGTCGAATAGGGATTTCAAACGTCCCAACGCCCACCAATAGTTCTCCACCTTCTCCGTTGCTAAAAAGGCAAAGGTAATATTGAAAGTCCTACCGTACGACATTATTCCAACCATCTCGAACAAAGGCATCTTGTATCGATTGGTCTTATATGTGCAGTCAACAATGACAACGGAGGAAAAACACTTGGGTAGTTGGATTGAGTTTGGATGCGCTCAAAAAATGTCTTCCACCTCTATGGTAGACTCATTCGTTCTAGACCAATACACGTAATGTTTATCCCCAAGCAACTTCATTAACTGTTGCATCACCGTTCTACCCTCTCGTTCCGAGATCCTCAGCTTCCCTTTGGCATTATATATTATTTTCATGGTCGAAACATTAATAACATTACGACTTTAATCGTCGTTAGAATGGAGGCCGACTTTACACCGCTCAAGGACATCTCTTCAACAATTTTTTTTCCACCGAAGTAAGTCTACCCGCATATGCATGTCCAACTAAGGTTTCTAGTAATGGGTGATTGTGAACGCCGCTAACGACAGACAACATCCACTGTCCATTAGAATTCCCTTCAACAAAACTGGACAGTTGCACTTCTGAGTGGTCATGCCCCTCTTCCTACCTTCATTCCCAACATTCTTCCCATGATGATCGCGGTACAACCAATGTGTAGACGTCCCTTACGTGTTGCAGAAGATGCATCGAACTTGGTTATGACTATCACTGTTTTAACAGACCGGGCTTGCTTTTGAGCCCAAACAACTAACTCTTGTCGGGTGGGAAATACCTAAGAATTAAGAATATAATGAATCAGTACAACCTAATTACAATATATAAAAATATTACATCAATAATAGACATTATAATACCTGCTCCGTAAAGAACGTCACATTGACATCTACTAACACCGCACCACCTTCCGCGATTTGGGGTATTTCGATGTTCGCTAAAGCTTGATCATATAATAGCTCATTGAAATCCGTGAAAGCATTCTACGTAAGTAAAAATATTATTAGTACTCACAATCAATGAACTTGAATAACAATATTGAGAACTAGCTTGCAACGTACTTGATAACATAATCACAACGTATGTTTGAATTACATTGATAACATACTTCATAACATAATTATTAACAGTTTGAAACACAACATGATACAATTTCATAACAAGATTGAAATGTAGTCGAATTACATTATGTCTTTGAATTACATTGGAACCAAACTTGTTACCACACTTGAATTACATTATGTCTTTGAATCACATTATGTTTGAATTCTATTCGGCATGAATATACCGAATATGTTTCATTATTTCGGGATGATCCTAACGAATAATGTTAAATTGGTTCGGGATGTATATAGCGAAATAAGGACAAACATTCGGGATAATTATGCTGAATATGTACATCAGGTTTGGTATGATCATAACGAATGAACCTACTTCGATCTAAAAAAATATATAGTTAGTTTGGGAGGTTTATCTTGAATTTCTTCTATGAAATCGGGGCCCCGATCCCAAACTAATTGTACGTTAGCTGCGATTTTTTAAATTTGCAATCCTTATGAAAAAACAAAAATATAAGTAATGGGACCCAAATTTTACCTCAGCAATGGGATTTGTTGGGTTGTCATTTGTTTTTGAGGTGTTGTCATTGTATAATGGTGGGATATCCATTAGTATGTGAATATTTAAAGAACAAACCCTAGATATTTAATAATGTTGTTGAAGATGGTTGGTGGGGGAGAAAACTTTAATAATGATGTGTGGGGACCAAAACTTTAATAATGTTGTTGAAGATGATAGGTTATATTAATGGAGACAAATTTGTTGGGTGAAGAGAATATGAGAAAGAGAGAGTTTGGAGTGTAGTGGATATAGAGAGAAAGTTAGAATTTGGAATTTAGTGGTATTATGTGTTTTAGTTGTGTTAAAAAATATATATGTTGAGTGGTGGCCCTTAGCAAAAATTAGATTTTAAAACCTTGTGGTATTTTGAAGCAATTTTTGTGGTTCCCTTAGAAACCCCCTATAAATAAACGACTTGTTAAAAATATGAGTACTTGAGGATTAATTTCAAAATTATCACTAAATATGACTTTGAAAAATGTGAATGGTGCAGTCAAGCAAAAATTATAAAGTCCCCACACAAATATGTTTTTAGAGACTCTGAAATACTTGACTTAATTCATTCGGATATTTATGAACTGGATGGAATTACGACTAGAAATGACAAATATTACTTTATTACTTTTATTGATGATTGCTCGGATTATTCATTTTTGTATTTAATGAAAAATAAAAGCAAAGCGTTTGATATCTTTAAAATTTTTCTAAATGAAATTGAAAATCAATTTAATTGAAAAATTAAGAAACTATGTAGCGATAGAGGCACCAAATATGATTCTGGACCTTTTATTGAATTTTATAAAACTCACGATATTATTAATGAAAAAACAACCCCTTATTCTCCTGAAATAAATGGTAAAGTCGAAAGTAAAAATAGGACTTTAACCGGATTGATAGTTGCTATTTTATTAAGTTCAGGGGTTGCCTCAAATGGCGGGGAGAAATTATTTTAACCATGTGTCACGTGCTTAATAGAATTCCTAAGGCTAAAACAAAATATCTTCTTATGAATTTGAAAAAATATTAAGCCAAACGTGTCATACTTTAGAACGTGGGGAGTGCTTAGCTTATATACATATTCTCGATCCTACAAGGTCAAAATTAGCTAATAGAGCATATGAGTTTGTTTTTATTGGCTACGCGGTTAATAGCAAACCATACAAATTTTATGATTTTAAAAATCAAGTTATTATTGAACCAAATGGTGGTGATTTTTATGAAGATAAATTTTCTTTTAAATTGAGAAATAGTGGGGGCGCGACATCCACTAGTGTTTGTGTTCCTACAAATTCAGAACCTAATGAATTTGTTTTAGAACCGAGAAAAAGTTAAAGAACACATGTTGAAATTTTTTTTATCTCGACTTTTACGCTTACACTTTAGAGGAGAACCTTAATACCCTTCAATAAGCCTTAACTTCTTTGGATGTCAATTTATGGCAAGAAGTTATTAACGATGAAATAAAATCTTTAGAAACTAATAAAACTTGGAATTTAGTGGATTTTCCACTAAAGTGTAAAAAAATTGGTTGCAAATGGATTCTCAAGAAGAAATTGAAACCCGATAGTCTTGTTAAAAAATATAAGACACATCTTGTTGCCAAATGTTTTAGACAATGTGAAAACGTGGACTTTTTGATACATTTTCACCAATGATTAGAATTACATCTATACATATACTATTTACTTTAGTTTCTTTATATGATTTAATTGTACACCAAATGGATGATAAAACAGACTTTTTAAATAGTGAATTGGAAGAAGAGATTTATATGGACCAACCTGAATGTTTTATTGTACACGGTCAAGAAAATAAAGTGTGTAAATTGGATAAATCTCTTTATGGACTAAAATATAAACCTAAATAATGACATGATAAATTTGATGGCTCAGACATCTCCAATGGGTTCAAAATTAATGATAGTGACAAATACATTTATTATAAATATGAAAATAACAGTTGCATTATCATATGTCTTTATGTGGATGACTTGCTTATATTTGGATCTAATATTCATACCATAGATAATGTTAAATCTTTATTGTGTGCCAACTTTGATATGAAGGATTTGGGTGAAGCTAATGTAATATTGGGAATTAAAATTACTAGATTTGAAAAGGGACTTTCTTTACACCAATCTCATTATATTGAGAAAATTCTAAATAAATATAATTACTTTAATTGTAAACCTGCTAGTACTCCATTTGACCCTAGTGTAAAGTTGTTCAAGAACACTGGTAACAATGTTAACCAAACTAAGTATGCAAGCATAATTGGTGTAAAATACCACATTATTTTTAAAGTATTTAAATCAATTTAATCATGAAAACAATGGAATTTAATTGGGAGAAATCCATTTTATTTATGTGCCATTATCACCAATTAAATTCACATGAAGAGTTTATGCTATGCAATCAATGGAAGTAAAATTTTAATTTCATTGAGATTTGGCTCAATTAGTTAATAGAAGTGAAATGGAAGTTTTAATGCAAATTATAATTAAGGCCTAGTGATTTAATTAGTTTAATGGGTTAGTAAAAAAAAGAAATATGGATATTTATAACGGGTAATGATTTAAATGAATTGGTTAGTTAAGGAAATATATATGGCTGGAGGTTTTATGTTAGTGGGATTAGGCCCTAAAATTTATAGGGTCTTACTTTAGGGTTATATAAATTAAATGAGAGAGCTTGGGCCGAGGGGAGTAAAGGTTTAGATAAGGGGAGTAAAGGTTTAGAAAATGGGCTCTAGATATAGAAATAGAAAGGAAGGGAAAAAGGAGGAATATGGTTTGCAGTTTCTTTTAGTGCTTGCGGTGCTATTAATGTCAATATGGATGTGTGACCATTGGGAGCTGGGGAAGAAGTCAAGTCAACAGGTGGTTGTAGCCCTTTTGGGACCTTGTGTCGATGACGTACCTTTTATCTTTGGTTTGGTATTACAATAGAGGAGCAACGACTAGGATGGAGTTAAAGCAAATACTTGAGCTATTCGGCAGATAAATGAGTTACTTCATAAGGCTGTGTGTGTAAATGTTGTGGGCAACACTCAAAGTACAAGAAGGAAACCAAAAGGGAGTTTGTCACCTATTTTGAGGAAGGAAAATTAGAAATCGGTGGCACATTTATTGCTCTATCATTCTCTCTTTTCTTGGCGTTGGTTGGGGATAATATGGAAAAAAGTTTGATGTCTCTGAGACACCAAATTTTTGATGTCTTGGATTGTGGTTGGTCAATACCGCTGGCGCGGATCCACATCACTTATGGAAATGGGTCTGCGCCAGCGGTATTGACCAACCACAATCCAAGACATCAAAAAGTTTGGTGTCTCAAAGACATCAATTTTTTTTTCGGGATAATATATGAGATAGGATAGGCAGGTGCTGTCATCTTTGGGCGTGAAAGGTTTAAGAAGAAGAAAATGAAGGTTAACAAAAAAATACAAGTTAGTCGATGCAAATTTTGAGGAAGAAAGACATTCTCTCACTTTATCTTATTCCTTAAACCTCAAAACCTCTTTTATACTTTATTTAACATATAATTACCCAAAGTTTAACCCAATCAAAAATTTGACCCCAACCCTTATTTATATATTTTCAAAGAGGATATCTAGTCTATTTTCAAGGGGACTTCTTCACTAACCTATGGATTAATTTTTGGGCACATTTTCGAGACAAGTAACGTTATATTATTCGCCTATTATGTGCATAGTTGGTAAATTCACCTAAATTAATTTTTATGCTAAAATAAATTAATATCCCCTAGGGTTTTGTATATTCCTACTTTCACCCCAATTGAGTAAATTTAAATAGTTCTAATTATCTCATATTACTTGTTGAGCTTTATTTCTACGTGGAGATTAATTATAGTACCAAAACACGAAAAATTAATATTAAGGTTTTCTACCCTTCTGTGGAATTTGGCGTTTAAGGTTTCATATTATATGATTTAAACTTAAATTTAGACTTATTCAATTATAAAGATTATGCATGCTTAATAGGGTTGTACTCTGTGCATTAGAAGTGGTACTTTTGACATGCTTGTCCTTATTAGATGATATTTGTCATGCAGATCTTATTCATGTTATGTGAACTAATGTAATAACATTATAAATGACTTGGGACACTTGAAATAAACAGAGGGACCCCGTATGACGTAATGTACTCTTGTGAAGTAATTACATGTCCTATTTATGCATGAATACCATATGAGCCCTACTTAGTACCCTATTAATGTTGATATTTATTTTTCCACGTAGACGATAGATAGAGTTCGGGAAATTACTTATTGTTGGCTTGGTTGTTGAATAATAGTTGTAAGAACAATTTTTTAGGATTGTTCATAGCATATCTTTAAGCTAGTTTGGTGTATCTCATTACGAATCGTCATGCACCGAGAAGACGAACCGAACTCAAACATATCCAGGTTTTAAGACTTTTCGACATCCCAAAAGGTATAAAACGATTTAGAGTTTTGAATTAATTCATGGAATTATATTTGGGATGTTTAATTTTTATCAAAAACGAACAGGGATTTTTATTTTTCAAAAAGAATTTTTTATTTTTTCAAAAAGATTGATTGTCGTTTCTTAGGTCATTCCTTCCCTCGCTCATCAAATGACATTCACATGTTGTCTCTTCACTGCTTCAAACGACATGGTACTGTTTTGATTTTTCTACGTCGTTTCTTAGGGCTTCAAACAATATATCAATGTCATTCAACTGACATTAAAATTCATTCTAATGACATACCTTTGTCGTTTAAATGAAATCACAAAGTCGTTCGAACGTCCCACCGACTTAAAGTTTTTATAAAATACCTGTTTTGTGATCATATTATTTAAGACTTTTACAAAAATGTAACTGCATATCTGTTACAAAAGTTCTTCAAGATTTGTGTTGAAAAACACTATTTTAATTCACAAACAAAGCATCCTTAAATATTATTCTTGTGAATTAGTTTAGAACCCTAGAAAGTTTGTATCTTTGCATACACTTTAGTGGAGAGGATCTCCATTGCTGACTTGTGATACCTTCATGGATTCAATGTTGAGGATGAAGGCTAAGGCTGACGGGGAGGGGGGGGGGGGGAGGGTGCGGTCCGTTGTGATTCTCGAGGGAATCATTGCTGAGTAGAAGGCTACAGTCTTTATGGGTTTTTGCGGAAATTCATTGTTGTATTTCACTTGTAAGTTTGTAAGTTACAATTTGCAAGTTATTAGTGAAATAAAAGATTTTTTCCCTGCGGGGATTTTTTCCTGAAACTTGGCCTAGTCATATTTGCTTGTTTAATTTACCTGTTTTATCACCATAGATGCATGCGTAGGATAAAAAGATAAAATTAATTTAAAATTCGCTTCCGCATATAAAATTGGTATTGAATTTTTTGTTGAAACCACCCTTGCGCTTATTTCGCCTTTACAAAGTTGTATCAGAGCAAGTTGCTTCAAGTTATCGAGTGATCCTGATTTTTTCTAAATGTTTTTCCGTCTGGCACCTTTTGACTTCTCAAATTGGTATCAGAGCAAGTTGCAGTAATTTATTGTGTGCGTTTTATGTATTTTTATTCCTTTATCTTGTGTTTGATTTTGTTTTCTCTCTCAATGGATTCTCATTCTCATTTGATGTTTGTTAATGAATTTAATTTCTTAAAAATTATTTTAAAAAGGTTTTGGAACTTTTACAAACTGTTCAAAATCAAAGAGATATCATTCGTGAGAAGTTTGGTGCTTTATATGGGGACTTTAAATCTTTAAAAGTGGCCAATAAGGAGAGTGATGATAAAGTCCTTATTTTAGAAAAGGAACTAGAGAACTTAAAAAATTCTAGTGTTTGTTTTTATGCCAATGAGGATAAAATTATTTTGATTAATGATTTTAAGGCACGTGAGAAGACTCTTAGGGATATATTTTCTTTCATTGAGGGGGAGAGAGATAACCTTCTACGGATGATTGAACATATGAAGAAGGAGTCCCTAAAATTGAAAAAGTCTAATTTTTTGCCCGAGTCTAAAATTTTGAAGTTGAAAATTGATTTAAAAGACTAGAGTTGTTTGAGTAGTGATGGTAATGGCTCGTCTTGTTCTAGTGCTTAGAGTGTTAGAGCCAAAACCACTGTTTATTTTAGAGGGTCAACCCAAACCAAGGATGTTAGAAAATGTCAATCCCTAGGTAACATTCCTCCTGTTTACACATTATAGTAGGAAAGGTCACCTTAGGCGATTTTGTTTTGATCTTGGAAGAGTTCCTTGGAAATTTAAGGATAATGTCCCGTCAGTTCCTATAACTCCTCAAGTTTGGTATACATCGGTTTGGGTTAGAAAATCTATTTTAGAGACGTTAAATGCTAGATTGGTTGATTCTCACATGTTTACACATGATGCGTCACATGCTATTTCATAGTGTTGATTGCTTACATGATTTGTTTAGCATACACTAGTTGTGCTTCATAATATGTATTTTCTAGTGTTATGACGTGTATACTTTTTGTATTGTATTTTTCTTTTATTGAGTCATATTTGAAAAATACAAAAGGATTTTTGATTTTATATATTTTTAAAAAATAACAAAATGATTTTATTTTTCAAAAAATATTTTGAAAAATTCAAAAAAGATTTTCGATTCTTTGTGTATTTTAGTTTTACACATTTAGTATGAGATATTGGTGTGCTTGAATTCAATTCACTACGCAATTTCCATGTGACTAGGACATTTGGTTATGACTTTAGATGCTTAGATTGATGTTAACCATATTTATGGACTTGTTTTGAAATTGACTTGCTTTATGGATTCGACTTTGTTCATGCCTCCACACACATGCACGAGATTATTGAATTTTGACTTCATGATGTACATTTGATCTTGGTGAGATGTTCTCCTATCAATTTTGTCATCTACATGTTTATTTGACTATGGAGGATTTGTGCATGTAAGAACCGTTGCCCATGATGATTTGTTTTATATTGAAAAATAACGAGTGAACACGGGAAAGGGCTGTGAGAGTATAATAAACTCGTCGTGAAAGCCACCGTTGAAAAGAGCCTGAGAAAAAATATAAGCAATAAAAATAATAATAAGCCAAAAGGGGGGGCGGGGGGGGAGTTTGGATGGAAATATCAACGGGTTTGCACAATGACAAGGAATCCTAATTATGCTTATTTTGTCATGACACTATTGATTTGCGATTCTAGGCTTGTGCGAATTGTGTTTGTTTTGTTCATTAAGTTAAACTTTATTTATCACTTGAGGCTAAAGATTAGTTTGATGAAGTTTTGCGATCAATTATAACTTCTTGAACATATTTGAGTGTTTGGGTTATAATTCTTTTGTTACTAGTTCACGCCCATTCATTCCATTCGACATGTTTGGACACATCGATACTATGCTAGTGTGTAATGCTTATGTATTTTGTGTTATATTTTTGGGTTTCTTATACCTATATATGTGTACCGGATTTACTTTGATATATTTTGCATATATTATATATGGTATGTTTGTTGTATTTGTGAAATTTGCATTTTTTGGGGGAAAAACTGAAAATTTTCAAAAATAGTTGTTTGTGTTTGCCTTCGAGATGATCATTACACATGCTTGATTTACATCTCTTGTGATGATATCTTTTCTTTATCGTAATGCTTTGAACTTAATGTTTATTGTTTCTACTTCTTTATCTATTTACCTATTTCGTATAAAAATAAAGGGGATAGAAAATTAAAATGGAGTTTTTGATGAGTTTGAATTATGGGGGAGTATATATTTATAAATTATACTTTGTTTCAAACTTGATGCGTCACGAGGGTATATGTTTCTTGTTTCATGTGTGTCGGTTTCCCAAACTTTGTAATGGATCAATAAGATTAAGGGAAGAAGAAGATGAAGTTTGAAGATAAAGAGACTTATGTCGTTCCGTTCTAGGGATGGGAAGGGTGTTAGTATATTTGTAATAGGAGATTTTGATTTTAATTTGGTGTTCGGTCATTTTGTTTTTTTTATACCGGAATAGCCAAAGGGGGAGATTTGTAAGAACAATGTTTTAGGATTATTCATAGCATAGATTTAAGCTAGTTTAGCGTATCCCGTTACGAATTGTCACGCACCGAGAAGACGAACCGAACTCAAGCATCTACAAGTTTGAAGACTTCTCGACATCCCAAAAGGTATAAAATGATTTAGATTTTTGAATTACTTCATGGAATTATATTTGGGAAGTTTAATTTTTATCAAAAACGAAGAGGGCTTTTAATTTTTCAAAAAGAATTTTTTATTTTTTCAAAAAGATTGAATGTCGTTTCTTAGGTCGTTCCTTCCCTGGCTCATCAAATGACATTCACATGGCGTTTCTTAGGTTATTTCTTCACTGCTTCAAATGACATGGTACTGTTTTATTTTTTCTACATCATTTTTAAGTCGTTTCTTAAGCCTTCAAATGACATCTCAATATCGTTCAAATGACATTAAAATTCGTTCTAATGATATACCTTTATCATTCAAACGACATCACAAAATCGTTCGAATGACCCGCCGGCTTAAATTTTTTATAATTACATGTTTCAAGATCAGATTGTTTAAGACTTTTGCGAAAACGTAACTGCATATTCCTTACAAAAATTCTGCAAGTTTTACGTTGAAAAACACTGTTTTAATTCACAAACAAAGCATCCTTGAATATTATTCTTGTGAATTAGTTTAGAACCTAAGAAAGTTTGTATCTTTGCATACACCTTGGTGGAGAGGATCTCAATTGCTGACTTGTGAAACCTGTGTGGATCACTGCTGAAGGCGAAGGCTGAGGCTGGCGGAGTGATGCGATGCATTGTGATTCTTGAGGGAATCATGTGACACCCCGCCCAATTTAATATCGGGTGATGAGTCCTTTATAAAATTTTAAAACAGAATGTCCGGTTGGTTCATTCTTAGCATCACTTTCGAAAAAACATTAATTTTAACAAGTTATAGCGTGTAAATTTTAGGAAAATATGCTCCTCCTCCTCTCTAGAATCCCCCTTTCCAAAACCGTCTTCTACCCTTAACACTGCACCCTGTCCAAACCCTGTTACACCCGCTGATCTTTCATGGCTTCTAAGGCCTGTTCGTAAACCCCACCTACCCCTTTGAGGATTATTCCAAACCCTAAAACTTCGCTGCCTGAGTCCGCTATTTATGAGCCCTGTTTGGGTGCCGCAAATAAGGTGATCGTGTGCTAACCATCCCCGACTGTGCCTCGCCTTGCTGCTCATGGCAAGCCAGTTGATGAAGTTTTGGACGATGTTCCAACCCTCCTCGGAGGTCAGACCTTGGAGTTAGTTCCTTACGATGCTGATGGAATCCCTTCTGACTCTGTGTTGGACCTCTCTTCAAGCGTTTTGGAGCTTATAGAAGGACAGGTGATGGCCCCGTGGGATAAAAGTTCCATGGCGAATAATAACGTGAGTAGTTTGAAAGTATTGGCCGATGAGAATAATGATTGTTGGGAGTTTCTCAGAAGCAAGTGGTTTACCCAAGAAGATGTCTAGAATTTTAGATGTCCCGATGACCGAAGATGTAACGACACCAACGCGCCTGTGGCGGTGGGTAGGGTTAATGGAGAACAATGCGATGGTGTACCTGTTAGAGGCGTGCAACTCAAAATTTGTGATAGTGGTAAGGAAGTTGGTGTTAGCAACCTCAAAACGTCCCATGACAGGTCTGATGTGTGTACTGCAACTGCTGGGTTGAGTACAGTTAAAAGAATGGATGATGGGAAGTCTACCCCTAGCGTGGCAAGCTTGACCCAAGTGGGTAAAACATGGAGCTCCGTTACTACAACCAGGAAGCAACCTAAGCTCCGACTTTCATACCACCAACCTGTAGTGATTGACTCCATTATCACAGTTACACCACGTGTCGAGGTGGCATCCGGAGGTCATGGACGGTAGGTGAACAGTGTGGTGGGTTATTTTCTGGGGACTAAACTTCCATATTCCATGGTGAACACGGTGGCGTTTAAATTATGGGGGAAGTGTGGCCTAACCAAGGTCATTGTGCATGATAAGGGATTCTATTTCTTTCTCTTTGATAACCCTACTCAAAGAGACGAGGTGATTGACAATGGGCCGTGGCATTTTACGGGAATTACCATCATTCTCAAAAAATGGCAACCAAACTTTAGCTTTGATAAAGACACGCTGAAGTAGATACCTATGTGGGTTAAATTTTTTTATATCCTAGTGCAACTTTAGACTGAGGAGGGACTCAATTACGTAGCCAGCTCCGTGATTCTTCCATTGTATGCTGATGTGACGACGGAAGATATGAACATGATTACCTTTGCCCGTATATGTATTGATGTGGAGGTTAAGAAGACTTACCCCTCAAGCGTTAATGTGGTGATGGAAGATGACACTATTGTTGTGGTTAAGGTGGAATTCCAAGACAAAGCTCCCTCTTACCCTCACTGCCTCGTGTTTGATCACAGTCTTAGTGGATTCCCAAAGATAAATGTTATGGTGTTAATAAGGTCTCTATCCCACATACTACTCCCCCCGGTAATGTTGGTGGTTGGACTCAGGTCGTCAAGAAGACAAAAGTTGGCGTCAGTTCCGTGTTAGAAGTGGGTGAGACATTGTGTACTGCCAATGCTGAGAAGAACCCAAGCACTGCCATTGTGTCGTATAGTAGTGCAGAGATGAATTGTGAAGTTGAAAGCCCTACATAAAATAATGCACGCTTAATCTCCTCACCACCTGTTCCGTTGTCAAATTCTTTCAGTGAAGTCTGCATGGATAGTGATATGGATATGACGCCTGCCCCTACTGCTCTTGCGAAGCGGGTTACTATTGTGGATGAACTGGCACAGAAAAGGGTGGGGGAAGATAGAGATGTAAGTAATAGTAGTGGAAAGAACAAGAGGAAGGGGAAAGGGAAGAAGACTATATGATAAAGTTTGCTTCTTGGAACATTAGGGGCCTTAATTCCCCTCACAAGTAAAGGGAAGTCAATAAGATGATTAGGGATAACCACCTTGATTTGATGTGTATGCTTGAAACTAAGGTTAGGAAAAATAACTTAGGTTGTGTTTTGAATAATTGTTGTTTTCAATGGGATTTTTTGGAGAACTGCCCACTTAGGGGGGGGGGGTTGCCAGAATTATTGTGGCTTGGAACCCCAAGCGTGTTGCTGTGAGTTTGGTTTAGACCCACCCCTAGGCCATGCTCTGCAAGGTGGATATTTGTGGGTCTGGGTTGAGTTTTTTTGCTTCTTTCATTTATGGAGATAACCTTCCTGGTAGAAGGCACCTTTGGGATTTTTTGAGGATGAATTATGGGAGAGTGGGCGAGTCTCCGTGGATATTGATGGGTGACTTTAATGTGGTCAGATCTTATGATGAAAAGAGAGGCATCCGGGGCATTGATAGGGCTGCCACGGATGAGTTCAACCAGTGCATTCTTGACTTGCAGGCTGATGATATGGTAACAAATGGGTTGTGGTTTATGTGGAATAAGAGGGAGTTGGGAGATGATAATGTTCAATCTAGGCTGGATAGAGTCTTACAAAATGATGCGTGGGCCTCTTGGTTCCACGAGAGTTAAGCTTTTGTCCTTCCTCACGGGGTTTCAGACCACTTCCCTATCATTATTTTACTGTCCCCCTTGGAGCGGAGTAGACCTAAACCGTTCAAAATTTTCAATTTCTGGATGGATAATAGTGACTTTAATCAGATTATTAGCAAGTCATGGCTGGATGATGGAGGGAGGAATCTTATGGTTAGACTGAGAAAGAAATTGAATAGAGTTAAAACTAGGCCGAAAGATTTCAACAAGAAGTTCTATAGCAACATCTCTGCTAGGGTGGAGGAGGCTAAGACTTTACTGGATGAGGTTCAGACTAGGGTTGATATAGATGGGTTCAACACTGAGGTGCTTCTTGAAGAAAGGGTCAAGTTTCACACGTATTTGGAGCTGAGGAATGCAGAGGAGTCCTTTTTCAAGAAGAAGTTTCGAGTTAAGTGGCTCCAGCTGGGGGATGGTAATAATTCTTTCTTCCATAAGAAGGCTAACCAAGCTACTGCCGGAAGGAAAATCCTTAGTATCTTGGATGACCATGGCGTGAGAATTGAGGGGAGTCAAAGGGTCGATAAGGTGGTTGTTGATTATTTCAGCAACCTCCTTGGCACTACCAGTTCTTGTGGGAACCCTTTTCCTATTCTTAATGATATGGTGTGCAAGAGAATCACGATTGATCAGGCTGCTGCGTTGGAGGCTCCTATTATTGATGAGGAGATCAAGAATGCCATGTTCTCTATTGGGTCTGATAAAGATCCTGGGCCGGACGGATTTAATGCCTATTTCGTCAAGAAGATCTGCGACGTGGTGGGGAGAGATGTGATTGATGGCATTACCTTCTTCTTCCATTTTAGCTACTTGCCTAGGCAATGGAACTACACTGCTTTGGCGCTTATTCCTAAGGTAACTACTCCCTCTGGTATGCAGGACTTCAGGACCATCTCTTGTTGTAATACCATCTACAAGTGTATCTCTAAAATTATTGCTGATAGGATGAAACCCATTCTCCCTTCCTTCATCAACCAGAGCCAGGCCGCGTTTGTGAAAGGTAGGTCAATATCTGATAATATCTTATTGCTTCAGGAGCTTATGAGGAATTATCACCGCGAGCTTACTCCCCCTAGGTGTACCCTTAAGATTGATCTTCTTAAGGCCCATGATACTGTTAGTTGGGAGTTTTTGCTCAACCTTCTTGTGCATATTGGATTCCCATCTATGTTTGTTGGGTGGGTGGAGGAGTGTATCACCACAACTAGATTCTCTATCATCTTGGATGGGATCTTACATGGATTCTTTGAGGGGGAGAGGGGGTTGAGACAAGGTGACCCTATCTCTACTTTCTTATTCCTGCTTATTATGGATACTTTCTCTTGTATTATGGAGAAGGCTAGCCTCAATCCGGAGTTCAGTTTTCATCCTAAGTGCAAGGAAGTGGGCCTTAATCATCTTTGCTTTGTGGAGGATTTGACCCTTCTGTGTGGTGGCGACCCTTCTTCGTGTAGCATTGCGAAGAGAGCTATTGAGGTTTTCTCTTCAATCTCTAGTCTTTACCCCAATATTAACAAGTTTAGTTTCTACTGCTCTGGGGTTGATGTTGATGGGGTGAGCAGGTTGAGGGAGGTTGTGGGTTTCTCCCACAGTTCCCCCCCTTCTTGTATCTTGGGGTGCCTCTCATTACTACTAAGCTTAAGTCCGAGGATTGTGAGAAGTTAATTGATAAGATTACGGGGAGGATTAAGTGTTGGACTAATAGATTCCTCAGTTTTGTTGGGAGACTTCAGCTCATCAATTAGGTCTTTTTTGGTATTCAGGTTTACTGGTCTTGCCTATTCATTCTACCTAAAGGAGTTATTAGAAGAATTGACCAACTTATGAAAGACTTCTTGTGGACGGGTACTGACTCCAAACATACTGGGGCGAAGGTAGCTTGGAAAGATCTGACATGAAGACATGAGGAAGGGGGGGTTAGGCATTAAGAATGTGGAATTATGGAACAAAGCTGCTGTTCTCAAGCTCCTTTGTAACCTATGTAGTAAGAAGGGTTGCCTATGGGTCAAATGATTATACAAGATCAAGAGTAGAAGTATTTGGGCCATTAATATTCCAAATGATTCTTCTTAGTGTTGGAGAAAGCTGCTGTAGTTGAGGGATGTGGCCAAGCCTCTTATCATGTCCAACATTGGCAATGGTGAAGATACCTTTGTGTGGTACGATAATTGGCATCCGTTAGGTCCTCTGATTGATCGCTATGGGGGAAGACTTATTTATGATGCGGCTAGCAATAATAAAGCTAGAGTGGCCGACTTTATCGATGGGGAGAGGTGGAGGTGGTCTTCTTCTGTACTTGGGAGCTGTTAGAGATTAGGAATGCTGAGTTACTGTTATTCGTCAAGGGGTTAGTGATGAGGTGGTGTGGAATTCCAACCGGGGTGGCTTCTCCATTGGGTCGGCTTTTACGGCTCTTACTACCGCTCATCCTCTTTTCAATAGGCACAAGTTGATTTGGAACGTCAATAATATACCGAAGTGTGCTTTTAGTTTATGGATCATATGTAGGGATGCTCTTCATACGAGGGATAAACTGTTTAGCTGGGGTATTTCCAATAACTTATGTTGTACTTGTGGTGAGTAGGTGGAGAACCGGGAGCACTTATTTATTGAATGTAATATTGCTAAAGAGGTTTAGGGCGAGGTCAGATTCAAGAACTAGGAGGACAGAGAGGCTCTTAACTGGGAGGGAGAATTGGATTTTGCTAATTCTGAATATATGGGTAAGAACTTCTATAATAGACTAAGGTGTATATCCTTTTCCACCACTATCTACTGTCTATGGATTGAGAGGAATGTAAAATTTTTCAATGGCAAGGCCAAGAATATTGATATGATTGTCAGAGATATTGTTTCTATGGTTTGCGCCAGGGCTTCGAAGTGGACGAACAATAGGAGAAACTACACCAACTGGATGGCATGCATGAACTGGGACATCCCAGAGTCGGTGTTATCTTACTTGTTTTGTTTTGTGTTTGGTTGTTTGTGTCCTTTGGGGTATGCCCCTAGGATTGTGGTTCTCCTTTGGAGGTTGGTTGTAACTATTTTTTCTTGGTTCTAATACACATAATTTTTCCCCAAAAAAAAAAACAATCACCTAATTTAAATTAAGCTGGTGTCAAAATACTTTTCCTTTTAAATTGTAACCAAAAAATCTATTATTTAAAGTCTAAGAATTTAAATATAAATCATTCACCATTCAACAAAGATAAATAATAAATCTGAATCACGTACTGAAATAAATACGACTGGATTAAACATTCCAGTTCAAAACCTTAAGCCAAAGAATCACAGTAAACTAAATCCAACTAGAGTGAATAGAAAGTAAACTAAATACAATCTCTGATAAAAATGTCTAAGGAATGGGCGACACATGCCCT
Source organism: Sambucus nigra (assembly GCA_949130495.1). NCBI lineage: Eukaryota > Viridiplantae > Streptophyta > Magnoliopsida > Dipsacales > Adoxaceae > Sambucus > Sambucus nigra. The sequence goes on along the minus strand of OX422222.1, from coordinate 172,462,470 downwards.
AAATGAAGAGTCTAGATGAACTGAGAGCAAAGATAGGAGCGTCTATAGCAAATACCTACAGCTTCCATATCAGCTGCAGCATGCCAAGCAAACCAAGTCTCTAAATCTGGTGACCCTGTGGCTGAGCACCTGATATAATACATATATATATAGTAAGAGAGAAAAGAGATACAAGAGACGGGTCAGAGCCCTATGTGTAAAAATATGTTTTGCAAGTATTTAAAACTGTCTTAAAGCAAGTATTACGTGCATGTTAGATTCGTGCTCTCACATGAAGATCTCACCTCTCTTCTATTGTGCACTCCTAATGCATCTTCTATTTAGTACTAGTAACTCTACCCAAGCTAACTAGTTCAAGTCACTTAACACTATCTACATCCATCAATAGTATTCCCGTATCTCCCATATAATACCCCATAAGTAGTCTATCACATGTTACTACCTATCACGTTCACTATTTGAATATTTAAGTCTTTATCTCATTAAGATTAGTTCATTTGTCCTCATTTCCATAAATACTAGTTTCTCTTAGTAGAATTTCTCGTAATTATCCATATATATATATATATATATCAGTATTGTCGCCCCAGTTTAAACCCCATTAGTGCTATTAATAAAATAATCGTGTACCCCTGGGTTATCACCCATTAGTACACTTAATACAATATCCTTGCACCCCCGGGTTATCACCCATTAGTGCGCTAAATAAAAACATTATAACCCAAAGTTATCACCCTTTAGTGTATTAACCAACATAACCTTGCACCCCCGGGTCATCACCCATTAGTGGACTTTAACAAAAATATCAAATAATAGGCATACGCACATCCTATTAAAATTTATAGGTATTCCCCCAACCTAGTTGCATACTTACCATACGTATTTTATTCTCATTGTTACGTATTGTATAAAATTATTAGATTACCATATCTCTCTCGTAATCTTCAAGGTAAGTCTTCTTCCCGATATATTCAAAGTATAAATCTCGCACACTTATTCGAATACCTGTCTCGTTTTAAATTGTTAACTGACAGTTTCTCTCACTCCAATAAACTGAAAATTCCAAAACTGGAATCTAAGAAAAATTCTAGAAATTTACCTCGTCGCTCGAACCAGATGGCAACGTTGTTTGAACGACTTCCACGTGTCGCTCGAGCGATTTCGCGCGAGATGCCTATCTCGCTCGAACGATTACGCGCGACGCGCACTGTTTCGTCTTCTTCCCCAGAATTTCAGCGTTTTTCCCCCATTAACACCTCTAAAACCTCTACTGTTCATTCCCAAATAGCAAACCCAATTGATGTTCTAACATATTTAGATGATTTCTAACAACCTAGAATCACTAATTCTTCACCTTACATCAATTAAATACTAAATCCCCAAATTAAACAGTTAAAACCCTAGTTCTTCCAATTTTAATTCAAGAACTACTATAATCTAGATTTGTTCATGGAACTTATTATAAATTTGTGGATGATATCCTATCTACATGAAGGAATTTAATCTCTTATAATCTCAGACCCAAATATGAATCAAATCATCAAGTTTTCATCAAAATTTAATCTCATAAATTAATGGGTTATTAACTACTCTAATCATGAACATAATTATTACTAAATCACGCAAGTAATAAATACTTGCCTTGAATCAACCGTCTGATTTCTTGATATTGTTGGGATGGTTATGTTCCTCTCGTTACGATCTACACGATGGTGGTGGTGGTTGTGCGAGGTGGTGCTAATTTGGGCCTTCCTTCTTGGGATTTGTTCTCCCTCACACCCTTTGTGCCCGTTCCTTACTTTTGTATCTCTCAACCATAATGAATCTCTCGTGGCTGATAAAATAAACTCCCAATTTTCGTTCATTTAATTCCTCCAAAAATCAAAATTACAAAATTACCCCTACAGGTACCGGCTTGGCCTAAAAATCTCCTGGAGTCTAAATAAAATACTCGGGTAGTGTTTTCTTACTATTTCTACCATCCCAAACTCAACGCTGCACTCAAAATTACCATACAAGTTACTTAAAAATAGTTTACTTTTATATTCCATTCAATTAGTTCCGACACGACTCACACGCGTGTCCCGACTTAATATACCAAACTGTCGTATTTTTCCTCTTGACAATTTATCAGATTCAATAATTCCATGTTACTTATTCACTCAGTAATATTCAATAATTCTCATTAATAAGTATTAACCCTTGTCACGGTAGTTAATCATTATTTTTAAATCCGAATTAATTTACCAATTAATTTTCGCATATTAATTTAATTAATCCCACAATAATAATTAATCACATAATTATTTAGGTTCTCAAAAATACGAGGTGTTACAAATCATTGCTGAGTAGGAGGCTGCGGTCTTTGTGGGTTTCTGCAGAAATTCATTGTTGTATTTCACTTGTAAGTTGCAATTTGCAAGTTATTAATGAAATAAAAGGTTTTTTCCATGCGGGAATTTTTTCGTGAAACTTGGCCTAGTCGTTTTTGCTTGTTTGATTTATCTATTTTATCACCATAGATGCATGCGTAAGATTAAAAGATAAAATCAATTTGAAATTCGCTTCCGCATATTAAATTGGCATTGAAATTTTTGTTGAAACCACCCTTGCGCTTATTTCTCCTTTACCATAGCGTTGGATTAGTCGGGGAAATTCACCCATAGATATTTAAATCCTTATTTATTTTGACACAATAAACCCTAACTAACATGTCTTAACAATTACCCTATCTAGACGTAAGTGTAGGGGGGAGGGGGTTCCTTTTTTGGAATTCACTTCGGTGAGATGTCCCACACATGGGGTTTAGAGAAGGGTAGTCGTGATGATTCAAAACCTTAATCAAACTAATATACCATTACGTAAATTCTTTATTTTATGAAATGTTATATTTAATGATACTAATATCTTAGCTCCTTATGAAACGAACTAAAACGTATAAATGATTCTAAACGATTTAACCCGAGGGTGGGGTAATTGGGATTTGAGTAAATTGCTGGGAGTGAATAAAGATGTGTTAAAATATCATTGTTAAATGAACATGAAAAATGAAAATGAATGGGTGGTCCCCAGGGAGGGACAACCCAATGTTGTGATATGAGAATTACCGGCCATATAAATACCAGGTGGCATTAAGGCGTGAAACATGATTTTTTTTATTTAATGTGATGTATTATTCTGGCGATGCATAACAAGTGAACGAGGTTTTTGTGATTCTTTAATTTGTCATACTTCATGTTTATGAGATGGTCGAGAATAAGGAGCACATGTCGGTTATGTAATTAATGAGAACAATTAATAAATGAAATGGATTGAGATAATTCTAATACATTATGATAGTTTAATTTTGCACACCACATGTTTATGAGACGGCCGAGAAGAAGGGGTGCATGTCGGTTACATGTTGACTAATTAATGATGGCATGAAATAATTCTATTACATTGTAAGGCTATGATTCATGGGAAGGGACAATCATTTGGATTATATAGATACTATGATTTTATCACCCAATCTTATAACTGCTTTGAGTTGCGTAACTAAGTTACTTGATAGGGTTTTGACCCATCTTTTTATGTGGACCTTAGGTTCTAGGGATGTACCTCCCACTTAGCTTTCCCATTCCATTCAACACATGTTATTCACCTCTCTTACTCAGGATATCAGTTCTAGAGACATTGTGAGTCTCTACTTTATCAAGTTGTCATTTTAGTTTTCAGTCTAGTTTATTTTGAGACGTTCTAGTTTGTATGTTGAGACTTATTTGGTTTGTATTATTCAGAGAATTTCTTTGAAATTGTATTGAAGTATTATTGTTGAGATAGTATTGTATATCTTTTATGGACATTCTATTATGAGTTTTCGTTGAGGATTTTCATATCGTTTCCATACTACTTGTCTATTATTGTGTTTAATCTCTCCATGCTTAGAATGGCATTATATTATATTATTTTAATATCCTGTATGATTTTATATTTAGACTTAATCAACCTAAGTGTTTAATTGCACGGGGTATCACAGTTATCAGAGCATGGTTTTAGGCCTCAAGGGTTATAGGTTCTCTTAGACTTTTGAGTAACATTCTTTGATATGTGGCTTTACCTGTACTCCATTTATGTAATGATAGGATGTCCATATTAAACATCAAATGTCACTCAAAGAGAGTTCATTAAACCATAGAGCCAACGGAGTAGGCCGATTTTGTGACCTCCACACCACAGGCGCCTGATATACCTAGTATTCCAACCCCCATGCCTAGGGGTTATACCACTTTTAGGGCACAACAGTTGTTAGAATTGATCAAATAGGAAGGAGATACCACCTGTAGTAGCACCAATCACTACGATAGGGAGGAAGGTTAAATGAAGGCATTTTGAACCTAAGCAGTAGAGGCACCACTAATAGAGACAACAAAAGGGGTGCATGTAGCCCCATTTGAGGTAATATGTTTTAGATATAGAGGAAAGGGAAAAAATTCCGAGTATGAAGACTCTGGGGAGGCAAGGACAGGGGCCGGGGCTACTGGGACCAACAGGGCTTCATCCCCCAACAGTAATAATTATCATATTGACCTCCGTAATTTCTAGCGACGAGGCCAAAATCGGTTGCAGTGCTACCTGCACAACAGCAACCCCAACTTCAGTATGGTAGAGTTTATCAGGTGATGCAACCTTAGTAGGAGGGGGCAGGGAAAGGTCCGGGCAGTGGACGATATGTTTTACATTTTTGACACTTTAGTTAGAGTTTTGTTTAACACCGACGCCACACACTCATTCGTATTACATAGTTTTATGGAGATTTCTAGCTTACTTGCTAGACCTTGTGATGGAGATTTATCGATAGCTACTTTATTAGGCGTATCTACTTGTATTTTAAGATATTTGTGATAATGCCGAGATTTACATCGGTAGGTTATGTTTTGAGGCAAATTTGATTATTTTAAACACCTATTCTTATGATGTGATATTGGGTATGGAATCGTTGGTTAAATATGAGGTTCATATAGATTATAGGGGCCATACCATTCTTTTCATGATACCGAGTATATTGTAGTTATTCCTAGGCCAGAGGGTGATGCCATGACACACTTGTACTTTATGGATGAGGAGACCCAATAGGGTATTATCATTTCACTAGATTTGATTCTGATTGTCAGAGATTTTTTTAACGTATTTGATGAGGTGCCAAGGTTGCCACCAACCTGGGGGATTGATGTTGTGATTGATTTGGCTCCCAGTACGAGGCTGATTTCCAGAACATATGGCTCCTGTGGAAATTAAGGACTTGAGAGAGAAAATCAAGCATTTTTTACAATAGGGGTTCATTCGGCATAGTATGTTGTTGTAAGGGGGTTCTGGTTCTTTCTGCAAAGAAGCGAGATGGTTAACTACAAATGTGTGTTGACTATCATGAGTTAAACAAGGTGACAGTATGGAACAAGTATCCTTTGCTGAGGATCGATGATTTGTTTGACCATCTTTAGGGTGCTTCATTCTTCTCGAAGATTGATTTGCGTTCGGGGTACCATCATTTGAGGGTACGTGATGAGTACGTATTGAAGACTACCTTTTGACTCGTTATGGTTGTCACGAGTTCAAGGTAATGTCGTTTGGGTTAACCAACACCCCACTGTGTTCATGGATTTGATGAATCGAGTGTTTCAGTCGTATTTGGATTAATTTATCATCATCTTCATTGATGAGATCTTGATTTATTCAAGGACCAAGGATGAGCATGTTGAGCATTTGAGAGTTGCACTTTAGACATTGCGAGAGTATAAATTGTATGAAAAGTTGCAAAAATGTGAGTTTTGGAAATGAGAGGTGCAATTTTTGGTCCATTTAATTGAAAAGACGTGATTATTGGCGGATCCAAAGAAGGTGTCGGCCGTTTTGGATTGGGAACATCCCATGACATCTACGGAGGTTCATAGATCTTTTGAATTAACCGGGTATTATTAGAGGTTTATCTGAGGATTTTCGAAGATTGTAGGATCGTTGATCGAGTTGAATCGAAATGGGATTCAGTTTGGATGGACTGAGAGGTGTCAACATGACTTTGACACTCTCAAGGAGAAGTTAACTTCGACTCTAATTTTGGATCTATATAGGAGTGGGTTGAGTATTTGGTATAGACCGATGCTTCCTTAGAGGGAGGAGGTAGAATGTTGATGCATAAGGATCATCTTATTGCCTATGCCTCATAGAAGTTGAAGCCATATGAGGGTAACTATCCGACTCATGATTTGGAGCTAGTGGCTGTAGTGTTCGCACTACATGTTTATAGGCATTATTTGTTGGGTGAGAAGTTCATGTTCTTTAGCAATCACAAGAGTCTTCAATTTTGTTCACACGGATGGATTTGAACATGCGACAATGACGATGGTTTGACTTTATCAAGGACTACCAGTTTATGATTCAGTATCACCCACGAAAATCTAATGTAGTAGCAGATGCTTTAAGTCGATGACCTAGTGGCAATTTTTCTTCTCTACAGTTAATCGGTGTGGGTTCTGTTTGGGTGATTAACGAGTTAACCAATGCATTTATGGGGATTCTCACTGTGACTCCTGATATTATTATGCAGGTGGTTCAAGCGCACACAAATGATATGTTTGGTAAGGAGAGAGTGTTTGAGATTTTGGCCACCAGTGTACCGGTTTACACCATTGGTTTATATGGTGGATTGAGGTACAAGGTAAGGTTAGGTTTGCTATTAAACGAGGATTTGCATAGGGTCGTCATGCAGGAGGCCCATGGATCACAGTTTTCAATGCATCCCGGTGGGGATAATATGTACGAAGATACGGGGAGATAATATTAGTGGTCTGGGATAAAGCGGAATGTTTCTACGCTTATGTCCCAGTGTACCACTTATCATATGGTAAGGTGAATCACCAACGATGGTCAGGGAAGCTTTTAGCCTTACCCATTCCTTAGTGGAAGTGGGATAACATATCAATGGACTTGATCATCGGGTTGCCTCTGATCCCAAGGCAACATGACTCTATTTGGGCTATAGTTGACCATTTGACGAAGGTTGCATATTTCTTTTTTGTTCACATGGATTTCACAGAAGATCAGTATACATGTTTGTATATGGTGGAGATTATTCGATTACATGGGGTACCCTTGTCGATCGTCTCAAATAGAGATCCAACTTTTGTATCTCACATTCGAGGAAATTTCCAGGAGGTTATGGGATTAAGTTTCACTTGAGTACGTCATACCATCCTCAGACATATGGTCAGAAGAAATGGATATATAAGTTTTTGGAGGATAACACAAAGTAGGCAAAAGAGTTACGCAAACTTAAATAGGGAGGACGTGGTGTTTTAAGTGGGCGATCATGTACTTTTCAAGTTGTCACCCTTGAGGGGGTGATGCATTTTGGGAATAAGGTAAATTTATCCCCGAGGTGTGTTGGGCCATTTATGATTAAGGATTGTGTAAGGTCTCTCTCTTATCATTTACATTTCTAGACCATCTAGCCCGGGTCCACAATGTGTTTCATGTATCGATGATTCATAGATTCTTATAGGGCCGCATATCAACATATAGATTTAGATGATACCCGTATCTTAGATCGTGGAGTCTATATTTTGAGGGCTAAGGAGATTCTATTAGTTTGTGTTCAGTCGGGTCACCACAGTGAGGATGGGTCCACTTCAGAGCGTGAGGATTCAATGAGACAATAGTATCCCCATTTATTTTAGGGCAGGTTATGTGTTACTTTTCTGTGAATTCCGAGGATGGAAATCTTTTTGTTAGAGGGAAAAAATATAATACCGCGTTATTTTTAAAGTATTAAAATCAAATTAATCGTGAAAACAATTGAATTTTTTTTTTGGGGGGGGGAAATTAATTGTATAAAAAGGAAAAAAAGAATACACAGAGGGATAACCTCAATAGACCAAAAACCCCGGGGCATACCCGAAAGGCAAACAACAAACCAAGGCTAAAAGCCTAACTTAAACTAACTAAGAAGCCTATCTTAAGGAATGTTCCAGTACATACAAGCCATCCAGTTAGCATAGTTCCTTCTATCCTTCTTCCAGGTAAGAGCTTTGGCTCTAACCATGTTTTCAATACCCTTCACAATGGTGTCTAGGGAATTGAAGACATGCTTAAAGCACCTAGTATTTCTCTCCAGCCATATGCAGTAGATAGTTGCAGTGAACGAAAGGGATCTAATCTTATCACATAAGGTCTTATTAGAGTGGTTAACAATGGCCAAGGACAACTCTTTACTCAAACTTTGAACATCCCTATAACACTGGTTTTCGAGCATCACCTCTTCCCAAATACTTTTACTAAGGCTGCATTGAGAGAACAAATGGTTATATGTTTCCCTCTATGATCCACACACTTATACAGGTCATCCTCAGAAATACCCCATTCTAGTAACTTGATCTTAGTATTGATGGCCTTTCTACAAACTAACCAAGCAATGAAAGAACACTTAGGAATGCAAACCTTGCTCCAGACAAACTTGCTCCAAGTGATAGGAGGCTTGTGGGTATTCAATAGCTCCCAAGAAGATGCAATGGTGAATTTACCTTTTTTGAAGGAAGCCAAACGACAGTGTCATTTTCCTCAAGAATTGAAGGTAAGTTAGCATTCTTCACTTCATTTAATTCCCAAGTCACAGTTGAGGGCCATCTCCACTCCATTTGGTGGATAAAATCAGAAACTTTAGCTTTAAGGCTACTAGCTGACTCATACACAGTGTTATCACCATATAGGGGGTGTAGGGGCCCATTAGGATGCCAAAAATCAAACCACATAAATGCTTGAGTACCATTCCCAATGATGGTCTTGATTTGTCTTCTAAACTTCTCTCTTATCTTGAGTAGTTTCCTCCAGCTCCATGAGGCATCATTTGGGATACTCAAAGCCCAGATGCTCCTTCCTTTAATTTTGTATATATTGCACCACTTGATCCATAAACTATCCTTCATGCTGCACAAGTTCCACAAATGCTTAGCCATGGCTGCAATGTTCCAGGTCTCTATACTCTTGATATTTAGCCCCCCTTCCTCTAGAGAAACACAAAGGTCCTCCCAGGCTACTTTAGCACCTTTACTATTAGCTTCATCTCCTTTCCACAAATAATTATTTATAATTTTCTTAATCTTCTTTATGATGCTTTTAGGAAGAATAAAGTGCAAGCCCAATAAACTTGTATGCTGAAAATGACAGTCCTAACAAGAAGAAGCCTACCTACAAAACTCAAGAACTTGTTAGTCCAACATTTGATTCTCATGGTGATCCTATCCACCAGGAACTGATAGTCCTCCTTCTTTAGACTTGTTGTAATGAGGGGCACCCCAAGATATTTGAAAGGGGGGTTCCCATGCTGAATGCCAAGAATAGAAGATATCTCTTAAATCCCTTCCATATTAATCCCAGCAGTGAAAAGGCTAATTTTATCCAGGTTAACCATTAGCCCAGTGTAGGAGCTAAAGTAAGAAATGGCATCCATAACAATGCTGCAAGACTCCTTATCTCCACCAGCAAAAATAATCAAGTCATCAGCAAAACTAAGATGGGTTAAAGACATCTCCTTACATTTAGGATGGTAATTGAATAGGGCTGATTCATTTGCTTTGGTAATTATCCCAGTGAACACTTCCATCACAAGCAGGAACAGGTAGGGAGAGAGAGGATCTCCCTGCCTAAGCCCTCTTCTCCCATGAAAAAAACCATTTATATCCCCATTCAGATTAATAGAGAACCTTGTAGTTGTCACACACATAGTAATCCATCCAATGACTTTAGTGGGAAAACCAACATGGGCCAAGAGATTAAACAAGAAATCCCAGCTAACAATATCATAAGCTTTAAGTATATCAATCTTAATAGCACATCTAGGAGGGAAGGAATCCCTATGATAGTTCCTCATTAACTCTTGGAGTAATAAGATATTGTCAGCTATAGACCTTCCCTCCACAAAAGCAGCTTGGTTGTTGCTAATAAGATTAGGCATCAACTTCTTGAGACTAAGAGTGATCACTTTTGAAATACATTTGTAAATGGTGTTACAGCAAGAGATAGGCCTGAACTCCTTCATAGAAATAGGGATTGACACATTAGGAATTATAGCAAGGGCTGTATAGTTCCACTGATAAAAAAAAATACCAGTATCAAAGAAGTATTTGATGGCTTCACTCACATCTCCCCCTACAAGCTGCCAATTTTCTTTAAAGAAATAGCTGTTGAAACCATTAGGGCCTGGAGCCTTATCAGACCCTATTGCAAACATAACTCATTTAATCTCTTCATGAGTGACTTCTTTCTCCAATAAATCAGTTTGGTTAGAGGTGAGTTTATTCTTTATAACATCCCCAAGAGCAGCATCAGTAACCTCACATTGCACCCTATTCCCTAAAAGGTTCTGCAAGTACCTCACAGCTTGACTTGCCACCTGGTCACATCCTTCAACTCTCACTCCCATCTCAATCTCTATGCTCACAATTTTCCTTCTAGCCAAGTTTTAATTAACTTTCTTATGGAAGAAAGCATTGTTCTGATCTCCAAGCTGCAACCATTTTGTCCTAGCCTTCTGCCTTAGGAAAGACTCCTCATCATTCCTCAGGTTACTATATTTGATTCTCATGTCTTTAGCAGCTGCTTGAAGCTCCACATTGGTACCATCACTGTCCAGAGCACTCTGAAGGTTATCCAGCTTGCTCTTAATGTCAGCTACCTGAGTAGAAATTCTATTAAATAACTTTCTATTAAAATGCTTCAAAGAGACTTTTACTCTGTTAAGCTTCCTAAACAGCCTAAGCATCGGGTTTCCATCAACCATCACATCCCCTGCTTCAATTATGGTAGGCATGAAGTCATCATGATTCATCCAAAAATTGAAAAACTTGAAAGGCTTAGGTCTCCTATTGCTGTTATTATCCAATAGGGTTATAATGGCGCTATGGTCAGAAATTCCACAAGGCAGGGTGATAGCCTGAGAATTAGGAAAGAAATCAGTCCAGGTATCATTGTGAATCACCCTATCAATCCTCGATTGAACATTATTGCATCCATGTTGGTTCTTATTCCAAGTGAACCATAGGTCACTGTTAACCATGTCATCTGCATTCAGCTCACTCAAGCAGCTATTAAACTCTTCAGTAGCAACAATATCTATGTCATTAATTCCTTTATTCTCCTCTTGGCATCTGACAACATTAAAATCGCCCATGAGAACCCAAGGCCTATCATTAACCACCACTTTGTTCTCTTTAAGGTAATCCCATAAGCTCATTATTTGCTCAGGCAGGTTATCCCCATAAATGAAGGTGGCATAAAAGGAATAACTGGTTCCTATGATATTTACAAGGCAAAACAAAGCCTGTCTATGAGTATCATTCACTTTAAGCTTCAAAATATTGGGATTCCATCCCACAATCACTCTAGACACACCTCCATCAATAGGGAAATTGTGCACATACTCCCAATGGTAAAAACACATGCTCTTAACATCGTCTAAATTGTTCCTCCTGATCTTAGTCTCTACTAGATTAATAAGGTCTAAATTATTATCCTTAATAATCTTTCCCACCTCAATTTTTTTATGGGGGGAATTAAGCCCCCTAATGTTCCATGTTCCCATCTTGGTCATTTAAACTTATTGAATTTGTTGCCTGATCACCTCTTCTCATTCTTGTTACTTCTGAACATCTCTTTGCCACCATCTTTATTGCCTCCCACTCTTTTCCCCTTGTCAAATTCATCCACTGCCTTAAGCTTTAGTGCCAACCCAGATGGGGCAGGGGTAGTAACCAAAGGAGAGTCCTCAATGTCAGTCTCTAGTATATCGAAAGGGTTAGAGGTAGTAGCAATGTTAGGATTTTTTCCCCCTGCTTCATTCCCTGTATAACTGCCCACATGACTTGGAATTCCTCTTGTTTCCACCCCACTGATGTCAGAATCAACAATTGTAGGGGTCTTTGAGGCCTTATACTGCACTTGGGTCCATCCCTCTTCTAAGTCTCTCTAAGTCTCAGCATGGTTTTTGATTGGAAACATTTCTTCTTTGTTTTCTTTTGCCACCCAAGCCTTCTTTACTTTGGGACAATTGACAAAAGAATGCCCAAATATGCCACAATGAACATAAGAAGGAGGTTTCTCTTGGTATTCCACTCCAACCACTGCAATATTCCCATCCTCCATTCTAACATCAATGGTCTTTGGATATTCTTCCATAACTTTTAGCTCCACACATATAGCAAAACTAATACTTTGCATTTCTTCAGTAATAGTATCAGCATACATAGGTATTCCAACTGAACTTGCCACATAGCTAAGGCCCTCTTCTGTCCATAGTTGAACAAGAATATTATGGAATGTAACCCATAAAGGGATCTTAGTGGTTGAGTCTTTGCAGAAAGAGAAATTTGGGGTCCATTTTTGAATGATTATTGGGTTCCCCACAAAGTGCCATGGCCCATTGTCTATGACCTCATCCCTCATAGTTGCATTATCAAACATAAAGAAGTAAGAGGCATTGTTGTGTCCCACAATTTTTTGAGCCCAAATTTATCCCATAGCCTATGGTCTATATTGCAAACCAGGGTGTATAAGGCAGGTTCCTTCCCAAAAAACCCCCAACCCCAACCATACTATTATCCCATCTAACATAGCCATTTGTATCCACTTCCAACAATGATCCTTTTTTCAGTTATAGAGGGGGCATGGTATGTGAGTCTTAGCTTGGGGTATCTCTTATCAGCTACCACCCCCTTCCATGTCTTAACCATCGCCTTGGCTGGGGAGGAGCAGGGCACAGCTTCAGCACCATCACACCCAGCCTCTTCATAGTTGGAGCCTTTATTTTTTCTTCTATCGCATCTAAATTGCATAACTTCCTCCTTTATGCTTCACAAATTCCCTATAGAGTTCCTCCTCTTCATTTCTAGAAACGTGAATCGTAGCTCTGGCAATACTTCCTTCCGAGGCATAGATTTGGCCCTCTTCAATTTCATCTATCTCTTTGGCTTTTGAGTGTTGAAGCTCAACCGGACCAGGCTCCATCCCAACTCCTTTCCCCTGATTATTGGGAACAACCTTATCAAGGGGAGGAGGAACGCAGCGGGGCAACCTCGTCCAAGGCTGTAGGGGCTTGGGAGGGGGAGGGGGAGGGGGTTTTGGTCAAAACACCACCTATGGCCGGAGGCAGCGTAGTCATGGAGGATCTAGGGTTTAGGTTAGTTGGAGGTAGGTTGGATAGGCTTGCCGACGGGAATTTTGAATTTAGGATTGTGTTTGGTTAGTGGGTTTTTAGAGAGAAGGGGGAGCATTTTTTGCTGTTTTTATGTTACTTTGGATATCAAATTTAATTTGGAGAAATAAATTTTAGGGTCATTTAAGGTTTACCTCCCATTTAATTCTCTATAATGAGTCAAATTCCTGTAAATTGACTTTCTTAAGGTTTGACCCTCATTTCTAACATTTCGTTCATATGGAGGTCAAACCTTAAATTAAAAAAACGCTCAAAAAATTAAAAAAAAATAGGAAAAAAAATAACAGAAAATAAATAAATATTAATCCCAAAATTAATTTTAAAAAAACCCAAAAAATAAAAAAAATAGAAAATAAATAAAAACCAAAAATAATGAAAAAAATATAGATAATGAATAAGACACAGAAAATAAATATTAACCCCATAATAAATAATAATAAAAACAAAAATTTATTAAAAAGTTAAAAATTTATTAATTAAGAAAATAAATAACAAAAAATTAAAAAAATGATCAGAAAATAAAAATAAATAAAAAATAAATAAAAACCAAAAATAATGAAAAAATACAGAACATGAATAAAAAACAGAAAATAAATATTAATCCCAGAATTAATTAAAAAAACATAGAAATTTATTAAAATGCCAAAAATTTATTAATTAAGAAAATAAGTAACAGAAAATTAAAAAAACGTTCAGAGAATTAAAAAACGCTCAAAATGTCACATTTTGCAAAATCTTTTAAGGATCAATTTTATAAAATAAACATGTAAGGGATTGTTTTGACATTAACTTAATTTTTAATTTGATATAATATGGTCCATTAACCCTATGCGCATTAAGGGGAATTTTTTTTCTAAAAATTAAAGCTCAAACATGTCCTACTTTTTACCTATTTAAGCTTTAACCACTCCATTTTTTACTCAAATCAAGTCGAAACATACCCTTTCGCTAGAACTAAATAAATAAATTAAGTTTATTTTAAATTCAATTAAGTTTAAATGACAAAATAACTATTTATTTTAAAAAATAAATCTATTCATGAAGTGGGTTAACGTTGCATCAAATTAGAAACTGCATGCTCTCAAATATGAGGTAAAAAGTGCAATTAAACTTGAATATTAAATAAATTATTTTAACATTCTTCATGTGTGTGATTTGAACACGTTACACATTATAAAAAAGTATTTAATTTTTAAACAGTTTTTTGTAAAACAGTAAAAAAGTAAAATAGTTATTTTGAATTTTGAATTTTGAATTTTGAATTTTCTTAGCATTTTTTTAATTTTATGTTATTTATTTTCTTAATTATTAAAATTTTGACTTTTTAATAAATTTTTGGGTGTTTCTTTAAATTAATTTTGGGGTTAATATTTATTTTCTGTTTTTATTCATTTTTTGTATTTTTTTCATTATTTTTGGTATTTAATTATTTTCTGGCTTTTTTTTTAAATTTTCTATTATTTATTTTCTTAATTAATAATTTTTGACCCGTACAAGTGGGACTACCTTCAACCTCAATCTCCTCGCACTATGGTCTAGGATAGCCACTGGTCTCTCCTAATAAGCACTGTCGGGCTGTAAGTCAATCTCATCTATCGTAATATGAGTGTGGGCCAAATCATCCCGAAGATACCGCCTCAACGACGAAATGTGGAACACATCATGAATATGGTGCAAGTGCTCCGGTAACCCAAGCCTGTATGCCATCGGTCCAATCCTCTAAATAATGTGAAATGGTCCTACGTACCTCGGAGCCAATTTCCCTTTCTTCCCGAACCTCATTACTCCTTTCATAGGAGACACTCGCAGCAATACTTAGTCCCCCACGCTAAACTCCCTGAAGAACCATTTTGCATTGGTGTAGCTTTTCTACCTGTCCTGGACTACCCGAATGCAACTCCTGATCAACTCAATCCTGGCTGACGTCTCCTGAATCACCTCTGGCCCAAGTATCTTGTTGTCCCCCACCTCTAGCCAACAAGTGGGAGAACGACAAGGTTTGTCGTACATCGCCTCGAAAGGGGCCATGTCGATCGTAAACTGGTAGGAGTTATTATAAGATAACTCCACCAGAGGAAGGTACTGCTTCCATCTTCCTCCAAAATTAAGGACACACATGCGTAACATATCCTCCAACATCTGATTAGTACGCTCAGTCTGCCCATCTGTCTGCGGGTGATATGCTGTATTCAACCGCAGCTCGGTACCCATAGCCTCCTGAAAGCTCTCCCATAAGCATGACACAAAAACATCATCTCTATTAGACACGATATTCATGGTCTCCCCATGCAACCTTACTATCTCCGCAATAAATAACTGGGCATACTGTCCAGTAGTGTAGTCTGTTCGCACCGGTAGAAATTCGCTACCTTGGTCAAATGATCCACCACTACCCATATAGAATTGTGACACCACTGTGATGTTGGCAACCCAGTGATGAAATCCATGGAAATGCTCTCCCATTTCCACATAGGGATCTCTAGCAGCTGAAGTAACCCTGGAGGTCTCTGATGGTCCTCATTTCATTTGTGTGCTTTACAATGTTTGGAGTCATTGAGATGTGATTAGTTATTACTACCTACATGTTTGACTCATAAGTTCCTTTAATGCACACTTCACGGATTTGTTTGATTGTTGTACTTGTTTATCACATATTGGTTGGAATGTTGTCATCTCAATTTTGTCTTTAAAACAAACTATATGCGATAAAACTTAAGAATGAAAGTAGTGCATGTAAAAAATGTTTACCGTGAGGAATTTAATTACAACAAAATATGATGAGTGAATCACGGGAAAGGGCCACGAGAGTGCAAAATTAACTCGTCATAAAAGCCACCGTTTAAAAGAGACTGAAAAAATTTAAAGGCAATAAAAAGATAAGTATGACAAAAAGGGGCAACCTCAAAAGAAAAATATAAATGATGATTATTTATGAGGGAGTTTGGATGGAAAGAAATGAAAATTGGATTTGCACGTTGTAACAACCCGAGATTTTTTAGACAACAATTTATTTATTTTTAGGAGAAATAAATATTAATTTAATTGGAGAATGATTAAAGGGTCGTTTGAGGTCAAAATTTGAAGATGTCAGAAAGTGATTCGAATGACGATTCTGAGTGTGCCATTGTTTCCGGAAGGGTCGAGAGAGTCGAAATGACTGTACTTGGGGTCTATTTGGGTTCCGAAATATTTTAAGTTTGTTTGGCTCGAATTAAAGTGATCGAGTCATTTAAAGTGTGTATTATCATTTAAAGTTGTGTATTTTGGGAGACAAGGCTTAAAAACCTACGGGAGATAGAAATCTCCTTAGAGAGAAAGAGAAAGAAAGAGAGAAAGAAAGGAAATAAGAAAAGAAGAGGAGAAAGAGAGAAAAGTGGGTATTTCCGGCCATTACGCGATCTCGAGGACGAATCAGACTCTACAAACTTGAGGCAAGTGATTAAACTTGCTAAATAATTGTTGTGTATCATTTATTTCATGATTTGTGGATTTAAATTGTGAATTTTGGGTTGAATATGTAAAACCTAGATTTTTGGGTAAACCTTATATTTGTGGTGCATAAAATGAATTGGAGGTTAGAAATTAGTTGAGGTGTGTTATTTGATGAGTATTAGTGTTATATATATGTTTGGATTGAAGAGAAATGGTTAGAAGTTGATAAAAATGATTTTTGGGATTTTTGGCTTTTGAGAAAAGTAGCCATTTTCGCGACTTCTAATAGGCCGAATCAATTCGGCCCCTTACCGAATCTATTTGGATAGTTGCAGGTGCCCAGGTCTAAGTGATCGAATCGATTCGGATCCCAACCGAATCGATTCAGCCTGAGACAGAATCCCAGGTCCTTTGGACCGAATCGATTCGCATGAGGGGTGAATCGATTCGGATTTGGCCCAAATCGATTCGGAAACAGGGCTGCTTTGAGAGGTTTTTCTGGAGTGAGTTTCGTTCTATTTCATTTGAGTTTGTCGATTGGGAATCTCTATAGGAGTTATAAGAAGTGTGTTTTGGTGACTTTTAGGGAGTTTCCCTTATGAGAAATAATGGGAGTCATATTGACATAATTTGAGAGAATACTGACTTGGAGATAATTATGGTTTTATAAGAGAGAGAGTTAGGATGCACTGGGTGAAAAATGGGTTGTAGGATTAAATCCCAAATGGAATAAAATTGAAAGGTGCATATGATTGATTGAACTATATTATAGATTGAAAATAATAAATGTTGATAGATGTGCATACGGATATAAAGAATATCCTTAATGAAAAATTGAATTGGGAGATGTTTCACATAAATGATAAATGTTGATCGAGGCGCATTAGGATATAGAGAATATCCTTAATGTAAATAGAATTGAGAGACGATTAATATAAATAGAAGTGTGGTGTGAACTTCAAGTGAGAAATAGTATAGTGTATGCTAAGTGGGGAAGTTATGTGAGTTATTGACGGATAGTATATTGAGAGTAAAATGTACTAAATAATGATATTATTTCATTTATGCCTAAGAGCGTAATAAGAGTATGTAAATAGTGTAATATATATACCTTGTGTGATGGTATACATTTATATGATGTGATGATGTATGTATATCTCGTGTGTATGATATATATATATATATATATATATATATATAAGTGAAGCATACCCCCTCCTTGCTATCATGGGAAGTTGCGCGATGAGGGTGAGCGCCCTGGCTTGAGGAGCAGGGTGTGGATATTCCTCACGTCATAGCGTCCATTTATTATTGTGTGATTGTTTTATTAGGGGTGAGACGTGGTGGGTATGTTTCGTCTCATTTTCGGGGAGGAACTATGACCGCTTCCCGTACGTTGTGTTATGGTTTTTGCCAAGGCGGTGTGAGATTCCGACCGTTGGTATCCAGGATGATATGTGAGTGATTCCTTGGTATATGATAACATTGAGAACCTGCATCCTCGAGTTATAGCTCGCTGGGATGGTTATTATTATACTTGTGTGAATAGTATATTAATTGTATTTGATTATATGTTATCATATCTGTCTCTAGAGTAAAGAGACATAAGAAGATTGTTTGAATCTCATTCCGGGAGATTAAATCCGGACTAAAATGTGATGAATATTAAAGTGAAAATAAAGAGTATATAATTATATGTGTATATATATTACTTTGGGTATTGAGGGAATAATGGACATTGCCAAGGAGTAGTGTATCGGGGGGTTCCTCGTTTGGATTTCGCTTGCGAGACGTCCCACGCACAAAATGCAGTGAAATGTTGGGAGTGAGGAGAAGTTAGTCCTTAGTGCTCATATTTATATATTAGTGTATCTCGACAATCGACAGTGCCAAGGAGCAGTGTATCGAGGGAGTTCCTTATTTGGATTTCGCTTGCGAGATGTCCCACGCATGAAACGCCGTGCACTGTTGAGTATTGAGAATAATAAATTAATTAATTAAGTAATAAGAATTTAGGTTATACGCGTCATGCATTGAGGGCATAATGAATCATGATAATCAATACTGCCAAGGAGTAGTGTATCGGGGGGGTTCCTTATTTGGATTTCGCTTGCGAGACATCCCACGCACGAAACACAGTGCAATATTGAGAATTGGGAGAAGTTTAGTCCTTAGCACTTAGATGTTATTAACTCATATATATATATATATATATATATATATATATATATATATATATATATATATATATTCATGTCAATAACTAGAATATGAGAACTTCTAGTAAAAGAGGATGTCTATGTAAATTTTATGTGTTAAGTAGGAGAACGAACAATTGAGATCGATAATATTAGAAATTGGAGGAGACGATTTAGATGGATTTTAATTGAGTAAGACTTGGGAGTAAGTTAGATTACCTTGCCTAGATATATTCGGGCAATTATTTGGAGATCATATGCATCTGTTTAGTTGCGCGCTTTAGTTGAGAGGTGAGTTGAAGTTTATGGAGAGTGCGACTCCACTTTAATCATGTCATAATGCATTTATAATTATTATGCATTTTAATGCACTTGCTATAAAATGTTTTCACACCTCGGGCTCTGACACGTTTATATTTTTCTTTTTCGATGTATATATATTGTATTCTTCTAGGTGTTCCTCCGCAAGGACGCCATTGATGTTATCCATTCAGTGTATTCGTGGAGCTGTGGCAGCAGCGGACTGTTGCGATATTGTGTTATAGTTGATTCCTATCTTTTGTGTATCTAGATTAGGATTTAGTTTGTATATCGGTGTATATACCCAAGTGTTGTAGTGTATCACTTTTATATTTTCTCTCTCAGATTTATGTATTGTCTGTGACCCGACAGCATATTCGGGTATTTTATATTGTACATTTTGTTGTACTCTTATATTAGTCTCTTTTATATTAATGGAGCATGTGTGTGTCTCTTATCATATTTAAGTGTTATGTCATTGGTTAGTTGTTGCATGGTTTGTTTTAGTAGTGTTAAATAAAATGTTTTAAAAAATTTTGGCACCCTCTTTTTGTAGTAGTGGGTTGTTAGTCGTATTTATTTTAGAATCGTCAGTAGATGCTGAGAATGATCCACTTGAGATTCCTGATTATTTTAGTATAGGGTTGGCCACCCGTTATTATTCTAAGCGGGGTGTCACACACGTCCTGACAGCGTCATGAAAAAGTTTTCATAGTTTTAGACATTATTGGTGTGGTAATCATTCTTGACTTTGATGTGTTGAAGGATTGAGTCGATACCATTTAAATTCAACACTTTTAACACCTAAGGACGATTTTGAGATTCATCCGTTAGGAGTACACATATTCATTGTGCGCATATGTTATGTTTGATTGCTTTGATTTGCCTATTAAATATGTTCACACCCATTCATTCTGTATCCATGATTTGGTTGTCTTAGTGTAAATTCATGGTGTGTGATTTTTGTAAAATCATTTTTGCATTTTTATATGATAAATTGAAAAATCCAAAATAGTTTGTATAAGCTTTTGAGTTATTCATTGCATGAGCGTAGTTTGATTCACATTTTCTATACATATTTGTCGTGACAACTCCATGTTTACTTTGTTTATTCGTTTCCTTGTCTATTTTGGACAAATAAAAAGGGGGAGAACAAATTATGGGGGAGTTTGTGCATTATGGGGGGGATTTGATTATATTGATTAATTTATGCTTATATCATTTCAAACTCGATGCGTCACGAAGGTATTTGCTTTGTCTCATGTGTGTAGGTACAAAATTGAAGATCATTAATTTGCACACCCTGATGAGAAAAGCTTAACGATTGAAGTCGAAGATTTTGAGAAAAATTTTTAGACCTACATGTTTAGTACCTTTTCAGTTTTGGGTTCATGGGAGGGTATTTTATTTGTATAGGCATTTTGATTTGATAATTCAGATGTTTTTATTTTGTACCAGCATAGAAGGGGGAGATTTGAAAGGGCATTATTTTTATCGTCCGTTATCAATTGAGTATGTCATATACCGCTACAACCGTCGAAGAATTTTCAAGATCACATATGCGTTAAGACGGATCCAAATATCAAAGTTCTTCAACATTTAAGCCTCCGCGAGATAAATTTGGTAAAGGTTGTGTTTTAATTCCTTAGCATTTAACTTAAAGTGTTAGGATATTTTTTTTCAAATATTTTCTAACTGTTGGAGCGGACTTTTTAAGTTCTTCGTCAAAAATATTTTTCTAAGTTTTAAGGCAAAACATTTACTGGCAAAAGAAAAAATATTATTTTTTTAATAGATCGTTCGAACGATAGGGACTGCCGTTCAAACGACAGGAGCATCTTGCACGAAGCTCTTTCGAGCGACGCGTGTCCCCGTTCGAGCGAGATTGCTTTTTCGTTAGAGCGATCCACCGCCTTAGATTTTCTATAAAATGGTTTTTTTAACTTCGTTTTTTTATCAAAAGACCTGAGATTACTGTTTTACGAAAACTGCTACTGCATAAATGTTTGTCTTCTCTTTTATGGCTTTAATCCCTTTTGTTTTCAATTCACAAGTTCTCGATAGTTTATGTGAGTTGTTTTGGAACCCAAGAACACATCTTGTGTCAAGTTTCTCTTCTAGAGAAAATTTATACTACTGATCTAGGTGTTGTTGAGGGGAGTACTCGGTTGAAGATAATTGCGTGCATACGGAGTGCTCGTGGGTATTCCTGGGCTGAATTTGAGTTGCGGTTCTGGCTGACTCTAGGTTGTGGTCTATGTTGATTTTCTGGGGTTAAGTCATTGCGAATTTCATTGTAACCATTCTAAGTATTATAGTGAAATAAATGTTTTACCCAAAAGGAATTTTTCCCGAATTCTTCAAGTTAGCAATTTTATTTTTGATGGTTTGACACACACACACACACACACACACACACACACACACACACACACGTAGTTATATATTTAGGGGTTGATTTAATTTGGTTTAAAATTGACTCCAGTTAAATAATTTTAAATTGGGAATTTGCGAATTTATATAAATCGATATCACACGACATATTTTCAAATTGGTATCAGAGCTTATTTAAGAGATCACCACTTTTACAAAATACTATCAGAGTAATACGGATAAGGAGATATTTATACATGTAAAGTTCATTTTATTAATTATGAAATCATCCTTCATTTGATTAAGTATTCTCATGTAAGATGTATCGTAACCATGCAATGTGCATTATAACCATGCAACACGAGCGATGAGATCACTCACACTTAATCTTTATTTAATATTACCCATATCGTGTTAATGGAACCATTAATGTAATTTTACATCTTTCAAATTGTTTTATAAATTTGACTTTATATTAATGAGCGTTGTGCTCAAAATCATCTTTTCACTTGATTAATCGAAGTACCAATCCCATGTATGTTTACGGCTTTTCACCGACTGCCATAACTCAAAGGTTTGGAGTCTAAGCATTAACCTGCACCCTAGGGCTCCAGACCCTTCTTAATTTTTCTGGTTACCTCTGAGTGTCATTTACTATTATGTCATTGTAACACTTTTTCCTTTCTTTCTTTCTTGTCCATTTTTTTAGCATTTTTCCTTTATTTTCTTTTTTCCAGCCGACGAGGCCAAATACCCGGGACGAAACTAGCCCCAATTTTCACACTTTATCAAAAGTTTGTTTTCATTATACCTTTAACTCGTCATTTCTTCTTTGAAAACAACTTTATTTACTATTTCTTGTGAAACTTAAACTTTGTGTTAAAACACCCACACTTTAGTGTGTGTTTTACTATTCATGCACACTTATAAACTTGCATTTACACACATTGCCAAAAATGCCTTTTTTTAAAATTTAAATTACAAAATATGTGTTTTCACCACATAAAATCCGTCTCTTTTAACTAGAGTCCTTTAGTTTGAAAAATTTACTCATAATCCCAACTTTTATATAAAATGATACTTTTGTACTAAAACCTTACCTTTTTCATTTCAAGGCTTATATTTACAACTTGTTAACTCCTATAATTTTACGTGCTCATATTATTCCATTTAAAACCAACTTTCCAAAACAATAGTCATGTTTGCCAAAGTTACTACTTAGTTTAAACTTTTCATAAAATCATACTTTTGGCCCCAAAACTATACTTTTGACATTTCACAACCTTTTTTACAATTTAATAACTTTTCATTGTTACCCTTGTTCTTTGTTTCACCTTGGGACTTAAATTTTTGATATTACACATTTAAAAATCCATACTTTTACTAATTCTACACTTAGCACCCATTTACTTTCTTTTCTTCAAGTTTCTCGAACTTTATTCACATAAATTGTATCATTTTATATGCCTAGCACTTTGAAATTTTCAAGTTTATCATTTCATTTTCAAAATATCATTTTAATATATTTTCAACATACTTAACTCTATAGGCCCCTTTTTCTATATGTGTTTTAAGGATGACAAAACAATTTTTCTTTCAAAACCCTTTTTCTAATTTTAACACGCACCAAGTTTGTGAACCAAATTCAATTACGTCAAATTTTAACTTGTTTAATCCTAAACATGCATCTTGGTGATTTAAGTAAAATAAAGTAAAGTTCACAACGTCGGATGTACGAGGAAACCATTAAGGAAAAAAAACCTCGGACGGTCCAAGCCAGACAATCACTGTGATACGGTATTACAAACAAAGATCGACAGACTTACACAATGACTTGATCCCCATAAGCCTTGATGCTCTTTTTCTCTTAACCATTCCTCCACATTACCCATGGAGAAATCCTTCTGTGATACTCGTCCATAACACACAAATCCATGGGTGCCTCGGTGTCCACTGATGCAGCTTGGCAACTGTTTACGATTCGAAACACGGCCTTCACCGTTTCTTCACCGTAAAACCCATCGAACAATGTTCATCAGAGATGAATAAACTCCAATGGTGCAAACAAGATCTCTCTATCAATTGTGTATTTGCTCGGATCTTAAACACTAAGGATGATTTTATTCTTTGAAAGCCTTAGAAAACTTATGCAAAAAAAATTATTGTTCTAAACTGTATTTTGGTTTTGCATACTCTTACAAAATTCTAAGAGAAAATTTCCTTAAATAAAACAGTTAAGTCGGCAAGTTGTTCTAACGAGATCCGCATGTCGTTATAACGATTGTGGGATGTTGTTACCACTTAAACCAAAGTTAGTGTTTCATAGGACTCTAAACATCAGATAAGCTCGGAATAAATGATTTAAAACATTTTAAAAATATTTTTAATAAAGTTTCCATCCTTTATAACTCTTTTTGAACTCCATAAACATAATGCGTTCATACCTTAGAGATATTCGAAATGCAATTTGAATGAAGACGTGAAACAGATACCAAATGAACTCGACATGATATATCTTTCAAGCTTGGCCGATACGTCTTCTAAACAAATACGTCATAGACTTTGTGGGTATCGTGACAAATAAAAATCTATCTATAACTCAAACTTGTTTTGTTCCGAAAAGAAGTCAATTACATACAATTAGACTCAATTGGAAATTTTGTCCTTATAAACTCATTTATCCAAACTATATGAGTTTATGTTCATGAAAGTAAGGTTTTATGCCAATAAAACTTAACAAATGGATCCTATTATTTCTTCATAAGTTCAATATAACATTTTATCACGAAATTAACAAGTTTAACATGATTTATGCATGAAATAATTAACATAAATATTCTAAAATGTATCCTTCTTTCACACTTTAACTTGTATCCATTTTTATCACATATTCGTCAACATATATTCATATATAATGATAATAAGCATAAGTAATCATACATATATTCATATATCTAGTATGCTTTGATTTCAAGCTTAAAAATAATGTTGTAGAGGGGGCTTGCAGCTCAGCATGGCAACTCAAGCGTGACACCTTGGTGAGGCAGCTCAGCGTGGCAACTCATATTATAGCTTGTGGTTTTAATCACATCGTACTTTCATTATTGATTTCTGTAAGCTTTAACGATTGTAATGACGTAACGATAATAATGGAAGGGTTTGTATGAGGTCAAACGGTACTCGCGAGAGACCAGGCTTGGCAGGGCCTGGGAGAGCTTTCATGCTCTATCGAATGACCTCACTGTGGGAACTTTAGAGGGACCTGGTTTGGAGGATTGAGAAGTAAGGCACCGTTGGGGCTTGTCCTGACCATCTTAGATACACCTGGTAAAACACCGAAGGACCCTGACCGTGGAACCTCAAGCGGAGCAGCTTGGAGTTCTATCGGGCATTAAGTTATGGACCAAACAACCCTATACTTAATGTCACATCTACTATGGGTGATGTCACTAGCCATCTAAACGTTTGTCAGACATACACTTGAGTAAACCGCTGTGGTATTTGGGGCTGTCAGGTAGTTGGTGAACCACCTCTGCGACAACAAACCCCTGACACACAGTGGATAGGCAAAAGGCATGTCTTGGCATTTAATGTTTATGACGTGGAGACAACTAGTGCATCAGGCATTTAATGTTGTGACATAAAGTATGAGGGATGTCTTTCATACTCTTTAATGACTGAGTTGCCTCGGGGGTGGTGTGGGGGGCTATTTAAGGACCCCAACCACCTTTGAGGAGAGGATGATCTTTTTGGAGAATTAAGAAAAAGAGTCATTGCAAACTAAAGAGTTCACTAACTCACCATTGTCATTTATTGCGAAGCTTTTAATATTCGACAGAGATTCTTGAGGGAGTTTGGTGTGTTGCTACCTGCCTACCAGGATGTACCTAGGGTGCTTATTTTCCCTCTCCCTCTAGCTAAGTCACTTCTAAAGTTCATTATTATTCCCTGAGTCATACACGAGAGGCTTTGCGAGTTTAAACTGAGTCCATCTTCATTGAGTTTTGTGTGTGTGTTTCCTATAATTAGTCTAGGGTGTTGGCTAATTTAACCCGTGGTCACCATACTCAATAGGGGTTACGCCTCCACATATATAATCTAAAGTACCCTCTTACATTTGGCGACTCTGCTGGGGAGGCATCCTCCTAGAGAAGGAGTATGGCGCAGGATAACGCTACTAGAAGACTCAATTTTGATGACATACAGCATAATGAAGAACAAGCTGCAAGGGAACAGGAGGCCTTAAGAGATGGGGCTCCTCGGGGAGAGATACCGCTGGCTCCAATAACGATAGGCGTCCCAGGGGCTGCACAACCCTCCACGAGCGTAGGGCTGGGACCTACCCAGATGGCGCTCCTCATGAGCAAATTTTACGAGTTTTTGCAAACCCCAGTAGCTTCCACTATGCTGGGAGGATTGGAGACTAGTGCCTTCGTGACACCAGGAGTGGCCTCAGGGGCCCCACCAGGGGCAGGCGTTACGGGAGCGGTACCAGCAAGTGTACCCTCTGTTGTGAATCCCACTATGGGCGGCTCAGGCGTTTCAATGGCGCAACCGATAACGTTCGCTCCAGTTGCAACAAGCGCTCAACCATCTGCTCCGTTGCAGGTGGCCCCAGTGGCCTCGCCCTTGGAAGAGATGAGAAAAGAGATGCAGAAGGAGATGCTGAAGTTCATGCAGTCTTCCTCGCAGGCTGTGGGCGAGGTGGCAGCAGTCTACGACGACTTCCGGACACCTTACCCCCAGGAGTACAATGACGAACCCTACCCGAAGGACTATATTCCCCCTACCTTTGAAAAATATTCAGGGAAGGGGGGGAACCCGAAGGAGCACATCAAGCGTTTCGTCGAGCACCTGGGGGCGCATTGCAATGACAAAAAGCTTAGGCTGAGGGAGTTTTCCAAATCCTTGACTGATAAAGCCTACACTTGGTACTCTCACCTGCCTCCCAATAGTGTCTCCACGTGGGAGGAGATGCACGTGTCGTTTGTCCGAAAGTTCTTCTTGGCAGAAGATGAGTTCACCCTAACCCAACTTGGCAGGGAGAGGCAAAGGCCAGGAGAGGAGGTAGTGGCCTATATCCGAAGATTTAGAGAAAGGTCCCTTGACGTGAGGGAAGAAGCTAAGGAGGCCAGGTTACTACAAATTTGTGCTGAGGGATTACTTCCTGAGTATATCTGTCACTTGATCAATGAGACACGCGAGGGAACTTTTTCAGCTTTCTTAAAATCTGCAAGAAATATATCGTTGGTGGTGCGACCTAGCCCGGTAGTAGCCCCCATGATGTTCAGACAGACATTACAACCCCTCGGGGGAAGGACACAGGCCCCACGGGTAGGATATGTCGAGAGAGAAGATGGGGGCAAGGCTCAGAGGAAGGACAACAAAAGAAAGTTCGGAAGGGATAGGGAAGACCCGCCACCGTTGCCTTGTACGGTGGAGGAGGCTATGAGTTGCTATAACGCAATGGTCCAAGGCGGAACGGTTTACGAGCCAAAAGGTGTCCCGATAGAGGAGCCCGACGTGGCAACTAGGGCCAATCCCAAATATTGTCAGGTGCATCGAAAGGTCCAGCATCCAACAGAAAGCTGCTTCACGCTGCGAAGAATCATAGACAAGTACGTGAAGGCGGGAACGCTGCAAATTCCCCCACAAAACGTTAACAATAACCCGCTCCCGGCGCACGGTGCCAATGTTGTGACGGCCTATGATGAAGAGGTAGAGCGAGAGGGGAGAGGGGCAACGAGGGAGTTCGATAAAGCACTTGAGTATTGCACTAGAGGAATGGCCAACGTAGTTCTGGCGTATGATGAAGCAAGTGCTAGGGACGCAGAAGACGCCTATAGCGTTGAGGGCGAGGAAACAGGTCCAATCATAGAATACAGCGCAGTTTCAAAATCCCCAAAGTTCGCTTGGTTCTTCGATCAAGTGGGGATACCAAAGGAGAGCAGACTGGAGATAACTCGGGCGATCCTTGACATCGCGAAGAAGGACGCGGTTCCCTCGCTGAAATGGAGAGGACCCATGGCGAGGCTGGTAAAAAAGTTCCTATCAGAGGTGACCTTCAGCGATGCAGATAGAGCTGTAAGGTTCCCTCATAACAGGCCCTTGTATGTGACGGCCAGTATCAACGGGGTTAGTTTTGCAAGAACGCTTATGGATGGGGGTGCTTCCATCAACATTATGCCGATCAACTCCTTCCACGCAGCTGATATCCCAGAAGAAAGGTTGGTCCCCATGCCTCTGGTAATCTCAGGGTATGACAACCAATCTTCCAAATCCATTGGGTATGTGAATGTGGGAATTGTAATGGGAAATCTGAGTTCCCACATCAAGTTCCATGTAATAGAAAGTGCAACTTCCTATCATTTACTAATAGGAAGAGTATGGATGCACAATCAAGGTTTAGTTCCTTCAACATATCATCAATGCGCCAAGGCGAATGTTAAAGGAACAGAAGTGACCATTAGGGCTACAAAAAGGCCCTTCGCCATCGAGGAAGCTCACTTTGTGGATGCGGCCTTTTATACGGAGTTGGAGGAAGATGCTCGAGTCCTAACAAGAAGAATGGAGGGGGCATGGGTTCCCTCGATCAGAGATAGAATGGGGCCTCTGAACGAGCAAGGCAAAGAAGCCGCGAATAATGAAGGGGTGGGGGCCGAAGAAACCCATCAGGTGATCCCTCGACCCCAAGGTACTACGAAGCAGCTCAAAAACAAAGTAAAGCTTAGAATGGATCCTGTGGAGCATGAGGTCCAACGGCAAAGCGTGCTGAGTCGCTTCTCAGGAGGAATAATCGCTGAGGCTTCGAGAGAAAGGAAGAGGAAGGCCTTGGCAACAGCTACCAACAGGCAATGCAAGAAGGTGATCACTGAGGAGGGGAAGGTGGTATACCGTTTATAACGATGTGAGCGGGCGGCCGAAGAGACCGAGGATGGGGCTGACCCGTTATATGAGTGTTTCTTGATAGATCAACAGGGACAGTGTATGGTGATAGACAACTCCAACATACAGGAGTTCGTGGAGGAGGTCGCCGAAGAACCAGACTACATGGCAAACCAACCGAAGCCCCAGGCACAAGTGTTGGAGCGGTTGAACCTGGCAGAAGAAGGGGAAGACCCAAGGCCCATCTTCATCGCGAAGGATCTCGGTAAGGCAAAGCAAGAAGCCCTGGTTGGGCTAATCCGGGAGTTCATAGATGTCTTTGCGTGGAAGTATACCGAAATGGAAGGGCTAGATGAGGAAGTGAGCTGCCACAAGTTAAACGTGACACCTTCAGCCATCCCGGTAAAACAGGCAACAAGAACTTATAAACCTGAGTTGGATTTGAAGATCAAGGAAGAGGTTCAGCGTTTATTGGCAGCAGGATTCATCAAACCAATACAACATCCCCTGTGGCTATCTAGCATTGTGCCAGTAGGGAAGAAGGACAAGAATCAAATAAGGATCTGTGTGGATTTTAGAGATTTGAACAGGGCTTGCCCCAAAGATGAGTTCCCTCTACCTTCCATCGATAGCTTGATAGATGCCACGGCTGGACATGAGATGTATAGCTTCATGGATGGGTACGTTGGGTACAATCAGATCAAGATGGACCCCGTGGACGCAGAGAAAACGGCATTCAGAACCCCGTTGGGCAATTTCATGTACAAAGTAATGCCGTTTGGACTTAAGAACGCGGGAGCCACTTATCAAAGAACAATGATGGCCATTTTTCACGATTTCCTCCACAAATTTGTAGAATTCTATGTGGATGATTTGGTCATCAAATCGAAGAAGGAGGAGTCCCACCTAAATGACTTAAAGAAGGTGTTTACTCGATGTAGGAAGTATAAACTAAGGATGAACCCATTGAAGTGCGTCTTCGGAGTAACATGTGGGAAGTTTCTAGGCTTTGTGGTTGATCGACAAGGGGTGCAGATGGACCAGGATAAACAACGCGCGATCTTAGAAATGCCGTACCCAAGAACGGCGAAGGAGCTGAAAAGTTTCCTCGGTAAAGTCTCCTACCTTAGAAGATTTGTACCAGGATTGGCCGAGGTAACACACCCGTTGATGCAACTGCTGCGAAAGAACACAAAGTTCAGGTGGGAAAAGGATCACCAGGAGTCCCTCGATGAGTTGAAGAAACTGCTCGTGTCACCGCAAATCATGGTTCCTCCACAGGCAGGAGCACCGTTGCAGCTATACCTCACCTCCACTACAAGGTCCGTTGGAGCTTTGCTGGCACAGGAGATCGACGGGCAAGAACGGCCAGTGTATTACCTCAGTAGAATCATACAGGGGCCGGAGATTAGATATAGCAGCCTAGAAAGGCATTGTTTGGCCTTAGTCTTTGTAGCACAAAAACTTAGACATTATATGCTGTCTTTTACAATTCATATTGTAACTAGATGTGATCCTATTAAGTACTTGTTGGCTAGAACTATCTTGATTGGCAGGGCAGCTAGGTGGTTCCTTATTCTCTCCGAATATGATTTAAAGTGTGTGGTTCCTCGTGCTATCAAGAGCCAGGCGTATGCTGATCTGTTGGCAATCTTTCCATCAGGAACGTTTGAACCACCTAAAGAAGACATTCCGGGAGACGACTTACAAGCCAACTATCTGGACACAACCGATGAGGAATGGACGATGCAGTTCGACGGGTCTTCGGCTGAAAAAAAAGGAGGGGCAGGGGTCATCCTTTCAAAAGGAACGGAGGAAATTTGCCTTTCCTACAAACTAGATTTCCCTTGCTCCAATAACGAAGCAGAATACGAAGCGTTGGTACTAGGGTTGCTGGAGGCTCTTCGAAGGGGAATTCGTTCACTCTGCATCAAGGGTGATTCGAACTTAGTAATTCAGCAAGTTAATGGAGAATATGCGTTGAAACACATGAATTTGGCACCATACAGAACGATCATTCAAAGGCTCCTCAGCCAGTTCCATCGGGCCAAAATCAGAAGACATCCCAGAACAATGAACCGACATCCAGACGCTTATGCCACTATTGCTCAAAAGATGGTCATGAGGAGCGATACGACTATTGTTACGATCCAACGAAGAACAGCTCCTTCGGTGATACAGTCAATACTACCGACGGAGGGAGACGCGGGTTGGAGACGAGAGGTCAGGAAGCAACTGGAGTCTGGCGAAGGAGCTATGGGACTCAGAGAGTTGGCCCAATACTTTACAAACCAGGGAAATCTTTACTTCAGAAATGCAGGGGGATGGTTATCGAGATGCATTGGGCCAGAGGAAGCAGAGCGGAGGTTGAAGAAAACACATGAGGAGCACTGCGAAACAACTGAGATACCTCTTTATAGGAGAATTCAAAGAGAGGGATATTTTTGGCCTAAAATGAAACAGGATGCGGCAGAACTACAACGGAATTGTGATAAGTGTCAGCTATTTTTCGAAGCAGCTGAGTGCCATTTCATTGAAGCCCAAACAGACTGGAGGCGGCCCTATATCGACTTTATTCAGGATGGAATTGTCCCAACGGAGAAATTGGATGCGATGGGGCTAAGGCGAAGGGCCCCGAGGTTCTATATCCAAGAGGGGCAGCTTTATCGAAGGGGGTACTTCAACAGGCCGTTGCGTTGCATTACAAAAGAAGAGGCAACTGAGGTCCTCAAACAAGCCCATGACCCAGCTCACATGGGAGGGGCCAAGTTATATGATCAGCTGATGACGTTGGGGTATTATTGGCCAACGATGGAGAAAGACTCCGCCGAATTTGTCCGAAAATGCAAGGCTTGCCAGCTTCATGGAAATATGATCCATGCCCCATCGGTGGACTTACACTCTCTGGCAACGCCTTATCCTTTCCACACTTGGGCGTTCGACCTCGTGGGGGCGATACATCCTTCGTCGAGGGGTAAGATATGGATACTGGTAGCAACGGAGTGCTTTACAAAATGGGCTGAAGCAATACCACTTAGAAGGGCCACGGCTGGAGTAGTGAGTAGCTTCATCAGAGAGTATATCATTTGCCGTTTTGGGATCCCAAAGGTTATTCTCTCAGATAATGGGACTCCCTTCGTCAACTCAGAAGTAACGATGCTCACAGACAAGTACTCCATTGTTCATCACACTTCAACGGTAGCATACCCGAAGGGGAATGGTCAGGCTGAAGCAACTAACAAAACTCTGGTTAATATCTTGGCTAAAACGATGGAGGACTTTCCAGGATCGTGGGATGACAAGATACCAACAGTGTTGTGGGCCTATCGAACGACGAAGAGGAAGCCCACAGGGTACACTCCGTTCTCCCTTGTCTATGGGGCTGAGGCAATTCTTCCAGTAGAGTTGGAAGTTCCCTCGGCTCGATACGCCTTGCGAAGCAGCATGCTCCCTCAGAACAGGCATGTGCAGTTGGAGGCATTGGATGAACACAGAGACAACGCGATGCAACATTTTCAAATGTATACAAAGCAGCTCTCTAGGGCATATGACAACATGGTAAGACCAAGGAGGTTCGTGGAGGGAGATCTCGTTTTGAAGGCAGCAGTGAAACACATTAGGGGACTTCCTCTGCCAAAATTCGCAGCCAATTGGGAGGGGCCTTTCATCGTGAACGAAGCTCATGATTCAGGTTATTGCCTAATTTCTAAGTTGGAGGAAGATAGGCCATTCAAAATTAACAATAAATGGCTGAAAGTATATCATGTGTAGACAGTTTGTTTGTACCATCGATGTATTGGGTCTTCTTATTATGAATATACAAGTTTTACTGATGATATGAAATATAGACATTGATATGAAAGCAAGCATAACTCAGAGATAAATTAAACAACGTACATTCTTCCATTCACTAAAGAAGAGAGCATTACAAGCAAAATAGGGAACTACTGCCCAGGAATTACATGAATGAAAGAAAGAAAATATGTACAGGAGTTTTACTATGCTAGGAGGAACCACAGATCCGGGGAAGAGAAAAAATCCCCGGGGAGGCTCGAAGAAGCTGATGCAAACGAATTTTGAGCGTTGACAGCAACCTCTAGCCTGGTTTGCACCTGGGCGCGTTCAATAAGGAGCTTTTCCCGTTTTAGCTTAGCCAAACGCAGAGCTTCTTCGGCTTTCGTTACTTCTTCATCGGCCGATTCCAAAAGAGGTGCCAGCTCGGCTAACTTAACCTCCTCAGCCCGTTGGTCCTCCTGGTACCTTATCAACACTTCCCTCTGGCCGATCAGTTGCTGGTTCTTCAAAGTCTTCAGATGCGTGATAAGCCAGTCAAAACGGAAACCATCACGCCCCAACTCCTTCAGAAAACCTAGAAATTGGTTGAGAAGGGATCTGGTAACACTGGCAGTGGGGGTACTAGCAATTTCAGCAACAACGATCGCCATGCCTTGCAGCCTGTGACTCATCACATGAATATTTGAGCGCAGGCAATCCGGTGTGAAGGTCTCAGGATGGTGATCCACCAATTGTTCAATCACCAGCCGATGGTTGACGGGCATTTGAGGAGATTGCCGAAGCACCATGAGACAGAACGAGTGAGGAGCTAGGTCGGGAAGAGGGACCTCACACCCAGATTCGCTCTCAACTGCAGCACCAGTCGTAGAACCTTGATCATCATGAATAGAATTTTCCGAAGCATCAGGTTCTCGGAAGGGCGAGCCTACAGGTGAGAGGACTGGGGGCGAATCTCCCCGAGCAACCTGAAAAGAAAAGCCCAAATAAGGTGGAGTTTATTGAAAAAAAACTTAACAAGCGTTTTCGTTGTTAAGTCACCGTTATAAGGTGGAGTTTATGAAAAATCTTAACAAGCGTTTTCGTTGTTAAGTCACCGTTATAAGGTGGAGTTTATGAAAAATCTTAACAAGTATTTTCGTTGTTAAGTCACCGTTATAAGGTGGAGTTTGCGAAAAAAACAATCTTAACAAGCGTTTTCGTTGTTAAGTCACCGTTATAAGGTGATGTTTATGAAAAATCTTAACAAGCGTTTTCGTTGTTAAGTCACCGTTATAAGGTGGAGTTTATGAAAAATCTTAACAAGCGTTTTCGTTGTTAAGTCACCGTTATAAGGTGGAGTTTATGAAAAATCTTAACAAGTGTTTTCGTTGTTAAGTCACCGTTATAAGGTGGAGTTTGCGAAAAAAATCTTAACAAGTGTTTTCATTGTTAAGTCACCGTTATAAGGTGGAGTTTTATGGAAAAAAATCTTAACAAGTGTTTTCGTTGTTAAGTCACCGTTATAAGGTGGAGTTTTGTGAAAAATCTTAACAAGCGCTTTCGTTGTTAAGTCAACATTATAGGATGGAGATTATGAAAATCTTAACAAAAGATAGGAAAGATATACCTCAGTCACAATGGGAGCATTCGAGGCAGCCTCAGGGACAGGAACCGTTGGGGGAGCAATTATTAACCCAGATGCCATAACGGGATCCCTGGACGCAGAAGCCTCCACGCTTGTCCAAACTTGATCACCCGTGTAGGGCACAAGGGCAAGCATATGGGGTTCATCACGAGAGGACACGGAGCCCTCAAACAAAGCCACATCAGGAAGGGGTGTAAACACACCAACCTGGGCCCTCACTACAGGAGTTGATGCAAGATCGGGAGAAAACTGTGCACAAAGCCAAGTGTTAGAAAAGAAGAATGGGCACAGAAAATATGAAGAAATAGCTCGACGTGTTGCTTACCTCAGTTATGGTGCTAAACAAAGGAATGACAGTCGGGGGTCTCATCAACATCGTTCGAAGAAGAATACTTTCCAACAACGAAGACACTTCAACCTGGGGTACCCAAAACATATCACAATTCAGTAAGCCAAATAAGGAAAGAATATGACTGAAAGAACTACAACAAACAAATTACAGATCACATCATACCTCGGGTTCACTCTCCTCAGTAAGTACAAGGGGCAGAGGAACCTCGGATGAGGCCTGTAAATCTGAAGGGACCAAAGGTGTTATCTCGGGAGATGCCACTTCGGGCAGGGTCATCGCTTCAGGCGAGGAAGCACTCGCAGGGTCAACGGCATCACCTCCCGCAATGACATCCCTCGCACGTTGGCTGACTAAACGACGAGAATACGTAAGCCCTGTCATGGGGGAACGGGGAGGAGTCACATCGGTATGAGATACACCGAAGCGTCCCCCCACAAAAGGGCTCACGGGAGGACTGGACGAGTCTGGTTTTTCTATTTCAACCCCCTGCAAAACAGTTGTCAAAGAAAGGGGGCGAGGGATAAGCATACACACAAGCAAAGACAGTCATCCTCAAGCAAAAAGGGGATAATAATTAAGTCATCAATGCATACCTCCGATTCAGAAGGAGAACGAGAGGGCACAACCACGGGCGAAGTGGGAGGAGTGGCAGCAATTGAGGGGGCAGAGGTTGATTGCACCTCAGGGGTCAGGCGTACTTCAGGAGTCCGTTTCTTCTGGGACTTGGTGCCCAGAGTCTTCTTTCTCGAGCTAGATGCACTAATGCTGACGCCTTGAGGAACCCGGGAACTCTTCCTCTTTTTGGCCGTTGGCTCTGAAGGATCCACCACCACCGTGGGGAAAGCAGCGGGGGAAGGGGCAACGACCGCATGCCGTTGATACTCAGCATGTATTCGGTCCAGTTCTGCCTGGGCCTCCTTCCTCACACGCTCAGCCATCTCAGCAGGCATGGGAGGAGGAACGGATGCTATAGGAAGAGCTGCCACGGGAGTTTGGGGCTTCTGGGACTTCGACTTTGATTTTGATGTCCCACTCTTGGCCGTTCTTGCTTTCTTAGCAAGAGGTTGAGAAGCCCCCTCATCGGTAGTAGCTGCAGCAGAGGGGGCAGCCTTCTTTGCAGCAGCAGTTTTTGACTTAGGCGTGGCAACTGGGACCATGGCACAAAGTGGGGGAAGCTCCTTGGGAGGTGCTTTGTGGGTTGAACTTAGAGGGAACTCTATCCCAAGCACAGAGTTGCCCTTTAGCCCCAACTCTAGGGCAGAAAATGAGCAAACAGGAGGGTACACTGGCTCTTGCTCGATGAACTTAGCAATTTCAGCTAGTTGTCTTGGCCAATATTTGGTGGCAAAAAGAGGGGTCACATCCCCACGCCTAGTAATACTAGGAATGGTGACACGCCCAGCCATTGCTGAGGATATCCCCCACGCAGCAGTTGAAGAAAACAACGAACATGC
The DNA here is from genome assembly GCA_949130495.1 of Sambucus nigra. Lineage (NCBI taxonomy): Eukaryota > Viridiplantae > Streptophyta > Magnoliopsida > Dipsacales > Adoxaceae > Sambucus > Sambucus nigra. Next base: position 172,426,817 of record OX422222.1, on the reverse strand, counting down.
CTCGGCAAAGGAGACTTTGGGGTTTGACGATTGGAAAACTGGACGTGGCACCCCCTGGTCAAACCCAAACTGACGGCTGCATCGGTTGGGGTTGTAATGCTCGCTCGAGTATCCCCACTCGGTGTATGAGGGCAGATATCCAGGAGAAAGAAGAAGAACTACGGCCAGCGAGGGGTCCTCGATGTCAGGAGAGGGATCCCGTATCATTCGGGCATCAGGATGAAAAAACTTACAAGTGTGAAAAAAGGCCTCTTCTTGATAAGGCCTCATAACGAAGCTCTCAAAACGGTCAATCACTGAAATCAACTCCTTTCGGCTTTGCCTCTTATGGTAAATAAAGGACCGAGGAGGCAGAATTGATTCAGCCGAAGGAGGTCGGTTGGACTTGGCCGCTACGGCAGGAAAGCGGAAGTAAAGAAAGCTAGTCAGAAGCACGCTATTGGCGAAATTGGCTAAGTTATAACGACCAATAGAGCGTTCCATGTCGAATAAAGTCCTGTCTAACCAGGTGTACAAGGATCCCAGGGCAATTGCAGCCAGGGGAAGCTTTATGCCTCGAGCTAGGCGAAGGGACAGGTTGATGAGGTCTCTTCGGGGCTGATCATTAGGCTTGCCCGTCAAAAAGAAACGGGACAAAATCACAAGAATGTAAGCGGCAAGCTCCAACGAAGTACCTTGACCAGGGGCAGTTGATGAAGAGCTGCCTTCGCTGGAACTCTGGAAGAAATAGTTGATCAGGGGAGAAAAAGTAGCTTTGTTGGAAGAGCCGATGCAGCTTCGGCATATGCGATCCAACTCAGAACGATCCGCAGTCTCTTGAGCATCAAGAGCTTCATCGGTGTAGGGCTCATGGCCTGTTGCATCGAGGCCCAAGAGCTCACACACATCCTCCAGAGTTATGGTAAACTCACCCCAGGCAGCAATGAACGTATGAGTATCCACGTTCCATCGAGAGATCAAGACAGGAAGGGCAGCATTGTTCTTTGAAATGGTGAACTCACCAAACCATTTAGCCCGTTGCAGTCCAATCTTGGTAAGAATATCAGCATAGGAACTCTGCATGTGCGAGTTCCAGGCAGCAAAGTGGGCGGGGGATCCCCCGGGTGCTTCGAAATCAATGTGGGACCATGGAAAGTCCCCTCGCTCTAAGCGAAATCTCAGAGTTCCTTCTGGGGGAAAAAATCCCCACTTAGACACCTCTTCGTCTTCATCACCCAGCAACAGGGCGTCAAACTTGGAGGAAAAGCAAACAGCCTTACAGGCAACAGCAAAGCCATCACCCTCCCCAAAAACGGGAGAGCGACGGTAAAATCTCAGCTGCTCTTGGCGAGCAGCACCCCGGGCGGAGGCAGCAGTGGTGGTGGCAGACGGAACACTGGTGGCAGAAATGGTGGGGTCGCTTGAAGACGCCATGGCAGAAATGGTGCTTGAAGCCGTAACAAAGAAGGTTTTGAGAAAAAAGGGATTGAAGGCAACACTGGAGACGAACGATCACAAGTAGTGATTATAACTCTCTGCAACAATGGCGTATCTACCTCTCTCTCTCTCTTTATAAGAACAGAAGCGATAGTCTGAGGAAAGAAGGTAACAATGAAGTAGGAAAGAAGAAGTAGAAGCAGACCCTTTAGGCCCACGTGGTTAAGGTTCAAAGTATTTTGGAAAAATGGCTGTTGAGACTTTCGAGTTTGGCGTTTAGATTTTCCCACCCTCGCACGTGCACGGCCGCCTGTAATCATTTCACAAGAACACGTGGCACTTCGGGAAGTGCTGTGACAGTTGAAAAGACAGCGCACGTCACTAATGAAATGATGCATAGAGAACAGGAAGCGTTGCCTTGCTCAGCAAGTTTGAGTTTTGGCGCCAATCTCCTTGTCAGACTTACCCAACGGAGCCACAACGAAGAAGATGTTCCAACGGTTACACAAAGAAAAATCCATCAAGATGAGCCATTTCGTGCAGACATTTCTTGTCCCAATAAATCTCTCCACGAGGGGGCAAATGTAGAGGGGGCTTGCAGCTCAGCATGGCAACTCAAGCGTGACACCTTGGTGAGGCAGCTCAGCGTGGCAACTCATATTATAGCTTGTGGTTTTAATCACATCGTACTTTCATTATTGATTTCTGTAAGCTTTAACGATTGTAATGACGTAACGATAATAATGGAAGGGTTTGTATGAGGTCAAACGGTACTCGCGAGAGACCAGGCTTGGCAGGGCCTGGGAGAGCTTTCATGCTCTATCGAATGACCTCACTGTGGGAACTTTAGAGGGACCTGGTTTGGAGGATTGAGAAGTAAGGCACCGTTGGGGCTTGTCCTGACCATCTTAGATACACCTGGTAAAACACCGAAGGACCCTGACCGTGGAACCTCAAGCGGAGCAGCTTGGAGTTCTATCGGGCATTAAGTTATGGACCAAACAACCCTATACTTAATGTCACATCTACTATGGGTGATGTCACTAGCCATCTAAACGTTTGTCAGACATACACTTGAGTAAACCGCTGTGGTATTTGGGGCTGTCAGGTAGTTGGTGAACCACCTCTGCGACAACAAACCCCTGACACACAGTGGATAGGCAAAAGGCATGTCTTGGCATTTAATGTTTATGACGTGGAGACAACTAGTGCATCAGGCATTTAATGTTGTGACATAAAGTATGAGGGATGTCTTTCATACTCTTTAATGACTGAGTTGCCTCGGGGGTGGTGTGGGGGGCTATTTAAGGACCCCAACCACCTTTGAGGAGAGGATGATCTTTTTGGAGAATTAAGAAAAAGAGTCATTGCAAACTAAAGAGTTCACTAACTCACCATTGTCATTTATTGCGAAGCTTTTAATATTCGACAGAGATTCTTGAGGGAGTTTGGTGTGTTGCTACCTGCCTACCAGGATGTACCTAGGGTGCTTATTTTCCCTCTCCCTCTAGCTAAGTCACTTCTAAAGTTCATTATTATTCCCTGAGTCATACACGAGAGGCTTTGCGAGTTTAAACTGAGTCCATCTTCATTGAGTTTTGTGTGTGTGTTTCCTATAATTAGTCTAGGGTGTTGGCTAATTTAACCCGTGGTCACCATACTCAATAGGGGTTACGCCTCCACATATATAATCTAAAGTACCCTCTTACAAATGTATACCCTACCTCTTGAAGATAATAACTTCGGAGAAGATGTTGAAAATAAAAAGTAAATAAGCTCTAAACTTTCTGAAATTTAATTCTTCTAGTAATCTTCTTTCACATTTTAAATAACACATCTATAACATTTGGAAACCCTTGATTTTGTAAGGATAATTGTGTGTGATAGTATGAAAGAACTATATAGAGAATAAATAAGATCTTGTTGAGTTAAAATGGTGGAGAGAATGAGTATTTTTGGACTTGATTAAATGTAGAAGTTCACTCAGCATGTAAGGGAGACAATGGGGTAGGTAGCCCCCTACCCATCTCACATGGAATCTACCAATTAGGGGTTGCTACGCTATTGCCTAAAGGGTCCAAATATAGCTAGAAATTATTCAACACTCAAGGAAAGCCATCTAAAAACATTACACACTCGACAGGCAACAAAACAACCTATTATGTAGGTAATCCATTCGCACCTGATGAATACAATTTTTTATTATTTATTTTAGTTTTGAGTTTATTTTAACCCAATTTTACAACCGTAAAAAATTCACGTAATGCATTTTTTTTAGAACTCTTTATTATTTTACAAAAATTCGGTTATAAATACGTTGCGCGGTACGCAACATTTTTGAGACTTTAATCCTTATCACAAAAATAATCTATTAAAATAATCTCAATAATTTCTCATAAAGTAATTTTATTCATTTCTTAAAAATCCGGGCGTTACAGTTCGTGACCGTAACCAACACTATAACCAATATAATAGCGGGTCGCGGTTCTCAACTGTGACCCATTTTTTTACTCATGAAAAATTGTCACAATTATGGTCATGGTTTATGACCGTAACCAATAATAAATTTATTTTTAAAAAATAATTTGATTTGTTCGTTTCTAAAAAAATATTGTACATGTGTAAAACATGTCATACAATTCCATTATAGAACTAACTAATTCATCAATGCAAAAGTAATAATATTAAATTATCAACCCATCAAATTAATTACATGAATCTAAAACAAATAATATTAAAATTCGTACAATTTCAAATTTAATGCTAACATGTTATACATAGTATTCATAAAAGTTTTGGGAAGCCCTTCTTCAACTCGTTATACAGAACACGTAGTCTCTATGAACTGCCTACATTCCTTGGTATCCCCGAAGCATATGCAGTTGTTATGATTGAAGACTAAATATCACCCACTTCGCGGCCAACACACACACACGACGTCCAGGAAGCGATCATAGTTCCTAACCGATAATGAGATGAAACATACCCACCACGTCTCATCCCCAAAAAAATGTATATCACATAATAACACAATGGACGCTATGACCTGGGGAATATCCACACACTGCTCCTCGAGCCAGGGTGCTCACCCTCATCGCGCAACTTCCCAATGATAGCATGTGCGGGGTATGCTTCACAATACAAGTATATATATCATTCACATACACAATATATATACATCCATGTGATTACATCATATAATTAAACCATCACATACGGTTTAGATATTCACGCCATGTGTACCTACATATATACATATTCATACCTATATATATATATACACATATATACATGCCATCTATCATGCATATGTATGAAATTTATAAACTCGGCTATACGTGCATATAATCCTCTTTATACTAGTCGTCATCCCAAACGTATTTAATTTAATTCCTTATATAAATACGATCCCTCACTTGAGGCATATTCATCCATTTCTCCTATGATATGAATAGTCTTCCAACATATATATATATATATATATATATATATATATATATATATACATACATACAACATTAAGGTTATCACCCAAAGTATAGTGCAGGAAATAATCACTACACGTCTCATCTATATCCGAAAGTACATCAATATCTCCAGTAATAATTTCGACTATTGTTATGCACATAACTAATAGTCTACAAACCTCAAGCTCGATCCTAACTTCGTCCCATAATCCCATCACTTATTGGAATCTCCAATGTTTCTCCCACACGATTTTATATAAAAACTATCCCGACTAGAATTTCAACCCCCAATTCTAGTTGCTAATATGACCTAATCGTTCACACTCTCACCTACGGTTCAGTTTCTCCTATGAACGCTTAACCTCACCACATTTATAATTTTCCCTGAGTTTATCATCACAAAAGATGCGCGACCCCTCTCTCCCATTAGTCCCCGATCATAATTTAAATAGAATCCTATTGCTATAAGGATTCGAAACCAAAAGTCGGCTTAGAGTATTCACGCCATACCCTCACGACTCTCCCACGGATTTCTCAACCTCAAGTCATAACTAAGCTCACTTCTGACCTCTGAATAGAAATCCCATCCCTAATGAGGTTTCCCACTACCTCGATACATAACTCCAATGTATACATATGTTCCCAAACTAATCCGATAAGTCCCCGCGATCATAACCTATAAGAGACCCTTAAATGAACTCCAAAATGTAACTCTCGCATCATATCTATAAGTTCCAAATCGAAAAACCCCATCGAAAAGGAAGAAAACCCATCCTAGAAAAGTTTCTCAAAATAGCCCTGTTTCCGAATCGATTCGGCCTGGCCTGAATCGATTCGGTCTCAACGGCGAATCGATTTGCCCCAACTGCGAATCGATTCGGTCCAAAGGACCTGAGCACACAGACATAGGACTCTGCAACATTCTGAATCGATTCGGTATGGGACCGAATCGATTCGGCCTATTCAGCAGGCTATGAAATGGTCATTTCTCTTCAAAACCTAAATTTCCCAAAAATAATTTCATCTTCTTCCAACCCTTAATCTTCAACCCCAACATGTTTTCAAACATCAAGACTCATCCTATATCTAATCTCATCAATTTATATCCCTTAAACCCAAGTGTAAACTTCAATTTCAAGATTGAAACCAAAATCTAGGTTTTGATAAATATACCCAAAATCCAATTATTTTATCCACAAATTGTGAAATGAAATACACAAATGAAATATTTAGCAAGATTAAACACTTGCCTGAGAATTGTAGAGGTTGAATCATCCTCGAGATCACATTTGGGCCGGAATCTCCAAGCTTTTACTTCTCTCTCTCTCTTCCTTTCTTCTTCTTTCTTTCTTTCTTTCTTTCTTTCTTTCTTTCTTTCTTTTATATTTCTCTCTTCTCACAAATGAGAAGGGCTGAAATCGTAAGCCCTTAAATACCTTAAAACATAAGTTCCAGTTTTAAATGTTAATACACACTTTAAATGACTCGTTTACTCCAATTCGAGTCAAACTGACTTAAAAATATTTCGGAACCGAAATAAAGCCCAATGACACTCATTTCGACTATCTCGACCCATCCGGAATCAATGACGCACTCAGAATCCTCATCCGACTTACTTTAAAACGTCCTTAATTTTTGGACTTCAATTTCCACATTTTAAAATTCTCCAATTTAAATAAATTTTATTTCTCCAAAAAATTTAATTTCTTGGTCCCAAAATCTTGAGGTGTTACACTCTTCCCCCCTTACAAGATTTTTTCTCGCAAAATTTAAGTTATGCCTAGGACTTCGGATCTCATCTAGTCCTTACATCTACCCTCTAGATTACTACACTTATCTCGCCCAGTTCTCATAACGAATCATATAGATTTAAAAATTCAAACTAGCTACCCAGGGCGCCCACACACCCTGTACTCGAACTCAACTCGTAAAACAATAACCCGTCTCCACTAGCCTCAAATCGTAATGTACTGTCTACAAATATCTATAATAACATATTAAATATATATATGAAAGTTTAAAATTCCCAATGGTTGAACTCTTCTTAATTTCTGACATAAGCTACCTTCATGCGGGGGAGGTCTCGCAAGCGAAATCCAAACAACGAACCCTCCCAATACACTACTGTGTAGCTATGTCGGGGATTGAGATCATTTGAACCAGGGTTAAGGTTTTATAAAAGATTTTCGAATCATAATTATTGCCCAAAGGTCTATATAACAATATAATATACAACAATTCCATGCATTTCGACACACCAAACAAATACCTTATGGTCTAGACATAAAGCTTCAACAAACAAAATATTCTCACCAATACCTAGTTCTCAAAACTATCACAACCCTGAGCTAATTTCCCCGCTCAACAATAAATCTGCTAAACTCTGAACCTCTCAGTTACACAATTTCTTTACATTACATCAAAGCATTGCCATTAAGTAAGTCCTTCCCTCAATGGAATACTACAATTACGTGCTCTACCCTAGCTATAAAACAATGGCATTATCACCATTTCTCAACAAACCTTAACAGTCCTCACTTCCAAAAATCAATAGCATAACTCTCTACTATCTCATCACAAAATGGTCTAATATCCCAAAAGATGTCGTACAAAGACCACACTTGCTCACTCCTTCCCAAGGGGCCTAATTCTCCTTAAAGAAATATCCTCCCCATAAATCCTTCTTAATCACCCTGAAGGACAAGGCGCTATTACGACCCCCTAATAACACTTTCGGTCCTACTCAATGGACCCAAAACTCTAAATTTCTCACTTCCTCTTCCCAGAAGGCAATACTCCCAATATTGGGACAACTCCACACACCCCACATCGGTAAAAGTCACCAACACCAGGTTTCCTAACAAATGTTGATGAATTTATCAATCTAAACCTCCCAAGGGCTTCCTATTCTCTCCTCATCAGCGTTTACCTTATCGATCATGAAATTCTCCTTCTTATTTCTGCCTGAATCACGGAAAGAAATACCTCAAATCAAAGCGTACCCAAAATTTGTTATGGGTGTTGCATCTCTCATCTTGCCCCTTCCCAACCGACTTATTCTCGGCGACGTCTGAGACGAAAGCAACTGTGTCAGAACGTCATTTGAGCGAGTGCATCTCGTGGAAGGAGATAAACGTAGTGAATACAATAATCCTACTAGTAGGGCTCTACATCAAGGACGTTAACGGAAGAACGCAGAAAACCCGCACAGATCCTAAAGACTCTAAAACCTGATGCTCTGATACCATCTGTGACAACCCGCTTAAAATAATAACGGGTGGCCAGCCCTATACTACATTAAATTAGGAATCTCAGATGGCTCAGTCTCAACATCAACTAACAATACTAAAATAAATAAGGCTAACTACTCGAAACTATTAAAAGCGGATGCCAAATTAAAGAAAACATGCCACGAACAACAACCCAACCATGTAAATATCTAGCAAAGGTAAAACATACACAAGTGCCATAATAAAAGAAAGTGCTAGAATAAAATAAAATGAGTACACAAAAGGTAATATACCCGAATAAGCTGTCGAGTCACAGACAATACAACATCCATAAGGAAGAAATATGAACAGCTATAAATGACTCTTGGGTATAAACCCGATGTACAAAATGAATCCTATCTAGATTCAAAAAGAAATTGGGAGCGACTACAATCTAAATCCCGCAACAGTCCGCAACTGCTACGGCTCCCACGACTCTGGATAGAAGAGCATCCGACATCCATGCGGTAGGACACCTGTTGTAATATATACATATAGCAAGAGAGAAATATAAACGGGTCAGAGCCCGAGGTGTAAAAATATTTTGCAAGTGTGTTAACCGTGCATAATAAATATCAATGCACTTATTTCATAATTGAAGTGGAGTCGCACTCTCGTGAAACCCCAAACTCACCTCTCATTTAACAGCGCGCACCTATTCGCGTCCTGGAATCTTAATTCAATTACCCCACCCATAAGGACAACCTACCATACAATGGGCATGGCCTATACCCTCAAGACCTGCCGTTATAACATGACCCAAGAATCCTTATCCTTCAAATCACACTTAAATATATATACACATATATGCCTTACTAGGCTTAATTGATTCCGATTTATAACTTAATCAGTTATCCATTTTATTACTTCACATATTAACATTAAACTTCAAATTTAGAGTTTATTATCTAAATAACGTGCACAATTTAATAAGGATAAAACTTCTCTCCACTCTCAACATTGAATTGTGTTTCGTGCGTGGGGCGTCTCGCAAAGCAAAATCCAAACAAGGAACCCCCGATACACTACTCCTTGACAATGTTGATCGTAGGGATCCATTATGTCATCCATAAAAATTCTATAATCTCGATTACTATCTAAGAATAACCTAAAAGTCTCCACTAAATTCTTGGGTTGATATAACCGAAATTTTCCTTAAGTGCGATAAATCAACCCCCAACAATCTAGTACACCATAATCACCCAAGATGTACATCATAGAAATTTTATATCCTTTTCACCTATATATATATATATATATATATATATATATATATATATTTACTCTAAACATATATACATACAACCATTCATTCCCATAGCCATGTGTACATAACACATATAATGTACAATGGCCATACACACAATACAACCGGCTATATAATGCCAATATACTACACCATGCTATCATCTTCCAGGGCATTACTCATTTCCATCCTGGGGACCACCGGTGGGACTAAATATCACCCACTTCGCGGCCAACACACGCACACGACGTTCGGGAAGCGGTCATAGATCCTAACCGACAATGAGATGAAACATACCCACCACGTCTCATCCTAAAAAAATGTATATCACATAATAACACAATGGACGCTATGACCTGGGGAATATCCACACACTGCTCCTCGAGCCAGGGTGCTCACCCTCATCGCGCAACTTCCCAATGATAGCATGTGGGTGTATGCTTCACAATACAAGTATATATATCATTCACATACACAATATATATACATCCATGTGATTACATCATATAATTAAACCATCACATACGGTTTAGATATTCACGCCATGTGTACCTACATATATACATATTCATACCTATATATATATACATATATACTTGCCATCTCTCATGCATATGTATGAAATTTAAAAACTCGGCTATACGTGCATATAATCCTCTTTATACTAGCCGTCGTCCCGAACGTATTTAATTTCATTCCTTATATAAATACGATCCTCAAGCTCAAGCTCGATCCTAACTTCGTCCCATAATCCCATCACTTATTGGAATCTCCATTGTTTCTCCCACACGATTTTATATAAAAACTATCCCGACTAGAATTTCAACCCACTATTCTAGTAGATAGTATGACCCAATCATTCACACTATCGCCTACGGTTCAGTTTCTCCTATGAACCCTTAACCTCAACACATTTATAATTTTCCCTGAGTTTATCATCACAAAGGATACGCGACCCCTCTCTCTCATTGGTCCCCGATCATAATTTAAATAGAATCCTATCACTATAAGGATTCGAAACCAAAAGTCGTCTTAGAGTATTCACGCCATACCCTCACGACTCTCCCATGGATTTCTCAACCTCAAGTCATAACTAATCTCACTTTTAACCTCTGAATAGAAATCCCATCCCTAATGAGGTTTCCCACTACCTCGATACATAACTCCAATGTATACATATGTTCCTAAACTAATCTGATAAGTCCCCGCGATCATAACCTATGAGAGACATTGAAATGAACTCCAAAACGTAACTCTCGCATCATATCTATAAGTTCCAAATCGAAAAACCCCATCGAAAAGGAAGAAAACCCATCATAGAAAAGTTTCTCAAAAAGGCCATGTTTTCGAATCAATTCGGCCTGGCGCGAATCGATTCGGTCTCAAGGGCGAATCGATTCGCCCTAACTAAGAATCGATTCGGTCCAAAGGACCCGATAGACTGTCCCAGGCCGAATCGATTCACCTTGGGTCCAAATCGATTCGGTCACACAACTGGGACTCTGCAACATTCCGAATCGATTCGGTAAGGGACTGAATCGATTCGGCCTGTTCAGCAGGCTACGAAATGGTCATTTCTCTTCAAAACCTAAATTTCCCAAAATCAATTTCATCTTCTTCCAAACCTTAATCTTCAACCCCAACATGTTTTCAAACATCAAAACTCATCCTATATCTAATCTCATCAATTTATATCCCTTAAACCCAAATGTAAACTTCAATTTCAAGTTGAAACCAAATTCTAGGTTTTGATAAATATACCCAAAATCCAATTATTTTATCCACAAATTATGAAATGAAATACACAAATGAAATATTTAGCAAGATTAAACACTTGCCTGAGAATCGTAGAGGTTGAATCATCTTCGAGATCGCGTTTGGGCTGGAATCTCCAAGCTTTCCCTTCTCTCTCTCTTCCTTTCTTCTTCTTTCTTTCTTTCTTTCTTTCTTTCTTTCTTTCTTTCTTTCTATTTCTCTCTTCTCACAAATGAGAAGGGATAAAATCGTAAGCCCTTAAATCCCTTAAAACATAAGTCCCAGTTTTAAATGTTAATACACACTTTAAATGACTCGTTTACTCCAATTCGAGTCAAACTGACTTAAAAATATTTCAGAACCGAAATAAAACCCAATGACAGGCATTTCGACTATCTCGACCCATCCGAAATCAATGGCGCACTCAGAATCCTCATCCGACTTACTTTAAAACGTCCTTAATTTTTGGACTTCAATTTCCAAATTTTAAAATTCTTCAATTTAAATAAATTTATTTCTCCCAAAAATTTAATTTCTCGGTCCCAAAATCTTGGGGTGTTACACCTTTATGTGTTAATTTCAATCATATTGTTGACACCAAACTCAAATTTGGATTTTATGAATATTTGGGGAGTGACATTCTAGGGTATTTGATTGATTTCCCAAATAAGCTTCAGTCTTTGAATTTTTTTTTCTTGTAACCATTTATGCTAAGTAGTGATGAAACCCACAAACATCAAGTTTCCTCTAAATAAGGACCCAAACTTCATCTTTTACAGGGAAGAAACCCATTATTTTGGGTTTTCTCAAAATTATGCCCGATAACGGTGCGTTTTGATTTAGGAAAAATTGAGTGGTCATGTAAGGACAATGTCATTGTATGATTTACTGCCTTAATGCAAAAATATAAACTTTAATTATAATCTATGGGAGTATATCGGCTAATTAGGGTATCGAATCCACATAGAGCATGCTTGGAATTCAATTAATTTATTACTCCTTAAATAAAGATGGAAAATGTGATTTTTGTTTTGAAAGTATCTTATATTAGAATTAACACTAGACAAATATTAAGACTAAGTAATTGATAAGAAAGAAACTGTAGTTAGAGAATCATTTTCCCTACCCTAAAAACCCACACGAGATAAAACTCGTCCACTAGGGTAACCTAGGGGTTTAATGACTTATTACATAGGCTAAATGCAATCGTATTCCCCACGAAAGTAGTTTTTTATTATTAGTACATATATCTATTCTTGTCGGTATGTCTCTTTTTTATAATTTTCATTCTAGCATTTTCGTATTCATTAATTCCTATATTTAAGATCTTATATTGGATAATTTTTGTTCTTAATGTTTGTGTTTTTCAGGGTTTATTTGAGATTTTATAGGTATTGGGGATGCAAAGTGTGAACCTTCAAGGTCAAATTGGCCAGTTCAATTTCCAGATTTTGGATGGTATAAAATTATTAAGATGTATATCATAAAATTATCTTCACGTGACCACCGATCGTGCGTCATTTCAATCTCGTATGAAGAAGTTATGGTCATTTCTACAAGGTTTGACGTATTATTCAACTTCAAGGTTAATTTGGTAATTTCATATTAAAATATATGAGGTTTCAAAATGTAAAGAACTGAATTATCTTCATGTGGATTCAAATCGTGCGTCATTCCGAGTCAGTATGAGGAAGTTATGGTGATTCTTGTACCGATGCACAAAAATAGACTTGAGGCAAAAACATTCTACAAGTTAGACCCCCTCCTCTATCGATTGACCACATATGTCGATCGATTAGGTCTTTCAGAATGATGATATTTAGGTTTTTAAAGACTTTTTTGGAGGGGTATTTTTTTTTTTTTGGGGGGGGGGGGCTTTTTGTTAAGTTGTTTCATTTAAAGTTAGTTTAAGGTAGTTTTTGGCATCTTTGCTTGTTGGGAGCTCATCTCTCTCCCCCCCCCCCACCCCCCCCACCCCCACCACATACACACCACAATTTTTGAATTTTTTAATGGATATTGTCTTCTTTTGTCCTTGTCTCTCTCTTCCTCTATTGTTATCGATTGTAGCTTAGTTTAGAAGGTTATTAACTAGTTTGTGTGATTTATCTCTTGCTCTCTCCCATTTATATGTTGTAGTTAACTTTAAATTCTTTGTAGCTAATTACATTAGGTTGAGATTGTTGAACCCACCATGGATTATTTGGTTCTTTTCTATGGTATGATGGTTTGGGGATGTTTTGTTGGGTTGTTTTGGTTAGAATTGCACTTTAACATCTTAATGGATGATAGCATGCATCTTTCATATTGAAACCTTTGTGTGTTAATTTCAATCATATTAATGACTTGAAACTCAAATTTAATCTTTTATGAATATTTAGGGAGTGACACTTCAGGTGTTTGATTGATTTCCCAAATGAGTCTCAACCTTTGAAAATGTTCTTTTTTCATGTAACCATTTATGATAAGTAGTACATGCTGAGAGAAATGATTCTCAATATATTATTTCTTTCTTGTTAATTACTTTAGTTTTAAATTTTGTCTAGTGTTAATTGTAGTATACAATACTTTCAAAAAAAATCTTTTACATATTTATTTAGCAAGTAATAATTCCATTAAATTCTAACCACATTATTTGTGAATTCGATACACGAACTAGCTGCTATACTCCCATAGAGTGTAGTTAAAGTTTATGTTTTTTCAATTAGGTGATAAACGAAATAACAAGAATGCCCTTAAATGACCAGTCATTTTCCCACAATCATTCATCTTCGATAAATCTACCATGACAAGTTTTACGGTATCATCCACTTTATAACCATTAGTAGTATCCTCCACCTTCACCCCATCCACAATAGAAGATAGTTTCTTTGAAATCTATGGAATCTAATTCTAGGATTTCTTGGATAATACTATAATAGGTCAGCACTGTATCCTTTGGATTTTTATAGCTTTTACTGCCACATAAGAAGTCAGGGTAGTGATTGAAATTTTGTTGTTTTATCCTTTAGTTTTTAATCGCTTTTGCTAGCCACACAAGAAGTCAAGGTAATGATTGAAATTCTATTATTTTTCATCACTATTTTTTTCTCGCATGGGTATGGGATGAAATCAAAATCTTTGGCGTGGAATTTTTTAAACTCTTTTGCACAAAAATTGGAACCATTGGCTAGACGTGAAAATCTTGAAGAGACATCACCTATTTTTAAAAGTTGCATTTATTACTGGATTTGTATTAGGGTATGTTCTACAACACATGTATAAGTAACCATTATGTGACAATTATCTCTTTTGATACCCATACCATAAAATCGTCCATCGCATCCTTTGGACCTTTTCGCTTATGATTTCAGGAAAGTTCACTCTCATATCTCCTATACATGTTCATGAACTTGTAGAAATTATATGGCAATATAGAGAATAAACATAATTAAACAAAAATACGTTATATATGTAGGTACTTACTCTCTCTAATCTTCACCTTCATATTTTATTTCAAAAACATAACGAATTGTTTGCTCAAATTGCATATAGTCTCACCTCCTTAGATTTACTGAAAGACACTTCATCCTCAAACTTGTCAACTTCCTCGACCACTTATTCTCTATGAGGATTGAACCTCCTAGTCCATTATTCCGACAGATGTTCATGAGCATATAATGAAGATTATTTTGTTTTGTATTCTTTCGAAATTGACCGTTTGATTTGTCCTCTATTCTTAACATAATCTTTGAAAGATTTCATCAAGCTCTCAATAGGATAGATGTAGCTATACCTAATAGATCCACACAAAATGCCTCATCACATATATATACAAGCAAGTGGACTCTAATGTTAAAGAATGACAGAGGAAAATATATCTCTAAGACATGAGTCACCTTGGCAAGAGTAGAATTTGCAGCCGCAGTGTGCCTTATATTGATAACTTTTGCACATAGTAAGGTGAGGTACATACAAATTTGCAAAACTGCCTTGTGGAGATCTTCATGCTAATAAAAAATGCCTAAACAAAAAAAAGATTAATTGCATATTAACGTGCCAGTCATTAGACTTGGATTATTTCAAATCATTTGAATGATAGTTTATAACTCTGCGCAAATTATCGAAATAATTGGTCAATGTCTTCAAGTTGAATAACGTGTCTAGGACGATCTTTTTCTCACAAGTACTCAAAGTGAAAGCATATGCGGGGATCAAATTTCTTCTTATTTTAGGTTCAATTTTTTACCACAAACCTTTTTTTAATTTTCACCTCCTTTAGATCACAACACGCCTTCTCTCTATCTTTCAAATGAGATCCACCCAAACATGTTCCTATGAGATGTTCTGCAAAATTCTTCTCCGCATTCATCACATCAATTGCATGCCTTACATTATGCTCTTTTCCAATACGACAAGTCAAATAACATTGATCGTCTAGACCATGCCTTCATTTTACAAGGATCTTTTGGATCCTCCTTGGATATTCACATCTGGCCGGCAAACTGGGAGGTATTTTCTTACAAACTTATTCCCCAAATTTGCACCTTTTGACTTTTGCTCGATTTGGTAACTAGAAATATGAATAGCCTGGATCCTACGTTCGTGACGAGCAAGTAAAAAGTTGGACTTATCATTTCTAAAGGAGCGATTGTCCGATAGAAATCTACTATGACAGGCATACAATATCTTCTTGTTATAGTTTAGCTAAGCGTATTTAGTTTTCTCCGCAAATATGGGACATCCATAGTAACCATGAACATTGTGACCAAACAAGGTCCCATAAGCTTAAAAGTCATGGATCTCCCACAATAACATTATTTTGTGAACTCTTCACCCTTATGAGCATCAAACACGTGCCTTCAACCCACAACTCTTTCGATTCTCCAGTTAATGGGGATATGAAACTATCAATATCATTGCTCAGAGCTTTCATCCCAGGTATCAATAATGAAATATTGATAATTCTTTTATCATGATCAGTGTCGGGGAGAAATTTAAAGGTGCCAAGAGAACTGGACAATAGATTTGATTAGTACATAAATAACCCATCTAGTTAAACCTGTTGGTTGATAATCCAAGACGAACATTTTCGGATTAATGGTATAACACATGAAACTCCCACCCACCTCAGCTCGAGTGTGTCATGTCATAGCTTATGCAATCCACGACACATTGAAAAATCTTTTTAGCCATGGCATGAGGGGAAAATACTCCAATACCTTATGTGGAACTTGGGAAATTTAGTGGTTTGTCATGTCCACTCTTACAAACCGTAAATCTTGGCTAATTTCATACAAGACACTTATCATTTAGTTTGTGTTTGTTATTGTACAATATGCAATCATACTTACATGTATTAATAAATAGACTTATACTTCAGACACAAACCCTTCAATCTTTTCTTTATGGTCAGATAAATATTTGGTAATGTGTTATCATTCGGGAGAATGTCTTTATCCAGCTTAAGAATTCTGATTACACTGTTGCCCAAAAAAATCTACTGACTCTTCAAATTATGAAAACCGATAATGGCATACAATACCAAGTGATCTTTGTCCCATTTTTTATAAAAAAAAGTAGAGTCCTATCGACTTTCAACTGTATGTATTCTTGATCTTTGTGTAATTCAGCATAAACTTGTTCATTAACTTGGTCGTAATGAACGTTATCCGAATCCATATGTTTGTGGTTTTGATGGTTATGGACTTTGTAAGCATCATCAATTACGTTTTTTAAAGTAGGATGTAGTGGAGAGTCATTCACCACTTCCACCGTGTTGAGTTTCGATAATTTTTCTAGAATATAAGGTACATTCTTTTTTCCATGGAATGTCCATATCTTATAGTCCAGAGACATACCTAACCTTAGAAAATGCAACTTGATATCTTCCAAAGACATAAAATGTGATTCATACAGCGAGTGCATGGATACGGGATCTTATCACTTTTAAGATTTCTATATGCATACTTAACAAATTCATGAACCCACTTTACATGCTTTTATAAAACCCTGTCACTACCTCCCATTCACTCTTTGTATTGTGAGAAAACCATTTAAGGGTTCTTACAAATTCAATTAACCTATGTAAATATGTTGAAATGAAGATCATATTGCATACAAGAACTCTCAGTTGATAATCGAAGAAAATTCATTTAATTTAATATGGTTATAATACTTGAAGCACTCAATCAATATAAAAAATGAACAAAATAAGATAATATTATTCATAAAGGTGGTCAACATGTCCAAGAAAATTAAAATATTTAAAAACTTGTCCAAGAAAATTAAAATAAAACATTTTTTGGGGATAACATTGTTCATTACATTAACTTCTAAAGAAAATAAATTGGTGAAGGCCATAAATGACTTCAAATACTAAAAAACTGGAGCCTCATCACCAAGGTGGTCAACATGCACCTTTTTCTCTTCTCGCCCCGAGTATATTTCATCCATTAATATCTGAGCCTCTCTTTTTCTCAAAGGGCGATTGTGCATTATTATTTTTGGAGTTAAAGAAATAATTGTGCACCACCCAATAAATTTGGTGCTGCTTAAGTTATTTATATAATACTCATCGGCACAATCACCATGATGGGAAGATGATTCTGCTCAGAAAGGGGGTCCACCAAATGCAGGTTCTTGAGAGGGGAATATTAGAGGAGTCATTTAAGAGGGCAAACCTTAAGGATCCCTGAGTCATCTTAGGGGTAAATGTAGGAAGAGACATGAATTGAGAGTTGCCTTGCATTTGAGAAAACATTTGGCACAAACCCCGAATGTCATTCACTAGATTACCCAAGGTATTGGTAATCAATGACATGTTCACGTTAGGATCTGACATCTTCTCCTTAACATTACCCAATTATGCATCCTAGTTGGACATGTGACTCTTCACCAAACTAAACTCTTCCATAATAGGTGTCGTGTGCAGGAATTTGGTCCTTGCAATCTTGGATCTCCCTCCTACTATCCTCACTTTTTTTATCCTTCTCAAATACCTTTGATAGGAATCTGAGTCAATGTCTTATGAGCTTCACTCCAACTAATTTCTCCTTATGCCTTCTATCATTTCCTGTAGTGTAATACTATGATTAGGATAATAATTTCAACATTATTTTATTATAGCATGTATGTGATAATAACATTCAAACTCACTAGATTCATAGCCACTTTGTCATATAATTTTTGCTACTTTTGTCCAATCGGTCATGCAAGTACAAGTTGACCCAATTAAGGTTTTTTCTCTTCATCTGGATTCCCTTGGTCCGCTTCTCCCATTAATCCTTCAAATTGTCATATTATTTGGACCCAAGGTTGTGAATATCGACATTTTATACTAGTTCTCTCTAATTTTTCTCCCCTTGTTTGAGTGTTTCATCCCTAGTCTTTCTTTCCAATAACTCGTTCCATTGGCTAACAAGTAGTTCAATATTTGGTGGAACTTTGTCTTTTAATTCCAGTATGTCAGAATTGATGTCCCCATCGGGAAGCGATGCTTACGAATGTTCTTCTTTTATGTTTTTAATTTCTCCCCTATTCGGGATAGAATGACTGTCTTCAAACTCATCGAGAATGTAAACTATTTACAGATTTTTTTTCCACAGGTCATTCTTTATGGCGCGATCAACATTTTTTTCAGTTGTCTTCCTCTCCGATACCCACACTAACTTTTCCATGCTTCAAATAACTTGATTTAAAATTTTGAATGGTTTGTTTATCACCGATATAATTTTCTTTAATGGTGAAACAAATGTGCTTCTAGTCTTGGTTTTGGGATTCCTCAGTAACAAGAGTTGGGGAGTTTTATTTACAAGACTTTGGGGAGTTTGCATAGTCGGAGAATGTGTGGATCGAGTATAATTTACCTGAGGTATATTATAAAATTGCGAATCGATAGGTGTATAGAATCGAGGTGGTGGACTAAGAGAGAATTAAGATGGATCAGAAGTGTCTTTATTTGTTTGAGTGTTGATATACCTGGGTATATCAATCCTCGGTATAGCCTCGGTCGAACCAAAGATCCACCTCGGCTAATGCCGACTAGTGACAAATCACTCAAAGCAAGGAATCGTAACTCAGTAGTGGACTCGGCTTGAGTCACCTCGGCCTCGGCCATAGTTACTCGGCCTCACTCAATAAGTCTAGTCAAAATGGGAGAGCATCAGCTGCCCAGCAGAAGTGTAACCTCAGCATCATCCTCCAGCAAGAAGGAGACAAGGGACGAACCGAGTCAACATCATTAATGATCCCACTTGGGAGTCAATCCATCAACTCGGCCTCAACTTGGGCTACATGGACGAGCATTATGCCTGGCAGAGCGCATGGTTAGGTGGATGCGTGGAATAGTGCACGTGGGAAATAAACCCCACGTGGACAAAATCGTTGCAACCAGATCATTCACTCACGTGGGGGAATATTTAATCATCATGACCTACATATGACAAAGATAGTGGCCCATTTTCATTGGCTAAGAACATCATGCACATACTTATTGCATGCTTAGGGGTACATTACACCCCAGAGGCACTATAAATACACTTCATCTTCTACATTGTAGGGGATCGACTGTTGTAAACCCTACTAAAACTCTGCCAAACTCATTGCAAGAGAGAGAAAGCTTGAGTGCATGTATCCATGGCCATTAGAGCCCATATTTAGTGGATTTAACACACTCACACAGTGGATGTAGGCCCTATAAAGGTTGAACCACTTATATCTTGTGTCTCCTTCCTCTTTGTCTCATCCCTTCTTACTTTTATGTTACTTATTTTATATCACACAGTGGTGTCATTTTTGGTATCATCAGTTTGGTGCCTTCTGTGGTAACAAGAATTATCCCCTCTTCCCTTCTCTAGCTTATACTCATTGGAATCTCTGGTGGTGAACCAGTCCTCCCCTCTTGTGGAGTTGTTTCACCATTGAAAGAGCTCTTGTTGAGCTTCTAAGATCCTACTCTTCAGTTTACAGCTCATCTATCAAGTTTAAAATATGGCATCAAAATTTCCACCACCAGCTGACCGTCCTAGTTCTAGTCACGCACCTCCTCGGTCAGACATGGCGGAGGTGACGGCATCATTGAAGTCATTAGCGGCTAGTCAACATGTGATGCAGGAAACACTAGCTGCCTTCAGCCAAAATTCATTGGTGAGACCCGCGAGGATAATGTCGGAGATGATTACTTTGGATGCCATGGAGCAGCACTCAGACGCTAGGGGACCACCCCAATCACCACACAAGGAGTTATCATCTTGTCAATAGAAGAGAAACGTTGTTGACCCTAGGCGTCTACACTTGGGGAGGTAAGGTCAACACTGCCCGGAGGATAAGTATGATGAACATGAGGCTGAAGACGCTCAGGTTGAATGCTGGGACCATATGAAACAACATGAAACACTGTACGCCCCATTCAAGTTAGCCTAGGACACATCAGGAGGCCTTATCAGGTCGATCAACCAAGAGGCTTAGCTTTTGACAGGTTAAGTAGAGGTTCAACCTTTGAAAGGCTCAGCCCAGTGGGTGATCTCAAAGATCAGTTGTCCAGATCAAGGAGTATTATCAGATCCAGAAGAGAAGGAGCAGCGTGTCGACCCCCATGCTGCCGAGAAGAGGGGTTGGGAGAAATGAACAGTTAACAGAGGTCTATGGTAAGAGAACTTTTGGTTTGGTCGGCCGAGGCGACAATAGATAATTTCGTGCAGGATAATGTTATAGCAGTAGTCGAAAGGCCCTGGAACGACTCAATCTGAAGGTTTACAAACAAGATTGGAGACATTCTCAAAAGCCGAGATCCTTTACAAAGGGGATATTCTGAAGGCTCTCCCTTCATGGCTAGGATAGCCAATTTTCCAACCCCGACTAATTTTAAGCCACCAATGATCACTCCCAAGTATGATGGGAGCACTAATCCAGTTCACCACGTTGAGATGTACTAGTCAGCTATAGACATTTACTCAGTCTCAGATGAGATAAGGTGCCATGCCTTTTCAAGTACTTTAATCGGAGCAGCCCATGTATGGTTCAATTCCTCCCTAAGAGTTAAATTGAGAATTTCAAGCAGCTCGGAGAGAGATTCATACACAACTTCTGCTTTGGTGTGAGCCCCCAAAAGAAGACAACTCACCTGTTGTACGTCAAGCAGGGGAATAATAAGAGTCTCAGGGAATATATTGAGAGGTTAAATAAGGAAAAGCTAGAGGTCGAAGATTATAAGGAAAGCATTGCAATGACATCTTTGATAGGAGGTCTGCAGAAGGGGAAGCTACTCTAGAAGCTTGCCAAAGACCCACCAAAATCCATGGCTGAGTTATTGGCGATGGTCAGCAAGGTCATGAATGTCGAAGAAGCTATGGAAGCAAAGTATGAGGATGAGAAGGGTACTAGTAATGGGGAAAGTTCCAGAAAAATAGCAAAGATGGAAAGAAGATATCAGTGAACGATAAGTTTACCGACTACACTCCCCTCACGGTTAGCAGTGAGCATATCTTGAACGAGATCAAGAATGATTGGTCCTTAAGGTGGCCCGAAAAGTTGAAATCTCCTCCTTACAAGAGGAATAAAAGTCTATGGTGTGAATTCCACTGGGACCATAGGCACCTGACCGATAAATGTCTTTCTCTAAAGGATGAAATAGAAAAGATGTTGAAGGCTAAAAAGCTGAGGAAGTACATAGACAATAGTGGTTTAAGGGGTGGCCGAGATGACGCCCAAAAGAAGAAGAAAAATGACAAGTGTAGACTAGATGCTACAGCCGGCCGAGACGATGATGAGTCGAACGACTGTGATGAAGATGACCCTGACCTCCCTCCTAAGTTTGTTGATCCAAAGGGTCGGCTCAATATGATCTCGTAGGAGGTCACGATGATCTACGGGGGTCTTGCTAGAGGAGGAAAGGAAGTCACTGATAGGAAAGAACATGTAGCAGAGTCAAAGGCTCTCCCACTAAAGCCTAAGACTGTCAATTCAGCCTATCAAAGGTAAGAGAGTCGTGGTTGGTATGAATACTTTGGTAGTTGTATTTTCAAGGGGATATTAGCTCCACATGATGACCCTTTGGTCATCACTACTCTGGTTCATGGCTATGAGGTTCCAAGGATTCTGGTAGACAGAGGCTGCTCAGTCGATGTTATGTTTTAGGATTGATACAAAGGTCTAGACCTGAGCAAGAAGAGGTTGATTCCATATCACCAGCCACTCATAGGCTTTAGTGGAGAGAAAGTACAACCTCTAAGCATCTATGAAATGGACGTAAGAATAGGGAACAACTGGATAAAACGTCTTACAAGGAAGATCAAATTCTTCATCATGGATGAAAATGTCTACTCGACCTACAATATAATTCTTGGAAGGGTAGCCCTCGAGGAATTTGAGGTTGTGCCCTCAATAATCCACCAGTTGATTAAATTTTTGACCCCATATGGGGTGGGGGAAGTTCAAGGGGACCAAGTTGAGGCACGCGAATGCTACGTTAACTCAGCAGAGGAGAGAGAAGCATACAAAAGGGCCACTATGACCTACAATATTGATATCTTAGACCCTAGAGATGAAAATAAGCTGAAAAAGGGTGAGGCCGCGAAGGAGGTAAAATCCATCATCCTCAATGAGGATGAGACAAAAAAAATCCAAACTGGCAAAGCCTATAGGTAGAGGTTAAAGAAGAGGTGATTAAACTATTAAGGAAGAGACAAAACATCTTTTCTTGGAGCCATTAAGATATGCCTGACATTGACCCAAAATTTCTCTGTCATAAGTTCAATATGGCCGATGATGCGAAGCCGATTCGATAGAGAAGAAGAGTATATTCGTGAGAAAAGTATGATGTCATCTAGGAAGAGGTGAAAAAGTTAGAGAAGGCAGACTTCATTAGAGAGGTCATTTACCCGGAGTGGTTGGCCAATGTTGTCATCATCCCCAAAGCCAATTGCAAATGGAGGATGTGTGTGGACTTCACGGATCTGAACAAAGAATGCTCGAAAGACAGTTTACCATTGCCAAGGGTTGATCATATGGTAGATGCTACAGTCGGCCATGAATTAATGAGCCTCATCGCTGCCTACTCAGGTTATAACCAAATATTCATGGATCTAGCCGATGAAGAGAAGACAACCTTTATAACCGACAAGGGTACCTATTGCTACAAGGTCATGCCCTTTGTGTAGAAGAATGATGGGGCAACGTATCAGAGGCTAGTTAACAAAATGTTTGAGAACCAGATCGGGAAGACAATGGAAGTGTACGTCGATGATATGTTAATGAAGAGACTCAAGGCCGACACTCATGTGGCCAACCTTTAGCACACTTTTGACACGATGGATAAGTATATGATGAAACTCAATCCCACCAAGTGTGTCTTCGGCGTGGGAGTCGGTACATTTTTGGGATTCATTATTAATCAGAGGGGAATTGAAGCCAACCCCAAAAATATTTAGGCTTTGGTAGAGATGAAGACTCCTACAACAATAAAGGATGTGCAAAGACTGACTGAAAGAGTGGCAGCATTAAATAGGTCTGTGTCATGAGCCACTGATAAATGCCTTCCTTTCTTTAGAGTGTTAAGAAGAGCTTTTGAATTGAACGATGAGTGTAACAGAGCCTTTAAAGATTTGAAGTCCTATCTTGGCTCTCACTCCTATTGTCTAGACCAGTTCAAGGGGAGAAACTGTATCTTTATTTAGCAGTGTCAGAATCGTCCATTAATGCTGCTATTATAAGAGAAGAAGACGGAGTTCAAAACCATTTTACTTTAATAGAAAGGCCCTCCAGGGGTCAAAGAAAAGGTACCCCAAAATGGAAAAGTTAGCTTATGCAGTGATCCATGACTCGAGGAAGATGAAGCCCTATTTCTAGGCACATACCATGGTGGTCCTCACAGACTCACCCCTCAGACAGGTCATTCACAAGCCTGAGAAGTCAGGAAGACTGATGGCTTGGGAAATTGAGTTAGGGGAGTTCGATATCACTTACCAACCAAGAATGGACATTAAGGGACATGCCCTAGCTGACTTTATATCCAAGTTCACCTGGGATGAGGCCGACATTGAAGATGTTGAAGGTATAGCTTGTGAGCAAGAAAGCAGAGTGTGTCCTCCCCCGACCGAGGTCGATACGAGTTAAGCAAGAAATAAAGTTCTTGAGAATGAGGAGGAACGGTATCTTTTCAAGAATGGAACCCTGGAAGAGGGTAGTTTTTCATGGAATGGTACTGTTTGGAGCCTCTTTGTTGATGGATCTTCGTGTGAGAATGGAAGTGGGGTAGGATTGATAGTGGCAGTACCAAATGGGACCATTATTGAGTATGCATTGAGATTCAACTTCAAAGCTTAAAATAATGAATCTAAGTACGAGGCCCTCATAGTAGGACTCTCCCCTGCTCGGGCACTGAATGTTGACCAATTCCTTGTTCATGGTGATTCCAGGTTGGTTGTTAATCAAATTCTGGGGGCATACGAGGCTAAAGATGACGGAATGGAAAAGTACCTGGGAAGGGTTAAGACAACGTTAAAGCATTTTACTGAGGTAAAATTGAAGAGGATACCTCGACTGTGTAATGTCCGAGATGATGCTCTGGCAAGGTTAGCTTCAGCCACCGGAACTAAAATTAAAAGAACGATCCCGATAGAGAGTCTCTACCAAACGACGATCGAGGGAGAAGAAAATACTGTGGAGTTTTGTTTCAATGTGAGTATGGAAGCCTCCTGGATGGATCCCATCATCAGCTACATCAGAGATGGGGAGCTTCCTGAGTCCAAAGTCGAGAAAAATAAGTTGAGGTATAAAGTTGCCAAGTTCTCCCCTATAAGAGACATCTTATACAAGAAGGGGTTCATGTTTCCTCTACTCATATATGTCCACCTATCTGAGGTAGAGTATATCTTAAAGGACATGCATGAAGGGTCATGTTTCATCCATATTAGAGGAAGGCCACTAGCTAAAAGGATCATCACCCAGGGTTATTGGTGGACAACATTGGCCAAAGATGCAGATGCATACGTTAAGAAGTGTGATAAATGCCAGAGGTTTTCCACTATACCCCATCAACCTCATTAGCCTCTTACTTCCATTACATCTCCCTAGCCTTTTACGGTCTAGAGGATTGACCTAGTAGGACCACTGCTAAGAGTCGTGAACAATTATTGTTACTTGATTGTGGCGATCGATTATATTTCAAAGTGGGTAGAGGCCAAGCCGATGATAATAATCACTGAGAAAAAGGCCTTCCAATTTATTTGGAAAAATATCATTTGTAGGTCTAGCCTACCCAATACCCTAATTTCTAATAATGGGACGCAGTTTAAGAACATCTCCTTGGAGAGATATTATGAACGATTGGGCATTAAACAGTTCTTCTCCACTCCTTGCCGACCCCAGGCCAACGAGCAAACAGAAGTAACGAATGAAACGATCTTTGATAGGATCAAGAAGATATTGGAAGATGCCTAAGGGAGAAGGATTGAGGAGGTATATGCTGTCCTATGGGCTTACAGGACGATAAAGAGAACTCCTGTCGGGGAAAATTCATTTATGTTGGCTTACGACTCAGAGGCAGTAGTGCCGACGGAGGTAGGTCTCACTACCCACAGGGTTCAGACCTATGACTCTAAAGAGAACGTTAGTGAACGAAGACTTGATTTGGACCTTATGTAAGAAAGGAGAGAAGATGTTGAGATTAGGCAAGCTGCCTACCAGTAGAGGACAATAAAGTTTTACAATAAGAGAGTAAAGGAACGCCCACTGAAGGTAGGAGACCTAGTATTGAAGAAGACATGGCATAAGCCTACCAAGTTTCATCCTAATTGGCATGGTCCGTACAGAGTAGTTGAAGAGGTGGTTTCGGGGAGTATCGATTGGAAAATCTATAAGGAAAGCCATTCTCCAACCCATGGAAGGCCGACCACCTTAAAAAGTATTATCAGTACGATTCCAGTTTTGGTTATTTCTTTTCTATCGATTGTAATTCATGTATAGGAGGTTCAGATGATGAATGAAATATGAATGAAATTCAATAAAAATCACAAGTGTTCTCTCACACTTTGTATATTTATTGCTTGTATGTATTAACTCATCTTAAGCTCTAAAAAATAATTTGTGTTGAAGTAGCCTTAAGTTTCTCTCGGTAACACGACAGTTTAGACGAGGTTGACCTTGTCCATGGATCAATAACATCGAGAGGAGTTCATTCATTGAAAATCATTAACTTGGTGGTTATACTCTATCAATCGAGATGACAGTGCATGGACGAGACGACCCTCATCCATACACTCTCAAAACGACGAGAGGGGACTTATGATATAACACTATAATTTGGTGGATTCAAATTCAGAAAATCACTTTGTTGTGGTTCATTTATTAAACATCATTAACTTGGTGGTTATACTCTCTCAATCGAGATAACAGTGCATGAACGAGATGACCCTCATCCATACACTCTCAAAACGACGATAGGGGACTTATGATATAACACCATAATTTGGTGGATTCAAATTCAAAAAATCACTTTGTTGTGGTTCATTTATTAAACATCACTAACTTTGTGGTTATACTCTATCGGCCGATACGACAGTACATGGACGAGATGACCCTCATCCATACACTCTCAAAATGACGAGAGAGGACTTATGATATAACACCGCAATTTGGTGATTTCAAATTTAAAAAGTCACTTTATTGCGGTTCATTTATTAAACATCATTAACTTGGTGTCTATGCTCTCTTGGTCGAGACGACAGTGCATAGACGAGATGGCTCTCATCCATACACTCTTAAAACGATGAGAGGGGACTTATGATATAACACCATAATTTGGTGGATTCAAATTCAAAATCTCATAGTGAATTTAAAATTTAGCATGAGTCATCTCGTCCAAAGACGAGACCATGTACCATTATTCATTTATGCTTGATGGTTACTTAGTTAAAACATCAAACGATGACAAACATGAAAAACAAGCAAAGAAAATTTAAGTGTATGAAGTAGAAGTATAATCCATTCATCTCAAATAAGAAATGTGTTCAGAAAAGCTTGAATAAGTTATCAAAATGGAATATAAAAAATTGTTACAGATATGAGGGTATGGGTCACAAACGACCACCCTATGCACTAGGATCCGTATTTGTGGTAGACCCCCTACTCGTCCCTTGTCCAGAACTTGCTCCACCAGCATGGTAGATCCAACAGCATCACCCTCGGCCTAATGAAGGATGATAGGATCATTGATATCAACTTGCAGTGAGGCCTCAGGCATTGCCTCATCTACTTCGACTCTTGGCAAAGATTCCACGTTCTCCAAAGCATCAATTATAAAGGTATCTTCCATGTTAAGGGACTCCAGCTCAGAGCGAATGGAGGAGACTACCTCTATAAATTTGGTGATGACCCAGTTGCAGGTCATCTTAAGGACCCTTTCAAAATACTCCATTTTGAAGCCCCCAAACTCATCAGAATATTTATATGCCTCTATGGCCTCGTCTATCATTTTTTGGAGTGCCTCGGCCGACAAAGCCTCATCCTTAGCCTTAATGATGGAAGCATCGAGTTCTTTAACATATTGAGTAGTCAGGGCTGAGAGGTCCTCATCCTTATTCTATAGAAGCTCACCCTGGGTCTTCAAAAGCTCAGCCTTTGACTGAAAAGCCGTGTCTTTCTCCTTCATAGTGTCCAGAGCCTTCTGATGTTTAAGATGACTTTCTTTGAGCTCCCTTTTCAGCTCCTCCTCAGACTTCAAGGCCCTTTCGACGTTGCAAACCTCGAGGTTATTCTCAGCCATCAATTTGGAGGCCAAGGTGAGACCACACATAATCTAGAGAGATATTGCACAATGTCAAAATAACAACTGAAAGCTGAGATAATACAAGACTTTACTAGAAAATTTCAAGTACCTGAGCTAATGAGTGGAAGCTGAGGTCGAGGACTTGTGGCGTAGGTACCTTGGACAAAAACTCATGATCTTCCTTGGAAGGGGTGTGCAACATGGCCCTCTTATCCTTTGAAGATGACGGCAAGATTGTGCCAGAACAATCCCTCAACTGGGTAATGTTAGCTGCCCAATAATGCTCAAAGGTCTCCCCAGATGATGAGCTGGGAGCAGAAGATGAAGGAGCAGTTTGAGAGTAAGTGGATGATGGAACTACCCTCGACCTCGTCTAGCTATCCTGATGAGTATCGGTCGGGGAGGGGGCTTTTCGTTTATGGTCAGCATCAGTGTTGGCTGACCCACCAGTTGTGGAATCCTTGGTGGGTTTCTTACCACCCTACTTCAAAATATTCTTTAAACTTGGAGTAGTCATCTCCCAAAGCTCGTTTGATATATGTGGAGGACGATCTGAAAGGTGGAAACAAAAGTGATTAGTAAGAATATGTGAAGTAGATATAAGACTTGAGAATATAAAAGAAAAGACACTCACACAGCTCAGCTAAGGGATCAACCCCCAGGCCGACATTCTTCAAGTCGGTGGAAGTCATAATGTCCTCAAATTTAGGAAGAAGACCTTACTTCCCATGCTGGTGCAGATATTCAACTCTCTCTCGGTTGTTCACGCTTTGGTCGGGGTCAAACTATCCCACATAGAATGGTTAGCCCAATTACGAGGGACCCTCGGCTCATCCTCGGATCGATCAGTGTCGATCAAGAATTCCCAAGCCCCAGAGATAAAAAATAATCTTGGCTTTCAAAAATGGTTTGAAGTCTGAGTGACTTAGATTATTTTCTTCTCAGGCTTCCTAGCTCCAAAGTGATAGTAACCTGATTGAGTCTTGGAGGATGACACATGATAGGAGGCTTCGAATATTTCCACAAAAGGGTCTTCTATGTATTTGTTCATCCACGGGATAATGTAGCCAAGGATGACCCTCCAAGAATTTGGCTCTAGTTGGGTTGGAGCAAGCTCCAGGATAGATCATATGGCTCGTACGAAAGGATGAAAGGGCAACCTAAAATCGAGCTTAAACATCTGCTCGTAAATAACAACTTCACCTCCTCGGCCATTATATGCTCTCTCATCATCGGCCGATACCCACATGACGATATCAGATTTGATGCCATAGAGGTGTCTCCAGAGGAGGAGATTAGTCACTTTTACGGAATATGAAAATCAATCAGGGAAAGAATAATTAGTAGGAAACTCAGCCTCAGAGCTATTGTCATCATCATCTTCACTCTTATCCTCTGCCTCGGCCTCATTCCGTGCCTCTTCCTCGGCCTCAACTATCAGAAGACCGTCTAGGAACCTCTCTTGGAACTCACCACTTGTTATGGCACTCAGGGGAACAACGAGTGGTGGAAGGGTAATGTTCACGGTCTGCTCAGCAGACTCAGAGATGACCTGGATTAAAGAGTCACTGGAATTTTCATCGTCCAAGATCTAAAGCGAAGAGTTGTCTCAGCTTAAAGACTCAGCCTGCCTGGATGACGAGGTGTGAGTTGAGGTCTCGGCGCTCAGGATCAACAACTTGAGAGGGTGATATCCTCATGGCTTCCTCAAATGAATCCCTTCTATCGGTAAGAGCAGAGGACGATCCTGTCATCTCGGCCTCACTAGCTTTAAAGGAGCAGGGATATATTATCTTTAAGGTAATTAGATAGATGGGTCGTACCCAAATGGGGTTGACCCTACATTTAGCCTCTTCCTCCTCCTCCTCCTCCTCCTCCTCTACCCTACGGATTTTTTGGAAACACCTATCCCTAAGTGTGGGGAACTCTTCGACTAACTTATAAAGACTTTGTAACATTTAAGAGCCTAGGAAAGACTCGTGCTACCAAATGCAACTTAAAAAGAACAACCAACCTGAGGCTTTGACTAACATTGACCCAAAGATCAAAATGGGGGAATGAATCGTTTTATTCTAGAACATTAAAAAAACACTCAAAAAACAGGTTGGGTGCCACTGGAGAAAGCAACCGAAAAGGTCACCGGAGTTAACTGAAAAGCCTAATAAGGCCCTAGAAAACCTAAAAATAGGTGGCAATGACCCCCAAGAACCTATTCCTAACTAGTTACCACCAAAAAATAAACCCTCATAGTCCAATATAGTCGCCGAAAAATTGAATAAGCTCGCTGAAAAATGGAAATAGCTTATAACCAACTTGAAAAGAGATAAATCTTGAAAAAGATAGCATAAGAAGGTTACCTGGAGGAAGTAAAAGAATAAGGAAGCAAGGGTAGCCTTGGAAATTTCCTGGAAATGCTTGAAAAAGAAGGCAGGAGCACCGGTTCTAGAGAGAGAAAGAGCGCGCAAATGATATGGAAGAAGAAAGAGAAGTGGTTTGAAAGAAAACCATTTAAATATCAATAATGATTTTGCACAACTCTCCAAGCGATGCAAAGTTTCCAATACGCCTCATCATTTCAGGCACAAAATCCTAAACGTTTAGCCGTTAATCATGCCTCGATTGGAAACCACCCTATGGGAACTGTGATAGTTGTCACACCCAGCTTGCAGTCCAATTGATGATCGCCAGGTGTCTCCTTAGCAACTGTCGTCAGTGTCCTCAGACATTATTACCCCTCAGCCTCCTTACTACGTCAGAGACTAAGGGCTAAGGGGTGATTGATATACCGAGGTATAGCCTTGGTCGAACCAAATATTCACCTCGGTTAATGCCAAGTAGTGACATATCACTCAAGGCAAGGAATCGTTGCTAGTTAGGGGACTCGTCTTGAGGAGGTGAAGTAACTCGGCCTCACCTAATGAGTCTAGTCAAAATGGGAGAGCATTAGCAGCCTAGCAGAAGTGTAACTTTTGCCTCATCCTCCAGCAAGTAGGAGACGAGGGCCGACTCCAGTCAACATTAATAATGATCCCACTTGGAAGTCAATCTGTTAACTCAGCCTCGGCTTGGGCTACATAGCGAAGCGTGACTCCTGGCAGAGCGTGTGGATTGGGGAACGCGTGGAATAGTGCACGTGGGAAACAAACCCCACATGGAAAAAACCGTTGAAACCAGATCATTCCCTCACGTAATCATGACCTACATGTGATAAAGATAGTTGGCCCATTTTCACTGGCTAAGAACATCCTTCACATGCTTATTGCATGCTTGGGGGTGCATTACACCCCCTAGGCACTATAATACACTTCATCTTCTACATTGCAGGGGATCGACTGTTGTAAATCCTACTAAAACTCTGTCAAATGTAACACCCCGCCCGCCCGGGGAGAGCGAACGGAGCGCTAATGCGATAAAATAAATCAAAATCCACAAGTGACAAGGTATAGAGCATCTAAATAAACCCACAATAATATAAATCCACTAATCTCAATCTCTTCAATTATAACAAGTCTCTCGAATTAAAATTACAACCATCTAACTCAAAAATAAAATACAAATCGCTAAAGCTCTATACATCAAAATAACACAAATCTTTTCCAAAAAATCCTCGCTAAAATCAATCTCCATAGAGCTTCAAAATCCGCGCTAACCTGTCACTAAAAGAAAATATGGTGAAGTACACAATACGACAGGAAAGATGCTCAACAAATATATGTTAGCGATGAATAAAACGTAACAACACGAGTACGAATATTCAAATCAAAATGAAAATCTCAAAGCATTTCATCATTATAATTTTTCAACAACACATCAATGGGTCACCAGGCCTCACCCCATTCGCATATGCTTTATCAAGCCATAGCCTGGGAATAGGTATTTTGGCGGGTGCCCAACATCCGTGCCATATTAAAATCTCATGACAACGTGCTCATCAATAATATAATGATACCACATGAATCAAAATAATTTCAACAATTATTTTCCAGATTTCAATGAATTTATCAATTCAAATATGAGTTCAATTAAACAAGAATTCAAAGAGAATGACACTCGCGAGATTTAAGGAGCATATTGTGTAAAACCCCATACCTCAAACCATGATGAGAAATCAAATATAGATCTACCCATAAATTATAATTACATCCTCAAGATCAACACAAAATATCTATAAAAGCTCCTCCAAGAACCTCCAACAAAATAGCTCCAAGAACACCTCTAATCTAAGGTTGGAACTCATAAATCTCAAGGGCCAATGTGTATATAAAAAGAAGAGGAATATAAAATATATTTGCTGCCAAAATTTGTGCCAAAAGTATGTTAAAAGGTTTGCCCACGACTTCCTTTTATAATGCAAAGAAATGAAGAGTTGGAATCCAAAAGACTCCTTTAAATAAGGCAAATAAATGAAGAGTTGGAAGTCAAAACAACTCCAAGAGTTAAAAACATTTAAAAATTATTTTAAAATCCGTTTTAACTCCGATTTCGAAACCGTTTAAAATTCTCGCCTTTAAAAATAATAACCAACATATTTGAGCAATAAAAATAATTTTATCAAAAACTTTATTTTTCCTCTTTATTTTGAAAATAGCCCAAAAATTATGCGGGTTGTTACACTTCCCCACTAATAATGGAATTTCGCCCTCGAAATTCGCCGAATGCCTAACTCTCAAAAATCAGGCTAACAATCTCCAAAAAAAAATCATGTCTCCCAAAAATAAATTCCTCACCTCTAATCTCGAAACCTAACACGAATATCACCTAAAATTTTCTATCTCCAAAAATTGCTAACCACGCAATGAACCCAAAACCCAAGCCCCGAGGGTTGCCGTATATCTAAGCTCTGATACCATCTGTAACACCCCGTCCGCCCGGGGAGAGCGAATGGAGCGCTAATGCGATAAAATAAATTCAAATCCACAAGTGTCAAGGTATAGAGCATCTAAATAAACCCACAATAATATAAATCCACTAATCTCAATCTCTTCAATTATAACAAGTCTCTCGAATTAAAATTACAACTATCTAACTCGAAAATAAAATACAAATCGCCAAAGCTCTATACATCAAAATAATACAAATCTTTTCCAAACAATCCTCGCTAAAATCAATCTCCATAGAGCTCCAAAATCCGCGCTAACCTGTCACTAAAAGAAAATATGGGGAAGTACACAGTACGACAGGAAAGATGCTCAACAAATATATGTTAGCGATGAATAAAGCGTAACAACACGAGTACGAATATTCAAATCAAAATGCAAATCTCAAAGCATTTCATCATTATAATTTTTCAACAACACATCAATGGGTCACCAGGCCTCACCCCATTCGCATATGCTTTATCAAGCCATAGCCCGAGAATAGGTATTTTGGCGGGTGCCCAACATCCGTGCCATATTAAAATCTCATGACAACGTGCTCATCAATAATATAATGATACCACATGAATCAAAATAATTTCAACAATTATTTTCCAGATTTCAATGAATTTATCAATTCAAATATGAGTTCAATTAAACAAGAATTCAAAGAGAACGACACTCGCGAGATTTAAGGAGCATATTGTGTAAAACCCCATACCTCAAACCATGATGAGAAACCAACTATAGATCTACCCATAAATTATAATCACATCCTCAAGTTCAACACAAAATATCTATAAAAGCTCCTCCAAGAACCTCCAACAAAATAGCTCCAAGAACACCTCTAATCTAAGGTTGGAACTCACAAATCTCAAGGGCCAATGTGTATATAAAAAGAAGAGGAATATAAAATATATTTGCTGCCAAAATTTGTGCCAAAAGTATGTTAAAAGGTTTGCCCACGACTTCCTTTTATAATGCAAAGAAATGAAGAGTTGGAATCCAAAAGACTCCTTTAAATAAGGCAAATAAATGAAGAGTTGGAAGTCAAAACAACTCCAAGAGTTAAAAACATTTAAAAATTATTTTAAAATCCGTTTTAACTCCGTTTTCGAAACCGTTTAAAATTCTCGCCTTTAAAAATAATAACCAACATATTTGAGCAATAAAAATAATTTTATCAAAAACTTTATTTTTCCTCTTTATTTTGAAAATAACCCAAAAATTATGCGGATTGTTACATCAAACTCATTGCAAGAGAGAGAAAGCTTGAGTGCATGTATCCATGGACATTAGAGCCCATATTTAGTGGATTTCACACACTCACACAGTGGACGTAGGACCTACAAAGGCTGAACCACTTATATCTGGTGTCTCCTTCCTCTTTCCCTCATCCCTTCTTACTGTTATATTACTTATTTTCTGCCATTGTTATACCTATTTGAGCTCATTATTACTTTGACCTGGTGGTGTCATTTTTGGTATCATCAAGTGTCACTATTCCTCTTTGACATTTCCTATAAACAAATCAAAAATAAAAAAATTTATATATATACACTAGCGGAATTCCCGTACCTGAAGGCACGGAGAAAAAATTCCAAAGTACCGAATCTTGTATATTCAAGTAAAAAAGATTCTATTAAAACACAAATAAGTGTAAACAATTTAAAAAATTTGAGCAATATTTCCTTTGTTTATAGGACTATCCACCATTTTTTAAGGAAAAAAAAATCTAGCAATAATACTAATAGTCTGTAAATCGATCAACCTTGTTTAAATAATAAAAAAAAATAATCCACGAAAATAGTACTAATAGGACTATCCACCCCTAAGAAATAAAAAAATAGTACAACAACAATATTCAAACATACCCGATTTATTAATCAAAATTAAATATTATTTCATTCACTAAAAGGGAAAATCAACCATTGAACCCAACAACTGATTATAATACATAACCAAATAATTCCATCTGGATCGGCATAACTAATTCCACAATCATCTCATTGAAACATTGAACCGTCAATATCACAACCTGGGACAAAGTACCTGCACATTGTATTGAATCGTCGATATAATTACTCAGTGAGAATAAAAAACCAATTCCGAAAAGATCAAATAATAACCAAGAAAGGATCTACATTGCTAAATATAAATACAATATATCAAGGAAAATGGTAGTGAACTCCTAATAAACCCAATACAAGAGAAGTCAAACATGAATCACTACAAAATAACTCATCTTTCTTCGAACAAGTCCACGGGTAAGAGACAATATCCTTACCAAGCTAGACAATCAACAGAAAAATATAGGCATTGGCAAAGATAGGCATTTGCCAAAAGTTAGAAAACAATATTCCTTTCTTTACCATTGAAGCTTAAGTGGGGCATTTGTACAAATGACATTTAACGACACTTTTTAACATAACCCCTGCCCTCCCCAAACAACCACCCAAATCATCAAGGTGAACCCCGTAAAAAGCCCCAAACTAATAAAGACAATGCACCACCTTCAGTTTCCAATCTATATCCCAAGATAAAGTCCCTACAAGAATATATTTAAAGCATAAAAATGAGTCTCAAATTAAAGTCAGCAACAAAATGAAAAAAATAAATAAGAAATGGAATATACGATTTGATAAAATAAAAATGCATAGATAAATGTAAGGGAAAATATATCTTTAAACCGATAACCTTTCACAACCAAAGAGCTTGTGCTCTCTAAGTAAACAAACTACTTAATCGAACATAGCATTCACAAAGAATTACCAATGAACATACCTTACTGTGCCACATTTAGCGTGTTAAGTAAAAGATATGGAAAAACAATGTTTTCAGCTTACCCCAAGCCCAGTTCAACTACAACAATCAAAACAGGTTGCATCATAATCAAAG
Organism: Sambucus nigra; assembly: GCA_949130495.1. NCBI lineage: Eukaryota > Viridiplantae > Streptophyta > Magnoliopsida > Dipsacales > Adoxaceae > Sambucus > Sambucus nigra. Next base: position 172,391,166 of record OX422222.1, on the reverse strand, counting down.
AGACCCCAATATAAGAAATTTCTTCTGTAAAAGAAAGAAAAAAATAGAGATGCCAAATATAGACATTTGTAGTTCATTATAAGATTCACTGTAGAGCTTCAACTAAGTAATAAATTTTTACCCAACCATTTAAGCATGTACGTGAATTTGCTCCCAATAATTAATCGCAAACAACAATCACTTAACTAATAGTTCAAATTCTATAATTATCATAGGTTGTAAAGGGGCTTGCTACAACTTTAAAATAAAACTCTGACTTGAACACTCAAAAATAGTAGCGGGAGAATAATTAGCAATTGTGAAGGCTCCCAATAAAAGACATTTAGTAGCATGATAGATTAAAAGGCCAATGATAACATACTATTAAACCCAAAAAATAACTTGAAAATGATCCACTTATTAGTACATATGCTGCTAATAAATTATTCCAGTAAGACTAAAAATGGAATTGAATTAAATGAGTCACGAACAAAACCTTTCACTAATTCAAGAACAATATCCAATGGATAATGTATAAGACAAAATTAACACAGCATACATAAAACAGTTTCACAACAGCTAGGCATTAAGCTACTAATCCAGATATTTTTATTTGTCCATAATCATTACATATGCAGAGAGGAAAAGTTGTTGGTACAAAATCCATAGATACCAACCAAGCATAAATAGTGAGAAGTAAGAAATGAGATAAACAATGCCCTTTTATTTTAAAAAAAAATCTTTTTACATGCACATACACACACACATACAGAGACAGAGAGACAGAGAGAGAAAGAGATAAAGTACCAGTGGGTAATGTGAAATTGTATATTTCAGCACACATGGTTTAAAAAGAAGGTATCGACAAAGATATTAACATAATCGTTTGGGAATTATGTCAAACATGTAGCACGCAACAAAAGAAAATGTAGATTTAATAAATCCTTCAATTTAAATTCAATCACTAAATAAGTTTAAAAACAAAAAAAATATATGTAAACATATTATCAACCCACTCATATTTGAAGTAAAAAAGTTGCTTCATACCTTCAAGTCGTTGCGTTGTCAACACCATAGATCTGCGGATAACAAATAAACTACAAAAGTAAATCAATATAATAAAGATCAAGTTTTGCAAATTTCAATCGATTCAAAATTTGCAAAAACCCCATAAAATCTCACTTCAAAATTTCAAGCAAACCTTATTAAGTTACTGTCCTCTCACATGCACCGTATCCTTCCTGAGCTTCCCTCTATCTCCTCTTTCTAATTTTGTTTTCCTTTGAAATTTTCATAGATGTAGTCACACACACTGCCATAATGTCTGCAACGAAGAGGTGTGGGGGACCCAAAAGGTACCCTTAACGTTCAATTTATTTAAGTTGGAGTTTGTAAAGAATAAAACTGAAATCACAGCAACGTGAGAATCTCAAACACACCTACAATTAATACAATGTTAGAAACGTCGTGCACCAAATTTCATCATATCTAGAACCAATTACGAATGGTGAAAAACAAATTGCGAAAAGTGAAAAACATCCCAAATAGTTCATCCCGAATTCTAAGAGGAACTAAAGTTTTCAATTGCCATAAAGCTGCACAAATAGGATAGGAAAGTATATTGTTAGTACAAATAGGATATGAACCAAACTACTTTGAAGGTTTCTTTGTATTGGCCCAAAAATGCCTCAAAATAAAGGTCTCAATATCATTATTATCAATTTTATCTCCACCTACAATACAAACAACAAACACAACCAAGTAATGTATAACGTTAGTATAAAATTTTGAGATATTACACACCAAATGTTTGATCCTACAATACAAAAAACAAACACAACCAGCATGATTTGGTCTTCACTTTCGAATTTAGGCGGGTCCTTCCAACAGGATAGATATCAACTGAGTGCCCTAAAAATTTGGTCTTCACTTTCGAAGTTATATCATAGAGGAAATGGTTGCTTTCAGCATGTGTAGCACTCATTGGAGGGTGATGACTAACATGTTCTACAATAAATATAATACCAGCATGATTGACCATCTCATAACTTTCACCTAGAATTGGATTAAATGGGATGATCAAATAACCTGCAATATTAAGACCAAATGAAATGAGATGATCAGACTTGGTTATGAGTTTCTTATTTATGAAAGGTCAGAAAATGGGAGACAACCTTTGTCGAAAAATACAATAGAAAAGTAAACTTAATATGTTGCAATATAAGCACTAGATAGCAATATAAACACTAGATAAAAATATAAGCGCTGCAATAAAACTACAAATCAATACAAATCAACAATGATAAGTAACAGAAAGTAGTTCGGCATAGTGTTTTGGTCTCATAAATTTCTTCTAAAATGATAACATTCACATCTCATAGTTTGTAATCATCATCGAAACCCATGAAACCAATTAGAAACTGCTACGGTAAAGTACCCAATCAACAAATCAATAGAAGCAAGGTTTATGAAAAATGCCACTTTTAAGGATCTGTGGAAGTCAGGTTCGACTGCAATTACTTCACCACAGTTGGTACATGTGGGAATTATGAAACAAAGAAATAAAAATTGAGTTCTACTGCGTGATCAAAAGTCGAATGTTCAAGTGTACCATTTTGGATTCATTTTGAGTCACTCGAGTAAATTTAGGATTCAAATTGCAACGATTTGAAATTTGAGGTTATTAAAATGACCCTAATTTCATGAAAACAACATGAATTTGGTAGCCTGCTGAGAGTAAGAATCAATGTGAGGAACCACATTCTCTTCGGAATGCATGTCTACACCTTGATTATAAATAGACACCTTTTTCATTCCTCCCATCTAATTAATTTGCATTTACAATCTGATCACCGAAGCAAACGGCTGTTGTGTGCTTTGCAAAGACTTTTGTTGGAGAAAAGCTAAATCAGAACTGAAATTGTTTCTCATTACAATAAAAAAGTAGTTCACTGCAATTAACACACGCAGAACATAGACTACACCAAAAAATGATCCTCCTTCTCTCTAAAAACCTTATTGCCAAACACAACCCAAAAACCCTATCCCCCACCCAATCCCGTCATCTCCACCTCTAGAATGCTACCGCCGTTGTTCGGACCTGATGGGTCATCCCCTTCATCGACCACCAACGACTCTCTTGAAGTTGAAGAGGGGAAGATTATGAAAATCACAATGGTGGGTGGTTTCCCTACCATTACATACAATGGGGGAAATGAAGCAGGTCAAACCATTGTGGATGTGAAAACGGGTGAGCTAGTTGACGTCAAGTGAACTGAATGAAGAGAAAAATCATTATTTAAGTTTCATTCTTAGGAAGGGATTCACACAAGAAGAGGCCAGCGGTATTGGTGAGAATGAACCAATGAATGGTAATATTCCAAGAACCAATGGAATAATCAAAAGTCAGGAGAAGTTTTCAAAGGAGGACGTGGCCACAAAGCACTCGGTTAGTATGTAGGGGAACACTTTGTCCAAACAGAACATGATAATAAATGTATCACCCCTAGTCAACAAAAACAAAGTAACTGCCATTCTGGGGAATAAAGTCCCGTCAAATTAGGTAATGGGGGAAAATCTTAGATCTAACCAAATGGGGAACCAAAAGGCATAAGTGGTAGAAACCAATGCAGGGGATAACCAAATTAATGTGGGGACCACCAATGTGAATAAATCTTGGAGTTCAGTAGTGGTAGAGAGGAGAGTCACGAAGTTCAAACTCACCTATCATAAGCCTATGATAAATGAAGAAGGTGTTAGGGTTAACCCACCAAAGGAGATTGCCAAGATTGGCTATGCCAGGTGGGAAAATAGTTGTGTGGGACATTTCCTTGGGAGACGATTACCATTTCATATGGTCAATCACTTGGCTCATAAACTTTGGGATAAGTTTGGTCTTTCTCAAGTCATATCCCATGAACAAGGTTTTTACTTCTTCATGTTTAACAATAGTACATATCGGGATGATATCATAGAAAATAGGCCTTGGCACATGGCAGGACACCCGGTGATTATCCAGAAGTGGCAACCGAACTTCTACTTGAATAGTGCAATGGAAAGGAAGGTCCCTGTATGGGTTAAGTTATACAATATTCCAATGCAATTTTGGAATGCAGAAGGGTTGAGTTACATTTCTAGTGAAGTGGGGGTTCCTCTCTATGATGACACTAACTCGAAAGACATGATTCGTATTAGTTATGTGAGTGTGTGTGTGGACATTGAAGCACAAGTTTCTTACCCCAAGACTGTGGATATTATGATGGAGGATGGAACTATTGCCACTATTAAAGTTGAATATCAATGCCTTCCACATGTATGTTCCCATTGAATTACCTTTGGCCACTCTATCAATAAGTGTACTAAGGTGAAACGTGTGTGGAAGGAGAAGATTGATCCCCCTGTGAGGACGGTGGCCAATGAGAGCAGTTTCAGTAAAGCAAGCAAGGATGGGAATGAGGATTGGACCCTAGTTGGAAATAAGCAAACGAAGTCCTATACTATGGAAGAAGGGAAGCAAATCTTTGTTGCAATAGGAGAGAACTCAGGGACCAATAAGGAAGGCCAAGTGGAGGAGATGCTTACTGCTAATCACATGATCCCTATATGTGAAGACACTATTACCACCTCCAACTCCTTGAGTGTTATTGATAGTGGTATAGATATGGAGGGGACTCCTGAACCTACTGCTCTATTTAGAAGGGTCATAGCAGTAGATGAGTTGGTAGGAAAGAAGTTGAACATACACAAGGAGGGAGATAACTCTAGTGGCAAGAGTAAGGGAATGAAGAAGGGCAAGGGAAGGAGTTCTGGATGATCAAAATAGGATCTTGGAACATCAGGGGTCTAAATTCCCCTCATAAACAATAAGGAGTGAATAAGCTCATTAGAGATCACAAGTTGGATGTGGTGTGTTTACTTGAAACTAAAATTAGGAGAAATAACCTAATTAATGTTAAGAATAACTGTTTTTTTAACTGGGACTACCTTCATAATTTCCCTCATAGGGGAGGGGTGGCTAGAGTTATAGTGGGATGGAACACAAACTATGTGAAAGTCCAATTGGTTCATTCTCACCCTCAAGCAGTGTTTTGCCTTGTGAGCATCTGTGAGAGTGAAAAAAGTTTTTTTGCTTCCTTTATTTATGGGAAAAATTTGTCAGCCCAGAGGCTCCAGTTGTGGGACATTTTGAGAATGAATTTTAGTATGGTGAATAACAGCCCGTAGGTTTTAATGGGGGACTTTAATGTTGTGATGACTCATGATGAAAAAAAGAGGATTCATGGGATTGATTGGGAGGCTACATGTGAGTTTAATAGTTGTATTAATGATATTCAAGCTGATGATATGGCCACGCAAGGCATTTGGTTCACTTGGAGCAAAAAGAATGGGGGTCCTGACAATGCGCAAACTAGATTGGATAGAGTGCTTCACAATGATGCTTGGACATCTAGTTTTCCAGAATCTCAAGTCGATGTGCTGCCTAGTGGGATATCTGACCACTCTCCTATTATTATCTTTCTTTCCCCTTTGGAACCTAGCAGGCCCAAGCCTTTCAAATTCCATAATTTTTGGATGGGCCATGAAGACTTTAGAGAGACGTTGATTGAGGCTTGGTTTGTTGAGGATGATGGCAGCCCTATGGCTCAGCTTAGCAATAAGTTGAGAAGGCTCAAATACAAATTAAAAGACTTTGATAAGAAGTTCTACAGTCAGCTAGCTAGGAGGGTGGTGGAGGCCAAGGTTTCTCTAGATGAGGTCCAAATCAGGCTGGATAGGGAAGGTGAAAATGCCAGAACCCAAGAGGAGGAGAGACATATGCTGAATACCTATTTGAGATTGAGAAATGCAGAAGAATCTTACTATAAACAACACTTTAGAGAGAAGTGTCTTAAACTTGGAGATGGGAATAACTCCTTCTTCCACAAGAAAGCTAATCAAACTACTGCTAGAAGGAAATTATTAGCATTCAGCAAGAGGATGGCACTTTAGTGGAAGGAGCCCAAAATGTGGCCAATGTTGCAGTAGGCTATTTCCAAGAATTGCTTGGCACCTCTTCTCAATGTGAAGACCCCTACCCTATGCTGAATGAGGTGGTTATGAAGAGAATTCCTTAGAATCAGGTGGATAACCTAGGGGTGGAAGCGGTACGAGTTTTTACTGTATCGTACCGTTTTGGTCCGAAAAAATATGGTTTTGGTTTCATATATTAAAATACCAAAAACCGATCTTACCGAAACCGAAATTACCGCAAAAAAGTTGATTGGTTTTGGTTTTAATATTTAAAAAACCGATTTACCGAAATTACCTTACCGAATTTACCGAAACCAGAAAAAACCGTACAGAAATTACCATACCGTACCGAATTTATCAAAACCAGGAAAAAGTTAGTTTTGGTTTTGGTTTTAATATTTAAAAAAGTTGGTTGGTTTTGTTTTTGGTTTTGGTTTTTTGGGGTTTTAGTGATGTTTATCGAAACTAGAAAAAAACGAAATCAGAAACCAGAAAAAACTAGAATTTACCGAAACCGAAAAAACCAGAATTTACCGAAACCATAAAAAATTAAAATTATCTAAAAAACTGAAATACCGCTCGGTTTGGTTTTGGTATGGATTTTGGTGTTCCAGGTGGTAAACTGGTATGGTTTGGTTTTACCATCCAGAGTTTGGTTTTGGTATTAGTATCTACTATATACCGACCAAACCGTACCGCTTACACCCCTAGAATAACCTTATTGCCCCAATTAATGATGAGGAAATCAAGGAGGCTTTGTTTGCTATTGGCTATGACAAGGCTCCAGGTCTGGATGGGTTTAATGCTCTATTTTTTAAGAAGAATTGGGAAGTGGTTGGAGAGGTGGTGACTAGAGCCATCAAGTCTTTCTTCACCAGCAATTATCTTCCTAGGCAGTGGAACTACACTGCGTTGGCTCTCGTCCCAAAAGTTCCCTCTCCGGTTGTCATGAATGACTTTAGACCAATTTTTTGCTACTCTACCATTTACAAATATATCTCGAAAATCCTAGCCAAGAGAATTAAGCCTATTTTTCCTTGTATTATCAATCAAAGTCAAGTTGCATTTGTGGAAGGGAAGTCTATATCAGACAACATCTTAGGGCTCCAAGAGGTGATGAGAAACTACCATAGGGATCTTAACCCTCCAAGATGTACTTTCAAGATTGACCTCAGAAAGGCCTATGATACTATCAATTGGGATTTCCTTTTCAAATTCCTCTTGCACATGGGTTTCCCTTCGATGTTTGTGAGATGGATCAATGAATGTGTGACCACTACTAGATTCTCTATATCTTTGAATGTCCAACTTCATGGTTTTTTTTATGGAAAGATAGGCCTGAGGCAAGGGGACCCCCTATCTCCTTACCTTTTCCTTATGGTCATAAAGACTTTCTCATGCATTATGGATAGAACTAGCATACATCCAAACTTTAAGCATCACCCGAAGTGTAAGGAAGTGGGGCTGCATCATTTGAGTTTTGCTGATGATCTGATCATCCTTTCTGGGGGAGATACTAACTCTTGCTGCCTTATCAAAGATGCCATTGATGGCTTCAGTACTTTAACTGGCCTTATGCCTAATGTCAGCAAAAGCAGTTTCTATTCTTCTGGTGTGGAGGAAGCTACCATCCATGAGATAGAGGAAATTATGGGATTCTCTACTAGCATGCCCCCATTCACATATTTGGGAGTGCCACTCATTATCTCAAGGTTGAAGGCTGGAGACTGTAATAGGCTGATTGAGAGGATTACTAATCGTATCAATGGATGGGCTAATAGGTTCTGAAGCTATGCAGGGAGACTTAAATTCATCAAATCTATGTTGTTTAGCATGCAAGTTTATTGGGTTGGGTTGTTCATTCTGCCCAAAGGTGTTACTAAGAAGATTGATCAACTGTTGAGGGATTTTTTATGGACTGACAACGATAAAAAATAAACAGGTGACAAGGTAGCATGGAAGGATATTTGCAGTCCCACTGAAAATGGAGGATTGGCCATCAAAAGTCTTGAGATATGGAATGTGGATGCCATATTGAAGCTCCTATGGAATATATGTAGTAAGAAAGATTGCCTTTGGGTGAAATGGTGTAACATATACAAGTTAAAAAGAAGAAGCATATGGGCAGTGGCTATTCCAAATGATTCATCTTGGGGATGGAGGAAGATATTGCAAGTTAGGCATCTGGGTAGACCTCTGATCAAGCATAGGATTGGTGATGGTAGGGAGACCTTTCTGTGGTATGATAATTGGCACCCTAATGACCCTTTGATGTAAAGGTATGGGGATAGAGTCATGTATGATGATGACAGCAACCACAAAGTTGTGGTTGCAGACCACATTCATGACTCTAATTGGGTGTGGCCCTCAAACTCTTGGGAATTAATGGAAATAAAAAATGATGAGTTGCCTAGAATCAGATTGGGTCACAGTGATGAAGTGTTATGGGTTCCATCAGATCAGGGGTTCTCTATAGGGTCTGCTTTTAAGGAAATTAATCCTAATGGAAGTGCCATTAACTGGCATAAGATGGTGTGGAATAAGTCTAACATTCTTAAATGTGTTTTCATTTTTTGGCTCACTTTTCAAAAGGCCTTACACACGAAGGACAAGCTCTTTGAGTGGGGAATTTCCGATAATAACCTATGTTGCTGCTGCAATCAAGAGATTGAAACCATAGGGCACTTATTTAATGAATGCAGCTTTGCTGAATCAGTGTGGGAAGACATTAGATGGAGGAACCAGGAGTATAGGGGTAGACTCAACTGGGATGGGGAGCTCCAGAATGCCACTAACTCTTATAGGGGATGTAGCACGGTGTATAGACTCAGGTGTATCTCCTTTTCCTCTACCATTTATTATTTATGGATGGAAAGAAATGGGAGGCATTTCAATGGCTTGATCAAGTTCGCGGAGGTTATTATCAAGGAAATTGAGAGTATGGTTAGAACCAGGGCTATTAGATGGAAGAATGGGAGGAGAACCTATAAAAACTGGATGGCGTGTTTGAATTGGAACATTCCTGATAATTGTTTAAACTAGGTGCATTCCTTTATTTGGGTGTTAGTTTTGTTTCTCGTGGCTTTCCCTTGTAAGGTTTTCTTTTGGTGGGGAATGTCCTCCAATTTTGTTTTGAAGTAGTCCTCCCTCTCACTTGTAAAGTTTTTCTTTGTTCTATATACATAAAATTTCCCCAAAAAAACACAGAACATGGGATTAACATGCAACATCAACTAAATCAACTGAAAACACACATCAATAACCAATACAAGCAACATCATAAAGTCAGAGTCGTATGTGCATCATACTTGGACACGCCCCTGACACACTGGAATAGGTGAAAAAGAGAGTGCATATTTCTTTATTATAAAAAAGACACGTGAGATCGCGTTGGGAGACATTATTGGCCAACATTTAAATTTCAAAACACAAACACGGGGAAAAGTGAAACAGAGAAGTTTCATAATGATAAATTATACTTGCTGAAACAAAAGCCTTGACGAATGAAGTTCAAAATGAATGAAAAATTAGTTCATTAAATAACAAAAGGTGAGGTCAATAAAGCTATAAAAAGTCCTAAAATATATAAGTAATAAATGAAAGAATTCACAAGAGGCCCAAGTCACACCATATCATTACATTAAATAATCCACAAACACAATGTACCTCTCAATAGACCCAAGTCACGACATATTATTTACCGTATAAGCAAAGAAAATAGCAGGCAAAATACATATATACTTGTGCTCTAATTTTGCCTCTTTGATGAAAAGTGGAGAGTCATCTATTTCTCAATTAATTCCTAAGAACAAAATAACAGTCAACACCCGTACAAATACATAAATCAACAAAATAAAAGGCCAACACCCGTACAAAGTCATTTACATCTCTCTAGAATACCTCGGATACTTATAAGGATGCTCAATGGGGAGGTTTTGTTATAAGGACACTCCACAGTTGCATCTAAACAAATCCACCCACGCATGCTAATGAAGCAAGGCACGTGGTAAGCCAATGAAGCAAAATCCCATGAAAGCCACGTGAACTGAAACAGCCATGTGCCCTCTATGAACAGCCAGAGCTGGAAACGTTCAAATCATGTGAGCCATTAGACGTAATGAGGTAGTTTAAAAAATAAGGATAACATTTCATCATTTGACCATTGAATTGAAAAAAAAATAAGCATAACATTTAGTTTAAAAAAACATAACATAACTAACCATTTAACATAACATTTCACATAATTGCTAAAAATCACAATACTTTAAACTAACCATTTGAACTATGAATTGAAAAAAAAATTACAAATAACATTTCATGGAAGTCTTGAATATAGAATTTAAAAAAAAACACAAAAAAAAGAGAAAATTAAACTTACCTGCCTTGCTTGGGTTCAGAGTTAAGTGAGAGAGAGATGAAAGCCTTGAAAATTTAGTCTTGGTTTGCTTGCCCCAAATCGAGAGAGGGACCCGTGAGGAGCAGGGATGTTTTGCGGCAGTCTGCAGAGGAGGGAGCAACGCTGATTTGCAGCGTAGGAGGCAGCACTGCTCCTGCCCCTGGTGGCTTACTGCTGGTGGACGTTTAGCATATATAGGGGTGAAAATTCCAAAAAATTTAATGGGTGGCCACCCACCCTCGGAACCACCTAGGTCTGCCCCTGCTCACTTCCCAATAAACTCACTGCGCTAACACCTGCAATTTAACATGAAAGGTAAAAAAAAATCAGTAGTAAGACCATAGAGCTTTTGACTCAAAATATCTCTCGTGACAGCTTTTGACTCAAAATACTTATAAGAAAGCTTCGTGAGATTGCTCTGAATTTCAATTCAGCATCATATATGAGATTAGCTTGGAAGTTTAGTACTGCAAATTCTATATCGGCAACCTTTATGAAGAATAGATATAAATATTGGAATCATCTTTGTAATGGAGGGTCTTTAACTTGGAAAAACATGAAGAGTATCCAAGATGAATGTTTGAATTGTATGGAGAAAATAGAGGGAAAATGGATCTGGAAACCTACTAGGGAAAATTGGTGTATTTTTTAAAGAGTATTGCAAAACATAAAAACAACCTTGTTGTCCAGCGCACTCATCTATGGTCATACCTAGAAGAAACCCACCTTTATACCCAAAACAACAGTTGGATCCTCTTGGGGGACTTCAATATTGTCAGAGCCCGCAATGAGAAGAGGGGCATTTTGGATATTGATGTCAATGCTGTGAATGAGTTCAACCAATGTCTGTATAACATTCAAGTGGATGATATGGTTTCTAGGGGTCTTTGGTTCACTTGGACCAGAAGCCATAATGAAGGATCTTTAATACAAACAAAAATCGACCGTGTGCTTATAAATGAGGAGTGGAAGAACACCTTCACTGAATCCCAGGCTGATGTTATTAGCCAAGGCATTTCGGACCATTGCCCTATTATTACTACCATCCTGCCCCAACCTCCCACTAGAGCCAAATCGTTCAAAATTTTTAACTACTGGATGATTCATAGGGACTTTAATGCTACTGTTGAGGAAGCTTGGGGGAATCATGTTGATGGCACCCCTATGTTTATTGTTTCTTCTAAACTCTCCTTCGTCAAGTATGCTCTAAAAATTTTTAACCTCAAGTTCTTTAATAACCTCAGCAAAAAAAACATGGATGCCAAGAATGCTCTCAATGATATCCAAATCCAACTCAATAGGGAAGCAATCAATGCTATTCTCCAAGCTACTAAGAAGAATGCTAAGGATGCTTAGGCTGACTATAGTCATGGTTAATAAGATGAAGGCTTTCATTACCCGACTGGTAAATAAGAGGCAATCGGCTTTTGTTTAAGGTATATCCATTGGGGACAATATTCTCATCATGAAAAAGCTCATGCGAAATTACCATAGGAATACTGGACCTCCCAGATGTGCTTTAAAGATCGACATTCTCAAAGCTTATGACTCAGTCAGTTGGAGTTTCTTTTTTCATGTCCTCCATCATATGGGATTACCCCCACCCTTTATTGGTTGGATCAAAGAATGTGTTACTACGACCACGTTCTCTATTTCCTTGAATGGTTCTACTCATGGTTTTTTCAAACCTAAAAGAGGATTAAGTCAAGGGGACCATATCTCCCCTTTCCTTTTCCTTTTCATGATGGAAGACGGCTTGCTTGATATCCACACTAGATCCCCAAATTTTACCTTCCACCCTAAATGCAAAGAACTCAACATAAATAATCTTTGTTTTGTTGATGATCTTTTCATCCTAGCAGGTGCGGATTTGAACTCCATATCAATCATCAATACTGCCATCCTTGAGTTCAGTGATATGTCTGGGCTTCATCCAAACCCCTTGAAGTTCTCTTTCCATGCTGTTGACATCTCTGCCGAGGAAAAAATGGTGATCTCCAACCTTCTGGGATACCAATTAGGGTCTTTTCCCATTAAATACCTTGGCGTCCCCCTCATCTCTACAAAACTAAAGCACGAGGATTGCCTACCTCTCATTGACAAGATCACTTGCAGAATCATGAGCTGGACTAACAGGTTTTTAAGTTATGCGGGAAGATTGAATCTGGTCACATCTGTTCTCTTTAGCATGCATACTTATTGGACCTCCCTTTTCATCCTTCCTAAAAGAATGCTAAAGGAAATTAATAACAAATTGCGTAGGTTCTTATGGTCAGTCCCTGACATGAAAAGAATGGTTCTAAGATCAACTGGAGTGACGTCTGCTTTCAAAATTAGAAGGGGGACTTGGTATCAAGAACTCTCATGATTGGTATGTCGCAGCTATGTTCAAACACCTTTGGAACATATGTAGTAAGAAAGACAACCTCCGGGTTAAATGGTGCCACACCTACAAGCTAAAAGGAAGAAGCTTATGGAATATTCATGTACCAACTTATGTTTTATGTACTTGGAAGAAACTTAGATTCAAGTTTAGACTGTTTCTCAAATCGATCGTTGGGAATGGGAGCAACACTTTCTTTTGGCGTGACAACTGGCACCCTAGAGGACCTCTTTGGATAGAGTATGGGGATAAGACCATATATGATGAGGCCAACAATCACAATGCAAAAGTGTCTGACTTCATTTGGCATGGGAATTCGGCTTGGCCCGTTAGTATAACTTGGGAACTCAATGAGATAAAAAATGACGCCCTACCTCCCATAAACTCTAGTGTGGAGGACAATGTTGTTTGGTTACCCACGGGAAATGGCCTTTTCTCCATCAACTCTGCATGGAATGACATTAGACATTATTATAATCCTCCTACGTGGCACCTATTGTGTGGAACAACAACAATATTCTGAAATGCGCCTTCATTCTCTGGATGGTTTGTACGGACGCTCTTAATACTAAGAATAAGATAATGGCGTGGGGTATCTCTTAGGACAACATATGTGTGCTATGTGGAAATGCAATAGAGACTCCTGACCACCTATTTTTCAATTGTAACCTATCTACTGCAGTCTGGGAGGATTTAAAATTCAACAACTCTTGCAACCTGGAGGCTACCACCTGGGAGGAGATCATTACTTATGTTACCCACAATTTTGCGGGGAAAAAGCTCACTCACAAGATCAAAAGGACTTCCTTTGCTGCTTCCATCTACTGCATATGGATGGAAAGAAATAACCATATATTCAGGAACTCTATAGCCAGCCATGAAAACATCATGAATGAGATCTCTTTCTTAATCAATTGCAAATCTCGTACTTGGAAGAAGTCCAGAAGAAATTTCAACAAATGGATGATATGCATGAACTGGGGCATGGATGATAATGCTCTACTTTCTGATATGTATTAGCATGTTGTGTTTTAGCTTGTTTATTTTTCCTTTTGCAAAGTTGTTGTTATGTTCTGCCTTGGGGTAAGTTTCCTCTTTGAACTACCCAGGTGAGGGTATGACCTCCTTCTCTTGTATATTCTTTTGTGTTTATGATATTCTTACGTTACCAAAAAAAATTGCATAAACTCTTTATGATCTGGCATGGCTAACAGAAACAGGAGAATAAAGAGAAAAAGTACCTAGGTCACTTCAAAACATTTATATAAGAGTATTAGAAATACATCACTTTTATATAAGCTTGGTCACTTCTAAACATTTTTCCATCATCACAAACACCGATCGAATGTCGAATGCGAAGCTGTAATGATGTTAATTGACCTTCTGGCATAACCGCATGTGCGTGTGTAAAAGACCTTCCATATTTGATTTCAATTGTTAGCTATATTGTTACTTCATCTTTGTCAAGATAAGTCTTTCGTCTTTCGTGATCATCATTAGCACTCTTGTAGATTAGTAGACGTCGAGAAAACTATAAACTCAACAAAATGATCTTTATGGCAAATATAAGCAAGGAGCTTAACTACTTTATCTAATGTTTACTTGATGGCTTGATCACTCAATATTTCATCTAGTAGCTTTGCACTTGATCTACCAGTAATAAATTGGTTGAAGTAGATTGAAAAGTATCTTTAAGATCTCCTGTAGACCATCCTCTTATCTGCTATTAAGAAACCTGCTTGCAGCTGGTTGCAGATGCTGATCGGTATAGTTGCAGCTGCTGCTTCGATGTCACAATACCTATTGATCAGTATGGCTTCAACTTCGACGTCATAGCACCTTCTTGTAGCTGCTGATTAGTCCGGTTGAGAGAGGCTCAGGTTGCACTATGAGGCTAAACTGTGTGAGGATGCTACCATCAATAAAATTGAAATAACATTAGCCCCCGATCAAAGTTGTGTTCTACAAACACAGTGTACTCACACCATCTATACAAAGGAATGACATAGAAGTACACCCTCAATTGAACATATGGTACAATGAAATAGCAGTACATTAACACCATCTCCGCCTCACGTGCAATAATTTTTTCATGAAAATCCAATATATGTTACAATGAACATCAAGACTACAAAAAGGCATAAACGTATTGAGTCAAACAATTGAATTGCAAACATAAACTACACAATCACAACTTAAAAAACAACAACAAAAGTGTTCAAGTACAGTTCTACCATGTGACACCTCGCTTAATAAAATATCGGGTGATCAGTCCTTTACCAGATTAAAACAGGAATCTCATCTGATTCATTCTCAGCATCACTGTCGAAAACCAAATTAATTACTAATAACTTATTAGGCTGGTATCAAAATATTATTTACTAATCTTTTTAACCAAACCCATGTAAACAATCGCAACAGTTTATATACAACAACTGAAATGAAATAAATAACCGAACTCTTGGTATAATAATACAACCAAATCAAAAGCCGCAAATAGAAATGCGATAAAATAATAAATGAATACAGTTGGGCTATCGACCCGAGTGTTCTACAATGCTTCCTATCTAGTTCTCGAGGACAGAATTGTCTACTATAAACTTGCATGCATCCACAGCTACTGCAGCAAACGTCTGACTCGAAAGAATCATCATCCAGGCGTCCCTGTGTCTGGACACCTTATATATATACATATATAGCAAGAGAGGGAAAAATATAGAAACAGGTCAGGGCCCGAGTTTTGAAAATATTCATCAAGTGCTTCAAATGACATATTTTAAAATATGAAATCTCTCATATTTAAAAATGGTATCACACTCCCATGAGATACACCTCATCCCTCTTCTAATAGTGCACACCTATCGCATTCATTTTAAACAACCTAGTTAAGCTACCCCGCCTAACTAATCTCTTTCACCCAACTTCTGAATCCTCATTACTACAACCTACCTGGCGTGATATACTATGTTATACCGTAAGCTAAAACATAAGCTTTAATGGATATAATTCTCGATTAGATATATGTATTTGTAGTCCTCGTTTCTATATATAACTATACCGTTCATATTCCGTAACTTTCACTAGTTTAAAATACCATTTTCACATTAACATATAATATCCCTAATTATATAGTTCTCACTTGAACCTACGATTCACATTTTTATTACTCCGGATATAACTACCGGAAGAAAAATAACCTTTTATTCATCTTACACTTTACACCATTCAAAGTTATATGATATCTCTTCTTCATATACAAGCAATATACTATAAAAGTTTCTCTCTTTTAATCCAAGGCCTACCCGCCCTCAATTCCGTTATCTAGGATTCCTAATATCACATCTAGAATCCCCTACAAAATCTCTAATTTGTGATTTAACTCCCCCTACAATTAAAGGAAGAAAACTGCCAAATTCAGCAAGGGCGAATCAATTCCCCCCAAATGAGAATCGATTCGGGATAGCGAATCGATTCGGTCTCCATCCGAATAGATACGGATAGTGCTCTGCAAATAGGTCCCCAAAGGAGAATCGATTCAGTCTCAATCCGAATCGATTCGGCCTCAGACAGCCTTATAGATCCCCTTATGCGAATCGATTCGGTCTAGACCAGAATCGATTCGCCCTGTTCGGAGGGCAATCTTTGGGCTATTTCTCAATCTCCAAAAATCCCAAATACCAACTGATGATGCGGTAAACATCACCACCAACTAAGGTATTGACAAGCTCAAGCAAGTGATAACAATGGCAACACATGAGAATATATATATGTATATATGTAGAAGGAGGTGAAGAAAAGAGGATGAACACTTGAATATAAGTGGTTCACCCAATCTGGCCTACGTCCACTAAGAGTGTGTGTAGGTAATATCACTGAATGAAGGCACTAATGGCCATGGATACAATCTCTCAAGCTTTCTCTCTCTACTATCTAAAATGACAGAGTTTCAGCTAAGGTTATAATTTTAGATCCCTTTACAAGGTAGAGGATAACATCTATATATAGTGATTGGGGGGTGTAATGTATCACCCAAGCATGGAATGAGTATGTGCATGAGGATCGAACCAGTATGAGAATGACACCTGGCTGATCTTATATAAATAATGATGAGCTCAATATTCCCTCATGTGAGGGTAATGATTCGGTTATAACGGATTTGCCCATATGTTCCAAACCTTACATGTGCTTGTAAATGCTCGGCCTTATGTCCTTGACTGATGTAACCTCGGCCTAGACGAGTACGAGGCTGGTGGAATAGGCTGTAGTTACTTTGTCTTATCTCTAATCATGATGACCTCGGCCAGGAGGGCTGGCTGAGGTTAGGTGTGAGGTAGTTGTAACGTCGGCTAAGGCCGATGATGACGTTGGCAGTTGATTGAGCCCATGAGACTCTGCTAACCTCAACTGATGAAGAGACGAGGTTGGTGTATGAGGGGTCGACCTTATGACAGACGATCTTTTTTTTATGGTTGTCATAAGCTTCTTGTCAACTCGGTTGTGGATGAGATGATGTTGATGCTGGAGAAGGCCAAGGTTGAGGCACAATGTGATGATCTATGAGGCTGAGGTCAAGGCTGAGCTGTTGTATGAGAGTTATGAGGTTGAGGCTGAGGCCAACGTCTTCTGTTTCGAACCTTATCTGGATGACCCGTTTAATCATTATCTTCTGAGGATTAAGCTGTAACTGATCCTACTGAGGCCGACCCTTATCTGGATGACCCCGCCAATGATTTAGCCATGGCCGACCTTACTGAGGCTGACCCTTATTTAGACGACCCTACTGAGGATTTAGCCATAGCCGACCCTATTGAGGATTAAGTCGTGGCCCCTACTAAGGCCGACCTTTATCTAGATGACCCTGCTAAGGATTAAGCTATGGTCGACCCTTATCTGGATGACCCCGCCAATGATTTATCCATGGCTAACCTTGTTGAGGACGACCCTTATCTGGACGACCCTGCTGAGGATTTAGCCATGGGTGACCTTAGTGAGGCCGACCCTTATCTGGATGACCCTGCTGAGGATTAAGCCGTGGTCCACCCTGCTGAGGCCGACCTTTATTTGGACGACCCTGCTTAGGATTAAGCCGTGGCCGACCCTGCTGAGGCCGACCCTTATCTGGACGACCCTACTGAGGTCGACCCTTATCTGAACGACCCTTATCTGGATGACCCCGCCAATGATTTAGCCATGGCCGACCTTACTGAGGCCGACCCTGATCTGGACGACCCTGGTGAGGATTTAGCCATGGCCGACCTTACTGAGGGCGACCCTTATTTGGACAACCCTGATAAGGATTAAGTTGTGGCCGACCCTTATCTGGATAACCCTGCCAATGATTTGGCCATGGATGACCTTACTGAGGCTGATCCTTATCTGAACGACCCTACTGAGGATTTGGCCATGGCCGACCTTACTGAGGCTGACCCTTATCTGGACGACCCTGCTGAGGATTAAGTTGTGGTCGACCCTTATCTGGATGAACCTGCCAATGATATATGAGGCTCTTATAACGAATCGATCGTGATATGTGATACCCGTAGTCCTAAGAGACGAGGGTACATTCTGGTCATATCAATTACCCCCCAACCCTTAGTCTTCAATGTATATAAAAGGCTGAGGGATAAAGTATCTTTAGGCTGAGAAGTTGATTAGACGTTCTTTCATATGGTGGACGAGGTCGAGGGTGCTTGGGTTATAAGACCTCTGATGCCTAAATTATTCTCTTTATTTTTCACAAACTGATGGTACCACTGTTGGTCGGCCTTAACCGAGGGGTCCTTTCTGGGTTGAGACTGAGATAATAAGCTAGTCTTTTGTCAGGATGAGGCTATGTTAGTTTAAGTCGATATGATGAGTTGGTCTTCTAATAGGACAGTTACTGGTAATGAGATCATCGAATGTAATATTATGAACGAGGCCGAGGCTTCCTACGTTGACCCCCAGGACGAGTCATAATATCTCTGTCTCATAATTTTTCAAGGTTGGCCTTGGTCGAGGGGTCCTAAGCTTAGACAAGGGTATACTTGGGCATATCACTGATGTTTGTCTTTAACCAAGACAAAGGTTTTCAAAGTATGAAATCACCAAGTTAATGATGTTTCAGATATGAGATCACCAAGTTAATGATGTTTGTCTCAGATATGAGGCCACCAAGTTAATGATGTTAACTCTCATGTCACCAAGTTAATGATGTTTCAGATATGAGATCACCAAGTTAATGATGTTTATTTCAGATATGAGGCCACCAAGTTAATGATGTTAACTCTCATGTCACCAAGTTAATGATGTTTCAGACATGAGATCACCAAGTTAATGACGTTTGTGGCCACCAAGTTAATGATGTTTGTCTCAGATATGAGGCCACTAAGTTAATGATGTTAACTCTCATGTCACCAAGTTAATGATGTTTCAGATATGAGATCACCAAGTTAATGATGTTTGTCTCAGATATGAGGCCACCAAGTTAATGATGTTAACTCTCATGTCACCAAGTTAATGATGTTTTAGATATGAGATCACCAAGTTAATGATGTTTGTCTCAGATTTTGGCCACCAAGTTAATGATGTTAACTCTTATGTCACCAAGTTAATGATGTTTCAGATATGAGATCACCAAGTTAATGATGTTTCAGTATTGAGATCACCAAGTTAATGATGTTTGTCTCAAATATGAGGCCACCAAGTTAATGATGTTAACTCTCATGTCACCAAGTTAACGGTGTTTCAGATATAAGATCACCAAGTTAATGATGTTTGTCTCAGATATGACGCCACCAAGTTAATGATGTTAACTATCATGTCACCAAGTTAATGATGTTTCAGATATGAGATCACCAAGTTAATGATGTTTGTCTCAGATATGAGGCCACCAAGTTAATGATGTTAACTCTCATGTCACCAAGTTAACGATGTTTCAGATATGAGATCACCAAGTTAATGATGTTTGTCTCAGATATGAGGCCACCAAGTTAATGATGTTAACTCTCATGTCACCAAGTTAATGGTGTTTCAAATATGAGATCACCAAGTTAATGATGTTTGTCTCAGATATGAGGCCACCAAGTTAATGATCTTAACTCTCATGTCACTAAGTTAATGATGTTTTAGATATGAGATCACTAAGTTATTGATGTTTGTCTCAGATATGAGGCCACCAAGTTAATGATGTTAACTTTCATGTCACCAAGTTAATGATGTTTCAGATATGAGATCACCAAGTTAATGATGTTTATCTCAGATATGAGGCCACCAAATTATAATGTTTATCCTCATAAATTATCACCAAATTATGATGTTTCAGGTCTGAGGTCATCAAATTATGATGTTTCAGCTCAGACCTTATCACTAAATTATGATGTTTAAGGTCTGAGGTCATCAAATGAGGATGTTAACCTCATAAATTTCACCAAAATAATGATGTTAAAGGTCTGAGGTCATCAAATTAAGATGTTACCCTCGTGAATTTCACCAAATTAATGATGTTTAAGATCTGAGGTCATCAAACTAAGATGTTACCCTCATAAATTTCACCAAATTAATGATGTTAAAGGTCTGAGGTCATCCAATTATGATGTTTCACCTCACACCTTGTCACCAAATCATGATATTATAGGTCTGGGGTCATCAAATTAAGATGTTATCCTCATAAATTTCACCAAATTAATGATGTTTAAGGTGTGAGGTCGTCCAATTATGATGTTTCACCTCAGACCTTGTCACCAAATTATGATGTTATGGGTATGAGGTCATCCAATTATGATGTTTCACCTCATAACTTCCACTAAATTAATGATGTTTAAGGTCTGAGGTCTTCTAATTATGATGTTTAAGCTCAGACCTTGTCACCAAATTATGATGTTTAAGGCTGAGGTCATCAAACTAATATGTTACCCTCATAAACTTACCACTAAAGCATGACAAGACAAAGTATTAGCACAGGAACTGCTCTTCTCATTAACATTCTCTTCATAAAATAATATATTTACATAAAATAACTGCAACATCATATGTAATACTTCTTCAGGTGATCATCGTTCCATGGATTGGAGAAGGGTTTTCCTTTGAGATTTTCTAATCGGTAGGTGCCGGGCAAAACCTCATCGACTATTTTGTAAGGACCATGCCAATTTGGGTGGAGCTTGTTTGTCTTCTGCAATGTCTTCTTCAGCACAAGGTCTCCTACTGCTATAGGTCTTGATCTTACCCTTTGATTATAGAACTTTGTTGTTCTCTGCTGGTAGGTTGCCTGTCTGATCTTAGCATCTTTTCATCCTTTTCCTTGGCTTTATGAGACTTTCTTCCACCAGTTTCATCCTCTTCTTTGGAAGCCATGGCTTCCTCGGCATTCATGACCTTACCAGCTGTTGCCAATAGCTCGGCCATAGATTTCAAAGGGTCTTTAGCAAGCTTCTATAGTAGCTTTCCCTTCTGAAGGCCTCTAATGAGAGCTGTAATAGCTATACTATCTTCATAATCTTCAACCTCCAATTTTTCTTTATTGAATCTGGCAATGTAGTCTCTTAGGCTCTCGTTCTTGTCGTGTTTAACATATAGCAGATGAGTGGTATTCTTTTGAGGTCTTACCCCAAAACTAAAATTGTGAATGAACCGTTCGGCCGAGCCCTTAAAGTTCTCGATAGAGTTCTTCGGAAGAGAGGTAAACCAGGTGTATGCAGCTCCCGTCAAAGTCCCAGAGAAGACCCGACACCTCATCTCATCTGGGATCAAATAAATATCTGCTTCAGATTGGTACATCTCGATATGATGCACAGGGTTGGTACTACCGTTATATTTGGGAGACACCGTAGGCGATTTGAACTTGGCAGGTGTTGGGAAGTTCACTATCTTAGCCACGAATGGTGAGCCCTCTGAGAAACCTATTTGTAGTGGGTCTCGACTTTTGATGAGGTCTCCTATCTTCTCTTCAAGATGTTGGATGGAGTCATTCCATGGCCTAGCAACGTCGGGCTGGCCGAGGTTATCCCCAGCCACCTCCAAGGGGTGGACTGAGGGTTCCCTAGTCGTCGCACAACATCGGTTGTTCACCTCTTGGCCACGATCTCAGTTATGTTGGGTCAGCTATACTGAGGCCGATGTTCCCCATTTCCCCTTTGTGACCCTGCTGCACTTCTTGATCTTGATAACCTCTGTCTTAGGTCATTTACTAGGCCTAACCTTTCAAAGGCCAACCCTCTACTCAAGCGATTAAAAGCCGACCCCCTTTGTTGGACACCTTCATCTCTTCTACCCCCACAACCTCTGCTCTGTTGGATAAGACGTATCGTGTTATTTTAAACCTCATACGTCTCCCAGCAGTCTTTCGGAGCATCTTCTACCTCCATATTATCATACTTATTCTCTGGTCAAGGGAGTCCTTGCCTCCCCAGGTGTAAACGCCTAGGGTCAGCAACGTCCCTCCTCCGATGAGGAATATGTTGGTATTGTCACGGTGCCTGGGGTGGTCCCCTGGCTTCAGGATGGGGTTGAATAGCTGCGAGAGTAATCATCTCCGGTGAGACCCCAGGTGGCCTCATCATATTTTGACTGAGCTGGGAAAATTGCTCCTTCATCGCTTGCTGTGTCGCTGCCAAGAACTTCAAGGTTGCTGCCACCTCAGCCATTTCGGACTGGGGTGGTGCCTGGCTGGAACTAGGCCCTTCAGCACCAGGTGGTGGAGGAGGTGGTAGTAAATCCGGTGCCATGTGTTAAAACTAAAGATATTGTGAAGGAAATTAGCTTAGTACCTTAAGGGACCTCCTTCAATGGTGAAACATCTCCACGCAAGGGGTGAGGCCTGGTTCACCACCAGAGTCTCCGGTGAGGTTAAGCAGAAAAAGAGGAAGATATAGCTTCTCGTTCCCACAGACGGTGCCAAAATGATGATGCGGGAAACAGTACCACCAGTTAAGGTGTTGACAAGCTCAAGCAAGTGATAACAATGGCAACACATGAGAATATATATATGTATATATGTAGAAGGAGGTGGTTCAGCCAATCTGGCCTACATCCACTGTGAGTGTGTGTGGGTAATATCACTGAATGAAGGCACTAATGGCAGATACAATCTCTCAAGCTTTCTCTCTCTACTGTGTAAAATGGCAGAGTTTCAGCTAGGGTTGTAATTTTGGATCCCTTTACAAGGTAGAGGATGACCTCTATATATAGTGTTTGGGGGGTGTAATGTACCCCCCAAGCATGCAATGAGCATTGCATGAGGATCGAACCAATATGAGGATGACACCTGGATGATCTTATGTGGATAATGATGACCTCAATATTCCCTCATGTGAGGGTAATGATTTGGTTATAACTGATTTTCCCATATGTTCCAAACCTTACATGTTTTTGTAAATGCTCAGCCTTGTGTCCTTGACTGATGTAACCTTGGCCTAGACGAGTATGAGGCTGGTGGAATCGGTTGTAGTTGCTTTGCCTTGTCTCTAATCGTGATGACCTCGACCAGGAGGGCTGGCTGAGGTTAGGTATGAGGTAGTTGTAATGTCGGCTAAGGCCGATGATGACATTGGCAGTTGATTGAGCCTGTGAGACTCTACTGACTTTGGCCGATGAAGAGACGAGGTTGGTGTATAAGGGGCCAACCTTATGAGAGACGACCTTGTTGATGGTTGTCATAAGCTTCTTGTCAACTCATTTGTGGATGAGATGATGTTGATGCTAGAGAAGGCCGAAATCAAGGAATAATGTGATGATCTATGAGGCTGAGGTTGAGGCTGAGCTGCTGTATGAGAGTTATGAGGCTGAGGCTGAGGCCAACGTCTTTTGTTCCGACCCTTATATGGAATACCCTGCCAATGATTAGCCATGGTCGACCCTACTGAAGCCGACCCTTATCTAGAGGACATTACCAATGATTAAGCCATGGCCGACCCTTATCTGGCCGACCCTTCTGAGGATTAAGCTGTAACTGATCCTACTGAGGCCGACCCTTATCTGGATGACCCCGCCAATGATTTAGCCATAGCCGACCTTACTGAGGTTAACCCTTATTTGGATGACCCCTACTAAGGATTTAGCCATGGCCGACCCTACTGAGGCTGACCCTTATCTGGATGAACCTACTGAGGATTAAGCCGTGGCCGACCCTACTGAGGCCAACCCTTATCTGGATGAACCTTCTGAGGATTAAGCTGTGACCGACCCTTATCTGGATGAACCAGCCAATGATTTAGCCATGGCTGACCTTGTTGAGACCGACTCTTATCAGGACGACCCTGTTGAGGATTTAGTTATGGTCGACCTTACTGAGGTCGACCCTTATCTGGATGACCCTGCTAAGGATTAAGTCGTGGCCGACCCTGCTGAGGCCAACCCTTATCTGGACGACCCTGCTGAGGATTAAGCCGTGGCCGACCCTGCTGAGGCCGACCCTTATCTGGACGACCCTACTGAGGATTAAGCTGTGGCCAATCCTACTGAGGCCGACCCTTATCTAGATGACCCCGCCAATGATTTAGCCATGGCTGACCTTACTGAGGATGACCCTTATCTGAATAACCCTGCTGAGGATTTGGCCATGGCCGACCTTACTAACGCTGACCCTTATTTGGACGACCCTACTGAGGATTTAAAAATGGCCGACCCTATTGAGGCCGACCCTTATCTGGACGACCCTGTTGAGGATTAAGCCGTGGCTGACCCTGCTGAGGCCGACCCTTATCTGAACGACCCTGTTGAGGATTAAGCTATGGCCGACCCTTATCTGGATGACCCCTCTAATAATTTAGCCATGGCTGACCTTACTGAGGCCGACCCTTATCTGGACGACTCTGTTAAGGATTAAGCTGTGGCCAACCCTGCTGAGGCCGACCCTTATCTGGATGACCCCGCCAATGATATGTGAGGCTCTTATGATGAATCGACCGTGAGATGTGATGTTCGTCGTCCTAAGAGACGAGGTTACATTTTGGTCATATCACCAACCCAATCTCCATTTTAATGGTTTCTAATCTCAATCAATAACAATATAATCATCCTAACATTGATTTGTAACTAACACATCAATTAATTTGTGGTATTAAACCACTTCTCTTAGTTTTAAACCCAAAAACCATTAAAGCCCTAGTTTATCATTTCTCCCATTTCTAACCATTTCTACATTCCATTATCATGAGTTTAACACTAGAAATCATTAAAAGTTTACAATACATCAATTTGTAAACTTAAACTCAAATTTCCCAAATTTATTTTAAGGGTTCTAACCCAAAATTTATCTAGTTTACCAACTATAATATGAGATACACACTCAAATGAATAAAGCAAGTAAATACTTGCCTCGTGGATGAAATCCGACGACCTTGAGTCGAATCTCGCGAAGTTTGGCCCGGAATTCCATTTTCTCTCTTCCTTTCTCCTTTTCTCTTATTTCCTTTCTTTTTTTTCTTCTCTTTCTCTCTCTTAGGGCTTATAAGAGGGACATAAGGGTTTATCCCTTATTAAACCCAATTTTGACTCGTTTACACAATTGCATGTCCCTACTAGTCCAAAAGTCTCCGGACCCCAAACGCTATCCCCGGATACTCAATTCTGACTATCTCGGCTATTCTAAAACCAACCGTGCACTCGAAATCTCCATTCGAGTTACCTAACTAAAATTCACTAGTCGGACCCAACACTTCTTTACTCGCGTTTCCTACAACGTAAACTATCTCCCGCCACTTAACCCAATTGTGACATGACCTAAAAATATTCCAACTTATTTATTAAGTCACGTAAGAAAATATATCCCAAGTAAATATTAATCCGGCACCAGTAAATTAATATTTACTATTCACTTTAACTTCTAAATTCATTAAATTACACTCATAAATTCCAAAATTACTATTCATAATAATTTCCTCTAATTACCAAATTATGCCACTTATGTAATTTAAACATCTATAAAAGGATGGGGTATTACATACTCCCCCCTTATATCAGAATTTCATCCCCGAAATTCGGATACAACCTATACTACCAACCTAGGATCGCTAATTATACTACGTCCTAGTACACCGAAGTCGAATGGTACTACCCAATGGTACCCTACCATATACCACCTATCTCAAGGCTTATATTCTAACACACTAGCTTAATGACAAGCTTATCTAAATCTCAATATGCTATAACACTACCTCGGTCAAAAGGGTGACTCTAACAACGTCACATCGCACCTAGTGTTTCTATAATCGCATATAAAGAAAATGAGCCTATACTCATCGCTCTAACATATTGATTCCATCAGAGAACCACGACTCTAAGTGTCCACTCATCTACATCAGGGCATCTAATTTCTCTAAAAAAGGAAACTACACTATACAATTGGATTATCGCATACCTCCTATGCGTGCCTCCATTTATAACTTCCCCACGACATATTCTTCAGCTTTATATACTACGCCTCTTCTATCTCAGATGATATATAAAATCAACTTGCTAAGGTGCTCACACACCCTATTACCCGTGCACATCTGCACAACTATTTCAAACGTCACACACGTAACACTCTCTCTAAAGAATGGGCCTTACTTCTTCGGCCTGGTGCTAACACTTGGGTCCTCACAACAATCTTCTCAAGATTCAATTCTTCCTATACTTGGAACTCTAATCCTTCTCAAGGTTAACCCACCAATCTACTCGTGGTTAACTCACTATAATCTTCCTATAACAGCACCACTGGACCTATCGGCCTTACTTCATGGTAGTCCTAAGGTAGATGTGTTTTTCTAAACACGAAAATGAGTACTATACTAACTATATCCTTAGCGTCCAAGGCCTTTCCTAACTCCCGACATCAGCTCGGTTTCGTGTATGGGACGTCTCGCAAAGCGAAATCCAAACAAAGAACCCTCATGTTACACTACTACCTTACGTCGTCGGTTATCAAGATATAACGACCTAAGGCACACAACCGGGACATTCTCAATCCGACCTCGCAACCTACTAAGCGCTTCTACCACTATGTCCTTCCATCTCGGCGAAATGGAAAGTCTAACTATTTGGGTCGCCTATAATTTGCACAAGTTCTACAAGCAACATACCTAAAACATATTACCTCCGTATTTACCCTCTACTCAAGGCCTGTCTATACCTCAAATCAATTTCCTTTAGCTTGCCTAACCCACATACTTGCGATGAGAGAAACATTCCAGTGCTTTTCCACAACACTTTCACTTTCATTAGCCCCTATTATCACATGGCTCTTATTTTATAGTGCTTTCTTCACACTAGGTAACTTATCATCACAACCAACAACCTTGCATCACATAACATCTCTCCATTCCTGACGTCGTTAAGGTTCATGTGTGGAGTGTCTCGCAAGCAAAATCCAAACAAGGAACCCCTACGATACACTACCACTTAACTTTGTCAGTCGTGGAGGTCCGTTAGCTTCAATTATGCAACCGTGATACTCTCATACCCTCTATCAACAAAATGTGGTATGAACTCCTACTTCTTTTAAGGAGCCATACCACAAGCACTTGTACTAACCCTAAGTCCTTTGCGTGAGCAACGAGGAGCTTAAATTCACAGATTAACAATAAATATTGTATACCTTAAATCATATCTATAAGGTTGCCACGCACTAACATCGTGATAATGAAATATATACTCATCGAAGTTCCATCTAAACATATAATAAATGGCGAGCTCAACCCGTACCTAGGTTAGATGTCATAAAAACAAACAGTTCCACCCTGGAACTGCGGGTGCAATAGCTTTGCAATCATTAGCCTGCTATATCTCCGACTAATCAAAAACATATTACTCATAATAATACTACACTCATATAACACAAACAAAATGAGTAGTGCAAGCCCAAATATAATCTCAATATACTAACACCCGCTTTCCCAACAAATGAAGAAAAATAGTACCCCTATATCGCAGAAAAACATATAGATATACCTTTTATAATATTACCAGTACTGGCACAAAACTCGAATCACACACACAAACCTAGGGTTAACAAAATATTGTGACTCTACCTAGACACAAAATATACCTCCTTCACCTGAGGTGAAACTCATAACGATAACTTTGCTAATCTCCCTAACTACTCCAATTGGTTCCCAGACATAATAAACTTGTCTTAATCGAACCAAAAACTACTTTAATCGATTCTCCACCTAGGCATCCTACTCTTGTCCTTTAACTCCTACTTGGTAAGGACTAATCGTGTGGTTCTACACTTTACCTCACCTTATTCCCATCTCTGGCCACCCTGACCATGTTAAATTATCAGTATCTCGAACACTAATAGCCTCGATCCTAACAATCACTTTCATAGTTCCCTTAGCTCCTCCGGACCAGAAAGAAGCAATATTACAGGCCTCAACAACCTTGTTTCAATGAATCCTCGGGTGGATGTCCACCGGTGGGGTTTCACGAACACAAAATCTCTATAAGTATTAGCAATACATACTAGCGAGCCTATCATTCCACCGAAGGACCCTTTCTTCATTGTACCTACCTTACTTCACTACAAATTTACCTTCTCCATATCACTCTTTATTCACTGTTAGCTGCTGATCGGTCCTTATGTGAATAATCTAGAAACTGCATTCTCTTCATTTCTGATAAATCAAAGGAACTCGCGATTAAAACCGTCCGTAAGATCCCTCTATGAACAAAACATTCTGCTCCCCCTAATACGGTGATCACCGTTCCCACCATTTTGACACTGCTCCAACGAGTGAAAAATTTTCCTCAAATTTTCACATCGGGCATTCTTATACCCTACTCTAAGTCAAAAATTCTGAGCCTTCCACTTACTTTGGATAACACTACACTGCTTCCGCATAACTTAACTTCAACGTATGGTTCTTATCAAAGACCTTTCAAACTTTTTCCCAATTTAACTTCACTGGGTAATTCAAGTTTAGCACCACTCTCTACTATACCGGTACATAGATAATTATTACTACTATACTTAGTAGTTATTGCAGCAATCCATAACAATGCCGCAAAGGGAGGGACCTCTTCTGCGGTCCCCGTCTCCTACCAGGCCTCGCCACTTGTTGCCCTTATCACGGCCTTCCCTAGTCGCCCTTCCTTGATTAGTACACGAGTCTCGAACAAGCGTGCAAAATATTTACTATAATCTTACATAATAGCAGAAGAGCGAAATCTCACAATAGGAATAAAAAAATCCTAATCATAAGGCTCTATATCAAATAGAAAGCAACGCTGAAAGCCTAGTACGTCCGTACAGATTCCTAAGGACACTAGAACCTGATGCTCTGATACCATTTGTGACACCCCGCTTAATAAAATATCGAGTGATCAATCCTTTACCAGATTAAAACGGGAATCTCATATGGTTCATTCTCAGCATCACTGTCGAAAACCAAATTAATTACTAATAACTTGTTAGGCTGGCGTCAAAATTTTATTTACTAATCTTTTTAACCAAACCAACCAAGTAAACAATTGCAACAGTTTATATACAACAACTGAAATGAAATAAATAACCGAACTCTTGGTACAATAATACAACCAAATCGAAAGTCGCAAACTGAAATGCGATAAAAGAATAAATGAATATAGTTGGGATATCGGTCCGAGTGTTCTACAATGCTTCCTATCTAGTTCTCGAGGATAAAAGTGTCTACTATAAACTTGCATGCATCCACAGCTGCTGCAGCAAACATCTGACTCGAAAGAATCATCATCCAGGCGTCCCTGTGTCTGGACACCTTATATATATACATATATAGCAAGAGAGGGAAAAATATAGAAACAGGTCAGGGCCCGAGTTTTGAAAATATTCATCAAGTGCTTCAAATGACATATTTTAAAATATGAAATCTCTCATATTTAAAACTGGTATCGCACTCCCATAAGATACACCTCACCCCTCTTCTAATAATGCATACCTATCGCATTCATTTTAAACAACCTAGTTAAGCTACCCCGCCTAACTAATCTCTTTCACCCAACTTCTGAATCCTCATTACTACCACCTACCTGGCGTGATATACTATGTTATACTGTAAGCTAATACATAAGCTATAAGGGATATAATTCTCAATTAGATATACGTATATATAGTCCTTGTTTCTATATATAACTATACCGTTCATATTCCATAACTTTCACTAGTTTAAAATACCATTTTCACATTAATATATAATATCCCTTATTATATAGTTCTCACTTGAACCTACGATTCACATTTATACTACTCCGGATATAACTACCGGAAGAAGAATAACCTTTTATTCTTCTTACACTTTACACCATTCAAAGTTATATGATATCTCATCTTCATATACAAACAATATACTATAAACAACAAGTATATTTACACCCATTTTACAATCATAAGTATAATAACCATCCCACCGAGCTATAACTTAAGGATGCAGTCTCAAAGTGCCCATCCATATTCGGGTTTGCTCACGTGACCATGGTACCAAGCCAGACTCATTCATGGTCATGGTAAAAATACTAAACAGTGGAGGCGGTCATATTCCCTCCTGAAGGTGGAATAAGCATCTCACCCATATGCGGGACGATATGACCTGGGTACTATACTCTCCCTTCTCATCAAGCCAGTGGATTCACCCACATCGCGCAACCTCCATAGATAGCACTAGAGATATATTTATAATCTGGCTTTCCATCCCTATGCCCATGGAACCAGCCTTTAAAATACAAATATACCAATCACACAAAGATATATTTATTTTCATCTCATAACATATATATAATGTAAAAATACCCGCATATGTAACATATAACGTTCCTCAATATGATTTGGTTGTAATTGCCGAACTTTTACAGCGTTAACCAATAATCCAAATGTTCCCATTCGTAATAGTATATAAGTATTCATACACTTAAAATACTAAACCCATAAGTATTCTCTTACTTAAAATATAACTCACACCTTAATCACTTTTAAGGGTTATAATATAAACCCGAATATACCAATTCGTAACAATTAAATAAATATACTACTACTTATCTTAATTCCATAGGTATCGCATCACCTATACTAATAGTCATCAATAGACGTATAGGATAACCGCTCAATTCTCTTTAGCCTGTATCCTAAATTCCATTCTAATCGCATCCTAGGATTTACTCAATTATAATCATCCCATGTTTATCCTAACCGCATAAATATATCTACATATGCTTGCCGAATAATTTTCTTGAATCTCTCTCATCCTAAACATTCATTAGGTCCATACCCCGGATTGTACCCTTAATTAATCCAAGGTTCTCTCTTTTAATCCAAGGTCTACCTACCCTCAATTTTGTTATCTAGGATTCCTAATATCACGTCTAGAATCCCTTATAAAATTTATAATTTGTGATTTAACTCCCCATACACTTAAGGGAAGAAAACTACCAAATTCAGCAAAAGCGAATCGATTCGCCCCAAATGCGAATCGATTTGGGATAGAAAATAGATTCGGTCTCCATCCGAATCGATTCAGAAAGTGATCTGCAAGTAAGTCCCCAAAGGTGAATCGATTCGGTCTCAATTCGAATCGATTCGGCCTGAGACAGCCTTACAGATCCCCTTATGCGAATCAATTGCCCTGTTCAGAGGGCACTATTTAGGCAATTTCTCAATCTACAAAAATCCCAAATATCAACCCAATCTCCATTTTAATGGTTTCTAATCTCAACCAACAACAATATAATCATCCTAACAATGATTTATAACTAACACATCAATTAATTTGTGGTATTAAACCATTTATCTTAGATTTAAACCCTAAAACCATTAAAGCCCTAGTTTATCATTTCTCCCATTTCTAACCATTTCCACATTCCATTGTCATGGGTTTAACACTAGAAATCATTAAGAGTTTACAATACATCATCAATTTTTAAACTTAAACTCAAATTTCCCAAATTTATTTAAGGGTTCTAACCCAAAATTTATCTAGTTTACCAACTATAATATGAGATACACACTCAAATGAATAAAGAAAGTAAATACTTGCCTCGTGGCTGAAATACGACGACCTTGAGTCGAATCCCGCGAAGTTTGGCCTGGAATCCCAGTTTCTCTCTTCCTTTCTCCTTTTCTCTTCTTTCCTCTTTTCTCTTTCTTATCTTTCTCTCTCTTGAGGCTTATAAGAGGGAGATAATGGTTTATCCCTTATTAAACCCAATTTTGACTCGTTTACACAATTGTGAGTCCCTAATAGTCCAAAAGTCCCCAGAACCCAAACGCTACCCCCGGATTCTTTATTCTGACTATCTCGGACATTTCTAAACCAATCGTGCACTCGAAATCTCCATCCGAGTTACCTAACTAAAATTCACTAGTCGGACCTGACACTTCTCTACATGCATTTCCTACAACGTAAACTATCTCCCGTCACTTAACCCAATTGTGACATGACCTACAAATATTCCAACTTATTTACTAAGTCATGTAAGAAAATATAACCCAGGTAAATAATAATCCGGCACCAGCAAACTAATATTTACTATTCACTTTAACTTCTAAATTCATTAAATTACACTCATAAATTCCAAAATTACTATTCATAATAATTTCCTCTGATTACCAAATTATGCCACTTATGTAATTTAAACAGCTATAAAAGTACGGGGTATTACATACCTTTTGTAAGCAAAGTAATTCAATTCATTTCAATCATGAACAAAAAACTTTAGGAGGTGTGTAATTTAAAGGTTCTTTTCTATAAATAAATAACAAAGATGAATACATGTTTATAGTTGAGAAATGCTATAAATAGCTGGAACATAAATATTAGCCATAATATGGAACATAAATGAATGGTTTCATCCAATGAATTCACTGCAATGACTACCATATTTAACTGTGCAACCATAAACTACAAAGTGCTCTATAAAAAAATATGCTAGTTTGTTGGGTGCCATCGGCTAACACGGATATATAAATTAAAACTCTCACTTGCAAGCCATGTAGAGAAAATAGATTTTAGTCAGTATTTTTATTACACGTCCTTTTGCACTTACTTATTGGCCACTAACTCGATACACATAAAATAACACCTTTTTCACACAATCTTTCTTCAGGTTAAACATATCCCCCATCATCCCACCCACTCCCAAAACACTAAAGATAAATCAGGACAAAAACCTCCTTACACTCGTGAAAATAATACTATTTAAATTCACTCACTACACACACAATCTCCGTATAGATAACAATCAACACCAAATACATGCATTTAGTGCAAACCAAATATATCAATATATAATATACAACTAAAATCATATAAAACACAACCACCTATTTACTTAACACACACCTATCACAAATTCAGATGATAAAACCATCAATTCCATATATATTTGCTTCTTTGACCTCCCAACCTGTCAGATCCTGCACATAATCAATGAATAAGATCCAAATTTAATTCATTTTCAACATGAAGTTTATAAATCAAAAAGTTTATAGATCCATTACCCTAAAAAACATTGGGATGGAATCATCAAAACGTTTACAGATCTATTCCATTGACAAAGTTATGTTAAAAACCCTTACCAATTTCTACTCTAGCACATTGGAGGGTTACCTGAGTGCGTGGAAGAGAAATTAGAGAAAGACAACCATGTTCTGAATTTCGACCCATTTCATTCAACACCAATGTAGCCACCGCCTAAGAAAATATACATGGAGTGAACAATTAGCTTACAAATATATCAAATATATAAGAGGGTTTAAATGATACCAAACTAAAATGTTCTTAGGCTCTAAATATCCTAAATGTGATATTGGGTAAGATAGCATCAATATTTCATAAAAATGTTGAAATATAATGTCAGTTGTAATGGCATTTCATTTCAGCAAAATAATATATAGTAATCAAACAAACAAAAATTGATACCCAAATTTAACAAACAATACAAACTATGCATTTCTTTGCAATATATATTAAACAAAAAATCATAAATTGTAGGAATTCAATAAAGAACAAAAAACATGAATGTTGAACAGGAATTACGCATTTCTTTGCAATTTTACAAACAATATATAAGCTAACAATTATTTTTCATATATAATTTCTGAGAAACTTTAACTATACAAAGAAATAAAAATGGATTGATAAAAATACCTTCTAACAAACAAAGAGGATCAAGAGCAATTGTTATATTCCATTGATGGCCATTGACCTATAGTCTGCAACAACTTATATTTAAAACCAAAACTTTTGAATGACATTTTGTTACAATACTTAAAACAAAACCCTCCTTCACTCAACTCATTGATATTCTTATGGATAGATCTAAAAGATTAGAATATATGTTGAGTACGTATAGATCTAAAAATTAGAACAGATCCAAACTAAACAAAAAATCATGAGTGTAGGGTTAAGTGTTACCAAAAAGTGGAACCAATTGTAACCTAGAAAATCAAGTTGAAAATGAACCAAAAAAGCCCGAGAAAATGAACCAAAAAATTTCTAGAAAATCTCAATCAAAAATAAATAATTAGATCTTCAATTCGATACCTCACTTATCTGTTTGGTTATCTCATCCTTGTATATTAAGTGAGGTCCATGTGTATCATACCTCTGGAAAATAGTTCACATCAAAATACCCTGTTAAAAACGGAAATCTGAAAACACCAAAACACCCGAATGAAACCGCAAATGCGAATGAAACCCTAAATATGAATGTAAGAGAGAGGGAAATTACCTTTAGAAGTGCGCTGAAGAGGAGGAAGGGGCGACATAGAGAGGAAGAAAGGCGATGGAAGAGGGGAGGAGGGGGGATGGTTGAGGGGAGGAGGTTGATTTATGAGAGGGAGAAAATGAGGAGTGGGTAGGGTTTTGGGGGGCGACATCGGATGACCGATTGGGATAGAATGAGGGAGACGGGGTAGGTCTTGGGTTGAAGGCTTGATTTATCTCATTTTCCATGTCACAATGCTTAAATGGTGACATGGCACAATATGAGACCCTTAGATCACCCAAAAAAATTCGATCTCAAACGTTATATTTTGGAACAGTAAAACACCCTCCTCCCATATTATATATATATATATATATATATATAGCAAGAGCTTTTAATACAAGCTCGATGTGTCTGATTTCTAACCAAATGGGATTGTTTTTTTAAAATTAGTGGAAAGCTTGAATTAGCCAACTAGGTAGAAGCGTATTTATTTTTGCCTAATAAATGTCCATAGCGGGAACTTGAAATCCTTTATGTATTAATTTTTTAGCAAGCTCCAATTTTTGTGCATATGTCGTGACACGTCGCTATCTATGTGCATTCTCCGTGCATGGAATTTTATCAATAATGGATGAATGTTTTTTCTTCCTTGTAAAATAGTGTCATTAACGATAATGCATTGTCGAAATTATGAATGCAAATATATTCTCTATTGCCTTATCCCAGCATTCTGGAAAGGAAAAAAATATACGATTGATTAGGTACAGTTGCGCCACATCAAGTCCATGATTTATAAGGTAATTACACTAATCAATTTTCCTAATCACATACCGGTAAATAGGAATTCCCACTATATGGTGCGTACTATTATAAGTGATTTTTGTGCGGGCTAACTGTAACTTCTCAATTTTTTATTAAAAGTACTTATTATCATGACTCATTTTATCCTCAGAAGATATATAAAAGGAGTGGTAAGAAAATGGCCGGTGTTTTAAACTAGGGATGAGAAGACGAAAAAGGTATAACAGGTTTTTTCATGTAGAATAATATACAAATACTAGGATTGTTAGTTCAATTAATCTTAAAATTACTCCACCGAGTAATTAGGCCATGTTTGATAGCCTTTTAAATTCCAAGGCAAATACCAAAAAGTTGGAAATTTTCAAAATTTTCAACTTTTAGGTTGTTGGATAGCGTTAATTTGTCTTGGAATTTGTTTTCCATGTACAACACTCCTTAATCACAATTTCCCACCTTTGGGTGGAAACCAATTCTTGGGGGGGGGGGGGGGGGGTTCTTGTTTGCCACCTCCGAGTGGAAAATCACTCGAAACCAATATTTTTTTTAAACTATATATATATATTTCATAAACAATAAATATTATGAAAAATATATATTCCATAAATAATATAACTTCACTAAAAAATTCACATTTATTTTTATTTTTCGGCTTTTGTGTTTGATTGAAAATATGGAAAATTTATGATTTTTAAACTTATATCAACAGACACACATTGAAAAATACTCATTTGCCTTGGATTTATTTGCATTGGAATCAATTGCCCTGAAATCATTTGTATTCTCCGACTTTTCTATCAAGTAGGGACTTAATGTTTTTCCAATTAATCAATCAAACACAACAAGTCTAATTTTAGTTAAATTTAAATTCAATAAATCCTAGAATTACTATATGTCCCCCAAATGACAAATCCCTTCCATCTATTTGTGTTCACCTAAACATTAATCACTTAAGAAAGGGGTAAACATGCTCACAATAGTCAACCAATAAGATATATACATTTACACAAAAACAAAACAATAAACGAACTCTGAATTAAATGTGGATCATCCTCCAAGTGAATATATCCTTCATCCGCACAATATCAACATCAAGTAATTAATATTTTCTGATTAATCAATAAAACACAACAAGTCTAATTTTAGTCCAATTAATCCTCGAATTAATACGTTTCCACCAAATGACAAAGCCCGTCCATCGATTTATGTTCACCAAAATACCAACCACTTTTAGAAGGGGTGAACACGGCCAAAACGATCAACCAAAAAGATATATGCACATATAAAAAATAAACAATACACGAACTCTCAATGAAATGAAGGATCATCCTCCAAGTGAATATATCGTTTGTTGATACCAAAAATTATCCTGTTACGTGGAACATTCATGTATGAACACGTGTTATCCATCTGGGCATTAATCCAGGTCAGTAAGGGCAAGTCACCAACCAACTGAAGGAAGGCCGACCAACAGGTTAAAGAAGCCCGAACAACACCAGGAAGACCGACTAACAATGATAGTAAATCACAAATAGTTATATACATTATTAACATTGTACAAATGTAATAGCCTATGTTACAAAGTCATTTCATCCTATAACATTCTGACTCTTGTACACCCTCAAATGGGATATAAATACATTATAAACCCTACATCCAAAGGACATGAAAAACGAGACAAGAAGAAATTGAACAAGCTCAAGACAATGCACTACAGTGGACGTAGGCTTTTCTTTTTGCCGAACCACTTTAAAAATTATTTGTCTCCTTTACTCATTTTTATCTATGATCAAATTAATTAGATCCGTCTAGTTTTTTGCATCAATAGATTGGGATATAAATACATTGTAAACCTTACATCCAATGGACATGAGAAACGAGACAATAAGCAATTGAACAAGCTCAAGACAATACACAACAGTGGACGTAGGCTTTTCCTTTAGCCGAACCACTTTAAAAATTCTTTGTCTCCTTTACTCATTTTTATCTGTGATCAATTAATTAGATCCGTTTAGTTTTTTTTCAACAACGGATTGGGCTATAAATACATTATAAACGCTACATCCAAGGTACATGAAAAACGAGACAAGAAGCAATTGAACAAGCTCAAGACAATACACAACAATGGACATAGGCTTCTCTTTTAGCCGAACCAATTTAAAAATTCTTTGTCTCCTTTAATCATTTTTATCTGTGATCAATTAATTAGATCCATCTAATTTTTTGCATTAATACATTGGCGTCGTCTGTGGGAACATATTTCTAATAGTTCTCATTCATTCAAACAGTTAAATGGATGATATTCATGAATCAAGTCTCAGGAATGATGGCATTTCGCCTATCCCTTCTGCCCCACCAGCAGCGAATGAATAAACTGGAATTCTGGACAATCTTGCAAGAGGCCAAGAGGCTATGCAGGATACTATCAGGCAACTCATGCAAACTCTTCAAGCAGGAGAACCTAATTTATCTGCCCATGGAAATATCACCACCACCACCAAGAGGTGGAAGGCGAAGTCAGTCAAGAACTACAACAGATACTTCTTATCGTCCAGGGTCAAATTCATTATTCAGGTCATGAGAATCTTTCAATACATAATCCTACTCTCAAGAGAGGCTAAGTGCTTTAGAAAGGCTATGTCGTTCTTCTCCCAGGGGAATAAAAATATTCCTAGGGTAATGTCGGGAAACACTCGACGCCCATCTAATCGAAGGGAAGGCTCTGCCTAGTCTAGATCAGATGCCCGATGTACTGCTCAGGCCGAGCAACAATCCCAAGAAGAAAGTTCAACGAATAATAGAGCAGCAATGCATAGGTTTGATGCTGGTAGCAATGCTTGGAAAGGTTCTATCCAGAGATTGGAGGACAGGCTAGGAGAGATGGCTAAGGCCAAAAACCCACTACAAATAAGCTTTGCAAAAGGATCTCCCTTCGTACAAGCAATTGTGGATTTCCCCACTCCAGTAATTCCAGTGATTACACCTAAATATGATGGGAAAGCTGACCCAGTCCTCCATATAGAGCAATACCAAGTATCCGTCGATATTCATGCAGTTCCCGACGAAATGAGGTGTAGAGCATTCTCTCGAACAATTATTGGATCTTCTACCCAAATATGGTACAATAGCCTTCCTCGGGTATAGATTTCCATCTTCAACCAGTTGGTCGAGCTATTTAAGAGAAACTTTTATTATGGAGCCAAGCCCGTAAAAAGGATGGCACATTTGCTCGGTGTACGACAAAAGAAAGGAGAGATCACCGGGACTACATCACTCGTTTCAATAATGAGAAATTAGAGGTTATGGATTATGAGGAGAAAACTGTTATAACAACCCTTATAAGTGGATTGCTCCTCGAGAAACTCTATTATACACTTGTTAAGGATCCCCCAAAGACCATGGCAGAATTGATGGCCAAAGAACCAAAATTATGAATGCCGAGAAAGCAATGGCAGCCAAGCGGAGCTCGAAAGTAAAAATTGAAGGCAAAAATGACAACAAGGATCATAAAGATTCCAAGGAGCACAAGGAGTCAAAACATAAAGGAATTATAGAAAGGCTCAACAACTATAATAGCTACACTCCACTAACATGGGAATTCATCATATCTTGGAAGAGATTAAACACAATAAATATGTGCGCTGGCCTAATAAGTTAAGGAGTTCCCTACTAACAGGGACAAAATTAAGTACTGTGAGTTTCATAGAGACCATGGTCACATGACAGATCGTTGCATTGCCCTTCAAAATGAGATTGATACTCTCATCCAAAGAGGAAAATTGAATCAGTTTATTAATTGACTGAATAACGAAGGAGCTCGACATAGATCAAAATCTCCTTGCAGACATAGCGAGGGGAAGAAGAGGGCTCATGAAGATGATCACGATGATGATCCCGACTTACCCAAAAAGCCTCAACAATCAGAACGTAAGGTATTCACACTCAGTTTTCATTCTTTTGATTGCCAAATGATTACAGGCGGAGATGCGGAAGGAGGAGATCATACAACAGAACAAAAAGATTACCTCCATGAGGCTCAAGCTTGCTCGTACATAAAGAGGATTAATCTTACCGAGGAAGACAGACCAAGGAAAGTTAACAAAGACAAGCTGGTAATAGGCTTCTCTAAAAATGATCTCTCAGGAGTACTGTACCCTCACGATGACCCTCTGGTAATAAAAGTCAGAAAGGAAGATATCATTATCTCTAGAGTGTCAGTAGATAATGGCAGCTCGGCAGATATACTGTTATATCCTTGTTTCAGTAGCTTGGGCTTTAATCTCAGCCAGTTAGAGCCCTATTATTGACCATTAATAGGTTTTGCAGGTGAGAAAGTCTTCCCTTTGGGAACCATTAAGATGGAAGTGATTATTGGCACATGGCCAGCCAACTGAACAGAGAAAATCCATTTCTTTGTAATGGATAAATACATCCATTCAGCTTACAATGTAATTATGGGAGGACTTAGGCTAAGAAGTTTGAGGCATTTCCCTCCATTGTTCATCAATGCTTGAAATTCCTAACCAACTTTGGCATAGGAGTTGTGAGGTCTGACCAAAAAGTAGCTTGGGATTGCAACTACTCATCTGTCGAGCAGGAAGATCTGGAAGAAATAAAGAGGAAGACAATAACTTACCAAGTGGATACCTCTGAACATAATGAAGAATTTAAGGTTGAAACCTTAGATCCAATGGAGGAAATAGAGATGGTGAAGGGCCAGATTATAGAGGCAACAAAAAGCATTGTATTAGATAACGACAAACCAAACCGCACCACTCAAATTGGAACAACGCTGGATCTTGTTCTTAAACAGGAACTAGTGAGCTTTCTTAGACAAAGAAAACATGTGTTCACCTGGAGTCATAAAGATATACCAGGAATTGATCCTAGCTTCCTTTGCCATGAGCTCAACGTTAATAAATAAATCAAGCCGTTAAAGCAAAGGCGAAGAGTGTTCAGCCTCGAGAAGAACCAAGCCATACAGGAGAAAGTTGAAAAGCTTTAAAAAGCTGCCTTCATTGATGAGATGAAATAACCGGATTGGTTGGCCAATGTAGTTATGGTCAAGAAGAAAAATTACAAGTGGAGGATGTGCTTAGACTTCACAGATCTTAACAAAGCATGCCCAAAGGACTTTCCTTTGCCTCGAATAAATCAGTTTGTGGATGCTACTTCAAAACATATGTTACTCAGTTTTATGAATGCTTATTATGGTTATAACCAGATCAAAATGAAGCCTGAAAATAGGGAGAGCACTTCTTTCATCACTCCCCGAGGAACTTACTGTTATAATGTTGTGCCTTTTGGTTTAAAAAATGCAGGTGGGTTGGTGAATAAAGTCTTTGAGGAGAAAATAGGCATAAACATGGAAGTTTATGTGGATGATATGCTGACAAAGAGAAAAAAAAACATCTGATCATATTGCCAACCTCAGCCAGACTTTCGACCAATTGGAGAAACACCAGATGAGACTGAACCCAACCAAGTGCGTGTTTGGAGTGTAAGAAGGAATGTTCCTCAGGTACATAATAAATCAAAGGGGAATTAAAGAAAATTCAGACAAGATTAAGGCATTACTTGAGATGCAGTCCCCAACTTGGAAGAAGGATGTACAAAGGCTAACCGGGCGAGTAGCAGCTCTGAATAGATATGTGTCCCGAGCTACAGATAGGTGCCTACCATTTTTCAAAGTACTCAGAAAGAGTTTTAAATGGAAAGAAGAATGTGAGAAAGCTTTTCTAGAGTTGAAAAAGTATTTGGGGTCACCTCCACTGCTTTCCCGACCAATTATGGTGGAAAAATTATACATGCACTTAGCTTTTTTATGAATCAGCCGTGAGCTCTGCTTTAATCAGAGAGGAGAATGGAGTTCAAAAGCCTATTTACTACACCAGTAAAGCTTTTCGAGGAGCAAAAATTAGGCACCCTCGCCTAAAAAATTTGGCATTGGTGTTGATTGAAGCGTCTAGATGCATGAAGCCTTATTTTTAATCCAATACGATAGTAGTGTACATCGATATGCCACTAAGGCGGGCTTTGCACAAGATAGAAAAGTCTGGAAGATTAATGTATTGGGCAGTGGAATTGGGGGAGTATGATATTATCTATAAACCAAGGTCTTCTCTAAATGTCCAAGCAGTAGCATATTTTATAGCTGAATTCACTTACCCTGAGGTTCCCGAGCAATAAAATCAGCAGGCCGAGCAAGGGTCCAGAGAAAGTAAAGTGAAAGATGTTATTGACAATCAAGCTCCCGAGGAACTTGTACTGAAAGAAGTCATTATCGACCTACTAGATTCTTCTTCTAGAACATAGAAGATGTCTACAAAGTTTGAGGAAGCAAGGAGAAAAACATTCCATAATGGGATTTTTACAAACTAAGCGTTTGACGACGATCTCCCAATATGAAACTTATGCATTGATGGATCATCTTCTGCAACAGGCAGTGGAGCAGGTCATCTTCCTCTAATGGGGTATAGACTTAATCGGGCCATTATCGACCAACCGAGGAATATTCAAGTACTTGGTTTTTACAGTGGACTACTTTACAAAGTGGGTTGAGGCAGAGCCATTGATAGACATGCCGTATGATAAGGTCTATTAATTTATTTAGAAGAACATCATTTATAGATATGGGTTGCCCTACACCTTCATCACTGACCATGGGATGCAGTTTGACAATGATGAATTTGCTGCTTATTGTACTCGATCCAAAATCCAAATATTACATTATGCTCCAGTTCACCCTCAGAGTAATAAGAAAACTGAAGTTACAAATACAACTCTACTAAATGGGTTAAAGAAAAGGCTCGATGATACAAAGGGAAACTGGATCAATGAGCTACACTCTATTTTATGGGCGTACTGAACACCCCAAGGACTGCAACTGGAGAATCCCCATACATGTTAGCATTCGGGACTGAAGCAGTCATACATTCTGAGTTGGGTCTTCCATCCCATAGATTTTTAAATTTTAACTCTCATGTAAGTGATGTAATGCGAAGATTGGATTTGGATATACTAGAAAAAGTGAGAGAAGATGTTGCTTTGAGAAACGTTGCTTACCAGCAACGAACATCACGATTCTACAATAAGCGAATGAAGTCGACCAGCTTAAAGAACGGAGATTATGTGCTAAAAAAGGTTATCCTGAAGAACAACAAACTTGAGACTAATTGGCATGGGCCATACTGTATTTCGGCAGGCATCCGACCTGGAACTTACCGGATTGAGGCTTTAGAGGGGGATGAATTTAAGAATCCATGGCATGCCGAGGGTCTTAGAAAATATTACCAGTGATATAATCAATTGTACTCAGTTCAACATCAATTTTTAGTATGAATAAAATGATCTTTCCTCCAATTTCTATTTTAATTTTTTGGGGAGAGTACTAGTGCTATACACTACCTATACTTGATCTATATACTTGATCTTGAATATTGAATAGTGATAAAGCTTGAAAGTTGCCAGAAAAAGTTCAAAATGTTGCTCGGCATAAGAATCTTCTCCAAAAAAATAGGCCTAATGTTGGTCGGCGTAAGCAATAAGTTGTTTGGCACAAGTAAAACTTGATCGCCAGCATACCAAACAGGATATTACGACCTCAAAATGGTCAACGATTATAAGGATAAAATAAGATCTTTATCCTACTGGGCAAAAGTGCAGGAAGAACGTTGGGAAGATTCCTCAAGAGGAATGTAGGCTCATATTTCACATACGCCTGGTCACACCACTGGAAACTAATACAAAAAACCTAAATATTTAGGTTTGTTAGTAAAACCTTTGGAGACACATGGGTAACTATCTCCAAATTTAGATTTTAATCTAAGTATGCTAGTATAACCTATGTATTCATTGGTAATTGATACTAAATTTAGATTTTGATCTAAGTGAGTCAATAGAACTAATGAAAAAGAAGAAATCATTTAAGAAAATAATCACATCTAATGATTAACAAGATAAGTTGATCCAATAAATTTTATTTCATTACATAACTGTGTTTACAAAAGAGATACATGACATTATTCTAAAGGGCATTTTACCTCAGCTTTGGAAACTGGATCCATGCCGGCTGGAGGATCATCTAAAGTGTAAGGAGAATTAATGAAATTGAAGTCTAGAAGCATTCTCCTATTGCTTCTACTTGGACGATCTAGAAGATGAGGAGGTCGGATGATTTCCAGCTCGTCATTCAGCCCATAATCTCCCAAATATTTAGAAATCAGGCACTGGGGAATTGTGTTGACAGGAATCCAGCTAATATCCAGTCTGAAGGGGGATCTTCAAGGGAGAGTAACCCAGGATTATACCACTTCCATAGTTTGTTATCTTGGTCCTCCTTCAACACTGTTAGGCAATTGGTCCAACCCCATTTGTAGCCTTCATTCTGGTCATGTTTAAACCTAGCATCAAAAGGCCCCAAAGATTCATTATACCCTTTCATCCAGATCTCTATAGGTTTCTTATGAAACTAGAAGGTCAACCTCTTAACTTGATAATGCATTTTCTTCATCACTCCCTCCTTAGCTTGTAGCTAAGAAGACTGAGTGGCAAGTTGCTCAGATTGAGTTTAACGCTTCTGGGTCATCTCAGTAAGGGCTTGGTTTTTGGCCTTCAGCTGGGCCACTTAGTTGGTAAGGGTTTGTTTAGTCCTAGCCTCATCTGTAGTACCTCAGTTAGGTTTAATCTTTTCTCAGGAAGAAGATGCAGACTTGGTCTTTTTCAGTGCTTTCAATTCTTCCCTTAACCTGTCATTTTCAGCCTCCAAGAAAAAATGTCCTTCGTCGATAGTAGCAACAGCAGTAGAAGAAGACTTCAAGGCATTTATCTCATCTCTTAAATTATTATTCTCCTTCTCCAATAGTTTGGCAATGGCTCTGACTTCCTCCACTTCATGGTTGAGCAAAAATTTCTGCCTTCGAAAGTGAGAAGTAAATTTTTCCAACTTTTGTTCAAAGCCCCAACCTTCACTCAAGGCCTTGTACTTCTTCTCATAGTCAGTATGCAAAAGATACTTGGTCTCCTTATAGTCCTCCTGCACACTTCAATCATTTTATAGTAGGTAATATTATTGGCTACTGCCCGATCAAGAAGGTATTTCAGATGAAGGTAGGCTTCCTTGGCTTACTCAGACACACTTCCCTGAGAAACTTCAGTAATTCTTCTTCGGTCAGAGATAGATGACCTTTTTTAAAAAATTTATTGCATATCTTGAGTAGCTCGGAGTCAATAGAGGATAAGTATTCCAGTTTATCCATGAACTATTAAGAACAAGAAGAATATCCAATCAACAACAGTTTACAAAGTATAGGGAAAAGACAAGAAAAAGAGGAAGAAGATTTCTTTTCATTGATAAATTATTAACTACAAATACATCAGCAAAAAGAAAAGAAAAATTACAATTGCATAAGAAAATTAAAACAAAGTCTGCTCAGACAGATCTACACCTTCTTCATGTCTGGAATAGGCTCAGTAGAAGTAAAGGTAGGAGCAGGCAGAGACGGATGGCTATCAGTTGGAGGAGCAGAGGAGTCAACACCTTTGTGTTGGTCGGCAGAATCTAACACCATAAGGGATTCACTTGAACCCCCATCATCT
Source organism: Sambucus nigra (assembly GCA_949130495.1). Taxonomy (NCBI): domain Eukaryota; kingdom Viridiplantae; phylum Streptophyta; class Magnoliopsida; order Dipsacales; family Adoxaceae; genus Sambucus; species Sambucus nigra. Next base: position 172,346,365 of record OX422222.1, on the reverse strand, counting down.
TCGATCTCCTCGTCCATGTTAAGAAGAGCTCCTGAGTCATATCTGAGGAAGAGTTTAGAATCCTGAGGGGTGCTAACCTCTAGTAAGGCTGCCGACCAACCATCCTTGAAGCATTTCTTCTTTACAAACTCAATTTGTGAAGAAGGAGCCCCAATGGCTTTATCCCAGCCCTTGTTGAAGCCAACCTCCCTAGCCTTAGCTCTTTTGGACCTCTCTGTAATGACCAGGGCCTTCTTGGCATCTAAATCCTTCTGCAGCTTGGTAATCTTAGCCCTCTCTGCATTGACCAAGGCTTTTTCAACATCCAAGTCTTTTTACAGATCAGCAACCAGGACCCGAGCAACCACTGCATCTTCTTTTGTAAGTTTAATTTTCTCCTCCCATTTTTTCTTCTCATTAGCCAATGCCTATTGGGAGTCAAGCCCTGACTTCTTAAGCTCATCAAAAGCTTCTTCAACCTCATGAGAAGAAGAACGCAAGGCATCATCCTTCTCCAACATATTATTGAAGTCAACAAGAAACTGCAAAAAAACAAATAAGGCAAGTTAATATCAGGAATATCAAACAAAGAAATAAATAAGGCACAGGAAATTACCAGAGCTACGCTTTGAGCAGCCCTTTCAGAATTCTTTGATCGGGGCAGTGCAGCTATAACACCCTTATGGTCTGGTAATGTACCAGACTTTATTAATTGTCTGGCTAAACCAAGGCCAAGAGCCACTGGTGAGCCAGAAGCAGATGAATCAACCAACTTTTGTTGGTCGGTGTTGACTAAAGACCCTTCTACCATCCTATAAGGGAGTCCTTTTTCATCCTCTTGAGATGGATTTCATCAGCTTCCTTAGCTGGGAACTTCTTCCCAGTATCCTCTTTATTAGCTGGGGTCTTATTCCTAGCATCCTTCTTATTAGCCGAGGGCTTCTACCTAGCATCCTCTTTATTTTTAGCTCAATCAGAAGCTTGTTTAGAGGAGCCAGTAGTAGGTATATCACCCAAAATATTGGAAAAATTCCTCTTCATCATGGCAGTGGCTAAGCGCAAATTTGAATCTAAAGAAGGGGGAAATAATAGCAAGTTCCCCACTGCCAGATGCAATGGTAAAGGATGTGGATATGGTGTCTTGGTTAAGATCTATTAAAGGAGAAGGCACGACAACAGTAGGGAGAGCAATAAAATAAGTGATGGTATTCGAGTACTGTAACTAATATGAGGTTGATCTGGTATGCTCCTCCCCAACTTTATGGTAAATGCCCCAGATGAACTTCAACTCTCTAAGGTTGATATCACTCTCTTTGGGACACTTTCTTTTTCGATCAATTGCAACCAACAAATTAAAGAGCAATAATTAGTATTATCTTTAACAAAAAATATATTCATGGCAAAACATTTAATAAAAAATTACCTATCCCATTGCTAGAAGGTGGGCACCTAGGCCCCTGGTACTTAGCATTCCCAGTTAGAGGAGCATATTGTCAATTTTTAACAATTACTCCATGCTCGAAGTAATCTCTATTAAAGTCGGGAAGATTAACTAATAATGCTTTATTCACAGCCCTAGTTTTCAAATAGAAGGTGGTATCACTAGTTACCCACTTATAGCAAAACATAATTTATGGGATCCCTAGATGAGTCCCATGGAGTTGGTTAATATATATACACCATTAACTACTCTCCAGGTATTGGGAGCTGCCCTGGCTGGAACGACGTCAAAATATTAGCAAAATTCGAGACAAAATGGGTTTGGGGGAAAGGTAAACCCACATTCAGTAATAAAAATGGAGGGAAACAAGTGACCCTCAGCTAATGAAAAAAGATCAGCGAGCAAACTGGGATATTCTAGTTCTACCCATGAAGGGATATTCCATTCATTTCTGAATTCATCAAGAAAAGTAACAGGATAAACCATAATTGATGAAGAATAAAAGGAGAAGAAAAAAGATTCTTATAGAATTTAAGGATTCAACAAGAACTGAAGAATAGAGAATGATCGTACAATAGAGAGAGAGAGCTTGAAGACACAATGACAGAAAGAACTCAGAAAGTTTGAGGTAAGAGACGATTGTGGCTTTTCCCTCCTTTATAGGTTGCCTTAAAAATTGGAAAGGTAATGATTAAAAGGAAACGTCGATTGAACTATTGGCGGCTAAAGACAAAAAAGACATATTTACCCAAAAACGATTCGCTAAAGTTGCGAATAATTACCAAAATACCATACACATTATGTGCCGATAGTTAAAGTCATTAAAATTACAAGTATGGGAAGTCGGTAACTAACCAAGCCTCAAAATTATTTCCCGAGCAACTTTAAGAAGTAAATGTTCCATACTCTTGTAAAAATCTCAAGCATGAAACATTGGGGGCCTCTATTAATGACCAAAGAGAGAACTTGTTCCATACTAGGTGCTTTGTAAATAACAAAGTTTGCCGTGTTATTATTGATGGAGGTAGTTGCACAAATGTGTCTAGCACTGATTTGGTGGAGAAATCGGCATTAACAACCTTGAAACATCCCCGCCCTTACCGACTTTTGTGGCTGAATGAATGTGGTGAAATCAAGGTGACGAGGCAAGTGTTGGTGGAATTATCCATTGGCAAATATGAGGATGAGCTCCTCTGTGATGCGGTTCCTATGCATGCATGCCATTTATTGTTAGGAGGCCATGGCAGTTTGATCGAAAGGTAACGCATAATGGGTTCACAAATAAGTATTCTTCTACTCTTAAAAATCAACCTATCACTCTTATGCCACTAACACCAAAAGAGGTTATGGAGGGCCAACTGAAGTTACAAAGGTCAAATGAAAAGAAGAGAGAAAAAGAAAGGAAGGCTGAAGTTGAGAAAAAAGAAAATGAAAAAAAAGAAGTTGAGAAAAAAGAAATTGAGAGAAAAGAAGTTGAGAAAAAAAAATCTGAAAATAAAGAAAAAGGGAATAAATTTAATTACATTGCAAAAAAAAGTGAGATCAAGAGAGCATTATTTTCACATCAACCTCTTATCGTCATCTACAAGGAGGCTTTTTTATGTACTAATGATTTGGTTGGTTCATTACCGAGCAATATTGTTTCTCTTTTGCAGGAGTTTGAAGATGTCTTTCCCGAAGAGATACCTCATGGCTTGCCTCCAATTAGAGGAATTGAACATCAAATTGATTTCATACCTGGTGCATCACTTCCAAACCGACCTGCCTATAGGACCAATCCATAAGAAACAAAGGAGCTTCAGAGGCAAGTAAGTGAATTAATGGAGAAAGTGTATGTGCGGGAAAGCATGAGTCCTTGTGTGGTTCCGGTGTTGCTAGTTTCTAAGAAGGATGGGATATGGAGGATGTGTGTTTACTGTCGAGCTATCAACAACATAACGATAAAGTATCGTCATCCCATTCCTAGATTAGATGATATGTTGGATGAATCGCACGGTTCTTATATTTTTACAAAAATTGATCTTAAGAGTGGATATCATCAGATTAGGATGAAAGAAGGTGATGAATGAAAAACTGCCTTTAAAACTAAATATGGCTTGTATGAGTGGTTAGTAATGCCTTTTGGTTTAACTAATGCTCCCAGCACTTTTATGCATTTGATAAACCATGTTTTGCGTGCATTTATTGGCATATTTCTAGTTGTATATTTTGATGATATCCTAATTTATAGCAAAAGCTTGGAAGAACATGTAGCATATTTGAAATTTGTTTTAGATGTGCTAAGGAAAGAAAAGTTGTTTGCTAACCTCAAAAAGTGCACCTTTTTCACGGATAAGCTTGTGTTTCTTGGCTTTGTTGTTAGTGCTAAAGGAATTGAAGTGGATGAGGAAAAGGTGAGAGCAATCCAAGAGTGGCCAATGCCTACAACAATCAACCAAGTGAGGAGTTTCCACAACCTAGCTAGCTTTTATAGACGGTTTGTGCGGGATTTAGTAGCTTGGTCGCCCCTCTCACTGAAGTCATCACAAAAAATGTGTCGTTTAAGTGGGGAAAGGAACAAGAAAAGGCATTTAATCTGATCAAAGAAAAGTTAACTAATGCGCCTTTGCTTGTTTTACCTAACTTTACTAAAACATTTGAAATTGAGTGTGATGCTTCAAGAATAGGTATTGGAGCTGTTTTGATGCAAGAAGGTCGTCCAGTCGCCAATTTTAGTGAAAAGTTGAGTGGTGCAGCCCTAAACTATCCCACTTATGATAAGGAGATGTATGCTCTGGTGAGGGCTTTGGAAAATTGGTAGCACTATCTATGACCAAAGAAATTTATGATTCACACGGATCATGAATCTTTGAAGCATTTGAAGGGATAACAAAAGTTGAACAAACGTCATGCCAAGTGGGTGGAATTCATTGAAACATTTCCTTATGTGATCAATTACAAGCAAGGTAAGGAAAATGTGGTGGCTGATGCATTATCCAGAAGGTATGCTTTACTTTCCATCTTAGACACAAAATTGCTTGGTTTTGAATACATTAAGGATTTGTATGAGTAAGATTCTAAATTTAGTGATGAATGCATGTGAAAACGTGACATTTAAAAAGTTTTATAGGCATGATGGATTTTTGTTTCGAGAAAATAAATTATGTGTGCCTATGTGTTCTTTGTGTGAATTTCTTGTGAGAGAAGCTCATGGTGGTGGTTTAATGGGTCATTTTGGTGTAGCTAAGACTAGGAATTTTACACGATCATTTTTTTTTTGCCTCATATGAAACGTGATGTGGAAAAAATTTGTGAGAAATGTATCACTTGTAGATAGTCCAAGTCAAAGTTAAAACCACACGGTTTGTACACCCCTTTGCCTATACCTAATGAACCTTGGACTGATATTTCTATGGATTTTGTTTTGGGTTTACCTAGGACTAAGAGGGGGAGGGATTCAGTTTTTGTGGTGGTAGATAGGTTCTCTAAGATGGCACACTTCATTGCATGTCATAAAACTGATGATGCATCGCATATAGCTGATTTGTTTTTGAAAGAAATTGTTAAGTTACATGGCATGCCTATGACTATTGTTTCTGATAGGGATGAAAAGTTTTTGAGTTACTTTTGGAAGACTTTATGGGGAAAGTTGGGAACTAAGTTGTTGTTTTCGACTACTTGTCATCCACAAACTGATGGCCAAACTGAAGTAGTGAATATAACTTTGTCTTCTTTGTTGCGTTCTATCATTAAGAAAAAATTTAAAGCATGGGAGGATTGTTTGCCGTATGTTGAATTTGCTTACAACAGAACTATACATTCTGCAACTAAGTTTTCACCATTTAAAATTGTGTATGGGTTTAATCCATTATCACCTTTGGATTTAATTCCTTTACCTTTGAGTGAACAGGTAAACTTAGATGGCAAAAAGAAGGCTGAATTTGTAAAGATAATTCATGAAACGGCTCGAATGAACATTGAAAGGAGGACTGAACAATATATCCATCAATCCAATAAGGGACGCAAGAAGGTAGTATTTAAATCAGGAGATTGGGTTTGGTTGTACTTGAGGAAGGAACGTTTTCCAAGTAAACGGCGTTCAAAACTCCTACCTCGGGGTGATGGACCATTTCAAGTTTTGGAACGCATCAATGACAATGCATATAGGCTTGAATTACTAGGTGAGTACGGTGTTAGTACAAACTTTAATGTTATTGATTTATCTCCTTTTGATGCAGGTGATGATTTGAGGACAAATCCTTCTCAAGAGGGGGAGAATGATGCAATTCAAGGAGCTGAATATGTTAAAGATGAACGCGGGCCTTATCATACACATAGGAGTGAATATAAATTTACACAAGACCCTTTGTCACTTTCTAATGGTCCAATTACAAGACTTAGAGCCAAACATTTTAAGGAAGCACTTATTTGGCTGATCCAAGAGAAGTGGGTTGATTCTGAAAAGATGGAGATCAAGATGGGCCCAAATGATAATCAAAGCTTAGTTCATGTCATTAAAGCAATTTAGGGACATAATTATCATGCAAAAATGTGACCATCATGTTCACACCATAAAAATGGTCATGAATTTATCAATTTTCAAGGTTAATAAATGGAGGATGAATCTAGTCTTGGCTGGTTACCTTTAAATACATTTAACTTAGTCATTTAGTCATATTTTGTTGTTTTCAAGTCCAAGTGGCCTAAAAACGTGGGAACTTATTTATTTTGACAATTGTGTTGTTTTAATGCTGTATTTATTTCATGTCATATTCTTGGAGGGTTGTTCCAAGTATAAATGAGGGGAGCTACAAATTTTGTAAGCACTTTTTGATAAAAACTAACATTATTGTGAGGTATTTTTATTCCTCTTGGTTCTTAAGAAAACTTTCTGAACTTATTCATTTAGTCATATTTTGTTGTTTTCAAGTCCAAGTGGCCTAAAAAATGTGGGAACTTGTTTACTTTGACAATTGTGTTGTTTTAATGTTGTATTTATTTCATTTCCTATTCTTGGAGGATTGTTCCAAGTATAAATGAGGGGAGCTACGAATTTTGTGATAAAAACTAATATTATTGTGAGGTATTTTTGTTCCTCTTGGTTCATAAGAAAACTTTCTCAACTTATCAAGTTAATCTTGTGGCGTTCAAACAACGAAACTTATCACCTTGATTCGTGAGAGATTCTTGGGTTTCTTAGTGTGGCATTTTATTCCTTTGTAGTATCTTACTAGGTAACGGGTCAAGGCTCAAAAAACTTTGTTTATACGATCTTGGGTTCTTTAACCATCATTGTTATTGTAATACCCCGCATTTTTTATTGAATTGAAATTGAAAAAAAAAACAAAAAACTATGTCAATATATATATATTCGAAATGTTTGGAAATAAAACTATGTCGGTATATATATTCGAAATGATTGGAAATGAAAAGTTAAAATGAATTCATTGAGATACGAATGTGCGACTTAAATATTAGAAGCGAATTAACGCGTAAAAGGATCGAGAGGGTTAAATTTGGCGTAATGGCATTTTTGTAAATAAACTAACCCTAGGTATAAATAGAAAAGAAGAGAAGAAGTCTTCATTTTATCATTTCACAATGGAGGCTAGGGTTTGGTAGAGAGAGAGAGTAAGAAGAGAAGAAAGCTAAGAGGATTTCAAGAAGATTCAACTTCTCCATACAATCCAAGGCAAGTTAATAACCTATATGTGTATATTATGTATCTATAATGAAATTTCACATGAACATGTATTTGAATACCTAAATTAATATGAAATTGATGTTAAAAATGATATGCAATGTATTAGGATCATCATCCATGTAGATTCAAATGCAATAACATCATTATAGGGATTGAGATGTAGAACAACCTCTTGAATTTTAGAAATCAATGAAATTAAGTAAATTATCATATTAAAAACTGTTTTGAGCTATTTTGGTTCCGAAAATGGATGTTCCTTCCACGTTGCCCAGTAGAAAATCATATTCTGAACAACTTTGTAGTTTTAAGTTTTTCCGAAAACGGATCGGAAAAGTCTCAAATCGGCGTTTTAAAATTCTGCGCAGAAAATTATCGTGAGCAGGTCCGAACTGTATATGTTAGTTTCGGGTCTGTTTTAAGCAGGCTACGATAGCGTGCTCACGTAACCTTGTATAAAATCACGTTCCGAACAACTTTGTAGTTATAAGTTTTCCCAAAAACGGATCGGAAAAGCCTTAAATAAGCATTTTAAAATTCTGGGCAGAATGTTGTCGAAACAGGGGTGATTATTATATCTTAGTTTCGGGTCTGTTTTATGCAGTCTATGGAAACTTGCCCGCGTGTCTTTATAGAAAATCACATTCTGAACAACTTTGTAGTTTTAAGTTTTTTCCAAAAACGGATCGAAAGAGCCTCGAATCTGCATTTTAAATTCTGGGCAGCATGTTGATGAAATAAGAGTGATAATGTTTTTCATGTTGTTAGTAAGATAATTGTGGTGTTGCGCCTAATATCCTAACTTGATCACATACTTATGGTTATTAGGGATATATAACCTTGAAATGATTTGATGTCGAATTAGTAAATTAATGATGTAAATTATATTATATTATAAATAATGACTATTGTATACCTCGAGTAAGAGAGTTGACACGATTGTATATATACATAAGCGTGGAATTGTTTTACATTTGTATTGTCGGGTATACAGTAGACTAGTCCTCCGGTCAATGTAGGCACATGTTGAATGCGATTTGTTTTGTGATTGATCCGGTTAGGTTCCGCTCGAGTGCCATGTCGGAGATAAACCACCGGAACCGGACACATGGTTGTAATGCGGGTCGGATAGAAAGACCTTGAAACGCCATGTGATTTAGGACTTAGTACGATTGCCCTTGCCATGTAATATTGGGGAGTATTCGTATGTAGGCCTAGTGTTACGACTTGTTCCCCCCGGGTAACGATAGTGACCCGATATGACTTGTTGTGTGAGATATTATGCTTGTGTCTTAAAGTAATATCCCGAATCGATGCATTTGATATTATTATTAAAGAAAATATTTTGATACGTTAAATACTGAAATGAGATTAATAATGATTAATCATGATACGATGTGAGGCTACACGTTACTCGAGTTTGGGTTGGGTAGTCACGACATAGGAGCATTGGTTGGGTAATTGAACAACTTAATTACTGGAGACGAGTAATGACTAGTGTGCTTTCATTATAAGTACATCTTATAATCTTGTAGCTTGTTTTCTTGATTTGACGTTCGTCTATCTTGCTTCTTGCTCCTCTCCTATATATATAATATATGACAGGTCCTCGCCCCGATGGACAATAGACTATGGAGCTTGATGAGATCATATCAATCTTAGGATTCCTGTAGCTGTGGAGTTATTCTATTTTAATTTATGTCGCTTGTTTCCCTTTTCTTGAGGGTGGTATCAGAGATTAATATCACGTTGTTGATACTTGGTATTTGAGAGAATTGTTGTATTATTCTTTCCCATTTTGTGTTGGGCCGTATGTATTGGCATTTTATATTTTCAGTTTGAGATTACTGATGGATTATTGCAGTTAATAGTTATGAGTTGGTTTCACTTGTTATAGTTGTTATTATATGATTTGGTTACACATATGAGAGTGTAAATGTTTACTTTACCGCATTTATTTAAATTTTGTTTCTAATGCTAACATATTGACGTTCCACTTTAATTTAATTGGGCGTAGCTAACCGAATTAGATATAAAAAGCCGGGTTGTCACAATTATTGGGTTTCATCATAATTTTTGGTGGGGTTCATATCATTTGGAGCTGAATATGTTGAAGATGAATGCGGGTCTGATCATACACATGGGAGTGGAGATAAATTTGTACAAGACCCTTTATCACTTTCTAGTGGTCTAGTTCCAAGACTTAGAGACAAACATTTTAAGGAAGCACTTATTGGGTTGATCTAAGAGAAGTGGGCTGATTCTGAAAAGATGGAGACCAAGATGGGCCCAAATGATAATCAAAGCTTAGTCCATGTCATTAAAGCAATTTGGGGAGATAATTATCATGCAAAAACGTGACCATCATGTTCACACCATAATCGTGCAAAAACCTAGCCATGGTGGCTTCCCTGTCCTCGTCCACATTAGCTCGAATCGTAGCTACCTCCATCTCCTTGTAATACTCATCCACACACTTAGAACCTTGAGTTAATCTCTGTAATTTTTTAAACAAACCCCTCTAGTAGTGGTTGGGTGCAAATTGCCTCCTCATAAGCATTTTCATCTCCTCCCAAGTGTCAATGGGTGGCTCTCTATTCCTCCTCTTATTAATTAGTAATTGATCCCACCAAATAATGGCATAATCGGTGAATTCAATTGCAGCCAACTTAACTTTCTTCATCTCTGAATAGTTGTGATAACCAAATACCATCTCCATTTTAGTTTCCCACTCCAAATAAGCTTCATGATCATTCTTACCTTGGAAAGATGGGATTTTAATCTTTATGTTTCCTAAATCATTATCCCTCCTAGGTCTAGCCATCCTAACATCTCTATTCTCATAACCATGCCCAAACCTGCCCCGATTCACATTTGGCACATCAAACTCCTCCAACTCTACTTCTTCCTCAACATTTCCCCATGGAACACACACCCCTTGTTTCCTATTGATAATGTCTTTTGCTGCCCCCTAGGTGTTCCTCCTTCTCCCCTATCCAATCTCTCTTGAATAGGTTCTAATTCACCCCTCAACATACGCCTCATCTCCCCTATCAAAGCTTGCATTTGAAGGTTCGAAACAGATGGTTGTTGAACTTATTCGGTTGTGTCTTCTTCTTAAATATTGGACATATTTAGAATCTGCAAAAATATTCAAAACCTCATAAGCACTCCCTTGCATGTTTCACTAACACTCGTGTTTTCACTCAAAATGGCTTTTACCCTCTTATGATCTCACACTCTCTTGCCTTTTTCCACTCTTTTTTGTCCTCTTTAGTTCTTAATCGAACTCAATAAACAAATTCAAATTAACCACCATCAATTTAGATTGAGGAGCAACCAAAACTCATCACAATATAAGGAATATGATTGCGGGAGAAAAAAATGAATGACTCACACAGTTTCTAAGGTTTCAGCAATATGAAAAGAAAAGAACGCATAATTTTTTTTGTGTGTTTCAATCTTGTTTCTCACCTCCTAAAACCCCCTTTTTTTCTTTTTCTTTTTTGTTTTCTTTTTTTTTTTGTTTTCTTTTTTTTGTTTGTTTTTTTTTTCTAAAGGAGGAAACAAGAAAAAAAAAGGATAATAAAACTTGCCTTAGAAATAGGCTCTGATACCAAAATGATATGAACCCCACCAACAATTGTGATGAAACCCAATAACAATGATGGTTAAAGAACCTAAGATCGTATAAACAAAGTTTGTTGAGACTTGACCCGTTACCTAGTAAGATAATAACCCAATGATGGTTTTGTGTATTTTTGTCTGTATTTTTGTGAACATATGGGTCAATTTTAAGCCCTAAAACAATATTTAGGTATTTCATCGAAGATAATAAAAATACACAAAAAATTGATGTGTAATTATGAAGTTATGAATTGGGTATATGTATGAAAAATTTAGTATGTGTGAACAAATTGATATGTAAATATGAAGTTATGAAATTTTGAAATATAAAATTTTAATTGGACACTCGTTAATGTAGAATATCACATCTGTAAGGCTTATTAATCAAGTTAATGAGTAATTGGATAAATAATAAACTAACTCTAAAATACAACAAATTAATGCACATTTGATGATTTTTCATGCCAAAATTTTCTTTGAATAGTTAGACATGTTATGAGTAACTTGAACTCGATCATATACAATACGAATTTGGTATATATTAAAAATATAAACTTAAGCATGATATGAAATGATATAACGTGACACGACTATCATGACTCTTAACCAATCGTGTTTGAGTGGAACAATATTTTACACGAACCCGTTCTAATACGACACGACCCATTAACATGTTTACTTAAAACTTATATTATTTTATATAAACTTTAACATGTTTACTTAAACTAACACTAAAATATCGCACAAGAGGGGGTTATAAATTTGTACATACATATATGTACATTTGTATATAATTAATTATAGTTATTTACTTATTTGTAAAACATTTCAAGCTATATGGGGTTTTGTAATTTAGATTTTATTTTGAGTAATTTATATTCATTAATAATCAAAAGTTATATTGCACTTGTATTTTTTTCTTTTCGCATGCTCATGTTATTGGAGAGCGATTATTAAAGTTCAACTAATTTTAGTTTCTTTCTTTTATCTGACAATTTTAGTTATCTTTTCTTTCATGTAAAATAGTCTTATATATATATATATATAACATCTTGGTTGACTGTTGTGGTCGTGTTCACCCCTTCTTGAAGTGGTTGATGTTTGGGTGAATAAAAATTGGTGGAAGGGCTTTGTCATTTTTGTAAACACTTAGTAATTCTAGGATTATTGAATTAAAATTATATTAAAATTCTATTTTTTGTGTTTGATTGATTAATTGAAAAGTATTAATTACTTAATGTTGATATTGTGCAAATGAACGATGTTGATAAAAAAAACTAGATGGGTCTAATTAATTGATCACAGATAAAAATGAGTAAATGAGACAAAGAATTTTAAAAGTGGTTTGGCTAAAATAAAAGCCTATGTCCACTGTTGTGTATTGTTTGAGCTTGATCAATTGCTTCTTGTCTCCTTTTTCATGTCCCTTGGATATAGGGTTTATAATGTATTTATAGCCCCTTGAGGGTGTACAAGAGTCGGGGAATATTAAAGGATGGAATGCATTTATAACATATGCATTTACATCTGTACAATGTTAATAATATATACAACTATTAGCGATTTATTGTCATTATTGGTCGGTCTTCCTGGTGTTAGTCGAGCTTCTTTAACCTGTTGGTCGGACTTCCTTCAAATGGTTGGTGACTCGCCCTTGTTGACCTGGATTAATGCCCAAATGGATAACACGTGTTCATACATGAATGTTCCATGTAGCAGAATAATTTTTGGTATAAATAGATGATGCAATTCAAGAAGCTGAATATGTTGAACACGAACGCAGGCTTGATCATACACATGGGAGTGGAGATAAATTTGCACAAGACCGGCTGATTCTGAAAAGATAGAGACCAAGATGTGCCCAAATGATAATCAAAGCTTAGTCCATGTCCTTAAAGCAATTTGGGGAGATAATTATCATGCAAAAACGTGACCATCATGTTCACACCATAAGTGGGCATGAATTTATCTATTTTCAAGGTTAATAAATGGCGGATGAATCTAGTCTTGGCTGGTTACCTTTAAATACATTGAATCGGCGTTCAAACAACAAAACTTATCACCTTAATTCGTGAGAGATTCTTGGGTTTCTTGGTGTGGTATTTTAATCCTTTGTAGTGTATTCATAGGTTTCAATATCCCACATCTCTTGAATTGCAGAGCAACCCAACATATCTTGACTTTTACAAATATAATACATACATATCATATCCATAATCAACTCAGTAAGTAAAACATATCATATCCATAATCAACTCAATAAGTACACATATCATATCCATAACTAACTTGGTAAGTAAAACATATCCTATCCATAATCAACTCACTAAGCACAACATATAAATCCATAATAAACTCAGTAAGTACAACTTATCAATACCTATAATCAACTTGATAAGCACAACTATTATATCTATAATCAACTCAATAAGTACAACATATCATATCTATAATCAACTCGATAAGTACAACATATCATATCTATAATCAACTCGGTAAGTAAAACATATCATATCTATAATCAACTCGGTAAGTAAAACATATCATATCTATAATCAACTCGGTAAGTACGACATATCATATGTATAATGAACTCGGTAAGTACGACATATCATATCTATAATCAACTCAGTAAGTACACTCACCTTGACCACTTAATGGGTTTTTTTCTTTGCCTTTGTCTGGCACTTATTCAATGGGTTCTCCTTCCCTTCCTATCATTCTTACAATATTAGTATCATCATAAGAATATTAATACTCCAAAAAAATCATTTAAATTTAACCTAATTCATAAGCATCATGTGATCCCATTCAAACCATTCATTATAAATAAAGTTCCATCCACATTCATGTCAAGATATTTAACATCCAAATCATAGCATAAATCATAATCAATCATTTCAATTCAATCATGTAATTTTCTAACTCATAGTTAATCAATATTCTCAATATCTATCTATCTATCTATCTATATATATATATATATATATATATATATATATATATATACATATATCAAGAAGGTACGAAAATATGGTTGAAAACATAACCAATTCATACTTATTCTCATTTTATGCTTTTATACACTAAGTGGTCCCAACATATTTTAATTACTTTTTATGAATTCAGTAATTAATATATTAGGTTTACAATCCCAAAGATGGCGCATCACTTCAAGTTTCCTAGAGCAAGATATGCTCATTTCTTTACGGAAAATCTGCCCTATAGGCTCCTCTATCATTCACTCAAATTGGAAAATTTTATAGAACAGTTGTTAAGCCATTTATGGAGCGAAATGTTGGGCTTTAAATAAAAATATGAGAAAAATATCCATGTTAATGTGATGAGGATACTTTGATGGCTGATAAGAATTACTAGAATGTACAAGATTAAAAACCAGTATGTGAGAGATAAATTAGGAGTAACTCCCATTAGTAAAAATTGAGGAAGACTACTGAAAATTGAGGATAAAAGACAAAAAGGGTGTCCTAAGCTATCTTGGCAAGAAATTATTAGGAGGGATCCTAAGAAATTAAATTTAAATGATAATTTTACTTATAATAGACTAGTTGGAAAAGGAGAATCCACGTGGCCGACCCCATGTGATGGGAATAAGGCAAGGGTGATGATGATGATTTGGGGGAAGTGAATTAGATGTTCATATTTGGATACATTTTAATGGAGTGTTTGGTGTTCAAAATAAAAATAAATCTATTAGAGGCAGACTCATAAGCCAGTGGTACAATGTAGATAACAAAAAGTATGCTATCATGATTCCTGCTTTTATACGCTGTAATATTTGTGTCACACCCCAAACCCATTTCCATACTAATCATTTATTTCATAATAATTAAATCATAATCTTCAACCAATTCAAATTTTCATGTATGATGTACACAATGAACATAATTTTGTTCTCTGTATCATAACGTAATTAACATCAGAGTCATAATTAAGCGAACCTACAATACTATGATTAACTAGTACCATTATCAAGTTAAACTACTCTATCTAAATATATACAATGTGTGAGTGCAGTAAAATCCTCATTGTGATAATAAAAAAAATCCCATATCTAAACCCCATCTCTTTCCAACAGTATAGCTCTCAAAATCACCGATCATATGGCGTCCTAACGAGCAGTATACAAACCCGGAAAATGTAAACAAAAAAGACATGAGTTTGAAAACTCAGTGAATGTACTACATCTCTATATAGTACAAGTACTATATTACCAACTTATCCATCTTTATGATAATTTAGGCCATACATATATCCAGAGTTTAATAAACCCCACATATCTTGCCCGTAGGAAATAAACATATCCATAAACCCAACATGTGACAACCCGAATATAATTATGATAAATCATGTTTAAATCATGATTAGCTTATGTGATATGGAAATATGTTATTAGTATATATATAATGTTAATTCATTATGTTTAGTTTAATCCTACCTTCATAAAGCTTGAAATATTGAATTAGTTACAAATGTGAAATTTTAAAGTTTTCGGTAGGAATGTTCCTGTTGGACGCTAGTTTTGACCTTTATGACATAACAATGAACTTGAGGTGTAACCTAGATATTTGTATATATATGAGTTAGGTTTATAACAAAAAAAATAGTTCATCGAACGGACATCCGAGTGGGAAGATATTGTCTTTTTACGAACAGGGGGTAAAGTAGTCATTTAGCCTTAAATGATATTTTATTTTATATAGTGCCACATGTTATGTTTTGATTGGACCAAGGGAGGGTGACCTTATGCCGACTTATAACCCTTGAATTAAGCTCTTCCTTCAGCATATTTCAGCCATGGAAGAGTTTTAACCTAAGGAAAGAGAGTTTTGAAGTTTAGGAAGAAAGTGTGAGGAGAAATTGAAGAAAAATTCATAGAAAAATTACGTAAAAGCCCCTAAGGTATTTCCATCCATAAATTTTGTTTATTTTTTTGTATTACTTATTTAAATGATTGAAATAATCATTTTTTTACTGAAATTCCATGTCTTGATGTGTACTTGTGGATAGATGCAAGTTTAAGCAAACTTGAATGTGTAAACCCTTGAGATTGTTTTGTTTAGGAACCTTGTTTATTCAAACTTCGATATATTTCTGTATACTTACTGGAATTGATTGATTATAATTGGAGATTAACCTGAACTCATATATGTATTACATATCCTAAAGTCATGTGAAAATACCAATAAATGAGTCTTTGGTGAGAGTTTGAAGTTCGGGTATGAAATCTGCCCCAAGGGTGAAAGTATGCATACCATATGTTTGATGTCTTACTTGACATAGCAAATGAACTCTGAAAATTATGAAATTTTAATCTTGTATTTTTAAATATGTTTACTGATGTTGGGTGAAATATGATATAAATTTATGATGTAGAAAAATTATGGAAATTCCTGGAAGTTGAATGAATGATAAAAGAGCCTATAGAGCATATTTGCTATGTGGTAAAGAAATGGGCATATCTTTCTCTAGGAGAGTTGAAATGATGTACCGTATTTTGTATTGGAATACTAATATGATAAATATTGAATTACCAAGAATAAATGAATATATTTTTGGTCTATGATTTGGATATGACAATTATATTAACATGAATTTGGATGAAACTTCATCTGTGACAAATGATTTGAATAGAATCGTATGATGCTTATGAATTGAGTTATGTTCAAGTTATTCTTTGAATTGTTAATATTGTTACGATGACACTAATATGGTAAGAATGATAGGAAGGGAAGAAGATCTGATTGAACAAGTACCGGATAAAGGCAAGGGAAAAGCCAGTTAAACTGTCAAGGTGAGTGTACTTATGATTGTTTCATATATAGATATGAAAATGATATGTTGGGTTTGAATATAGCTCTAAGAGTGGATTTGTTTGAATACTTCGGTATTCAGGATTTATTTGGATATTCAAATATCCAGGGTTTGTTATTGCCAATGGGCAGAATTATTTGGATATTCAAATATACAGGATTTGTTATTGCCAATGGGCAGAATTATTTGGATCTTATGATCCAGGATTTGTTATTGTCAATGGGCAGAATTATTTGGATCTTATGATCCAGGATTTGTTATTGCCAATGGGCAGGATTGTTCGGATTTTATATCCACAGATTCGATATAGAATTGTTATTCCATTGCAGGGGAAAATTACCTCACTAAGCTTAATGCTTACGATTTATATTTTAACATTTTCAGGTTTGTACGCTGCCAGCTAGGATACTATATGATCGGTAACTTTGAGAGTTGCACCGTTGGAAGAGCTGGGGTTTAAATATGGGGATTTTAACCTTGTCACACCGAAGATTTTAATACACTCACATATTGTATATATAAATTTAGCATGGATTGAGTTGATCATAGTTAATCACGTTATTGTATGTCTACTTATTTACGACTCTGATATTGATTTCGATATGGAATAAGAATAATAGTATGTTCATTGTGCACATTATATAGAAAAATATTGATAAATGAATTATATTTCCAATGGACTCAAGATCATGATCTAATTATTATAATGAGAAATTATTAGTATGGAATTTGGTTTTGGGTGTGACACAACATCTCTTGAATTACAGAGCAACTCAACATATCTTGACTTTTATAAAGCCATAACATCTCAGCATCTCTTGGCTATTAATAATCTATAACATCTCAACATCTCTGGGTTGTTAACATTGTCTTCCCAATTCCACTTCATGTTTAACAATAAATTATGCATAAATTCTATGTATTTCCATCCTCTTAAATCATTCCATTAAAATATTTTGATAATTTATTTTCTCTTTTCAGTACTTAAATCCTTTAATGGCTAAATCTATTACAAGTAGGCGATGTTGAATTGTTAAGCTTTCACCTGGTATAACATTACATTATTTGCATGTCTTCAAGTCTCTTATTCTAAGTAAGCAATAATCTATTTGAGTTTTATTCTCGCTGCTTTTAAATGTTATTAAATGTTCTTTCCTTTTTTAAAATATGTGTTTTTTATCGTTAGATCGTAGGCCTTAGTAAATTATAAAATAGTTTCCCCTCCTACATTTCTTCCCAAATAAATTATCCAAATTTTCCTCCTTATGAGTGTGACAATAATAATATATCGAAGGGCCTCTTATCCCCAAATTTGTAATAGCTTAATCAACTGGGAGAATATCTCTAAGAAGTATCCAAAGAAATATAGAGATTTTTGTAAGATACCGATGATGCCAAATGAAAGAATTGGATCATATTTTAGCCTGATGATTCCTCATGATATTCCAAGCAGATTTATAGAGAATATACCATAGTATATAGTAGACCAAATGATAATGTCTTCGTAATTAACTCTAACGATTTTCACTACATCACACTTGAAAGAAATATTTTAGGTCAGCATCACAAATAAAGTAGTCAAGTTCCAGTAGCCATTTTCATCAAACATACTATTCACTTTAGTATTAGATATAACACACCCTAGTAAGAGTTCCTTCACCGAACAGTTGTCCAAAGAAAATAAAATATCTTCTTTCCCAATGATCCATTTTAAGTTGATTTCAATCTCATCTTTGTATCTTAACATTCTTCTCCATATGCTTGATCCCATATTAGAAGATATTTGACAATCATGCGCTTTCTATAATAATTCTTCTACATACATTTGGACCATGGAGACTTTTGATTTCTGAAATTCTATCATAACTTCAAATTGAATCAAGATACCCAATATTTAATACCACTAATATTAAATCCACCCTCTTCAAAAGGAGCACAAATGTCCAACTACTTAGCCTAATGATGTTTATGCTTGCCTTCATAAACACCCCAAAACAAATTAGCCATCATTTTTTTATACAAGCTACAACTTTTTTTTGGTGGGGTGGTGTAGGGGTGGGTCAATGGAAGCTAAAGAGTAAAAAGTAATGTATAGTAACACATGTCTTATAAGAGTAAGTTTATCCCCTCACTGAAAGAAATTTCTTGTAACACCTGAATTTTGTTGAATTAAAAAAGTCGCGTTAGATTTTTTAACTCACGTGATTCATAAATTATATTGACTTGGACTTATGAGAATTTAATGGAATTAAATTAAATAGGTCATTTTATGAAGTTAAAGTTAAGGGGGAAAATTCAAATGTCGCATACCGTGTTACGCATATTAAATTAAGTTTTAGGTTTTTAATAGAAACAAAGGAAATAATAAAAGACGAATTATATAATTACACTTATATTAATGTTATAAATATCATTAAGATAAATAAGTAATTCAAAAAACATTCATATATGTCAGGGGAGAAACGATTCGGGCCCTCATAATGCCTATTTTCGAAGGTTTTTGAGGTGTATAAGTTTAAAGTGGTAAATGTAACCATTCCCCATCAGTTGGGACCACTTTTCTCTTAGACATTGACTGCCCTAGGCATAGGGGGCTTGCTTAAAGGGTTGGGAGCATTTATGTGGATTATAGGGTCATTTAAGAGGGTATAAAGAGGGCCACCAACCCCATATCCTTCATACGCAAAGAGAAATGATGTCCAAAAGAACAATTTAAATTTTCTCTTTCCTCCACCAATTTCCCTCAACTAAAAGCTTATATCTTTGCCCCATAATTCATATTAGCTAAAAAATATTTCCATTTTCTATTTTCAAGTGTTTAGAGAGAGTTGTAGGAGAGTGTTATAGGGTGTAGAAGTAGGTTTTTAGAAGAATATATTTTTAGAAAGTTTGGAGCTAGTTGAGAGTTTATTCGACACCTTCTTCAAATTTATTTATCATCTTAAGAGGTAGGGGTTCTACACTCTATTTTCATGTTTAAACACAAGCATGGTAGATATATGTATATTTTTTTGATTCAAATGATTGTTTATGCTTATTATCACTACATATGAATATATATTGAAGAACATGTGATAAAATGGATGAAAGCTAAAGATTGAAAGAAGGTTAAATTTTAAAATGTTTAAGATAATTATTTCTTGAACAAATCATGTAAACTTGTTGATTTCGTGATAAATGTTATATTGAACTTATTAAAGATATAGCATGATGCATATATGGGTTTTATGGGTATAAAACCTTATATCCATGACATAAACTTATATAGTTGGGAAATTGGGTTAAATGTGTTGAAAGTATATTAAATTGAGCATTTAAACATGAATTGATAAATGTTAAAATAAAAGAATACTAATCAAATAAAATGATACAATTTATGTGGACGAGGTTTGAGAAACTTGAAGGAAACACGGTAAATGGGTGCTAAGTGTAAAAGTAGTAAAATCATGGGTGTTCAAATGTGCAATATTAAAAAGTTAAGGCCCAAAGTAAAACAAGAAAACAAGGATAACAATGTAAAGTTATCAAACTGTAAGACAGTTGTTGAAATGTCAAAAGTATGGTCTTGGGGCCAAATGTATGATTTTATGAAAAGTTTAGACTAAGTAGTAATATTTTCAAAAATGATTATTATTTGGAAAATTGATTTTGAAGGAAGAATATGAAATGATAAATGCAAAGATTATGTTTGAAAGGTAAAGTCATGAAATGACATAGGAAATACTTTAGCATAAAAGTGTCATTTATGTGAAATATGGACTTAAGAATGATTTCACCAAACTAAAGGACTCTAGTTAAAGAGTAATATTTTATGTGATGAAAATTCATGTTTTGAAAAGTAAAGATGAAAAGAAGTATTTTTGGAAAAGTGTATATTATATAAGATTAGAAGTGTGCGCGAATAGTAAAAAACATATTAAGGTACGTAAAACGGGTATTTGAACTTCAAAATTAAGTTTCACAAGCAATAGTGATGAAAATTGTTTTAAAAAGATAAAATACCAAGTCTAAGGTAAAATGAAAACGAACATTTGATAAAGTCTTAAACTTGAAAATTAAGTGTGTTGAAACTTGTCTCATCCCGGGTATTTGGCCTCATCACTAGTAAAAAGAAAATAAAGGAAAAATCCTTAAAAGCAGTTAAGAAAGAAAGAAAGGAAAAAGAGTTACAATGACGTAATAAGTAAAAGACGCTCGGTAATCAGGAATTTTAAGGAGGGCCCGGAGCCTTAGAATGTGGCTTAATGCTTAGACCCAAGACAACTGATCAGGTGCATTTTCTGGCATGATGGGAGTCGATGAAAGGTAGTATAACACTGATAGATAGGTACATCGATTAAGAAAGTGAGAAGATAATTTTGATCACAACGTTCATTACTATAAAGGAAAGTTTGTGAAACAAATTGAAAAATGTGAAAGAACGTTAATGGTTAAATTAACAGGATACGGGTAGTATTAAAAAAAAGATTAAGTGTGAGTGGGCTCATCGTCCGGGTTGCATGGTCAAAACATCAATTGCATGGTTACGATACGACTTGCATGAGAACACTTAATCAAATGAAAGATGATTTCATAATTGCATTATTAATGTATGTAGATATTCGGTTCTATATTATACTCTGCTACTATTTCTCCTACTGAGTGCATGCTCATACCTTGCCAATTGTCAACTCCCCCCCCCCCCCCTAGGTACTTCAGGTATAGGAAACGACCACGATAACAGAAAAGGGAAGGACGGTTGTCAATGCAATTAGAGCGCTATCCCTATTTATTTTAATTATATAATATATTTTCAAATAATGCTTTTTCTCATTTGACTATAAAGCGAGAGCTTTAAGTTAGGTTGTAATAATATATGGCAAAGGCAAATTTTATTTTAATGGCTATTTATTTCGTGGAATTACAAAACTCTTTTATTTCTAGTGTTCCTATGAGTTTCATAAGTTGGACATCATTTCATTATTAAATTAAATATATTTTGCAACACAAATAAATAAAGAAATTTTTTATTTCAAAAAGGGTATTTTCTTAAATAAGGTTTTTCGTATTGACATCTGAAATCAGGGCAGCACATTTTCCTTTCCAACTAGAGAGTTTTTTCCTTATTTTTTGTATTGGATCTCTGAACAGATTGCACTTTTTTCTACCAGTAAAAATAGGGGAACCCAAATATGTGAAAGGAGTATTTTTATCGGGACTTTGAACAAAGATGAAATCTTGTTAACATTTCTAAGCACATAAGTTTGAAGAAAAAAAGACAGCTTTTCTAATAATTAACTTTCTGACCTGAAATATCTTCATAGTTAACAATGATATTGTAATGCTTCTTTAATGATCTCAAATCACCAGAGGAGAAAATAATAATATCATCTTCATATGATAAATGGGAAATGATTAGCTAGCTAATATGAGTTTTGAAGTGCTTGAATGAGTCTAAGGTAGCAAGGAGGTTTAGATTTCTAGACAACAACTCTGAAGAAATAATGAATAGGCTTGGGGAGAGAAGATCTCCCTACTGTAATCCCCTTGTGGATTTAAAAAAAAACATTTAATTCTCCATTCACCATTATAGAAAACAAAACATTTGAAATCAGTCTTTACATCATATCAACCCATGTTTCATTAAATCCGAAAGCTCTTAAAACTTTAACTAGGAATAGCCATGATACCCTATAATATGTGTTAGGCATATCAAGCTTCAAAGGAATAATAACCCCTTTATTTTTTAGTTTAGTTTAGTGAACAACTATTCAGTCAATAGCTCATTATTGACAATACATCAACCCTGAACAAAACCACTTTGATTTGGAGAAATTAATTTAGGAAGGATCTTTTCTAATCTAGGCTAACACTTTATAGATGATTTTGTTTGAAAAAATGCATAGGCTAATAGGTCTTATTTCAACAAAATTAGAAGTATTTTTAACTTTTGGGATGATAACAATAGTTGTAGAGGTTGCGAATTTAGGCAAGTTCATACCAAGAAAAAATCATTTAACTTGTTTAACCACATCATCACCAATAATATCCCATTAAGAAATAAAGAAATTGCCAGAAAGCCATCCATTCTTGGAGCACTGTCTCCATTAACATTTTCCACCACTTTTTTAACCTATTTCTATTGAGGGGATACAAGTAAGCATCTCATTATCATCTTCATTAATCAGAGAGGATATTTAATTGAAAATTTCTTCATCTTAAATCGAAGAAATGAACAACAAAAGTCTCAGTGGAATTTTCGAATATAAATTTTGTTTCTTCTAATAGTCACTGAAGATGAAAAAATTTAGAATTAATATCTCCCGTTTTAACCCACTTCTTATTTTCCTTTTGTCTTCAGAATTATTCTTCCACCTTTAAGTGCTTAGACAAATGGGACATAGTTAAACTCATGTTCTGCCTATTTTGATCGTAAGATTATTTTCAAAATTGATTCTAGCCTTCGGCACTTTATCTTCTGAATCAATAGTATTTTGAAAAATATTCCCAAAAGTTTCTTTATTCAATTTTCTCATAGAGACCGTTAATCCATTTTAATTCTTACAAAGCGCATAAATTGGATTCCATGTAGTGAAAAATTCCCAAATTTCCTTCACATTGTGCAAGAAGTTAGGGTGCTTAATCCAAAAGTTTTGAAAAAAAAACTTTTATGGATATCCCATATATTGGTGTCGACATTAAACAATAGAGGTTCATGGTATGATGCAACTTTGTAGATATGATCCACTTTAAAACCATTACAGATGTTATGCCAACTCAAGTTAGCCAATAATATGTCAATCTTCTCCCAGATAGTAGCTCTACCACTTCTCTTAACTTTGTTCCATTGTATCCCAAATCAATCAAACCAACGTTAGCTATGCAGTCCAAGAATTCATTAATAGCATTTAAATCAAAATCACTTCCATCGGCCTTGTCTTGAAAACGTGTCACTGTGTTGAAGCCCCCACAATTTAATCGAGGATCGTTTATGGATTTAAATAACAAGTAGTCCCACAGTCATCTCCTTTCTAATTTAACACATTTTGCATAAACAAGAGACATTTTAATATCAAAATGAATCAGTTTGTGATTTACTCTTAGAGATATGCATCGGTCCATTTGGAAGATAACATTGCATTTAGTTCCATGAGAGTAAAACAAATAGTATTAAAAGAATTAGCCTCAACTTTTTCAAACCCAAATTTTCTTCTAAACTTTTCTAATTTACTACAATCAACCTTGGGTTCTATACAAACAAACATTGCTAAATTATAAATTTTAGATCATTTCTTAATCCTTCTTCCAACATTCATCTTTGTTATCCCCCTCACATTCCAAATCAAGACTTTAATCTTTGGAATTTTTTATTAGTTGAGGTTTTGAGTTTGATCTAAGGATCCTTCCCTGTCCATCAAAGCTTTTACTTTTGATTGAGTAATTAGCACTGCCCTTCTTTCTAGTAACTTCTTTCTAACCTTCTTGATCAGTATCATTTACATCTATAACTTTTCTTAGAGAGATATTTGCGTGCACAACCATTTGGTAATTATCTTGAACCATATTGGATTTACCTGCTATACCAACTGATTCGTACTGTATTGTGACAACCCGTGATCCGAAATAAGGGGTGGCCAGCCCGATACTCCAACATAACGGAATCATGGATGGAAATCATTCTCAGCATCACAACAATAAAATAAGTATACAAGAAAACCACCCAATAATTTAGAAAATGGTTTGCCAAAAATTTTAATTTAGTTTTATTACAAGTTAAGAAAATAGCTTAAACAACCCAAATCTGAAGAGAAAGTGGAATTCCAAAAGAACTTATATATTACATCAACAACAAATGCACAATAAAGGACCGAATATGCTGTCGGTCAACAGTTACATACAACATATTACAACAGTTTAATAGGTTACATAATACATCCATTAAACAGTAACAAAAGTTTGGGCCACACGCCCGAGTGGAAGACCCAATTATATCTAGAATCCAAAAGAAGAAAGCGTCTAACAACATATCATGTAATATCCGCAAAGTCTTACAGCTCCTCAAAAGCATTGGAATAGGAAAACTCAAAACGGGCGTCCTTGCGGGTTGAGCACCTGGGTGGATATAATTTACATACACAACAAGGAAAATGAACAGGTCAGGGGCCGATTTTTATATGATTCCCAGATGAATAAGAAGCATAATAGGAGTGAACAGTTAAACATGATTGATGAAGATGAGAATCTAACAACATAATTCTAAGCATAATAAAGCAGTTTAATTGATTATGTCTTTTATTAAATCATGCAAGAGAATATAATTAGACATCATAGATTTAAAAGCCTCCATCATTATTTACTACTTCATTCCAATTTCCATTCCTTAGCAGGAATATAATACCAGCATATTTTCTTATGGCATTTTACATATCTCAAGTCCCACTTGATTTAAAATAGTCATATTCTTATACATATAACGATTCTAAGACCGCCCCTCCGAGTTTCTCCACTGGGCGTGCCCCTAAATGACTATCATCTTCCAGGGCCCATCAAACAAGACAACTTGGGTACCTAACGCACGTCGGGAAGTGGCCATATGCCTGCAAGTGAGTCATAACCACACCCGGAATTACCTCACTAGAACAGAATAAAACACATAACAACCCCGCATATGGCCGAGGACTATAGTCTCCCTGCATTCACTAGCTAGGGGACATCACCTCATGCACGAGCTTCCCTTATGATAGCATTTAGAGAGGTGTGTTTAAGTAAATTAACATTTACCATTTAATTCTCAATTTCATTACCATTATTCATATTTGTTTCATTTTATCCGAAGCCATAATCATAGAATATTCTCATATATTAAGTCCCGAATTAATCTCCAAGTGATCATAATAATGCTACAAGTCCCAAGGTCTTATATACCTCCAATAAGCCCATAAAGTCTCCAAGTATGGTCTTTTAACCCCTAAACTCTTAATAAGTTGTAAAAAGAAAAGTAATGCCTGAACATCACTTTAAGCACCCCTGGAATAAACCCCAGATGAACCAATTCTAATCTAGGGTGGCGACCAAACTCAACTAAGACTCTAGGACTCTAAGTTTACTTCATATAAGAAGGTTCTTAAGTCCTAAGCCTAAAGAAAAAGGATAAAATTGAATAAAAAAAAAGAATAACTCAAAACTGCAGGAACCGAATCGATTCTCCCTAGGGCCGAATCGATTCACCCCAGCGAATCGATTCGCCTTGAAAGCGAATCGATTCGGGTAACAAACCCAACTTTTTGTAAATGCCAAAACGATTTGGTCTTAACCCGAATCGATTCGGACACTAGACCTGGAAAACTGCCCCTAAGCGAATCGATTCGCCCTAGGGCCGAATCGATTCCCCCCTGTGAATTTGCCAAGTTTGGCTATGGAGTCTTGGACTCCAAAGATTTCCCCCAACTCCAAACTACCCAAACTAATCTCATTTATTGCTACCAAATGATCATTAATGCATTAACCAACAATGATATATACCAACATCTAACCAAATCAACCTCCAAGGATTCAAAACCCATAAATCCATAAAAAGCCCTAACTTTGTTAAACCATAACTAATCCACAACTATCAATACTAATTATCCAACTTAAATCACATAATAGCAAGTAGAAAACTTGCCTCGGTGTAGGGATCTCAGATTTTTCCTTGCTAGAAACACTCTCCAATCTTCAATCTTCAATTCTCTCTCTTTCTCCACAAGCTCTCTTCTCCTCTCTCTCACTCTAGGTCACAAAATACACTTAAGAGTAATAAATGAATTGCAAGACATAAATCGTGCCTTTTGTCTAAAATTCCTAACTTAAATGATAAATACCACATTAAAAGGTCTCCCAATACGCGTTATGCTAAAATCACTCAAAAGTGCCCAAAACACCAAAATACAATATGGCAATTATTTCGACTATCTCGCACCATTCAGGACTCATTACACCCTCCAAATTATCATTTGGAAATTTTATAACTCATTTCAAGTTCCGTTTTCATTTTAAACCATGATGTCATTTTAAATCTTATGACACAATAAAACACCACATGGTAACATTTACCTACATCTAAGGTAAATATGCAACATTTCAGTAAATGTTAACTTTTATCTCATTAAATTAATACTTACTCCCACTCCAACATTTTATATATAATTACTTCACATAGTAAATAAATATAAAATAGGTGCTCAAAAGCGAGGGTTGTTACATACTCCCCCCCTTATGAGGGAATTTTGCCCCCAAAATTCAGGCGCACCTTGAATAAAGAGATGCGGATATTTTTCCCGCATATCATCCTCGCTTTCCCATGTTGATTCCTTAGCATTGTGATTACTCCATTGGACTTGCACCAAGGGCACTACTCGAGATCTCAACCTATGCTCCCCATGCTAAAAAATAGCAATGGGTTGTTCTTCATATGAAATGTCGGGTTACAAGTCAATATCCTCAAAAGGGATATGCCAAAGGGCACCATCGCACATTTTATACTTCTTCAAAGAAGAGACATGGAACACATCGTGGATTGTTGCAAAGGTTCCGGTAAGGCAAGTTGATACGCCGCTGGACCCACCTTAGCAATAACGGGAAAAGGTCCAACAAAATGCGACGCAACCTTCCCTTTCTTTCCGAAACGCTTGATACCCTTCATTGGTGACACTCGCACCAAAACTTGGTCCCCAATCTCCAATTCCATGTTCCTCCTATTTACATCGGCATAACTCTTTTGACGGTCTTGAGCTATCCGAATGCGATTTCGAATGAGTTCGATCTTAGAAGAAGTATCCTGGATCATTTCAGGTCCAAGGAATTTATTATCCCCCACTTCTAACCAACACGTGGGTAATCTACAAGGTCGGCCATAGAGTGCTTCATAAGGCGCCATTGGTACGAGTTGTTATAAGCAAACTCGACCAAAGGGAGATATTGTTCCTAACCACCTTTAACATCAAGCATACACATACGGAGCATATCCTCCAACATTTGGTTTACTCGTTCAGTCTGGCCATCTGTTTGAGGATGATAAGAAGTGCTTAACTTCAATTCAGTTCCCATAACCTCTTGGAAACTTCGCCAAAAGTGGGAAACGAAAATCTTATCGCGGTCGGAAACTATATTTAAAGGCACCTCATGAAGTCTGACAATCTCCGCGATGAATAATCGGGCATAGCGAGTAGTGTCATAGTTGGTACGCACGGGTAGGAAGTGTGCCGACTTAGTCAAGAGGTCAACAATCACCCAAATAGAATCACAACCACTCTGTGATCTTGGCAAGCCTGTAATAAAGTCCATCGATATGCTCTCCCATTTCCATACCGGAATCTCCAATGGTTGCAACAAACCTGTCGATCGCTGATGATCTATCTTGACCAATTAACAAGTAGTGCATTGGGATACAAACTCAGAAATATCCCGCTTCATGCCCGGCCACCAATACTGACGGCGCATGTCTTGATACATCTTGTCCCCACCAGGATGTACCATAAATTTAGAACCATGAGATTCTGCCATCACTGCCCTTCTCAAATCCCCTTCCTCCGGGACAATGAGTCTTCCATGGAAGCGTAGCCCACCCTCTGAACTTATCGAGTAGGATTTCGCTCCCTCAGACAACAATCAACATATATGGTCCTGACAACCCTTATCTCTTCCTGGGGCCTCTACAACCCTTGCTAAAATCGTAGGCGTAACGGTCATTACTGACATGAATGACCTAGCAACCGCTTCCTCGTGACTAAGCTCTTTCCATTTAGCTTTGCATACATCAACTAACTCTCCTTCGGGCTTTCTACTCAAAGCATCCGCTACCACATTCGCTTTGCCCAGATGATAGTGGATGTCAAATTGATAGTCTTTCACAAACTCCAACCATCGGCGTTGTCGCATATTTAAATCTTTCTATGAAAATAAATATTGTAGCGACTTATGGTCCGTGAAAAGACTAAATTTCTCCCCTAGGAGATAATGCCTCCAAATCTTCAAGACAAAGACAACTGCGGCCAGTTCTAAGTCATGCACTGGATAATTTCTTTTATGGGGATTTATCTTACGAGAAGCATAAGCAATAGACCATCTCTCATGTTGAAGTACACCTCCTAATCCTTGTAGAGATGCATCGGTGAAGACTAGGTATTCCAACCCCGGCTTTGGCAACGCCAGGACTGGAGAATAAGTTAATCTATCTTTGAGTTCATCAAAAGCAGCCTGACATGAGTTATCCCAAACAAATCTCACTCCTTTCCGGGTCAAATTTATCAAAGGGCTAACGATCTTAGAGAAACCCTTGATAAACCGACGGTAATAACCCGCCAAACCCAGAAAACTACGAATTTCGATAGGCGTCGTGGGCTGACCCCACTCCCTCACCGTAACCACCTTGCTTGGGTCCACCAAAATGCCCTGTGAAGTCACAATATGACCCAAAAATTTCACTTCCTGTAACTAAAAACCACATTTCTCGAACTTAGCATACAATTGATGATCCCTCAACCTTTGTAGGACCAACCTCAAATGAGTAGCATGGTCTGATTACGTTCGAGAATACACAAGGATGTCATCGATGAATATAATAACAAATTGGTCCAGGAAGTCATGAAATACCCTATTCATAAGATCCATAAATACGGCGGGGGCATTGGTTAGCCCAAAAGGCATAACCAAAAATTCATAGGAACCATACCTCGTCAGAAAAGCGGTCTTGGATACATCCTGCTCCCGTATCCTCAACTGGTTATACCCTGTCCTCAAGTCTATCTTAGAGAAGTATGATGCTCCCCTAAGTTGATCAAATAAATCATCAATACGAGGCAAAGGGTATTTATTCTGGATGGTGACCTTGTTCAATTCTCTATAGTCAACACATAACCGGAGAGAACCATCCCTTTTCTTCACAAACAACACCGGAGCACCCCATGGCGACGTACTACGCCTAATGAATCCCTGCTCCAACAACTGCTGAATTTGATCTCTTAACTCCCTCATATCAGCGGGAGCCATACAATACGGAGCTCTAGCAATCGATCTCGTCCCGGGCGCTAAATCAATCACAAACTCAATCTCCCGACTCGGAGGCAAGCCCGGTATTTCCCAAAAAACATCTACAAAATCTCTAACAACCGAAATCGAATCCAAGGGAACAACTACATCCCGAGAAGTCTCTTTGACAATACAATACAAATAAGTACTAGTACCTCCTTCTAAATGAGGCATAACCACCAAGAACATTTATTGTCCCGGAACGGAAAAGACTATACTCTTCTCGTAACAACTAACTATTGCATGATACTTGACAAGCCAATCCATACCCAAAATCACATCATACCTGACCATGTCTAGGACGAGTAAATCGGCCTCAAAGCACAAATTACCAAGAGTAATTCCTATATGTTTACAAATAAGAAAAATGAGTGAACCATCACCCATAGAGGACTCGACGCTAGTGAAAGTGCTCTCTGCAGATTTTATCAACTCTGTAGACTGAGCAAAACTTCTAGAAATGAATGAATGTGTCGCACCCGTATCAAACAAAATGCGACCCATATGCCCCTGAATAAGGAACTTACCCTCAATCGCTGGCGGCGCTGGCGGAGCAGGAGGATGCATAGCATCCTGGATATGATAAACTCTCCCATACTGTAGCTGACCCTGCTGTGGAGGAACAACCGAATTTGGTGCCTGTGGAGGAAACTGAACATATGGCTGCTGAGGGACTCTAGGAGGCTGACCCCCAACCAACTGAGGACACTCTTTCTTGTAATGACCTGCCTCCCCACATTGGAAGCACTTCCCCAACATATTCTCCGGAACACGGCCCCGGTTGTTTCTAAACTGGTTAACACCTTAGTCCGGATGGCCCCTACCCCCTTGACCACCCCGACCAGTTTGTTGCTGTTGCGAGGCACTCGGACCGTGCCTAGTATTATTTCCACCCGAATTAAACCCACCAAAGGGTTGCCTTTTTGACACGTCCCCTTGCTGGGGATCCCTTTCTCGTTGCTTATTACCCGAAGATTGGGACGAGGAAAAAGATCCTCCTCCATTCCCACTGCCTCCAGGATTTCCCACTTGCCCCACTACGGTAGCTTTCTTGCTACTCTTGCATGTACAACCAATGTTCTTGGCAATGGAGCAATGCTGCATTCATTACCTCACCAAAAGTTTGCAAAGCTGGATTACCCAGCAAATGTTGCCGGATTCTCAAGCTTTGAAACCTTCCTACCTTTCGGAGTCACCTCATCCGGTACAAAACTTGCCAACCAGGTGAACTCCTCTTCGTATTCGATAACAGACCGCCCTCCCTGTATCACATCCTGAAGTCTCCTTCTCATCTCCCTTTGAACTACGGGAGGAAAATACTTTTGGTCAAACAAGACCCAAAAATCATTAATCATCATGGTATCTCTATGTTCTGGTGTAGTCATCGACTCCCACCAGTGTAACGCGGCCCCAACAAGTTTGAAAGTAGCAAGGATTTATTTCTTCTCCTTGCTACATTCCACCATTCATAAATGTCGTTGCATGTCCTTCTTCCATTGGTTTGCTCGAATAACGTCAGAACCTCCGTCAAATTCCGGGGGATGGCCCTTTAAAAAGGACTCTCTAACTATCTCCCACGTAGAAGGTCCCGTAGGAGCTTGTGCATCCTGTGCTCGTTATTGAGCTTATGGCATTTGTTTTGCCACTGCGGTCATAGCCGCATTAACCGCTTGGGCCACTATATTTGCTACATCAGCAGCATTAATTGTTCCTTGTGGCGGCGGAGGACCAACGTCATCTTTTATAATTCTATTACGTCTCGCTGGGAGACCTCTCTTAGGCGGCATCTGAGATGAAGGAACAATAGAGTTAGAATACTATTCAAAACAATCAATATTACAGAAGATCGCAAATGTAAGCAACAAAACAGTCCTAACATTAGGCTTTATATCAAAGAACGCTACGATAGAACGTGACAAGTTCGCATATATCCTAAAGACTCTAGAACCTGATGCTCTGATACCATCTGTAATAACCCGTGATCCGAAATAAGGGGTGGCCAGCCCGATACTCCAACATAACGGAATCATGGATGGAAATCATTCTCAGCATCACAACAATAAAATAAGTATACAGGAAAACCACCCAATAATTCACAAAACGGTTTGCCAAAATTTTTAATTTAGTTTTATTACAAATTAAGAAAATAGCTTAAACAACCCAAATCTGAAGAGAAAATGGAATTCCAAAAGAACTTATATATTACATCAACAACAAATGCACAATAAAGGACCGAATATGTTGTCGGTAAACAGTTACATACAACATATTACAACAGTTTAATAGGTGACATAATACGTCCATTAAACAGTTACAAAAGTTTGGGCCACACGCTCTAGTGGAAGACCCGATTAAATCTAGAATCCAAAATAAGAAAGCGTCTAACAACATATCCTGTAATATCCGCAAAGTCTTACAGCTCCTCAAAAGCATTGGAATAGGAAAACTCAAAACGGGCGTCCTTGCGGCGGAGCACCTGGGCGGATACAATTTACATACTAAAGGAAAATGAACAAGTCAGGGCCCGGTTTTTATATGATTCCCAGATGAATAAGAAGCATAATAGGTGTGAACAGTTAAACATGATTGATGAAGATGAAAATCTAACAACATAATTCTAAGCATAATAAAGCAGTTTAATTGATTATGTCTTTTATTAAATCATGCAAGAGAATATAATTAGACATCATAGATTTAAAATCCTCCATCATTATTTACTACTTCATTCCAATTTCCATTCCTTAGCAGGAATATAATACCAGCATATTTTTTTATGGAATTTTACATATCTCAAGTCCCACTTGATTTAGAATAGTCATATTCTTATACATATAACGATTCTAAGACCGCCCCTCCGAGTTTCCCCACTGGGCGCGCCCCTAAATGACTATCATCTTCCAGGGCCCATCAAACAAGACAACCTGGGTACTTAACGCACGTCGGGAAGTGGCCATATGCCTACGAGTGAATCATAACCACACCCGGAATTACCTCACTAGCGCAGAATAAAACACATAACAACCTGCATATGGCCGAGGACTATAGTCTCCCTACATTCACTAGCCATGGGATATCACCTCATGCGCGAGCTTCCCTTATGGTAGCATTTAAAGAGGTGTGTTTAAGTAAATTAATATTTACCATTTAATTCTCAATTTCATTACCATTATTCATATTTGTTTCATTTTATCCGAAACCACAATCATAGAATATTCTCATATATTAAGTCCCGAATTAATCTCCAAGTGATCAAAATAATGCTACAAGTCCCAAGGTCTTATATAGCTCCAACAATCCCCTAAAGTCTCCAAGTATGGACTTTTAACCCCTAAACTCTTAATAAGTTGTAAAAAGAAAAGTAATGCCTAAACATCACTTTAAGCACCCTTGGAATAAACCCCAGATGAACCAATTCTAATCTAGAGTGGCGACCAAATTCAAGTAAGACTCTAGGACTCTAAGTTTACTTCATATAAGAAGGTTCCTAAGTCCTAAGCCTAAGAAAAAGGATAAAAATTGAATAAAAAAAGAATAACTCAAAACTACAGGAACCGAATCGATTCTCCCTAGGGCCGAATCGATTCGCCGCAGCGAATCGATTCGCGCTGAAAGCGAATTGATTCGGGTGACAAGCCCAACTTTTTGTAAATGCCAAACCGATTTGGTCTTAACCCGAATCGATTCGGGTACTAGACCTGGAAAACTGCCCCTAAGCTAATCGATTCTCCCTATGGCCAAATCGATTCGCCCCTGCGAATTTGCCAAGTTTGGCTATGGAGTCTTGGACTCCAAAGATTTCCCCCAACTCCAAACTACCCAAACTAATCTCATTTATTGCTACCAAATGATCATTAATGCATCAACCAACAATGATATATATCAACATCCAACCAAATCAACCTCCAAGGATTCAAAACCCATAAATCCATAAAAAGCCCTAACTTTGTTAAACCATAACTAATCCACAACTATCAACACTAATTATCCAACTTAAATCACATAATAGCTAGTAGAAAACTTGCCTTGGTCTACACGGATCTCAGATTTTTCCTTGCTAGAAACACTCTCCAATCTTCAATCTTCAATTCTCTCTCTTTCTCCACAAGCTCTCTTCTTCTCTCTCTCACTCTAGGTCACAAAATACACTTAAGAGTAATAAATGAATTGCAAGACATAAATCGTGCCTTTTGTCTAAAATTCCTAACTTAAATGATAAATACCACATTAAAAGGTCTCCCAATACGCGTTATGCTAAAATCACTCAAAAGTGCCCAAAACACCAAAATACAATATGGCAATTATTTCGACTATCTCGCACCATTCAGGACTCATTACACCCTCCAAATTATCATTTGGAAATTTTATGACCCATTTCAAGTTACGGTTTCATTTTAAACCATGATGTCATTTTAAATCTTATGACACAATAAAACACCACATGGTAACATTTACCTACATCTAAGGTAAATATGCAATATTTTAGTAAATATTAACTTTTATCTCATTAAATTAATACTTACTCCACATTCCAACATTTTATATATAATTACTTCACATAGTAAATAAATATAAAATAGGTGCTCAAAAGCGAGGGTTGTTACATGTATTTCCTCATTGGCTTCATTCAAGACATGATCTTCTGATTCCCTTTCTTCTCTATGATAATTGATATCTATATTATTACTTTTGCCTGTATTAACATATTCTTAAATATATATTATTGAACTTTACTTGCTATTGAGAGTAAGATATTCCTCCTATTGATTTTTATTATATTTGTTCTTTTTCTCAATTTGAAAAATCTCCTCATTTTATTTTGGATTATTGGTTGGATTAGCTTTTACCAAAATTCTTCGTCACCTAATCTTTTTTCTGTAAATTATTCTTTCCACTATTATCAGTGACTTTTTGGACAACTCCTTGTAATGCATAATCTATATCCTTCTTATTTTGTTTCATCTTTGTGCCTTCGATAAATCTAATCTTATAAATTATGGCCTTCCTTTTGACATTTATCACAAGATACAAGTAAGTCTTCATATTCAACACCTTTCTAAAATCCTTTACCATTACTTCCATAACCAATTTAAATTCTTTTAGTGAGAAGTTGTTTCAAGTCCACTTCAATGCAGACTCTAGCAGTCTAGGTCTAGAGAGGGAGGCTGTAGGAGCATGCGTTTTTAATGAGGGGCCAAAAGTACTAGAAATAAATGGATAGGAAAAAGAGGGAGAGAGATCCAAACGAGAGTGATAAATGAGGATGAAAGTCATATGTCCATTTAAAAACTCTCATTGGGAAACTTTAAAAATACCATGTTTGTCTTAACCACAAACGTAAGAAGTCTTCTTCATGGAAACATCTTATAAGAATGTGCTTACGATCAATAACATCAATGTCCACAACCGCCCTTAAACACAAACAAAAATCTTTCTTAACACATTTATGGATGGTCATCCACGAAAGAACTTACTAACAAGAGTGAATTTGAATGCTTAAGTAAATTTATTTATATCATCTTTCGAAAAGAAAATAGAAAGCTCACCTTTGAAATTGGATGTATGAGGAATGTTTTTTGAACCTTATTTACGGTACTCAAGCAAATGAATTTTTAAGAGGGGGGTCATTTGGTATTGTCAAGGCTTCTAGGGTTTGTAAAGGAGGTGACCCTTTT
Source organism: Sambucus nigra (assembly GCA_949130495.1). NCBI lineage: Eukaryota > Viridiplantae > Streptophyta > Magnoliopsida > Dipsacales > Adoxaceae > Sambucus > Sambucus nigra. The sequence continues at coordinate 172,311,087 of OX422222.1, read as the reverse complement.
AAAATGGATGTGTCATGGGAGGCCATGCATCTAGGGTTTGAGTTTTCAAGAAGGGAAATGAGTTATGGCTTCTAGAGAGAGAAAAGTTCCCTAAAATTATTCGGTAGTCCCTTTGAGGATTGGGATGTTACAAGCATCATCTTTCTTAACTTCTTAGATATATCCTTGATGTCAATTTCACCTTTTTATACTCCTCTAGGTCTTTATTTAATCTATTATTCTCTAATTTTAGAACAATTCGAGCTTAAGACTCAAAAAGTGCTATGTTTGGGTTAACAACCTTCGCTTCTCAATGAAAATATCTTCATGATCCTTAATTTAGCTCACAAGTCCCTCACCCCCTTAATGGCACAAATTTCCTCCTCGCATTTCTTATGCTTAGTTGAAACTTCACCATCTTGAGCGACATAGTGACGAACTCGAAGAAAGCCTTTTCAAAGTCAACCTCTCCCTCACTGTCATCACATAAATCCTCATCTTCATCCAGGATGTTTCGTAATGGGACTCTACACCACTATCCTTAGCCTTATCTTTAACATGGGATGTCTTAGGACTTGACATGTCCAAAATGGCAGTGCACACAGTGTAATTATGTTGAATGTGAGACCCATTACTATCAGAGTCTGATTCACTATTACTAAGGGTGGCATTCAACGTCTTCTTTCCCTCACACCTTAGTTTAATGAGGAAATTGAATTACCTAGGACCAACACTTTGACATCAAAACCATTTATCTGAATCTTTCTCCATATTTAATTTTTCTTTTCCCAGTTCCTCGAAGATTATCTATAAGGACAAATTTCCAATCGAGTCAATTTGTATATAATTGGCTTAATTCCGGATAAAACTCTTGACTCATAGCATAGACTTTATCTTCGTGATCCCATAAGCCTACGTCGATGTTTGATGAAGACGTTGCGGTCAAGCTTCAAAAACTGGATATTCGATGCCATGTTTATCTTCACACTTCTCATAGGTATGAGCGCGTATTAATTATGAGTTCTTGGAAATATTTTAAAGGTGTTTGTTTTTTATTTAAAAATGTTTGGGATCTTAATTTTATATTTTAAGGAAAATTTGTTTCTCAGTTCAAACGAAATACAAAATCATTAGAACGAAAATAATGTATTCGTTCGAACGAAGTTCTAACTCGTTCAAAGGAATTTTCCTTTTCATTCAAAATAGGGTTCAAACGAACATCCAATGATGGCACGCTATTTCAATTTGTTGGAAGCCCGTTAGAAGTCGGTTCAAACAAGATTGCATTCTCATTCGAACGAACTTGGGTTTTCGTTGAAATAACATGTGATTCTCATTCGACTAACCTTTTTTGGGGGAAATTATGTATATAATAAACAAAACAACCACCAAAACAAATTAGAGGGAAAAACTCAAACCTCCAAAGGGGCATACCCCAAATGGAAAAACATAGAAACAATGGACAAAGGTCCTAACAAGCCTTAAGAATGCATCTACTCCAGAGCACTCTCAGGGATACCCCAGTTCATGCATGCCATCCAGTTGACATAGCTTCTTCTCCCCTTCCCCCAAGACATAACTCTCGCTCTAACCATCTCCTCGATCTCTTTTATTATGGCCCCAGTATTTTTGTTCGTCTTCTTGTAGAGTCTATTGTTTCTCTCCATCCACAGGCAGTAGATAGTAGAGGAAAAATACATGCACCTGATACGGTTATAAAACTTAAGTCCCCCATAGTTGGCGATGGCATCTTGAATCTCCCCATCCCAGTCTCTGGCCTCTCTATACTCCTGGTTCCTGAACCTCACTTCCTCCCAGACCTCCCTGGCCACATGGCACTCGTTGAATAGGTGAGTGCAAGTCTCCACCCCAATGGAGCAGCTACAACAGAGGTTATTGTCCGTAATGCCCCAGTTGAAGAGCTTATTCTTTGTTTGTAAAGAATCCCTACAAATTAACCAAAGAATGAATGCACACTTGGGAATATTGTTCTTGTTCCACACTAAGTTATGCCAGCTGGTGGGTGGGAGACCCGGACTCAACGCCTCATATGCCGAACTAATTGTGAACCCACGAAGCCTAGGGATCTAAACCACCTCATCCATGGTATCAAGCCTAATACTAGGGAACTCCGCATTCTTAATCTTGAGAAGTTCCCAAGTAATCGTTGAGGGCCACCTCCATCCACTCTCAACAATGTAATCAGCCATCTTCGCCTTGTGGTTGCTAGCAGCGTCATAAATAACCCTATCCCCATAGAGAGAGTGCAAAGGACCTAAGGGGTGCCGGTTATCATGCCATAGGAAGGTCTCGTTATCATTTCCAATGATGCACCTGATGAGAGGCCTGATTAGGTGTCTAAGTTGCATCATTTTCTTCCAACTACAGGTAGTATCATTTTCAATATCGATTGCCCACAAACTCCTCCTTTTTAATTTATAAACATTGCACCACTTGACAGACAAAGAATCCTTTTTACTACTGAGGTTCAAAAGGAGCTTCATAATGGCAGCGTCGTTCCATCTGTCAATGCTCTTGATACCCACCCACCCACCCCCCCCCCCCCTTTAAGGCTACAGCAAAGGTCCTTCCACGCAACTTTTGCCCCTGTGTGCTTCAAATCAGGCCCAATTTGTCCATAAAAAGTACTTAATAAGTTGCTCAATATGAAGGATAACTCTTTTTGGCAGGATAAACAGACTAGACCAGTACACTTGGATTCTGAGGAGAACAGACGTAATAAGCTGAAGTTGCCCAGCGTAGCTGAGAAACCGGTTGGTCCAACACTTGATCTTAGCAGTAATCCTATCAATCAACTTATTGCAGTCCTCACTCTTGAGTCTAGTAGTAATGAGAGGCACCCCAAGGTACTGGAAGGGGATCCTACTGTGAACGAACACCAGAATGCTCCCAATCTGACAAATACCACCCTCATCAATGCCGAAAGAGTAGAAACTACTCTTATTGGGGGTAGGCTTGAGCCCAGAGATGCTACAGAAGTCCACCAGCACTTTCTTAGCAATTGAGCAGGAGGCAGTGTCCACCCCATAAAGAATAATCAGATCATCAGCAAAACATAGGTGGTGTAGCCCTATCTCCTTGCATCTCGGGTGGAAGGTAAAAGTCGGGTCAGCACTGGCCTTGTCCATGAAGCAAGAGAAGGTGTCCATAACCAGGAGAAACAGATAGGGTGATAGAGGGTTACCATGTCTTAGACCCCTCCTTCCCTCAAAGAACCCATGCATATGGTTATTCATACTGATGGAGAACCTAGTCGTCATGTATCACTCCACAACCCACCCAACAAAACTAGATGGGAAGCCAAGATTCTTTAACAGTTTGACCAAAAACTCCCAACTCACAGCGTAATATGCCTTTAAGAGGTCAATCTTCAGGGTGCATCTAGGGGGCTCAGCCCTCTGTGGTAGTTACTCATAACATCCTGCAGCAGGAGGATATTATCTGAAATCGACCTCCCTTCCACAAACGCTGCTTAATTCGAATCAATGATGTTGGGGAGAAGAGGCTTGATTCTATTGGCAAGAACCATCGAGATACACTAATAAATGGTGTTACAACATGAAATAGGCTGAAAATCATGCATACTAGTGAGGGTAGTAACCTTCGGAATGGTTTGTTTTCATTCGAACAAATTTGTCGCCTTGAAATTCATGTTTTTCTATTTAAGGCTTTCTGGACTCAGAAATTTGAAGAACTTTAGCAAAAAATGTTTCTGCACATGTTTATAAAAGTTCCAAGCCCTAAGTTTCACCCTTTACATTTCAAGATCCAAGATTGATAATTCATATGCTTTGAGATCTTGTTTGGGCACCAAAATTTGATTCTTTCATCTTGATAGAACTTATTTCATATGGTGGACTATGTACGCATTGATTGCAGTGTTTGATGATTGTTGAACCCCATCCGTGATTACCGAGGCATGCATGGACTCGTGTGTTATGGTAGCTTGCGAGGGTGGACTCCTACGTTGAACTGTGGAGGAGTGGTTAGAGATAGAAGATTGACAAGGTTGTGGGGGATCGAGTCAATGCGTAAGTCTACTGTCTATGCTTTGTAAAACCATATCATAGTGAATTATTGATTGGGTTGTCCAAGGTTTTTTCCTATATAGTTTTCCTCTTACATCGGCGTCTTGTGTACGTTTTCTTTATTTTATCTGTCATCACCTTAGACGAATGCTTTAGGATAAAAAGATAAAATTTGGCAAATTAATTTTCCATAAGAAAAGTTTAAAATCGGCTCTAAGTTTAATTGGGTGTATTTATTTAAAGGTTCTATATTTAATAAATTAGAAAAATACAAAAATAGAATTCATTATTGTAACCATACTTGTTGGGCGTGTTTAACGTTCATGTAAAGTAGTATCAGAGCATTCCACACTCCTACAAGTGGTATCAAAGTGAGTTATACTAATTTATCGTGTAGATCCTTGTTTAGTGCTCTTTAGGTTGGTTATTTATCCTTATCTCTTGGGATTTTTTTTTCCCTCGATGGATAGCCATAGTGAAAATTTATCTCGTTTGAATTTAAAGTTTGCTAAGAGAATTAAAATTCTTGAAAACGAAACTTTTCATTTAACGCTACTATGGAACTTTTGCAAACTGTTCAAACTCAAAGAGATTTCTTTAATGAGAATCTTTTGGACATGGACCGTGATTTTAAAATTTTAGAATTTTTCAAGAAATAAAGTGATGATAGAGTCCAAGTTTTAGATAAAGAACTAGAAGACTCTAAAAATTCTAGGGTTAGTCTATGTGCTAATGAGGATTGATAAATTGATTTTAGATTTGAAGGCACACGAGAAGACTCTTAGGGATAAATTTCCTTGCATTAAGGGGGAGTGAGATAACCTTCTAGTAATGATTGAAAATTTAAATAAGGAGTCCCTAAACTTGAAGAGTCTAATTCTTTGCTTTAGTCTAAAATTTTGAAGTTAAAAGATAATTTAAAAGACTCGAGTAGTTTTGGTAGTAATGGTATTGGCTCTCATAATTCTAACAGTTCCATCGCCAAAGCCAAGACCATTATTTATTTTAGAGGATCAACCACATCCAAGAACTTTAGAAAATGTCAAACCATAGGTAACATTCCTCGCATTTACACATGTTTGCATTGTGGTAAGAAAGGTCACCTTAGGGCATTTTGTTATGATCTTGGAAGAGGTCCTAGGAAGTTGAAGTCTGGTGTCCTTTTAGTTCTCAAAACTCGACGCGGCAAGTATACATCTATTTGGGTTTGAAAATCTTTTTTAGAGTCACTAAATGTTTAACTTTTTGATTCTCACATGCTTACACATGACTCTTCGCATGCTATATCTTATGGATGTTTGCTTGCACGTTTTTTATTTATCATACTCTAGTTATGCTTCATGATATATGTTTGCTAGTGTTATGACATGTGTATCTTTTGTATTTGTATTTTTATTTTATTGACTCATATTGGAAAAATACAAAAAGATTTTATTTGTCTTTTGAGTTAGAGTTTGTTTTCAGAAATTGAAAAATTGGTATTTCATTTTGATAATTTTTTTAAAAAATACAAAAAGGTTTTCGCTTTTTTGTGTTTTAGTTTTACACATTTGGTATGGCATATTGGTGTGTTTAAATACAATTCACTCAATACTTTCCATGTGGATTGGACATTTGGTTATGATTGCAGATACTTAGGTTGTTCTTAACCATGTTATCATGGAGTTGTTTTGAACTTTATCTGCTTTACGGATTGGACTTTATATATGCCTCCGCACACACATGCATGAGCCTTTTGAACTTTAACTTCACATGTACATTTGAGCTTGGTGAGATGTTCTCCCATTAATTTTGTCATCTACATGTTTTTGTGACTATGGATTTGCGCACGTAAGAACCGTTGCCTGTGAGAATGTTTGGTTAGTATTAAAAAAATATGAGGGTGCACGGGAAAGGCATATGAAAGGGGAAAATATCCTTTGCGGGAAAGCCACCATTGGCAAGAGCCCAATAAAAAGATTAAAGGAAATAAAATCGAAAAAATGTCAAAACGGGGCCAACTTAGTTTAATGTTTGATCATTCAAATGAAGTAGCTTCAAACGAACTGAGAAAAGAAAAGAAAAGAAAATATGATATATGTTTATCTTTTGAGGGTGTTTAATTGAACATCAACGCCTTTACACAATAAATCCTAGTTGTGCTTATTTTTTCATGACGCTATTAATTTGTAGAATCATCAATATTCTAGGCTTGTCTACATTGTGCTTATTTGTGCATTGAAGTTCACTATATCTTATCACTTGAGACTAAATCTTAATTTGACAAAGTTTTGTGGCAATTAGAACTTCTTGAACATATTTGAGTGTTTGGGTCATAATTCATTTATATCTACTTCACGCACATTCGTTCCATCCCACGTGTTTAGACACATCGATACTATGCTAGTGTGTAAAGGTTATGTATTTTGTATTAAG